>OY728166.1:564786031-569586031 GCA_963277665.1 Viscum album | reverse complement strand
TAATATTACATAATTATAATGATAAACAATATAATAGTGTTACAAAACTAGGATCCAAAGGTTTAGTGTGTCATGAAAATTAGGATCATACACACAATTTACATAATAAAACATAAAAAATATATTTAATTCCACTTTCATTAACTTCTTAGTGTTCCTTGTATTCTTCTTAGTATAAGTAATAGCCTAAGTATATACATAAAAGAAATTGGTGAGCTAAAAGAATGATAATATTATAGATAAGAACATGATACAAAATAACATGGGTGAGAATGATAATCATAATCATAACATAAGCAAAGGATTATCATCATAATCAGGAGGCGAAGCATTCAATAAAATAATAGAATATGGAAATGCATAAAAACAAAAAATCATGTCTTAGTGGTCAAATACTGGACATAGTTTTGAATGAATCTAGAATCGTGTCTATGAACAAAATATGTTCATAATTATAAAATCATATTTGGGAACAAATATTGAAACGTATTCATGCATATTTCACATTATCTCATGATATACATCACTTTACCCAATGCATTGGAGCAATATATAATTTCGGGCACACCCATAACATCATAACATTTACAAAATCATGTATGTGACATTAGGAACATATCAATATTAAACCTAAAATAACAAATGGAATGAAATGGGTGTCATTTCATAAATAATACATCCATGAATAAATTTGGAGTTCCCAAAATTTTTAGGGAATAAAATTCCTGGTATCAATCATGAGTGAAGAAGAAACAATCTCTAGAGAAGTTAAAGATGTGTTTTAAGAGAGAAGAGCTCTTAAGGAAAAAATATTTTCATTTTTCATAAAACAATATTAGAAAAATATATATCCTATAAAATAAAAAGGGAAGGAAAAATAAATGATAATAATAGAGCATCCATAATAAAAATTAAATGAAATAGGTAGAACCTAAGGAAATGGAGTTCGGTCGGAGATTTTCCTATACCTTATTTCTGAGTGCATTGATCATATTAATATTCAATATAATCAAATTAAATTCCTAACTTAATTAATTGGTAACACTTTATAAATTTTTTGATTCATTATAAATTAATTATGGTCATTTATGGTCATTATAATGAGTTAAAGAGTTTAATTCCATTATTCCCGGAGTCTTCGTTTTCCTATTTTTCATGATTAGTTCTCCTATTTATATGTATAGAAGTTCATGTAAAATGATAAAGTTTATATAGAATAGAAATTATATGTTTTTAGTAAAAAATATTATGTTTAATGATTCTTATAAATCATTTTTTATATGTTATGAGGATGATTTATTAGATAGAACTTTAATAAAAATCCATTTATTTATCTGGAAATTTTTACGAGCATTATGATATGAAATCATTATGTTTATATATATAGGTTCTATAACAATATAGTATATTTAAAATGTATAATAAAATATTATTTAGTCATAGTAATATTTTTTGGACTATCTATGAAGCCTATAGTAAAAAATGAAAATGAATCTTCCATAGTGGTGGTAAATCGACACACCACGAACGATATTTTCATTTTTCACCATAAAAGGAAAAGGGAAGAGATTTAAAGATGAAGTATTCCACTATCATAATAACAATACAGTATATAAAACTAACATTATTTATAATTATACATGGTTAAATGGATGTGATTATTGGATAATTAAATAAATTAAATCAAAAATAAATTAAAAGAAAAAGAAATATGATTCTACCTCTCAAATTTCTCTTCATTGAGTTCCTCTTAGGGAAAGGGGTTTGGTCTTTTGATGAGACAAAGGTATCCTGAATGTGGGTGAGGGGATTGGGAAATGTATTGGGTAGAACATGGAAAATATTTAAGTCTTGTATGATACGATGATACGAGGTGATGAGGGGTGGTATTTATTGAGGAGGTGAGGGATGTTTTCTCATTACTTTATTAATTAGTTTTTTATTTTCTATAAATACTATGGATAGTTTGAACCTTATCACTAAATATATTAGAAATTAATTATATGTTATGATTTCTTGCTTACATCATCATTACAACAACAATGACTAAAAAATTAATGTATTTAGTTTTTATCATAAATTATTGCCTTTACTATTCACTAAAAAAAGTATTTTAGAAAAATACCATAAAATTATTGTAACCATTTATCAAAGTGTAGAATTTAAAAATTGAATAAATTTTATGTTTATAATTTTATAAATATGAAAATTTTAATTTCTTATTAAAATTTTAATTTATTCAAAAATTATTGATTTAAAAATTATGTCTAATTTTATAAAACATTGAATTATTAATTATGGTATAATATAATTATATTAAAATCATAAGATAATAAAAAAATTAATTTATGAGTCTATTTTATAAAATTTATTTTCCTTTAAATTCATTATATAAATTATAAATTTTTAAATTAACATTTCTTCTTTACAAAAATATGAATATTTAATTTTTCATTTTAAAAATATTTATTTACCTATAATATGATATAAATTATCATATATTAATTTATAAGATTCTTAAAATTTTAGTACACTTTCATATATGAGTTTACTATTCTATTGGCTAGTTTATAATTCCTAATGGTCGTGTTACTATTCTGATGGTTACATTACTATTACATTGATATGGGTTCCTTAATTTCTTGAAACATCATTTTTTTCATTCTTCGTTAATGAGAATAAATTTTTTATTGGGATATCAATGAAATGTATGTGTTTTATAACATATAAGATAGTTATAAGAATTGAAAAAATTCTACTGATAAAATATTGGTTCCTTACATACCCCTCCCCTTTGAAGTTTCTCCCACCAAATTTCATTTTACAAAAAGAGGTAAGGGTACTTCTCCTAATCACCTCCAACGGTTCCCAAGTCTTGCCATAAAACTTATTGTTCCTCAATAATAATTTTAAAATATGGGTTGTCTTAGTTCCTAAAAACATACCTCTCTGGTCCAAAAACATTATTGGATGATCCTCATATGAGAGGTCATCTTTTAGTTGTACCACATCTAAGTTCAGTATATGTGAGGGTTTTAGTATTTACTTCATTAAAAAAGATACATGGAACATGTCTTGAATTTTATCCATATTTTGTAGAAGTGAATGCTGATATGCCACTAATCTTATGTAATTATGTATATCATAAGGCCCAATATACTTGGCCTAAGCTTACCTTTCATTAGAAACCACACAACTCTCTTACATGGTGATATTTGAAGTAAGGGATTATATCCAAGGTAAAACTCTAAGTCCATTCAATGTTAGTCAGTATAGATATTTTTAATACTCTAAGAAGCTTTGATATGTTACTGGATTTCATAAACCTTCTCTATAATCTCTTGAACAAGATCATATCAATGTAGAATTTGTTTGGAATATTCATCCTAATAGGTTGGAGTTCTACATCACTTTCCATACAGATATTCATATAGTTCCATATGAATACTTGGGTGGAAGCTATTGATGTATGAGAACTCAACCAATTGGATATGCTAATCCGATCAACCTTTTAATTTCATTCAAAAGGATATTATCTTGTATTCAAGAGTCTAAATATTCCTTTCAAATTATCTATTATTCTGGGGGTGATAGGCCATCATGAAATTAAATTTATTTCTCAAATAATATTGATGACTCCATTAGAATTTAGATGTAATCCTTGGATCATAATTAGAGATCATAAAATGTGAAACTTCATGAATCATCACAACTTTTACCAAATATATGATGTAAATATGTTAAATTGAAATATCTTCCCTTATAGTGATAAACTATGAAGTATTGGTTCATATATCCACCACAACCCATTTCACATTGTTTCCTTTGGATGTCTTGAAGAGAATGGTGATAAATTCAATGGTGATATTCTCATATTTTAACATGGTTGCACGAAATGGTTTCACCACCACATGGTACTTTTGTCACTTTGTTTAACTTGATAACATATCAAACAACATGAGATATATTCCACAATTCCCTTCTTCATGTTTTGACATAAAAAGTGTTCAAAAAGATCCTGATACATAATTTTGCTTCTAGGATTGATATAGAATGTTGATCTATGTGAATTATACAATTTATAGTCCTCCATCTCAGGTGATGAAGGAACAAAAAGCCTCAATGCAAACCAAATAACACTATCATTATTGATATAGAACTATGGAATCTTCCCTTAATTTTTTATTTCACCTTCTTCTGAAGCTCTAGATCATTCATTTGTTTCATCATTGATGTTCTCATGGATAGATGGTTTAGTAATCATTTGGAAAGGTTTGATTTATTATCTTCTATTATGATTTCCAATTCCATCCTTTGTATATCCATGAAGACGGGGTCCTTCACAATTTTCATCATGGATAGAGTAGTAGGTTCTATTCCTCTATGAGCATTTTCTTCCACGTTTTCCTTCCTAGGATGATAGTGAATTGAGCAATAATAGTCCTTGATTTTCTATAATCATATACTTTGAAGAAATTTTTTTCTACGTTTTATTGAATTTATACTTTAATATCTTTATATATATATATATATATATGACACCATTCTAACTAAAGAGGTGGTGCCAATAGATTATCAAGGAAAAAATCATAGCTTCTAACATTAGATCAGTTTCTTGGTAGTTCAAGTCAGTGATATTAAACTTCTATTATTCTTAGGCTATCACATTATCATATTCTATGAGTACAAAACCCAATCCATTCTTTGAAACATCACTCTATATCAAAAAAAATTCCCCAATTCTCAGTAATGTGAGTACACTTGTAATAATCAGCCTCTTCTGTAGCTCCCTAGAGTTTTCCATGCATTATTCTATCCTGATATTCCTTACCCCTATCCTTGTTAACTTAGTTTTTGGGATGGTATATCATGAGAAATGTCTCACAAAACATTATTAGTACCCTCTAAAGCTAAGAAAACTACAGATTTCAAGGACACTGTAGTTTCTGGGGCATTCTTCAATCACATTTTCTTAAGGGTCCACAGAAATTACCTCACTAGTTATCAAGTGTCCTAATAATGTGACCTACTATATCCTAAAATCAAACTTGTTAAACGTTGAATCCAATTTCTACTTCCTCAATGTCACCAAAAAAATCCATATATATTCTTCATGTTCTTATTTATTTTTTGGATTAAACTAGAATATCATCGATAAAAACTACCACAAATTTTTCAAAGTAGTGTCTGAAGACTCTATTCATAAAATCCATAAATATTTCATGGGAATTAGTAATTCTGAAGGGAATTAAAAGAAACTAATTGTTCCCAGACCTTGTAAGGAATGTACTATTTTAAATATTTCCTTATTCAGTTTTAGCTGATGATATTAAAAATGAATATCTATATTTGGGAAGTACTGATCTCATTTTCATCGATTAAACAAGTCATCAATCATTTGAAAAGGTTACTTGTTCTTTATGGGGATCTTGTTGAGATCTTTATAATTGACACATAGCCTTAATGATTCATCCTTGTTCTTGAAAACTAGTACTAGAACACCCCACAATGATTCCAAAGGGAGTACAAACCCTTTGTCCAGGTGCTCTTGTATGTTATTCTTTAACTCCTCCAATTTGATAGGGGCCATATTGAAGGGTAATTTTGAGATAAGAGGAGCTTCGGGTATGAGTTCTATTGAGAATATTACTTCAAAATATGGGTTAGGTATAGGTAACACATCGAGAAATACATCATTTTATTCCCTCACAATGGTAATTTCCTCCAATTATATACCTTCCTTTGACTTAACCATTCGATCGAGATATACATCATTATAGGGGATCAACACCCACATCGTTGACGGATTTTCTAATGGAGATTCATGGTCTTCATTTAATTTATAGAGGATCATGGGATGGTTTAAAATTTTAAAATATATTTCCTTTTCCCAAAATTTAATGCATTCCATATATAATAATATCCAATCCATTCCAATTATAGCATCAAATTCCACAAATTTATGTATCACTAGATTTTCTGGGAGAATATTCCCATGTACAACAATAGGATAAGATTCCAACAATTGGGTTTCAATGATCTCACAATAAAGTGTTTTTAAGGATATCTCATCTTCTTGGTTTCATGGATTTGATTCAATAGTTCTTATAATCATGAAATATATAAAAAATGTGTATAACCAAAATCAAATAATACTTTTTCCATTCTGGAGTGAACAGGAATTGTACCTTTCAAAACATAATTTTATTGATCCACTTTAGTATTAGTGATGGCATAATCCTTCCCTTTCTCATTTTAATTTTTTGGCCGATGATGTTGATTACCTTTGAGGACTTTAGTTTCAGTTCACTAGATTTCAAAGTAACCTTTGTCTATACAATTAAAGCATTATATTATATGTATTGATCTCCATTATTCCCTCACATTTCCCAGATTCCTTATCTCTCTCTGATATTCATGATCCTGATATAATTCACTCACATACCTGCAGAATTTCCCTATCTCTTTGAAGTAATTTCCATGATGCTTCTTACAACATTTTTTACATGTGAGTGGTAGGGATTTAATTCCACCATTTCCATTTGATCCTCATGATTGAAATTCTATCTTTGTTTTCTTATCATCATAGACATGGGACCATTCTCCAAACTCCATTTACACAGTTAGAACACATCTAATAAGTTATTCAAAACATCCAATGTCTTTAATTTCTAGATCCTTTAAAAATTGTGTTTTAAAAACACTAAAGAATCTATCAATTTTGTTATCATTTTTGATAAAAAAAAACCTCAATATTACCTTTCAATCCTTGTAAAAATTTCTTCATAGGTCATGATAGATTTACTATTATTTTTCTTAAGCTCAATGAATTATCTCTCTATATTTTTATGAAGATTACGAGGGAAGTACTTATTATGAAACATTATCATGATTTCTTCCCACTCCATCTCTTCAATTCCCCCCATTGGATTGGTTTTATAAATAAATTCCCACCATTTTCTGGCCTATCCATCTTGAATATAAATGGAAATAGTCGCCTTCTTAATCTCAAAATAATGAAGAACAAAAATGTTATTCCCCATTGAGTTGACCCACTATTCTGTAATGAGTTAATAAGAAGATCCACTTAACATTAGTGGTTATTGCCTTATAAAGGACTCGATGAAAGTTTCTCCCTCTTAGATGAAGGAAGACATTCCACATTATTCATATTATTCTTTATAGACTGATGCATTTAGGGAATAATCACCATGATATATTGAACTCTACATCCCAATGAATTGGTGATATAGTATGATCAGTCGTTTAATTGTCCCTAGGATGGGTTTTTCCCTTGTTTCTCCTAGTTCCTTCCATTTTCAAAAATTTAAATGTTTTGAACAATACATTGGTCCTCAATTATAGAATACATTATTCATTTTTTAAATTTACTATAGATTCATTTCATATGGGATCTTTATTTACAGAATTTTTCTAAAAAGTAATCTTAGGTAATTACATTCTACTTAATCTTATAATAACAGTTTTCAATATGGTTCCTTAATGGTAATTACCAAATTAATGAACCCATGATTTTATACCAACTACAGTGACCCTACTTTTCTAACATTAATATTAACTTATTTGATAGATAAATAATAAAATAGTGTTATAAAAATAGGATCAAAATTTTTAGTGTCTTAGAAAAAATAACATCGTAGAAAAATATTAAATAATATAATATAACAGTTTATTTAATTACTTATTCTATATTCTCAGTGGCTCTTGTGTTCTCCTTAGTACAATTAATCACCTGAGAATATACATCCAAGAAATGGGTGAGCTTGAATTCCAATAAAAGTATAGATAAGAACATGAATCCAAAAACAATTAGTGTATATAATCGTAATAATCATAACATAATCATTGTATCATCATCATAATCATGAGGGGAAGAATTTAATAAATGAATGGAATGAGGCGATGCATAAAAATGAAAAATCATGTCTCAAATGTCATATACCACACATAGTTGTGAACAAAGATAGCATAATGTTCACATATAAAATATGTGATGAATCATAACATAAGCATTGTTAACAAATTCATAATAATTTTCATGAGTATTGAACATCATCTCATGAGATACATCACTTTACCCAATACATTAGATCACTATATATTTTTGGGATCACAAATAACATCAAAAAAGTTATATAATCATGCTTTCCACTTAGAAAAGATATCAATATTTAACATAAAATAACCCATGGAACAAAATGATATTATTTTCATAAAGAATATATTCATTACTAAACTTTTTAATTCCCAAAATAAAGAGGGAATAAAATTCAGAGTAGAAATCTTAATTGAAGAAGAATCACTCTTATGAAAAGTAAAATATGTTTTTTAAAAAAGAAATTTTCTTTTGAAAATAATGATTTTATTTATAATAAATCCTGATTGGAAACATAAAAACACAAAAATTAGAATGTAAATAAAAAAAGAGTAATTATATTAAAAGAATATCCATAATTAAAATGGTGTGAAAGAGGGAGATCCTAATGAAATGGAGTTGGGTTCGAGATTTCCACATACCTTATGTTTAAGTTATTAATTCACATTAATATATTTTATAATAAAATTAAATTCATTAATTAAAAAATAAATAAATTTTTATACAAGTTTTTGTGTAATTATAATTTTATTTTGTTCAATTATTGTCATTTTTAAGGGTTATAGATTTCAATTTCATGGTTTTGGGTGTGTTAGATTTCTTGGTTTTCATGATAGTTTCATTTTTTAAACGTATGGTTGTTTATGAAAAATGATAATTATTATCCAGAATTGAAATTTCATGTTATTAATGAATATAAATATGTTTAATTGTTCTTATATAGCATTTTTTATGGTATGAGTATTATTTATTAGATATAATGAAAATGAAAATTCTTTAATTTATTTGTGGTTTTTACATCCATTATGAGTTTTAACATCATGTTTATAAATAGATGTTTTATAAGCCGTAATATGTATAATAAAATCTTATTTAACCATAATAATAGTTTTATAACCAGCCTTGAAGGTGGTAGTGAAAAATGAAAAAGCATCATCTATAGTGGCGGTAAATCGGTACACCACAAACAATAATTTCATTTTTAGAATAAAAGAAAATCCGAAGACAATTGAATATGAATTATTCCATTTTCATTATAATATTATATTATATAAAAGATATCGGTTTTACCATGAAACTTGTATAAGTGTAGGTGATGATAGGATAAGAAAATAAATCAACTTGACAAGAAATTAAAAGAAAAATAAAGACTATTTTACCGCTTGAATTTCTCTTACTTGGGAACCTCTTTAGGGAAAAAGGTTTGATATTTTGATGATATCAAGGTCTCCTAGAAATTATGGATTGTCTTGGGAAGATTATTTGGTAGAACTTGGAAAATATTAAAGTCTTGGAAGGTGTGAGTAGAATAGGTTTTGAGGGGTGATATTTAAATGGAGGAGAGGGGTGTTTTTTCATTATTTTATTCATTATTTTATTATATTGGATCATGACTATGAATAAACTGAACCATATCAATAAATAAATTAAAAATGTAGGTGATTTAGATATTTTGTACTTAAATCTAAATTACATCAATAATAACTCAAAAATTCATGTATTTATCTTTTATCATAAATTATCATATTTTACAATTCACCACAAATTCAAGTATGTCGTAAAAAATCCCTAAAAATCAGTCTATCAATTTTTCAATGTGAATAAAAAATGGAATCAATATTTTTAAAATAGTTTTCTAAATATGAACAGTTTAAATTTTAATTAAAATCATTATTTATTTGAAAAATACTTATTAATAATTTATAACTGGTTTTATTACACTGTGAAAAATTAATTAAGGTCTAATAATATAATATTATAAATCATAAGAAAACAAAAAATTTATTTTTGAGCCTATTTTATAAAAAAATTAAAAAAATATATTAATTATAAAATTGTAAATAAATATTAATTTGTAAGAAAAATAATATCAATAAATTTATAATTTTATAAATATTTATTCACTTATTCTATGATATACATATATCATATTTTCATTTATAAGATTCTTAAATTTTATTTATACTTTTATATGTGAGGTTACTTTTATATTGGATGGATTAATATTCTTAATGGTCATCATACTATTCCAAGGGCCATGTTACAATTTCATTGATATAGGTTCCTACATTTATTTATATATCACTCATTTAATTCTTCATTTATTAGAATAATATTTTTATTAGGATATCTATGATATGTGTGTGCTCTTTACCAAATAAGATAGTTATAATAAATGAAATAATTTCATTGATAAAATATTTTTTTGTTACAACAATAAATTTCACTCAAGCATTCTGATGGATCCTTATGAATCCCTATATGGGAAGAAATTTTCATCTCCAACATGCATGGGTAAAATTGGAGAAATAAATCTATTAGGACCTAAGATCGGTAAAGAAATGTCTGAGATGGTTTGAACCATTCATTAGCGTATAAAAGAAGCTCCATTTTGGATGAAACTTTATTCTTATAACAATCATCATGATCTATAATTTTATTCTTGAAATAAGGTTTTTCTATGAATTTCTCTATGGAAGAACTTGTGAGATTGAGGAAGAAAGAGAAAATAAGCCCTATGTATATCATTCCCTATGAGATTCTTGATCATATTAGGATGGTATCCAATCGCTTGACACATCCACAAAAAATCTATTAAGTCCATTTACATACTCTACCTTTCACAAGTACTAAACTCTGAGGTTATAAAACTATATAAATATCATTCTTATAAGGATCAACCAGTTTATGTTTTGGATTGTACAAAAAATATTTGAAGAAACAAGACCACTCACCTGGTCATCATTTTTTGGATTAACCACCAGTTAATGGAATCTATATGGGATCTTGAGGACATGATGAGGCAAAATCATCCTAATCGAGTTTTATCAAAATGATGAATATCAAGGGACAAACGCATTTTAAGGGGGGTAGAATGTAACACCTCAAGTTTTTATAAGACTTTTTTGGAATAAATTATTTTTTATTAATGTATTTTTTTATGTTAAAACAAGTTAGTCTTTCACTACACCTTATTACAAGATAATATTGTGCTACATGAATCACTAACTTCACTTGTGGCACATGAAACACTAAGTTTCTATTAAACAGTGAGTTCCTTTAAAACAACATTTTATTAATATAATTATTTAATCGAGATATTTAGAAAACATTTGTTAAATTTAGTAATATGATAATAAATAACTTATTTTTAAATATTATTTATAATGGTTTTATATAAATAAATCATATTGATAACAAAACATACATTTTTAGTAATGACTTTATATATTTTAAAAAATGAACTTCTTTTTATGTCTTGTTTGTGAATAATTATTAAACTATTTTTATAAAATTATAGAAATTTACTTCAATAAAATAAAAAACATTTTTTAATTTAAAATTTTGAAATTATTATTGAATGATTCTTTGGGATTTATTCGAAAAAAGTAATTTTTTTATGAATAGTGAAAGAAACAGAAATTTAATTCCAAAAATATTTCTCATATTATTTAATTTATATTGTTAAATTATATTTTAATTTAGTTTTAAAGTGTAATAACGTGAATTGTAGATAAATTAATTCAATTTATTTTATTTTAGCCAATTTAACATTGAAATTTGATATAAAAATATTTCAAGCATTAAAATATTTTGGCTTAAAAACCATGCAGTCAAAACATGTTTGTAGTGTTAATTTTAAAATATATTTCTTCAAATTAGGTGATTATAATTTTGAAAAATGAATTCATTATTTTAAATCATCCTAATTTATAATATCGAATAGTCAAAACATAGTTTTTAACCAAAAATATCTGAGGAATTAATAAAAATTAATTATAGTGATTTTGGTAAAAACAGGATGCCTTAGTAGCTAAACACAAATTTAAGGTGAAAAATGACAGTGAAAATTTTCCAAAATCAATTTTATCTAAATATTTCAACCAAATACTAATTCTAATTGAAAAAATAAATTATTTTAGGCCCATTATATAAGGTAAAATACTCAATAATGTTTTTATTTTTATATTTACAAAAAATAAAAGTACGCCTCCACTGTGAAAGAGAACTAATACCCCCCTCACTTATTCATACATATCAATCCTATTGTATCAGCCCAAAAAATCATAAATTTCCCCCTTACTTCCCTCACATCATCCTAGAATCCTCTCACTGGTCATAAATCCATCTAAGTAATCCTTTCGGTGAAAACCAAATAGAGTTACCCAAAGAGGAGGTAACATCCTTCCACAAGACCTTTTTTATTTCATTCTCCATACTAAACACATTGTTTTAAATTATTATATAATAATGTTATTATCCTAAATAAAATTGTATATTTTTATGTTAAGGGTTTTAACTACACCTACACACACATTTCCATAAAATGGGATACACAATCATTGTTTATGTGTATGGAGGACTTCGGCCTCATGAACTAATGTCGCTCGTTCTTCCATTTCCACCATTCATGGTTAGAAATAGTTTGGGATTTTATTTATTTTTATGATATTTATTATATTTATGATTCCATTATTCTAATGTAATTGATTTATAACACTTACCAACATTTCTTCTATTTTTTGGAAATATGATGACTTAATTTCTGGACCTGTGGACTACCGCCTCCTCAAAGCGATGTGATTTTGTCACAATTTACATGAAATATATTCATAATGGGTTTATTTAACATATATGATTAATATGATATAATAATTATACATTAATTATAATATATGTATCATTTAATTTTCTTTCTATCAATAATACACGAAACCGAAACAATGTTCATTCGTACGTATGGATCGCCGTCTCTATGAATGATAAATCTCAATTTCTATTTCTATATTTAAAATATTATAATAAATACATGTTTAAAAAATAAAATATATATATATATATCATGATTTAAATTTTTGATATCATGATATCATTATGGGGACTAAAAACATAACAAATAAAAACTCATGTGAAAAATAAAACGGTTATTACCTAAAACATAACTTTAACATGGATTTATTAATAAATAAACAATATATAGTTGTAATAAAGTATTATATGATATTATATAAATTAATATTGTATTATTATAGATGTATAATGATACATTATTTACTATATAGGAGGTTTGGATGAGTAAGAATAGATTCAAGACACAATATATGGGTATTTTTTGTCTCAATTAAATTTCTTCCAGTCTAACATTATATTCAATACTCAATTCATTTGTGTCATTTATGTACATCACATGAATGTATTATATGACTATTATTCTCAAATTACGTGGTATTTTAATACCCATTTTATGATCTATATTTAATTAGGTTTTATGGTTCAAAATTTACTATATCATTAAGGTCGTTTTGTCTCAATTTTCATTCTTGAGACAGATATTTTTTAATGCACCTGTATTATATTTTGTGGGGAATATGCTTCCATTTTTCATTTTATATCATGAATATCCATGTTCTAATTATTTTAAGCTTAATGTAATTTAATTTTCTTGCATGGTGAGTTTTATTCAAAGATACCAAAGTGGTAAGAGTTTTTTAAAAAAATATCATCATTTATTCAGATTGATTATGATTATACTTCCATTGATAAAAGATTTTGATCTGTCTCTCAAGATCACTCATGAAGTTTTTTATCATATATTTATTCATGATATATTTAGTTGTTAGTAAAATTTCCCCACAATTTGGTATGTAAGATAATTATGAAAATGATTTTAAAAAATATGACCATATTTCACTCTTTGGTTGGAAAGCGGTTATATCAAAAAAAAATCATTCAAAAATGTTTTTTAAATTATCTCTTAAAAAAATTTCAATGAGAACTAGTTAAAAAATGTGGTTTTAAAATAATAAATTATATGTTATATATCTAATTTCTAAAATAATGTTTCTCAACAATGTTTTATTTTATTAAAAAAAATTTCAAAAAAGAGAGTCTATTTTCCTTATGAAATGTTTTTTAAAGTTATTTTCAAATTATTTTCCATATAAGATGAAATTGGTTGGTGTTACTCTTGTATTTCTAGGGAAATTATCCAGACATTCCATTCATATTATTTCTCTATATTTTTTGTTTTTTTATGGCACAGTACTTATGAAACATGTTTCTCTTCAATTGGTTATATGACTATGAAACCTGCTTCTTTTCATAGGTTATGATTTAATGATATGATTAAGAAAAATATATATTTTTCAAAGGTTATTATATGATAACAAGTTTATAAAACCCATTTTATTACATGGTTTATGATATAATGAATTTTTATGATCTAGTGGAACAGATATGTATGATTTCACTATGATATGGGTGGGACCCATAACTCCCTCTACTAAATTGGGTAAAGATTTATATATCACGAGATAGACTTGTTTTTAATAGGGAGTGAAATTGTTTCAATGGAGTATTATTCATTCTAAGATCGTATTTTGGAGTGAACCTTGATCACTAAGATGTTTTTGGGAGTGAACCCATTCAACTAAAATGTCTATGGAAGAAATTATTTGACTAATATGGAAATAATTCTATATTCTTTTGTGTTGGCCACAATTCCATATCTTATTATTATGTTAATATTTCATGGATTATTCTCTTGGTTATTTATTATTCATGTATTTTAATCTACTTATCTTTATTCCATGATTCATGTTTATAATATTGAATATGATTGTAAGATATTCTAATGTTATGATCACATTCTCATACCCATGTACTCATATTAATTCTTATATATATTTCTTTTTACACTTACTAGGAATAAGATCTCACCCATTTTTATTTCATTTCCCAAGGATATAAATATATGTATTTTTTATTATGTGTTTAAGAATGTTTCTTTTCATGAAGAACCTTGTGGGAGATAATGTAGCTCACTTATATACAAGTGTTTATGTTTCCATGTTTCCAAAGGCATTAAACAAATAAGTTATTTGTAAATATGTTTGTGTAATATATTAAGTATTTTTCTGATGTAATATAATTCAAATTAATATTAAGGGAGGGTCTCTCTGAAACCTCCATCACCACCATGGGGAACCCTTACCTTACCTAAGTCAAACATAACATGGCCTACATACACCCAAGGGTGTATGTATAGTGTGAGGTAAAATTACAAGTATAATACAACTAAAAATAGATACCATGCAATAAAATTAAATATAAATTTAACATAATTATTCCTAATATAATAATTAAGATTAAAATTTTATTAAAAACATAATTGTCCATAATAGAAGAAAAGTATGTGAACATAAGGTAAAGTGGAAGCATGGTACGAATACCATGGAAAATACCTATTTAACTAGGGTTAGTGGGGGGTACTAGGATCCTCATAATATATGTGATAAAATCATGGAAATGAAGTATCATCTACTTCTTGAGCAAACCAACGACCATAAAAAAATTAGTTATTGTTGTAATGAAATCCTACTGTAGAGACTAGTCCTCAGTCTTGGTGACTCACATAGCATACTAGACCTAGTCTTTCCACCAGGGAACCCCTAGATTACAATTTGATTTATTCCAATCCCTATATCTTGTGAAATTTCACTTTATACATTAATTATTACCATAATTGAAACCAAACATGACAAACAACCATCCACAAATGGAACATCACCATTTAATGACAAACACACATTGAAACCCATGGAAAACACCATTCATACCACCCACAGAATTTATAATGTCCATTTGGAAACCACATAAAGAACTATAATAACATAATTTAACATTAATTCATGTAACTACCATCCTATTATTTGAAATAATCATAAATATTGATGGAAACCAAAACCCACAGCATAGAAAGACGTAATAGAGGCATGAGAAAACCAAACCGAACAATTTTTTACCCAAATAAATGAGATTAAAACCAACATAGGTTAATCTAATCATTTTATATAAGATAAAACAATAAATAAGTGTGAAGATATCAATATGAGTGAGGAGAAGAGAGGGAAAATTTACAAGATGTTTTTTTAAATATCCTATGAAAACATAATCAAAAAGTATAGCCCTAGTGGGTAGAGGAAGAGTTGGAGGTCTTCCTAGGGATATAGGGGTCGAATGGTTGTGAATGAGGGGTTAGGGTACCAAAATTGGGGAGGGGGAAAGTATTAAATTACAAAAATCTAATTATTTAGAATTCCTCATGATTTGGTTTCATGGTCTTCTAGACCAAGTACCAACCAAGCAACACCTCTCTCTATTGGGAAAATATGCCCCCAAATTTTCCTAGACGGGGAGAATTCTTGAATATATAATTGTGTATCTTGGATAGGGCCGCTATCCTAGGTGAACGGTTATCTAGTTAGGGTCAAAAGACCATGTACTAAGTCAAGAGTCCTAAATAGTTCCACTTTATATGGAACATATATTGCACTAGATTGTTACATGATTTTTTATAACCATGCACAAATTTTGTGCCTCTTTTATTCAGAAAAAAAACTTTTTACCTCTAAAAATCCCAATAAAACCATGTAATGAAGTAAAAAAACTAAAATAAATTATCCAATACCATAAAATAACACCAAATATGTGAAACTCCTCCCGAAAATGAATATTTTTCAACCCTAAGAAAGTAAAACTATTGTTTGGTTATAGAATAAAGGAATCCACATATCCTCCACCCAAGATCTTTTTACCATGTGTTATGATTTTCAATACAATTAATCCAATGAACCCAAATAATTGATATTAAATTTCCATGAAGAACACTCATTTGGGAGTTCATAATTCTTCCACCTAAAATAAATTCATGTTCAAAAAATGATATGGGCCCTAGTTGTACTTCTTATGTTTTGTGATCTGGAGCATGTCATTGATCAACTTCAATCTGATTAGTAATGTTAATCGGTATGCCACCTTAAAAATTATTTTTGAAATATTAAAATGTATGAAAATCCTTGGTGTAATATTAAATGATTCTAATTATGATTGTGATCCAAGAAAGATACCACCTTTAGAAACACCAAGTCAACCATTATGAATTCTATGTCTCAACACTACTACTCTTCATAATAGATATAGCAGCTATGCCCCACCCATAACTGATGTATGATCAATCAAACATTATTGGTTGTCTCTTTCACAATGTTTGGTCCCAACAAAAAAGTATCACCCACTTTTTTCCAACACAAAGGCGGCTGACACGACTATCTATAAAAAACACCAAAGGGAGACATTTTGATTGAGGATTTGTTACTATTATTATATAAAATTATACAAATCCCAAATTTTTGTCCCATGTGCCTCTGAAATATAAGATGTATTTATGGAGTATGTCTTCTAATAATATATTCTCCTTATTAGTCTAACCATCTATTTGAGGGTCATATTCAATACTAAGTTAGACTAATGACCCCATTGTATTCTGAAATTCATTCTATTAGTGAGAGTCAAAGTGTGAGTCCCTATAGGGAACAACTGCTGAAGACAAACTATGAAGCCTCACAATCTCTGGAACATGAAACTGGCCCAACTCATCTAGAATTTTCAAATCCTTGATTGGAATGAAATATAATGAATTGTTTAGGTGGTGATTTACCACCCAATGGGAATTCCTTCCATGGGTTGTATGAGGAAATCCAATAAAGAAATACAATGACACCTAATCCCACTCCCAGGTAGGAACAAGGAGTTGCTGAATCTAGCATTAGGGCCTATGGTTATCAGATTTAACCTTATAACATGTATTTAACCAAGATACAAGTTAGTTATATCACTCATCAGACTTAGAAACCAAAACAAGAAAAACACTTCCTAAAAATAATGGTTGTTCTAGAATTAATGACCAACTGAGACTGGTGGCTATCATGGATCACCAACTTCTATAATAATAACAACATAATGAAATGACCGTTAAAAAATGGATTCCATTAGATGACATAGGCCAATTTTCAGACACCTCCCCTTTATTTGGAAAATTATTAGTTTTCTGAAACAACTTATCATTATGATTTTGCTTCTAAATCATTTCCATAAAAGAGGGAATAAATCAAATACTAGCCAAGAACATTCCACCATTTTTCTCCTTGCCATCCAAGTGCATCCGGGAAAAAATACCCATTAGATATCACTCATACTATTTTAAAACATTCACCTATATATATTCTTATTTAGGGAATCAACTTCCATATTCATTTGTCCCATGTTATAGACAATATTAAACTCGAAAAGGTGAACTCAACCAATCAATAGTTCCTCATATTTAGTTCCTTTTTTAAGATAATTTGTGAAAAGATCCTATGTTTTTAGTATACAAACAACCTATCCCTGAAGAGATAGGGACACAAAATTTTCAATGAATCAAACACTACCTCCAGTTATAGGTCATGGGTTGGATAATTACATTTGTGTGGTCAGAGATGGTGATATTCTTAAAGCACCACATGGTCTTCCTACATCAAAATTCACCAAACATATCTATCTAAGTATTAATAGTAGAGAAAATATACCTTCCCAGATTTATGTAAGAACAAAACTAGGATGGTGTTAAACTACCACTTTCAGTCCTCATAAAATGTCTAACATTATGGGCTCTAGTCATGAGTTACCCCCTTTCAACTAAGTACAATCATGGGTGATGATAGAAAAGAAAAATCTCTACTAAACCACCTTTAATATCCTATAAGGACCATGAAGCTCCTAATATCAAATACATTCCTCATTTTTTCCTATGAAATCACCACTCTAATTTTATCAGGTCCACCAAAATAGTAAGTTCTCAGATCAAATGGCATAGAAACTTGACATACAGAATCTAAAAAGTGTACTAATAGAGCTTAACATAAAGATACTAATACCAAAGAGTTCCTAGATTGATCATGAGGTGATGATTATGCTCTTACTCTTCCCTAGAATAGACCAGGATTTCATCCACAAAAACTTTGGAAAAAAATCCAGGTAATAATGGAACACACTGGTCATAAGATTTGAAGGAACCCAGAACACCCTGAGAGGAGAGGGATGAATCAGGTTGTCAACTTTTTCTTTTTAAATTTGTGGATCTTGTTCCCATGTTGGTAGCGACTTATTAAATATGTAAAACAAATGAAAGTAGTGAGATGAAAAATCACTTTTACTTGGTTCACCGCAAAGGGCTTTATCCAAGGAGCATATGCCGATAGTGTTCTAGTTATACCTAAATCCACTAATATTTAATAGTTTTTGAATTAAAATATTTGGTTATAGTCTCTCTATTCCAGGAACATTGTCTTTACCAAGGTTTAGGGATAGTTCATTGCATCCCTCGGATCACATCCCTTGACTCCCCCTATCTCAAAACCTTGAGAGGAGTCGAACTCAGTTTATCGACATGATGGTCTCTTCAATATATTTTCATTGAAGTCTTTGTTTTTTTTCAGAATGAGACAGTGATTACATAGAAGTCCTGAATTGATGTACTTGAAAGCACTGAACCACTGAACCGGATATTCAGAACATGTAATCAGTCGATACAGACAATTGCATGAAACATCTACCGTGTGCGCACAAGATCAAACTTTTGCGGACAAGATTTTCTTTTAACATGGAAAATATTTCATGCAACTTCACCCTTTACATGAAAATGTATCTTTTTTCATGTAGCTTAAATATTTTCTGTGAAAACGGAATTTTCTGCGCAACTCTAAATTTTCTGCACAACTTCCTTTTCGCGAAACATTTATGCACATCAGAACTCAAATATTCTATAAGTATTTGGATGTTCTAATGAGAGGGTTAATCTAATATTTATAGTCTTTGATGACCCCCACACAAATAAACCACCATGTTGGTAAAAACTCCCATTCTGTGCACAATGCCTTTTTGCGCAGGAACCATTTTCTGCACAAAAACCATATTTTTCGCATAGATCATTCCTTTTACATTTTTCAATGTTCTGATCCCGAAAAATTATTTGCACACAATTTTCCATGAACATACAATATTTCATGCAACCTCCTTTTGGAAACACACATCTCTCCAATTTCCGATTTTCTGGGCCAAAAATTTGGCAAACACTAGGAAATAACACCACCTTTAATATTGTTTTCCACTTGTATTGTATGATCCCTTCCCTAAAAACATTCTGAGCATCCAATGAGGATTGAAAACAAACACAAACCATACTACATTTCTCATATAAAACAGTCTTCGTTCCAAGAGATCCATGGAAACCACTGGATAACGTTTCATTCTAAAATGGAATGAAAAAAATAATCAAAGTGTCCATAACTGCTTTAGATGGATGTCTTGGGAGTGTATTCTTCTATAACCTGCACTTGATGATACCTGATGTAGAGGATGATCATGTAAAACCACCTTTCCCCCTTGGATATATCAATTATTTCATCAATAGAGGCAAAGCTGTGCTTATTCTTGATTGTGACCTTATTCAACTTCTGGTAATCAATGAACAACCGAAGGAACTTTTCATCCTTTTTAGAAGAAAACATAGGATAATCACAAGGTGGGATAAAAAAGAATAATGAATAAATTAGATTCCAAATCATCTAGTTGTATCTTTAATTCTTTCAACTCAATGGGGGCCATACTATATGAGGGATGAGATGTCAGATTTCTTAATAAGCAAAATTAATGGTAAACTCCACATACAATTCCACAAGTAACACCACTAAATAATCCTAAAACATCTATATAAACTCATTTACCTCAAAAGGCATCCCATCCTTGTAACCCTTACAGTCATCATCTAGAATAATATTAGATACATAAAAACAATATTTCGAATATTCGTAACTAGTGGTCCACCATACCCTAATTGAGGATCCAATTAACCATAGAAGATCCAACTATTCCTATAAGGTTCTATGAATGTTACTCATAGGTGGTAAAAATATATTTAGAACTTAAAATGTGTCATCCAATCCATACATAGAATCACATCAAATAAGTATATTTCTAAAACTAATAAGTCCCACTCCAATTTGAATCCTGAGTGGGTGAGATCACATGATGTAAATCATAACCCCTATTCCCCCTTTATTACATGTGGTGTAACCAGCTCAGGTGAATATGGAATAATATCTTTTGGTAATTTTATAACTTTCATAAGACGTGATGAAATAAATTAATTATAATAAGTCATATAAAATAATGTAATAGATATGTATGATGATATAAGAACCATAACATGAACTATCGTAGGGCATAGTAATTTCATCAATACCACAAGATTTGAAAAAAAACACATGTATCAAATAATGTAATGGATACGGATGTTGTAATAAGAAGGGTAACATGAACTATCAAAGAACCATCTTCCAATTACATTAGTGTATGATCTATGGTATAATGGTTCTTCATTTTTGCAGATTTCTGAGATCAATTTCTAACATTTGATTCTACCTCGATCAGACTCTTTGATAACAAGATACATCCTTTCCATCATTCCTAGTAGACCAAGAACCCATAGACAATGATACCCTACACTGAATTATTATTTCCATGTACACTATGGAACCTGATCCACTCTATGTCAGTAAACCACTATTAAAAAAATACAATAATGGACCTAAGAACCCACACTGATGGAAGGTTATAGGTGGGTTTGGAAATGATGACTGAACATTCAATGACCTTCCACATCGTTAGCACACAACTGAACCACCACAAGTGGTTTAAGAATATGGTGTTTGAGATGGGTGGCAAGAGCTACCACCACCCTTATTTTCGGATGTGTTAGGATTACTTTTCCCGACAGACATTCCAGTACCACCCTAGCCCATATGTAATGTCATCCTAGAAATTCCCAACTTACAAGCCAAGTAAATTTCAACCCTATGATATTGATCTGCCACCTCATCATATTCCTTCAACATAAACATTATGTAATCATATTGAATATTCAGTCTCAATCCCATTTCAAACCATTGATCCTTTAGCTCCTCATTAGAAACCACCTCGAGTGAAAAATAGACCAACTTCATAAAATAATGACAAATTTAAATATTCTTTGATCCCCCTAATGCAGATCTCGAAAGTCCTAGGTCCTGGAGAGATCCAAGTCCTAATTGAAATAATTCTCATTAAATAAAATATTTAAATCCTTCCATTTTATCTTCTCATGTTTCATGGATTAAATAATTGACTACCACCACACGTGGTAGGGTCCTTTTATTTGGAATGCATTATTCATTTCCTTTACAACCCTTGAAGTCCCATGGAACCTAAAAATCTTTTAAAACTTATCATTCCACTCCAAGTCTTCACAAGGTCCCTTACTACCTTAGTTGGATGGTGGTTTTTTAAAAAACTCCTGATATATTTTCTTCTCCAAACCACTTTAGGTTACATTAGTATGGGTAAGACCATATCCCACTATTTGATTCAGTGCCTAGAGATATCATACCAATACCTCAACTAATCTCTAATAAATTTATGGGGAATAATTCTCTCCTAACTCTTCTTACAAGTTCACAAGATTTCTCTGAGGAGGAATGATGCTACACCATTTAACATATCTAATGGAACTCAAAAAATGATCACTTGATGATGTATAATCAATAATGATAATTAAAAATATCCATAAATTAAAATGAATCAATAATAATAACAATGATAGATTAATCCAATCTACACAAGTTCAGTATCCATATATAGTTTATAGCCTATACATCACACCTTGAGGAGTAAAAAAAATATCGAACATCCCATGGTGACCCATGTCCTATGATCAGGTGTGTGTCTAGACACACAAATTGCAACCAAAATCTCCCACCTTAAGAGACCTAGATCATATATCTATAGAATCTCCTAAATAAAATTACCCAAAAAAAGGAAAAACAATATTTGATACAACTGTTTTACAAACCCGAACAGGCTTCCATACAACTTGACTCCGGACTCGACACGTGGAATGGAACGAAGGGTGTTCCTAATCACCATGGGCTAGAAACTAGTTTGTAGGAATCGACTAAAACCTTTGGGAATAGTATAGACTATAAAATAATTATCCAACAATAAACAATAATTACATCACATCATAAACAATAACCATAATAAGAGAGATCAAAGGAAAAGAATATAAGAATTAGTTAAACATTTAACATTTACAACCAAAAACCATAATAACAAAAATGGTTTAAGAGAACCAAATATACCACAAGCCTTAATGAAACATGTGGGTCATCTCCCTAATTCCACTACCACCAACACATTTACAATAAGAATCTTCTAGAACACATAACCACCATTTCCACGATGGGGGGACCTTCCCTTACCTGAGTCAAACATAACAAGGTCTACATACACTCAAGTTTGTGTGTAGGGTATGAGCTAAAATTCTTTATAGGATACCACTATAGTATATTCCATATAGTGAAATAAAATAAAAAAATTAACTTTCTAGTTTAAAAAATATGAATAACAAAATTTAATTATAAATATTATTTTTTATTAAATAGGAAAAGAAAGAGAACAAAAGTTAAAAAAGAAGTATAGTATGAGAACCATGTGAAATCCTTAATTGACTAGGGTTAGTGGTGTCCAAGGATCCTCATTCTCTCGGTGAAAAAATTATACACACAATGGTCCTTCTCTTGGTCAATCCAACCAATTACTATCATAAATGGTTAGTTATTTTTCTAACATATTCTTTCTAAGGATACAAGGACTCATCCTTATTAACTCACCTCACGTACTAAACCACGTTTATCCACCTAGATACCCCATACTCAAATGTTTTCTTTTTCAATCCCGATATTAATTCAAATCCATTTTTATAAAATAAAAAATCCCATAATTAAATCCAATGATGGATACCAACCATTCACAAAGTCTATTTCTCCATTTAGCAATGAAGAAACACAAAAATCCATAGGAAAATCCTTTTTCACTTCCCATAAAATTTATAAGTACAATTTGTAAAGAAGATAAAGATTAATAACATCATCAAATAATGTCATGTCAGGGAACCACCTAACACATTATTGAAATTTTCAAGACCTGGCCCATGTTGGGTCTCGAGATGCAACTACCCCAAGCCTGCCTCTATATGTCAGGGGTTGGTGACTTGCACCAAAGGTAGAACAAACTAGGGTAGGCCTTTTCCTAAGAACCTGTACACATACATAGCCAACTTAATGAAAAAATGTAGAGTTAAAAGGAACAAAAGATACAATACTACTATAAATAAACCTCAAACATGCCTTATCCTCTAAACAGTACAAGTATAGAAAAGTAAACTAAAAGGGACATGGGTAAAGTTAACACCCATCTAGAAAAGGATCAAAACCCGGAAAAATGTTGAAAATTAAAACATTTGGGAGAGCCCCACACTTGAATCCCTTGTCATGACCATTGTACGCGGTCAAAGAACCCTGTATCCCTAAGCTCCTCCAATGTCACAATCAACCTATCTATCATCTGAAAGGGCCCATCATGTGTGGGAAAATCCCAAGAAGGGGTGAGTTGAAAATTAATTAGTAGGATTCCCTAAAAGCTTAAGTGAGGATCAATAGATGTACTGAAGAGGTGAGTGGTTAGAGATATAACAGAAGAAGACCAGTAGATAGAACAAGGTACAGAAAAAAAAAGATCAACTCAACCCACAAAAAGAGTAAATTAAGATCATCAAAACACAAGGAGATAGAAATGGTGAGATGATGAAATTATCATCTAGTATTCTCTATCTATATCATGAGATTAGACTCATCTGACCATGAGATGCGAGACACAGAAAGTATGTGGCATAGCCTGCACGTCTTCACCTATCCTAGAAGGATATTATCAAAACCCCAAAAAGTGTGAAATGGAAATAGGATATATATATATATATGTCCTCAATTAATGAATCCTAGAATAGTGAGTAATTAGATCTCCATCTCACAATCTCAGCCTTGCAAAATTTGAGTCACCAATAGTTTTATAAGTAACCACCGATGCGTATCATCCCACATGTATTCTATAAAATGCAAGTCAAAGGGGTTCAATTACCACACCATAATAATATCCTCTTTATTTGGGTTTGTCTATCCTGAAAATTATTAGGTCACATCACAAGGACTCGTTTTAGTGTGAAAATTACCTCTCTTCTTTGAGAGTCAAAAGGTACGTCAAACAGGCCCCGTCGCGTTCGCATAGTCGAGTGGACATGTCTTAAAGGTCGAGGACCCCTGTCCAACCCGGTTGGAGGGTTCCACTCTAGTTTCATTTGGGACCCATGCTCATCCCAACTGGAGGGATCCACTCTAGTTTCATCGGGGACCCATTCCCATCTCGACTGGTGGGTTCAACTTGCATTTGCAATCAGGGACCACTTCCTAACCCAGCTGGAGGTAAAGTATGAACTTCTCTATCCATTCTTGTTGGATGGTACCTCTTAGAAAATTATTGAAGAACAATAGCCATACCTAATATATGGTACCTCTTAGAATATCTCTAAGGAACACTGGCCATCCCTACTAGATGCTACCTATCAGAGGAACATCGAGGAACACTAGTCATCCTTGGTGGATAGTACCTCTCAGAAAGCACACTGCTGCAGTCATTGGATGTCTCCCCAGATTGGCGTCATACCCAGAACAACTCTCATCATGACTGGTAGTCCACTACGGAGGGCACCATCTTGTTCTACATTGGAAGGATACTCAGTATAGGATACACGCATTCCATAATCCGAGTTCAGAAGGAGTTGTGATAGATAGAATGTTTATAAAGTGGTACACAACGTGTGTGGGGCCCACACATCGTATGGACCCACCACATATCGTAGCCATATATCCAGCCATTATCATGTACTAAACATTGAACAACTACCACTAGGAATTCCATCTTACTTATAGAGTACTCAACATAATAAGTCCAAAGGCCGATGAGCCTATGTTGCTCGTCATTGATTTGGAGGGCCAAAATGCATAATTACACTGGCACACCTCCTCAAATGGATCTAGATCATTTGAGAAAATCTCTTCATACATCATCTCCAATCTCACAATAGTTGAGGTGACCCAGGCCTGGGGTTCTATTTAAACAGATCAAAATGATCTTCCACCGGTATTCCATTAATTCTTCCAAATTAAATGAGATCATGAATAAGGATGCATGAATCTAAATGGATCATTCCATTGAGATCCTTGACAAAAAACACTCATGATTGAATATTTATTCACCCAAAATAGACATTCGATGGAAAATACGTAAGTTGAAACATTTCGATTGAAAGGAGTCTCGTGAGGTCCATGCCTCGGTCCGTAAACAAATTAAACATATCGATGCATTGCAACTCTCTCTGAAAAATGCACTAGGTTGACTCCTCATTCTTCAAAAATGGATAACTAGTGAAAAAGTTTCATTTCACCGCAATACATGTGAACAGAGACTCATTCCTCGGTCATTGAACAAATTAAACATATCGATCCATTGCAATTCCCTCTAAAAAATGCACTAGGTGGACTCATCATTCTTCCAAAACAGATAACTAGTGAAAAGGTTGTGTTTCACCAAAATACATGCAATTAGGGACATGTGGGGCCCACACAATAGATTTATCTTATTCACCTTATTGTTTTCTTTGAATATTATGAATATAGACAAGGGTTGTGCTGCCGCTGACGGTGCACCAAATAGACCTCCAATTTAGAAGGTATGTTTGAAACATGTATTCCGAATAATAATAATTTCATAATTAATATTAAACTTTGGCGTTTTGTGCACCTGAAACCTGAGATAAATATTTAAAATTCCCAAACCAATCTTAAAGGGTCCTCCTATAGGTTAGGGACTCGTGGTCATAGATGGCGTGTCAAATAGATATATCGTTTAGAAGAAAAGGGTGTTTCGAAGTAGTTTGGGCTGGTCTGGTCCAAAATGGCCAGACCTCTCTTCCTGGGCCGGCCCACCCCGATCGGGCCAGTTTTCTACAGCTGGCCCATGGCTTAGCCCATGTCCTAGGTTATCCTCCATGTCCTGGCCTGGTTCAGTTTGCCTCCGGTCTCGTGCCTCGTTGGCCACGGACCGAGTGGCCCTCTGCGTCAATGCAAGACTTGCACATCGCAGGTCCTTGCCTCCCCCTGGTTCACTAGTCGGCTCCTCGAAGTGTTCTCATGACCACATGCCATATGTTGTCTCCTTCCCCTTCCAGTATACTCACAATTCCACCACGCCTCTCAGTCGCCACCCAGCCTGCTCCACAGCCCCGGTGCTCCGTCTGGCCGTCCTCGCCACCCGCTACACCGCGTCGACACCAGCACCTTGTTGAGCACCGCTTTTCCTTCCCACCATCCCACCTCATCTCGCATCTATTCATGCCCTTACCACCACCTGGTCAACATAGCTTCATCTTCCCACCATCCCAAAATGCCAGTTTTCACCCTTGCCTGAGCCGCACCTCACTGGACAACTGCCTGCCACCACTCGTGCCTGACTGGACCGTTGCCTTTGTCTCCAACCGCTTCCCATTCTAGAGTCACACCTACAATAGGATTCAATGGTCAATTAAATGGTCAGAAATATGAAATCAAAATTGTTTCAATATCCTTGGGTCGAGGCCTTCACAATTCCATCCCCTTATCGAATATTCAAAGATATTTCGGTGTAGCAAGAATTTAATCTGAAGAACTATTAAGGACTCTCAAACTTGGGATTAAAAAAGGAGATCTGACGATGGCCTTGTTCATTTATCTATCATCATTGATAATAAAAATGAATAAATTTTTTAAGAAATAAATAAATAATCAAATAATTTAAATTTGGGTGGAAAAAATCAACAAGAATTCTACCTGGATTTGTTACATTCATCGTCGGCGTGCCTGTTGCGATTCCACTTTGATCTGTCGTGGTTTTGGTGGAGTTTTCTCCTCAATCTGATGAAAAATATAGAATAAAATCTTAGATAGAGAGAGAGATATATGAATTAGGGTTAAAATAATTCTAATATCTTAATTGTTTATTTATAGATAGACACTGAAATCCCCCTCCAATGATTGTGATATCCAAAACCTCCACGCCCGCTAATTTTATGTCATGCCTAGGAGAAGAACCCGATTTTGAACTCAACAGAGGTCTCGGTTTTCCAATATAACTCCTTGTTCAATTTTTTATTTCCTTTGTCATCAGGGGTAAAATAATTGAGATTAAATTTATTTAATTACAAATTTCCCCCACATGGCGTTTTTACAAAAGTCACAGACCAACAAACGTTATACCCCACATAGGGTACGCGAAATATTTCAGACTCAACAGCGGCCTATGATTTATGATCTATTCTATAGTTTATGAGATATCACATTTTTGACATGTGCATAGTAAAAAAATATTTAATGATTTTTTATAATTTATTTCAGGAATATTGGGCCTTGTAATTGCATGTTGTCTCAACTTCTAGCTCGGTAAATATATGTAGTAATATTCCAATGTCTTACACGGTTAAAATCTGGTCTATACATCATTCCCTCCTTCAATATTTTCATCCACGAAATGGAAAACTAGGGGAAACAACTCGAGATTCTAAGCTCACACCTGGCTCTCCTACTCCCAAGAAAACCAACATGTTTACATACCATCATAACACATGAACGAGTGGAATGGTTCGTCCTCATAAGTTATTCTCATGCCGATGATTTTCATTAGAGAATGAACGCATTTACTCAACCAAAACACATGGAAGACATCATTCACCCACTCTGGCTATTAGGGTAGGACAAGGTGGTAAGAAACCTCACCATCCCTTCGCACGACCCCGAAAAACCGGAAGAAGCTCAGGGGATACTTCACCTCCCCGACTAAACCTTTACATCCCATGTCACATCTTGAATCACCAATTATACTTATAATAGGGTCTCGTGGTCCCTCCTTCAAAATATCCATCTTGGTAAGCTACTAATGATATCCAATCATACTAGGTTTCAGAGTCGATGCCTCCCAACCAAGACACTCTTATATGCTCATGAAGTGAAGGATTCAACATCATCGACTCAAGAAAACTATAAGGAAGCTAACTGCTATGTAACTCCCCATTCTAGGTGATCTTGATACTTCCTTATAAGTGAATCTACTACAACTCTTCCCATTCCTAGAGTATAGAATATCCTAAATTAATATCCCTGTAGGAAGTTTAACAAATGTCATTGTCTCAGGGTCAAGTCTCTCTGGGTGGAGATGTACCTGCGGCTCTAGTGGTCAATGAAAAACACATACTATTCTCTATAAAGGTAGAATCACCATATTCATGAGATAAATACTACCGCGTTCGGTACCAAATAGGGAGCCACATACTTCTATTCATGGGGTCTTTATCACCTCGACATGTACATGACAAATGTGGTGTCAAGGTTAACGTTGAGCATGCATGGTACCAATTAATAGGGAAAGTGATTAAACTCATCCAACCTCAAGAGTCTAGACATGGAAAGCATGTGGATTACCTCGTGTGTATTTTCCTCTCTTTGAAGGAGATTAATCCTCAAAATGGGCACTCTGATGATCCCACTAGTGGCATCTCATGAAAATCGAGTTCAAGCAGTTAAACTCCACTATCAAAGTCAATACTTACTCTAACACTACACTAGATAGATCCTCCATGAACGCACAAGTTAGAGGGACGTATCCATTAAAACTCCATACTATCCACTTTGGGTTACACAAACTCAACCTCACAGTTTTTCTCACGTCAAAAAAAACACATCTCAGTGGGGGAAGGATCTCTCTTCTTCATACATTCAAATCTATGTTGAACAAAACCGATATAGGGTTACACCAATTCCCTCTATAAGCCTGGTAAAACCACCAAAAAGGATCAAGGAAGAAAAGTGTACTTCACATAGTGTTTAACATGATCTACTGCCATAAGTATAAAAGACACTAGGCATATCGCTTATCGTCTCATTATATGAAGGATTATAGACATCCCAAGATCGCAGCTATTTGTGGACCCAACTGCCAGCTTGCTGAGCCTAATTTGGGACACCTAGTGGTGGTGGAAGAACATCACAGTTTTGTACCCTACCTAAAACACCTTCTTCTCCCATGCCAACACCAACTCCCAGGGGACCACCGTAATTACAACGTTGTCTCTACTATGGTGGTCCACCTTCTGTCGGTCTGGTGTTCTCAGCACATCTGGGAGGATAGTCTCGTGCCAAGTGACCTCGCCCATTACAAGTATGACACTAGAACTCCCTAGGATATCCCTACAATATATGATGCCTCTACACTATATGATTGTGTGCCTAAGATCGATTATAGGGAGGCCTCCTGCATCAAGAAATTATTGAAGGATGTCTGCTAGAAACTGAAGACATATCAGCTCTGTTGTGCTCACTGCCATAACCATCTCTATGGAATTCCTCTGATAAGAAGTTCTCTGTCAGCAGTTCCTGCTTTAGTACCCCAATATAGGTTGGGATTCACAAGGGTTCTATGATAGCATGGATCTCTCTTTGGAGTCTCTACTCTAGCTTTTGTGCTCCTAAGTAGTCACATGCCTAGAGACTAGCATGAAAGGTATGTGAACATATTTGTGTACTCACTCACCATCATGACTCTCTACTATAACTAAATGAGCTCCTAAAGTTGAACAGAGTGCAAGAAAGCGTGGTAGAACTCCCTGAGAAACAGCTGTTGAAATTCATACCATGAGAGCGCTATCTTGCTGTGAATCTCAGAACCAAACTCCACCAATGTCCAACTACTCATTGGAAATGGTAGGTTTCCAAATCCACCATATGATCCTGCAGTGTTCATGCAAGCCTTCATAAGTGGACCAATAACTATATCCAAACCTCTGATGCATGAGGGTTTGGCTCAATGCAGAACATCAACGGTCTCTATTGTTAGAACTCACAAAGTGTGCTTAGCCTGCATGCATCCTCTGCCCACTCTTTTGGAGATGTCTGATGTTCAATAGGTGGGTGTGCTACTTCTTAACCACCTGATGAAAGGTTTGTACTTGATGGGTCCTGAAATGAGGCTTCAATACTCCCACTGTTGTTGTCACAAATCAGTGTTAGTTTCCTAGCTGGTTATCCTTACGGAGACATCCTGAATGTTATCAAGGAGTATTTTAGTCAGATGATAATATATATGTCATCAGCGATGGGGATATGACTCCATAAGGATAATCAAAGACCCAATCCAATATGATTCATATACCATTGTTCCTGACAATGAGTATCTTAATGTGTCATGTCAAAAGGCATGTAATCAGGGTCCTAGTTAATGGATATGTTGGCCACTCGAACCATTACTAAATTATCTTTCCTAAAACCCACTCTCAAGAAACTTCGACATTGTTAATCTTATCCTAACCAAGACCTTTTTAGGGATACATCCAAACAATATCCCAAGGGTCAAACTACCTCAGATACCACTTTTTCACGACCCAAACCACGCTGGGGCAGGAACCGTAATAACCCCAAAACTGCCTTTATAGGCTACGGGCAGAAGACTACTGTCGAAGTCACAACAAACTAGGGGAGACCTTTTCCTAGGAACCTATCCACACACAAATATCGAAAAAAATGAAATAGTGAATAGAGAATGGAACAAAAGATATAATATTTCTATAAATAAACATCAAGCAAACATCATCTTCTAAATAGTACAATTAAAAAAAGTAAACTAAAAGAGAAAGGGGGAATGTAAACACCAATCCAGAAAAGTTTCAAAACCCAAAAACATGTGGAAAAGTAAAATAGCTGGGAGATCCCCATATCTTAATCCCATGTCACAACCATGAAATGTGGTCCAAGAACCTTGTATCCCTAATCTCCTATGATGTCATGATCAACATGTCTGTCATCATCAAGGTTACACTAAGTGTGGGAAAATACATTGTATGGGTGAGTATAAAAATATTTATTAGGAAGCCCCAAAGGCTTAAGGGAGTATAAAGAGAGGTATTGAGGAGGAGATAAACAATAGATATAACGGAAGAAAAGTAGTAGGGACAACAAGGTATAGAAATAAGAAGTGCATCTCAACCAACTAAAATAGTAATGTAGGCTCATACAAACACAAATAGATAGAAATGGTGAGAATATGAACTTCTCATATAGTCTTCACTACCTATATCAAGAGAGTAGAGTTGGCTAACAATGTGAAGCTAGACACGGAAAGCCTGCGGAATAACTCATGCGTCTTCACCTCACTTAGGAGGAGAGTATCCAAAATCCAATGAGTGGGCACTAGAAATAGGATATATATATATATATATATATATATATATTAAGATGATTTTTGGCCTAGTGGGAGAGGGGATCTCAGATTCAACTGAGAGCTCTCCTCCCATAGGGTTTGGTCCCTTACGGTCTTCGGCGATGACTCCGCTTGTGGCTTCTTGGTGGCAATTACCCCTAGGTTTCTTCGGTAGCATCTTGTGGTGTATCTGCTTTAGCAGTGAGTAGTCATAGTGGGTCTTCGTGCTACGATAGAAGTGTGGGCTTGATTCGGCCAGTGGGGCTGCGGATGGCAGTCTCCAAACTGCGATGGAGGCATGGACTTGATTCGGGCAGCGGGGCTACGAATGGCGTGAGATCTCGTTTGAGGCATGGGATTATCTTGGTTGACCTTGATGGTTTCAGATCTGGTCTGGATATAGTTTCAGAACATATATGGTTGGAATGGGTTTTCAAGATGAAAGATTCTTACTAGAATGCTGAGGACGATGAAGGTGGTGTTGCACTCCAAAGGCGGTGGTGTATTGGTTGGGCAGCCAGTGGCATGACGGTGTTGTATCTAGGGGTCGGGTGATCTGTGCATGCTTGTGGTGAGGCATGGTGTAGCTGATAGCAGTGGCAGTGGCATATGAAGTTACAGGGTGCATCGAGGTGTGGTGATATTTGAGCTCGATGGAGAATCTGGTGGTCTCCTCAATCATCGGAATGGAACTGGTGGTTCCGGAGTCATCCAAACGAGTGGGTCACGGTAGTTATGGGATTTGGGCTTTTGGGACATGGGTTGTGTTTCATATTTTTTGGGGGTGTGTTTTTCACTCACTTATTATGTAATTTATTCCACTGGGATTTTTAGGTGCTTGACTTTTTTTGTGTTCCTTTTGTTGGGCTTTGTTCCTCTGGGCTCTTGGGCCACCTTATTTTATGGCTATGTGTCTTTGGTAATATAGACTTGAACTGGGTCTTCCCTTACCCACTTCAAAAGGGACTCATGTTTTATTTTTCTTTTTAATAAAGGGGTTTTCCCCTAACATTTCCATTATATATTCTCAGTCAAACAAACCCCAACAAGAGAGGAAGGGGATCTCCATATCACCAAATCATCCTAGGAAAATGTTATTCACCCATAGTTCTAGAAGTAACCATCAATGCCTCGCATCCTAGACATCTACTCTGAAATGAATGTCAAAGGGGATCAATCACCGCACCTTTAATCTTTCTTCTATGGGTGGGTTAGTCTCACCTGCATAGTTTTAGGTTGCATCATAAGTATGCATATTGGTGGTAAAAGTGCCACTCTCCCTCGAGAGTCAAAAGGTATGTCATACATGCATTGTAACTATCTCACAGTCGAGAGATTGTGTCTCAAAGGTAGTGGACCCATGCCCAACCCTGCTGGAGGGTTCCACTATTGTCTCATTGAGGACCCATGCTCATCCCAACTGGAGGGTTCCACTCTAGTATCATTAAGGAACCATCCCCAGCCCAGATGGAGGGTTCTACTCAAACCATCCATATGATACCACGTGTTATCCCTTCTTTGGGTAAACCTAGAACACCTCTAGTCATCCTTATGGGATGGTACCTCTTGAAACAGTATCACGGAACATTGTTCATCCCTAGAGGATTGTAAATCTCAATATAATGTTGAGGAACACTGGCCATACTTGCTGGATGGTACCTCTCAGAAGATAATATAGGAACACTAGTCATCCTTACTAGATGATACCTCTCAGAATGAACACTACTGCAGTCATTGGGTGTCACCCCAGATAGGCGTCACAACCAGAACATCTCTCATTGTAACCCGTATGGCACTATAAATGGCACCATCTCATTCTAAAAGTTAAAAAACACACAGTATAGGACACACGCATTCCAAAATATGAGTTCAGAAGAGGGAGTTTGGATAGATAGAAAATTAATAAAGTGGTACATGTTGCGCGTGGGGCCCACACATCATATGGCCCCACCACGTAACCTGGTCATGTACATAGCAATTATAAGGTACTAAATGGTGAAAAAGTACCTCTAGGTGTGTTGTATTACTCCCAGAGAACTTAACACACATAGTCAAAAGGCCAAAAAGTGCATGACGCTCGTCATTGATCTGGATGGACAAAAGTGTAATCACACTGGCACACCACCTCAAATGGCTCTAGAACATTTAAAAGTGTCTCTTCATACATCCTCCCCACTCTAAAAAGAGTTGAGGATGACCTATGTCATGTGTTCTCTTCCAACATGTAAAAAGGTTCATCCACCGGAATTCCTTTCCTGATTTCATATTTAATGAGGTCATGAATAAGGATCTACACATCCAAACAGATCATGCCATTGTGATCCTCACGGAAAAGAATGAAACATTATCTCTTTATTTACAGAAAAAATTCATCTGATTGAAAGGTCATAAGTTGGATATTTTTACTTGAAAGACAACTTGTATGGCCCGCGAATCATTCCAAAAAATAAATTCAACGGATCGCGATTTTCTGATCCTCTCGGAAAAACACACGAGGTGGACTACTCATTCTTCCAAAATGGATAAGTGGTGAAAAATTTTCATTTCACCGTAACACATGCTAACCAGGCCTAGTGGGTCCCAAACCTCGACATTATCTTAAGAAATAGATATTTCCATTGAAAATTACAAACATATAAAATGGTTTCTCTTCCACTGACTGCACTCCAAATGAACCTCCCATTTAGAAGGTAGGTCCAAAACATGTTTTCTGAATAATAATAATTTAATTATTATTATTAAACCTTGGTGTTTTGTGAACCCAAAATCTATTACAAACACATAAAATTTCTTGAACCAATCATAAAAGGCCATCCTCAATTAGAGGGACACATGACCACAGATGACAGGTCAAACAGACATGCCATATATGAGAAAAGGTCATCGGAGGCTGTTTTAGACTAGTTTGTGTCGGACCAGCCCAATCTGGCCCAAACCCTTCAACATGGACAGTCTGGTTCACTACATTGGGCCCACGACTAGGCCCATATGTTGTGGCTCAGACCGGTCTATCCTATCACTCGTCACGCACCCCAATGGACACCGACCGGGTGGCCCTCTACATTGGGGAAAGACCCATGCATCATGGGTCCTTCCCTCCCCACAGTTCCCCAGTCGTCGCCTTGAAGAAACCGCCTATAAACACACAGAATGATAGACCCCTACCATGCTCGTCCGATCGCATCACCACCGTCCCATCACCGCTCTGATCCTCCATCACCCGACCTATTTCCAAACCCATCGTGCTCCATCTCGTCGTCCTTTCCACCCACTGCACCGCACTAACCCTAGCACTCCGTCGGAAGTTGAATCACCTTCCCATTGGTATGCCTCTACTAACATGGCCACCCACCCAAGCCGACTCCTGGTCTTCCGGGTACCATTGTCCATACATCCCTAAATTCTGGTTTCCATCCTTTCCTGAGACACACCTCACTAGGTCACTGCCAGCCGCGCCTAACCGGACCGCCGCCTCCACCTTCAGCTACCTCCCTTTCCATAGTCTCACCTTCTAAAAGATTTTATGACCACACTAATGGTATTAAAAAGGAAAAGAAACTAGTTTCAAGATCGTTGGATTGAGGTCTTCATTGTGCCAACCACCGCTCTATTATTCGGTGATGTTTAGGCATAGCGATAATTTAAGATAAATAACGGTAAAGCACGCTTAAAGGTGGGATTCAAAAAGGAGCTCAGACAATGGTTGTGTTCCATTTTCCATCATCGTTGAAAATAAAAATGAAGGAATTTATGACAAAATCATGAAAAATCAATGAATTGAAATTAGGGTGAAAAAATTAAACTAAAATCCTACCTGGATTCGATCTGTTCATCATTGATGAGCCTCCTACGATTTTACTTCAATCTGCCAAGGTATTGGGGGGGTTTGCTCCTCAATCTGACAAATAATAGCGAAGAACAACTAAGAGATAGATATATAATTATGGTTAACCTAGTGTTAATATTTTAAGTGTTTATTTATAGATTAACACTGAAATCCCTTGCCAACGGTCGTGAAATCCAAAACCTTCACACCTACTCATTTTATGCCTTGCCTAGGAAAAACACCCCTTCCAAACTCAATGGAAGTCTCAGTTTTCCAATCTAAGTCCTTGTTCTGAATTTATTTAATTTGACGTTAGGGGTAAAATTATTAATTTTAATCATTTTAATTACCATTCTACCCCTACATGGAATTTTTAAAAGAAGTCTTTCACTGAAAAAAGTTATACCCCTCCTAGGGTAAATGGAATATTCCAAACTAAACTATGGCCACAAATTTTTTATCCGAACTACTATTTAAAATGTATACCATTTTTGACATGTTCATAGTAATAAAACACTTAGTATTTTATTATAATTTATACCCGAAACATCAGGACTCAGAATTAAATGTCATCTCATCACCTAGATCTGGGAATATTTGTAGGAATATTTTAAAGTCTTACAAGGAAAAAACCAGGTCTCTCTAGAAATATTCAAAAATCTTGATGTTAACCCAAATCTAAATAAATCATATACCTTATAGAGGAAATAGAACACCAAATCCAAGAACATTTAACTCATATAATTGAGATTGGACCAATCATTGGATAAAATAAAAATTGGAGAAAATAGAACACAATAAAAAAAAGAGAGAACAGATCAAGACAATGGAAGAAGATAAGATAGAATAAGAATACATGATGTATTATTAAATATCATATTCCAAATCACCCAAAAATTGGATCCCAAGGGAGTAGATGAAGAGAGGTAGGTGTTCTTAGTGATGGTGGTTCAGAATATGGTGAGAATAAAGGATTAGGGTATTAAAATTGAAGAGGATAAAAGTTTTAAATCCCAAAAATTTAATGATATAGTTGGACACATAATTTGGCGGAATGATATGCTAGACCATGTGCCATCCTTGAAACACCACTATCCATGGGGAGAAGAGGCAACATATTTTTAGTAATGGTAGTGCACATCCTTGTTCCTACCCATGCGTATAGGATAGTTCCACTTTCCTAGTCAGATGGTTATCATAGGTGGTCTACAAGCCCATCTATTAGGTTGTGCGACCAAAAGAGTGCCATTTTCCATGGTGCATGGTTATCACTACATTAGTGTATGATTCCACTAATCATGCGCCTAACATGCACCTCAATCTTTCTAGCCAAAAAACCAAAATGCTTCTAAAAAAATCTTGGGAAATACAAGGAATGAATGTAATACCAAAAATAAAAGATAATATAACCCAAAATAACACCATGATTGGGACATGTATCCCTCTATTTCAATTTTTTAGTAAATAATATAAACCATGAGAAACCATGTTAACAGTGGGTCAAATATATTATGTGGTGATTGTAGATATGAGTAACCAAACATGATTGCTGCTAGATTGAATAATATTATGGTTATCCCAACCTATCAATCCCATATTATTATTTATAACTTAAACCATATTGAAATTTCAAACACACCAAATAAATGAAAATGTAGTTTAATGGATGTTAAAATGATAAACACTATTCATGATAGAATATTCAACTACATAGATATTATGAATGTTGTAAAATCACCCAGGTAAATGCATATAAGGGACATGAAGATGTTTTATGTGAGGAAAATAAGAGTATAGGGCAAAAGATACTAAGGAAAAATAATGTTTCTAGTTAAACAGATTAAGTTAAATGAAGTCCTTCCATAGTTACAAATAATTATTAAATGTTTTTATTGGATGGATTTTTCACACTACGAAAAAATCCTAAATATTAAGGTAATGAGGATTATAGATATAAAAAATCTCCTAAAATAAGGGAATAAATAAGAGACTATGCAATAAAACCTGAAAAGGTAGACCATGGTAATTAAATAATTAAATATACACTAACTCTTTACTCAAAAAATATTTCCTCATTTTATTATGGTTCTACTCATTCAATAAAATCATGTAACTTTTCATAAAATATTAATTTTAAAACAAATATATTGGGTATTAAATTATTATTATAAACACCTAGTGGTGCATAAATTGAAAAAAAATGTATGCAACACTTATTTGATGATGGTTTTTTGGAAAATAATTATTAAATATCATTTTATAATTAAATTGGTACAATTTTATGGTATATTAGTATGTATTGTCTCTTTATGCATAGATCAGTAATTGTTTTATAGATAATAAAATATCAGTTCACATTCCAAATCATTCCATAATTCAGAAATTAATCCAAGGATGATGTCTTATTTAAAATTATATCTTTATTCATGTATATATTATGCGTAACATTGTTTATTTTCATCAATGATTGATAGTTTGAATTCTGTTTATGAACATTATATTAGGGGTTAGAATGTAACATCCTGTATTTCTTATAAAAATTTTTATGTATTTATACTCTTAAATTAAATATGTAAATGTTATATTTATTTATTGAAAAATAATAATAATAAATTTATATACATATAAGTATATATATATCGCTAATGCTATTTCCGTATATTGTTTTCATGTAAAATGGATATTTATTAGTTAAAATGATTTTAGGAAATGGGTAGCTCATGGGCTAGAAGACAACTCATTGTATCTATAGTGTTTGTGGGCATCAAACCAATGGCTAGAGGTGAAAAGGGTGTAGCACCTACATCTAGAATATGAGCAGTTCTATCTCCCTCTTCCATAAATTTCAAAAATATATATACTTATATCACTTGTACTATATTCATGACTCTTTTAAAAATGAAATTTTCCATTATTAATAGATCTTTTTCCATATCATTACTGTAATTACGTCATAAAAATCTAATAGTAATCATATTATGATACATGTTTGCACAGAATCATATAACCATTGAAGGTTATGTTATATAAATATTTTGTGAAACATTATATGATTATCCAAATATCATTTTTATACTATGATAATAACTTATTATTCTCTTTTAATTTATAAGTTTTTATTTATTCATATAATATTTATATATTTTATGAGACCAAAATTCATCTTACAAGTTTAGGAAACATGTTTTATAATAAATTAAAATCTTAAAATAATAAAAATATTATTCTAGTAATGTATAGTGTCTTGTTATCTTAAATTATTATTAAATATAGATAATTTAATTTATGAAAATGGAAAATTTTCATTGACATTCATTTATAATCAAAGTGTGTAATGTTTTCTACTCTAAATATTATTCCTCAATTATGTATTAAAAATATTAACTATTCTTAATTAGAAGAAGAATGTTATAAAATATAAATTTATTAAAAATTAATGATATGTCGCATAACAATTAATATATGAAAATAAGTATAAATGTAACCATTCATAAAAAATAAATATTTTCAGTTCTTAATAAAAAAACTTCATTGTATTATATGATTTAATTTAAATGGTAAAACTTTATATTTTATATTATAAATATTATAAAATGTGATTCTTTTTAAATTCATCATGAAAAATATTATTCAGGTAATTTGTCGGAAAAATTCAAAGAAATTTCTATTATAGTGAATAATTAATGTATTTTTTATCATGTAATGCATTGTTATATTGATTTTAATTTTTTTCATCTTGAGAAATTTAATTTATTAAATTATATTTCATGTTTATAGTTAGACTAATCAATATTAGGTAATAAGGATAACATATTTTTTTAGACCTATAAATATGTTATCAATGAAGAGGATCACCACTATAACAACTTTTAAATGATTTTAAATGGGGGTTAACCTAAGAGATAAGTAATCAACTATCACTAAACATGTCCAACGTTGATTTTTTAACTATATTTCAATCCTAAATCACCTTATCATACAAATTTGTCTTATTTGGTTCCTTTCTTAATTCAGAATTATAAATTTATTTATCTTTAAAAGGTATATAAAAGAACTACACTCCCCTCATAAAATGAATCTTTCACCCCCTCACTTCTCCATACACATTGATTACCAAAGATCAATTGATCTCTATCCAAATCACATACCAAAACCATTAGCAATATTAAGTATCTCTAAAATTAATTCATAATAATTCTTAAGGAATTATTTAATGGAGGATATAAATATAAAATTATCTAAAATGAACACACCAAGTGAGCCGAAACATGAGGTAAGGGTTTCAATGACTCAATTTTATTGCATTTAGTCATAAACTAATTTTTTGTACTTTTCACTTTATATATTCTATTAAAAATATAATTCTAAAATATATATAAAATTTTCACTTTTTATTTACAGAATTTAAATTTTCATATCAAGATATTTTGGTATAATCATTTTTATCTTTCCTAATAATACTATGAAGTTAGAAAAATAACTACAATTTCTAATGGATCTTTCTTCTAAAAAAATATATTTTTCATCACAGTGATGTTATATATTAATAATTATAAATTGAAATATATTTTTTATCCCCTATTATCTATGTATTTCCCTCTAAATTCTTCTTACAAATAGTTTACATCTACTAGGGTAATGATTTTGATCATCCTATAAATTATTTTTTCCCAAATTTTGAATGAATCAACTAATGGTGAAAATGATCTAATATTGATGTCCTTATATGCATTACCATTTGGAAATTATATGAAACCCATTTTACTTTTCATGGAATTTTAACGATTAGACGATTCTATATTTTCATGTTTCATACATAAGTATGGTATAATGTTATGTGATGGGTGGGATGATATATCTCCCACCAATAAATTAGATATTTATTTACATCTCATGAGACTGTTATAATGTGTGAACATGATTGGATTTTCCAAAAAAATTACGATTACTTATTCTTAATCTTATGCCACATTTCTATGTTATTCAACATTATTATGATATGATTCAATGATTTAAGATTGTTTCTATATGTTTCAATTCCATAGTATATGGTTTATTCCCCCATGATGTTTTTGTCCCATGAAATTGTTCTTGATAATCTACCATTACTTGTGATTTAATATTATGTTTCTCGTGTATTTTTATAAAACATGTATCCTTTGAAATATTTTTATCACAATCTAACCCATTAGGGTACATTGATATGTTTCCTGTATCGAGAATTTTAGAAGTCAAATTTTTTTCTATTTCATAGGTTATTATATGAACGAATATGTGTAGCAGGATATGTATTGTAGATTTGACTATGTGAGATGTTGAAGTAATAATTTTTAATAAATTATAGATGATTTCCTTTCTTGGATTACAATAATCTGTTTAAATCGTTGATTTGCTGACTAAATGTGTGGTTTAATGATTAAATTATGAAAATATTATCATATTTATATGTTTCCATGCTTTTTTCATCTTACTAAATTATGAGATCATTCTGACCCCTATCTTGGTTCACATCAAATATTCTTGCACTATATATTTTAGCATGGAATATTCATCCACTTCCCCCAATGCATACATGGATACTCATGAAACCAGTAAAATGGAACATCATTTAATGATCATTTAATATTGTACTATCTATAAATTGATATATGTAAATTCATGTTTTTGTAGTTGTTCCAATTAATTATCACATATAAGCATTTCAAAAAAAATATTTATTTAAACACCTTAAAGTCTCTCATGAAATGACCTTTTATTCTCACCATTACATTCCATCATTTTACTATAATCTAGAATATGCATTATAAAATACCATTATTAACTTCATGATCATAAATTCTAGCTTCTAATGACACATCCCCCCTCCACTAGTACCGATCCTAGGATTTTGGTGAAGAGAGGGAGAGAGAGGATTAAATTTGAAACCAACATCCAAATGGACATGAGTAGGTGACTATAACCATTCGTATATAATTCATAAAAAGGGTTGTATTTCCATAACTCTGTAATTTATAGAATAAGAGAAAAGTGGGGATCCACCAATCCACGACATACATAAATAAATAAATAATCCAAATACTTGAATACACTTTCATAAAATTGAAACAACTAAAAACATAAAAATAAAAACTAAAATATAATAATCAATGGGAATGATCTACAATAAATCCAAGTGATGATTATGAAAATATCAACAACCAAAAAGATCTTATAGACCTAAAAATAGTTTATATATATATATTAGATGATAATGAAAGTATATTGAAGAGTATCCTTCATGTAACCCATCATGAAAAATGATAAATAATAAATATAAATCCTGGTGAATAATTAATGAAAACAACTCAATATCTCTACCGGTAAAACTACATCCCAACCTCACCAAGGATTTCACACCAGGTAAAAATTATTAGTAAGAATATATATACCATATCATATATATATATATATAAAGGTTCCCTTCAAACACTTCCCTGCAAATTTTTAACTCTAACACCCCAATAAATCACATACTTTAGACATCCTTTCCTTAAATCATCCATTAAAAAACTTGGTAATCACATCATATCTATTTTTCATCCCATATAAGAAAACCTAACCACGTCGTTATATCATCCATAACAATGTAGAAGCCCGGAAACCACAACAACTTATGATTTATGCATTATAACTCAATACTCAAGAACCAATTATTATACACACATGGGAAGCCATAGATAACATGAATAAATAAATTTAGGGTCTATAAACATAGTCCATTATATGTCACAGATAAATTTATAGAATATTGATGTCCATCATAGATTTCATGAGTCCATAACCTATATCTTAATATATCACATCCTGGGTGTGACAACATAATATTCAATAAAGAATGGGAGAGTATGGGAGAGGGATAAGTAACTATAGGTTCTCCATATGAATTGGTTGTTAAGGAAATGGCACATCAAAACATTTTGGTATTGGTAACCCTTCCACTATAGGTGGTGAATCCTGGGATATCAAAATATATATGATATATCGCATAAACCCACACTAATAGAAACTATACAGCCTTAGGCTCATCATCCTTTGTCATCTCACTTGACACCTATCTATCACAGTTAAGCCTTAGATCTTAATCATGCACACATGCATCATGATTAACATCATTAATTATATTCACTTTGTAATATAGTAAATTATTATTCACTCCATCAAAAATTCATCTATTACTAATGTATTACAATTTGGAAACGTCATTTATGGATTAACTATCCTAGTTCATTACATATATCCTACTAATTAATTCTTATTTAAATTTCTATATTCCACACCAAATCTCTCTTAGAATTGGGTTCAATCATTCTATGATTATCATTAATATATAAATCAATAATAATTAACATTATCAATAACACCTCAACCCATGGTTTCATTATTAATACAATTATTATTAATTAATTTCTAATACTCTAGGACCAATTTTAAGATACCAAATGAATGAAAATAGTATTCATTCCCAGAAGAAACTATAAATAGTAGTTGGAAATTAGAAAAATACATTATCTTATAACATTCAATTTAAAAAAATATACTGAAAACTTCAATGAGAAATACTAGATATTAACTTTTATTAGCCACTGTTATTTCATCCTTGACACTATTTAACACTTTCCATCATACCAGAAATGGTATCACCCAGAAAAATATCCTCTGGAAGACTATTATGTTGTTCATAAATTATTCCAACTATACCAGATTATTACAAAATAACACCAAGGATCAATCATTCTAGGTAAATCACAAAAATTAGAAATGTTTTTAAAGGCTGGTATATACATAGGGAAACTAAGGATATCAAACCAAGGCCTTGAATCCTTTATTAAATAGGAATGGGTCCATTTAGCCATAATTAACTATCATCATAAAAAACATTTACTTAATCTCAGGAATGAAATTTTTCATTATTCATCAGTTCAAAACAAAAAACTTATGAATAAAATCTAATAAATATCTATTAATCAAATAAAAAAATTATTTAGAATTACAACCATTTTAAATAAATTTAATAGAAATATAGTTTTGAATTTACCCACCTTTTATATTATTCAATTTTTAATTAATGAATAAAATTTCATATCAATTTCTATAAAATTAATCATCAATAATATAAAAATAAAACATAGAAAATTGATAACCAACCAAGATCTAGGAAAATAGTATTTTATAAAAAATCCCACTTTTATATTCATTCTTTTTATTTTCATATAATGATATAATATTTTTCAAATACATGAAATAATTCTATATTATTCTTCTTATAAATTTATAGATTATTATACTATATTTTTTTATTTCAATCACTAACCAGAAGTATGAATAACGTTATGTTCACATGTGAATATATAATAAATAAGAATTAATTTATCCTCTACATCATCGGAGATTCATAATTTCTCCCAGAAAAAAATAGTGAGTGAATAAGATTCAGATGTGTCATGAAAATGAAAGATATGAATCTGTGGAATTATAGAAGAATGTAATGAAATAAAAGGTGAATTAATGACCACATATGTTCTAGTATGAATCATGAAATGCAAAATGAAAAAAAATATTATTTTATAATAAATTTTAGTAGATCCTCTAAGAATTTATCCAAACACCAGACAAAAAACTCATTTGATTTATATTAATTTAACTTCTATTTAATTTTGTTGAATAACCCATATAAATTCCCTATATTTTATATTAATCATGTTAATTTTCATCATCATCATATAGGATATTAAATCCTTTATTTCTATTTATTATTCCACTATATTCTTAATAATACATGTTTTAGATTTTTTTAGAAAAAAAATTTGATTTTTTAATAAACATATCTACCCACAAGTGATTCTTGTGTGCTGAGTAATGGTTTATTCAGTTAAAATTGTGCTACTTTTAGTGAAAATTACTTGATATTTCCTAACCCTTAAAAAAATAGGGATTATCTAGAGATAGTGAAGGAAAACGTGTTTGCAATCATTCCAGACTCAAACAACCATTACACAAGATATACCCTCACTCAATGGAATACCCTAACATGAAGTAGGGAAAGAAAATTATTTTATATCACTACCGTAACAAGAAAATCATTACCTAGGGAAAGGATTACCTTGACGCGAATAAGGGTAACATTTATTCAAAAGACTTACCTTTAAAAAAAATTCATTATTCCTATATTAACATTACAAAAAATATATAAACTACCATTACATAACATATGAAAAACGGATATGAAATGTTAAGAGGTATTTATATTCTTGTATGAATTGTTCGTTTCTTAATAAATATTTTTATAGAAATAATAAATTCAAAATATTTATACATCTAAATAAAAAATAAAAACCCTAAAAACCATCAATGAACTAAAATAAATACAAAGGGATTACATAATCCAGAACCTTGCATTAGATACCTCAATAATAACTATTAACCTTAATAATGAAATTAAAACAAAGAAAGAGAATATATAGGGACCAACTAACCAACCTATGAGATAACTGTCTGGTAATTCACTACTATATGATCATTAACCACTCCTTAAGAGAAAAAAGTGAACAGTCACAAAACATCATCAATCATTTCCAGTCAAACTGATGAAGGAGATATGTCTCAATAAAGGAAAATACATCTAAAAGAACTAAATTGTGGAATAGAGAAAAATTTCATAAATCTTCATCAAGTAATGTAAAAAAATTATCAAATTAAGTATCATGTCAAGAATTGAACAATTTGGGATTTTGATCTTGGATCTAAAACTCCAACTCCCATGAAAATTACTCTAGTCTAACTTATGACAACATGATACAAACCAAATTAACAGCTCACCCATGAATCTCCTTATCCTGACATTCCTAAATCACAACAAGTCAATCCTAAATGTTTGTATTATACTCAAAAACTTTCTCATCCCAACCAGTGACATGTAAATTATCATGAAGATATAAATGATTCTATGAAACATGAATGACATATGGATCATCTATTATAGAAGTGATAAAAATAAATCATGACACCAACACACTCTATCACCTCAAAATGTCCAACAATCCATGGAGAAAGCTTACACCATCCACCAAATAAAAAAAGATACCTTCAAAAGCACTTTTTATCTAACACATTACTCCAAAGACTCCTATAATTTTTATAATAGGAAATATGATGATATTTCACTTCCATTATTCAAATAAGGATCACATGTACCTTAATTGTCATGATCTACACCAATTTTGGACCTATAATAGCTGACTCTCTAATCTCAGTCTGACATAATAGTTATCAAATAGGTTATCCATGTAGTTTTTCAAATACATCTCTACCAATAGTTATGTGCTATGTTTTACGTTGGTAAAACTCCACTATGGGTTGTTGTCTCACCAAATAACATCCAAAGTTTAAAATAAAAACATACAATAATCCATATAGAGTCTGAATGGTCTACTATACCTATTCATTCATATATGAATGAAAACGTAGAAATAACTAAGAGAAAAAAGTATACTAGATTTCCCTATAAACCCTAGATGTGAAATGAGGAACACTATCATAGATTTTCTCGCTTAGAACTCCATAAATACTCAAAACCTTCCCTATAAACTTCCTCGATAGAACCTACGATGAGCTCAACTCCTTAATAAATATGAATTTAGACAAATTTTTCATGTGTCCCATGATCACCCATATTTCATCAAATTCCATTTAATATTAATTATTATTTTTGAGGAAATTCATTGAGATGTATTCCCACTTACACTAGGGGACATCAAACAGATGAAGCATCCCACGTAGAATATGGTGTTTTGACTTCACACTTTATAAATCATAAAACTAAGACATAAAATATCTGATGGATTATTTCATAAAATATTTCATGAATAGACATCTCCATTTATGATATATATTCAAAAAACTAGGATGGTCCACCATGTGTGAAGTTATGAACTCTTAGAGAATGACATTTTCCATAACTAATGAAATGAAAATCCGTCCCTAAAATATAACATTATGCTATCAATCATCAGACCATCCCCCATGGGTATTTCCACAAACATATAAAAATCACTGTACCTTTATCAATGACTCTCTTAGTTGTGAATCCACAACCTACTATACAAAGGTTGAGTGAAATGTAATTTGGTAATGAAATCATTGTCCATCAACAACTCATATAACAAGGTGAATTACAAAAAACACTTCCACTACTCTCTAAAAGGTCTCTAGAATCACACATTAAATCATTAAAAATTATTACAGAAAAAATCATCTACAACAATACCTTTACATTGTGCATATTAAATCTAATATTATTAATATAGTAAGAAGTATATCTACTATTGGTAAAATAAATTCAAATCATGCTAATAAAATACATACCTTCAAATTTTATGATTAGTGAACATAATAATTCACTCTCTAATGAGGTAATTCTATCATGAAATCATATCCTATGAAACCATTATAAGATCAAGATCATAGGTTTATAGTTAAATTCATGATACCATAATTTTTGAGACTAGTAAGTGATCACTACTCATTGATGCATCAGAACACAACTAAGTCCAAGAAATGATTCACCAAAATAAACCTTGAATACAACACCCTCCTTGGGAAACCATTTAATCGGATCATTTACAAACATCTTCCTCAATTACTCAAAATCAAATTACCACTAGTCGGTACAAATGAACACTTGTTTCTTTTTAGTCAAAGTTTTCATAGGATTCATAATATGAGATAGGACAAAAAAATAATCCAATAATAATTGCTAAGAGAAAGGAAACACTATACATGGACAAAATTCTTTTGTGATTCCTATAAAATAACTAGAGAAAAAATTGATGTATCTATAAATATCCCGCACTGATATATGAAATTTCCTTTTAAATAATCCTAATGATCCCATACTCAAACATCGATATCTTCCCAAATAATTATTGGTGACCCAAAATAGTTCACATATTATCATTGTGATCCTAAATTTTCTTATAGAACATAATAATTCATAAATAAACCAAATCATGAATCAATTTAGAAACTCATTGAACACATCTTTCTTCATTTACATGAAAATATCTATATTGTTCTTCCAACCGAACAATATCATGAAAAACTAGTAACTACCATAAAAACCTGAGAAATTTATCTTCAGATTATCACCATTATTCACTCATATAATTGGATATCATAACTATAAATAAATATTTTATAATTAGTATGATCCTTTAAAATGATCAAATGTATCATCAATCAATGCAACTGGAGAGTGTTGATTCTTCATTTCCAAATTCAAATGATTTTAATCAAAAAAACATGTATACTGTCATTTACTATTTTCATAAATAGAATAAGATCACCCCAAGGAGACAATATTGGTTTAATGAATCCTATATTACAATCATCTTTAATATGAATATGATTCTCTCACATTATAAGAGGGGGAATATATTAAAGAAACATAAATTTATGAGTGAAACCCGATTATAGATCTCTCCCAAACTTTATATCACATTAACGGGGAAGCATATAATCCTATTCTCTAAATACATCATAGTTATAATTGAAAACTATGGGAAACACCACCAGATGATCATATATATATCTTGAAATAAGCATAACCATCTGGAAAAGAAATGACATTATACAACACCATCCTAGATTATGGTTTTCATCACAAAATAATAAATCCTTCTCTCAATTGGGGACGTAGAATAAGGCATGCCTCTAGAAGAAATTCTTAGTTTCCTATAAAAGATACATTTTTTTACTAAGGATGATATTGTATAGTTATATATGTGAAAATATTTTTCATCCCCAATACAAATGATTCCCTAATATCAACTCACAGTTTATGCAAAAATATTTCAAAAAATATCAACCACAAATTTTCATAGTCAACTCCAAGGTAACTTCAAGTGTATTCTGTTCATGTTATTAATTAAGCACAAGGTAGTTCAAAAAGGAGTGTGTGGATCTTGAATTAAGAAAGTAACATAATCAATTCGATAATATATAGATACTACCTCATTTCATTTCTTGATCACATAGAACCAAAAACATTGATTAATGCATCTGACTACATCCATATTTATTAATAACACACTAGATATCCATGTCATTTTTTCCTTATAGGATACTACTACATTAGTTAATACTAAATAATGTTACTAACCTGAGGCTAAATACTGATGAAAAATAAACACTATCACTTTTGATTGAGAAAACCAATATCATAACTACAATCCATGTCTGGTAAACTATAAAGGTTAAAAGATCTTTAAGAACCCACAAAATGGGAACAAGAATAATGGAACTCAATATTTACTATCTAATTTGAAATCTAGCAAAGAAATTGAGTACTTCATGGAAAATATCTGATCCATAGAAAATATTGAAAATTACCCACCTAATATGATTTTTTTCGAGATAGTGTACTCACAATGACCTCTACCCACTCCAATAACTCAAGATATGGATTCGATATAAATTTGGTGCCATTATTTTTTACCTCAAGTTGTAAATCCTTCTTGAAATGGAATTCCCTACACAAAAATGTTGTGTAAGAATTTATGTATAATGAAATAGGTTCTTATATTGAATATATAACTCCATAAACTTGGAACACTATTAATTAAGAGTAATAATCTCATGTTGATAAGTCTCCTTCACAGATGAAAATAATCCCCAACTTAAAATTACTCATGAAACTTCTTACAAAAAATAGATGATTCCTCAAGATCCCAATGGAACATGAAATACCATTTCCAATATTCCCCATCATACATCATCACAACCAATAAAAATAACTTTTAATTTAAAGAACAAATTGAATGGAATACAATCTTTTAATTCTCTATCCAATCAATGATCTCCTGATCTAAAACAGATCCCTCATAATTTTTCAAATCCTGGATCTAAATTTCTAAATTATTCTTCTTATAAGTGTTATCATATTTGATATAAACTATATGGTAACCCATTGTAATACCAAGATAATCATCTTAGTCATGATCCAAATGAGTAATTCAACCGGGATTTGTTCTTTAAAAAAATAGGGGGTCCCTAATCCTGGAATATAGAATATGAAAGGGTCATTATTTAATTAAATTTCAACCCATTTTTTATTATTTACCCTATTTAAACACGTATTTAGAATATCATTATGAGAATTTATTACTTAGTGAAAGTTCCCTATCAGGATAATTTTATAACTAAGAGGGGGAGGGGTGAATCTATGATACTTTTTTTCTTTTTATGTTTCCTTGCAAATGAAACAACCTCCACCTCATTTTAAAGATTTCACTTACTACTAAAAAAATTCAGTCACTCATCCACATGAACACAATTATTTACATGGTTCACTATTCAATAATAATATCTATATCTCTTGTATAGTGTGAAAATGATCCAAGATCGCACAATCAACTTGAAAAAAATCCCTTTATATGGAGTACAATGAGTATGATATTCCCTTACACTCATGTAGCAATATGGAAAAAATAACATACTGATTATTCACCCTCAATCATAATTTTTTTAAAACAATTTTTCTGTAACAACACATGTTACCTTTGATTCTTTTAAACTTCCACAAATGTATTCTTTTCCAAACAATTCTTCAATTTCTTAACCTGAAGCTGGTAAGAACTCCATGGATTTTGATATAGAATTTTGTATAATTTCCTAGTCTGATATTCCAATAAATCTTCAAATATGATTTCCCAATATGATACATAGGACTATATCTAAATACATAGATACAATTCAGAACACTTTCTTATTTGGTTTGAAAATCCCAATATCGAAATGATGATTTGATTGTCTTACTTGATACAATGATCATCCAAATACTATGATAGGAAGAATATGGTAAAAAGATAAATATGATGATCACTAAATACGATGATCAACTGAATGAAATTATGATCTTATCTCTCCTCCTTTCACTTTAATCCATCAAAACCTTTTCAACACAACACAATATCTAATATTTATTCTCCTCCTATAAAGTCAATTTTTATCTTTGTTCTTATGAACAATACATTCATAAAAAAAGTATACTGTAATTTTTCCCTTTTAACAGTGACCCATGAGTGATTTTTTTGGGAATCCTAAAAATATTATCACTCAAAAAAATTCACCAAAATCTAGAATTACCTTGAATTTTAGGTGCATCTCTACATTCATCAATGCTTCTCGTTTCTTCTCAAATCTTCTTCATGACTTCAGTTCACCTTCATATTCTCTTTTAAATCACCAATATGATTCCAATTTATCATTCCTCTTAGCTCAATATTATTTCTTAAATATAATTCATTGAACTAGTAAAACATAAACTTATAAATAAATAAGAAGATTCCATCTTCTTCACAAATTTCATTCTAGTACTTCCTCCCAATTTCCAATATTATTACTTCAATACATTTATCTACATCAATTGAAGAATCAAAACAAATTCTATAGATTTCAAATTCCCCATTGACAACAAATAAACATCCTTTATATCTCTTTTAAAAAATCTGATTTCAATACCCAGGATGATTTTATCATTATGATCAGTAGGATGAATCAGTATCAACTCTAATATGATGGATCTTGACCCAATTAATGAAAACATTTAACAAAACATACAACTGTCTTAAATGGTTTACTATATTGTTTAGTGGGATATATTATTATGGGATTAAAATAAATTACTTTACCATCAATATTGTTGAAAACAATTATACTATAATACGATGGTATGCAGAATGCAATGGATGAGTGTCAGTAACTTCAAGTTCAGCAAGTTCCTCCAATAACAAACTTGTTCTTGTATCATGACTTCATTCATGACTTTGAATACATTTTAAAAGAGATTTATCATCATCAATATTACAATGGAATGTATTATAACTTCCCAATCAATTCATTTCATTCCTTTTTAGCCTAAATATGATTGAAATGAATACAATTTACATGAATATAATCAGACTAAATACAATCTCTACCATCCTTTTTTCTATACATCCATATCCGATCAAGATGAATATGATTTAAATAATCTCTTTCACTCCCCCTTTCTTTCATCAATAATTAATCACATTTTTTCCTACTAAATTATGATTTAGAAGAAATCCAAGTTCAAAAAAGCATCTTATCTTTTAAATTATAGTCATGATGACTCCAATTATCCTCAAATACGATCAAACCATTAAAATAATATTTAGAGTGAATCCAATGACCATTTACTTACCGCAAGATTCTTCTTCAATATAATTGAACATCCCAAGCATTGTGACTCTTATTTCCTTAATAAAATGGTCATTCCTATTCAAATATAATGTTAAGTTATTTTACCTTCTTCTCAAACATCATTTATTCTTTCATAATATTTCTTTAGAACAAAAGATAACATTTGAAAACAATCATCTCCATTATCATCTTGGTCTTACCAATCTCACCATTTGGATTTTGTTTTCAACCAATTTTCATAAATGAATTAACTATATATCCTTAAGTAATGTATTACATCTCAATAATTCTAAGCCAATGTGAATTAACTCATATTTGGAAACATGAATCGTTGAAAGAAAAACCATGTTTTCCAAGAGTGGTGATCATGAAAAAATCAGGATCATAGCTTCTCCACATTCATGGAATATAAAAATTTCATTTTCTACAATGACTCTAAAAAATAGTTAGAATAGTTCTAACACATATAATGAGGCATTCAAAGCTTACGCGTAACCCCCCCCCTGCATGCTTCAAAGGGAGAGAGTTTTTAAACAATTCAATTCTCCCCATGAAAATAATATCCAAAGGTGAGATGAGAGAGGGGAATAAAAAATCCTTGACCTTGATGGTAAAGAGGTTAGACACCCACTGTCAACCTTAATTTAGAAAAATATTCATTTAGTAATGGTTTTCTGAAAATTTCATTAACTTGTACCAATGTAGGAACATACTCCAACATCAATTCATTATTTTACACATGATCTTTCAAAAAATGATATTTGATAAAAATATGTTTTGAACAAGAATGTTGTAATAGATTCTTGGTGAGATTGATTATACTTTTATTATCACAACCCAATATCAAGGTTAAAATTACTTCAACTTGAAATTCTTATAATTTAGTTCTCATCCACATAAGTTGAGTATTGTATGGAATGGAAACAACATTCTCAGCTTCATCCATAATGAGTGTAACTGAATTCTCTTTATTTGAATTCCAACTAAAAAAATATTTCCTGGAAGGAATACTCCACCAGATTTGGTTCTTCTATCATAAAAATTTCATTCCCAATAAACATCTAAATACTCATCCAAATCAATACATTCTATGTTTTCATACATGATTTTGAAATGTCTTCTACCTTTTATGTTTTTTATAATTTTTTTCCAATAATTAAATGTTATTCTTTAATAGAACATTGAAACTTGGCACATAAATTAATGACAAAAACATTTTCGGATCGTGAGGAAATAAAATATAACAAACTTCCAATCAACTTTTGAAATTCTTTCTGATCAACACATATTCTTTCTATAAATTTTTTCAACATTTGTTCTACTAAAATTAGTGTGGAAACCGATTTTTATTTTTCCATTACAATTTATTTAAAAAGTTATTTAGAATACCTTTCTTCACAAAAAAGTGTATTTATTATTTTTCAAAAAAAAATTAATTGAAGAAAGTATTTCATTTCATCCAGTATGGACATTTCAAATAACTTTTTCAAAACTTCAGCAAATCATTATCTTCTTCTTTCATCATTCCTAATAAAGATAATATCATCATCATAAACAGTTATGATGAGGTATTAATCTTTACATCTCTTTATATAATGATTTTTATCAAATCTTCATTTTTTGAAACTCATCTTCCTCCATAAATTATAAAATTTGGAATACCATGCTTGAGATATTGTTTTAGCGCATACAAAGCCTTATTTAATATGCACACATAAATTTATTCTTTCCCTACAATAATTCCATAAGGCTATTAAATATAAACTTATTCATGAATATAACTAATCAAGAAAGTGGATTAAACATCTATTTTAAGAGACATGACATGAGTGAACTCAGAAAAAAATTGATTAAAACAGAAAAACAATACTGGAAAACAGACAAAAAACAACCATTATATCCCTATGCATGTCTAAGAAAAATATATCCTTCAAAAGAAAACAGGTCAAAAAGCACCAAGCGTGACCAAGAAATAGCCAGCGCACTGCTCAAGATAGTCCTCAAATCATGCCCTAAAACTAGACCCAGCTCAGTAGGAAAATCCACATGCATGTCCAAGTGCATCAATGAAGTGAAGAAGAAAAACCATGCCATAAAAAACCTCCAAATTGCCTCCATCTCTATAAAAAACAGCTTACACAAGTCTAAAAATATGAAATTTCTCACGATCCCTTTTATGAAAATGATTAATATCCTCAAGACCCTAATCAAATCAAGCAAATTCAACTCTATTTATGCCCTTATTAGAAAGACCATAAGCAACCGAATTGGATTCCCTATAAATGTGAGTGATGATATGATTCAGGGAGAAAAGAGTATCCATGCATTTCCACCATCAATTAGTTAGCTTCCAAACCAATTGAGAGAGACCCATCCTAATGGAAGAGACGACCATAGTACAGTCACTCTCAAACCATAGATTATTCAAAACATGATCCTGGGCTTGCTCCACCGCAACAATGATGCCAAGAATTTCAGCCTCAAGAGAAGAAGCAAGACCATAAGAACCATGAAAACATCCATGACCATCCTCTTTATGATTCTTAAAAACAGCACCATATCCAGAAGGCCCTGCATTACCTCTAGAAGCTCTATCAGAGTTGACTTTTATCCATCTAAAAAATGTCCCCTTCCATAAGACTTCAAAGGTTCCATGTGGAGGTAGAAAGTTCCCCATGACACCAATCCGGTTCAAAATGGACCAGTCACGCACCGAGTTGTGGCAATAATGCTTCTTTGGAGTTCTTGCCTCATGCACAATAGCAATAATGGAGGAAATTGAACCACTGATGGAAAAAAAATAGAAATTTTCATGAATTTCATTATTCCGATCGAACCAAATGATATTTAGAAGCTCCAGAGTGGCCACCTGAAAGAGATCTAGCAGTTTTGGAGAAATCACAATATAATTCTAGCCTTATAGAAAATCCCGGATAGAAGACACATAAGACAGATAGATTTCAATGATATCAAATATAGCCGTCCACAAGGATGAAGAGGTAACACATCAAAGAAACAAAAGATCAATATCTTCCCTATTCTGATTGAAAAGAACACATGAATAACAAAGGGAGATACCACAATGTTGAAGAAAAAAATCCATAAGAATCTTCTTATGAGCCAGTCTCTAGGCCAAAACCGACCAAGAAGGCCTTATAAAGTTCTAGTGCAACTTACTCATCCACTTAAAATTTGTGTTGCATGATAAGAAATGTCTGTAGAAATTTTAAGAAGATCAAATTTTTCATGAAAATAAATACCTTCAATTTTTGAATACCATTTTCACACCAATCTTGTTTTGTCTTTTTATCACTTCGCCTCTTCTATTCATCATGTTCCAGAAAATACACAATATGAAAATAATGTTTTTTTCCTATAATGGGTACAATTTCCCATGTATCATTTATTTCAATTTGATCTAAATCTTATTTCATCACTTAAATCCATTCTTTAGACTCAAAAACATCTTTGACATCATTCATCACTACTTTTGATTCCAAAAAAAGTATGTCTAATAGAATTTTTTATTCCTCTTATTTGAACCTTCAGATGTTGATCACCAATAATTTTATGAGATTCCACATGTGTCCTTAGCCTAGGATGAGATTTTTTAGTATCTTAATCATTACTAGAAATAGGTGATTCTGATTCGTCTTCTTGAGTAGGATCACAATTGTCTCTATCCTTATCTGAATTGTTACCAAATATTTCCTGCTCAACTTCTTTGTGAGTCTGAATGTGTTTGTCTTCTTTATATATTTTAATTACCTTTAAATAAATTGAATAACAAATTCTTCATGTTTCTTTTTTGAAACATTTTTATCCTCTTCCTTCCAGAGCATATCCCAAAAAGATTCCATTGTCTCCTTTCTGATCAAACTTTCCATAGTTTCCCCACTTCTTCATTATAATACATTGACTCCCAAAAACTCTTTATTGTCTCAATATTGAGTTTTTCCCTTAAAACAATTCATATGGAGTCATATGTGATTTTTTTATATATAAACATTGGTTTTTAATATAAACAATAGTACTCATGGATTGTCTTTAGTAGCAATGAGAAATAACATGTTCAAGTAACACAGTTCTACCCATTTCCACCAAAATTTTATTCTTTCTTTCAGCCACCTCATTTTGATGGGGAGTATATGGAGAAATATATTCATGCTGAATTCCATTCATATTAAGATAACATTCAAATTATTCATTTCTGTATTCACCAACATTATCAGTTCTCAACTTCTTCACCAACTACTCACATTCCTTCTAATCATTCCTACTGAAACTTTTAAACATTTTAATATAATTTGACTTATGGTTCATATAAATAACACAATTTATGTTAGTAAAATCATCATTGAATGTAAAGAATTATGTATATCAATTTTTTGATTATTTTCACATTGGCCCACATATATCAGAATGAATAATCTCGAAGGGTTTTTTTGAACAAATCTTAACCTTCTTGTGCATAGTATTTATTATATTTACTTTCTAACAATTGCTGAAACACCAATCTCGTCTTCATGGAAAATTTGTAATGGATAGAACACTATCCTTATTTGATAGCTGTCTCATTTTTCTTTGACACATGTTTCCTAGAATTTTTTCCACAATTGATTCTCTTCCACCATACTCAAGTAACATGTGTTTTGAATTTCACAAACTTGAAATAAATCCCATTTTGAATGTTGGCCTCTTGTAACTGTCTTTCTATCCTCTTCACTTTTCACAAAAAAAATATTTTATAAAGATAACATCATTACCCTCATCACAAAATTTTTAAACACTTAGAAAATTTTGTTTCGGCCCATCAACATACAAAGCATCCATTGATTTCAACATCTCTTTTCAAGTGATGGATGATCCAATACCTTTGATTCTCATAGATTCTTATTCTCCAAATTTCACTGTTCTTTCTTTATATTATTTCACAATATTAAAAAATTTCAAATCTCCTATCATATGAGAATAACACCTACTATCAAAAATCTGTGGTCATTCTCTTTTTGGAGCTTTCAAATAAGTTTTAATGATGACAGATTTTTCTTCATCCTTTTCCTTCTTCACTCTCGGCCTCTGATAATTGTTAAGATACTTTTTTAGGCTAGTAAAAATACAATACATCCTTAGGAAATGTTTCCAGGTTGATAAAATCTTTTAAAAATAGTTTCCAAAGGATGGAACATATTTTATACATTCATCACAACCTTCTCAGGTTTCATTAAAACAAACTTCTCTAACTTCTACTTTTGAGATAATTGACACACCTGCAACCTTTTCCTTTTATAACATATGGAATTATAGTGATATTTTTGATTAAACCATCATATGTTTTCTATATGTAAGAATCCACCAAAATACTAGTAGTAACCATAGAAATAGTACTTTTCTCTGAAACATCCATCTTTCATGGAATTGTGAATATGTTTCCCAGCAGCCTTCTGGTATTTCATTTCTAGGGAACCAAACTTTATATTATTGATAATAATATTCTTTTTATTTTAATTTTTATCATAACCATAATTTTAGGAAATATTTTTGGGTCTAGAATTTTTGGAAACATTTTTAGACTCAAGTTATTTTGGACCTTTTGTATTCCTATCTTTGTTAGTTTTACCTACAAACATTACATTCTTGTCTTTCGTATTTTAAAAATAAAATCTATCATCACTTTCAAACATTGAAGGTGAATATTTTTATCTTTCTTAGGTTTATTCTTCTCATAAATCTCACAAACTTCAGATATATAGTTTTTGAAACTTTTATTTCTTTATTCATCTTCAGAAATATTTTATTGGATATGTTCTAACCCTTCTTCTTTTTTCCTTCAACTTCACCTATATATGCTCATATTGATTATTTTATTCCTAAATATATTCCATAAAATAATCAATTTCTTTCACCAGATTCACCTTCTCATTAGTAAATATTCTTCATTTCTTGTTGGGTAATATTCATATTCCAACCTTTTGTTTTTATTTTCAAGCATTATGATATGTTTCAACCATTATTTCAACTCTTCTATAAAATTAAATTCAAGTTGAGTTTTTTTTTGGAAACACTAATTTTGAATTCTTCATCATTCTATTTTTCAATAAAATTATTCTCTACACCATAATCAATAGATATTTCAGATTCAGCATCACTTACTTTTTCTTCATTATCGTTAGATAAGAAATTTCATCATTTGGATTTGAAAATTGTTCTATCTTTTTTTGTCGGATATGATTTTCCATTATCTCCCAATATATTTCATTATGTTATTGGTCTTATTTATTCTTCCTCCCTATCTTCTTATTTATTTCTTTTAGGATAACTAGCCACAAAATTCTGAACAACTCCATAATCAAAAAAATTTAAAGGATGTCTCTCTTTATATTTTCATTTAACAATTTACACGTTTTTTTGAAAAAAAGGATAATATATAATCAAAATGTTTACATATATCATTTTATTAATTGTATTCACAGAATTCATATTCAATAATAATATTATTTGACTTTTCATTCCAAGGATCCTTGAAATAAATTTCTCTATCAAATTTTATTTTTCTTCTCAAAGATTTCTCTCTTCTAATTTCATAAGTAATGAGAGTGTTATGCAAATAATATAGAGATAATGTTTATAGATATCTATCTTCCACAAAGGAAACATTTCTAACAAACTTATCGATGAAGATTCTCTAAATATTTTCAATAGCTATATAATCATCTAATATTTCATCAAGACATATGATAGTGCTGAAAATTTTATTCACTCTAGTAATGAAGTCCCCAACATATTTGTATTCACCCATCTTAAAATCATCATTCTTCATTATCCATATTTACAATTTTTTCTTCTTCACTTTTTTATTACCTTCTTATATGTTTCTCAATTTTTCCAATATACTATTGGTTGTGGAAACACCTTTCACCTATAGGAATTAACTTTTAGAAAGTGATGATAATAAAGTATTTTTGTCCATTCCATCATTCACAATATTCTTCTAATCAATATATGTAACAAGTACTTTAGAAAAAATATGAGGAACCCCATATGTTTTAGGTTTAATAACATCATATCCAATAGTAATAAGATAAAGAATCATTATATCTTTTCAGATATGATAATTATTACAATCAAAAGGTTAAATACCTTTATTGTTCACATAATTCAAACACTACATTAGAATGGAATAAGTGGAGGGGACCTACACTATAATAATAGTTGACAGTATCCTGTAAGTATAATTGTATCATTGAGAGGGGAGGTGAATCAGTGATACCTTTTCCTTTTATGTTTCCTTACAAATGAAATAACTCACCTCATATTAAATATTTCATTCCATACTAAAAACAATTCAAACACAAATCCATATGAACATAAGTATTTAAAGGGTTAAATATTCAATAGGAATAGTAACATCCTTGGTATGGTTTAAAAATGATCCAAGACCACACAATCTATTATAAAATAATCCATTTATGTGGAATATAATAAGTTGGATATTCCCTTACACTCATGGAGAATAATATAAAAAATCTAATAGTCTGTGTGACCCTATAAAACAATTAGGGTAATACAATGGATTTGGGACAACACATGTTACCTATGATTCTTTTCAACATCCACAAATGTATTGTTTTAAAATCAATTCTTCAATTTCATACTCAGATGCTAGTATGAACTGTAAGGATTCTGATATATAATTCAATCCAATTTCCTATTCTGATCATCTAATAGGATCCTCAAATCTAATGACCCAATATGATAGATAGAACTCTATCTGAATATGATCGAGACAATTCAGAACACTTTCTTCCTTAGTCTCTAAATCCCAATACAGATATCATGATCCAATTATCTTTCTCGATATGATTAATATCTTAATACGATGATAAGTTAAATATGGTAAACAGTTAAATATGACGATATTTGAATATGAAAATCAATTGAAAAACATTGGGATCTTGTATCGTATCCTTTCACATCAATCCATCAAAATATATTTAAAATAAAACAATACGGAAACTTATTTCTCTTCCTAGAAATATAGGGATTTTATCTCTTCCTATGAAAATTACCTCTATCAAGAAAAAGAACACAGTACCTTTCACCTTTTATAGGTGACCCATGGGTGGTTTTGGAAAGAATCTCTGAAATGTTCATGGTCAACATAATTCACAAAAAACATAATTTCACTTTAATTTTGAATGTATCTCTGACTTCTAAAATTCTTCTTGATTCTTCTTGAATATTCTTAATGACTTCTAATTACCTTCATATTTGTTTTTCAATCACCCGTCTAATTTTGATTTCCCATTATGACTAGCTCAATATTATTTCTTCAATACTATGATCTAAACTATTTACACATAAATGTTTGAAGAAATAGGTAGCTTTCATTTTCTTCTCAAATTCAATTCTGATTATTCTTCCAAATTTCCAATATGATTGATTCAATAAATTTCTTTTCATAAATTAAAGAATCAAAACATCTTCTATAAATTTAAAAATCCCCCATGGAAGCACTTCAACCACCTTCAGCTCTCATCTGAAAATTCTAATTTCAATTTCCATGCATATTTTTTCATTATGATCAACAGGATGAATCAGTATCAAATCAAATATGATCTATCTTAAAAAAACTGATTAAATCATTTGAAAACACATTTGGCCTTCTAAAATGGATGACTAAATTGTTGATTGGTCTATATCATTATCGGTTTCAACTCAATTCCATTACCATCAGTCTTTTTAATAACAATTCTCCCTAAATATGATTGTACATAGAAAATAAAGGACTGGTGTCAGCATATTCAACATAAAAAACATCCTTTAATCAAAAAATTGTTCTTGTATCAGGAATTTATTCAATAATTTAATACATTTTAGAATACATTCATTATCATTTTCCATATAATGGAATGTATTCCAACCTCTCATTCAATTCCTTCCATTTCTTCTTAACCTGAATATGATTGACATGAACACAATTTACATGAATATTTTCATACTGAATATGATCTCCAACACCATTTCTTTCTATTTATCTATATCTTATTAATCTGAATATGATTTATAGAATCTCTTTCACTCCCCCTTCTTTCATAAATCTTTATTCAGAAGTTTCCAAACTAACTTATGTTTTATGAGAACTCAAAGAACATCAATGCATCATCACATTTAAATCGTAGTCATGAAGACACTGATTCTAAATATAGTATCTTCAAACCATTCCAACTGGATTTAGAGTGAATCTAATGACTGTTTACATCAAAAATAATTTTCTTTAATATGATTGACCCTTTCAAGCACTTTGAGACTGATTTTCCAAATACGATGGTCATTCTGATTCAAATACAACGTAATGTTTTTTTCCTTTAATATCAAATATCATTTATTATTTCATATAAATTTATATAAAAAAAATACATCATCTAAAAAATCACCTTTGTCGCACCCAGACCACGAACACCTGTTGTTTTTATTCTTTTATCGGTCCTGTGACTTTGGACAGAGTTGGGTTTGGGTCTGGATTTAATTTTTTGAAGAATCGATGGTTTCGGTGGGTCTCAAGCTAGTGCACAGTCACCCCACTACTAGCGGTCACCGCGTATTTGTTCCGGGTGGGTGTGCAGTCACCGAGTATTCAGTTCGATCGGGCGTTCGGACCTGGTGAGTGCGCGGTTGCCCACACTGTTGTCCCTTGCTGTAGGTCTTCCCTCCTGTCCAGCGCTGATGGAGCGCCTACCTCGCCCAGCTTTCCCCACTCCGACACCTACTCTTTTCTTCAGCGCAGCTCCCTAGCACGGTCGAATCCCCAAATAGCCCTGTATGGCGCCTCCTGGCTGCAACCCACCCACTGCAACCTGTGAGGCTCTGGCACCTCACACCCTTGATCCACCTTCAGACTGCCGTATTGCTCCACCCCTGGTCCGGATCTCCATCCTCGCGCCACCCCTACCTTGCGCACGCCACCTCCTATAGCTTGCAACAACGCGGTGCCTCAGCCAGTATCTCCTAGCCCACCAGACTCCTGCTGCCTCGGCCTACACCAGTGCATCCCCAGCATCTCCGCCTGCATGCAGGCCCTCCTCTGCCTGCCGACCTCTCCCATGTTGCGATCGAGCTGCACATCACCCCTTCCCCGTCACTATTCCGCGCCGCGGGCCCCCTTATCTTTCCCTTCTCCAGATCTGTCGCCCAGTCTCCCTACTACCGACGCCTACAGCAGCGCTTTCCTTCTCCGCCTCACCTGCATCCCAGCTGCCCGTCACCCTGCACCCTGCCTCCCTAAAGAGCATCCCGCATGTAGGCCCCCATTACCCTACTCTGGATCTGCCTCCCTCTATTGCAGCTTGTCATCCTGGCCTCTCCTACTTCCTACACAGCAGCGCCAGACCCAGCTCACCCTCCTTGCTCGCTTCCTCCTGCAGGGCCTCCTACAGACCACCTCCTCTGCACCTCCTGTTTTCCCCCCTCTAATGCACATAACAGCCCACCTCGCCCCCCCCCCCCCCCCCCCCCCCGCTACCCGACGGTGCATGCCTCAGCCCCTGCTTCTGCATCCTACTCGCCCGCTCCCCATCCCCTTAATGCGCTAGAGCAGCCCGCTGATGACCTGCCCTCCTTGCACCCTGCCCATCGGCTGCCTCACATTACTAATGTCCGGCGGCCCTCACCACACCCCCTGGTCGGACCGTGTCCAACTACGCGCCTTCCATTATTCCGGCGCGACGCCCTCCGGTGGTTCATTTCCTGTCGCGACCCTCCCCGTTGGTACCCCTATTATTTTATGCCCGTTTGATATTTATATTTGATATACATATATATATGCCTTGGGTTGATTATATTTTTTATTAATTAATTTTTATTTGGGTCGTCTTGACGTTCTCAGACCCGCGCGGGGCGTTTCTGAGTGAGTGCCATCGTCGCGCTTTGATTCTGAGGTTGCGTCATCTTCGCACCTGTTTCTGAGTGAGCGATGTCGTCGCGCCTGGTTTCTGAGCTTGCGTCTTCTTCACGCCTTGGTCTTGATGTTGGTCCCCCACTGCACTCACCTTTAAATTTAGAATTTATTAATTTCTTGATGTTTTATTAATATTAATGAATGAAAAATAATATAATATAGTTAATTTTTAAATGATTATTTGTTGTAAAAAGAGTCGTTTATTTTATACCGAACTCTTGAAATATTTATTTGGTGAGCAGACACCCAGTAGTGAAAGAATGTCAGTTTGGCCTTTAAACATAATTTACGGAATTTCAAATGTGGTTATGGTTTTAAAGATAAATTATTTCTTCTGAACAAGTGTTTCGGGTTTTCTTGAGAAACGAGGTTTTTATTTAAAATTGGTGAAGGCCCGTTTGGCACATTAATAATATAAATTATTTTGGAAAACCCACTCAGGGGTGACTCTTGGTGTGAGTTGATTGTGTGAGTTATATGTGATGTTTTTTCATCGTGACTGATTTATTTACATTGTGGACGCACCCCTATTTATTGCATGTGTTGACATGGGAACCTGGCATAGTGAGTGAATCTTCTGAGAATGATTGTTGCACTAGTTTAGATTATGCAGTGGCTAGTTACCCCATAGCAGGGGAATACTGAGTTATTGATGCTTGGGTATTGGGCCCCTCAGTTAGGCCATGCAGGGCTATGCCAAGAGTTAGGGTGTTATGACGTCATCGAGTTAGGGCATGCCTTCAGAATGAGTGAGATGTATAGTACGTTTTGGATTGTTCACGATCTCCTAGGTTCAACCCATGTTTCTATTAGTGTTTATTTGTATGTGGTGGACGGTTGAGAGGACTAGTTCGGTTGCTGGCCCCTGTGTTCCACTTTTTCCATTTCCCTTGGCGTGTGTTGTGTGATATGTGTGGTTTTTCCTTTTTAGCTAATAACTAAAGTTTCGATTTCTAAATGGATCACAGAAAATGTTTTAAAAAGAAATAAAACTATTCCTTTCAGACATTAAACTTGTTTTAAAATTAAAAAAGGCAATGGACTGATACTTGTTTTAGAAATGGAAGTGCATGTGTGTGAAAACCATTATTTTTGTATATTTAGTTCAAACCTGTTGTTGGTAAATTTCTTTTATTTAAAGGTAGTGCATTGGGAATAGATATTGTGCTAGCCTACTGAGTTTTAATACTCACGCCTATAGTTATTTTCTGTTTTTAGTGTTTGTACAGGTTACAGCTTGTGTGCATTCTCCTTGGGTGACATTTGGTCGTGAGTTGGAGAGTGACCCGCGAGGTCACACAGAGATATTGGTTGTCTCTTTCGGTTAGTTTTATTTTCTTTTGTTCTTGTTAGTTACTTTACTTTGTTTATATATTTTTTGTTACTCTGTTTATTTTCTCCTACTTTAATTATTTATTTTTATTGGGTGAAATTGTTCTCACTTTCTCACTGTTGATGCCCTGGCGCTTGACGCTAGCCTGGGAGGATCGGGAATGCCTCTCGGGTCATGTCGCAGACCGGCTCGGGTGACCGGTTCAGGGTTGACCTGGGTTGGTTTGTGACAAAATAGTATCAGAGGAGGTTGGCCCTTAGGGGACCTCACTTTTCAGAGCACCCTTTGTTATTTGGGATATCTGGAAGAAGGATATTAGGACTGTCAAAGCTTAGGAGGTAGGTTACGGGTCATTGCCTGACCACCACCGCTCGTGATGAGACCTGAGTTACCAGGGTTAGTCTGGGATTTTTTTTCTATTATCTTTGGTTTCTTTGGATTGAGGGATGATAATAAAGGAAAACTGGTTCATGTTGTGGCCTCACATGGGTTGGTGACCCATGTGGAGTCTAAATGTCTAGTTCATGGTCCATTTTGTGATATACCTTACTTGGGATATGGCTCACCACCATGTCGCCGAGTTAGGAATGCGCACGATTTCCTCGTTCTGGTGGTTTTTTGTTCGTTGTGTTTTATTTTGAACTCAATTGATGTCTGTGTGTGTTGAAAATGAAAGTGATTTCGAAATGAAAAAAATAGGGTTTCTTCCAAATTTTTTTTGAAATTAGTAAAGCAGGTTTTCAATGAGAGAGTGTATCGGTTTGGAAAAACTTGGTATGTGTCTGGATTGGGTAAGGAAAATAAGTGTTTGAACCTTGGAACTCCTTATGGAGGGTCACACGTGCATGGGTATGTATATAAGTGTGTGGGGGCACTTGTTTGCAACTGATATGAGCGAGATTGAATGAACACACGTGTGACGGTTCATAAGGTGTCATAGGTGAGTTCAGTTTTAAATTGTAAAGAGAAAATGGTTTTGGAAAAGTGATTTCTCCTTGTGTTGTATATCTTTGGATTATGGGCCTAATGACCTTAGCTTGTGTTGTTGATTAGATTGAGTTTTGGCTTGATGCTGGTCTCGATGGTGTTTTTCGTGTTATCATGAGTATGCCACCCAGAAAGCCTCCCAAAGTTGTCAATATGTTATTCTCAGTTCTAAGTTTTTTTTTGTGTTTCTTGCTTTTCGAGGCAATCAAAGTCTGTTAGAGGTATTTATATTGTTCTAAGATATAGTGTGTCTTCGGGTTGTTGGGAACTCCCAGGATAGTTAAGGTTCATACCAACCTAGAGTTATTTGAGGGTTCAGTTCTGGGTTAGTAAAGATGAAATGTCTCATTGTCATTAGAGTTTTGGGTGTGATTAACGGTGGTCGACTTCTACGAAGGTTCCCCACCTAGAAAGGAGTGTGGGCCGGTGGAACCTGTCTCCATGAAAATATCCTTGTCGGTACCGGCTCCTAGTTCATCTAACCGCTCTCTTGTGCACCACCAGTATGGCATGTCTAGAAATTCCAAGTTTTCATGTTGCATCCCTTTGAAAATGTACGACCATCGTGGATGTTTGAATCATCGAACGGAAGGATTTAGAGACCAGAAGATGGAAATGCCTGATTGTGAGGTGGGAGATGCTTCAGCTATTAGGGCCCCAGCCACAGGTCTCACGGTGAAGCTCGCGCGCAGTCAGGAGTTACCTAGGGTGTGTGGAACCTCGGTCTAGATAATGTCTTTGTCTTTGGAATGGAAATATCCAAAATTTCCCTTGTTCTATTCTCGTCGTTGTCATAAGCTCATCCTTTGTCGCGGTGGGGTGATGAGCTATTTTCCCCCACAATCCAAGCGGTCTTGTCTACCCTAAGTGTAGTTGTTAAGTTATTTGGTCTCTTTGAATGGTGTGGGCCCATGAATAAACGGACATGTTCTCTCTTTGAGTTGGTCTTAGCTATGTTCGATAGGGGAATGTTTTTTTTGTAAATTTGATGGGAGGTGTTGAGTTAATTTCTCATCCACAAGTTGTTGGATTGTTCCGTAACAAACTTTTCATCAATTCTCAGTTGTGTTGTTCGGTACATGTGGGGAAGATGAATGAGTTTGGTTTGGGAGTTCTCGGATTGCCCCCCCCCCACTCGGGGGTTGCTTGTTCGGGTTTCAAGGGTTTTTGTATTAGTATGTTCTTGTGGTGGGGAGAACCCTCTCATGTTCTCCCCTCAACCTCGGGCACTGGTTTTCCTTTAATCTATCGGGTGTGATGTTTGTTGGAAATGGTCGCCCCGAAGCTCTCGGTTCTCTATGATTTTGTCTGGGAATGAACTCAAGTTGTGTGAACTGTTGTCTTGGTGACTTTCTGGGGGCAGAAAGTTTCTAAAGTGGGGAGAATTGTCACACCCCGACCACAGATGCCTGTTGTTTTTATTCTTTTATCAGTCCTGTGACTTTGGTCCGGGTGGGTGCGCAGTCACCGTGCATTCGGTTCGATCGGGCGTTCGGACCTAGTGAGTGCTCGGTTGCCCAACTGTTTAGATAAAAAATAAAATTAAATGAATAAATCGAATTTAAAATAATTTTATAAAATTTTCAATAATAATAATAACTATAATTTATAATATTGTTATTATTAATATTATTATTAAGATTATTATTATTATTACTATTACTATTATTCTTATTCTCCTTTTTCATTTGATTTTCTTTATTTCTTGTCTTTTTTTTCACACATCTGTCCCTTGCTGCGGGTCTTCCCTCCTGTCCGGCATTGATGGAGCGCCTACCTCACCCAGCTTTCCCCACTCTGGCGCCTCCTCTTTTCTTCAACGCAGCTCCCTAGCACGGCCGACTCCCCCAGCAGCCCTGTCTGGCGCCTCCTGGCCGCAACCCACCCGCAGAAACCTTTGAGGCTCCGGCGCCTCGCACCCTTGATCCTCCTTCAAACTGCTGTACTGCTCCACCCCTGGTCCGGCTCTCCATCCTCGTGTCACCCCTGCCTTGCGCACGCCACCTCCTGTAGCTTGAAACAACACGGTGCATCAGCCAGCATCTCCTTACCCACCCGACTCCTGTTGCCTCGGCCTGCACCAGCGCATCCCCAGCGGCTCCGCTTGAATACAGGCCCTCCTCCACTTACCGACCTCGCCCATGTTGCAATCCAGCTGCACAATACCCCTTCCACGTCACTATTCCACGCCACGAGCCCCCTTGTCTATCCCTTCTCCAGATCCGTCACCCAGCCTTCCTACTGCCAAAGCCTACAGTAGCGCTTTCCTTCTCCGCCTCGCCTATGTCCTGGATGCCCGTCACCCTGCACACCGCGTCCCCGCACAGGAGCCCACATGTAGGCCCCTGCTACCCCAATCCGGATCTACCTCCCTTTATAGTAGCTTGTCGTCCCGGCCTCTCCTGCTTCATGCACAGCAGCGCCAGACCTGGCTCACCCTCCTTGCTCGCTTCCTCCTGCAGGGCCTCCTACAGCCCACCTCCTATGCACCTCCTATTTTCCCTCCTCTGCTGCACATAATAGCCTGCCTCTCCCCCCCCCCCTGCTACCCGACAGTGCACACCTCGGCCCCTGCTTCTGCATCCTGCTCGCCCACTCCCCATCCCCTTAATGCGCTCGAGCAGCCCGCCGATGACCTGACCTCCTTGCACCCTGACCATCGGCTGCCTCACATTACTACTGTCTGGTGGCCCTCGCTGCACCCCCTGGTCGGACCGCGTCCAACTGCGCACCTTCCGTTGTTCCAGCGCGATGCCCTCTAGTGGTTCGTTTCCTGTCGCGACCCTCTCCATTGGAACCCTTATTATTTTATGCCCGTTTGATATTTAGATTTGATATACATATATATATGCCTTGGGTTGATTAGATTTTTTATTGATTAATTTTTATTTGGGTCGGCTTGACGTTCTAGGACCCGCGCTGGGCGTTTCTGAGTGAGCGCCATCATCACGCTTTGTTTCTGAGGTTGCGTCGTCGTCGCGCCGATTTCCGAGTGAGCGCCATCATCACGCCTGGTTTCCGAGCTTGCGTCGTCGTCGCGCCTTGGTCTTGAGGTAGGTCCCCCACTTCACACACCTTTAAATTTAGAATTTATTAATTTCTTGATGTTTTATTAATTTTAATGAATGAAAAATAATATAAGATAATTAATTTTTAAATGATTATTTGTTGTAAAAAGAGCCGTTTATTTTATACCGAACTCTTGAAATATTTATTTGGCAAGCAGACACCCAGTACTAAAAGAATGTCAGTTTGGCCTTTAAACATAATTTGAAAATTTTCAAATGTGGTTCTGGTTTTAAAGATAAATGATTTCTTCTGAACAAGTGTTTCGGGTTTTCTTGAGAAACAAGGTTTTTCTATAATATTGGTTAAGGCCCATTTGGCACTTTAATAAAATAAATTATTTTGGAAAACCCACATAGGAGTGACTCGTGGTGTGCGTTGATTGTGTGAGATATATGTGATGTTTGTGCATCGTGACTGATTGATTTAAATTGTGGACGCACCTCTGTTTATTGCATGTGTTGACATGGGAACCTGGCATAGTGAGTGAATCTTCTGAGAATGATTGATGCACTAGTGTAGATTATGCACTGGATAGTGGCCCCATAGCAGGGGAATACTGAGTTATTGCTGCTATGGGTGTTGGGCCCCTCGGTTTGTCCATGTAGGGCTATGCCGAGCGTTAGGGAGTTATGACGTCATCAAGTTAGGGCATGCCTTTAGGATGAGTCAGATGTATAGTACGTTCTGGATTGTTCATTATCTCCTAGGTTCGACCCATGTTTCTATTAGTGTTTATTTTTATGTTCTGGACGGTTGAGAGGACTAGTTCGGTTGTTGGCCCCTATGTTCCACCTTTTCCATTGCCCTTGGAGTGTTTTGTGTGATATGTGTGGTTTTTCCTTTTTGGCTAATAACTGAAGTTTGGATTTCTAAATGGATCGTAGAAAATGTTTTAAAAATAAATAAAACTATTCCTTTCAGACATTAAACTTGTTTTAAAATTAAAAATGGCAATGGACTGATACTTGTTTTAGAAATGGAAGTGTGTGTGTGAAAACCAATATTTTTGTATATTTAGTTCAAACCTGTAGTTGGTAAATTTCTTTATTTAAAGGTAGTGCATTGGGAATAGATATCGGGCTAGGCTATTGAGTTTTAATACTCACGCCTATAGTTCTTTTCTATTTTTAGTGTTTGTGCAGGTTACAGCTTGGGTGTGTTCGCCTAGGGTGACGTTTGGTCATGAGTTGGAGAGTGACCTTCGAGGTCACACAGAGATAGTGGTTGTCTCTTTTGGTTAGTTTTATTTTCTTTTTTTTCTTGTTAGTTACTTTACTTTGTTTATTTATTTTTCACTGCTCTGTTTATTTTCTGCTGCTTTAATTATTTATTTTTATTGGGTGAAATCGTTCACACATGCTCACTATTAATGCCTTGGCGCTTGTCGCCAGCCCGGGAGGACCGGGAACGCATCTCGTGTCATGTCATGGACCAGCTCGGGTGACCGGTTCAGGGCTGACCCGGGCTGGTTTGTGACAAAATGGTATCAGAGGAGGTCGACACTTAGGGGACCTCACTTTTCATAGCGCCCTTTTTTATTTTGGATGTCTGGTAGAAGGAGATTCGGACTGTCGGAGCTCAAGAGGTGGGTTACGGGTCGGTCCCTGATCACCACCACTCGTGATGAGACCTGAGTTACCTGGCTTAGTCTGGGATTTGAGTCTATTATCTTTGGTTTCTTTAGATTGAGGAATGATAATGAAGGCGAACTGGTTCATGTTGTGGCCTCACATGTGGTGGTGACCCATGTGGAGTCTAATTGTCCAGTTCAAGGTCCATTTTATGATATACCTTACTAGGGATATGGCCCACCACCATGTCTCCAAGTTAGGCATACGCACTAGTTCCTCGTTCCGGTGGTCTATTGTTGGTTGTGTTTCATTTTGAACTCGGTTGAGGTGTGTGTGTGTTGAAAATGAAAGTGATTTCGAAATGAAAAAAAGGGGGTTTCTTTCAAATTGTTTTTGAAATTAGTAAAGCGGGTTTCCAATGAAAAAGTGTATTGGTTTGAAAAAACATGGTATGTTTTTGGATTTGGTAAGGAAAATAAGTGTTTGAACCTTGTCACTCCTTATGGAGGGTCACACGTGCATGGGTATGTATAGAAGTGTGTGGTGGCACTTGTTTGCAACTGATATGAGAAAGATTGAATGAACGCACATGTGACGGATCATAAGGTGCCATAGGTGAGTTTTTTTTTTAAATTATAAAGAAAAAATGGTTTTGGAAAAGTGATTACTCCTTCTGTTGTATATGTTTGGATTATGGGCATATTCCCCTTAGCTTGTGCTGTTGCTTCGATTGAGTTTTGGCTTGATGTCGGTATCGATGGTGTTTTTTGTGTTGTCATGAGTATGCCGCCCAGAAAGCCTCCCAAAGTTGTCAATAAGTTATTCCCAGTTCTCAGTTTTTTGTGTGTTGCTTGCTTTTCGAGGTAATCGAAGTCTGTTGGAGGTATTTGTATTGTTTTAAGAGATAGTGTGTCATCGGGTTGTTGGGAACTCCCAGGATAGTTAAGGTTCATACCACCCTAGAGTAATTTGAGGGTTCAATTCTGGGTTAGTAAAGATGAAATGTCTCATTGTCGTTTGATTTTTGCGTGTGATTAATGGTGGTCAACTTCTGTAAAGGTTCCCTACCTGGAAAGGAGTGCGGGCCGGTGGAGCCTGTCTCCAAGAATATATCCTCATCGGTACCGGCTCATAGTTTATCAGACCGCTCTCTTGTGCGCCACCAGTATGGCCTGTCCAGACATTCTAAGTTGTCATGTTTCATCACTTTGAAAATGTACGACCATCATGGTTGTTTGAATCATCGAATGGAATGATTTAGTGACCAGAAGAAGAAAATGCCTGACAATGAGGCAGGAGATGCTTCAGCTATCAAGGCCCCAGCCACAAGTCTCGGGGTGAAGCTCGCACACAGTTAGGAGTTGTCGAGGGTGTGTGGAACCTCAGCCTAGATAATCTCATTGGATTTGTATTGGAAATATCCAAAATTTCCCGCGTTCTATTCTCGTCGTTGTCGTAAGCACATCCTTTGTCGTGGTGGCGTGATGAGCTCTTTTCCCCCACAATCCAAGAGGTCTTGTCTACCCTCAGTGTGGTTTTTAAGTTATTTGGTCTCTTTAAATGGTGTGGGCCCATTAATAAATGGACATGTTCTGTCTTTGAGTTGGTCCTAGCTGTGTTCGATAGGGGAATGTTCTTTTTGTAAAGTTGATGGGAGGTGTTGAGTTAATTTCTCATCCACAAGTTGTTGGATTGTTCCGTAACAAACTTTTCATCAAGTCTCAGGTGTGTTGTTCGGTAAATGTGGGGAAGATGAATGAGTTTTGGTTTGGGAGTTCCCTGATTCCCCCCCCCCCCCTCGGGGGTTGATCATTCGGGTTTAAAGGGTTTTTGTATTAGTAAGTTCTTCTGGTGGGGAGAACCCTCTCATGTTCTCCCCTCAATCTCGGGCACTGGTTTTCCTTTAATTGGTCGGGTGTGAAGTTTGTTGGAAATGGTCACCCCGAAGCTCTCATTTCTCTAAGATTTTGTCTGGGAATGAACTCAAGTTGTGTCAACTATTGTCTTGGTGACTTTCTGGGGGCATAAAGTGTCTGTGGTGGGGAGAATTGTCACACCCCGACCACTGACGCCTGTTGTTTTTATTCTTTTATCGGTCCTGCGACTTTGGACAGAGTTGGGTTTGGGTCTGGATTTAAATTTTTGAAGCATTGATGTTTTCGGTGGGTCTCGTGTCAGTGCACAGTCACCGTACTGCTAGCGGTCACCGCGTATTCGGTCCGGGTGGGTGCACAGTCACCGTGCATTCAGTTCGATCAGGCGTTCGGACCTGGTGAGTGCGCGGTTTCCCAACTATTTTGATAAATAATAAAATTTAATGAAAAAATAAAATTTAAAATAATTTTATAAAATGTTCAATAATAATAATAACAATAATTTATAATATTGTTATTATTACGATTATTATTAGGATTATTATTATTATAATAATAATTATTATTATTATTTTCTTATTCTCCTTTTTCTTTGGATTTTCTTTCTTTCATGGCTTTGTTTTTCCACACGGTTGTCCCTTGTTGTGGGCCTTCCCTTCCTGTCCAGTGCTGATGGAGTGCCTACCTCACCCAGCTTTCCCCACTCCGGCGCCTCCTCTTTTCTTCAGCACAGCTCCCTAGTGCGGTCGACTCCCCCAGTAGCCCTGTCTGGCGCCTCCTGGCCGCAACCCACCCACTGCAACCTGTGAGGCTCTGGTGCATCGCACCCTTGATCCACCATCAGACTATCGTACTGCTCCACCCCTGGTCCGGCTCACCATCCACGCGCCACCCCTGCCTTGCGCACGCCACCTCCTGTAGCTTGCAACAACGCGGTGCCTCCTCCAGCATCTCCTAGCCCACCCGACTCCTTCTACCTCGGCCTACACCAATGCATCCCTAGCACCTCTGCCTGCATGCAGGCCCTCCTATGCCAGGCGACCTCACCCCTATTGCGATCCAGCTGCACATCACCCCTTCCCCGTCACTATTCTGCACCGCGAGCCCCCTTGTCTAGCCCTTCTCCAGATCCGTCGCCCAGCCTCCCTACTGCCAACGCCTACAACAGCGCTTTCCTTCTCCGCCTCGCCTGCGTCCCGGCTTCCCGTCACCCTACACCCTGCGTCCCCGCACAGCATCCCGCATGTAGGCCCCCGCTACCCCACTCCGGATCTACCTCCCTCTATAGCAGCTTGCCGTCCCGGCCTCTCCTGCTTCCTGCACAATAGCGCCAGACCCGGCTCACCCTACTTGCTCGCTTCCTCCTACAGGGCCTCCTACATCCCACCACCTATGCACCTCATGTTTTCCCCACTCTGCTACACATAACAGCCCGCCTCGTCCCCCCTGCTACCCAACGGTGCATGCCTCATCCCCTACTTCCGCATCCTGCTCTCCCGCTCCCCATCCCCTTAATGCGCTCGAGCAGCCCATCGATGAACTAACCTCCTTGCACCCTGCCCATCGGCTGCCTCACATTTCTATTGTCCGGTGGCCCTCTCCACACCCCCTGGTCGGACCGCGTCCAACTGTGCACCTTCTTTTGTTTCCGCGCGACGCCTTCCGGCGGTTCGTTTCCTGTCGCGACCCTCCCTGTTGGTACCCCTATTATTTTATGCCCGTTTGATATTTATATTTTATATGCATATATATATATGCCTTGGTTTGATTAGAGGTTTTATTAATTATTTTTTATTTGGGTCGTCTTGACGTTCTAGGACCCCGCGCGGGGCATTTCTGAGTGAGCGCCATCGTCACACTTTGTTTCTGAGGTTGCGTCGTCGTCGCGCATATTTCCGAGTGAGTGTCGTCATCGCACCTGGTTTCCGAGCTTGCGTCATCATCGCGCCTTGGTCTTGAGGTAGGTCCCCCACTGCACTCACCTTTAAATTTAGAATTTATTAATCGCTTGTTATTTTATTAATTTTAATGAATGAAAAATAATATAAGATAATTAATTTTTAAATGATTATTTGTTGTAAAAAGAGCCGTTTATTTTATACCGAACTCTTGAAATATTTATTTGGCGATCAGACACCAAGTAGTGAAAGAATGTCAGTTTGGCCTTTAAACATAATTTACGGAATTTCAAATGTGGTTCTGGTTTTAAAGATAAATGATTTCTTCTAAACAAGTGTTTCTGTTTTTCTTGAGAAATGAGGTTTTTCTTTAAAATTGGTGAAGTCATGTTTGGCACTTTAATAAAATAAATTATTTTAGAAAACCCACTCATGGGTGACTCTTGGTATGCATTGATTGTGTGAGTTATATGTGATGTTTGTCCATCATGACTGATTGATTTACATTGTGTAAGCACCCATGTTTATTGCATGTGTTGACATGGGAACCTGGCATAGTGGGTGAATCTTCTGAGAATGATTGCTACACAAGTTTAGATTTCGCACTGGATAGTTTCCCCATAGCAGGTGAATACTAATTTATTGCTACTATGGGGATTGGGCCCTTCGGTTAGGCCATGCAGAGCTATGCCGAGCATTTGGGCATTATGAGGTCATCGAGTTTGGGCATGTCTTCAGGATGAGTCATATTTATAGTACGTTCTGGATTGTTCATGATCTCCTAGGTTTGATCCATGTTTCTATTAGTGTTTATTTGTATGTGGTGGACGGTTGAGAGGACTAGTTTGGTTACTGGCCCCTTTGTGCCACTTTTTCCCTTTCCCTTGGCATGTGTTGTGTGATATGTGTGGTTTTTCCTTTTTGGCTAATAACTGATGTTTGGATTTCTAAATGGATCGCAGAAAATGTTTTAAAATGAAATAAAACTATTCCTTTCAGACATTAAACTTTTTTTAAAATTAAAAAGTGCAATGGACTGATACTTGTTTTAGAAATGGAAGTGTGTGTGTGTGAAAACCAATATTGTTGTATATTTAGTTCAAACCAGTAGTTTGTAAATTTCCTTACTTAAAGGTAGTGCATTGGGAATAGATACCGGGCTAGACTACTAAGTTTTAATACTCATGCCTATAGTTCTTTTCTGTTTTTACTGTTTGTGCAGGTTACAGCTTGGGTGTGTTCACCTTGGGTGACGTTTGGTCGTGAGTTGGAGAGTGACTCGCTAGGTCACACGGAGATAGTGGTTGTCTCTTTCGGTTAGTTTTATTTTCTTTTGTTCTTGTTAGTTACTTTACTTTGTTTTTTTATTTTGCGCTGCTCTGTTTATTTTATGATGCTTTAATTATTTATTTTTTTTGTGCAAAATTGTTCCCACTTGCTCACTATTGATGCCCTGGCACTTGTCGCCAGCCCGGGAGGATCGGGAACGCCTTTCAGGTCATGTCATGGACCGGCTCGGGTGACCGGTTCAGGGTTGACCCAGGTTGGTTCGTGACAACCTTCATCATCAACTCAGTCCTAACACATGGTTCTTAACCCTGCAATCAGACTCATGTTACTTAATATTCTCCATAAATGTTAATAACCTTATTTCAGAACACATAAGGCCCTAAATCCATATATCCTAGACGATATACTTTATTCTCATCATGTATTATTTCCAACTGATATTGTTTATCTATCAAAATATACATACACATCAATTACTACCTCTAAACTCCATACCATCTCTCAATTATAATATTTTATACCACTCTATTATGACAACCCTCCCCTAGTTCCCCTCCTAAGTCAGTAGTGAATAGAGATATAATGACCCTAGAATTTGTCCTCCAATAGGCCATGGGTTCGAAATAATAACCAAGGGTATATAATACATAAAATGATAGTAATTACCCTAAATATATAATTTATTGAATATGATATGAGTGTAGATCACCTAACTTACACATTCTATAACAAATAAGAAATACCAATACTAAAATATAATGTAATCCAATAGATATGACTGAATATTTGAAAATAAATACCAAAATAGTCATATGATGGGGAAAAGGACACAAACAACTCATAAACAAGTCCATGAATTTTAAATTCCCAACTTGATCACTGACCATCTCATGAATGCATGGAAAAAAAATTATTTATATATTGTGATCCTAAGATTTCACAGAGTTAGATACTCTATGGAACCTCTCTGGAAGTATATGAATTAATCTAATTAAATCTCAGTGAATAAATAATGAAATCAACTCAATAACTATGTAAAAAACATCATCCAATACTCACTATTTCTTTCTCACCATGAAACACATGCGATTTAGAATATTCCTAACATATAATATATATATATATATATATCAAGGTACCCTACATCCACTTCCCCATTAATATGTCATTATCACTTGCAAACAACTCACATGTGGTGCTCATCTCTTCAACAAATTAACATTCCAAAATTCAAGAAATCATTTCATTGCAATTACTCATCCCATAAAACCTATTATAATGTCACCACCATATCATCCATTGTTAATTAGATGTCTGGTAGGGATTCTGTGGGATAGGTCGAAGTCATCCATATATTCCATTACCAACATGGATGTTGGGGGAAAACAACCCCCAAAATATTTCGGTGTCATCTTCCCTTCCATTTGGGGTAATGTATCTAACATTTACCATGTATACCAACATAATATTCTATATCCTAAGGGACCCTGGTGAAGGGGAATAATTCAAAAATCTATTCACTTTCCTTTATGGATTTTTTGGAAAACACCACAAAAAATATTTGGGTTTTACTTTCCTAACCATTTAGGTTTTTTATTCATTTGAAATCAGAAAATATGAGATATATTCCATATGAAACCATTAAAATAAACTACCTATACTTAAACACATGTTTGTTTATCATCTCACTAGACACCCAATAATCCCCACTAAGTATTAGATCCCTAACTTGTATAGAAGAATCATGCTAAAATATTTAATTTTTTCATTTTAACATATAATATTACTATCAATTATTTTAATAATTTAGTATCTAGTAATAATTAATTAGGCCATCTTATAATCTGAAATAGGAAAAAATAATTTCACTAGAAGACAACCTACTTGTTAATTTACATGTCAATTTCTAAATTCAATATTAAATATCTTTTATCATTCATTCCAATTATTATATTTTTCTTGTTGTCATATAAATTATTTTCCACTAATATCACCAATAAAAACCCATCTTGTGGGTTAATTGTTCATACAATTTTCATTCCATAATTTCTACTGCTCTATGAATCATATTATCCCCAAATGCAAGAATAATTTGAGAATCACAAAATTTATTCATTCAAAAACTAGCCACATGAAAGAATTCCTCAAACATAAATTAATAAGAAATACTACATCTAAATACAACCTATCTTCCCATGTTTCTTCTTGTACACCACTTCAAACATCAACTTTCATTCCTCCATCATTGAAATTTACCACCACTATAACCCTAGGAAAAATATTCTATTGTTCATCAATTATTATAACTATTATAGTTTATCAATAAGACACATCAAGGATTTATCATCTTAGGCAAATAAAAAAATAAAAAATTAATTTCAACATTAAACACCCTTATGGAAACTAAATTTGTGGACCAATGAATTCAATCCATTATCAAATAATTATAGGCTCACTCATACCAATTCAACTATAATTTGGAAGAAATATTTTTTTTACAACAAATATAATATAATTACTTTCTATGAATTAACAACAAATATTTCTTTAGTGTTACTTCGTTATTCAAAATATTTTAACTAGGGATACTTATCAATTTAAATTCACCTTCCATTGTTCATTTTATAATTCTAGGATTATGTTGTTCATAAATTTCTTGATAATTAATCATTCTTAAAAAACAACAACAATAAAAATAGTTACAAATATATAGAACACTATCCTGAAAATAAACATATAATTAATTAAGACGAATAAATCACATGTGATCTAAAAATCCAATCTATATATTCATTTTGTTATGTTCCTTATTATGAAATTATGTTTTTCAATTACATTTGACTATACATTTTTTTCTTCCTACAAATATTCTAATTATTAAATTTCATTAGGATGGTAACACAATTACCAAAAGGATAAAGCAATATACCGAAGCACTTTCATATATAATGAAATCAAGGAAATGAATATCCTACCCCATGAATGATTCAAATTTCCAACATAAAAATACATAGATGGGACTATGTGTCTGGGTCTAGAAAAATATCAATGATGGATCTATGAAATTTCAGAACTCTCTGTGATACTGAATGTTAAAATTTGGACCACCCATGTTTATGGAATAAACAAGGGATCATGAATGAGAATGAATCTATGATTTTAGAATGAAAAATAACATATTATCTTGAAAAAATACCAATTACTCAAAAAACCATTATTCTTCAATTACTATTAATTATATTTACTTCTAATTCCCTCAAACATACAATAATAATTCCAATTTTTTCATAAATTTTAATTAATTTCTTTATAACTCCATGCAATAGTAAATTACTGATTTCACATTATTATTCCCCTCTATTTTTCACAAAACACGTTGCAAATTGATTTTAGAAAAAAAATGCATTTCAGAATATTAACACCCACCCACATGTGAGATGATTGAGGTGTGTAAAGGATGTTTGAACCAAATTTATGCAACTCATAAATACTCGTATCCAGTGTGACACCCTCGACCCACACTCTATATTCCATTACGAATAAACATACATTACATATTGGGTTTGATATTAACTAAATATTATTGGGCATAAATAATTAATAATTACCTTACATACATCAAATATTACATTATATAAATTCCAAGGAACATTTTAGTTTATAGATTTATAGAATTAGGTAAAATCAAAAAATAATAATTCTCATGTCTTTATCAACCAATGTAATTTTTTCACTATAGAAGAAACAAATTAATCTATGATATTTATTCAAAATCACTCAGAAATTAGAAAACTAGTTATTTTTATTCTCATATCATGTGAAATGCATTTCATCATAACATATTGTAATATAATCATAATAATGGGTGAGCTCAAATACTTGATAAGGGAAAACATACCACTCATGTTATACATGCATAAACATGGCATAATAATTATGGAAAGAATAAGTAATCATTATAATCCCATAATCAATTAAAACTGGGGGCATAATATTTCCTTGGGTTAAATTAAAATAAATAGATCACATGGATAAGAATGAATAGATTTTTTGTAATGGAGTGAATAATGTTGAACCTCTTGATCTTACAATTATAGCCCTATACAAGATAGTATTTTTTCATTAAGGTTATATCAAACACATCATTCTTATCATCAAGACTGGAGTCATCACATCTTTCTAAATAGGGTAGTAATACACTAAATACATAAACATGTTTTTTCATGATACCTAATCATAAATTGAGAGGATATATAATTTTTTGTTTCACCCACTAATTTTTAAGTATAATTCACTCACAATTTTAGATTATTAGTGAACAATACATAGTTATATTTTCCAATAATCATCCATATTGGAATAAAAAAATATGAAACAGCGATACATTTCCATATATCTATAAAAATAATAAAATGATAAAAACTAACCAAGATAAATATAGTGTATTATTAAATAGTACATAGTCCACTTATTTGAATAATATATAAACATCCATATCAAAATAATAAATATGTGTATTATCAATAATCACTAAAAATATAGGTATAAATTTATATGTAAGCATCACTCAAGTGAAAAATGTACGGTGTAATGGTATATAGTTAAGTTGATATTTTACGTAATAAATCACCCTATAAAATATAGGTGAATACACTAAAATAAAGAAAATGTAAAATAAGGTATTCAAAAAAATAAAGTGCATTAGAATAAAATATATTTCTATTCATGGGTGATGGTTAGGAATGTCAAAGGAAGTGACGTTTCATATCATTGAATGAAAATTACATGACATAATCCATAAAAATAAATTTGGTGTATGTTTACAAAACAACATATTCATAAGGTAAAAAATTAAACTCAAAAGGATGTTCACAGAGATAAAAATTCCTTGAAAAGGTATGCTTCAAACAGTATCACAAAAGATGGGATAGGGAATAAATTTTCTTCATACCACAAGTAAAATCTGTCACGAACCAACCCGGTTCGACCCTGAACCAGTCACCCGAGCCGGTCCACAATATGACCTGAGAGGCATTCCCGACCCCCAGGGTTGGCGACAAGCGCCAGGGCATCAACAGAGGCTGTGGGAATGATTTCACCCAATACAAATAAATAAAGCAGCATATATAATACAGAGCAGCTCAGAATAAATAAATCAAGTAGAAAAGACTAAACAGAAACAAAAGAGAATAAAACTGAAAAAATTCGACGCCCGAACTAACTCCATGTGACCTCGTGAGTCACTCACAACTCAACGATCAAGTGTCGCCCAAGGTGAGTGCACTCAAGTTGTGTCCCACACAAACACTAAAAAAAAGAAAGAACTATAGTTGTGAGTATTAAAACTCAGTAGGATAGCCCGATATCTATTCCCAATTCACTACCTTTAAAATAAAAGAAACACCATTTCAAGTTTAAACTAAACTTTATAAAAGTATTTGTTTTCTAAATATTTTACGCAAAAGCAAAGTACGAACCATTTCCCTTAACCATTCTCAAATCTGGGTTAATTTCATTAGTGTTAATAGATATTTAGAAAAGGAAAGTGATGTTTATATTTCCAAACAAGTACAAAGAGGATTAAATAAATTCATTTGAAAACCATTTTTAGAAACCTGATCAAACCAGTTTATTGATTTCCAAGGAAAATAATATACAAAAATGCACTAAAGTAAACACACAATAAGGACAATGTAGAAATACATACAATTACCAAATCATCACTGCATGTAACTAAAAGTCAATATACATTGGTGAACCTAGGAGGTCAAGAATAATTCATAAGAAACCAACACATAAGATATCATCCTCGTTGACAAGTCACACATGATGAGATCAAAATGCTCAATATGATCAACCATCCTTTATCCGGAAGGTCTAGGGTAAATCCCATAGTAATAATCCCAATATATTCACCTACTATGGGCCACTGGTCAGTACCATAACCTACCAGTGCAGCACTCATTCTTAGAATATTCTCTCAATATGCAAGATTCACATGCATCAAGTGTTTAGAAAGGGGGTGAGCCAATCAATGCCAATCGAGCATCCAATTACACACATACACACACAGAGATATATATATATATATATATAAAGCACAACAGGAATCACCCCGGGACACTCAACCTGACAACCTCTTTCCTTTAAACTACACGAGCACCCAGGGGCCTCTAAGCATGGCCTACCATCAATCAGTCGCAACCAATGCTGGAGAGCTATCCTATGAGGGTTTTTCATCCAGTCATTTACATCATTTTCCATAAAGTGACAAATGGGAAATGAACACGTTTCACAATCACCACATTAAAAAGTACTAAAATTCTTTTTCACGCTTCCGAAAAAAATCATTTATCATTAAAACTAGAACAATACTTGAAATTTGGTGAATTATGTTTAAAACACAAACGATCATTCTTTCACTATTGTGCATACTCTCATCAATAAAATATTTCAAGTGTCATGTATAAAATAAACATCAATTTTTACATCAAGTAATTATTTAAAAAAATTAATTATCTAATACAATTAAATGTTTATTAAAATTAATAAAATATTTAATTGAACAATTGGTGTGCGCAAAGACAACAAAATGACACGTTTTTTACACGATAAGAATTTAATTATAAATTTTCATAATAAATGAATTAATCTTAACTTCCACAATAATATTTAGCATATATATATATAGGATGGAAACAACATGAAATAATGTACCTTAAATTTTTAAGAGCAGTGCAATGGGAACCTACCTCGTGGTCAAAGCACAACGACGGTGCAAGCTCAGAAACAAGGCACAGTGATGGAGCTCACTCAGAAACGCCCCACGTGGGTCCTAAAAAGTCAAACCAACCCAAATAATATTTAATTAATTGAACCATCAATCAACCAAAGTAATATATATATATACATATACATATATACATATAAATATATATATATCAAAATAAAAACATCAAAGAGGCCAACAAAATGAAAGGGAAAAACGGGGGGGTTGCGACTGGAAAGGACCACCGAAGGGCTATTCGGTCAGCACTGGCAGGGTGTAGGCGTCGAAATAGGGCAGTGCTAGGTAGAAGGGTTATTGCGCTCACGAGGATAGGGTGTGCTGGCGAGGTACGTGCTGTCAGGGGCGCGGTTTGACAAGGGAGAGGGTCGTGCGGGAGCCGTCGAAGGAAGAGGGTCGTGCCTCCTGGTGGAGCAGGGCTGAGGGGGTCTCGGCTGGAGGTCGCGTCCAGCTGTTGCATAAAAGCCGAACAGGGGGTCTCAACTGGAGGTTGGGCACGTCGGTATGAGAGAGCGTCGGGTTGGATGGGAAGTTGGACGCGCCTAGGGGGCATCGTATCGGATAGAAAAGGCCGCACCAGGGGGTGTCACACCAGAGACAGATGGTCAAGATGGGTAGTTCACCGGGAGGGAGGTTCGGGCCGACGTTGCTGCTGGTGCATAAAGATGAGGGTGGTGCGGATAGGATAGGAGGAGGGGGTGTGCGCATGTGAGGCAGGGGAGGTTCTGCTGGGTGTGTGACCGAAGGAGCAAACAGGGAGGGAACTGGGGTGCCAGGTGCATGTTGGTTGAAGGTGGCAGGAAGGGGAATCATGCAGGTGTAGAGGAAGGGAGGAGGGAGCTGAAGCTGAGCAGGGGTCTTGCGGCAAGGAGAACAAGATGGCGCTGGGCAGGAGGAGGTGGAAGCAGGTGTTGCGGCTACTGGAGAAGAGGAGGGTCAGCGCATGTAGGGGGCACAGTGGAGGAATAAGAACAAGAGTAGGGGACATCCACGTGGAAAGATAAGGAAAAGAGAAAAAAGAAAAAAGAGGAAGAAAAAAGAGGAAGAAAGAAGAGATAAAAAAAGTAATACTAAAACACTAATAATTATTATTATTTTTTTTATTATTATTTTTATAATAATAATGACCATTAATAATAAAATAAAATAAAAATAATAATTGGATTCATTTAATTTTAAAAATAATCAAAATAACTAAAACACTACGGAGTTTCATGGGAGAAGCTGTGCGGCTTCGCGCTTCGCCCATGGGTCCAGCGACGTCACCCAAAACGCGCGGTTTTTATCAAAAGTCCAGAAACCTCATCCGAGACTCACCCTGGACCTTGGAAAAAATAATTTAAAGCCAAATAAATAAATAATAAAATAAAATCATAGGTCAGGGTATGAAAATTAACCCCACCATAAATCTTTTCTTCCCCAAAAATCCACGATACCATCCAATCGGTCGATCAACACATAAGGATTCCACACAACACGATCCAACCTCTTGACACATGGTCATTCCATCAACCACCAACGGTACTTAACCCTTTTGCACGAAACAAAAACACTAGCTGAGGGGAGGCTTGAACGGACTCTCTACCTTAAGAATTAAACTAGTATTTGGATCGGGCCTTACTCGAGATAGAAGAAACACACCAAGAACAATTAAAGCATTGAGTCTCATCCGAGAGGAAAAGTAGCTGAACTGAAAATTTCGTACGAACGAAAGACCCTCACCCCATGGTTTGGGAGGGAGGGCCCAAAGGATTATATCAATGAAACTAGGACGGAAAACTACTCATGACTCACCACTTCGGGATGCACGCAAACCAAGGCCACAACGTATTCACATGGGTGGCCCATGTGGGGTCATTGATCGGAAACTCGAATCCAAAAGACATAATTACTGACATTGCACAAGGGATAAGTCCATCACACTCTTGCAATAAGAGGAGAATTACAATGACTAATAAACCACAATAGTTACTCTAAAACTGCCTCACCGCAACGATAGAGGCACAACCTTAGCCAAGCTTCTTAAAATTCCCCCGGGGTTCCGGACTACGCGTCGGCTTCACTCCGAGGCCTTTAGGAAGGAGTTCTGATGGATTAAGCATCTTCTGCCTCATAGTCAGGTTCTAATAATCCCAATAATAAATAGACAAAAGAAAGTGAAAAGGAAATGATAGAATTTTTCAATGAAAACCACGCTGACATTGAATACCAGAGTTCATCAAAAGACCCACGACATTCTCATACATTTCAAACCCAAAACAACACCCGTAAAACAACCACGATAAAATATCCCTTAAAATAGAAGGAAACAAATATAAGAAAATTTAAACAAAACCCCAACATCACATAACTTCTGAGAACATTCCCCTCCAAAGCTTTCTAGCAATGCCTCGATAGAATCGACGCAAGTGCCCCAAACGTCTGCAAACATGACAGGGCTTAAGAGTACTTGGGAATGATGACTTCTTGTGACCCATATTTCCACAATGATAACACATGATGATTTCTCTCTATAAAGAGGTTGATGAGAGATCCCAACTTCTTTTGATTCCAAGACCTGATCCATCAATTTTTTATCGCTTACTCATCTTCTTATTGGAAGTCTCCCCACTACTTCAAAGAATTGAAGGAGGGAGGACCACTTCGAGCACTCCTGTCATCATGGATTCGACATGAAAGGCTTGTCTCCCCACATCGGTAAATGAAGTCAGGTTGGTCACTGACACCTTCGACTGTAGATCTAGGCGGAGACCCACCTCGAAGCATCGAGCCTTCATGGAGTCGTCGGTGGCATACCCTAAATCCTAAGGGACTAACTCCACAAAGCGCTAGAAATATTCCAACACGGATCTGTCGACATGATGAAAACAACACATCTCCATCCTCTTTCTCACTCTTCCTTCTTCAGAGAAATACTGAAAAATGAATGAAGCCTTGAACAACTCCATATTAAGCTCTTGACGGAGCTTGTTCTGAGACACTGACTTCCACCACATCCACGGTGAACCCTCAATCGTGAAGGTTGCAAACTTGACCTTCAATGACTCAGGAAACTCAATGAGGTCAAAGTCCCTTTCAATATTCTGCATCCACTCCTCAGCTACGGAAGGGTCTGCTTGATCATAGAAAATAGGTGGATCTAGCTTCTGAAACTCAAGCATAAAATCCTTAGGTTGATCGATCGTACCATGATCACCCATCGAGGTTTCAAAGGGATAACTGCTTGACAAGAAAAGATAAAAACCCAATCAAGGCCAATGCAATAAATAAAAAATCCTCAAAATCAAACACTACATAGGTGAAAAGATATAAACACAAGGAAAAAATATATCACATCCTCCAAACTTTCCTTTTGAAAACACATTTTTTAAACAAGATTGGTGGGTTAAACCCTCGCCATTTGTATTCTTTAGAGTCTCACTCACATGCATATCTTTGTGCTACCTCGGGCATCCATCTTCCATACAAGACATCCATCCACATTCACACACATCACTATGCATGTGAGCACCCCTAGGAACAACAAGGCCAAAACAAAACAACATCATTTTTTTAAACCAACTTTACCTTATTCAAAATTTCCTGAAGTCAGAAGAGACCCAAAACAACTCAAACAGGGAACTAGCATTAGTAGGTGACTGACCATATGGTTGGCAGCCATATGCCAAGAACGTCAGCGACACAGAAAATCTATTTGGACCATGCCCCTAGCTCCACATAGCCTGCAAGGCCGTGCGGCTTAGGAGGACAACTGACCCGACTCCATTTGTCATATCCCAATAACAAAACGCTCCTTAAAATTTCCAAAGAAAATAATTAAACTAGACATCCCATGGAAACTACAGGGTCCGAATGAGAAAGAGTTCGCGACGCTCTTCCCGCACTTACCCATCGAGTCACGACTATCCTACTCCATATACCTTGATATCCCAAATAACAAAGGGTGCTCTGAAAAGCGAGGTTCGAAAAGAGCCAACCTTCTCTGATACCATTTTTCATGAACCAACCCGGGTCAACCCTAAAACGGTCACCCGAGATGTTCTGCAAAATGTCCCGAGAGGCGTTCTTGATCCCCCCGGGCTGGTGACAAGCACCAGGGCATCAAAAGAGGCTATGGGAATGGTTTCACCAAATATAAATAAATAAAGCAGTAGAAATAATACAGAGCAGCGCAAAATAAATACTTCATGTAGAAAAGACTAAACATGAACATAAGAAAATAAAACTAACCAAACTCGATGTCTGAACTAACATCATGTGACCTCACGGGTCACTCCAGACTTAACGATCAAGCGTCGCCCAAGGTGAGAAAACTAAAGATGTGGCCTTCACAAACACAAAAATATAAAATAAATATAGGATTGAGTATTAAAAATCAGTAGGGTTGCCTAATATTTATTCCCAATGCACTACCTTTAAAATAAAAGAAACACCATTTCACATTTGTACTACAATTTATAAAAGTATGTTTTTTCTAAAAAAAATTACTCAAAAGGAAAGTGTGAACCATTTAATTTAACCATTATCAAATCTGGGTTCATTTCATTAGTGTCAATGGATTTTTAGAAAAGGAAAGTGATGTTTATATTTCAAAACATGTACAAGGAGGATTAAATACATTCATTTGAAAACCATTATTAGAAACCTAATCAAAACCAGTTTATCACTTTCCAAGGAAAACAATATACAAAAATGTACAGAAGTAAGCACACAATAAGGGCAATGTAGAAATACATACAAGTACCAAATCATCACTACAAGTAACTAAAATTCAATAGACATGAGTGAACCTAGGAGATCAAGAATAATCCATAAGACACCAATACATGAGATATCACCCCCATTGACATATCACAGACGATGAGATCAAAACGCTCAATATGATCAACCATCCTTTCTCAGGAAGATAGAGGGAAAATCCCATAGTAATAAACCCAATATATCCACCTACTATGGGCCACTTGTCAGTACCATAACCTACCAGTGTAGCACGAATTATTATAATATTCTCTCAATATGCCAGATCCCCATGTCTCAAGTGTTTGGAAAGGGGTTCAGCCAACCGATTCCAACCGAGCATCCAATCACACACATACATACACACACACACACACACACACACAGATATATATATATATATATATATATATATATAAAGAACAACAGGCATCACCCCGGTCCACTCCATGAGAGAACCTCTTTCCTTTAAACAACTTGAGCACCCGGGAGCCTCTAAGCATGGCCTCCCATCAATCAGTTGCAACCAAGGTAGGAGAGCTATCCTAGGAGGGTTTTCATCAAAAAAAATCATCATTTTCCATAAAGTGCCAAACGGTCATTGAACACATTTCACAATGACCACTTTAAAAAGAACTAAAATGCTTGTCCATGCTTCTAAAAAAATAATTTATAATTAAAACCAGAACTATACATAAAATTTCATGAATTATGTTTAAAATCCAAACGGGCATTCTTTCACTATTGTGCGTCTTCTCGTCAAGAAAATATTTCAAGTGTCGTGTATAAAATAAACAGAACTTTTTAAATCATTTAAATATTTAAAAAAATTAATTATGTAATACCATTAAATTTTTATTTAAATTAATAAAATATTTATTTGAACAATTGGCGTGCGCAAATTCAACAAAACGACACCATTTTTACACCATAGGAATTTAATTATAAATTTTCATAATAAATGAATTAATCTTAAGTTGCACAATAATATTTATCACATATATAAATATAGGGCGCAAATAGCATGAAATAATGTAACATAAATTTTTAAGAGCAGTGCAATGGGAACCTACCTAGAGTTCAACGAACGACAATGGTAAAGGCTTAGAAACAAGGCGCGGTGATGGCGCTCACTCATAAACACCACGCACAGGTCCTAAAAAGTCAAAATGACCCAAAAAAATATTTAATTAATAGAACCATTAATCAACCAAAGTAACATATATACATATATATACATATATACATATATATACATAAATATATATATGTCTATATATATCAAAATAAAAACATCAAAGGGGCCAGAAAAATAAAAGGGAAAACCAATGGGTGGTCGCGACTGAAAAAAAAACCACCGGAGGGCTGGTCGGGAATCACCGGCAGGGTGCAGGCATCGAAACAGGGGAGCACCGGGAAGATGGGTTGATGTTCTCACAAGGAGAGGGTGCATCAGCGAGGTATGTTCCATCAGGGTTGCGCTCTGACAAGGGAGAGGGTTGTGCGGGGGCCATCGAAACATGAGGGTCGCGCCTCCTATAGGAGTAGGGCCGAGGGGGTCTTGGTCGGAGGTCGCGTCCGGCTACTGTGCAAAATCCGAACAGGGGGTCTCAACTAGGGGTCGGGCACGTCGATAGGAGAGGGCGTCGGGCTGGACAGAAAGCTGGTCGCGCCTAGGGGTGCGTCGCGTCAGATAGTAAAGGCCACACCAAGGGGGGTGTCGCGCCGGAGACAGATGGCCAGGATGGGGAGTTCACCATGAGGGAGGTCCAAGCTGGCGCTACTACTGATGTGTAAGGTCGAGGATGGCGCAGACAGTATAGGAGGAGAGGGATGTGTGCATGTGAGGCTGGGGCAGTTCTGCTGGGTGCGTGACTAGAGGAGCGGACGGGGAGGGAACCGGGGTGTCAGGTTCATGTTAGCTGAAGGTGGCAGGAGGGGGCGTAGTGCGGGTGAGATCACACTAGCATTAATGCACAAGATCCCATTAAAACTCCATAGTTAAGCATTCTTGGCCTATATTAGTAATCAAGATGGGTGACCATCTGGGAAGGTTCCCAGGGTGTGTGTGAGTGAGGACAAAACACACTAAAAGAACATGTGTTGGCCTGTGGGTTAAGTCATTAGTCTGATAAGAGACCCTAGTGAGTAATAGCATATGGTGTGCTGAGAAGGAAATCAAGGTATTACAGGAGACCCATGGGGTCAAATGATAAGGTTCATGGCCCGGGGAGGGGGGTCATGGAAAAATCTTTTAGATTAAATATTTTTTTATTAATTGAGTAATAATTCGTGTAACAAAAATCTCATGACTATAAATCAATATTTATTTTAAAAGTAAAATGGTGGTGATGACTTTTTAGATCTTTTAGAAATCATTTTTAACACTAAAGTAAAATAAAAACATATATGTCAGTTAAAAAATAACTTTTTAAAAGGATAAGTGATTGATTTTTCAAATTTTTATGTGAAATATAATATCCAATAATAAATAATTTAAAATAATATAATATTTTCTATAGTAAATGTATATCCATTTATTAAACATTTTATAGTGAATTTAAATTAACCATTTTAATATATTGAAAAAAAAATTATTGAAAAACTATATATTAAAACCATAAGTTATATTGAAACATCACATTACAAAAGTGAAATATAAGATAATATAAAAAAAAATATTATATTTGAAGTATAATTCCCCATCTGTAAATGTTACTTAGTCTTGAGATAATTCATTAATTTTACATTAATTCACATCGAGGGTCTTTTTAGGTTTAGAGTTTTAGATAATTAGGCCATAAATATTATATTACATATCAAAAATTAAAAATTATACATTTTTACTAACTATCCTTTTTTTATAAAACAAAAAATATTTAAAAAGAAACATGGAATCATTACATGTTTTAACGGAATAACTTTTCCTTGATCCCATCCTTGACTCCGTTCTTCTTTATGTCTAATGAAAAACATTTTGAAACATGGGATGAGTATAAAAATCTCTGTAAGGGTTACATAAAGAAGGAAAACTGTTAGTCTTGAGAAAACATGTAAACCATTAGTACTTTATCATAAAGTAATACTTTTCACCTTTAAGAATAAAAAAAAACATCATTGAATATATACTCATTCCTTACCCTTTCTATAAACAAAATATAACCATAAAGCCTATAGAAATCAACATATAACATATAAAGGTAACATGGGACATAAACATAATTAAATTTAATAACCATAAGGATGATATAAACACATATCACTAAATGTAATATCTATATCGCTGACTTCAACACCTAATTCCTTGGTGGTTATAACATAACCACCCGTCCTTGGTTTATCACAGAACCGCTTTTCTTTGTTTTATCATGTAGCCACCCGTCTTTTGGTTTATCATGTAACCACCCATATTAATTTTTTAAATAACCACTAGTTAAATTTCCAATTTCTATTTCATAATAAAAACACATAAAATGGTATAAAATAAAAAATAACATTTCCACATTGTAACAACCAAATATCATTTTAAGATAGAGAAATATTAATCACATTTCCAAAACCATTAAAAACATTTAGTTAAATAATTTTATAATCAAATTTCCCTATACCACTTCGAAAATGATAAAGGAATTAACCTTTTAAAACCATAATTTCCAAATAAATAAATCTTTTAGACTATTTTGAAAACATGGACATTAATGAGAATTATTTAGAATAATAGATCATTAAAAACATTTAAAATGATGTTTTAGTTAAAGAGTCCCTTACCAATTAAAAAAGACTTGAATAAATATAATTAAAGAATAACATTAAAAAAGCTTATAATATAATTAGAATAAGGAGATTCATGATATACGTTGTCAAAGGAAAGTATATACACCATATAAAAGTGAATTGGTGCATAACAACAAACAAGACTCAATGGAATGTAAATTGAGACGAAATCCCTTAAAAATATCATATTGTTAGATCAAGGATAAATAAATGAAATAAATATGTGTGAAAAATATAAATAAACCCAATATAATTGGATATGCAGTGTAAATAAATCGGAGTTCATTCACACATATTCTATGAAAAAACAAAACAAATGACACAGATATTTAACTCGATGAAATGAGATTAAGTTATGGTATCCCTTACAAAATTGATAATAATTTATCAATGGGGAGATTATGTGTAGAAATAGTATATCCACATAAATGTAACTGTAAATTAAAACATAAACAAATATACAGTTATTCCACACATAATCTTGGCCTATTATAATCAATAATGTATGCGTAGTACCCAATGAGTGGAAATTGAGTTTAGAATTTCTCTTATAAAGAACATTTTGTTAATGAAATAGAATATTTATGTGTATTCACTATAAATCCACATAAATCAACTATAAAAAAAGATATGGTATCAAAATTTATTTCATACATAATCATATCACTTTATAACCATAAAGTATAAGATTAACCCAAATAATGGTAATTTGGTTAAGAAGTTCCCTTACATTGAGTCCAAATCGTCACATATGTTCCTTGTTCTTCATGAATAATAAAAATATGTTAATTTCTAATTTCTTAAAAAATCTCTAGTTTATTACTCATTTTATATTACTTATTTTCATGATATAAAAATTACATAATTATTTAAGTTCATATCAGTCATTTAGTCAATATTTGGTACTTGAGTTTAAAATGAATTTGTTTGATAAAAATTGACCTTGTAGTCAAAATTCAATCATCTAAAGAATGATATTAATGATTTAAATTTCATAAATATATAGTATTTATGTATTTATAATACTCCATAACATTTGGATATATGAAATGAAATTCACCGTTCATCGAGACGGTAGGTCGTACGTACGCATGAACACTACATTCATTTCATTGTCATACTAAAAGAAGGAAAACTAAATGATAAATAGGTATGTTCTAATTATAGTATATTATCTATGTTTTATATGTTACATAGTTTCATTAAATACATCTTTTATACATTCAATCTACGGAAGGAAGGAGTTATATCACTTTAAGGGGTTGGTAGTCCACACTTCCTCAAATTAAATTATCGTATTTACACATTATGGAAAACATAAATGTATATTGTAAATACAAATTGCAGTATAATAGAGACAATATAAATATAATATATATCATATATAAATATATTTACATCATAATGGACACCATTATAGGTTTTAGGAGAGAATTGAACAATCATCATTTCGTGAGGCAGTAGTTTGTTGTACACAGAAACAGTGTGTTCGTATCTATTAGATGGAGGTGTGTGTAAGTGTAGTTGGAATCATTCTCATAAAAACAACCTAGTATATTGAGTATAATATTTTTTTTATTTAATCAAATAATAATAATATCATAGTTAGTGGATAATGAAAATAAAAGAAAGGGACATGAGAGAAGATATTACATCTAAATCGGGTAACTTATTTTGATTTCAGACAAAAGGCTTTCTTGAATTAACTTTTTCACAAGGTAAGGATTATATAAGTAAGGGAGGGACTATAGGAGATTATTTTAGTAGATTTTGGATGACCCAAGGGGCTTGATATTTGATAGTAACTGGGTAGAGGTGGTGGCCTTTTATAAGAGGGAGGAGGGGCTCTTTAGGAATGTTTTGAAATATTAATTTATTATAAATTTATTTTCAGTTTCTAATAGTTCCAAAGTGATATATTTATAGGATAAAATGATAATGGTTATAAATACTTTCAACTAATATGTTTTATAAAATTTTAGGTCAAAATATTAACAATATATTTTATTTGTAACCATTCGTTAAAAAATTTAACTCTTACAATGTCTTCTTGTTCTTTCATAATATATGGTCACTATATTTACTATAAAATGACAAGAAATCAAAAAGTGAAAAATTAGTTACATTTATAACATTATATAAGTCATTGGTGTGAATATTATATTTTTAGGAGTATTATATCATTTAATAAAATATTATCTATTTTAAAACCTCATTTATGACAATTTTGACACTAATTAGTAATTGATTTTCGATAAAGTCGTAAAACCTTGATTCATTCAAACCAAAGGAATTAAATCAAATATAATATGTAAATATCATCCATAGAAATTTTTTACGGCATAAAAATGGTCAAATTATAATTACTTTAATTTTTATAATATCATTTATTTGAATCATTCATTAATAAGGTAATCACTGCATTATCATTATGTCATAAATAAAATTATTTATTTAATGTCCAAAAATTATAACTAAAATACCATGATGTAGGAAATATTTTTAGATTTATAATGATTATTTATATTTTATGAGATCAATTGTATAACCCTATATTAAAATTTTATTTATTAAAAAGATACATGTTTATGTTATACTTCCCCTTTCTATAAATTAAAAAATTATAAAAGGTCACTATCACACCCAAGTGGATCCATGGGGTCATAAAATTGAACCAAGGATGACCAGGTTCAGATATATCTCATCTAATAGGATTAGGACATGTTTTTGGGTAGTCTTATATTATTAAAATATTATTTTTACCCTTATTTACCTGATTTTCCCGTTAACCATGGTAAATAAAAATAATTACTAAAGTTACTATTCATAATGTCCAAAAATAAAATCTACCTATTTAAAAAAATTACATTTTGATTCCAAATATGGAATCCATGTTTCTAGATTCAAATCACAAAATTTTCAGTGATTAATTTAAAATTAATTCTAGTGGTCAAAACCAAAATGTGGGTTTTTAAGAAGTAAAAACTATCAAAATATTGACATTATTTATATCCAATTTAAATATTAAATTACATCAAATGACAATAATTTGTATTAAATGATAAAAAAAATAATAAAATTAAACTTTTAAACAAAAAAAAATATAATCTAACTATATAAATAAATTTGACAAAAAAGTAGTTTTGAATTAAAATGCAGCATTTTTCACCATTCATTAAAATATGAATTTCATCAAAAAATTTGAAATTACCAACCAAGGTAAATTTTGATGTTAAAATTCTAAAGAAGATGTTTATTTTCTCAATTATAACCTTTAAAAGTGACAAAAAAAATATATTTAAATAGGGTTCTGCATCAAAATCTGAAAAAATGACCTTTAAAAACTATTAGAGTATTTTGTGCTTAAATTTTTTATTCTTTCTAATTTTTAGCCTCTAAAATTTATATGATAAATGTAAAAATAGTTAAAAACCTATGTAATCATATTTTTGTTATTTCTTTCATTCAATCCAATACAATGGCTAGGTGTCAGCAAACATTTATAATAATAATAACATTATTATTATTATATTTTTTCAGTATAACTTAATGTTGTGTGCAACGTTAGGTTTCAGAGAAACTCGTTATTGCATGTAATGTATTTTATTGTACATAGTGTCCCACTTAAACTAAAGTTAATATTAAAATATAAAATATTATTATATATTAAAATGTATTATTCTATAAATATCTTATGCGTTACATGATGAATTGAGAAAAAAATTCAAGATGAAACTTTATATCTTAATGAATGAAGATATAGTTACAAAAAATAATCTTGCAACAGGAGTGGAAATTGATTCAAATTCCATTTGATTAAAATGAAATTATTTTATTGACTACTTAAAATGGGTAAAAAACATATTATAGAGATATGATAATAGTTATTATATACATAATCCAATTAAAAACATGGTGTTCAACATAATCATGTCTTAAATAATTGGGGTTTGAGAAAATGAACACTTGAAACTTGAATAACATTTTAATCAAATACCCTTAATATAGGGGTATTATAATTGAACATAAATTATCATGATTAAAAGATAATTCATGATGTTATATATCTAATAGGTAGTATGTGAACCTTATAAATGGAATTATGTGCATAATACAAATCATGTCACAATGGAAGTAAGTTGTGATGAAAACCCATAAACAGTTATCCAGACTCCCACAAACATATTTCAACCACCTATATCACAAAATAATATATCCTAATAAATTAATTTAAGATTATAAACATGTAAATTTTAATTTATAAAATTATAATATCATCGCTCTCTATAATAATTCTATTTAGTGATTTAATATTTTCAATATAATTTGTAAGTAATCTTGATAATTTTCAAACAGTTTCATAAAAAATTGTGATGTTATTTTTTCTTGTTTAAATTTTAATCATTACTAATCATTAATGGTAATGTTATGATGTTATATAATTTTTATGATAATAAAATTTCATTACATGTTAGTTTTGGTTACAAACCATGAAGATGAAATTGGTAATGATCATATTTCGGGGATTCTTAATGAAATATGTTTTCTTAATTAATGATTTTAATAATAATTTTACCATTAAATAACTAAGTGTTACCCATTATTTACTTATTTATATCATATATTACTAGAAATTAAATTCCCATTTTCATCCCCAATATAAATTTATAGTATAATTTATGTAGCTGGTTAAATGAACCCAAATAAGAATATACCATAATCAATAGATGATTATTATGTGACCTGGTTATAATGTCACTATAAAATAATTATAATTATCTTATATAGTTTTTCTTATTGTCGTATATCTAAATTCTACTGAATAATAAGAGGAATATTGCCAATTAAAAGTTATTTCATAGCATGAGAAATCTTTCTTTATATTAGAATTCTCTTTTATAAAGTCAGCTTTACAAAGATTGTTTATTATGAATATTTTTAATTGGTTTTCAAATTTACCTTGAAATGACCTTAATTATTTCATAATAATATTATTAATCCATTAATAAAATTATAGTGATATTCCATATAAGGTATTGATGAAAAGAAAAATATAAATTATTCATTCCATGGTGGAACCCATAGATGATTATTTCTTTTTCCATAGAATGAGGAAAATGAGTAATATTATTTATCATTTTATTGAACAAAATATATCATAAATATAATACCTATATATTAAATTCTCTACAAGTATTATCCTTGTATTTTATTTAATAAAAATGAAACATGTTGTGTCATTGTGGTAGTTGTCCGCACAACGTATGAATGGCTATTTAGTTTTTCTTAAAGGAAAATATAAAAGAGGTGATTTCAGGTACCATATTTATAATGTCGTACCAGTATAATAATGATACTAATGTTATAATTTAAATATTCTTTAATTTAATTTCATGAATAATATGTGCGCATAATTAACTGTAAATTAGATAGAAGTGACTAAGAATTTATACAACAAATCTTATACTATCACCATTTCAAAGTGGGTGAAAAAATTTAGGGATAGTACTTTGAAAATACCAAAAGTACTAAATGGTTGATATAAAATTTTTTGAGAGGTTTTAAAAAATATGGGTTTGAAATAAGTGGGTTGTGGTATTAGTGAATGTGAGGAGAGGAGTGCCTCTTTTAAAAGTTAAAAGTGATGGCATTTTTTTAAATGCACAATGACTTCAAATAATGGGAGTTCACACTCAAGAAAATTGGTTCCAAAATTAAAAAATAATAGAGTATTGAAGATATATGTTTGGTACACACATAAGTTAAGCAATTCTATATAATTGTTTATCACATGTAAATCCCTTTACCCCTTAAAATATGAGTTTTCCATCATTTTAGAAAGATTGAACCTTATCTAAATTATCTTTATGACTAAAATATAATTGTTTCAAATTAAATATTTGTGACCTATAAATTCTAAATTCTAAATTCAATTAATATTATTATATTTGTAAAATTAATACAAAATTAGTTTTATGATAACAAAATATTAATATATTAATGTAGTTTTTGATAAAAACATAACATAATTATTAATATTTTATATAAGGTATGTAAATTTAAACAATCATTTTCAAAATTATACTGTCACTTAGAAAAAACATATTTTTTTTAAAAAATAGTTTTATTAATTTCTAATTTATAAATATATAAAATTAATTAAACAAATGAGATGTTATTTGTAAAAACATTACTCTTATTTATTCACATAAAAACTAATCTTTTTATAAAAATCATCAAAAATAATATTAAGAAAATATTACAATAATGTATGTAAAAATAAATTTCAATTCATATTCATATTCAAAAAATATAAAATTTTCTATTTAACTAAAATGATGATATATAATGAAAAAAAATTTGTATAAAAAAATATATTTTTGGAATATAAATATATCTCATTTATATTTATGATCATTTACTAATTAAATTTTTGTAAAACAAATTAATCATATCATCATTAATCATAGTTTTCAGGAAATATAAAATCGTATCACAAATAAACTATTATTTTTAAAAATACATTTCTAAGAATAAAATGATTGAATTATTCATTATTACTACACCAATTGAATTTAATTTATATTAAATTTAGCCATTATTTTATTTATATACATATTTCATAAATAGATTACTCCTATTAAATCTCTCTATTTCATTGGTGGGGTTTTAATTTCTTTATAATATCACAATTTCATTTAGTTCAGTGATGTGTGTGTTACAATATAGTGAACAAAATATTTATTTAATAAATTTTATAATAAAAGATTGAGTCATTAGATCCCCCCCACCCTTAAATAAATTTTAACCTCAAAATTTTAATTATTAATCATTGAAGAAATTAAGTGAGGGTATTCATAAAATATTCATCATTCAAGGTATAACCTCTTATATGACATTTAAATTTGTGTATCTCTCTCTCTATTAGGAAATATCCATTCATCCAACACCCCAAAGGCCTTCAAATTTTTATTATTTTGATCAATACCCCTTCTAATGGAGAAAGGAGGGAAACCCAAGTAAACTTCATGGACATAAGTCAAAACACACCCAAAGGATAAAAGTAGTAAAACCATACTGATAATATAGATATTTCCCTCCCAAACATATGACCATGATGAATCTCTCCACCATTCCAAGGTAGTTAGTCTAGAAATAATTATTAGGAAATATCAAGTTACATTTCCTTCTTCAATAAACATTATCCATTCAAAAAATAATATATCCATGTGTGAATATATCATAATTATAAATTATCTTTAAAAAAGTATTCCAAAAAATATTTGAATGCAAGACATTAAAACATAGTGGAAACATATATAAATCTAAAAATTATATCTTTTTTACCATAAAATGATATGAAATAAACCACTCTCTATATTATACAACAATCAAAAAAATGTGATGAACCTCACAAAAATTTCATGAATCAATTATCAAACCCAGTGTTAATAAAATTTTATAACATAAATTTTCAAAATCAACGATCCCTTTATTATATCAACCTCAATAATATAATAAACCTAATATTTATCCATCCCTTAATCTCATTTCTTCCAAAAGTTCACCACAAAATATTATATTTTCATAAAATCTATTTTCAAGGTTATTTATATCATTTAAAATATCATCCCAATAATTTTAATAAAAAATGGATAAAAATCCTTATATGATTCACATAAATTTCATATATTTTAGAATATAACTGAATATCATCACGGAATAGTACTCACAAGTAAAAATATACCAGAATATCAACAATTAATTTCTTTTATGATATCATCCTCAGTTCCATATTTATATATTCTATACTCACATAATCTACTATAATAAAAATTTATTAATATTATCAAATGTTTTAGTATACTAAAATATATGGTTATCATACATAGTGATTTCAAGATACAAAACTTTCTTAACATCATTTTCATGATTTTAATTTAAACAAATAATAATTCCTATAATATTAGGATAATATCCAAAAAAATAACTAAATGATCATATGAATATGAGAAATAAACCTTCTCTAATGGAACCTTAATTTCATCCCCTTATACCATAAGTTATGTTTACTTTTAATTATGTTAAGTTCACTTTAACTAAGTAACCATATTATATAATGTAATTAGAAAATTAAAAAATTATCATGGATTATAAGAAGAATGTGATTTATCAAATCATATGCCTTGGGAGTGTTAAACTAGGATTGTAGTTAGTTTTCTTTGTCATGAATCATGTGATGGTCAAGTAAATACTCAATCTACCCTTTTTGTGTTATTACTCTATGGACATCTATGTTAGATCCTATATTATATTTTAGTATCATGACATGGATGTAAGTATTAGTAGGACCATAAAATCTCGAATTTACCAAAAAATAGAATTTTATCCTATAAAAATACATATATATATTTTTCAATAAATATTTCTTATCATAATCTCTATAATATTTAAAATTACTTCAGGTAAATTAAATTCTTATATTTACCTTTTAAATTATGATCATCTTTAACTTATAAACCCTTAAATTATTTTTAACTAATATCCAAACCTCTAAATTTATCTAAAAAATCATTTAATACAAATTGTGGAACTTGATGCCCACACTCCCATATCCACTATAAAGAACACATAAATTACATAATGGATATAATGAAAAATATAGATTATCATACATAACTATCCCATAATTAAATCAATTACAAAAATACTACATTCTATACATTTTGTAGAAATATTTAGTTTTTATATTTATATAATTATGAAAATTCCTAAACAAACAAATTTCTTGATATTCTCAACTAAATGATATTTTTTTCTATTATAAAAGAAACCAAATAGTCCATAATAATTGAACAACATCACCCCCAAATCCCCCACATATTATATTCTTTTAGTAATATCTATAGTGACACGTACTTTTAATTCCTAGATATTATATCTAACTAAATTAATATTCATTACATAACCTAATAATCCATGATAGAATCGTATATGTGTACTATATTTAAAAACATTGATACTTAAACAATTAGTTCATAAGTGAACTAAATTATCTACCACAATGTTCTTCATAACTAAAACCCTTATTAGACATATCATACTTTATATCATTAATTTTATGTTGGGGTATGGAAACATAATAATGGGTGATCTAATATGCTCAATAATTGTTAATAAAGGAGATATCAATGTTTACATAAAAAATTAAAATAAGTATTCGAGAACATGATCATAACATTTTAAAACCAAACCATGCATATCATATATAATAATCCCATTTCATAGAATAAAGCCTAAAAATTCATAGGACATGAAACAGAGAGGAATCAATGAACATCATTCATAAGGGAATAATGGTGGTGTAAGACTTATATTTTTTGAATACACATAAGAATAAAAACTAATTTCATTAGTAGTCATGGATTAGTTTTGAAACTATCATAGTTTATTAGGTTTAATCCCTAAATAATCATAGTATTCAAGGTTCACTCCTAAGACTATCATAGTTGGTAAACTAGGTTCAATTTCCATTCTATTGTTCTCTGTATCACGAGATATCTATCTTTACACAATTCATCTAAGGGAAATATAATTATAGTCCCACCCATCACATTAAAAAATCATATATATGTGTCTCAAAATATCATAGGACATTCATCATATCAAAACTCATGAATTCGAAAGGGCTCTAAAAAATAATTCATTATGGAATAACCCATGGAAAATAAATGGGTTTCAAAAATATTTAATGATTTAATCATAGAATCATCCACGGAAAATGGAATAAGTTTAATAAAATAGTCGTACTAATAATAATAAACTACCCACAAAAATAATAATTATTTTTTTGGATTATATTTCCAAGATAATTTTCTTTAATATCTAAGGGTGTCATCTTATATGAAAAAATTACATTAAATGATCACTAGAAAAATTTCTTGAAGGACATATCTTTTTAACTTCGAAATAACTTATTTAAAATCAAATAATTTCATAAATATTAAAGAAACAAGTTCATTTAAAATATCCTCTGAAACGTGTAAGGAAGTATTCAAGGAATTGATAACTCAAGGTTGTAAAAAATTATGTTTGTACTGTATACATTAATATAATTATTACATTCACATTTTTGGTAAAAATATAAATATAAAACATTCAAAAAATTAAAATAAGATTCATTTAAACAAATTTTTAAAAATTAAAAAATGGGTAAAAATTAAATAAAAAACAATTGGATATTATAAAAAACAATCATGAATACATTTTTAGAAATCATGGATATGGAATAGAAATATTCTCAACCGAATAGATAAAAAGTTCCAGTTTTCCCTAAAAACATTTTTTCAGTCTCTAAAGTATGTAAATTGATGAAATTTGAAGGTAAAAATGTATTCTCAAGAAATAAATATAGGATAAAAATTTAGACATATTTTTAATATAATCATGATATAATTTATTCATTATAAATTCAATAAAAAACAATCCCTATTAAAAATTGTATTGGAAAATAAATTTATTTCCACTGTCGTAATATTTCGAATAAAAACCACATAAAAGGAAGGAAGACCTAAATATTTTTTAATCCAAATAATTTAATTGAAAATCATCATGAAATACATTTGTGTAAATTATATACACTACATAAAAGGAAGTAAGTCCTAAATATTTTTTATTTATATTATTTATTAAGAAAGGTTTTTATATTTACTATTTTATTTATTTAATTTAATTCCATGTTATATTTAATACTTAGTAATTTATTTTCATTTCAAATGTTTTGATGAAATTTAGCTCTTATGTCCAAAATGACATCATTAGTCTGAATGTTGTTAAAGAGTTATGTGTTCCAAAATATCTAGAAAAATAATAACATAATAATTATCATTTTTGTACATAAATTGTATTTTTTTAAACAACTATAAAATATGGTTAGGAAAAATGAACTACATTACAATCATGGAGAAGGTAAGTCATACGTACACATAAGTAACATTTCAATTTTTCAATGATCGTGATTGGAAGAACACAAGTATTATTTTATCCGTATATAATGATAATTATAACATAAATATAATTTTATTTTTTCAATAGAGTTATATATATCAATCATGTGATGTTGTTATGAAAATTAAATCATGTCACTTCGTGGTAGTGGTAATCCAAATATATGGACGAGTGACATTATCATTTTTAAATGAAAATAAAATCAGAAAATTGTATGATGCAGTATAGTTTTAGAATTAATAATATATGATCAGTATAAAATATATAAATATAGTAAAACTATAATTAAACTGTGACTTTATTGGGGGTTATGGAAAATGAATTACATTATTTCGTAAGGTAGTAGCCTGTTGTACACACGAATGATAGCTTTTGCTCCCCTTTTTATGGTAGATGAGATAGATATAGGGTATTCCATTGACATTAAAAAAATTATTATATAATAAATAATTATATTATAATATCATAATGGTGGAATAATATTTGAAGGATTTGTAATAATAAATAAAAAAATAATGTTTGGTTAAGAATGACACCTCTTCTTCTGATAACCTCTTTAGGTTTACCACAATATCCATCCAAGGAGGGTTTTTTATTTGATCCATGGTGTATAGTCCATGGAAAGATAATTAACTAATTGATTTACCAACATAATTTCTAAAGAAAAATGATTTTTGAGTCTAAATAAAAGTGTAATGGATGTTCCCTGTTATAAGTGAGGGACGGGGTATTTTTGGAATTTCCTAGAATATTAAATTAATATAAATTTATTTTCCAATAAAATAACCAAAATACATATATTTATAATTTATGATGGTTATTTTAAAAAATAATACAATTCTATAATGTTTTTCTATGTTTTGATTTGGATTTTATCCTTATCTTTTTGTTTTAACCCATTTTAACCCTTTTGGAAAATTACCTTATCAACAATGTTTTCAATCATTATGGGTCAATAGAGTTACTATAAAAGTAAAATATTCCAATAAATGGACCATGGTTGAATTTTTTAAGGTTGGGGTCAAACCGTGATTTTATTATTAAAGAAAACAAAATACCTCTTTTAACTGGGTAAAGGGAGACCGGTTACACAGCCTAAAGGCCCAGTGGCCATTTGCCCATTACATGGCTCGTAGGCCCAAATTTAAGGCACAAGGCCCATTTTGTGAATAGTACTGCTATAGTACCCACCTATAATAGTACCCACCGCTACTATAGTGTCTTTCTTTTGGTACAGTGTCATATCGCTGCTACAGTACCCGTCGTTGCTACAGTACCTGCGCCCAATGGGTTTTAAACCCCCATTTTTCATGTAGGATTATGGGGTGCTTACCACTAAGACAAACCCCAAATAAAAATGGACCATAGTTGATATTTTCAACCATATACAAATAAATTTTTTGAATATTGGATTTTCCTGAATTTTAAACAAAGTATTATTTATTATTAAATATCATTAATGTTTTTTTTTGAACTATTATTTTAATATTACATTCAATACAAAATGACATGAATGAAATTAAAATAAAATCCTTTAACACCTTTCTAAAATGTTACATTTAATAATAAAATTCAAGAAATAGAATAATTTATTAGATTTATATTATTTTTAATATTTTTAATATAATTAATTTTATTTTAGTATTAATTCATTAAATATTATGTCAGAATTTCATAGAATTTCAAATAATAATTTCATTATAAATTATAATTAAATAACAATTATTAAAATAATTTCATTATTCTCAATATTTTATTTATGATTCGTTCAAAACATTCTTTTTTCTTATTTGAACACATAAGATATATTTAATATTAAAAGAGTAATTTTTTTTCATTTTGATTATATAAAATATTTCATTGTTAAATTTTGGGGAATGGTGTAATATAAATAAATAAATTTAAATCCAATGTTTCTAGGGGTTAAAATAACTAAATAAAATAATACTGAAGATTAAAAATGGTGACCTATCCCTTATCTTTAACCTAAGATAACCTATTTTTCCTTTTATAATGGTATATAATTTTCACTTTTTTACTATGCATTGTGACCAATAACTATGTTAACCGTGTGAAATAATTATTATTATAGAGATTCAGAATATGTAATCCATTTAAAAAAACCCCTATAATTGGTATAAATTCATTTTATAAGTATCCTTTAATGCATGATGAAATACAGTTTATTGAAAAAAAATCCTTTTAAGGCTACAAATATTTCCATACCTAGATTATATATTATGTTAATTCTTAGGAAATTATCTATATTATTACTATATAAATTCTACTTATATTAATGTATTATAAAATTTGAAATATTTTGGAAATTTTTGAATCATATAAAAATACAGTTATATAAAAATTGTTAATTTTCAGTATTGACTAGAAATTAAATATTTTCAAAATAAATAAAAAAATTTCACCCTATGATACTACGGACATGATTATTTTATAAAAAAGTTATGTTTTTATAATAAATATAAAAATGGTATATATTAATAATAATTTTAATAAAAAACAATAAAAATATCCTTAAAATAAAAGGAGTTTGTGAAGAGAAAAATGAGTGCACTAAAAATTGTGTACTTATTTCATAAGAAATATTCAACACATTTTTTTTGAGTAAGACATTTATATATTTAATAATTTGGTTATTCCATTTCATACAACCAAATTTAATATCTTGGTTATAAAATTCATGTAAAAATAAAAATATTTTAATAATGTATTGTGGTTTATTAATATTTAATGTTACGTGTAATGAAAGTTATAAAATAATTAAAATTTATTTAAAGAGAAGTATATTATAAAATCCCAGGGTGTTATATCCCACCTAATAAATTGCATCCTCAATATTTCAAACACTTCTTTTTAATAGAGGGTTTTTCCATTTAAAAATTCCATTGTGGAAAACCCACATCATAAAAGGGATCAATAAAACATCCACATAAAAAGAGGGATATAGAAGTATGAAGGAAATAAATAATAACAAAAAACTATGTTTCCTAATTGGAAAAAATTAGTGGAATGTGAAAAAAATTACATGTATGTTAAAACTAACACATAAGGCCAAATATTAATTGATTGATATCATGGTTAAGAGAAACGAAAAACCACAGAACCATATTTATTTAGTCGGTTAAAAGAATATATAATTATCAAATATAGATTTAAAAGTGTAGAATTTTTTTTGAAGATAATTTTCCTAATGTTGAGGCATTATTTTACTATTAATATAGTGAATACAATAAAATATACTAAATTTATTTCTTTCCATATCAAATCACAATTTCTACCATTTTTTTTCTTTGATAAATTTCCAAATAATTTAATACTCCACCTTATGAACATTGAGGATGATTTTTTATGCCTGAATCACTAAAATTACATTTTAACATATCATAAGATCCATAAAATAATGAAAATTGTTTCCATTTTTCTATTAAAATTTACTAAAACAAAAATGTTATGGACAAGTTACCCAATATAATAAATTAATTTCTAAAACCCAAATATTAACACCCAAAGTTAAATTTAATCCATTAAAAAAGAATATATACTTAAAACCTATCATATATACATTTTAAAAAATTAATAATTTGAAATTTAAAAAATAATGTCACAAAATTTCAAAAAAAAACTTAACTTTAATCCCCCAAACATTATCAAGTAAAACCTAATGTTATATGCCAAATATTTAAATACCTTGATCGATATAAAACCTCAATGGAAATAAAACTAATTAAAAATTTATTTGTATTCTTATAAAATTAAGAAAATATTAGATGGTGAAATATATTCCAGGAATCCAATATTTTTTTAAACTCCATCAAAGATTACCTTTTAAATAATTCAATAAACCATTATCAAGGTCAAGAATACTATTTATTTTTATTTTTCAATTATAATCAAATATTTATCCCAATAAACACTATTACATTGATATTATGAACATATTTTGGGATATCCTTCACCAAAATAATTTTTTTTCAATAAAATGCCACCTTACATTTATATCTCTTTTCTACGTCATTAGTACCATTAAACTTTTGCTTCTAAATCATTAAAAATATTCTGATGAAAAATACTTATGTGTTTCATGATTATTATATATAATATCATTTATGATTCACTTATTCAATGTAATTAAAAATTTATAAACATAAATACTTCAATACATCCACTTTAAGGATTTTCTTGTAATTTTTCCTTAATATATTATTTAACCCTTGGATTTGGTAATTTAATTGGATGTTCACATGTTCTCGAAACCTAATACCATGAAATCTAAAGTAATTTATAGGTCTATAAACTATATTTCCATATAAAAATCATCTTACCCTTTACTTAATAAATTCAACAAGGTTTCTCTTTCCAAATTTTCAACAAGAATTAAATTGAGATTTCATTCCTCTCTGATCTCCACTATAGGATCTCTCAAAAAACCCTATCCACATCTTATTTGGTGAGTCCAAGAGTTGGTAAAGGTGATTGTTTTTAATAATATTTCATGATAGCTGATTTGGTAAAATAAAAATATATTTTTCTCCAGTTATCATCTAATTTAGTATCTTATAATAAATACATTGCCCATCACATTCAGTGTTGACATTATTCTTCATGGCTCAAGACATTTTATATAAACAAAAAGTATAGTATGAGAGACAATAATCATAGTTGGAAAGCATATAATCATTTATAGGATAAATAAATAATGAAATATTATGTTGTATCTAATACACCATAGGTTTAATGTAAGAAATTCATTGTCATACTATTTTAATTTATTTTACAATGGTTTATAAAAAATGTTAACTAACATAAACATTTCCCTATAAGAGTATCAAACTAGGTTCTTAGAAAGGGCATACTCACTACGCACCAGAATGATGGGAATGATATACTCATCTATGTATTTTCATTATTATTACATCTACACGAATCTGTACAAAAAAAATCCACATTTAATATTTAGGCAGGGTTGTTTTCAATGGAAAAAATAGACACCTTTCTTTTCCAAAACATAGTATGTTGTCCACTATATATTATTATCCGAAGGGTTATCACTAAATTTTTCTTATCCTGGTTTCCAAAGTAACCTAAACCTTACTTTTATGCCAACTATTGTAACCCAATAATTCCATACATATAAATTTCATCTTATTAGATGAACACTCATTACACAACATATCGATCTATGCCTCAATCATTATTTTCAAATATCCTTAGAAACATGGATACATAAAAATTGGTAAACATGTCAATTAAATCATATACCATTAAGATTTTCAAAACCTGAATCCTTTTTTCATAATAAATACTTAATAACTTTCTTCAAAACCTTGGTAAAGAAACAACAAAAAATGGTGAGTTCATATTCATAGTAAGGATAATCAAGATAGACATCAATGATACCATATACATAAAATGGGAATAAGGGTATAAGAACATGATAATTACATTTTAAAACTCTTCCCTTTATAGCATAGATCATAATCTTGAGTCATGTAATAAATCATGGTAGTAAAAAATATGAATAATAATATAATCAAAGAATATAATATATACGAGCATAAAATTGGCATAAGAAATGGATTTTTGGAACAAATAAAAGCATAAAAATCATATCCTTAGTAATCAAGGATTATTGTCAAGACCATCATAGTGTATTGTTTATACTTCCCAAAGTCGTGTTTCACTCCAAATGATATCATATTTCACAAAGTTCGTTACTATAATAGGTCCAATCCCCATTCTTATCATATTCACCTCATGAGATATCCATCTTTACCCAATGAATTTGAGGGATATATACTTCTAGGCCCACCCATAACATAATGAAAATCATACATATATGTTACAATATATCATAAAAAAATCATTATATCATAACCTAAGAAAATAAAATCGATTTCATAATAAATTCATCATGGCATGACATGTTTAAATAAAATGAGTTTCATAACCATTTCATAAATTCATTATAGAATTCCTCATGGAAAATGAATGGGTTTGATAAAAAAAATTTAAAAATAATCATAAAATAAATGAAATAATAAGGAAGGTGTCATGGGATCAAATACCATGTAAAAATTGTCCAACATTAATAGATCTCATATTGGTTTAAAAAAATCCATTAAAATATCATTTGAAACATTTCATGAGGAAAATACTTTTTTCAATTTAAAATAATCTGTTAAAAAGATAATTTTTTTACATTTTAATAGAAAAAATTTATCTAAAAATAACCTCATAAACATGTAAGGGAATCTTCAAAGCATTTATTTATCAATACTGTAGGAAATTTTGTTCATGCTATATTCATTAAAACAGATATTCCTATCACAATTTCAATAAAAAGCTAAAAATATCTATTTAGTAAAATGAAAATGAAAATTAATTTTAAACCATTTTATATAAATTAAAACATGGGTAATATAAAATTAAACAATAATTTTAGAATTGTAAAAATATTAGTTAAAATATTTTTAGAAAATATGGACATATAAGACAATGATTCCCGCACGTATATTAAAATATAGTTAGTTTTAATTAAAAAAATTGATATATATCTTGAGTATATAAATTGATGAAAATGGAATTAAAACAATTATTATCATAAAATAACTTAAGTAGAATAAAGTTTAAAGAGATTTATCATATAATTTTCTGAATGGTAATTCAATCATTAAAATCCTGATTTATAAGAGGATTGAAACACAAATCCCTTACCACTTTGGTAGTATTTTGATTCATAACCTAATAAAATAGAAAACCTCAGATAATTGTTTAAATCCTAATAATTTTAATCAATGTAATAATAAATTAAATTCATGTGTTTTATATACACAACACAATAGAAACCAGTGGTGAATATGACATATGTCTAGGAGAAATAAAAGTGAGATGAGAAACCCTTACCACTTTGGTAATTTTTGAAGCTTTACCCTCATGAAAAAATAACTTCAAATAAAATAGATAATTTAATGAAAATAAATATATTCATTATATAAAATAAAAAATTAGTAACAGATAAACATTATAAAAACAAATAGGTGAATAAAATCAATTTTTCTCAATAAAGTGAAAATTGAGATGAAATATCTTATAAAGATCATACTATCTAAGTTAGAATAAATTAGTTAATTTATTATGTGTATTAAATGTAAATATATATAAAATAAGATGAAATAAATCATAAAATTATCCAATCTAATTATACACAAGATCATTGAATATATAATTCAATGAATAAGTAGTACAACCAAATGGAGGAAGATTGAGTAATGAAACCCCTTACCTCAGGTCTGACTCGTTATATTGATAATTTATCTTCCTAGATAATTTAATATTAATTATTTACATACATAAGATACTTTTTTAATTTTTTATTTATTTATTTTATTTATTTTTTTATTTAATACTATTATATATTGAATTATATAATCAATTAAGTTCATGTTAGATGTATACACGATATTCAATTAATATGTCCAATATTATGTATGTAGATTGACTTTGTTAATAGATTTCATTATTCCATAACAACTCGATTAATAATTTTTACATAATTATTGTTATTATAAATCCATTATGATTTTTAAACTTTCCATGAAATATGCTTATGAAAAATGGTTTATGATACAATCATAGAGATGGTAAGTCATACGTATGTATGAATAACTTTTCCAATTTTTCAATGATCAATTTTGAAAAAACATATTTTTCTATTATATTTATTGAATGAAAATTATAAAATAAATATTATATTATTTCTTCAATTACACTAATATATAACAGTCATGTTATTTCTTTATGAAAACAAAATCACATTTCTTCATAGCGGTTGTAATCAACACATACAGAAAAATGACATTATAATTTTCAAATGTATATAGAGGTAATAAATTATATGAAATATTAACATTCTATAATTATAATTATATTATAAATATCATATATATATATAATTATTAAATATATCTTTTAAAACATCTATGAGTGATGGTGATTGAAAATCAAATGCATCGGTTCATGTGGTATTAGTCCTCCCTACACTTGAATGATGGTTTCATTTATATTTGATGGAAGAGGATATGAATATAGGGTATGACTTAATCCTAAAGTTGGGAAATATAGTTAAGAACTAGATTAATTTTAATGAATCCCTGTTATCCACCATTAATCTACTGATCAAATCTTGTCAGCCCTAACTATTCGGTGTTTGACATGGTTATTGATTGGGGGATGGCCTATGTGGAATTAGTTGGGATTGAGGGGTTCATTAATATCTACTGAACATTGAAATAAGAGTTATATCTTAATGGAGAATATATTGGTGTCATTAGTGACCTATTATGGGGTTATATGTTAATAGATTAGTGGTATTGCCTCAGCATAAGCCAGAATGTTGTATCTGAGATGATGGTGATGAAGTAGGGTGGTTTGGTGTCATGGCCCTGGTGGTTGAAGGAATAAATTTTTTGACATAATGGTGATAATGTTGGGTGGCTCATAAGTTGTGGTGGATTAATGGTGGAAATATTAGTTGGTGTGCTACAAAGGGATGGGGATATGATATTATCCTCAAGAAACATCAAGACTGTAGGTCCACCTGTGCAGGCTCATATGAAAAATTCAAAGTTGTAGACATCCACCACTATGATTTCTAGAATGATATGATTTCACGGTACATAATTCAATGTCAATATCAAGAAACATGAAGTTATGCATTGGATAATTATTTTTGATTGTCAAATTATGGAAATAATCCCATGGGAATTAGGAAAATATAACTAGGAGAGGGGTTTTATTGGGTATCTGGTCCTTGGTCCCGTGGGTTATGTATTAGGCATTATACATCTACGTCTATGAGTCTTCTGGGGTTCCCTCGCAACCCAATTTAAAAAAGAGGGTTTATCAAAAAAATGATAAGGACATTTAGATTGAGGTATTATTTGAGATAAACTAATTTTATTATATCTGCATAGTAGAATTATATTAGAAGGATAAGAAAGAAAATATAAATTAAAATCCCTCAGTTAAGCACTATACTTATTCTTTAGGAAACATCTTTAGGATAAGAGTAGAAAACTTCATAATAGACTTGTCTATTCAAAAAAATGCCTCTGGGACATGTTAAGGTAAGTAAGTAATGTATTTGGGTAATAAATTTCTAAACCAAGTGGGGTTTAAAGTTTTAATAAACAAGTATATGAAGTGAGATTTTATAGGTGAGTGGAGTAGCACTTTAGTAATTTCATAAAAAAATAATTGTAAATTAATTTTTGTCAAAAAAGGATATAGAATGATTTAATTTTAATATAGGATGTGTATAAGGTGAAATACCATCATACTTAATTTGTGTGAAATTTTATATTATTTTTTTCCCTTATATTTATTTTAACCCATGTTATCCCTTTTTAAAATTATCATGACAACATTTTTTACACTTTAGGGTCATGATAATTTCTAAAAAACAACAAACGGATAATAAATGTACCATGCTGGATATTTTGAACAATATTCCTATCACTTGACTAATTATAGGATTTTTATGAATTTAAAATCAAATATTATTCATTCCAAAATATAATTACTTTCATTTTTAAAACTATTCATTTAATTTGAAGTTCAAAACAAAATGAATAAAATGGAATTTGAATGTAATCATTTATAACATCACTAAAATGGTATATTTATCATGAAAATTTATGGAACATACTAACTCATTCATTCTATATTATTTTTAATATTTCAAAAATCATTTCATTTATTGTTCTATTAATTGAATAAATATTATGCCACCATTTCATAAGAATTTAAGGTAATTAATTCTTTAATAAAAAATTAAAATTAAATTCTCTTCTAAAAATTAAATTCCTTATTATAAAAATAACCTTTAAAATTCATTCACAGCATTATTTTTTCCCTATAGGAATACATGATAGATATTTAAAATTAAGGTATTTATATTTTTTTTCTTTTCTTTAAATAAAATATTATATAGGTCACTTTTGTGGAAAAGAGTCTCATAAAAAATAAATAACCATCCAAATCTAATAAGGATATAAAATCCTTCCAAAAATAAGATTGATATGAAAAATGGTGTCCCGGTCTCATTGTTTTAACTAAGGGGGACATGTTTTACCCTTTTACCATGGTGACGATGTTTTAGTATTTTTACAATTCATTATGACCAAAATATTTATCTGACATTATTAAATAATGTCAGATATGATTATTACAATAATTGAATCAATTTTACCAAATCAAATCTATATATGTTGTCAAAATTCATTTTATATACTATACCACAAAGAGTGATGAAAAATTGTTTTGTGATGAAAAAAATCCCTCTTATGTCGAAATGTATTATTTTACCATGATCATGTAAAATGGTTATAATTTTGTAATTTATTAAATTATTTATAAAAAATTATTATTGTATTAACTTGGAATAAAATTATGAATATTATTGAACTTTTTTAGAAGAAAATATGTGACAGTTTTATAGAAGTGAGTATGTTTCACTTTTCTCTAAAAATGAATATTTTAAAAAAAATACATAAATTTGACTCTATGATAATTTTCATGTAATGATATCAATATTTTATTTTATTTTTAAAATAAAAAATTATAACATTAGAATAAATTTATTATACTTTTTAAAAATAATATAATAATATTCATTTTTTAATAAAATGTATTTTTGAAGAAAAAATGAGTTCACTAAAAATTGAGTACTCATTTCCTAATAATTATTCCAAAATTTATTATTGAGAAAGACCATAAAATATTTCATAATTTTTTTATTAGTATTCATTCTTCAAAAATTTATTGCAAGATTATAGTGTTCATGTTTAAATAATAATATTTTATAGTATATTGTGGCTTGTTAAAACTCATTGTTTCATGTTAAACAAGATATTGAGGATATAAAATTTATTTATATAGAAATATATTATCAATTATCCAAGACTTACAATATTTTTTGTAACACTTTTCATCATATCCTAGGGAAATGGGAAATTAAGAATGTGTGAGCTCAAATGACAAGTAAAGGAAAACATAAAACTTATTTAATCATGGAATAAATATTATGGAATGAATAAATAATCTTCATGGGGCCATAATCAATTTAATTTTATTGTATAATATATCCATCGATAGAAATGAAAATAAATACATCAGATGGATAATAATAAATGAATTCTTAGTGATACATTAAATATTTATATACATATGGATCTTACCATCATGAACTCAACCCAGATATCATTCATGACATCAAGGTCGTAGAAAATACATCATTCTTTTCATCAACACAATAATTATAAAATATTTCTAATATAGGTAGTCATACACAAAATACCCAAATATTTTTATTTGATGAGACATACCAATTCCTCTAGGTTCTATCTAATTTTACTCCCAACCCATCACCTTTTCATGTAAAATTCATTCATTATGTTAAATAATGAGTAAACAATACATAGTAAAATTATTTAATATTCATCTATATTCAAATAAAAATATAAAAAATGCCAATATTTTTCCACATATTAGTAAATGTGATTACATGATTAAAAATAATCTATAAAAATAAGGTGGATAGTTAAAAAAATACAAATTTAAAATTTATATTCAGTCATTAAATATCTATACAGTACTGACAAAAACTATTATTTTCAATTGTTCTCCAATCAATAAATGGAATACCTTTCTATGTAATCAAACATTAAGATAAATCCATGTTGGTTGGAGTGGAATCTCAAGAGGGGGTGAATTGAGTTCCTACTTAAAATTTCTATTAAAATGTTCTTATAATGATCCCCCAAATATTGAAACAGCCCAGTTAATTAAGGCTATAGATATGTAAATATCTAGTTGGTCAACCGGTTTCTCAAAGGGTGATTATTCCTCTGTTGAATTAGTGTAAAATACTTCTTCAAATTTTGAATCAAGTTTACTGAATTAAGCATATACACACACTAATAAAAACTTACTATCAATATGAATGAAAAAAATAGTTTATGTTTTAGCAATTATAAGAAGTAGAAAATAGATAAAACATAGTATAACAAAAATTTAGAGCACAGTGAATTTAAGAAAGAGGTTTAGTCTCAAGACGAGACTTAATCCTCTCTACTTGGTGATCACCTACCACCAAATAGTTTATATTAACAGTAAACATGATACACATCTTGTATCGGGCTTTACAATAGTTTTCACAACTGTCCAGGGTTCACACCCTCTATTACAGTTCTTCGTGGAAATAAAAAACAATACATACCACACACGATCTCTTCCACAATTATACGTGGGAATCAAGATGTAAGTGAAGTTTGATGTGAAGATATTCAGTATCCCCTGGTTCAAGCACAGTAGACCGTGTTTGTAACATACAGACACACACAATTCTCAGAAACATAAAATGAAGGGACACAATAGAGAAAATATTATAATCTTGAGTTTAGAAAACTCTATGTGTTTTCAGTTCAGCTCTTGACTCCTTGGAGTGAAGAATTTTTTGTTCGATTCTTTCCCTGGATGTTGTCCCCAAAAACATAGTGTTGAAACTCTAGGTTCTAGCTTTCAGGATTTGAGTGTTATGAATCTTGCGTTGATCAAGATTTGACGATGCACAGAATCCAACCATGAAATTGTTCTCCCAAAATGATCTTCTTGAAGTTCTTGGGTTCACAGTGTAAGTGCTCGAATGGTTCTTCCTTGTTCTTTTTGATCTAGCAGTTATGCTCTTTCACATGCATAGACATTCTTCTCATGCCACTCTAGTTTCTTTTCTTCCTCGGTCTTCTCTTTAATATTTTATGTCTGACAATAGGAATAAGTACATCACGTGTGATCTTTCTCGTACCTTGTACTATCCAGATATGGTCTCTTGATATGTCTACAATCAGTATTAATTATTGATAGAAGAATTAAATATAAAAAATATGACCGTTAAAATAAACTTTAAGAATTTGAAAAAGTATGTAAGGGTAAGCATCAATAGACTGGTAATGGTATCTTTACTAATGGTACGGTTCAACAGTAGTTGCACATCGGCAGCCTTCATTGGTAACCTTCAACGGTAACCTTCCACCAGTAAGCTTCATCGATAGCCTTCAGTAGTAAACTTCCAAATAGTATCCTTGAATTGGTGACCTTGCATTAGTGACCTTGCATCGGTGACCTTTCATTAGTGACCTTACATCAGTGACCTTTGCATCGGTGACCTTTGCATATGTGACCTTGGCACCGGTGACCTTTGCAATTAGAGAAATTTTTCACAGTGAGCTTAAACAAGAGAGCAGTAACATCAAAATTACATATTTATTACTCTGATATAAATGTTTTTTTACATAAATATTTATCCTCTAAGAGAAACAAGATTATTTATATAAAGGAAACATGATTTGGGATTATCAAAACATGTGAGTCCAACAATATTCCCCTTTTTGATAATCACAAATTATGTCATTATGATCGAATCAGGGTTAAGAACATTTGATAAAATCTTCGGAGGTGTGTATAAGAACATTTAAACCATGTTTATTATGGAAAAATATAGATATTATGTATATGTAAATTCAACTTAAAAACTTCTCCTTATTTCAAGTTATGCATCTTAAAATATAGACTAACTAGGCAGCTTAAAACATAGACTAACTAGTCAGCTTAAAACATACACTTTCTTGGACTTGTTTATCCTCCTTTTTGATTAAAAAAAAGAATGAAAGACAAAAAAGGCATTTAAATTAATGAAAAAATATTACAATATGAAAAAATGTTACAAGTATCGCTATCAACTAATACATCCCACATTCAATCCACATCAGATATGTCCAAGGGAGCTTTGTCTTTGGAAGTTAATGATACAAGTTCAAAAGATGGAGGGATAGGCCTAGGTATGGAATTCTGCAGGGTTGGAGGAGCTACAATAGAGGCATCAGTAGACCTATAGTGAGTGGATCTCTAAGGAATCATATGGGTCAAAATTCTGATTTATTATGTCGGAGTCATCATTAGTGCAACACTAGTAGATCCTAAAGCAGCCGAGGTAAAAGGTAGGGCTGGAAGAACAATGATGGGAGTGTAGTCCTCATAGAGGAAGGTTAGAATAAGATTTCGGAAATCCATAATAATACATACTACTCTTTCCATATCAAAGATAAAATCATCCTTATTCTCCAAGAATTTCTTGAAGTAATGAGTTAACTCTCTAAGCCTGCTAACCTGATCCTTAAATACTTGAGTGATAGGAGGAATCTTCATGTTCTCCAACAACAACTTGATGTGAACATCCATCTAATGATTAGTATACACCCTTTTCTAGTATAAATCAACTTTCTCTTTGATGGATATCTTATCCTACGCAGCTTCCCTTAAATAATTTCCCATAAGGTTATGAATTTATCTGGTAGTTTTAATGAAATGAGTCATATACTGAGGGTATGAGGTACTGGAACCATAGAACTTCCCCACTTATTCTCTAACAAGTGATCTGAAAGCTTCAAGATCAAAAGGAGGAGCAGCTGAAGATGAAGCAGATAAACACATAGGTGCCATAGTGAAAGACATTATCTCCTTAAAGGATCTGGTCATCCCATTGATCATACTCTTTACATCATTATCTTTTCTATTCACATGTATCTATATAGAATTCATAAAGTCCTAAAACATATTGACCATTTTCTGAACCACACTTTTAACTTATATATGATTTTTTTCCACCTGAGCCCTTGAAACCATATAGGATTCTAAACAGGAAATAGACTACTTCAAAGATTCCATAGAATCTTCCAAGGTTCTGATCTGATTCTGATAGTCCTTTACTTCCTATAGCAGGATAGAGTGAGAGGCATAAACTATCCTTTCCACTACAGAGGTTACAACTTCTTGATTGTGAGTCATAGAACTCTATATCCCAACAAATCTCTCATCAAACTAGCTCCTCATTTCTGATTTTATTGATTCCAAATCATCCTTCTTCACATAGTCTCGAGGAAAAATAACCACTAGCTACACAATAGTAGTATATGAAACTGAAGAGATTGGAGGACTTCGGATAGGCGGGTCATCATCAGAATCTCCATAGTCTAAAACTAAAACCACACATCCAAGGTCTTCTGACCAGTCTTCTATCCCCGGAGTAATAGCAACTGATCCTATGGCAACAGGTTCCTCCCCCTCAGTTGGAGCAGTCTCAATATCAACAACATTCACTACAGACATACCTCTTTGATCTACTGCATCAACAGAAGGGTCCACTGCCACTTCCTTAACATAGTCTTCAACTACTGCCATTGCAATTCTAGCTTGAACTGAATCAGCAACCTCTTCATCTAAACATTCAACCATTTCTATATGCCCTATAAAGGTACTGAGACTTAGTCCTTCTTCTTCACCTTCACCAGTAGCTATCTCAAAGTCATCATGATTAGATTTAGTGCCCTCATCCTCATTTGTTATCTCTCTAATGTCTCTTAATACATTTTATTCCCCTTCTTATTCACTAGTCTCTTTATCATCACCGTCCCTTAGGACTATCTACCTTCTAGGGAATCTCTTTAGTGGACTGGCCTCACCAAAGGATACAGTATTAGCATGAGGATTTGAGGGAAGATCAGGATCCCTCCTGTCATCTATAAGAGAATCCTCTCTTTCTTACACAGTATCAGCCTCTTCTTCATCATCTAAATATGCAGGATAAAATACATCAAGCTTTAGACCAGGATCTCTCTTATCCTTAGGACTAGTAGGATGAGTAACAGGGTTGAATTCCTCATATATCTTAGCCTCATCATGCACCCATATTCTTTTCCAAGGGTTCCATTTTATCGTCATCAACTTTAAAATCACCTTTGTAATAAATAAATTTTCCCTTACTACAATTGTTTCCTCTTTGTTTCCAGCAACTCTTATCACCTTTAACATCAAGGATATCAATCTTGTATGAAAAAATAATTTGTACTTGGAATTGGGATTTGTCATGTCCTCTAATTGAATCATCATCATTTTACACAAGTTTATCTTCTGTCCGTACTTTAATGCATACAAAATAAATATGTACTGATACTTCAAGGTATAAAAGTCCCCTCACCTGGGACTCAAGACTTTCTGGAAAAACTTAAATAGTATCTTGTCTTCTTGTTCCATCTTAGCAGCAATTACTTTTTTAGGGATCTCACTCCATATGAGTTTGACTAATCCCTCTTCATAACAAAAGAACTCTATAGTGGGAGGCACCACTTCTGAGTAGTAATAAAAAATCCCTTGATTTGGTAATCTTAGAAATTGAGCCCATTTAATAAAGGAGAATATTAAAATCACTCCATTTACCCTTGAAGATATTCTATTATCATCCTCATTCTATTGGAATTTCAAAAACTCATAAAACTCCTTCACTAAAATTAGGTACTAGGGTCCATTGTTGTTTGCAAATCATTTTTCCCAACCGAGAGCTTCAAGTGACTTCAGCACTAAAGATCTTCTCGTCAGCAGCCATTATGAACTTAGCTCGTTTTCAACCATGATTTTCCTCTTCAACAGATGAGGGTTGATCAGCTTTTCCACTTCCTATCCTCTACTACTAGACTCGGCACTATGTCTCTTTGGATTTGGTGCATCTCCTTCATCCCTGACCAATGGTTGCTTCAATCTTATCATTTCAATCTAGAGTGGATTGAGGGTTTTGGTAGAATGTGATGTTATTAGGTTAGAGAGAAATAGGTTATGGAGATAAGTGGATTGAAATGTGGTATTTTCTTTAATTTTATCACATATGGATTGAAAATAATTAAATAAAAGAAATAATTAATACATAAACCATTTCATATTCCAGTAGAGAAAACACTAAGTCCTAGAAATATTCTGCTATTAGTAAGGTGACAACGGTGAGGTTTATCAGTGAGGTCCAACAGTGAGGTCCAATGGTGAGGTCCATCGGTGAGGTCCAAAACTTAATAGTTTATCATACCTAACTCATGATTGATGTAATTTAACCTCTCATAATTCAAAGGCTTTGTGAATATATCAGCCAATTGGTGTTCACTTCCAATGAATTCAAGAGTGATATCACCTATTTGATAATGATCTCTCAAGAAGTGATGTCTCACATCAATGTGCTTTGTCCTAGCATGAGATACTGTATTTTTAGAGATGTTAATAGAACTTGTATTATCTCACTTTATAGAGACATGTTTTAATTGATATCCATAGTCTAGTAAAGTGTGTTTCATCCACATAATTTGTGTACAACAACTACTAGCAGCTCTATATTCAACATTGGCCATAGATAATACAAAAAAATATATTTCTTACTATACTATGATACCTGTGACTTGCCTAAAAAGTGTCATGTTCTAGAGGTTCTCTTTCTATCTAACTTGCAACCAGCAAATTAATCATCCAAATAACTTATTAAATCAAATGATTGTCCTCTTGGATAAAACATTCCTATGTTTGTAGTATATATGAGATATTTAAAAATCTTTTTAATAGTAGTTAAATGAGACTCTTTTGGATTAGATTGAGAACAAGCACACATGAATACACTGAACATAATATCTGGTCTGGTAGTAGTAAGATTGAGATGACTCCCAATCACACCTCTGTGATTGGTTTGATACACTGGTATACCAGTTTCCTCAGTATCCAACTTACAGGTGGTACTCATAGGTGTATCACTACCTTTATTGCAGTCCAAACCAAAATGTTTCAAAAGATATTTAGAATATTTACTCTAATTTAAAATATTACCATATTTATTTTGAAAAATTTGAAATCGAAGGAAAAATTAAAGTTCCCCCAATAAATTCATTTCAATTTCATCTTGCATAATTTTTTAAAAATCTTTATATAAATAATTTTTATATTATCCAAAAATAATGTCATCTACATAAATATGTACTATTAAAACATCATTAGAAATCCTTTTAATAAAAAGAGTAGTATCTGTTATTCCTTTAGTAAAATGTTTTGAAATAAGAAAAGAACTAAGTCTATCATACCAAGATCTTGGAGCTTTTTTTGGAAAATATAAAGCTTTAGACAATTTAAAGACTTGATTTGAAAATTGGGGATTTGTAAAACTAGGGGGTTGTTCAAAAAATACATCCTCAACTATATAACCATTTAAAAATGCACTTTTTACATCCATGTGATAAAGTTTAAAATTTAGATGAGTTGCATAAGAAAATAGTATCCTAATGGCTTCTAGTCTAGATACAGTTGAAAATTTTTCTTCATATTCTATTCCTTATTCTTGACTATATCCTTGTGTAACTATTCTAGTCTTGTTTCTAACTATGTTTCCAGACTCAACAACTTTATTTCTTAACACCCATTTAGTGCCTATGGTCAAAGTGTCTTTAAGCCTTTATACTAATTCCCAAACCTTGTTTCATTCAAACTTATTAAATTATTATTTCATATATATCACCCAAAATTCATCAATGATTGCATCATCGATATTTTTATGTTCAAGTTACGAAAGAAAGGCTTGATGTTCATCTCAGTTTCTCAGAGAATCTATAGTTTGTGTTCCTATATTTAGATCACCTACTAAAACATCTAAAAGATGATTCTTGGGAGTTCTAATACCTCTAGAAAGAGTTTAACTAGACTCCTTAGGATTCTCTGTAGGGTCATATTCACCATGTACAAATTCTGGAGAATTTATAGAACTTTTTGTTTTCACTAAGGGTTTACTTTCATTATCATTATGGTCCAGAATTGACATATCTTCCTCAAGATGTTCAATAAAGGTTTCAGGTTCATGTGAATTAGTCTCATAAAATTTGAAATGAACTAATTCTTCCACACATTTGGTTCTCTTAATGAATACTCTATAATCTTTACTAGAGATCGAGTAACCTAGGAAAATTCTTTCATCGCTTTTGGAATAAAACATGTCAAGATTGTTTTTAGTATTAGGTATGAAGACTTTGCAACCAAAAACTATAAAGTAATTAACCTTAGGCATTCTACTATTCCAAATATCATAAGGGGTCTTCTTAAGAATAGGTCTAATTAAGACTCTATTAACAATATAACAAGTTTTATTCACAGCGTCAACCCAAAAATAGATAGGTATATTATACACATTTAGCATAGTTTTTGAAATATCTTGAAGTGTCCTATTTTCTCTTCCTACAACTCTATTTTGTTGAGGTTCTAGGAGTAGAGAAATTGTGTGTATAGCCATTTTGTGAGTAAAAAGATTTAATTTTTTTATTTTCAAACTCACGGCCATGATCGCTTCTCAAGGAATTAATTCTATGTCTATGAAGATTTTCTACAGACTTTGAATATTTAATGAAGTAAGAGCATGCTTCAATTTTGTGAGCAAGAAATCATACTGAAGTATATATAGAAAAATCATCTACAAGAACATAAACAAAGTTCATCCCATTTAAACTTGAAACTCTAGATGGTCCAAACAAATCCATGTGAACCAACTTAATAGGTTGATAAGTAGAGTCTTCTTTATTTAGTATGAAAGAAAAATTGTGTTGTTTTCCCTTTTGACATGGATTACAAACTTTGTTATGTGGGAATTCCAATATACGTAAGTCTCTAACTCATCCTTTCCTAGTTAGTTTCTTAAGTGAGTTCACATTGCAATGTCCTAATCTTTTATGCCATAACCAGGATTCTTTATAAATATCACTTAAACATGAAACATTTTGCTTAGCTAATGAATTTAAATCAACAGCATATATATTTCCATTTCTAAGAGCAGTAAATATTAAATTATTTTTAGAATTAAAAATATTGCTTGCATCATTTTCAAATTTATCATTTAATCCATCATCACAAAACTAAGATATACTTTGTAAATTGGATTTTAACCCATCAACAAAAAGTAGTTTTAAAATGAATATAGTGTTAGGGTTACCAATTTGGCCTAAGACGCCAATATTCCCTTTTAAAAAACCACCAAAGGTGACATGTCCACCATTAACATTAATTAGGCTCTTGAACCATGAATAGTCTCCTATAATGTGTCTTAAACATCCACTGTCCATGTAACTTAGAGTCTTACAAGATCTATTTAAACAGTTTTCCTACAAAACAGATTAAGTGTAGGGTAACTTTGGTACCCATATTTTCTTGGGTCCAGAGATTTTAGCTCATAAAGCTCGGGGAACCCATACCTGTCTCATAGTTTTCCTATAATCAGCAGATATTTTTTGAGACATGAACACTTCATTCGGTCCTTTAGAAAATTGTTTTTCAAAAAATGATCCAGAACATAAACTAACAGTGAACTATCCAGATTTTGGAACAAATTTATTTTTAACAATCCTTCTCGGTCCTGGATGATATCCTAAACAAGTTGTACATTTTGAAGGAATTTGTATTCCTAGAAACTGATTTAGGGTATCTCTTACAATAGTAAACTTCTCAATATCTTTTTTTAATTTCCCATTCGATAATTTAAGTTCGGTATTTTCTTTTAATGGTTGAGCACATTTTTCTTTTTCAATATCCAAATAAAACATATAATTGGAATTTAAAGCATGTTGTCTTTTCAATAATTTGTATTTATCCATGATCTCATTAAAGTTATCCTCAATCATTCTATAGTATTAAAATATTTCATCCATAGTCATATTATCATCATTATTTGATTCAATTTCATTCCCAGAATAGTAAGAATTAGGTATAGTGGAATTGGGTGTTACCTCAGATATTTCTATCATGAAAAAAAGGTTTGCTTGTTTGTTATTTTCGATAAAAGAAGTTCCATATCCACTTGATATATCATTTGAGGCACTCCAAGTAGCTTTTATAGCCGTTTTATATACCTTCCCCTTATCTTCATATTTCTTCTGAAATTTTAGTTTGGGGAAATCAGCCTTCACATGGACTTTTAGTTTAAACTCATAGCAGACTATCTCGTTTGTGTTGTCATTCCATTTTTTTTTTGCTTTCCATTTTCCATTATTATCATACCTTCCTTTATAGTTTGATTTACTGAAGAACTTCTTCTTAAAGTAGAACATCATGAACCTTCAAGTAAGATGATCTATCTCATCATCACTTTCAGAATCTGAGTCTTCACTGGTGGAAGTATCTACAGGAGCTTGTCCATTTTCTTTGTCTTTTCTCATTAAGGTAGAAGTCTTGAATGCTACAGATTTCTTTCTTGGTTCTTCATCTGCTTCTTGATTTACCTTAATCTCTTCTTAGTACATCATAAGATTTCCAATTAGTTTCCTTACTAGTAGCCTGCCTATGTCACAAGATTCTTAGATAGAAACTGATGTCCCTCTCCATCTTTCAGGTAGGCATTGAAGCAATCTCGTAATCTTATCCCTATTGTCCATTGGTTTCCCAACCAGACTCATGGTGTTCACTATTTCATTGAAGCTAAGATACATTTCAGAGATAGTTTTATTAGTATTAATTTTAAAATTTTAATATTTAATAGTATAGGTATTTAATCTCATTTCTTTAACATTGGTTGTTCCCTCATGAGAAACAGCTAAAGTATCCAAAATTTCATAATAAGTTTTACAGGAAGAAATTCTATTGAATTCTTCAACACCTAGAGAACGGTACAATTCATTCATTGATTTATATTTATTGTTATATGTGGCTTTAGTCAACTGAGACCATGTGTCCTTAGGAGTAGCAGGTAATGAATGTTGTTCTTCAATTGTGTCCCAGATTTCAGGACCCATGCTCTCTAGATACATTTTCATTTTTAATTTCCACTGAGCATAGTTATTTCCAATAAATAAAGGTTGACTGTTAGTAGCAGCACCCTCAACTCTGTTATCCATTGTTAGCTAGAATTTTAAATAACTGAAAATTTAAATACAATGGAAGTTTTAAGATCTTTAAGATACAACTAAAATCATAGTTAAATAATTTGACCACTTGCACCACAGTTCAGAAAGAAACAAAAAAATTGAAACCCTCTAATAAAAAATGTTGGTCGGAGTGGAATCTCAATAGGGGGTGAATTGAGTTCCTACTTAAAATTTCTGTTAAAAACTTTACTATAAAGATCCTCAAAATTTTGAAATGGCCCAGTTAATTAAGGTAGTGGAGATGTAAATATCTAGTTTGTCAACAGTTTTCTCAAAGGATGATTATTCCTTAGTTGAATTAGTTTAAAACACTTATTCAAGTTTGGAAACAAGTTTATTGAATTAAACATATACACACACAAACCAAGAATAAATATCAAAGTGATTTCAAAATACTTTATGTTTTATAAATTATAAGAGTGTCACAACACCATGTTATATATTTCAGGATTTGAGTGCTCTTCTTCTTGCATTGATCAAGAGTTGATAAATCACCGAAGGTAGCCTTGAAATTGTTCTCCCAAAATGATCTTCTTGATGTTCTTGGGTTCACAGTGTAAGGTCTCGAATGGTTATAACTTGTTCTCTTTGATCTAGCAAGTAAGCTCTTTCACATGCATAGACACGCTTCTCACGCCACAATAGTTTATTTTCTTCCTCATTCTTCTATATTATATTTGAGGTACTGAAAATAGGAATAATTACATCTCGTGTGATCTTTCTCATACCTCGTACTGTATAGATATGGTCACTTGATATTTCTATAATCATTATTAATTAAGATTATAAGAATTAATTTTACCAAATATGACTATTATAATAATCTTTAAGAATTTGAAAAGTTATGGAAGGGTAAGCATCGGTAGACTGGTAACGGTAGCCTTCACAATGGTAGGGTTCAATAGTAGGTTCACATTGGTAGCCTTCATTGGTAACCTTCAACGATAGCCTTCCATTAGTAACCTTCATCGGTAGCCTTCAGCAGTAACCTTCCTAATAGTATCCTTGTATTGATTACCATGCATCGGTGACATTGAATCGGTGACCTTTGCATCAGTGTCCTTTGCATTGGTGACCTTTTCATCAATTACCATTGCACTTTGAGACTTTTTTCACTGCGATCTTAAACAAGAGAGAAGTGATATCAAAATTATATAGTTATTACACTGATATAAACATGATATTCACATAAATTATTATCCTTTAAGAGAAACATGATGTTTTATATAAAGGAAACATGATTTGGGATTATCAAAATTGGTGAGTCCAACAATCCATATAGTGATATTGTATATGGGTAACTCAATAATTTGTCCAATCAATATACATAGCGAATATAGGTCAGCACCCTTCAATCAATGGAATGGAAAATGGGGTATTCACATGGAAAATGTATTGGATGAAATTTTATGCCTCTTCACAGTGGATAGTAAGGAAAGAAAAAGATAGTAATGGACCATATCATTCATATTAACTAATCATACATAATCCATCTAGAGAAAGAATTTGGATGGATGAAAAAACAATATCCCCAATGTAATAATGGAAACTCATAAAGATGTTGAAAAAGATGATATCAAAAGAATGCATTGAACGGTATCATAAAAGAAAAAATCAATAGTCAATTTTTTTATACCACAATTTCAATCCCCCAAATTAATAATTTATATTCATTAATGAATAAATCATGTACCTTAAATCCCATAACTGTAAAAAAATTTGAATGTGAAAATGAAAATAGTGGTGAGACTTAAAAGAGATTTTAGAAAAAAAATTAACATGCACATAAATCTTAAATATAAGTTTCTCATTTAAAAGTAACTTTTGAAAACATGTATTGAAATATTTAGTAAATAAAGGTAAGTGATTAGATAGACCCTCAATCTCCTAGGTATAGTTCTCCCCACTCTCTTGAAATTGTTTAGGGTACCCTTTGAATGCTCTTCCAATTTTTCTTGTTTCTCCATTTCGTGTCTCTTAGATTTTCACATTAGAATCTGTCTTCTTGAGTCAAGGGTTTTCTCATAAATGTTAGTTATTTTCATGGTGTTATGTAGCTAATTTTTCAGAATCCTCCCTCCTCTTCCCTTTTCATCTTCCTTGTTGTTATTGACCCCATCTTGGTTTAGTGTGATGGTTCTGACGATGTCGTGGGATATTGAATGTGGATCATTTGTTTATGTATTTAGTTGTTCATTGGGTTTCTACCTCTCTCTCAATAGTCCCTTATAGATCTTGGGTTGTCAACAACTTTCTTAGTGATCATTTTTTTGTTACAGTTTTACTGGTTCTATCCTATGGTTTTGGCTCATTGATGGTCCCTTATATGGCTTCTTCAATGCTCTTGATTCCTAACACTTTGTATAGGATCAGATATTGGTCTGTTGTGGGGGGGGGTATTATGGTGGCTTGGGATGTGTTTATTTGGTATCTTAGGGTGTTACAAGATCTATGACATGTGATGGTGTTTCTCTTTCTTTATGTGGGGTTCCTCTTCTATGATGGATTGATGTAAATTTTTTGAAAGATTTATATTTCAAAAATATTATATAATAATGATTCTATAAAAATAATATAATATTTTCTATATGAAATGTGGGTCCAAATATAATATATTTCATAATGAAAGGAAATGATCCTCTTCAACAATTTCAAAATATCATTTTTTAAAAACCATATTAATTTTTTTATCTTTTTTGAAATTATTTTCCCAAAAAAGGAAATAAAAATCTATATTAGAATATTACGTTGTAATAACTCAATAAAAGTTCAAGATGAAACATTATAACTGAATGAATGAATATTAAATTACAAGAAAACCTTGCAATTATGGTAATTAATGATTAAAATCCCATTTGTTGAAATGGAACTTATTCTAATTAGTATTTTCCATGAATAAAAAAATTGTATGATAAATAAATTTTCATGTTAAATAAATACTCAATAAAATGAAAATGTGGTTATATAATATAAACATGTCTCAATGAATTGATTTTGACGCAGGAAACCCTCGCATCACGAGTAGCATTTTAATAAAAAAGAAATAAAATAGAGGAAATGTATTTTAACATTAAATAAGTGAATACATTATAATTAGTGATATGAAATATCAAAATATTAGTATTTTCCACCATAGAAATGAAATCAGTTGTATAATACAAAAATATGTCTCAAATGAAGGAATTTAATAAGAAATAACCATACCTCTTATCATAACATTCATGAATGTAATTTAACTACATGTATCAAAAACATATATAAATTAATAATTTAATTAATATCCTTAAAAAATCTATATCATTGATATCATTCATATACAGTAATTATATATATCAATTCTAGTTAGTTATTAACTATTTTTAATATTGGGTGTAAGTAATCATGGTGGTTTTAAACTTATTTCAAAAAATGGTGTTGTCACTCATTATTGTTGCATATTTTATCATTATAATTTCATTAATGTTACTATAATTGATGTTACCTGAAATTTATAATGGTATAATTTTATTTGATGGTATTTTTTGATATAGGTCATGAATATGAAATTGGTGATGAACATGTTTTGGGGATTCTTAATGAGTGGAAATATATTTTCTTATTAATTAATTTAAAAATATTTTAAAAATTAATAAAAAAATAATTATTTACTTATTTATATAGTATCATACTAGAAATAAAATTCCCATAGTTATCCAGGAGATAAATTTATCCCATAGTTCAGTTATGTGGTAAAACCAACCCAAATAATAACAAACCATAATTAATGGATGATTATGAGGTGATGAAATAGTAATATAATCATAATAGAACCATAAGGGTCTTATTTATTTCTTATTAGTTTGATATATTATAATTTTAAAGATTTAGAAGAATAATATTACGTATATGATGTTATTTTATAGTACGAATAAATCAATTCTTTGCTTATACAAGGCTCATTCGGATTATCAAATTTACCACTATTTTTTAATTCTTGTACTTTTTTATTGCATAATTTTAATTTCCAAAACCATTATAATTTTATAATAATTTTATTTATCTATTATATCCATTAACATGGTCAACAATGTAAGGGGTAGCTATAAAAGGAAAACTGAAATCAATAGTTCCATAGAGGTTTTTGTCTACACATATGCATGGATTATGATTTCATTTTTCATAGAATGGGTGAAATGATTAATATGTTTTATAATTTAATAATATTTAATAATAAATAAATATAATAAATTTATATTTTCATACCTATTAGCTTCATCATTGAAAGGTTTTTATAAAAAATGATACTTTTTTGAGGAAGCAGTAGTCAACACAACACATGAATGGCAGTTTTATTTTCCTTAAAAAAATGGAAAGGTAGTTAATTCTTGAACCATTGTTATAATAACATATAATTATAATAATTATAATTATGAAATAATTATAAAATGGTGTAATATCATTTTAGGATGAATAAGTGAACATAATGATATACAAATGAGAAAGAAGTTGTTATAAATTTATACCTTTATTCCTGGATTACCTCAATTGTAATAGGGTATAAGCCTTTAAGGGATAGCCTTTTGTGAATAATATAAACTATTGATGGGTTATAAGATTGTTTATGATTTATTTGGTTAGGTTTTGGTAAAAAATATTTTGGGGTTTCTGTGAGGGGTTGTGAGGAGAGGAGTTTCCCTTTTATAATAAAAAAATGGATAGAATTTCTATAAATACCCAAAATAGTTCAACAATGTCATGTCACTCTGAAGTAATTAGAATTAAAAATTGAGAAATAAGGTATTGGGGAAGTGATATGGTCTATTTTTCCCACAAACACAAAATTATAGAATTTTTTTATCATGTTTCAATCCCTTTACACCATGATTTATCAATTTTACCTTCGTGATTACTATTTTCCATATAAGGTAACATAACATTATTCCTAAAAACAAAATGGAAAATATTAAAAAATATACCTAAAAATAAAAAAATAAAAATACTTTTAATGGTGTTTAATTTTAAAAATTAATAAAAATATATTATTATGTAATATATTTATTTCAAATTAAAAAAATAGAAAAGAAAAATATAAGATCTAAAATTTAAAATATGGGTTTGTATATTAGAACTGGAATTTTAAAATTATAAATTCACATTAAAAAAATATTTGGTCTTTAAAAATTCATCATGAATTTCAAATTCATAATTATATTCAAATAATATAAAAAAAGTCATCTTATTAATAAAAATGGTATTTTCAACTATTCAACAAAAAATCAATCTTTTTAGAAAATATACAAAATTATTCATAAGAAAATATTGAAATATTGAATCCAAAAAAGATTTTGATATTAAAAATTGAAATTCTAAAATTTGTGAATTTAACTTTTAATTATAATGATGATATATAATGAATAATATTAATGAAAATAGTTTATTTAATATATTATTGATTCTCAATCATATTTTGTATCATTTACTAATTAATGTATTATTGAACAATTATTGATGTCATCATTATTTACAAGTTTATTGAAATAAAAAAAATCATATCACATAAAATGTAATATTTAGAAATATACATTTCTAAGCATAAAATGACATGATTAGTCATTTTATATATATTAATTAAATTTTATTCATTTTATAAAGATATATTTTAATTTGATTTGATTAATATTTCATAATGATGTTACACATATTTATTTCTACTAATTAAAAGGATTTTTTTTGAATGATCTAAACATCATATGGTTTAATTTTAGTTTAATGTTACATATGTTGTATATTATAGAACACATTGTTTATTATGGGAAAATGTACAGTGAAATCTCAGGTTGTTAAAAATGTTATCAGTTAACCATTATGCATATAGGGATTTTTTGGATATTTGAAGGAATCATTCTTACCATCGTAGTAGACTTATATGAACATTGTATAGTATCTACCATCTCAAAATGGAATACAAGACATGAGGCAAGTACTAACCATTACATGTGATCCCTTCCATTGTGTGAGGGCACTTACTAAAATACAAGCTTAACATAATGTGAAAGAGCTTATCCTTTTTACAAGATCCTTATCATTACAAAGACTTATGTGTTCCCATATTATATTTATTCTACTATATATACTACCTTTATATAGGATATTAAAAGTTCAACATTACGGTTAGGGGTATATAACTTCATTCTGAAAGGTAATGTTGTGTAATGGTAAAATAAAACTAATATAAAAAAGTAAATTAAAATTAAATATTTTTGTAAATAATAATTAAAATACTATGGACACACTCAATAATATAAAAAATGAGGGAATGGTTTAGGAAAATACATACACTTATAATACATCAGGAAATGAGGAAAAATAATTCAGCATTGGATAAGTGACAATATACATGTAAATTTCACGGACAACAAACCCATTTAATTGACATACAATATGAATAAAGAAAATGAGATGATTTAACATAGTCATAGATATCCAAAACATGGTGGGATGACCACCTAATATAATATTCTTTAACATCATTTTTAAAAAATGGTTATACAATACCCGAGTAGTCTAATCAATGGTGAAATATAAATTTTAAATTTCCTAAATACTTAAAACACAATACATTATGACCCAATAGTACCTTATAATCAAACATATCCTATGAAATATTTTTAACACTTCCAAAAATGTAAAAATTTGAAACATCATGTTATTCTTAATGTTTCATAATGAAATATTGACCTCACTTACATTACCTATTATAGGAATGTATAATAATTACAATAATTATGATATATTTAAATAATTCAAGAATATAATGTATTGATGATGAAAACCCTAAACATCATAAATAATATTTTCAGATTCAATTACCATTGGATAATTACCCATACTACAACATATCTACGAAAATTTGGTAATTGTAGAATATCCATTCCACATGAAATAATCTTGAGTTGAGCGGTGTTGAAGATCATGATATTATTTTCTAAATATCAAAGGAATTTATTAAAACACTCGGTGTTGGATAATTATATTTCACTCTATTTTTTTGGACCAAGGAATCAGTCTCTACCACTAAAAATATTGTTTTATCTGAGACTACTACCCTCAAAACACGGTTTTCCCTAGGTTTATCTTGTTAGAGCTCACCCTTTTAGGAAAAGAAAACTTTGATGGTAGGATTCTATAGGAAATTATATTCCTACCAAACCCCATCAAATTATCAATGTGTATCTCAAGGGAATGTTTCATGGTGTGACACCCTACGTGTCATGTTGTGACACATTACTTCCAAGAAGCATGTCAGTTACTTCCTTTACACATAAACCGAGGGAATTTGATGATTTCTATTAGGATACCAAAATATCCCCCTCAACACATTCACTAGATATTTAATCGATTACTCTCTTTAATAAAACTTATTATAACAAGGTCATTAGTCCCTACCACCAATAATATTTTCCCCTTTGGGAGTCCCACCCTCACTGCTTTGTTTTTCCTAGTTTTATCTTGTTAGAGCACACCGTAGTTATAAAATTCCTTATTGATGGGGTGGAGGATCCATGGGAATATTTTCATTCCTAACCCACTCAAAGTCCCAATGTGGGACTTATAGGAAATTTTCAAGGCATGAAATCTAATATTTCATGATGTGTTGTCCTACTGCCAAGAAGTAGGGCAGTTAGTCCCACATCATGGGCACCTATGGAAAGTGATGTTTCAAGTGGGACACATAATATATATAACATAATATCATAAAAAATTCAAATTGATGGATGTTTTTAGATAAATTATAAATTCAAAAAATAAAATAATGAAAAAATGCTTGTAATTTAGATAACTATTATTTCATATAATAAAAGAGGTGGAGTATTTTTAAATCAAGGAGAAACTTCTTAGAGAGGAAATTAAGTTTGAAGAGTATATAAAAAATTATTTAATGGGAGAAATAATAATTTAATAGAATTTTATGATCCTGTGTGATGTTTTTCTAAAAAGGTATTGTTTTTTTACAATAAATTTTTTGTTAAATTTTGTTTTTGTAAAACAAGAAAATTTGAGTTACATGAAATAATTTTAAGAAAGTTTGAGGGTTTAGATATAGACAGTGTGAAAAAATTAATAGATAATTGAATTAAGAAAATTAGATATTTAGAAATTCCAAAATTTTTAACTCTATAAATCAGATTATTCCAAATGTTTTCTTAAATGTTACTAAACATCATCAAACTTATTTTATGATCTATGAATTTTAAAGAATACAGAGTTGTAGTTTTCTAGACAAGGAGGTTTTGGATGTATTTTTTCAGATGGATAAATACCAAATTGAGTAATGTAAAAAGATAAATATTTTATAAAGATATTTTGGGACACAAAATATCTATACATAGAAATTGAAAAAAAAATTAAAGGTTGAATTTGATGATGTTCAATGAAGTATAAAATTTATTATGAATGAACAAAAATTATATACAAAAGGCTCGAGTAATGTTTTTTTAGAATATATGATTTTTTTAAAATAGTTAGGTTCATGAAAAACATTAGAAGATGAATTTTATAATTTTTTTTAGAAAAAATAGGTATATTTTTTATAATATGCCTCGATATTGTAACATTTCTTATAGGATGTCCCATATTGGTCTTTTCTTACGGACTAACATGATGGGACGATTTATAGTTAATCATTGTTAAAAGCTAAAAAGAATTGTTTCTCTATGATTTATCATGTATAAAAAATGTGACATAAATCCAAAAATCACTTTTATTTAAATATACTATAGGTGAAAAAACAAAGGGTGAGAACATCAAAAATCTAAAAATAATTTTCCAATCAATTATCTTGATGATGTTTAAAGGCTTTGGAATAGACTTTATTGATAAACACTCTTTTTAAAACATAAGAGAGTTCAATTTTATTATCAGATATAGGATTCCAAACAAACAATAATGGATTTAGAAATATAGAAACCTTTTTTAGACTGGGAAAATGTTTAATCTATTGACATTTCTACCACATGGAGATATTAAAAGAAAATGATGTATTTTGATGTTGAAACAATGTTCTATACCATCATTAGTTTTATTGGAGAAATTAATAGGGAACAAATTTCATTCTTTTCTAGAGGGTTTTTACTTTAGTGGGTCAACAATATCTGACAGATGAAGACCGGATTTAAAAATTGTGAATTTTTTATTCTCGGGTTAAGAATATCCATTTTAATATATTTCTTGAAGGATATTGTAACTCCCGAGACTTTTATGTTATATAAATCATCAAAGGAATCTTTTTCTACACAACACTTTCTTGACTTACTTTACACGAAATCGCGACCTTCCTCGATAGCTTGCGTCGTACGCAATACCGAGTTTCACTAAACAACGATATGCTATTAAAATATTATTAAAACTAGCCGTTATGAATAGTAATAACCACTTTTTGAAATTTTATAAATTTTATTTTTCAAAATGGACTTCATTTTTGGATTCGGAATATCAAAATTAGCCTAGGGTGAAATTTTGGTATTTTTCTGAAAACTTTCAATTTTTGATGAATAGTGAAACCACTAAGTAGTAGTTAAAAAACTGAATTTTTCATAAAACCTAATTTTACCGCTTCTGTTAGTGGAATTTCAAAAATACGAGAGACACGGTTAATATCAAGGACTAAAATGTGGTTCAATGAGATGAAAATAATTTTTGGTGAATAGTAACTTTTTACTTTTTTTACCACGGTTAAAAGTAAATAGGGTAATTAAGGGTAAAGATGATATTATTATTACCCTAAAAAATGTCCTAATTATATTGGATAAGTTTAATTCGACCAAAAACAAACTTAGGAATAAAATATGACCATTTAGGCCCACTTGGATCAGATTAGGACATTTATTATTAATTTATTTAAAGAAGGGTTAAGATAGTTAAAATAAAAGTTTAATAAGTAAATAATTTTTAATATGGGGTTATACATAAGATAATTTCGACTATAAATTTTCATTAGAAAGCTAAAAATATGTCCTACATAATGGTATTTTATTTGTAATTTTTAGACATTAAATAATTTAATTTATTTATGACACAATGATGATGCAATAATTATCCTATTAATGAAATATTGACATAATTGATGTTATAAATACCCAAATAAATGTAATTTGAGACTTTTTATGAATTCCACTAATTTTTATAGGTTAATATGACATGGTATTATTTATTTAATTAACTTTTTTAGAACTAATAATTCTGTTATGACTTTCACAAAAATCAATTACTAAATAGTGTCAAAATTAACATAAAATAGTTTTTAAAACAAATATTATATTAGTAATTGTTATTTTATTCCTAAAAATCTAAGTTTCGGCACAATGACTTAGATAAGGTTATATATATTAATAATAAACAACTTGGGGTTTGTTTGGCTGCTTATAGTAAGTTTATTAACCTTATAGTATAAGAACACAAGAAGACACGGTAAAAGTAAACTTATTTAACTTAATGTTAAATCTAAATGATAAGGTTAAAATAGGAACCCAAAATTTTCTAAATTCTATTGGATGAGAGTATTTCGACCCATCCCAACCTTATCTTCGAAATATATCAATTTGGAGCTATTTAAAACTGAACTTGACTTTATAATAAAATAATATTTTTAGTTATTCCAAAGGTGCCCCTCTCCTCCCTTATAAAAGGGCACCTCCTCCCTCTCCTCCTCACACCAATTTGAGCTTTCAAGCTCGGCCAACCCCTACCAAAATCTCTTCTCCACTTCCCTAATATCATCCTAGAGGTCCTGGTCTTCTTCAAAGACCATCCTTAGTTCTCTAAGTGGAGGTTAAGAAAAGGCGCGTCAAAAAGAGGTAATATCCATTACCGATCTTTTTCAATTTCTTTCTTCTTCAACTTCTTCTTCTTTAGTTGTTTCATGATAAAGTAATAACATCAGTATTTCTTATATACTGATATGTTATTATAAATATGAAACAACTCTAATTAACCTTCTATCTATCCTACGGAAAAAGGAAATCACCGTGCGTGCGTGCGTACGGAATACCGTCTCCATGCCGTGGTGTAATCTATTTTCCACCACCACCTTACATTGATGGGTATAATGGTGTAAATAATGACTATATATGACTATTATAAAGTTATAACTATTATTAAATAGTATACATACACTCCAATACAATTCCATGATTATAGGAACGATATCATCACTCATGCGTACGTACGGAATACCGCCTCCACGATGTGATGCGACTCGTTCTACATAATCTTCATTTCATAATGATTATATAAATGAATTGAATGAATTAATATGATATATATTACACTAATAACATTCTGGAAATTAGTTATCTATAACCTAAATATAATAATAATAATTTATTCGACAAAACACGCATAAGAACAAAAAGTTATAAACACCCGAATAACAAGTAGCAATGAAATATTACTACTAAGAAGCTACAAAAATGACCATATATGATGTCATAAAAATAAGTATGATTCTGGAATAAGTCCATAACATTATTTAAATCAATATACAGGAGCTTCGGACACTTACGAAGCAAAACCAACCTAAGGTAAGGTAAATATCAAAATCTCATTTTTATCCGAGATTGTTTATACTTTTGTATTTACTGGGGTGTATTTTATCATCCACATCCATGTTTCCTCAATATGTAATATTATTTCCATCCACCTAAAAAAATTTAAATCCAATTTTACCCTTCGGTGAGTTTTTAGTAAAAGATATGATAGGAATCTTTTGTCGTTTTTCGTACGAGGTACTTTTTGACTTTTCCGACAAAAGTACGAAGAATGTTCTTTTTAACTTATACGGCATGAATGGATTTTTAAAACATTATTTCCAAGAAGCTTCCTTTAAAAGTTTTCAAGTTTATTTTTAATCAACTTATTTTATTTTAAAATTTTAAAACATGTTAAGAAAGGAAAATGTTTTTGAAGTAGAAAGGATATTTTCCTCAAGAATGGAGTTCAAGTGTTTTATAAAAATTATTTTCCATCTAAGATAATATAGGGTTATGTTTCTATCCCAATTATTACATTGATTTGATTATGTTGTGATGGAATTATTTTTATGAATTCCTTTATCTTATATGAATAGTTTTGTGATGTCATGTTGGTTAAGAATCCCATTTTTTTTAAATGGGTTATGAAATGCTGTATGATTTATGATTTTGTGGCACACATATGAATGGTATCATTATGAGATGGGTGGGACCTATATCTCCCTCCAATGCATTGGGTAAAGATTTTATATCTCATGAGATAGACATGGATGGAATGGTAGGTTATACCGATTCAGTGAAACAGGACTGAAACAAGGAGTGAACTCGGTTCAGAAAGGGACTTTGTCCACTAAGATAGTCTTGGCAATGAGTCTTGACTAATAAGAAATGATTCTATATGATTATGTGTGTATGCCACAAAGTTTCATGTTTTAAGTTATGATTATTGGGATTACATTTCACTACTATGATTTATCCCATGTTATGATATTATGATCTCTTTTGCAGGTTAAGATTTCCAAAATGTTATGTTCTTATGAATATAATGTGATTAGTATTTCTTTTGTTTACCCTTACTGAGCATTTGAGCTCACCCTTTTATATGTTTTCTTTCCCCGGGTCAGGAAGAAGGTTATTAAGTAAGATATGTCAAAAGGGACTATAGATATGATGAGATAAATGGGAGACAGTCTAGACACTTTATGAACCAGTTGTTTATGTTTCCCAGTTTCTAAAGACACTATACCTATACGGTCCTTTCGTGGTTTTGTTATATGATGTAATAAGTACACTTCAATTTTGAAGTATTAACAATGTATGTAAATTATGCGTCGTTATAGTTGGTATCAGAGGAAAGGTATAGTCAACCTTTGGAAACTAGGATGTGAAAGCCTTAGTAATAACCCTAAGGATAAGTCTAAGCATAGAACACAATCTTTGTGTTTTAGAAATGGCCATGGATAACCTAGGATAAGACCTTATGTGTGAAATTTTATTCATGATTATGTGGTTTTCCTATTATAATTAGTGTTGCTCACACTATTCTTCTTGGTTTTAGTCAATGGCTGGAACCCGAAGGAGCCGTGTTAATGCGGAATGCGACGGGCAATGCAATGATTGTCCCCCTGAGAAACCAAACGTTATGGGAGCTGGAATGCAAAATCTTGTATCCATGATCACACAACTTTCTCAAGCTATGAATCATGCATGACTTCCAAACGATCAAAGGAAGGAGCAACATTCTGTTGAATCCTTCATGAGGCAGCGTCCACCTTCTTTCAGCGGGTCTACTGATCCATTAGTTACTGAACAATGGATTAGTACTAATGAAAAGATATTTTCAGTTCTTCAATGTTCTGAACATGATAAAGTCATCCTAGCAGTGTATCTTTTGGAAGGAGATGTTGATCAATGGTGGAATCTTATTAAGAATATGAGGCAAAGGGATGAAATTGAGTCCATGGAATGGGACGAATTCAGGAACTTATTTTTCAATAAGTACTTCCCTCGTATTCTCTGAACAAATATAGAGAAAGAGTTTCTTGAATTGAAGCAAAGGGATGATGAATATGTTGGTACCTATGAAGCAAGTTTTACAAGACTTTCAAGGTATGCTTCTGGTATTATTATCCAACCTGAGAGTAAGATCGATCGATTCTTTAGTGGCTTAAAACCAAGTCTTCTAAGGGCGTTATCCATAAGGGACTTCAATAGCTACGAGGAAATCGTTCGATGTGCTCTCAAAGTCGAGATGGAGATTGGAGTAACCCATCAGTCATATGGGATTGATAATAAGAGGAAAATGGAATTCAAAGGAAAATCTAAAGAACACCTTGAAAAGAAAATGAGCTTTCCCTTATGCTCAAAGTGTGGAAAGAAACATGGAGGGAGTTTTCTTAAAGGGACAAGTAAATGTTTCAAATGTGGAAAGGAAGGTCATCGGGCATTTGAATGCCATGATGATGGGAAGAAGATGTCTAGTGATGCAAACAATGGAAGGGATACACATAATGAACCTACTACACTTCAATGTTTCAATTGCAAGGAGATGGGACATTATACCAATAAATGTCCTAATCCAAGGGTTGATGATGATGGTCAATGTCAACAAACTCTTAAGGCTAAAGATAAAGGAAAGTCACATGTAATTTCTATCAGCGATGTGGAGTATGATAACGATGTGGTGAAAGGTACACTTACCATCAACTCTAAAGTAGCAAATGTTTTATTTGATTCTATATCCACCCACTCTTTTATTTCTGAAGAATTTTCTAAGGGTATCACCGTATTACCTCAACAATTAGATGTTGAGTTAGTTGTGACAACACCTAATGGCACAACAGTCGCATCAAAAGTTTATAATTCTTCTCCGATTGAAGTTTGTTGGAAAGTGCTTCCTGCAAATCTTGTGATCCTTCCTATAGTGGAATTTGATGTGATTATTGGGATGGATTGGCTTTCTTTATATGGAGCTCATATCAATTTCCAAATAAGGGAAGTCACATTTCATATTCCAGATCAATCTATGATCGTCTATCAATGCAAGGATGAACATAACCTTCCAGTGGAAATTTCTTCCATCTTATGGGTCTTGATTCCACTAAATGAAGGTTATTTATCTCAAATGGTTGGTGAGAAACTCACAATTAAGAATATTCCCATTGTACGGGAGATTGATGATGTCTTTCCGGAGGAATTACCGGGTCTTCCACTGAATCGTGAAGTTGAGTTTTCAATAGAACTCGTACTGGGTGATTTGCCTATTTCAAAGACACCTTATAGAATGGCCCCAATTGAGTTGCAAGAATTGAAAAAGCAACTCCAAGAGAATATTGATAAGGGATTCATACGCCCTAGTGCGTCACCTTGGGGAGCACATGTTCTATTTGTTAAGAAGAAAGATGGATAAATGAGACTCTGCATTGATTATTGAGAACTTACCAAGATCACTATCAAGAAAAAATATCCTATCCCACGCATTGATGACTTATTTGACCAACTACGCAGAGCTCAATACTTTTCCAAGATTGATCTTCGTTCAGGGTATCATCAATTAAGGGTCAAAAGGGAGGATATACCAAAGACGGCTTTCCGTACAAGGTATGGACACTATGAATTTATAGTGATGACATTTGGTCTTACTAATGCCCCTGCTATCTTCATGGATCTGATGAATAGAGTCTTTAGATACTATCTTAATCAATTTGTGGTAGTCTTTATAGACAATATTCTTGTCTATTCAATGAGAAAGGAAGAACATGAAGATCACTTGAGAATTATATTGAAGACCCTGAGAAAGGAGAAGCTTTATGCCAAATTTACCAAGTGTGAATTTTGGCTTCAAAAAGTTTCATTTTTGGGTCACATAATCTCAAATGAGGGGATATCTGTGGATCCAGCAAAAACAGAGGTTATCGAAAGATGGTCGAGACCAACAACAGTAACTAAGATCTGAAGTTTTCTTGGTTTGGCTGGATATTATCGACGTTTTGTGAAATATTTTTCACGATTATCTAATCCACTCACCAAGTTGACTTGGAAAGGAGTTAAGTTTGTCTGGATGGAAGAATGTGAAGAGAATTTCAAGGAGTTGAAAAGAAGTTTATCCAGTGCACCTGTGCTCACACTGCCTTGTAGTGGAGAAAGGTTTGTGATCTATAGTGATGCATCCAAGAAGGGATTGGGGTGTGTTCTTATGGAAAATGATATGGTGATAGCTTATGCCTCGCGACAGTTGAAAATCCATTAGCAAAATTACCCAACACAAGATTTGGAGTTATCTGCGGTAATCTTTGCATTAATGATTTAGAGGCATTATCTTTATGGAGAAAGGTGTGACATTTATACTGATCATAAAAGTTTAAAGTATATTTTCACATAAAAGGAGCTGAATATGCGTCAAAGAAAATGGTTGGAGCTGATTAAGGATTATGACTGCTCAATCCATTACCATCCTGGGAAACCAAACAAGGTGGCAGATGCATTAAGTCGACAAGACCATGCTAGTTTATCCAAGATGAGGATCACAAAAGATCCAATATTTATGGATTTACAAAGGATGGATCTTGGAATTATAATGTAAGGGGAAAAATCTTATCTTTCTCAAATTACTGTTCAATCATCTATACATGTGAAGATTAAAGAGGCACAGAAATAAGATGTCGAGTTACAAAAGAAGGTGAGAAATGTTCCTGAATTCAACCTTGATTGTGATGGGATAATAAAGTTCAGGAATCGGGTTTCTGTTCCTCCCATCCCCAAATTAAAGAAGGAGCTGCTGGATGAGGCTCATAGTTCTTCATTCACTATTCATCCTGGAAGCACGAAGATGTATAGGGACCTAAAAGAGTACTTCTGGTTGGATGGCATGAAAAGAGATGTTGCTGAATATGTCTCTCGATGCGTGGTTTGTCAGCAAGTTAAAGCTGAGAGACAGAAGTCTAAGGGGATGTTACAACCATTACCCATACCTGAATGGAAATGGTAAAACATCACTATGGAATTTGTCACAGGACTTCCTAAAACATCCAAAGGCAATAATGCTATCTGGGTCATAGTTGATCGTCTTACAAAGTCTGCACACTTCATTGCTATTAGAGAGGATTTCTCTCTGGATCAGCTTGCCATGATATATGTAAAGGAAGTGGTAAGATTGCATTGAGTACCACTTTCTATTATATCTGATCGGGATCCGAGATTTACCTCGAAGTTCTAGCAAAGTCTTCAGCATACTCTGGATACAGAGTTGAGTTTCAGCACTGCTTATCATCCTCAGACAGACGGTTAGTCTGAGAGAACAATTCAAACCCTAGAAGATATGTTGAGTTCTTTCTCTATGGATTTCAAAGGTGGTTGGGATCAACACCTACCTTTGGTGGAATTTTCTTATAATAATAGCTTTCACTTCAATATTCAGATGGCTCCTTATGATGCTCTCTATGGAAAGAAATGCAAGACTCCAACTTGCTGGGATGAAGTTGGGGAAACAAAGCTATTAGGACCTGATCTCGTTGATGAAATGGCAGAAAAGGTCAGATCTATTCAACAACACATAAGAGCAGCTCAGAGTCGACAGAAAAGTTATGCCGACAACCGAAGAAAAGACCTAGAGTTTGAAGTGGGTGATAAAGTGTTCTTACGAATATCTCCCTGGAAGAGGGTTATGAGATTTGGAAAGAAGGGGAAGTTGAGCCCTAGATATATCGGTCCTTTCGAAATACTGGATCGTGTTGGGAAGGTAGCTTACCGATTGACGCTTCCACCGAATTTCTCTCAAGTTCACGATGTGTTCCATGTATCTCTCCTGAGAAAGTACATACCTGATCCTTCACATGTACTCAGCTCAGAAGTTGTACCGCTGGAGCAAGATCTTTCTTATGAAGAACAACCGATAGAGAATCTGGATCATAGCGAAAAAGTCCTACGAAACAAGACCACTCGATTGGTGAAAGTTTTATGGAGGAACCACCAATTAGAAGAAGCTACATGGGAGCTTGAGGATATGATGAGGGAGAGGTATCCTCATCTGTTTGTTACAAAGTGACGAATTTCGAGGGCGAAATTCATTTTAAGGGGGGTAGAATGTAACACCTGAGACTTTTATGTTATATAAATCATCAAAGAATTCTTTTTCTACACAACACTTGCTTGGCTTGCTTTACACGAAATCGCGACCTTCCTCGATAGCTTGCGTCGTACGCAATACCGAGTTTCACTAAACAACGATATGCTATTAAAATATTATTAAAAATAGCCGTTATGAATATTAATAACCACTTTTTTAAATTTTATAAATTTTATTTTTCAAAATGGACTTCATTTTTGGATTCCGAATATCGAAATTAGCCTAGGGTAAAATTTTGGTATTTTTCTGAAAACTTTCAAATTAATGAATAGTGAAACCACTAAGTGGTAGTTAAAAAACTGAATTTTTCATAAAACTTAATTTTACCGCTTCTGTGAGTTGAATTTAGAAAATCTGAGAGACACGGTTAATATCAAGGACTAAAATGTGGTTCAATGAGATGAAAATAATTTTTGGTGAATAGGAACTTTTTACTTTTTTTAACCACGGTTAAAAGTAAATAGGGTAATTAAGGGTAAATATGATATTATTATTACCCTAAGACATGTACTAATTCTATTGGATAAGTTTAATTCGACCGAAAACAAACCTAGGAATAAAATATGACCATTTAGGCCCACTTGGATTAGATTAGGACATTTATTACTAATATATTTAAAGAAGGGTTAAAATAGATAAAATCAAAGTTTAATCAGTAAATAATTTTTAATATGGGGTTATACATAAGATAAATATGACTATAAGTATTCATTAGAAAGATAAAAATATTTCCTACATAATTGTATTTTATTTTTAATTTTTAGACATTAAATAATTTAATTTATTTATGACACAACGATGATGAAGTAATTATCTTATTAATGAAATATTGACATAATTGATGTTATAAATATCCAAATAAATGTAATTTTAGACTTTTTATGAATTACAATAATTTTATAGGTTAATATGACATGTTATTATTGATTTAATTAACTTGGTTGGAACTAATAATTCTGTTATGAGTTTCAAAAAAATCAATTACTAAATAGTGTCAAAATTGACATAAAATAGTTTTTAAAACAAATATTATATTAGTAATTGTCCTTTTATTCCTAAAAATATAAGGTTATGTCAAATGACTTAGATAAGGTTATATATATTAATAATAAACAACTTGGGGTTCTTTTGGCTGCTTATAGTAAGTTTATTAACCTTATAGTATAAGAACACAAGAAGACACGGTAAAAGTAAACTTATTTAACTTAATGTTAAATCTAAATGATAAGGTTAAAATAGGAACCTAAACTTGTTTAAATTACATTGGATGAGAGGATTTCGACCCATCCCTACCTTATCTTAGAAATATATCAATTTGGAGCTATTTATAACCGAACATGACTTTATAATAAAATAATATTTTTAGTTATTTCAAAGGTGCCCCTTTCCTCCCTTATAAAAGGGCACCTCCTCCCTCTCCTCCACACACCAATTTGACCATTAAAGCTCGGCCAACCCATGCCAAAATATCTTCTCCACTTCCCTAGTATCATCCTAGAGGTCCTGGTCTTCTTCAAAGACCATCCTTAGTTCTTTAAGTGGAGGTTAAGAAAAAGGCGCATCAAAAAGAGGTAATATCCATTACCGATCTTTTTCAATTTCTTTCTTCTTCAACTTCTTCTTATTTAGTTTTTTCATGATAAAGTAATAACATAAGTATTTCTTATATACTGATATGTTATTATAAATATGAAACAACTCTAATTGACCTTCTATCCATCCTACGGAAAAAAGGAAATCATCGCGCGTGCGTATGTACGAAATACCGTCTCCACGTCGTGGTGTAATCTATTTTCCACCACCACCTTACTTGGATGGGTATAATGGTGTAAATAATGACTATATATGAATATTATAAAGTTATAATTATTCTTAAATAGTATACATACACTCCAATACAATTCCATGATCATAGGAACGATATCATCACTCGTGCGTACGTACGGAATACCGTCTCCACGATGTGATGCGACTCGTTCTACGTGATCTTCATTTCATAATGATTATATAAATGAATTGAATGAATATGATTTATATTACAATAATAACATTCTGGAAATGAGGTATATATAACCTAAATATAAGAATAAGAATTTATTCGACAAAACACGCATAAGAACAAAAAGTTATAAACACCTGAATAACAAGTAGCAATGAAATATTACTACTAAGAAGCTAAGAAAATGACCATATATGATATCATAAAAATAATTATGATTCTGGAATAAGTCAATAACATTATTTAAATCATTATACAGGAGGTTCGGACACTTACGAAGCAAAACGGACCTAAGGTAAGGGAAATATCACAATCTCATTTTTATCCGAGATTGTTTATACTTTTGTATTTACTGGGGTGTATTTTATCATCCACATCCATGTTTCCTCAATATGTAATATTATTTCCATCCACCTACAAATTTTTTTAAATCCAATTTTACCCATCGGTGAGTTTTTAGTAAAAGATATGAAATGAATCTTTTGTCGTTTTTCAAACGAGGTACTTTTTGACTTTTCTGACAAAAGTACGAAGAATGTATTTTTTAACTTATACGGCATGAATGGATTTTTAAAACATTATTTCCAAGAAGCTTCCTTTACAAGTTTTCAAGTTTATTTTTAATAAACTTCTTTTAGTTTAAAATTGTACGACATGTTAAGAAAGGAAAAAAAATTGAAGTAGAAAGGATATTTTCCTCAAGAATGGAGTTCAAGTGTTTTATCAAAATTATTTTCCATCTAAGATAATATAGGGTTCTGTTTCTATCCCTATTATTACATTGATTTGATTATGTTGTGATGGAATTATTTTTATGAATTCCTTTATCTTATATGAATTGTTTTGTGATGTCATGTTGTTTAAGAATCCCATTTTTATTACATGGGTTATGCAATGATGTATGATTTATGATTTTGTGGAACACATATGAATGGTATCATTATGAGATGGGTGGGACCTATATCTTTCTCCAGTGCATTGGGTAAAGATTTTATATCTCATGAGATAGACATGGATGGAATGGTAGGTTATACCGATTCAGTGAAACAGGACTGAAACAAGGAGTGAACTCGGTTCAGAAAGGGACTTTGTCCACTAAGATAGTCTTGGCAATGAGTCTTGACTAATAAGAAATGATTCTATATGATTATGTTTGTATGCCACAAAGTTTCATGTTTTAAGTTATGATTATTGGGATTACATTTCACTACTATGATTTATCCCATGTTATGATATTATGATCTCTTTTGCAGGTTAAGATTTCCAAAATGTTATGTTCTTATGAATATAATGTGATTCGTATTTCTTTTGTTTACCCTTACTGAGCATTTGAGCTCACCCTTTTATATGTTTTCTTTCCCCAGGTCAGGAAGAAGGTTATTAAGTAAGATATGCCAAAAGGGACTATAGATATGACGAAATAAATGGGAGACAGTCTAGACGCTTTATGAACCAGTTGTTTATGTTTCCCATTTTCTAAAGACACTATACCTATACGGTCCTTTCATGGTTTTGTTATATGATGTAATAAGTACGCTTCAATATTGAAGTATTAACAATGTATGTAATGTATGGGTCGTTATAGATATCCATCAAAAAAAATTCCCAAATATTAAACTAATAAATATATATCAAAAAAATAAATGTTTATTACTTAATGTTATATTAATTAGAGGTTTCCCTATATAAACCATATCATGGATAATATCAATTCTATCAACCGTAGTGGAATTCCCATGTTCGATGGAAAAAAATGGATGGAAAAAAATTAATAAAACCCTATATTTTATCTATTTTACCAAAGTTATAGATGAAAATCTATTGGATTTCCACCCATTGAGAAATATTCTCCCATAAAATTATTTATCAAGATAAAAATTGACATTGATGCAAAGTCTTCAAATGATATCGTTATTTATTTTTCAAAAAATAACTCCATAAATGTAATCAGTATCAAAATTTATAAATAACATGGGAAAAATATGAATATATTCTTGAGGGAAATACTAATGTGAATGAATAAAAATTAAAAACTTGGTGGAAAATGTTTGATGATTTCAGGATCAATGATGAATAAACTATTCAGTAATATTTCTCCAAAGTAAATGAAGTTGTTTTCAAAATCAGTGGTTTTAGAGATACCCTGGAAGATTCTACTATTGTTAATAAAGTGATGAGATACAACCTTAAAATATTTTATTCCAAAATATATTCTTTTGAAGATGTGGATGACTAATATCTTGGTGAATTTTATAATGTTATTGTTTCTTATGAGAAGGGAAAATCTAAAGATTTAAAAAATAATATGAAGGAATAAATGAATATGGAAGCTATGAGAAAGTTGAAAATACAAGTTATCGATCATAAAGTGTTGAAAATAGTGATTCAGAAGATTTGGAAGATGGTGAAATGTACGAAAATATCATGTCTCTTATCTCTAAGAATTATCTAAGTGGTTGAGGAACGTATGGAGGCGAACATTAATTCAAATATTTCTTGTGTAGAGGAATTGGGAACATTAATATGAATTTCCAAAATAATAATGTTTGATAATATAAAAAAAAATTTAAGAAATTCCATGATGGAAGAAGTGGAACAAAAGTTTTATAGAGGAAAAATAAGCCAAAAAATATAATTGGAAATCCTCTAAAAATAAAATAAGTGATGTGAGTAAGAAAATTGAATCTGACACAAATAACATTAATTATTAAAATGATGAAGGTATATGTAATTTCATGACATTCAATGAATATTTTTAAAAAATGGTAGATTCCTCAAACAATGAACCATAAAAAGGTGGTAAACAATCTTATAGATAATGTCAGCTTAGATCAGAACTTTCTCCATGTCTTTAGAAAAATAAAAAATATTAAAAAACAAATTAGAACAATGAAGAGATATGGTGATATTATTTTCTATGAAAAGAAATATCTTCTAAAAATAGAATATTCATACATTGAGGAGATTAAGAAACTCAAACTAAAAATTTTAGAATAAGAAAAAATTGTTTAATATATTTTTAATAATTTTTATACTAATGAAGATGAGGTTTCTAAAACTCAATCTAAAGTTATTGAGGTTAAAAGTACCATAAGAATGATGAATGAAAATTTTCACAGAGATTCAGATGTAAAATATGAGACTCAAAAATTTTATAATAAACCTCATATTAGGGATTAGGTGAAATATTCAACTACTAAATGTTATAGTTCATATGATTTTTATAACAATACATGCCTTATGAAAAAAAAATAGGGAATGTGTGTGTTAAAAATGTAAAGCCATGGTATTTCTTTATTTTTTTCAAATAAATTTAATCATTCCTATATTTCTTGTTACAAAAAACTCTTATTTTAACTTTTGTGACATTATACACTGAGTTTAGATTGTGTTACACACAACACTGAGTTTAAACAACATTGGATTTATTATTAAAATATTTTTATTCAATATTATAGTTATCACCAATCCATTAAAATGTAGGTTGGAATAAGATTTTATAAATTATGAAATATATATGGTTTAAACTTTTATATATAATTACTTCTTTTAATTACCAATAAATTAAAAAATATTATAAAAACTATTTTAAAATAAGTGAAATCATTTTCTAAAAATCTATATTTATGAAAACAAACTCATTTTCCCACAATAAACCAAAAAACCACATTTATTGAATTATTTAAATTAAATTTATATAATTTATATTCAATCAACTTTTTAACATTCAACTTATCATATTTCTAGAAAATAGATATACCTAAATGCAATTTTAAACTTAAGAACTGTATTTTCTTAAAAACCGGTTTTCACCTTTTTGTGAAATTATTTTCAAACTAATTATTATAAAATTTAAACTATTTATTTATAAAAATTTATTATAAACTTAAAATTATAATTTAAAAATTATCTTTGGTTGAAATTCTGGAAATTATCTGAAAATATTTATTTTTTGATGAATACTAAATAATAATTAATTATAATTAAATACTAACTCTCTATTAAAATTATTCTTAATGTTAAATTATATTTTGAAATGTTTTTAAATTAAAATTATTTCTATTATATATCTATTCATATAATTTATTTCATTGGAATCATTTTCATATATAATTTTTATATAAAAATATTATAATCTTTTGAACATTTTCTCTTAGAAGATCGGATTTTTTGTCACGTAGGTAGGAATAATTTTAAGTTAAATTTTATGATTTGGTGATTTTAATTTCAAGAACAGATTCCATAATTTTAATAATAATATTTTATATTATTTAATAAGTTAAATTAATTTTTTACAAAAAATTCCAGTGAAAATAATAAAATATTAATTACTACAATTAAGTTAAAAGGGTTTTACAAGGGGTTAAACAAAGAATATAATTGTTAAAATGACTTTTAAAATAGTATAAAATATATTTAATTTATTTATTTCGAACGTATAATTTATTAGGATCATGAATAATCCATTTTTATTTTTTTATAAGAAAAATGTGGGTACACCATTTTCTTTTGAAAACATACTAGCATTCCACTCACCACACTTATAAAAGGCCAACCCCTCTTATATCTTATTCACACCTACATACCCTTTAGGATTGGACTAAACCTACCAAATTCAATTCCCAAATTCCCTCCACTCTTCATAAAATCCTTATTTTTGGAATAAATACATCTATGTATGGATTTTGGTCAAAACCTATACAAGTCAAATAACGAAATGTTATTGTTCTTCAATTAGTGTTTTTATTTTACTTATTCCTCAACATAATTTAATTATTATTAAATCATGATGATATTATAACCTTAGTATATTCCATATATTAGGGTGTTTTATGTTACTTTCATGACCTTCAACCATACATAAAGTGTATATATGATACTTATAACTTAATTATACTTATGGAGTCATTATTTAATATATACCTTTTTACATTTCCATTCCATTGGAGATTTGATAATGTTGCTCGTGTGTATAAGGGACTACTGCCTCACAAAGGTATGTGATTTTTTTACACTGAATATTTTCAAAGAAGATAATAAGGATAACTACATGTGATATTCATTAAATATTTATAATACTAAAAACATAATATATATTTATTTTCATAGCCTTTCAGTTAGTGAAAATTGATAACATCGTTGATGTTCGTGTAGACAACCACCTTCATGCAGTGATGTAATTATCTCTTCTCATAACCACCCAACACGTATGATATTTATAAGTATATTTAAATAAATATTTTTTATTATGATAATTCCATAAATTTTAAATATTAATTACCTTATGTTCATAGTGATCATTGAAAAATGTAATTATTACTCAAGCATACGTACAACATACCGTCTCTATGATCATAAGGTAACTCATTTCTCAAAACCATCATTCATGATTGGAATTGGAATGATAATTGATTTATAAATATGATAATGATTTCATAATATTTATTATATTTATTATGTAATAATAATCAAATAAAGAGTAATGAATAAAAAAATCAAAACATACATGAAAAACAATGAGGTTATTACGTGAAACGTGATTTAAAAAAGGAATTGATAATATATGGAAAATAAAAGGTCATAAGTAATCCCAATGTAGTAATATATATATAATTAAGTATTTCTAATATATTTATTATAAATATATATTTATTTTACTAGTGGTTTTTACATGTCGGCTGGAAGTTGAAAATTATGATAAGGGGTTTCTCTCTCACTTATCTTATTTGTGGGACATAAACTATATTCTCCAAAAGTTTCTTTTTTATGATGAATAAACTTCCACTTTGAGATATTATAACATAAATATATTTATATTAATGATATTAAAATTTTAATTTAATTTTATTCTTTCATGGGGCTTATAATTCAATTCCACCGAAGTGTCAATGGTTTTATGTTACAATCTCGTCATTTATCTGGATTTTTTTAATGCTTGTGATTATGAAAATTTTTATCCAACACTAAATAAACTCATGCATTTTTTATCCTCTATTTATGTAATGAAAATTCATGTTTTCCCGTCATTTTCCCCTCTTTATATAGACAATTTATTACAATAGTTATTTTAAGAAAAATCATCTTCTCGGTCGAAACCCCATTTTATTCCAAAATAGTGTTTTTTTAAAAAAAATCATAAATTATTTGAACAATATTGATAGGGTTTAGTAAGGAAATGTTTACCCATATATGAATTTTTAAAATTATATTTTGAAATGAATAATTAATTAGTTTTCCAAATAATTATTATTTCCCTTTTACTGAAATATTTTAAAGAATCATTAAATTTAACGTAAACGATATGATCAATACATCACATTATCATGAGCACTCAATGATTTCAAGTATAAATTTCAAATTTTCAAAAATATTTTCAATGAAATTTGTCTCCTTAATATTTTGAAAATTTATAGATTTTAAAAAAATACATTCAAAATCAAACTATTTTGAACAAATTTTTCTTTAAAAATTGTGTTTCTAATGGAAAGGATATTTTCCTAAATAAATAATTTAAATGGTTTATTAGAATTCATTATATTTTATCAAATATATTTTCAATTAAAATAATTTACAAAATATTTTATATTGGTTTGTATTAAAATGTTATTTTGAAAGAGAAGTTATTTTCCTCATGAAATGTTCTATGTGATTTTTCTTTTAATATAATTCTCTATATAAGATAACACCATTTGAGGTTAAATGTGATTTACTAGTGATATTATCCTAGTATACAATTATTATTATTTCCCAGAATGGTTTATTTTTATGATCATATGGTTTTTATGAAATCTATTTCCCTTTCATGGGTTATATCATGATAAAATACATATGAAATATGTTTATTTGTGTAGGTTATGATATGATGAAATGATGAGTTGATATTAAACATATCTCTTTTCCACATGTTTGGATATTATGAAATTTTTATTAAACCCATTTTTATTTCCATGGTTTTGATATGCTGAAATTTTCTTGATCTGATGGCACACATATATATATAAATGATTCTCATTATGTGATGAGAAAGGATTATATCTTCCTATAAATAATTAGGTCACGATTAATGTTATATTATCTCCAAGGGTACATAAGGTCTTATCCCAATCTCGAAACAAAGGTTACATGGGAAGTTATACCAATCCTAAAAAATAGGTTATGCGTCAGGTTATCCCAAGCTAGAAACAAGTGGGGACATGGTAGGTTATACTAAGCCCATAAAAGAGGTTATGTGGGAGGAAGTCTATTTATTAAAGTAGTTAAACTAGTTATTATCACAAGACTAACATGTTATAAATATATTGGTTGATTAATTTGAAATAATATTTTCTATTATTACATGTATTCCAAAACTCTTTGTATTATTCCAATATTATTATCTTGGTGATCATGTTCTTTTATTTATTTATGATTCATATATTATGAACTTTTAATAATTATTCTATGACTCAAGATTATTATATTTGATTTATATGGTATGGTTTTCCCATTTTATCCTCATATTCATATATCCTAATTATCATTTTATTCTTATGTATGTCATATGTTTAACCTTACCAATCATATGATCTCACACTTTCTTATGTTTTATTTACCCTAGTAATGATTAAAGGATTAATTAATAGTAATAATGGGGAAATTATTTATGGGAAACATTTAAGATCTTATATGAATTAATAATATTGTTTCTGTGTTTACAAAGGTGTTAAATTGTTATTATCCTCTAGTATGTGTTTAAGTAATGTAATGAGAATTCATGTAAAAGGATATATTATCCATGTATGATAACCCCAAGTTACTATATTTGGTATTAAATAAAGGATTAGTTAACCATTATAAAATTTGATGAGAAAATATTATTTAGATCCCTAGGTATATTTATAAGGAAATTTCATGGTTTGTCGCTATGGATAAGTCTAAAGATGAGTCAACATATAGAAAAATATCATGGAATTTTTGTAAATGAAATAAAAATTGGTATCTAAGGAATTAAATCCATGTATGGATATTACAAGTGGAAGTCACCCTAGAATAGAGGTACCCAGGGGTAATAACCCTGAAAATGGAACATCTATCAAGACTTGATCATCAACTAGTGTATGAAAATAGGTCTTACTGCACACCTGGTGTGACACTCATGAGGGATATTCTTTCAAAATTCACAACCTATATATGAACCGTCTTGAAGGATTTAAATAATTGATTTCTATTAATTACATAGGATAAAAATATGGTGTCATAGATTACAAAAAGTGTGTCATGATTTAGACATACTATAAGTGATTTTTTATGGATTTTTGGTTCTCGACTATGATTATCATTTCTCACACTATGATTTGGTTTTTTTCGATGGATAGAGATAAAAGAAATCATGTTAATAATGAATGAAATGGACAGTAAAATTATTGTACTCCTAAGAGACCTAATTAATATGTATTTGGAATTAGAAATATATTATTTTTATTCTCATAAAACATTATAAATCAATAAATAAAACTATAATTACAAATGAGTAATGTAGGGAACAATATTAGGTTGATTCCTTCATCCGAAAACACAAACCTTCTACAAGTGTGTCTTCTAATCCACAAGTTTCTAATAAATAGATCATCACCACAAAAATTATATATTCCATTATCCAGTGTTCATACCATAATAATTTCATTTTACCTATCTACGATTTGGATGTTGAAGTATATCAATGGTTGGATCTAATCCAGAATATGAGAAATCTACAAAAAATTGAATTCATTTATTGGGATGAGTTTAAAAACATATACGTAAAAAATTACATTCCTCGTGTTCTTAACAAAAATATATATTATTAGTTCCTTTAGATAAATCAAATCAATGATTAAATTTTTTGTACAAATGTGGATAAATTTACATGACTTTCATGATACACATCTGATATTATCATCCAACCTAAAAGTAAGATAAATCAACTCCTCAGTGGCTCAGAACTAAGTATCTACTAGAAATTAACCATAATATACATTAGTACCCATAAAGATATGGTTTTATGTTGTATCAAGTTAGATAAATTGGTTGTAGTTATGAATCCTTCTCTTGGTTTTGATAACATGAGAAAAATGTAATTCAAATGAATATCTGAAATCCATGGATAAATGAAGATGAGATTTACATTATTATCAATATGTAGGAAAAATCAAGGATAAAATATTCTTAAGCGAATGAATAAATGTCTTAACATTGGAAGGTAAGGTCATTAGAAAATTGGCTACTAAATTGAAGGAAATAAGTTAGCTAATGACCCAAATAGGGAAAAAGCAACACAGAATGCACCAACCACACTCTAGTGTTTCAAATGCAAGTAGAATGGTAATAGTTCCATCAAATTATCTAATAAAAGGTCTAATTATTATGATAATCCACAAAAAAACCCTAAATAAAAAGGTAAAAGTGAAATATTATGATATCATGATGGTTGAATTGAATTATTCTAATTAGGGAACATGTATCCTCTACTTCATATTAAAGAATCTCTTGTTTTATTTTTAACAAGTGAGCCCTATGGAAATCTTATTATCCATCATTTTGTGAAATTTAATTTGATTTTGAGAATTATTTGTCTCCCTCTATATAGATTATATAGTGATGAAATAAAATTTTAAATTCTACCTATTCAAGGATATAAGGAAACATCTAACGGAATTTTTTGTATAAGAATAGATCTTATTTAAGGAATAATGTGTAAATTATCTATGGGAATCATATATATATCTATGTAATATTAACTAAAAATAAATAGATACCATCATTGTTTTATGATATTAGGATTGATCATGGGTTAAAATTCATCGACTCGCTTTTAAAGGTTTATGTGATGATATTTACATAGGAATAAGGATATTTTATGATAAATTTATTACAATGCAGTATTTTGGTTTTTTAAATTTTTTATTAACAAAATTTTTTAAAGAGGAATGCCTTTACACTTATTGGACATATGATTAATGTAAATGTAATACTTTTGGGTTTATTTTATCTTTTATGTTGAGTTAATTAGGTTTTGTAGTTGATAACCTTCTGAAGTAAAAAATATTTTTTACTATAAGAGAAAATTTCCCTATGGATCCTATTAATGGAATATATATTAATGAAGATGTAAAGTATCATGTGGAACCACATTCAATTTTACCAAATCAGTATCCATTATATACGATGAAGTTTTAAAAAATTTCTCTGCATGCTCTTCATAAAGAGTTTAGTTTCAACACTACAGATGGTCTGTCTGAGAGAAAAATTCAAAACCTAAAAGATATGTTAACATGTTTCTCTATAGATTACCAAGGTGGTTAAAATAACACTTCCTCTAGATTTTTACTTATAATAATATCTTTCAATTGATAATTTTTCTAATAACTTATGAATCCATTTAGATTTACTAGATTGAAGTTGCTGGAACCAAGATATTATGACATCGGATAGCTGATGAGATGTAAGAGAATGTTAAATCAATTTATAAACAAGTAAGCTATTCAAAAAGTTGATGGAAATTTTATGTGAATAATCATTTCTGTGATCTTTAATTTGAATTTGTGGGTGAATGTATTTATATGTATTTCTCCATGGAATAGGGGAGGGAAAACTAATCCCTAGATATATTGCTCTCATTAAAATACTTAATCATATTAGGATAGTAGATTGTCAATTGGAACTTCAACCAAAACTATATTAGGATCAAAATGTGTTATATGTATCTCTCTTGAGTATGTACATACTTGATTCATCACATGTAGTGAAATCAAAGGATGTATCACTAGATAATGATACTCATTATGAGGAACAACCATACAGTTTTTTGATCAAATATATAAGTTTTTATGAAAAAAACACTTACCGGGTCATTTTTTATGGTGAAACGACCAAATTCAAGATTCTATGTGGAAACCTAAGGATGTAATTATTCATTATTATCCTCGGTGTTGGTACCAAAGTGAGGAATCTCTATGATGAAATTAATTTTACAAGTGAGAGTATATAATACCATGTTATGTTGTGAAAAAAATCATATAAATTTAATTTTTTCTACATTTTTCACTACACACAACACTTATGTTTTCTTTCATGAAACTCAACAGATGGTTTCTCTTATGTTACAGGCAATACTGAGTTTAAAAGAAACATTATTTGTTATTAATATATTATTATCTAATATGATAGTTATCAACTTGCCTTTGGAATGGTGTCTATGAATAGGATTATCTAAAAATTATGACATATGATTTAAAAAATTATATAGAATTAATTCGTTGGTTAATAATTAATTAAAAATTAAAATAAAAACAATTTTGAAAATAAAGGATTTTTTTTGAAAGATATTTTTTATGAAAACAAACACATTTTACCACAATAAATTAAAATAACCAATTTTAGTGTACTATTTTAATGAACTTTATCTATTATATATTCAATCAAGTATTTAACATTCATCTTATTTTATTTCTAAACAACTAAAAATAATAAATCTAATTTAATGTTTAAAACTACATTTTTCTAAAAAAATAATTTTGTATTTATTTTGGGAACTTATTTTCAAAGCATTTTTCAAAAAAATTGAAAATTTATTTTAACAAATATAACTTGTTTTTTAAATCATCATTTCAATATTATATTATGGTGAATTTTTTTTCATTTTCTAGAATGATTAATTTTTTTGTTGAATAGTGAAAATAATGAAATTTTAAAAGAAGACTATCATTTTAATTAAATTATTTACAAAAATAAAATATAATTTATGATGATATTATCATACATTTCATTCAATTAAATATCAATTATTCCAATTTAATAAATTTAAATCATTTTGATATTGTTTTTTTATAGAAACACCTTGTCAGCCTTGGAAAAAGTTTCTCTTTTAGAACCTACTTTATCATCACATCTTCAAGATTAATTTTATATTAACATTTTCCACATATATTAATTGAATTTAGAAATATGGATTCTATATTTTTTATTAGAATAATTTATATTATTGGATAAGGTTAACCAAATTTTTAACTAAAATAAATAGTGTAAAAAATAAAAAATTTATAACTGTGATAAAAGGTAAAAGGGGGTTTAAATAGGGGTTAAAATAAAATGTTAAGTGTCAAACTGACTTAATAAGTTGTATAAAATAAATTTTATAGAAATATTTCTACCCTATAATATCTAAGGTTTAAAAATAATCAATTTTGGAACATTATTTATTGAGAAAAACGTGGGTATAAATAATTTTTATTTCCATAATTATAAGTATTCCATTTACCTCACATATAAGTGTCCACCAACTCATAACTCCACTTTACACCATAAAACCATTTTTTATCAACCAATTACTACCAAAATTACTTTAAAACATCCATAATATCATCATAGAATTCTTATTTTGGGTATAAATCTATCATAGTATGTATTTTTATGAAAACCTTCAGAGGTTACCCGAAGAAGAGGCAACCCTCTTCAATGAGAATTTTTATTTTTATTATTCATACACCCCATTAAATTCCTAATTAACCATTTTGGTATAATAATATAAATATCATTCATATACATAGTTTTTTTTATTAATTTTATGATATACATCCATATCAAAATTTATCAAATGGTTTTTAAATAATCATTCGTGTGTAAGGTGGACTATCGCCACGACAACTATTGTCATTCATTTTTCAATTACTACCTATCTTGGTTTTGTATGATGATGTATATAAATTATAGATATTATATTTATTTAATTATTATAACTATGGTGTTATTATATCATATATACCTTTCTTACATTCCATTTCATTAGAGATATGATAATATAGCTTCTGTGTATATTAGACTACCCCCTCCCAAAGAGATGTGATTTTTTTTTCATTAATGAGTTACATAGAATTACTGAGGTTAAATTAATGTGATATAAATGAAATAAATATTTTATTAAGGAAACATTTATCATTATTAAAAAATTATATATCATTTTATTTCTTACTCTTCACTCAATGAAATATGATAATGTTGTTTGTGTGTGTGTGGTATATCACCTTTATGAAGTGATGTGACACTATATTTTCATCACCACACCACATGTATACTATATGTCATGAACCAACCCAGGTCGACCCTGAACCGGTCACCCGAGCTGGAATGTGGAATGGCCCTAGGGGAGTTCCCAATCCCCACGGCCTGGTAACTAGTGTCGAGCATCAAAACTTAACCATTGGGAACGATTTGGCATGTGAATAAAAGTTAAATAGATTAAAAAAACCTAACGATTTCTAAATTAAACTAGCAGTGGAAGAAAAAAAATAATCTCTATATACCTCCTTGTGACCTCTTAGGTCACCACCCAACTCAGAACCAAGAATGATCTAAGATATAGCAGTTGAATCAGGAACCTTTAGGAGAAACTGAACCTACAACTGGAAAGATATAATTGGTGTGAGCATCGAGATTCTTAGTAGGGATGCCAAGAATAAACCACTAAATCCAATAGTTCCCTTTTTCGTAACATTCAACTCACACAAGTTTGAAATACATATATAAAAGAAGGGTTTTCACATCTTAAAATAAGAAACAATGTACTTCCCATTTAAAAAAACCAACACAAGCCACAAACCATTTCTAAAATCCTTTTTCATTTTATAAATAAAATCTAAAATATAAAATACCGAAGCTATGCTAGATTAAAACAAGTAACTAGTGAAAACTGAAAATAAACTAGTGCAACGGAAAGTAAACAAGAAATGTAAATAATCTATTAAACATGGGTGATCCTAAACATACCTAGAAGACACCTGAACATACTCTATTTTGGAACCACCTGCTGATGTATGGTGAATATCCTAAGTCTGTAACAAACTGGCCTCCCTAACTGACCAATCCAATGGCAAAGCCCACCTGGCCTTACAAAAAATCAAGGGTGTACCAACTCGTCGAATCGGGGTTGGTTAGCAACCATCACTCGATCATCCAAAAGACTCCAAAGAACCCATGGTGGTTATAATAATACTGTGTAAGTAGGAAGTCTCTCGCATGTTTGACTCATCTCACCACACTTGCCTACCCCAAACACGGACGTGTCCTATGCGTTCAGCCCTAAAGGGTTACCCTAGATATGAGCACCCCATATACTTATATATATACATACATGTCAAATATACAAAGTTCCAACTAGGCCGTCACATCATTTGGTTTTCAAAACCACTTTATTAAACACTTTGAGTTGTAAATCGAGCCTCTAGTTTTAGATAATCAAATTCCTTTATAAAAACATTGCACAAGCTCTTCTAAAACAACTCTAAATACTACTTTTGTGCTTAAAAATCCAAATTGGCTTTTAGGTTTCAAATTTCAAAGCATCTCCATAAGATTCTTTAGTGATACTATGTTCAATTTTGTAGAAACAAACAAGATAATTCTTTATACCACACACTCAACAAAATGTATACACCAAAAGCCAAATGGGCATATACTCAAGGATTTTTTTCAAACAAATTTAAAAAACTGTATGGAGAGACCCACCATATTTAGGAAGCAATAATCTCTTATAAAACCAAGGATTCAAGAAAAATACCAATTCAAAGAGACACGCGAAATTATTTCAAAAAAAACACTAAGTTCCATAAAACTAACCAACATATGACAAACTTGTTTGATAAAAAGTATCTATAAGCAAGCACCACTTAAGACGTCCAATAATACCATTTGAAGATAAAGGCATTTTGTTCTAACCATGTTGGCAAGGCATAAAAACACTACAATGAATAAAATATCATGCTTATAAAGGTGAGAATAACATTTATAAATTAAATGAAATCATGCAAGTGCTTATGGGAATCTTCAAAAGGAGATAAAGGATGGAAACACCTACCTCAAAAATGTTCAAGTCAAGCTTTCTAACTCAAGTAGCAACTCGCTCACATGCACGTACTTCCATATATATATATATATATATATATATATATATATATATATCTTTAAACTGTTGCATGTGTTCCTCACGCCATGAGGGAACACGCACACAGAAGATACATATATCTATACATATCCATACCTAGGAATATGTGTGTGCACCTTCGAAACCGACCACAACTCCCTATGATAAATCCCCCGGAATCAAAAACACCACAAATACCTAAAATTAAATTTAATCTAGACAAAGAAATCAAGATACAATTTAAAAACCGACCTTAAAAAATTCACAAAGTTCCCAAGTAAAACCAAAATCACATTTTCACCATTTTCATAACACAAAACAAAGAGAAACACACCCAAAAGAACATCAATTTATTTTAAAAGCTCATATAACATTTTATCAATACCCCAAGTGCATAAACAAATAAACATAATTAAATAATCATGCTAAGGACAAATTTTAAACAATTCATCAATGCCAAAGCTTCACAAAAGGCAAGATGGTAATACTATAATGATGTGAATTACATTTTAAAAATTATCAAAATAACATTTGGAACATAAACAAGAAAATCATCGTAGACACATGCATATGTGAACCAAGAACGCAATCAAAACATATTTTTAGCTAATTATAAAAATTTCAAAACTCTATAGAAAGATAATTGAGGCCATAATGAAGGTTTGAATCAAGTTTTAAAAATAAATGAAAGAATGCAAGCATTATCATAGTTTTCTAGAAATTAATTACACAAATTCTCCTACCTCGGAGATGCGCAAATACAACCGCGCATCCACGGAAGGGAGAGAAGAATTTTTTGGACCCTTCGCACACCCTAAAAATTGAGAAACATGAAAAAATAAAAACCCCTCAATAAGAGTTTGGCCAACTCAAATGAAAAATCTCCGAAAAACTCTATAAACACTAAAAGACTTTCTGGAGAGGGGAGATGAGAGGCCTGAGGGGAGGCTGACTGGGGCGCTGGTGCAAAAAGAAGAGTGCACCAAGATGGGGGGTCACTGATCGAAGGAGGGTGCAGCCCATGGGGTCAGGCCACCGGGAAAGGGTGTAGCGCAAGGGGATCAGTGTAGGATGTGTGGCTGGGAAAGGAGTTGGGTGGCTGAAATGAGGCTACCATGTAAGAGGGTAGGGGGAGAAGGGGGCTGCTATGAGCTGGTAGAGGGAGCAGGCTAGATGAGATGGAAAGAGGGGGGTCGCGCCTGTGTAGTGCTGCGAGGGAGAAGAGGGGTGTGTGAGGGAATTGGGGGAGAGGATAGATGCGTGAGGAAAATATAGAAAATAGGGGATAAAAAAAGGTAGTGTGATGGGTATGAGAGAAAAAAAAGTAAATAGGTTAAAACCCTATAAAAAAAATAATAATAAAAATAATATAATAATAAATAATAATAATAATAATAAATAAACTAAAACCAAACCAATAATAATAATAATAACAATACATTTCACTCTTTCTTTATCTTATTTCTAAGAATTATAATATTGATGAATGTTTAACAAAAAAATACTAATAGAAATTTAATAAGAATGATATTAATATCAGTTTAATGATATTAATATTATTATTATCTGCAAAAATAACATTAACATGATGGTTTAAAAATTTATAAAATTTAGTTATTTTAAGTATCAGGAAACCATGAATTCACCAGGACCAAACGCACGGGCACCGCTAATGGTACTGTGACCGTGCACTGTCCCAAGACGCACCAAAAACATCAATTATTCAAAAAATTTAAACCCAAACCCAAACCCAACTCTGTCCAAAAGACGTGGGGCCAAGGAAAGAATAAAATAATAGGCGATTGTGGTCAGGGTGTGACAATTATCCCCACAATAGGCACTTTCATTCCCCAGAAATTCACCAAGACAACAGTTGACACAACTTGAGTCCATGTCCAGACAAAATCATAGAGAATCTAGGGCCTCAGGGTGACCATTTCTAACAAACATCACACCTGACCAATTCAAGGAAAACCACTGCCTGAGATTGAGGGGAGAACATTAGAGGGGTATCCCCACCACAAGAATTTACTAATATATAAACCCATGAAACCCAAACAAACCACCCCCTGAGGAGGCAACACGGGAACTCCCAAACCAAACTCATCCCACCTTCTCAATGCTAAAAGAACAACTCCACAGTTAGGATTAAAACCATTATGGGTAAAATGAACACACCAGGGCACCAGGACAGACTAATCCCCTACAAAACCAAAACACAATAAATGAGAACACATGGAGAGTTGCCCGAACTAATAAGGGGCCTAGAAACACAACCCATAAATTCATGAAACCAAACATTCCCCTAACAAATGAAATTGAGACCAAACTCATAATCAGAACGGGTCTACTTATTCACAGGCCCAACACCCCTTAAGGAATACAAATAATTTAAAATCCACATTTAGAGCTAATGAGGCTGCTTGGATTGTGGTAAAACAAGCTCATCACACCACCACAGCGAGGATGATTTTACGAAGGTGACAAGAATCGAACAAGAAAACCTTGGATATTTCCATCCCATGGCTGAAAACATTATCTGGACCAAGGTTCCACACACCCTTGGAAACTCCTGACTGTGTACGAGCTTCACCTTGAGACCTGTGGCTGGGGCCCTAATGGTTGAAGCATCTCCTTCCTCACAATCAAGCATTTTCATCCTTCGGTCTCTGACTCCTTTCTCCCAAATGACACTTCGTTCATAGCTCTCGTCAGTGGCCCGAATAGACTCACGGTAGCAAGACTTTAGAGGGATGCGACAAGGCGCCTTATAATTCCTGAACCGCAAACACTAGTGGCATGCGAGAGAACAGTCTAACAAACTATGAGTTAGTACAGACGAGTATTGTTTCTTGGAGACAGGTTCCACTGGCCCACACTTTTTTCTAGAAGGGGAACCTTCAAGGAAGTTGAACACCATTAATCATACCCAAAACACTAATGACGATGACACATCTCATCTTTACTAGTCCACGACTAAACCCTCAAATAACTCTGGGATGGTATGAACCTTAACAACCCTGGGAGTTCCCAATAACCTGAAGACAGAAAATCTTTTTGAACTATACAACTACATCTAACAGACTTTGATTAGCTCGGTAAGCAGGCAACACACAATAGAACTGGGAACTGGCCATAACTCATTAACAACTTTTGGAGACTTTCAGGGTGGCATACTCATAACATCATGAAAAAATCCATCAAAATTTTTCATCAAACCAAAACTCTATCAATGAAAAAACCTAAGACAAGGGAAATAAGAACATAATCCAAACATAAACAAACACAAGTAAAATTTTCTTTTCCAAAAACTGTTATTTCTTTAAAATTTTAAACTCGTCTATTGAACCCTATGAACCACCACATGTGCGTTCATTCAATCTTGATCAAATCATCTGTGAAAAAGTGACCCCATGCACTCACCGTACATACCCACACACATGTGACCCTCCATAAGGAGTTCCAAGGTTCAAAAACTTCTTTTCATTAATAAATCCAAACACATACCATGTATTTTCCAAACTGATAAACATTCTCTTTAAAACCCCACTTTACTAATTTCAAAAACAATTTGGAAGAAACCTCTTTTTCATTTCGAAATAAATTTCATTTTTAACACATATTCACATCAACTGAGTTAAAAATGAAACAAAACCAAATATAAACCATCCGAATGAGGAACTAGTGTATGTGCCTAACCCAATGACAAGGTGGTGATCTATTACGCAGTTAAGGCATAACACAAAGTTAACCTTAAACCGGGCACTTGGACTCCACATGGGTCACAAAATGAACTGATTCGCCCCAATTTTCATTCATCAATCCAAAAAACCCAAATACAAAATGCTCAAATCTCAAACTACCCTTGGTAACTCAGGTATCATTGCAAGTGGCGGTGATTAAGCACCGACCCATAACCTACCTCCTGAGCCCCAATAGTCCTAATCTCCATCTACGAGACACCCCAAATAACAAGGGCCTCCTCTGATACCATTTTTTCATGAACCATCTTGGGTTGACCCTGAACTGGTCTCCCGAACCAGCCCGCAGCATGGCCCAAGGGGTGTTCCCAATCGCCACGGGCTTCCAACTAGAGATGAGCATCAACACTTAACAATTGGGAATGATTTATCCCGTGAACAATAGATAAATAGATAAAAAACTAACAATAATTAGATAAAACTACTAGCGGAACAAAAAAATTAAACTGTACATACCTCCTTGTGACCTCCTAGGTCACCACCCAACTCAGAACCAAGCCTTCTCTAACATTGACAAGCTAAACTAGGAACCTACACAAGAAAATGAACCTACAACTGTAAAGATATAATAGGTTTGAGCACCGAGATTCTCATTAGGGATGCCAATAATAAACCACAGAATCCAACAGTTCTCTTTTTCGAAACATTCCACTTCACAAGTTTGAAATACAGATATAAAAGTAGGGTTTTCAAATTTTAAAATAAGCAACATGTCATTCCCATTTAAAAAAATCAACACATTCCACATACCATTTACAAAATCATTTTTCATTTTATAAATAAAATCCAAAATAGAAAATACTAAAGTTGGGCTAAAGTAAAACAAGTAACAAGTGAAAACTGAAAATAAACTAGTGAAACAAAAAGTAAACAAGCAATGTAAATAATCCAGTAACCATGGGTGATCCAAAACATCCCTGGAAGATCCCTGGACATACTTGGTTTCAGAACCACCCACCGGCGTATGGTGAAGCTCCTAAGTCTATAACCAACTATCCACCCTAACTGTTCAATCCAGTGGTGAAGCCTGCCTGCAATGACAACAATCCAGGGTGTATTGACCCGTCTAATCAGGGTTAGACAGCAATTGTCACTTTATCATCAAGAAGATTCCCAATAACCCATGGTGGTTATAATAATACTGTGTAAGTAGGAAGTCTCGTGTATGTGTTACTCATCTCACCGCACTTGCCTACCCCAAACACGGACGCTTCCTATGCATTCTCCCCTAAAAGGTTACCCTAGATAGGAGCACCCCATAAACTTATATATATATATATACATGTCAAACATTCAAAGTGCCAACCAAGCCGTCACATCATTCGAGAAAAATACCAATTCAAAGAGACATGTGAAATCATTTCTATAAAAACACTATGTTCCCTAAAACTAACCAATGCAGGACAAACAAGTTACATAAAAAGTTTCTACAAGAAAGCACCACTGAAGGCATCCAACAATACCATTTGAAGATAAAGGCATTATGTTCTAACCATGTTGGTAAGGCATAAAAACACTACAATGAATAAAATATCATGCTTATAAAGGTGATAATTGTTAGGGCCAATAGGGGCCTATATACCCTGAGAGGGGGGGTGAATCAGGGTATGGATATTCTTTTTCAAAGTTCTTTCTGCCCCACTGGATCTTGACCTCTTTGTTACAAGGGTCACTTTTTTTCACTTGTGTGGTTACTGTGATCACTTGTCTCATTTACCTGATGATGATGCTTTGAATGCAATGCAGGAAAGTAAGCAGGCAGACACAGAGATTTTTACTTGGTTCACCGCTAAGGGCTACGTCCAAGGAGCATACGCCGACAAGTTGCCGGTTCGTACCAAATTCCACTAGGCTTCACTAGCTGTGGATTACAATGTTCGGGCTAGATCACTTCTATGCCCAGGCTCACTGCCTATACAAGGTTTAGGGTCAGCTCACTGCTTTCCCAAGGGTCACTCCCTGTTTCTCTCTCTCTGGCTCACTGCCGGTGGAGAGGATCACCTTCTTCCTCTTCCTAAGCTCACTGCTCTTGGAAGGGATTCACTCACAGTTTATAGACCTGTAGGTCTCCTCATTTCCATGAAGGAATGCATCTTCCTCTGTATGTAGATGCTCTGTTGAAGTCCAACTTTCACCCGCAGATGAATCTCACTTTGCACCGGATGTACCGGGCAACCTCAATTTTTATGCGCAACCCTTACGGTGACTTGCGCGCAATTTCTATGATTTGCGCGAAATTCCTTTTTCGCGCAACCTCCAAATATTACGCGCAGCCTCGAAACTGCCTTGCGCGCAATTCACTGATTTTGCGCGAAATCCACTTTTCGCGCAATCTTCCTTTTACACGCCAACACCAACTTTCTGCGCAGCCTTTGCTTTTCGCGCAATCTGACTTTACGCGCAAACTTTAAGTTTACGCGCAACACACTTTCTAACTTCAATTTCGCGAACTAGAGCTCGGGTATTTTCTATGTCTTGAACTCTGCTGAATGGAGGAGGTTCACTTCATATTTATAGGCAAAATCGACCCCGCGCGAAAAACCCTCCTTGAGCGCGTAATCCGCTTTGATCTTCCGCGCCCAAACATTTTCCGCGCACTGCTCCATAATTTCGCGCACCTCATGCCTTTGCCATTTTACGAGCTTCGGACCTCGTAACACCTCTTGCGCGAAATACTTCATCCGCTATTTCGCGCGCAACATCAATTTTCCGCGCACGCCTCCAAAATTCAGCGCGCCTCATGCCTTTACCGATTTTCAAGCTTTCGGCCTTGAAACATATTTTGCGTGAAATACAATTTCGCGCAACCCGCTGTTTTGCGCGCCACACTTCAAGATTTCGCGCAACCCGCTAGTTTTGCGCGCCACGCTTGATTTTTCCGCACACCTCCTTCATTTCTCTCTCCTCAACCTTCGCCAACAACATATCACTCCATTTTCCATTGGCGATTTTCAGGCCCAAAAATTTGGCAAACACTGGAAAACGGCGCCACCTTGTACTGCTCTTTTGTACCGCCTCCAGATCGTCCTTTCCTTTGTCAAAGTTCTTTGTCAACATGGAATGTCAACAACTTCTCGGGAACTCGACAATTCTCCATGGAAACCTGCTTTGTCAACAAACACAATCAACCCAAAAATGCTGCAATGTTACCTTGAGGGATTTTTGCCCAACAATAATAAAATTTTAAAATTAAATGAAATCATCCAAGAGCCTATAGAAAACTTTGGAATGAGAGAAAGGATGGATACACCTACCTTAACAATGGTCACGTCAAGCTTTCTAACTCAAGAAGCTACTCACTCGCACACTCCCACTTCCATATATATATATATATATATCCTTAAACTGATGGACGTATTCCCCATGCCATGAGGGAACATGCACATAGAAGATACATATATTTATACATATCCATACTTGGGAATATGTGTGTGTGACTTCGAAACCGACTGCAACTCCCTACGATAAATCCCCAGGACTCAAAAACCCCACAAATCCCTAAAACTAAATTTAATCCAAAAAAAGAAATGAAGATACAATTTAAAAACCAACCCTACAAAAATCACAAAGTTCACAAGTAAAACCCAAATCACATTTTCACTGTTTTTATAAAACCAAACTAAGAAAAACACCCCCAAAAACACATCAATTTATTTTAAAAGTTCATATCACATTTTATCGACACCCCAAGTGCATAAACACATAAACATAATTAAAGAATCACTCTAAAGACCAATTTTAAACTATTCATCATAGCCAAAGCATCACAAAAATCTAGAATGGAATACCATTGCGATGTGAATTACATTTTAAAAATTATCAAAATAAGATTTACCACTTAAACAAGAAAATCATCGTAGACACAAGTAGATGTGAACCAAGAACTCACACAAAACAAATTGTTAACTAATTATAAAAATTTCAGAGCTCTATAGAAAGATAATTAAGGGCTTAATGAAGCTTCGATTAATATTTTAAAAATAAATGAAATAATGAAATCATTAGCAGAGTGTTTCAGAAATGAAATGCACAAATTCACCTACCTCAGAGGTGCGATAATACAATCGCGCATCCACAGAAGGGAGAAAATAATTTTTCGAACCCTTCGCACACCATAAAAATTGAGAAACACACACAAATAAAAACACCTCGATTACGGTTTGGACAACTCAAAGGAAAACTCTCATCAAAACACTAAAAACACTAGAAGACTTACCAGAGAGGGAAGAGGAGAGGCCGGAGGGGAGGCTGGTCGGGGCGCTGGAGCAAAAAGGAGAGTGCACTGAGATGGGGTCACCGATCGAAGTAGGGCGTAGTGCATAGGGGTCTGGCTACCGAGAAAGGCTGTAGTACAAGGGGTTAGTGCAGGAGGTGTGTCCGGGAAATGAGTATGGTGGCTGAAATGAGGTTGTCGTGGAAGAGGGGAGGGGGAGCAGGGGGCTGCCGCGGGCTAGTAGAGGGAGCAGGCTGGACAAGATGGAAAGCAAGGGGGGTCATGCATGTGTAGCATTGCAAGGGAGAAGAAGGGTGAGTGAGGTAATTTGGGGAGAGGATAGATGCATGAGGAAAATAAATAAAATAGGTGATAAAAAGGTAGCGTGATGGGTATGAGATAAAAAAATTAAATAGGTTAAAACCCTCTAAAAAATATTAATAACAATAACAAAAAATAAAGTAAAATAAAATAAAATAACAATAATAAATAAACTAAAACCAAACCAATAATAAAAATAATATATTTCACTCTTGATTTATCTTATTTCGAAGAATAATAATATTAATGAATGTTTAATAAAAAAATAATACTAATATAAATTTAATAAGAATAATATTAATATCAATTTAATGATATTAGTATTATTATTATCTGCAAAAATAATATTACCATGGTGGTTTAAATATTTATAAAACTTATTTATTTTAAGTATCGGGCAACCATTCATTCACCAAGAATAATGGGAAGGGCACGGATAACGGTACTGTGACCGCGCACCGGCCTGAGACCCACCGAAAACATCGAAGCTTCAAAAATTTCAAACTTGAACCTAAACCCAACTCTTCCCAAAAGACACATGGCTGAAAAAAGAATAAAATAATAGGTGTCTGTGCTCGGGGTGTCACAATTCTCCCCACCACATACACTTTTTTCCCCCAGAAAGTCACCAAGCCAATAGTTGAGACAACTTGAGTCCATGTCCAGACAAAATCATAGAGAAATGAGGGACTCAGGGTGACCATTCCCAACAAACAACACACCCAACCAATTAAAGGAAAACCGCTTCCAGAGATTGAGAGGATAACATGAGAGCGTTCTCCCCACCATAAGAATTAACTAACACAGAAACCCTTGAAACTCAAACAAACCACCCCCTGGGGGTGCAACATGGGAACTCCCAAACCAAACTCATCTCACATTCTCAACACTAACAGAACAACTCCACCATTAGGATTAAAACCATTATGGGGGAAAAGAACACACCAGTTCACTAGGACAGAGGAATCCCCTAAAAACTGAGACACACTAAAGGAAAACACATGGAGAGGTGCCAAAACTAAGAAGGGGCCTAGAAACACCACCCATATATTCATGAAACAAAACATTCCCCTGATGAATGCAACTAAGAAAAAACTCAGAATTAGAATGGGTCCTCTTATTCATTGGCCCAACACCCATGAAGGAATAAAAATAATTTAAAAGCCACATTTAGAGTGGATGAGGCCGCTTGGATTTTGGTACAATGAGCTTATCACCCTACAACAACGAGGATGATTTTACAAAGGCAACAAGAATTTAACAAGAAAACCTTGGATATTTCCATCACAAGGATGAAAATATTATCCGGACCAAGGTTCCACACACCCTCGGCAACTCCTAACTGTGCGCAAGCTTCACCCCGAGACCTGTGGCTGGGGCCCTGATGGCTAAAGCATATCCTTCCTCATAGTCAATTGTTTCCATGCTCCGGTCCTTGACTCCTTCCTCCCAAATGACACTTCTTTCAGAACTCTCCCCGGTGGCCCGAACAGTCGCACGGTAGCAAGACTTTGGAGGGATGTGAAAAGGTAGCTTAGAATACCTGAACTGGCCACACTAGTGGCATGTGAAAGAACGGTCCAACAAGCTGGGAGTTGGTACATATGAGGATGGTTTCTTGGAGATAGGTTCCATTGGCCCGCATTTCAGTCCATAATGGTAACCTTCACGGATGTCGACCACCATTAATCACACCCAAAAGTCAAATGACGATGAAACATCTCATATTTATTTGTCCAAAACTGAACCCTCAAATTTATCTGGGATGGTAAAAACCTTAACTACCCTGGGAGTTCCCAACAACCCGAAGACACACAATCTTTTTGAACTATACAACTACCTCTAACAGACTTTGATTACCTCGTTAAATAGTAAACACACAAAAGAACTGGGAACTGGGCATAACTCGTTAACAAATTTTGGATACTTTCTGGTCGGCATACTCATAACAACATGAAAAACACCCTTGAAACCGGTCATCAAATAAAAACTCAATCAAAGAAACATCACAAGACAAGGTAAATAGGAACATAATCCAAACATAAATTAACACAAGTAATATTTTCTTTTCCAAAAACTGTTGTTTCTTTAAAATTTTAAACTCACTTATGGATCCTTTTTAACCGCCACATGTTCGTTCATTCAATCTCACTCACACCATCTACAAACAAGTTCCCCCACGCACTCTCTATACATACTCACACACGTGTGACCCTCCATAATGAGTGCCAAGGTACAAAAACTTTTTTTCCTTACAAAATCCAAACACATACCATGTTTTTCCAAACCAATACACTTTCCCTTTAAACCCCCGCTTTACTAATTTTAAAAACAATTTGGAATAAACCCCTTTTTTCATTTTGAAATCACTTTCATTTTTAACACACACTCACATCAACTGAGTTCAAAATGAAACACAACCAACTATAAACCATCAGAATGAGGAACTAGTGTTTGTGCCTAACCCGAAGACATGGTCGTGAGCCATTCCCCAATTAAAGCATAACACTAAGAGGGCCTTAAAACTGGAATTAGGACTCCACATGGGTCACCACCCCATTTGAGGCCACAACATGAACCGATTCACCCCCATTTTCATTCCTCAATCCAAAACACCCAAAGATATAAGGCTCACATTGTGGACTACCCCTAGTAACTCAGGTCTTATTGCGAGCGGTGGGGATCTTGCACCGACCCGTAACCTACCTCTCGAGCCCCGACAGTCCCAATCTCCATCTACTAGCACCCCAAATAAATAGGGCCTCCTCTATTACCATTTTCTCACGAACCAACCCGGTTCAACCCAAAACTGGTCACCTGAACCGGCCCACGGCATGGCCCGAGGGGCATTTCCAATCCCCACGGGCTGAAAACTACTGTCGAGCATCAACACATAATTATTGGGAATGATTTTTCCTATGAACAAAAGATAAATAGATAAACAAAATCTAATGATAACAAAATAAAACTAGCAGCAGAACAAAAAAATAAACAGTACATACCTCCTTGTGACCTCCTAGGTCACCACCCAACATCGAACCAATCATGCCCTAACATTGATCAGCTGAACCAGGAACCTGGAGGAGAAACTGAACCTTCAACTGGAAATATATAATAGGCGTGAGCACCGAGATGCTTAGTAGAGATGCCAAGAATAAACCACTGAATCCAACAGTTCTCTTTTCCGAAACATTCCATTGACACAAGTTTAAAGTACAGATATAAAATTAGGGTTTTCACATTTTAAAATAAGCAATATGTCGTTCCCATATAAAAAACCAACACTCGCCACATACCACTTCCAAAAGCATTTTTTATTTTATAAATAAAATTCAAAATAGAAAATACTGAAGCTGGGATAGAGTAAAACAAGTAACAAGTGAAAACCGAAAATAAACTAGTGCAACCGAAAGTAAACAGGCAATGTAAATAATCCAATAACTATGGGTGATCTTAAACATCCCTAGAAGACCCCTGGATGTACTCGGTTTCGGAACCACCTGGCAATATATGGTGAAGCTCCTAAGACTATAACCAATTGGCCACCCTAACTAACCAATCTAGTGGCAAAGCTCGCCTGGCATAACAAAAAATCCAGGGGGTACCAACCCGTCTAATCAGGGTTGGTCAGCAACCGTCACTCAATCATCCAAAAGATTCCCAGGAACCCACGGTGGTTATAATAATATAGTGTAAGTAGTAAGTCCCTCACACACGTGTCCCATATCACTGCACTTGCCTACCCCAAACACGGACGCTTCTTATGCGTTCACCCCAAAAGGGTTACCGTAGATTGGAGCACCCCGTATACTTATATTTGTGCATACATGTCAAACATACAAAGTGCCAACCGGGCCGTCACATCATTCAGTTATAAAAACCACCTTATTAAACTCTTAGAGTTATAAATCGGGCCTCTAGTTTAACATAATCAAATTCCTTTATAAAAACTTTTCACAAGCTCTTCTAAAACAACTCTAAATACTACTTTTTTGTTTAAAAATCCAAATAGGCCCTTAGGTTCCAAGTTTGAAAGTATCACCATAAATGTATTTAGTGATAATATGATCAATTTTGTAGAAACAAACAAGACGATTCCTTACACCACACACTCAAAAAAATGTATACACCAAAAACCAAACGGCCATATACTCATGGATTTCATTTCAAACCATTTTGAAGAACCGGAGGGAGAGACTCACAACATTTAGAAAACAAGAACCACTTATAAAACCAAGGATTTGAGAAAAATACCAATTTAAAGAGACACACGAAATCATTTCTACAAAAACACTAAGTTCCATAAAACTAACCAACGTGGGATAAACAAGTTACATAAAATGTTTCTACAAGCAAGAACCACTGAAGACATCCAACAATACCATTTGAAGATAAAAGAATTTTGTTCAAACCATGTTGGAAAGGAAAAAAACACTACAATGAATAATCTATCATTCTTATAAAGGTCAGAATAACATTTATAAATTAAATAAAATCATGGAAGTGCCTATAGAAAACTTCGAAAATATAGAAAGGATGGAAACGCCTACCTCAACAATGGTCACATCAAGATTTCTAACTCATGTAGGAGATCGCTCACATGTACGCACTTCCATATATATATATATATATATATATATATATCTTTAAACTGATGCACGTGTCCCCCACGCCACGAGGGAACACCCACATAGAAGATACATATATCTATACATATCCATTCCTGGGAATATGCGTGAACGCCTTCGAAACCGACCGCAACTCCCTACGTTGAATCCCCAGGACTAAAAAAAACACAAACACCTAAAATTAAATTTAATACTAACAAAGAAATCTAGATACAATTTAAAAAACAACCCTACAAAGATCACAAAGTTCAAAAGTAAAACCAAAATCACATTTTCACTATTTTTTATAAAACAAAACTAAGAGAAACACCCCCCAAAACAGAAAAATTTATTTTAAAAGCTCATATCACATTTTATCAATACCCCAAGTGCATAAACACATAAAAATAAATAAATAATCATGCTAATGACCAATTTTAAACAACTCATCAATGCCAAAGCATCACAAAAAGCTATACGGGAATACCATAGCGATGCGAATTACATTTTAAAAATTATCAAAATAATATTTTGCACTTAAACAATCAAATCATAGTTGACACATGTAGTCGTGAACTAGGAACTCACTAAAAACATATTTTTAACTAATTCTAAAAAATTCAGAACTTTATAGGAAGCTAATTTAGGGCATAACGAAGCATGGAATCATGTTTTAAAACTAAATGAAAGAATTTATGCATTAGATGAGTGTTCCATAAATGAAATATGCGAATTCTCCTACCACGGAGGTGTGTGAATGCAACCACACATACATGGAAGGTAGAAAAGAATTTTCCGGACCCTTCGCACACCCTAAAAATTGAGAAACATGCACTAATAAAAACCCCTAGATTAGGGTTTGGCCAACTCCAAGGAAAAATCTCATCAAAACTATATAAAAATCAGAGAGTGAAGATGAGAGGCTGTAGGGGAGGATTTTTGGAGAGCTAGTGCAAAAAGGAGAGTCCACCGAGATGGGGGGTCACTGATTGAAGGAGGGTGCAACACCTGGGGGGTCGGGCCGCCGGGAAAGGGTACAGCACAAGGGGGTGAGTGCTGGTGGTGAGGTTGGTAAAGGAGTAGGGTGACCGAAATGAGGTTGTCGCGTAAGAGGGTAGGGGGAGCAGGGGGCCACCACGAGCTGGTAGAGGGAGCAGGCTGGACGGGATGGAAATCGAGGGGGTTTTGTACCTATACAGCACTGTGAGGGAGAAGAGGGGTGCGTGAGGGAATTGGTGGAGAGGATATATGCATGAGGAAAATAAAGAAAATTAGGGATAAAAAAAGGTAGCGTGATGGATATGAGATAAAAAAATGTAAATAGGTTAAAACCCTCTAAAAATAATAATAAAAATAAAATAAAATAAAATAATAATAATAATAATAATAATAATAAATAAACTAAAACCAAACCAGTATTAATAATAATAATATATTTCACTCTTCCTTTATCTTATTTCTATGAATAATAATAATACTGAATATTTAATAAAAAAATTAATACTAATAGAAATTTAATAAGAATAATATTAATATCAATTTAATGATATTAATATTAACATTATAGGAAAAAATAATATTAACATGGTGGTTTAAGTATTTATAAAATTTAGTTATTTTAAGTATCGGGCAACTGTGTATTCACTAGGACCGAACACCTGGGCACTACTAATGGTACTATGACTGTGTACCTGCCCAAGACCCACTAAAAAAAATAAAAGCTTCAAAAATTTTAAACCCAAACCCAACTCTGTCCAAAAGATGCGGGGCCGAGAAAAGAATAAAATAATAGGCGTCTGTGGTCTAGATAAGAAATTATATATATGTATATTTAATGAAAAATATTATATTATTATAATTATATAAAATTAAAATATTATTTACCTCCTTTATATTATGATTTTTTTTAAATGGAAATGTTACTCTCTCATACGTACGGTCTACCATCTTCATGATCGTAACATACTTCATTTCCCAAAACCTTATTTCATGATTTATATTAAAAGTATAAATGATGTGAAAATATGAAAAATATTTTATTTTTATTATTTATGAGATGATGTTACCAAGATAAATTTATGATGATCAAAAATAACAAACTGAAAATATATAATAAAAATAAAGCACTTATTATGAAAAATATGATTTTTCAACGAATTATTAATAAACAGGTAATAAAATGTTATAAGTAATTCATATATTTTATGATATATATATATATATATATATGTATGTATATTAAATAGATTTATAATAAACTTATATTTAATATATAGGATTTTAAAATGTGTATGAATGAATTCAAGACTTAAGGAAAGGGATTATTGTCTCACATTTATTTTCTGTGAGACACGAGCCATATTCACAACTCATTTCTTTTTTGTAGTGTATAAACATCCACATTGACATATTATTTCATGAATATACTTATATTATTTATATTATATGATACATTTAAGGACATTATTTCATAGGAATTATTATTAAATATTACCGAAGATGTAATGTTTTTATGTTGCAGTCTCATTGTTTATTAGGATTGATTATGTTCATGCATCCAATGATGAAATATTTTGATCTATCTTAAAAGAAATAATTAATTTTATTCTCTAATGGTTATTTCATGAGAATAGATTTTTACCTTAATTTTTCTCTCTTTATATAGACAATTGTTGCAAATAAGTTTTATTATGAAATATCATCTTTCAGGTTCGAAACCCTTTTTCTTTCAAGGTAATGCTTTCAAAAAATGTTTTCATAATTATTTTTAGCATTGATAAAATTATTTATTAAATAAATTTTCACCCAAATTTTAATTTTTTTTAAATTTTTTTGAATAAATTTTCATGTATTCTTCTAAACAATCCCAATTTGGAATTTACGGAAAATATGAACAATTTTTTTGTTTTTAATATGAAATGAACGAATAGTATTTCTCACTATCATGACCACTCAAATATTTTTGGATTCCAATAATATTTTTGAATGTTATTTTCAAATAAAATTGTTAGCTTAATATTTGGGAAATTCTTATTTATTTAATAGATAATTTTGAAATGAAAATTAATTTAATTTTTTTTAATTATTTAAATAAATCATTTAAAAAGCGAAAAGAAATTTTCCACAAGATATATTTTAAATAGTTTTTAAAGAATACATTATAATTTTTCAAAGTTATTTTTAATTGAAAGGGTTCCCAAAATATTTTATAAATATTGTTTTCAAATCATTCATTTCAAAGAATGGTTATTTTATTTAACGAAATATTTAAGTTATTTTTCCTTAAAAACAATTCTATAACTCAGGTGGAATCCTTTTTTGTTACTTATGATTTAATAGGGATATATTATAAGGATACCATTCTTATTCATTATCATATTAGTTTATGTTTAGGATAAAAAGGTGTTTGATAAACCTGTTTGTCACCCACATGTTATACCATGATAAAATGATTATGATGTCTGCTCCTTTTGATGAATTATGATATAATGAAATGGTGAAATGATTAATAATCCTATCTCCTTCCCACTTATTATGATGTGATAAAATGTTTATGAACATCATTTTTATTTCATGGGTTATGATATGCTGAATTTTTTAAGATCTTGTGGAACAAATATCTGTTATTATCATTATGTGATGGCTGGGACCAACATATTCCTTCAATGAATTGGGAATTGATTAATGTTATATGATCCCATTGGGTAGATGGGTGGTTATCCCAAGCCTAATATAATAGGGTATATCAGAGGTTACCCCAATCCTGAAATAAGAGGGTACATAGGATTTTATCAAAATACTAAAACAATAGGGTATATGGGAGGTTATCCAGCACCCGAAACAAGAGGGGTTGTGGGATGTTTGAGAGGACTAGTATGGGTATACCTAACACTGAGAGGGGGTGAATCAGTGTTGGGGACTTTTTAAACCAATTCCAACTTTTTATACCTATACCTCTTGACTTGTTAGGATTTGTATTTTCTTATTCTATTTTCCTTGTCGCATGCAATAATAGAAGGCAATAAAAAATATTCACATCATATTTTTACAAGGTTCTCCTATAAATAAGTTTATTTACATCTTTTCCATGCATGGGTATGAAGAGTACATGGATTCTCTTCTATAATGTAGTAACTATTATAGTGAGTTAATGATGAAAACAATCCTCTAGTCAGGGTGGCTCCCTACACTTGGAGGAGAGGAAATAATCACTTCCCAGTGTTTCTACCTATACTCAGAGGGGGGAAGGGAATCAATCCTATTCCAACATGAAATGAGTAAGATATTCCCTTACACTAATTGGTTATTTATACTATCAGTGTAGACAATCTCTTATTACCTATAGCTGGTTCTTTATACTGTCACTAAGGACAATCTTATATCAGTTAATAGTGTTTGCAACACCAAATGAATCTTCCACTTATTGAGACCTACTAGATTCTGCAATGCTAATTTGTTCTTACATAACCTTCTTATTCTCTGTGTAACTTACTTAGAATCATGCAAGTAACCAAACTTTTATTTCTCTACAGCAAACCTATAAGCTACACACTCTTCTTCTTCTACTACTTCTTCAATGAAAAATCAACTGCACTAAAAACTCGCTATTCTTCACACATTCTCCTTCAGTGAAAAACCAAATGCACTGATATCACTTTTCTTCTTCTCTTCCATAATAAAAAACTCCCTTTGTGATTATCAGATCAATGAAGTCTAGTTCAACTTAGAATCATCACTGTTAAACAGCCCTAAATAATTCACAATCTTTAGTTGGGAACACTCTTTTCTTATTCTTCTTTTCTTCCTTATCTTATCAATAATGACACCTAAGTGTATCAGTATACTGAATTCTTTCATTGTGAAGATATGAGTTCAATTTCATGTCTAGTTCTTCTTCACTTCATAAAGCTCAATGTTGGTAAAAAAACACCAATAGTGTGAGTATGGTACAAAGTTTCTTTGTGAAACATAATGGTTCACATTACTTCCTTCTTCGCAAAGCCACTTCGAGAATGTTATGCACCTATTGAAGTCCTGCAGGACCATCAAATTTCTTGTGCTCCCTTATAGTTATCTTTCATGCTATTTTTATTCCTCACATTAAATATTTGACTTTTATCGTGAAACACCACTTTTGCGCAACATCAATCTTGTGCGCAACTCTCTTCTTGCGCACAAATCTGTTTCTTTCGTCCACTACCCTTTACAATAAATTCTTTCATACCAAAGAGCTCAAAAGTTCTATAAGTGTAAAGATTCTAAAATTTGAGGGGGTGACCTCTTATTTATAGACCTCATCGACCCCCACGCTCAAAAACCACTATGTGTTGCTCAACATCATGAAGCGTCACGCAAAACACCATTTGAGGTTGCATTGGGCGCGTAAGTCTATTTCATGCCAACCTCATATTTCGTCCACTTATTGAATCTTTTGCGCACGTCATTCATGTTCCATTTTTTCAATGTTCTACCTTTAATTATTCCTTGTGCACAACTTTCCAAACCTTCTTCAATCTTGCGCACAACATCCTTTTACAAAAACACATTTCTCCATCTTCCAATTTCTATGCGCAAAAATTTGGCAAACACTGGAAAATGAAGCCACATTAAAATGTATATTTGTGTCACCTCTAGATCATTTATTCCTTTGTAATTATTATCTTCACTCCATTAAATATTCATTCTTTAGATTTTATCATGAGTTATCATGATATGTATCCTTTGATCGAACAGATTTAGCATCATCATATTTTCAATGGGAAGTACTATAACTTCCTAATCTTCCAGCAGCATTATTCTATCCAATCAAAATTGAATATGAATGGAATCATTTTTTCTCAATCTTTCCTTCATAAGGATTTCATCACAAGTTCTCTTAACTTATGATATTTTTGGAATAATAATCAGTAAATCATCATCTGATTTACTGAGGAAAATATTACAACTTCCCAATATTTATAGAAATCATATGATTATTTTCTTCAAGTAAGATCTTGCATGGTTCTCATGAAATCGTGAAGCATTGAGTGACCTTCTTCAAATTCTCATTAACCATTTCCTTTTGGAACTTAAATCCCAAATAACTTCTCCAATCATCCTCAAATGGATGGTACTTCACCATTCTTCATTATTGTAAGAAATGTATCACCTTTGACACAAGTTCCTTGAATTAAGGATTAGTGCATCAATTGTATGAATTAAATTAATCTTCATGGATAATTGTTATTCCATGACATCAAATGCTATGATTCCATAATCAATTCTCCAGGAAACTTCACTTCTACCAATTTCCATTAACTTTTTAGTCCTTCATAATCTCCTTCTTCATTTTGACCAGTATTGAAATTTTTTGACAACAAATACAATATTCATACACAAAGTGTTCCCAACAATCTCCCCCTTAGTATTTTGTTTTCAATACCTTAACATCTCCAGAAATGAATCTGTCAATGTCATAATGAGCATCTTCTCTCTCCCCTTTACTTCTTTCTCTCCCCCTTACTTTTCAAACATTCATTTCACTTTCTCTCTCCCTAACTAACAAGAAATACAAAGTTCATGGTAGAGAGGGTATCAGTCCTTAATAAAGCAGTGTTCCATCAATCATTTCACTCAATGTATACTTGAGAAAAGATCTATGTAGAAAAAAAGATGATTATATTTAGACAAAAAAGTTATCTATTATCCAATGATCATGAAAACTCATGAGATGAGATCTCATACACTTGTCTTAAATGGTTTTCCACTTTTATTATTGGATAAAGATATTGAATGTTATAGAAAATAATCAACCAAAAATTACTACACTCACTTCAAAAAATGAATCAAAAACATTCAAGTGTAATTGGCAGGATAAGTGGCCTTTGGGAACATTCATTCTTTTTATGTCACTGATTTACTTAGTTACTCTCCCTTTGTGAAAATATATTTATTTTGAGTAACCAAGGATGAGATATTAATAAATGACATACCTTTTCCAATAAAATTCCATTAAATCAATTTCCATATTAGTTGAATTTGATATCTACTAATGTTGATAATGATTGAAATATTAACTTTGGAAGATTATTCATATGTATCCTCCTAAATGGAACCCTCCTCATCATATTCATTAATGGTGATCCCTCATCATATTAATATTTGAATATCAATCGATGAATCTTTCTTGGATTAAAAATTATTCAACTTTGCTACCAAGAGTTGATATCAATCACTGCTTCACATGTTCTCCGCCTGAGAGCTTGCTTCACCTTCAATTCCCTGTATTATCAAAAAAATAAAATAAAAAAATTTAATGGAATAAGGTGGATCCTCCTTGTTTCTTCAATGTGAGCAGGAAAGCTAGGATGATTTTCTCAACCAAGATGCTCCATTTTCTCTACCTCTCACACTTTCACATGTAATCTTCAATTATTATTGTGGTTGTGTGGATCCTAATACTTCTTCCATTTGTTTGTGTGTCAATATTCTTTCTTCAATAACTTTCCAAGCATTAGATTATCCTGGTGAAATTTTCATCCTTTTGTTAAATTGTTCTTGGGATGGAATAAGTTCAATGCAATTTTTAACATTGGGACTAGCCTTGTTGTACCTCACACACAAAACTTCCTGAACATGAGAGTATAATTTTGTTTGAAACCTCTTATTCACATTTTCTTCATAATGTGGAATCTTCTTAGTACTTTTTGTACTTACCTTAGCATGTGAATCTTCCACCTTTATCGTTCTTTCTAAATCTTCAGTCCAGAAAACCAATATGTCTCTAGAAACTATGGTCGCATGTTTGTAATTTCTATATGTATTTTTCAAAGTGTCATCGTTCTTTATTGTTCTATTATATTCACTACCTGTTGACTTCTTAGATTTAGAATCCAAGGACTTCTCAGTTTTTCTTCTTGTAATCTTCATGGGAGAATTTTCTTTTGTAACATACTTCTGGTTACTTCCCAAGATAGCTTCTTTATTCTTCCCAATCTTTTGTGGTCTCCTATTCTTGTTATCATTGAATACATTCTAAGATAGCCATTCAAAATTCTCATGACCACTCCCATTGCATACATCACAAATGTTGTCCAGCATTCTATTTCTGTTTGTATTATACATATGCTTATAGATCTATGGATGTTTCTTCTTCTTTTCTATCTTTCTCCCCCTTGAGATGGGATTTATATATTCTTTTACATTTAAGGGATTGTACCAAAAATCCAGTGTTAAAGGCCCAAATCTGTTGCAGCACCAACATTGACCCACAAATATTGACATCTTAATATCTTCTGTCTTAGATTACTGAGCCTTATTTTTAATGTTTTATTCTCTATATGGGGAACCATCTTCTATATTATTCTTTCTATCCACCCTACCCATGGTGGTAGTCATTTCATCACCTTTCCTCATCCATACTTGTTTATATATATTCTTCCAACCTATAATTTTTATGAAAACAATTTTAGAAACATTAGTACCAGTTGGAATGGATGGTACCTTCACTTTTTTGTCTTCTTATGATAGATAAATGAGTGAAGCCATGATCTTCTTATCACATGTTAGAGGTATTATGACTATAGAATCCTCCTGTGATCATTGAGTACTAGTATCAAATGTTTCTTTATTTTGTGGATACTCAATATGTGTCTTATCAAGATTGATCAATTGAGCTTCCAACTCTAGAAATGTCATATTTTGGATGACTTTTTGGTCTTCAATAATAGTCATCTTATCTTCACAATCCTTCTTTAAACTTTCAACTTCCTCTTCATGCATATTTTCTTTGTTAACTAACAAAGAGTCAAGTTCCTTGATCTTCTTGAAATTTTCTTCTAGATAAAACGTTTTGACTTAAATTCCCATTTTCAGCTGATCTTCAAGGGAATGGATCTTCTCTTACAATGTATTATTGACTACCTCCTTCTCCTAAACTTATTTGAGCCATTTTGAGGAACTTATTTCAAATTCCTTGTTTTTTTCTTCAAACACTTCAACCATTCTGGAGAGATTTAGACATCCAATTTTTTTTCTTGCAATCCCTTCTCCAAATAATCATTTTTTTTCTTCCTGTTGGATGACATCTTCCTGCATATATTGAAATACTCTACGAACAAGGGATAAACTTTCTTTCGGGATATCATGAAATATAAATCTTAATCTATGAGCTAATAATTCAAGAGAGGTTGTAGATTGATCATCACCGCTTGTGATAGCATTTTCATTATGAGAATACTTTTGAAATGTACTAACACATATCTCCCAACAACTAGAGGTATGATGTTTTTCCATATTCTTGGTGAAAACATGATCCACCGTATCATTACTTTCCATGTCTGATATGTTCTCATTGTCAACAAGGCATGGAGATAGAGATACTTCTTATTCATTAGATAAGAGGGACTTTTTCTTCATCTTTCTCTTCTCCTTATTTTTCTTATTCATCATAGTTTTGGTAGATATAGAATTCTTCTCATAGATAACTAACTATTCATCAAAATTGCACTTCATTATTGACTCAGGAAATAATCTCTAGCCTTCAAAATAGAATATCTTCAATATAGAGAATCCAATAGAAGTGAACCTCCCTTTAATACAAATTAAGATGACCATTTTGGGATATACCTAACACTGAGAGGGGGTGAATCAGTGTTTGGGACTTTTTAAACCAATTACAGCTTTTTATCCTTATACCTCTTGACTTTTTAGGATCTTGATTCTCTTATTCTCTTTTATTTATCACATTAAATAATAGAAATCAATAAAAAAATATTCCCATGATATTTTTACAGGGTTCACCACTCAACAAAAGAAGTTACGTCATTTCCATGTATGGGTATGACCTATATAGGGATTCTCCACTATAATGTAGTAGCTATTACAGTGGTTTGACTAGAAAAACAATCTGATGGTCAGTGTGGCTCCCTACACTTGGAGGAGGGGAGGAAATAATCTCTTCTCATTGTTACTCCCTGCATTTAGAGTAGGATATAGAAACAATCCTCTTCCAACTTTCAACGAGTATTATATTCTCTTACACTCGTTGGTTCTTTATACTTCTAGTGCATACAGTCTATTGTGGCCTCTAGCTGGTTCTTTATACTACCTTTGAGGATAGTCTTGTCTCTGTTAAAAGAGTTTCAAACACCAAAAAAATCTTCCACCTATTGAGACATGTTGGATGCTGCAGTGCTACTTTGTTCTTCCACAACCTTATTCTTCTCCTATTTACTTACATAAAATCATGCAAGTAACCAACCACTTTTTTCTCTATAGTAAACATGTAAGCTTCACACTCTTCTTCTTATGCTTCATCAATGACAACCCATCTTCCTGAAACCTTCTTTTCTTCACACATTCTTATTCAGTGCAAAACCAACTACACTAAGATCAATGCTCTTCTTATTTTCCATGATCACAAATTCCCTTTGTGATTATCAGATAGATGAATTCATGTTCATCTTAGCATCATCATGGTTAAACTGTCCAAAATAATTCACAATCTTCAGTTGGTAACACTCTTTTCTTCTTCTTCTTTTCCTTCTCTTCTTAGTAACAACAACTGAGTGTATCGGAATACTAAATTCTTTCTTTGTGAAGATATGAGTTCAATTAAATGTCTATTTCTTCATCACTTAACAAAGCACAAAAATGGTGAAAAACACTAATTGTGTGAGTGGGGTTTAACTTTTTCTTTGTGAAAATGAATCCTTTAGATTACATCCTTCTTTGAAAAGCTAATTCGAGAATGCAATGCACCTTCTGAAGGAATGTGGGACCCCCAAATATTATGTGTGTCCTTCTAGGTGTCTTGAACACAACTTTTATGCCTCGTGATCAATATTGTAATTTTTTTGTGAAACACCTCTTTCACGCAACTTTAATCTTGCACACATCTCTTTTCTTGCATGAAACATTGTTTCTTTCATGCACACCCATTTACATAAAATTATTTTGCACCTACGAGCTCTGGATTTCACTTAATGTAGAACTTTTCAAATGTGTGTGGGTCACCTTCAATTGATATATCTCGTCAACCCCCACATACAAAAAACCACTATGTGTCACACAATATCCTTACGTGTTGCGCCAAACCCCATTTGACATCTCATTAGGCATGTAAGTCTCTTTTGCACCAACCTCATCTTTTCTAAACTTCTTGAATATTTCACGCATGTCATGCCTCTTTCATTTTTTGATTTTATAACCTTGAATCATGACTTGCGTAAAACTTTCCAAACTTTCTTTAATCTTGTGTGCAACATCCTTTTCCAAAAACACATTTATTCATTTCTTGATTTGCAGGCCCAAAAATTTGGAAAACACTGGAATATGGCACCACCTTAAAATGTAATTTTGTGCTACCTCCAGAACATCAATTCCTTTTTCATGATTATATTCACTGCATTACATAACCATTCTTCAGCTTTCATCACAAGATATCTTGATATGTATCTTTTGATCAAACAACTTTATCATTGTTAGATTTTCAATGAGAAGTACTGCAACTTTCCAATCTTCCAGCAGCTTTTTTCTTTCCAATCAAAACTGAATATGACTGGCATCATCTTTTCTCCCCCTTTCCTTTATAAGGCTTTCTTTACAATTTCTCCTAACTTATGGTATTTGTGAAATAAAAATCATAAAATCATCGTCTTATTTACTGAGGAAAGTATTATAACTTTCATATCATCATGGAAATTGTATTATTCTTTTCTTCATGTAAGATCTTACATGGTTTGCATAAAATAGTGATGCATTGCATGACCTTATTCAAATGATCATTAACCATTTATTTTTGGAACTTTAATTCCAAATAACATATCCAATAATCCTCAAATGGATGGTACTTCACAATTCATCATTGTTGTAGGAAATGTGTCACCTTTGACACAAGTTCTTTGAACATAGGATCAGTGCATATATCGTCTGAATTAAATTAATCTTCTTGTAGAAATTATCATGTATGACAACCAATGTTATGATTCTGTAATAAATTCTCCATGAAACCTCATATCATCCAATCTCCATTAACTTTTAAGTCCTTCTTAAACTCCTTGTTCATTTTGACCAATATTGACAACGGTTGACAACAAATACAATCTTCATACACAAAGTGGTCCCAATAATGTTATAGCAAGTCCGAAGTGGGTACATAACTGATTTTATGAATCATTACATATTATAAATGTTCTGATATATTTCCCAAAAAAAATTTCTATAAATTTGTGTGTTCCACAATTCCATAATACATTCCAAATTTATTATTTCGTGGATCATTTTGTTTCATTTAATTATTATTCATGTCTTATAAACTAAAATATTTATTTCATGAATAAATAATATGATATTTGATTTTTTGGGTATTGTTTTTAAATTTTATTCTCATTTCTCATACACTTATTCTCATATTATGCTTTTGTAACTCCCATATTTACACTTTCTGTGCATTTATGCTCGCCCTTTTTTACATTTCCACACCCCTGGTTATGAGGAAAGGTTTCAAGTAGTAGTAATAATGGGGAAGATCTATATGGGACACATTCAAAATCATTCCTGAATTAAGAATATTGTGTTCCGTGTTTCCAAATTTATTAAACTGTTATAGTTTATAGGAATGTGTCTATGTAATATAATAAATATTAATATAATATAGGTAATATCCATATATGATAATCCTAGTTTGAGGTGAACAAAGAATTTGAAAAATCAGTCACATTAACCAAATATTGAAATTTCATTTATAAGAATGTTTCTCCATGCTAGGAGGTTACAATAAGATAATTTTATTAAAAATATTAGAACAATTTCTATAGGGACTGAGCATAATTATACATAAGATCAAAATTAGATGGTTTTATGTTGCTGTGAAATTCATGGGAATAATACTTATAATTATTCATCCTCCTCTAATGGCCCGAAGGCCTTAATTTTTTTAAGGATTTAGAAAATCTAACTTTCAAGGCATGATGTGGAACCCTTAATAGGCCCATAGGTGTATGTATTACATGGACCATAAGCCTTAGAGTAATTTATTGCCCGTAGGTTTCAAACATTACATACAAACCAGACTAACTACTTGGAACTACTCCTCCCCAGCATCTTCATCATGAAATCATCTCTCCACCTTTGCATGGCTGTTCGGCTAGGATTTCTCGTGCATGCATGGGCTTGTCCCAATGGTACATGTTATACCCTCTCATTCTGGCCATCTGTGTAGCTTCTACAATGTAGAACGCCCCTTACTCATAATCCTTTAGGAACATGTTCCTTGTAGGTTGTCTGGTTTTGCATCTACACTTAAGGTGCCCCAAAGACCTTAAGGTAGCCTGAAGGCCTTGAGGTGGCCCGAAGGCCTTATTGACTCGAAGGCCTTGGTGGCCCGAAGCCTTAAAGGACTTGAGGACCAAATTGGTGGCCCAAAGGCCCAAACAAGGGAATATTCCTAGCTGCTACAGTCCTGATATAGTAGTTGCTCTGATACCTGGAAATTGTGCCTCTACTTGAATTTGATCCTGGGTCTCCTAGATGTACTTAAAGAGTCCTTAACAACTGGGCTGAGGATCATGTGCTTATAAAAATTGGACACATATATCATTACCCTAAAATATTAATGAATTAAGGGGGATAAATAATATAATAAATTAAAGTTACTTTCATAAGATTCTAGAAGTAGGAATTTCACAATATCATGATGTTATAATCCTTCCAATGAAAAATCAATTTGATTGTTTGGAAGATGTATCTGGAAAAAGTTACCAGGTTGGAAACCAAGTGGAAGAATTTTTGAAAACTATTTGGGGAAAATCTTCTTATGAATGAAATGAAAAGGATGGCGTAAATAAGAACGTTAAGTAAATTTTATTTATTGTAGGAAACTCTTTATAAGAAACTAAAAGGAACAACCCATGTATTCTAGATAATGGTTATTTTTCATACATGGTGGTGTAAGATTCCAACCTTATGTAGAGGCATTTCCTTATTAAAATTCATTTTAACTTATATTTTTTAGTAAATGAAGTGCTTCATGGGTGTATGGTATTTTTTGGGCCTTTACCAGGGGATTAGGAAATTGATTGATAACTAAAGAGGAAAAATAGTGTGCAACACCTAGTTGGTGAATAGAAAGCATGAACTATGTACCTTTCTAGGGAAATTGTGTGGCAAGAAATCCTCTTAAATAGAGTATGGTTCATGGTCACCACATGATTTTACATATTATGTATTTTCCCATAGGGGACCATGTGGCATTTCCCTCATGTATTAAGGTATCTATAATGTTGGCACAAATTTCGGCCAATTGTGCGGCCAAACCAAGCGACCCCTAAAAAGTGGGAATTTATAATTTTTTCCTTCTATTAATTTAATGATTATTCACCTAATTTATCCCATATTCCTCCGCCATAATATTATTTTATGAACCAAAACATCCTATAAATCTAAGGAATTATTCTCCTTTGATTCTTATGTGTTTGGAGTGTCGTTGGGTGTAAACCGAAGCTTTGGGTAAGTCTTCCACTTTGCTTCCTTCAATTTTATGGAAGATGTTTGGTTTGTTGTTCACTATCCATTTGATTCTTTATACCCTTTTTAGGGTTTTATTCATCTTAGTTGTTGAAGAATATTTAGTTTGAATCAATGATTGATTTTTGATGAGAATATGTTTATGAGATATGGTAAGATGTCTTAAATATCTATGTCATAGTCTCGATGTTTTTTATGTGTATTTGATTTTTATAATGTACTTATTTGGTGTGTTTTTTTATTTATAATGGAAATAAATATGTTCCTTGGTGTGAGGGTATAAACCCTTTTCTGGTCCTCATTGGGTTCATTGATGATTTGATATGGGACATAGGGATACCAATTGGGTATTTCAAACCATTGGAAATGAGTTGAATGTGTAAACATTAACATATAGAAATTCTAAATTAATAATAATTTATGATAGTTAAATTGTTTTATGGGTATGATTAAAAATGGGTAATTGAAATTATTGTGTGCTAGATTTTTGAAATTTTTAATGGTACTTTTTAAAGGATTGAAAGATTTATTTTGGATTTGATCCAGTTACGGTTTTAAAATAAGAATATGATGTTTTGAAAGTTGGAAAACTTTTAAATTGATATTTTTTCCTCAAGGAGATTTAAAATTTATATATATATATATATATATATTAAATGATGATTTAAAATGATTTGGTGGTTCCAATTTTTTTGAATATGAAATTATTATTATTTCAAATGGATAGAATTGGAAATGAAATCCTTAGGGGATGTTTTTGTTTTTCAATGAGTAACACCCATTTTTTAAAGGTATATATTCAAGATAATTTTAAATGACTATTTTTTATTTGTGTGTTATCATGGATTTTGAAATTAATTTGATGTTAATTATTTTCTAGTTGTTAAAATGCTATAAGGGGGAGTTTTCTAAAATGTTAAATGTGATAAATGAGTTATGGTTTGTAAATTGTATATGTGGTAAAATGAGATTATTCGTATATGTGTAAGATATTTTGAATGGTTAAAAATCATGTGAACATGTTTTAGTGGTACATTGTTTGAGTTATTATTTTAGACTAAGGATCTATGCTCCAAACTTATGGACAAAGGCTCCTTGTTTGGGTTGGGATAGACTGACTCTGTAGGCCCACATATGAGTTGTTGAGTTCGAATGTCAGATAGAGGCTCTCTATTCATAAATTGTGGAATGAGGTTCCTAATTGGGTTTGGCTACACTAATTATCCAATTCAATCGATGAGTTTCTTGGTTTGGGATTTCATATTTAGGCACTATACGCCTTGGAATATATGAATGTCTTGATTATCAGAATGAGGCTCTGAGGTATGTTGATGTGTGGATAGGTTATTGAGTTTTCCCTTGTGATTAAAATACTGTAACTTATTATATTGTGGCTTAGGCTCCTGATTTTATTGGATCTAGTTTAGTATTTTGGTTCACTCTTCACATCTTAAAGGATAATGTAGTGAATTAATAAATTGTTTAAATGTAAAACATGCCTCGATTGTTTCTTTTTTATTTATTTTAATTCAATTTCCTACATATAATATTTTATATAATTGTTATAGCTTTAGACACCATTGGTGGTGGTCTACTAAGTTTTACTAACACCCAACTGGAGCCACCACGACACTTGAGTTTTAAGAAGATGCTACTTGGTTTTTAGTACATGTTCATGATAGGGAGTTATTGTTTGGTTTTTTCTTGGCCTGATGAGTTGGAGCTTGGAAGGTCAAGACCATGTTAGGGCTCGGGTCAGTGATCAGGATCCTTGGGGTATATTTGGTTTTTAACTTAATTTTTGTGACCGACTAACGTTTAGAGTATTCAACATATTTTTTATTTCAAGTGATATTTGGTTACTTATTGTTCATTTCTTTTGTTGACCATTTATGGCTTAGATTGATTCTTTATATGTTGATATTACCTATTCTATGGTATCACTCTGATAAGTTGTCATAGTCTCCCCAATAGATCTCTATACACCCGCACTACTAGTCTATAGCCCCACATATGAAAGAAAACCAAGTTTCTTAGGGGGAATTAATGTTTTGTTTTGTTCTTTTATGGTTGATTTATTCTTCAACCTTAGGTGGTGAACTTGGATGTCAATCTATTTATTTATGAGGTTTTATATCTAGTATTGGTATAACAACAAATGTTTTTTGTGTTTATACATCATTATAGGAATATAGGATTGATAAGCTATTTGTATGTTTCCAACGATTTATAGTTATTTGGGAATAAAATGCTAGTAGTGTACTTTTTTCCTATGATTTAATCTTGTTGATCATTCTTTAAAATAGTTATCAATAAAAAAATTTTGAAATATGAATTTGAATAGAGAATTTATTATTGAAATATTGAGTTAATATAAACTTTTATTAATGTTTACAAGATTGGGTTATGAAAATGGGAAATATTGAAATGAGAAAACATGGGTATTAAATGTTACTGCTTAATTAAAAAGGGAAATAAGAAATTTTGTAGGGACAATGGGAATGGGTATCCCTGGTTTTTTAATTGGACCCTATGAATGGGTGTATTGGGAAGTGATATTTTGCTAGTTTTTGAATGTGGTTTTGGTCATGAGATTTTGTGGGGTTTGACTTATGATAAAATAGGTGTGCTTTTTTTACCCTCTATAGGGTTGTGCCCTTGGGGTATGAGATATTTTCAAGTAATTTAGGATTGGAAACCCTTATGGGTTGTGACCATGCGAGTTTTATTTTGTACCCCAAAGTAGTTGGTTGGATTATAGTGTCAATGTTTGTGTATGGGTATCCTTGGTGTTCCACCAATATTAAATTTTCACAAGGGTGCATTAGATGCAGTGTATTTTGGATTGGGGGAAGGAATGCTTCCCAGGAGAAGTTAGTTTTTTAGTTTTTATGTGTATAAATATAGTGATATTTAGTGAAATTTTCTTAATTTCAATCCACATTAGGGCATTGGTATCATTTTAATTTCAGGGATACCTATAAGAGAGGTAGATAGGGGTTCCTAGTGACTTTTTTTGTATATATAATAGGTATACATTTCTGAATTTAGCATTAGAATACAGAGAGTGTTTCTTAGTTAGAGTTTATCCTAGAGCGATAAGTTAAAATGGATAAAGGTTTTGTATATACAACTCAAGTTTGTGATATGAGTAAAAATATTTGGAAATTGAGGGTAGCCTCTGTGGAGGTTATCCTTGTGTTGTAGGTTTCTTGGAATGTGAAGAATGGGTGGTTGCTTCCGAGGTGGAATCGATGCAAGATTGGTGTCGTAAAAGTGTATTTCTATGCCTGGATTTTTTTCTTAGGGAGGCACTTGAGTTCTTCTCGTTGTTTGAAATGATGTTTTTAAAGGATGGATAATTTGGGTGTCTAACCCATATTTATTGAATACGGTCGATGGAAGCCTCAATGATAATTTAGAGTGGAAAATACGAGGGTGAAAAAAGCATGGATGGATTTTTTTTATGGAGGTGAAACCTAAGGATAGGGTGGTCATGTAGCTAGGATTGATTGTATGAATTGTTTTTTGGGACATGTTGAAATTGAATTGAGTATAATGAGGATCAAAGTCCAAAATGCATGCTAAGATGATTAACCTATTGTTTAGATCTACCTCTAGTGAATTACGACCATTATGTTCTAGAGTTGGGTTCAGGGTTTGGTCGTAAGAATTTCTGAGACCTTGAAGACTCTGAGGAGGTCCAGATGTGGGAATGTACTATAAAGTCACGATACCATAGGGTATGGGTGAATATGTGTCTTGGGATTAGTTCAATTTGTTCTTATGTGTGATCACAGTGGGAAGCATAGGTTAAGAGTTAGATATATTGGTTATAGTTCTATTTGGTGGAAGTTGTATTTCCTTGTAAATATTCAGGGTCATGATGGAATAACTCGAGTGAGAAAATGGTGATGGTGCGAAAGGGAATGTTGGGTCATGACTTCATGGAATAGGTTCATGAAGATGTAGTGATTTTTGGTTGGAAATCCCATTAAATTTTTGTTGAGTGATTATGGATAAGACTTGTGTAGGCAGTGAAGAACAATGCCTCCAGTTGGTTATGGTCTCCCCATTGTGGGAGGTGACATCGAAAATGGATAGCTTATGATAGTGTTCATCAATGAATACATAGAATAAATTACCTAGAGAAAATCATTCCCAGAATCATAACGTCATCCTGGGAACACTAAGAGAGATCTTGCATTACACCTATCTACCCTAAAGGGTGTTTATTGGATATAGATCATTTTTTAGGATATTCTCTTGTAGTGGTATATTTGGAGTCATTACATAGGGATTAAACCATTGACTTGTTATAGGAGAGGTCATCGTGATATATTGAATTTCGAATAATTTTATGGGTTCCATTCTTATCTTCTGAGAATGACATTTGGATGATGTTTGTCTTGTTTATATAGTGGAATTTGGACAAAAACTTGTGAGGAAAATTTATTTTATTCCTCAAGAAAGTCTTGGTGAGCCATAATTTGGATGTGGATAGATTCAACCATTGGTTTTGGGCTTGGGTTGGTTTTAAAATAAATCTAAGATTCTAGTTCTAGAGTCAATAATGGGAATGATAAGACAGGAAATGGATTATGGAAATGGAGGTTGGGTGTTACAACCTCATCATAGTTTTGGGATGGAATCTAGTAGGTGTGTTTGGGTGACCATGGAATTCTTTTAAGGGTGAAGGAATCATTTTCATGTGAAGGGGAGATATAAAAATAGTGAATACATATATTCCATTATTTTTTGGCCTTAGACAACATCACTCGGTAAGGAATATGATCAAATTTTGTGAGTATTAAACATCCTTTGAAGGATGTTTTGGAATGTTAAGAGAGTTTCAAAAATTTAAATGGGTTTTGAAGCAGAACATATTCATCCTTAGTCAATTTGAGGGTGTAAGAGGTTCTTGTGTTCAAAATGTTTATTGGTGTCAATAAGCACGATGGCATATTGGAAGGTAATGGGTTCCATGATGGGGAAGTTTTACTTGATGTCAAGCAAAGAATTTGGTATGTGATTTAAATGATGGTGGTATGACTTACGTGAAAAGGTTTCATGGCCAATTGAAAATGGTAGCACATCAATAGTGGAAGATGCTTTTTTTGGGAAAAAACAAGTTGGGGTCTGATATGGTATATTCAGCGGAACAGATGTGGTATGTATATTCCACCTCCAGTTTTTTATTATAATAGAATTATTGTATTTAAAATAAATTAAAACATGAGATAGATCATGTCGTTCTTAGCTGGAAATAGGATGGTGTGTGTATGTTCACTCCAGTTGGATTCGATGAAAATGATTGATGTAAGTTTTGGGTGGTATTCTCATCGATATTTGGTAATGGTGAGTATGTAAATGTGTCATGTAAGTTTTGAAAGTTGAGTTTAGGTGCTTCTAGACTCTTTTTCAATGGTGGAGGTTCCCAACACCGGGAGATGGTGATAGTGAGATTAAGTGTATGGTGGGTAGAACTATAGTGGGAAATTGGTCAATTGATTATATGAGTGGTGGTATGGGTTGGATGGGCTCGAGTGAGAACTATCATAGTGTTTTATATTTTTTTAATGAGCATTGTCTTGGGTTTGGATAGGTTGTGTTCCATGAGATAAAGGTAATTATTGGTTTTTGCTTCATTTGTTCGGATATGGAGTGTGGATATTTGTCCTCAAGTTATATATCAATGTATGTTAGGTAATGTGGTTGGGATATGTGGTTCATTCATTTAAAAATAGCTTGGTCATCATTATAATTATAGAATCTATGTAAGATTTCACGAAGATATTTAGAAAATGATTTGTGGAGAGGATCAGATAAAATGTGTTCTGATTAGGTCTTCAAGGGTTGTATAGTCATTTTTCGGTATCCTTTTATGGGATGGTTTGGTGAAATTACCTATAATTTTATCATGTGATTTATATTGGTAATTATGATTTTGAGGTTGATACGTCCTTGGAGGGGCACTCAGTTTACGAGTGTGGATCACGGTGGGAAATTTTCTTTGGTATCACTAGTAATTTGGTATGACTGTGGTGATGGTGTGGCCATTTTTAGGATAAAACATGGTAAATGATATTTGGTAGCTTGACCATGTGTCCCAAAAAATTAAAGGATTATTAAGGCATGGAAGTGTGGCTCAAGGATGAGCTGTTATAATATGAGGAGGTTCTAAGATCCCGAACATTATTAGAGGTACTTCATTGTTAATTTTTTGGTTATATATCCATTTTTGTATATTGATATGGTTCTTTGGTGTATGGAATATTTTTGGGGTGTCTTTGGGGTTTGGGACATAAAAAGAGAATGAAGGAGTCCAAATAGTGTGTAGCATATGGTTGTTGCACAATTATTAAAAATTGTGTTCCTGAAAAATGAAGTCATGCAGCTAGACCTCCTCTCAAAAAGATGTTGACAAACTAGAACCACAATGTTTTCCAAACCATGCGGGTTCTCCCAGGATACTATCTGGAATGACCCCTCTATGTCAGAGGGATCCAGAGTATTGGTAAAAGGTTTGGCCAACTATGAAACAAAACCATGCGGCCCTTAAAAAGTTACATTTTCCAATATTGGTCTCTTCATCCTAAATTTATCCCATATGTAGCCTCTAGAGTCTTGGGTGACAATCCAAACCCTCATAGACTTCCCAGGGATGATTCTTCTCTGATTTATAGGAATTTTCCATGTCGTTGGGTATGAACCGTTGTCCCGGGTAACTCATTAACTTTGTTTCCTTCTAATGTTTTTGTAAAAGTTTTAGGATGTTGTTTCCTCTCTTTATAAAGATCTAAACCATTATTTATTCTAGGTTTCCTTCATATTAGTAGTTGAGGTGGATTCAGTTTGATCAAGGGTTTCTTATGGATGAGTGGTTGTCTACGATCATGAGTTATGTGGTCCTAAATCTTTTTCCCATAGTCTCGATGTTCAATATGTGTATGTGGTTGTTCCAACTCACTAATTTTTTGTTTTTCAGTTTCATCATGTATGGAATTTAATTTGAACTTTATTTTGAGGTGTAAAACCCTTTTTCTATCCCCATTGGGCCATTAAGGATTTGATATTGGACTTAGGGCTACCCATAAAGTATTCCAAACCCTTATAAATGAGTTGAGTTAGTAAACATTAGGATGGGAAAATTCTGAAAAATAATAAGTTATTATGGTGAAATTGGTTTACAGGTAGGGTTAAAAGGGGGAAATAAAAGTAATTGTGTGATAGTTTTCTTAAATTCCTAAAGGGATTCTAAAATGGTTTGAATGATGTTCTTCGTATTTGATCTAGTTATTGTCTTAAAAAATAATATGATGTTTTGAATGTGGGAAATATTTTAAAAGGATTCAATGTCCTCTAGGTGATTTAAAAAGTGGTTTTGTTTATATATTTCAAAATTTGATTTGAGATGAGGGTGTGGTTAACCTTTTTGTATAAAGTCATTAAGGATTATTTGAAGTTTTTAGAATAGGAAATGAAATACTTGGGGCATGGTTTATTTTTTCAAATATTATGAACCTTGTTTTAAAGTGGTTTCATCAAGATTATTTTAAATTAAAATTAGAATTTTTTTATAGTGCATTTGGAAATAAACATAATGGTAATAGTTTAATAGTTGTTAATATTTAATAAGGGTAATTGTCTATAATGGTATATGTGTTTAATGAGTTGTGGTTTTCAAATTATCTATTTGTTGAAATGAGATAAGGCATGTAAATGGTAAATATATTTAATGGAAAAAGAAGCATGTGCACATGGATTAATGGTTAGTTGTTTTATTTAGGATGTCAAACTGGGGATCTATGATCTGAATATATTGATTGAGGGTCTTAGTTATGGTTGGTCCAGACAAATTCTCTAGGCCCCATAGATGAATTGTTGAGTTTGGATGTCATACTAAGGTGATATTTTCCAAAACTATTGATTGAGGGTCCTGATTGGGTTGGGATAGACTGATTCTCTAGTCCAACTAATGTATTTCTAGGATTGGGATGTCAAATAGAGGATATATTCTCCAAAACATATAGACATGGTTTCATTATCAGATCATGGATCTAAGTTATGTAGATGAATTATTTGGTATGTGAGTTCCCCTTTGTTATTAATAGTTTATAACCCCTTATTCTATGGCCTAGGCTCCCTGTGTGACCATATCTAGTTTAGTTGGTTGGATGTCCCTAGAGATATTATAGGAAAAAATTGTGAATTCATAAATTGTTTAAATGTTAATCATGACTCCCTTATTTCTTATTTAGTTATTAGACATTGATTACCAATAAAAATTATTGTGTAGACTAGTTAGTGGCTTAGACACCATTAGTGGTGGCCAACTGAGTTTTACATATACCCTACTTGGTCGACCATGGAACTTGGGTACCTGAGAAGATGCCAATTATTTTCCAGTATGGATTTAGAGTATGGACCTAGTGTTTTTTGTGGATATGGGATGATGAGTTGTAGCATGGTATTTCAAGATCTAATTGGGTATCGGGTCTATGTTCCTGATCTTTTTGGTAGTTTTGTTTTTTAAATTATTTGAGTTATTTTCTGACCTGTATTGTATTCGTCTTATTGTTATATCATGTGATTCATGGTTTCTTATTGGATTTTACATGATGTTGTTCAATTTATGATTCAGATTTTTTCATAAGCCTCCACTGTATGGGGAGGCATTCCCAAGGCTATGAAATGACCCATATAAGGGCACCATATATATTCTCTACAAGTCTAGGGATGTTAAAATCAGATATTTTAAAATATTGAAATTCTTTGAAAATAAAGATGGATGAGTAGTTATGTTCGAGAATAATTGTTCCATAAAAATTAAAGGAAATGCAACGGTTGATATTGAAGCTAAAAATTTTAATTTTAAGAATTTTATATATATCGATGGTCTAAAAAAATATTAAGTGTAATTAAAATTTTTGATGATGCGAAAGGATTTATCTTCATAATAAATTATCATATCATCAAATGTGTAAAATATGGAAACATTATAACTCAAAAAGAAAGAACTTGTAGAAAATTTTCCAAATAAGATAACATTATGTCTCTTCTTATCTATGTGATGACGGTGAAAAAAAAAATGTGGCACCATATATGTTGGAATCATGGGTGTAAAATCATGAAAAAACATTCTTAAGATGATGTTGTATAAAATTTGACACCATTGAATAGAATATAAGATGAATTTTTCATAAATTTTTAGAAAGGGAAATTAACTACTAAAATCCATAAGTATGTTGACATTCAGTATACCAAATCTATTGAACGTATTCATGGAGATATTTTTGAACAAATGATACATCAATAAACAAAATGAGATATATAATTGGTTACATTAATTGATTAATTCACTTGAATGACAACCATTTTGTTTTCTAATATTAAATTGGTGCCTATAGATATATTTATATATTTTTAGAAGAGAAGTATAGAATTAAATGGGGATTTTATTGGGAAAATAGAAATTGATAATGGAAAATAGTTCACATGAAATCCCACTGAATCTCATCTAAATAATAATAGAATCAAAAATTAATATACTGCTCCATACACCCCACAACGAAATGGAGTAGTTAAGGGGAAAATAGAGGGTTAATTGAAATGATAGGGATCATATTTTGATAATAAAAAAACTACATTATAATAGAGAGATTCTATGAGTGTTGTTGTACATTTACAAAACATATGTTTTCTAAGGCCCAAATTCCACATGACTTCCTAGGAAATGTTTTATAACAAAAAATTACCTTCATTTAAACACTTTAATATTTTTTTAAGTCCCTATTTACTAAAAATTAAAAAATTTATTCTAGTAAATTTTGATGAGATATATAAAGACTTAATTTTAATGAGATAATTATCCAATGTAATAAGTTAAAAATATTATAAAAAATATTTGAAAAATTTAGTGAATTCCTTTTATGATAAAGTTGTTAAAAATAAAATTCCCTTAAAAACGTTTGTTGAAAATATTTATAAAAATAAAAAAATATTTCCAATGAAAAGTTTCATGAAAAACAATAAAATAATGTTTGTAAGGATTCATAAGAATCAAGTAGTGAGGAAAGTGAAGTAGAGAAGAAAAAATTCAAAGATCAAACACTACAAAAATGTTTCAATCTAAAAATATTATTGGGAATCATAAATATTTGGTACAAACAATAATATGGATGAGATTATAAAATAATAAATCTCTCATCTCATAGATAGAACCAAAACAAGCTAGATATGCAGTTGAACACGATGAGTGGGGTGACATGATGAAAAAAATGGATCATACTGAGAAAAATAACTCTTGGAAACTTTTTCCAGGTTTAGGATATAAAAAGTTACTGGGACAATTATTGTGTATAGAAAAAAGTATATCCAACATGGGGAAGTATTGGGAAATAAAGAGACACTTATTTGTAAAGTCTATTCTTATGTAGATGTTTTGGATATTGAAGAAACGTTTTCCCCCTTTTCAAAAATAGAAACTATAAGAATGTTATTATGATTGGATGCATATAGAAGTTAAAATGTTTATTAGATAGATGTAAAGTTATATTTAATTATTGGTGTTAATGGATAAGAAGTTTAAATTGTGAAACCTTGTGGTATTATACTTGATTAGGATAGAAGAAAGTTTTTAAAATTTAATAATTCTATGAATGGGTTGAAATAATCTCCACATGCTTGGTATTGAAAAAAAGATAATTGTTCTAGGATGTTGATTTTTTCTAAATGAAAAGTTGATATTAAATTTTATGTTAATGAAGTTAACTTTAGTAGGCATATTTTAATTTTGTACATATAAGATATAATTTCTAATGGAGATAGAGATAAAGTTTGTAAAGAATTTACGAAGGAAATGAATAAGAATAATATTATGTACATGTTATGATAATTAACATTATTCCATGGTTAAAATGTTCAAAAATAAGAAAAATAAATTTTTGTCAATGTCATTAAATGTATTCCATTGAATTGTAATAGATTTTTTCTATATAATAATGTAAAGAAGTTTCTAATCCAATTTAATTTTGAATAAGTTGAGTAAAGATGAATGTGGGAAAATTTTGAATCAGAAAGATTTTTGAATTTTTATAGGATGTTCACTTTATCTTACAGCCTCAAAACCAAATAATGTTTTTTTGTGACTTTATATGGCATATATCAAAGTGATTTGAATGAATATCATATGTTTGAAATAGATATAATTTTTAGATTTGTTAAAGGGACAATATAATATAGGAAAATGTAAAAAATATGATTTGATGAGAACGTCCATGGTTATACTATAGTTTATTGGGTTGCAGATTGCAATAATAGAAAATCAACTTCAATAAGAATATTTTCTTAGGAGAATTTTGTGGGAGTTAGCACAGTAAGGAACATAGTTCAATAAATATGAATATAGTATAATTAGAATATATTTCATCTATATAGGCTTATAATCAAATATGGTGGATTAATGTTCAGTTGGATGATTTGATAATTCACATTTTCAAATCATTTAAGATACCATGTGATAATAATTGTACAATTTTTATTTCTAAAAATTATGTCCAACATTGAAGATAATATTAAAATGATATTACATTTGATTTTATAAAATAGAATGTTTTTTATGAGATGATGGAAAAATATTCTATGAAATATTATATTGTTAATGTTTTCACAAAAGTAATGCTAAAAGAATGGTTTATGGATTTGATTGTGAAATTTTTTGTTATGCCTCCATGAATGACTTATTAGTGTTCTAATGAAATACCCCCAGTGTTCTTTGGATTATTTTTATTAATGAGGAGAGAAATTAAAAAATATTACAATAAATTTTTTCAATTATTTCTATAAGTAATATGATGTTGTGGTTATCATAAAATGGGAAAAGAAAAAAGGGGAGAGTGGAAAATTGCGATTAAAATAATTAAAATATCAATGTGGGGGGTTTTATCTTAACATAAATAGTAATTTTATTATCACTAAGGGAAATAATTCCTTCAAAACATTATATTATACAATGGGGTGGTGTAAGGACACACTTTTTTAAGAAGGGTTATCTTTGAGAAATTCTTTTGAACTAGTCTATGTGACAAAAATGATGGGTGTTAAATATTTTTAATTAATGATGTAAAAAATAAAAAGGGGGATATTTATGATCCTTTGTGAGGATTTTATAATAGTTTTTTTCTAAAAACTAATATTTTATTAAAATATGTTTTCCAAAAATAGGAAAATATGAGTTAGTGGAAATCATGATAAGAAAGTTTCAGAGTCTAGATGTAGATAGTGTAACAAAGTTAATAGATAAAAGATGTAAGAAAACTATACTTTTAGAATGATCCAAATATCTATCTACAAAAATTATATGATTCCATATTTTTTCTTCAATGTTACTAAGCATCATGAAATTATTTACTGATTAAATCTTTTTTCTAAAAGGAGTGTTGTATTTTTTTGGCCATAGAGGTTGTGAACGCAGTTTACTTGACATAACTATGCTGAATTAAGAAATTTACAAAGATTAAGATTTGGAACTAAGATTTATGGACCCAAAAAACAAAAATTGATAAATTTCAATAAATATAGAATTTTGATGTTTTTGAAGTTCAGTGAAGTTTAACCATGCTTCTGATCAGAAAACAATTTCAGATATATGGTTTGAATGATGTTTATTATAAATTCTCTGATTTTGAAAACAACTGAGTTTGTGAAAAAAGGTTAGAAGATAAAAATGTTAAATTTTGTAAGTATAATAAGGAATTGTTTTAATAAGAAACTCTGAAATATAAGTATTTATTATGAGATATACTTGAACAAATAGATGCAGTAGATTGACCAGACCTAACAATGTTGGTCAGGTTATTTTGAAAAGTAAAGACACATAAATTAAAGAGATTATTAGTGTAGAAAATGTGAGATAAATCCAAGAAAAACATTTATTAAAATATAAAATCACTTGAAAACCCAAGTAACATAACAATATATTTTTATAACAAATCCCTTTAATAATTTTGAATGTGGGGGAATAGACATTAAATGATGAAGATATTTTCTAAAAAAGAAGATATTTAGTTTACTATTATATATATAATTCCATACATACTATAATAGATGATAAATAGTGGAAAAAGACTCTGAAATGATAAATTTTTAAATCTATTGATTTTTTTACTAGATAGAGATAGTTCAAGTAAATAATGTCTTTAGAAGTTACAATAATTTTGTGAGCAATCATCAGTTTACTTGGAATGAATTATGTTTAAGGTTCTGATGTTTTGAAACTCTTGGTATGAAATTCCATTGGATGATATTTTCATAAGGATGACTATATAAATATTTTTTTCCAATGTTTGAGCTAATAAACATGGTCTATACTGAATAAATATTTTGTATTTTAAGTGAGAAAGTGAATTAGATAGATTAAGAGTATTCTGTCTAGAGTTCCAGGTAGAGAAGTTTCAGATAATAAATATCCCGACTAAAATATTGGCAGAACACTATAAAATTATAAATTCAGTAAAGTTGATATTTATAAAAATATTTAGAATTTAATAATATTGAAAAATACTCTATAATAGTTAAGAAGTTTTCAGTACCACTCAAATGAATCTCAAATATTAGATAAATTTAGATTTTTGAATTTTAGTGAGCAGTAAAATATTTCAGGGTTCCCTCCATTCTAAATTATTGAGCACCTATAAATATATGTGCATAAGTACATTGTTAATATGTATCTATTTACACAAAAAATAATCCAAGTTTATTTAGAAATTATTTTAGATTGATTTTCTAACTGAAGTCTAGTTTTATGTTTAAGATTTTCAGAAATAATTTTTGGTTAGAAGATCAAAGAACACATGTTCAGAATACTAAACTGGGGAGAAATAGAGATGTAATATCATATTGAGTTTCAAGAAGAATATTGTGAGGTTCTATGTTTTTCTAAATTATATAGAATAGAATATTTCTTTATTAAATATTTGAGAAATGGTGGAATAGAAAATAGATGATTGGATTGAGTATTTTTTAAAAGAAAAATCAGATGTTGGAACATTTGAATGAGTTTTTGGGAGGGATCATTATTGGAGTATATTTCACAAAGATACATACTTGTGTTGTGTCAAAACTTTTGTATGAAAATTTTATAAAATGATAGGAATTTATTTATTCTTTCCTATTGGGAGATATAAGGTGTCTAAGGGGAGTTGGCACCAAATTTATATTTACTCATTAATTATATTAAATTTCTTTTAATTGATGGTTGTGGCTATAGAAAGGATTATTGTTTGTACACTGAGGTTGAACCTTATAAATATTATATCCATTATTTATATTCTAACATTTTCTTGAATAAGAGTTTCCTAAAATTTAAAAAGTAATGGACTCTAACAAGTTGTAGTTGTTCAGATTCAAAATGGTCAAATTTATAAAAAAAATTACCAATTCTGATCGCACATATTATTGATTCAATGATCCTTAGAAACTTCATGATTTTAACTCACTTTTCTAATGTTTTAATTTTTAAAAATTTAATTGTAATTATTTCTCAAGGTGTTTATAAAATTTAATACATGGTATATGTATTTAATAAATTGAACCTTATCTATCTAATATCATGGTATTTGTGATGATTCTCTCACTTTTCTATAATTATTACTCAAAATGATTGTGGTTAGATAATATTAGGGTCTGTGTTAATAAATTAGTTTTTTTCATTATATATAAACCTTTGGAATTTTCATGAGAGTGTGTATGAATTGTTGCTAATTTCACAACTAAAAATTTTCCCCCTGAAAACATTAATTTTTCTGAATGTAATTGTTCTTATTAGTAAGAGTAACATCAATTTAAACAAATTAGGAAAAATAATAAATCTTTCAAAATTCATAAAACTAAAAAAATAAATTTAAAAATAAATAAGAACACCATCATAATTTAGTGTAATTAAAATATAACATTTTGATTAACAATTCAGAAACTCCAAAAAAGGATATATTTAACATGTGGTTCATGTTTAAATAATTCTTCACTATTATCCAAAAGAAATAAGATATTTGATAACCTAAACTAAGGTGTCCACGATCTAAACAAAAACATCATCCACATAACTTGTTATATGGTTTAATGTTTTTATACTAGAAATTTCATAGAATATCAAAATTAGGCATCTCTATCCGGAAGTTCCATAAGGATGAGCACGATTAGTATCATGTCTAGGTACCTTTTATTTTTTCAAATACACACATTGGAAATGTAACACCACAAGATTTCATATTATGTTATTTCTTCAATGTAATTCAATAACTTTCACTACACGCAACACAGAGTTCAAGCGCACCACAAGATTACCAAACTAGCCGTTCAAAAGCGGTTATGAATAGTATTAACTGAATTTTGAACATTATATAATCCTTATAATTTTAGAATCCATATTATGAGTTTCTTATACATAATGTAAGAACTAATTTATTTATTTTCAGATAAAAGTAGTATTTTTCAAAAAAATGCATTTTTACCGTCTTTTAATTATGAACCCTTTTTAAATATAATATTTGAAACATTCATATATTAAATTTGACAAAATAAACTTCATATTTAGAATTAGGATATAAGAATTTAGTTTCAATAAATTTTTGGTGTTTTTCCGATAACTTTCATATTTTAGTGAATAGTGAAAAACACTGTATTTTAACTAAAAAAAACTTTTTTAATCAAAATAATTTATAGTGTTGAATTATAAATTTTAATGGTTTATATGTATAAATTGATTATATTTTTACCATTTAATCCAATTCTGGTCATTGTAATTAATTTCACTTTGAAATTGGATATAAACAAGTGTCAATCTTTTGATAGTTATTATTTCTTAAAAATACGCGTTTTGGATTTGACAATGGGAATTAATTTTAAATTAATAAATGAAACATAAATGTTTTGAATTTGGTAAAACATACATCATTTTTGGATTCGGAATATCAAAATTAACCTATGGTGAATTTTTGGTATTTTTCTGAAAACATTCAATTTTTGATAAATAGTTAAAAAACTGAGTTATAGTTTAAAACCAAATATTTATTTAAATAATTATTTATTTAATTTAAATTTATTTTAGTTCCAAATAGATAAATAATACATATATTATTTCAATTTAATTCATTGAAGTTAGTTTATAATAATTTTAGATATATAAATAGTTTATTGATCTTTTCACCGTCTTTTACCCATCTCCTTGGAGAATTTGAAAATTCACATAAAACTTAATTTTACCACTTCTGTGAATGTAATTTCGAAAATTTAGGAGACACGGTTAAGATAAAGGAGTAAAATTTGGTTCAAGAAGATAAAAATATTTTTTTGTGAATAGTAACTTTTTACTTTTATTTACCACATTTAAAAATAAATAGGGTAATTAAGGGTAAAAATGATATTAATATTACCCTAACACATGTCCTAATTCTATTGGACAAGCTTATCTCGAAAAAAATCAACCTTAGGAATAAAATATTATCATTTAGGTCCACTTGGATTAGATTTGGACATTTATTATTATTTAATTCAAAGAAGAGTTAAAAGAGTTAAAATAAAAGTTTAATAACTAAACCATTTTTAATATATGGTTCTACATAAGATAAATTAGATTATAAACATTCATTAGAAAGATAAAAGTATTTCCTACATAATTGTATTTTATTTAATAATTTTAGACATTAAATGGTTTAATTTATTTATGACACAATAATGATGCAGTAATTACATAATTAATGAAATATTAAAATAATTGATAATATAAATAACCAAATAAATGAAATTTGAGACTTTTTATAAATTAAAATAATTTTCTAGGTTAATATGAAATTTTATGATTGGTTATATGAATTTTTTTCTATGTAATAATTCTGTTATGAATTTATCAAAAACAAAAAATCCAATAGTGTCAAAATTGACATAAAATTGTTTTTAAATCAAATATTATATGATTAATTGATATTCTATTCCTAAAAATCTAAGGATCGGAAAAAAGACTTATATCATGATAGTTTTATCATTAATGGACCACTTGTAAGTATCTTAGAAGTTTATAGTAAGTTTATTAACCATATAATATAAAAATACATAGAGAGATGGTAAATGTTAAACTAATTAACTAAGAGTTAAAACTAAAAGATAAGGTTAATAAAGTGACCCAAACGTTTCTAAAACCTATTGGTTGAGTGGATGTAGACCCATTACCACCTTATCATGGAAATAAATAAATTTTGATCCATTATAAACTGAATATGAATTTATTATAAAATAATATTTTATGTTTTTTCTAAGGTTCCCCTCACCCCTCTTATAAAAGGGAACTCCCCCTTCTCTCTAATTCACACCTTCAAATCCTTTTGACTCGGACAACCCCTGAAAAACTATTCTCTCAAATTCCCTAAATTAAAACTAGAGTCCTTATTTTGATCAGAAATCCAACTTAAGGATCCCTTTTGATCAAATCAAAAGAAAGAACCCGAAGAAGAGGTAATGTTTTCACCACCCTCTTTCAAGTTCCTTTCTTATTCCACTTCTTATTTCTTTGTTATTTCCATTCTAAAAAAATAACTCCAGTATCTTCTATATAATTTGATGTTATTATAAATATGGTACAACAATATTCAGTATTCTATCCATCCTTTGAATGACATGTCACTATATGTGTGTACGTACTACTTACCGTCTCCACGTCATGGTGTAATTGTTATTCAATACATTATTTCTTGTATGGGTATAATAATGAAGTGTAATTCATGTAAATAATAAATATAAAATGATAATTATTCTGTATATATGATACACCATCCAATTATATATTATTTTTATATCAAAAGAATGATATTTTCCCTCGTGCATACGTACGGACTACCGTCTCCACGAATGTGATGAGATTCATTTCTCGTCGTATCTATTCAAGTATAATTATCATTAGATGATTAAAAATAATGTTTAAGGACTTGATATCATTCTTTATATTAATAAGATACAACCTATCCATAACAAACATGTCTTACATAACAAAAAATATAAAATAAAATGTGTATGTTAACACCTGAAACAACTATAATACTAAGATATTATTAACAAAGAAATGTTAAAAGATCATATATGATATCATATTTATGTATATAATTATTGTATAATTTAATAATAATGATTTAACTATTATACAGAAGGTTAACCTACCCTCGACCGAGGAAAAGTAAAAGGTAATGGATTATTTCACAATCTCTTCATTATCCGAGATTGTTTATACGTAATTATCTACTAGGACCTCTTTATCATCCACATTCATGTTTCTTAAAAATGTATTTCAAAAAATCCTTACTATTTTACAGAATATAAGTTAAATTCATTTATAACCTTGTTTGAATTATTATAAGAAGTTTATAAAGGAATATTTCCATCGTTTTCCAAACAAGGTCTTTTTAACCTTGTCGACAGAATTAAGGTAACAATGTCATTTTTTAACTTATACAGAGGGTGCGGCTATTTTCCGCCGTTATAAAATCGCTGAAACTTCCCTTACAAGCTTATAAGAATATTTTGAAAGTAAAAGTTCTATTTTATAATTATGTGACTTTTAAATTGTTTCAAAATTAATATTTTAATAATTAGTGAAAGGTACTCTTTATCAAGATCAGAATATTAAATGTTTTAAATATTTATCTTTCTAAATCTTTTTAATTAATGTCCATGATTTCAAAATGATTTTAAGGATTTATTTATATTTACATGAATGTTTTGAAATGATATTTTTTTTCAAAAGTATCAAAGTGGTATGGGACACTTTGAGTTAAAAATCAATTTCAAATTACTTCCTTTATAAATGTGAGACTTTTCAATGATTTCCAAAAAAAAGATATTTCTCACAAATAGTTTTGATTTCATCTATGTCAACATCCTTTGATGGATTTTAAGATTCTTTAATGTTTATTTATTATGATACAAAACTTCCATATTGTATTGAAGGTTTTCTGATATTTTTGACTGTGGATGTGTTATTTTTAAACCATTCATGATTTATGGAGAAAGTATTGACATTTCGTATGATGGTTTTAATACTAATGTTTATGTTATGTTTAAACCTATTCATATGAGGAATGCATTGGACTTAGTAAGTGACGGGTGGATCCTTCTATAGCTCCTCGATGCATTGGTAGGTCTCATGAGACAAACTAGTGTCTTGGCACAAGGCCTTGAAAAAATCTTATTTGTAGTCTTGGAACATGGCCTTGACTCTATGGTTATGATTGTCTGGAATTATGCATTCCATCATTATGAAAGTGGTTATTGATATTGCATGTGATTATTCAACTAGTATAATATCCATGTGAATAAGTAAAAGGAATTAATTCATTTTATTTTTGCCATATTATTTTGAAGTTCAAGTTTGAAAGGCTTTTGTTTTACTTATACATAGCCTTAAATGTTTATGCTTATTTATGAAAGTTTCTTCTATATTGTTATCCTTACTGAGAATCTGAGTTCACCCCTTTTAATGTTTTATTTTTCCCAGGATTTGGAGAAGTATTTTATGAATGACATGCAGGGATAGTATAAGGGGATATTAATACAAGATATTGTTGTAGTTTTTTTTTCACTTTATGATGTAATGTAAGACTTGTGAATATATCTAGTGATTCTAAGGCTACTAAACTAATCGTCCTTTAGAGACATGATCTTTTATGATCATGCTAATGTTATGTAATAATGCACCGAATCTGGGTAATTGTGGTCGGGGTGTTACATTTGGTATCAAGGAAGTTTAGTACAAACCTTGTAAGCTATATTTAGATAAACTCTGATTAGAGCACATAGACCTAAGATGGACTTTGAGGATTGGTGTAGAATAACTTCCTAGAATTTTGGTATTGTGGAGATTTTATGATTTTTCCAAGAAATACATCCCTGCCTAGATACGAGTAGGTAGAGGCGGCTATGGCACAGATGTAACTAGGGGTAATACCTGAAAACACCACTTTGAAGTTGACTCAAATGGGAACTGGTGCACGACAATGGGTCTTGCTGCATTATTGGTTACGACACTCCTAGGGGATATTCTGAGGATAATTCTCATTTTCTTTACAAACCATTTTGAAGGGTTTATGAGTATATACTTCCTCAATGAAAACATTTTTATGATTATGGATTATATCCATAAACTGTTCAATTTATTTTTATTGTTTTACAAGTTTGGATTTATGTATTTCAAATCATAAAATAATCTAATGTATGCCATTGTATATAAATGGTGCCCAGTAGAAGGAATGTGAACTTAAGAAATACTTATGATCCAAAGAGTAAGAAGGATCATATATTTCACAGTATTAAACCAACATTTAGATGGGAAATAGTCTCCCATGTATTCTCAACATATAAAGAAATAGTATCATGTGTTAATAAGATAAGTAAAGGATTCTTTGAGTCATATGGCATTGAAGGCAAGTAAGATAAGAAAAGGATGGAAGAGAGAAATATGGATAAAGGGAAGAGGAAAAAGAAGAATTTTCCCATATGTGATAACTGTGGGAGGAAATAACCTGGAACTTGCCTGAAGGGAATGGGAGTTTGTTATAAGTGTGGTGAAAAAGGACACCAAGTACGTGACTGTAAGGGTAAGAAAAAGGTTTCAAATTTACAATGCTTCATCTGCAAGGAGTTGGGACACTATGCGAACTAATTTCCAAATCATCAGATTATGTCCCAAATGATGCTATTGGATAATAATCAAGTTATGATACTACCACAGATGAGGAGGAATGATTAGAGTCCTTATTTTGTTATTAAATAATTATTTCATTTCAGTGTTGTATCAATGATGTACTGGTTATAATAATTATGGAGTATATAAGGATAGTACTATAGTACTATTTTATTAAGGACTTGAGATTGTGTGGAACCATGAAAAGTGACTCAATAGCAGGTTTAATTTTTGTAAAATATATGGTTGAGATAAAGATAAACCAAAATATGGTTCTGATACCGAGGTAGTGATTTTGGAATAATACACGATTGATTTGGATAAATTATATTGAATATTCTTGACTACCATAAAAGTGATTAATGATTTGTATATTCCATCTTTTTTTGAGTTTACAACATTTTTGGGTAGAAGGAGTATATCCTGAATTTTATAATGAATAAGGGAGAAAGAATGTAATTGATAAGGTTTTATGGTAATTCAAGATGTTGTAGTGTTTTAAAATAATACATGATGAAGGTGTTCACATGTTATTACATGGGAAAAAGGATCTTCATTGTGTTTAACTTCCCTATAAATTTTGGGCTATGAGTTTGGACAGAAGTATTTTGGATAAGTCTAGTTTGAGATTATTTTTGGATTTCCCTAAAAAGGACAACCCAGAGGTTCGGAGGCAACCTGTCGCGTCCGGCAAGGCCGTGAGACTTGAACCTGCAACCGAAGGGAGACTAGGGTGTATAACCTACCACTGACCCACGTGATGTCCTGGATTGAATAATGTAGTTTTTTTAAATGTTCTGGTAGATGAATTATAAATTCATTTTTTCTAGAAACTTATACGAATAGTATAAATAGGATATTTTTTTTAGTTCTATTATCTTTTAGAGTGAAAGATGAGTTTGTGGTAGAAATTAGTTAAAGGATGGAACTCTACTTGACAAGTATACATTTTTTTTCTTCTCTTATTCTATGAAGAAATAAATTCTTAAACTTTAGGTAAGTCATATTAAAACCAAAAATGTGTTATCCTAATACCTTACATTTTGTTGAACCGATGGTATTTTAAATCATCATAGATTGGTGGATTTGAGGCCCACAATTATACAATTGTTTGTGATTGATGACCTCAATCACTCCCTATAAATATTTACGTTTTTCCTCCAATTATGTGTCTCTAATTTCCACCAATGTTCTCTTAATCGAGATCATAATTTGGTGGTGACTTTTTCATTTCCCTTTTCCTCTTATTAAGACTAAATTTTATTAACCCAATTTCTGATGTGGGTTTCCCCACAAAGGTATTTTATATTTTCAACCTTTTATTTTAGAAGAACAATTTCAAATTGCGAGGATACAATTTATTGAATGAGGGAAGAATGTAACACCCCAAGATTTCATAGTTCGTTATTTCTTCAAAGTATTTCAATAACTTGCACTACATGCAACACCGAGTTCAGGTGCACCACAAGATTACCAAACTAGCCGTTCAAAAGTGGTTATGAATAGTATTAACTGAATTTTGAACATTATATAATCCTTATAAATTTAGAATCCATATTATGAGTTTCTTAGACATAATGTAAGAACTAATTTATTTATTTTCAAATAAAAGATGTATTTTTCAAAAAATGCACTTTTACTGTCTTTTAATTGTGAACCCTTTTTAAATACAATATTTGAAACATTTATATATTAAATTTTACAAAATAAACTTTATCTTTAGAATAAAGACATAATAATTTATTTTCAATAAATATATGGTGTTTTTCTGATAACTTTCATATTTTGGTGAATAGTGAAAAACACTATATTTTAACAGAAAACAACTTTTTTAATCAAACTAATTTATAGTGTTAAATTATACATTTTAATGGTTTATAAGCATAAATAGATTATATTTTTACCATTTAACCCAATGTTATTCATTCTATGTAATTTCACTTTGAAATTGGACTTAAACAAGTTTCAATCTTTTGATAGTTATTATTTCTTAAAAATACGTCTTTTGGATTTGACAACGGGAATTAATTTTAAATTAATAAATGAAACTTATATGTTTTTAATTTGGTAAAATATACATCATTTTTGGATTTGGAATATCAAAATTAGCCTAGGGTGAATTTTTTTTATTTTTCTAAAAACATTCAATTTATGATGAATAGGGAAAATCACTAAGTTATAGTTTAAAAACGATTCATTATTTAATTATTTATTTATTTAAATCAAATTTATTTTTGGTCAAAATAGATACATAATACCTATATAATTTCAATTTAATTAATTGGAGTTAGTTTATAATAATTTTAGATATATAAAAATTTTATTGAACTTTTCACCGTCTTTTACCCATCTCCTAAGAGATTTTGAAAATTCACATAAAACATAATTTTACCACTTCTGTGAGTGGAATTTAGAAAATCTGAGAGATACAGTTAATATCAAAAAGTAAAATGTGTTTCAAAAAGATAAAAAATTTTTGGTGAATAGTAACTTTTTACTTTTATTTACCACGGTTAAAAGTAAATAGGATGATTAAGGATAAAAATGATATTAATATTACCCTAACACATGTCCTAATTCTATTTCACAATTATATATCGAACGAAAAAAAACCTTAGGAATAAAATATTATCATTAAGGTCCACCTGGATTAGATTAGGTCATTTATTATTATTTAATTCAAAGAAGAGTTAAAAGAGTTAAAATCAAAGTTTAATAACTAAAACATTTTTAATATAGGGTTATACATAAGATAAATTTGATTATAAATATGAATTAGAAAGCTAAAGAAATTCCTACCTAATGGTATTTTATTTATAATTTTTAGACATTAAATAATGTATTTTACTTATGACACACTTATGATGCAGTAATTACCTAATTAATGAAATATTAAAATAATTGATATTATAAATACTGAAATAAATGTAATTTGAGACTTTTTATAAATTACAATATTTTTCTAGGTTAATATTACATATTATTATTGGTTATAATAATTATTTTCTAAGTAATAATGTTGTTAGGAATTTATCAAAAACAAAATACCCAATAGTGTCAAAATTGACATAAAAGAGTTTTCAAATAAAATATTATATAATTAATTGATATTATATTCCTATAAATATAAGGTTCGGCCAAAGGACATATATAATGATATCTGTATCATTAATGGACCACTTGGGAGTCTCTTGAAAGTTTATAGTAATTTTATTAACCATATAATATAAAAATAAAAAGGGAGATGGTAAATGTCAAACTAATTAACTAAGAGTTTAAACTAAAAGATAAGGTTAATAAAGTGACCCAAACCTGTCTAAAACCTATTGGATGAGTGTATTTCGACCCATACATACATTATCCTCTAAATAAATCAATTTCGAGCCATTATAAACTGAATATTAATTTATTATAAAATAATATTTTATGTTTTTTCTAAGGTGCACCTCACCCCTATTATAAAAGGGAACTGACCCTTCTCTCTAATTCACACCTTCAAAGACTTTTGGATCGGCCAAACCCTGCCCAAATATTCTCTCAACTTCCTTCCCTTAAACCTAGAGTCCTTATTTTGATTATAAATCCAACCTAAGTATCCCTTTTGATCAAATCAAAAGGAAGAACCCGAAGAAGAGGTCATGTTTTCACCACCCTCTTTCTAGTTCCTTTATTATTCCACTTCTTCTTTCTTTGTTCATTCCATTATAAAATAATAACTCTAGTATATTCTATATACTATTATGTTATTATAAATATGGTACAACCATATTCAGTATTATATCCATCCTTTTAATGACATGTCACCATATGTGCGTACGTACGGCTTACCGTCTCCACGTCGTGGTGTAATTGTTATTTAATACATTATTTTTTGGATGCGTATAATAATGAAGAGTAATTCATGTAAATAAAAATATAACATGATAATTATTCTGTATATATGATACACCATCAAATTATATATTTTTTTGTATCAAAATAATTATATTGTCGCGCGTGCGTACGTACGAACTATCGTCTCCACGAACGCGATGAGATTCATTCCCCATCATATCCATTCAAGTCTAATTATCATTTGATGATTAAAAATAATGTTTAAGGACTTGATATCATTCTGGATATTAATAATATACAACCTATCCATAAAAAACATGACTTATTTAACCAAACATATAAAAGAAAACGAGTAAGTTTACACCCGAAATGACGATAATACTAAGATATTATTTACAAAGCAAAGTTAAAATATCATATATGATATCATATTTATGTATATGATTATTATATAATTTAATAACAATGATTTAACTATTATACATGAAGTTAACCTAACCTCGTCCATGAAAAAGAACAAGTTAAGGGTTTACTTCAAAATCTCTTCATTATTTGAGATTGTTTATACGTAATTATCTATTGGGACCTCTTTATCATCCACATTCTTGTTTCTTAAAAATGTATTTCAAAACATTATTACTATTTTATATAATGTGGGTTAAATTTATTTATACTCATGTTTTAATTTTTAAAAGAATATTATAAAGGAATCTTTCCTTTATTTTCCAAACAATGTCTTTTTAACCTTTTCGACAGAATTAAGGTAAGAATGTCATTTTTTAGCTTATATAGTGGGTGGGGCTATTTTCTGCCGTTATAAAATCGTCAAAGCTTCCCTTACAAGCTTATAAGAATATTTTGAAAGTAAATGTTCTATTTTATAATTATGTGACTTTTAAATTATTTCAAAATGAATATTTTAATAATTAGTGAAAGGTACTCTTTATCAAGATCATAATTTTAAATGTTTTAAAGATTTATCTTTCTAAATATTTTTAATTAATGTCCATGTTTTCAAAATGATTTTAAGGATCTATTTATATGGACATGAATGTTTTAAATGTTATTTCTTTTCAAAAGTATCAAAGTAGTATGGGAAACTTTGATTCAAAAATCTCTTTTAAATTACTTCCTTTATAAATGTGTGACTTTTCAATGATTTCCAAAAAAAGATATTTCTCTCAAATAGTTTTTATTTCATCTATGTCAACATCCTTTGATAGATATTAAGCTTATTTGAAGTTGATTTATTATGATGCAAAACATCCATATTGTATTGAAGGTTTTTTGATATGTTTGATTGTGGATGTGTTATTTTTATACCATTCATGATTTATGGAGAAAGTATTGAAATTTCGTATTCTAGTTTTAATACAAATGTTTATGTTATGTTTAAACCTGTTCATATGAGGAATTAATTGGACTTAGTAAGTGATGGTTGGAGACCGATATATCTCCTCGATGCATCGGTAGGTCTCATGAGACAAACTAGTGTCTTGGAATAAGGCCTTGACAAAATCTTATTTGTAGTCTTGGAACAAGGCCTTGACTATGTGGTTATGATAGTCTGGCATTATGAATTCCATCATTATGAAAGTGGTTATTGATATTGCATGTGATTATTCGACTAGTAGAATATCCATGTGAATAATTAAATGCATTACTTCATTTTATTTTTACCATATTATGCGAAAGTTCAAGTTTAAAAGTCTTTTGTTTTAGTTGTACATTGCCTTAAATGTTTATGCTTATTTATAAAAGTTTCTGCTATATTTTTATCCTTACTGATCATCTGAGCTCAACCCTTTCAATGTTTTATTTTTTCTAAGATGTGAAGAAGTATTTTATGAATGGCCTGCAGGGATAATATGAGGGGATATGAATACAATATGTCGTTGTAGTGTTTTTCACTTTATGTTGTAATGTAAGACTTATGTATATATCTAGTGATTCCAAGGATACTAAACTAATTTGCCTTTCAAGACTTGATCTTTTCTGATCATGCCAATGTTATGTAATAATGCACCGACTCTGGGTAATTGGGGTCGGGCATTACATGAAAACACAGAATTCTTAACATTGGAGTCTCACTAATCTCAATGATTAGAGTAATATATTCCAGAATGAGAATTAAATCGATCATAAATATTGTATTGAGAACAATTAAAACAGAACATGTGGATTTACAATGAAAAACAAATCAATAATATATTTATATTCATAATAAAATAAAAATACTTTCATAAATTCACAAGGAACGAATAGAATGTATGAATCATCTTGATTAATAAAAATTATTATCATTTTAGAATCCTGTAACATCACTTGTGTATATATCATTCAATGAACCTCTTTTTAGTTTTTAGGTTTTTTAAATGACATTAAGGGTAATATTTCAATTTCTTATTATTTAGTTTTAATTTCATTACAATTATTAAAAAATTATGATAAAAAAATCTAAAAAACATTCTAAAAATTTAGTTACTCTTCATGGAGTTATGGATATCAAGCTAGTCTATTCAGTTCATATGAAAAAAAACAATAACTAGTTATAATTTATGCATAATTAAAATAATCAACAATATTTATATTAAATAAATATTAGTAAAAAGTATTTTTTTTATTTCTCAAATAAATAAAATGAATGATGTGATTTGGTATAAAAACATCCCTCTTTTGTAAATTACATGAAGAATAAGAAAATTATGGTAGAATAAATTTTAAAAGAACAAACTTTATATAACTTCTAGTGAAACTCTTCTTAATATTACCACCAGGATAAATATTTTTCAATCATTCTAAATTTTTCCCCATTGTGATGAAAAGATGTAATATTTACATATCCTAAATTCACCCCCAATACCTTATGATTATAACAAATACAAAACAAAAGAAGATAAAGTATTAAAAAAAGAATTCAAACCAAATGAATGAAGATCAGAATATCACCCATAAGATGTTTAGTGAATACATAAGTGTGACTTATTATGAATCATTGAAAAATAAAAGCATTCCTCTCAATATCTTGGTTCTCCCTCCAGTACACACTTCTTCCTTTGAATTTAAATTTATAATATAGAAATAAATTTGTTCCTTCTATATTTTCAATCATAACCATAGACTAGCTCAATTGGTAACTAGAAAAGATACTCCCCATTTTGGAGTATCAAAAAACTAATAAAGTTTTACCTATGAAGGAAATTATAATAAATTATAATTATCACTTCATAATAATTAAAAGAAAAAAGAAATATGGAATTTATTTTTTCATTTGATTTTTTGAAATAAATTTCTAATATCCCTTCTTCCTATTCTCCTACAGTCCCCATGATATTATTACGTCTATTAACTCTTAAATAATATCCTCTTATTGGGCTGTCTATTATCCAAATATTTATTCTACGTTATTATAATTAATTTGAATTGATTTAATTCCTTCTTTAACTTACACTTCTATTCTATGAGTTATCAATTTTCAATATATAGTGATTTAAAATATTTCATGAATGTTTTATTGTTCTATAATTGAATTTAGTATTTATCTTTACTGTAGAAAAAATTTAATTATGGATCCACCTATTGGTCAATGATATTATTAAACAACAATGAAATTTAAAATTCCATTTTCTAGTCATGAAACCAAAATAGTTTGTAATTAATATTTTTTGGTAAATATATAACATATGATAGTGTGAGAATAATTAAAAAGTTATGAAAATGAATTTTTCAAGTTTGTCCATCCTTGGTTTTTCAATTGGAATTGCATTTTATGTCCATCCAAAATCAGATTACTCATCACTTAAATCATATAAAAAAGGAAAAATATTAAGGATTTTAAAAATATTATATGATTGATCTTCCTCATTTGTTGATTCAACTTTATTCAAATCCCAATCATCTTGATATTTTTATTTATTGGCTTTATAAATATCTACTATATTTCATTGCTAAATATAATCTTCTTAAAATAGATCCTTTTATTTATCATCACCATTCAAATGTAGACTAAATCTAATATGGTTCATCTTTTATAAGACTATTTGTTTCTAATGTGACTGAGAAAATGGAGGGAATTATTATAGATCAAATGATGTATATTTTCATGACTATAGTGGAGTGCATTTCATATAAATATCTTCTTCCGGTATAGAAACTTCTCATTCTACTAGTATAAAAGCTTCCTCTTGTGTAACCTCTTTAGACACCCCTTCTAGTTCTGATATTTTCTATTCATTTCTAACAAGTATGGTGAGATTGACTCATTAGATAACTAACTAAATTTCATTATTTTAAATTTTACTTTCTAATACATAACATTTTAGAAACATAAACTATTCTACTAAATTTTATAATCTTATTTTGTATGTTATTCAATTAGTACTACTATAAGTAGAACATTATGATTTCTCACATTAAATAAAATGTTTCCATTCTTCTTGGTTAATTTTTAGTAATTTCTTCTACTATAAGGGGTTTTATTCCTAGTTTTGTTATAAAAAATTAGTTTTTCTTGAATTTTTTCTTCTATATTCTACTAAAGTTATCCATCTTTCTTCACATATTATTTTATATACATCTTATTATGTAACATGTTATTTAAATATTGGCTCTCAAACTATTTATTATTTTTCATCACATATAAATTGAAAAATATAATACTTTTTGTCTTCTTACATTTCTTTTTAGATACATTATTATTATCTACTATTAGTTATAGAAGTTTGTCTTTAATTCCTTATTTGAAGACAAGATTTTCATAGGAATCATGTTTAAGATTCATCATAGTTAGGTTATTACAATTAAATAGAGATTCTTTTCATCGTTTTAGAGTTCATTTATCCTTAACATTGGCCTTCTCTAAATAAATATAAAATTCATGTTTAAGAACCATGAATATGGAAGAATCTTCAGTTTTAACATATTAGTATAAACAACATCAATATTATCCCATAAAATATTAAAATTATAAACATTATCATTACAATATGTAAATTTAAAATATATCGGTCTTGTATTTTGATAGTTTATTTATCTCATATCGTGGTTGAATATAACCATGAATCTAATGAAAAATATTTATGAAATTTATATGTTAGCGATTTATCAAATGTATCATTTCATTCAGCTAGAATACGATTTTTATTTCCCCCTCCCTATAGAATACTTTGGTGTTAATTGGAGGTTATTTAGGAAAAAAATCTCCCATCCCAATAATATTCCTACTTCATTTGAAAAATCCATTAGTGACATTAAAATATTGAAACCTTGAATGGTGAATATAATTTTCTTCAATCCATTGATGTTATCATAAACAACAGCTCTGTAAAACAATTTGATGATTTAAGGAAAACAATTGTTAGTCCACACATAATAGTCTGATTGATTCCCAGCCATGAAACTGAAGATCCCTATTCAATAAAAGTCTATTCTTAGAAATCCAATCCTAATCAATAATCCTCCCATGTACAAACTCTCTCATAAAAATTTATTTGAATGTTTCTATCATAACATAGAAAATACCAATAGTGAACCAGTGGTTAATAATAAATTCCAACAAACATTGTAATAGTGAAGTAAAATTTATTTGGTTCCACATGACTTTTTTATGGATGATATTCCAAATTATTGATCTAATTTTGATCTGAAAGACCATATTACTTCCTGTAAAATAATTTGACGCTAAAATAATTTAGAAGAGTAAATTTATAATTTATTGAAAACTGAGAATGTTACCTTAGAACTATAACAATTAATTAAAAATTGATATAATGAGTTATAAGAAAAAATTATATAATGTAAAATAATATAACTATTATTTCAAGGAATTGAAAATAAAATAATAAAAATATTAATCATTACAAAATTTATCTCATGATTCTTTTAATATTTAATTATTTTAAAATGGATAAAATTGTAATTCAATAAACAAGTTCCTTTCATCAAATACATGTGATTCTTATCATTTTTTCCGATATTTTATTATACATTATTATAGATAGAAACGTTGTCTACATGAATGTTAGATAAAAAATGATCTATCTATGTGAAGGGGTTAAATAAAATCTTAATAAAATTGATGTAATAAAAAAAATAAAACTAATCATGAATTTCCTTTAGTTTAAGGAAATATTTTTAATGAAACCCATCTTATACAAAAGATAAAAAATAAATATAAAAATAAAAATATGATGTGAAAATGTATATATTCTGATATATCATGAATAATTAAAATTAAGTGAATAATAAATTAAATTAAAGAGCTAAAATGTAAAATTAAAATTTTCTTAGGTATCATATTTTTTAATTTACTTTTCAATAGACAATATGTTTACTCATTGGATCTTTCAACATCATGACCTACTTCGGTCTTGATAAATTTACAATTTGGGTTTTTGAAAATGAATTTCTTCAAACTCTCTTATTCCTAATGGATATAAGAAAATTTTAAATTAATTATTTATGAGCTTCAATTTAATTTACTTTTTTTAATGATAATGTGTTCTTCGGATTTATATCCTTGTGAAATTTCATCAAAAATGTTGAAATACTAGGAAAAAACTATTTTAATCGAACAGGACATCAACCATTGGATTTGTTACCACTACAGAATTTTTCAATTTTTATTCAACTACCTATAATTTTTTTCAAAACTATTCCTCCCAGTAATAAATTCATATGTAAATTATTAAAACTCTTTACTTTTTATATTATCTTAATCATAACACAATTATCCTTAAAAGTTGTTATATAAATTTTCATGGATTTTATTTTAAAAGATAGTTTTAAATTTGTATTATTAAACATAGTAACATTATATTTATTTTTAGAAAACTTTTATAATGGTTACAAATACCTCATATATAGTTTAGTAATATATTATTTTTCCTAATAATTATTTTAATTTATACATTTTTTTTATAAAAGACTAACACATGGATAGACATTTCTTCATGTGAAGGACTAACATCCAAATCATCATAATTATAATTTAATGAAAAGGGATATCAAAAATAGAAATAAAATGTTATTATGATATTTTTCAATTACCTTTCCCAAGATAGAAATTTGATTATTTGGTTTAATAGCATAAAATCAAGTAATTTATGTATTTTAATCAATTTATAATCAAAAACTATCACCTGAATATGACCCTCACTAGATATATGTATATTTTTTTTCTTTCTCAAGATTCTTTCTTTCCTTTTATATAGGATGATATCATAAATTCCTTTTTTAAATTTTTCTAAATTTGGACTAATGTGAAATGTTTTCTTTTAGTCATAGAAAATAGAATTTTATTAGACTTTCTTCTTATATTTCACATTTTTAGTCATCCTATGATATTTTTAGAAGTACTTAAATCCCATGAATATATTCATTCACCTATAAAAATGATCAATCAAACTCTTGCTAAATTCATTCACAGTTATCATCTAAACACATATTTGAAGTCATTTTCAATGTAATTGTATTTAATGTGTCATATAAAAATGTTAGATGTTTATAAGTAGATTAAGAAACTAATCCATTATTATTTATATCATTATCTACATCCCCTTTCAATATGTTCTCATATTTCATTAGAGTAAAAATAAAATCATCCATTCTTGTATTTTTTATATGATTTTTGTAAAAAAAATATCATTCACTTATATTATCACTCTTTTTGTAGAATATTGGTGAAATTATCAACTAGTTTATAATCCAATAATTTTTTTCTCTATTTCACATTGAACTACTAAGATTCATCATGACACTATGGTGAATCTAGGAAACTGGTTTAACAAGAAAAAATGTTGAACGCTTGATTTTCAATTATAAACATGTTTATATCCATCTATAAGAACATTGGTGTTTTGAAATATACATATTAAAGTTTCATTCATATTCTACAAGTGATATTTCATGATAAACATCATTTTATTTATTCCATTGTATAATACACCATAATATATTCTTTACATTGATTTTATATTAAAACATAGTGGTATTTTTTGAGTAAATTTCAATACTGGCATACTAGGAATCCAGAAGTAAATGGACACAATGAGATAATTCTAAATATAGGTATTTATAATACATATTTCAATGAGATCATGATAGTACCCATTTTCATCCTAGAATAGAATTTATTATCATTATAAGAAAAAAATGTATTCCCATGGTTAAATATAAAAAGGGTTAGTAAGGCTGTTAAACAAAAATATAAGGATTAAAATGAAACTTAAAAATGTTTAAATTTTTATGGATGAAGGGATTTACACCTTATTATTAGGTAAATTTAAAAATATATCCAATTGATATCACAAGACATGATTATGGCATATATTATATTTAAATCATGCTGAGTATTTTATTTTCTGTCTTATCCATCACTTATAAAAGGATACATCATCTTATATTTTATTCAAATATATATATATATATATTGGCCAAACCCTTATTACTATATTACTTCTCCTTATTCTTGATCCAATTTTCCTCCCTTAAGATCATCCTTAGAAGGCCTAATGTGTAATCAAAATTAGGTCTCTCAAGGAAGGTAATAATCTTTACCAACTCTTTTAATGTTTATTTAATTTTCCACTTCATCCAAATATGTTATACATATCCTGGAAAAATGACTACAGTATCATAAATATACTAAGATGTTATTATAATTATTTGAGAACCATTTTCCACTTCCTTTTCCTCATATGTAAAATCCAAACATTGATTGTGTGTTTGTACATCTTAATATCTATATGTAGTACTATACATCCTTTTTTGTTTAGCACTTTATATGGATAGTGAAAAATATGTGACTAAGGAATATATATGAAATAATTATGATTCTATAAATATAATATATCATTTATAGTAGATAACACAACCCCATTAGCTTAGAGCTAGTGTCTTACTTTATTATATTAGTATAAGTTAAAAGGAATCACATCCTGAAGGAAAGAATAGTTTAGTAGTCTTGTTAAACTAGAAACTTAAATTATTCCAATATTACATTTCAAAACAAAAAATAAAACATAATTTTTTTAGAATAATATTATTCCCTCTAAAATACACATGTATATCTATCATAGTACAATTCATGGATTCTTGGGAAATGAAAAAAATAATGGTTTGCTCAAATTCTAATTAATGATTAAGTAAAATTGACATTATCATGAATCAATATGTATAATAATCATAGAAAAGTGAATAACTAAACAAACATTTCATTTATATAGTACTACTAGAATAATTGAATTGTAAATTTAAATAATAGAAAACCAATTCTATTTAATAAATAACATCAATTTTATAACTGGATGAGGCAAAATCAATATGGATAGTTAAATAAGAGAAAACACATTCCATTTAATTAATAAACTAATAGTGAAATTCTAACATATCTAATATCATTATGAAAATATCCTGGATAATAATAACTGAATTCTTAATGAAGGAAATGCTTAAACATTGTACATCATTTTCTCAGGCCTATGATACCTCGAATATGAATACATTTCACAAGATGGTTCAAAAAACAGGTAGAAACCCAATTAATTCTTTCTTACTGATTCATATCATGAGACTTATAATGCATTGAGGGGTTTTATATTCTCGAGCCCCACCCATCCATGAATTTCCAAATAATTACTCCTATATCAAATAATCAGTTTAATACATGAAAAATGTGGATAATCATAAAATATATGTATTAATTAAAGGATACATATATATCAATATTTACCTATATCACCAAAGAACATTCAATGTAGAACACCATATATATAAATTAAAAAAAATTAACCAATAAACATATTCATGATAAATAGTATTAATAGTTTTTTGATATTTAATGTCCCATGATCACAATAATATGAATATTTCAATAGAAGTTTAATGACAAAAAAAGGAATTAAAAAAGTGAAATTCAACACTTTCTTTGTTCAAAGTGATCATAAACCATCCAAGGGAAGAGTATAGATAGAATCATTAAAATATTTCCTTACTAAAGTATATGTAAAATAATGGTTTTTTTTGTCATTAAAGAAAATAAATACCTTTAAAATATCAATAAAAACATTATTGATGAAAATGTACTTTTCAATTTTAAATTCACATTTTAAAACTCAACTGTTAAAAAATTGAATATAATTTTCATTGAAAATTACCTTTGAAACATATAAAATAAATCTTTAAAAAATTATTGGTCATGAAAGAAGAAAATTTCATAAATTCTATGCACATTAAAACAAATATTCCTTTCACCTTTTCATAAAAAGGAAAATGGGAATTATTTGGAAAACAACATTAAGATTCCTTTAAAAAAATTGTAAACAAATTAAAACATGGGTAAATTTTTTTAAATTAAATAATTTTGGATAAAGTTAAAAAACTAAAAAAAATTAGAAAACATTGTTTCATAAGAAAATGTATTTTCTATCGAAGAGAAAAATGAATTAAAATTCAACTAAATTCATTTTCTCAATAATTTAAACTATAAAATAGTTTTAAAATGCTATAATTACACAAAATAACCATTAATAACTAGAGTTGAAAAAGATTAAATGGTTTTATTTTAAAATTATGCTATAATTTAATTCAATGGATACTCAATCATGAACAATATCGAAAAAAATGTTCCCTACCACAATAATTTTTTTAATGTTTTTGAAAAGCCAATTTTTTTATGTGGGAACCTAAAAATACATAAAATTTCATGCATCCATCCCCCAAAACCAGATTCAAAATTCAAATTACACAATTCTAAATTCTAAATTCAATATGAAACTAGTCATGATTACCTCGGTCCACGTCCTCAGAATTTCATAACACCAAATCATTGATGTAAAGACCACTAAAATCCATCTTCATCACCATAAATTAAACATCATCACCACTGAATAAACAAACAAATTAAATACCAAAAATACTCATAACCCTCAAATCGATGAACATAGTTAATGGAGAAAGCATCACCACCACTTTAGAAGATAAAAACATATCACCACATCCCAAAAAACTGTGAAGAGATATAGATCAACAATACATTATAAAGATTAATCCCTTTGGGATCCCAAGGATATGGTCAAATACACCATAGTGAAGAAACTCTTCAAACATAATCGACTAATCAAAATCACATACCAAAACTCCTTGGGATACACCATGCATATATGACTGGTATCATGTTAGTAGAAACCAAGAGCCCATGAAGAATGTGGAGATGGAAAAGGCCTCAACAGCGTGATGCGAACACCTCCATGACCACCAAACCCTGACTTTGGGGCCACCAATAGGTGAAGAACACCATGAGATAAATGTTGATTTCATGGACAAACAATGAACAGAACCATCCAAAACCAAGAAGAAATAAGGAAGCATCTTAATTTTCAACAACACCTTTGTCGAGAAGAAACATTCACCAGACTGAAATCCCTTCCCCCAAAACACAAAACCGTCCTCACTAGAAAAAAAAAGCAAATATGAAAACAAAATAGAACCATTAAAGCTGTAAACAAAAAAATAAAACATAAAGAAAGATGGGAATGAACCCAAGATCTAGCAGGCATTGTCGGGGTATAAGAAGAAACCTAGAGAATCCAAATCCCCAAACCAATGATCCACCTTTACCATATAAATCCATCCTAAAAACCAACCCCCTAGAGAAAGAGGTGGCCAAGCATGATAGGGGAGGAAAAAACAGTAGAAGAGGAGGGTGTCGAAAACATCAGATGTAGAACGCCATGCAAAGAATTGACACAATCGAGAAAATCCTCTAGATGGGAAGATGGAAACAAAAGTAAGAACCTGAGATATTGAAAATGAGAATGAAGAATTCTCGAATGATATTTCAAATTAAATCCTATCAAACACTATGATAGAGAAGGTATCATACTCTTAGGTAAGTGAGGGTCCATTCCTAACCTTTAAGCACTTGGTTACAATGTGACTGTGAAATAAACCCTAACAATGATCATAAAATTAAATTAAGAATTAATCAATGAATCAATGATGTGTATAAAATTTCGAACCATATAAAACAAGTGTAAAAAATATAATAAATTAAAAATTAATTACACATATAATCTAATAATTTCAAATACAATGAATATTTAATATAACCCTATGACAAGAAATCGAGTTATGGAATTCTTTACCAGTGGGTAATATTAAAGGAAAACCCCATTTGATGAATTAATTCGAATTTAATCTCATTATGTATGAAGTATTAAAGATATTTTTTGTAAATACGGTAGTCTATATAACATATATAATAAATTAGGTGCATAAAATTGTATTATGCCTCAATAAAGGGAAATTGAGACGAAATCCCTTACAACTTTGTAACGTTCAAGTAAAATTACCTTTTATGGAATAATTAAAATTAAGACATAAAATAAATTGAATTATTAATGAATCATGATATTTAATTTAAAAGTGAAATAAAATAAACCATATAAAAGAGATTATGTGCATAACAATTCATTATGCCTCGCTGAAGGGAAATTTAGATGAAACCCTTTACCTTATGCTTCCTATTGGTTGAACGTCCTTTGACCTCTATTATATTGGTTTGAATCTTGTAAAAAAATTATATCAGAACCTTATTAATATTTATAATAGAATTTATGATCCTATTTTACCATTTTACCATTTCATTTCTAAGAATATCATACTATTTTAATTTTTTATGTGTTAATTGCCATGTTTTCTCATTTGTTCTTTGTCATGAGAGTATCAATTCTAGTGCATATTATGTATCTCCATCATCTAAATAATAAAAAACATGAAATGGTTATTATATATATATATATAAATTATACTTTTTATACCAATCATGAATGGTTGTTTTGCGAAATGACGTATGATACGATCAAAGTGACGGTAGGTCGCAAGTATGCTTGAGAAATGTTTCCTTTTCTCTTAAATAATTATAGAAAGGAGGTATGTAAAATTTTGTAATTAAATAATGATAATAATATCATAAATACCATAATAATTCTTTAAACATACTTATATATATCACCCATGTGGTGTGGTGATGAAAAGAGAGTCACAACTCTTTATGAAGTCATTCGTCCACACATACACGAACAATGCTATCGTCTTTCAATGAGTGAAAAGGTAAGAAATAAAAAAGATAAATTATCATTTAAGAATGATAAATATGTTATTAATATTATAATTATTACATATATATTACATATATTCATTAAATGTACCCTTATTACTGTCTATGTAAATCGTGAGTGATAAATGAATAGCAGCGCTTCATGAGGTGGTAGTCCGTTGTACACATGAGCGACATTATCTTATCTCATACAAAATTGAATGTAAAAACGTTATATATGATATAATAACTCCATATACAAAAATATTTGATAAATATAATATATTTACTTTATATCCATCATCATAACTAACCATGAGAGGTTCTTATAAGAAACATGACACATCGGTTCGCATGGCGGTAGTTTGTCGTACACACGAGCAAAAATATCGATTGCCATTTGAGGGATGGGAATGTGAATATATTTAATAACCTTAACATAATAACATCTTATTATATGTTATAATCTATTTTTATCATCTAGTAGTAAATTAATAAGCTTTTAAGGAGTCTGAATAAGAAATACAACAAAATCACATAGTTAAGATTTTGACCTCTTCTCGAACCACCTCTTTAGGATTATACATAAGTATTCATAGAATGAATTTGCGACCAAAGAAGGATTAATGGATGTAACACCCCAAGATTTTATGAAAAATATTATTTTTAATTTCATTAATGTCTTGTGTTGTACACTACACCAAAAGGAGCTTGCACAACATGCATACCTGACTTGGCTTGCATTACATGCAAGCGCGACCTTCCACGATAGCGTGTGTTGTACGCAATACCGAGTTTTGCTAAACAACAATATGTTATATAAACTAGCTGTTATGAATAGTAATACCCAATTTTTGAAATTTTATAAATTTTAACTTTCAAAATAGACTTCATTTTTGGATTCAGAATATTGAAATTATCCTATGGTGAATTTTTGGTATTTTTTTGAAAACATTCAATTTTCGATGAATAGTGAAAACACTGGGTTACTATTCAAAAACCGAATTTTTATTTAAATAATTATTTATTTTATTTAAATTTATTTTAGGTCAAAATTGATACATAATACCTATATAAGTTCAATTTAAGTCATTGGAGTCATTTTATAATAATTTTAGATATATAAAAATTTTATTGAACTTTTCACCGTCTTTTACCCACCTCCTATGAGAATTTGCAAATTCACATAAAACTTAATTTTACCACTTCTTTGAGTGGAATTTAGAAAATCTGAGAGACACGGTTAATATCAAGGACCAAAATGTGGTTCAATGAGATGAAAATAATTTTTGGTGAATAGTAATGTTTTACTTTTTTGCCACGGTTAAAAGTAAATAGGGTAATTAAGGGTAAAATTGATATTATTATTGCCCTAACACATGTCCTAATTCTATTGGATAAGCGTAATTTGACCAAAAACAACCTTAGGAATAAAATATGACCATTTAGTCCCACTTGGATTAGATTAGAACATTTATTATTAATTTATTTAAAGAAGGGTTAAAATAGTTAAAATCAAAGTTTAATAACTAAATCATTTTTAATATAGGGTTATACATAAGATAAATTAGACTATAAATATTCATTAGAAAACTAAAAATATTTCCTACATAATGGTGTTTTATTTATAATTTTTAGACATTAAATAATTCAAAGACCAATTTTAGTTCCCTAAGAGGAGGTCTCAAAGATACGCTTCAAAGAAGAGGTAATGTCTGTTACCGATTCTTTCAACTTTATTTCTTCTTCCACTTCTTCTTCTTTAGTTGTTTCATTATGAAGTAATAAAATCAGTATAACTCATATATTGATATTTTATTATAAGTATGAAACAACCCTATTTCACTATCTATCCATCCTACGGAAAACGAAATCACCACGCGCGCGTACGTACAGAATATCGTCTCCACGACGTGGTGAAATCTGTTTTTCCACCAACACCTTACATGGATGGGTATAATGGTGTAAAGAATAACAATATATGGTTATTATAAAATCATACTAATTCAGATATATTATACCATCCACTCCAATTCTATTCAATAATTATGGGAACGATATCATTGCTCGTGCGTATGTATGGACTACCGTCTCCACGACGCGATGAGATTCATTCTCCATGTTAACCATACATGAATGATCATAAAGTTTATATAATGAATAATAATGAAATATATGAAATAATAATTCTAATGGATTTATGTATGTATATATATATATATATATATATGTATGTCATCTATTTAGTTTCATTCAATTCAATAAGGAAATGAAAACAGCGTTCATGCGTACGTATGGCCTACCGTCTCCATGAACGGTGTATTTCATTCCTTTTATAGATCTATAATATATATATATGTATATGATGAATATATATTATATATAAATCATTTTTTACATTCTAGAATTAAGTAAATCAGGATATAAGTAATAATATCAAGAACAACAAGTCCAAACACGTACGATAAATACAACGATTTAACCCAAAACGCTGCTTTAACATGGAACTTACAAAAGAACGGGTAATATAAAGTCATAAGTGAACCATATATGATATCATAACAATTAATATGATTCTGTAATAAGTCAATGACATTATTTAAATCATTATATAGGAGTTTCAGAAACGTACGAAGCATATCGGACCTAAGGTAAGGGATAACTTTTCCAATCTCGTTCTTATCTGAGATTGTTTATTCGTAAGTATTTACTAGGGTTATTGTTCTCATCTATGTCAATGTTTCCTAAAAATGGTTTCATGTATGTTTAATGTCCTTTTTACCCATTTTTGACTTTTACTACATGGTATGTATGGAATCTTTCTTTTACGAGGTACTTTTTGACTTTTCCGGAAAAAGTTCGAGAAGAATGTTTTTTTAACTTATACGGCACGAACGGATTTTTTACGGTTTCATAAACCCTAATTTTAATGAAGCTTACTCTACAATATTTCAAGACTATTCTCAACAAAATACTTTTCTTTTAAAATTACATGGAATTTTGTGAAAACAAAATTGATTTTGAAGAAGAAAGGATATTTTCCTCAAGAATTCTTTTCAAGTGTTTTATCAAAACCATTTTCCATCTAAAATGACATTATTTCATATGTGTATGTTTCAAGTATAATGTCTCGATGATTTACATGGTTTCACTTTTCTTATTAGGAAATGATATCCATTTCTTTTATATGGATTATGTGATGATGGGATGATGTTTATGACACCCATTTTATTCGTTGGGTTATTATGAATGATGTAACGTCCTGGACCCGAATGCCATGCAATGAGTGCCCCGAGCCCGGTTCGCCATGTGACCTCAAGCGCATTTCCCCCAACACCAGAGGCTGCCGATTAGCAGCGAGGGTCCAGGTCTGATAGTGGGGAAACTATGCCCTCATTTTTCAAAGTGTAGCACAGCGGAATATGAAAATGAACATACAACGACAGCAGAAGCAGTAAACCATGCAACTACTGAATTAAACTACTGCAATGTATATAACCAACAGTATATAAAAGATGATGCTACATGTTTCAAGTTGTAAGAAAACAGCTAGAACATGTTATACATCAATACAGTACAGCAGAAAGCAGAGTACAGCAAAGCAAAGCAAACAGCTGGCAACGGCATCGTGAGCCTAGGCTCGGCCCCATGCCCTCCTACTCCTCTCCAACAATCAAGTACCTATATAGGGACTCTTGTCCCTATATACACCTATAGCAACATAATCTGTTTGGGCCAAAAAGCATGACTCAAATAGGGTGTGAGAAATATATCTCAGTAGGCACCCACCAAAGGCTCGTGCCCAACTACGTGTAAGCATGCAACAATAGTGTCCAGTAGTAAAATGCAATAAAGTAAGTAGTACTCAAAAGTAAATAATTACCAGTTATATTGCCATCTTATTATTCATTTAATCCATTACATATTTGAAATCACCATAGTGCATTTCTAAGTAAAAAATCCACTTCCTTAGACAAGTAACCCCTACCCTCAGGTAAGGAGAATCCAACACAATAATTCGCCCTCAGGCATAACAGAATTTTGCCCTCAGGCGTAGGTAGTGTCTCCCTCAAGAACAGAGTCTAACGCCCTCATGCACGAAAGAAGTTGCCCTCAGGACAAAAATATCTACAACCCACAGGCTAAACAGTGCAGTGCCCACAGGCTAATCACAACAACGCCCTCAGGTTAAACAGGTAACCGAGTCATGCCCAACATATCAAAATGCAGTAACTAGCAATTCCTCTCAAGGAAATTCTACAATTACTACATTTAAGGCATACCCTCGGGTATCCTGGCCAAACGGCTAAATTGTGAAACACACCCCGATGTGGTTTCGGATCCAAGAAACGATCCCAACCAATATTTTATTATCACAATTAACTACCTAATAAATTATAGGAATTAAATATAGCAATGGACTCAGCCACATGGCACCCCAACATGGGTTCGTGGCACAAAAACGCACAAAAACTCACGACAGTTGGAAAATAAACACAAATCCACCTACTTTATACATCAACGAGCGTTATACCCGAACGCCGACTCTAGAAACGCCCAAGAATGGCGTAGATATGACGAAGAACAAAACCCATTCAAACGTAAATAACTTACGTTAGGATAAGAATTTCTAAGAAAAGCACCAGGAGAGGAGAGGGCTTACCCGTGCGGTTCAAAAGAGATTGTCCGAAGACGAATCAGATTCCAGACGAACTCCTGGTGGATCTTCAAAGAACTGGCCTCCTCCTTTGGCTCCAAAATGGCTCAGATGCCTCCTCTGCCAAATGAGGAGGCTACTGCCTGTTTTAAGCCGAAAAAACAAAGTACACGGCGTGTACTTCTTTCATTTAACTGTTCATTTAGCGGCACCGCCACACTATTGATTTGTCGACCTGAGTACATGGCATGTACTCCCAAGTATACAGCGTGTATTGTCGCCTAGCTGGCGGCGACTCCGCCGCCTTACTATTTAAGCCTGCTGACAGACTACACAGTGTGTAAGTACCACTACACGACGTGTAGTCGGTTCCTACACCCTTCGTTGCCGGCATGTCTAAACGCCTCGTGTACTCATCCCAACATGGCCAAAATTACATGGCATGTGGACAAAGTACACAGCGTGTAGTTTTGAAATTTAGGATTTTTCCCCATTTTCCATATTTTCTCAAAAACACTTAAGGAAAAGGAAAAAGAAGAAGCTTGTACCTCAAAAATAAGAACCAGGTTCTTACAAACACCCCCCCTTATAGAAATTCATCCTCGAATTGCCCTTCAAAGGGTGGTGAAGATAAAGCTCAGAATAGCTTTGTCCACTAAACACGTACGTCGGCCTCCCGCTCCTAGTTCTCATCCTGTACTCGGCCATGCTGTCATAGAACCCGTACGAGAGGAACTGACCGGCCTTGGAGAACCTTCGTGCTCTTGTCAACGATACGGATCAGATGCTCCTCAAAGGACACATCATGCTGAAGCTCAACCTCCTCTGGATGAAAGGTGTGAGACGGGTCTGAATGGTAGCGACGCAACTGAGACACATGGAAGACGTCGTGCATGGCTTGGTACCGTTGCAGTAACTGAAACCGATAGGCAACCAGCCTGACTCTCTCCAGAATCTCGAATGTCCCCACATACCTCAGTGAAAGCTTACCTTGTCTCCTGATCCGCTTGTGTCCCAGCCTCGGTGAAACAAGTACAAAAACCTGATCCCTGACCAGGAACTCTAAAGTTCATCTGTGGCGATCAGCATAAGACTTCTGACGAGACTGCGCGGTAGCCATCCACTTTCGAATCAACTAGACATGCTCAGATGCCTCCTGCACGAGCTGTGGCCCCAGTAAAGCTGCCTCACCTACCTCTAACTAGCACAAAGGTGATCGGCATTGCCTACCATATAAAGCCTCATATGGTTCTATTTCAATAGTTTCCTAAAAACTATTGTTATTGGAAAACTTGACTAAGGGTATATGATTCTCCCAAGAGCCCCCAAAGTCTAGGACACATGCGCGCAGCATGTCCTCTAGCACCTGTATCGTCCGCTCTGACTGGCCATCTGTCTGAGGGTGGTATGCTATGCTCAGAATCACCTGTGTACCCAGCGCCCTCTGAAAACTCTGCTAGAAACGAGACATAAAGTGGGAGTCCCTATCTGAAACGATAGAACAAGGGACCCCATGAAGAGGTACGATCTCTCGAATGTACAGCCTTCCGAGCTCATCCACACTGAAGGTCTCCTTGATCGGCAAGAAGTGTGTTACCTTCGTGAGTCTGTCCACAACAACCCACACAGCGTCATTGCCTCGAGGTGACCTCGGTAAACCAGTCACGAAATCCATCACGACATCATCCCATTTCCACTCTGTAATGGGAAACTACTGTAACAGCCCAGTTGGCCTCTGGTGCTCTGCCTTCACCTGGTAACAGGTGGAACACCTTGTAACAAAACCAGTTATCTCTCTCTTCATACCCGACCACCAGTACTGATGTCTCAAGTCTCGGTACATCTTGGTAACCCCGGGATGAACTGCCCAAGCTGAAGCATGAAACTTCCGCATCAGATCCTCGTGTATATCCCCTGGAACCCATACTCATCCATGGAAACGCAAAACCCCATCATCGCCTATCGTCCAACCGGGAGAAGGGTCCTCTATTGCCACCGACTCCCATAGAACTAGGACTTCTGAAACCGATAGTTGCCTCATCCTCACTCTGTCTAGGAGGGTAGAATTCACAGCTAACGAGGAAAGATAAGCCTACCCTTGACTGTTGTGCAACTCCAGATGCATCTCAGAGAACAAATACATAATCTGCCACTCACCACTGGCCTCCTACACTTCCTGTATCTGAGTCTTCCTACTCAGTGCATCAGCTACTGCATTACCTTTACCAGGTGTATAGGCAAGCTCAAAATAGAAGGACTGTAGGTACTCAACCCACCTCCTCTACCTCAGATTCAGGTCACGCTGAGTAAAGATATACTTGAGATTTGTGTGGTCGATGAAAACCAAAAAATGCTCTCCCAACGGATATTGTCTCCAACAGCGCAATGCATGAACAACTACTGACAACTTGAGATCATGTTTTGGGTAATTCCTCTCATGTGGGCCTCAACTTCCGAGACCCGTACGCGACAACCCGGTCGCCCTGCAACAAAACGGCTCCCAGCCCAATCCCTGATGCATCACAGTAAACTGTATAGTTCTTCCCCTACTCTGGGAGTATCAGGATCGGTGCTAATGACAACCTTTCTTTCAAGTCCGGAAAATATGTCTCGTAAACTTATGACCAAACGAACTTCACACCCTTCTTAGTCAGACCTGTCAACGGTGATGCTAAGCGGGAGAAGTTTTGTATAAAGCATTTGTAGTAACCAGCCAGCCCTAAGAAACTTCGTATCTCAAACACATTCTTAGGATGCTCTCAGAAAACTATTATTCTCACTTCTCTAGGTCTACTGCTACTCCTGCCTCAAAGATAATATGACCCAGGAAGTGAATCTCGTCCATCCAAAAGTGTCACTTTGAGAGCTTAGCATATAGCCGATGCTCTCTGAGTGTACTCAATACGACCTCAAGATGTGTGGCATGGTCGTGTCGAGTGTGAGAGTACATCAAGATTTCGTTCACAAATACTACCACAAATGAATCTAGATATAGATAGAACACACGATTCATCATAGCCATGAAGACTGTTGGCACGTTCGTTAGTCCGAACGGCATAAATGCATACTCATATAGACCATACCTACTCCTGAAAGCTGTGAGAGGTATATCAGATGGTCAAACGCGCAGCTGATTATATCCAGATCTCAAGTCAATCTTCGAGAACACTAGTGCTCCACGAAGCTGATCAAACAGATCATCTATCCTGGGCAAGGGATATCGGTTCTTAACCGTCAACTGGTTCAGCTTCCGATAATCCACGCAAAGTCTAAGGGTATCGTCTGCCTTTTCGCAAAAAGGACCAGAGAACCCCATGGACAAGTACTGGGTCAGATAAAACCATTCGCTTGTAGCACCCCTAACTACCTCTTGAGCTCCTGCAACTTAGGCATGGCCATCCTATAAGGAGGAAAGGACACCGGTGCTGCTCCTGGCACAAGCTCGATAAAGAAATCCACCTCACGCACTGAAGGTAGACCTGAAAAGTTGTCTGGAAAGACATCCTTGAAACGATCAAAAACTGGAGGGAAATCCGTCTGACAAGTCCCTTGATCATCCAGATATAAGCTCGCAATCTGGGCTATGACTCCACCTCGCCCATGATGATCTGGTCCAGCTCAACCCGCCTGAACATCCCATTTTCCCTTGTATAGAAACTCTCCGCCCTTTGGTGACATGAAACGCACCCTGCGACGATGGCAGTCTACAAAGGCTTGGAAGGGAACCAACCAGTCCATCCTGAGAATGACGCCATAGCTCATCATCTCTAAAACATAGAGGTCCCAAAGGAAGTGACACCCTCCAAACTCAAGGGGGCACTCCTTAAACTGATGCACACCAGCCGTCCTAGTCCCCAACGGAGTTTCTAGCGTCATCATATTGGAAGAAGAAGAAGAAACACCTAGCCCAAGGCTCTCTACAACAGGTACTGAGATGAAACTATGCGTAGCACCCGTATCAAAAAGTACTGAGGACAAGACAGAAGCTACTAGAATAGTACCTCTGACTGTAGAGGGTCCAGGATCCTGCTCATGCTGGGTCTGTTGCACTGCATATGCCTTCCCAGTGTTGCGGCCCTGTGACACAGCCTGGCTACCCTGAGCTATCCCGCCCTGCTGCCTCTGCGATCTTGGTGTCTGGCTACCACGGCCACGACCACCATCTCTGCCTGCACGCCCTGACATATTCCAGTTTCCCGACTGGTAAGAAGCCACTGGTCCTGCTCCCTCATGCGGAGTCTGCACAGAACCCCTCTCACTAGCTGGTGGAAACACCCTGAAAAAGTGCAACAGATGACCCATCTTGCCGCAAGCTCGGCACTCCACTGGGTCTCATGGACACTGCAGCCTCTTGTGCCCCTCTCTGCCACACTGGTAGCACCTGACCGGACCACCTGAAGAAGTTGCCGGGCTGGTACTGCCACCCTGAGAGAAGTCCATCTGTATCTTCCTCTTGCCAGCAGGAATAACACCAGTAACTGGTGCTGAACCGCCCTGGCCCACACCACTAGATTCTCGCAGGTTCCTCTATGTAATCATTTCTTGGTTCACAATTGCGTGTACAGTTGGAAACCTGAAAACATTCACCAGTGCTCGGATGTCAAACTGAAGACCATCCTCAAAACGTCTGGATCTCAACATCTCATCACCCACCAGCACGGGTGCAAAATGCTGAAGCTCTGTAAAACAAGAAGAGTAGTCCATCAGCGACATAGCGCCCTACTGTAGATTCATGAACTCTCGAGCTCTATCTACCCTCAGCGTATAGGGAAAGAAGAAGTCAAAGAAGACTGCCTAAAAATATTCCCACGCCATGTCCCTGTCATGCTCTGACTCGGTGGTAACATCCCACCACCTCTTGGCGAAATCACGTAGCATGTAAGTTGCGAGCTTCACCCTCCGCCCAGGAGGCATCTGAAGATGATCGAAAATAGTCTGCATCAATCCTAACCAAGACTCCGCAGTCTATGGTCCTCCATCCCATCAAAACGTAGGTGGATGCTGCTGCTAAAAGATGCCTGTCAGCTCGGCCATAGATGTGACATCCTGCGGTGCTCCCTGAAAGTTCTGCATGAACCGCAATAAGCCTTCATGGAACTGCGCCTCTATGCCTTTGTCCGGTATAGCAGTTGGCGCCGCATCTGGCTCTGCTATAGGATCAACTGGTAGCCCATGGCCCACTATCTCCAGATTATAATCGTCGCCGCTCTCCTGGCGAACAACTCGCGGTCATCTAGGTGGCATGACACTACAAGGTAAAAATCACGCCTCAGATTCAAGATTATTAAGACTGAAAGCGAAGGAACCTTAAAGGAACAAGAGGAAGAAGGTGTTTCAAAATTTTCAAAACAAGACTACACGGCGTGTACAAAGACTACACGGTGTGTACTTGACTTCTGTTCCCCTGCCCGGGTCCTTCTACATGGCTAAGCCACACGGCTTCTGTCGAACAAAACTACACGGTGTTTATAATATCTACACGGTGTGTCTGGTGTTATTTTCCAACTGCCCATGTAATCTGTGACACAGCCGACTACTCGGCTTACAACTACACGGCGTGTTACACCCGTACACAGTGTGTAAAACACCCCGTTTCCCAGCTACACGGCTAACTCCACACGGTCTGTCCTCGGACAAGACTACACGGTGTGTCCCAACGATACACGGCGTGTTCTGGGAGAGGTGACATCGGCTCGTGTTGTTAGCTACACGGCCTAGTCCCCAGGTCACATTACACGGTGTGTCTATAATTGACACAGCGTGTTTGGTCAAGGAGTTCACCGACCCGTGTTGTTAGTTACATGGCTGAACTCCGGGTCAACACTACACGGCGTGCACAAAACTACACGGCGTGTTTTACCCAAGACCTTACCTACCCCGTGTCGCCGCCCACACAGTTTGTGGCATGGGAAGAGACTACACGGCGTGTACTCAGGGTACACAGCATGTACTCAAAAAGTTTGTTTTCTTCCCAAACATAAGAACATACACGGCGTGTATAAAAATACTACACGACGTGTATACTGGGTTTCCAGACAGTATGCCTCAGAAACTTCTCCTGCACCCAGAAAATACTGAAAAACAACACCTAAGTGTCAAATTCCGACCCGTGAGGGCCCATACTCCCCACGAATCAAAGTTTGACATCTTATATGTGTTATAACCAATAAACAGTCAATGGTCCACCAAATTCAGGTCAATGGGGGCCCATACTCCCCAAAAACCAAAGTTTGGCATCCATTCTATAAACAGGCTCAAACAAAAAAACCGTATCACAAGGTAGGTATTTATCAAGCAGCTATCACAACAGCATGTTTTTCTAGCACAAGAACTATCACAACAACATGCAAATTCTAATGCACCTACATGGCATGGAAGTTATGCATGGCATGTGATATCTAGAATGTGCCTATATGATGCATGATATGGCATACCCTCATCTCATCGGGTTGCAACTAAAGAGAACCCACAGATAAAATATAAACAGTACAATCTCAAGTGTGTCACCCAACAGTGAAAACAAATCAACCGTAAAATTTCAAAATCAAAAGAATGAAAAATACAAGGTAGACTGGCTTTTCCATGTACACGGTTTAGCTATGCCCGGGCACAGCTTATTACAATCTACCATTCCGTCCTATCCTTGACTACGACTCCCAATAGTAAGTCAAAGAAATGAACTCCTCTGATACCACTTTGTAACGTCCTGGACCCGGGTGCCACGCAATGGGTGCCCCGAGCCCGGTTCGCCATGTGACCTCAAGCGCATTTCCCCAAATTCCAGAGGCTGTCGACTAGCAGTGAGGGCCCAGGTCTGAAAATGGGGAAACTATGCACTCATTTGTCAAAGTGTAGCGCAGCGGAATACCAAAATAAACATACAATGACAGCGGAAGAAGTAAACCATAAAAATACTAAAATAAACTACTGTAATGGATATAACCAACAGTATATAAAATATGATTCTACATGTTTCAAGTTCTAAGAAAACTGCCATAACATGTTATACATCAATACAGTACAGTAGAAAGCAGAGTACAGCAAAGCAAAGAAAACAGATGGCATCGGCATCGTGAGCCTAGGCTCGGTCTCATGCCCTCCTACTCCTCTGCAATAGTCAAGTACCTGTATGGGGACTCTTGCCCCTATCTACACCTGCAGCAACGTAATTTGTTTGGGCCAAAAAGCATGACCCAAACAGGGTGTGAGAAATATATCTCAGTATACACCCACCAAAGGCTCGTGCCCAACTGCGTGTAATCATGCAATAATAGTGTGCAGTAGGAAAATGCAATTAAGTAAGCAGTACTCAAAAGTAACTAATTACCAGTTATATTGCCATCTTATTATTCATTTAATCCATTAAATATTAGAAATCACCACAGTGCATTTCTAAGTAAACAATCCACATCCTCAGACAAGTAACCCCTACCCTCAACTAAGGAGTATCCAACACAAGAATCCGCCCTCAGGCATAACAAAATTTTTCCCTCAGGCGTAGGTAGTGTCGCCCTCAGGCACAGAGTCTATCACCCTCAAGCACGAAAGATGTTGCCCTCAGGCCGAAAATATCTACATCCCACAGGCTAAACAGTGCAGTGCCCATAGGATAATCAAAACAATGCCCTCAGGATAAACAGGTAACCGGGTCATTCCCAACATATCAAAATACCGTAACTAGCAATTCCTCTCAAGGCAATTCTACAATTACTATATTTAAGGCATACCCTCGGGTATCCTGGCCAAACGGCTAAACAGTGAAACACACCCCTGAGGTGGTTTCGGATCCAAGAAACAATCCCAACCAAGATTTTATTATCACAATTAACTACCTAATCAATTATAGGTATTAAATATAGCAACGGCCTCAGCCACACGACACCCCAACATGGGTTCGTGGCACAAAAACGCACAAAAACTCACGATAGTTGGAAAATAAACACAAATCCACCTACCTTATACGTCAACGAGCGTTATACCCGAACGCCGACTCTAGAAACGCCAAATAATGGCGTATATATGACGAAGAAAAAAACCAATTAAAACGTAAATAACTTACGTTAGGATAATAATTGGTAAGAACATCACCAGGAGAGGACAGGGCTTACTCGTGCGGTTCCAACGAGATTGTCCGAAGCTGAATCGGATTCCAGACGAACTCCCAGCGGATCTTCAAAGAACGGGCCTCCTCCTTTGGCTCCAAAATGGCTCAAACGCCTCCTCTACCAAATGAGGAGGCTACTGCCTGTTTTAAGCCGAAAAAACAAAGTACATGGCGTGTACTTCTGAGTACACGGCGTGTACTTCTTTCATTTAACTGTTCATTTGGCAGCTCTGCCACACTGTTTATCCGTCGACCTAAGTACACGGCATGTACTCCCAAGTACACGGCGTGTAATGTCGCCCAGATGGCGGAGACTCCACCACCTTACTATTTAAGCATGTCGACTGACTACACGATGTGTAAGTACCACTACACGGCGTGTAGTCTGTTCCTACACCCTTCGTCGCTGGCATGGATACACGCCCCGTGTACTCATCCCAACACGGCCAAAAGTACACGGCGTGTGGACAAATTACACAGCGTGTAGTTTCAAAATTTAGGATTTTCCCCATTTTCCATATTTTCTCAAAAACGCTTAAGGAAAAGGAAAAAGAAGAAGCCCGTACCTCAAAAATAAGAACTGGGTTCTTACAAATGATGTATGTTTATTTTGTGGAACAAGTAAGAATGATTTCATTATGAGATGGGCAGGACCTATATCTCCCTCTAATGAATTGGGTAAAGATTTATATCTCATGGCATAGACATGGCTAGAACAGTAAGTAAATCCAGTTCAGTGTTACAGGACTGAAACGAGGAGTGAACTCGATTCAGAAAGGGACTTTGTACACTATGATGGTCTTGGCAGCAATACCTTGGATACTATGGAAATCATAACATGTGCTTAATGGTTGCCACAATAACATGTTTTATTCCCATGTTATTTTATCATGATTGATGTTACCTTATGATATATGTCTTACATACTTCCAAGATTCATGTCTTTGCTCAAGATTTTTATGTTTAGATTTTATGTTCATGTTCTTCATTCAAATGTTTATGGATTGTTTTATGTTCTCTATGTTTACCCTTACTGGGCATTTGAGCTCACCCCTTTTATGTTTTATTTTCCCCAGGATATAAAGAAAGGTTTTAGGTAAGAAAAAAATGGGGAAGATCTTTATTGGGAGATGTTGAAGATCTTTCACCATAATTAGAAGATTTTATTCTGAGTTTCCAAAGACACTAATCTATTACGGTCCTTGTGTGTCTATTTTTGTTATGTACTAAGTATTCTACAAAAGTAATGTAATGTCCATGTACGTCAAGCTTTGGGTCTCTATAGTTGGTATCAGAGGAAAGGTTTAGTCAACCTTTGGAAACTAGGATGTGAGAACTTTAGTGATATCCCTAGAGATATTTCTAAGGTATGTCCAGGGATGTCCTTAAAGTTAAGTATACATATAGATTATAGTCCTAGAATTACGGTAACAATATTATAATTAAACCTAAGATGTTAGATATTGAAGGTACCCCCCATTTATTATGTTGTTTTACCTAGCATGATTTTTTCCTCTCACACTTTTCTTTTTGGGTTTTAGACGATGGCTGGAACCCGAAGGAACCGTGTTGATCAATGAAATGGAAAATGCAATGATTGTCCCCCTGAACAAACAAATGTTATGGGATATGGAGTGAAAAATCTTATTTATATACTTACACAAGCTATGAATCATTCTGGACTTCCAAATGAGTAGAGAAGGAAAAAATATTCTATTGAGTCCTTCATGAGGCAATGTCCACCTTCTTTCAGTGGGTCTTCTGATCCACTTATTGCTGAACAATGGATCAATACCACTGAAAAGATATTTTCAATTCTTCAATGTTCTGAACATGGTAAATTCATCTTAGCAGTATATCATTTGGAAGGTGAAGCTGATCAATGGTGGAATCTTATCAAGAATACGAGGCCAAGAGATGAAATTGAGTCCATGGAATGGGATGAGTTCAATAACTTATTTTTCAATAAGTACTTCCCTCGTATTCATCGAACAAAGATGGAGAAAGAGTTTCTTAAACTAAAGAAAAAGGATGAATAATCTTTTGGTATATACGAAGCGAATTTTACAAGGCTTTCAAGGTATGCATCTGGCTTTATCATCCAACCTGAAAGTAAAGTTTATCGATTCTTCAGTGGCTTAAAACCAAATCTTTGAAGGGAATTAGCTATAAGAGACATCAGTAGCTATGAAGAAATTGTGTGTTGTGCTATCAAGGTAGAAATGGAAGTTGGTGTTACTTATCCATCTCATGGTTTTGACATGAAACGAAAGATGGAGTTCAAGGAGAAATCTCAGAATAATGGTGAAAAGAAGATGAATGTTTTTTTATTCTCAAAGTGTGCAAGGAAGCATGGCGGAGATTGTCTTAAAGGGACTAGAAAATGTTTTAAGTGTGGAAAAGAAGTTCATCGAGTAGCTGAGTGTCGAAGTAATGGAAAAGGGTTGCTAATGATGTGAATAAAGAAAAGACTGCATAGAATGCACCATCAACACTTCAATGCTTCATGTGCAAGGAAATGGGGCATTATGCAAATAAATGACCTAATCCAAGGGTTAGTGGTGATCGACATGAGCAACCACTTAAGGAAAAGGAAAAAAAGGGAAGTCACATGCGATCACTATTGGAGATATTGAATATGACAACGATGTGTTAGAATGATTAAGTGTTTATGTAATGGGATTCCAAAATAATGTTGTATATAGTATCGTGGAATATTGGAATATTTATATATTGGTATATTGTGGTTTTCAATAATTTTATGGTACCGGTAACCATTGAAAGTGATTGAGATATTTTTAGAAAAAAGATGATATGTGCATAATGAAGGGATAAGGAGAAAATGAAATGTTTGACAGTATTCATGACCTCAAGACTGATATAAGAAAATAGTTATATCATGGTTTGTGTATATAGAATTTTGGGGTTTTAGTATGTGGAAAGAGTTAACTTTTGACAGCACTCGTGTTTTCACTAAGATTCAATGGGTATTCATTTTTCAAGAGAATACATGATTAGGGCCTTCGAATGTTTGGAATGTGACCAACAAGACATATCTTATGATATATGGGGATCAACGATGGTATTAACATGCTTGTTATATGAAATCTCTGGTAATCGTTTTCACTATAATATGAGAGTAGACTGCAGTATTGTGGATAAGCCTAAATATTGGAATGGATTATGTTGGACATAAGTTAGTATTGTTTAAGGATAGAATTTTTTTCGATATTATTGATGGGATGTTATAGTAATGTAGTTTTAGAAAAAGGAAAACCTGCAGGATGGGCGATAGCCCATCGCGTCGGACAAGGCTGTGGGAATCGAACCCACAACCGAAGTGCGACTGGCCTTTATCGCCTACCACTAGCCTACAGGAAGTCCCTGTTTAGTATAAACTAGTTTTATTATATTAAGCAGTATGATATATGAAGTATAAGTCCATTTTAGGAACCATATATGATTAATCTGACTATAGATTGACTTATGTATTTTTTATAACTTTTATAACCTTTTGTTTGAGACAGATGGAATGACCTAACATTCTATCACATGATCTGCTAACACATCACGAATGACAAATTCAACTTCCTTTATTTAAGAGATTAAGTGGAAATTATCCAAAGAAAGACCAACGGTGAGACTGTACCAAAATCACGAAATTATTTTTTCTAATTCCAATTTCATCAACTTTAGCAAAATGATCTTGAAAACCAAAAATGTTATCCTAGTGCCCTTATATCTGATGAATCAGATGGTACCTTATATCATCACAAATCTATGGCTTTGTGATTGATGGCTTTTTCATAGCCCTGTTCTCTACCACACTCCATCAGAACTTGATGGTTATATTTTTCTTTCATATACATATTTTCACCTATGTTCTCCTATATGGAAACCCAGTGATGATTTTCTTCGGGTAACCGTTACATTTCATATTTTAGTTTTTAAAGCCAAGTTTTAGAATTCCTTTTTACGATGTGGGTTTCTATTAAAGAAACTTTCGAGTAATAAACCATTTATAACCCTGACGAATTTCGAGGGAGAAATTAATTTTAAGGGGGGTAGAATGTAACACCCCGAGATTTTATGAAAAATATTATTTTTAATTTCATTAATGTCTTGTGTTGTACGCTACACCAAAAGGAGCTTGCACAACACGCATACCTGACTTGGATTTCATTACACGCAAGCGCGACCTTCCACGATAGCTTGTCTTGTACGCAATACCGAGTTTCGCTAAACAACGATATGTTATAGAAACTAGCCGTTATGAATAGTAATACCCACTTTTTGATATTTGATAAATTTTAACTTTCAAAATGGACTTCATTTTTGGATTCAGAATATCAAAATTAGCCTAGGGTAAATTTTTGGTATTTTTCTGAAAACATTCAATTTTTGATGAATAGTGAAAACACTGGGTTACTATTCAAAAACCGGCTTTTTATTTAAAAAATTATTTATTTTATTTAAATTTATTTTAGGTCAAAATTTATACATAATACCTATATAAGTTCAATTTAAGTCATTGGAGTCATTTTATAATAATTTTAGATATATAAAAATTTTATTGAACTTTTCACCGTCTTTTACCCACCTCCTAGGAGAATTTACAAATTCACATAAAACATAATTTTACCGCTTCTGTGAGTGGAATTTCAAAAATCCAAGAGACATGGTTAATATCAAAGACTAAAATGTAGTTCAATGAGATGAAAATAATTTTTGGTGAATAGTAACGTTTTACTTTTTTTTACCACTATTAAAAGTAAATAGGGTAATTAAGGGTAAAATTGATATTATTATTACCATAAAACATGTCCTAATTCTATCGGATAAGTTTAATTCGACCAAAAACAACCTTAGGAATAAAATATGACCATTTATGCCCACTTGGATTAGATTAGGACATTTATTATTAATTTATTTAAAGAAGGGTTAAAATAGTTAAAATCAAAGTTTAATAACTAAATCATTTTTAATATAGGGTTATACGTAAGATAAATTCGACTATAAATATTCATTAGAAATATAAAAATATTACCTACATAATGGTGTTTTATTTATAATTTTTAGACATTAAATAATTTAATTTATTTATGACACAATGATGGTGCAGTAATTATCTTATTAATGAAATATTGACATAATTGATGTTATAAATACCCAAATAAAAGTCATTTGAGACTTTTTATGCATTACACTAATTTTATAGGTTAATATGACATGTTATTATTGGTTTAGTTAACTTTTTTAGAACTAATCATTTTGTTATGATTTTCACAAAAAATAATTACAAAATATTGTCAAAATTGACGTAAAATAGTTTTTAAAACAAATATTATATTATTAATTGTTATTTTATTCCTAAAAATCTAAGGTTCGGCCAGATGACTTAGATATGGTTATATATATTAATAATAAACTTCTTGGGGTTCGTTTGGCTTGTTATAGTAAGTTTATGAACCTTATAGTGTAAGAAAACAAGAAGACACGGTAAAAGAAAAATTATTTAACTTAAGGTTAAATCTAAATGGTAAGGTTAAAATAGAAACCTAAACTTTTCTATATTCTATTGGATGAGAGTATTTCGACCCATCTCCACCTTAGATTCTAAATAACTCAATTTGGAGCTATTAAAAACCGAATATGACTTTATAATAAAATAATATTTTTAGTTTTTCCAAAGGTGCCCCTCTCCTCCCTTATCAAAGGGAACCTCCTCCCTCTCTTCCTCACACCACTTTGAGCCTTCAAGCTCATCCAAACCCTTCTAAAGTCTCTTCTACAATTCCATAGAAACATATTAGAGGTTCTTTATTTCTTAAAAGACCAATTGTAGTGCCCTAAGAGGAGGTCTCAAAGAGGCGCTTCAAAGAAGAGGTAATGTCTGTTACCGATTCTTTCAACTTTATTTCTTCTTCCGCTTCTTCTTCTTTAGTTTTTTCATTATGAAGTAATAACATAAGTATAACTAATATAATTATATGTTATTATAAGTATGAAACAACCCTATTTCACCATCTATCCATCCTACGGAAAACGAAATCACCACGCGTGCGTATGTACGGAATACCGTCTCCACGCCGTGGTGAAATCTGTTTTTCCACCAACACCTTACATGGATGGGTATAATGGTGTAAAGAATAACTATATATGGTTATTATAACATCATACTAATTCTGATATATTATACCATCCACTTCAATTCTATTCAATAATTATGGGAATGATATCATCGCTCGTGCGTACGTACGGACTACCATCTCCACGACGCGATGAGATTCATTCTCCATGTTAACCATACATGAATGATCATAAAGTTTATATAATGAATAATAATTAAATATATGAAATAATAATGCTACTGTATTTATGTATATATATATTTATTTATTTCATCTATTTAGTTTCATTCAATTAAATAAGGAAACGAAAACAGCGTTCATGCGTACGTACGGCCTACCGTCTCCATGAACGGTGTATTTCGTTCCCATTATCGATCATTAATATATATTTGTTTATGATGAATATATATTATATATAAATCATGTTTAAATTCTAGAATAAAGTAAATTAGGATATAAGTAATAATATCAAGAACAACAAGTCCAAACACGTACGATAAATAAAATGATTTAACCCAAAACGCTGCTTTAACATGGAACTTACAAAAGAACGGGTAATATAAAGTCATAAGTGAACCATATATGATATCATAACAATGAATATGATTCTTTAATAAGTCAATGACATTATTTAAATAATTATACAGGAGTTTCGTAAATGTACGATGCATATCGGACCTAAGGTAAGGGATAACTTTTCCTATCTCGTTCTTATCCGAGATTGTTTATTCGTAAGTATTTACTGGTGTTATTGTTATCATCCATGTCAATGTTTCCTAAAAATGGTTTCATGTATGTTTAATGTCCTTTTTACCCATTTTTGACTTTTACTACATGGTATGTATGGAATCTTTCTTTTACGAGGTACTTTTTGACTTTTCCGGCAAAAGTATGAGAAGAATGTTTTTTTAACTTATATAGCACGAACAGATTTTTTACGGTTTTATAAAGACTAATTTTCATGAATATTACTCTACAATATTTCAAGACTATTTTCAAAACAATACTTTTCTTTTAAAATTGCATGGAATTTTGTGAAAAGAAAATTGATTTTGAAGAAGAAAGGATATTTTCCTCAAGAATTCTTTTCAAGTGTTTTATCAAAACCATTTTCCATCTAAAATGACATTATTTCATATGTGTATGTTTCAAGTATAATGTCTCGATGATTTAAATGGTTTCACTTTTCTTATTAGGAAATGATATCCATTTCTTTTATATGGACTATGTGATGATGGGATGATGTTTATGACACCCATTTTATTCGTTGGGTTATTATGAATGATGTAACGTCCCGGACCCGGGTGCCACGCAATGGGTGCCCCGAGCCCGGTTAGCCATGTGACCTCAAGCGCATTTCCCCCAACACCAGAGGTTGCCAATTAGCAGCGAGGGTCCAGGTCTGATACTGGGGAAACTATGCCCTCATTTGTCAAAGTGTAGTGCAGCGGAATATGAAAATAAACATACAACGACAGCAGAAGCAGTAAACCATGCAACTACTGAAATAAACTACTGCAATGGATATAACCAACAGTATATAAAAGATGATGCTAAATGTTTCAAGTTCTAAGAAAATAGCCAGAACATGTTATACATCAATACAGTACAGCAGAAAGAAGAGTACAGCAAAGAAAAGTAAACAGCTGGCAGCGACATCGCGAGCCTAGGCTCTGTCCCATGCCCTCCTACTCCTCTCCAACAATCAAGTACCTATATAGGGACTCTTGTCCCTATATACACCTGTAGCAACGTAATCTGTTTTGGCCAAAAATCATGACTCAAACAGGGTGTGAGAAATATATCTCAGTAGGCACCCACTAAAGGCTCGTGCCCAACTGCGTGTAAGCATGCAACAATAGTGTGCAGTAGTAAAATGAAATAAAGTAAGCAGTACTCAAAAGTAACTAATTACCAGTTATATTGCCATCTTATTATTCATTTAATCCATTAAATATTTGAAATCACCACAGTGCATTTCTAAGTAAACAATCCACGTCCTTAGACAAGTAACCCCTACCCTCAGGTAAGGAGAATCCAACACAAGAATTCGACCTCAGGCATAATAGAATTTTTCCCTCAGGCGTAGGTAGTGTCGCCCTCAAGCACAGAGTCTAACACCCTCATGCATGAAAGAAGTTTCCCTCAGGCCAAAAATATCTACAGCCCACAGGCTAAACAGTGCAGTGCCCACAGGCTAATCACAACAACGCCCTCAGGCTAAACAGGTAATCGGGTCATGCCCAACATAGCAAAATGCAGTAACTAGCAATTCCTCTCAAGGAAATTCTGCAATTACTACATTTAAGGCATACCCTCGGGTATCTTGGCCAAACGGCTAAATTGTGAAACACACCCCAATGTGGTTTCGGATCCAAGCAACGATCCCAACCAAGATTTTATTATCACAATTAACTACCTAATAAATTATAGGAATTAAATATAGAAATGGACTCAGCCACATGACACCCCAACATGGGTTCGTGGCACAAAAACGCACAAAAACTCACGACAGTTGGAAAATAAACACAAATCCACCTACCTTATACGTCAATGAGCTTTATACCCGAACTCAAACTCTAGAAACGCCCAATAATGGCGTAGATATGATGAAGAACAAAACCCATTCAAACGTAAATAACTTACTTTAGGATAATAATTGGTAAGAAAAGCACCAGGAGAGGAGAGGGCTTACCCGTGCGGTTCCAACGATATTGTCTGAAGCCGAGTCGGATTCCAGACGAACTCCTGGTGGATCTTCAAAGAACCGGCCTCCTCCTTTGGCTCCAAAATGGTTCAAATGCCTCCTCTTCCAAATGAGGAGGCTACTGCTTGTTTTAAGCCGAAAAAACAAAGTACACGGCGTGTACTTCTAAGTACACGGCGTGTACTTCTTTCATTTAACTGTTCATTTGGCAGCACCGCCACACTATTGATTTGTCGGCCTGAGTACACGGCATGTACTCCCAAGTATATGGCGTGTACTGTCGCCTAGCTGGCGGCGACTCCACCACCTTATTATTTAAGCCTACCGACTGACTACACAGTGTGTAAGTACCACTACACAACGTGTAGTCGGTTCCTACACCCTTCGTTGCCAGCAAGGCTAAACGCCCCATGTACTCATCCCAACACGGACAAAATTACACGGCGTGTGGACAAAGTACATGGTGTGTAGTTTTGAAATTTAGAATTTTTCCCCATTTTCCATATTTTCTAAAAAATACTTAAGGAAAAGGAAAAAGAAGAAGCCCGTACCTCAAAAATAAGAACCAGATTCTTACAAACACCCCCCCTTATAGAAATTTGTCCTCGAATTTCCCTTCAAAGGGTGGCGAAGATAAAGCTCAGAATAGCTTTTTACACTGAACATGTACGTCGGCCTCCCGCTCCCAGGTCTCGTCCTGTACTCGGCCATGCTTCCATAGAACCCGTACGAGAGGAACTGACCGGCCTTGGAGAACCTTCGTGCTCTTGTCAACGATACAGATCATATGCTCTTCAAAGGACGCCTCATGCTGAAGCTCAACCTCTTCTGGATGAAAGGTGTGAGACGGGTCTGAATGGTAGCGACGCAACTAAGACACATAGAAGACGTCGTGCATGGCTCGGTACCGCTACGGTAACTGAAACCGATAGGCAACCAGCCTGACTCTCTCCAGAATCTCGAATGTCCCCACATACCTCAGTGAAAGCTTACCTTGTCTCCTGATCCGCTTGTGTCCCAGCCTCGGCGAAACACGTAGAAAAACCTGATCCCTGACCACGAACTCTAAAGGTCGTCTGTGGAGATCATCATAAAACTTCTGACGAGACTGCGCGGTAGCCATCCACTTTCGAATCAACTAGACCTGCTCAGATGCCTCCTGCACGACCTGTGGCCCCAGTAAAGCTGCATCACCTACCTCTAACTAGCACAAAGGTGATCGGCATGGCCTACTATATAAAGCCTCGTATGGTGCCATTTCAATAGTTGCCTAAAAACTATTGTTATAGGAAAACTCGACTAAGGTTATATGATTCTCCCAAGATCCCCCAAAGTCTAGGACACATGCGCGCAGCATGTCCTCTAGCACCCGTATCGTCCACTCTGACTGGCCATCTGTCTGAGGGTGGTATGTTATACTCAGAAGCACCTGTGTACCCAGCGCCCTCTGAAAACTCTGCTAGAAACGAGACATAAAGTGGGAGTCCCTATCTGAAATGATAGAACGAGGGACCCCATGAAGACGTGTGATCTCTTGGATATATAGCCTTCTGAGCTCATCCACACTGAAGGTCTCCTTGATCGGCAAGAAGTGTGCTACCTTCGTGAGTCTGTCCACAACAACCCACACGGCGTCATTTCCTCGAGGTGACCTCGGTAAACCGGTCACGAAATCCATCGTGACATCATCCCATTTCCACTCTGGAATGGGCAACTACTGTAACAGCCCAGCTGGCCTCTGGTGCTCTGCCTTCACCTGGGGACAGGTGGAACACCTTGTAACAAAACCAATTATCTCTCTCTTCATACCCGACCACCAGTATAGATTTCTCAAGTCTCGGTACATCTTGGTAACCCCAGGATGAACTGCCCAAGCTGAAGCATGAAACTTCCTCATCAGATCCTCGTGTATATCCCCTGGAACCCATACTCGTCCTTGGAAATGCAAAACCTCATCATTGCCTATCGTCCAACCGGGAGAAGGGTCCTCTCTTGCCACTGACTCCCATAGAACTAGGCCTTCTGAAACCGATAGTTTCCTCATCCTCACTCTATCCAGGAGGGTATAAGTCACAGCTAACGAGGAAAGATAAGCCTGCCCTTGACTATCGTGCAACTCCAGATGCATCTCAGAGAACAAATTCATAATCTACCACTCACCACTGGCCTCCTGCACTTCATGTATCTGAGTCTTCCTGATCAGTGCATCAGCTACTGCATTACCTTTACCAAGTGTATAGGCAATCTCAAAATCGAAGGACTATAGGTACTCAACCCACCTCTTCTACCTCAGTTTCAGGTCACGTTGAGTAAAGATATACTTGAGATTTTTGTGGTCGGTGAAAACCAAAAAATGCTCTCCCAACAGATATTGTCTCTAACAGCGCAATACATGAACAACTACTTCCAACTCGAGATCATGTTTTGGGTAATTCCTCTCATGTGGCCTCAACTGCTGAGACTCATTGGTAAACCTTTTTCTTTTCAATAAATGGCATGAAATTTAAAAATAAAGTTTTTTCTTTGAAAATAACCCTGTAAAATCATAAGGAAATATTCAAGTTATTAAGGAATCATGAAAGTGTTAAAAAAATTCATTCCATATAATATAATAAAATTCTTCTCGTACATTTTTTTAATAAGTCAAAACATATCTCGGTAAGAAAATGAAAAAATATTCCATTCAAAATATTTCGTAAACCATTAGACATGGTTAAAAATTAAATTAAAAATCATATAACAATAGTATTGATATTTTTTAATTTTTTTAAAGAATCATGGATGTGGAATAAAAATATTCCCCAATAGATACAATCATATAAACAATCACAAATATAATGAGAATGTGAATTTCACCCATACATTAGGTCTGATTTCCATTGTACATAACAAAAAATATTATATAATGTATTGAACAATGTTATGAATTTATATATACCCTATTTTATATTTATTTTATCAATTATGATCATATTATCACCCGTTAATAATATTTTTTTGTTATGCTTCATTCAGGTGTTAACTGCTTCATTTTCATATGCATGTTTTGTCATATAAGTCCTGATTCTTGTACATAGGATATACTTAAATAATTTGGGGAATGATATTAAGGTAATATAAATTATATTTATTAATTATATACATTTATATATTCATTCTTGAATGGTTAATTTGGAAAATTAATCACATCGCATCATGGGGACGGTAGGTTGTACGTACGCATGAACAATGGTACCATTCCTATAATAGTAAAATGGTAATGAAATGGATGTTATATATTTTTGTTCCAGAATAAGTATCATTTTATAATTATCATATATATATATGTACATATATATATTATTTTCATCACTACACCCATCCATATAATGTAGTGATGAAAAACATATTACACCACGGTGTGGAGATGTTAAAACATACATACTCACTCATGGTAGATTCATTTTTTTATAGGATGGATTCAAAGAAGAATATGGTTGCTCCATAATCATAATAAAATATGATAATATAGTTGAAACTTTATTTTTTACTCTATAATATAAATAACACAAGAAGAGTAATTATAAGAAGAAACAATTTTGAAAAATTCTATAAAGGCGACTACCTCTTCCTTGGGGAACTTCCTTAAGATCTTCTCTTAAAAAAAATAGTTCTTGTACTTTTAGAATTCTAAAACCTCTATAATTAATCTAGGGAAGTTTAGAAGGTAAATTGGTATAGTATGGTCGAAAATGATGGCTCAATGGGATGTGAATCGGTGAGGGAGTAAGTTCCCTTTTATAGTTGAGGATATGGGCACTTTCGGAATTTCAAAAAATATTAATTTATATTAAAATCTATCTCAATTAAATATATCTAAAATGAAATTTATTAGAATATAAGATTATACATGGTTGTAATCTCATCAACTAATACATTTTAGACATGTTTTTGTATTATTTTAGACCTTATCATTTGTATTAACCCTTAGTTAACCTATATTAATTTTATCAAAGGTAACAACTATTTAAATATTAAATGGTTATAATTTTTACTTATATTATGTAAATAAATTAATAAATGAACAATTTATTACATTTTAGACCATATAAAATTTTTCTTGTATTTTTAATTATGTTTTTTAATTTTTAAATAATTTAATAAAATGTTATTTTGAAAAAAGGTCATTAGTGTTAACGTTGACAATATTCATTATTTTGACTTTTAAAAACATAAATATAATGAGTTGAAGTCAGAAAAAATATCTTTGTATATACCTAAGAGGTAAATTTCATATATAAAATTAGATTATCCCATTAATAAACTAAAATAATATTTATTTTAATATCTTTATTAACATTTATTTGATATTTCCATTAATAAAAAAATTACTACATCGGAGTTTTAGAATTTTTTAATATACTTATTTGGTCACTAAAAAATAAAAACAAATATAGGATGAATATAAATCTTATATATTTTCAAATAACAATTATAATTTAATATGACTCTTTGTGTAAACATATATAAAAATGGTATAGAATTAAAAATATGAATGTGATATCATTAAAAAAAATTAAATAAAATATTATAAATATAATAAGTTCATCAAATTGACCCAAAAGTCAAAAATAATTTTTTATCATGAAAATTTATTTATCAAGTTAAAAAATGTGCTTTTATATTCGTTCATAACTTAACGTTTCCCCATGTTCACACGTTATGGATATTAATGAAAAAGAAAGTAACATTTTGTGTCATCCTTTGATCTAAACATTTTATAAGTCATATTCATAGAACATTTTCCATTAAATGACTTAATTTCTAAACATAGGTGTTATGGTTCTAATTTTATTCATACAATAAAAAATTTCATTTGTTTAGTTCATTTTCTAGTCCTCAAAATTTTATTTTTAACCTAAATTACTAAATTTACCATTTACCATGCTAAAACAATTTACCAAGGTTACTATACATATTGTAAAAAAATAAAAGTGAACTATTAAATAAATTTGGACTTTATGGATATACATTTTTATTTAATTTTTCAAAATTCATAAGATATAAGTTTCAGAATTTAATTTATAACAAAACCGGTAAAATACCACGAAAAATAGTTTTTAAAGAAATGACCATTTAAATCATTAAATGTTTTTATAAAAAATTCATGCATAAAATTATTTCTAAATACCTTATTTGTATTATTGTAAATAAAATTTAACAAATAAAAATTTTAAACTAATCCAAAATATTATTTTTACTTGTAATGAAAAATACAGTTTTCAATAAAAATCATTATTTTCACTATTTCTTATTTGTTTTCAAAAAATAAAAAAAATAAAGATAATTTCCACCTGATTAGTTCAAAAATGAAATTTATTTTTATCAAATAAATTTTATATCACTTATACAAAAAAAGTTAAACTAATTTTAAAATAAAACATACTCATGAAGAATAAGTAGAGTATTTAAAAAATTATGTGATCATTTTTGAAGGACTAAATTTATTCATATAAAGTTATATTTATTTATTTAATTAGTTGTTTATATTTATTTCTACCAAATTAATGTTTATTTTATGACACTCATTGTATAGTTATTGTTTCTTGTGGTTCATTTAAACTCACAACTGCATAAAATGTAAGCTGTTATGGAATTAAAATTATCTGTGGATAAATATTTTATTAAAATATTTGTGTGTTTCACATATAACATATTCACCAATTTTTTCATTAATTTGGTGCATATACTACCAATAATATATGATATGTCATGAATTCATATAATTTCATTGTTTTTTAAATTCTCATTTGAATTTATTTCATTCATGGGTTTTATGAATCAACATTTACCAAGATGGTATGGGTTTTATGTTACAATTTTTATTTTGATAGGGATTGTTTATTCTTAAATTTTCAATGATAAAATTATATGATATATTTGTGAATAATATTTTTTATTTTATACTCCACAATTTATTTCTATAAATTAAAATTTTCTATTTTATTTTTATCTCTCTATGTACTCCAATGTCTGAATGAATATTCTTTAGGAAAATTTATATTTCCTTTCTGTACAGTTAGGAATCATTTTCTTCCATATCCATATTTATTTAAATTACATTCAAGAGTTTTATTTAATATTATAAAATTATTGATTAAATTAATTTTTATAAAAGTTTGAAATTATATAAAATGGTTTTAAAAGAATCTTCTTATCATTTTTTTAATGAGGCACTTTTTAATGACAATGTGAATGAAATTATTTTTTAACACATACTGCACAAACAAATATTCTTCGCATAATGAATATTATTTTCCACTAATATTACATTATAAGTTTATATGGTTATTATCAAAGAAAATATTTATATAATATTCTGATTTTTTTATTTTAAATATTTTATTTCAAATGGAAATTTGTATTTTCCTCAAGAAATCATCCTATGGTATTTTAAAATTAGATTCATTAAATTAAAGATCCTCTGATGAATCTTATTATTCACTGAGGATATACTATAATGATACCATAAATATCATTTCTCTAGATTTCTTGAAATTGTGTTGTTCTATTTAGTTATTGGGGAATATATTAAATTTTCATATGCAAGTTTCTCAATATGAATTTTTATATTGATTATTTATTGAATATTTATATATTAATTTCATATAATAAATGAATTATAATTTTTAGCTTGTAAGGCTTATCAAATAACCATGATTCATTAATATGTATCATGAGATAAACTATCTTGGGTATTTGTTGTATGCCTACATAGTTATTTATGATATCTTGGAAAGTGTCTTTGATATTTTTTTTTAATTTATTCAAATGAGGATTTGGCAGTATGTTTATAATGTCTTGGCACAGGGCCTTGATTGTATGATTATTATGTGTGGAATTATTCATTCCATCATTTTGAAACTAATTATTATTATCCTTGTGATTATTTCTATTCTGATGTTATCCATGTATATATTCCCCTTTTATGGCATTAGTTATATGGAATATTTTATTATTGTTTACCTCTTCCATAATATTAAAGATTTATTTAATCTTTGATACCTTATATTGTACTATATCCCTTACTACAAATATGGGATCACCCCTTTTTATGATTTACGTTCCCCAATATTCTAAAATTTTATGTATGAATGATTTTAGGGATATAAAAAAGTAAAAAATTATGTTCTCAATATAATTTTATGTTGTATTTAATGTCTTCAAATGTAGTGTGAGAATCATGTATGCATCCTATCTCCCAGTGCTCCTAAACAATTTGATATTTTGGTATGTGAACTATTTTATCATGAACTAATCTATAAATATAACCATTGGATCTATATTATTTGATTAGAGGTGCTACATTTGGTATTAATGGATGTTTAGTATGGCCCATGGGAACTAGATTTAGGAAAACATAAATTTAATAACATAACCCTATACCATATACTATGGATATCTATAAGTATAGAGTAAAAAAATGAATAATGGTAAAGTATATAACATGTGGTTTTCTGAAAAAATATAGACTTTCGAAGATATTGGGAAGTGGATTTGGTTTTACCAAAGCTGCACCTAGGTGTAACAACTCTTAAGTGAGAGTATTTGGTATTAACTAAATCATAACCAGTATACAATGAGTGTTCCTAAATTAAACACCTCAATAGACACTCCCAATGGATATTATTGGGTTATTTCTCATTTTTATATTAAATAATTATGTTGAATGATATGATAGATTCTATAGGAACCTGTTATATATAGTAGTGATATGAGATAAGCCAAAAATAGCATGGTTTATATGTATAAGGATTATCATAAGATCAATGGAATAGATAAACCTTTTGAGGTTTTATTTGATTGTAGTTTAAAATAATTAATCATATTTATATACACATTTATGGGAATACAACAAATAGATTTATTCTGTATTTTAGTTAAAAAATTTCTAAGAAAAAAACTTTTTTTATTTTTTATACATTTGTTGAAATACATTGATAACAATTATGGTTAATATGATCATTAAAGTTTAGTTAACTATTGATAATAGTGATAATATGGTTATTTAATTTGGGGATCTTGAGTTTTATCATATAGATAACCATGGTACTTAAGGATAATTTAGAGAATTTATTTATGATTAAGATCATTGTATTTTTTGGGGAACATTATATGTTTAAGTTAAACAAAATATTATTTTTTATGATTTTATTTCATTTGATCAACAATATATTTGGTTAAATTGTGGAATCATTTTTTTTATCAATATTTTCCTTATGATTCGGGTTATTTTTAAAAAATACTCACTAGTTATAGATAATATATTATTATATAATATACATTTTATTAGATGAATAAGTTTTTTAGAGGTAAATGTTATGTTTATATTTGAATAAATTTTGATCAAATCATTCGATCCATTAGGATTCAATTTTTCTGGAATATGTTTAAGAGATTTAGGGATATTCATTTCTGTAATGATGTGAGATGATTTTTTTGTGATATTGATGATGTTTTTTATATTAATTTAGTATTTTTCTATATGAAGATTTATTTATATTAGATATTATCCCTTCTTGGCCTAACCATTTTGGTTTTCATTAGTGGAGATAAATACAAGGAATAATTTTTTATCCCTTTTTAATCATAAAATACAGTAAATGTTATCTTAGGTTCTTCATGAATGAAAAGTACATATTGAATATCCATTTCATTGATTTGGAGATTATTTATAAGTTTTAATTGATTGAACAAAACCAAAGGATTAATTTATAATAATGAAATGGAAATAAATCAAGTAATTATATTTTATTATGTTCTCTATCTTTGTAGTAAAAGAATTCATGAACCCTTGGATAGGTATCTTGAAATAAAATTGTTTTCATTCAACATTTATTTCTAATAAATTTGTGTCATTCTTTTTCCTTTACAAATTTATGGAATTGTATTCATTAACTATCACTTGATCATGTTCTTTAACACTCTCAATTAGTCATCGCATGTTATTTTTCTCAACAATATCCATATATTCACTTCCCTATAATGTTATCCTTTTCTAGTAACCCAATTATGTGTTATTTCGAAAAAAATTATTTTTCTATATTACCCTTTCCAAAAAAAAATTTACTATTATTTTCTATGATGTGTATTTTCAACAAAATTATTTTCCAATATGGAACCTTTAATTACCGATATAAAAAAATATATGAAATTTATTTGAGTGCGAATGAATATAAACCCTGAATTTTTATTTTAAATGAATAATAAGCCCAATTTCTTTCTTAACTCGCAACACTAATCATTAAGTGAAAAATGATATACTATAAAAATATTATTATTTAAATGTGACCATTATAAAATAGTCATTAAACTGGATTAATAAATAAGAATAAAAATATTATGAAAATTATTTATACATGTTTTATATAATTAAAAGTAATTTATTAATTATAAAAAATAAGTACTCAATTTTCAATAATTTAATTTTATGCTTAAAACACATTTTCAACAAAAATGTTTTTATTACATTTTTTGTACAAATAATATAATTAATCACATCATATTTTAATAATTTTATAAGAAAAAATTCATTTTATATGTTAAATATTAATTTCAATATTATCATAATGTAACACCCTGGCCCTAGTTACCCAGATTTGGTGCATTATTACATAACATTGGCATGATCACAAAATATCAAGTCTCTAAAGAACAATTAGTTTAGTAGCCTTGGAAACACTAGATACATTCATAAGGTTTACATTACATTACAACAACATTGTTTCCATAGACAACACTGAGATCCCATAGACTATACTTGGAGGTCAGTCATAATATACTTCTTTGCATCCTAGGAAAAATAAAACGTAGAAAGGGGTGAGCTCATATGCTCAGTAAGGATAACATTATAGCGGAAACTTTCATAAATAAGCATAAACATTTAAGGCAATGTATAACTAAAACAAAAGCCTTTTAAACTTGAACTTCATCATAATATGGAAAAAATAAAATTAAATAATGTAATTTACTTATTCACATGGATATTATACTAGTATAATAAGCATATGCAATATTAATAGCCACTTTCATAATGATGGAATTCATAATGCCAGACTATCATAACCACATAGTCATGGCCTTTTTCCAAGACTACAAATAAGATTCTGTCAAGGCATTGTGTCAAGACACTATTTTGTCTCATGAGACCTACCGATGCATAGAGGAGCTATAGCGGGCTCCACCCATCACTTACTAAGTTCAATGCATTCATCATATGAAAACTTTGAAACATAACATAAACATTCGTATTAAAACTAGCATACGAAATGTCAATACTTTATCCAAAAACCATGAATGGTATAACAATAGCACATCCACAGTCAAATATAACTCATTCAATACAATATGGAAGAATTTATTATAATAGATTAACCTCAATAGAGAATAATGAAGGATATTTACATAGATGAAAATAATCATCGAAAATATTTGAGAGAAATATCCCCCTTTTTATTTAAAACATTTCAAAGTATCATTATTTATCAAGAAGCTGTTTAAAATAGATTTTTGAATCAAAGTGTCTCATACCAATTTGAAACTTTTAAAATTAATTTTAATTTTAAACCATTAATTTCCATAAAAATAAAACCTTAAAACCATTTTTAAAAAATGGACATTAATGAGAAAGATTTAGAATAATAAATCATTAAAACATTTTAAAATTGATATTTTAGATAGAGTTTGTAACCAAAAGATATACACTTGGATAAAAATAATTGAGGTAATAATAACTTTGTAATATCATTAGAATAAAGGGATTCATGTTATACTATGTCAAAGTACATTATATACACCATATAAAAGTGATTTAGTGTATAACAACAAAGGAGTCTCAATGGAATGTAAATTGAGATGAAATATCTTATAAAGACTGTATCTTTAGGTTACCGATAAATAAATGACATAATTATGTGTGAAAAATATAAATACACTCAATATGATTGGATATTCGGTGTAAATCAATCATAGGACATTCACACAAATTCTTGTAAAAACAACACCAATGAATTGAATATTTAACTCAACAAATGGGGATTGAGTTAAAATTACTCTTATCAAGTTCATATCGATGACTTGAGAATTTATCAATGGAGTTATTATTTGTATCAAAAGTATATCCATGGAAATGGGAGTGGAAATTATGACATAATAAAATTAATAGTGATTCCACATATAATCTAGGAGTAAAATAATCAATGAAGTATGCCTAAAACCGAATGAGTGGAAATTGAAATTTCAAATTCTATAATTGATTTGGTAACTTATGAAACATACACCCATGAAATAAGGATCATGCAATGATGATGTAAATATACATAAATTAAATTATATTACACAATGAATACAATCATGGGCAGTACACACACCACATGCAATAAATAAGTGGAGAACAATGAAAATCTCACAGAATTAAAAGTGAGATAAGAAACCACTTACCTTGTACTTTTTCTATGATCAAGGGTATTTTAACCTCCTGTATAACTATGAAATAATTTTTATTTAATTATACAAGAATAATTTACATTAATATGATATCATATATGATATTTTAACATTGATTTGTTAATAATATCTTAGTATTATCGTCATTTCAGGTGTTAACAGATTCGTTTTCTTTTATATTCTTTGTTATGTGAGCCATATTTGTTATGGATGGGATTTATCTTATTCATATCCAGAATGATATCATGTCTCTAAAAATTATTTTTAATCATCAAATGAAATTTAGTCTTGAATGGATACGATGGGGAATGAATCTCATCGCGTTCGTGGACACGGTAATCCGTACGTAAGCACAAGCGCCAATATCATTCTTTACATATTAAAATATTATATAATTGGATGGTATATCATATATAAAGAATAATTATAATGTTATATTTTATTATTTATATGAATTACACATCATTATCATACCCATCGAAATAATAATGTATTGAATAACAATTACACCACAACGTGGAGACGGAAATCCGTACGTACGCACATATGGTGACATGTCATTCAAAGGATAGGTAGAATAATGAATATGGTTGTACCATATTTATAATAACATCACAGTATATAGAATATACTGGACTTATTATTTTATAATGTAAATAACAAAGAAAGAATAAGTGGAAGAAAAAAAGAACATGAAAGAGTGTGGTGAAATTATTACCTCTCCTTCCTGTTTTTCCATTTAATTTGATGAAAAGGGAACCTTAAGTTGGATTTCTGACCAAAGGAGGGCCTCTAGGATGATGTGAGGGAAGTTTATAGGATATTTGGGTAGGGTTAAGCCTAGACAAAATGCTTTTAATGTGTGAATTTGAGATAAGTGGAAGTGCCCTTTTATAAGAGGGGTGAGGGGCACCTTAGGAAAAACTTAAAATATTATTTTATAATAAAATCATTTTCGGTTTCTAATGGCTCCAAAGTTGATTATTTAAAGTATAAGGTGGGTATTGGTCTAAAACCATTCAACCAATAGGTTTTAGACAGGTTTGGATCACTATATTAACCTTAACTTTTAGATTTAACTCTTAGTTAAATAGTTTGACATTTACCATGTCTCTTTGTATTTTTATATTATATGGTTAATAAACTTACTATATACTTCCAAGAGAACCAAAAGTGGTTCATTAATAATACACCTATCATTATAAAAGTCCTTTGGCCAAAAATTATATTTTTAGGAACATAATATCAATTAATAATATAATATTTGATTTAAAAACTCTTTTATGTCAATTTTGACACTTTGGTATTTTGTTTTTGCTAAATTCATAACAGCTTTATTACTTCGAAAAAAATAAATCTAACCAACCCTGATATATAATATTAACCTTAAAATTAGTTTAATTCAAAAAAAATCTCAAATTACATTTATTTGGATATTTATAATATCAATTATTTTAATAATTAATTAATTAGGTAATTACTGCATCATTATTGTGTCATAAATAAATTAAATTATTTAATGTCTAAAAAATATAAATAAAATACCATTATATAGGAAATCTTTTTATATTTTTAATTAATATTTATAGTTTAATTTATCTTATGTTTATCCCTATATTAAAAATGTTTCAGTTATTAAACATTGATTTTAACTCTTTTAACTCTTCTTTGAATTAAATAATAATAAGTGTATTATTCTAATCCAAGTGGACCAAAGAGGTTCATATTTTATTCCTAAGGTTTTTTTGGTCAAATTATACTTATCCAGTAGAATTATGACATGTGTTAGGGTAATAATAATATCATATTTACCCTTAATTACCCTATTTACTTTTAACCGTGGTAAATAAAAGTAAAAAGATACTATTCACCAAAAATTATTTTTAGTTTATTGAACCACATTTTACTCTTTGATATTAACCATGCCTCTCGGATTTTCAAAATTCAACTCACAGAAGCGGTAAAATTAAGTTTTATGTGAATTTACAAATTCTCCTAGGAGGTGGGTAAAAGACGGTGAAAAGTTCAATAAAATTTTATATATCTAATATTATTACAAAATGACTCCAATGAATTAAATTGAACATATATGGGTATTAAGTATCTATTTTGACCTAAAATGAAATAAATAATTATTTAAATAAAAATTCAGTTTTAAACTATAACTTAGTGTTTTTCACTATTCATCAAAAATTAAAAGTTTTCAGAAACATACCAAAAATTCACCCTAAGATAATTTTGATATTATGAATTAAAAAAAGAATTATATTTTACCGAATTCAAAACCAAGAAATTTCATTTATTAGTTTAAAATTGATTTCTGTTGTCAAAACCATAAAGCGTATTTTTATGAAATAATAACTACCAAAAGATTGAGATTTGTTTATGTCCAATTTCAATGTGAAATTACTTCCAATGACAAATATTGGATTAAATGGTAAAAATATAATCTAATTGTACATCCAAAACATTCATATGTATTTTTGAACACTATAAATTATTTTGATTAAAAAAGTTTTTTTCAGTTAAAATATATTATTTTTCACTATTCACCCAAAAATGAAAGTTATTAGAAAAACACCAAAAATTAATTGAAACTGAATTCTTATGTCTCAATCCCAAAGAAGAAGTTTAATTTTTCAAATTTAATATATAAAAGATTCAAATATTTGATTTCAAAAGGGTTCTCCATTAAAAGGCGGTAAAATTTCATTTTTTTAAAAATACTTCTTTTATCATAAAAAAATGAATTTTTCCTTACATTAAGTATAAGAAACTCATAATATGGATTCTAAAATTATAAGGGTTATATGAAGTTCAAAATTTGTTAATACTATTCATAACCGCTTTTGAATGGCAAGTTTGGTAAGTCGTGGTGCGCTTGAACTCGATGTTGCATGTAGTGTAAGTTATTGAATTACTTTGACGTACTATGAAATCTTGGGGTGTTACATTCTTCCCTTATTCAATAAATTGTGTCCTCACAATTTTTAATATTGGTCTTGGGAATATAATGGAAAGTCCCACATCGGAAAATAAGTCAATAAAACTATCACTTTAAAGTAAAGAAAGAGAAGTACAAAGGTCACCCAAGATAGCCCATACTGGGATTCCATGTAGGAAAACATGGATATTGAAGATAAACTAAATGTCATGTTCTTATGGAGAGGGATAGAAAACATGATTAGGATAAAGTTAACAACAAAAAAACCACAAACTTGTGATGGGAAAAACAGTCATTAGTTTTCCAGTAGGAAAAGTAAACGGACATCATTTTTTTTTATTTAAGTTATATTTCATAAATATGAGTAATTTATTTATGAGATTGACTAAGAACATAAACATATATACTTAATTTTTAAGTAGAGTTTCATTCCTTAATAAATTTCTACTACTAACTCATTTTTTTTAAATGATGACTATTCTTGAAGACTTGGTCACACCAGAAGAGTTGGAATAAACTTCTAGATAATCACATTATCTAAAAAGTATAAATAATATATTTATCTTGTCTTTAGAGATTAGTCAAAACCAACATGGTTAGTACAAGATCTGATGATCCTCCAAAAGGATATTCCTTTAGAGAAAGAAACACTAATCTTAATTTATAAACTTAAACCAACAATACCCCAAAGTTAAATAAATACCATCCAATAAACAATTGTCCTCAAAATACTTCAATATAATCCAAAATTATATTGAAACCCACAACTTAGAAGAATTTGGTTATGGAGTCTTCCATGTTAAATTGTATCTCCAAATGAAATCAAGTACTCTTAAAGTCACATACTTAAAATTAATTAACCTAATCACATATTCTCTTTTATTGGTTAATCATTTCCATAAATAACCCAAATCACTATAAATAAACAATAAAAACATAGATAAAAATCCACCATTACTCCTCAAATGAAATCCCATAGTATTCTATTTTCTTTGGGCATATAGTGTTCCCAACAAAGTGAATGTCTTCCAAAATAAAATTTATCACTTAATCAACAATTCATTTTCCCATACTAAGGGTATTCATTTGATAATACATAAGATCCCAAATCAACTTATTATTTATCAATAAAATCATTCAACTAAAAATAATTGGTCACACTAACCAGGGACTTCACATAGTCCAGTGGTAGGCGAGAAATCCCAATCGTACTCTAGTTGTGGGTTTGATTCCCACAGCTTTGTCTGACGTGATGGGTTGTCACACGGTCTGTGTGTTGTCCTTTTTTCAAAAACTATATTTTATAACATTACCAAAATGAGATAATTCCTCAAAATAACCATAACATAATTTAACCACAAATGTTATCTCAAACCTTTCATTTTCATCCCAAAATAAAATAACTTGTAATTAACTTAAACCCCATGATCATATAAAACCAAATGGTTATTTATTACTATATCCACAAGATAAAAGATAATTCTGTGATGACCCAGACCCCCCTTGGTCCCTTCCTTTGCCAAAATCCGGATCCTTAAGGGGTACGGATCGGTGAGACCGATCGGTGAGACCGATCGGTGCGACCGATCGGCGAGACCGATCGGCGATACTGATCGGTGAGACTGATCGGTGCGACCGATCGGTGTGACGGATCGGCGGAACCGGCCGACGTCACCCGGCCTTGCCAAGTTGTTCCAGTAACGCGCACAAAAGCTTAATTAAATACTAAATCGGATCATGAGTCGGTTTAAACCACTCAGCACCATTAATGATGAGTCAAGCCGCCTGGTCAACCCACGACTTCCACGTCTTACGCGGTTCGGCATTTTTATCTCAACCATTCCCGGCTCTTATAAATTAAGGGTTAGGCCGTGGTTTCCCCCCTTCTTCGATCGTGGCTCTTCTGGTGCATCGGGACCGCCGCATCGTTATCCGTAAAGTTCCGCGCCCCCGGCCTAAACGTCGATCATCTATCAACAAGTAGGGAATTTATTTCGTCTCTCACTTTTGTGTATCATGCGGGGTGGGTGTTATTTTTGTTCCTATGGAATTGGTTGAACCGAACCCTAATGAAGATAATAAACGAAGTTCTAAAGAAATAAGGGGAAGGGGTTGTGATCATTGTTTATGCTTTATCTTGTGATCATCCCTTTTGTTGTACTGGTTTATGTTTTCTGAAAATTGAGGTCGTTGGTGGTCGTGTGTGTGCACTTGAATCCCATCGTGATGTTTTAAATGGGTTGCTGAAATTGTGAACTCCTGCTGTGAAATTGGTTAATCACGTATATCCGGCTGAATAAGTTGAAAGCACCAGGATCAACCCTTCTGTGATAACTCCCGGTTAGAACAAACGGAAATTTGAGATCATGGAGTGTGTTAAATCTTTTAAATCTGAAAATCCATGACTTGTGTTGGTAGTGGTAGTTGGTTGTTTTCCCTTCGGGCCATTTGCTGGAAATGTGGGAGGGGATGGGATCCCCTGTTCTTTTTATACTCTCGGTAGCTGTGTGAATTTGGGGGATGGGATCTCCTGTTGGTATGGTTTCGGTGGTTGTGAGGTTTTATCACAAATTGGGGAGAGATCCTCTGTTGGCAGAACCGGGTGTGAGTGTTTTGGTTGATCTATGCTTTTGACGCTTTCCTTGGTTATTCTAATGGTAGTTGCCCAGTAGTGCTTAAAATTAATTGAACATTTTGACAGAACGTGAAACAAGAATGGGACAAATGGTTTTGTGGGAAAGGGTCGTGAATTTTGACTCGGACGCAGTGGTGTTGTGTTCTGTAGGTTGGCTAGAAAAACCTAAGTTTTGGGTGAGTGTTTGTTACATATATCTATACTTGTAGCTTTGTGTTTCTTATTCGCGCCCCACCCAAGTTGAGCACTTAGTGCCGAACACCCTCATTTATGGGGGAAGGGTGTTTTTCCCAACACTATACTTAGTGGCTGGTTATTAGCTCCTTTTCTGCTCCCTTTCCCGGATAGCCCAAGTACCTACGGGCAGGCTGTGATGGCCTGAAGTCCATTATTAGCCCAAGAACCATCGGGCAGGGTGTTTTGGTGGTTGGCCAGGTGTGTGCGGAAGGTGGTTTCCCAAGTGTCTTCGGGATGAGGCCCAGGTGTCTTCGGGCATGGCAGTGGATCCTCTAGCCCAGGTGTCTTCGGGCGTAGCGGTGGTTGTTCTGGCCTAGGTTTTTGCAGGCATGGTTACATGTGACAGTTGTGGCCCAGGTGTGTGCGGGCGGGATTCGGCAGTGGGACTGCGTGTGGTTGTGGCCTCGGTGTGTGCGGGCGGGTGTGGCAGTGGGACTGCGGTGAGAATGGCGGGATTGGTCCGATGCGTAGTATGTCTCAATAACCAGTGGGAAAGTGGCGCGGGGTACCCAAACATCAATGTGCTCTTATATATATATTACTTGACTTGCGTTATTTGGGGAGCGAGCCTTGGTGAGGCCTGGGATGGATAGTTTGCCTTGTTAGGTGTTTGGTTTACTCTTTTCTCACGGGACTTTAGTACGTTCCCCCACTTGTGCACGAGAGTCTTGGTTTTCCCTACTGAGTGTACTTGTATGCTCACCCTACGTATATAAAACTACTTTCAGGTTTCCAGGAGGACTTCGGGGATCACGCAGGACCTTACTAGCTAGGACTTTTGGAGCAGTTGCAGTTGTTTCTCTTTTTCTTTTAGTACTTACCTTGTAGACACCTTTTTGCACTTTGTGGCTTTCACTTTTGAAACATGCATGTGGGAATGGTTTACTTTTGGCTTTACTTTTCTTTCTACCTTGGTGTTGTTGGGTTTCCTCCTCCTTATATTTCGATCCTATAAAATAAAAAAGGGTAATGCCTTCCATTTGCGATAATTTCCTATACCCTTGGTGCTAGTCTCCACTCAGGGACCTATTGAAGGCGGGTTTCGGGGGTCATTATCTCTCCTTCAACTTAAAGAAGGAAGGGCCTGGCAACCTGCTGACCCTTCCCTCATTTTGGTGAAGGCGGGTCGTGATAGAATGGTATCAGAGGCGGAGGTTGAGAGATAGGATGGAGTCTGGAGTTAGGCATAGTGAGGATTGCATGGGATGGTATGGAAACGGTGTTGGGTGACCTTGGAGCGTGAATTAGGCCAGGGAAGACCGGCTAGGACACGGGATTTTAGGGCCCCCTGTGATCTGATGCAAGGACTCTGGGCCTACCGAACGACCAAGTGAGGCCACACTGATTGCGGGGTAGAGACCCTAGGAAAGGTACATGCATCATAATGACTTGTGTTCTTGTGTTTCTGGGATGTTTTGGGAATTAAGAATAAATTAAATCTTAAGAAGTTTTAAGAACGATATTCTGCACTACTTGGGCTTAGGCATTCCTTGTTTACCTTGCAGCTATGGCACCTGGAAGGCGACCACGTGTGGTACAGGCGATCGAGACTCCTGAGACTACTTTGGCCAATCGGCAGAGAGCTGATCGAGAGGAAGAGGACGACCAGTGGCAGAAGACTCTTCGAGCCTTCCAGCGACAGGCCCTCGAGAAGTATGAGGGAAGCACCTCCGATATGAAGACGGAAGGCTGGCTAGAGGAGCTAGTCATAGCCTTCGGCCTGATTCGGGCCCCGACCGAGTACTGGGTTCCTCTGGCTTTTAGCCAGATGCGAGGAGCGGTATGTCAGTAGTGGATGCTTCACCTGGGGAGTAGGAAAGAGTCTGAGGTTGCCTGGGCGAATTTCGAGAAGGAGTTCTGGGCGGAGTTTCTCTCCTCGACAATGAAGGCGGATAAGAGGCAGGAGCTACTCTCCCTCCAGCAGGGGAGCATGTCCGTGAGGGAACTTGGAATCAAGTTCAAGGACCTCCTGCGTTTTGCTCCGGACCTCTTTCCCGATGAGGAGTCTCGGGCAAGACGTTTGGAGGAGGCGCTCCGACCCTCCCTCCAGTATGTTGTTACCCCCTTTACCCTTCCGACATACTTAGAGGTTCAGAAGAAGGCCGAAGTGGTGGAAAGGATGCATGCTCTGGGCAGAGTGTCACGAGAAGGGATCCAGCTGGGACCATCGAAGGGGAAGGCCGTCAGCGCCAGGCCTCCAGCATCGGGACCCTCCAGGTTCCGACCCACAGGGAGCAGGCCGCAGTAGTTTCAGTTTCGATCCCCTGGCCCACGTTCTTTTCCTTCAGGCTCGGGACCATGGTGCTTCATCTGCGGGAGCCCTGGACATCTCCGGAGTCAGTGCCCCGATCGGGTGCAGTACAGCAGTGGCAGTCATCCCCAGCATCTGCCGCAGCAGCAGTTTCCAGCCAGACCCTTCCGGCAGCAGCAACAGGGACAGCGAGCTCCCGCTCCTCCACAGGCAGACATAGGAGGGGGAGGCCGCCCTCAGGGCGCTCCCCAGGGACCTCGACCAGGGCGTGGTCGGGGAGGTGGCCGACAGCCGAGGGGCAGGGGAGCTGGGCGTGGACAGTTACACGCCGCAGAAGCAACAGTTCCAGCAGGGCCAGAGGTTGTTCGAGGTACGATCAGTGTGTTTAGCACTCTTGCTTATGCTTTGTTCGATACCGGAGCTTCGCACTCCTTTGTTGCACCCAGTCTAGCCCGCGCCTTGGGTCTAGATGCCGAGAGACTTCCAGTTCCCCTGGTGTTGAGCACACCAGTTGGAGGTCAGACCGACTTGCTATTCGTTTGTCGGGGATGTAGACTGATGTTAGGGCCACATCAGTCGGTTAGGGATCTCCTTCTGCTACAGATTCAGCCGTACGATGTCATCCTAGGCATCGAATGGCTATATTCTGTGTGCGCCATCATCGACTGTTTCCAAAGAAGGGTGGTGTTCTCCGGTTTGGACGACCAGTGTGTTACTTTCACCGGCGAGCGGAGCTGTCCAAAGGGAAACAGGAGGGAGGAACCTCTCCTCTCCTTGTTGACCGAACTGACGATAGAATCAGTAGATGTGGAAATGGTGGAAGCACCAGAGATCGTTCGTGAATTTATGGACGTCTTTCCTGAGGAGGTGACGACTCTACCCCCTCAACGTGATATCGAGTTCGGGATAGACCTGCAGCCCGGATCTCGACCAATCTTGATGGCTCCTTACCGGATGGCACCTTCGGAGCTACGGGAGTTGCGGATATAGATTGACGATCTGATGAAGAGGGGTCATGTTCGTCCAAGTGCGTCACCGTGGGGTGCCCCAGTCTTGTTCGCAAAGAAGGCAGATGGTGGCCTCAGGTTGTGCATCGATTACAGGAGGCTGAATCAGGTAACGATCAAGAATCGCTACCCTCTTCCAAGGATAGATGATCTTTTTGACCAGCTGAAGGGGGCAGGATGGTTCTCGAAGATCGACCTGTGATCTGGATACCACCAGCTGAGGGTAAAGGATAGCAACGTCCCGAATACGGCGTTCAGGTGCAGGTATGGTCACTTCGAGTTCGTGGTCATGCCCTTTGGTGTTACGAACGCCCCGGCCGTGTTCATGGGGCTTATGAACTCCATCTTTCGGGAGTATCTGGATCGGTTTGTGGTGGTATTCATTGATGATATCCTGATCTATTCAAGGTCAGAAAAGGACCATGAAGAGCACCTGAGGACAGTTTTGGAAGTCCTCCGACAGCACCAGCTCTACGGGAAGTTGTCAAAGTGCAAGTTCTGGACACGAGAAGTGCACTTCCTCGGGCATGTAGTGTCTGAGCAGGGGGTAGCAGTCGACCCATCAAAGGTTGAGGCAGTTGTTTCTTGGGCAGCACCGAAGAATGTGGCGGAAGTCCGGAGTTTCCTCGGACTGGCAGGTTACTACCGGAGATTCGTGCCCAACTTCTCCCGAGTATCATCCCCTTTGACGGCTTTGACCAAGAAGGACCAGGTTTTCATGTGGAGCGAGCAATGCGAGTCGTCCTTCAGCTACCTAAAAGAAAAGCTGGTTAGTGCCCCAGTGTTGAGGTTACCAGAAGAAGGGATCGCCTATGAGGTATTTTGTGATGCTTCAGGACAGGGCCTGGGATGCGTGTTGATGCAGCAATAAGGGGTGATCTCTTACGGGTCCAGGCAGCTACGCCCCCATGAGCGTAACTACGCCACCCATGACCTGGAGCTTGCAGCGGTCGTTTTTGCGCTAAAGTTATGGCGGCACTACCTCATCGGGGAATGCTTTGTGGTCTTCACAGATCACAAAAGCTTAAAGTACATCTTCTCCCAGCGGGACTTGAACTTGCGACAACGGAGATGGGTGGAGTTCCTCCAGGACTACAACTTTGAAATCTCTTATACTGAGGGCAAGGGAAATGTGGTGGCCGATTCCTTGAGCAGGAGGACGCAGAAGGATGCGGTCCGAGAGTCGTAAAATTCCTGGAAGGCAATGGAGGAGTTGGATTCCTTACACCTGGATGCGAAGATGGATAGTGGTAGAGGCTGCCTATATCAGATGATAGTGCAGTCGTCTCTGTTTCGACAAGTGGAGGAGTCTCAGTGGGGAGACCCCGAGTGCGAAGTGATGCGTGATCGGGTTGACCAGGGCGATGCTCCGAGAGAATGGATAGAGGATGGTCAGCACCGGATGCTTTTCCAAAAAAGGTTGTTTGTTCCAATAGTGATGCATGGCAAGGTTCTCAGTGAGTTCCACAACTCACCCCTGGCAGTGAACCCAGGAGTTACCAAGATGTACCAGGGGCTGAAAAGGCAGTTCTGGTGGCCCGGAGTTAAGCGAGCGGTGGCAGAATTCGTGGCCAAATGCTTAGTATGTAAGCAAGTGAAGGCTGAACACCGGGTTCCAGGCGGCCTACTGCAGCCTTTAGCTGTTCCCGCGTGGAAGTGGGATGACATCTCAATGGATTTCGTCACGGGACTACCCAAGGTCCAAGGAGGGTGCGACGCCATTTGGGTGGTGGTGGACAGGTTGACGAAATCAGCTCACTTTCTGGCAATCAGGGAGTCAAGTACTGTGGATGCTTTGGCACAAAAGTACGTGAACGAGGTGGTGCGGTTGCATGGAGTTCCGAGGTCTATATTCTCGGATAGGGATGCACGGTTTACCTCACGAATCTGGAGAGGATTGCAGCATGAGTTTGGCACCCAGTTACGCCTTAGCACTGCTTTCCATCCCCAGACAGATGGACAAACGGAGCGAACCATCCAGACCTTGGAGGATATGCTACGGGCATGTGTTCTGGACTTAGGAGAGTCGTGGGTGCGATACTTGCCTCTAGTAGAGTTTTCCTACAATAATAGCTACCACTCTACCATCGGTATGGACCCATTTGAGGCTCTGTACGGGAGTCCATGCCGTTCACCTGTGTATTGGACCGAAGTAGGAGAGGCATGCATCCTTGGCCCGGAGGTAGTTCAGAACATGACAGAGAAGATTCAGCTCATACGGGAAAGGATGAAGGTGGCCCAGGATCGACATAAGTCGTATGCCAATACCAGGAGAAGGCCCTTGGAGTTTGAGGTTGGAGACCACGTGTTCTTGAAGGTCTCCCCATGGCGTGGGCAACGGAGGTTCGGAAAGGGGGGTAAGCTTTCCCCCAGATTCGTCGGACCCTTCGAAGTGTTACGGCGGGTCGGCAAAGTGGCTTATCAGCTAGCGTTACCTCCGCCGCTGCTAAGGATACATGATGTCTTTCATGTATCCCATCTCCGTCGTTATCTGCACGATGATTCACACGTCCTTCATTGGGGTGAGCTGGACATCGAGGACGACGCAACCTTTTTGGAAAAACCAGTGATGATCGAGGATCGCAAGGAGAAGGTGCTTCGTGGGCGAGCTATTCCCTTGGTTCGTGTGTTGTGGAGACATGGCGGGCTCGAGGAGAGTACGTGGGAAAGGGAAGCACAGATGCGTGCCCAATACCCCGAGTTGTTTTGAGGCTTTGTTCCTTTTGTACCTGCTATGGTAGAACGTTTGACCTTTTTGGCTATGAAATGTACTAGTTCCTTTCCTCTGTTGTGTGTGAAAAGCCCCGGCTAAAGGGAAGAGGGAACCCGACCCCTAATCAAGACGCATTAAGGTGGATGCGATTGAACCCGTGTGGTCAATTCAGTGCCACCCAAAGCGGATAATATCTTGACATGGGGGAGGCGAACTCCCCAAACCCACATGACCGGGCTGTTTGGCATGGTATGTTGCTTAGTTCTTGTCAGGAGAGTGTTTTTAGTTAGCAGAGGTTCACTCCTAAGAGGTATCTTTCGAAGATGGTTGATCGGACCCTCTCTTTCCTTCTGGTTTGTTGTGATTCTCGAGGACGAGAATCGTTTAAGAGGTATCTGATGTGATGACCCAGACCCCCCTTGGTCCCTTCCTTTGCCAAAATCTGGATCCTTAAGGGGTACGGATCGGTGAGACCGATCGGTGAGACCGATCGGTGAGACCAATCGGTGAGACCGATCGGTGCGACCGATCGGTGAGACTGATCGATGCGACCGATCGGCGAGACGGATCGGCGAGACCGATCGGTGAGACCGATCAGTGCGACCGATCGGTGAGACAAATCGGTGCGACCGATCGGTGAGACCGATCGGTGTGACCGGCCGACGTCACCCGGCCTTGCCAAGTTGTTCCAGTAACGCGCTCAAAAGCTTAATTAAATACTAAATCGGCTCATGAGTCGGTTTAAACCACTCAACACCATTAATGATGAGTCAAGCCGCGTGGTCAACCCACGACTTCCACGTCTTACGCGGTTTGGCGTTTTTATCTCAACCGTTCCCGGCTCTTATAAATTAAGGGTTAGGTCGTGGTTTCCCCCCTTCTTCGATCGTGGCTCTTCTGGTGCATCGGGACCGCCGCGTCGTTATCCGTAAAGTTCCACGCCCCCGGCCTAAACGTCGATCATCTATCAACAAGTAGGGAATTTCTTTCGTCTCTCACTTTTGTGTATCATGCGGGGTGGGCGTTATTTTTGTTCTTATGGAATTGGTTGAACTGAACCCTAATGAAGATAATAAACGAAGTTCTAAAGAAAGAAGGGGAAGGGGTTGTGATCGTTGTTTTTGCTTTATCTTGTGATCATCCCTTTTGTTGTACTGGTTTATGTTTTCTGAAAATTGAGGTCGTTGGTGGTCGTGTGTGTGCACTTGAATCCCCTCGTGATGTTTTAAATGGGTTGCTAAAATTGTGAACTCCTGCTGTGAAATTGGTTAATCACGTATATCCGGCTGAATAAGTTGAAATCACCAGGATCAACCCTTCTGTGATAACTCCCGGTTAGAACACACGGAAATTTGAAATCATGGAGTGTGTTAAATCTTTTAAATCTGAAAATCCCTGACTTCTGTTGGTAGTGGTAGTTGGTTGTTTTCCCTTCGGGCCGTTTGCTGGAAATGTGGGAGGGAATGGGATCCCCTGTTCTTTTTATACTCTCGGTGGTTGTGTGAATTTGGGGGATGGGATCTCCTGTTGGTATGGTTTCAGTGGTTGTGAGTTTTTATCACAAATTGGGGAGAGATCCTCTGTTGGCAGAACCGGGTGTGAGTGTTTTGGTTGATCTATGCTTTTGACGCTTTCCTTGGTTATGCTTATGGTAGTTGCCCAGTAGTGCTTAAAATTAATTGAACATTTTGACTGAACGTGAAACAAGAATGGGACAAATGGTTTTGTGGGAAAGGGTCGTGAATTGTGACTCGGACGCAGTGGTGTTGTGTTCTGTAGGTTGGCTAGGAAAACCTAAGTTTTGGGTGAGTGTTTGTTACCTATATCTATACTTGTAGCTTTGTGTTTCTTATTCGCGCCCCACCCAAGTTGAGAACTTAGTGTCGAACACCCCCATTTATGGGGGAAGGGTGTTTTTCCCAACACTATACTTAGTGGCTGTTTATTAGCTCCTTTTCTGCTCCCTTTCCCGGATAGCCCAAGTACCTTCGGGCAGGCTTTGATGGCCTGAAGTCCATTATTAGCCCAAGAACCATCGGGCAGGGTGTTGTGGTGGTTGTCCAGGTGTGTGCGGCAGGTGGTTTCCCAAGTTTCTTCGGGATGAGGCCCAGGTGTCTTCGGGCGTGGCAGTGGATCCTCTAGCCCAGGTGTCTTCGGGCGTAGCGGTGGTTGTTCTGGCCTAGGTGTTTGCAGGCATGGTTACATGTGACATTTGTGGCCCAGGTGTGTGCGGGTGGGATTCGGCAGTGGGACTGCGTGTGGTTGTGGCCCAGGTGTGTGCGGGCGGGTGTGGCAGTGGGACTGCGGTGAGAATGGCGGGATTGGTCCGATGCGTAGGATGTCTCAATAACCAGTGGGAAAGTGGCGCGGGGTACCCAAACATCGATGTGCTCTTATATATATATTACTTGACTTGTGTTATTTGGGGAGCGAGCCTTGGTGAGGCCTGGGATGGATAGTTTGCCTTGTTAGGTGTCTGGTTTACTCTTTTCTCACGGGACTTTAGTACGTTCCCCCACTTGTGCACGAGAGTCTTGGTTTTCCCTACTGAGTGTACTTGTATGCTCACCCTACGTATATAAAACTGCTTTCAGGTCTCTAGGAGGACTTCGGGGATCACGCAGGACCTTACTAGCTCGGACTTTTGGATCAGTTGCAGTTGTTTCTCTTTTTCTTTTAGTACATACCTTGTAGACAACTTTTTGCACTTTGTGGCTTTCACTTTTGAAACATGCATGTGGGAATGGTTTACTTTTGGATTTACTTTTATTTCTACCTTGGTGTTGTTGGGTTTCCTCCTTATCTTTCGATCCTATAAAATAAAAAAGGGTAATGCCTTCCATTTGAGAGAATTTCCAATACCCTTGGTGCTAGTCGCCACTCCGGGACCTATTAAAGGCGGGTTTCGGGGGTCATTATCTCTCCTTCAACTTAAAGAAGGAAGGGCCTGGCAACCTGCTGACCCTTCCCTCCTTTTGGTGAAGGCGGGTCGTGATAAATTCCTCCTCAAATATCATTTTCAAAGACAAACTATAGGGTTACAAATACAAGAGAAAATTATTCCAAAGTAATCTCATAAACAAGGAGAACTAATACTTTTAAAAATTTCTCCAACTATTTATTTCCACATTGCTTCTTTTTTGACCAAGAAAATATCCTATAGAATAGGTCTTTCACTCGGTTAATTTCTAGGTCCTCTACATTTATGAAAAATGACTGTAAATGGATTCTTGGCACCATTTTTATTATCTTCCATAGTACTCTTCATTTTTTCTCGGCAATTCTTCACTTTATGTCCTTCTTTCCCACACGTAAATCATTTATTTATTTCATTGAGACACTTTCCTGGGTATCTCCTTCCACATTTCCTGTATAATGGAAATTGAGGATTGTTTTCTCCATGGTCTCCACTGCTAGAGCTCTTATCATTCATCACCTTTCTCTTATTTGTTGAGTCCAGGAGTTGTTTAATATATATGTTGTTGATAATATTTTTGGAAAATTTATTTGGAATGAATATGATATCTTTTACGCCTATCAACATTCCATTTTGTTGCTCATTTCAACCACCAGTACCACCTTATACATCATTCTCAGAGTTACTATGACTTCCTTGGAATCCAGCCATTGACTAAAACCAGAAATCATTATGTGAGTAACAGTAGTCATAAAATCATTTATAGAATATCATGACACCATATTTTCATTTTGATACATCATAGGATTAACCAAGTTCATTTATTCTCATCTTATGTTAAAATACTTCAAATTGGGTTGTAAAGAAAATGTAAATTATCCTAAGAAAATACTCCAGGAGTGTCGTAACCAAGAGTGCAGCAAGGCCCATTGTCGTGCACCAGTTCCCGTTCGAGTCTAGCTCAAAGCGGTGTTTTCGGGTTTTACCCCTAGGTAGATTTGTGCTAGATCCGCCTCTAACTGCTCGTATCCAGACATTGATGTATTGCTTGGAAAACTCACAAAATATCTACAATACCAAAATTCTGGGAAGTTCTTCTATAATAATCCTCAATGTCTATCTTAGGGCTATGTGCTCTAATCAGAGTTTATCTAAATATAACTTCCAAGGTTTGTACTAAACTTCCTCTGATACCAACTGTAATGCCCTGACCCCAGCTACCCAGAGTCGGTGCATTATTACATAACATTGGCATGATCACAAATGATCAAGTCTGGAAAGACCGATTAGTTTAGTAGCCTTGGAAACACTAGATACATTCATAAGGTTTACATTAAATTACAACAAAATTGTTTCCATAGAAAACACTGAGATCCCATAGAATATCCCTAGAGGTCAGTCATAATATACTTCTTTGCATCCTGGGAAAAATAAAACATAGAAAGGGGTGATCTCAGATGCTCTGTAAGGATAACATTATAGCGGAATCTTTCATAAATAAGCATAAACATTTAAGGCAATGTATAACTAAAAAATCCTTTTAAACATGAACTTCAGCATAATATGGAAAAAATGTTATGAAATAATGCCATTTACTTATTCACATGGATATTATACTAGTCGAATAATCAAATGCAATATCAATAGCCACTTTTATAATAATGTAATGCATAATGCTAGACTATCATAACCACATATTCAAGGCCTTGTGCCAAGACTACAAATAAGATTTTGTCAAGGCCTTGTGACAAGACACTATATTGTCTCATGAGACCTACTTATGAATTGAGGAGCCATATCAGGCTCCACCTATCACTTAATAAGTCCAATTAATTCATCATATGAAAAGTTTGAAACTTAACATAAACATTTGTCTTAAAACTAGCATACGAAATTTAAATACTTTATACACAAACCATGAATGGTATAAAAATAGCACATCCACAGTCAAACATAACTCATTCAATATAGTATGGAATATTTTATTGTAATAGATTAACCTCAATCGAGAATAATGAAGGATATAGACATAGATGAAAATAATAATCAAAACTATTTGAGAGAAATATCCCCCTTTTTCTTTAAAACATTTAAAAGACTCTCTATTTATCAAGAAGCCATTTAAAATAGATTTTTGAATCAAAGTGTATCATACCAATTTGAAACTTTTAAAATGAATTTTAATTTTAAAACATTAATCTCCATATAAATAAAACCTTAAAACCATTTTTAGAACTTGGACATTAATGAGAAAGATTTAGAATAATAAATATTTAAAACATTTTAAAAATGATATTTTAGTTAGAGTTCCTAACCAAAAGAGAAACACTTGAATACAAATAATTGAGGTAATCTAAACTTTTAAATATCCTGAGAATTAGGGGATTCATGATATACTATGTCGAAGTACATTATATACACCATATAAAAGTGATTTGATGTATAACAACAAAGAAATCTTAATGGAATATAAATTGAGATGATATCTCATATAAAGACCGTATCATTAGGTTTAGGATAAATCAACTCCATAATTATGTGTGAAAAATATAAATACACTAAATATGATTGGATATTAAGTGTAAATCAATCAGAGTACATTCATAGATATTCTTGTAAAAACAACACAAATGAATTGAATATTTAACTCAACAAATGGAGATTGAGTTAAAATTACTCTTCTCAAGTTCATATCGATGGCTTTTGAATTTATAAATGGATTAATTATGTGTATAAAAAGTATATCCACAGAAAGGGGACTGTAAATTATGACATAAGAACATGAATATTGATTCCACACATAATCTTGGAGTATTATAATCAATGAAGTATGCTTAAGGCCGAATGGGTGGAAATTGAAATTTCAAATTCCCTTATTGATTTGGTAACTTACAGAACATACACCCATGAAAGAAGGATCATACAATGATGATGTAAATATACATAAATTAAATTATATTAGACAATGAATAAAATCATGGGTAGTACACACAGCACATGCAATAAATTAGTGGTGAACAATGGAAATCTCACGGAATTAAAAGTGTGATAAGAAACCCCTTACCTTGTACTTTTTCCTTGGTAAAGGGTAGGTTAAGCTCCTGTATGATGGTTAAATAATTGTTATTGAATTATACAGGAATCATATACATTAATATGATATCATATATGATCATTTAACATTGATTTCTTAATAATATCTTAGTATTATCGTCGTTTCATGTGTTAACGGATTAGTTTTCCTTTATATTCTTTGTTATGTGAGCCATATTTGTTATGGATGGGATTTATATTATTCATATACAGAATGATATCATGTCTCTAAACATTATTTTTAATCATCAAATGAAATTTAGTCTTCAATGGATATGATGGGGAATGAATCTCATCGCATTCGTGGACACGATAATCCGTACGTAAGCACAAGCGCCAATATCATTCTTTACATATTAAAATAATATATAATTGGATGGTATATCATATATACATAATAATTATAATGTTATATTTTATTATTTACATGAATTACACATCATTATCATACCCATCGAAATAAGAGGGGAAGTTCCGTTTTATAAGAGGGGTGAGGGGCACCTTAGGAAAAACTTAAAATATTATTTTATGATAAAATCATTTTCGGTTTCTAACGGCTCAAAAGTGGATTATTTAAAGGCTATGGTGGGTATGGGTCTAAAACCACTCAAATAATAGGTTTTAGACATTTTGGGTCACTATATTAACCTTAACTTTTAGATTTAACTCTTAGTTAAATAATTTGACATTTACCATGTCTCTTTGTATTGTTATATTATATGGTTAATAAACATACTGTATACTTCCAAGAGAACCAAAATTGGTTCATTAATGATACAAATATCATTATATAAGTCCTTTGGCCGAACATTTTTTTTAGGAATATAATATCAATTAATAATATAATATTTTATTTAAAAACTCTTTTATGTCAATTTTGAAACTATTTTGTATTTTGTTTTTTCTAAATTCATAACAGCATTATTACTTCAAAAAAAATTCATATAACCAACCCTAATATTTAATATTAACCTTAAAATTAGTGTAATTTATAAAAAGTCTCAAATTATATTTATTTGGATATTTATAATATAAATTATTTTAATATTTCATTAATTAGGTAATTACTACATCATCATTGTGTCATAAATAAATTATATTATTTAATGTCTAAAAAATATAAATAAAATACCATTATGTAGCAAATCTTTTTATCTTCCTAATTAATATTTATAGTCGAATTTATCTTATGTTAACCCTATATTAAAAATGTTTTAGTTATTAAACTTTGATTTTAACTCTTTTAACTCTTCTTTGAATTAAATAATAATAAGTGTCCTAATCTAATCCAAGTGGACCAAAGAGGTTCATATTTTATTCATAGGGTTGTTTTTGGTCGAATTATACTTATCCAATAGAATTATGACATGTTTTATGGTAATAATAATATCATTTTTACCCTTAATTACCCTACTTACTTTTAACTGTGGTAAATAAAAGTTAAAAGTTACTATTCACAAAAAAAATTATTTTTTTTATTGAACCACATTTTACTCCTTGATATTAACCATCTGTCTCGGAGTTTCTAAATTCAACTCACATAAGCAATAAAATTAATTTTTATGTGAATTTACAAATTCTCCTAGGAGGTGGGTAAAAGACAGTGAAAAGTTCAATAAAATTTTATATATATAACATTATTACAACATGACTCCAATTAATTACATTGAAATTATATGGGTATTATATATCTATTTTGACCAAAAATAAATTTAAATAAAATAAATAATTATTTGAATAAAAATTCGGTTTTAAACTATAACTTAGTGTTTTTCACTATTCATCAAAAATTAAAAGTTTTCAGAAACATACTAAAAATTCGCCCTAAGATAATTTTGATATTCTGAATTCAAAAATGAATTCTATTTTACCAAAATAAAAACCTATAAATTGTATTTATTAGTTCTAAATTAATTCTCATTGTCAAAACCAAAAGGCATATTTTTATGAAATAATAACACTAAAATATTGACATTTGTTTATGTCCAATTTCAAAGTGAAATTACTTCAAATGAAAAATATTGTATTAAATGGTAAAAATATAATCTAATTATACATCCGAACCATTAATATGTATTTTTGAACACTATAAATTATTTTTATTAAAAAAAATTCGGTTAAAATATATTATTTTTCACTATTCATCCAAATATGAAAGTTATCAGAAAAACATGAAAAATTAATTGAAACTAAATTATTATGTCTCTATCCCAAATAAGACATTTAATTTGTCAAATTGAATATATAAAATTTTCAAATATTGGATTTAAAAAGGGTTCTCCATTAAAAGATAATGAAATTGCCTTTTTTCAAAAATACTTCTTTTATCTGAAAAAAAAAATTAATTTGTCCTTAAATTATGTCTAAGAAACTCATAATATGGATTCTAAAATTATAAGGGTTATATGAAGTTCAAAATGTGTTAATACTATTCATAACTGCTTTTGAACGGCTAGTTTGGTAAGTCGTGGTGCGCTTGAACTCGATGTTTTGTGTAGTGTATGTTATTGAATTAATTTGATGTACTATGAAATCTTAGGGTGTTACAATAAGATGAATATTTGGGGTATTTCTTCAAAAAATGATTTTCAAGTAAATATTGAAGAATATTGAGTTTTTAAAACTTGTCATTTATTTTTTATAAATTATGTAATTTAAATATCCCATTATATTTTGGATTTATTTTTAAAGTGGAATAATATCCATTATATTAAATATAAGATAAATATTCCCATATGAATTGACACTATATTTTATTTTTTAAAATTTTATTTTTATGCTTAATAACAACATTTTCTAACGATTGTTTCCATTGCATTTTATGGTCTTATAATAAAATATATCTATTCCAATTCTATAAATTTAATCTTGAAAATTTGATTCCTTGTTTTGAATAAGAAGGTTCAAATATAGTAAATAGTTCCCTTTTATTTTTAGTCATTACAAATAGTAACCATGGTAAAGAATTGTCACCATAGAAAAGGGTAAATCGGGTAATTATGGTTAAAAATAATGTGATAGGACCATACAAATATGTCTAAATCATTCAAGTACTCCAATGGATAATTTTATTTCATCTATCCAAATATTATTACCAATTATACGGAATCATAGTTTAATATTTCTTTGATATTTACTAATATCTTATTTTGTGTATTGAATAAATACAAAATGTCAATATCTTTGTTTAAATTTCTCTAATATATTATCATAGGTTCAAGAGAATAATATCATTTTCAAATTTCAATTTTGAATATATAAAAAATTATTCTTTCGACATAAATTTATTCATAATTTTTTGAGATAATATTATTTCTATGAATTCTTAAGCGATGTTGATGTAATGCTTTGGTAGAAAGTATAAAAAATATAGTAAATGATTTTATAAAAATTAATATAAATATTTTTTTCTGGAATTATCTTGTTAAATGAATTTTATGATTAATAATAATGTCTAATTTATGGTAAAAGAGTTTATATATTACATCCATTGTTATCTTGATTGATTTAATTTGAAATTAAATTAATAGTACTAAAAATGACAATAATGATATTTTATGTTAAATAATATTTTATTAATTTATTTAAAAATAAAAAACATGAAAGTGGACATGTGAAATGGTAAATGGTCTAAAATATCATCCATAGACTATTTTGGGAGAATTCTAATCTAAGAAGTAAATTTATGACCCTTATGGGCCCAAAAATGTGTTATAAGGGTTAAAGTTAAAACGTGAAAATAAGGGGGTTAAACCAAATGATATGGATCAAAATATAACATAAACATGTATAAATTTCATATTTTGAATCTATTTAAACTTTATCTTGTCAAAAAATCTAAATTATGGACATTTTGTTACACTTGATATGATTATGATATATATATATATATATATTTAAATATTTTATGTAATTCCATGTTTTTCCATTCCCTACCATATAAAAGGGCACCTCCTCTTCTCCTTTTTTAAAAAATATTGAACATTATATCTCATACAATCCCTACTCAAATACCATTATATCTTATTTAATTCTATTCATTAGATTATTTTCATCCACTATAACCATCCTATGAAGGTTTAAGGTATAGTAAAATTGAGGTCTCTCAAAGAAGAGGTAATCATATTTACTAACACATTCAAGGTGTATTTATTCTAATAATTCCTATAAATATATTATAACCATCCAAACATAAAAACTCTAGTATCATAAATTTACTTAAATATTATTATGATTCTGGTATACTAATTTTCCTCATCCTTTCCAACCTATGAATAATGAAAAAAATGGATTGTGTGTGGGTGTGGTCTACCATATCCCCATAGTGGTGTAATTCATATTTATAAACCAATTTACATGAATTTTTATAATGATATAAATAATTAATATATTTTATATTTATGAAAAAAATATATATTTTTCTATAAATATAAAATAACATTTCATTTCTTACTCTTCTACCCATAAAAATGATAACACTGCTCATGCATACGTCCGGACTACCACCTCCATGAAGGAATTTGATTCATTTTTCATACCAACCGTTAATGGATGATTATGAATATGTATATAAGGAATATATATGATATTTATATTATCATTAATATTCTTTAGGTGATGGATCCAAGATTAGGATACAAGGATGCTAAATCCAGAATTGATAAAAATAAAAAAAAAAGTAGTTAACAACCAAAATGATGATAATTATAAAGAAATATTATTAATGAACAGGTTATAAGATTTTATAATAAAAAATTATTGAATTTTATGTATTGATAATTTTTTCATATAGAACTATAATAAATTAAAATTTATTATACGTGAGGTCGATCTTACTTGTGAAGAAAGTAAGACATTAGGTTATGGTTTCTCATATAAATATTGTTTTTGTGAGACATATGGAATAATTAACATTTATTTATTTTATGTGGTGTGTATACTGACCTTTTGATATGATTTATTATGAATATATTAATATTCTAGGTATTTATCATTTTATTCTCATTCAATTATTTCATGGTGGTTATGATTCAAAATTTAAAAAAGTGGTAAGAGTTTGTTGTTACAATATCAAATTTCATTGATATGGTTTATGTAAAAACATACGATGATGGAATTATATGATATATCTCTCAAATATTATGTATTTTATTATCCACTAGTTATTTCACTAAATTACAATTTTTTTATTTCATTTTCCTCTCTTTAATTACTCAAAAGTTTGAATGAATGTTTTAAATGAAGACCTACTTTGTTTTTATATTCGATCAAGTATATTTTTCAAACATTTAGAAATATTATTTAATGAATTTTCAAGAATGGTTTTCTATTGAAATTTGTTTTTTAGAGTTATTTTGACCCATTTTTTAAAATCTATTAAATTTTTTAACAGAATCTTCTTATCATTTTGTGATTAAGGAAATTTTTACTAAAGCTATGAATGAATTATTTGGTTTAATGATTATTGTGTGAAATACTCTTACCAATATTATGAAAATTAATTTCCCTGGTGGTTCCATAAATTATTTTCAGGTTTCTTCATACAGGAATATTTCCCTAGTATTGTACATTTTTTTTATTTTGAATAAGTTATTTCAAAATGAAAAATTTATTTTCCATAGGAAATGATCTAGTTATATTTTAAAATGATATTTTTTTATGTTAGCAACATTTGATAAAGGTTTTGAATTATAAGGGATATATTCTAATGGTACCATTCACCTTATTTCTATGGATGGATTGTGATTACATTTTTTTATTCTTCCCTAAGTAAAAAATAACATTTATTATGGTAGTTCTTCAATATAAATGTTTATATTGATTGTGTATTAAATTTTTATTCATTTCCTTCATATTATTAATGAATTGTAATTAGATAGTGATTAGAGGGGAATTTATATCTCCACGATGTATCAGTATGTCTCATGAGACAAATTATCTAGGGTATTTGGTTTATATCATCCTAATTATTTATTATGTCTTGGAATGAGTCCCCAATTATATGTTTTTGAGGTATTAGAATAAGGTTTTTATGGTATGATTATGATGTATTGTCACAAGTCCTTCATGGTATGATTATGTTGTCCAAATTTATGAATTCCATCATCATAAAACTAGTTATTTTTATCTATGTGATTATTTATATTCTTATTTCTTCTATGTATATATTCCACATTAATGGCATTAGTTTTATGTAATATTTTATTATTTTTTACCTATTATGTATTATTCCTAATTTATTAATATATTGAATTTTTTTTGTAAACCTTCCCTTATTAATCATTGAAGTTCACCATTTATTATGCTTTATTTTCCCCAGGATACCACGAGTGGATGTATAAATGATTATAGGCTTATAATAAAAGAAATAAAAAAGGTACCACTAGAATTTTATGTTATCTTCCATGTCTGAAAATGTAATGTGAGAATCATTTATGTATCTAGTCTTCTAATACTGTTAAACTATTTGATCATTTGGGATGTGATCACTTGTATCTTTTTCCAATGTAGTATGATAAAAAATGGCTTCATCTTATTGGATTTGAAGTGTTAGAATACGCACATAATAAATAAACACATTAACTATATAAGAATAAATAAATAAAAGTTGACAATATTTTGTTCTTTCATAACACCCATTAGAGAACCATCCTAATTTATCCAGTGTTGGACTATATTTTGAGGATGTCAAATAATTATTCCAATCAAAACTAAGACAATTACAATATGGTATCATTCATTACTACTGAATCCAAGGATTGTGTCCAATGGATCTAGTCACAGTAGGCACAACATCGGGTTCTTAGGGGTTACTACTAGGTAGCTCAATATGTATCCATAATAAGACAATTAATAGGCACATTAAGAAATCTAGTAATATCAAACATTATGGACATTTTCCAAGACTCTTAATAAATCTTGTGTGTGTGAATATCAGGAACTACAGCTGATTCCCTAACATCTAGGGAAGTCATGTATCTGGTATCTCATCAATTCCTAAATATATAGGTTAATCTGTTGTACGTAAGTATTAGACATAACAACTGATTCCATGGTGTCTAGGGATGTTTAGTATATCAAAATTCCATTAAAAATATGTCACAAAACGAATATGCTCACCATCAAAACCAGTGCCAAACCCAGCCCTTGATAAGTCCCGAGGGGAATTCTCAATCCCCACGGGCTGGTACAAGTGCCCGAGTATCACAGATTAAAAATTGGGAATGATTTACCTGAGTTTATAAACATAAAACGACAAAAAAATCCAATAAAATGAATCTGGATTTTTGTTACAAAATTGTCCTTTAAAAAATTTGATAAATAAATTAAATAGTATAAAAAAGTAGTCAAAGACTATAACAAGTGAATAAAACCATAAATGACAGCCCAAGAACCTCCACATGGCAAGAGGAGCTGCCTTCAAGCCATCTCCAAAACAACGCATCATGCTGGACCACTAAAACCCCAATCAACTGGCACAAAGTTGTACCCAGACCTATCAAAAAAATAACCAAATCTACTTACACCCAAATGTGTAAGTAGGTTTTGAGAAAAATCCTATTAGGATACCACCGCTATGATATTTCATTTGATAATCATTTAGAGATGAAAAGCATGCAAGTTTTCAAAAACATGAAATGCTATTTAAAATTTCTAAAAGATGCAACTTTAAATAAAAATAGTTTCTATGCAGGATATTTTAAATAATCAAAACTTTTAAATAAAATACCAAATCTATTGAATTTTTCCATCCAGATGTACCATATGCCGACGGTAAACATAAATCATTCAATGAGCACAAGCAACGGAAAATAACCCCTAGGCACTAGCTAACTGTAGGTCTGTCTCATGGCGCACGACGGGGTCATGGGGGAGAAACGTGATCTGCCCGATGGTTGATTAGAGAATATTGGGTTCTGCCTAATCACTCATATCGGGTACATCATTTTCACCTCAAAAAACCCAATGGTTCGATATCCAACAATACATGGAACTACTTTCCAAAGGCAGGCGTTCAATGGGTGGTTTGACCAGCGATGCTTAAGTACTCACATTGGTCGAGAGGATGGGAAGTCGGGCTCATCGCACCCTTTTGGGGGGAACTATTGTATGTTCTGAGACTCTCTTATAGATTTAATATGTATTCATATGTTCGAGAATCTTTGGTTTATACCCAAGCATAGTATCCACGGATTACTCCTGGTTGGAAATGGTCAGTTGGGCGCAGGGGTTCGGAATCATTTATGCCCGAGGTTTACCATCCCTCATTGGATTAATGACCCCGAGGAGTCTGGACTCATTGAGACGACGTTGATTTAAAGCTTCATAACCAGGAACTATAGAGCTTATTGTTATCCTGGGGGACAGATAACGACCTGAGCGTTTTATCAAACTCGTGGTACGGGCCTCCCACGTATCCCTGCGAGAGGAATCAGAATTCACATAGTTCAGTTTGGTATGGGGATTACACTCTAGGTTTCCCAGGGTTGGTGTGGTGAACCGACATGAACAATTTGGTGGGCCATAGGGGTGTATGAGGGGTGGCGCCCTTCGTGTAGGGAGGTGCTACGTGGCTGGAGAGGTCGTCCGCGAACTAGGGTGGTCCGCAGACTGATGGGTATCCTGCAAACCAGAGTGGTTCACGGCTTCGAGTTCGACCCACATACCAGGTTGGTACGCGGAGGGGTCCAAGAGAGCAGTGGCGGCCAAGGGCTACGTCGGTCAGAGGTTCATTGGTCGGGGCTTCGCCCGTGTTGGAAGGTGCTACGCGGCGCGATGGATCAGAAAAGGGGCATAAACTCCCTGGTCTATGGGGAGTGCATCTGCAGAGGGGCCATGGATCACAGTCTTCTTTTATTTGTTATTTTAAGTTCTCAGTTCACCAATTTATTATGCATTTTCGGTTCCTTACTAATTCATTTCCAGCTTCATACCTGTTCTGGTTCGCGAACTGTAACGCCCCGACCCCAGCTACCCACAGTCGGTGCATTACTTCGTAACATTGGCATGATCACAAAAGATCAAGTATCGAAAGACCGATTAGTTTATTAGCCTTGGAAACACTAGATACATTCATAAATGTTACATTACATCACAAAGTGAAAAACTATAATAACATAGTCTCCATAGTCCACACTTCTATCCTCTTCGGACTATCCCTGCAGGTCATTCATAAAATACTTCTTCACATCCTGGAAAAATATTAAAACACTGAAAGGGGTGAGCTCAGATGCTCAGTAAGGTTAACAATATAGAGGAATCTTTCATAAATAAACATTAACATTTAAGGCAATGTATAACTAAAACAAAATCCTTTTAAACTTGAACTTCAACATAATATGGCAAAAGTAAAATGAGATAATGCCATTTACTTCTTCACATGGATATTCTACTGGTCGAATAATCACATGCAATATCGATAACCACTTTCATAATGATGGAATGCATAATGCCAGACTATCATAACCACGTAGTCAAGGCCTCATGCCAAGACCACAAATAAGATTTTGTCAAGGCCTTGTGCCAAGACACTAGTTTGTCTCATGAGACCTGCCGATGCATCGAGGAGCTATAGCGGGCTCCACCCGTCACTTATTAAGTCCAATGCATTCCTCATATGAACAGGTTTAAACATATCATAAACCATAACATAATCGTATCACATAAAACATGCATAAAGGAAACATAAAATTTCCACATTTCAATCACAAGATATCAATACAACACATTGATATAATAAAAACACTTTCAAAACCATTTTCAATACCAAAATACAAGAAAGTTAAAACTTTGTATTTAAAAAAAGGTTACGGCTTGTAGAGGAAGCCGAAAATAAAATAATAGTCACGGCGGCGGAGAAGTCGTTGTCGCCGCATACGTACGGCAAGAAAACATTCCTTTTTGTCATTTAGTAAAACGCTTCATATAAAAAAGATTCCTTTTGAATAAACGTAAAAGTCAAAGGGGTTTATACACCGTATAAAAGAAATTTGTGTATAAAACCAAATATGCCTCAATGAAAGGAGATTGAGACGAAGTCCTTACAAAGATCCTTTTTAAAATAAAATAGATATATTATGTGTATTAACTATAATTACACATAAATAAAGTACAAATACAAGATAGGACATAATAATATCATGACGTAATTTGAAAGTAGGAGGTTAACCCAAAGAATGGAAATTGGGTTAAGAAGTTCCCTTACCTTGCGTCTTGTCCTGACTCGACCGTTCTTTAACCTCTTGAATAATAAACTAGAGTTAATTTCTATTTACTTAAGAACCTTTTTCATGTTCATTATTCCTTTTATATCACTTATTACCATGTTATGAACATTATGTAATTATTTAAGTTAATAACGGTCGTTTTGTCGATCTTCGGTACTTGAGTCAACAATAAACTTCTTATAATTACAAGTTGTTTATGTGGTAGAATATCCATTATCTCCAGAATTATATTCATGATTTAGATGTCATATATATCTTATATATCCATTATATACATTCATTTATAATATTACGTAACATTTAGAGGTAAGAAATGAAATGCACCGTTAATGGAGAAGATAAGCCGTACGTACGCATGAACGCTACTTTCATTTCAATTTCATATTTAATGGAACGAAATCATAATGATATAAATGTATAATATAATTCCAGTATAATATAGTGTATAATACCATTTAATCCATCCTTTATACATCCCACATATGGCATTAACGATTCAAATCACTTTGAGGGGGCGGTAGTCCGCACTTCCTAAAATGAAATTATCGCGTTTTACCCATAATGGAAATCATAAAGTATGCCATAAATGAGAAATACAGAAGCATAAGTAAAACATAAACATATTATATATCATATATAAAAATAGTGACATCTTAATGGCCACCTTTGAAGGTGTTATAAGAGTGTTGAACAATCATCGTTTCGTGAGGCAGAAATTCGCCATCCACAGAAACCGTATGTTCTTTAACCATTAGATGTAGGTGTGTGTAAGTGTAGCTCTAATACATCTTATAACAACATCCTAGTATATTTAGGATACTGTTTTTGTTACAAAAGAAATTAATAAAAAGAGTTTAGGGGTTTGGAGAAGAAAAACAAAACAAAACAACATTAGAGAAGACATTACCTCAAAATCGGGTAACTCTTTTTGATTTGAGCCAAAGGCTTCCTTGAGAAGAGTTCTGCCCAAAGTGAGGCTTCTAGGAGTAATAGGGGGAAGTTGGGAGAGTATTTGGGAAGAGGTTGGCCGATACAAATGGCTTGAAGGTGTGAATAAGGTGGGAGAGGTGGGGGCCTTTTATAAGTGGAGAGGAGGGGCTCTTTTGGAAAGATTGAAATGTTACATTATTATACAATGCTTTTCGGATTCTAAAGGTCCCACACATATATAATTCGTGTCTAAGGTGATAATTGTTCGAAATATCTTCATCCAATAGGCTTTGGAAAAGTGTAATCCTTGGATTTTCCATTATCTTCTCATTTTATTTAAATCGTTAAATAATGAGGTCATCGCCGCATCATAATGATGTCATAAATAATTTAATTTATTTAATGTCTAAAAATTATAAAAAAATACTATGATGTAGGAAATATTTTTAGCTTTCTAATTAATATTTATAATCAAAATTTGGACTTGTGTAACCCCACTTAAAAACTGTTTTAGTAAAACAAATCATGTTTCTGTCAATTTAATTTTAACATTAAACAAATATATATTAATGTCATTTTCCAACTAAAGTGGTTCCATGGGGTCCCCAAGTTGACCCATGGGTTGTATTGGTCGGCCATGACTCATCCAATATGAGTAGGACAAGTGTCAATCCCATCTCATATTATTAAAACATTATTTTTACCTTAAACTACACTAATTACCTCTAATCGCGATTAAGAACTTAAAAGTTACTATTCACCAAAAATTATTTTAATCTCATTGAACCACATTTTACTTCTTAATGACAACCATGTATGTCGGATTTTTGAAAATAAAATCACAGAAGTGGTAATATTTCATTTAAATGAAGAATCATTTATTTAACTACCACTTAGTGATTTCACTATTCATCAAAAATTGAAGTTTTTCAGAACAAAGCCAAAATTTCACCCTAAGCTATAATTGATATTCCGAATTCAAAAATTCTGTCTATTTTACAAAATTCCAAACATATAAGTTTCATTAATTAATTTTATAATTAATTCCCGTTACAACAAATAGCGTGTTTTTAAGAAACAATTTATATCAAAAGATTGGCAATTGTTTATGTCCAATTTCAATGTTAAATTAATTCTAATGACCACCATTGGATAAAATGGTAAAAATATATTCTAATTATACTTTAAAACCATTAAATAGTATAATTTATCACTATAAATTATTTTGTTTAAAAAAGTTGTTTTTAAGTATTTTTCACTATTCATAAAAAATTGGAAGTTCTCAGAAAATTACAAAAAATTCAAATTTGGATAATTTCGATATTACGAATAAAAAATGAAGTCCATTTTGAAATATAAAATTTCTATAATTTTAAAAAGTGGTTATTACTATTCATAACGGCTACTTTGATTAGTCGCGGTGTTTTAGAGCTCGAAGTTGCGTACAATGCAAGCTATTGCATTATTGAATGAGAAGCGTATCATGGAAGCTCGGGGTGTTACATTCTCCCCTCCTTCAATAAATTGCGTCCTCGCAATTTGAAATTTTTATTTGAAAGTAAAAGGTTCAAAAGAGAAAATACCTTTGAGGAAAACCCACATCGGAAATAAGATTAATAAAATTTAGCCTTAATAAGAGGGAAAGGGAAATGAAAAAGTCACCACCCAATTATGATCTCGATTAGGAGAACATTGGTGGCAATTAAAGACATATAATTGGAGGAAAACGTAAATATTTGTAGGGAGTGATTGAGGTCATCAATCACAATCAACTGTCAAATTGAGGGCCTCAAAGCCTTTAATCTATGTTGATTTAAAATATCATCAGTTCAACAAGACATAAGGTATTAGGATAACATATTTTTTGTTTTAATATCCCTTTACTAAAGTTTAAGAATTAATTTATTCATTGAATAAGAGATAGGTATGTATATATTTATGCTTGACAATTAGAGTTTCAACCTTCAACTCATCTTTCACTCAAAAAGATAATAAAACTCAAAAATATTATACTTATCCTAATTGTATAAGGTTCCAAATATTAACACATACCATTTAGATTAGTAAAACTATTTTGTAATAACCAGGGACTTCCTGTAGGCTAGTGGTAGGAAATAAAGGCCTGTCGCACTATGGTTGTGGGTTCGATTCCTGTAGCTTTGTCTGACGCGACGGGTTATGCCCCACCCTGCAGGTTGTCCTTTTCCTAAAACTATAGTATCATAATATTCCAAAAATAATCTTCATAAATTTTTTAACCTTAAACAATACTATCCAAAGATCAACTTAATCCACTCCAACCTTTATAGTTATCCAAAATACCTATGTCCAGACTTTCTCTAAAAGGTCTCTTAATTCCAAAATCAATTTATCAGATTCCCCAAACAAAGTAAAGTTTATCTTATTGTCACATACTAAAAATATAAAAACCTTAATGAAATCAACAAGTACTGCAGTACAATCCTTATATATATATATCACATTATTCTTATAACCAGAATATAATCCTTGAGTCCAAAAGCACCATTACATTAGTTATTCTGCTTCAACTGTAGTAACAGAATAAGATTGTCCTTGATCCCTTGGCCTTTTCTAAGGTAAGTTTCCTTGACGCTTAGGACATTCATTTTCATAATGCCCCATTTCCCTACAATTGTAGCATTCATCTTTGATAGCCTCTTTCTGTCCCTTGCAATCACGATCCTGGTGACCCTTTTCTCCACACTTATAACAAACTCCCATTCCTTTTAGGAAAGTACCAGGGTGATTCTTCCCACAATTATCACATAATGGAAAATCCCTCTTTCGCTTTTTCCCTTTATCTGTCTCTTGTTCCACCGTTCTCTTCTTCTCTTGCTTTAATTTGTTGTCATAAGACTTAGAGAATTCCTTTTTTGTCTTGATAGCACACGAGACAATATCTTCTTATGATGAGAAGGATTGTGATACTAAAGATCGACGGAGAAATGGTTTTAACCCATCAAAGAAACGATCAATATTACTCCTTGGGTTACGTATATAATCGGAAGCATGCCTCGCTAACCTTGTAAAGTTAGCCTCATACTTTGCGACATTCTCATCCTCCTTCTGCCTCAGACTCAAAAATTGCCTTTCCATATCTGCTTGATGGTCATGAGGAAAGTATTTTTCTAAGAAAAGCTCTTTGAACTACCTCTATTCCATATTCAATACGTCATCATCTTCCTTTGTGTTTTGAATCAGTGACCACCACTGATCGGCATCTCCAGTGAGGCGGTAAACTGCCATGACAACCTTCTCCCTTTCGCTACTCCCCAAGGAATGGAATATTTTCTCTAAGGAGTTTCTCCATTGCTCAGCTACTATAGGATTTGTACTCCCATTGAAGGTTGGTGGTTGTTGCCTCATGAAACGGTCTAACATTGATCCTCCACGTTGCGGATCAGGGTGCTCCATACGAGTAAGGTTATTATTCATAACCTGCGTGAGTTGTCCCAGTACGGTGAGAAGCTGATAAGCACCAGTTGTATCACTAGCTCCACCATAATTATCTTGAGCAGGAGGGCAATCCCTACACGGAGTGCGTGCATTGATACAGTTTATGTTCCTTCCACTAGGTGCCATTTCTAAATAATGGCATAAACTGGATTAGTTTATGAATCAAAATACATAATTTCATACTTGTAAAACACTTAACATAAATTGATCTAATTATAGATATAATCCATAATTATAAAAATGTTTTCTTTGAGGAAGTATATACTCGTAACCCTTTATAGTGGTTTGTAAAGAAAATGGGAATTATCCTAAGCATATCCCCCGGGAGTGTCGTAACCAAGAGTGCAGCAAGGCCCGTTGTTGTGCACCAGTTCCCGTTCGAGTCTAGCTCAAAGTGGTGTTTTCGGGTTTTACCCGTAGGTACATCTGTGCAAGAGCCGCCTCTACCTGCTCGTATCCAGACAGGGATGTATTGCTCGGAAAACTCACAAAATCTCTACAATACCAAAATTTTTAGGAAGTTCTTCTATACTAATCCTCAAAGTTCATCTTAGGTCTACGTGCTCTAATCAGAGTTTGTCTAAATCTAGCTTCCAAGGATAGTACTAAACTGCCTCTGATACCAACTGTAACGCCCCGACCCCAGCTACCCAGAGTCGGTGCATTACTTCGTAACATTGGCATGATCACAAAAGATCAAGTCTCGAAAGACCGATTAGTTTAGTAGCCTTGGAAACACTAGATACATTCATAAATGTTACATTACATCACAAAGTGAAAAACTATAATAACATAGTCTCCATAGTCCACACTTCTATCCTCTTCGGACTATCCCTGCAGGTCATTCATAAAATACTTCTTCACATCCTGGAAAAATATTAAAACATTGAAAGGGGTGAGCTCAGATGCTCAGTAAGGTTAACAATATAGCGGAAGCCTTCATAAATAAACATTAACATTTAAGGAAATGTATAACTAAAACAAAATCCTTTTAAACTTGAACTTCAACATAATATGGCAAAAGTAAAATGAGATAATGCCATTTACTTCTTCACATGGATATTCTACTGGTCGAATAATCACATGCAATATCAATAACCACTTTCATAATGATGGAATGCATAATGCCAGACTATCATAACCACGTAGTCAAGGCCTCGTGCCAAGACCACAAATAAGATTTTTTCAAGGCCTTGTGCCAAGACACTAGTTTGTCTCATGAGACCTGCCGATGCATCGAGGAGCTATAGCGGGCTCCACCTGTCACTAATTAAGTCCAATGCATTCCTCATATGAACAGGTTTAAACATATCATAAACCATAACATAATCGTATCACATAAAACATGCATAAAGGAAACATAAAATTTCCACATTTCAATCAAAATATATCAATACAACACATTGATATAATAAAAACACTTTCAAAACCATTTTCAATACCAAAATACAAGAAAGTTAAAACTTTGTATTTAAAAAAAGGTTACGGCTTGTAGAGGAATCCGAAAATCAAATAATAGTCACGGCGGCGGAGAAGTCGTTGTCGCCGCATACGTACGGCAAGAAAACATTCCTTTTTGCCTTTTAGTAAAACGCTTCATATAAAAAAGATTCCTTTTGAATAAACGTAAAAGTCAAAGGGGTTTATACACCGTATAAAAGAAATTTGTGTATAAAACCAAATACGCCTCAATGAAAGGAGATTGAGACGAAGTCCTTACAAAGATCCTTTTTAAAATAAAATAGATATATTATGTGTATTCACTATAATTACACATAAATAAAGTACAAATACAAGATAGGACATAATAATATCATGATGTAATTTGAAAGTAGGAGATTAACCCAAAGAATGGAAATTGGGTTAAGAAGTTCCCTTACCTTGCGTCTTGTCCTGACTCGACCGTTCTTTAACCTCCTGAATAATAAACTAGAGTTAATTTCTATTTACTTAAGAACCTTTTTCATGTTCATTATTCCTTTTATATCACTTATTACCATGTTATGAACATTATGTAATTATTTAAGTTAATAACGGTCGTTTTGTCGATCTTCGGTACTTGAGTCAACAATAAACTTCTTATAATTACAAGTTGTTTATGTGGTAGAATATCCATTATCTCCATAATTATATTCATGATTTAGATGTCATATATATCTTATATATCCATTATATACATTCATTTATAATATTACGTAGCATTTAGAGGTAAGAAATGAAATGCACCGTTAATGGAGAAGGTAAGCCATACGTACGCATGAACGCTACTTTCATTTCAATTTCATATTTAATGGAACGAAATCATAATGATATAAATGTATAATATAATTCCAGTATAATATAGTGTATAATACCATTCACTCCATCCTTTATTCATCCCACATATGGCATTAACGATTCAAATCACTTTGAGGGGGCGGTAGTCCGCACTTCCTAAAATGAAATTATCGCGTTTTACCCATAATGGAAATCATAAAGTATTCCATAAATGAGAAATAAAGAAGCATAAGTAAAACATAAACATATTATATATCATATATAAAAATAGTGACATCTTAATGGCCACCTTTGAAGGTGTTATAAGAGTGTTGAACAATCATCGTTTCGTGAGGCAGAAATTCGCCATCCACAGAAACCGTATGTTATTTAACCATTAGATGTAGGTGTGTGTAAGTGTAGCTCTAATCCATATTATAACAACATCCTAGTATATTTATGATACTGGTGTTGTTACAAAAGAAATTAATAAAAAGAGTTTAGGGGGTTGGAGAAGAAAAACAAAACAAAACAACATTAGAGAAGACATTACCTCAAAATCGGGTAACTCTTTTTGATTTGAGCCAAAGGCTTCCTTGAGAAGAGTTCTGCCCAAAGTGAGGCTTCTAGGAGTAATAGGGGGAAGTGGGGAGAGTATTTGGGCAGAGGTTGGCCGAGAAAAATGGCTTGAAGGTGTGAATAAGGTGGGAGAGGTGGGGGCCTTTTATAAGTGGAGAGGAGGGGCTCTTTTGGAAAGATTGAAATGTTACATTATTATACAATTATTTTCGAATTATAAAGGTCCCAAACTTATATAATTCGTGTCTAAGGTGATAATTGTTCGAAATATCTTCATCCAATAGGCTTTGGACAAGTGTAAGCCTTGGATTGTGCATTATCATCTCATTTTATTTAAATCGTTAAATAATGAGGTCATCGCCGCATCATAATGATGTCATAAATAATTTAATTTATTTAATGTATAAAAATTATAAAAAAAATACTATGATGTAGGAAATCTTTTTATCTTTCTAATGAATATTTATAATCAAAATTTGGACTTGTGTAACCCCACTTAAAAACTGTTTTAGTAAAACAACACATGTTTGTGTCAATTTAATTTTAACATTAAACAAATATATATTAATGTCATTTTCCAACTAAAGTGGCTCCATGGGGTCCCCAAGTTGACCCATGGGTTTTCTTGGTCGGACATGACTCATCCAATAGGAGTAGGACAAGTGTCAATCCCATCTCATATTATTAAAACATTATTTTTACCTTAAACTACACTAATTACCTCTAATCGCGATTAAGAACTTAAAAGTTACTATTCACCAAAAATTATTTTAATCTCATTGAACCACATTTTACTTCTTAATGACAACCATGTATGTCGGATTTTTGAAAATCAAATCACAGAAGTGGTAATATTTCATTTAAATGAAGAATCAGTTATTTAACTACCACTTAGTGATTTCACTATTCATCAAAAATTGAAGTTTTTCAGAACAAAGCCAAAATTTCACCCTAAGCTATAATTGATATTCCGAATTCAAAAATGATGTCTATTTTACAAAATTCCAAAAATATAAGTTGCATTAATTAATTTTATAATTAATTCCCGCTGTTATAACAAATAGCGTGTTTTTAAGAAACAATTTATATCAAAAGATTGGCAATTGTTTATGTCCAATTTCAATGTTAAATTAATTCTAATGACCACCATTGTATAAAATGGTAAAAATATATTCTAATTATACTTTAAAACCATTAAATAGTATAATTTATCACTATAAATTATTTTGTTTAAAAAAGTTGTTTTTAAGTATTTTTCACTATTCATAAAAAATTGGAAGTTCTCAGAAAATTACAAAAAATTCAAATTTGGATAATTTCGATATTACCAATACAAAAATGAAGACCATTTTGAAATATAAAATTTCTATAATTTTAAAAAGTGGTTATTACTATTCATAACGGCTACTTTGATTAGTCGCGGTGTTTTAGAACTCGAAGTTGCATACAATGCAAGCTATTGCATTATTGAATAATAAGCCTATCATGGAAGCTCGGGGTGTTACACGAACTGTAACTTCGCTGTTTGCGAAATCCTAGGCTCCTTCCTTCGAAATCCTTCCACCCGAATCTTCTCAATCTCCCTGCTCTCCCCTCTCCATCTCCTATTATAGAGTGGGGAAAGAGATGTATCTGGGGTCATGTGGCACCTTTTGCGGTGGCCCATGACTAGAAATCCGGTTTACGGATGACTTGGTCAATCCGCAACTCGTGGGGGCATTGAACGCACCTCCCCTAAGAACCAAACTAGTGCGGGGAGTGCTTCGCAACCGCGAAGGGTTCCACCTCCATTCCGCGAATGACAGTGTACGCAGTCCGGGCCAGTTGATGCAGTTCGCAGTTGGGGTGGTTTGTGATGGTGAACCGGGTTGGAGCCCGTCCTTCTTCGTGCCCGCGGAGGGATCCCGCCTCCATTCAAAACATATCTTCAGTGAATATCTTTTTTATTTCTCTCTAAAAAAAATATTTTCTTTCCATAACCATGATTCTAAAAAATTAAAATAAGTTTTTTAATATTCTCCAATGAATTTTTAATTTTAATTATACGCATTTTTGAATTTTAATAAATGGTTTGAAAGGAATCTTATCATTATTTCCCAAATGAAGTTCTTTGTAGATTTTCCACAAAATGAATGTTAGGAATGTTTTTTTAACATGAATGGAATGAATAGAATTCCCCATATTCTTTAGGTCTCAACGATTTTAAGATTCCGTACTATTTCCCTTCATTATTTTTAATAAAAATTGGTTCTATAATATTTCAGAAATTTTTATATTTTAATGCGATTTCAAAATGAAATTGTTAGTTTCATTATTAAATTTTTAATTATTTTTTATTCATCAAAAGAAATGACCATCAAATATTCATATGATTTACTAGGAATATTATCCAAGTATACTATAATTATTATTTACTTAGATTCTCTATGTTTATGATGTAATGATTTTTATGAAACTCGTTCATTTTACACTAGTCATGCAATGATGAAATATTTATGAAACCCATATCTTTTCATGGGTTATGATATAGTGAATGGTATATGAACTTATGAAATGCATAGGTATGGTTTTCAATATTTTATGGGTGGAACCGGTAACGACCAAAATACAGAGCAACATAACAGGTGCCCCATACCTAGTTCGCCACATGACCTCAAGCGCGTTTCCCCAAATGCTAGAGGATGCTGACAAGTAGCGAGGGCCTTGGTGAGTCAGTGGGGAAACTATGCCCTCATTTGGAATATTATGCAGAAGAAGAATAAACATAATCATTAGAGGAAGAATTAAATAGCATAAAACAACTGAACTAAAAGTAGAAGCAATGTCTGATATAATAATGATGCAGTACGGTACATATATCTATGGAAAGTAGTAAACAAATCAACGTGCTGAAATACAAATGAAACCAAAGTACTAAACGTAAACAGCAACTCCAGCAGCATCGTGATCCAAAGCCCGGTCCCATGCTCTCCAGCTCCAACCAGAAATCAAGTACCTGAGGTAGAAGGGCCACAATCCCTACCTACACCTGCAACCATATAATCTATTTGGGCCGAAAAGCAGGACCCAAACAGGGTGTGAGACTAATCCCAGTAGGAAACCACCACAAGATTTGTACCCTGTTCTCAGTGAGTAATATAGCGAAAGTAAAGGAAAAAATAAATACAGTAATGAACTAGGAGTACATCAATAAATAATCCTACCAATTACCATTCACATTCATTTAATTAAACGACCAAGGAAAACTAGAAAAGTTCTCTATTCCAAGGTACACAAGTAACACAGTAGGTATCTCAAAAGACTACCGAGACATAAGCAGTACAAAACCCAAGCTTCTTCTTTGTCTTGGTGGACTCATCACAACCAACCATAAAAATTCACACTGACACTCTGGGTGGCTCAAACTGGCAGACCCCTATAGTCCAGTAATCAAACAAGGCCCAGACACTCTGGGAAGCTCTTACGTCAATTCCCCTATAGTCTTGCAACGATAGCTACAGACTCTCTGAGGAAGCACTTACGTCTAATTCCTCTTGTGTTCTTGATACATGTGTAAACTAAGAACACTCTTGGGAAGCACAAAGTCCAATTCCTGTAGGTCCCGCGTACAAAACTAAAACCAACAGACCCTCTAGGGAAGCACTTAATCTTCTATTCCCTCTTTGATCTCCCGCACCAGGTTCTCACAGCCCTGAGCAGTCTAGTCATGCATAATCGACTATTAGAAGCCCTAAGTAAGTTTAAAAACTACTTGGATAATATCTACCATGCATCAAAAGCATTTAAACAGCAGGAAACACATGCAAACAGTTATAATAAGTAAACTAGCAGTGCAATAGGGCTTGCCTCACCGGCAAACCGTGTCGATCGGCGATAAACATCCAAACAGGGAGAAAACACCCATGGGGTGATCCTCAAACACGCAACCAAGCATATATTGGAAAAAATTAATCATAATCTAACAATAAATCTAGGGAAAACAAACAATAGGATCAAAATCCTAAACCCGGGATACCCGATACATGGGTATCTGGAAATTTTGCAACCAAAACTCAAAGAACTTCAACGTCAGGAAACAAACCACCTACCTCGATCCTGGAAGATCGATATAATTGAACCTTGGCCTGTGAAATGGCCTAGAATAGAGTATATCTACAAAAACTTCTAAAACGTTGAACCTTATATAACTTACACGAGAGAAAGAATCAGAAAATGAGTCTAAAGAACAACCAAGAACTCACTGATACGATTCTTCTGCAATCGATGGAGTTCGATTCAGACAACCGGTGACGGATCGGTGGGTTGGAGAAGAATCGGCTTCCTCGGATGCTCTGGATAGAATTAGGCGGAGAATAAGTTGTTTGCGAGCATTAGGCATGACCCCGGTCTGATTAATGAAATAAAATGAAAGTACACGGCGTGTACTTTTAAAGTACACGGCGTGTAATGGGTTTTTCCGTACTCCGCCAAAATCGGCTTCCACGTCACCCCTACACACCATGTGTGTGGCCCGGACATGGCCAGTACATGTCTTCGAGCGGGAAAAGAGTACATGGCGTGTACTCAAAAAGTAAACGGCGTGTACTTTAAAGAATATTCTAAAAACGTCATTTTTCCTTAAAAAGACCATAAAAGATATCCGTACCTGAAACTGCAGATCCGGATTCTTACAAACTTCCCCCCTTAAAGAAATTTGTCCCCGAATTTCCCTAACAAGGTGTAGGAGAAGAAACCCCGAATAGCTCCAGCCACTGCAATCGCATATCAGCCTCCCTCTCCCAAGTCTCATCTTGTACTCATCTGTGCTTCCATAGCACCCATAATAGAGGAACAGACCGGCCACAGAGAACTTTCATACTGCGATCAACGATCCTGATAGGATGCTCCTCGAAAGATGCATCCTGCTCCAGCTCAACCTCCTCGGGTTGAAAAACATGAGATGGGTCTGAGAAATACCTTCAAAGCTGAGAAATATGGAAGTCGTTGTGCATAGCCTGGTACCTCTGAGGTAACTGCAATCTGTAAGCAACCATCCCGACTCTCTCCAGAACCTCAAATGGCCCAACGTATCTTGGTGAAATATTCCCCTACCTCCTAATCCTCTTATCTCCCAACCTCAGGATAACGCGCAAGAAAACCTGATCTCCAACCTTGAACTCCAAAGGGAATCTCCGCTTATTAGCATAAGACTCTTACTGAGACTGTGCAGTAGTCATCCTCTTCCGAATCAACTCAACCTACTCTGAGGTCTCCTGAACAAGAAGAGGTCCTTGCAAAGCTGCCTCTCCTACCTATAGCCATCATAAAGGTGATCGACATGGCCTACCGTACAAAGCCTCGTAAGGTGCCATATGAATAGTCTCCTGAAAACTGTTGTTGTAGGCAAACTCCACCAGAGGGATATGCTTCTCCCAAGTACTGCCAAAGTATAGAATGCACGCTCGGAGCATATCCTCAAGCACCTAAATTGTACGCTCAGACTGGCCATCAGTATGGGGATGGTATATTGTACTCAAAAGTACAGGTGTACCCAAATCCCTCTGTATCCCCTGCCAGAAGTGCGAAGTAAAACGTGCATCCCTGTCTGAAAAAATGGAGTGTGGAACTCCATACAGTCGTACAATATCTCGGATGTACAACCATCCCAGATCATCAACACTGAAGGTCTCCTCGATCGGCAAGAAGTGTGGAACCTTTTTGAGCTTGTCCACAACAACCCAAACCGCATCATTTCCTCGAGGTGATCTCGATATTCCTGTCACGAATTCCATCACGACATCATTCCATTTCCACTCAGGAATGGGTAACTACTGTAAAATCCATGCTGGTCGCTGATGCTCTGCCTTCACCTGCTGACAGGTGGAACACCTCATAAAAAAACCAGCCACATCCTTCTTCATACCTAGCCACTAATACTGATGGTTCAAGTCTCGGTACATCTTGGTGACACCAGGATGAACTTCCCAATCTGAAGCATGAAACTCCCACATCATCTCCTCACATATTTCTACTGAAACCCATACGCGGCCATGAAAATGTAGCACCTCATCATCACCCGTTGTCCACCCCGGAGTAGGATCTCCATCTAACACACCCTCCCGTAGGACTAGGCCCTCTGGGTCTGATAGCTGCCTCATTCAAACTTGATCTAAAAGAGTAGAGGAAACAGCTACATAAGAAAGAACAATATGTCCATGTCTGTCATGCACCTCCAAATGCATCTCGGAGAATAGATACATTAGCTTCCACTCACTGATGGCCTTCTGAACTGCCTGCAACTGAGTCCTCCTGCTCAGTGTGTCTGCCACAATATTGCCTTTTCCAGGCGTATAAGCAATCTCGAAGTCGAAAGACTGTAGGTACTCAACCCACCTACGCTATCTCAGGTTCAAGTCATGCTGTGTGAATATGTACCTAAGTCTCTTGTGGTCATTATATACCAAAAAAATAATCTCCCATGAGATAGTGCCTCCAATAATGCAAATCATGAACAACAACAGCCAACTCCAGGTCATGTGTAGGATAGTTCTTCTCATGTGGCCTCAAATGCTGAGATCCGTATGAAACAACATGATCTTCCTGCATAAGCACTGCTCCAAGCCCGATGCCATATGCATCATAGAAAACTATATAACTCTTGCCTGGATCTGGCAGAACTAGAATCGGTGCTGAAGTCAATCTCCCCTTCAGCTCCTGGAAATATGAATCGCAAGCTTCTGACAAAACGTACTTCACACCCTTCTCATTCATGCCCATCAACGGTTCTACTAATCGTGAGAAGTCCTATATAAACCTCCTGTAGTAACTAGCCAGTCCCAAGAAACTCTGTACCTCGAAGACATTCTTCAGCTGCTCCCAGGTAACTACTGGTTCAGCTTTCGATAGTCCACACAAATTCGTAAGGTACCATCCGCATTCTTCACAAAAAATACAGGTGAACCCCAAGGGGAAGTACTGGGTCGGATAATGCCCTTCGCCTACAACTCCTCCAACTACTTCTTAATCTCTTGAAACTCATGTGTGGCCATCCTCTAAGGAGGTATGGATATCGGTTTTTCTCCTGGCACATGCTCAATAGAGAAGTCCACCTCACGCTCTGAATGCAACCCTGAAAAGTCTCCCGGAAAGACATCCGGAAAATGGTCAACTACAAGAGGAAATTCCATCTGAGAATTCTCCTAATCATCTAGATATAAACTAGAAATCTGGGTTGTAACACTGCCTAACCCATGATGCTCTGGTCCAGCTCTGCATTCCTGGACATCCCATTCGCCCATGTGAAGAAAAGATCTTCCCTCATGTGACGTAAAACTCACCCTACGGCGATAAAAATCAACAAAGGCCTGAAAAGGAACTAGCCAGTCCATTCCGAGAATGAAATCATAACCTGTCATCTCAAGGACATAAAGATCTCACGAGAAGTGACACCCACCAACCTCAAGGGGGCACTCCCTGCACTGTCTCACACTAGTTTTCCTATGTCCCAAAGGGGTGTCTAGTGCCAACATATCCTCAGAAGTAAAGATTCTAAGTCGAAGACTCTCCACAGTGTGAATAGAAATAAATATATGAGAAGATCTGGTATCGAAAAGTGCAGAAGATAAAACTGAGGCTACTAAGATCGTACCTTGAACTGTGGAAGGTCCAGGATCCTGCTCCTGATGAATCTGCTCTATCGCAAATGTCTTACCAGTACCGCGGCCCTGTGTAGCAGCCTGATATCCCTGAGCTGATCCTCCCTGAGCCTGACCACCACGTCCCCGACCTCTACCCTGGCTTGAATGACCTGAAGAACTCATGCCCCCAGTCTGCTACGGAACTGGTAATCCTGCTCCTGCACGAGGAGTAGAAACCGATCACCCTTCACTAGCTGCTGGAAAAAGAACCCTGCAAAAACGCTACAGATGACCCATCTTTCCATAGGCTCGGCACTCCACTGGATATCTTGAGCACTGAGGATTCTTATTCCCTCTCTTTCCACACTGATAGCACAACACCTGGTTTCTAGAAGGAAGATCCTGTCTATCATAAGAAATACCTCGCTTCCTCGAGTCACCTCGAGTAGACTCTCGGTGGCGCTTTTGGCTATCAGCATGAAACGAATCAGTCTTGGATGCTGAACCGCCCTGGTCAACAGCTCCATTATCCCTCAGATTCCATTATGTGATCAGCACCTGGTTGAATATTAGGGTAATAGAAGTCAGCTGGAAGACGTTCACCTGCGATCTGATCTCTGGTTTGAGGCCCTCCTGAAACTTCCTTGCCAAAAACATCTTGTCATTTCCCAAAACGGGAGTGAAACGCTGTAACTCAGTGAAACGGGAGGAATACTCCATAACCAAAAGAGTACCCTGCTGCAAGTTCATGAACTCCCTGGCCCTGTCGGCCCTCAACATCACCAGATAGAAGTAGTCTTAGAACGTACGCTAGAACTCATCCCAATCCATAGTCCATTGGCGCCTTGACTGTGAGACTACATCCCACCATCTCTTGGCATAATCTTGCAGCATGTAAGTCACAAGATTCACCCTCCTGTCTGGGGGTGTCTCCAGATGCTCAAAGATGGAAACCATGGTTTCTAGCCATGACTCTGCAGCCTGAGGTCCTACATCCCCTGTAAAAGTGGGAGGATGCTGTTGCTGGAAGACTCGTGTTAGCTATGCCATAGACGGGGTAGGATGCTAAGCTCCCTAGAAGGTCTTTACGAACCTCATGAAACCCTCTCTGAACTGAGCATTGGAACTAGTGTCAGGAATCATTGTGGGTGCCATGTCCGAAATGATCGACGGAACTACAGGTAGTCCCTTGTTTTCCGTATCAGGCATACAGTCACTGCTCGGTTATTGATGTGCAAGAGGTGGATTTCTTGGTGCCATAGCTCTGAGGAAACAAAATAACACTTAGATTTAGGATTAATAAGGACATAAAACACAAGAGTACAAAACAGGAATAGGATAGAGAAACACTAAAGTTTGCAAAACACGACTACACGGCGTGTATTTAAACTACACGACGTGTTTGTTAAAACCATCTACATGGGTGTGTACTTCCGCCACCACTGGTCGTGTAACATCCCAGACTACACAGTGTGTTGTCCCAAAACATGGCATGTACTTGGATTCTAATCCCCTACCCGAGTCTCTTTACACGGCTAACCTACACAGTCCTCCAAATCCTAAACTACACGGCGTGTTCAAGAAAGACACGGTGTGTACTAGACATGTTTTAGCGGCCCATGTAGCGGTTACACGGTCGGCTACACGGCTGACTCCTACACGGCGTGTTCAAAAAAAACACGACATGTATAAGCATAGATTACATCAACTCGTGTTTCTCGTGACATGACTGGGTACCCAGAAGAAAACTACACAGCGTGTTCTTATAACACACGGCGTGTACTAGATAGGCTCGGCGACCCGTGTAGCAGGTTACATGACTGGCCACACAGATAACCCCTTACACGGTGTGTTCTGAAAAAACATGGCGTGTTATAGGAGAAGATAACACCTACGCGTGTTGTTCGTGATACAGTCGGGTACCTAGGAGAAAACTTCACGGTGTGTTCATATAACACACGGTCTGTACTGCACGAATTTACCAGACTCGTGTTGTTAGTGACACAGTCGGGTACACGGTTGACTACCACATGGTGTGCACTTAGGGTACATGGTGTGTCCCCGAAGACTCTACGACACCCCGTGTTTTTGTTCACACAGTCAGTAACATGGCTTAAAAACTACACGGCATGTATTAATAAAGTACACACCGTGTATTCTGGGTTTTTCCAGGCGGTAGCTCAGAAAATGCATCGAACTCCAGAAACACTGAAAAGCAAACATCTATGTGCCAAATTCCGATCCATGGGGCCCATACTCCCCGCGAATCAAATCTTGGCATCATAACAATGTATATATCAAGTCAAACAGCATAGCAAGTATGTCTTTCACAACAACTATCACAACAACATGCATAATTTATCACAGCATCTATCACAACAGCATGAAATTCTAATGCACCCTAGATGGCATGGTAAAATGCATGACATGTGATTTCCTACCCAGTGCCTATATGATGCATGAGATGGTACACCCTCATCTCATCGGGTTGCAAAAAAATAGAACCACAATTATATAAACTGTAACAGCACAAAACATGTGCATCACCCAACAGTGAAATATAATCAACTGTAACACTTGAAAAAACTAAAAATTGCAATTATGAGGTAATATAGCTTTTCCCTGTACATGGGTTAATTACTCCCACGCACAGTTAAGTACTAACTACCCATTTCTTCCTATCCCTTTCTATTGTCACAAAATAATAAGGAAATGGAAAAGAAGAAAACTCCTCTGATACCACTTTGTAATGACCCGAATCCGGAGCCACATAACTGGTTCCCGATACCCGGTTCACCACATGACCTCAAGCACATTTCCCCAAACGCCAGAGGCTGCTGACTAGCAGCGAGGGCCTTGGTGAGTCAGTGGGGAAACTATGCCCTCATTTGGTATAGTATGCAGGGGAAGAATAAACATAATAAATAGCGGAAGCAGTAAACAGCATACAACACCTGAACTAAAAGTAGAAGCAATGTATGATATAATAATTATGCAGTACGGTACATGTATCTATGGAAAGCAGTAAACAAATCAATGTGCTGAAATAAAACTGAAACCAAAGTACTAAACGTAAACAGCATCTCCAGTAACATCCCAAGACAAAGCCTGGTCCCATGCTTTCCAGCTCCAACCAGCAATCAAGTACCTGAGGTAGAAGGGACACAATCCCTACCTACACCTGCAACCATATAATTTGATTGGGCCGAAAAGGAGGACCCAAACAGGGTGTGAGACTAATCCCAGTAGGCAACCACCATAAGATTTGTGCCCTACTATCAGTGAGTAATATAGAAAAAGTAAAGGAAAAATAAATACAGAAATGAACTAGGAGTACATCAGTAAATAATCCTACCAATTACCATTAACATTCATTTAATTAAATGGACAAGGAAAACTAGCAAAGTTCTCTATTCCAAGGCAAACAAGTAACACAGCAGGTATCTCAAAAGACTACCGAGACAAAATCAGTACAAAACCCAAGCTTGTTATTTGGCTTGGTGGACTCGTCACAACCAACCATAAAAATTCACACTGACTCTCTGGGTGGCTCAAACTAGCATACCCATATAGTACAGTAATCAAACAAGGCACAGACACTCTGGGAATCTCTTAAGTCAATTCCCCTATGGTCTTTCAACGATAGCTACAGACTCTCTGAGGAAGCACTTATGTCTAATTCCTCTTGTGGTCTCAATGCATGTGTAAACTAATAACACTCTTGGGAAGCACAAAGTCCAATTCCCATAGTTCCTGCATACGAAACTAAAACCAACAGACCCTATAGGGAAGCACTTAATCGTCTATTCCTTCTTTGATCTCCCGCACAAGGTTCTCACAGCCCTGAGCAGTCCAGTCATGCATAATCGACTGTTAGCAGCCCTAAGTAAGTTTAACAACTACTTTTCTAATAACTACCATGTATCAAAAGCATTTAAACAGCAGACAACACATGAAAACAGTTATAACAAGTAAACTAGCAGTGCAATAGGTCTTACCTCACCGAAAAACCGTGTCGATCGGTGATAAACAGCCAAACAGGGAGAAAACACCCATGGGGTAATCCTCAAACACGCAACCAAGCATATATTATCAACAATTAATCATAAGCTAACAAGCAATCTAGGGAAACAAACAATAGGATCAAAATCTTAAACCCGAGATACCCGATACATTGGTATCCGACACTTTTGAAACCAAAACTCAAAGAACATCAACGTTGGGCAACAAACCACCTACCTCGATCCTCGAAGATCGATATACTTGAACATTGGCCCGTGAAACGGCCTATAACGGTGTAGATATGCAAAAAACGCCTAAAACTTTTAATCTTACATAACTCATACGAGAGAAAGAATTAGAAAAAGAGGCTAAAGAAGAACCAAGAAATCACTACTGTGATTCTTCTATAATCGACGGAGTTCGATTCGGACAACTTGTGATGGATCGGTGGATCAGAGAAGAATTGTCCTCCTTGGATGCTCTGGACGGAATTAGGAGGATAAGAAGGTGTTTTGGAGCATTAGTCATGACCCTGGTCTGATTAATGAAATAAAAAGAAAGTACACGGCATGTACTTTTAAAGTACACGACGTGTAGTGGGTTTTTCCGTACTCTACGAAAATTGGCCTCCACGTCACCCCTACACACCATGTGTGTGGCCCGGACATGGCCTGTACACGACTTCAAGCGGGAAAATATTACACAGTGTGTACTCAGAAAGTACACGGCGTGTACTTTAAAAAAAATTCCAGAAACTTCATTTTTCCTTAAAAATACCATAAAAGAGATCTGTACCTGAAACTGAAGATACGGGTTCTTACAGAACCTCTATCTCCCTCTAATTAATTTGGTACACATTGAGATCTTATGGGATAAATATTACTATAATGGTGAGTAAACCCATCTTAGTAAGGAATATTGTCTACTATAATAGGCTAGAGAGTAAACCTTGACTACTATAATGGTTTGGGAAGTAAATCAATTTCACTTTGATAATTTTTTAAAAGATACTTGTGTAATAAGGAAATAATTTTATATGCTTATTTTTATCCCACAATTCCTTGTTTTATGCCTATATTATTCTCTCATGGCTCACATTGTTTGATTCTTTTATGATTTATATATTTTAAACAACCATTATTTATTCCACTATTCAAGATGATGATATATGATATACATTTTTTTATTTTCAACTGTTAATATTATGTTATCATTCACTTTTTTCATGTTTTGATTATATGATTGTTGGTATATCCCTTGTTTACCCTTATATAGCATTAAATCTAACCCTTTCATATGTTTCCATTCCCAGTATAAGAAGAATGGTTTTATGTATGATATGTTTAAGAAGGGTGATAGTTTTGAAGATCTCAGTATAGGATGATTTTTAAATCTTATGATATAGCTTTTATGATTCCATGAATTCAAAGATACTATACATATAATAATATTATGTTGATCATTATATTATGTTAAGAATATTCTTCTACTTAGATATAATATCTATGCATGAAAAAAATTTGTCACTATATTTGGTATCCGAGAAAGGATTAGTATACATTTGGAAACTAATATAAGAAAACAAAAAATGAGAACCCTAGGGATAAGTCTAAGTATATGATAAATCCTAAAGTTTTAGTAATGATCATGAATGACCTATGTTATACCCAAGACAATATTGAATAAGGTGAAACAATTTAGACATACTGTAAATTATTTTTCATGATGATGTGGTCTTCCATTATGTTAATTGTTGCTCACAAAATTCTATTTGGTTTTATTCTATGGACGTAACCAAAAATAATTGTTAAAATTCTCAATGTTATGGACAATTCAATTATTTTCCTCCGTAGAAAAAGATGTTAAAGTATCTGGAATAAAATTATTAGTTATTCTCTGAAAAAAAAAATTATCAAGATATTAATCATGCTGATATACCAAATGAGAAATAGGGAGAACAAAGTTTTATTTAGTAATTAATTATAAAATTCCCACCTATTATTAGTGGGCCCGCAAATCCACTAGTCACTGAGAAATAGATTCGTACCACTGAAAACATATTTTCAAATCTACAATATATATAATATGGTAAATTCATTTTAGTTATTTCTCTTTTGGAATTATAAGTAGATCAATGGTGAAATATTATCAATAAAATGAAGCAACATGAAAAAAATGACTCTATGGGGTGGTATGAGTTTAAAGTCCTATATCTCAAAAAACAATTCCTCGAACTATTTATATGAAAATGATGAAGGAATTCCTTGAGTTAAAAAAGGATTATGAATCTATTGGTACCTATAAGGAATATTTAAAAAGTCTTGTGAGGTGTGATTCTATTATTACCATCTAACTAGAAAGTATGGTTTCATTTAGTGGCTTAAAATAAAATCTCTAAATGGTGTTAGCCATTAGTGAATTTAATAGATATAAGAAAATTGATCAATGTTCTATCAAGTTGGAGATGAATATTGGGGTTACCCATTAGTCTCATAGTTTTTACTAGAAAAATAAAAATGGAGTTGAAAGAAAAATAAAAAAACCATGGTTGGAAGAAGATTATATTTCCCTTATGATAAAAATATGGAAGAAAAGTGGGAGAATTTTTATTAAGGTAACTAGTAAATGTTTCATTATTGGAACATAATATAATTTGATAATAAAATTCTAATGTGATGGGATGAATTTAGATAATGACAGGAATAGAGAGAAAGCACACTAGAATGAACCAACCATTTTACAATGTTTTAAATACAGGGAGTACAATTATTATTCTAACTAGTTCCCAAATTCAAACATCAGTGATGATTATCGAATTAAAAAGTTATTAATCATAAATAAAAAGGTAAATCTCATGTGATCACTATTTCTATTAACGAGTATGACAAAAATTTGGTGAAATTTACACATACCATCAACTCTAGAATTGTTAATGTCTTATTTGATTCTAGATCCACCAACTCTTTTATATCTAAATACTTTTCTAAGTGTATCATGATATCGCCTAATAAATTAGATGTTCAGTTAGGATTAAAACCCCTTAATGGTATAATGATCAAATCCCAATTCTATTATTGTTCTCTAATTGATGTTTGTAGTAGTTTTTTTCTTGGAAAGACTTTAATTCTTACTCTAGTTGAAGTTTATTTTATTTTGGTCATGGATTTTCTTTCATTAAATAATCCACACATAAATTTATGATGAAGGGATTTTATGTTTGATATTATGAAATGATATATGATATTATATCAATGTGATGACCAAAATTATAAGGACTCAGCATTAAAACATTACTTAATCTTGAATTAAATGAATAATTCATATTGAGGATCTTTTCAGGTTTAGAGTTTTAGAGAATTAGGCGATAACTATTACATCTCAAAAGTTACAAATTAGACACTTCTACTCAGATTCCATTTGTTTCATAAAATTAAAACTCTTGATAAAAAATTCATGTCCAGTTCCATGTTTTAGACAGCATGACTTTCCTTGATCCCATCCTTCACCTTATTCCACTTTATGTCCTATGAAAAACATTTCAAAAACTTGGGATGAGAATAAAAATCTCAATAAGGGATACACAAAGAAGTAAAAATGTTAGTTTTTCAAAACAACAAGTAAACCATGAATACTTTTCCATAAGTAATAATTTTCACCTTTATGAAGTAGTAAATACTCTTCCCTGAATAAAATATAATTGCTTACCCTTTTGTAACCAAAATAATACCATAAAACCCATATAAAGAACACATAAAATATAAAGGTAACTTGGGACATATACATACTTAAATGGAATAACAATACGGTCGACTTCCACACATATCACTAAATGGAATAGATATACGACCAACTTCCATAACCAATTCATTGGAGGTTATAATGTAACCACCCGTCCAGATTTTCATGGCACCACCCGTCATTTGGTTTATCACGTAACCACCCATCAAATGTCCAAGTACCATTATAAAATCATAACACATACAACAAATATAAAGGAAAGAAAGAATTTCCAAATTTCAATCACAATATATTGACATATCAAATCCATTATCAAAACCATTTTCAATACCAAAATACATAGAAGAGTATGTGTTATTTATTTTCCTTTCAAAAACAATACGGCTTGTTAAGGAAGCCAAAGATCAAATAATACTTGCGGTGGTAGAAAGGTCATTGTCACCGCGTACATTAAAAAGAAACATACTTTTTTTCATTTAGTAAAATTATTCATAGAGAAAATATTCCTTTTGAATAAAAGTAAAAGTCAAAAGGGTTTTATACACCGTATAAAAGAAAGTTGTGTATAAAACAAAATATGCCTCAATGAAAGGAGATTGAGACGAAGTCCCTTACAAAGATAATTTTGTAAATAAAATAGATATATTATGTGTATTCAATATAAACATACATAAAGCAAGTATAAATACATAAAAATTAATTTCTCACATAATCAAGGAATGACATAAACAAGAAATAGAAGATCAACCCAAAGAACGGAAATTGGGTTAAGAAGTTCCATTACCTCGTGTCTGACTTGACTCGATCATTATATAATATCCTGAATAATAAACTAGAGTTAATTTATACTTTCTTAAGAACCTTTTTCTAGTTTTTTATTCCTTTTATATCACTTATTTTCATGTTATAAACATTATGTAGTCATTTAAGTTAATAATGTTCGTTTTGTCGATATTTGGTACTTAAGTCAAAAATGGACTTTTTACAATTTCATGTTGTTCATGTGGTAAAGGTTCATTATATATAGAATGATATTCATGATTTTGATATAATATATATCATATATATCCATCATATACATGTATTTATAATAGTACATAACATTTAGAGGTATGAAATGAAATTCACCGTTCATGGAGACGGTAAGTCGTACGTACGCATGAATGCTACTTTCATTTATATTTCGTATTTAATGGAATGAAATCAAAATGATATAAAGGTAAATTATAATTCCAGTATAATATCATATATAATATTATTAAATCCTTCCTTTATAGATCCCACATATGGCATTAACGATTCAAATCACTTTGAGGGGGTGGTAGTCTGCACTTCCTAAAATGAAATTATCACGTTTATCCATTATGGAAAACATAAAGGTATGCCATAAATGAAAAATACAGAAGCATAAGGAAAACATAAACATAATATATATCATATATAAATATAGTTACATATTAACGGCCACCATGAGAGGTGGTAGGAGATAATTGAACAATCATCATTTCGTGAGGCATTAGTTCGACATCCACAGAAACAAAATGTTCTTCACCCATTAGATGGAGTTGTGTGTAAGTGTAGCTCTAATACTTCTCATAACAATATCCTAGTATATTAAAGAAACTGTTTTTGTTACAAAAAAAGGAATAAAAAGATTTTAGGGTGTTGGAGAAGCAAAATAAAACAAAAGGACGTAAGAGAAGACAGTACCTTTAAATCGGGTAGCTCCCCTTGGTTTGAACCAAAATGGTTTCTTGAAGAGATTTATGCCTAAGGTAAGGCTTATATATTTAATATAGGGATGTGGAAAGATAATATGAGTAGTTTTTGGACGATACCAGTGCTTGAGAGGTGTGGGTAAGGGGGTAGAGTTGGGGGCCTTTTATAAGAGGGAGGAGGGGCACTCTTGGAAGGTCATGAAATGTTACTTTATTATGAAATGCTTTTCGTATTTTAAAGGTCCGAAAATGACATATTTCTATTATAAGGTGATAAGGGTTCTAAATACACCAATAAAATAGGTTTTTTACAAGTGTAATTCTTATATTTTACCTTATCTTTTCATTTTATTTAAATCGTTCATTAATGAGGTAATCGCTGCATCATCATGGTGTCATAAAGGAATTTATTTATTTAATGTCTAAAAATAAAAAAAAATACTATGATGTAGGTAATATTTTTATCTTTCCAATGACTATTTATAGTCTAATAGATAATTTACATAAGCAAAACTAAAATTGTTTTACTTAGGTGATATATACTTTGGTTATACTTTCCTTAAAAAATATAATAAAATGTCACTATCACACTAAAGTGATTCCATGGGGTCCCAAAGTTTGGAAAAAGGCATACCATGGTCGACCATGACTCAAGAAAAATATTTTGACACATGTTTGGGTCATTTTATATTATTATGATATTATTTTATTACCCTTAACTACCCGATTACTAATTAATCACGGTAATTAAAATAATTGACGTCGTTACTATTTATAATGTCACAAAACAAAAGAGTCATAATTACATAATTTGGACCTTTTTATTCCAAATATGGACTCCATTTTACCAAATTCCAAACACATAAATTGCAGTAATTAATTTAAAAATAATTATCCTTGTCAAAATAAATAGCGTGTTTTAAAAACAATATCTATCAAAAGATTAACAATTGTTTATGTCTAATTTCAAAGTGAAAATATTTATAATGACCAACATTGGATTAAATTATAAAAATATATTTTAATTACACTTTAATACCAATTGAAAATATAATCTATGCATATAATTAAATTAGATGAAAAATCAGTTTTGAAGTAAAATGCAGTATTTTTCACTATTCATTAAAAATGAACATTGTCAGAACAAAAGCAAAAATTTATCCAAAGTAAATTTCAATGTCCCAATTCTAAATAATAAGTTTATTTTTGAAAAATAGAGCTTATAAAATTGCAAAATATAGATTTAAAAATGGTTCTCCATCAAAAGGTGGTAAAACAATCTTTTAAAAATATTAGAGTATTCTATGTTTAAGATTGGATTTATTCTCATTTTAAGCCTCTAAAACACTATCTAATTCATAAATAGACATAGATATGAAAATATATTATTATTTACTTACTTGGGATGTTACAAAAATTATCTTTTTATTGAAATGAGACCCATCATATGGGTTATGATTCCCATTGATTAGGGGAATTTTTCTCAAATGGTTACGGGTGAACTCAAAATAAAATATAATCCAATTATTCTAGAGTTTGTAAATGTATTTTTGAAGAATTTATTATTCTCAAATTTAATCATGAAGTTTAATTTTCAATAGAACTCATACATGGGGATACAACTATTTCCAAAACTCTATATATAAATGACACATTTTAGTTGAAATAATTAATGAAGCAACTCCTGGAGAATCTTGATAAGGGATTCATTTGACCATGTGTCTCACATTGGGGTGAACCTGATTTTTTATTAAATAAAAATATATATCAATAAGACTCTACATTGATTATCAAGAATATAAAAATAACACTATAAATAACATGTATACATTACCCATTATTGATGACATGTTTGATCAACTATTCAGACCTCAATACTTTTACAATATTGATATTAATTTTGCACATAATCAATTGAGGATCAGGAAGGATGATATACCTGATATAGCATTATGTATAAGGTATGAATACTTTGAATTTATTATGACATCATTTTGTCTTAATAATTACGCCACTATATTAATGGATTTAATAAATAGATTATTTAGACAATACCTTGATCAATTTGTGGTATTATATACAAATTATATTATTATATATTAAAATAGGAAATAATAGCATGTATATCACATAAGTATTGTGATATAGACCCTAAAAAGGATAATATTTGTGAAAAAATTTATGAAAGTTTGGTTTTTGGCTTTATAACATTTCATTTGTAGGACATATAATCTCATATAAGGGTATATCAGCAGACCCTTCAAACACAAAAGTTATTGAACATTAGTGTAGACAATAATTTATAACTAATATTGACAGTTTTCTAAGTTTTGCTCGATATTATCAACCCTTATTATAGAAATTTTCACAGCTATCTAATCCACTCACCATTTTAACTCAAATGGGAGCCATGTTTCTTTGGATGAATGAATGTGAGGTATGTTTTAAGTAACTAAAGAGATATCTAGTCAACACACCGATTCTTACACTACCCAGTAGTGGAGAATGGTTTTTAATCATTAATGTTTCATCAAAGAAAGTAATTGGATCTATCCTCATGAATAATTATATGGTTATAGCTTATTCCTTATGAAAATTGATGGTCCAAGTGAAAAATTAGACAACTCATGCATTGGAGATAGCTTTGGTAAATTTTTCTTTAAAGATATGTATGTATTATATGAATGGATAAATTATGTGACATATATACTGATTGTAAATTTTTAAAGTATTTTTTCACTAAACAATGATAGAAAATTCACCAAGGAAGATGATTGGAGTTGAGTAATTATTACGGCATCTCAATACATTACCCCCAGGAAAAGTGAACAAGACGAAAGATGCTATAAATCTAAAGTATCATGCTAGATTATCTAATATAAGTATCACAAAACATCCAATATTATTTTTCATTCAAGGTACGAATCTTGAAAATTTTAAGGAAAGGGATAAATATTATTAAACTCATACAAGTGTTCAACTATATATCCAAGTGAATAATAATGTGGTGTAGAAGGAAGATGTGGAGATATGAAAGAAGGTGAGAAGTGTTCCAAAGTAAAAAAAAATATTTTGATGGAATAATAAGGTTATATAATCATGTATATGTCCCTTTGGTACCATATTTAAAGAAGGGGATGTTTTCTGATGCTCATAGTTCTTAATTCTCTATTCATCATATAAGCATGATGGTGAATAGTGATTTGAAATAGTATTTTTAGTGGGATGGAATAAAGAGATGTATTTTAGGGTATTTTTCTAGGTGAATGGTATGGAAACATGTTAATGTTGAGATACATAAGTATAAGTGGATGTTATATCTATTACCCATGCTAGAATGGAAATGGGAAGGCATCACCATTGATCTTGTAATCAGAATCCCAAAAACATATAAAGGGAAAAATGTTATATGCGTTATAGTTGACCACAGTGTAAAGTTATAAAAAACCATCAACATTATAGAATATTTCCTTCTTGATCATAATACTCCAATATAAATTAGTTCGGTGGTGATATTTCATGGTATACTACTATCAATTGTTTCTGATTAGGGGCTGAGTTTTACCTCAATGTTTTAGAGATGTCTTTAGTATGATCTATAAAAAAAAGATATATTTCAGCATTACCTATCTTCCTTAAAAATATTTTAAGAATTAGGGGACCATTTAAACTCTATAATTCATGTTTAGATCTTTCTCTTTGGATTTTAAAGGTGTTTTGGATCAACACCTTCCATTGGTGGAATTTTTTAGAACAATATCTTTCACTCCAACAATAAAATGGATTCTTATGAGGACACATATGGTACCAATTTTTTAACTCCAACATCTAGAATAATTTCAGAGAAAGAAATCTATTTTGATTCGATTTAGCTAATTAAATGGCATAGAAGGGTAGAGCCTTTCAACAACACATAAGAGCAAATAATTGTTGATAAAAAAATTATGCTGATAATCATTGAAAAGATATAGAGTTTGAAGTTGGTGAAAAGGTATTCCTATAAATATCTCCCATGAAGATATTGATGATAGTTAGAAATAAGGGAAATCTAAAACCTAGTAATATCATTCATTTTTAAATTTTGTGTACTTTTGGGATGTTAGCTTATCGATTGGAACCCAACTGAATATCTCTCATATTCATGATGTGTTCCATGTATCTCTCCTTAGTAAGTACATAGCTAATCCTTCACTTGTACTAAACTCATAGTTTTAATCACTAGATTTATATCATTCTTATGAGAATTAATTGGTGGAAATTCTAGGTCATTTATAAAATGTTCTATGAAATAGGACCCCTCACCTAGTAAATGTTTTGTGGGAAAACCACCAATATGAGGAATCTACATGGGAACCTGATGATATGATGAGGAAAAATTAGCCAAATTTTTTTATCAGAGTAATGTAATTTTAATTTATAAATTATTTTAATTGGGGTATAATGTAACAAACCAATATTTTAGAGAATATTGTTTGCAAATAAATTTAATTTCATCGATAACTTCCATTACGTGAAACAACGAGTTTAGATGAACCATGATATACTATAAAAATATTATTATCACCCCGATGTTGGATTAGTGGTTTTTAATTGGTATAAATAAATTATTAAAATTTATGTTTCACAAATTTATTATATGAATAAATTAGTTATAAATTAATTACAAATGAAATCAGAAAAACATTTGAAAATATAGATGTTATTCTAGAAAAATATTTTATCTGTGAAATTTATTTTTATCAAAATAAATAAAATTTATCATTATTATTTAAGTATTTCAAGGAAATTTATATATTTTATATTTTATAAAAAATTTAACATTCATCTATTATTTTTTGGGAATAGTATAGTAATAAATCCAATTTTATGGTTAAAAATGTATTTTCCTAAAATTATATTTTCATCACATTTTTTCACATACATTTAAACTAATTTCTACCAATTATAGGTATTGAATTAGATAAAATATGTTACACATTTAGAATAAAAAATTTCACAAATTTTAAATAGACCACCTTTATTTTGCTTTATTATAAATAGTAACCATAGAAACATTTAGCATCTTGAAAATGGTTAAATCTGGTTAATATATGTCAAAACAAAGTGGTAAGCCATTATATATTATCCTAATTATTATTTTAGTTAATTAATTAGGCACTTAAAACTGTGGGCATGAAATTTATTAGTTTAATGGATATGTGTCCATGAAAATGACCAATATAATATTTAAATCATTAAATGTTCCAAAATGTCACTCTCTTTGATTTTAATATCTATTATATGAAACATAGGGAAAAAAGTAAGTTATGAATGAATCTAAGAATCTATATTTATATTAATGAAATTATTTTTCCTCGTATAGATTTATTTTTTATTTTTTAGTAATTATAGAATAACCTTTACTTTTTATGCAATACTGATGCAATATTTAATTTTAATGAATAAAATTTTACAATGAATTATATATATGTGTGTGTGTGTGTGTGTGGTATATTAGGGGGTTTTAGGGAATTATTTTCTAATTACACCATTTTCTAGATGTATTTTAATGTTAAATTAAATAAATGGTGTTAAAAATAACTTTAATGGAATTTTTTAATAAATAATAAGCTAGTAAATAACATAAACTTATTAAAAATCATAGATTTATCCAAATGAATGGGGTAGGATTTTAAACATAAACCATGTCCCATTTATGGGTTGTTTTTTATTTAATATTAACATTATTAACCCTTAATGTGTATAAAACATTAAACATTCATTAATTTTCAAAAGGATTAATGTGGGTTAAATAAAAAAGATAAGGGTAAAAATGTTATTAAAACTTGTAAAAAATTATTGGATGAGATTATATTGAATTATAATCATTATATCTTCTAAAAAATCAATTTTGACCGATTTGGTCTTCAAAATTTATATATATTAATTAAATATATTGTGAAATTCCAAGAGTTCATTTCCACTCGATTATAAAGGGGCACCCCTCTATTATCTTCTTCACACCCATTAGTACTTCTATATTGAAAAACTATTTAAATTTATTTACCCCTATTCTCCATAAACATTCAATAGGTTCCGGTCTTCTCAAAAATTCCAATCCTAGTTCCCTTTAGAGGAGATATAAAGGCGTTATGTTAAAGAAGAGGTAATCGCCTTAACTCTTCACTTTCTTTTAAATTCATCATTTAAATCCACTAAATATATTATCATTTTAAAAAATAATAAATTTATAAACCTATATATATTAAAAAAAATTATTAATATGAAACCAATATTATTTACTCTCTTTCCATCATATAGTAATTGAATGTATCTTCCTTCCATATGTACGGCTTAATGTCACCATGTAGCGATACACTTTATTTTTCATCACCATATTTTATGGATACGTATTTTGATGGTTTAGTATTTATATAATATATTTATTAAAATTTTATAATTATTTAATGATAATGTCAATCCTCTTACCTTACCATCCAATCCTTCGACAAATGATAGTGTCGCCGATGCATATGTGTGGACCACCACCTCCATGAAGCGATATGATTCATTTTTAATTTATATTTAACTTTTATTTTAATAAGGTTGAATTTAATGAATTTATAAGATATATATGATTTTATAATGATCATTTTAATGTGTATTAATATTTACCTTTCTTTCTTTACATCTGTTGAAAAATGAAAACAGCGTTCATGCATTTTTATGGATTACTGTCTCCATGAATGGGGCAATTCATTTTTCTATCCCTAAATTTTATGGATGACTATAAATATATATATATATAATGAATATATATGATATTTATACCATGATTATCATTATATATATTATTTAAATATGATCAATGTACATGGACTGAAACTACATAGCCAAATTTTATATGAAAAACGAAGAACTTATTAGTCTGAATAGTGATTTTAATAAATAATTCTTAATGAATGGGTGATAAAAGGTTAAAATTAAATTATATATTGTTTGATATATATATATATATACATATATTTTGGTTCTATATAATATTTATATTAACCATATATTTATTAAAAAACATTTTCAAAAACATACAATGGAAGTTAGACCATAGGTAAGGAGTTTTTTGTTACAGTATCATTATTTAACAAAATTGTTTATGATTAAGTAATGATGAAAAAATAATATGATATGCCTCTCAAGATACCTATAAAAATTCTTATCCTTTTTTTATTTCATGAAAATAATGTTTTCTACTCATTTTACTCTCCTTATGTACTCAGTATACCAAAATGATGATTTTATTGAAAATTGACTTTATTTATCTCATTGGTGGAAAAAAAAATTCCTTCCATATCCATTTTGTCATAAAATGTTTTAAATATTGTTTCTAATGTTATCTTATGGATTCTAAAAGTCAATTTATACCCATATGTGGTTTTAATAGTTTTTTTGAAAGGAATACTTTTATTATTTTCTAGAGGTACTTATTGACTTCTCTAACAAAACTCTGGAACGTATTTTTTTAAACTTAGAAGGAATGAATATAATTTCTTACCATATTTGATGAATGATATTTTGAACATCATATTAAAATATCAGATTTTTTCAATGAAAATTTTTCAAATATATTTTGTACAGTTTTATATTCTAAATATGTTATTTAAAAAACAGAAAGGTTATTTTCTTCAAGAATGTTTTAATGATGTTTTGACTCATTAATAACAATACCAATAAATGTTTTCAATGTTTTTTTACGAATATGATCATATGATACCATATTTATTATTTATCTGGATAGCTTATTTTAATGATGCAGTGATTTTAATGAAACCTATTCCTTTCCAATGGGTAATACTATGATAAAATATTTAGGAAACCAATTTATTTTTATGGGTACTAATATGATGAATTGTTTACAATATTTCGGAACAAATAATTGTGAATTTAATAATGTGAAGGATGGAACCTATATATATCTCTAATTAATTCAGTTAAGATTTATATATCATGAGTTAAACAGCTCATGAATAGGGATTGAACCAAGTTCAGTAAGTGAATTTTTTCATTATGATAGTCTTGGGAGTGAATTTTGAATACTACGATGGTTTGGTGAGTGAACCTATTCCCATATGATAATATTGAAACATATCCCTGAATAATAGGGAAATTTTTTATATAATTATGTGTATTCAATAATTCCTGCCTTATACCTATATTATACACTCATGGTGTAACACCCCAAAACTTATTTCTCGTATAATGATAAATTTATGCAATTATTTTTTGTTTAAATATTTCTTTTAACTGAACAAAAACTATAAGATAAAAAAAGGATCTTTATTTAAAACAGGACACCGAAGTGTTTACAAGGTATCAAGATCATAAGATACCATTTTATCCAAAAATACCTATTAAAAACCCTATCAAAATTACAGGGAGACCACACAATACAATGAGAACCCCAAGAAGATAATATGGGTCCTTAGAATCCGTCATAATGAACATAAGAATGGCCAAAGCCACTGCAGCCACACTAAGCACCAATGGTATAATGTGAACCATCTTCTTCTTTGTCCTGAGTTTTAGAACACCCTAAGGCTTGGTTTTATAAGACATAAATTTGATCATTGCCTTGGGTAACCGTGGAACTCTAACAGCTATAAATATAGTAGTTTTCCTTGTTGGAGAATTAATTGAAAACATATGAGTATAATTTAGTTCTCCAAATAATTAATTTATAGATTGAAAAATTATTAAACCACCATAATCATAAACATTAAAAGGACATAGTGAAATAGTTTGAACTACACATAAGTAATTTTTAGATGTAATAAGAAATTCAAAACACTTTGTAAATATTTCAATTATATTGTAAAGATTTTCATTTCTTAAAAATTATTTTAAACTATGTTTAATTTCTTATAATTAAACTATGTTTTTTATTAAACGATGTTTTTACTTCTATAATACAAGTATAAGAATTATCATTAAATTTATAACTTTGTATGTTTAAGGTTTAGTATTTGTAAATAATCTGAGCTAAGAAAAAGTATAATTTGTCTTCATTAGCCTTCTAATTTTTAAATAAAAGTCATGTTCAAAAGGATAATTTTTATATAGTTTTAATAAATGTATTATTTTCCTTAAGACTTTATAATTTTTTTGCATGTTAGTTTTTATATAAAAAAAAATAGGCCCACTAGGGCCAGCCTTTATAGCTGGGCCAATAGAGGCACCTCATGCAAGGTGGTTGAGCCTAGCCCTCAGCCCAAGCCAAGGCTGGCCCAAGCGTTGGCATAGGTTCTCTGAAGGGCTCACAGGAGTGCATGGGAGTTCGGAGCGTGCCACCATGAGTGTGAGGCCATGGTGAGGCAGGGGTATGTCGAATCCTGCAGGGGTGGGAGCCCATGTGTAAGGATCCTTGGGTGTGTCCTGTATTTTTTCTGAGCCTTCATTCCAAGACTCGAACTTATAAATGAGTCGCAGATGTCTTGCCAATTCGATGTGGGATGAGTTTTTTCTGGTGAAACTGGATCTGGGCCCTTGGATCGCGTCACGCGCAATCTGGGCCATCGATTATGATCCCATGTTCGACCCTCAACAATAGTGGAGCACCACTACATTTTTGTGGACCGTTCGGTCAACCTTAGATCTATTCACTGTCATCCGAGAGTTTTAAAACTCCACATCGATCTAGGGCCATCCGATCAAACTAGTATTTAATCTGAGATTCCCAATCTTTTGCAAAACCGTGGACGTGCCCCAGCCATTGGATCAAGGTCAAACTTGATCCTGATCATCCGATTTTCTTCTAGATTTCTTCCTGAAGCACCATATTCTTCTTCCCCATGGAATGAACTACACCAGTACCCTACACCCTATTTTTACACCATTTTCTCTACACTTGATAGTGGCTAGTCCCCCTCCTTTCACGTGGTTTCCACAAGGACTGACCCCTAGACTTTTTATAAACCTTTTAGGACACGTATCCCATGAAACTTGCGTTAAATTATTTTTTGTAGGTTTAGTTTATAAAATACACCTGAGTCACCCTAAGGAACCCCTTGGATCTTCTACACTCAAACTTCTAGCGAGCATCAACGAGTTCTCTCGATCCCCTCTTCCTCCTCAAGCTAAGGTATGGGATTTATATTTATCTTTATTGTTGAGTTTAAGTTGTATATTTATGTACACATGTGTATATAAATATACATGCATCTTTCGGTTTGATTTTGAACCCTTCTTTACCCGATTTAGTGCTTCATGATTTTGAGTTATAGGGTATTAATAGACCTGAAGCTTATTTTCATACCTTATATACATAATCAGTTAAATACATATATATATACACACACATATCCCCTCATATTTCATTAAACTCCTTATGTCTAGATGTAATGTTTCTAAGCGTGAGCTTTGAAGTTAATTTATGAACCTTAAAATGCAAAGAACTATATTTTTTATAAAACTTTTTACCCAATTATGTATATTCTTATATATATATATGAATAACCACACGGTTTTAAAGGAACCTCCTTGAGGTTTAGTTTCAATTCTTCTATACTTTTTTTTCTAGGATGGAATCTAATTTTGTTATATTTTTCATACATATATTTATATTCATTATATACGGTATTATATAAAGATGTAATTTTAGTACCTCGCCTCCCAGACCAGTTGTAAATCCTTCAACTTGAAACTTCTATGATTAATGATTTCTTTGATAAATAAGTATAAGGCAACCAATTTTGTGGTAAGACCCATTAATGAACTCTATTATACATGTGGGATATCCATGTTTAATTAAGCATATATATATTTACAAGTATTTTTATTAAGTAAACCTTTTTAATTTCACAAAATGGTAGTAAAATCAAGAACCCCTGATAATTTTGATTCGTTGATTGTGGTAGAGTCTCTTACTAACATTATTGTTTGATATACGAAAGAATTTTAGTAGTAAATTGTTGAGCTCATGCGAGCCTAAAACCTCACTTGAAATGTTTGGTGTACCCTTATGTTATGCATCCGGAAGAAATTCCAATTTGTAATTGATTAATATTGTTTTAGAATTTATTGTTATATGTGACCAAATCTGTATTTCTTTGTGTATTAGTCATGAATGTTTTATGTAGTTCATAGTCTTGTTCCCAAATCACTATATATGTATAAATTCTAATGAATGTAATTTAAACCCTTATGACCTTTCATGGAATTATGAATTTAATTATTCAAGGTGGTATGGGACACCTTGAATAATATGAAATGTGAATGAAATTATTCAAGTGGTATATGAAATTTTGAATATACAACCTTTAGGCATATGAGAAATGTATTGGACATAGAAAGTGATGGGTGGGGCCCGCTACATCCCCTCGATGCATCGGTAGGTCTCATGATACAAACTATGGTCTTGGCATAAGGCCTTGATAAAGAGAGTATTTATGGTCTTAGCATGTGGCCTTGAAATTATTTTTATGTTGCCTAGCATTATGCATTCCCTCATTATGTGTATGATAATTTATTAACCAAATGGATATTCGACTTTTATAATATCCATGGATAAGAGCCAGTACTTATGAGTATCAGAAGAGTAAAATCTTATGGTATGAATTATGTTTAGCACTCCATGATTTATTATTCAGTGTTTGAAATTGAAGTTATTACCTTTACACACAACTCTGATTATTCATTATTCTTATCTGCTTATTTTGTGCTCACATATTCATATCTCATACATGTTATAATGTCTTTTATTCATTACTCTAAATGAGCATTCTTATATTTTAATCGTGTATCCTTGTAATTTTGTTAATATGTTTTTAATTGATGACTTTTATTATATGATACATGTATTATAGTTATTCATTAATAAAAAATTATTGAAAGCATTAAATAATGTTTTCATAACTTATATTAATTTATTTTAAAAACCCCTTACCGGGCATTCATATTATCCCCCTACATTTTTTATTAAAAAATCTTTGTTATTAGTTTGAGCTAAATATGTATGACAGAAGCTGCTAGTTTCCCAGAACAATCGAAGTTGATCCTCTGTATGGAAATGATGTGTAGTTTATCAGTGCATATTTTTCTAAAAAAAATACACATCATGATTCAAGGAAATGGCTTCGGGTATTCTAGGGTTGTGTCTTCACAGTTGTTATCAGTGGATTCAGTTTAGGTAACTCTGGAAAACCAGAACTTAAACGAAGAAAAATTTACATAAGAATTTATAATTATGATGATCTTCCTAATTTTAAGATGGAAAACGAAGGAACTAGTCTTCTGTCTCTTCCCCATGAGGCCATAGAAACCATAATTTTTTCAGCCAGTCATGAAAATTTTATAAACTATTCCCATATCTGTATGTCATGCAAACATATTTATGACATATCCAACTCCCCCCGAGAACTAGAACTTCACTGAGTAGTGGGTTTGGACTACATCTTTATGATGAAAACCCAATTTTATTCCTATGCACAATGGGGAAATTACCACAAGGGACTTTTTAGATGCTTCACCATGGCAGAAGGTGTCTTGTCCCTCGTGGCTTTCCAAGAATTTGCGGTAGTGGGAGACCTCTATGTGGCATATATGTGTCATGTTTTTTCCTATGGTCATTTTGGTCAAGTAATGGACTTTGACATTCTTGAATTTGAAGCCTCCCATTCTGTGTACAAACAACAAGTACACACTGAAATCTATCAGTTGTACACCCCTCATTCTAGACTCTAGAGACACCATAAGTGCACCCACGATATTGAACAAGACTACTCAGGTATCATATGGTTTAGGGAGATCGAGAGTTATGAACTTGATCTGGGGATTCGTGTATTATGGAAATGAGGAAACCATTAGCCCTTTCCTTTTCATGTACCAGTGGTTATATGAGAATACAACTTGTTATATTTTCTTTCTACTATCTTTTCATTGTTTGTACATTCAGATGGGTTTCACCAGTTGTAATTTCATAAAAAAATCAGATGGAAGGAGAGACTCACATCTTATCACTCCCTACCGAGATACTGGCAACCATCTTGGTCAAAACTATTGAGGAAGAGTACCTACCTTTTGCAATCATGTGAAGAACGTGAAAGCAACTTTACAATATATCAAACAGTCCAGACATTCTCCTCTCCTTCCAGGTTAATGCTTACTTATACCACCGCATAGCCAGGTTCCAACTGGTCGAGTACAGGTGAAGGTAAAAATACCACAAAGGGATTTTCCTATGTTTTACTCTAGCCTGGAACTTCACATCCAGAGTAAGGTTCCAAGAGGCTTATTTGGAGGGAAAACCTTGTACATCCTACATGTACCAACTCCTCAATTTCATCTTGTACTAACATGTCTGTAACTTAGATGTTCTCAATCGGGAGATAGTCTTGCGAGTCCTCAGAGACTTTGTCCATTTGGATATCTCCAAACTTTCCATCGTCCGAGCCACACTCTGGAAGCCCGAATGCACTATGCATGAGTTTAACCCTTTCTTCCCAAGGTTTTTTTGGGCCATGGAAGTAGAGGATTTGAACAAAAATCAAGGAATTCACCTGGCCACACCAGAGGAACCTCCACAATGGAGTATGTGGTGATGTTTGTAAGGGAGTATTTTAATGAGGTTATGTGAAATGAATTGTGAGGACGCAATTCTTTGAAGAGGGGAATATTATAACACCCCAAAACTTGTGTATCGTATAATGATAATTATATGTTTTTATTTTTGTTTCACGATTTATTTTAACTGAACAAAAAGTATAAGATAAAAATAGGGCTCTTTATTTAAAATAAGACACTGAAGTGTTTACAAGGTATCAAGATCACAAGCAACCATTTTACCCAAAAATACCTATTAAAAACCCTATCAAAATTACAGGGAGACCTCTCCAAACAACAAGAACACCAAGAAGATAATATGGGTCCTTTGAATCCATCATAATGAACATAAGAATGGCCAAAGCCACTATGGCTGCACTAAGAACCAATGGTATGACGTGAACCATCTTCTTCTTTTTCTTCTGTTTTAGGACACCCTAAGGCTTGGTTTTATAAGACACTAATTTGATCACTGCCTTGGGTGAATGGAAAACTCTAACAGCTATAAATATAGTCATTTTCCTTGTTGGATAATTAATTAAAAACATGTGAGTATAATTTATTCCTCCAAACAATTAGGTTATAGATTGAAAAATTATAAAACCACCCTAATCATGAACATTAAAAGGACTTGGTGAAATAGTTTGAATTAAACATAAGAGATTTTGAAATGTAATAATAAATTCAAAACACTTTCCAAATATTTCAACTATATTATAAATATTTTCATTTATTAAACAGTGTTTTAAACTATGTTTAATTTCTTATATTTAAACTATGTTTTTCATTAAACTATGTTTTGACTTCTATAATATTAGTATAAGAATTATCATTCAATTTATAACTTTGTGTGTTTAAGGTTTAGTGTTTTTAAATAATTTGAGCTAATAAAAAGTATAATTTTTATTCATTATCCTTCTAATGTTTAAATAAATTTCATATTTAAAAGGATAATTTTATATATTTTTAATAAATGTATTATTTTATTTAAGACTTTATAAATTTTATTTTGGAAGTTAGTTTTTATTAAAACTAGGCCCGCTAGGGCCAACCCTTTATAGCTGGGCCAAGGGAGGTAGGTCATGCTAGATGGCTGAGCCTAGCCCTCATCCCAAAAAAATTTTGGCTCGAGAATGGGAATAGATTCCCCAAAGGGATCGGAGGATCGCACAAGAGTTTGGAGTGCGCCACCATGAGTGTGAGGCCACGATGTGGCAGCGGTAGGCCTAAGCCTGTGGGGGTGGGAGAAAGTGTGTATGGCTCCCTGGGTGTGTGTTGTGTTTTTTATGAGACTTTATTCAAATAATCAAGCTTATAAAGGAGTAACGGATGTCTCGCCAATTTGATGTGGGATGAGTTTCTTCAGGAAAAATGGGATTTGGGTCATTGGATCACATCGTGCGCAATCTGGGCCATCCATCTCGATCCTACATTTGACCCTCAACAACCACGGACCACCACCGCATTTTTGTGGACCGTTCAATCAAACTTTGATCTAATCTCAGCCGTCCAAGTGTTTTAAAATGTTGTGTTGTTCCAGGACCATCCGATCAAACTCTGATTTAATCCGATCCGCCCAATCTTTTTTAAAACCGCAAATGTTCCCCAGCCATTGGATCAAGTTCAGACTTGATCTTGACCATTTGTTTTTCTTCTGGTTTTCTTCCCAAAGCACCTTCTTCCTCTTCCCCCTGGCGTGTACAGCACCAGTACCCTACACCCTATTTTTGCACCATTTTCTCTACACTTGACAGCCACTAGTCCCCCTCCTTTCACGCAGTTTCCACAAGGACTGACCCCTAGTATTTTTGTAAACCTTTTAGGCCTTGGATCCCATGAAACTTGCATTAAATTATTTTTTGTAGGTTTAGTATATAAAATACACCCAAGGAACCCCATGGAACCCCTCAGATCATCTGCACTCAAACTTCCAGTGAGCTTCAATGAGTTCTCTCAATCCCATCTTCCTCCTCAAGATAACGTAGGGGGTTTATATTTATCTTTCTTGTTGAGTTTAAGTTGTATATTTATGTACACTTTTATATATAAATATACATTCATCTTGTGGTTTGAGTTTGGACCCTTATTTACCTGATTTAGTGCTTCAGGATTTTGAGTTATAGTGTATTAGTAGACCCAAATCATGAATTCCTAATGCAATCTTATTTTCATACCTTATATACATAATTGGGTACATATATATATATATATATATATATATATATATATATATCTGTGTGTGTGTTTGTGTTTCTATATAAATATATATATATAAATATACATAGCATGTCATATTTGCATAAACTATTTATGTCAAGATGTAAGGTTTCTAAGCATGAGCTTCAAAGTTAATTTAAGAACCTAAAAATGCAAAGAACTATATTTTGTATAAAACGTTTTTCCCAATTATGTATATTCTAATATATATATATATATGAATAACCACACGGTTTTAAAGGAACATCCTTGAGGTTCAGTTTCAAGTCTTCTATACTTCGAGGTTCAAGGATGGAATTGAGTTTTGTTATATTTTTCCTATATATATTTATATTCAGTATATACTGTCTTATAGAAAAATGTAATTTGAGTACCTCACCTCCTAGACTAGTTATAAATCCTTCAACTTGAAACTTATATAATTAATGATTACTTTGATAAATAATTATGAGGAAACCAATTTTTTGGTAAGACCCATTAATGTACTCTGTCATACATGTGTTATATCCATTTTTACTTAAGCATATATATATATTTACAAGTATTTTTATTAAGTAAACCTATTAAATTTCACTCAACGGTAGTAAAATCAAGAACCTCAGATAATTTTGAGACATTGATTGTGGTAAAGTCTCTTGCTGACATTATTTTATGTTATATGAAATCATTTTTTGCAGTAAATGGTTGAGAACCTACGATCCTAAAACCTCACATGAAATTTTTGGTGTACCATTATGTTATGAATCTAGAATAAATTTCAATTTTTAATTGATTAATATGGTTTTAGAATTTATCATCATATGTGACCAAATATATATTTCTTTGTGTATTAGTCATGAATTATTTATGCAGTTCATATTTTTAGGACAGAATCACTATATATGTATAAATGCTAATAAATGTAATTTAAACCCTTATGACCTTTCATGAAATTATGAATTTAATTATTCAAGGTGGTATGGGACACCTTTAATAATATGAAATGTGAATGTAATTATTCAATTGGTATATGACGTTTTGAATATACAACCTTTAGGAATATGAGGAATTTATTGGACATAAAAAGTGATGAGTGGGGCCTACTATAGCCCCTCGATGCATCGGTAGGTATCATGAGACAAACTACGGTTTTGGCACAAGGCCTTGACAAAGAGAGTATTTATGGTCTTGGCACGAGGCCTTGACTTTATGTTTACGTTGTCCAGCATTATACATTCCCTCACTATGTGTATGATAATTGATTAACCAAATGGATATTTGATTAGTAGAATATCCATGGTTAAGAGGCAGTACTTATGAGTATCAAAAAAGTAAAATATTATGGCATGACTTGTGTTTAGCACTCAGTGATTTAGTATTCAGTGTATAAAATTCAAGTTATTACCATTATGTGTAACTCTGATTATTAATTATTCTAATATGTTTAATTTTTGATCACATATTTATATGTCATACATGTTAGAATGTCTTTTATTCATTACACTAAATGATCATGCCTATATTTGAATCGTGTATCCTTGTAATTTTGTTAATATGTTTTTAATTGAGCACTTTTATTAGATGATACATGTGTTATAAATTTTCTTTAGAAATAACGTTTTATGAAAATCATTAAATAATTTTTTCAAAAGTTATATAAAGTTATTTTTAAAACCCCTTATTGGGGATTCGTATGCTCACCTTGCGTTTTTGATTAAAAATTTTCAAGTATTAGTTTGAGCTAAAGATGTATGACAGAAGTTGCTGGTTTTCCAGAACCTGAACCAAATTTTATCCTCTATAGGGATATGATGTGTAGTTTATCAATGCATGTTTTTTGTAAAAAAATTACACTTCATGATTCAAGGCACCGGATCCGGGTATTCTAGGGTCGACTCTTCCCACATAGATCCTTATCTTTGGTTCCTTTATTATTAATGTCTTGTAAAATGCCAATATTTATGCCAAGACTCATGATTATGTTCTGTGATATGAAGTGTATGGTTTTAAAATGTTGATCTCATATTATAAAACCCTTTTTCATGTTATTAGTAAATAATCATTGATATATCCATTTTTTAGACTTATTGAGCATCAAATTTCACTCTTTCTTATGTTTCCAATCCCAGGTTATTAAGAAAATTTTTATATGTGATATTTCTAAGAAGGGTGATAATTAAGATGATCTATGTTAGAGATGTTGTAGAAATAATATGATCTAGTTTTTTATGTTTCTATATTTCCAATTTTATAAGACCTATAATATTATGGTGTGGATCATTATGTCATGTGAGTCATATTAATCAGTGTAATGTCATTGTATAAAAAGTTTATGTCATTATATCAATTGTGTTGTAAAAAAAGATGATGTAGTTTATCAAAATTATTATTAAATGGGACAATGATAATATTCTAGTAGAGATAGTAGTGTGTTCATAAATCATGAGTGGTTGTGAACTATTTGGGGAAGTGAGTTCTCTTCAAACATTATATACATATAGTGTTCTTGGAAATTCTAAGACATTAACACATTATTACTATATACTCCATGGACTAACCCAGTGTATGTGAACCAAATAAAAATAACTTGTTTCAATATTTTACATGCTTTATCATATCATCTTTTTTTAGTGAAAGAGGTGTTCCTAATTAATGTTGTATAATTTAAATATAGAGGATTATTTGAAGAAATCATTGTACCTTGATTGTAGTTACCCAGACATGCACTCTTGGATCTAGTACTTATAAATACTTTCATACATTTCATCATTGAAATGATCTAAACTAACAAAATTGTAACCATAAATAATATCAATATCAAAAAAATATTGAACTGGATAAATTAAATGGACCTTTTAGGTTCATTGTTTTAGAGAGTTATGAAAATATTTTAACTAACAATTACAATAAATTTCTCATCAAATGTAAATTTTTTACATTATATTAGAGACTAATTACTACATAATAATTATTCAACATATTCCAAAAAATTCCACAATTGTTATTCTCTTAGTAATATCATGTGTAATACAATTCCTCATAATCTAAGGAATTTGAAACATAAAAATGGTAAGCTTAAATGTTCAATTTGGGTAAACATAACAGATAACAGTAAAAATCAATAACTAAGGAAAATATGATCATAAATAATATGTAATTAATATATATGTAAAAATTATATCGTAATAGAATGAAAATAAATGCATAATATATCTATGGAAAATAATTGAAATGAAAATATCACATGGATAATAATAACTTTTTCTCTAGTGATGAAATTCACAATGATGGAAAACTAATTCCATGTCATATGCCAAAAAAATAATATTAGACATCATGATCTTACTGTTGAGGCCCTATATATAGGAAATATTTTATCTTGTGTTAAAATGCACCAAAATAACTAAGATATTTTTCCCATGAGTCTTATAGATTTTTCTTGGGGTTATGTAATATTAACCCTCACCCATCACTACATTTAGACTAACAAATTAACTATAGGAAAGATATTAATATCAGTGAAATTCATATTCCACATTCCTTAAGAATCAATAAACATCCACATTTTAATTGAAACATGCAAGAAATAAACACATTCATGGAAAATAATTTGGGGAATATAGAATTAATTAACATATAAAAATAATTTTAACGGTTAAAAATATATAATCAACTTGAATTTTTAATCCCCAAACATCCATATTCAAATAAGAAGCTTGTAGATTTTCAATATTTCCCAAAACCATAAATGGAATAGATTTTTGTTTAATAATCCCACAAACTAAAACTAGATATAGTAATGGGTATACCATTAAGTAAATTATTTCTATATTTTATTGATATATGTAATCTATATGAACACCATTTATCCAATTTAATAAATATAAATTGTTCGTATAGGAAAGTTATTAGGAGAAAAAATATTCCGAAAAATTATGATGTTTTGGATAAAAATGGCATTGATATTTTTTTGTTCTCAATCCCCTAATATAAAATAGAATAATATTATTAAAAAGGTAATCCATGACCAATACATACACCATATATGGGAAATAACTGGTGAATTCAGATCATATCTCAATAAAGACAAATTGAGATGAAAAAAAAAACCTTTTGGTAAGATAATGTATGATTTAAAGGAACTTGAGAGGGATAACATGAAATTAATATGTTATTAAATAAAATAAAATAAATTTACTTCGATATAATTAGGTAGTGAATACACCATATAAATTAAATAATGGTGTATAATATTAAACAAGCCTCGTGGAATGGAAAGTGAGACAAAGAAACACTTATGAAATTAAAAACATTCAAATCAAAATCTCTTGAAGGATGTGATTTGAAATGAAACATTAAATATCATGGATAATGATAGTAATATAATAAAATAAATAAAATGGGATTTATATGCACCATTATAATGAAAACATGGTGTATAGTAATAATTATTTCTCATTAAAATAAATTTGTGAAAAAGAACCCCTTACAGTATTAGAAACATTCAAATCAAAACCCATTGAATGATATAATTTTTTAAAAATGTAAAATAACATTAATATTTATATAATGATGATAAAAAATATTAAATGGTATGTTTTTACATTATTCTAAATAAAAAATGTTGTATAATGAGAAATATGTCTCAATGTGTGAAAAGTTGATACAAAAAACACTAACCTTCCTTCCCAATATCCACTAAAGTAAATGAATCACTAGTATGATAAAAATAAATATCATAGTAATATATTTAATAAACACTTTAATATTTATTACATTTAATGACTATTCTATTTATGTATATTAGCTAGTTTTTTTATGTTCTCCACCTCGGGTGTGAGTAATATTGATCATTTTGATCTACCATCATAATACCAGTATTGCTCTTCCCTTTTCTCTAAAAATTCATCATTAAAAAATAATATAAGGTACTATAAATTATTATTTATAATCATTTATTATTATTTATAATCATATAATTTCATTCTATGTGTGTTTTTTTCTTAAATTGTAAAGTGGTGATGAACGTGTTTTGGTGTTGTTTCACGAATAGATGTAGGAATATTAATTAATGATTTTAAATTTTTTTACTATACCATAACAAAAAAAATATTTATTTTTATTACTTATATAATATATTATTTTTAACTAAGTTCACATATTAAACCGTGTTATTATTTTCTATCTTTGTTCAATTAAGTGATAAGACTTACCCAAACATGAACACACCATAATTAATTTATTATTATGGTTATGAATGTTGTTTCTTTTTTAGATAATTTCATTATTTCAAATGAATAATTACATTAGTTCGATAATTTTTAATTTTTGAATCATTTTTGAAATGTTTTTGATATATAATAAATAATTTTATTGAAAAATGGGAATTATTTCTTCATAGAGGTGGTAGTCTGCACAATGCACAATTGGCGTTTTTGTTTCTCAAAGAATGAGTGGGAAAGAAGGTGGGTTATAATTTTATATTAATATTGATAACTATATTATATATTTTAAATTTATTCTTATATTTAACCTTATAACCAGTGAATAGGGTTTGTGGTAAAAAGATAAATTCATCACTTCATGGAGGTGGTAGTTCACACAACAAATGAATAAAAGTTTCATTTTTTAAATAGAAAATAGGAAATGTGGTAAATAGATACTTGCTTGGAATAAACAAATTAGACATAAAAAATACTAATGAAATTATATAAGAATTATAAAATTGTATTTGGAAAAAGTAAAAAAGGAAAGAAAATAAATTTTATAAAGTTAATACTCAAATTGGGGATGTTTCCTTTCCCTTTGAGGACTCCGTATAAAGGGATGGAATATTCTAATCTTGTAACACCCCATTATTTTTCAAATGATTTTTAAAAAAAATTAATCTTTTTCTTATGAACAACACTAATTTTATCTTGTGTTACATGAATCACAGAGGTAATATTTCATTACACACAAAACTAGGTTGAGCATGAGTTACACAGAACACCGAGTTTATCTTACATTACACACAACACTAAGTTTAAATGAAATGTGACATATTATTAAAATATTATTAGGATATTTATCACCATTCCATTGGAATAGGTATGTGTTAATAGGATTAAAAATATATATGGTTTACACATGTATATAAAATTAAGTCTTTACTGACTAATTTATTATTAATGATAATAAAAACCATTTAAAAATAATAGAAAACTTAGTTGTATTATGAACACAAACATGTTTTAACTAAAATAAATTATAAAAAATAATTTTTCTAAAAGATTATAATTTAATTGATATATTAAATTTTTAATCAAATATTCAAAATTCTTCTAATATTATTTTTAGACATGTGATAAAAATAAATCCAATTTTGCTTTTAAAACTATATTACTCTAAATTATAGTTTGTTCACCTTTTTTCACACTTATTTTAAAAAAAATTCAAAATTTTCGAAAATATATTTTAAAATATAAATTTTAGTTTTAAATCATCATATCAAATTTATCATAGAGTGAGTTTTTGGGATTTTTCTGAAAGTTTTCAATTCTTTATGACAAGTTAAAAATACTAAATTTTAACTAAAAAATCATTTTAGGTTAATTTATTTTTAAATATTAATTATATTTTAAATTATTATTAAATAAAATTAGTTAAATAATATATGCATTAATCAAATTAAGGTTATTGGAATAAATTTCATAATGAATTTTTATATAAAAACTTTGTAAACTTTTAAAAATTTACTTTCTAAAAGCCGGCCCTCTCGTCCCGCCAACATGATTAATTTTAAATTAAACTTTTGCAATTATGTTAATGGAATTTGTAAAAAGTGATTCCAAATTTTCAATAATAATAATTTTTATTATCTTCTTAGTTCAACATATTGAATATTTAAAATATTAAATATTATTTATCATGGTTAAGGTAAAACAGGTTTACCTTTGCGGTTAAATTAAAAAGATAACAGTTAAAAATAACAAAAAAAATTAATATACGCATTTTATAAATATATTTTGACATTATATATTATATTATCTATAATTTTCCATTATTGGATCATTTTGGAATGAAAAAAATCATGGGTGGAATACACTCTTTCAAACAAATTACACATGTGCCACTCATCTCACTTATAAAAGGCCACCCCTTCTCCTCTCCTCTTCTCAAAATAAAACATTTTTTTCAAAAAATTCTATCATCTAATTATTGAAGGATTATTTTTGAAATAAATCCATCATAGTAATGATTTTTTTGAAAACTTAATGTCGATATCTGAAGAAGAGATAATATTCATCAATGAGTGTTTTCATTTTATTTATTCCTACACCACCATCAATTATTATCATAACAATTTGATATAACAACATAAGTATCTTACATATGATAATATGTATTTATGTTAATTTAATTAACTAAAACCATCTCCACCACCATCAAATGGATTAAAAATTAACAGTTGTGTGTATAGAGGACCACCGCCATGCGAACTGATGTCATTCATTTTTCCATTACCACCTATCACATATGTAAAAAATGATAGATTTATTTACTATATATGATATTTATGATATTAAAATTATTAATAATTTTTATAGCATAGAGACCCTCACGATTTCCATTTTTTGGGATTATAATAATATCTCTCATGTGTGTGGAAAACTAACAACTTGCAAAGCGATGTGATTCATTCACGCTTTATAGAGAACATAATTAGGATAAAATTAATGAAAATATGTGATATTTATTTCAGATAAATTATTAAAAAATTATAATATATCAATTACCTTTCCTTCCTCTAATGTGTTTTGAAAATTGAAACAGCATTCATGTGTATGTATGGCCTACCATCCCTATGAAAATTGTATTTCATTTTCTATCTATTACTTTTATAGATTACTATAAATACATATATACAAAATATAAATGATATTTATATAATGGTTAATGTTTTGGAGATCCTAGAACCATGATTTAATTAATAATAATAAAAATCAAAAATCAAAACATATAAAAAAACAAAGCGGTTATTACCTGAAACTTAACTTTAACATGAAATTTTTAATAAACCTGTAATAAAATGTGATAAGAAAATAATATATGGTATGATATATATCTCTGTGTATGTGTGTTTCTATAATATATGTATAATAAAATTATATTTATCAGATAAGATATTTGAATATGTATGAAGAAAGTCAAGACTTAAGTTAATGGATTTTAAGTCTCTCTATTATTTCTGGGAAACAAATGAAAATTAACATTTATATTTTTATTTGTGGTGAATATATTACACCATTATCATGTTATATCGTGAATCACATTATTTTCATGTTATTTAAAATTTTCTTTTATTTTATGATTTATCGGGGATTATTATTCAAAATATTATGAAACAGTTGGTGGGTTTTTTTTCTTAATTTTCCTTCATTGAGAAATATGTTATGTTATGAACCTATCATCCACTATGAGGGGTATAAAAATCCCATTTCACATGTAAAATAATGAATTAATTTTTTATAATGATATTTTAATTTCAATTTTATTTTATTCCTTCAAGGGTCTTATGATTCAAGGGTACCAAAGTGGTGATGATTTTATATTACAGTCTCATGGTTTATCGGGATTGTATATGATTATGTTTTTGATGAAAACCACATATTATCCATCTCTCAATAAAATCGTGAATTTTATTATCCACTAATTATAAATAATATTTTCAAGAAATAATACTATTTTTACACTCTTTGGTAGTTAAAATAATTGATAAAATGGTTTTAACAAGATCTGACTTTATTTGTCTCTTTGATCGGAATATATTTTCTTCCAAACCCATGTTTTCCACAAAGGATTTTATAAAATGTTGTGTTATTAACCTATTATTTTCAATAGAAATTTTGAAGCATGTTTTACATTTTACAATATTGATTTTAATGGAACATTCATGTCAAATTTCAAAATATTACTCTCTGTATTTTAATAGAAATATGAAAGGAATATTTGTTTCAATGTGTTGGTAATGAACTAAACTTCTCATAGTCATGATAAATCATTTCTTAAAATATTCCTCTATATTATTTCAAATTAATTTTCAATAAAAACTATTTTAGATATTTTTTATTTGTTAAAATGTTTTTTAAAATTGGAAAAGATATTTTCCTCATCAAAAGTTCACAACTATTTTCAAATATTCCTTTAAATATTTTAAATTTTATTTTTAAATAAAATAAATTTTCAAAAAGTTTTATATTTTAAAAAAAATTAACAATAGAAATATTTTTTTCATCGATAATTGTTTTTAATGATTTTTAAATATTCATTTATGAGTTTTTAATTTTATTTTCAAAGAATAGTATTTAAAAAAGAAATATTATTTAAAAAGTTTTTTTCAAAGGGGAAAGTGTATTTTCTTCAATAAATGATTTTAATAATAATTCAAAGTCATTTTCCTTCTAAGATATTTTTTTTTTGAAGTTAGTTATTATTTACTAGGGATATAAACCAAGAATATTATTCATATTCTTTCTCTGAATGGTTTATTCTTTCAAGATGTTTATAAAACCCATTTATCTTCCATGGGTTATACAATGATATACATATTATGAATCTTTCATCTTTTATAATTTTTAATCTATGGCTAAATGATGAAATGATTATCAAAACATGTCACTTTTTCATAGGTTATGATGTGATGAAATATTTTTGAAACCTATATAATTTCATAGGTTATGATGTGATCAATGTTTAAAGATCTAGTAGAACCCATATGTATGATTTTCAATATAAGGCCAGTAGGACCTATATCTCCCATAAATGAAATGAGTGATGATAAATGTTATACGAGCTCTGGTGGTATGTGGTTGGTTAGAAAAAACTTGAAAATGAGGGTACACTAGTGGTTATACCAATCCCAAAGCTGGTATACATGTGGTTATCCCATGTATAACATGCTATGAATTTTCTATTGGGTATTATTCAAAAACTATTTTCCATTATTATGTTTATGCCACAATGTTATGTCATATTACAATGTTATTATCTCATGGATAATTTTATTTTATTTCCTTATGATTTATGTATTACAAACTATCAATCCTTATACCTTGACTTAAGATTATGATCATTTTTATATAGGTTTGGATTTCATATGTTATGCTCATTTTCTCATACCCTTGTGTTATTATTATTCTTACATATCTACCTTTCTTACCATTACTGAGATTCAGATATCACCACTTATTAGGTTTCACATCCCCATATTATGAATAAAATTTAAGTAGGTTAAGTTTGTGAATATTAATCAAGGTGATTATATTTGTGGGAGTCATTGATTAAATTTCACCAAATTAATATGGATGTTTTCCAAGATTCTGAAGTCATTAAACTATTTCATTCATTTTGTGCGTGTGTGTGTAATGTAATAAATATTTGTCTAAAAATATTTAATATATATATATGAAAGTCCTAGGTTACTATTTTTGGTACCATATGATAGGTTTAGTTAACCTTTGGAAACTAAAATGAGAAAAAATTAGTGAGATCCCTAGGGATATTTCTAGGGATATGTATAGTGATGTCCTTAAGGATAATTATAATGATGATTCAAAGTGAAGTAAAATGTCCTGAAATATTTTTGTAGGATAGTTTTATTATTTTACAAGAAATTACATCCATATCTAGATACTATAAGTGGATGTGGCTCTCACAAAGAGGTGATTGGGGGTAATAACTTTGAAAAGGGTTCCTTAATATGGAATCATTCATCACCTTGTTCATGAAAATAGTCCTTAATGAACACCTTATTTGAAACTCCCATAGGATATTCTTTGTAAATTCAATAACACTTTACAAACCATGAGGAAGGTTTTAAATAGATAGTTACTATTAATGAACTTGGATAATACTAACATTTCATTGATTAAAATGAATTTGTAACTATATTTTCATTATATAAGTTATTGTTTATGATTATATGATCTTGTCCTATTATTAGTGTTTCTCACACTTTAGTTTCCCATTTTTTTAATGACTAGAACCCAAAGGAAATGTGTTAATGATGAGTGTGATGGAAAAATCAATGATTTTACTCTAAACGTTCTAAGAGATTGAACAAAAAAAATGTTTCGATTATTACACAACTGTCTCAATCTATTAATCATGTTTTACATCCAAATGAGAAAAGTTGAGGGGTAATTTTTTAAATTCCTTCATGTGGAAATGTCTACCTTCTTTTAGTGGATATTTTGATCCTATAGCTATTGGGAAATGGATATACACTATAGAGAGTAAATTTTTTATCCTCTATTATTCAAAAAATGAGAAACTAATTTTATTTCCATAAAATTTGGTTTATAATGTTGATAAATGGATGAATCTTATCATGAAAATGATAAAAAATGACGAAATTGACTCAAAGGATTGGGATGAGTTCAGGAATATATTTTCCAATAAAAAATATCACCTGTATTTTTCATACGAAGATAGAGAATGATCTTCTTGACATAATGTAAAAGGATTTTGAATTTTTCTGTACTTTAGAGGAAAATTTTATAAGTCGTGAGAGGTTCAATTTTCATATTAGCATCCATCCTGAACGTAAGGTTGATTTATTATTTAGTGCCTTAAAACCAATTCTCTAAAGTGAATTACATATATGAGACTTCAGTATCTATGAAGATATTTTCCTATGTTCTATCATGGTCGAAATTGAGGTTTTAAGTATATATCAATATCATAGGTTTTATAAGAAGATAAAAATGGAATTAAAATGACAATATAAGAACCATACAGAGAAGAAGATGAGATTTCCTTTATATTCAAAGTGTATAAATAAGTATGGGGTAAATTGTCTTAAGGACACTGATAAATGTTTTGATTGTGGAAAATAAGGTCATCAAGTGATGAAATGGTGATGTTATGGGAAGAAGTTAGAAAATTATGTGAATAATTAGAAATATCCAAAAAATGAACCTATCAAAAAAAATTCAATTAAAAGGACTTTGGGAATTATTCAAAAAAGTTCCAAAATCGTAGGGTTAACAACAATGATTGACACATAAAACATCTGATGATAATATAAAAACGTAAAACTTATGTGATCATAATAGTTTAATTGAATAATGATAATTATTACACACTAATACTCCCTTACATAGTTGGGAATTTTATGTTTTAATATGTCTAAATTAACCCAATGAAAATATTATTGTTCACCCTTTAGAGAAATTTCAAGTGATTATCTCCCTCAACATGAATTTGGGAATAAAAATTAACATTTGATATTTTATCAGTACCAGGGTGAACCCAGGCTTCTAATAGAAATTATTTTCTATAAGATAAGAGCTTATGTAAAGAATAAAGGGTGAATTGTCTTTTGGAAGCATTTATGTCTCTAGAAAAAACTAACATAAGAGTTATGGATACCATCATCATCTCTTGATTTTATGGTTGATCATAAGTTAAAATTCATTGAAACTGATTTTGAGGTATAATGTTTTGGGATTTTATCAATATTAAGGATATTTTATGAGGAATTTAGGGAAATTAATCCATTTAATTTTGTAAATAGTGACAAAGTTATTGGAGGATAAATAACATTACACTTTTCTAAAATATTATTAATGGTTCTCATAACCTTTAGTATTTATCTTATCTATGAAGTTGAGGTAATTATTGGTTATATTTGATCACCTTATAAAGTCATCACACATAATTTCTATCAGAGAAGATTTCTCTTTGGATCCACTTGCTAAAAAATATATTAAGGGAGTAGTAAGTTTGTATGGAGTACCAAAATCTAATATATTTCATTAAAATCTATATTTCACCCTGATGTTTTGGAAAATTCATATGCAAGATCATGAAACAAAGTTTATTTTCATCAGTGTGTGTCATCCTCAGATAGATGTACAGTTTGAGAGAATAATTAATACCTTATAGGATATTATAAGATATTATTCCATGGATTTCAAAAAAAATTAGGATCAACACCTTCCTCAAGTTTAGTTTTCTATTTAAAATATATTTCTATTGAGAATTCATATAGTTCTTTATGAATACCTTTATGGAAATAAATATAGAACTCCAACATGATGGAATGATGTTGCAGAAAGAAAGATATTGGAACCTAATCAAGATGTTGAGTTAGAAAGGAATCTTTTATGCATTTAGCGTAATGTAAAAACTATAAAATATTAATATAAATTTTATTATATAAATATTTTATTTGATCAGGATTCTAAATTTATTATAAGTCCTTTCTATAAATTTATCTATGGAATAATGAAGGGATAACTAATCATTAGGTTTACTGGTCCTATTAAAATATATGATAAAATAATGAAAATATCTTATCATGTGTTTCATGTATAACTCTGGATGATGTACATACCTCATCCATCACATGCACTAAACTCATAGGTCCTATCACTGAAGCATTATATTTCTTATGAGGAATAGTTGTTAGAGATTATAGATCGAATATAGAATGTTCTATAAAATAATATCACTCACCTAGTAATTGTTTTCTGGAGAAACTGATATCCTAAGAATGATATATGGTAACTTGAGAATATAATGAGGTAGAAGTATTCCCATTTTTTGGCACCAAAGTGACAAATTTCTAGGGAAAATTCATCTTATATGGTGTAAAATGTAACACCCTGAGATTTTGTGAAATGTTTGTTTCTCAAATAAATTTAATCTTTTTATATTTTTCATTATACATAAAATTTAGTTTATAATATGTTACATAAAACACTAAGTTAATCATTCAATACAAGAAACACTAATCCATGCTTGTGGTATATGTAACACTTGGTTTATATTGCATTCTAGACGACACTAATTTTAAACAAAACATTAAATATTATTAAACTATTGTTATGAAAGTTATCACCTAGACATTTGAATATGTGGTTAGGAATAGGATTCACTAATTATATCTATTTTCCCTTTTATATAAAATTAATTATTTAGAGACCAATTAAATATAAAAGAAAATACAAAAAATTGAATATAAAGGAAAACATTTTCAAAAAACTATTTTTATATGCATAAAAATGTTTTACCAAAAAAAACATAAACAATCCACTTTTAGGAAATGATTTTAAATAAATTTATATATTAAATATTTTATAAAAAATTTAAAATTATTCTTATTTTTTCAAGAGAATATATAAGATTAAATCCATTTTCATTGTTAAAAAATATATTTTCCTAAAAAGCATTTTTTCGTTTTTGTAAAAAATAATTAAAATATAGTTTTTGAGACATTTAAAAAATTTACTTTAAAAAATAGATTTAATTTTTGAAATAATTCTTTCAATATTATATTGTGGAGAATTTGTTTATTTTTTTTGAAAACTTTCATTTTTTTAATGAATAGTAAAAAAAAGTTAATTTTTATTAAAAAATACCTCTTTGTTTAATTTATTTAAATGTAAAATGATATTATATTTTTTTAAAAAGTATAATTAATTCAATTATACATCCACTAATTCAATTTAGATCATTGTATATCAATTTCATAATGAATTTTGATATAAAAACATTGTGAACCTTTGAACAGTTTCTCTTTAAAAACCAGTGTTCTCATCTTGTCTGTGAGATTAATTTTAAATTAATTTTTTCCACTTCTATTAATGTAATTTAATAAAATTTATTCAATATCTTGAATCAGAATAATTTGTATTATCTAATGTGGTAATATTAATGAATATTTAAAATAGTAAAAATTATTTACTAAAGTTAAGGAAAAAACGGGTTTACCATTGGGGTAAAATAAAAATATATTATTTTAAAAATACTAAAAACAATTATAAAACAATTTAAATGAACATATTTTTACCATATACCTTATAGGATTAGGAGGCTTCCATTATTGGAGGCATGTGACATGAAAAAACATGGGGGTAATTCTTTCTTGAAAAAAAATTACAAGTATTCCAATCAACTCACTTATTTATTAATTGGGCTTATGATTCAAATATATCATACTCATGATGATTTTATTTTACAATAAAATCTTTTATCAACATTTTTTATTATTATTTTTTTGATGATAAAATATTATGATCCATGTCTCAATAAAATCATTAATTTTCTTCTCATATGGAAATTCATGATAATTTCAAGTAATAGTATATTTTTACACTATTTTCTACTTTAAATAATTGATAATTTTTAATAAGATCAAAAAATATTTATCTCTTTATTTTGAATTTATTTTCTTACAAAAACCATGTTTTCTAAAAACAATTTCAAAAGTCATTTATTATTCTCCTATGATTTTTAAAATAAATTTTGACCAATGTTTTATCTTTTATATAAATAATTTGAAAAGAATATTCATTCCTATTTCTGAAAAATCCATGTATTTATATTTCCAATAATTTAATAGTAATCAATCTATTAACATATACAACATGAATAGAACTTCCCTTCATCATGATCAATCATTTCCTCAAAGTTTCCTTTATATGATTTAAAGTTAATTTTCAATGAAAATGATTTTTAAAGTGTTTTATGTTTTAAAAAGTGTATTCAAAGGGGAAAGGATATTTTTATCTATAAATGTTTAAAATGATTTGTAAATCCTCTTTTATAATTTTTCAAGTATATTTTAAAAGAAAATTTTTTACAAAAAGTTTTATGTTTTAAAAATTATTTTCAATGTGTAAAGGATATTATCCTCAAGAAATATTTAAAATTATTTCTAAATCTTCCCTTATAATTGTTCAATAAAAATTCCAATAAAAGGAATGTCAAAAAAATTATGTTTTTATTTTTTTCAAATAATAAGGATATTTTCCTCAATAAATTATTTAAATGATCTTTTAAAATGATTTTCTATCAATGATGAAATTTGTTGATTTTACATATGATTTTATAGGGATATAAAACAAGGATTCAATTACTATTCCTTATCTGAATGGTTTATTATGAAAATATATTTATGAAACCCATTTCAAATTCATATGTTATACCATGACATAATTATTATGAAACTCGCTTCTTTTCCATGGGTTATTTGGTGAGGAAATGATTATGAAACCTCTCTCTTCTCCATAGGTTATGATATAATGAAATATTTATGAAACCTATTTCATTTCATGGGATATGATATGAAAAATGTTTTATGATCCTGTTAAACCCATATATATGATTTTCATTATAAAACATGTGGGACCTATATCTCTCTCCAATGCATTGGATAATGATAAATGCTCTACAAGTTTAGAGGGTACATGGTTGGTTGTCCCCAACCCAAAAAGGTGGGTACTTGGATGGCTAACCCAAGATTGAGTCAGGTACATGGGGGTTAGCCTAATCCTAACATGTTGTTCATTTCCTTGTAGGTAACCTTGAAAACAATATTTTCCATGATTATGTATATTCCACAATTTTATGTCTGGTATGAATTTTATGCTCTCATAGAACATATTCTTTGATTTCCATAATATTTATATATTATTAATCGCTGATAAGTATTCTTTAATTCGAGATTATGATAATTTTTATGTAGGGTCTGTTTTCATGAGTTATTCATAATTTCTAATAACCTTATGATCATTTTATGCTTACATTTCACCCTTGCTAACTCATAATAGTCATCTGAGCTCACCCCGTTTTGTGTTTCATTTCACCATGTTATGATGAAAATTTTAAGTAGGGTATGATTGTTAATAGTACTAAAGGGGAAGATATTGGTGGGAGACATTTAATATCTTTCACCAAATTGAGAATATTTTTTTCCAAGTACCCAAAGGCACTAAACTATTACAATCCTAAAGTGTATCTTTGTATAATTTATTAAATATACATATAAAAGGATTTAATATCCATCTATGAAAATCCTAAGTCACTATAAATCCCATTTTTTCAAAATCATATAGGAAAATAAATTTTTTGGGGGTATTAATTGGGTAGTGAGCGGCCCCTTTTATATATAGTGAGATATACATTTTTGTAAATATTTCAACATAATATAAAGAGACATTTTGTTTCATATGTCTAGTAGCTATAGAAATGGATAATAATCTAGTGGAGGAAAAGATAAGATCTATAATACCTTATCAATCAAATTATAAAAATTATTTAAACAAGTTTTTAAGTTCCTTACTCTTAGAATTTTCACCTTTACCATTTTGATTTTAACAGGGTAAATAGTGTTTACATAGATAATTTACTCCTAATGGTAGAAAATAATTTGTACATTATTAAATAATTTGGATATAAAAATTAAAAATATAAAATCTATCTTATTATATAAAATATCTATTTTTATTAATAATCTCTTTTAATATTAATGCATTTAATGTATAAAAATACATTTTAAAAAAAACTGTATTTTTAAGATTAAAATTTATATTTAGGATAAAATATTCTATTGTTTCCCTATGGAATTGGGGATGACCTCATCGATTTAAGGTAAAAATATTCCAAGCGGTTTCTAACTGGTTTGTTCGTAGAACTGGAAACATCCAATGATTCCATATCCATTTGAACCTACTTTCCAAAGGTAGGTGCTCATTAGTTGTGGACTGATGAGGCTTAGGAATTTTCATTGGTCGAGAGGATGGGAGGTCGGACTCATCACACCTTTTTTAGGGGAATTATTGTCTACTCCAGGACTCTCTTTATAGATTTAAGTTATGTTCGTGAATCCTTATTACATTACCAAGTATAAAATGAGATTTCCTTTAGATCTGACAATCAATGATTGATATGTAGGAAATTTAGAGAATCTTTTATATGTATTCTAGGTTCTTCATCGATAGAGAATCATCTGTATTTTTTAGAGATTCTTAGTCAATGGTATCCTTTGATACATAAAAGTCTCTTGGTCATTATGATGACCATACTGGTTTTAAAGCTACTCAGTGGGGCACTTGAAGTTTATTGTCATTTAGAAGGACATTTATTATTTAAGAGTTGGGATCGTACCCGCATATGGGCTACCTACGTATCCTTTATTTTTCGGAAAAGCAATCAGAACCCACGTAGTTTGAGTAAGGGAGTATGATGTTTATTCATGATTGATGGCTCAAAGAAAGATGTCATGATTAATTTTACACTCTAAGATCACGTAAGTCATGCTCAGTGTGAGAAACAAGAGGTATTGGTGAAACCAGACAATTGTACCACGAAAGATGCAATGATGTGGGGCTTATGTGTGTATGACTGCCCAAATAGATGAGGATTAAGATTTAATTCAGGAAATAAATCCAAGAACAGGGTCCATAAAGGTATATGTGCCTCATGGATATTTGGATACTCTAATCTTGGGGCTTACTCCTAAGGAAGATGCCCAAGTTAAGAGGGGACATATGATTGGGTTTTACTCCTGAAAAGGAAGCCCATACCAAAAGGAAATTAAGACTGGGGATTACTCCTGAAAAGGAAGCCCGGGTTTAAAGGGATTTGAAAATTAAAGGGACTTGGAGATTACTCCTAAGAAGGAGGACCATATTTGAGACTGGGGATTACTCCTGAAAAGGAAGCCCAGTTTAAGAGAATTATGGTTGGGGATTACTCCTAAAGAGGATGCCCATATTTGGGAATTTTAAGACTGGGGCTTACTCCTAAGGAGGATTCCCATATTAATGGGAATTATGACTGGGGCATATTCCTGAAAAGGAGGCCCAGGTTAATGAAGACTTGGGGCTTAATCCTAAGGAGGATGCCTAGTAATAAGATTCTCTCATCTTAAAGGATGAGGTTGAATGAATGAAATCTCAATCTTTAGTGACATAAAGATGTATAAATCACTTGGTTTTGAGAGATGTTCCATGGAGTTCCTTTCAGATAAGGAAGTCAAATCAAGAAATCATGCCATTAATGTATTTGAAGAGTGTCTTGAAGACTGAATCTTGAATAGAAGAGGTGGAATGGCATAAGAAGGGTGAAATGGGCAGAAAAGGTACCCAAAAAGATAGGGGCGCACAAGTCCTAGCAGGCGCGCAGGTACTGTGTGGGCGCGCAAGTCCCTAGTCGCACAGGTATACCTGCATGGCACATGGGTACTTGCGCGATTGTTAAACAGTAGGGTAATACTTGGGTGATCCTTGACCAAAGCCTTTAGAATTGTCCTTAGGTACTTCTAGAAGAGGGGCGCGCAAGTTTTGGTGAAGAAGTAGGGCGGCGCGCAATTGTGTCCATTTCCCTTAAGGGTAAAACACTTCGGCGCTCAAGTGTTAGTGAATTCTAACACTTAGATCTTACTCCTCTTGTTTAGACCTTCCATTCTAGGTAAATAATTACCTTAAAAGTGTTTGGAAGGCTTGAAGAAGAGACTTGGGCATTCAGAGCTCTGTAACTGAATTCTGGAAAAATTCATCTCCTGAAATGGGGGGCCCACCGGGGGTATTTATAGGCTGAAGAAGCCCTTGGGAGGCTATAACTTAGGGTGCAAAAGTCACTTGTGCGACCATCATCTATCGCGCAAGTGTACTTGCGTGACAGTGAGGGAACTTGCGCAGCGCATGTGCATTTGAAGCCTTGTTCATGCCTTTGTTTATTTTTGATGTTTTCTTCAAAGGATGAATCACTTTGTGCTAAGTCATTTTCCTTTCCATTCCTTTAGAAAATGTGAAGAAAAGGAGCATCAAAAAAAGTCCCCCCTCAGAGTTGGATCCGAAAGAATAAGGATGTGACTCTGAGGAAAAGAAGAAAACCAAATGGAAAGAGGTGCGTAGGTGTTCACCGCGCAACCATCATCGCGCAGGTGCGAGTCACCCAGGGCTGGAGCGTGGTGTATAACGACTCATACTTTACATACATTGTTAATACTTCAAAATTGAATCATACTTATTACAACATATAACAAAACCACGAAAGGACCGTATAGGTATAGTGTCTTTAGAAACTGGGAAACATAAACAACTGGTTCCTAAAGCGTCTACACTATCTCCCATTTATTTCATCATATCTATAGTCCCTTTTGGCATATCTTACTTAATAACATTCTTACTGACCTGGGGAAAGAAAACATACAAAAGGGTGAGCTCAAATGATCAGTAAGGGTAAACAAAAGAAATATCAATCATATCATATACATATGCACATAACTTTTGGAAATCTTATCCTGAAAAAGAGATCATAATTTCATAACATGGGATAAATCATGGAAGTGAAATGTAATCACAATAATCATAACTTAAAACATGAAACTTTGTGGCATACACACATAATCATAGAGAATCATTTCTTATTAGTCAAGACTCATTGCCAAGACTATCTTAGTGGAAAAAGTCCATTTTTGAACCGAGTTCACTCCTCGTTTCAGTCCTGTTTCACTGAACTGGTATAACCTACCGTTCCAGCCATGTCTATCTCATGAGATATAAAACCTTTCCCTAAGGCATTGGAGGGAGATATAGGTCCCACCCATCTCATAATGAAACCATTCTTATTTGTGCCACAAAATCATAAATCATACATCGTAGAATAACCCATGTAATAAAAATGGGATTCTTAAACAACACGACATCATATAACATTTCATATAAGATAAAGGAATTCATCAAAATAATTCCATCACAACATAATCAAATCAATGTAATAATAGGGATAAAAACAGAACCCTATATTATCTTAGATGGAAAATAATTTTGATAAAACACTTGAACTCCATTCTTGAGGAAAATATCCTTTCTTCTTTAAAAACACTTTTCCTTTCTTAACATGTCATAAAATTCTAAACTAAAAGAAGTTGATTAAAAATAAACTTGAAAACTTGTAAAGGAAGCTTCTTGGAAATAATGTTTTAAAAATCCATTCATTCCATATAAGTTAAAAAAACATTCTTCTCGTACTTTTGTCGGAAAAGTCAAAAAGTACCTCGTACGAAAAACGACAAAAGATTCCTTTCATATCTTTTACTAAAAACTCACCGAAGGGTAAAATAGGATTTAAAAAATTGTATGTGGATGGAAATAATATTACATATTGAGTAAACATGGATTTGGATGATAAAATACACCCCAATAAATACTAAAGTATAAACAATCTCGGATAAAAATGAGATTGTGATATTTCCATTACCTTAGTTCTGTTTTTCTTCGTAAGTGTCTGAACCTCCTTTATAATGATTTAAATAATGTTATTGACTTATTCCAAAATCATACTTATTTTTATTATATCATATATGGTCATTTTCTTAGCTTCTTAGTAGTAATATTTCATTGCTACTTGTTATTCGGGTGTTTATAACTTTTTGTTCTTATGCGTGTTTTGTCGAATAAATTATTATTCTTATATTTAGGTTATAGATACCTCATTTACATAATGGTATTAGTGTAATATATATCATATTCATTCATTAAATTCATTTATATAATCATTATTAAATGAATATCATGTATAACGAGTCGCATCACATCGTGGAGACGGTATTTCGTACGTACGCACGAGTGATGATATCGTTCCTATGATCGTGGAATTGTATTGGAGTGTATGTATACTATTTCAGAATCAGTATCACATTATAATAGTCATATATAGTCATTATTTACACCATTATACCCATCCAAGTAAGGTGGTGGTGTAAAAAAGATTACACCACGGCGTGGAGACGGTATTCCGTACGTACGCACGCGCGGTGATTTCTTTTTCCGTAGGATGGATAGATGGTGAAATAGGGTTGTTTCATACTTATAATAACATATCAGTATATGAGTGATACTTATGTTATTACTTCATAATGAAACAACTAAAGAAGAAGAAGTGGAAGAAGAAATAAAGATGAAAGAATCGGTAACAGACATTACCTCTTCTTTGAAGTGCTTCTTTGAGACCTTCTTTTAGGGCACTAAAATTGGTCATTGAAGAAGACCAGGACCTCTAGGATGTCTCTAGGGAAGTAGAAAGGAGGAATTGTCATGGTTTGGCCGAGCATGAAGGCTCAAAGTGGTGTGAGGAAGAGGGGGAGGAGGTGCCCTTTTATAAGGGGGAGAGGGGAACCTTTGGGAAAACTAAAAATATTATTTTATTATAAAGTCAAGATCGGTTTTAAATAGATCAAATTTGATATATTTAGAAGCTGAGGTGGGGATGGGTCGAAATCCTCTCATCCAATCGAATTTAGACAAGTTTAGGTTCCTATTTTAACCTTATCATTAAGTTAAATAAGTTTACTTTTACCGTGTCGTCTTGTGTTCTTATACTATAAGGTTAATAAACTTACTATAAGCAGCCAAACAAACCCCAAGTTGTTTATTATTAATATATATAACCTTATCTAAGTCATTTTTCCAAATCTTAGCTTTTTAGGAATAAAATAACAATTACTAATATAATATATTTTTTTTAAACTATTTTATGTCAATTTTGACACTATTTAGTAATTGATTTTTGTGAAAATCATAACAGAATTATTAATTCAATCCAAGTTAATTAAATCAATACTCACATGTAATATTAACCTATAAAATTAGTGGAATTCATAAAAAGTCTCAAATTACATTTATTTTTGTGTTTATAACATCAATTATGTCAATATTTCATTAATAAGATAATTACTGCATCATGTTTGTGTCATAAATAAATTAGATTATTTAATGTCTAAAAATTAAAAATAAAATACCATTATGTAGGAAATATTTTTATATTTCTAATGAATATTTATAGTCGAATTGATCTTATTTATAACCGCATATTAAAAATGATTTACTTATTAAACTTTGATTTTAACTATTTTAACCCTTCTTTAAATAAATTAATAATAAATGTCCTAATCTAATCCAAGTGGGCCTAAATGGTCATATTTTATTCCTAAGTTTGTTTTTGGTCGAATTACACTTATCCAATAGAATTAGGACATGTGTTAGGGTAATAATAATATCATCTTTACCCTTAATTACCCTATTTACTTTTAACCGTGGTAAAAAAAAGTAAAAAGTTACTATTCACAAAAAATTATTTTCATCTCATTGAACCAGATTTTAGTCTTTGATATTAACCGTGTCTCTCGGATTTTCGAAATTCCACTCACAGAAGCGGTAAAATTAAGTTTTATGAAAAATTCAGTTTTTTAACTACCACTTAGTGGTTTCACTATTCATCAAAAATTGAAAGTTTTCAGAAAAATACCAAAATTTCACCCTAGGCTAATTTCGATATTCCGAATCCAAAAATGAAGTCCATTTTGAAAAATAAAATTTATAAAATTTCAAAAAGTGGTTATTACTATTCATAACGGCTAGTTTTAATAATATTTTAATAGCATATCGTTGTTTAGTGAAACTCGGTATTGCATACGACGCAAGCTATCGAGGAAGGTCGCGATTTCGTGTAAAGCAAGCCAAGAAAGTGTTGTGTATAAAAATATTCCTTTGATGATTTATATAAAAGTCTCGGGTGTTACATTCTACCCCCCTTAAAATGAATTTCGCCCTCGAAATTCGTCACTTTGTAACAAAAATATGGGGATACCTCTCCCTCATCATATCCTCAAGCTCCCATGTAGCTTCTTATAATTGGTGGTTCCTCCCTAAAACTTTCACCAATCGAGTGGTCTTGTTTCGTAGGACTTTTTCGCTACGATCCAGAATCTCTATCGGTTGTTCTTCATAAGAAAGATCTTGCTCCAGCGGTACAACTTCTGAGCTGAGTACATGTGAAGGATCGGGTATGTACTTTCTCAGGAGAGATACATGGAACACATCGTGAACTTGAGAGAGATTCGGTGGAAGCGCCAATCGGTAAGCTACCTTCCCAACATGATCCAATATTTCAAAAGGACCGATATATCTAGGGCTCAACTTCCCCTTCTTTCCAAATCTCATAACCCTCTTCCAGGGAGATATTCGTAAGAACACTTTATCACCCACATCAAACTCTAGGTCTTTTCTTCGATTGTCGGCATAACTTTTCTATCGAATCTGAGCCTCTCTTATGTGTTGTTGAATATATCTGACCTTTTTTGCCATTTCATTAATGAGATCAGGTCCTAATAGCTTTCTTTCCCCAACTTCATCCCAGCAAGTTGGAGTCATGCATTTATTTCTATAGAGAGCTTCATACGGAGCCATCTGAATACTGGAGTGAAAGCTATTATTATAAGAAAATTCCACCAAAGGTAGGTGTTGATCCCAACCATCTTTGAAATCCATAGAGCAAGATCTCAACATATCTTCTAGGGTTTGAATTGTTCTCTCAGACTGACCGTCTGTCTGAGGATGATAAGCAGTGCTGAAACTCAACTCTGTATCCAGAGTATGCTGAAGACTTCGCCAGAAATTCGAGGTAAATCTCAGATCCCGATCGGATATAATAGAAAGTGGTACACCATGCAATCTTACCACTTCCTTTACATATATCCTGGTAATCTGATCCAGAGAGAAATCCTCTCTAATAGTAATGAAGTGTGCAGACTTTGTAAGATGATCAACTATGACCCAGACAGCATTATTGCCTTTGGATGTTTTAGGAAGTCCTATGACAAAGTCCATAGTGATGTTTTCCCATTTCCATTCGGGTATGGGTAATGGTTGTAACATCCCCTTAGACTTCTGTCTCTCAGCTTTAACTTGTTGACAAACCAAGCATCGAGAGACAAATTCAGCAACATCTCTTTTCATTCCATCCCATTAGAAGTACTCTTTCAGGTCCCTATACATCTTCGTGCTTCCAGGATGAATAGAGAATGAAGAAATATGAGCCTCATCCAGCAGCTCCTTCTTTAATTCGGGGATGGGAGGAACACAAACCCGATTCCTGAACTTTATTATCCCATCACAATCAAGGTTGAATTCAGGAACATTTCTCACCTTCTTTTGTAACTCAACATCTTATTTCTGTGCCTATTTAATCTTCACATGTACAGATGGTTGAACATTCATTTGAGAAAGATAATATTGTTACCCTTCCATTATAATTCCAAGATCCATCCTTTGTAAATCCATAAATATTGGATCTTTTTTTATCCTCATCATGGATAAACTAGCATGGTCTTGTAGACTTAATGCATATGCCACCTTGTTTTCTTTCCCAGGGTGGTAATGGATTGCGCAGTCATAATCCTTAATCAGCTCCAACCATCTTATTTGACGCATATTCAGCTCCTTTTGTGTGAAAATATACTTTAAACTTTTATGATCAGTATAAATGTCACACCTTTCTCCATAAAGATAATGCCTCCAAATCTTTAATGCAAAGATTACCGTAGCTAACTCTAAATCATGTGTTGGGTAATTTTGCTCATGGATTTTCAACTGTCATGAGGCATAAGCTATCACCATATCATTTTTCATAAGAACACACCCCAATACCTTCTTGGATGCATCACTATAGATCACAAACCTTTCTCCACTACAAGGCAGTGTGAGAACAGGTGCACTGGATAACCTTCTTTTCAACTCCTTGAAATTCTCTTCACATTCTTCCGTCCAGACAAACTTAACTCCTTTTCGAGTCAACTTGGTTAGTGAATTAGATAATCATGAAAAATCTTTCACAAAACGTCGATAATATCCAGCCAAACCAAGAAAACTTCGGATCTCATTCACTGTTGTTGGTCTCGATCATCTTTCGATAACCTCTGTTTTTGTTGGATCCACAGATATCCCCTCTTTTGAGATTATGTGACCCAAAAATGCAACTTTTTGAAGCCAAAATTCACACTTGGTAAATTTGGAATAAAGCTTCTCCTTTCTAAGGGTCTTCAATATAATTCTCAAGTGATCTTAATGTTCTTCCTTGCTCTTTTAATAGACAAGAATATCATCTATAAAGACTACCACAAACTGATCAAGATTGTCTTTAAAGACTCTATTCATTAGATCCATGAAGATAGCAGGGGCATTAGTAAGACCAAATGGCATCACTATAAATTCATAGTGTCCATACCTTGTACGGAAAGCCTTCTTTGGTATATCCTCCCTTTTGACCCTTAATTGATGATACCCTAAACAAAGATAAATCTTGGAAAAGTATTGAGCTCCTCGTAGTTGGTCAAATAAGTCATCAATGCGTGGGAGAGGATATTTTTTCTTGATAGTGATCTTGTTAAGTTCTTGATAATCAATGCAGAGTCTCATTGATCCATCTTTCTTCTTAACAAATAGAACTGGTGCTCCCCAAGGTGACGCACTAGGGCGTATGAATCCCTTATCAAGATTATCTTGGAGTTTCTTCTTCAATTCCTGCAACTCAATTGGGGCCATTCTATAAGGTTTCTTTGAAATAGGCAAAGCACCCGGTACGAGTTCTATTGAAAACTCAACTTCACGATTTGGTGGAAGACCCGGTAATTCCTCTGGAAAGACATCATCAAACTCCCGTACAATGGGCATATTCTTAATCGTGAGTTTCTCACCAACCATTTGAGATAAATAACCTTCATTTATTGGAATCAAGACCCATAAGGTAGAAGGAATTTCCACTGGAAGGTTATGTTCATCCTTGCATTGATAGACGATCATAGATTGATCTGGAATATGAAATGTGACTTCCCTTCTTTGGCAATTTATATGAGCTCCATATAAAGAAATCCAATCCATGCTAATAATCACATCAAATTCCACTATAGGAAGGATTACAAGATTTGAAGGAAGCACTTTCCCACAAACTTCGATCGGAGAAGAATTATAAACTTTTGATGCGACTGTTGTGCCATTAGGTGTTGTCACAGCTAACTTAACATCTAATTGTTGAGGTAATACGGTGATACCCTTAGAAAATTCTTTAGAAATAAAAGAGTGGGTGGATCCAGAATCAAATAAAACATTTTCTACTTTAGAGTGGATGGTAAGTGTACCTTTCACCACATCGTTATCGTACTCCACATTGCTGATAGAAATTGCATGTGACTTTCCTTTGTCTTTAGCCTTAAGAGTTTGTTGACGTCGACCATCATCATCAACCCTTGGATTAGGGCATTTATTAGTATAATGTCCCATCTCCTTGCACTTGAAACATTGATGTGTAGTAGTTTCATTCTGTGTATCCCTTCCTTTATTTTCATCATTAGACATCTTCTTCCCATCATCGCGGCATTCAAATGCCCAATGACCTTCCTTTACACATTTGAAACATTTACTTGTCCCTTTAATAGAACTCCCTCCATGTTTCTTTCCACACTTTGAGCATAAGGGAAAGATCATCTTCTTTTCAGTGTGCTCTTTAGATTTTCCTTTGAATTCCATTTTCCTCTTCTTATCAAACCCATATGACTGATGGGTTACTCCAATCTCTATCTCGACTTTGAGAGCACATCGAATGATTTCCTCGTAGCTATGGAAGTCCCTTATGGCTAATGCCCTTCGAAGACTTGGTTTTAAGACACTAAAGAATCGATCGATCTTACTCTCAGGTTGGATAATAATACCAGAATCGTACCTTGCAAGTCTTGTAAAATTTGCTTCATAGGTACCAACAGATTCATCATCCTTTTGCTTCAGTTCAAGAAACTCTTTCTCCATCTTTGTTAGGAGAATATGAGGGAAGTACTTTTTGAAAAATAAGTTCTTGAACTCGTCCCATTCCATGGACTCAATTTCATCCCTTTGCCTCATATTATTAATAAGATTCCACCATTGATCAGCATCTCCTTCCAAACGATACACTGCTAGGATGAATTTATCATGTTCAGAATATTGAAGAACTGAAAATATGTTTTCAGTAGTACTAATCCATTGTTCAGCAACTAATGGATCAGTAGACCCGCTGAAAGAAGGTGGACGTTGTCTCATGAAGGATTCAACAGAATGTTGCTCCTTCCTTTGCTCGTTTGGAAGTCCTGCATGATTCGTAGCTTGAGAAAGTTGTGTGAGCATGGCTAAAAGATTTTTCATTCCATCTCCCATAACGTTTGGTTTCTCAGGGGGACAATCATTGCATTGCCTGTCGCATTCGACATTAACACTGTTCCTTCGGGTTCCATCCATTGACTAAAACCAAGAATAATAGTGTGAGAAACACTAATTATAATAGGAAAACCACATAATCAAGAATAAAATTTCACACTTAAGGTCTTATCCTAGGTTATTCATGGCCATTTCTAAAACACTAAGATTGTGTTCTATTATTAGACTTATCCTTAGGGTTCTTACTAAGGTTTTCACATCCTAGTTTCCAAAGGTTGACTATACCTTTCCTCTGATACCAACTATAACGACCCATACTTTACATACATTGTTAACACTTCAAAATTGAAGAATACTTATTACAACATATAACAAAACCACGAAAGGACCTTATAGGTATAGTGTCTTTAGAAACTGGGAAACATAAACAACTGGTTCATAAAGCGTCTCCACTGTCTCCCATTTATTTCATCATATCTATAGTCCCTTTTGGAATATCTTACTTAATAACCTTCTTCCTGACCTGGGGAAAGAAAACATACAAAAGGGTGAGCTCAGATGCTCAGTAAGGGTAAACAAAAGAAATATCAATCAAATCATATACATAAGCACATAACTTTTGGAAATTTTATCCTGCAAAAGAGATCATAATTTCATAACATGGGATAAATCATGGCAGTGAAATGTAATCACAATAATCATAACTTAAAACATGAAACTTTCTGGCATACACACATAATCATAGAGAATCATTTCTTATTAGTCAAGACTCATTGCCAAGACTATCTTAGTGGACAAAGTCCATTTCTGAACCGAGTTCACTCCTCGTTTCAGTCCTGTTTCACTGAACCAGTATAACCTACCGTTCCAGCCCTGTCTATCTCATGAGATATAAAATATTTACCCAATGCATTGGAGGGAGATATAGGTCCCACCCATCTCATAATGAAACCATTCTTATGTGTGCCACAAAATCGTAAATCATACATCGTAGCATAACCCATGTAATAAAAATGGGATTCTTAAACAACACGACATCATATAACATTTCATATAAGATAAAGGAATTCATAAAAATAATTCCATCACAACATAACCAAATCAATGTAATAATATAGATAAAAACAGAACCCAATATTATCTTAGATGGAAAATAATTTTGATAAAACACTTGAACTCCATTCTTGAGGAAAATATCCTTTCTTCTTTAAAAACACTTTTCCTTTCTTAATATGTCATAAAATTCTAAACTAAAATAAGTTGATTAAAAATAAACTTGAAAACTTGTAAAGGAAGCTTCTTGGAAATAATGTTTTAAAAATCCATTCATTCCTTATAAGTTAAAAAAACATTCTTCTCATACTTTTGTCGGAAAAGTCAAAAAGTACCTCGTATGAAAAACGACAAAAGATTACTTTCATATCTTTTACTAAAAACTCACCGAAGGGTAAAATATGATTTAAACAATTGTAGGTGTATGTAAATAATATTACATATTGAGTAAACATGGATGTGGATGATAAAATACACCCTAGTAAATACCAAAGTATAAACAATCTCGGATAAAAATGAGATTGTGATATTTCCCTTAGCTTAGGTCTGTTTTGCTTCGTAAGTGTCTGAACCTCTTGTATAATGATTTAAATAATGTTATTGACTTATTCCAGAATCATAATTATTTTTATGATATCATATATGGTCATTTTCTTAGCTTCTTAGTAGTAATATTTCATTGCTACTTGTTATTCGGGTGTTTATAACTTTTTGTTCTTATGCGTGTTTTGTCGAATAAATTCTTATTCTTATATTTAGGTTTTAGATACCTCATTTCCAGAATGTTATTAGTGTAATATATATAATATTCATTCATTCAATTCATTTATATAATCATTATGAAATGAAAATCATGTAGAACGAGTCACATCACATCGTGGAGACGGTATTCCGTACGTACGCACGAGTGATGATATCGTTCCTATGATCGTGGAATTGTATTGGAGTGTATTTATACTATTTCATAATCAGTATAACTTTATAATAGTCATATATAGTCATTATTTACACCATTATACCCATCCAAGTAAGGTGGTGGTGGAAAATAGATTACACCACGGCATGGAGACGGTATTTCGTACGTACGCACGTGCGGTGATTTCTTTTTCAGTAGGATGGATAGATGGTGAAATAAGGTTGTTTCATACTTATAATAACATATCAGTATATAAGTGATACTTATGTTATTACTTAATAATGAAACAACTAAATAAGAATAAGTGGAAGAAGAAATAAAGATGAAAGAATCGGTAACGGACATTACCTCTTCTTTGAAGTGCTTCTTTGAGACCTTCTTTTAGGGAACTAAAATTGGTCTTCAAAGAAGACCAAGACCTCTAGGATGTCTCTAGGGAAGTGGAGAGGAGGAATTGGTAGGGGTTGGATGAGCTTGAAGGCTCAAAGTTGTGTGAGGAAGAGTGGGAGGAGGTGCCCTTTTATAAGGGAGGAGAGGGGCACCTTTGGGAAAACTAAAAATATTATTTTATTATAAAGTCAAGTTCGGTTTTAAATAGCTCCAAATTGATATATTTCGAAGCTAAGGTGGGTATGGGTCGAAATAATCTCATCAAATAGAATTTATAAAAGTTTAGGTTCCTATTTTAACCTTATCATTAAGTTAAATAAGTTTACTTTTACCGTGTCTTCTTGTGTTCTTATACTATAAGGTTAATAAACTTACTATAAGCAGCCAAACGAACCCCAGGTTGTTTATTATTAATATATATAACCTTATCTAAGTCATTATTCCGAACCTTAGATTTTTAGGAATAAAATAACAATTACTAATATAATATTTGTTTTAAAAACTATTTTATGTCAATTTTGACACTATTTAGTAATTGATTTTTGTGAAAATAATAACAGAATTATTAATTCGAACCAAGTTAATTAAATCAATACTAACTTGTCATATTAACCTAGAAAATTAGTGTAAGTCATAAAAAGTCTCAAATTACATTTATTTTGGTGTTTATAACATCAATTATGTCAATATTTCATTAATAAGATAATTACTGCATCATCTTTGTGTCATAAATAAATTAAATTATTTAATGTCTAAAAATTACAAATAAAATACAATTATGTGGGAAATATTTTTATCTTTCTAATGAATATTTATAGTCGAATTGATCTTATCTATAACCCCATATTAAAAATTATTTACTTATTAAACTTTGATTTTAACTATTTTAACCCTTCTTTAAATAAATTAATAATAAATGTCCTAATCTAATCCAAGTGGGCCTAAATGGTCATATTTTATTCCTAAGTTTGTTTTTGGTCGAATTACACTTATCCAATAGAATTAGGACATGTGTTAGGGTAATAATAATATCATCTTTACCCTTAATTACCCTATTTACTTTTAACCGTGGTAAAAAAAAAGTAAAAAGTTACTATTCAGAAAAAATTATTTTCATCTCATTGAACCACATTTTAGTCCTTGATATTAACCGTGTCTCTCGGATTTTCGAAATTCCACTCACAGAAGCGGTAAAATTAAGTTTTATGAAAAATTCAGTTTTTTAACTACCACTTAGTGGTTTCACTATTCATCAAAAATTGAAAGTTTTCAGAAAAATACCAAAATTTCACCCTAGGATAATTTCGATATTCCGAATCCAAAAATGAAGTCCATTTTGAAAAATAAAATTTATAAAATTTCAAAACGTGGTTATTACTATTCATAACGACTAGTTTTAATAATATTTTAATAGCATATCGTTGTTTAGTGAAACTCGGTATTGTGTACGACGCAAGCTATCGAGGAAGGTCGCGATTTCGTGTAAAAAAATCCAAGCAAGTGTTGTGTAGAAAAAGATTCCTTTGATGATTTATATAAAAGTCTCGGGTGTTACTTGTTGGCTATAGCACGCTGGCTGTAGGCGCGCAGGTGGCCGGCCGGGCCTATAAATATGCGCTCATTTGTCACGCATAACACTGAATTCCGGATTTTTGAGCTCTCGCCGCGCAGGTCATCTCCGCAGCGCAAGTTTCTCTCTTTTCCACTTTTCTTTTGTTGTCGCGCTGTTGTCAAAGTATCTGGACCTACACGGTGATACTTGCACACCAAATACTTGCGTGACACATTATACTTGTGCACCAAGTTTTAGACTTGCGCACCTTAATGCCTTTGCCATTTTTTTTGAATTCCTTCACAAATTTTATGAAAAAACAACTTACTTAAGAGTTAATTATTCAACTTTTGTGCAGAATCAATGGCTCTCAGGAGAATCAGAATAGCTGATGAACTGGAAAGAAAACTTCTTGATGATATGATGGATATCATTGGCCAAGATTATTATACCGTCAAAAATAGCACTCTTTCGGATTTGACTAAGTATCTGAAGAAATATCATCGCGACTTCCCCAAAATAATTTATCTGCCTTTGTATGGCTATGGTCATCTACGAGAAGTAACTATTCTAGAAGCAAAGAACTATCTCCCATTTTCGTGGTTTCAGAATTACACCAACTTTGTTTCAGCAAATATCTCATGTGGAGGAGTAGTTATAAGTGATGGAACAGTGGAGAAGGCCCACATGATGCATCATAGCCCTTGTACACCAGATCTTAAACCTCATAAGCCTGAGCTGCAACCACATTGTCATCTTTCAATCTTCCGAAATGCTCAGATGGATCAATCCAAAGGCTGGAAGAAAAGTTGGGACTTCCGTCCTGGGGGAGGTGTGAATCCAACTTGGATGTGGGCATACTGGGTGCAACAAACCTGTGCAGAGTTTTTCGAGGATCTAAAAGGAGTGGTGATATACAAAGTTGTTTAGGTTGGGAAAACATATTTTTACAGGCATGATAACTTCGTGCTGGAGATACTCAGTCACTAGAGCCCAGAAACTAATTCTTTCCATATGACTCATAGAGAAGAAGGTATTAGTCTATGGGATGTCCATAAGATCTCAATGGATCCAATTTTGGGTGACATGTATGAGGAATTCATTCCTCCCAAGGTGATTTGGAATGATTCTGAGAAGACTCCTGCTTTAGCTCGAGAATTATTTAAAATCTTCCACTGGGTCAATAGTTCAGAGACCTCGTTAAATCATTATAGAAAGGATATTCATCCGGAGGAGTGGATGTATATATTTCTTATTGATAATAAAGATAAGGATCCAAAGGAGAAGGAGCCGAAGGAGAAAGGATCCAAGAAAAATAAATCCAAGGATAAGAGGCCTACCCGTCCTACCACCTGCCCAAAACCTGAGAAGAGGGGTGCTCCTGGCACATTCTGGCCAACTCTAGAAGTAGGAGAGTTTGAGAAATGGGGATATGAGATGAATCAAAGGATCCCGAAGAAGACTCGTCTGGCAGGCTTCTTGGCTTTGTGGCCTAGTGTTTATCTCTTGCCAATCAGGGATTCAAAGGGAGGCGTCAGGCCAGGGACCTTCGTCATTGCGGAAAAGTTGGATGAGGGAAAAATCGTTGGGTTGGATACCCCCATTTTAGCAAAGATTCACATGAGTTTACTTCATGTATTCATGGGTAAATATCCTTTATGAATAGTGGGACCATTCCAAGTTTTATGGGGATGGATCGCCACTCACTTCGGGACTTACAATGTATAGAATGGATTACGAATTCCTGGAAGTTATTTCAGGCCGTTAGTGCAAGAATTCTCTGAATTTTCTCCATTAGATCTTAATTCCTATGACATGAAAGTGAGGCTGATCATTTTTAAGGAATTCAACTTCTTTCCCTATGGAAATCCGTAAATCGGGCGGTTTGTTGATGATGGAACAACCCACTTGGATTTGAGGGCATACATGCTAGCTTGCAGAGATGGTGTGCTAGTTGTCAGGATTGATGGAGAAATTATATGTGAGGCATATGCTCCATATAGATTTGCACGTTAATTCAAGTGTCTGCAACAGATTTTTGTATCTCCCCCAATACATTTCAGGTTAGAGCAACATCTGATAGTTTCTCGGCAACTGTGGTTGCTGACATCAAGGGAGAAAACTGGGGCAGTATTTGATCTACCAGTTTAAAAAGCATCACATAACCTGACTACATGGTATGATGAGCACTGGATAGCATCATACCCTAAAGGGGTGCTGAATCACCCAGTTTATCAGGTGGGTAAAAGGAAGAGGATTGTAGAGAAAGAAACCCTTCCTCGTGAAGGTGATGCTTCCCCACCTGAAGTTGACTCACCAGATTCCTCCTCTAGGACTGATTCACCGGATTCCCATGATGGGGATGATGTGGAAAAACAAGTGGCAAAGCGGCCTCGTGCCCGATATAATCCTTCGGTTAGAATCAAGAGACCTACTCCATCAACTCCTGGTGAGTTACTTCATTGTGGTAATTTAATCACTACTACTTTATAAAGCAATAAGTCTTATTTTCTTATTCTCTATCTGTAGTTGCAGGATCTGGGAAGAAACTGAAATCAAAGATTTTAGGACCTTCCTCGCAACCTTCATATCTAAGACCAGAGGTTATCCAGACAAGGCAGAGTTTATACTGTGGTACTGAGACCGTCTGGCTGGATTTGTGTGAGGGCCTACAACTTCCTGGAATAGGGAATCTTTAGGCTTCTATAGATATCCAATATGAGGATGACCCTAATGAAGTGTGGTATTACATCAGAGAGCTAGAAATGCTCATATATGCCACTGATGAGTCCATTCCTGTCACCAGGTGGGTGAAGGAATTGATTGATCGTGACGCCGCTGAGGGGACTGATGAGGAGTGGCACGATTATGTGGCTCCTGAAGATGTAAGTTTTATTTCCTTATTTTCTTTGAAACTTGATTTCATTCGAAGCTTTGTTACTTAAGGGAGTTATTTTATTCATCTTGTAGCTTGCAAATAAAGGAACTACTGAGGTTCTTTCACCACAGTATAGCCCTGGCGGTACTGCCATCAGGGTTGTTGTTGATTCTCCTCATGAATCGGGTGAGATATCTCCAGGCCAGCAGGCCATGAATGAGGTGTTGGACATGTAATTCCATTAACCAATTCAAGTGCCAACAAGGGAGACTTCTGACACTCCCAAAAAACCAAAAGGACAAAGGCGACGAAGTAGGAAGTCCACTGCTAAACGCTTTATCAATAGTGGTAAGTCCTTTGGATAATCATGAATTTTAAATCATGAAAAATATTGCTCACTTTCCTTGGGATTGCAGGGGCTTCTTCTATTTCCCCTCTGGGGGAAAGGACTGATCCTCCTTTAAGGACCATGGAGGGTGCTGTGAAACAAATGAAAATTCAGGCTGACTTGGATCCTCCTGAAAAATAGCCAACATCTATTCCCAATACTGCTCCTGCTGCTGCTACAAGTAGGGAAGAACCTGCACCAGAATCATTGGCATCCGCAGCAACTGAATCTTTCATCCTTCCTAAAGAAGTTATCCAGGTTCAGGGGTCGCAGAATGAGGGTCACCAAGAGGACACATCAAATGCTGCCACTGGTGAGACTAACCAGGATTCTGAAATATCATTGGATGAAATGATGAATCGTGGAATGTCTTTTGAAGAATTTTATGATCATGCTAAATTACCATGTGATTTAGAAGACCTTGGACGTGAGTGTTATCCCTCTTCCAGTAAATTGTCTTATAATTTACACTTTTAATCAAGACTGAAAATAATATGCAGTTCCATCCCAAGAAGCTGCTGAACTGCCAATGCCTGAAGAGGGTGTGGACATTGATATCAACCCTACCATTGCATAAACATTAGATCAAGTGGAGATAAACCTATTAAACACTCATAAGACCCATCTTGAAGATCCTGTTGAAACTGGGAAATATGGGGAGGAGTCTTCTCAAGCTGCTGATCTACTCTTAGGTAATGATTGTACTGTGTTTTCAAGATAGACAACCAACTTTCATTATTCTATGAAACTAACCATACTTTTAATTGATCAAACAAGGCTATCAACTTCAATGTCTAGAACTTGAGTTGAAGTCTTAACCTCCGCTCAAATAGTAGTAGAAGGTGAAGAAACTAGGGTCTGGGGGGAGGAGCAGAACAGGTCACTTCCTTAAGTGCATTAATCCCAGATTACATGCCCCCATGTGATGATGATGTTGAATTAGACTCAGAGGTGCTTAAGGTGCTTAGCTTTTCACGACGCAAGACATGGAACAACATAAGGAAAATCATATATGAGGTGCCTTTAGAAGAGATGTCTTCAAATATTTCACGGTTGTCGTCCCAATTCTTCATGCTAGGACTTGGTGGTTTTGGATACCAAGAGATCCATACTGCGGTGAAACAAGTCATTTTTAGGAGGGAGCAGGAGCAAAATTGTCGCGAAGATCTGACCAGGGTGAAACTTTCAGTCAACATCGGCGAATTTGAGGTTGTAGTATCCCGATATGAGGCTGATTATGTAGCCAAGTTGAAGGATCTGAAGCATAAGATCAAAGAAAAATTCATCCATAAGATGCACCTTCAGCAACAGTTAGATACTGTTACTGGGGAACTTGACCAACTCAATAATTCACTAGAGGGAGTTCAAACGAATGGTATGAAGACCATTGTGGATGCCAAGAAATCACTCCATCAGGCTGAAAATAGTGAAGTTAGTCGAGTTCATGAGCTTCAAGTAGCTGATGATGAAGCTCGGTATGTGGTTCATCAAGTGAAGACTTATGTCGACAGCCTTTTGTAATTTCCTGAAAAAGAGAAGAGGCTCCAATCTGTGGATTTCCCTCTAATTCTTGTGCATCAAATGGAAATAATGCTTTCATCTTCAATCACTTGTGCACGTATTTTCCAGCTACCTACTTTAAATTTTACCTAATCCAATGGGCCTAGTAAGCATAGTTTGATTTTTACTAGGATTATTATAAATAACCCTACAAACATTGAATCTTTTAATTGCTCAATATTACCTAAATCATACAAAATGTATGTTTAGTGAGCTGGAACATGACTTTTATTTAGAGTTACCTTGTATTTTGTGGGTAGTTTAAAGTCATGCACGTTGGACATAAAGAGGCTATTGTTTAAGGTCGAAATAGCTTTGACTAAAATTGATTAAAATTGACTCAATTCCTTGACAATTTATCTGAAAACATATTACCATACTCAAGTATGAGGGAAAATATGTAAACTATGACTTAAGAATATTTGAATCTGAGGAATGATATGAAAAAGAGCTAAAAGTAATTAGAATAAGTAGTTCCCAAGAATGAAGTTACCATTATTTAACAAACCCATTAGGGGGTTGAATTATGCAGGGCCACCTAAGGGCATTGGATGCATAGTCAAATAAATAGCATCTTTTGGCTGATAGGTCCGTTATGTAGACTACTTATGCAAGGACACCTAAGGGCATGTGCTACATAGTCAGGCAAAAGAACTCTCGGAAATTTTACTTTCCTAGTGCTAAAAAGCCAGTGAAAGTTTATGGAGATTCCAATTTTCCATAGTATAGAGTTTGCTGTATGGAAAGAGGTACTTGAATATGGAGAAGATATTTCCAAACAAGATTATCAAAGAACTGGATGGATATCACTCTTACGAAGGTCTGACCCAAACGTAGGGAAGGATAATATAAACCATAGACTTGAATACTTTCATATCATTAAAAAGGATATGGGACAAGTATGTTAAGGATGGCTATTTTTGCAGATCCCTATATATTGTCATTAAGACAAATAAGGACAAAAGAGGCTTTCTTCCCAAGAATGAAGTTACCAGTATTTAACAAACCCATTAGGGGGTTTAATTATGCAGGGCCACCTAAGGGCATTGACTGCATAGTTAAATAATAGCATCTTTTGGCTGACAGGTCCATTATGTAGACTGTTTATGCAAGGCCACCTAAGGGCATGTGATGCATAGTCAGGAAAAAGAACTCTCAGAAATTTACTTTCCTTTTGTGATTAGAAGTTAAGAACAGGGTTATGAAGATCTGAAAATATTTAAGGTTAGGATTATGACACATAAATATGGGTATTGTCCAATGTATGCAGAGATACACAGATCAATGCTAATCATAATCATGTTGTGGCTGGGTCCTGAATGGAAATGTTGGACTTCACTACGTATCTCATAAGGATGGTAATGAAGCCATACGTAGTTCTTGAACTACATTTTAATGTCATGCGATAAAAAATTATAGGAGATCTTATTTTAGGTTCATAGAGCTCGGACAATTATAAGAAATACACAGTGTGTGTTTTCATTGGGACTTTTCAGCCAAGGGACTGAAAGAGGAATTCCGGGTTAGGCCCAAAAGACTTGGGGCTGGATTCGAGGGACACTCGAACGTTCCTACGTATCCCATAAGGATGGGAATCAATCCCACGTAGTTCTAGAACTACCCTCTGTACAAATTAGGTTCATACATGTGAAGGGTGAAAGGGGACTTTAGTGCAATGATGGTTTAACCCAAGATAAAAGGTTTAGGTAATTCCATGTATGCACATAGTCTTTGAAATGAATCATGATTGAAAATCAATGTAAATAATGATTCCCTCTCAGGTGAGGGTATCAATGAATATTATAGTTTATTGTCATACTGGACAAAAGTGTTTCATAGTTTAACGTCGTATAACAAGGACGAAAGTGAACCAATGTAAAAAATATTGATTCTAGGGGCGGTTTCACGAATCAACATCGTATAAGATGGTGGTGAACCAATGTGAAGAGATTGGTTTTGGACTTGAACCTTGGGAGGTTGCCTACGTACCCAGCCTAGAAGGCAAGGATCAAAGTCTGCATAGTTCAATTATAAAATGAATTAGTAATCAAGTTGTTCTTGGGGAGAACGACCTAAAAATGATATTGGGACTTACGCATGGTTAGCGGCCCAGAGAGGGTGTTATGGTTGAAGTTTTCTCTAAGCTCACGTGATTCATACTTGGTGTGAGAAACAAAAGGTAGAAATAACCTTAACGATGCACAGTTTAATGTCATGTAGGACATATGAAGGGACTATGCAGTTTAAAGTCTTACAGTTAGGACTATTGGTGCTGCACAGTTTAATGTCATGTAGTAGGGACAAAGTATAGTTTAATGTCATTTAGGACGTATTAAAGGAATTTCTGTACAGTTTAGCGTCATATAGTTAGGACGATGGGGACAATATAGTTTATTGTCATGTTGGACAAAAAGAGGACTGTGCAGTTTAATGTCATGCAGGAAGGACAAAAGAAGACACATTTTAACGTCATGTTGGACGTATTAGGGAACTTTTTCACAGTTTAACGTCATGTTGGAAGAAAGTGAGAATAGTTTAAATTCATATGCATAGACTCTGGATGGTGCAGTTTAACGTCGTGATGGACGTAAGGGACATTCAAATAGTTTAAGGTCGTATGCATGGACTATTGCTGTATAGTTTAATGTCATATAGCAAGGACGATGAAGGGGACACATTTTAACGTCATGTTGGACGAAAAAGGGACGATACAGTTTAGCGTCATGTTGGACGAAAGTGCGAATATTTTAAGGTATTATACATGGACCATGGATGATGTAGTTTAATGTCTTGCTAGATGTAAGGGACTTGCAAATAGTTTAGGGTCATATGATGGACCGTTGGTTATGCAGTTTTATGTCTTGCTGGATATAAAAGACTTCTGTACATTTTAGCATCATGTAGTTAGGACGTCATAGTTTAACATCATGTGGGAGGATAGTAATAAAAATAGTTTAAGGTCATATGTATGGACCGTGGATGATGTATTTTGTGTTTATACAAAATACTTCTTCAGAAATATGGAATTGGTTGGAGTAGTGATGAGTTCTCCATCCATTGAGATTAAAGAATAAGCTCCATTGGAATAGACCTTATATATTGAATATGGTCCTTCCCATTTTGGCTCAAGCTTAGGAGGTTTCTTTCCTGGTATCATTGGAGTTCTGAGAACTAATACCAATTCTCCATGAGTGAATGAACGAAGATGTACTTTTTTGTTGAAATCTCGTGTTATTCGATTCTGATAGACTTCCAAGTGGTGGGAAGTGCACAATCTTTTCTCATCTAATCGTTCTAATTCATTCAATCACTTTTTAGATTGTTCATCTGTAGATGACTAATCATAAATAGCTACTCTGAGAAAGGGTAGTTGAACTTCAATGGTCAAGATGGCTTCTGTTCCATATACTAGTGAATAGGGAGTTGACCACGTTGTAGTGCGGGTGGTAGTCCGATAATCCCATAAAGCATGAAAGTTTTTATCAGGCCATGATTTATTATATTTATCCACCATATTTTGCAGTATATTTGAAAGAGTCTTATTGAAGGATTCTATCTGGACGTTGGATGCTGCATGATTCCGAGATGAATGATTGTATTTGATGTTGTATTCTTGATACAAATTCTTCACCTCAGATGAACAGAAGTTGGTCCCATTGTCCATCAATATGGTATGAGGGACACCAAATCTGGTAATGATGTTAGACTTGATGAAGCTAACAATGCTTTTAGAACTAACTTCCTTGATAGGTACTGTCTCTTCCCATTTGGAAAAGAAATCAGTAGTAGTAAGAATATACTTAAACTGCTTGGCCATAGCTGAAGGGTAAGGTCCCACCACATCCATTCCCCATGTGGAAAATGGCCACAAGTATTTAGTTGTATGAAGAAACTCTGGAGGTTGATGAATGAAGTTGTCATGTACATGGCATGAATGACACTTCTTTGTGAAATCAACACAATCTTGTTTCATTGAAGGCCAAAAGTATCCAAGCCTTCAAATCTGATCAGACAGTCTATGTCCAGACTGGTGGGCACCACAGACTCCTGCATGCACTTCTTTCATGACAGCCATTGTCTCTTCACCATCAATGCATCTGAAGAGAACTCCATCAAAACCACGTTTATAGAGAATTTTCTCTAGGTGATCTGGGCTATCATAAAGAGTAAAATTGACCACACGTCACCGGATTTGTTCTTTATCGGCTCTATTAGGTGAAAGTGTTCCATTTTGAAGGTATTCCCTGATAGGTAAAATCCATCCTGTAGTATGACCATACAGTTCAGGAATGGGACTAATTTCATTAATTTCCTCTGTTCTGATTCAAACATAAGGTGAAATTGCATGACGGTGGGCAATATTGATGGTTGTCTCGTCCCGATTTGGATCTTCCAGAGCTATGGCTATATTAGCCAATGCATTATCTTGAGCATTTTGTGATCGCAGGACATAATAAAATGTCGGTTCTGAAGGGAATTCTGCCATTAACTCTCTGACATAATCATACAAAGGGATTAGTTCTTATTTTCTGATGGCATAATCCCCATTGACTTGTTTGATTACCAGGTCTGAATCACCTTTCACCTTTAAGTGATTCACTTGTGCTTGAAGCACCAATTCCAAGCCTGCGATGAGATCTTGGTATTCTGCTTCATTATTGGTACCACCTTCCCATAATAAGAAGGAATAAGATAACACTACCTTTTCTGGATAAATGAACACAATTCCTAATCCCACTTTGTTGAAATTAGGATTTTCCATTTTCCTCCCTGTTGGACTTCTGGAAGCACCATCAAAATACATTTCCCATGCCTGAGGACTTTCTTGAATAGAGATGACTTTATCATCAGGGAGTTCAATATCTGAAGATGTGTCTTCCACTAAAGGGTGTTCAGCCAAGAAATCAGCCAGAGGTTGGCCCTTTATTGCCTTTTGAGACACATACTGAATGTCGAATTGCTAAAAAATAACTGGCCACCTTGCAAGACGTCCTGTAAGAATTGGACGACTAAGAATGAATTTGAGCGGGTTATTGTGAGATACCAATTGGACCTCGTGATGTTGCAGGTAGTGTCTCAACTTATGAACTGCAAATATTAATGCCAGGCAGCACATCTCAATACTTGAATACCGGGTTTTTGCTTCAAGCATAGTCTGACTGAGGTAGTAGAGGTTTTTTTCCTTCCCAGCATCATTCTTCTGAGCAATAAAGGCACCCAATGATCGCTCTAAAGTTTTCACGTAGAGTATAAGAGGTCTTCCTTCAACAGGTGTCATGAGTATCGGTGGACTCAAGAGGTATTTCTTGAGAATACTGAATGCTTCTTGACATTCTTCAGTCCACTGGTATGTGACTCCCTTCTTCATCAATTTGGTGAAGGGTAAACTTTTTCCTGCCAAATTGGCGATGAAACGCCGAATATAGGCTTAATGTCCCTGAAGCCCTCTCAATTCTTTCAAATTTAGAGGAGGTTAAATACCAAGGATTGACTTGGTCTTCTCAGTATCGACATCAATACCATGATGGAGTACAACAAAGCCGAGAAATTTTCCTGAGGTTACCCCAAAAGCACATTTTAAGGGGTTCATCTTCAAATTATGTTGTCAAAGCTTGCGGAATATGACTTCCAAATCAGCCAAGTGATTAGAACATTGTTTTGATTTGACCACCAAATCTTCCACATAACATTCAACAAAATTACCTAAAAAGGGTTTGAAGATATGATGCATGGCACATTGATATATTGCGCCTACATTCTTTAATCCAAAGGGCATTACCCGATAGCAAAACACACCCTGAGGGGCTCTGAAAGCTGTAGATTCCTCATCTTCTAGAGCCATTCGGATTTGATTATATCCAGAATATCCATCCATGAAGGAAAGTGCTTCATAGCCAGTTGTTGCATCAATCAGGAGTTCTGTAATCGGAACTGGAAAATGACCCTCAAGACAATGTCGATTAAGATCTCTGAAATCGATGAAAACTCTAATTTGTCCATTATTTTTCCTCACAGGGACAATATTATCCAACCACTTGGGATATTGAACTTCTCTGATGAAGTTAGCTTTGATAATCTTATCCACTTCAGCTTCAATTTTGAAAGCATAAGTCGGGTGTGTTCTTCTCGCAGCTTGCTTAAATCCTCAATGTTCTTCTGGTAAACCCAAATGATGAGTAGCAACATCAGGATCAATCTTGGGAATTTATGTATAGTTCCAAGAAAATATGTCTCGATTTTTCTTTATAAATGAAATATACATCTCTTTTTCTTCAAGAGTCATGGCCACACTGATTAAAGTGGGGCGTGGATCTTCTTTTGTACCCAGATTTATTTCTCTATGTTTATCCACGGTGGTAGAGATACCCTCTTCAAATGTTGGAGGAGCATCTCTGAGATCTTCCTCTTCTTCTTCATCATGTGTTATTTCATCCGTTTCTACTTGAATAGTAGATGATAAAGTTGAATTTCCATGATCAGAAGAGATGTTAAAATTTTAACATCTTGAAGAAGAAGTTTCCATTTCTGACCTGATTGATGGTGAAGGGTCTTCCTTGGGAAATAAAGAGGAGATGATGGATTGAGGATCGACATCATTATTCACCTCTGACATCGCTATCACTCCTTGTGGCCTAGTTGGAAAAGTATAGACTTGATGGATTTTAGCAGACGAAATGAAGACATCTCCATTTGAGCTTTCATCATTGCCTGGAGGATCACCAATTTCTCCCATGTTGTCTGGATCTATTTCCATAATTGACATTATGGATTTTTCCATAAGAGTATTTTGATTTGGGTCTATCTTGTCATTTTGACTGATAGGAAACACATAATCAGTACTCACATGCACAAATGGATTTACTGGAATCTTTTCCAAACCATATGGAGCATTAACTTTGGTAATCTCCCTGGTTGTGGATTTATCCTTTCCCTTCATGTGACAGAATTCCGCCTCAATGTATTGAGACTCACATGTCTTGAACGGGGCCTTATCACCATACAATGAACCAACTTGATCATCGAAACAATACTTAAGACATTAATGGTGTGATGAAGGGATAGTCGCATGTTGATGTATCCAGGGTCTTCCAATCAAGATGTTGAAGGCTGAGTCTTGATCAAAAACCATGAAATCTGAATTGGATACAAGATCTCCAAACTGAGTTCTGAGTGTAACTCCGCCCAGTGGTTCTTTTTCATTTTTATCATATCCTTGTAACATCATGGTAGAAGGAGATAAATCAGATTCCGTGAGGCCCAATTGACGAAGTGTACGAATGGGCATGAGGTTGACTCCTGAACCATTATCAATGAAAGCTCTTCGGACATCTACGCCATTGACCTTTCCAGATAAGTACAAAGGTCTAATATGTCCATTCATAACATCATCTTCGTCAGTAAAAGATATTACTGCATGGCATTCTGTAGGATTATTCTCTATGTGATAGACTTCAGCTGTAGCAATTTCAGCTTCAAACTCCTGAGGACTTGACAAAGCCTCGATGAGTGCCTCCCGAAGATCTTTTGACAGATTCAAAGCATCCATAATTGATAACTTGGCTGGTACTTGGGCCAAGTGTTTCAATACATCATACTTTTGATCCACATGTCTGCGTTTCCCAACAGGAACATGTGGTTTAGCAGGTTCCTTGGAAGCAGATGCTTTGGAAGAAGATGCTTTGGAAGTTGATGCATCTTGTATCGGGATAGGAGTTGGTAATATTCCTGGTTTTGGAATATTAGATCCATTAGATTCATTTACTTGTTGAGAGGATGAAGGTGGAACCCCCATCCGATACTCCAAAATAACTGTGGCCGGACTGAATTTGCTATTGGTGGAAGAACTTGCTTGTTCTTGCTAAGCTCGCTGAAGGGCTCTGCCACGAGTTTCTACTGCATACATAGTTCTAGCAGGGGTAGAATTGGAATAATTGATTCTGGGATATCCACGTCTTCCTTTGTATCCCAGACCCCTGGAACTTCCTCTGATTCCTCTATTTGATATAGGGAATTTGGGCCTATCAAAATCGAAACTGTAACTGGCATATGGATCTGTTAATTGAATCATATTAACAGAACTGAAAATCAACTCTTCATCTAATGAAGACTATTCCTGATTAGCCTATTTAGGCTGTGCCGTTTGGTGGGACGGTGCCCGTAGCTTCGAAGTAAATGGCATGAAACCTTCCAGAGTCAAAGACAGCTTAGGCTTTGACACATAATCATCTTCTTCTGATTGTTCCTCTTTCTTGGAACAGTGCCATTTCTTTGAGGATTTTCCCTCTGATGAAGAGGGTTTTGTTACGGCATTCATGGAAGAAGTTACAATTGTTTTCTTCAATTGTGTTCACAAAATAGCATGAGTTCAGTTTATCATCTTTCTGACCATCCAATCATCATATTTCTACGCATTTTTTATTTTTACTTCTTTCCACTCGTCTTCCTCCTCTGGAACTGTAGCAGTAACACATGCTACCTGAGCTGAATAACCTTTCATTTTAACTTGTCCCGAGTCGACCATCTTTTGCAGGAGGTCTTTGAAGACAAAACACTCTTGGATGGGATGCCCCAACATTTGATAAAACGGGCAATAGTTGGGATGATCTTCATCTCCTTCCTTGTTTAGCCTCTTGGGCCTTGTCAATTGAACCGAATTATTTTCCAGAGCTGAAATGAAATAACCAGGAACTTGTTCATTTCAGAAAGAGTAAAATTTTCTTTTCAAATCCTCAAATTGTTTTCGTATTTGATCTCTTTGATTATCTTCATGAAACGGCCTCTGTTGTTGGAGCTCAGGAGGTGGAGCCCTTTGAGAAGATGAAGGTTTTGAGGTAGAAGTGGGTACAGGTGCTTGTTTAAGCATAACTATAGTAGTTTCTGCTTTACCCATTCTCCTTCCTGGAGTTTATGGAATTACATGAGATTTAACCTTAGTCTGTATAAGATAATCTTCAATCTACTGAGCGATTGAAGTAAGGTCTCGAAACCCTCATGTGTATTTCACAGGGATCAGTGGTGTGCGTAATTCGTCACGAAGATTTTCCACACAGATTGGAAACAGTTCCTCTTGAGGGAGTGATAATCTTAGGGAATATGTTAATCCCTTCCAGAGAGCTATGAAATCAGATACTCTTTCATTATCACTTTTCTTACAATTTGTAAGATCAAAAACTGTTGTCTTTGGCAAAGTTGAGCTGAATTGGAGAAGGAATCTTTGTCGAAGATCCTCTCATCCGGTAATTGACTGGGATTGCAAGCTTGTATACCAAACAAAAGCTGGTCCTTGCAAGGTTCGCACGAAGCATCTGAGTTTCACTGCTTCTTGATGCTCCAGAGTTCCCATCATAGGATCGCAACAAGACACGTAATGCATCAAATGCTGTTCAGAATCGCCTGATCCATTGAAAATAGGGAATACAGGGTTTCCAAAACTTGATGGGGGAGAGACTGAATCTACCCATTCAGGGTAAGCTCTTTTTTCTGGTTGAACCTGTGCACTCTTCCCTTCCATAGTCTCTAACCGAGATGTTAATGACTCAATGGTAGTTATTAACTTTTGAAAAACACCCGGTTGAGCTTGGACCTAAACAGGTGCACTGACTGGAGCTTGGACAGGTATGGCAGCTGGTACTGCAACTGATGGTAGCACTGCCAATTGTTGCTGCACTTGACCCATAGGATTAGACCTGTGAGGGTGTACTGATAGAGTAGGATATTCTTGATCCATCTCAGTAGCTGCAACAAACTCCCTTGGCTGACTGACTCTAGCATGTTTAGGAGGAAGACTTCCCTAAAGTAGTTCTGCATTCAACCTCCTCAATTCCTTCATTTCTTCCTCTTGTTGCGCAAATATTTTATCTAGTGAGAGTGATTGACCTTCTCCAGAGGAAGGATATGTAACCTTATTTTTTCCCTTCCCCTTGTTTGAACCCTTTCGGAGAGGGGGAAGTGGGTTATTTGAAGGAACACACAGATTTTGGGTAAATGTTTGATTTCGTGTATGCACACCTTCTTCATTTGTGTCTGTGCGTACAACTTCCTGAGCAGGAACCTCTTCATTGGAGTCCCCTGAGTGAGCCTCATCTTGTGGATCAGCAACAACAGCATTGATGACATTCATTGATGCGCAATGCATTGCATTCCTTCTATGAGAATTTCTATGATATTTTCTTCTGCCATGCCCCTGACGAGACATTTCCTTTTGTTGGTTTCATCCCTTAGGAACTTCTTGGCGAACCATAATTTGGGGAGAATCTCCTGATAATTTGGCTCTTCGTTCCTCTTGAGGCTTATTCCCCAATCGAGAAAAGACCAACTTTCTTTGAGGAGGGGATTGATGATTTGAAAAAGTCCCCATTCTGGTGGACTAGGGTTGTTCCTGCTGTCTTTGATCAACTCCTTGAATCCTATTTTTTGATTCCGAGGGTTGAGTTAAAAGATTCCCCAGTCTGGCGAGCTGGGGTGGCTCTTGACATGCTATGTCTGAGAATTTCTTAAAAGCTCTCTTGATCTTGTGGACCTTAGTCTGGAAATTAGCTGGATGCATCAACCTATATCCACTTTTATCACCCGGCTTGGAAGACCGTTGGATGATTTCCGACACTTCTATCACTTGATGATGTGCTTGCTCCATACGAGAGGGATGTTCAATATTCTCGTTTGCTTGATGCAGGAGTAATTCAACAAATTGTCCTCTATATTCTTGACTTTGAGAAGAACTAGTTGAAGTCTATTCTTGGGCAAGCCTTTGATTACAAAAAAAGCATGTTGATTGTGGTCGGCCACGGGCAATAACATTGCATGAGACCATTTTCGGCAGGCTTTGCTGACTTGAGAGCACAGTGAAATGTAGTTCTCCATGAACACCCCATCCTTAGACATGAATACTAGATGGGGAATTGGAAATTAACTGGCGCAATATTCTTAGTGCACCAAGGCATGAATGCTGAAGGGCTCTATGCTGCTTTTCAGCCTTCGGATATTGAGAGACTGATAGAGATGAAAAGTCAATTAGACCATTTTATATATATGGTCACATCAAAGTTATTTCCTATAAACTAGAAATCTATAAAAACCTATCTCATGAACATGATCTCTTCTATATATACCTCTTGAGGAAGTATATAAAAAATCCCCCTCATATACTAAATCCTTAGTTTGTACCATTAGATAATGATCTTTTATTTTAGTAGTATCCCATAAAGATACTGAATTATAGAGTCCATGTTCTACAAATTAAGACAACTCACCTAAACAATATGATATGGTAGAAAAAAAATTTGAAGAGGTAATATGAAAACCTAAAGAATAAATGAAACAAATATACCTTCATCTATTTTAGTGTGCGAAATAAAATTTTGAGGGAGAATTTTATTAAAGGGATAAGAATTTAATGACACAATCTTTTAAAAATGAAATTTTCCTTCTCAGTGAATATGTATTGTATTTATAAAATTAGTACTATAAGGCACATGTGTAGTACTTAATTATTATTTTGGATCATTATAAAATATAGTCATAATATAACCCTTGGTAACTATGACCACTAAACCTTGAAATCATTGAAAATGTATCCATTATAAGGTTACCATTAAGATTACTATATATAATAGGTAATAATATATGATAACTAATTTAGAAGGAAGAATTGAATACTTAAACTAGTAGGATCATACCTCATAAGGCTCATTTATCTGATATTATGAGGAAGATAGCATCACCTGGGTTATCCCTTTACCATTACTAAGCCGATGTTTAATAAGTGAAACATGAATTAAACCTTTTATGTGAGAAGTTAATGATTATAGAGATCATCACCCGCTATTTTTTTGCTGAAACACCCCATGAAATCACAAATATCTTACACCATACCCATAAGGCATATACTAATGTATTAAGAGGTTATCTATGATAGATTAGTATTGTAAAGGTGTCGATTACCTTTTTTGAAATAAAATCATGATTACATAAATCCCATATTTGTTATTATTTTACATAATATAAAATGTACATAAATATAGGGTGAATATTAATAGTAAATTTCTATATAAAGAAAACAATATTTTATTTTTGAAAAATAGATAATTTTAATGAAAATAATATTTTATGATCAATAGAAAATTTCAATCAAAATTAATTTCATGAAATGGTCATATAAAAAACTATTTATTTAAATATAAATGGTAATATATTTTTATAACTCCCACGAGATTATTATATAGTTATAAAGGTTTATTATTTCATAAAAGATATAATTTTTTAGTAACTAAATTTTTTTAAGAGTTAAAATTCTCATATTTATAAAATTATTTTTTATAAAATGGTTATAAATTTCAATATCTAAACACTGATATTATCCAATTGTTAACTTACCTACTTTTCTAAGGTTTTCAAATTTTTGGGTAAAAATTAAATACAGTATGAATATATGTTATGTATTATGACATCATAATGACCTAAAAGTGATGTAATAAAAGATATAAATGTAATTATCAAGTAAAAAATTGTTGGTTTTATTAAAATAATGTATTTTATGTGATAATAGTATTTTTAAAACATATAATTAATCTTCCAAAATATTATGAATGTTTTAAGGGATTTAAAAAAATATTTAGGTAAAGAGATCACTTATACCTCAAAAATAATATTATTTAAAGTAGTTTAGTTTCTATTTTAATAAAATATTAAAATACACTCCTCCTCAGAAAATTCCATTTGAGAAAACCACTGGAGTGAAAATGGTTTTGTAATTTTTTATTAAGTCGACTTCCATGACCTAATTTATGAAAGTTGTAAAATCCACTCTCATATTCTGTTAATACCCACCCATTCTCCCTTTATACTTTACTCTAATTCCTTGATGTAGGAATTTACTCTCATTTTTCCTCTCAAGGTCCCTCCTAATGAATTATCATGTTCCCAGGGATCACATCTCTAGCTTTATGAAGTAACATATCATTTTAAGGGAACATTTTCCTCTATCCTTATATTCAAGTAGTCCCATGTTAATTATCATTTAATTTATCTTATAATATTTTCTAGTGTTCATAATGATTAATTTAATATCCATATGATTCTATACAAATGAAATAATACCTTCCTTTATTGTTAGACCCTTCCATTAACATTTATTTACACCAATTATATGGTCAAATAATACTTAATTTTAAATTTACTTATGTTGATAATATCCAACCCAATTTTTATTAATGTGTATTCACCTAAATATAAATATCCTTTATTAGTTAAGTAATCTAATCTATGAACCTCGCATTCAATAATCATGGTATTAAAGTGATTTTTTTATTCTTATGTTATATATTCAAGACGGAACACATAACATTGGATAATAGATTGATTTCATGAGATAAAACGTACTTTGTAAGGGTGGTTATCCTATGAAATCTACGTTATGATGTATATTTGGTTATCCTTGATTTATACTTTTGATTTCACATTTTTATATCCATTCCATATTCCTATAATGCCTTAATATTATGATATCATCCTCCCATGTCATGATTAAATTATTATTATATATATATATATATGATTATAAACTTTTAATGTTATCATGATATTCACGTTGGCTCACATGTAATACCTTACAGCATTTTATTCGTCAAAATTCACATTCAAGTATTTATTGCACATCCCTTTTCTAATTTTTATCCTCTAGTTATCCACTATAGTACTAAGATTTAAAATGAATCTATAATTAAATGTTTCATTATTTTTTAATTTAAAATTAATTCCTTATGTATCTCATTTCCCAATGACACTAGACCTCTATATTTTTCAGATTGTATTATATTAATCATGTGTTAAAAGATAATGAAATAAAATGTATTTGAAATATGGGCTCTTATAATTTGATTTTTATTATTGTCTATAAAAAAATAAACATTATAATAATAATGAAGGAATGGATATTGATCAAAAATAAAAGTTAGTGTTAGTTTATGGAAAATCACTAGAAGTCACTTCAATATGGATGATTTATTTTGGTATACCCAAAATCAAAGCAATAAAAATACCCAAATAGGTACATGAGCTATATAAATATCACACAATATCCAACCTAAAATAAAGAGTTATTTTTTTGGAAATATAGGATATACTCAAAGTGTGTATTATATAGACAAGTAGTACTTGAGGGGACAAGAGAATCAAAAGTAGCAAAAAATTATCATCATTCTAGATATAAATTCAGTGGATAGTACATATAGTTTTATATATATTGATATATATATATACATGTATTTAATGTAAATTATTTAGAGGCTTGTGTCCATAGAGAGAAAATATAGTCAAACACATCAATTTAAGGAGTCATCAGGTTGAATAATAGTAAAATATCAATTTATTTCATTGAATGGTGTGATTATTTCATCATACTTAGAGATGGATCAAACATATCAATCATTAAATACTATTAAGAAAAAGATATGGATCAAATATTAAACAACCTGTAAGATAATGGTTAGATATATTTCACTAAAATATTAGGTATTAGTAGTGTACAAATCCTTACAAATAGAAGTAATTCCTATTTAATAATGAATAAAGATCTTGTTTGAAGAATCAATTACAACCAAGAAAGTGTATATTTATTTTAAAGAAATGACATATTCATGACTGTTGGCTATGGAAAGTCCCAAATTAGAGACAGATAGATGATGTTTATATATGTCTTTGTTATTGGAGGTCATGATGATAACATTATAAGTGTAGTTAAATTTTGTGTCTTAAATAATGAAATAAATTTTCCCAAGAATAATATTATCATTCAAAAAAATAATGGGTAAATTTTCATTCAAGTGATGTTTAGAAATTTAAATCTTTATATTATAATTTGAGAAGAAGATACGTTCTTTATATCTAATGTAGAAGAAAATTGATTATGGAATAAAGGGATTTTATATTTGATCTAATAGTCCATGGATGATCAGGTAAGAGTGATAGAGCTCATTTCATCCCTATACTTTAACATAATCATCCACAAACATGTGCTTGTTTTCAAAAAGGTTATATTAATCGGAAATTATACAATATGAAAGACAAATGATCAATGAGGTTTTATTAATTGGTGAATGTTAACATGTGTTTACTAATATCAACAGTATATATTAACTAGAAGAGATATTATATAATTTTTAATGATGATTATAGTAGGATGGAATGGTTATTGACCATGAGAAATAAATTTTTGGTTTTCATTTGTAGATAATATTTCTTGCATATAATTTTGAATTTAAAACCAATAATTTTGTTAATTAATATGGACTTTTTCCCTATTTTCTCATTGGTTTTTTATTTTTGCAGTGGTAATAATTTAAAAGTAATTTTTGTAAGAGGATATTTATATATAGTTTTGAGGAATTTTTTTACAAAGGTGAAGATGTTTTTTATGGTAAAATATGATGGAAATCAACATTATGAGGTGTGAAAGTACAAGGGAACATACATGATATAGGAAAAGAAAATGTTACCTGATGTGGATCAATACCCTAGGAAATATCATAGCACCAAAGGAAGACCTGACTCATATAGGTTCTAGGTTTGAGGATGTTTAAGAAGGATCACCTGAGGCTACTCATCTAAGCCTATTCCAATACATCCTTATATATGAATTTAGAGATATCCACCAATGAAATTGAGGTTGGATCATGTTTCTAGGATCAACTCTCAAAATATAAAAAAATAATATAGTATTATTTATTTCTCATGTATCCTCCCACACACATAATCTCATTTCCATATTCTCCATGGACCAAAAATACAAGCCCTCATTTGATCATTATAATCCATCATTAACTCCCATACGGATCTCATGGATATTATCATGCACTTATAAAATTTCCAGAACAACCATGTGAGGTCCACTATTTCTCGAGATATCTAATGTGTGACTATGTGGCAAAGGATAAAATAATCATACAGTTAGTTCCACAAATTAGTTTTTCATGTTTTGATATAAGATACATAAAGGAAATGGATTGGAAATATAAATGTAATTGTTTCATAATTTAAATGTAAATCTAACATGCATAAATGGTGATAAGGATATGTAAAAGCCATGTGTTTTGTGTGAAGGTCATCCAAAAAGTTAGGAATTTATGTAAGGGTGTTATGTATTATTTATAATGGTAGGAGATGTTATGAATAGTCAAATGAAAGACTATAATAGTGTTTTGAAGATATGTAAACATATAATAACTCTAAAAATTCATTGAATGGGGTTTGTGCCGCAAAGGATATTGGTCATGGTGTGAGAATTCAAATAGATTACATTAATTTTTAGATTTAATTTGGGAAGCGAAGGGATATTTTCATACCTTGAATTCACAATGTAGTGTTATGGAATTTTGGGGATTTGAGTTGATGGCATATAGTATGTTGGTCATTAGTGAATGTGCATATAAAAGAAATGTTATTTTTTGGATTTTGGATTCTTCCACAACTATAAATATGTAGTGAAAATACGAAAATATAATCTCTTAGAATATACATAGAGGAGTTCATTCCATGAGATTATATTTCCAAATAAAAAATGATGAAAGTCCATGAAAAGGATTCATATGCGTGGGAGTAGTTTTTTCTAGGAAGAAAAATTAATGACTCAATGATTTCAGGACCAGGTTTTTAAAATAGATTTGAGTTGCCTATATTTTTAGTGAATATAAAAATTGGTCACAATTATTACATAATATTCAAGGGTGTTTTGAATGGTTTTTTAAGCCTTGTGGAAATTTATTTCATCCACTATGTGAGTGATAGTGTTTTTCTTAAGTCTTTTTATAATTAATTTTTTCTCATATATCAACTATAGTTTGGTGATTATAGAGATATTTTTTATCTTAATGAAATTATATATTCATTATTATCACATTTATATACTCTATCTCATGGTAAATAGAATATTCATCATCAATTATAACTTGATAAATATTTTCCAGATTCATTATAAAGAGTATAATTTGGTATAAATGTGTATATAAAACCCATGTTAATTATGTCTGCACTCATCAAATAGTTATTTTCATTGGTATTTCATTGTGCTTCACTTCTTATTTTTAATTTTTATTTAATCATTGTGAAAAAATTTTGAATAATGAATAAACCCTATTGAAATAGAGGTGATTAATTTTTAAAAAAATCATATTTGACTATTCAACTGCACTTATGATCACGTAATTAATTCTAGTCATTCTAGTATTTTGGATTAGTAAGTTAAATACACCAATTTACATTTAATAGTAATTGATAAATTATAATTTAATGTTATTAATAATCATGATTATATTGAGTTGGATTAGATATAAAGTAACATTAGATTATTTATTTAGTAAAATCACTATTGGAAACTAGTTCCCTCTCTTCTTCTTTCTAGTTTTTTCAATCATCATTTAGTTTTTTTTTCATTGAGTGTTAAATTTTAGCTAATTTTTTTCCAAAATACAAAAAATATAATGGGAAATAATAATTAGGCTAATATTTGTTTCCATTCTTATATGATCCATGTTGTTTCTACCTTATTACTATAACAAGTCATTCTACTATTTTGTAGCATTACTAATTTGTGGGGTTATTCACTATAATCATCAAAACGCTAAAATAAAATCAGAGGTAACAACACCGAAAGGTCTTGTCGAGTTTTTAGAACCATTGTCGAGGATCAAACCTAGGTCACCCAATAGTGTCATTACCATTGATGGTGTTTCCTTGTTTGTAATTTTATAGCTCATTGAAAAAATAACTATGTATATTAAATTGTAGTATAAGATGTGTTACTACTAAGGTTAAACCATAATTAATAGATAATCATAGTGATAACTATTTACCAAATTTTTCATCACCATGAAATTTTTGAGATCATTTAAAAATTTACACTAAAATTAAAGACTCAGTGAAAAGAAAAAAAATAAGAATATAAAATATGATATAATATAATAAGAGGGAGGAACATTTTTCAAAAGGTGGTTTTACTAAATAAGTAATTAAAATTTACTCAAAAATAATTCAACTAAATTATTGCAAGATCATAAAAAATTTAACAATAATTTGTTCAATTACTATTGAAACTAAATAAGAATCAAACACATCATGATCTGAAAATATTTATTTAAAAGAATACTTTAGATTGACCATAGGAGTTGGAGAATAACCCAATCCAATATTAAAAAATTACCAACCTCTATCATACTTGGGTGAATTAATTATTCATCAAATTAGTTTAATTATTTAATAAAAAATAAAATTATAATGTAAAGTGTATCATAATCCTAATAATAATAATTGTTCAAATAGTGATGATGGAATTAACTCATGTTGTAAAAAATCTATTTCTTACCAATTATAATCCCTCAAATGAATTTATCCATTCAACACTATATGATCATCATAATTGAATATTCTATATTCCATGGGATTGAAGATAGAAAATAGTTAATAAGGAATATATATTTGAATTAATAGAATGAAAATATCTAGATTTATAGAATGAAAACAAATATAGGAAAAAAACAAAAATACTAAAATCCTAATTATAAATAGCCTCAGGAAAAAAAATGGATCTCCTAGTGTACAAACTCACATTCCATGTTTCTCAAATATCCTATAAAAACTCAAATCTATATATAATCCTTATGATCAATTTAATCGATATTTTAAAAAAAATATGCACAATTAAAATATATTTTTCAAACCTTGTCTCGACATTTGGATGACATGAATATTTTAATAGGAATAAACTACATCTATTCATGTGAATCCCTTGAATTTCCAGGAATGGTTTGAGATGTTTTATCTCTAGATCAAAGAAAAAACATCTCCATGTATATTTAAAGTTCACATATCATAATATTTTAGAAAATTACATATCATCATGGGATGATATAAAATGCATTGAATAAAATCTAATATGTATGTTCATTCATAACACAACCAAAATCCTTCACATAATGAAATAAAATCCTGAAAAAACCTCCCCACTACAGTTTCCATTCACAGTAAGAAATGGTCTCTTTGCACCAAGAATGAACCCTCAAAATAAATTTATTTACTATCAATATTTTTTATCCATGATAAAATAATTATGTAACATTAAACTACATATCAAAATTTTAAGGGAATTCCATGATTACACAACTTCATAGAACCTTTAAAGAGATTCTATTTACCTTCATGCAATTCCTTTATCCTTCTCATAGAATCCATGATAGGAATATATAGAATTAAAATTTCCTTCATTACTATTATGAAATTACTAGGACCATTAAATAGTAGGATAAACCATTATGCACCTTTAATTTAACATTATGGTACCCAGAAATTACATTTACATCACCTATACATTACCTTTATGCAGTTTCTCTCATGGAGTGATGTACTTGGACATTACATGAACTATATGAGGATCATTGTCTTCACTAAATGGTGTCACATTGGATTTCTATAGATTTAGTTGTCATCCTAGGTTAGTCCCAAAATTTTTAGTAATGCATCTACTCAAACCCTAGTTCTATAGTTGTAATCATATTAGATTCCAGCAATCTGTAATTGGTGGGGATATATGGTACATGAGGTGGTGAAGATGATATCTTGGGTGATTGAGGAGATGTGAGAATAGGCTCATATAGTATAATTTTTTCTTATTGTGAATAACTTTTAAACATGATATCCCACATTGATTTTATTATAAGATGACTCTTGCTTTATATATGTGCAAATGAAGGAAAATTATTCATTGAGAAGCCTCGAACCCTCCTCCCATACTTCCTAAATACCAACACATACCCATATTGATACTTCCTTTAGTCCTCTAATATTGTTTCAAGTTCCAACCCACACTAGGGAACATTTTCTTCTCTTATCCCATGAATTTTCCCTTTAACGTTTCCTCCATGGCATGTTAATGGTCCACCTTTTTCACCCTAAATAAAATATTTTCCCCATTAATAAAAATCCATCCAAACTATATATATATACAATTTCCCAAAAATTACCTTTAAATACTTTTTAACCATACAATAATAAACAATGATAAATTTTGAACAAAATAATTGATGAATTAATAAAATTATTGAATTTAATTTTAAAATTTTATTCATGAAATATTGGTATCAAATACCCCCACCCAAAATTCATTTCTCATTCTCTGTAGAAATATAAATATATTTAACATAAAGGATATGTACCACAATAATTGAAATATTAAATTAATAATTTTCATATACAAACAAGTTATAAATAAGGATTATAAAATAAAAAAACTTAATAGATACATAGCCAAAATCACACATTATCTATAAATCATAACTCAAAACATTTTTCTATTTCACTCACATCATATAACCACTCATCTATATTCATTACATTTATGATTTACCTCACTATAATTACATTTCACTCATCACTATTTATCATATAATTGAATTTATTATCTATATCAATTATCCTATACTCTATTGGTCACATGGACGTCAATTTTAATTTCCTACGAGGCCACTAAAAAGTAATAATTTATATTTAAAAAAACTAATTAAAATGACTAATTAAATTTAATTAATATAGACTTAGATTTCAAACCAATGAGATGGTGAATATAGATTTTATAGATTTAATTAAATTGATATAGATTTATTTATAAGTATATCGATGAAACAGATTAGTTTTTATTCAATAAGATAAGAAAAACTGAGCTTTACAATTCAATGTTCATGTGATAGTGGAGTCATGTGATGATTAATTTAGTTATGTTATTGTCAGAGTTGAGGCTATTCATGTCCTTGGTCTTGGTAAATTCACTATAACATTGAAATTTTTCCTTTTTCAAGCTCAAGTACATTGGATGATTAAAGGGTCAGCTTCCATGATTCCATGTCTAAATAGAACTACTCTAAACTATATATTGATAATTAATAATCTTGGGAAATTATTATTTCAATTAAAATTACTTTCCATATTCAAATGTTAATGGTAATGAAATAAAATGAGGAAATATATTAAAAAATGAAGAGTGATTTCACCACCCAACATAAACCAAAATGAAAAAAAAATCACTAACACAATCCCCCTTCATTACCTCTCTCATTAAAAATGTTGAATTACACCATCATTAAAGTCATGAGAGGTTTATAGGGGAAAAGAGATGAAAATTAAATCCTAAATAAAAAGTGGAGTAGCCTGGATGAAGAATTTGTAGGATTGAAACACTTTATAATTAGGGATAGGCTTCATTATTCGATGCCTTTGAAGAAGTATCCTGGTGTTGTATTTATGGGAATAAATGTACCTTCGGTCATCTAAATTTAAATAAATTAATTTAAAATTATATATATATATATATATATATAAATAGTCCAATCTGAGGGGTACTGAGTCAATTAATTTATAATTTTTTAATGATTTTCAAAAATCAGATCTTTATAAATGTTGTCACTTAGTTTCACAGCATGAAAGAGGGTTTCACACCATTAATTACCATGCATCCTCTTCCTTTTAATTATTCAGGGATTATCTTCATTTACTAAATATTTTCACATTAATTAAGTGAATTTTGGTTTCATTGCATGAATGATGTTTTCAAGAATCAAGTTGTTTCATTTTTTCTTCTAGAGACCTCTTTAATCCATAAACTCATAGCTCAAACATCTCAGGGTGTGAATTGGATTTTCATGATGTGAATCATGTTCATCACTAATTCTTCTATTAGACATTTAATTTGAATTAAATTGAAAGGAAAAATTATAAAAATGAATAAAAAAATAACCTAGAAAGATTAAAAATTTTAAATCTAAAAACCAAATAGTTTAAAATTTAAAATACATGCATAAAATAGAGACATCAAATCCCCCACACATTAATTCAAGGTTTCCCTAAAGAATTAAATCTCAAAAAACTGAAAAGGATTGTAACTATACCATGATTTAGTCATAAATAAAAAAATAAAGTGATTAAATATTGAATTATATTTTGAAGCATTACATGAGAAAAATTTCATTAACACCTCATTTTTCAATGAAATAACACAAGAATATATTTTAATTTTTATCTTTTGAATTGACCATGTTTTTCCTTCATCCATTCATATTTCTCAACACATAATCATTGTTCATTCCACTTTCAATTTACCTCAGTTTAATTTATTTTAACTTGTCACTCAAGGAATAAATATAAAATTAGTTTTTCTCTTACCTCAACTCATGCCCCTTATTGAAGGCTTGAAATGAATCTACTTTCTCAACCCCATAGAAACAAAAATTAAAATTAATCATGAGTTATTTACCATTGTGATAAAATGATTATGATACATTGATTATGTGGGTATAGATTTAGAAATTTTTAATCTAAAAAATAATGATATTATAAAGGAACATTTTATGATAATATAAAAAAATAGTGAAAGATTTTCCCCTTAGGAATGACATCTCGCCATTCCTTAAAACTCAAAGTATGTTAAAAATTCAATGAAGCATAATGACTGAGGAAACCACTAGATATTTAATTTTTAATTTTTTTTAAATTTGAACTTAGTAATATTCTCACATTCACCACCCAAGGACAAAATATAAAAATTTTAGGTTAATTAAACAATGATTTTTGACAATCCAAATATCAAAAAAAAATTTATTTTATTTTTTTCAAAAAAAAAATAAATAATGTGAAATGAATAATAATCATGAAACTTTTTGAAAATTCCTCTAAAAATACCCATGAAATTTTCCATTTCAATATGTACATCTATTAAAACATGGCATTATATCCCACACAGTTGTAATTTTTATTGTCATTTAAAATAAGAAATGGGTGGAAATGGATAAATTATGATTTTAATGTGGTTATTATCAGAAAATTCTATTCTGGGATTCAATGGAATTTATAAATGATCAATATAAAGGTGTGTCTCAGGATATTTTATTATTTAAAATATGCCTCAATTAGATTAAAAGTTTTTTTATAATCATATCTTATATAATTTGAAAACCAATTTCTATAAGAAATCATACCCAAGTCTCCCAATAAATATATTTATGAAAGAATATGAAAAATAATGCATAGATATTTTCCTAATAATCAGAACATTAGAATAAGAAAATAAATCATATAAATTTATATAAATAATAAAATCAATTAATATAAATTTCAAAATTTCAAGGCCTATAAAACATCAAAATGATGTCATTTAAAAAATTAACCATTTCACCCAATCATGATTGATCAAATCAAATTCCGCATGTTCATCTCTACTTATCCATGAACTAATTTGCCTCATTTAAATTTAATGATTTTTTAAAAACATAGTATGATGATTATACTCATTAGGTTTTTCTTTTAGTTTGATGATTAAATCAAAAAATAAAATATGGGGATTTCATTTTTACATTAAAAATTACTTAAGAAGAAATATAGAGGAGTAACCAAAAATACTAAAATAAAAACTCATACTCCACTATTGAAATATATTTATAAGTATTTCTAATAAAAATCCCAATTATTTTATTATACAAGTTCTATTATTCTAGGTTCATAATGTGAACTATCATTTTATGTTGTGAATTTATTGCAAGAAGAATCTTTAATTTCCTTCATGCTACTTTCTTGTGCCTTCATTGAGGACCAAAAAAGGAGAATACAAAAAAGTGAATGTTCCGACCCTTTTCAATAGAACTCAAAAAATATATGGAAATGAGTCTTAAACCCAATAAAATAGAAAATAAAAACCCTAAAATACTCTGGTTTCATCCCAAAATTATATTTATTCAATTTTATTGGATCTAACTTGCATATCCTTAGCTCAAGTAACATGGGGTAAGATGGAAGTTTCTCAATCTAGATCCAAAAATTTTATCATATTAGTTATCTTTAACTATGTAGTACACCTTCCTTTCTTTGAAACTAGCTTTACTCTTATTGTGGTTAACACCTCCTCTTTCTCCACTTTTACAATCCACATATTATTCATTAGTACAAAAAAATAATTTCAAGATTGTGAACCATATAAACCTCTTGAACCTCTTAAATGTTTTATTTTACATGATATTCCAACATTATTGGTAATCATACATGTAGATTTGTTTTTTTATTATCAACTTTTACTTATACCTTCATAGTATTAGTGATATAAAATTCATAAATAATGGTCACCGTTTGATCTTCCACAATATCATCTTTTGCATCATAATTCTCTATCACCCAATGTATGTTAAAACTAACCAGAACATTTCTTATTACACAAGATATATCATTACTTTGGAAATAGATAAATTCACATAAAATAAATAAGAATGGTATGACTATAATAATTGGTTTCATCTCCCCATCCATATCCAATGTGTGAAATTATACATGGTATTAGAACATTTTCACCTTCACTGAAATTTCTTCAACGAGTCCACATTGGTACTTCACTATTGACACTACTAGTTATAGTGTATTCTTTATGGTCTTCAAATCTTCAAATCTTATACTCTTGATGTTTTCATAGTAAATTATTTTCATGATTGAACCTATGACACACAAATTAATTCCAATCTTGTTATACCTAACACTAATAAGAATTTTAAAGATACTAGATCTTATTGTTTCATCCATAAATCTATTGACATAGTAGTTTAACAATAAAATTTGAGTGGGATAATTATTATTTCCACTTGCATATTCTTATTAGTTATTTTTTATTTCATGAACACTCCATATATTAGAATTTTTTTGATGGATTTTCTAAAATGAATGTTAATGTGAAGTTTTTAATATTTTTAATAGGATTGATTCATTTTAAATTTAATTTCCCTTAATTCAACCTCCTTGGAAATGGTAGTCTCAACGTGAATGGAGGGGGTTCTTCTATTACTTCTTATAAATATACTTTTTGTTTTATTACTTATATTTTCTATATCAATTCTGACTTTTCATTACTCATTTTAGGTTTTTATTATATTATTTACCTACTTCATAGGGTGATGATATTTAAATCAACGCAAGGGTTGAGTTTTAGGTATCTCAGTAGTAATCATCTTGGCCTCTATTAATGTTTCATAGAAATTTTGTTTACTTGAAATTACAGGTTCCATAATGAATTTTTTTATCTATTGAGTCGTCCTATAGCTTCTCAATGGTTTCTCATTGATCTCTTGAGTACACTGTTAGTTATTTAATAGTAGCACCAGTGGTCATCATGAACATAAACAAGGATTCATCTAGTGTGTTCATTTAGATTTGATGTACCAATATTTTTTATTCTTCAAAGTTAAATAATAATTTATAATATCATATTCATTATTATTGTGTTCTCAAAACTTGAAAATTATTACATCGATTGTAATCAATATAATTAAATTCCTTAGTATATATGCAATGGCGTTATTGTTGGCCTGTTATGGTGTCCATAATTTTTTGTAACATTTATATATGGGAAACCATCTAATAATTGCTTTTGTCTATATGGATGCATGTTATTTAAGTTCCTTCACTTTTCCACTATAATTTTTCACTTTCTATCATGTTTATTAAATGTTAACTTTCCTTTTGTGATTTATGCAGTAATGATCCACTTATTACAATATCTAGTATTGTCATGTTTCATGATATAACCATTTATAAAAAATTTGAACTAATAAACATATTCCAATTATATGATGAGGAAATTTTCTAATTATGAATTTTAAGATATCCCATTCATTATAATCTAACTCATCAATAAATTTCAAAATTTTAAAATAGTGTCTAAAATATTTATTGATTTTGACGGGGAAAAGAATTAGGTGAGAATGTTTCTTTCTATCTCATCCTATATGGTGATATAATGGGATGGAAATCTTTAAATCCAAAAATGTTATTTCTATTTTAATTAAAATATAAAAATAAAAAATCCTACCATGTCACATTAATGTTTTTCAAATTAAAATGTACAACAAACATAAATAATGTTCACTAAGTGTGTGTTTGGATATTTGTGTGGTAAGCCATAAGGTTAAATTGTATTTGAGATTATATATATTTTATGATTTTTTAACACCCTAATATTTTATGATATATTTCCCCTTTTTAAATTTTAAATTCTCAATTACTTCCTTAACACTCAACACTGATATTCAAGTGAATTTTGATATACTAAAAAAATATCCATTTAAATATGAATGTTATATCTTAGAAATTGAATTGGAGGATATTAATAGGATTTAAATCAATATGAAATATATTTATAATGATTATACTCAGTAAAAATTTATGAATTAATTATTATTAGATAAGAACTCTATTTTTACTGAACCCGTTTTATGCTTCAAAAAAATTTTTTCTTTAAAAATGGGTTGTATTGATTTTTTAGGTGAATATTATAATTAATTTATACCAATTTTATAAATTTTATTTTATTTAGTGAGTATAATTTTTGAAATCAAAATTTCAATATAATCATAGGGTTAATTGTTTTGTTTTTTTCAAAAATAATAATTTTTAGTGAATACTAAAAATTGTTAATTTTTATAAAACAATCATTTCTATCAATTTTAAATTACCATGATTTTTTTATATTTTATTTCAATGAAAATTTATAGTCATTTAATTATATAAAATCTAATTAAATACATATGAATAATTAGTATAGTTTTTTTTTTCATAGGTTCATTTTTATATTTAAAAACGCAATTTTTGGAAAACTTATTTTCATTCTGTTTTACGCATTTATATTAAAATTTATTTCTTCCACTTGAATAATTTGAATATAAAAAAAATTGTTCCATTTTTTGAATCATCTGGTTCATATTTGGTAAATTGGTCCCTTTATTTTTTATACATTATTAATAGTGACCATAGTAAAATTTATCACCACAATAAGGGTTTAATAGGTAAAAATATGTTAAAATTGTTGGGTAAAACCTTAAAATATCTGTAAAACTTAATTTTCTCCTATTTGATAGGTTTTTTCTCAACCAAATATTTTCGTAGATGCTAAATAACAAATTTTAAAAAATAATTTTGAATTTGGGAACCCAAGTTGACCTTTTATGAGAGATAAGTTATATTTTATTTATATATTATACTATTTTTCTATTTGTAATTAATGGAATGGTTGTAATATTCTATTCTGTTTTTTATTTCTCCAAAAGTATAAAAAAATATCATATTATGTTTTTTTAAAATAAATTTCATAGAAAACAACTTATTACGTGATTTCAAGGTGAAATAAATGTTACTCTTAAATCAATTATTTTATTAAAAAATTGTTTTCCATGCATTTTGTGTTATTATATTAAAATTAATTTATGAGACCTATACAAATTGAATAAAGTAAAATATATTAAATATTTTCAATTAGGATTTCAAAATTTGGATACATGTTTCCTTTAATTCTTCTTCATATAATTATGTTATCTTGGTAAAATTTCAAGTTATCCCTTTTAAGGATTAAATGGTTTTAAAGTGGTTTAACTAAGAGATAATAATTAAAATTTATCAAAAACATATAAAAATGTGATTGTTTGAATTTATTTATACCCTATAAAATATTAAATTATACTTTTGGGTTCCATATTTAATCTTAAAATTATTATGATATATATATTACTCAATATTTTAAACAATTCAAAGTGTGTCATTTAACTCACATATAAAAGGAACCACTTAACCCTCGTTATTCACAGTTTTTGAGCACAATAGATTAATAAATTATTTCCACAATAAAAATTATATATTTATTACCCACTTACTAGAGCTTTTCTTATTACCACTATATCATTTATTTTAGGTTTAAGGTGTGTGTCAAAGGGGGTTTCTCAATAAAGAAGTATAACTCTTAATTAAGTGCTTTAAATTTTATTTTTTCTTGTACTTAATATAAATAAATTTCACCACGCTAAAATTATGAATCAATTATAATGAACATACTAATATGATATTTTGAATATTTTAATGCCATTATCCACCTAATTTAGAAAATCTAGTAAAGGGAAACTTCACTCATGTGTATATGTGGACTTGCATCTCCACGAATCAATGCATTTCTTTTTTTATCACCACAATTCATGGTTAATTATTAAAATGGACTTAATATTTATATATATATTATCTATGAAATAATTATTATTTAATAATTATATATTTTTGACAACTTCTTTACCTTAATACCACCAGAAAATGATAACATGCTCGTTCTTACATGTAGACTACCACATTCATAAAGGAATGTGATTTCTTTTTCATTTCTAATTTTAAAGGATGGTAATATTGATAAATTTAATTACTATATATTATATTTATAATAATATAATTTTTATATAACAATTAAATATTATTTTCCTTTCTTTTCTCTCATCCACTGAAAAATAAAAGTCACCCGTCTGTATGTATGGACTATCATCTCCACAAAGTTATATAATTATTTTTTTCCTAACCAATTAATAAGAACATTAATAAATGAATATATAATAATTACTTATGATACTAATGGAATTATTAACATTATTTATATGAGCAATATAGAAGTACTAAGACTTTAGAATTGAAACATGCATGAAAAATAAAGCAATTATTACAATAAACATTAATTTTAACAAAGAATTATTAATTAATAGATGAAAATATGTTATAAAAAAATATATATTGTATGATATATGATTATGGTTATTGAATATATATATATATATAATATTTTTTATATAATATTTTTCTATTCTTACAAAGTAATATGGGACTTTAGGTAAGGTGATTTATCATCTCACTTTTATTTCTGGGAGACATATTCAATATTTAAAAATTGTTTCATTTGTGTGGTGTATATATTGACATGAATATTTTTTATAATTATTTTATAGAAATTAATTTTATTAAAAACCAATATATTTTTGTATCTTTTCTAATATTTTGATTTAGATATTACCCTTATAATAATTGATTTATGTTTAAATCTAGTTTTAATAAGGATGGTTTATGAATGAATTTACATTGATGAAATCATATGATACTTATCTGATAAAACAATTCAATTTTATTCACCCCTATTTATTCATGTAATTTTCAAGTAATAGTTCTATTTTCTTCTCTTTAGAACTTAAAATGGTCAATAAAATGTTTTTAACAAAAATAGAGTATTCCCTCCTTGGATAGTAATTATTTTCTTCCATGTCCAGGTTTTCATTAAAAAAATTCAATAGTATTTTTTTAATATCCTATAATATTTTAAATAAATCTTTACTCATGTTTTACTTTCTATATAAATGTTCAATGAAAAATTCTTGATGTTTTAAAAATGAGGTACATCAGTCTTTTTACCAAAAATTTGAAAGGGACATTAGTTTTAATATACACATCATAAAAATAATTTTCATCCATCATGAACTCTTAATATTTTAATGTTTAACAATTAATTTTTCATTTTTTTCAATGAAAACTATTTCCTTAATATTTTGTAAAAAAATTATTTTAATAATTTTATTTCAAAATGATAAATAGTTTTTCTCAAGAAATATTCTAGTGCTCTCTTAAAGGAATTTTTTCATCTATGATAACATCCACTAAAATTAATTATAATTCTATAGGTATGTGGTATTTTGATACCATCCACATTCTTTATCTAGGTAGATTATAATGATGATGGTATAGAGAAGGCTCTTTAAATCCTGTTTATTTCCCACATGCTAATTATGTTTGTATTAAACCTTTTTGAAACTTTTTTATTTTCCCTGGGATATGATATAATGTTATGATAAATGTTTTATGATCTATTGAAATATATATGTATGATTTTAGTTATGTGATGAGTGTGCCTAGAATTATATAGGCCTCAAGTTCATTGTGTAAATATGGATATAACTCATGAGATAATTTTGTTATGTGTGAATCTAAATTTAGGCTCAAAATATTATTTTTGGACCTAGTATCATGTCCATAAGTTTATGTATAGACTTAGTTTCATGTCCTTAGGTATATGTATATACCATTTTTTATTTCCATGTGTTTAAGTGAGGATCAAATTTCATGTTCTTAACTTAATGAGTGAACCTATTTCACTTTAAATATATGCACAATGTCATAATATTGTGCTTTTACACATTCCTATGTTTATTATATGATCTCATGGATCATGATTGATTATCTATGATTCCAAAAAATTATGAAATGTTTTTTTATCAAAAAACATGTTCCATGATTTAGTGTTTTTTATTTGATTTATTGGTTATATTTATTATAATATATTATCATTTTTTCTTTCCCTTGTGCTTATATTATACTCACATAGGACCATCGTCCCATCTCAATAATATTTAGAATTAATGATAATTTTATGCCACCTTTCAATATGTTTCCTTACCTAGGTTATGATGAATACATTTAAGTATGGTATGTTGAAGATGATGTACTATATGGAATGTTATTTAATGGAGATTTTGAATAAATTTCATGAAATAAAATTATTACGTATTTAGTCTCCAAATACACCAAACCTTTACAGTTTGATAATGGATCACGAGGTTATATAATTAATATTCATAAAATCAGATGTAATATTTTAATATGAAAATTTTTAGTGTCTATAGTTGGTATTCGATTAATTTTTAGTTAATATTTAGATATAAGGGTTAGAATACATTATAGAAAACCATTTGGATAAGTATAAGTATATGATAATGCATAGATTGGGTGGTTTTCATAGAAAATACATCCCCTTATAGATACATTAATGTGGATGTAGTTTTTAAAATATGGACATAAGGTTAAAAAATATGAAATGGAAATATTGGGTATTAAATAGATCATCAACTATTCATGTTGAGTGGACCTAAAATTTCACAACTGGATAGATACTTCATAGGGACATTCATGGGTCAATTCACATTTTATTTATGAACCATTGTGAAAGATTTTAATAGATAATTACCAGTAATGGCCTAGGATACACATAATTTGCCATATATTGAGAATAATGTCTCATTGTGTTGGGAATATCAAGAATTCATTGATATTTGATATTTGATTATTCCATCAGAATTTTATAGATTGATTATTCCACTATGTTTTTAGTATTAGTCAATAAAGAGAACCCAAAGTAATAATGTGAAAAATGAATGTGATAGTCAATTAAATGGTATTCATCATGAGAAACCAAATGTATTAGGATGTAGGACGTAATATCTTATTACTATTATCAATCAACCCACTCAATATATGAGTAGTAATGTGGGTCATGTTAAACATTTGAATGCACCAAGGAGAGAGAAACATTACATTGGTCTTATTTTGGAAAAATTCCACCCTATATTATAGGATATCTAATCCCATAGGTTATAATAAATGTTCAATGATATGGAATATATATTTTAAATTCTTTAGTGCTCGGGCCATGTGATTGTTTTATTGGTAATATATCTCTTGGAACAAAAATATAATCACTGGTGGACTCTTATCAAGAATACAAGGTAGGAATAAGAAATAAACTCCATTAAATGGGTGGAATTTAAGATGGTATTATTCAATAAGAATATTCCTTGAAATATTCAAACTAAAATGAATATAGAATTTATAGATATGAAATTGTAGGATGATACATCCATTGGTATATATGAAGAAAATTTTACAAGACTTGCAATGTTCACTTCATATTTTATCATTGACATGGAAAGAAATAATGATTGATTATTTAGTATTTTAAAACCAACTCATCAAAATAAACATTCTATAAAATAATTTGGAATCAGTGAATAAATATTTTTATGTATACTCAATGTCATAATTGAATTTGGAAACCCTCATGGTTTTGGTGATAAGAAAAAGAATATGGGGTTCCATGGAATCTCTAGTGTTGTTTCACATGGAGGGATGAATTTGTTTCAACCTCCTGCATGAAAAAAATGTGGAAAGGATAACACCGGTGATTTAATAAAGGGAAAAAGAAGATGTTTCATGTTTGGGAAGCCTAGACATCAAGCAAATGAGTGTCAAACAATGTGAAGTATCCATTCAATTAAATGAATAGAGGTAAATTTTGACTAAATACACCACATACACTTTAGTGATTTAGATTAAAGTAGTTTGGTAATTATATTTATCAAATCCCTAATCTATGGGAAAATGAAGACAATAAACCTCAATAAACTCTATATTCAATGTAAAAAGTGATATATTAAGAAATTACAATAGATTAAGTGAATCATCATAATTTGGGTACATTTATACTAAATTATAGAGTTTGGGATTCTGTGAGGATGTTTGTATAGATATTACCTATAAAAATTTTATTGTTTATAATTTAGTGGAAATTGATATTATTATGTGAACTTATTATCTCTCTATACAATGATTCCATATAATTATTAAGAATAATGAAATAAAAGTTTTTTTATAGATCATTCTATGATCATATTTCAGCATAATGATGAACCTAATCATCGGATGGAAATATTATGGCCTATGATTGGAGTTTATTTAATGAGTAAATAGTGAATTATCTTTTTTGAAAGCATATATGATTTTATTAAGTCTTTATTTTTTAAAATTATTTGTATATTTTAGAGAATATATAATCAAATCATATACATTTCTGTTATAAGACTTTATGAGTGATTGATATTATTTAAATATAATTATTAATTTTATCATGGAAGGATATGAGATCAATTAATTATGATTTCTTGGTTTCAATATTGGGTTGGGATATTTTAATGATTTTTTAGGTAATTTACTTATGTATAATAACCCAAATCAACTCACCCTAGACAATAACTTGGCCATTTTTTTCACAAGTCCAAATAATAGCTACCTCATACACCAGGGGATACTAACTAGCAGTGGGGGTCTAAGGTGGTGATATGAGGAGACTATACATCCATATAAGAGTGTGAGATAAAAATATAAATAACCAATGATCATACACATCAAAGTATAAATAAATAATAATTCAACTAAACATCTTACAATTAGTTTAAATGTAGTAAATTCCAAACTACCAAGTCATATATATATATAACTAATTTCACACTAGATTTATCTTGTATACAATATAAACAACTAGGAAAAAAGAATATCTAAACCATTCACTACTACAAACTATGAACCATGACACAAACCCAGTGTCAAAAACCCTCTTGAGCTACTCTTTCCTGATCACAAGCCTTCACATGAGAAACTAAACTTTATCATGAAATCTTATGTCTCTTCTTTATATAGAGGTAATATATTATCATACTAAAAGAATAGATAAGGTGTTCAAAAACATTGAGGTGTATGTCTAGGAGGAGAAAAATAAATATAATTTTTTCACCCCCAATGATGAACCTATAAAATAATTTACTAAGTTAATTCTCATGAAATATTCTTTTACTAAAAAAAACACAAAAAAAATAAAGAAAAATAAAACTAATGTTGATCCTTCGGTCCGTGACCACAATCATCCATACTTGCATCTACTGTTTCTAAGGTTTCTCTAAGAACCTATGGATGACTATACATCCCAAGTAATATGTGAGATCCATTTTTATATATTCCCAAACCCAAAACTCTTGACTATACTTATTATCTTTTACTTGGTACCTCAATGAAAAATTCCTTGTTACTCATACCATATCTAGTTATTATTCATTCTTAGAGAATCATTTTGGAACAAAAAGAAACTATGGTGAGAATAATTTTAAATAATTTAATCTGTGGATGTTGAGTGTTGTTTCCAACACCCTAAACCACATATTTGAATATATGTATCTAACACACTAAAACATGGAAGAGGATTAACATATCGAACACCCTAAACCATAAATTTGGAGATCCTTGTCCAACACCCTACATAATGGATGTATAGAGTAATATCCAAAAAACAAAACCAATTATGTGGAGCATCATGTCTATTATTCTAATAAATATAATATAAATTCTATTCCATCTAATATCACCCAATTCTATTTAATTTCATGTTCACCAATATTATATATATTAGTGGAACACCATGTCCACCAATCTCATCTATATCTGGGGAATTCTATGTCCACCAATCTCATCCATGTTTGGGTATTTCAATATCCTCCAATATCCTACATATATATTGGATACCATTTCCACTAATCTTATACATATATATGGAATGAAATTTCCTCCAATATATTCTATATCTATGAAACTCCTTTTATTCCAATATCATTCATGTCTATGGAATTCCATGTCCACCTTTCCAACCAAGGATTTAGCGCATCATGTCCAACATCCCAAACCACATGAAAAACTATTGGTGTCTAGATTATCATTATGACATCTAAAACACATTCATCATTTCACAAATACAATGTATAGAACCTAATTTAGATAAATCATACATATAAAAGGCCTAATAAATACCCACTTTTATCCTCATCAACTTATCTCTATTGTAATTTCAAATCATTTTAGGTTCGAGGTGGAACCTAAAGTGATATCTACCCAACCACAAACCACCATGGGATCATTATATCAATATTAAACCACATGGGTCCTCTGATTCAACACATAATATTATTAATCCCTCTTTTAATCCTTAGAATAGGTACATAAGTAGAGGAATCCTTTTTAGAATCCATACTCACAACTAATATCTCATGATAATGTCTGTCAATCGGGGGGTCATATATCCAAAAAATCATTGTCTAGAATCTCACAACCTTATTGGAAATAAAAAGGGTTAAACCATATAAGAGAGATGGTCTCAATACCATTCCCTTTTTCATCCTCCCAAGGTTAGCCTGAACACCCAACATATCTATCACCTTGACTCACAACCCAATCTCACTTACTAGTGATAATACCATTCCAACACAAATCGATAAATCTAGAGAGACCATATTATGACCTCAAATAATTATAATGAACATTTCCTAGGTCTCATCCCATGTCTCACACTTAGGAGATAGTTGTATTCAATTATTATAGTAAAACCTAAATTCTGTAACATACTCACCTCGACTACTTTTTAGACATCCTCAAAACACCCCAATGGGACCACCTTCCTATTCTATGTGAAAAATACTAATAATTGTATTATCATGTTTCAAATTATGATTCAGCGGTGAAAAATCACCCAAAAACCTTAAATAGGTTAGAAGGGAGTAATACACAGTGTGTACCCTAAGTACACAAAATGTACTACCAAACCCTTCAACTAGCCATGTACTTCTACATGTCCTAGGTACACCCAGGGTTTAGATGATTACTACCACAAGGACAAGAAATACATGGGGTATGGTCATGTATGATTACATGGCCTAGGAATAATGAGGCTCTGGTTTTATAAATCCATATAGAAATTCACTCAAGACATGGGGTGTCTTCCCAGGTACTCCAGCCACATGTCCATGTCCCACCACATGCTTTGTACTTATAAAACATTTCATTTAGTTACAAAAATACATCTTCCCAACTAATCAAATTCATCATAATGTTCCACTAAATTGTGTGTACTCCATGTGAAAAAAAAAATATACTTCCCAAAACAATACCTTCCTTAAATAGGAAGAACACACGACATTTTTTCTTGAAACTACATGTCAAGTGAATAGTATCTTCAAATAGGAAACCCCTAAAAACATCTAGAAGAACCCATTCGTACATAATTGAGAATATATAAACCACGTTATTTAATAAAAAGTCACTAAAGGGATTTATAAACTAAATAAGAAATCTGTAAGGATGAAGAAATAAGACACAAAAAAATGTCTATCCTCATAGTGAAAACACCAAAGATTCAAGTCCAAAACTGTTTCTTGAAGTTTCTAAACCTTGATCTCGTCTTGATAGTTTCCTTAGACAAAATTTGATGGAACCACCTCCTCCTCCTCCTATTATTCTAGTCATTCCATAAAAAGGAGGATCCATCCCCCAACACTTCCATGAATTGAAAGGAAATGTGGGGAGATGTTTTAATTGATTGAACCAATTAATTAAATAATTAAATTAAATTCCCATTTAAAACACACCTTCTGATTCTAAGAACCTGAAGTAGGTTTACACATCACCTGAGTAAAAACCATAATTCTAGAGTGAACTATGGAGTTGGAATACCAATATAAATCTCTATTAAAAGAACATCACCACCAGAATTGAAATGAATAATTAAATATTAAAAATTCCACTAAAATTGGAACAATATAGAACTCCACAGACACATATCCAAATATGAATTCATTATTCTCAGACCAATGAAGTGGTCCGAAAAATTAATAGGAATCATATTCTTGGGGAAATTAACATTTTACCCTTCTTGATAATTTGAAACAACAAATTAAAATTATCACTCAAATTAAAAATATAAAAAAACATAGATCCTTATATCCTTGACATCATAAAAAATATTGTCATTGGGAAGCCTCATTTGTCTTCCAACTATACATACCAACCCACCTCAGTCATCAATTCATGATCAACTCATTATGGTCTACTTTTGGGTGACAACTGAATTCCTTTGTATAACTCTATTGATAAGGCATACAATCCATAAAAGATCAAGACAAAAATTTCCAACATAAAAAAACTTTTAAGATAGTGCCTAACCACATCCATTCATCTTGAGATGTCAAAGAATAATCCAGATCTCATCATCATACTCATGGTTTTCCCCACCATATATTTCAACCTATTATGGAAATTTCCAATCGAAAGCACTTACCACCATTGTAACTGCCCATAAAAAATATTTAGTAGTCTGAAAACCCACTAGGTGTTGTTCCAACAATATCCCCGACCCAACCTACACAATAGGTATTTATATATCCTTGATAAAAACCTCACAGGAGGCCCTACATCAATCCAGAAGAGGCATTTAGATATCCTAGGTTATAGTTGATTCCATTTTATTTTACATATGATTATGTTATGTAATTTTGAATGATCACATCTATATTGGGAGTATAATAAGATGTCATCGATGAATACCACCCCAACCCAATACCATCCTAGAACATCATGATCATATCCAAAGGGCCCCAGGACACCATGCCCAAAAGACTCTTATCACACCCACATTGTTCCTTAGCCTACTCATGGATACCCACTAAATTGAAGAATTATGTTCATATTATTCTTTACCACCCAATCCATAAAGCAAACAAAATAGGTTTACACCATGTGTTTTTTCATCCATGACCTCTTTAACAACTAATAGTCACACATTCTTGTGTAACTGAAACAAAAAACATAATTTGAATCTAGAGATTCATTCCCCCAAAAAACACATCTCTCAAGACCAACCCACATACCCTTTATCATCTCCATTACAAAAGATCCATCACATAACAATGAGGGCATAACACCTATAAAAAACTATTACCCAGGATAAGAACCTAAATAAACCTTAAAATTTTGAAACTAACCACATTTCTAAAGCACGAGAACATAAGTTCTCCTTCTCCAAAAAAATATACATCCTTTATTACTAAACCCCATACTAGGAAGCATTTTTATTGCTAAAAATTTCCAAAACATCCACTAGTTCCTCATGAACCTAAAATAACTTACACCTTACCTAACCCCTCTCATCGGTCGCCATTAAAGACACATTGCAACAACAGCCCAAACATGAGTTATATGAAAAATGGTCACTATGCTCTCCCATTGAGCCATACTAGTCATGAATAACTATATGTTACAATGTATAACCACCTATGTCATTTCCAAGTTTCTTAAGGATATTGTTTCAATGGTGTTAATCATTATATTTTCGTAATGTCACGAGATATTATCATTCCAAACACCTACTCATAGGGTCCCTCGTAGAAGACAACAAAAATAGACCATCATCTGCAATGAGGGAACACATACACCCCAAAAATATAAACTTAAGACTTCTCCTTGTATGATCAGTCTACACAATAAATTATAAACAATAACCACTCACAACAGCATCCAATAGTTACAAACCTATTCTAAGATGACCAATCAGGGTCACTGTACAATATGTGCATGGGGGAACATCATCTCACTCATCATCATGTGACCCAATAGAGATACACAGGACCAACCATCAGAAGTAAATCCATATAAAATATGGCACATTTGAGTATAATACCACTATGTTCTTATTTGGAGAAAATTTATATGAGTGGTTGTTGAAACTTTAAACCACTAATCCTCCATTGTCTATAAAATCACACACTTCCAAGCCTATTACATATGGATCCTATATTCCTATAATAATGTATGAGATGCATCTTTCATCCAAAGAAAAAGTGTCAAAATCCAATCATTTACCACTTTCTAATGGGACAAGTTCTATAAATCCATCATAAACCATAAAATATGAAAAACAAATTCATATCCCAAGGTAAAAATAAAATAAAAACAAAACCTCAAAAACAAGAACAGTAATCCCAACCATGGTAACTAAGACATCCTACTGGAATAAGTGTTATATGAACACCAATATGATATCTAACATATGTGATGACATGTTTATATATCTTTGATCTACAAAATACCAAATAGTAAAACAACATTAAAGAAACTTCTCTAATACCGCATTATAAAATCTCATCCTTCCTCACTCAAAATAGTAATTGGACTAGTTCCCCCCAAGACCTTGGGCATGCCTCCTCATATTCAAGAGGCTGAAAACTCATAGTGGGGGTATAATGTGGTATTTTGAGGTGATTATACTTCCATATCAAAGTATAAAATAACAATATAAATTACCATGATACATATCATAGTATGTAAAAAAAATAAAACAACTGAATATGCTAAAACAAGAGAAAATTATGTAAATCCCAAACAACCATTTCATGTATAAAAACATTGATCACCCAATTGTATGATCATGTATACAATATGAAAAACTGAAAAAGAATAAATTCACAATTCTATACTTCCAACTTTGATCCATTCCATATACCCAGTCTCTGAAACCCTTATGATCATCTCTAATATGATCACGAGACTCCCTAAGAGAGACACCACATGATAATGTAATCATGGGACTCTGACTTATCTATCTTTCATACGTGATCAACATAAAATAAATAATATGGTGACATGGACATCAAGGTTCATGTATAGGGGGTGAGAAATAAATATAATAGGACACCCCTGATAGAGAACCTATAATGTTCCATTATGAGTTCATGCTCATGAAATATGTCAAGTATAGATAAAAAACTAAAATTATGAAAAATAAGACCATTGTGATCCTTAGGTTTGGGACAATGATCGAGAATACCTAATTAATCCAATACATGGGTGTATCTAAGAATAACTAAATGATTGTGTATCCTAAGTAACATACAGGATAGATGTCCAAGTAGTATTCATACTTAAAGAGTTAGTCGAGCACCAAAAGTTGGGATGCAGAGCTTCATGTCTAGAATTATAAACCATATATGTGGAGTGATAGGAAAAACACCCTAAACTATAGATGTGAAGAACCATTTCCAACTCCCTAAACAATGGTTATGAAGCATCATGTCTAGAACCCTAAACAATAGATGTGGGGTGAAATGTCCAATATACTAAACCATGGATGTAGAGTGCCATGTCCAACACCCAAAAACAATAATGTGTGGCATCATGTTCAATATTATTATCTATATATATGTAATTACAAGTCATAAAACCTCAAACATATATGTGGGATTACATTTCTATTAGTCTCATCCATATTTGTATATTTCCATGTCCACTAATATCATCTGTATATAGGGAATTTCATGTCCATCAATCTCGTTTATATTAAATAAACACCATGCCCGCTAATATTATCCATATCTATAGAATTACATGTACACTATTTGCAACAGAATTTTTGGAACACCATGTCCACCAATATTTTTAGATGTTACAATTTCCATCTATGGTGATTTTGGGCCATGATATTAGTGGTAAAGCTTGAGTTCAAAATTCTTGATGGTCCGACATGGAGTTCTCCATCTGATACTAGTATTTGTAGGATGAGGATGAAAGTGGTGAGTTGTGGTATCGAGTAGCATGGGGGTTTCTGGGTGTGGGAGGTCCAAGGGGCATAGGGTGGAGTCATTTTTATTAAAAATGTGAACAATGAAAAAAACAAAGTCCAAGATCTAAATATTGTAGGCATTACATGAGTGTAAAAATTATAGTCGGTGACATGAGTGGATCAGAGGCATGTACTAGGGTGGGATCCCATATACACATGTGAATATAGAAATGGGATGCACCTCACATGCACAGACCAAGAAGGTTTAGGCCTAAGTTATGCATCACCCACAGGTTCCTCCTCACTGGCCTCTCCTTGAGCTCCTCTCTATGGTCTCATGCACACCTTCCACCCCATCTAAGATATCTCAGTGTCCTTCTTAGTAGAAAAACCTCTTTAGGATGTTATCTATTTGGTTTTGGGTTACCTGATTGAGGGATATCTCGGTTTGGCCTAATTTTTACCATAAATTTGTTTGATAATACTTATAAAATTCCTAGAAAATATTAAAATAAATTTAAAACATAAAATTATATATAATTTTACTCATTTCAACTAATTTTCAATGTTTCACATAAATTTTCAATATTTAATAAATAATTTAATAATATGGTAATACACATTAAAATCCTTTGTTAATCATTAAATATTTTTTCAAAATATCCATAAAATATTATTGTGTTAGTAAACAAGGTATATATTAACATAACATGAGAATAAGAAAATGAGAACATGAGAATAACTTTTCAAAAAACTTACCCTACATATTATAGATAATAATATTAAGTCATGGAATAAAGCTTCACAGTTCAAAACACATGAATCATAAACAAATCAAATAACATGATCCATGAAAGATTAACATTGGAATAATACATGTATTTTTTCATACACATGAGAATATAAAATCATTTACTTAGTAGTCAAGGATCATTTTGAATACTATTAAAATAGATAGGTTAAAATCACTAAACCATCATAGTATTCATGGGTCACTCTCAAGTCTATCATAGTGGATTCAGTTCACTCCCCAAGCCATTGTAGTAGTCAAGGTTCACACCCCGTACTATCAAAGATGATTGGATTCACTCCCAAAACCATCATAGTAGTAAAATTTCACTCCTAATACTATCATGTTTTATTTTTTTCACTCCCCAAGCCATTTTACTATTCAAGGTTCACTCTAAAGTCTATCTTAGTGGATAGAGTATATTACTAAATTGGGTTCACTCCCCATTAAAATTCTATCAATCTCATGAGATATCAATATTTACCCAATTAATCAGAGAGAGATATAATTTCAGGCCCACCCATAATATAATAAAAAACATAAATATGTGGCCAAACATGATGAATAATTCATCTTATATATAACCATGAAAATATATGGGTTTCATAAACCATTCATCACTTCATTAAAGCGTAAATAATGGAAAATAAATGGATTTAAAAAAAATTATCATAATCATAAACCATCCAAATAAAGAATAAGTATAGTAACCATGGATCATATCCCTAGTAATTTATCAATGAAATCAAGGATTTATTTTTTTTATGAATAGAAATTCCCTTAAGAGATCATGAAAACATTCCCAATGATAATACCCATTACACTTTGAAAATAAAATTTAGAAACTAAACATAAAAAAAAATTGAAAAACATTTTCTATGAAAAATACCCCCATAAACTAATAAAGTAAACTTGGGAGTATTGAGAAGTCATGATGACATGAAATTGTTTTCATTTTGTATAATTAAGAAAGAAAATATTCCTTTTACATTTTTATAAAAATTAAAAAAGTACCTCATTCAAATAAAAGAAGATTACATTTAAAACATTTTTCAAAATTAAAAAGTTGTTAAAAATGCCTTGAAAAACATATGATAATACTAAAAACATTAATTAAATCATTTTTTTAAAACATTTATATGGAAGAAAATTTTCTTTCTATCGAAGAGGGAAATAAAGTCGATTTTCCATATATAAAAATTTCATATCTCTTGAATTTTTAAATAGAGTAAAATGAAATGAAAACTTATAATTAAAAAAATAAAAATAGTATAATAAAATTAATGTGTTTCTTGAGGGGTAGACCATAAAATTTCATCAATGGAAAATTAATCATAAATATTCCTAATAAACCATATGATTGTAGCATAAAACACTTACATATTTGGAAACATTTAATTCATAAGTCCCATAAAATAAATAACTATAGATTGATGGGTAAATCCATATAAATCATAAGAATAATCATAAAATTTATTCATGGGTAGTATATAAACTAGATAAGAGAAACAACTGTAGAATATGATATGTGTCTCATAGAGAAAAAAGTTAGACGAAAATCCCTTAACTTGAGTTCAACTTTCTTCAAACCTTATGTATAATAAATTTAAATTTATTAAATTTAATATTTGAATCATTTCAATTATTATTATAACTTATATATTAATTATATATGTAATTAGATTTATATATAAATTTTTATATAGAAAAATGAATTATACTATTCATAGAGATGGTTGGTCATACATACGCATGAATGTTGTTTTCACTATTCGACAGATAGAATGAAATAAAGGAAAATAATATTTATGATTTATAGAATAATTATTATATTATTTACATAATATATATTCATAAAATCAATTCTAATTACCATCCATTTAATTTGGAGTTGAGAAATTAATTTCATCACTTCGTGAAGGTGGTAGTCTACAAGTACTCACGAGCGCCATTATCATTTTCTAATGGTTTGGAAAGTAAGAAGACATAAATGGTATTATCATTATATAAAATAATTATTTCATATATTTCATATATAATATTTATAATCATCATGATAATCATCAATTATATATGGTTTTGAAAATTATATTTTATTGCTATTTGTAGACGGTAAGTCATACGTACGGATGAGCAACACATTCATTTACAAGTTGATGAGAAAGAGGGTGGAAAATGGTGGTTTAAAAAACATAATAAAATTTATATATATATATGATAGAAAATGTAATATTTAATTAATGATATAATATATTTAGTGGAGGTAGAATAACTATTAAAAATGAAGTGATCAGTTATGATGATTACCTTTTCTTTGAAGCAACTCCTTTAGAATTTATCTTAAGAACCTTTTGGTTATCATTTTGAGATGAAAAAAAAATAGAGAATGTGTATAAGTTATTTTATAAGATATTATAGTAGGTTTTGGTCAATTTATAAGTCTCAATTTGGTGTAACTAAGTCAAAAGGTGGGTCCCTTTTTTAATTGATGGGAGCAGTACTCTTGGGATTTCTTAAAATATTAAAATATAATAAATTAATTCTCTAAAAAAATTCTTCTAAATTCAAATTAATTCTATATTAATGTATTATTGGTTTAAAATACCATTAGAGAATAAAATTTTTAATTTTTATGCGGTGTTTTAAAACTTATCTTTTGGTTTAAACCCTCAGTTAACCAATATAAACCTTAACCGTAGAAACATCTTTTCCACTAATAAAGAGTTATAAGTTTAAATATAAGGTGATAATTTTCTCATAAAAGGAAAATGGATTATGTTTTGTACCATATATTATCTTCTATATTATTTTTTAATATTTTTATGATTTTAAAATAATTTTATAAAGTATTATTTTGATAAAAAAAATATTTAAAGTAAATATTGACACTATTCGTTTAATTTGACCTAAAGGAAAAAAGGATAAAGTTGTAATTAGAATATAATACTTCAAAAAATCAATAATATTTGATATTCATCTATAAAATTCTTGAAATTCTATAAATCATTCAAATTAAATCACTTTTAAATTTTTAAAAAATTATTTATTTTGTTTTTCTATTTTTTGAAATAATACTGCTTTAGTGTTACATAAGAATTTATGGTATAAATTTAATTACTAATAATTATAAATAAATTAAATTTTGAAAATAATTTTATTATTCAAAAACAGATATTTATATTCATTCATAACTTTATTTTTTCCCTATTTGGACACCTAAAATGTATTTAAAATCAATAGTGTAACATCCTTGGCCCTGAAACAACTAAATGGTGCCCCAATCCGAGTCACCAAATGACCTTAAGAATGCCTCCCTGTATACCAGAGGTTTTCAACTAGAAAAGAGGAACTATTAAAGAACTTGGTGAGACTTTACCCTCATTTTTAGAGTAATCCACATCAGATAATATACAAAATAATGAAAAAACTACTGATAAACTGGGAACATGCGTTTATAGCCTAATTCCAACTGGGTACAAACAAAACCAAATAAGTAGACAAGTCATATAAGGATAATAGTGACATATGTAAAGGAAACCCAAAATAAGAAAAATAGTTGATTCCCAAAACGGGTGTTGACTCCAAGATTGGATCCCCATCCATGCGCGTCCCATTCCCAACTCAACTCCCAAGCACAGGGACTTTACCCTTGTCTTGTCTTAAAACCATGAAATCTTCTTGGGTACCCAACAGTGGCCTGAGCAAGGTGTGCGTATAACTTGGTAGGCCACCAGAAATGGTGTCTAAAAAAAATCTAGTATAAATAGAAAGTTCATTAAATTTGGAACTAAAAGACATGGTAACCCAAGAGATAACTCAGAGCCATTAGTTAATAATATTTACTTTAGCCAATTTAATTTCTGTTTCATGGTTTAGAAATTTACACTATTTACACAACAGCCTAAGACAATCAATATTAAAGCACAATGAATAAGTAAAGTTCCCTATCTCACTAAGTAAAACCATTTAAAAATCATTTATATCACACATAACTTGGGGCATCAGTCCAAGTAGTTTCATAAATGCAACCCTTACGACGTAGAGCATCAGTCTCACAACCAAACCCGTGCATTCTATAGGAGGGTTTAAAGCATCAGTCCAACCCAACATGTGGGAGGTTCCTCAATCCTATATCTCACACCACTAAGACATTTTGATATGATTATTTATCTATTAAACACATTTACTATATCACAAACTAACCATAAAAATCCATGTTACATTTTCAATTTATAGTTCATTCAACAAATAAATCAACATCAAGCCTTAACCAATTAATTCATTTACCATTTACCTGGAATATCCCATTTTCCAAATATCCCATTTTCATACCTTTTCTCATTTAAAATAATCAAAAATAGCTTTACATTATCCCATTTAACACAATTCATCAATTCACAAGCATTAGCCCATTTACACATTTCAATTACAAATCACGAGTCATTTAACCCATTCAAGTTATTCGATTAAACCCTTTCAAATTTTTCCAAATAATCCCTTATGCCAGATCCATTAACTAGAAACCACTACCATTTTTTCATCTCAAAAATAAACTAATCATTTCAACACATTTATCATGGTTTCTATTTACACACAAAGCAACTCTATACTTATTTTTACCATTTTCTAAGCTCGAGAATGTTGGACCACCCAATGGGTGGACCTAAATAGGTATATCCAGCCACAATGCATCCCATGGGGATAATGAGTGGTTTAAATCATCACTTAACTAAACATTTTTTCAATTCTTACTCAAGGAAAAAAATGTGCATAAACAGGGAAACAAAATCACAACTACACACACACAAAACTATAATGAAACTATGTGATATAACTTGTAGACCTTTTACCTTGATTTTGTAGATTAACACCCTATTAACCCTATACTTAGATCCATATTCAAGTTAATATTTAATACTTAACAAAGAATCCACCATAAAAAGAGAATTTAGGGCTTTTGAAAGAGATATCAAAAGCTACAAGACATAATCCAAAAAAGAGAATAAAGAGGAAGATTAGACTTGCCCAGAGCTTCGATCTTCAACCAATGGTGCTCCAAATGACCTAGAATCGATGAAGAATGATCCCTTGGAATTTTGGTAGAGTTTGATTCATTACTAAGGTTTATATTAGGGGAAATGAAGAATAAATTAGGTAATAAATTAAAAAACTCATGGGGAAGTTTCATCATTTTACACTTTTTAATGGGGCACATAGTTTTTAAAATTGTTCCCCAACCCTATCCCAGCCTATACCAAAAAATGATTAATTTATACTATTACCTAAGAAGTACCGCATAGTTTTTAAAGCCATGATACATCTATGTGAGAATCCCTTTTCAATGGTTTCATGGTTTGTCTTCACCCAACTCATGGTTTTCACTAACCATGCGCAAATCATGCAACATGCAATGAATTGCATTAATTCCCTTTACTTTCATGTCCTGAGTTCCCAGAACACCCTTAAAAATAATCATACACCATATAAAAATTCAGTTAACTGACATTAATATATTTAATCCAATATTTAAACAAGTACATACCTCTATTAAATTCAGGATCGTAAAAGCTCTCCACCTTATAACATCTCACACTCGAGCCCCCCCCCCCCCCCCCCCGAGTATCATAGAGCTTACAAAGAATAGAGATTGGGACATGAGTCCCACATAATATAATCCATTTCCTAATTTTCTTTCAGAACATTTCTATGCTACCACAGAACTCAAACCATGGGTATAATATTACCTCACAATATTTACTCACTATTATCCACAATATGAATCAGTTGTGCCTTGAAGGACGCATCACCCTCAACTTTACTATCCTCAACATCAACCACATGAGATGGGTCAGAGTGATACTTCTAAAGCTATGAAACATGAAAAAAAATTGAAAACAACTATAGCATAGAAGAATATTTAATTAGTATGTTGTCGGTCTAATCCTCTAAACAATCTCAAATAGCCCCACATACATGGGCGCCAACATTCCATGTTTCCAAATCTGCCGGAGACCCAACCCTAGTGACTCCTAAAAGAACACCCAATCACCCTCCCCAAAATAAAGTGGTCTAAAATGCCAATATAAATATGAATTATTCATAATATGAGACATTTCTACATTGTTTTGAATGAAATAAACATTTTATAATATCTCCAGTATGAGACTCTATTCTAAAAACTATGATTCCCTAGCCTCTAACCAACATAACAGAGATTTATAAGTTCTACTATAGAGTGCCTCAAATTTTTTCATCTGAATCATATCCTAGAAACTACTTTTGTAGGAAAACTTAATAAGTGGAAAGTGTTTCTCCCACGATGCACCAAAATCATGGACACAAGACCTCAACATGTCCTCTAAAAACTAGATAGTATGCTTCGACTTCCCATCTATCTACGAGTGTAAATTTATACTAAAAAACACCTAGGTACCAAGCGCCATCTAAAATACCTATCAAAATCATGATGTGAAACAAAAATCATGATCTTAAACTATAGTATGTGGCACCTTGTGTAGTTTTACTATCTCCAAAACATACATCTCACCCAATTATTCTACAGTTAAAGTCTATCGAATCGGTAAGAAGTGATCCAACTTAGATAATCGATCCAAAACTACCTAGATTTCATAATTCCTCCAAATTGTACTGGGGATTTCCATAAATATTTCCATTCGTGTGTCATCCCATTTGTACTTTATAATGGTAATGGCTACAAAAAAACCTCGTGGTCATTGATACTTAGCCTTCACCTACTGATAGGTAATGCATCACACCATGAATCCAACAGATTTATTCTTTATCCCCGGCCACTAATACTACCTATAGAGATCAACATACATTTTGGTCAACCCGGGATGCACTTCCCACGTCAATATAAGAAACTATTTCATCAACTCTTCTCACATACATGTTGGAACAACCACACGACAACAAACATAAACAATCCCATCACTAACAATGGTCCAACAAGAAGGTGACTCCCCAACTTTAGGAATTCCCTTTATAGATAAACATTCTAGATCCTGATTCTACTTCTCTTTAATCCCACTCAAAATCATGGACCCAACTGACAAAAATACTTGGTTCATTTTCTTATTACAATAATGCACCTCCAGTTACATCTCTGGGAACAACACCATCATCCTCCACTCAGTGAAAGACTTCTATATTACCTGATTTTTATCCTTTTAACTTAAGGAATCCAAAACTTTATTCCCCCTTTCTCATTGTATAAACCAACTCAAGGTCAAAAGACTACATGTATTCTACCCATATTCACTATCTAAGACTCAAATTACACTAATAGATAATGTAATTCAGGATTTTATGATTTTTATACACCATAAAACATCATTCTAACTAGTAGTTACACTAACCATTTAGTACATAAACTACCATGACCAACTCAAGATTGTGAGTGGGGTAGTGCCTTTCATGATACCTTAACATTCATTACCCATTAGCCACTACCTGGTCATCTTTCATCAATACCACCCCAAGTACAACCCCATATAAATCCAAAAAAAGGTCTACTTGTTACCTAGATCGAGTAAGATCTGATTCAATACTGTTTTTAACCACTTATTCAACTCTTGGAAGGCATCATCACATTCCTATGACAAAAAAAATATGATTCCATTCTTTGTCAAGCCAGAAAGTGGTTCCACTAAACAGGAGAAATATTTCATGAACCATTGATAATAACCTGTCAATCCTAGAAAACTTCGAGCAAATGAATCATTCAGAGGATACTCCTAAGACATAAATTCCTATATTTTCTTCTGATCCACAAACACACCTTCTTTCAAGATGATGTGTCCCAAGAAATGTACTTTATTAATCCATATAAAGGAAACATCGATATCTTGACATATATCCTATACTCTATTAGTGTACTCAAGACTACGTTAAGATGTTTGGCATGAACTTCATGAGTTTTAGAGTACAATAAGATGTCATAAATAAAAAAACTGCAATCTGATCTAGATAAGGGTGAAATATTTGGTTCATCAGATCCATGAACAATGTTAGTGCATTGGTCAACCTGAATGGCATAACCAAAAACTTATACATCCTATACTTGATCCTAAAAGTAGTTTGTGGTATATCGAAAGGCCTCAACCTTATATGATGATACACTGACCTCTAATCAATCTTGGAAAACACCAAATCACCCCCCATATGGTGAAAATATCATTGATTCAAGGAATATGGTATTGATTTTTAACCATCATTTGATTCACCTTCCTATAATCTACCCAAAATCACAATGATCTATCATATTTATTGGAAAAAAACACCAGATATCCCCATGGTAACTTAATATGACAAATAAACCCATTATCCTCTAACTCTTTCAACTAAGTTTTAATCTCCTAGATTCCTATTGATGCCATCATGTATGGATAAATGGAAACTAGTTCAAATCCTAGTAGTAACTCTATCATGAACTCAAAATCTCTCTCAGACAAAAACCCTAAGAATTATTCAAGAAAAACATTCTGAAGCCAATCCACCACAAGAGGAAAGAAAAGATTCTCTTATTCCCTTTCGTATAGCATAAGATAATCCACTTGGTCTATGAGTTCACCCAACTACTGAAAAACTAGCACTACATAGCCTTCCATAACATCCCATTCACCACAATAGACAAAGGTGTTCCCCTAAAGTGATGTAAATTTCACTCTATAAAGATAAAAATAAATATGGTCCTATTATAATTTTAACCATACCATTCCGAAAATCAAATCCAAACCCAAAATTGTGTGCACGAACAAATCCCACATAAAATGGTACCCTCTAATCTCTAAAGCACACCCATTACATTTCATGATGTTGTCTGGTCGTATCCCTAATGGTGTAATGATCAATATAACTCCACACATATGGTGTACCAATATACCCAAAATAATCACAATATTTAAATAAATAAAATAATGAAAGGCTCCTATATTGAATAAAGCACTAGATAGAGTGGAAGCCACTAGAATTATACCTAGAATAGTTAATGGTCCATCCTTACCAACTCCTAGAGTATATTGATATTCTTGAAGATGGAATACCCCTCTACCATGGGCCTCGATCTGAGATCATGTTGATATGTTACCATGATGATATGGAAACTCCATCCCTGGAGTACCATATCCACTACCATGACCAGTATGACCAGTCGAGATTCAACTAACTATTTGATATGGGATAACCAACCCCCTTCATACACTCAACATCTTCCTTGATCCTTCCTCTGTGCCTGGATTCTAAGGATTCCTATAGAACCACCACACATGAACCAATATACCACATGCCTGACACTCAACTGGTGTATGAGAAAACCAACTCAGCACATGTCCTGGTCTAACACACTGATGAAAAAATACTCGGTCTCTACCTAGGGACATCGGTTCCCTCTTTTAATTTCCCTATCCACCGTTTCCCTAGTAGATTCCATCAAAACAACAATTATTACCATTAGAAGTCACACTACTGGATCACCCTATTAAAACTAAACATACACTACAAGAATCCTCCTTTATATTTCCCTCTAAGATGAGTTCATGGTCCATAATATACATAAACCTCTTTAAATGAAATATTTCACCTAGAACTTAATATCGTGTCAAATTACATCCTAAAAACATCGTTCCATACCATCCTCATCACCTACCAAAGTGGGACCAAAACATTGTAATTTTGTGAAACAAAAAACATAATCCATCGCTGACATAGTTCTCTAGGTCAACTTGATAAACTCTAAAGCGTTGTCCTATATCAGGATCTTTGAATAGTAATTCTCTAGAAACTTTTCTTAGAAACTTTTCAATATAATACACTCTAATTTCTATGTTTGAACCAATATATCCCACAAATGATTTTCCTTCCCTCACACCATATAGTCTTCCATCTTGACCCTATCTTCATAAGGAGACTCTAAATGATGAATAATTATCTGTATGGACTCTATCTAGAACTCGGCCACCTCTAGACCACCCTCTCCTGTAACGGTCAGAGGGTGCTCTAGCTGAAACTATCAAGTCATCTCAAACATACTCAGTGATACCTTCCCTGGGTCACTTTCCATATTCTTTATAAAATGAGAAAATTTATCCCAGAACATATCATATCCTCCATTTCCTTGGTCCATAGGGTCCTCTAGCTCTAATTCTTGGTGAGCATTCTCAATGATATCCTCTTGTCTCCCAATTGACAAACATCGTCATGGTGGAATTTTTCTATAATGCCAAACAATAGTATTATAAAACAAAACATAAAGTTTCCACAATTTTTACAAAATAAGGTTCTTCACCAGCCATAACAATTCCATACACTATATCATCGGACCGCATCACATCTAGAACACTACCCTTAACCATTTGTACCCCTAGTCATGGATAACTTGGTTTAATTCAACATACATTGTCACAATTATTTTATGAAATACGTTTTTCAAAATCATTTCCACTTTTAAAAAATAATATTTTCCTATTAGTCACATTCCCATTTCAAAACTTATTAAAATAAACTTTTAACTCATTTACACCCTTTCATTATGCACAATTATTTAACATTTTTTTATTTAATCATTTTCATTATTTTTATTAGACACCACTCTCTTTGTATTTTCAAGGAAGTGAAATGAATTATACTCTTCATGCACCACACACCCATCACGTGTGTACCTATCATGATGCATCTCACCTATATCTGAGGTTCCCAAAGTGATTCATGAATGAAAAAAATCATGTTGTTCTGACCATGAGAAAAATATAATGAAACAGTCGCAGCACACAAAAAGTGCATAAACCAATGGTAAAATATCATTCAACCATAAAACAATATTCCAAACAAAATTCCACCCTAGACACTTGGCACTATTAGTAAACTAGGAACATTCATTGATATCCAAATTCCAAAAAGGTTACAAACACAACCAAATAATTAAAAGTGTCATGGAATACTAATAGTGCCAAATGTGAAATGAAAACCAAAATAAGAAAAATTGATGAATCCCCAAAATAAGTCCCAAATCCAAATATGGATCACCATCTATAAACTTATAATGCCAAACTCAACTCCCAAGCAGAGGTCATTTACCCTTATCCCGGCATGCAACCATGAAATATTTTCTGGTACCGAATGATATACCAAGTAGGTTTTGAGTATAACTCAGTAGGCCACCAACAATGGTGTCTACAAAATATCCAGTCTAAATAGATATTATGTGCTTGTATGTAATAATAGACAAGGTAACCTAAGAGTAAAATCTAATCTTTTAGTTAATAATATTTAATTTATCCAATTTCATCTTTTGTTTCATGGGTTAGGAATTTTCACTATTTACACAACAACCTAAGCCAATCAATTTCCAAGATTAAGGAATAATTATTATTCCCTATGTCACTAGGGAAATCCATTTCACATTTATTTACATTAAATCTACCTTAGTGAATCAGCCCATGCAGTTTCATCCAATTCAACCATTATGGTATAGAGCATTAGTCTGGCATCCTAACCTAGGCATTTAATAGGTGGATTTAGAGAATTATTCCAACCCGACATGAGAGAGATGACTTAGTTTTCTATCCCACACCACCAAGCCATGTGCACATTATTATTTATCCATTCACCACATTTACTATATCAAAAACCAATCATAACAAGGCATGTAACATTTTCAATTTAAAATTCATTCAACAAATAAATCATCATCAAGCCTTGACCCATATGTACAATTACCTTATACTTTTCATAGACCATTTAAAATTTCTTTCATTTGCTTAAATTTTCTCATTTTCATAATTAATAATTATTTGGCATTAACCCATTTAACATAATTCATCCATTCACAAGTGTTATCCAATTTACACATTTTAATTAAAAATCCCAATTCATTGAACCCATTCATGTTATTCAATTTAACCCTTTTACATTTTCCCAAACATTCCCTTATTTCAAAACCAATGACTAGATATCACTACCATTAGTTCCCCATAGAAACAAACTAATCATGTTAATTCATTTATCAGGGGTTCTATTTCCACACAAAGAAACTCTAGGATTAACTTTACCATTTTACAAGATTGGGAATGTTTTTGCAACCCATGGGTAGTCCTGAATAAGTCCAACCTACCTCAATGAATCCCAAAAGAATCATAAGGGGTTTAAAGCATCACTTAACCAACTATTTTATCAATTATTACACAATAAGACAAACACACTACAATGGGGAAACAATTTCACAACCACACATGAACAAATATATAACAAAACTATGGGATATAACTTATAGAACACTTACCAAGATTCCAGAGATGAACACACTCTTAACATTATCGTTATAACCAAATTCAATCACCCCTTAAATCATAAAACTATAATCAACTGGAAAAATAATTTTTTAGGTTTTTGGAAGGATATATCCAAATCTATAATACCTAATCCATAAAAGTAAAGAAAGAGGAAGATTAGACTAACTCATAGATTTAATCTGCAACCAATGAAGCTTCAAACAGCCTCGATTTGAAGGAAAATGATCCCTAAGAAGTTTGATAGAGTTTGGTTCATAAATAGAGTTGAGAGGAGGAGAAATGGGGAAGAAATAAAGTATGAACTTAAAAATCATGATGGGACAGTTTCACAATATTACACTTTTTAATGGGGGGCACGGTTTGGCCACATGATTATCTAGGAAGGAACGAACATTTTTAGAAACTTTGCAACAACCATGTGATAATACTTTGTCCAAGGATTCACGGTTTGGATTCCCCATCGTATGTATTATAATAACTATATGCAACCCATGAGACATGTAGATAATAGCTTGGTTTCCCCTTTCTTTCATTTCCTAAGCCCGCGGAACACCCTCGAACCACCTAATACACCTGATAAACATTAAATTAACCAAAACTAATAGATTTAATCCAAAATTTGAACAAGTATATAAATACATGAAATCTGGGATCTTAGGTTAAATAAATATCATTTTTATTAGTTCACTAAAAAATTTCATCACATTTAGTTTTCCAAAGGAACTTATCTCCCTTACAAGTTAACTTGGTGAGTGGATCAGAAATCCATGATAAATTTTCCTTAAATTGTTTACAGTATCCAACCAAACCATGAAATATATGGATATTATTCACCATGGTTAGTAATTAACAATGTTCAATAACTTCTATATTTTATGGATCAACAAATATACCCTCAATTGAGATTACATGACCCAAAATTGAAACATTCTGTAACTAAAATTCACACTCAGTAATTTTTTATTACAACTTATACTTGCGTAGGGTCTTCAATAGAATCATAGGGTGATCTTCATGATCTTCAGTTATTTTTTAATATATAAGAATATCATATATAAATTCTACCATAAATTTTTCGTAGTAGCATATAAATACATTTTTAATTAAATCCAAGAATATAATGGGGGAATTAGTATGACCAAATAAAATACCTATATATTTATAGTGTCGTACCATGTATTGAATGTTTTCATCAGTATATCCTCATTTTTAAACCTCGATTAATGATATATAGTATGAATTTTAGTATTGAAAAATATTTATCTCTGTATAGTTTATCAAATAATTTATCAATATGGGTTATATGATAACTTTTCATTATAGTGATCTTGTTATGTTCTCGATAATAAATGTAGACTCATGTTGATCCATATTTCTTGTTTATAAAAAGAATACATGCACCCAAAGGTGGAACACTTGTCCAAATAAATCTATTTTTATGATTATCACGGATTTTCCTCTTCAAATATTCGAACTCAATCATGGCCATTTTATATGGAGTCTTTGAAATAGTTGTGGAACCTGATATGAGTTCAATTGAGGACTCAACTTTATGATCTGGAAGAAGACTAGGAAACTCTTCCAAAAAGACATCGACAAAATCCCACACAATAATGATATCAATGATGTTAAACTTATACCCAACCAACTATGAAAAAAATAAATTTTTAATATTAATAAAGACCTACACAATGGATATTATTTCCTATGAAGTTCATATTTATCATCATAGTGATAAATGATCATAGGTTCATTTGGAATATCAAAATTTACTTCCATTTCTCATAAATAGATGTGAAATTTATGTAAATAAATACAATACATTCCTAAGATAACATCAAATTTAACTATAGGGTGAGAAACAAGATTTATAGTTAGCGCATTCCCAAAAACTTCATCAATATAAGAATCGTGGACATGAGATGTGATCATGGTACCATTATGGGTTTTCAATGATAGTTAAACATATAATAATTATTATAAAATTTTTGATACCCTTAGAAAATTCATCAAATATAAAATAGTGGGTGGATTTATATTTAAGTAATACATTAGTAGTTCCAAAGTGGATGTTAATTATACCCTTCACTACATCATTATTATATAACTCATCAAAAATAGTGATCACATTAGATTCACCTTTACCTCTCTGCTTAAAAGGTTTTTGAAGTTTATCATCATCACTAACCATCATATTTGAGAACTATTTAGTATAATTACCATACTCTATGCCTTTGAAACATTAGATTGTTGGTGGTTCATTATGTGGAGTTTCTCTTTGTTCATACCATTAGATAACTTCTTCCCATCACATAGGCATTTGATTGTCCATTGAACTTCTTTTCCACACATAAAACATTTATCTCTCCCCTTAAGAAAATTTCCTCCTTGGTTTCATCTACCATTTGAGCATGAAATGAAATATCATCTTCTTCTATCCATGTTTTTAAGATATCCTTTTAATTCCATATTTATTTTCTTATCAGAACCATGAGATTGAAGGGTAACTCTAATCTAAATTTCTATCCGGATTTCACATCAAATGAATTATTCATAGCCACTATGGTCCATTATGGATAAACCCCTTAAAAAAAATTCAATATAAAAAAGAATCAATCTACCATACATTGAGGTTTGATGATATAACTAGAATTTTACCTTGCATGTCTGGTAAAAGTTTTCTCATATATAGTAATAGATTCATCATTATTCGAATTTAGCTCAAGTAATTACTTCTCCATTTTCCTATAATGAATATAATGAAATTATTTATTTAAAAATAATATCTTATCCTACTCCATATAGTCAATTTCTTTTTATAACCTCATATTCTTTATAAGATTATACCGTTGATCGGCTTCTCCTTCCAAATAGTTGAAGGCCAAAATGACTTTTTCATTCTCGAAACATGTGATAATGTAAAATATATTTTCAAAGGTATTGAAAATTTTCTCAAAAACTAGTTGATTAGTGGACCCACTAAAAAGGTTGGCACTGAATCATGTATGAATTAATAGAACATCATTCTATCATTTTCTCATTTCGAATCTTGGCATGATTCATAGCTTGATAAGGTTGTATAATCATATGAATGAGATTTCACATTCTAGGTCCCATAAAATTTTGTTCCTCAAGAGGAAAACCATTTAATTTCCCATCACATCCAGTTTTATCACTATTCCTTTAGGTTTCATCCATTCACTAAAACAAAAAAATAGTGTGAGAAAAAATAATAATAGTGGGATACCACATAATCATGAAAAATCAATTATAGGGTGTCTAAATCCTAGAAATGCATTTTTTATATAAGACATATTAGGTTTTACCTTGGTCATTAATGTTCATCATATATTAAAATCCATCATAATGGTTTATAATGGAAGTTTGAGTTATCCAAGCATATCCCATAGGAATTTCAATAACAGTGCATAATAAGGGTACACTCAACCTATACCTGAATCATTATTGAGATATACTAAACCAACTCTTTTTAGGGTTATTACTCCAGATGAATCTATTCCAAAACCATTTACACTTTTAGTATCCATCTAGTAATATTTTTATAGGAAAACAAATAACATTTCTTTAAAACAATATAGGATATTCTCATATTCTTTTTATTATCCTAAGGGTTCCCAAAAATGTTTTCTCATCGTAGTTTTGAAATTTAAATTAAAACATACTCTGATAAAAACTATAAAGACCCATAATTCTCAAAAATAGATATTACATCTTATTAAATGAATATTAATTACATAATATAATGATCCATTCTAGAATTGGATAGGTCCTATTTATTTGGAAACATGAGTAAAAAATAACTAGCACAGAAGTGAACATCTGTTAATGACTTACACCCTTCTTAGACATATAATTATTAATACCAATCTTCATAACCTGGGGAAAGGAAACATAGGAAAAGGTGAGATCAAATGATGAGTATGGTAAAATAAGGGAGATAGTATTAATGACTTAAATATAACATGATAAAAAGGGTATGAGAACATGATTATACAATTTTAAAACCATAACCTGTATATCATAAATTAAATTTCTGATTCTTGGAATAACGCATAAAATTTCAAAAGACATGAATGAAAGAAAATTATTCATGAGAGAATAAAATGGGAAAAATATTTAGATTTATGTAATATAAATAATCATAGAAACCCATTTAATTAGTAATCAAGGATCATTTACAAGATTATCATAGTGGAATGAGTTCACTCCCCAAACCAATTTAATAGTCAAGGTTCACCCACAATACCATCATAGATGACACAGTCTCTTACTAAACTGGGTTCACCCCCTTACCTCCCCCCCAATACAATAATTGTTATCGCATGAGATATCCATATTTTCCCAATCCTTTGGAGGGATATATAATTATATTCATGCCCATAACATAATGAAATTCATACGTATGTGTGACACAAGATCCTAAAAAATTCATCATATTATAACACATTTCAAAGAATCATGTTTCATAAACATTTCATCATGGCATAACTCATGGGAAAGAAATGGGTTTCATTATCATTATATCAATTCATCATTACATAACCCATGAAAAAAAGAATGATTTCATAAAAATATTGTCATCATGATCATAAACCATCCAGATAAATAATAATGATGGTATCATTTGATCACATCTCTAGTAAAGGTTAGTAAACATCAAATAATTTCATATTAATTATAAAATTCATTTAAAATATCCCTTGGAATATTTATTTGTGAAAATAAACTTTTCACTTTCAAATCCCATATTTAAAATAAATAAAATCCCAAATATTAAAGAAAAAAATCAATAAATTATCCTTCAAAAATTGTTAGGGAATCATTAAATCATTGATTGGTCATGATGGTAGGAAATATAATTCATTTCATATACATTAAAAATACTTTTTCACATTTTTTTGAAAAATTAAAAAGTACATCATTCAAAAAATGAAAAGAATATTCTTTTTAAACCATTTTGTAAAAATTTTAAAAATTGTTAAAAAAATATTTATAAAATAATTAGAGAATAATAAAAACAATCATGAATTTTTTTTTAGAAAACATAGGAAAGGATTATAAAGTATTTTCAAGCGATGAGTAAAATAAAGTTGATTTTCTATAAAAACATTCTTATTGTCCCTTTAGTCCTTAAGGAGGGTAAAATAAATGGAAATATTATATTCTCTAGAAATGTATAGAGGAAAATATAATTTATGTGATTCATAAGAGTTGTACTATAAAATTTGATTTTCATAACTTAACCATAAAAAATCGTGAAATACAATTAGATTGTAACATAAAGCCATTACATTGAGTTTGACTTGTCACATACATTCTTTATCTTAGTGAATAATAAACTTAAGTTAATTTTTTAATTTATTAAGAACCTTGAAAAAGTTTATCATTCCTTTTATTTTATTTAACTAGTACTCACATGTGCATCCACACGGTGATATAACACAATTATTAGATTATGTGTTTACACAGTGATATGGTTCAATGGTTTTTTAGAAGACAATACTACGTTTCAATGTAAATAATGAACCTGAATATTTAATATTTTTAAATCATAAAATAATGGTACTTATTATTATAATACAATTGGAAAAAATATAGATACATCATTATGATAGTAGATTACATTTTGGAAAAATACATATTAAAAGTTGAAGAAGAATCTATAATAAATAAAAATTTATTTTCAGCATAGAGATTTAAATTAAATTAATGAAAATAACATTGAATTTTAAATTTTAAATTCTGATAATTAGGATAAATAATGTTGTAATTTAGTTCATACTAATGTAAACAACGAAACATGGAATAAATGATTATATTAAAAAACATATTATGTTATAGTAATAACATAATACATATAACTAACAATAAATATTGAAAATAGTAATCAAAATAATTACCAAATAATATTTATTTCAATCTGATTCACTTTAAATTGAAGTAAAGGTGAGTATGTAGATCAGCAATACATGATAGAAATTAGCATCAGAGACAAAGGTGCATAAGAAGTTCCTGTAGGAGAAATTATAGCCTTGATAAAGGATTGGGATGTTATATCTATGTCCAATTTCATGAGAGAGTAAACCCTCACCATGATATAGACGCTAGTCAGGGTATCAATAAGGCCATTGAATGAATTAATGTTGGTGCTCAAACTCTTGAAGTATCAGCTAAGGGATAAAGAAACGAAGATGCTTCTATGAAGAATGGTGGTAGTACATGTAGGATATAAGTTATTGTGTCATTAAGGGACACTGATGTCATTGGAAGGGCTGTGGAATCTGAAACAGTGGATTCCTCTGTTAGAAATACTATTAGAGGATCCTTTTGCTACCAAGAATGATGTTGGAATCTAAACTAGTAGATCCTTCTAAATCAGTTGGATTTGGTGTATAATTGCCTTCACATGGAATATTCATTAGATTCAACACTACAGCATCCACTGTATCCTCCTAGAGGGTACTCTATAAGAAATAGTACCTTAACAACTATTAAAAAGAAATAATACCTTCTTTTGACCTAAAACAACCTATAGGTTCTCTCAAACATGTTGAAGTATAGAGTATATCTTAATAGTATCAACAATGAACTAGTGGAATGGTTCATTGATTTCCTTTTTATAAGTTTAATTATAGTATAACCATGTGTGACATATAGATGTAAAATGCTTCAAGACCAAACTAAAAAAATTCAAGAAAATAAAACTATTGTTTAACCTAGAATTATATTTGTGAGAAGTTTTGTGGTGGAATAAGAGGTAATAATCTAGGAGATCATAGCCTAAAAAATCAGCCAACATGTCTATTTGAAGATACAAAAAATGCTTAAAATTAAAAATATATACTAATAAATAATGAAATATCTTAATGGAACATTCAAATGATAGATGACAATAGAGAGAGAAAGGGATGGATTTCTTCAACAATATACCATGAAAGGATCCAACAGTGAAAATGGAGTTCAGCACCCCATTAGGTTTTTCTAGTGTGATCTCCCCTTTATTATTTGATGATTCAACAGGATCCTAACATGGTATGACATTGTTGTAGACTCCAATTTAAATAGAAAAAAAACACACTGCAATGTTAATACCCCATGAATTAATATAGTAAAACACCATGCATTGTAATGAGAATTAAATAGAACTATGAGACCAAAATAATAAATATATTGATGAACATATGATATTGTTATTTCATGAAGAAATAAATTCAACAAAAGATAGTAAACATAAGAAAACATCACACAACAATGCTAAGAAAATAGACCAACTGCAGATAAATAAACCAATTAAAGACTACAGACTATAGTAAACATCAAACTTTTTCTTCTATAAAAAATGAATCAACCGAGTAAGGACTGTAATTCAAATGAGGCTCATAGAGACAAACTTAATTCAATAAAGAGATATAATATCCAAGTAAGTTTAGATATTCCTATTCTAAAGTCATATGAATGAGCTTGCCTTCTTTGGATAGAATTTCCTCATGAAAAAAAAGAATCATCTTGTTATGGATGGCATATTGTTGTCTACAAACCTCTCCCAATGGAAACAAAGGATTAAGTATACACTTCTTAAAGTTATTTTATCATCCATTTTTCATAAAAAATGTATCAAAATTGTATATTTTAACTACCATTAAAGCTTATAGTTTGGTGTTAAAACTGATTTTTTATTAATGTAACTGTTACTCATAGGTTAATAATATATGAAGAGGCACATAAAAAATAAATAAATTATAGTAATTATATAATCATCCCAGAACTATAAAAGCATTGAGGTCAATATGTGAAAACATTACAAGGTTTTAAAACTATAGTGGACCGATACAGGGGAAATATGTCCAAGGATTAGAAATCATTAGTGATTATGGACAGAAAATCACAAAATATCACAAAATTCATACATTGAGTTAGTTATAATTTCACAACATTGTAGAAAATCTCATAATTTATCCCCTGGTATGATTAAAAGGCATTATAGTTATCATGAAAAGTGAAATTTTATAGTATATAATTTAATGAGATTCTTCTCTAAATGACATACTTTAGTTGTTGGAGGGAATATTTATGTACATCATCAACTCTAGGTACTCACTGCTTTGTCCCAGAGGTGGACACTAAGAATTTGAGACTTAATGATGGATAATTTAACTATTTTTTGAGTATAAGTAATTTCATGTACCATAGCTCAAATCTAGCTATGAATTGGAATCCATGTTAACTTGGGAGAGTCTACAGTTGAGCACTACACCTTAGGATTCATATTCTTGGAATCCAATACATGCATCCAAACTAGTTATAAGTGTTAAAGCCTTATGTACTTCAGAGTTCTCAGTTTTTTGTGATTTGGGGCAGGGAAAATTTTTCAATGAAAAAAATGATAATAAATAACCCATGAATATGGCATAAACATGAATAAATTAGCTTTTGATGAAGAATTCACCTTATTACAATATAGATCATTTGAAAGATTATGTCAATCAGGAATAGTATAATCGAGACTCCTATATTCATTATAATATTAAAAATATACAGGGGATAATATAAATAATCAAACATGAAATTATAATGCAGGTATGACCAAATGAAATAACATAAATTAGATTTTTTTGAAGTTGGGAAGACCTGGCAGAGAAGAAAAACAATATTGTAAGAATGAAGTGACTTGTGCGCCAAATTAATCCAATGGCCTAATATAAATCATGTTCCAATGATCTTAAAAAACATCCACTAGTCAACTTAAAAACCATATCGACTACTAAAACATATTACCTGGTCCATTTTTCATAAACATTTATCAGAATTGATATATATTAAAACTATAATTCGGGTCATAGTTCTCAAATATGAATAAGTAACATTAAATACAGTATTGTGTAAAATAAAGTTAAACAGAGACAATAAATGGAAAAATAATTTATTGATAGATGAAGTAGATAAAATATATAAACATAAACATGGAAACATAACTTCAAAAGGAAAATAATATCATGGTTCATTGTCAGTAAAGAAACAACTATGGTATGTTATGTCACCGTGGAAATTGGACAATGGAATGTTCAGTAAATTTCGTAATAGAACGTAAATATGGTTTTAGTAGCATATACATGAATGATAACAGTAATAGGAACCATTATTTTCAATAGTAGTAGGTCTTCCCATTAGATTCTAGCTCGTGTCATTAGAATGTGCATTCAATAGCCTCCCAATACTGCCATGATCCGTCGATGCAGACCAGCAGCAGTTCATCAAGTTTGTAGATAGTTATATTGATCCCTACAATAGGTAATTAAACTTCAATGTGAATAAATGACACATATTAGTATGAAAAATCATCATGTGACATGCATATATGTCACATTATGCTAATTTGTAGCCTCAAATCTGAATGGTTGAATCCCATTATACTATTCTTTTATAGTGGGAAAAACATGAGATATCATAAAATATGATAATATTATTTTTGGAACAAAACATGTATAATTAAAAAATCATATTTCTAGAAACAAACATCACTATTCATAATCATTAGTTTTCATAAAATGGTAATTATGTTTTACTAGGGTGTAGCATGATTAATTAAATGAAGAAGCACATATTTTTCTATATTCATCTCCACTTGTTGATGTAAAGAATGAAGTAGGTTCACATTATGGTATGGAAGTACAACAAACTTTTATTCAAACAGAATATGAGTTGAAAATGCAGCACACTCACATTCCAATAAGACAAACCACACTAAAATGTATACACCCAATTAAGAAGCACACTCCCAATGAAGTAGCACACTCAAATACCAGGCATAAAAATGGTCATTTAAAAAGGAAAATTGGAAAAACTACAAGAATTATATATTGAAAAACAGTTTATAATGTTATTTCATGAAGAAAAAAAGGAAACCCAAGACTAAATTACTTATATAGGAGGAAAAAAATTAGAAGTCTCAGCTGTAATAGGTTGTGCTTGAACACAAAACCAGAATCTCTTTCAACTTTACAAAAATATTGGATTCCAGGGATCATTACCACACATCTCCTCCAACAGAATCCTCAATTTCTCCATCAATAAAACCTTGAAGGAATTATCATTCATTTGAATAGTTAAGGCTCAATTTGAAATTATAACACATCTACCTCGTCATTGACATATTGATTGTGTAGAAATATTCTGATCAAAGATTCAAGAAGGTGCCTTTGGAGGGGACCTTGTTTCATGAATTCATGGTAGTATTTCCATAGTATAGAACATCTCCCTCATGGTACATGTTTTTTATCCAACCATAGTCATTCCAAGACTTGTGACACCCCTCCCTAAGATAACTCCAGTGTTTTCCAAACAATAATGATACCAAGAAAGGAGTTGTGGGTGAAAAAAATCAATCCCATGATCTTACTCCCAAGGATGGTCAATTGGAAACAATTCATTCAATCAAAACCTGTTATGGAACCCTTTCCACAAAAACTATTTGATCTCTGAATGCTTGATCAAATTTTAAGAGAAAATAAAATATCATCTAATTGTAGTTTCAGAGATTTTAGTAATTGGGAATCAAGTTTATTAAAATAAATCCAAATATAAATTTTATAATAAAATATTACAATATGAATACATATATAAAATTAACCTATAAGGCACTCATTCTAATGAATTATTGATAATTAGATGTATAAAACCCATAGCCACCAATAACCAGTTCAACTATTTCATGGGCCATAATAACCTGCAACAATAACTTTAATCCCCTCTAAATTATAGATTCATTTAGATCATGATGATAGTAAGGGAAAATCTCAAATATATTGATTATGAGGCATGAACCAATGATCTAAAATTACCTGAAAATATAGTAAACTATATTTTATAAAATGAAAATTTTAAAATATTGATAAGAATAAAAAAACATGACTAGAAGTATTAAAATTTTAGTGATATTACCTTTAAAAACATATTACTTTACATGTCTTTGTGACATCAAAGTTGAAGAGAAGAAACATACTTAAAATTATGATATGTTCAATATATTTTATTAACATTGTTTTTTCATATGAATCACATTCATTTAGAATGTTTCCAAAACAAAATAAAATATCACATGTTCCTTTGTTATTAATATTGTCTGTGATAGAAACTATTACGGTGATTTTAATTCCATACCATGTTGTGGTATCAGGTTCCATACCATGTCAATCCACATAATAAAAATCTTTCAAGACAAAAACATATGTGAGACCATTTATTATAATATAACATCAACATGTAGTACATAATCTAGTTCTCCAAAATAAACTAAGTGAAATAAAATAGAATAAAATAATCCACTGCTCCAAAAAATGTCAATTCATATTTAGTTGATGTAACATAATTATCTACTGCTCGAATAATTTAAGCAACATGCAGTGGGTGAACTCATTTAATTTAAGCTACATACAGTTTTCATTTTCATCATAACCTCTAATAATTAAGAGAAATAATCAAAAATTAATGATATTAATTTGAAAATCTTTCTAGGAATGAAATATAGCCTTGGATGATTAACATATTCATGTCAATAAGATCTGCATTAAACTGAGTAATCATGAACCATGCATGGCACAATAGTAATCAATTTTCATGTTAATAAAACATAATAATTTATACCTTCTTCAAGTTAAATGGAAATGTTTTATTCTTCATAACAGAACATAGAAAAGACCTTCCAACATTTATCTTTATATGTTCAAATGAAAAAAATAAACTTCTAGTGTTTAAAATAATAATCATTTATGTGGATATTCTGGGAATGGGAGAGATGATTAACAAAAATTATTATAAATAGAAATCATAATTGGATGCAATGATATACAAACTAAATCAAGGGTTGAGAAGAGTTCGACTATTTTTTTCTAAAATAAATTTGGATTAAATTCAAACCGAAATCAAGAAAAAAAGTTAGGAAATGTGGATAGATTTTTCCCCTCATGCAACACAAACAGACTATGAAAAAAATATTTAAAAGAATATAGAAAATACAATCAGAAACTCATATATTATGAAAATAAAATCAAATGTGATTTTCCTACCATAAGTTTCCCACAACCATAGGTATCTTTATGCAAGAGAAAAAAACCGCAATGTGCTTACCATATATAAATGATGAATTTTGATGGAATAAGTGGGTGAGGCTGAAGACAGAGATAGCATTGTCAAAGAAATCCACATCTGATGGGAGCTCGTAACCAGCAAGAAAAGATCAACCTGCATTCGAGTGGCTACGAATCACAATCAAAATGGTCAAAATATTTTGTCGTATCAAACTGAAGATCAATAAATGACTAAAACTCGTCGAATTTCTTAAGGTAAATGCTGAAGACAAATAATACTTTTTGTATTGAATTAGGATAAAGTATAATGAAAGTTTCAATACATTGTATGAACCTTCAAATATTATAATGAAGAACACAAGTTATCATAGTATAGTAACAAAACATACCTATTTCATAAGGAATTGTGGTAGCTAAACTAAGGAGAACCCGAGTTTACTGGCACAGTAGAAAACTGTGGATTTGAGACAAAATCGGAGGTTCAGTTGGTGGTGGATGATTTCAGAGTGATAGTATCAGAGGTAGAAAAAGAAACTGAAGGTCAACCAAGAAGGACTTTAAACCCTATATTTTAGACACGGAATGGAGTATCTTATGAAACCCTAGTGTGTGGATGTCTTAAGAGGTGAAGGTTTTTTGTCAATAATCAATGTTGGCTGTAGATTTTGGAGAACGATCTTGGTGAAGTCATCAGATGACAATGATGTGGAAAAAAATTAGTTTTTCAAAACGGTGAACTGGAATAGAAAAGTCACGATGGGGAGGAGATCTGTAGTCATGAAGATGATGTAGTGAAGGAGTGATGAGGTGGATATTAGAAGAGGGGAATATGTTATTGTGAGATGCGGCGCAATTTTTTTGAGTTAAGATGTTGATTTTGGTGGGATTTTATGATGATGGTGGTATATCTATGGAGGGTCTAAAACAATGGTATAAGAGGATGGGAGTAATGAGGGGAGGGAGGGTAATGTGATGGTAGGAGGTAAGATGGAAATAGGAAATTGGAGAGAATTTTTGTGGGAGCGAAACTTCGCAGAAAAATGCCAACTTTAGTAAATATATAAATACCATGTCATATTAAATTACTTAATCAACTAATTTCATTTCAAATTTTTTAATATAACTGAAATGTATATTTATTTGGACAATGTTTGGGTTCCCACTATACCCTTAAAAAGTGGTTTTATAAAAATAAAAAAAAATGAAGGGGATATTCAGCTCATAAGTCAGAAATGAATTCTTCAGGTTGATTATGGTAAATGATGTAATTATATCATCCTCTCCATAATAATAATCATCAAATAATTATAATTTTCATATTTTAATTATACTTTTCAACCAAACCATGTAATATGGTTATGAAAAATCAACTATGTTGTATTAATAGAGACAGTTTTCCATATTTATACATGTGTAAAATTACATTTTACAACGATCGTGATTAAAAGAATAAAATTATCGTTTTACCTTCCCATAATTTTCATAATATAAAATATTTCATATTATTTCATTAAATAAACATATATATATCATCCATGTGATGTGTAAATGAAAATATAATTAGATCACTTCATAGAGGTGGTATTACACACGTACGCACGAATGACGTTATCAATTTTTAATGAATGGAGAGGTAATAAAATATCTCTTATATTAATTTTAAATAATGATATATATGTCATAAATATAACATATATACATTAATACCATAATCATAAATATTCATGGGATGTGATGATGGAAAATAATTACATTAGTTTGCAACACAGTAGTTCGCCGTACAGGTGAATGATGGTTTCATTTCCCATTTGATGAAAGATGATATGAATGAAGGTTATGTAATTAAAATAATAAAATATAATTATATGGTAGATACTATTTTCATTATATAATAATTTTTGAATAATATTTTAACTAGTTGGAAGAATAAATAAAACAAAAACTCTATATTAACAATTATCCATCTTCTTTGAACAACCTCTATAGTATTTCACCAAAAGACTTCCTATGAGATTTTTCTACTCAAACAAATGAACTCTATTATGTGGTAATAGACTTTATTAATGGTTTAGGGTAGTTATTGACTAAACCAAAGAGTCATTTAAAGTGTGAAGAAAATAGAGGAGGAGGTTCCCTTTTATAAGTGAAGGGAGGAGAACTTTAGGAATTTCTTAAAACATTAAAATATAAAAATACAATTGTGAATATATATGCTTCCAATAGATATATAATCATATATAAGGTTTTATTTTTTTAAAATACCATTATACAATAAAATTTTTTCATGTTTATTTGGTGTTTAAAATCTTATCTTTTGGTTTAACACCTTAGTTAAGCTATTTTATCCATAATCGTGGTTACAACTATTTCAATATTTAAGGGTTAAGAATGTTATCATAAATTGAAAAAATGAATAAAAAATTAACCATGATTTATATTATAAATAATATTACATTCACTTATCCAAATATAAAAAACTATAATTTTAATTTATTTAATAAAATATTATTTATTAAAAAATATCATTAATGAAAATTTTATAACTATTCATTTAATTTGAATTTACATGCACCAACACAAAGATATAATTATTATATAAACATTAAAAACATCTATAATATTTAATATTTAGGTAAAAAATTTAACGGACTACTATAAATCACTCAAAATATATTACATTAAATATTTTCAAAATTATTTATTTTATTTTTCTACTAATTGAAGAAATATTATGTCAATGTTGCGTAAGAATTTAAGGTAATTATATAGTTTATAAAAATTATAAATAAATTACCATTACAAAAAAATAATTATTATCAAAATAACCATTAATATTCATTAAGATATATATGTTCTCCCTATGTGAAAATGTAATAGATTTTTAAAAGTATGAGAGGGAAATTTTTTTCTTTACATAAATCATTATACCAGTCAATCGTAGAAAAGTGTCTGATAAATAAATAAATATCATTAATATAGTGATAATGTTTGATATACCATCATTAAATAGTATTTAAGATGAAAAACAGTGTCTTTGTCACTTGGTTTTAACTTAAGTTAACCCATTGTAGCCTTTTACTATGTTGAAACTTTTTTACTCCTTTTTTCTATTCATTATGAACAAAAATTAATTTGAACTTATTAATAAATATTAATTATTATGATTCCAAATATGGAATAATTTTTACCAAATTCAATCTTTATAAGTGGTTAAAATTCATTTTATATGTTTCCCTCAATGGGTGATGAAAATTGGTTATCCAAAAAAATATCATTTTACATCTAAATGTATTTTTATACCAAGATCACATTTAATGTTGATTAACATATTATTAATTATATTATTTATAAATAAATTCTAATTAAATTAAATCATTATCAAATTATAAATATTATGGGTCTTTTCATTGAGAACAAATGATAGTTTTTTTAAAATAGGTATTTTTCACTATTCACTAAAAAATCAATATTTTCAAAAAAACCCCAAAATTTCACCCAAATTTAATATTGAAATGTTGATTTTGAAAATGAATTTAATTTTATAAAATAAAAAATTTATATGTGGCAGAAATTAATTATAATTTTGATGCAAAAGATGCAATAAATATAATTTTTGAAGAAAATGTATTTTTAAAGCACAAAATGAATTCACAAAAAAATTGACTACTTATTTTCTAAGATAATCAAAACATTTTTACTAAGACATTATTATATATTAATAATGTGGTTATTAATGTTCATAAAACAAAATTTAATGACTATGTTATAATGGTCAAGATTAACTAAAAATATTTTAATAGTATATTTTTGTTTGTTAAAACTCAGTGTTCCTTGTAACAGAAGCTGCCAAAGAAATAGAATTTATTTAAAAATATATATTTCATAAAATATTAGGGTGTCACATTTTACAAATAGTTGTGTTTATAAAAGTCTATCATGACTCAATATTAAAATTTGATGATTACGCAAACTTATGACTTCTGTCTTTTGTTATGACAAAGCCTTATGTCGTGAATTATGATTAATAATATTTTACTAATGGGGTATGGTTATTGTAAGTTATTATAATATTCTCAAACCCATATGATTATATTATTATCACTTATGATCATTTATTAATGTCTCTTATGTTTACACTTACTATAAATCTTATCCCACCCTTCTTTATGTTTACATTCCCAACAGTTTGATGAATGATTTTATTTAAAGCATATCTAGGAAGATGTAATATGTGGGATGATATTTGTAGGAGATGATGAACATCATTCGTGAAATAAGTTGATAATTTATCTTTCCTCAATAGTCACTAAACCTTTATGGTTTGGGAATGGATCTTGATTTTTTGTAATGAATATTCTTCTAATATGATGTAAATTTTGTGTTTGAAATCTTTGGGTTTCTATAGATGGTATCTAATAAAGGTTTAGTTAATCATTAGGGAATGGGGTTAGAAAACTTTATAGAAAAAACTGGGGATAATTTAATATATAGGATAACATCTTGATGGCTTTGTAAAGTAGTTATTGTGTTGTTTTACTATATAATATATCCAGGTATTAATATTATAATGTTGGTGTGGATATGGAACAAATGCACCTATAGGTAACATCATTGGCAGGGTTGGATTTGGTATTAACTTTATCTTCACCATTGAATTATGATTGAGAATAATACTACACACCTTGATAGATAAATTTTTGGAAAATTCTTTGGTTAATTCAAATTTTATTTATTAACCATTATGAAAGATTTGAATACATGTTAAACATGAATGGATTGGGCTAAAAATATTGTGTCATATATTGATAAAAAATTGTTATAATTTAGGTAATATCATGAATTATTTTTATGAATATATGAATTTTCACTATTATTTTTGAAGATTTATACTTACACTAAGAATTTTATTTTATTCAATGGATAGAAATAGAAGTAATATTTTGAAAAATAAATGTGATGTCCAATAGGACGATCATCCTCATGGACAATGAAATGGCTTGAATCTAGGATGTTATATCTTATGACTATTCTCACTCAAATCTCTAATTCTATGAGTGGTAACGCTAATCATGCTGAACTTATGAATGCACCAAGGAAAGTGAATATTTTTTGAGAAAACATCTACCCTAATTCATAGGTATTATGATCAAATAGGTTATGAGAAATGTATTAATTCAATTGAAAAGATATTTTCAATACTTAATTTCTTAGAACATGATAAATTTATCTTTTCATAATATCATGTGGATGAAAAAGATAATTACTGTTGAGATGTTTTCAAGAATATGAGATTTGAAGAAGAAATAAAATCCATATAATTATAGGAGTATAATTTTTTATTCCAAATTAAATACTTTTCATGAGCTCTTCATACTAAAATATAGGGTTGTTCAAGAGTTGAAGTTGGAGGATATTGAATCCATTGGTGCCTATAAATTTTTTTTCCCATAATATCATGATATTCTTTTGGTTTTATCATCGACCCAGAAATAAATATTTATTTATTAATTTTTTATTTAAAACCATTCCTTTGAAATTAAATCGACATGATGGAATTTGGAAGATGAGGATAAGTAATTAAATGTGAAATTGAATTGATTATAGTCAATTAAACAAGTGGAGAGAAATCTCAACTGAATACTGCACCCAAACATCGGTTATTTAGATGAAATGAGATTAGGAATTATGTGAACTAATACAAAATTAAAGGGCTAATGGGGGTAATAAACCTCACAAACCACTATTTTCAATGGAAAAAAGAGAAATATTATTAAATAAAACCAATTGAGGCATATTTATCCTCCACTTCATCATTAGGGATTCAATGTTAATGTTTGTCTGAATATTACCAATGAAAATACTATTATTCATATTTTAGTAAATTTGACATGATTCTGATTGTTTACTTGTTATATATATGTATATATATTCTATAAAAATATATTGAATGAGAAAATAATATTTTATATTATAAATCAACTTGTGATTGTATATTGGGAATGGATGAAACAAAACATTCAATGGAATTGTTTTTTTCAAAGAAGGGAGTTTATTTTTTGAGTAAAGGGAAATTATGTTGTGGGAACCACATATTATTTAATTTTTACATTATTTTAAAAAATGATTAGTATATTTTTAATAATATATGATCATGGAATATAAATTGTTTAGTATGATACTTGTTGAATGATTTGTATTATTTAAAGACAATTGTTGTGTTTAACATGTAAGGATATGAGATAAAATCATTCTAAAAATTGGATTTCAATCTTTGTCATGAATATTTTGAATATTTATTTAATGTAAGATATTATAGAATTATTTAATTTTAACTTTGGGTGTTATTATTGATATTTTGAAGATTGATGGATGAATATTTATTCATCTTTAATACTATCATGTTATAAACATTTTAGTTTTGGTTAATGTATAAATACATGAGTAATAACTTATTACCATTAGGTGGATTTTGTTCAAACTTAATTTTTTTCTTTAAAAAAATTCATTTCAAAAAAACATTTCTTGATGTAATATATGAGATAAAATTAGAAATTGGTTGAATCATGGCTAAAAGATAATGTTATACCTATTAAATAGAAATAAGCAAATATAGTATTTTTTTCTCATATTCTCAATCTTGATAGAAAAAAACCATCAATATCACAACCCATCCCTCAGGGCCCCTGTCGTGACTACCCCAAGCCTGACATCCATAGGCCAGGGGTTGGAGACTAGAACCAGAAAGGTGTATCCCTAAAACAGGAAGACATTTCCCTAAAGCCTATACACACAGAGACTAGGTACACAAAAAAAGTAAACCATGTAGTAAAACTATTGAAGTAAAAGTGATAATTGAAAGTAAAGGGGCCAGTATACAAGCCCAAATAAAAGAGATAATATAACAGAAATAGAAAACAACTCCTGAGATCATCCGCCAAGGATCCTACCTAAAGGGTAGGTACATCTCGTCACTGCGGATCTCCACTTTAATTGGTCACCTATATGCACCATCTATTCCTAGATCCCTAATCTCGGTAAAAGATGTATGTCATCTGCATAAGACACAACAAGGTGTGGGAAAATTCCATGAAGGGGTGAGTATAACAATACCCATTAGAGACCTCGAGACCCCCGAAGGGCTCCAATAATTCCATAAAGGAAAAACCACAAAGCGTGATCTCAATCAGAAAGCACAAGGAAATACTCAGCTCTAACTAGGTATAAAACATAAAGAACATGAATAAATATGATTAGTCATAAAGCTAGATCATATTATTCTATAAAGAGGCTTTTGTTTCTAGACCAAACAAGGTCTCTAGGTGTTTACTCATAGAGGATCGCTAGGTGCTGACTCATAGAGGATCGCTAGATGCTGACCCACGGAGGATCGCTGAGTGCAGACCCATAGAAGATCGCTCATTGCTGACCCATAGAGGATCGCTAGGTACTGAACCACGGAGGATCGCTGAGTGATGACCCACAAAGGATGGCTAGTATTTGACCCACATAGGATTTCTAGGTGCTGACCCATGGAGGATCACTGAGTGCTGATCCACAGAGGATCGCTCAGTGTTGACCCACAGAGGACCGCAAGGTGCTGACCCACAGAGGAGAGTTGGGTTCTGACCCATAGAAGATCGCTAAGTGATGACCCACATAGGATTTCAAGGTTATGACCCATGTAGGATCGCTAAGTTTTAACCCATTAAGGATCGTTATTCCTTCATCACGTCACAGCAAGCCATAAGATTCCTACACATGGTACACTTGAGTTCCATAGATTCTACTTCTCAAGATATCAATTGTACCTCAACCACGACGAAGTCCCATGAATAAGTAACCCAATGAATCTACATGTCATAAGGGTTCCAATGAAATAGACAACGCGTCAATCGGATGCTTGGTCTGTAAGTTATAGGCATTTTAGTGTCGATGGCCCAGTAGGATTCGAGTCTGATCCAACCCATCCATACTCCAACGATCTCCAAAACCTAAGTGGAGTATCTCAAAAGGACTGCCTCATCCTAAGGGTTCCAGAACTATAGAGAGTTTATCAAAAGGACGTTTGATTTAGGGGATATATCCCTTTAAGAGAAACTAGATTGTAAGTGGATCAGGGTCCGGTCCGACCCGGTCGGACCGGCCCGAATTGGATGGGCCCAGCCTGGTCTAGCTGGGCCCGATCTAGCCACCTAGGTCGCAGGATCGGCCCAGCTTACCTAGCTAGGTGTGGCCCACTAGGCCACTGAACTTGCCCAGCCCGCTAGCTGGGTGCGATGGTCTTCACCCCATCCGAACGGACCGTAGTCCGTTCGGTTCTTCAAACAGGTGGCGCCAGGCAGGCTCTACCCCCCTATAGTTGACCAGTCTATTAGATTGGTCCAGGGAGGGACCTATGGTCTGGGTCTGCCTCCATCGCTACTAGATCTGTGGCACTTCCTCTGTGGCATCACTTTGGCTGTCGCAGCGTGCCGCCGTGGCACACCGTTCACTATCAACGTGGTTGGTGTCGGTCGGCCGCCCCCTATCCGCCATGGAACCTTCAGGCGCTGCCACCTCTTCATGGCCAGCGAGATCCAACTGCCACCACCTCTTCACATCCATTGAGAGATGGCTGCCACCTCCTCCGATTGTCAGCGTTACTGTGTCAACAGTTCTTCCGCGGGCCTCCGGTGAAGCTCCGGATGTTCGTTTTCTTTTCTGACTGCGCCTACGAGTATCCCAAGACTCTTCCATCACCGCGTGGCCCCCAGTTTCTTCATGATTCTGTATTGGTTGGTCACCCATGAATAATGCAATCATTACTGAGATCATCGGAAGGTCTGGTACTTGTTTGGTTTGGCCTGCGCACTCTGTGTTAGCGTTATAATATGGGAATGATTATTTAATCATAAAAACTCCCATAAAGTAACCCTACATTATCCTCCTACACTAAAGAATGAAATGTGGATCATCCCATTGGATGGTTGATCCTTGTTCTTCATAATATTCAAGAACGGGAAAAAATGGTGGAATTAAGCACATAACCCCCTACCTAGAAATGGGGGAAGACACTGTGGATGTGGGAGAAGAACCTGCATTCATTGGCACTCGTCATCTCCCATCGTTGTATGGTTCAAATCCTTGGATGGTCATTGAAGCTCTGTTCTATATTAGTGGAAGACGTCGTCGGCACTTCATTGGAGGTTCCTCTCATGAGTCACCAAAACCCATTCCCAAGCTTTGTTTAAATATAGATTAATCTCTCATGTTGTGTTTAACATTATGATTCATTAATTAACCATAATTAATGAGTCAATTAAACACATAAGTGTTGTCATTACAAAACCTAATAAATGAGAGGTTTAATACATTAAAAGTCACTCATTAAAATTCTAACATTGCACTTCGGTCCCACCGTCGTCACTCAACAGTTACAAGGAAAGAATAAAATAACTTTGGTGTTATATTATTATTATTTTAGTAAGGTCCAAAAATTAAATTTTCTGTCCAACCCTTTCAGGTCATATTTAAGCTTCCCTTAAGTGAATCTTGGTGATGCAAATCCAACGGTTCCCACGGATTTTTAATCTGACCACCGGTTCAAAATATAGAAATCATTGCTCGCACGTTTACTGAACGTACCTTAAAAAAAGTTCAAAATTTATTAATAGTCATCCTTGACCCATATAGATCGAGGTTAGGCTCTGCCTAAGGGGAACATTCCCTCACGAGCTCAACCGTACTCTCTGATTTTCAATCCAAGTTAACATTTAGGAGTCAAAAAATTTAACAATAAAATAATTGTTACTTAATTATTTTATTTAAACCTAAAAACTAACTTCCACTGTTAGCCTGCACCGGCTAATGTTAGCATCTGAATAAGGAAAGCATACCCTCATGAGTTTAGTAGTGGTCTAGGATTTTTTATCTGGGTCACCATTCATGAGTTATAAGCATTTAAAAAATAAAATAATTTTATTTATTTATTTTATTTATAGTTATTCCATTTTCAGGTTTTCTCATTGGAGGTCTGCCCCAACTAAACTTATGTCGCACCTAGGGTAAAACCACCATACTGAACTCAATGGTGCCCTTGGGTTTCTAATCTTGGCACCCATTTTACAGTTATTCTACTTTTTTTTTGGAAAACTACTCACATGTTCTATCTAAAGCTTAACATTTTTCGATGGATCATTCTGGGCACTCCAGGCCTCGGAATCATGTGCCATCAATTTTTTCAGTCTCGTGCTAATTCCATATAATTAAAAAAATTATATTGAATTTTAGGGTATTTAAAATAAACATTAGGAAAATGATCTTTGAATATAAAATGTATTCATATAAATTCACTTCTGATGGATTTTTAGTCATTTCATCCCTTACTAATTTATTGTTTTTTGATAATTAACAGTCTCATGATCAAGTTCTCTATCACTCTATATTTTTCCAAAATAAATCATTTTATCCATCACATATATAATTTTACTTCTAGATAACATTAAACTTATCTAGAAACCTTAATATTTGTTATTTTAGATCATATTTATATTTCCCACTACCACTTTCTGATGGTTGTTTTATTATTCCTTTATATAATATGGGTTTTCAACTAAGGTATTTTAATATATTAAATCCATAATTACTAGGATAAAAATTTCGAGAGCGTAATTTATTTAAGGGTGATAGAATGTAACAACATGATATTTTATTATATATTTTTATCTAATAAATTTTTTGTTATTCAAAACTTTCTTAAAATGAAAAATGGAGCATTACAGGAATTGAAATATGCAAAGAATATTAATTTTTAAATATGATCATTATAACCTAACCATTGAAATGGAGGGCCTGAATATGATAGAACACATTAAGAAATATATTTATAGTTATCCAAATAAAAACAAATTTATAGATTAATGATTGAAAAATAATCACTCATTTTTTAGTGAATACATTTAGTATTTCAAAAATATGTTTTCTTCAAAAATGTTTTATATTACTTTTTCAATTGAATATTATAATTAATTAAAGAAAAAATTATTAATTTAATTTCATTAAATTAATATAATTTTTAAAATTATCATGTCTTTATTATCATAGGGTTAATTTTTTGGAGATTTTTTAAAAATATTTATTATTCAGTGAATAGTGAAAATGTTAATTTTTAAAATACTATCATTTATATTAAGTTAAAAGTAAAATAATGTTATTAATTTCATCATGAAGTAACATAATACTTATTTAACTATATATAACTAATTAATTAAATTTTAATATGAATTATACTTTATTTTTTAGAGGATTATTTTTATGCTTAAAGAAACAATTTTATAAAAACTGTTTTTATTGTGTTTTTCACATTTGTATTAAAGTTGATTTAAAAAACATTATGTAATTAAATCCTAAAAAAATATTTCATATTTGGAATCAAAGGGATCAAATTTATTATATGTTTAACTTTTTTATACATTAGGAATGGTAACTATGCTAATATTTTTCACCTTGGTAAAGGTGAAATGGGGTTAAATGTAACAACCCAAGTTTTTTAAAATTAAATTTAAATGCATGAAAATTTGTTTTTAAGTATACATTTATAAATATCCTTTAAACATAATTTTTCCACTTCTATGTTTTTAATTTCAAAAAATAGTCATCTACAATTGTGTTCAGTAAGTTATTTGAAGTCTAATGGAACCAACTTAATTTTTGGTGAATAATAACATACCCTTATGAATAGAAATATGAAGAGAAATATGACCCTAATGAATATTAAATTGTATTATTATTTTAATTTAATAAGGATTTAATATAATGACATCTTGGTTAATTTTTCAATGTGATATAAAAGAAGTTATAGTTTTAAAATTGTTAATTTTTTAATAAAGTATGATTTTATTTAAAAATTAAATTAATAATATTTATAAAATTATTTTCAAAAAATGAATTTTATTTTTGAATTCTACAAGTCAATAAATGGTTAGGGAGAATTTTTGGGAATTTTCTAGAATTCTCAAATTTTTGATGAATAGTAAAATACAATAAAATACGATAAATGCTAAATACTTGATTTACTACATCATAGGTGATGAAAGGATGATGTAAGACCACTTGGTTTGAACTCACATTCCATTATTACTATTTTTGGTCACATTAATTAAGACTTTTTATAGTCCTGAGCAAAAATATTATAATAATGATTAAAATAATGAAAAATTCCCCCTCTCCTTCACTATAAATACCACCCTCATTCCACTCTTCCTACCACACATATCAAGCCCTGATCCTTACCCAAGTTCTACCCAATACTCCTACCAAGTTACTTCCACACATCCTTGATCTTTTGGTCTAACAAAAAGGCCAAAACCAAAGGCCTTAAGAAGGACCTCAAGGACAAGAGATGAAGAGATAAACATCCTCTTTTGTTTTCTTTCTTTTCTTACATTTTATGTTATTATTTTTAATTTAATTTGGACTATGTTGGGATATGTCATTCCATATCCCCCATAATTCCCATATTATGTATTAATGATGAGATACCCCTTTTATCTCATAAAAATATTTAATTAATTTTTAAGCAACGTCGTTTGGATGCCGAATTTTTGTAAGGGATTTCTCAACTTTTCTTTTTATTTCGAGATTCATTTATTTTATTTTTCTTTACTCACCTCCCCTTATCCAAGAGTATTGAATGATCCAATATCTTTCATATTCTATATTTAATCATGTTTATTGAATACTCACCATTATATTTCTTCTCTTCTCCCACTTATTTTAGAAATTAAAACATTACCTGTGATGTGTCGATTTACTGACATTGTGGATGATGTGATTTCAATTTCATTTAATTTCTCCAATACTAGTCATGAAACCATTTTTATTATTGAACCAGATTATAATTTATGTATTATATCTTATATAATGTTATTTAATCATTTTATACACATGTTATAAATTTATAAAACAAATGAGTTCATTACGATCGAAGAATCGCCAAAATGACCTTAAAAAATATCAATAATGTTTTAACTCATGAACCATCCTCATGATAGAACTCAAAATGATAAATGGTATAATTTATGGTTCTGAAAATATGTAAATACTACTCCATTCCAATTCTGTATTTTCACTCTCAATCGACAATAATATCTATCATGAACCGATCATGGAAATCATGTAAAGAACACACCCAAAACAATGAAAGGAACAAAATACTAAAAATTAAATGCTAAAATGATGTAATGAAATGATCATATAAGGTCTTATAAAGATTCATATGTTTCTTTAAGATATTAATAACACTCTTTTAACCAATATACATGAGGTTTAAATGAGTTTTATGTAATAAAAACCCGGGGTAAGGGAATTCTTAACCCGATTTCCATTCTTTGGGTTAACCTTCTACTTCATTATTTATGTGGTATTAAAATTGTTTGTGGGGATAGTTTTGTTTATAATAAATTATTTTTATTTAAAGTTTATATACATATTCCATCAACTCTAATAATCCTCACTTGAATTATATGATATTTATAAGGGGATTTTTCTTTAAAAATCCTCTTTTAAAATTTTGTTTTACAAAATTAAAAAGCAATGTTTTTATGAAATTATTCATGTTGTATTATTATGTTCAGGTTCTTGGGAATTTTTTATGATTAAGGGTGAGACCTATATCTCCCTCAAATTCATTGGGTATGTGTAATATGGATATCAGACATATGGTTACTCCAAGTGTGACTGTGATGGTTACACAAATTGTAAGATAGCTGTGAGGGTTACAAATTATAAGGTAGTAAAGAGGGTTACAAGATTATGTAAGTAATTCCCCAAGATACCTTTATTGTTATATTAATTTTCTTTTGTATTTTTAGAATCTTATGGAAATCTAATGTTTCAAAATTAAGTATATATGTGTGACAAGTGTGACTTTTGAAAATGATTTCATACGTTACAAATATTCATGGACTAATGTGTCCTTTCCTTCTTTTTATATCCATTATTGAGGTTTTTATGCTCATACCAAGTTTTTAAATGATTTTCACAGGTTATAAGGATGTATAAGACAAATAAGGAATCCAATTTAAATGTTTTAAGAACTATCAAAGAAACCATGTTTTATTTGAAAGTTTTATATTTTGAAAGAAATGAATACTGTTTTTATAGTATTTGCTCGGTATTAATCTGTAATGTTATGAATATATTATGTCCCAATTATCTAAAGATATAAACTTGAAAAGATACTCAGTGTGAAGGGAAGATATTTCTTAAATTCAAGATTATGTAATTTAATAAGTTTAGGTCCTTATATTTGGTATTAGAGGATGGTTTAGATAACTTTAGGGGTTAGGGTGGTGGTAATATAATAATATAATTTTTTTCAATCTGTGGTTAATTTGAAATATTATAGCATTTAAAGATTACCATGTTGCTTTGACTAAGATATGTTTTTTCAGAATGGTTTTCCATTGAAGAAACAGGGAAACTAAAGAGGATAGGCACTGACATTACGATATCCTTCCAAATATGTAACTTGGAATGGTATAGATTGGAACCGAGCAGTTTGTGATAGTAATGGCTCAACTAACATAGGAAATAAATGGTGGTGTAATCCATTAAAGAGAATAACTAGTGGTACCACAATGGAACATAACAATAGTGGAACATTTTATGAGGAAACACACTCCTGATTTCAATGGATCTTCTGACCCAGTAGTGGCAGAAGGATGGATTAAATCCCTTAAAAAGATATTCAATTTTATGGGTTGTTTAGATAATAAAAAGTTAATTCATTACATTTATCATTTTGAAGGTGAATCTGACCAGTGGTGGTCAATGGTAATGAATATCAGGGATAGATAGGATATTGATGCCTTATTGTTGGATGAATCTAAAAGTATTTTCCTAGAAAAATATTTTCCTAAGGTTGTGCGACTTAGGATGAAGAATCAATTCCTTGAATTAAAGAATAGGGTGGAATAATCATGGGCTGTGTATGAAGAGAACTTCACTTGACTAGTGAGGTATGCTCTAAATCTTATTCTGGATCTTTATAGAAAAATCAACCAATTTTACTCATGATTGAAGCTAGGGTATCGAAGGGCATTGGCCTCCTGTGAATTCAAAATTCATGATAAATTTTCTGATATGCTGAGAGGGTAGAAATAGAGTTTTTTTAGGATCATGTTCACTTTGACAACAAAGAGAATAAGAGGACCATATGAAAAGTTATGGGTACGAATCAACCAAATAAATCTGATATTAAGAAAATCCAATTTCCAATTTGTGAAAAGTGTGGCAAGAATCACCCTAGGGAATGTATTACTATAATTGGGAAGTGTTTTTGATGTGGTAAGTTTGGACATATGGTCCAAGATTGTAATGAAAATGATCCTAAGACTAATCTTGATAAGCAAAATGTAAAGTGTTTTAAATGTAGTGAGATGGTTCATTATGAAAATGCATGCCCAAAGAGATATCCTAATGATACAAAGAATCTAGACTATAAGCATAAAGGAGTATTGAGATCTTTTGAAACTACATTAGCAAATGTCGAGCCATCCAATGAAGTTGTATCAGGTACCTTGTTTTTTTACTCAGATTTTTCAAATGTTTTGTTCGATACGGGGTCTACACATTCTTTCATTTCTGTGAAATTTTCTGTTAAATTGGAAATATCACCTCAACAAATGAGATCAGAAATTATTGTTAAAACACCCAGGGGAAATATTATATCAAAGAGGTGTAACGTCCCAACCCCAATTACCCAGATTCGGTGCATTATTACATGACATTAGCATGATACAAGGAATCATGTTCCGAAAGACCGATCAATTTAGTAGCCTTGGAAGTACTAGATACATTCATAAGTTTTACATTACATCATGAAATAAAAACATCAACAACATTTTTCCCCTTTTGAATACACTTATATCCTTATCCTATCCCTGCTGGTCAAACATAAAATACTTCTTCACATCCTGGGGAAAATAAAACACAGAAAGAGGTGATCTTAGATGCTCTGTAAGGATAACAATATAGAAGAAAATTTCATAAATAAACATAAACATTTAAGGCAATATATAAGCCTAAAAAATCCTTTTAAACTTAAACATCAGCATAATATGGAAATGATAAAATCAAATAATACCAATTACTTATTCACATGGATATTCTACTAGTAGAATAATCACATGCAATATCAATATCCACTTTCAAAATAATGGAATTCATAATGCCAAACTTCATAACCACATAGTCAAGGCCTTGTTCCAAGACTCCAAATAAGATTTTGCCAAGGCCTTGTTCCAAGACATTAGTTTGTCTCATGAGACCTATCGATTCTTCGAGGAGCTATAGCGGGATTCACCCATCACTTACTAATTCCAATGAATTCCTCATATGAAAAGGTTTAAATATAACATAAACATTCATATTAAAACTAGCATACGAAATGTCAATACTTTATCCATAAACAATTAATGGTGTAAAAATAACACATCCATAGTCAAACATATCAAAAAACCTTTAATAAAATATGGAAGTTTTTTATCATAATAAATCAACATCAAACAAGCTTAAAATCCATCAAAGGATGTTAACATAGATTAAATAAACACTTTTTTAGAGAAATATCTCTTTCTATATTAAAATCATTTAAAAGTCATATAATTAAAAAAGAAAAAAAATATTTTGAAAATATTCTTATAATATTGTAAGGGAAGATTCAACGATGTTATAACAGCAGAAAATAGCTGCACCCATTCTATAAGTTAAAAAAACATTCTTACCTTAATTTTGTCAAAAATGTCATAAAGTACCTTGTTTGGAAAATAACGAAAAGATTCCTTTGAAAACATATAAGGTAAAATAAGGGTAAAAATGACTTTAACCCATTTTATAGTAAATAGTAAACATGTTTTGAAATAAATTTTTAAGAAAATACGGATGTGGATGATAAAGAGGTCCCAGTAGATACTTACATAAAAACAACCTCGGATAATAAAGAGATTGTGAAATTAACCCTTACCTTGTAATTTTCCTTAGTAAATGGTATGTTAACCTCCTGTATAATAGTTAAAACATTGTTATTAAATCATACAAGAACTATATAAATAATTATGATATCATATATGATCTTATAATATTGCTTTGTTAATAATATTTTAGTAGTATCATCGTTTCGAGTGTTAACTGATTCGTTTTCCTTTATATGCTTGGTTATGTAAGCTATGTTTTTTATGGATAGGATGTATTTTATTCATATAAAGAATTATATTAGGTTCATAAAAATTATTTTTAATCATAAAATTAAAATTATTCTTGATTGATTACGATGGGGAATGAATCTCATCGCGTTCGTGGAGACGGTAATCCGTATGTACGCACTAGCGAAAATATCATTATATTGATGGAGAAATCATATGTAATTGGATGGTATATAATATATAAATAATAATTAACATGTTATATTTATTATTTACATCATTTTTACTCATTATTATTCCCATCCAAAAAATGAAGTGTTTGAATAACAAACTACACCACGATGTGGAGACGGTAATCCGTACGTACGCACATATGGTGACTTTGTCATTTATAGGGTGGATAGAATAATGAATATGGTTATAACATTTTTATAATAACATAAAAATATATATAATATGCTATAGTTGTTATTTTAGAATGGAAACAACAAAGAAAGAGGAAGTGGAAGAAGAAAAGAAGTTGAAAGAGGTGATGAAATATTTACCTATTCTTCGGGTTCTTCCTTTTGATTTGATCAAAAGGGATCCTTGGGTTGGATTTAGGAAAAAAGTAAGGCCTCTAGGATTAAGGGAGGAAATTTGGGAGGATATTTGGGTGGGTTTTGGATGAGACAAAAGGCTTTGGATGTGTGAAATTAAGAGAAGGGGAAGTGGCCTTTTATAAGAGAGGTGGGGGTCACTTTAAGAAAAGCTTGAAATATTATTTTATAATAAAGTAATTTTCGGTTTCTAATGGATCCAAAATGAATTATTTAAATTATAAGGTAGGTAGGGGTATAAAAACTATCAACCAATAGGTTTTATACAGGTTTAGATCAATATATTAACCTTATCTTTTAGATTTACCTCTTAGTTAAATAGTTTGACATTTACCATGTCTCTTTATATTTTTATATTATATGGTTAATAAACTTACTATAAAAATCCAAGAGAACCCCATATAGTTAATTATTAATATATATAACCTTATATAAGTCCTTTTTCTGAACCTTATATTTTTAGGAATATTATATCAATTAATAATATAGTATTTCTTTTAAAAACTCAATTATGTCAATTTTGACACTCTTTAGCATTTGATTTTTTTGAAAGCCATAAAAACTTTATCACTTCGAATAAAATTTATTTCACAAATCCTAACATGTCATATTAACCTATAAAATTAGTTTAATTCATCATAAGGCTCAATTTAAATTTATTTGGATATTTATAATATCAATTATTTTAATATTTCATTAATAAGGTAATTACTGCATTATCATTGTGTCATAAATAAATTAAATTTTTTAATGTCTAAAAAATATAAATAAAATACCATTATGTAGGAAATATTTTTATATTTTTAATGAATTTTTATAGTCTAATTTATCTTATGTATAACCCTATATTATAAATGGTTTATTTATTAAACTTTGAATTTAACTCTTTTAACTCTTCTTTAAATAAAATAATAAAAAATGTCCTAATCTAATCCATGTGGACCAAATAGGATCATATTTTGTTCCTAATGTTTTTATTGGTCTAATTATACTTATCCAATAGAATTGGGACTTGTGTTAGGGTAATTATGATATCATTTTTACTCTTAATTGCCTTATTTACTTTTAACCGTGGTAAATAAAAGTCAAAAGTTAAGATTCACCAAAAAATATTTTCATCTTATTGAACCAAATTTTACTTATTGATATTAACCATGTATCTTGGATTTTTTAAATTCAACTCACAGAAGTGGTAATATGAAGTTTTATACAAATTTGCAAATGCTCCTAGGAGATGGGTAAAAGGCGGTAAAAAGTTCGATAAAATTTTATGTATCAACAAAACGGTCCTCATCCTCATCCCCAAAATCAAAAAACCCTAGGCGATCCTGGATTTCAGACCAATTAGTCTCTGCAATGTCTCGTATAAGATCTTCTCAAAAATCCTTGTCAATCGGCTGCATCCTTGGCTTCCTGATATTATTACCAAAAACTAGAGTGCCTTTGTGGCCAAGAGGCTAATTACTAATAATGCAATTGTGGCCCATGAAGTGTTCCACTCTATGAAAAAGTGATCCACTACGAAAAGAGGAACCATGGCCTGGAAACTGGATATGACCAAAGCCTATGATAAAGTGGAATGGAAGTTCCTTCGAGCTATGATGTTGAGAATGGGCTTTTGCACTAAATGGACAGAAATTTTCATGCACTGCATCTCGACCGTATCCTTCAGAATCAAGGTCAATGGGGAACTTACCAGAAGATTCACCCCAACTCGTGGCCTGTGCCAGGGATATCCTCTCCCCCCTTTTCTCTTCATTTTGGTGGCTGATGTTTTCTCTAACCTTATTTCTAGGGCTGCATCCCTTAAGTATATTCATGGTGCAAAGGTCTGCTATGAGAGCCCAGAAGTGTCACATTTCTTCTTCGAGGAAGACTGCCTCCTTTTATCTAGATCCACTGTTAATGAATGTCGGGTGATCATCCAAACAATCCAGCAATATGAGTGGGCGTCTGGACAGTCTGTTAATCACGGAAAATCGGAAATCTCCTTTAGCGCATGGGTGCCTCCTGACAAGAGAGCTGAGATTTGTGCATCTGCAGGCATCCATTTGGTCAATAAACACCAGAAGTATCTCGAACTCCCTATGGTGATTGGCCGGTCCAAAAAATAAATCTTTTCAGCTCTTGTGGATAGGATTGAGAAAACAATTCAAGGCTGGACCCCAAAAAGTATCTCCAAAGATGGAAAGGGAACCCTCATTAAAGCTGTCATTCAGTCTATCCCCAGCTACTTTATGTTGATGTTTAAGCTCCTAGTGGACATCATTAACCTGATCCATTCATATACTGCCAACTTCTGTTGGGGGAAAAATGATGGAATAAATCGACCCCACTGGCTGGCCTGGGAGAATCTCTGCAAACCCAAGTCGGAGGGAGGTATGGGATTCTGGAATCTTCTTCTATTCAATGAAACTCTATTGGAAAATCAAGGATGGAACCTCCTTAACCGTCCATTATCTTTATGTGCACGAATAATCCGGGTGAAGTACTTTCCCCACACGGACTTCCGCGGTTCCTCTCTTGGCCCCTGCCCTAGCTTCCTCTGGAGAAGTGTTTGGGGGGGCCGAACTCTCCTGGAAAAAGGATTGGGCTGGAGGATTAGAATTGTCTCTTCTGTAAACATCTGGACCAATCCCTGGCTTTTCGATAAGGATGGTATGGGGGCCACATCCCCCGCTCAACCTGGTCTGGAAGACGCCACAGTCAACTGCCTCTTTTCAGACCAGGGGCCGGGATGGTCTGTGGAAAAGATCCAGGAATGGTTTAATGAAAGAGACCAAAGAATTATTATGAGCATCCCCTAGGTCCCTGATGTAGGCCTCGACCATATTTTTTGAACCAATGATTATTCAGGTGAGTACACGGTGAGATCTGGGTACAGACTGCCTCTTGGCATTCACTCTCGCAACCGTGATGAGGGACCATGGAAAGCGATTTTGAAGCTCAACGTCCCCCAAAAAATATGCCAATTTTGGTGACAGGTGTGCAAAGGCACCCTTCCTACCATGATCCTCCTTGTTTACCGACATATGTCTAGTGCTGATTCATGCCCGTTCTTCCCAAATATTCCTAAAACTCCTTGGCAAGCCATCATGCACTGCCCAGGAGCCAAGGAAATTTGGAATAAATGGGGCTCGGCTTCGGATGCTTCATCGTACATTGCCTCTGACCTCCCTGATATTATGATGCACTGGTGTTCCTCTCTTTCATTTTCTAATGCAAGCGATCGTTGCACCCTGGTCTGTATCATTTGGGTTCGGCGCAACAATTCGATTTTCCACCATGTCCATCAGCCCCCCGAGTTCTGGATTGAACGAGCCAATTCATGGATTGAGGGCTTGAAGGACTGCAATGGACACCTTTTTCTAGGAGTTACCCCCACATGCCCACCTCATTGGACCCCCTCCCCCCAAAGTAAGGGAGTCTTAACCTCAACGTGGACGCTTCTCTCCCCAAGGATGGGCATGTTGCTCTCGGCCTCCTGGCTCGAAATCATCTGGGGTAGATCATTGAAACAAAATATGAACCACATCATGCCTTATGGGAACCTGCGGTTGATGAGGCCTATGCCATTCTTGCAGGGATGATGCTTGTTCTGGAATGTGGATGAGCTGATATCAACATCGAGTCAGACTGCCTTTCAGTTATCAATGCCATTAACCACAATGATGCTGGACTTTAGGCCTTTGGCTTCATCGTCAGGAGAATATGATCATTGCGCCAAAGCTTCTCTTGCTTCACCTTATCCATTACCAAAAGGGAAGGAAATAATGCGGCCCATCAGCTGGCGGCCTCAGGCCCCTTGGATGTCAACCAACTATGGCTGGATAACTTCCCTTCTTGGCTCTGCTTATGTACTGCTGCTGATGTTCGTCATTAATATTATCCTCCTTTATTTTCAAAAAAAATGACTCCAATGAATTAAGTTGAACATATATAGGTATTATGTATCTATTTTGACCTAAAATAAATTAAAATAAAATAACTAATTATTTAAATAAAAATCAGTTTTAACCAATAACACAATGTTTTTTTCACTATTCATCAAAAATTGAAAATTTTCAGAAAAATACCCAAAATTCACCCTAAACTAATTTTGATATTCTGAATCCAAAAATGAAGTCCATTTTGAAAGATAAAATTTATAAAATTTTAAAAAGTGGGAATTACTATTCATAAGGGCTAGTTTGATTAGTTGTGGTGTGTTTGAACTCGAATTTGAGTACAACACAAGCTATTGTATTATTCAAAAGGAAGCGTATTGTGGAGGTTTGGGGTGTTACATTATCCCCTCCTTAAAATATTTTTGTCCTTAAAATTTATAGAATATTACTACATAAAAAGATTCGTGTGGTTCTTCATCATAAGTTCCTTAGGTTCCCACGTTGCCTCTTCCATCTTATTATTTCTCCATAGAACTTTTATTAGACAATTCGTCCATTTTCTCAGCACTTGTTTTCTAGAATCAAGAATTCTGATAGTCTCTTCACAATAAGACAGATCGGGTTCCTGTTCTAATTCTTCATAGGTGAGTACATGCGTTGGGTCAGGTATGTATTTTCTCAACAGTGATACGTGGAACACATCATGAACTTTGGAGAGACTTGGAGTCATTTCCAAACGATAAGCTACAACTCTAATTCGTTATAAAATTTTGAAAGGTCTGATGTACCTGGGACTCAATTTACCTTTCTTACCAAAATGTATAACACCCTTTCATGGAGATATCTTCAAGAAAACATGGTCTCCTACTTGAAATTCAAAATCCTCCCTTCAGTTATCGGCATAGCTCTTTTGCCTACTTTGAGTTGCTTTGATGTGGGTTTGGATAACCTTCACATTTTCCATCGTTTCCTAAACAAGTTCTGGGCCTATGAGTTTTCTTTCACCAACCTCATCCCAATAAGTTGGTGTGCGACATCTCTTTCTATATAACACTTCGTATGGTTCCATCTGAATAATTGAATGCAAGCTACTATTATATGAAAATTCTACCAAAGATAAATATTGATCCCACATACCTTGAAAGTCACGTGAAAAAGATCTCAACATGTCTTCTAAGGTTTGAATAGTCTGTTCTGATTGTCCATCAGTTTGAGGGTGGTAGGTTTTTCTCAAACGAAGTTCAGTATCTAGGTATTTTTGATGAATTTTCCAGTATATTGACGTAAAATGGGGATCATGATCAGAAACAATTGATATGGGTACTCCATGAAGTCTTACAACTTCATTAATATACAATCTTTCTAAATTTTCAAGTGGTAAATCTTCTCTTATAGCAAGAAAATGTGCTGACTTGGTAAGACGATCAACAATGACCCATATAGCATCATTCCTTCTAGGAGTCTTTGGTAGCCCCATGAAAAAGACCATCTTAATATTATTTTATTTCCACTCAAGTATGGGAAGAGGTTTCATGAATCCTCTAGGATGTTGTCTTCCAACTTTCACTTGTTGTAAAACCATACACCTCGACACAAAATCAGCAATCTCTCTCTTCATGTTGTCCCACCAAAAATTTTTTTTTAAATCTCTATACATCTTAGTTCTACTAGGGTGTATAGAGAAAATGGAGCTTTGAGAATCATCCAACAATTCCCTTTTTAGATTAGGTATATCAGTAACACAAAGTATCTTTCCAAATTTCAAAATTCCATCTTTATATATGAATTCGATCAATCTCTCATCGTTCAAAGCTTTAATTTTCTTTTGAAATTCCTCATCATCAGTGTGAGAACTTTTTATCCTTTCTAGTAAATATGGTTTGGAAACCATTTGAAAGATAATTGATGTTTCACCTTCCATGGTTATTCCCATATCCATCTTTACTAGATCCATGAAAATAGGATCCTTTTCAACTCTCATCTTGTTCAAAACTCCATGATCTTTTCTGATCAAAGCATCTTTCACCTTATTTTCCTTCCCCGGGTGGTAGTGTATTGTGCAATCATAATCCTTGAGTAGTTCAAGCTATCTCCTTTGCGTCATGTTTAGTTCTTTTTGTGAGATAATATACTTCAAACTCTTGTGATGAGTATAAATCTCACATTTTTCACCATAGAGATAGTGTCTCTATATTTTCAGAGCAAATATTATAGCTAATAACTCAAGATCATGATTGGGATAGTCTTACTCATGAATTTTTAGCTCATGTGATGCATAGGAAATAACTCTATCATTCTGCATAAGGACACAACCAAGCCCTTTCTTTGAAGTATCTCTATAAATAACAAACACATCATTCCCTGATTGAAGAGTCAAGATAGGATCATTGACTAATCTTCTCTTCAGTTATTCAAAAAATTCTTCACAAACTTTTGTCCAAACAAATTTAACCCCTTTATGGGTGAGCTTGGTTAATGGGTTAGCCAATCAGAAAAAATTTTGGACAAAACGCCGATAATAAAATGCTAAACCAATAAAATTTCATACCTCAGTTATACTCGTCGGTGTTGGCCATTCTTGGATTGCCTTGGTCTTTGAAGGATCAATATAGATTCCATCCTTAAAGATAATACGGCCAAGAAAAGAAATCTCCGAAAGCCTGAATTCACACTTGCTAAACTTCCCATATAATTCATTTCTTCTAAGAGTCTTTAGAATAATGCGCAAGTGATTTTCATGATCTTCAAATATTTTAGAGTATACCAATATATCATCAATAAATACCACTAAAAAGTAATCAAGATATTCCTTGAAAACTCTATTCATTAGATCCATGATGACATAGGTTGCATTAGTCAATCCAAAAGTCATTACTCTAAACTCGTAATGCCCGTACCTGGTTCAAAATGTTGTTTTCGGAATGTATTCCTTCTTCACACACAACTGATGATATCCAGATCAAAGGTAAATCTTTTAAAAATATTTATCTCCATGAATTTGGTCGAATAAATCATTAATGTGAGGTAGGGGATACTTTTTCTTTATTTTTATAGCATTGATCTCCCTATAGTCAATGCACAACCTCATAGATCTGTCTTTCTTCTTAACAAAAAAGGACAGGGGATCCCCATGGATAAACACTAGGGCGAATAAATCCCTTATTACTCAATTCCTCTATTAGTTTCTTTAGTTTCTATAATTCCATAGTGTCCATTATATAAGGGGTCTTCGATATGGGCATTGAACTAGGAATTATATCAATGGAAAACTCAATTTCTCATTCTGGAGGATGACCAGGTAAATCCTCTGGAAACACATCAACATATTCTTGCACAATAGGTATGTCCTATATTCGAACATTCTTTTACTCACCCGTAATTATTTCATTCTATCCTCCCCGCTAATTGAATTTAGTAGAGATATTGGGGGTGGATCTAGATAAGAATCATATGCTAATGTTTCTGCACTAAAGATAAGGTACTCCTTATAATCATTGAGAATTGTAACATTCTTCTTCTTACAAAAAAGATTTCGCATCATGGTCTGAAATTCAATCCATACCAAGGATTTTATCAAATTAAATCATGGTTATGATGATGAGATCAGCAGATAAAGAACATTTATATGCCCTAATGGGAACTGATTCACAAAACTTTGTTGCAATGATACTTCCCTTAAGAGTTTTGACTGTCAACTCACTTGTTAAATAAAATTGTAAATATCTAATTTACTTAGAAAAATGGGAAGATATGAAACAATGTGATGATCTAGAATCAAATAAAGCATTGGATAAACTTGAGGAAACCATTAAATTACCTACCACCACATCTTTCGGAGCTTCAACCTTAGCATTAGTGATCGCATAATCTTGGCCTTGCTCACTTGGCCTTTTCTGAGTTAAGTTCCCTTGGCACTTAGGAAATTTGTTTTCATAATGCTCCTTTTCTCTATAATTGTAGCATTCAACATTGACAGCCTCTTTCTTCCCCTTGCAATCACGCGCTTAGTGGCCTTTTTCACCACACTTGTAACAGTCTCCCATTCCCTTCAGGAAATTACTGGGGTGTTTCCTCCCACATTTAACACAGGATGGATATTAAACTTTTCCCATATTCCTCTTATTTCCATTTCTATAGTGTTCAGCGGATCTCTTCTTCTTCTGCTTTTTTTTAAGTCGTAAGACTTATAGAATTCTTTTTCTATCTTGATATCACATTAGAAAATATCTACGTATGAAAATAAGGATTGTGAGACTAATTCTCACTAGAGAAATGGTTTTAACCCATCAAATAATTGATAAATCTTACTCCTTGGGTTACGTATATAATCTGCAGCATGCCTTTCTAACCTTGTAAAGTTATCTTCATACTTTGTGACATTCTCATCATCCTTTTATCTCAGACTTAGAAATTTATTTTCCATATCTTCTTGATGGTAACAAGGAAAGTATTTTTCTAAGAAAATCTCTTTAAAATCCCTCTATTCTATATTTGATACTTCCTATTCTTCCTTTGTGTTTTGAATCAATGACCACCATTGATCTGCATCTTCCGTGAGGTGATAAACTGTCATGAAAACTTTTTCCCTTTCACTACTCCCCAAAGCGAGAAATACTTTCTCTAAGGAATTTATCCATTGCTTAGCTACTAATGGATTTGTACTCCCATTGAATGTTGGCGGTTGTTTCCTCATGAAGCGGTATAACATTGATCCTACATGTTGTGGATCATGGTGCTCTATACAGGTAAGGTTATTATTCATTACCTAAGTGAGTTGTCCCAGTATGGTGATAACCTGATCAGCACCTGTTGCTTCACCAGCTCCACTATAATTATCTTCAGTAGGAGTTCAATCTTTATATAGATTATGTGCATTGATACGGTTTCCATTAATTCCACTAGGTTCCATTTCTAAATAATGGAATACACTAGATTAGTTTACGAGTCGCAATACATAATTCCAAAATTGTTAGATAGTTAACATAAATTGAACAGTTTATGGATGTAATCCATAATAATAAAAATTTCTTCTTTGAGTAAGTATATACTCATAAACCCTTTATAATGTTTTTTAAAGAAAATGATAATTATCCTAAGAATATCCCTCGGGAGTGTCGTAACAAAGAGTGCAGTAAGGCCCATTGTTGTGCACCAGTTCCTGTTCAAGTCTAGCTCAAAGCGATGTTTTCGGGTTTTACCCCTAGGTACATCTATGTCTCAGCCACCCCTACCTACTCGTATCTAGATAGGGATGTATTTCTTGGAAAACTCATAAAATCTCTATAGTACTAAAAATCTAGTAAGTTCTTCTATATTAATCCTCAAAGTCTATCTTAGGGTAATGTTCTCTAATCAGAGTTTTTCTAAATCTAGCATCAGATGTTTGTATTACACTTCCTCTGATACCAACAGTAATGCCCCGACCCTAGTTACCCAGATTCGATGCATTATTACATGACATTGGCATGATACAAGGAATCATGTCCTGAAAGACCGATCAATTTAGTAGCCTTGGAAGTACTAGATACATTCAGAAGTTTTACATTACATCATTAAATAAAAACATCAACAAAATTTTGTCCCCTTTTGAACACACTTATATCCTTATCCTATCCCTGCTGGTCAACCATAAAATACTTCTTCACATCCTGGGAAAAATAAAACATAGAAAGGGGTGAGCTCAGATGCCCAGTAAGGATAACAATATAGCAGAAACTTTCATAAATAAACATAAACATTTAAGGAAATATATAAGACTAAAACAAAATCCTTTTAAACATAAAATTCAGCATAATATGGAAAATATAAAATCAAATAATTCTATTTACTTATTCTCATGGATATTATACTATTTGAATAATCACATGAAATATCAATATCCACTTTCATAATGATGGAATGAATAATGCCAGACTTCATAACCACATAGCCAAGGCCTTGTGCCAAGACTACAAATAAGATTTCATCAAGGACTTATTCCAAGACACTAGTTTGTCTCATGAGACCTATCGATGCATCGAGGAGCTATAGAGGGCTCCACCCATCACTTACTATGTCCAATGCATTCCTCATATGAAAATGTTTAAAAATAACATAAACATTCATATTAAAACTATCATACGAAATGTAAATACTTTATCCATAAACCATGAATGGTGTAAAAATAACACATCCACAGTCAAACATATCACAAAACCTTCAATAAAATATGGAATTTTTGTATCATAATAAATCAACTTCAAACAATCTTAAAATTCATCAAAGGATGTTGACATAGATGAAATCAAAACATTTTTAGAGAAATATATATTTATATTTTAAAATCATTTAAAAGTCATATAATTATAAAGGAAAACATTTATTTTGAAAATATTCTTATAATATTATAAGGGAAGCTTTTACGATGTTATAACAGCAGAAAATAGCCACACCCGTTGTATAAGTTAAAAAAACATTCTTACCTTAATTTTGTCGAAAAGGTCATAAAGTACCTTGTTTGGAAAACGACGGAAAGATTCATTTAAAAAAATACAAGGTCAAATAATGGTATAAATTACTTTAACCCATTGTCTAGTAAATAGTAAAAATGTTTTGAAATACATTTTTAAGAAAACACGGATGTGGAAGTTAAAGAGGTCCCAATAGATACTTACACAAAAACAACCTCGGATAATAAAGAGATTGTAAAATTAACCCTTAACTTGTAATTTTCCTTAGTAGATGGTAAGTTAACCTCTTGTATAATAGTTAAAAAAAATTTATTAAATTATAAAATAACCATATACATAAATATGATATCATATATGATCTTATAATATTTCTTTGTTAATAATATTTTAGTAGTATCATCGTTTCAGGTGTTAACTGATTCCTTTTCCTTTATATACTAGGTTATGTAAGCCATGTTTTTTATGGATAGGATGTATTTTATTCATATAAAAAATTATATTATGTTCATAAACATTATTTTTAATCATAAAATGAAAATTATTCTTTAATGATTACAATGGGTAATGAATCTCATCGCGTTCATGGAGACGGTAATCTGTACGTACGCACGAGCGACAATATCATTATATTGATGGAAAATCGTATTTAATTGGATGGTATATCATATATACAGAATCATTAATATGTTATATTTATTATTTACATTAGTTGAACTCATTATTATACCCATCCAAATAATTAAGTGTTTGAATAACAAACTACACCACGACATGGAGACGGTAATCCGTACGTACGCACGTATGGTGACTTTGTCATTTATAGGATGGACAGAATAATGAATACGGTTGTACCATTTTTATAAAAACATCACATTATATAGAATATACTAGAGTTGTTATTTTATAATGGAAACAACAAAGAAAGCGGAAGTGGAAGAAGAAAATAACTTGAAAGAGGTGATGAAATATTTACCTCTTCTTCAGGTTCTTCCTTTTGATTTGATAAAAAGGGCTCCTTAGGTTAGCTTTCTAACCAAAGGAAGGCTTCTAGGATGAAGGAAGGAAAGTTGGCAGGATATTTGGGTAGGGTTTGGCTAAGCCAAAAGGATTTGGATGTGTTAAATTAAGAGAAGGGGAAGTGCCCTTTTATAAGAGATGTGAGGGTCACTTTAGGAAAATCTTGAAATATTATTTTATAATAAAATAATTTTCGGTTTATAATGGCTCAAAAATAAATTATTTAAATTATTAGGTGAGGATGGGTCAAAAACCTCTCAACCAATAGGTTTTAGACAGGTTTAGGGCATCGTATTAACCTTATCTTTTAGATTTAACTCTTAGTTAAATTGTTTGGTATTTACCATGTCTCTTTGTATTTTTATATTATATGGTTAATGAACTAACTATAACAAGACAAGAGAACCCCATGTGGTTCATTATTAATATATATAACCTTATATAAGTCCTTTGGCCGAACCTTATATTTTTAGGAATATTATATCAATTAATAATATAGTATTTTTTTTAAAAACACAATTATGGCAATTTTGACACTATTTAGGATTTTTTTTTAAAGCCATAAAAACTTTATCACTTCGAATAAAATTTATTTACCCAATAATAACAAGTCATATTAACCTATAAAATTTGTGTAGTTCATCAGAAGTATCAATTTTTATTTATTTGGATATTTATAATGTCAATTATTTTAATATTTTCTTAATAAGGTAATTACTGCATCATCATTGTGTCATAAATAAATTAAATTATTTAATGTCTAAAAAATATAAATAAAATACCATTATGTAGGAAATATTTTTATATTTTTAATGAATATTTACAGTCAAATTTATCTTATGTATTACCCTATATTAAAAATGGTTTAGTTATTGAACTTTGAATTTAACTGTTTTAACTCTTCTTTAAATAAAATAATAATAAATGTCATAATCTAATGCATGTGGACCAAAGAGGGTCATATTTTATTTCTATGGTTTTTTTGGTCAAATTGTACTTGTCCAATATAATTAGGACATGTGTTGGGGTAATTATGATATCATATTTACCCTTAATTACCCTATTTACTTTTAACTGTGGTAAATAAAAGTCAAAAGTTACTATTCACCAAACATTATTTTCATCTTATTGAACCACATTTTACTTATTGATATTAACTGTGTTTCTTAGATTTTTAAAATTAAACTCATAGAAGTGGTAAAATTAAGTTTTATACAAATTTGTAAATGCTCTTAGGAGGTGGGTAAAAGACGGTAAAAAGTTCGATAAAATTTTATATATCTTAACTTATTATAAAATGACTCCAATTAATTGCGTTGAACATATATAGGTATTATGTATCTATTTTTAGTTAAAATAAATTAAAATAAAATAACTAATTATTTAAATAAAAGGTCGGTTTTAACCAATAACACAATGTTTTTTTTCACTATTCATCAAAAATTGAATGTTTTCAGAAAAATACCAAAAATTCACACTAAGCTAATTTCGATATTCTGAATCCAAAAATGAAGTCCATTTTGAAAGATAAATTTTATAAAATTTAAAAAAGTGGGTATTACTATTCATAACATCTAGTTTGATTGGTTGTGGTGTGTTTGAACTCGAAGTTGCATACAACACAAGCTATTGTATTATTCAAAGGGAAATGTACCATGGAAGTTTGGGGTGTTACATTCTCCCCTCCTTAAAATAATTTCATCCTCGAAATTTCTAGAATATTACCGCACAAAAATATTTGGGTGGTTCTTCATCATAAGTTCCTCGGGTTCCCACGTTGCATCTTCCATCTTATGGTTTCTCCATAGAACATTTACCAGACGAGTCGTCTGGTTTCTCAGTACTTATTCTTTGGTATCAAGAATTCTGATAGGCTCTTCACAATAAGATAGATCAGGTTCTAGTTATAATTCTTCATAGGTGATTACATGTTTTGTGTCAGACATGTATTTTCTCAACAGTGATATGTGGAACACATCATGAACTTTGGAGAGACTTGGAGGCATAGCCAAACTATTAGCTACAACTCCTATTCGTTCTAGAATTTAAAAAGGTCTGATGTACCTGGGACTCAATTTACCTTTCTTACTGAAATGTATTACACCCTTCCATGGAGATACCTTTAATAAAACATGGTCTCCTACTCAAAATTCCAAATCCTTCCTTCGATTATCGGTATAGTGCTTTTGCCTACTTTGAGCTGCTTTGATGTGGGTTTGGATAACCTTCACCTTTTCCATTGTTTCCTCAACAAGTTCTGGGCCTATGAGTTTTCTTTGACCAACATCATCCCAAAAAGTTGGTGTGAGAAATCTCTTTCAATATAAGGCTTCATATGGTTCCATCTAAATACTTGATTGGAAGCTTTTATTATAGGGAAATTATACCAGAGTTAAATATTGATCCCAAATAACTTGAAAGTCAAGTGAGCAAGATCTCAACATGTCTTCTAAGGTTTGAATAGTTCATTCTGATTGTCCATCAGTTTGAGGGTGGTTGGCAGTGATCAAATGAAGTTCAGTATCCACGGCTTTCTAAAGACTTTTCCAGAATCTCGATGTAAAACTAGGATCACGATCAGAAACAATCTATAGGGGAACTCTATGAAGTTTTACAACTTCATTAATATATAGTCATTCTAAATTTTCAAGTGGTAAATCTTCTCTTATAGCAAGAAAATATGCTGACTTGTTAAGATGATCAAAAATGAACCACATTTCATCATTCCTTCTAGGATTCTTTGGTATCCCCATGACAAAGTCCATCATAATATTATCCCATTTCCACTCAGATATGGGAAGAGGTTGCATGACTCTTCTAGGACGTTGTCTTCCAGCTTTCACTTGTTGGACAACCATACATCTCGACACAAAATCAGAAATCTCTCTCTTCATGTTTTCCCACCAAAAATGCTCTTTCAAATATCTATACATCTTAGTGATACTAGGGTGTATAGAGAAATTGGAGCTATGGGCATCATCCAACAATTCCCTTTTTAGATCAGGTATATCGGAAACACAAAGTCTCTTCCCAAATTTCAAAATTCCATCCTTATATACGAAGATGATCAATCTCCCATCATTCAAAGCTTTAATTTTCTTTTGAAATTCCTCATCATTAGTCTAAGAAATTTTTATCCTTTCTAGTAATGATGTTTTGGAAACCATTTGAAAAATAATTGATGTTTCACCTTCCATGGTTATTCCCATATTCATCTTTACTAGATCCATGAAAATAGGATCCTTTTTAACTCTCATCTTGTTCAAAACTCCATGATCCTTTCTTCTCAAAGCATCTTCCACCTTATTTTCCTTCCCCGGGTGGTAGTGTATTGTGCAATCATAATCCTTGAGTAGTTCAAGACATCTACTTTGCCTCATGTTTAGTTATTTTTATGAGAAAATATACTTCAAACTCTTATGATCATTATAAATCTCACATTTTTCACCATGGAGATAGTGTCTCCATATTTTCAGAGAAAAGATTACAGCTGCTAACTCAAGATCAGAAGTGGGATAGTTTTTCTCATGAATTTTTAGCTCCCATTATGCATAATCAATAACTCCATCATTCTGTATAAGGACACAACCAAGTCCTTTCTTTGAAGAATCACTATAAATATCAAACCCATCATTCCCTAGTGGAAGAGTAAAATAGAAGCATTGAATAATATTTTCTTCAGTTATTCAAAACATTCTTCACACACTTTTTTCCAAACAAATTTAACCCATTTACGAGTGATCTTGGTTAATGGGTTAGCCAATCGGGCAACATTCTGGAAAAAATGCCGATAATAACCTGCTAAACCAATAAAACCATGTACCTTAGTTATACTCGTTGGTGCTGACCATTCTTGAATTGCCTTGGTCTTTGAAGGATCAACAGAGATTCCAACCTTAGAGACAATATGGGCAAGAAAATAAATCTCCTAAATCCAGAATTCACACTTTCTAAACTTCCCATATAATTAATTTCTTCTAAGAGTCTTTAGAATAATGCAAAAGTGATTTTCATGATCTTCGTAGCTTTTGGAGTATACCAATATATCATCAATAAATACCATTACAAATTCATCAAGATATTCCTTGAGAAATCTATTAATTGGATCCATGAATACAGAGGGTGCATTAGTCAATCCAAAAGGCATTATTTTAAACTCGTATTGCCCATACCTGGTTCAAAATGTTGTTTTCAGAATGTCTTCCTTTTTCACACACAATTGATGATATCTAAATCGAAGTTAAATCTTTTAAAATATTTATCTCCATGAATTTGTTTGAATAAATTGTCAATGCGAGGTAGGGGATACTTTTTCTTTATTGTTATTTCATTGATCTCAATGTAGTTAATGCACAACCTCATAGATCTGTCTTTCTTCTTAACAAAAAGGATATGGGCTCCCCATGGAGAAACACTAGGGAGAATAAATCCCTTATTACTCAATTCCTATAGTTGTTTCTTTAGTTCCACTAATTCCACAGTGGCTATTCTATAAGGGGTCTTCGATATGGACCTTGAACTAGGAATTAAATCAATGGAAAAATCAATTTCTCATTCTAGAGGATGTCCAGGTAAATCCTATGGAAACACATCAACATATTATTGCACAATAGGTACATCCTCTATTCGAACATTCTTTTCATCACCCATAATTATTTCATTCTCATCCTCCCCAATAATTAAAGTTAGTAGAGCTACTGGGGGTGGATCTAGATATTAATTAGATGGTGATGTTTCTTCTCTAAAGATAAGGTACTCCTTATCATCATTGAGAATTTTAACCTTATTCTTCATACAATAATTTTTCACATCACGGTTGGAAATCCAATCCATACCAAAGATTATATCAAATTAAATCATGGGTATGAAGATGAGATCAGCATATAAAGAAAATTTATATTCCCTAATGGGAACTGATTCACAAAACTTTGTTGCAATGATACTTCCCTTAGGAGTTTTGACTGACAACTCCCTTATTAAATAAAATTGTAAATATCTAATTTTCTTAGAAAATTGGGAAGATATCAAACAATATGATGATCTAGAATCAAATAAAGCATTGGATAAACTTGATAAAACCATTAGATTACCTGCCACCACGTCTTTCGGAGCTTCAACCTCAGCAGTATTGATCGTATAAGCTTGGCCTTGCTCCCTTGGCCTTTTCTGAGGTAAGTTCCCTTGGATATTAGGACATTTGTTTTCATAATTCCCCTTTTCTCTACAATTGTAACATTCAACATTGATAGCCTCTTTCTCCCCCTTGTAATCACGAGCTTGGTGGCCTTTTTCACCACACTTATAACAGACTCTCATTCCCTTCAGGCAAGTACCGAGGTGTTTCTTCCCACATTTACCATAGGCTGGATATTCAACTTTTCCCTTCTTCCCCTTATTTCAATTTCTAGAGTGTTCAGTAGATCTATTCTTCTCAGGCTTTGCATTAAATTCATAAGACTTAGATAATTCTTTTTATGTCTTGATAGCACATGAGACAATATCTTCGTATGATAAGAAGGATTGTGAGACAAATACTCACCAGAAAAATGGTTTAAACCCATCAAAGAATCGATCAATATTACTCCTTGGGTTACATATATAATTTTCAGCACGCCTTGCAAACCTTGTAAAGTTAGCTTCATACTTTGCAACATTCTCATTCTCCTTTTGTCTCAATCTCAGAAATTTCCTTTTCATATCTGCTCAATGGTCACGAGAAAAGTATTTTTCTAATAAAATGTCTTTAAACTCCCTCTACTCTATATTTTATACTTCATCATTATCCTTTGTGTTTTGAATCAATGACCACCATTGATCTGCATCTCCCGTGAGGCGATAAACTACAATGAACACTTTTTCCCTTTCGCAACTCCCCAAGGCTTGAAATATTTTCTCTAAAACATTTATCCATTGCTCACCTACTAATGGATTTGTACACCCATTTAATTTTGGTGTTTTTTGCCTCATGAAGCAGTCTAACATTGATCCTCCACATTGTGGATTAGGGTGCTCCATACGGGTAAGGTTATTATTCATAACCTGAGTGAGTTTTCCTAGTATGGTGATAAGCTGATCAGCACCAGTTGCTTCACCAAATCCACTATAATTATCTTGAGTAGGAGTGAAATCCCTACATAGATTACATGCATTGATACAGTTTCCATTCCTTCCACTATGCGTCATTTCTAAACAATGGCATACACTAGATTAGTTTATGAATCGCAATACATAATTCCAAACTTGTAAAATAGTTAACATAAATTGAATAGATTTTGGATATAATCCATAATCATAAAAATGTTTTATTTGAGGATTATATACTCATAAACCCTTCATAATGGTTTGTAAAGAAAATTATAATTATCCTAATCATATCCTCCGAGAGTGTCGTAACCAATAGTGCAGCAAGTCCGGTTGTTGTGCACCAGTTCTCATTCGAGTCTAGATCAAAGTGGATTTTTGGGTTTTACCCCTAGGTACATATATGTCAGAGCCACCTCTACCTGAATGTATCCATACAGGTATTTATTGCTTATAAAACTCACAAAATCTATATAGTACAAAAAATCTAGGAAGTTATTCTATACTAATCCTCAAAGTCCATCTTAGGGTAATGTTATCTAATCACAGTTCTTCTAAATCTAACTTCCAAGGTTTGTACTAAACTTCATCTGATACCAACTATAATGCCCTGACCCCAGTTACCCAAAGTTGGAGCATTATTACATGACATTGTCATGACACAAGGAATCAAGTCCCGAAAACACGATCAGTTTCATAGCCTTGGAAGTACTAGATGCATTCATAAGTTTTACATTACATCATGAAATTAAAACATCAACAACAATTTGTCCCATTTTTAACACACTTATATTCTTAGCCTATCCCTACTGGTCAACCAAAAAATACTTCTTCACATCCTGGGAAAAATAAAACATAGAAAGGGTGAGATCAGATGCTCAGTAAGGAAAACAATATAGTGGAAACTTTCATAAATAAACATAAACATTTAAGGAAATGTATAAGAATAAAACAAAATCCTTTTAAACTTAAACTTCATAATAATATGGAAAATATAAAATTAAATAATTCCATTTACTTATTCACATGGATATTCTACTAGTTGAATAATCACATGAAATATTAATAGCCCATTTCATAACGACGGAATGCATAATTCCAGACTTCATAACCACATAGTCAAGGCCTTGTGCCAAGACTACAAATTATATTTTGTCAAGGCCTTGTTCCAAGACACTATATTGTCTCATGAGACCTACCGATGCATTGAGGAGCTATAGCGGGCTCCACCCATCACTTACTAAGTCCAATGCATTCCTCATATAAAAGGTTTAAATATAACATAAACATTCGTATAAAAACTAGCATACGAAATTTCAATACTTTATCCATAAACCATGAATGGTGTAAAAATAACAGATCCACAGTAAAACATATCACAAAATCATCAATACAATATTGAAGTTTTGTATCTTAATAAATCAACTTCAAACATGCTTAAAATCCATCAAAGGATGTTGACATAGATGAAATCAAAACTTTTTTAGAGAAATATATCTTTCTATTTTGAAATAATTTAAAGGTCATATATTTATAAAAGAAAACATTTATTTTGAAAATATTCTTATAATCTTTTAATGTAAGCTTTGACGATGTTATAATGGCATAAAATAGTTGCACCCTCTGTATAAGTTAAAAAACATTCTTACCTTAATTTTGTCGAAAATGTCATAAAGTACCTTGTTTGGAAAACAACGGAAAGATTCCATTAAAAACATATAAGGTAAAATAATGGTATAAATTACTTTAACCCATTGTCTAGTAAATAGTAAAAAAAATTGAAATACATTTTTAAGAAAATACGGATGTGGATGACAAAGAGTTCCAAGTAGATACTTACATAAAAACAACCTCGGATAATAAAGAGATTGTGAAATTAACCCTTACCTTGTACTTTTACTCAGTCGATGGTATGTTAAACTCTTGTATAATAGTTAAAACATTGTTATTAAATTATATAATAACTATATACATAAATATGATATCATATATGATCTTATAATATTGCTTTGTTAATAATATTTTAGTAGTATCATCCTTTCGGGTGTTAACTGATTTGTTTTCCTTTATATGCTTGGTTACATAATCCATGTTTCTTATGAATAGGATGTATTTGATTAAGATAAAGAATAATATTATGTTCATAAACATTATATTTAATCATAAAATGAAAATTATTCTTGAATTATTACGATGGGGAATGAATCTCATCGCGTTCGTGGAGACGGTAATTTGTACGTACACACGAGCGACAATATCATTATATTGATGGAGAAATCATATGTAATTGGATTTTATATCATATATAAAGAATAATTAACATGTTATATTTATTATTTATGTCAGTTATACTCATTATTATACCCATCCAAATAATGAAGTGTTTGAATAACAAATTATACCACAACATGGAGACGGTAATTCGTACGTACACACGTATAGTGACTTTGTCATTTATAGGATGGATAAATTAATTAATATGGTTGTACCATTTTTATAATGAAATCATAGTATATAGAAGATACTGGATTTATTATTTTAGAATGGAAACAACAAAGAAAGAGGAAGTGGAAGAAGAAAAGAACTTGAAAGAGGTGATGAAATATTTACCTCTTCTTCGGGTTCTTCTTTTTGATTTGATCAAAACGGCTCCATAGGTTGGATTTCTAGTCAAAGGAAGGCCTCTAGGATAAAGGGAGGAAAGTTGGGAGGATGTTTTGGTAGGGTTTGGCTGAGCCAAAAGGCTTTAGATGTGTGAAATTAAAAGAAGGGGAAGTTCCCTTTTATAAGAGAGGTGAGGGTAACTTTAGAAAAAGATTGAAATATTATTTTATAATAAAATCATTTTAGGTTTATAGTGTCTCAAAAATGAATTATTTAAATGATAAGGTGTGTATGGGTCGAAAAACACTCACCCAATAGTTTTTAGATAGGTTTAGGTCATCATATTAACCTTATCTTTTAGATTTAACTCTTAGTTAAGTAGTTTGACATTTACCGTGTCTCTTTGTATTTATAAATTATATGGTCAATAAACTTACTATAACAAGCCAAGAGAACCCCGTGTGGTTAATTATTAATATATATAACCTTATCTATGTCCTTTGGAAGAACCTTAGATTTTTAGGAATATTATATCAATTAATAATATAGTATTTTGTTTTAAAACTTAATTATGTCAATTTTGACACTATTTAGCATTTGATTTTTTTGAAAGCCATAAAAACTTTATCACTTCAAATAAAATTTATTTAACCAATACTAACATGTCATATTAACCTATAAAATTATTTTATTTCATCATAAGTCTCTATTAACATTTATTTGGATGTTTATAATATCAATTATTTTAATATTTCTTTAATAAGGTAATTACTACATCATCATTGTGTCATAAATAAGTTAAATTATTTAATGTCTAAAAATTATAAATAAAATAACATTATGTATGAAATATATTTATATTTATAATGAATATTTATAGTCAATTTTATCTTATGTATAACCCTATATTAAAAATGGTTTATTTATTAAACTTTGAATTTGACTCTTTTAACTCTTCTTTAAATAAAATAATAATAATTGTCTTAATCTAATCAATGTAGAACAAAGAGGATCATATTTTATTCCTAAAGTTTTTTTGGTCTAATTATACTTATCCAATATAATTAGGACATGTGTTAGGGTAATTATGATATCATTTTTACCCTTAATTATACTATTTACTTTTAACAGTGGTAAATAAAAGTCAAAATTTACTATTCACCAAAAATTATTTTCATCTTATTGAACCACATTTTACTTAATGATATTAACTGTGCATCTCTGATTTTTGAAATTCAACTCACATAAGTGGTAAAATTAAGTTTTATACAAATTTGAAAATGCTCCTAGGATGTGGGTAAAAGACGGTAAAAAGTTCAATAAAATTTTATATATCTAAACTTATTATAAAATGACTCCAATTAATTATGTTGAACATATATAGGTATTATGTATCTATTTTGACTTAAAATAATTTAAAATAAAATAACTAATTATTTAAATAAAAAGTCTGTTTTAACCAATAACGCAGTGTTTTTTTCACTATTCATCAAAAATTGAAAGTTTTTAGAAAAATACCAAAAATTCACACTAAGCTAATTTCGATATTCCGAATCCAAAAATGAAGTCCATTTTGAAAGATAAAATTTATAAAATTACAAAAATTGGGTATTAATATTCTTAACGGCTAGTTTGATTAGTTGTGGTGTGTTTGAACTCGAAGTTTCGTACAACACAAGCTATTGTATTATTCAAAGGGAAACGTACCATGGAAGCTGGGGGTGTTATAAGAGGAATTATAAAAATATTTCTATTATGGTCTATGAAAATAATTTACCTACAAACCTTGTTGTTTTCACTTAATTCAGTTTGATGTTATTTTGGGAATAGATTGGCTTTCTATGTATCATGATAAGATTAATTGTAGAGTTAAAGAAGTTGTTTTTCAGAAAGAGTTTCAGTTATTATACAATAACAAACCCATATGATTGAATACATATTAGGAAGCTGAGAAACTATTGAAAGATGAAAATGAATGTTATCTTTCTCATCTTTTTTAGAATAATGGAACTATTCAGATTAATTATCTGCCTTTGGTAAATGAATAACTTGATGTTTTTCTTGATGATTTACCCAGTTTCATACCTGATCAAGAAGTAGAATTCATAATTGACTTAATTCTTGATGCTAATCCAATTTCAAACCCCCCATATTGTATGGCTCAAATATAATTTCTTGAATTGAAAAATCAGTTGCAATATTTTCTTGATAAAGGCTTCATTCGTCCCAACACTTCACCATGGGGTGCTACTGTTTTTCCATTAAAAAGAAATATGGTTCCATGAGACTTTGCATTTATTATATAGCATTAAATAACATCACTATTAAAAACAAGTACCCTTTTCCTCATATCGATGAATTTTTGTATCAACTCCAGGGAGCTTAATACTTTTCTAAGATTGACTTGAGCTCCAGATACCATCAGCTGAAGGTGAAGGAGGATAACATCCCGAAAATAGCCTTTCATACTAGATATGAGAATTATGAATTTTTTGTTATGTCTTTTGGGTTAACTAATCCACCTGTTGTATTCATGAAACTTATGAATAGAAGATTTCATGATTTCTTGGATAAGTTTTTGGTTGTGTTTATAGATGAAATTATGGTATTTTCTAAGAGTAAAGAGGATCATAAAAACATCTAATGGTTATTTTAAAAACCTTAAAGGAAAAGAAACTGTATGCAAAATTTAGAAAGTGTGATTTTTGGTTACAACTAATTTCTTTTCTTGGGTACATTGTAAATAAGGATGGAATAATAGTTGATACACCCAAAACAAAAGTGGTTGATTAATAGACAAGACCTTCAATTGTTACATAGATTTGTAGTTTTCTTAGATTAAAAGGTTTTTATCGACGGTTTATTAATAAATTTTCATAGTTATCTATCCCGATAACTAAGTTAACATGAAAAAGGGGTTAAATTTATTTGGACAGAATAATGTGATGTTTTTTTTCCAAAACCAAAGAAGAGATCGGTGAATACTTCAGTTTTGGCAATGCCTTCTCAAAATGGTGAGTTTTTCATCTACAATGATACTTATTTAAATGGACTTGGTTGTGGTTTGATGTAGAATGGTCAGGTAATTTCTTATGCTTCAAGAAAACTAAAACCCCATGAGTTAAATTATCCCACACATAACTCAGAATTGGAAGCTGTGGTTTTTTATTTTAAATTTTGGGGGCATCATTTATACAGAGCCAATTTTCAAATTTATACTGACCATAAAAGTCTAAAGTATATATTCACTTAGAAAGAATTAAACATGAGTAAAAAAAGATGGCTTAAACTAATAAAGGATTATGATTGCATGATCAATTACCATCTTGGAAAATCAAACAAAGTGGTGGATTCCTTGATTATAAAACATCATGCATTATTAACCATGTTACATTTGGAACAAGATCCATTGATTAATGATTTGATGAATTTTGGATTAGATGTTGTTGGTGCAGGAAATACCTCTGTTTTGTTTCAGGTTTTAGTGAAGTCATCATTGTCATCCAGAATTAAGAAAGTGTAGAAGGAAGACTGTGAGCTACAAAAAAAGGTAGAATTGGTTAAAATGGGTAATTTGACAGAATTTAACCTTGATAAATATTGTGTGTTAAGATTTGGAAAAAGGTTGTGTGTGCCTTGTAATTCTTAGTTGAAGAAATATTTGTTGTGTGAAGCTCATAGTTCTCCATTTTCAGTTCATCCTGGCAGTACAAAGATATACAGATACCTTCGGGAGTATTACTGGTGGGATGGAATGAAAAGGGATATCGTTGATTTGACCATGAAATTTTTGACATGTCAACAGGTTAAAGTAGAGAATAAGTTACCAAAGGGGATGCTTCAACCTTTTCCAGTTCCATAGTGGAAATGAGAGAATGTATCCATGGACTTTTTGGTGGGGATGCCAAATACTTCTCGAGGTAACAATGTGATTTGGGTTATTGTTGATCGGCTAACTAAATCTGCACATTTTCTTTCTATTTGAGATACAATGTCTTTAGATCAGATTTATCTACTTTACCTCAAATGGGTTGTCAGGTTACATGGAGTTCCTCTTTCCATTGTATCTGATCGGGATCATAGGTTCACTTCTAACTTTTGGAAGGGGATTCAAAAGTTTTTGGGCATAGAATTAAATTTTAATACAGCTTTTCATCCACAATCAGATGGGCAGTCAGAATGAACGATTCAAACTTTAGAGTATATGCTTTGAGCTTGTTCAATGGACTACTAGGGAATTTGAGATCAACATCTTTCTTTAGTTGAGTATTCTTATAATAACAGTTTTCCTTCCAGTATACAGATGGAACCTTTTGAGGCATTTTATGGGAAGTGGTGTGGAACTCCATCTTTTTGGGATGAAGTCAGTGAAAGAAAGTTGATGGGGCCAGAATTAGTAGAGGAAGGGGTTGAGAAAGTAAAGATGATCCAGCAGCACATGAGGACATCTCATATCAGGCATAAAATTTATGCATATAATAAAAGTAAAGGATTCTATTTCAGGGTAGGTGACCATGTTTTCATTAAAATCTATCCTTGGAAAAGTATGATGCATTTTAGTAAAAATGAAATTAAATTATGTGGTTAATCAGTACATTTGAAATTTTGGATAAAGTTAGACCAGTTGTGTATCGAGTAGCTTTGCCTCCGAGTTTTTCTTAGGAACACAATGTTTTTCATGTTTTGATGTTGAGAAAGTATGTGTCAGATTCAACTCATTTCTTGATCCCAGAAGAATTTTAATTGGAATAGAAACTTTATTATGAAGAGAAACCAGTTCATATTCTTGATCGAAGGGAACAGGTATTGCGGAATAAGGTAATCCACTAGGTAAAGGTTTTTTGGAGAAACCATATGGTTAAAGAAGCAACATGGGAGTCTGAAAATGATATGAGGGAAAGGTATCCTCAATTTTTTAATAAGTAAATAAAATTTCGAGGACGTAATTTATAGAAGGTGGGGATAATGTAACACCCCAAGTTTTCTAAAAATAAATTGAAATGCATGAAAATTTGTATTTAGTAGATATTTATAAATATTCTTTAAACATAATTGTTCCGCTTCTATGTTTTGAATTTTGAAAAACAGTCTACAATTGTGTTCAGTAAATTATTTGGAGTCTAATGGAACCAACATAATTTTTGGTGAATAGTAACATAACCTTATGAATAGTAATATGACCCTAATGAATAGTAAAATGTATTATTGTTTTATTTTCATATAGATTTAAGATAATTAAATCTTGGTTAATTTTTCAATGTGATATAAAAGCAGTTATAGTTTTCAAATTATTAATTTTTGAATAAAGTATGATTTTATTTAAAAATTAAATTAATAATATTTAGAAAATTATTTTCAAAAAATGGATTTCATTTTTGAATTATAAACATCAATAAATGGTTAGGGTGAATTTTTTGGGAATTTTTTGGAATTATAGAATTTTTTATGAATAGTAAAATATGATAAAATATGATAAATGCTAAATACTTGATTTACTGCATCATAGGTGATGAAAGGATGATGTAAGACCACTTGGTTTGAAATGAAATTCCATTATTACTATTTTTGGTCAAATGAATTAAAAATATTCATAGTCTTGAGCAAAGATATTATAATAATGATTAAAATAATGAAAAATACCCCCTCTGCTCCACTATAAATACCACCCTCATTCCCCTATTCCTCCCACACCTATCAAGCCTTGAGCCTTACCTAAGTTCTTCCCAATAATCCTCCAAAGTCTCTTCCCCACATCCTAGAGCTTTTGTTCTGACCAAAAGTCCAAAACTAAATTCCTTAAGAAGGACCTCAAGGAGAAGAGGTCAAGAGGTAAACATCCTCTTTTGTTTTGTTTCTTTTCTTTCATTTTATGTTATTATTTTTAATTTTCTTTGTATTATGTTGGGATATGTCATTACATATCCCCCTTAATTCCCATATTACTTAATAATGATGAGATACCCCTTTTATCTCATCATAATATTTTATGAAGTTTTAAGCAATGTCGTTAGGCTGCCAAATTTTCGTGAGGGATTTCTCAACTTTTCTTTTATTTCAAGATTCCTTTCTTTTATTTTTCTTTACTCACCTACCTTTATCCAAGAGGAATTAATGATCCAATATCTTTTATATTCAATATTTCTTCATGTTTATGGAATACTTACCATTACATTTCTTCTCCTCTCCTACTTATTCGATAAATTAAAACGTCGTCAGTGATGTGTTGATTTACCGACATCGTGGACAATGTGATTTCAATTTCATTTAATTTCTTCAATATTGGTCATGAAACCATTTTTATTGTTGAACCAGATTATAATTTATTTATTATATCTTATATAAGGTTCTGGAATCATTTTATACACATTTTATTAATTTATAAAACAAATGAGTTCATTATGATCAAAGAATCGCCAAAATGACCTAACGAAATATCAATAATGTTTTAACTCATGATTCATCCTCATGATAGAACTCAAAATGATAAATGGTATAATTTATTTTTCTGGAAATATTTAAATACTACACCATTCCAATTCTGTAGTTTCACTCTCAATCAATAAGAATATCCATCATGAACCGATCATGGAAATCATGTAAAGAACACACCCAAAATAATACTAGGAAAAAAATACTAACAATTAAAGGGTGAAATTATGTAATGAAATGATCATATAATGTCTTATAAAGATGTATATTATTCTTTAAGATATTAATAAAACTCTTTTAACCACTATACAGGAGGTTTAAATGAGTTTTAAGTAATCCAAATCTGAGGTAAGGTAATTCTTAACCCGGTTTCTATTCTTTGGGTTAACCTTCTACTTCATTATTTATGTGGTATTAAAATTGTTTCTGTGAATGGTTATGTTTATATTAAATTATATTAATTTATAGTGTATATACATATTCCATCCACTATAATAAGTCTCACTTGAATTATATGATATTTTTAAGGTTCTTTTTAATTAAAAATTCTCTTTTAAAATTCTGTTTTACAAAATTCAAAAGAAATGTTTTTATGAAATTATTCATGTTGTATGATTATGTTCTGGTTCTTGGTAATTTTTTATGTGGAAGGGGGGACCTATATCTCCCTCCAATTCATTTGTTATGTGTAAGTTATAGGTTGCCTGTATGGTCACTCCAAGTGTAACTGCGATGGTTACACAAATTGCAAGGTATCCGTGAGGGTTACAAATTATAAGGTAGCCAATAGGGTTACAAGAATATGTAATTATTTCCCCAAGATACCATTATTTTTATATTTATGTTCTTATGTGTTGTGGGAATCTTTTGAACATATCATGTTTTACAAAGTAAGTATATACGGGTGATAAGTGTGACTTTTGAAAATGATTTTATACGTTACAAGTATTCATGGACTAATGTGCCCTTTCCTTCTTTTTATATACCTTACTGAGATTTTTCTTCTCATCCCAGATTTTTAAATTATTTTCACAGGTTATAAGGATGTGTAAGAAAAAGAAGGAATCCAAATTAAATGTTTGAAGAACTTTCAAAGAAACCATGTTTTATTTGAAAGTTTTATATTTTGAAGGAAATGAATACTATTGTTATGGTATCCACTCTGTATTAATGTGTAATATTATGAATGTATTATTTCCCAATTCTCTAAATCTCTAGACTTTAAAAGATCCTCAATGTGAAGGGAAGTTATTTCTTGACTGAATTAAAGATTATGTCATGTAATAAGGTTCGGTCCTTATATTAAAACTATTAGTTAAAACTTTTCAATCTCCATTCCACATGCCTTTATACTATTGGATAAGTGATATTAGACTAAATATATTTTTAACATGTTAAATATTGTATTTATAATATTATTTTGACTTATTTAACCCATGGATGGATATTTTTAAAGATAAGTTATATTTTATTCAAGCATAAAACTATTTTTATGTCTTTTTAATTGATTGAATTGTTCGAAGATTAAATTAAGTTTTACCTTTATCCAAAACTAAAAAAAATCATTTTTAATTATTTAACCGAAATAACTTAGTTAAACAAAATTATTAATTTATTTCAAGTTGAAATTATTTTTACTCTTAAATCGATTACTTTCCATAAAAACTATTTTCCATGTATTTTTTGTAATTATATTGTAAGTAATTTTTACACTTATAAAAATTAAATATAATAAACTTAATTCCATATTTGGTATCATAATTTAAAAAAAATTAAATACCATTTTTTTCTCCTATAATTATTTTACAATGGTAAAAAATTCAAGTTATCACAGTTAAGATTAAAATGGGTTCAATGTGGTTTAACTATGAGATAAATCTTAAAATGAATCAAATACTTGTATAAATGTTACTATTTGAGTTTATTTAGACCCTATAACATATTATATTCTAATTTTGTGTGCCTTTGTTCCACTTTACTTGATTATAATATATATATATATATATATATATATATTATTTAATCTTTTAAGTAATCCCAAGTGTTTCATTTCCCTCACTTATAAAAAGGTACCACCTCTCCTCAAATATTCACAATGTTTTAGCACACAATATCAGCCACTAAATACTATAATACAATCCAAAATTACATTCCCACTTCCTATATAGTCTATTATTTCCATAATACCATCTTTTCAAGACATAATCTGTAAACTAAAGGAGGTTTCTCAATGAAGAGGTATAACTCTTAATCAAGTACTTTCAATGTTAATTCATATAACACTTCATGTAAATATATTTTAGCTATCCTAAATTTATGAATACATTATAATTAATATACTGATGTTTTATTATGATTATTTTAAAATTATTTTCCACCTCCTTTTCATCCAATGGGAAAAGAAAAGTTTGCTGGTGCATACGTGTGGACTACCACCTCAACAATGAGATTCATTTTTTTCATTTCCACCATTAATTATTTTTTATTATAATATATTTAATGTTTATATATATGAAATATGTGACATAATTATGATTTTTAAGTATAATATGTTTTTTATATTCTTACCTTTTTATCATTTGGAAAATTATAATGCCCATTGTGTGTACATGTGGACTACAAACACCACGAAGTAATTTGATTCATTTTCAGTTTCCACTTTATAAGGATTTTAATAAGGATAGATTTAATGAATATATATATAATTTATGATATAATAATTATTCTTTAAATTTTAATTATTTTTTACCTTTCTTTTGTTTCATCCATGGAAAAGTTAAAACATCACTCATGGGTACGCACAGACTAACATCCCCACAAAGTGATATAATTAATTTTTCCTCCTCTCTTTATATGAATTGTTATAAATGTTTCTATAATTACTAAATATCATACTCATGAAATTATTATTATTATTATTTATATTAAGGAACCATGATCAAAGTACATGAACTAGGATAGTTTAACTAAAAAATACATGAGAAATGAAGCAGTTATCAACCAGAACAGTAATTTTAGTAATGATTTATTGAAAAATTGGTGATAACAGGTTATAAGTAAATAATATATGGGGTGATGTATATGACTATAGTTAAGGAATATAATTATAAAAACGTTATATTTATTATATAGGAGGTTTGGACACATATAAAGAAAGAGGAAGCTTGAGTTGAGGGGATTTCTTATCTCACTTTTATTTCTATGAGACATATGATATATTCACTACTTTTTAATTTTTTGTGGTGTATATATTAAGAAATAATGTATTTATGTTTATTTTTATGCTAATTATGGGGTTTTAAAAATCCATACAAGGATATAACTTCAGTGAAATTTTTATTCAAATACATCTAAAGTGGTATGAGATTTATGTTTCAATCCCATTTAAATGGGGATTCATTATGATAGAATTTTAATTATGGAAATTATATGATCATTATATGATAAACCCATTTAATTTTATTCTACTCTTTTTATTCATGTAATTTTCAAGTAATTTTACCATTTTTTTATGTTTTTACATAAAATGATCTGGAAAATGATTTTAAGAACAAATTATTTCCCCTTTGGTCAGGAATATTTTTCTTCTATGTCCATGTTTCATTTAAAAAAATTAAAAACAATTTTATTATTATATGTTGATATTTTAAATTAATTTTACACATGTTTTAATTTCTATAAAAATGTTTTAAATTAATTATTTTATATTTTTCTAAATGTTTTTTACTTTTTACCAAAATTAAGAAAGGAATATTTTTTGTTTAACATACTCATAATGGAATTTATTTTCTATTATAATAACTACTAAATTCAGATAAGTTTTATATACAGGTTTATGTGGTTATTTTCAAATATATTTTTTGTTTAATATTTGGGAAATATTTTTATTATAAATATTTGATTTCAAAATGAAAAGTATATATACCTAAGTAAATATTCTATTGATATTTTAGATGAATTTTTTCATCTATAATAACATTGTTTGATATTAATTATGGTTCACTGAGGATATGATCTTATGGTACTATCCACTTTATTTCTTTGGATGTCTCAAGAAGATAATAACATAAGTTTGATTCTAAGAAACTTTTTTCTTTCCCATTGGTCAATTAAAGTGTGATGAAAGCTTTATGAAACATGTTTCTTTTTAATGGGATATGATATGATGATATGATGAATGTTTTATAATATTTTGGAACACATATGGATGATTTTCATTATATGACTATTGGGCCCAGAAATAAATATCTCTCTATTGTATTGGGTAACAATGTATTACAAATGATATAATTTTTTTAAGCATCAACTTGGTTTCATGTTCACAACATGAAGCATGGACCTAGTTTCATGTCCATATGTTTGTGAGTGGACTTGGTTTGATGTCCAAAATTTATTTGTGGACCTAGTTTCATGTCCATATGTTTATGTGAGGTCTTAATTTTAGGTACTTTAATTTATGAGCCAACCTATTTTTGTTTATACATGTTCAAAATTTTATAAGATTTTATTTTTCCATATAACAATGTTTATAATTAGCTCTCATGTCTCGTCATTTATTATTGATTATTATGGAAACATATGACTTATTTATTTCATTATTAGAAAGATGTATTCAATTATTTATGATTAATGTTATTTGAATGATTATAAATGTTTATTATGAGTTATAATCATGTTCTTATACTAATAAAATTATCTTATGCTCACTTTTGATCATTAATTGATGTCAATTATCTTAAATCGTACCCATCATCTAATCTCACCCTTATCTTTCCTTTCCCCAAGTTATAGGGAAAGGTTTAAATTAGGGAATATTTAATTATTTCTACTATATTTGAAAATATTTATGAGATATTTCAATGATATTTCATAAATAATATGATTATATATGTAGTCTCCAAAGACACTAACATTTTATGGTTCATTCATGAATCATGTTGTTATATAACAAATATTTATCTTATAAGATATAATATTAATATATGAAAATGTTGGTTCACTATATGGTTTGATCACCAAATTTTTGTCTACAACTAGTTGAAAAAGGATTATTGGTTGAATTCATGTGTTGTAGGGTCCCCCATAATCTGTGACAGTTTTCATCCTTTCATTTCTTGGTTGTGCACCAATGGCAGCTTGAATTTGTTATGTGCTATACATTTTGAGAAAAAAAAATTTCTTACTTAGACTTATTTCAATTTTTAGGACTTATATAATGATTTCATTGACTTTTTTGGGATTCATGATTATGCATAAATTATTTAATATGGAATTATAGAATGGTAACTAACCTTAAATGGAATAACAAATTATTAAACTATAAAATAAAAGACATTTAAAAAATACTAAATCTATATTGGTCATCGCCCTTGCCAATCGATCCAAAAAATTAGTATCTTGTAAGGTGTTGTTAATTTCCAATAGGGATACCAAAATTTAATATTTTATATTTTACTCTAATAAACAATACTATTTAATTTAATTTAGTAATTGTTGACTTTATGTTTTAACCCATGAGACAGTAAAAATAGATTTTAGGGATTTTAATGAAATTGACTGAGATTGATTTAGAATGAGGGAGAAGAAATAGACTGGTTTTAATTTAATGATAGAATATGTGTAGAGATTTTCAATTCTGGTTTCATGTGGTAGTGAAGTACAAGGATGATTAGTTTGATTATTCTTTTTTTAGATTCAAGGCAAGGCAATTCCTTGGTCTTGGTATGATCCCTATAACTCGGAAATTTTCATTTTCTTAAGGTTATATTCTTTTTTTATTAATTTTTCAGGTTCCTTGATACCATTTTTTAACGAAAATATCTTAAAATATGCAATTTTCATGACTAATATAGGATAATTAATTATGAAATTAAAATTACATTCTAAATTCATACGTAAATAGTTGTTAGATGAGAACAATAAAGAGATTGAATTTTGAAGAATGATTTTGCAACCCAAAAATTTCCAAAATATGACATAAATAATTACTAACACAGTCCAAATTATTAAAATCACTAAAAAAATGGATAATTACACCCTAATTCTAGTCATGAGAGGGTGAGATGTGAAAAGATACGAAAATAAATCCTAATGAAATGATGGATTATCCTGGCAGAAGACTCGGCTAAAGAGTAGCACTTTGTAATTAGCGATAGGACCCATTTATTAATTCCTATGAATCAGTATATAGGATGTGAATTTATAGGCCTAAAATGAACCTTTATATGACTTAAATTCCATATTTTTTTTATTTGATTTTTTTGGGTCAATCTTGGGGGTTATTGGTTTAATTAATGTGGAATTCTTCAATGATTTCAAAAAATATAGCATTAAAAATAACATCACCGAATTTCACAGTGTGAAAGAGGGTTTGAAACTGTGAATTATATTTCCTTATATATTTTATATTCTATCTGGACTATCATCTTTTTTGGAATATTTCTACTTTCATGATGTAAATTTTGGTTTCATGTTGTCAACGATGCTAGCCAAATTCTTATTGATTCATTTTTTTTACATTTTCCTATTAATGCTAGGAAATCATTCCTTAAACATCTCATGATATTAATCTAATTTTTATGGTTTGAATCATGGACATATTTTCTTATTTTATTCTTCATTTCCTTTGAATTAAATTAAAATTCCATCATACACAAACAAATAAAAAATAATAATCGGGAAAGAATAATCATTTTAATTTCAAAGCCTAATTAGATTAATATTTAAAATATAAGAATGAAATATATAAATCATCTATTTATAGGATTTCATGTTTTCCACGTATCCACAAATAATTCAAACTAGAAAAATCAAGAGGGTTTTTCATTTATTAATTTAATAAATTTGAGCTTATCTGTAAATGAATTACAATGTAAAAAATAAATAAAATTCAATGATAAAATAGGTGGAAGAAAATCATGAAGTAGAATGAATTTTTTTCAAGAAAATATAAATTAATTTAATTCGTACTTCAAATTTACATGAAAACATAGTATCTCCCACTTCCTTCACCTCTTCCTAAATTAGGTCTATAGTAAATACATGTAAAATAATGATTAATAACCTATTTGTTTTCCTCTCTTATTTTTTTATTCTCTTGATTTTTTAATGGAATTTGTATAAGATAGAGTCCCAAACCCTTGTATGAAAAAAACCTTACCACATAAATCCCCAATATCAATATACTATAAAAAATAATTAGAATAATCAATAAAATGAGAAGGGAGTTGTTTCTATAAAAAGGTTAATCCAAGGAACCTCATTTTATAATCTTTTTCATTTTTTATTTTTAAATTTTGTTTTTTGATGTAGAGGATAACATCATAGAATAATCGCCAATATTTTTGATCTCTTTAAGAAAATAACCAAGATATTTCCCCCACACTCATTCATGGCATCCTGAACTATTAGAACCAGGAATTACCTAACCCCCTCTTTGAATCTCAAATGAAAAATGATATGTTAATACTCAAAGATATAGATTAAAAAGGAAACATAGTCTATTAATTTGGATACCTATCATGATATTACATGTATTCTAAAGGTTTCACTAGGATAATATGTAGGTTAGGTCTCAATATTATATTTTATAAGAACAAATAAATTGTTGGACTCAATTATTTTACTTTGTTTTCAAATAATCATTCATAAATAATTCTTGCTAGAATGTTCTAGTAGTGGTGAACACCCTAATATCAATCAAGAAGTAGGGTATAGAAAGATATTTTATGAAATTATACATAAAAACATATTAATAGTAGGGAATATAAAATGATTCAATCAGGTCATTGAATGAACATCAATAATCAGTATACTAAATCCATGCTCCTGAAAATCAAAATTATGAATTGAAATCATTTCAGCAGTTATTATTTAAAAACACTAAATTAAACTTTGAATATAACTTTTAGAAAAATTTTGTTCTAACTCTAACATTAATTTGTATGATAAATCAAATTTTATAACTATTAAACATTATTTTCCTAAGTGTTTAAGTCTCCTATATCAGTGAGTGCAAGAAAAAGAAATCAAATATTCATGGGAGAATTCATTTTAATTTACTTCATTAAACAATTCAAATTTATCTTTTTTTCAAAAATAATTATTCCATAAAAATATAATATTAAAAATGTGAGAATAAAAGGATAATACTCCCCTTCCAATGGAGGTCCATCATTTATCCTTTTCCTTTAACTTCTCTAGCTTCTTCCTCTTTATAACCTTGAAAATAAAAAAAACCAATATAAGAAAAAGTTTCAAATAATTATAGCCCAAAAGTATAATGGAATAAACCTCAAGTATAGTTACCAAACTAAATATTTTAAATAAATAAATGTCCATGAATGCAATTAAAATATGGGGTTAACTATCTAAATTTTATTATTTATTGTATTTGAGCTAGATAATTACCTATGTGTCATATTATTAGAGAATGATATAATATTACCTAGTACATATTTGAAATTGATTTGAAATTATAATTTTAAATAGAATATTTTATATTACACACTGAGATTTTATGACATGTTTTTCTTTAAATCAATTTTATGTGTTTGATAGCTTTATTTTCACACAACAACGAGTTTAAACGAACTATGGTACATTATTCATAAAAGTGATTTTTAGAACCTAGTAGTTGGATTTTAAGGTATGAATAAAAATAAATAAATTATGAATTATATATATCAAATTTTTCCTTATTAAAAAATTATCACTTTCTAGGAAATATGTACTTAATTTTATATGTTAAAAATAATATCATTTTATGTTAAAAGTTCACTTTTTAAATTTATTTTATTTTTATATATATAATGTATTTTGGTCTCTAGTAAAAATGGTTTTTATGAAATATACTATTATTGAATTTAAATAAATGAATACTTGTTCATAGACATATTATTAATTGGTTATAAGTGAGGATAAATTCATTTGAAAGTAAGAAAGTCATTTTTTATAAAATATTTTTTATGTGTACAATGTATTTTTATCATATTAAATTAAATAAATCACTATTTATGAATTATTTTAATTTTATTTTTAGGTAATTTATTCAATTAAATATACTAACATTCATCTAATGGTTGTTAATAGTCAAATAATGAGAATAAAATCATTCTTATGTCTAAAAATTCGATTTCCCTAAAAATGGTTTTTACATATTTTATGTAGGGGTATTAGGATTAATTTCTGCCTATTTTAGGTATTAAATCATTTAAAATGGATTCTATATTTTTAATCATAATAATTAATGTTAGTTTATAAGTTAAACATAACTTTTTTTCAAAATTAATATTAACCATGGTAAAAATCTTGTTAACACGATATGGGTTAAAAGGGTTAAAAGAGGGTTCAATCTAATAGATTAGTTTGAAAATATCAAAGAAACATAATTTAATTTTATTGGTTGATTTTATTTTGACTGTAAACATCATATATTCAATGATATGGATATTTTTATCCACTTTAACCATATATTTTCATTATTATATATTTATTTTCTTAATATTTACATGTTCTACCCACCTCACTTATAAAAAGGGAACCTCCTCTTCTCTCTTCTCCACACAACATGATCCCATTATCTCAATCAGGATCTACCCAAATACTCTCCATAAATCTATATTTCAGACGATTAATTCCTTTAATTTCCAAAAAAACCCATCCATGAATCCTTAAGGTTATTTTCAAAGGAGGATACCTGAAGAATAGTTATATGTTCTTACCAATCCTTTTATTATTTATTTCTTCTTACACAACCAATAAATTTTATAAAACCAATATAAAATGATGGAATAATTTTCTCTAATATAATAATATATTTTATGTTAATGTTATATAAATTATCTATCTCATTTCTATCTGTAGGAAAATTATTTTTTCTCTCATGAATATGTATCGACTACAATCTCTATGAAGCAATGTAATTCATTTTTTATTTACTATTTACATTAAGTGTCATATGGATAGGTTTAATGAATATATATATATATATGATACTTATGATATAATTATGATTATTTAAGGTTGAATTACTATTTATCTTTTTTCATTCCCACCATAAAAAGGTGAAAACATCACTCGTGTGTACGTTTATACTATTGTCTCCGTGAAGTGATGTAATAAATTTTTCATAGTTGTATTATATGAATAGATATAAAAGTGTTTATAAAAATAAATAAGATACTAATTAAATAATTAATATTTTGGATATTATGAATCAATGAACAAGGTTCTAGGACTCGAACCATTAATCAAATATATGCATTGAAAACAGACCACTTTTCACCAAACTATTAGTTTTAATGAAGAATTATAAATAAGATGGTAATTGAAAAGTATAATGGATTAGTATATACTATGATTTATATGAATATTTACCTAGAATATATTTATAGTAAAACTAAATTCATCATACATGAGGATTTAATGTGTACAAATTAAGATGGGGCCTAAGGTAAGGGTTATTCATTTCAATACTGTTTCAGTAATACAAGATCCATGGTATAAAATTGTTTATGTTTATATGGTGTATATATTTCCCATTCAACATATTATATCATGAATATATTTATATTATGGTATTTAAATATTTATTTCATATTATTTCTTTCAATGGTATTAGCATCCAAATGTTACAAAACCAGTAAGGTTTTTTGTTACATTGTCATTTCTTTTCAATATTATTTATATTAAATTTAAATTTTATAAAAAATGTATGATAATTATAATTTAAACTCCATATATTTTTTACATTCTTGTTATACCTATAATTTTCAATTATCAATTTTATTTAAAAATTATTTCTACAAAACATGATCTAGAAAATATTTATAAGAAATGTCAACCTTATTTCTCATTTGGTTAGAAAACTATTTTATCCTTGTGAAAGTACTTTATAATGTTTTATATAATATTTTACCTATACCATAAATTTTTTAATTGTATTATTTTCACTAAAATTGACTTTATTTTCAATGTATTAAATATAATATTATTTAAAGTTTTCTAAAAATTCATTTTTTAACTTTCTTTACTAATGTGTGAAGAGAATATTTGTTTTAATGTTTATCGAATGAACAAATTTTTTCAATATTATGACCATTCATTGATTTAAATGTTCCACTATAATTTGATTAACTTATTTCCGAAGAAATAAATTTTTTGAATATTGTTGAAATTCTTTTAATGATAATGTAGGAATGGATATTTTCTATGGTTTCAAATAAATTTCTAAATATTATTTTAATGGTATTTCCATCTCTGTCAACTTCCTTTAAGGTTTTTTATGATTCACTAGGGACGCATTATTTTGATACCATCCACATAATTTATTTTAATGGATTATGATGATGATTTTTTATGAATGTTTTTATAAAACCCATTTATTTAAATGGTTCAATTAATTTTTAATAAAATATTTATAAAACCCATTTGTTTTTTATGGGATATGATATAATGAATTGATTAATGTATTTATGATATTTTGGAACACTTATGGATAATATTCATTAAGTGAAAGGTGGGACTAAAATTATATACCTCTCTAATGGATTTTGTAAATACTTATATCTCGTGAGATATTATGGACAAGAATAGGGAGGTTTCCCAGTTCATTAAGGGACTCTTTCCGCCTTAGGAGAGAACCTTGACTAAAGAAATGATGGAATGGAGAGTAAACCCAATACATTGTATATTCACTATGATAGTATGGTAACTGAAACATGATTAAGTAAATTATTTTCAATGGTTATGAGTATACCAAAAAAATATGTATTATTCTTATGATATGTTATCAAGGATTGTGATTAATTATTGATTATTTCACACTCTTATGACTTTTGTATTTTGTGATGGAAAATCCATTTTTCGTGGATAATGATTTCTAATATTTGAATGATTAGGTATGATTTTTATATGTTATGATCATATATTCTTACCCTTATCCTAATCTTATACACACTTACAATCACTGTTTTATATCTTCCATTTTACCCTTGTAGGTCATCTGGGTCCACACTTTCTTATGTTTCATTTTCCCTGGTTATGAAGAATGTTTTTAAGTAGTGTATGTTTAGGAAGGATTATATGTGAGAATATTTTTTTTGTAGATATTTCAAATATTTAATGAAATAAATTTATTGTGTATCCATTCATTCTTTGTAACATCCTGGACCCGATCAGCCACCTAAACTGTGCTAAACAGGTCAAGTGTTACTATATTAAGTGCACCTCCCAGAACGCCAAAGACTACCGACTAGAAGCAAGGGTCTTATAGGTATAGTAGGGAGGCTATACACTCTTGTTGGATAATAATGGTATTGGTCTGAGCATAATATAAAATCATAAGAATCTATAGACTCGAACCAGACCTGCATAATGGAATCACAATTAATAGAAATAAACATCGAAAGCAATAAATATAAACCACAGCAGCAGAATGTAAACACAACAGCATGCTGAACCACTTGTAACAACTACTTGAATAGATGAAGCATGCATCCATGGAAAGTAAATATATATAAAAGGGTTCCAATGGCTAACCAATAGTAGCTATAATAAATGAGTTAATCATACTAGCATAGAAAAGAAAGAAAAATAAAGAAAATTCTAGCTAGGCAAGACCCCAAGGTCCCTACCATCTCCATGCGACAGCTAAAACAGTCCAACTCCTAAATCTGGTCTCTTTCCTGCATGTAAATCCATAAAATCTACATGTGTATCAAAGGTCCCATGTAGGGTGTGAGATGAATCTCAGTAGGATACCACCCAACTGTGTGTACTTAATATAAGTGTTTAGGCAGGCATGCATTTATAAGAAAAACAGTAAATAGTATGATGCACGAATAAACACAAACTCCACTAGTGCTCAGCAACCACCATGGAGTGTCACCTTCTTCGGCCAATGTCAGAATCTCTGTCATGTGACCCGGAACCAGGTGCCCCCTGACAACATGTGTATCAATTACCGATGTCCCAAGGCATGTCCAAGAATTAGTAACTCATAGAAACAACAATGCATATCCTCAAATAAGTAACCAGAGGGACAGCGATGTCTACCCATAATAAATTAACCAGAGGGATAGCGATGTATGCAATAAAATCAGTAATCGTAGGGACAGCGATGTCTGCCCTAAAATCAATAATCATAGGGATAGTGATATATACCCTCAAACCATGGAGATCCTATGCCCCCAACCCGATAGTCTCAAAACTATCCCCTGAAGGCTTCTCACCTTCCACTTGGATTCCTATGGAAAGAACCCCCAAACCCATAGTACCTAAACTGAAAGTAATGGGGGCCTTTACCCACATGAGTGGTCAAAACCACCTCATCATGGAGTCTCTCTATGTGTACACTACTTCAAGTTTCGGGTGAGCGATAATCACCAAAATAAGTTCCCAAGCCACGACATCTTTGACACCTCGTACCCCTACAAACATGTCGCTCAAGTCTTATGGCCTCACCATCCAAGTAACTCATGCCATGCCTAACCTGGCAGTCACACTGCCACCAGACGATGTCAATGACGCCCAATCCCATGGTCAGAACCACCCAATGTAACCCGGTTCAAGCCCAACCTATGATCAGCATCACTCAACAATACCCAGGCCATGACCAGCACAACTTTAAGGTTATAGAATATGAAATATCACACATCAAATATATATAATAAAAATAAATACTTTAAATAGTCAAAACAGACTAAATAGTTGAATTTCACTAGCTATGTGATGTCCCATACCTGCACCAAGGTCTTGGAAGCCTCTAACAATTCATATCATCACTTAACAAATTGAACTCAACAGTTTAATCAAAAAAATTCATTTAAATATATTTTGTCATTCCCGGCCAAAATTCCCCAATTGAGCAACAGCCCCTCTCCCAGACCTGCTCAAGAAAAACAGGTAAAAGGGCATACCCAAAGGCATCTCACAGGTCTAATAAGAAATTAAATATGAAATAGAAGATAAAATAGAGTATCACTCAAAATACCCAAATATGCACTAAAGGTCGTGTCACCCAAAATTCTATAAAATCATAAAAGAAGGTATGAACCACCTACCTGAGACTCATAGATGTAGGCACGTCCAATATCGAGCTCCAATTCGAAGCCGATCTTTGTAGGTCTACATTTCTGTCAAATCCCAGCAACTCTTCTCTGATGTAATTTGCGGTGTGTGAGGTAAAGAAACTGGAATGAAAAAGGGTGTGAAGTTTTATCCTTCTGATGCAATCCTACAGCTACTGACAGATTGAATAACGGACGTCAGATGATGATTCTAGGGTGGGAAACGTTCTTTAGAATTTCAAAATGGACCTATTCTGAAGTTGGGGAAGAAGAAAGTGTTTTCTAAAATAATATGTGACTCTATTTCATTTAATAGAATACAAATAAAAATACACTATGTGTATAAAGTACTACACACCTTTTAGTAGCCTTGTTCGTAATCTGAATTAAGCGGGGGTAGCCACATGGTTTGTACGTGCCACATGGGTCAACACACAACTAGGACTCAATCGGTATGCAGAAGGAAAAATACATGGCGTGTCAAGCAACACTACACACTGTGTAGTAGTAAATTATCACAAGGTCATCCCATGGCATGCACTCGAAGAGCATGAGGACGGTAAATGCCTAGCCCATACATGGAATGTACTTTGGAGCACATAGCATGTAATCAAGAAATTTCAAGAACTTTCCATGTTTTCTCAGTTTTCTCATAAACAAGTCAAAAATTCAAACAGGGTAGGGATTTTGACCCATTCTAGAAACTTGGGTTCTTACAATCTCCCCACCTTAACATAGCTCATCCGCGAGCTATCAAATGAAACTCGTATATGGCACCGAACATACCACCCTAATCAAAGTAACCTGGACTACCCTGGTCTCAAAGGTTATGGTTAAATTCCTCAAGGGGATCCCCACCTTAGGAATTTCTTAAATTGGTCTCAACCCTACAAAAATCAATAAAGAAAAGCTTTACTAACCTATTTCTAGACTCATGGTCCTCTCGTGATGCATCGTCACCACTACGCCTCATTGGTGCTTCCGTTTCATTTCTGACACCCCAAATGTATCTCGCACCGCATCGGTGCCCGCCTCCATTAGGTCCTACATCCTATGGATGCTCAAAATGAACTTGGTGCCTATCACCTCAAGTAACCCACATACAAGATGCCCCAATGCCCACGACACCTCAAGTAACCCATATCCTTGATGTCCCGATGTCGAAATCACCTCAAGTAACATGCATCCTTGATGCCCCTGATGCTACGCATCTCATACATATATACAAATATATCATGCACCTGATATGGTGCTAATCCCACTTTCCAGCATCTGTAAAATCCACATAATTCTTATGCACCTCATTCCCTCAAATCATAAATTCCTCTATAGGCCATTCCAAAACAAGTAAAAACAAAATAGATTATAGCCACACCCTCGGTGTACCTCTAACTTTCGTCGGTTCACCAGCCTGCTTAGTCCCTGGAAGCTCCATGGTGTGCACCTGACCTGAAGTACACCTGCCCAGTGCCTAACATCCCAAGGGTGTTGATCCAGTCACCAGACACTAACCCCTCAGCTAGATCATGTTTTCTTTGTCGTGTCCTCTATGTGTAGTTGAACCTTAGTTACTGTCACCCGATTATGAACATTAACCAACTCTATATGTCACCATATGTCCTGGACCCTGCATGTCGGTTTTCTGAGAAGGCTTCCTATAGAACCTCTCCAAATGACTGACCTTTCTATATGCCTGGTACTCTATTGGAGGCCTATCACAGTGAGTCTAAACATGCCCTAGTTGTCCACACCGAAATAAAATCACTGAAGAATTTCTACGAGATGGTCTAGTTAAGTACTTTTCCTAAGTTCCCTACTGAAACTCATCACATCCTTGCTTCCTACTATCTGAACCATCACCTGAAGCTATATACTGGCCAACCTGAGGCATATCCCTTTGGTTTCCCTCTAATATGAGTGTCTGATTCACCACCTCTAAGAAAGAACCCAGCCAAAAGATATTTACCTGGATCCATATGGCATGTTACAATCCATCCTTGAAGTGCCTCACCCTTGCTGATTCATCACTTACCATACCAGGTGCAAAGCGAGACAGCTCAGTGAAAGTAGTTTCATAGTCCATGATGGACATGTCTCCCTGGTGAAGGATCAAGAACTCCTGAGCTCTCACTTCCCTCAGTGTATCTAAGTAAAATTTATCTAAGAACATGTCCCTTAAGTCCTTACATTCCATTCCTTTGTGTCTGAAAGCCTGAACCTCCACATCCCACCAATTCTTTTCCAGTCCTCACAGCATGTATGTCGCCAACTTGACCCTTCACCTTGTAGGCATATCGAGCTGCTCAAAGATCATCTGCATGCTCTCTATCCAGTTCTCGACTTCCTATGGATCACCCTCACCCTGCAAAAGTGGCTGGTGCTATGACTAGAACTCCCGCATCAGATATTCCATAGATAGATTTGTACCATGTGTGCCTTTTTTGATTCCTTGCAAGACACATACTATACTAGTCTGGAGATGCTCGTCAGGCCACATCCCGAATGGTGCCAAACCCAGTTCATGCCCTACCTGCACTGGATCTTGAACCTGATCCTATCCATGAGCCTGTACATGCGGCTCCTGCTCTGCCTCCACTGGATCCTAAACTTGATCCTACTCCTGCGGCATTGTACCATCTCCCGCCTGACGCTCCATCTGAGTCGTCTAAAAGGAACCCCCTAAATACTATAAATGGTTAGACAACCCATATATATGTATAAAATATATTCACATAGATAGGAAAAAACAGTAAAAGGTGGTGCATGACTACTACCCTTACTCTCCCCCACTACAACCCATGCCCATGGCATCCCGACCTCATGGCCTCCTTACCCATCCCTAAACAGATCCAAGTATCAAAATTACCTTGGTCCATGCTCATCCTGAAAACCAACGTTGCCTCAAACCGATGACTGGGTCTCCCAATCCAGACAGTCAAACTACCTCAAATCGATGTCCAGGATGCCCAATCCCTGTAATCAAAATTACCTCAACCATATTACATGTCTTCTCATACAAGAGTCAGGCCCAAAATCTCCTACCACAAACAATTCACAATATATAATAACCATGGAATAGTATCTTGAAATAAACTAGCAATTTTATTAGTAATTTCGCCTTTTCACATTTCAAAGCACACAAAGCATCGCAATTGATACTATTCAAATGGCATTATCACTTCACAATGCATACGTTCAGTTATGAAATTGAAATACCCTAAAAATGTTCCTACCAAAAGCCAAACAATCACGCCTTTCCATACTGGGCCAAGGTCCAATTCTCCCTTACTTCACCAGGTAAATGGTTACATATAACAATCAGTACATCACACACCAAGTGAGCCACCATGGTGGAAATCATAAAAACTATAATCTTAGAAAAAATAAAACAACAATTCTCACCCATGGAAACTTAGTCCATCCCTCATACCTGGGGATTCAGGAACCCAATCACAAGCTAGAAACCCAATTCCAATAACTACCTATCTCCAGTCTACCATATCCCAAATAGTAAAACTAGTAGAAATTAAAAAAAAATTCTCAATCTCATTAGTAGCCAGCAAAACACTACTACTAAATCCCTGTCAAAAACTCCTTTGATACCACTTTGTAACGTCTCGGACCCGATCATCCACCCGAATAGTACTAAACAGGTCGGGTGTTACTACCTTAGGTGCACCACCCTAAACTCCAAAGGCTGCCGACTAGCAGCGATGGTCTTATACGTATAGTGGGGAGGATATACCCTCTCAAAGGATAATAATGGTACTGGTCCAAGAATAATATAAAATCAGAAGACAATGCAGACTTGAACCAGACCTGCATAGCGGAAGCACAATAAATAGAAATAAACAGTGGAAGTAATAAATATAAACAACAGCAGTGGAATGTAAACACAACAACATGTTGAACCACTTGTAACAACTACTAGAATAGACAAATCATGCATCCATAGAAAGTCAATATATATAAAAGGGTGTCAATGGCTAACCAACAGTAGATACAATAAATGAGGTAATCATGATTGTATAGGAAGCAAATTAAAACAAAATAAACTCCAGATAGGCAAGACCCCAATGTCCCTAGCATCTCCATGCGATAGCTAAAATAGTCCAGCTCCAAAAGCTGGTATCTTTTGTAACATCCCAGATAAATAAGGAATAAGAAACTTTTCATATTTATTAATATTTTTGAATTAAATATTAATTTTATATTAAAGGGGACTCTATGTTCGATGGCATAACTGATACGCAACAACGAGTTTCTTTGAAATCTTATGTTGCACACTAATAATATATTATTATTATTTTAAATGGTAGTTAATGCCTAGTCGTTGTATTGGTGGTAATGAATACAACTAACTAAAATATGATTATATATGTTTGTTAAATGTGTTTACAATTATCCAATAAAATTTAGAGGTTTAAAATATGAATGATTCTAATTTTAAGCACAAATACTCTAATATTCAGTAAAAGGTCGATTTACTGCCTTTTGATAAGGAACCCTCTTTAAATCTAGTTTTGGTCATTTTTATATGTTCTATTTGACAAAATAAAATTCTTCTTTAGATTCGGGACATCAAAATTCACTTTGGGTAAATTTTTAGTATCTTTCTAATAAAGTTCATTTTTTTAATGAATAATGAAAATATTGTATTTTAATTCAAAACTGCGTTTTAATATCATTTATTTATATGGTTAGATAAAATTTTTAATTGATTTTAAAGTATAATTAGAATATATTTTCACCATTTAATCCAATCTTGGTCATTAGAATTAATTTTACTTTGAAAGTGGACATAAACAAGTGTCAATCTTTTGATAGTTATTGTTTCTTAAAAACACGCTATTTGTTTTAACAATGGGGATTAATTTTAAAATTAATTAAGGCCAATTTTATGTTTTCAATTTTGAAAAATAAACATCATTTTTGAATTCATAATATCAAATATAGCTTAGGCTTAATTATTGTTATTTTTCTGAAAAACTTCAATTTTTGATGAATAGTGAAACCACTTAGTAGTAGTTAAAAACAAACTTTTTCATTTAAATGAAATTTTACCGCTTTTATGAATTTAATTTCAAAAATATTACATACATTGTTGTTATTAGTAAGTAAAATTTGGTTCAATAAGATGAAAATAATTTTTTGTGAATAGTTACTTTTGACTTTTATTTACCGTGGTTAAAGGTGAATATGGTAATTCAAGGTAAAAAGAATATCAGAATAATACAAAATTACCTTAAAACTTGTCCTAACCTTATTGTATGAGGAATGGCCGACCATGGGAATCCTTGGGTCAATTTTGGGACCTCATGGAGCCACTTATGAATGATAATGACACTTTAGATTAATTAATTTAAAGTAAAAGCAAAAATGACAAAAACAAAAATCTTTTAGTAAATTAATTTTTATATGGTTTTATATAAGTCATATTTTTTACTATAAAAATTATTTATAAAGCTAAAAATATTTCCTACATGATAGTATTTTTTTATAATTTTAAGACAACAAATAAATTAAATTATTTATGACACAATAATGACGCAGTATTTACCTCATTAATAAATGATTTAAATAAATAAGATTATAATGATTAAAATATTATCCAAAAACAGTTCAATTATTATTAGATGATTTTATTTCGACCATTAGTCATCTTATATTCGACTCTAAGGATTTTTTTACCTTTAAAAACTGAATATAATTATATAATAAAATAATATTTTCACACTTTCCTAAAGAGCCCCTCCTCTCCCTTATAAAAGGAGACCACTTCTAACCAATTCCTCACACCTACCAGGCCTTTTGACTCCTCCAAAATCTGCCCAATTAAGCTCCCTACATCGCTCTCTTCCACCTAGAATCCTTACTTTAGGCATAAGGCACTTCAAGAATTCCTTTTGGTTCAAACCAAAGGAAGTTACCCAAATTAAAGGTAACGGATTCTCTTAGCTTCTTTTCTTTTATTTTACTTCTCCAACGCCTAAACTCTTTTTATTCTTTTATTTTATAACAAAACAAGTATCCTCAATATATTAGGATGTTGTTATGAGAAGGATTCTAACTACACTTACACACACCTCCATCTAATGGGTGAATAACATAATGTTTCTCTGGATGGAAAACTAACGCCTCACGAAACAATGATTGTTCAATTACCTCCTACTGCCTCTCATGGTGGCCATTCTGATGGAAATATATTTATATATGATATATATTATGTTTATATTTTCTTTAGTCTTCTATATTTCCATTTATATCATACCTTTATGGTTTCCATTATGGGTAAACGCGATAATTTCATTTGAGGAAGTGCGGACTACCGCCCCCTCAAAGTGATATGACTCGTTAATGCCTTATGTGGGATGTATAAAGGATGGATTTAATAATATTATATATAATATATTATACTAGAATTATAATATACCTATGTATCATTATGTTTTAATTCCATTAAAATAAGAAATAGAAATTAAATTAGCATTCATGTGTACGTACGGCTTACCGTCTCCATGAACGGTGCATTTCATTTCTTGCCACCAAATGATATGTATTGTTATATATATATACTGGATATATATGATATATGTGATATCTAAATATGAATATCATTCTGGATATAATGTAATATTGACTACATGGACAACTTGTAAATATAAGGTGTTCATTTTTTACTCAAGTTCCAAACATCGATAAAATATCCAATATGAACTCAAATAATTAACCAGTTGTTATAGCTAGATAATAAGTGATATAAAATGAATAATAAACTTTAAAAAATTTATTAATGAAGTAGAGATTAACTTAATTTTATTATTCAGGAAGAACACGGAACATACGATTCAAGTTGGACATGAGGTAAGGATATTTCTTATCTCACTTTTAATTCTGTGAGATTTCCATTGTTCACCACTTATTTATTTCATGTGGTGTATTATGTACTTCCGTTTGATATATTTTATCATTATTATAATTATATTCATGGTATTATGTGATTAATTTGGTGGTTATTAACTTTTGGTCATACGAATCAGTTGATTACAACGTGGTAAATGGTTTCATCTCACTTTTTATTCTCGTGAGATTCATGCTATATTTTCCATTATTTCCTTTTGTGTGGTGTATGTACTACCCATGATTGTACTCTTTGTGTAATATACTTTCATGTATGAGTATTTACATATTCATTGTATGATCCTTCTTTCATGTGGCGTATGTTTTTTAAGTTACCAAATCAGTAAGGGAACCTTTGACCCTCCTCTATTTAAAATACTTCTTTTTGTTATGTCTTTTAATTTACATCTTATTATGTTGGGATATATTCTTCTATATCCTCATTTTTTTAAAATTTATGTCCAAGTGATGAGATACCCTTTTTATCTCATCAACTTATTTTATGAATTTTAAAGTGACGTCGTTAGGCTGTCAAATTTTTACAAGGGAACTTCTTAACCCAATTTCAATTCTTTGGGTTCAACTTGTAATTCTTGAATATGTCATCCTATGAATATGTGTGAATGAACTCTGATTATTTTACACTTATTATCCACTTATATTGGGTGTATTTATATTTTTCATACATAATTATGTGATTGATTTATCCTTATTTTAAGTATACCATATTTATAAGGGATTTAATCCCAATTTACATTTCCACTGAGACTTCATTGTTGTTATGCACCTATTCACTATTATATGGTGTATATACTGTCCTTTTACATATTATATCATGAATACATTTATTCTCATAAATTTCTGATTGAAATTTATTCTTTAATTATTTGTATTCAAGCGTCTCTCTTTTTGTTAAAAAACTCTTTAACTAAAATATCGTTTTAAATGTTTTAAATATTTATTCTTCTAAATATTTCTCATTAATTTCCATTTTTTAAAAATGGGTTTTAGGATTTATTTATATAGACATTAATGTTTTCAAATGATAATTCATTTAAAATATTCAAAGTGGTATGGGACACTTTGATTTAAAAATCTCTTTTTAAATGGTTTTGAAAATGATTTGACAAAACATGGTTTATTTCAATATCTTGATGTGATCTATTGGAATGTGGAAATGTTATATTTACTTTATACATGTGATATATTTTATGATTATGTTATGGTTATTGGGAATTGTTTACGTATACGGGTGGTTCTGTGATAAACCTAGGGCAGCTGAGCCTGAGATATCTCTCCAATGCATTGGGTAATGTGACGGAGGTAAACGTGATGTTTCTCCTAAGAGATTTAAGGAATATACTGTGATGGGTATTCCAAGTTTAACTCCCTATGTATCTGTGATAGCTACAATTTAAGTTTTATATGGATGTCATAATTAACCTTTATGATTTATAATTTGTGTCTTTATTCATAAATCTTATGATTTCGTAAGGTATGTTATGATTGAAAAGTATGGTTTCATTGATTTGTATTTATTGATGGGATAATGTTTTCCTTCCTTATTTTATAACCCTTACTAAGCTTTTTATGCTAATACAAAGTTTTTGAAATGTTTTCCATAGGAATTAAAGATGAATAGGGTCAAGGATGGGATCAAGGAAAATTCACATTATCTAAAACATGGAACTAGACATGTTTCTTTTTAAGAGTTTTTATTTTATGAAAAAAATGGATACTGAGTAGTAGTGTCTGTATGTATTATTCAAGTTGTCATATAATAGTATGGACTAATTCTCTAAAACTCTAAACCTGAAAATATCCTCAATGTGAATTATTCATTTAATTCAATATTATGTCATGTTTTAAGGGCGGGTCCTTATAGTTGGTATCAGAGGTCGGTTTAGACAACTTTAGGGATTATGAGTTTTCGTTAGACATATGGTTAGTCCCTATCTATTATTTTAGTTAAATCCTTGTTTTATAACTCTTTCAGATCAAGGAAAGTCAGTTAAAAATGGAAGGAGTAGGATATCAAATGACATTCTTATCTCTTCCTAATGACATGCTTGCAATAATTATTGCAAAGTCATGTTCAGATGATTGTGAAACTTTTTCTAGCATACAACTCACTTGCAAGAAGTTGTTTGAGATATCAAACACCTCCACTATACCTCGTTATCATTGTGGATCATTGGTTGTATTTATAAAAATCCTATTTTTACAATATTCTCATATTTTCAAGAAAGGTAAATATTATCAAGGAATTTTCAAATATTTTACCATATCACAGGATTTTGAAGCATATTATGATTTTAAAAAAAAGTGCTGAAGAATGAGACCCTTGAGAAACCTATTTATATTTGGTTTTACAATATATTCTCTCAGCACATACTTATGGTATTTTAAAAGGACCGCTAATTTAAAGTTTCAATTCAAATTCGGTCCGAATGTTTTATAGAAATCATGTTTTATCGGATGTTTTGAAATTATATGTCATGCATGATTAATTTACAAAACTGTTTTTCTGTGAACATCCATATAAACCATGTTTTAAAAAGGTGTATTTGGATGGAGGAAGTAAATGATTTTAAAGGATATCTAAATCATTGTTTCAATGCATAGACCTTTTACCTACATGAACAAGATGACGATGAAACCAAATGGACACCATGATCAAGGTATGATGTTCTTCATTTTGGGGATTTTTTTATTTTATCATATGGTGGTGAAATAAGACTTTAAGAATTAAGATGTTGATATCATAATGAATTTGGATGAAAATGAGAGGTATAAAGAAACCATTGAGGTTAAAACATGTTAGGGTTATTTTTGAGTTTTATAAAAAGGACAACTCGTAGGATGGGTGACAACCCATCGCATCCGGCAAGGCTGCTAGAATCGAACCCACAACCGAAGGGTGACAAGGGCGCATCGCCTACCACTAGCCTACTTGAAGTCCCTGGTTAGTATGACTTATTATTTTAGTAAAATGATTTTATGGAACAAGAATAAGTTGATTTTTGGAACTTATGTTTTATCAAATGGATATACTTAGTATAGAAAAATGATTTAGTGATTAAGTGATAAAGGTTGTTGTGGAAGACGTTCTCTCTTTTGAGGAAACACTATATGCTTAAGGAAAATAGAATACCATGGGATTTAAATTGTGGAGTAATGGTTGAGATATTATTTTGGAAGAATATATGTTAATTTGGGTTATTTATGGAAATTATTAACCTATCATATAGAATATGTGATTAGTTTAATTACACTTCAGTATGAGACTTTAAGAGTAGTCGATGTTTTGGGGGATAAATATTAAGATTTACTGTGAAAGACTGTGATTTAAATCCTTCTGAGTTTTGGGTTTCAATATTATTTTTGATTATTTTGATGAATCTTAAGGATAATTGTGTATTGAATGGTCTTTCTTGAAATTTGGGTACTTTTTGTTAAATTTTGGAGATTAATAGTAGTATTTATTTTTATAAAGGAATTTTTTTTTTGGGGGGATTATATGATATCGTACTAACCATTTTGGTTTTAGTTAATATCTAAAGACAAGGGAAATATATAGTTCATATTTTTTGGATTATGTGACTCCTTAGAAGTTGGTTATAGCACTTTTAATGTGAACAAGTCATCCTAAATACTCATCATTTAGAGGAAATATGAGTTTGTGGTAGGAATTTAGTAAAGGATGAAAGTATACATGACAAGTAAGTATGTTTCCTTATGTTTTTAGTTAAGATCATAAATAAATTCCTCAAATTTATTAAAAGTATCTTAAAACAAAAACTTTGTCTGTTAGATTTTCCTACTGGGGAGTCAAGAACTGTTTAACCCATCACATGTTTGTGATTTTCTAGTGCTTAACTTTCTCCTAATCTTGTTTTCTATCACCCTCCATCAGAACTTGACCGTTTTTCTCTCTTCCATATCCATGTTTTTCTACATGGAATCCTATTATGGGTTATCTCAGGAGACCTTTGTACTTCTCTTCCTTTATTTTAAAGTGATAGTTTTATTGACTCTTTTTCGATGTGGGACTTTTAATAAAGTTTCCAAGCCCAATTTTGAAATTACGAGGACGCAAATCCCAAAAGGGGGGAAGGATTTAACATCCCAAATAAAAAAGTATTAAGACACTTTTTATATTTATTAATATTTGTGAATTAAATATTAATTTTATATTAAAGGGGAAATTATTTTTCATGGCATAACTGATACGCAACAACGAGTTTCTTTGAAATCTTATGTTGCACACTAATAATATAATATTATTATTTTAAATGGTAGTTAATGTCTAGCCATTGTATTGGCAGGAATGAATAGAACTAACTAAAATATGATTATATATGTTTGTTAAATGTTTTTACAATTATCCAATAAAAGTTACAGGCTTAAAATATGAATGAATCTAATTTTAAGCAAGAATACCCTAATATTCAGTAAAAGGTCGATTTACCACCTTTTGATGGTGAACCCTCTTTAAATCTAGTTTTGGCCATTTTTATATGTTCTATTTGACAAAATAAAATTCTTCTTTAGATTCGGGACATCAAAATTCACCTTGGGTAAATTTTTGGTATTTTTCTGATAAAGTTCATTTTTTTAATGAATAGTGAAAATATTGTATTTTAATTCAAAACTGTGTTTTAATATCATTTATTTATATGGTTATATTATCTTTTTAATTGGTTTTAAAGTATAATTATAATATATTTTTACCATTTAATCCAATATTGGTCATTGGAATTAATTTCACTTTGAAAGTGGATATAAAAAAGTGTCAATCTTTTGATAGTTATTGTTTCTTAAAAACACGCTATTTGTTTTAATGGGAATTAATTTTAAAATTAATTAAGGCCAATTTTATGTTTTGAATTTGGAAAAATAAAAATTATTTTTTAATTCATAATATCAAATATATCTTAGGCTGAATTTTTGGTATTTTTCAAAAAAAACTTCGATTTTTGATGAATAGTGAAACCACTTAGTAGTAGTTAAAAAACTAACTTTTGCATTTAAATGAAATTTTACCGCTTCTATGAATTGAATTTCAAAAATCCGACATACATGGTTGTTATTAGTAAGTAAAATTTGGTTCAATAAGAAGAAAAATAATTTTTTTTGAATAGTAACTTTTGACTTTTATTTACTGTGGTTAAAGGTAAATATGGCAATTCAAGGTAAAAAGAATATCATAATAACACAAAATTACTTTAAAACTTGTCCTAACCTTATTGGATGAGGCATGACCGACCATGTTAATCCTTGGGTCGATTTTGGGACCCCATGGAGCCACTTATGAATGATAATGACACTTTAGATTAATTAATTTAAAGTAAAGGCAAAAATGACAAAAACAAAAATCTTTTAGTAAATTAATTTTTATATGGTTTTATATAAGTCATATTTTCAACTATAAATATTCTTTAGAAAGATAAAACGATTTCCTACATGATAGTATTTTTTTTATAATTTTTAGACAAAAAATAAATTAAATTATTTATTACACAATAATGATTCAGTATTTACCTCATTAATAAATGATATAAATAAATAAGATTATAATGATTAAAATGTTATCCAAAACCTGTCCAATTCCTATTGTATAATTTTATTTCGACCATGAGTCATCTTATCTTCTACTCTAATTTTTTTTTACCTTTAGAAACCGAATATAATTATATAATAAAATAATATCTCCACACTTTCCTAAAGAGCCCCTCCTCTCTCTTATAAAAGGAGACCACTTCTAACTAATTCCTCACACCTCCCAAGCGTTTTGGCTCATCCAACCTCTTCCCAATTAAGCTCCCTACATCCCTCTCTTCCACCTAGAAGCATAGACTTAGGAATAAGGCACTTCAAGAAGTCTTTTTGGTTCAAAACAAAGAAAGTTACCCAAATTAAAGGTAACGGTTTCTCTTAGCTTCATTTCTTTTATTTTACTTATCCAACCCCTAAAATATTTTTATTATTTTATTTTATAACAACACCAGTATCCTCAATATAATAGGATTTTGTTATGATAATTATTCGAACTACACTTAGACACACCTCCATCTAATGGGTGAAGAACATAATATTTCTCTGGATAGAAAACTAACACCTCACGAAAGGATGATTGTTAAATTACCTCCTACTACCTATCATGGTGGCCATTATGATGGAACTGTATTTATATATGATATATATTATTTTTATGTTTTCTTTATGCTTCTTTATTTCCATTTATATCATACCTTTATGGTTTCCATTATGGGTAAACGCGATAATTTCATTTGAGGAAGTGCGGACTACCACCCCCTCAAAGTGATGTATGATGAATATAAAGTGTCATAGGTTGATAAAATGGTGTCATCATTTTTTGCATATTTGGAATGATTTTTATGATAACATGTTTTCTCACTCTAATTAACAACTTTTTACACTCATGATAATCATTTTGGTTTTAGTAAGGGATTGAAGATAGAATTATGAAGTTGTGGTGGTGAAAGATACACTCAAATACTGGATTATCTTATTTTAACCTAGTCATATGAATACCTTTATATCATGAAAAGACTCTAGGAATGTAAATTTATATACTTAATAATTAAATTTTGAGTTAGTAATAAAAACTATAAAGGGTATGATGATTTCATCTCAATTCTATGTCTTCTCTATGTTATATGTTTGGGGGAATGTGCATCCTATAGATATTTTTCTCTCCCTCTTTTTGAATTTGATGTTATTTTATTCATGGATGAGAACACTTTATATAGGTCTCATATCAATTTATGAGGATGATAATTCACATTTGATATTCTGAGTCAACCTATGATCATATTTCAATGTGATGATTCATATGAACTTCTAATGGAAATTAATTATATTATATGGGCCTTAGTACATATTTATGAGGGACATTTATCTCAAATGGTTGGGGAGAAACTAAATTTTAAAGACATGCCTATTTTTTAAGAATTTTTTGAAGTAATTCTTGATGACTTTCCTAGTATTTCCCCAAATAGTGAAGTTGAGTTTTAATTAGAACTCATTCATAGTTCTATAATTATTTCAAAGAGACAATATATAATTACACTATTTATATTCATTGAAATAAAGAAGAAACTCTAATAGAATCTTGATAAGTGTTCTATCCTCCCTAGTGTGTCTCTATGGGGTTTACATGTTATTTTTATTAAAAATAATGATGGTTAATTTCATATTTCCAAATTAATTATACATTATTTTTATATATGACAATTTTTAAGTTTGAGTGTGTAACTATTCATTAAACACAATAACAAATGAACTTGAAGTGGATAGAAATACATCAGACAAAGAATTAGTATTCAACACCATCCCGAATAATCATAGAATTATGAAAATTGTGGGGCCTTTTGAGACCCCAGTTAAAAAGGAACTTATCTAATTTTGACTCATTATGAATGTGATATTCTGTTAAAGAAGTTATCTTGTCCCATATTTTATGACATTCTTGCTGATTGATTTTACCTTCATCAAAACCTTAGAACATAATTCTACATTTAGAGTCGATCAAATCCAATTGATTTTCATTATTTTCAATATGGACATCTATTTCATATATACTTTCGACTTCTTTAGCTAAGGATTTAGAATTAAATTGGTCTTTCACATTATCATTTTAATGTATAATCAATTCAGTAGATGTTTCTTTCATAATTATTTATATACCTTCCATTACAATATATTTTACATTCCCCAACTAGACTAGGTCATCAATAAAATCCATTTGTGTCTTCTAAATGTTAGAAATCTCTTCCGTATCTGTATGGTTGAGACCCCCATCCTAAAGACACTTTTAGTTGGTTTTCCCATTTGTAGGGATATTTGGTTTGAATCATCAATTCATGGTCCCTGCCTCCATTGACACCTCTACTTTTCTAAGCATTTTCAATTATACCACTATTATTCCCTTCTCTTAAATAAATGGTCCTATACTAGTTGATTTTATCACAAGTTCCTTTGTAGTAAATAGTAGTCCTTTCATGCCCATGACATCTTCTCTAACTTTATGAAACCTTCAGAGTCCACTATGAACTTATTTTCATTCTTGGTAGAGGATCGTATATATTCCACTTCTTCTTCCTCCACTTTTCTCTCAGTATAAGATAATCAGGTGTCTTTATAATTCTCTAAGTCATTTCAATGCAAGATTCTTCCTTAAATATTTTCCTTATCATTTATTTTATCTACACTATCTCATATCACATATATTTTCAATATACAATCAACCAATAGTGTAAGAATATTCTAGGTTTCGACTAATGAAGTATCCTGGCCATTTCAGAACATCTAGTCTACTATATCTAAGGATCGTTGACATTTCAGAACCTCAACTCTAAACTACTTTCCAAATATTGAACTTTCTATAGACCTTATAGGTTTAGCCTCGGTAGATAGTGATTTTTATCTATCGCACATTATTTATTGAGATTCATATATCACTTATTTATCATAAGAAGGTAATATACCCTTATCATGATGATTACCAATAGGTGGAGAGTGATCTATGTTAATAGTCTCCTAACCCTTTTCATCAACTATCCAGAATTGATTGTGTCCTCATTTACAAGAAAATACCTTATACAGATTACCCACATCATGTGGAACAATACCTCTATAAAAAAATCTATCCTCAGAGTCAAAAACACCTTGAACGTCAGCATGATGCACATTAGAATTATGACAACAAGCAGAAAGTTCATGACTAAGATGTTTATAGTAAGTATAAAATCTACCAATGACTTAGTGAAAACTACTTGTAGATAAATACATTTTTTCCTAATTAAATTATTAGTGAATCCACCAAGTCTTTAAACACACAAAATTTTATGAAAATATAAGGGAAATTGGATAACTAGGAATCCTATTACTACTATATGATCATAATAATGGTCAAATTAAGTTTCCAATCAATTCTATAATCAAAAAATTATGAAATGGAAAGGATGATATAGGTAAAAATATCAATACCATCATGGTAGGGGGATCGTTCTTCATTTTAAAGTTATAAATCCAACATTATATAGAAAAATGAAACCCATAAAATTAGATAGATATATAGAATGATCAATTATCAGGTTATCCTTGGTAAGAAATCGAATGAGAATATGTTGTGGGTTAAGAAGGTTGACACCTACATGAGTATCATGTACCCCATTTTGATGATATGTCTTCTTAATAATGAGGATAAAAATACCACTCCAAGATTGATCTTTGATCTAGATATCATCAGTTGTGGTTCAAAAGAATGATATAACCAAGATATCCTTTCATACTACGTATTATTTCAGGATCTATTTGGGGTAAGTTGACTTCGAGAGGGTGGTGAATTAGTGTGTATTAAATTTTATTCCCAATTTACTTTTATCCCTTAATTACATATTTAATTTCTTAATAAATGGATCTCCCAATATATGTTTCACCTTTAGTCAGTATGTAGATAAATAACAAGAATGAAACACAGAAAAACACAAGTTCATGTTAATAGGGTTCACCTCCTTGTGGGTGACTACATCCCTATTGAAACATGGTTATTATCCCACATGTATAAATTCCTTATATTTATTATAGAATTTTCTGGAAAGGGTTTGACAATATAAATTTTATCCTATAACTAATTGGTTTTAAAGAAAGAGAGGTAATTTTGATTCTCTGTACATGAAAATGGGATTGTATGACATTTGAATCATGATCACCTATAAGGGATCAAGTCCCTTAAAACCATAAATAATGATTGTATTCCTCTATTTTATTTACTTTATAGGATTCCTTAAGGTTCTTAATACTAATACACCGTTATTTTGTAGGTTATTTCTCTCAAAACTCTGGATTGGAATGTAATTAGTAGTAGCTCATCTGAACATTCTCTTCTTCAGGATTCTATAGTAAATAATGGTTTTAGGATATCTATGTAAATATTTTTATTATTATTTTTCCTTAGGTATGAAATTATTTAAGATGCATTAGAATATTATCTTCTTATTTTACCCAAAGAATCTATAACATGCTTAGAGTCAATTATTATTTCCCTATTTATATTTTAACTTGTAGAGTATTCGTAGTTATGTTCATTCTATATATTTTATCACCTTATTTCAACTTGTATTGTATTATAGGTGTTTACTCATTTAAAAGTCACTCAGATATCATATTAATAGACATGCATATATATATATATGGATGATAGTTGAAGTAGAATCATCTCTTTATCATATTCAATCACCCTTAAATCCTGACCTTAAATTATCAGGATCTCTGATTTAAAGCATGATTAAAATTCTATTTGAAGGTATGGATTTATACTTATTTTTTATCTCATTTTGATATTTGAAATATATATAGATTATTTATTATTTAAATATTCACAAAATTTTTGGATTATATATTCCTTGGAATTTCCATGTATGCATAGTGTTGTGCCATATTCATACAGTAGCGTAGAAGAATCATGTGTAGCTTCTTCTTCCTCATTATCTAGTTCATCCCCTTCAATATCAGCTTTGATCATAATCATTTATTTAATAATTATGTTTGATGCATAAATAATTCCTCTCTGGCATTGTATGAAATAAATTTCTATATTAAGATATCAAAATATAGAGACTTACATAAATTCAACCAATATGTATGTGGAATTCCCTTTTGTGAATTCCCTATTGGATATGTTACTAAATTACCTTATTTGGATCTCCATATATCATAATTTAGATACATGGTTCTCCTATCAAATCCACCTACACTACAAATCATCTATATAAATATTCATTTTCATACGAGCATCATTTGGTTATACAATATCATTTTGCTTTGTGAATCTTTAAATTCACCTATATAGTATAGTTTATCTTTATCATAGCATTATCTGATGTCATCCCAAATTCCAAAATTAAATCAGATCCATGGGGAAAATGGGTTTATTAGCTAGAATTCCCATCTGGAGTATAAATTGGAAACATGGATCATTCACCTACATCCTGTATTTGGTTATAAATATATATATATATATAGATATATCACTTACATAAATTGGGAAAATTACATATTTCAATCAAACTTACTCATATCCTCTTCATCAAACATCCAAAAATTCACAGCCACTTCAAGACTTTAAAATAATTATGTAGTTATTATTCATCCATAAATACGTTCATTTTATTACTTTGAATATTATATCTTCAGTAATTATATTTAAGGGTTTCTACCTAGAATTTATCCGTCTTTATCCCCAAGGATAGCAGAAACTCCTAACTTTTCTAGCATGTGATTTGAACCATATAAATACAATACTAGAAACATTATCATTGTTATTTTTTCCTCAACCAAATCATGATATGAAACACCATGCAGATCAGTTTCATTATTAATATCTTTTCTTTAACATTAACACTTATTCCATTGTCATCTTAATATGACATCAACCAAATTCTATAATAATCATTAATTTGACCTTTTTTACACAACATGTGACAATAGTGACACATACACATTACATCTCACCATGCTTGGGTTTAACAATTCACATCCAAGATATTATCCTTCATCGTATATTGAAATCATTAATATTTCCTTATTCATTGATAAAAAATAAGTCAAACTTTAATATGGATCATTAATCTACCCTTTGAACATATTTTCAATACCATTTAAAGAAAATGGAATATCAATATGGGAACTCATTTTATTTCTCCTTTTTCCACATAGTTAACTACTTCCATTTTCTTATATCTCCCCATTATTAACAATAATTATAAATTATGTTATATAGGGTGGTATTGCTTATTCTTTAATAAATTTTCCATAAATAATTCTACTCTAAGTCGACTTGATCCATGATCTATTTAAAAATAACATGAGGGTTTTATTTAGACATCAAATCTATCCATAAAAAATGTGATACCAATCATTATAATTTTCAATTCTTCTACCCAATGGTTATTCACATGTATTTAATCTAATAATACTTATTGAAATTAATTATTGAAAATATCCTCTAACATTTTCAACTTGAATTCCCTACACATTCTTAACTAAAACATTAAGAACATTCAATTGAGAAGTTTGATTGATAATTTCTTCATAAATAATTTATCATTTTTATTTTATCTCTTTATCTATTTAGACTCTTTACTCTTTCACAATAATTTATCAAATAAGATTTTTCCTTGGGAAACATGGGTTTATTTTCTTTCTCCTTATGTGGAGTTTTATTTTTATAATAATCTATTAGGGTACATATGTCATATGGTGCAAATTTTTTAATTTTTTCCTTTGTTTGAATAACTTTTATACCATAAATGGAATTTTTTCCATCCATCCTGAAACTATAGAACATATACTCATGATATCTTGAGTTATTATCTTTTGAAAACATCTATGAAATTTGATTTCTTCCTTAAGTGGAATATTCTTTTTCCCATTTTCTCCTTTATTCACTTGGGATTCCAATTCTATTAAATTTTCCAAATTAGATATCCTAATTTACAAACATAGTTTTATAATATTCCCATCCTTTTTATTCTAATTGATTTTTAGATGTTCTCTTTATAAGTATGGTCTATTTATTTCTCTTATGGATTATTCATCCATTATATTATAACTTATTTCATTAAACTCTCACATTCATTGATTTTTTTCAATTTTACATGATGTTTAATATTTTCCCACAAAATAATAAGCCTCTCACATTGGGGGAAACAACATTATTTGAATTATTGGTTTTTTCACCGAAGTATTTCTCACAATCCTTCTTAATAGACTTATTGGGAATATTATTTTCTGTATTATTCTTATGATTCATTACTAATATAGGCTTTTCTATATTCATCAACTACTATGTACTTTTTCTTCTCATTTGATTAGGTTACATGATTTAATGATTTACACTTGAATGATTCTCCATTGTGACCACTTTCATTTAAATTTCTAAATTGTTTTTCAAGTATTCCAAATTTTTTATTGTATACTAATTTTTATTCATAGCCTATAGATGTTTTAGCTGCTCAGGTTTTCTCCCCCTCGTTTCAGGAACTATTATTCTTTAACAAGGTGAAATATTATACCAACTATCCATACCCATATTCCAAAATATTTTATAGAAAATAAAATAATAAACAAACCTAGGTTTCTTTTTTTGAATATCATGTTGTCCTGATTTCCTACAACTTTCATCTTGTTATTATTTTTACATTATCAATTGGTTTTTTGGATTCATTCTAGGAACCATCTCTCATACAATTTCATTTATTCAACCTTGATAAGAAAGTATGATTCCCATAACTTTTCTCTATCTATATTTTTTGTAGATATTGAATTAAAATATACAGACTTTGTAAAAATAGATTTAGCACAAATATTATTTTTAGGTGTTTATGGTACCACATTCATTGATGAAATTATATAATTATAATAATATGATTTGAAAATTTATTTCCATGACATAGAGTCATCTCAACATAAAAGTACTCATTCATATTTCTTGTGGTTAAATCTTTATTTTCAATTTATTGTGAATACATATCTTGAACTGATTCATGATTTTTCAATTTTATTTCATCCATTAATAGTTTTATATAGTGGATTATTTCTTCATCATCCACTAATTTCATTTTTTCTTCACCAAACCTTCTCATATATTAAATATTATCTTTATATATTATTATATTTTTTTATAAAATGATCAAGAAAATTAATCTGTTTTTATTTAATCTCCAATTGATCATCTTTAAGAGTAGTTTTTTCTTTATATGGTCGGGTTCTATCTTTAATATTTTTCTTATCTTATTCTCTATCTTGAATTTTAGATATCCATACATTCTCAAAATTATATCAACATTATTTTTGATCTTCATTCATGAATATGAAGGATATAACCTATTTAGATATATTTATACTGATTTTTATCCTTTTATTCATAGTCTTCTTCATCCTTCCATTCTTATCTTCATGGTGGGTAATATCCACCTGTATACTTCTACAAAATCCACTCATATATGAGAAGATTGATTTATAGAAATAATACATTATATCATTTATATTAAAAATTAATTCATTTTGTGAATCCATATAATTATGATAATCCATAAAAATATATGGTATATTAAAATAAAAACATTTACATGACAGTTTCGGTACTCCTCCATCTAGTAAGGGTGATAAATGACAAGATAACAAACTATTTTCCACATTATTGGTGGTGAGTCCTCTCATCATATCTTTATCTTCCATGAATGACTTTTTTAACTCAAATTTAAAACATGGGGAAACATTTTTTATTACCTCTTTAAAATTAAAGGATATATTCTTAAAATCTTTAAGAGGAGTCTTAATAACATATGTAATAAAATTACTTCCAATATGATTACCTTAAAATATTGAAGAGACCTTATTTGATGATTCCTTTGTCAAATTATTTTCTTCTCTTTTATTCTGGTTATTCATTTTATTTATAGAAATATCATGATTTATTTATTTTATAGGGTATTTATAAGATTCTCCAAATCCATACTTCAAATATCCTTTTGAAAAGTGGAAGTCAATCATTAAAATAGAACTTTGAATATAAGAACCCAACAGATGTGTGACCAAAGCTATGATGCCAATTGTTAGGATCACATTGGGATAATAACACACTAGAAGGGGTGATTCAGTGTGGAGTGACCATTATTCTAATATTAAATTTATCGTTTAATCAACTCTTTATTTATTCAGTAAATGGATCTCTCTTTATTTTTCTCACCTTTGTTCGGTATGTTCATATAGAACATGAAAGAAATACATAATAACACATGGAGATTGATAATGAGGTTTTCCTCCTTAAAAATGACAACATTCCTGATGATACACTTTTATTATCCCATATAAATATCTTCGTTATTTTTAAAAAATAATGAAAAGAAAATTTTGGTACCATGTACTCGTTATCCTTGAACAAACTTGGTACAAAGAAGGAGTGTGATTTTGGTACCATTGTATAAAATAATGGGATTATAATTCATTTTATACAAGATATCATGTTATGGATTGAGTTCCTCCTAGACTATATGTAATAATATTCTTTCTCTATTACTATTATCATATATACTACCTTAATGTTCTTCATAAATAAATAATTAGATGTTGTAAGACCGCACTCTTAGAACACCATCATGAAATGTGATCCATAGTAACATATATGAAATTTCCCTTACATAGCCCCTAAATTTAGGGAATGTTATAGGTTGATTATCTTAATATTATTATTCTTACTCTTATATAGTATACAATAATTTTTTAGCACTAGAACACCTTCTTCTTCAATAGCATAAATAATCTACAGCACACACAGAATCAAATCTTGTTTCTATATTCTTATATTGAATTGTATAATATTAAAATATATTTAGAATAAATAACTTATCTTTCCTAATTTTAAGTTTTATAATATCATTTTTGTTTACAAATTTTAGATTATCTATCATATAATCATATTTCATTGTTATATAGAGAGATAGTAGTTACAAAAATAACTGATGTTTCTCATATTTGAACTCCCTTAAATATCTTCCTTAATTATAAGGATCTCTAAGTCAAAGAATTTTTTGTATTCTTCTTGAAATTATATATGTAGAATCTACTCTTTTCTTTCTTGTCATATTTGAAATATCACTGTCTTATTATATATTTAAATCTTCTAAATATATGTATCATTTAGTTCACTTGACATTTCCACATAGGCATGGTTGTGTGGCATCTCTATACAGTGGTGTGGAGCACTTGAGCTCATTTTATTCATCTTCTTGTTTATCCCCTATGATATCAAATTGGATCATGATCATATTTTTGATCATGATCTTTTATCCATAAATAATATCTCACTTACATCATCATAAATGTTTTTGTCTCTTTATATGTTGAAATTTATACATTGTACCCAATAGATATTTGAAATTCCCTTATGTGAATAACAATTTGAATATGTTTTTGAATTATATTATATGACTCTTCATGTGTTATAATATAGATACATAGTGATCCTATCATTTTTTCCTAAGTAGAAAATTGGTTATGTGACTCTTTATTTTTATTTGTGAGACATTTGGTTCCACAACTGAATTCAACTACATGAATCCTAAAATTCATCTATATTGAAGCATTTGGCTATATCATATCACTCTCTTATATTGGTGTAATCAACTATGTGAATTATGATCTATAAGAAAAATAGATACATAGTCTGAAATTACTCTACGTAGAGAAAAAATCCTCAATGTAGATCATTCAGCTACATAATTTAGTTGGCCATGTGGATCTACATGCATAGGTGAATCACTTATAAGAATATGGTATATTTCATATTTTACTTAAACTTTCTCATATCCTCTTCATATTATTTTCAATGCCTCACAACCACTTCAAGACATGTCAATAATTATATAGATAGTGGTACTTTATACATCAACACTTACCATTTATTCCTTTAAAGACCCACTCACATATCATCATTTGTAATGGTTTTACCTAAAAAATTTCCAACCAGATATTCCAGGAGTTTATCATATCCTTCTATTTCAATCATGTAATTTGAACATTAATAATACCATGGAAGTACCATTATCATCATCTTTATTTCATTACCCAAATATTTATATGAAACACCAAGAAGATAAATTTCATTATGCTTATGATTCCTCTACTATATATATAATAATATAACATCCAACACATTTTATGGTTTCATAAAAATATAAGAGAAACAAACTTCAAAAATCATAATTTCTAACACATTTTCCCTAATATCAGTGTTCTCAATGACACTTCTATTTTACTTCTCAACATAAATGGGTTAAACACATTCCTTTAAAGATTATATCCTCTATCACATATTGATATTATGCATATTTACCTATTCATGGATAACAAATACAACTAAAAAATTAGGTTCATTATATATAAATTATGAATTTATTATGATTCAAATTGGACTTTCCAATTCCCTTATTATATTCATGGAAATCATGAATTTAGTCCCTAGAAATTACCTTGATCAGTTTATTGTAGTATTTATAGATGAAATTATTATTTATTCTAAGAGAAAAGTAGAGTATGGTTATCATTTAAGGATTGTGTTAATGAAAATTATAAAGGATAATATATATGAAAAATTAAGCATGTGTGAATTCAATCTATATAAAGTTTCATTATTGGGTCGTATAATCTTAAGTGGCGGTATATTGTCAGATCATTCAAAGATGAAAATTATTAAGCAGTAGCTTCAATAAACCACACTAATCAAGATCAATTGTTTTCTTGGGTTGGATGGATTATATCAATTCTTTGGGATAAATATTTCATGACTAAAATGTAGAACCCCAATAGATTACCATATTTTCCATTTAGAATAAATGTAATTTTGTTGATAGGTTCACAATACACATAACACTCGATTTAAAAAAACACTATTTAGTCATGTTTTTCACAATCAATAATATTATAATACTTTTAGATAGGTTATATAGTAAATTTACATATTATATATCCAAAAAAAATTCACATTCATTCAATATATTTGATAGGAATAAGAGAAAAAAACCCAAATTTTAGGGATAAAATACTATATTTTTATAAAGGAAGATTTTCCACCTTTTAATAGCGAACCTATTATAAATATAAAATTCGACATTTTTATAAATTTTATATGTCAAAATAAAAAAAAATTGATTTAAGACTTTTGAAATTAGGTTGTGGTGATTTTTTTTTATTTTTTGAAGAAGTTCAATTTTTTGATGAATAATTGAAAATACTGAATTTTAATTCAAAAATATTTTTTGTTTAATTTATTTATAATAATATATTATATTTTAAATCGTTTTTAAAGTAAAATTATATCAATTATTAATAAATTAATCCAATTTAGTTCATTATAATCAATTTCACTTTGAAAATGAATATAAAAACACAACAAACATTTGATCATTTTTACTCTAAAAACCCACTTTGTCATCCTGTCTGTGAGATTAATTTTAAATTAATTTCTGCCACATATATTTTTGGAATTTGGGAAAATGGGTTAAAAATTTTTAATAATCATAATTTATAATTTATAAAAAGGTTAACTTATTTTTGACCAAAAATATTAGCGAAAGTGGTTAAAATTAATTACAACGATTATAAGAAGAATTAGCTTAACATGTGACTAAACCATAAACTTAAGGGATGAAAAAACCTAGAAACTTGTCAAAAATAAATTTTTTATCCATTTTTAGACCCTATACTCTATTTTATAGAATTTGTACAATAATTGTATCCACTTGTCATAGGAAAAACATGGGTGGAATTCCCATTCCAAAAATTTAGAATAATGCCACTCCTTATCCACCTATAAAGCCCTTTTTCTCGACCAATATCATCAAAAATTGCTCCTAATTATCCTTACAATAAATCTATAATTATCACCTTGAGAATTAATCCATCCAATTAATCCCTTTGATGCAAACCAAAAAAGAGTTACCCAAAGAAGAGGTAACATCCTTCCTCAAGTTATTTAATTTCATTTACATTCTCCACCACCTAAACTCTACTTGTTCCATGATTATATAATGACCTAAGTATCATAAATATACTAAAAAATATTATTCTATGTTTTTTATTTACACTTACACACACTTCCATCTAATCAGTAACGAACTCACTGTTCTTGTACGGCGAAATACTGCCTCACGAAACAATGATTGTTCATTTTTTCCTTTACCACCATTCATGGTTTGGAATTATGATGGAAAATATATTTATATATATGATATATATAATATTTATAGTTTATTTAAACTTATTTACTTCTTATATGACACATAACTTTATGATTTTTATTTTTTGTAAATATGATAACATCGTTTGTGGAAGTGTGGACTACCATATCCTCAAAGAGATGTGATTTGTTCATGCTACACATGGATTATATAAAGTATGGATTTAATAAACCTATGTAATATATATTAAATATATATAATACTATATTTATACATATACATATATATCATTTACTTTTCATTCTTTTAATATGGCAATGAAATGAAAGTAGTGTTCAAGTGTACGTACGGTCTACCATCTCCATAAACATTGCATTTCATTCCCAATCTCCAAATATTATAAATTATTATAAATACATATATACTGAATATATATGATATTTTAATCATATTTTACATTCTCATATGATTAATCCATGATCTATTTAATAATAATGATAATAAACAATTTCAAACATACTCGACAATCTAGGAAATTGACACCAGAAATAGTGAAAATAATAATAGATTGTTATCAAACGGGTAATAATATATTATAAGGAAATAATATATGATATTATAAACAAGAATTTTGTTCTTTATTAATAAATTTAAAATCTTAAAACAATTATATAGGATTTTAATTGTTTTTACACAAAAGGAAACGCAATGTAAAGGATTTTCATCTTACTTTTTACATTTGGGAGATAACTATCATATTCACTACTTACATCTATTTTGCAGTGTATCTAATACACCTTTGATAAATTTTATCATGAAGCCTTTTAATCTTAATTATATCCAAAACATTCATTTAATGTTATTCCTTCATAGGGATTATAATTAAAATGTTTCAAAGTGGTAAGGGACACTTTGGAATGTTTAAAGATTATTTTCATCAAGAATGTGTTTAAGGATTACCTTTATAATGTCACCTTATTTTATGATTTTTATCTTTATCTTAGCGCAATAAATTTCTTATGATGATTTTTATGGTACAGTAAATTTTTCTTAAGTATCTCTACTCTCATGCAATGGATATTATTATTTCCTAAAATGTTTACCATTTTACATACAATGTTCACTTTTACAGTTATTTGATTAACTAGGGAATTATAGATAAATCTATATCTTTTATTAAATAATGATATTTGATAAGGTGCATTTTTTATGAGTTAAGTTGATTATTATATATATGAGTATTTATTTGGATAGGTATGACATAGTTGGGTCCTGGTTATAGATAGCCCTTCGATGCATCACTGGTATCGTGAGAAGAATCAGTTGGCCAAATTAGATGGGTTTCTACCTGACATGTTACTAACCATATAGTGAAAGGTCTTGATAGTAAAGGTACCATGTACCTTGGAAACATGATGTTAAATAATTAAAAATTTCCCTCATTTAGATTTTGCTAGTATTTATCGATGAGATATTTTCATTGGTATATCTATGGATGAATTCTATTCTCAGTTTATTTATTAAATGTCTTGTGTTTTAGTTTCTTACCTTTCCATATAGATATTTTTTTATCTAGTTTTTTTAATTCCATGTTTTATTAGTTATTTACCATATCGTGTTGATTATTTTCATAAATTATTTATTTCTTATACTTTATATACCTTTACTAAGAATTTGAGATCACACTTATTCTGTTTCCTTTCCCTAGGTTATGATGAAAAAATTATTGAATGAGATTTCAAGGAGACTATTTTTAAGGTACTGGCCTAGATTCCACTAAACAGATGCTATGATATGATTGTTATGAGGCCTCAATCACACCTAATCATATTCTACAGGCTTCCAACTAGTAGTGAGGGCCTAGGTGGTGATAGTGGGGAGACTATGAAAACATATCAGAGTAATAAAATAGAAGAAAAAAACTATGTATAATTCACAATATGAAGTAAATAGAGTGGATAATTGGTAAATAAACTGAAATAGAACATGTTGTAATTGTAATAAACATTCTATAAAATCCTAAACATATATGTCATGCATAAAATACGAGTCATCCACTGGACCAACCATGCATATTTAAGAGTACATAAGAAACTGAAATAAAAGTTAAGGTCTCTACTATTAACACCGAGATAGACCACATTCCCTATCTCCGTACAATTTCAAATTTTTCCAGCCTATTCAGGAACCACATGAGAATCTCTGCTCGAACATTCATCACTAGGCCTCATCCCAATCCACCATGAAATTGTGCTTAACCTAAAAAAGCAGACATAAGGTCTACATGTACACCAACATGCATATGAATTGGTGAGAGATAATCTCAATAGGACAAACTAACAAGGAACCAATAAGTATGTTTCTATAAGTGTATGCAAAAATAAGGTACTCATCCTAGTTGAGACGTAATTGAAAAGATAAGTAAAACCAAAACGTGAAACCACAGTTGAACTCGGTTCCATAATACCAGCCAACTAGGAAAGTGCCACCATGGATGCCCATATCTATATATGTATACATATATTATCCCATTTATATATATATATATATACATAAATATGAATATTAATGAGTAAGTGAATGAAATAACATAAAACAATAAGCATTCAATCCTTGGGCCTATAATCTGGATCTCATGGATATCATGTTAAAGGGAATTGAGATAGATGTTAAACTAATCAAGTCATGTTTCGTTAAGTCAATCTTTGAGTCCATAATCCCAATTGACATAAACTTGCATTAGCCAAGGCTAGAAAACCTTTTTAGTGAGCTACGTCACTATAGGGGGGATACTCATCTTACACCTTGGTTCATCCATACTCACCTCCAATCACTATAAAGAAAGATTTTTGGTATGTACATCAAAACATCCTATAAATGGGCACTGATCTAGACATAATACCGATCATTCCATGTAATTAAAGTCCAATTTTTGAGCCCTAGGTCTTCGTTCGTAGGTAGCCAAGACATTTAGAACATGGATAATCCCTAAGGGCATGACCCTTAGGTGGTTTGCAAGGAGAACCCACCAGTGATATGCCATCCACTTCTGAAGTCTCTAATAAGTGAAAGTGTAATCATACTTATCATCGAGAATAGAATAATAATTATGGGTATCCATGATCTAAGATGTCATGATCAACACCACGGTTAGGTAATTGATCATGGACAGCATAATCATCCTTATTCCTTAAGAGAGAGTAATCATGCATGAGTATAAATAGATCATGGAGAGAGTATTCATCCTCATCACATATCATTGTTATTGTCTCACTAGCTTCATACCAGGAAAACACCTATAGACATCACAAAAATATAATAATCAAATATATAGGCCCAAGAGCTATATACTAGGTAGTACCTCTGGGTATACCAGTAAATACTAGAAATAAAATTTCTCGATAGCTGGATCCTTGGAAATCATGTTTGGGAATCCTAATGAATAAAAAGGATCCCATGAAGAAAATCTAGTCCTGCTAAAGAGATTGAACTATGCCTTCCATCAAGCTTAATAGCCACCAACCTAGAATCACCTCTGGTAAACATTGTTCTATTAAAAATAAACATGTGAAAACATAAACAAAAGAGTGGGTGTGGATGAATTCATAAACCCAACACTAATTCCATAGAAACATGGGATTATAAGTTCAACACGGGTTCTAAGGAGACAACCTCTACCATTTCTACCCAAACCCAATGTATTAACTCAAGGTCGGTCTAAAAAATTTCACCGACTAGGTCCCTCAATTCAAACACTGAGAGGAATCCTAGTTGGTATCCTCATGGTATACACATAAGATAAGGCATACTACTAGAGATCCTTGGATTCAAAGGTAAAGGAAGAATCCTACATAGGTTCCTCAATGGAGAATGTAAAGGAGGAATCCTACACGTGATCCACAACAAAGAAAGAAGTAGAGGCATCTTACATGCGATCCTTGGAACAGTACATAGGTAAAGGGATCCCACAAGGAACTCCCTAAGTCATAATATAAGAATAGTAATCCCTCAAGGGAACCTTGGTATAGATATAATATAGATTCATACTACATGGGATCCACTAGGTCAAAAAGTATATTGAGGAATCCTATTGGGGATGTAACGACCCAAAGTTTCATTAATGGAAATCCCTCTTGATCTAATTAAATGTCTATTTATGTAAAATGTTTATATAAAATGTCAAATTCTTTGGTTTTATGTTAAGAATTGTGAATGTTTCTTTTATAGTCGTTGAACAGTGATCACATGATTAGTATAAATATAGGGCTTTAACAAACCCAATTTACTCAGACAAAGGAAGCGATGGCCTCATCCAGTAGAATTGCACCATACGAAGCCCATTTGTCAGAGCTCGGAAAAGAGGTGGAATATTTGGGCTTCACTCTTGACCAAGCCCAAGCTGAGCTTCATCATGTCAAGCTCGAACGGGACCGTCTACGGGAAAAGTGGAAGTTGATAGAGATTTCCACTCGAGCGATGTTATCTGAGCCACCCCAAGAGTCTGTCACCATCACACACATTACCCTTAGGTATTATGCGGCTATTTTAAGGGGTTATGTAACAAATCACTAGTACTATGTTCATGTACATTATTTTTGTATATAATAATGAATATACTTTCTTGTCATTATTGATACATTGTAAATAGTTTTTAAAGTACAAATAGTGTTTTTAGTTATTATTTAATTAAGAAATATATTTTATTAAATTAAGGGATTTTTGAATTAAATAATATTTTAATAAAATATTATTATTATTATTAAATTAATTTTTATTAAATATAAATGATCTTATAATCTTATGAATGCAATTGTAATTTTTATTAAGGTTTGAAATCAATTTTTGTCAAAACCTGTGAATTTTCGATAAATGTCAGTTTTTATTTTAAAAGTGAAAATTAACATATTTAGAAAATTATTTAGATAAAATAAATGTTATTTCTGGAATTAGGAAAGCGAAATTATCCAACGGTGAATTTTTCATAATTTTCTGAGACAGTCAATTTTTTGGGTAAAAATTAAATATTGTTTAAATATATAATGTGTTTTATGACATCATAATGACCCAATAGGGAAGTAATAAAATACTATAAGATTTATGTTCTGCCAATATATGTTTTAACATTAAAATAATGTGATTTTGGGTTTTTTGGCTTACTTTTCAAAGCATTAATGGACCCTTCAAGACTTATTAAACACCTTGTCTTTTTAAATTGTTTTCCATGGGAGTGTGACTCACCTTCACATAAGCAACCCTATTATTTTAAGAAGTTAGTACTTTGGCCTTATAAAATATTTTTTTCCTCTTCCCTTTTCCAAAAACCATGGGAAAAAACCATGGGATGGTTTGTGGTTTGGATTAATTTAATATAAGGGGTCCCAAACCTAAATAATAAAGAATTCCCTCACTTTTCCTATATAAACCCACCCAAGCTCCCACTTCCTCCTCAATCAAAGCCTTTGGAGTTCGTCCAACCTCTGATCTACTCTCTCTATAATCCTCCCAAGGTGCCCCAAGCTCCCAAGAAGCCTCTCTCAATCCTCACTCAAGCCTTTGGAAGCACACTTCTAAGTAAGGTTGTTTTCTTCCTTTCTCATTTTTGTCCAATTTTCTTTAAGTTGTTTTGACCTTTTAATTTCAATTATGAATGTTGGGGTATGGTTTATCACCTCCCTCATACTGCCCTATTTATGTTTTAATGATGGGAGACCCCTTTCTCTCTCATTAAATGCCTCTCATGTACACCCGTTACTATGCCGAAATTCTGAAAGGAACTTCTCTCTCCTCATTTACATTCAAGCAATACTTTTGTATCATGAATCTAAATTCCATTAAAATTGTTAGGAAATGTATCTATATGACCTCATTACTGTCCATTACATGTAAATATAATGAAAAACCCCTTTCTCTCTCATCAACCATTTTTTTATGAATTATTATGTCACGCTGTTACGCTGCCGAAATCGCACCGATTTTCTAAGCCAATGCCATTGTGTAGTGAATACCATGCCCATTTCTCCATCAAGGGTATTCACCTATATGCACATTTACTTATTGATTATAAAGTTTAATGTATGAATTCCATATTACTTTATCGTGGAATAAATTATTGTTTTTTATGAATCCATGTTTTATGATCCATGTGGAACACTTATGCATGAAATGAAATGTTTAAGAAGGGTGCGCCCTTATAGCGCTCCAATGCATTGGGTAAAGTATAGTATCCTGATACGTTATGTGCAATGAGTGTTGACTCATGATAATTCAAGTGCAACGAGGGTTTACTCGTGCTTCATGGGAAATGAGGATTTACTCATGCTCCATGTGCAATGAGCCTTGGCTCATGCTAATTCCATGTTAAGTGTTGTTGCCACATTTCCATGTTATGATTATCATGCTTTATCATGCCTTTATGTTCATGTTTCTATTGTTCTCTATTGATATTAATATTTTCTAACATGTATTTTACTCCTCATGTATTCCATGTTTATTCCCTTACTGGGATTTATAGCTCACCCACTTTCTTATGCATGTCCTCAGGTTATCCCATGCAATGCTGAGTACGAGGGGATGTAGTGGTCATGTAAAGGAAGTTTTCAATAAAGATGGTGTATTTCATTTTTTAAGTTGTTATGTAATTATCCTAAGACCCAAAGAAACTAGACCTCTCGATCATCCATTTCGTATCAATTGAATGGTTTATGTAATAAATCATGTTTAAGTTTGTAATAAAAGCAGGGTTATCATAGGGGATCCTTGGGAAAACTGATCTCTCAACCTCATAAGCCAGAAGGGAACATCATTCAATGGAGACTACTCAAAGGAAAATCCTAAAAGGGTATCAGTAAGTAGATATATCTCATGTCTTATCTTCGATAAAATTTTTCACTCTCAGGATACAACTAAAAAAGTTTACCGAAGAAAGAACCTCTCTATTTCAGAAATTCTTGAAACACCACATAGGAGTTATTAGAAATCCTCACATGTCTTACTATCTTGAACAATGTAAAAAGATACTTATAATGGACTACTCATGGGAATAATTCCAACTCCTAGGAGAAAAGACAAGAAAATCCCCAAAAGGGTTACAAGGGGTTGTACATGGCCTATCTCCATCAGTACATGATGTGTACTCCCAAAGCCCCACTTGGACATGTAATTCTTCCAAACATGGTGTGTAAACGCCCATGTACATAGAGTATAAGATGGGTACATAGAATATACCCTACATGGGGTTCCTTCTTGTGTCCCTCAAAATGCCTATCCATGTACTTGTCCAAGACATGTATTTCTACATAGCATACGACCCACATAGGGTCTGGCTGCATATTTTACACTGCCATGTACCCCTACACGGGTAGCCTGGTTGGGTACTCGGCTACATTTCTAAGTACTAGTACGCTGAATGTATAAACAAAACATATCATGTACTTCTAAAAATTCATCCTCTCTAAACTGGAAGAACACACGGTGTATGTTCTTTGAACCACATGCTATGTAGATGGGTTATCCCAAACATAAAACCCTTGAATCACCCTGAAACCCCTATTTCACCCTAAAAGCAGTAGATTGGGCCACAAGGGGCCATAAGAAAACATAATAGTGTAAAAAATTAAATAATTTAATCTAAGGGGATTTGAGGAAAAGCATAAAAATGGACTATATTTGGGTGAAAACCGCCAAGGCCTCACCCATTTTTATGATCCATGGTTATTGTAGGTCTATTCAGCGTATTGAGAGCTCTTCAATGGTACCCCCCTTCCTCCATCTCTCTATTTATCTCTACCTCCCTCATATATATCATTCACATGATGAAGGAGTATCCTCCATAAAAGTATAAGAGAATCAAAAGGAATAAAAGGAAAATAATGAAATAAAAAAGATTGGTAAACAAAAGAAAAAGAATATAAAAAAAGAGGGGGTCCAGCTAGCCCAAAGGCCCAACCTATGTTTATGCCCCACATAGAAAAATATCATTGTTCTGTACTCAATTGAAAAGATATAATCTCAATCCGACGCACCCTTCAAAAGTTACGTCTGAAAAAACCTGCATAAATAAACTAAAATTGATTTTATTAAATATTAAATATTTATTATTCTATTAAAATTCAAACAGCTTGGAATTCTACCAAACTATTGTCCTAGGGTAAACACCTTATTCAATGACTAACAGAGTGGTCATAGAAATTATTTGATATCATATTCTAGGAGAAAATTATCATTTTACCTCTTACAAGCATCTGAAAGAAAAATTCAACTTTTTTCTCAAAAATACAGCCTGGAAAAAAAATGTTTCCTTACAATCTCCCCACCATAAACCATCTCTTCCATGAGAATCCTAGTAGTAAGACTATCGGTCATGATCTCAACCCAAGAATCTTCACAACCAAGATATCTGGATTTTCTAATGGCCAGCCTCAAAGTGCCAATAACTATCTCATACAATGAATATGTTTAACTACGATAGATCTGTTACTCCCCACCAAAGGAATGCCCTTATCGTCGTCTCAAATCCAAACTATGAGAATAGAGGCCCACAGAAAACACTGAAGTTCAATTGGAAATGAGGGTCACCACCCTTAAGCAGCCAATGGTGTACTCCCCACCAAATGTCTTGCCTTTCACTTCTCCTTAAGTGGAACCTTAATAAGTTACTCTCCTTACTTGGAAATACATTTTAAAGGAAAAGAAGCTAAGTGTAGGGACAAAGCTCTCTCAACATACTCTAGATGATTTCAATATAGATCATGGTCGTCTCTAACTAAGAGTAAACTAAGAATATACAAAATGAAATGTTTAACTCCCTCTAATACATTCTCACATCCTATAAAAACATGTCCAAGAATCAATAATGGGTCAACCATATTGTGGTACCCGATTAATTCATGATGGAAACTCTACCATGGAGAAACATTCATCATTTAAACCACAACTTCCATGCAAACAATACCATGAAAATTCCTTGAAACCATTGGTACTTGGATCTCACCTGGACACTCACTGATTAAGATTCAAAAAATATCACATGAAACCAGTGTGTACCTTTATCACCTGACTCATACTTAAGTGAGTCATCAAACATGATGTTAAGCTGACGATTCTACATGGAATTTTAGTCTCATTAAGCCAGAATATCCCTTAGAACTCCTCTTCAAAATCCATCACCTCACTTGTTCCATGATTTCATTCCAAGAACTCTCATCACTCAGCATAATTCTAGTAACAAGGGTCTACAAATTCTCTGACTACATTATAAATAGTGTAAACACAGATTTACTGGTCTAGGAACCCAAACAGTCATGCCCATTGAATGCAGTTCTAAAAAAACAAGCACCCTATGTGGTTCTCCAAAAACTAAAGACATCAACATCAATATAACAAAACAATCGAGCACCAACCATTACATGATCACAAACAAACATAAAAAAATCTCACTACCTAAGAAGGAATCTGAAAACACTAGATGACCTCTCTCACATAGGTTTCCATCAAATAAAGTAGATGTCAACCTATGAGGGTCTGAGTCAAACTAAGGGTCTCTATGTCTCCCACCTTTACTTATAGATAAAACCTCTATAAATAAGTTAATGATCAAAATTACATACAAGGGTCAAAATAAAAATATGGCCTACAAGGTCTTGATCCTCACAGAGCATTCTCATAAGGAACTACACCATGGATGTCATGATACCAACACAAAAGAGACATTGAACTGACAGTCACTAGGAATACATACATGGTAATACATGGAGGTTCAATTCACAATTAAAGTCATAGTATCCATTTAAATCATACTCAATGATCTGGAAAGATAACCATGACCTAAGAAGAAATAACATACAAGGGGTACAACAGAAGATAATCACATGCCATATTGATCTACTAGGGTCACTACACCTCCCATGCATGAGGATTGACTTATCAGCCTCAACACCGAAGCTTCTCATCATATATCCACATAACCTTCCATCATAATTAAATATATACATGTATGTAAGACCAATTAATTAGGCCTCAATCATTAGAAAAAATAAAACACTAGCATGCCTATATGATTTGAATTCTATGTGCCAAATATGATTCCTGAGATGCCTATTTCCTTTATCGGTCAAGAGTTAAAATCCATCATTTTCCTCATACCATTTTCCAAGGGAAATATATCCAAAATAAATCATAACATACACACAAAATTTGGGTCTCTCAAGGAGAAAATAATATGAAACTATAAGATCTCAGATTATAACAACAACCCATACCCCTGAAAACCAGAAATTTTTACCAAAACAAGTGTTCTCGATGTACCAGTCTGATCTCCATCATTGGTTCTGACACATTCCTAGTACTCTTATCTACCATATCCAAAATACTAAATAATAGGAAAATAACAGCTTTGATACCACTTTGTAACAAGTTAGCCCAGATTCCACTAAACCGATGCTCAGAGCTGATTGGTTATGAGGCCTCAAGTGCGCCTCCTCATATTCCAAAGTCCACCAACTAGCAGCAAGTGCCTAGGAATTTATAGTGGGGAGACTATATCATCATATCAGAGTAAAAAAATAGTAGAAATTTATAAGTATCATAAATGATAGAAAGTAAACATGGTGCCAATGTAGTAAATAAAATGACATAGAACATGTTGTATTAATAAATGAAAATGATATAAAATCCAGAAAAGTTATGTCATACAAACAACACTAGTCACCCTCTTGGCTGACCATACAGATACAAGAGTATAAAAGAAATCGAAATAAAAGTACAGGGATCTACTACTAACACCAATCCAGACTATATACCTGGTCTCCATACACTGTTGAACATCACAAACCCGATCAAGAACCACATGAGAATCTCCACTCAAAATGAAAAACCAGGCCTCAGCCCTATCAACCAATAAATTATGATCAACCTGAAAAGAAAACATAAGGTCTACATGTACATTGAGGTTCATTTCAATGTGTGAAAAATAATATCAGTAGGATACCCCGATGAGGAACTAATATGTACACTGATATAAGTGTACGCAAAAGCATGGTTCTCAGCCTAACTGAGATGAAACTGAAAAGATAGGTAAAACCAAAACGTGAAACCAGAGTAGAACCCAGGTCCATAATCCCAACAAACTAAGAATATTCCACCATGGATGTCCATATCTATATATGTATATATGTATATTCCCATAACTATACATATATAAATAAATATGAATATTCATTAGTAGGTCAATGAAGTAACATAAAAAAATCAGCAATCGATCCTTGGTTCTGTAATCCTGATTGCCTAAACATCCTATTCACAACCATTTGGTTGGATTTCGTAACACTCAATCCATGTATAATTAAGTTTAACTTTGGTTTTATAATCCTAATCGACATATACCTACTTCATTCAACACCATAATTGCCTCTGAGTAGGCTTTGTCACCACAGGGGGGTACTCATCCTACACCTGGGTTCACCGTTACTCACCTCCAATCACTATAAAGAAGAATTCTAGGGATGTACATTTAGAAATCCTATAAATGGTCACTAAGCTATTCGTCATACTACTCATGCCTTGTAAATCAAGTCCAATTTCTAATACCTATTTATCTACCCATATGCGGTCACGACATTCATAACTCAGATAATCCCTAAGGTTGTAACCCTTAGGTGATCTTCAAGGAGAACACACCAGTGAGACACCACCCACCCATATAGTCTCTAATAAGGGAGACCGTAAGATTCCCTATCATCTGGAGGAGTATAATCATTCTGGGTATCCAATGATGTGATACATCATGCTCAACACTATGGTAAATAACTGATCAGAGAGAGTATAATCATCTATATCCCTTGAGAGATCATAATCATCCACGAGTATAAAAAAATCAAGGAGAGAGTAATAATACTCATCAAATATCATACTCATAGACTCAATATTCGGCTACCCAAAAAACATGTGTATACATCCCAATAATATAATAATCAAATATATAGGCTCATCAGCCAGATCCCAAGTAGTACCTCTAGGTATACATGTAAATACAAGAAATAACATGGTTCAAAAGTTGAATCCCTAAAAAGAACATCTAGGAATCCTAACGATTAATATAGATCATATGAAGAATGTTTGAGCATCCCAAATAGAAAGAAATACGCCTCTTGCTAGGAAAAATAACAACCAACCAGGAAGAACCTCTCACAAACATCATTAGATTAGAAATAAACATGTTAAAACATAAACAAAAGAGTGAGGGTGGTCGAACGCCTAAACCCAAAACTACTTCCACATCCTCGTGGGCCTACAAGTTCGGCATGGGTTCTAAGGTGACACCTGCTACAATCTCTACCCAAACCTCAAATACTAACTTAGGGTTAGTTAAATAGCGGGCACTAGCTGGGTCCCTCAAGTCAAACATTGAGAGGCATCCTGATTTAGATCCTTCATGTATACACATAAGATATGGAATCCTACTAGTTATCCTTGGAAACAAAGGTAAAGGAGAAATCCTACTTCGGATCCTCATCATAGAAAGTGAAGGAGGAATCCTATTTGGGAACCCCAATAGATAAAGAATCATTGGCATAATACATGGGATCCTTAGAATGGTATAGATGTAAAGGGAAGTGATAAGGGACTCCATGAGTCACCATATAAGAAAAGGAATACCTTTGAGGATCCTTGGTATAGATACAATATATATTCATCCTACATGGGATCCAATAGCTCGAAACATAAAAAGAGAAATACTATAGAGGATACTTAGGACAAATAATCTCTCATCCTCATAGACCAAAAAGACACATCATACAAATTATATCTCCTCTAAGTAAAATTAATTAAGGACATTGATCAAGAGATATATATCATGGATCATCTCTAATCAATGGTTTCACTCTTATGAGATAATTAAATAATATTACCAGAGGAAGAATCTATCTGTTAAGAAAATGCATGTACATGGTGTGTAAAATGGACACATGGAGTATACCCTACATGGGGTACCTTCCCATGTCCCTTATACTTTCTAGAAATGTACTTGTCTTGGCCATGTATTTCTACATGACATGCGACCCACATGGGGTTTGTTTGTATATTTTACACAGCCATGTACTCCTACACGAGTAGCCAGACTGGGTACTCGGCTTCACTGCCAAGTACTAGTACCCGGTGTGTACTTATGAAATGTATTCTTCTCCAAACTAGAAGAACACATGATGTGTGTTCCCAGAACTACATTTCATGTAGATGGTTTTTCCTAAATGGAAAACCCTTTAATCACCTAGAAACCCCAGTTTTCACCCTAAAAGTAGTATATCAGGACACAAGGGGATATAAGAAAACATAATAGGGGTTCAAAAGATGAAAAAAAAATATAATGGGATTTGAGAAAAAACATAACAACGACCTACCTTTGGGAAGAAATCTCTGAACCTTTTCTTGTTACTACAGTCCACAGTTGTCGCATGTTGATATAGCACATCGAGAGCTCTATGATAGTACCTCTCCATCTCTCTCTCTTTCTCCCTCCCTCTACCTTTACTCTTTATTTCGTGGAAAATGGATACCCCCTGGACATATTTTAGAAGCCAAAGGAAGAAAAAAAAATGACAGAAAATAAAAATGATGAAAAATTATTTAAAAAGAAAAGAAAAGAAAAGGGGGATACGGCCGGCCCCAAAACCCAACTTGAGTTTATGCCACACCTAAGAAAAACTCATCATTCCAAACCCAATAGAAAATCTGGAATCTCAATCAGAGGCACCATTCAAAAGATACATCCAAGGGAAACTATGTGAATAAATTAATAATTAATTTATTAAATATTAGTTATTTATTATTATTCTAAAATTAGAATGGCTCAAAATTATATCAAACTCATGTACTAGGGTAAACACACTATTCTAGTACCAATATAGTGGTTAGAATACTTATCATACATCATATTCTAGGGAAACATTACCCTTTTACCCATTATAAGCATATGAAAGCAAAAAAAATTAATTTCTGCTCAAAAAAATATTCTGGAAAAACCCAGTTCCTTCAAATATACATCATATTTTTTTATGTGTCATGATTTATTTTCTATTTCTCAATGTAATATGCGCATCATGTATGAAATATTTTTTTCTGAACATGTTAAACTAATCGGTTCTTTTGGATTTTATTCCTTTTAATCTTTCTAATTTAATAAAGTAATGTATTGGCTCCATGTTATCTGGGGTCGGGGCATTACAGTTGGTATCAGAGGAAGATTATTAGTAACTATAGAAACAATATTTATAAATCATAGATTAGAGAACATAACCCTAAGATAGAATTTAAGTATAAGTATCAAAAATCATCCTATAATTTTGGTATGGTATAGATTATGTGGTTATTCCTAGAAATACATCCCTATCTGGATACTACAATTGGATGTTGTTCTGGCATAAATATACCTTGGGGTAAAAATCTAACAAGGTGCATCAAACATGAATCGAAATAAACTGGTACATGATAAAAGGTCTTACTACGCACCATATTTGACATTCATAGGGGATACACATAGGAAAGTTTGAATTTACTTTACAAACCATTATGAAGGATTTAAAATAAAATATATTCCCAAAGAAAACAAAAAATACTATTCTATGATTTACAACAAAAACATTATGTTCTATTCTATAAAAGATTTAGAAATAAATATTATGAGTTTATGAGTTAATCCAGTGTATTCCATTTTTTATAAATGATCCATGAAAGGAATAATGATATTAATACTCATGGAAAACGTAGAGATCACCTTACATAGGAAACCAATATAGCTAGTATTGGAACGGAGAAAATTATAGCTATTATAGGGAATCTTAATTAGGTTATAAAAAATAACATTACCCAAATGGAGAAACCTATTCCTAAGATAGAATATCTTTTTCTACATTGCATTATTTGATAGAATCCCTCATCATTTAGTGGGACTACTAATCAAATTTTAGCTGAGAAATTGATTAAATCTATGAAGAATATATTTATAGCCTTGGGATGCAGTGAAATGGGAGAGTTTACACTTGTAGTCTGTTGTCTCTAAGGTGATACTGATCAATGGTGGCCCTGATCTAGAATATTAGGGAGGAAAAGAAATAGAAATCATGGAATGTAGAACTTTCAAAGAGACATTCTTTGATAAATAATTCCCCCGAGATAAAAAAATGAGATGAAGAGAAATTTGGTTATTCTAAATATAAAGGAATAAGAAAGTTTTGTAGATTATGGAGATATGTTTTCAAGTTTTTTCTAGTATGCTACGGATTATATATGCATTACGGAGTGCAAGATTTGTCACTTTTTTAAGGGAATAAGCTAAGTCTCTGAAGGGAACTAGTCTCCCAGAAATTTTTATTATATGAATGGATATTTTTATGTTCCATAAAAAACAGAGAAGGAATTCTCTATATCATACATGTACAACGGAAACCCAGGGAATAAAATGTCAAATGAGAACTAAGACAATGTAAATCCATCATACAAGAATATGAAGATTAAAAAAATTATATCATGTGAAAACTATGGGAAGAATCACCTTAGGAAATGCCTGAACATAATGAGAGTTTATTAAAAGTGTGGAGAAAGGGTTCATCGTGTTAAAAAATGCAAGGGGGGAAGGAAAACACTAATATTTAGTGTTATAATAACAAGTACATAGGTAATTATTCTAAAAATTCACCAAACGTCAAATAAATCAACCATTGAATAGGTTATGGGGTGAAGGAAAAGCTTATGCTATCACTATAGTGGAGGTAGAAGTACCAAATGAGGTAGTGGTAGGTACATTAATCATATATTAAAATTTATAAAATCCATTATTTGATTCTGTATCATCACACACTTTCATATCTACATACTTTTCAAATAAAATTATACATTTTCTGTATGATTTAATAAGATATTTTGTAGTCAAAACTCATAAAGTAATTTTCATTGCAAAAAAGATGTGTTGGGATATCCCAATTATGACACACAAATGTGCTTTACTTACTGACCTTGTAAAAATAACTATGGTTGACTTTTATATAATCCTCGTTATGAACTAGGTGTCAAAATATTATGACAAAATTTATTGCATGATGAAGGAAATTGCGATTTGTGAGGAAGAGGCAGAATCCCTTATCTTTAAGAAGAATCTTCCTCACCTGATTCTTATCTAGATCCACCCCTAGTAACTCTACTGAATGAAATTATTGTGGAAGAATATAAAATAGCATCGAGTGATGGAGAACATAATATTCAGATTGAGGATGTACATATTGTGTAGGAATAAAGTTTTGTATTTCTTGGGGAATTACATAGACATCCCCCATAGCATGAGGATTAATTTTTCATTGATTTAATCCCTAGTGAAAGGCCTATATCAAAAATCCTTATAGAATAAACACTATGTATTTGGTAGTGTTGAAGAAACCACTATAGGATTTGGGTAATAAGGGATTTATTCGGCCTAGAGTTTTTCCATGGAGATCAACTATCCTCTTTGTTAAAAAGAATAATGAATCTATGAGGTTGTGAATTGATTATAAGGAAATTAATGTTATTATAATAAATAAAAAGTATCATCTATATTGCATTGATGACTTGTTAGATAAAATTCATGGATCCTAGTATTTTTCCACAAATCATCTTCATTCTAGATTTCACTAATTGCGATTAAAGAATAAAGACATTCAGAAGATAGGTTACAAGGTATAAACATTATGAGTTTAATGTAATTCTTTTTTGATTAAATAATTCACCCTATGTTTTTATTAACATAATAAGCAATGTATTCAAGGAATATCTTAATGATCCTTTGGTGGTATTCATTGATGATATTCTAGTGTATTCCAAAAGCTATGAGGACTATGAAAATCACTTGCAGATCATTGTTAAGACTCTTAAAAGGGAAGAGATCAAATGGAAATTTATTAAGTGCAATTTAGGGATTTAAGAAGATTATTTTCTTCACCATATTGTCTTTAAGGATGGATTTTCAGTTCATCCTAAAAATAAAAAGTAACTAATAGAATGTTCTACACCAACAAGCATAACTGATGTATATAGTTCCATTGGCTTAGTTGGTTACTATTGGTGATTTGTTTAGAATTTTTTCAATTGGATAACCCGTTAAACAAGAATACACATAAATTGATTATGTATGTTTGGAAAAAATAATGTGAAGAATTATTTGATAAACTAATGATAATATTATCCAATTCTACTATTTTGACTCTATCATCTGGAAGTGAAGGGTTCATCATATATAGTGATGCATCAAATAAGGGATGTGGTTGTATCCTAATGAAAAATGATAAATTTATTAAATATTCATTAAGTAAATTGAAGACTCGTGAATAGAAATATCCAACCCATGATCTTAAGTTAGTAGAAATGATATCGCTTTGAAAATATGGATACATTGTCTCTGTGGATAAAGATGTGAGATATACATGGATCATAAAAGCTTGAAATATATCTTCTCAAAGAATGAGCTCAACATGAGACAAAGGTGATGGTTCAAGCTACATAAGGATTATGATTTCTCAATACACTAACACCCATGGAAAGAAAATAATTTAGCATATGCGTTGAGAAGGAAGGATCATGGAGTTCTAACACAATGAGGATTAATAAGGATACAATGTTCATAGATCTAGTAAATATGGATATGGGAACTTCTATAAAAGGGGGTACATCAATAATTTTTCAAATGATTGAAAAATCATCATTATTATAGAGGATAAAGAATTCATAATCTAATGAAGAGAACATTCAAAATAAAATTAAATCCATGCCTGCCTGAATGGCCCGAAATCCTTCATTTTTTATTGATTTTGATAACCCCCCTTTCAAGGGATGAGGGGGAACCCTTACAAGGCCTGTAGGCTCAAATATTGCATGGCCCATAGGCTTAGGAGATTACATGACCCGAAGGTCTTATGGAATTCAACCAGAATATCTACAAGGAACTGCCCCTCCCCAGCATCTGCATCTTGATAATAGCTCTCCACCTTTTCATGATTGTATGGCTAGGCTTCCCGTGCAAGCACAGGCTGGTACCGATGGCATAGTCATACCCTCTCATTCTGACAATCCATTTGGCTCTACTCTGGTGAGTGCGCCTGCTCTGAATCCTCTTCTGGGGCTGCTCCTTTTTTGTAGTATGTATGGGGCCTGCATTCATGTGGACTAAAGGCCTTGGGGTGGCCCTAAGGTCTTAAGGTGGCCCAAAGGCCTTGAGAATCAACTGGCCCGAAATCCTTGGGTAGCCCAAAAGCCTTGCAGGACCTGAGGACCAAACTGGTAGCCCGGAGGCCCAGATGAATGAATAGTTCTGGCTGCTATAGTACCGAACAGTGCCTGCTATAGTACTGCTACAGTAACCCTGAAATATTCCTCCACCCGGATTTGATCTCGGGTCTCTTGGATGCACCTAGTGAGTCCTCACTAACTAGGATAAGGCTCTTGTGCCCATGAACAATTGAAAATCGGCCAACTTTATTTGTGAAGATGGTGTTCTAAAAATTGGATAGAGACTATGGGTTCCATCTATACCTGATCTAAAAAGGTAATTTTTGGATGATGGTCGTAGCTAAAATTTCACTATACAACCTAGTAGTATAAATATGTATAGGGACATGAAGGATCATTTTTTGTGGGATAACATGAATTGTGAAATTGCTGATTATGTGACCAGATGTTTGGTTTGTCAACAAGTGAAGGCTATGAGCCAACATACTAAATGAGTCCTACAACCTCTTCCTATTACTATGTGGAAATGGGATGAATTACTATCAAATTTTTCATGGGACTACCAAAGACTCCATGAAATAATGAGTCAATATGAGTTATCGTTGACTGAATAACCAAATATGTGCATTTCATTTCTATAAGAGAATACATGCCTCTTGATCACCTCATTATGATCTATATTAATGAATTTTTATGACTTCATTATGAACCTCTATCAATTTTTTCTGGTCAAGATCCCTACTTTACATCAAAATTATGGAAATCTCTTCAGCGATCTATTGACCCTGAGCTTCATTTGATCACTGCCTACCATCCTCAAACTGATGGAAAGTATGAAAGAACAATTAAAACAACAGGAGACATATTGAGTTCATTCTCACTCAACTATCAAGGTATGTGGGATGGTTACATACCTTTGGTAGAGTTTTCCTATAAAAATACTTTATATTTGAGTATTCAAATGGTCATGTATGAAGTATTATATGGAAAGAGATGTCATACTCCAACATGTTAGGATGAAGTTAGTGAAATGAAACTTGTAATACCATTACTTGTTGAAGAAAAACAACAATGTTAAAGGCTACCAGTACCATATTAATGTAGCTTAAAGTAGGAAAAAGTTTATGCTGATAATCAGAAGAAATATTAAGAGTTCCAAGTGGGAGATCATGTTTTATTGAAATTATATTCATTGAAAGGTGATATAATGTTTGGTAAGAAAATTAAACTAATCTCCAAGTACAGTGGACCCTTATTGATTCTTTAAAGGGTTTAATTGGTTTCTTACCACTTAATAGTGCCTCCAAATCTCTCAAAGGTACATGATGTTTTCCATATATCTATGATACGGAAGTACATACATATGACAATAAATGTTATCATCTCCAATGAGATAGATTTGTAATGTCACCGTTCATACTGTGAATAACCCATCTATATTCTTAATACTATAGATCAAGTATTGGGGAATCAGATGACTCATCTAGTAAAAGTACTCTGGAGAAATCATAAAATGGAAGAAGCAACATTGAAACCAAAGGATTATATGAATGAGAACTATACACATAATTTTAAAGGTAATACCCCTAAATTTTTTAGGATGAAATTTTTGTATGTGGGAATAATGTAGCACCCTGTGAATTTACCATATTTTTCATTTATGATAAATTTAATTTTGTTGATTTCTTTGCAATACACACAACACCTGATTTGAGAAAAATGTTATTAATTAATGTTCTACACAGTCAATCAAATTCTAACACATGTAGAGATTTTATATAGTAAATTTATATATTATACATTCGATCAAATATTTTGAAATTAATTCAATATATTTGGTAGGAATAATATAAAAACAAACCCAATTTTACACATAAAATACTATATTTATAAAGGAAATTCTTTTGTCTTTTAATGGAGAACCTATTGTAAATATGGATTTTGACAATTATAAATTTTATATGTTAAAATTAACTTCATTTTTTGAAATTGGAATGTCCAAATTAGGTGAGGGTGAATTTTTGGTATTTTCTGGAGAAGTTTCATTTTTTGACGAATAGTAGAAAATACTGAATTTTAATTCAAAACATCTTTTTTGTCTAATTTATTTATAAAGATAAATTATATTTTAAATTGGTTTTTAAGTAACATTGTTTATATTATATATAAATTAATCAAATTTATGCCTTTTTAAATCATTTTCACTTCAAAAATTAATATAAAAACATAGTAAACATTTGAACATTGTTAATTTAAAAAACTGCTTGGTCGTCCCATCCATGAGATTGATTTTAAATTAATTTATACCAATTATGTGATTTTAATTTTGAAAAATGGATTAAATGTTTTTAATAATAATAATTTATAATGTATAATAAATTAAAATTTCATTTTTACCAAAAAATATTAGTGAAAGTGATCAAAATTAATTTCAGTGATTAAGAGGAAAATTAGCTTAACAATGGACTAAACCTTAAAAATAAGGGCCAAAATGACATGTAAAATTGTAATAAATCCATTTTATATCTATATATCGACCATTTAATACATTATATCTACTTTTTACTATTATTGGATCCACTTTTCATAGGAAAAACATGGGTGTAATTCCCTTTCCAAAAATTTACATGAATGTCGCTCCTCCACCACTATAAAAAGGCACTCACACCTCCCACTTCCTCACACCACTCAAGCCCTTTAACTTGACTATTATCTTACCAAATATCTCCTCAATATACCTCCCCAAAACCTGGATGTCTCACCATTGTCATAAATCCATCCAAAGAATCCCTTTCGTGGAAACCAAAAGGAGTTACCCAAAGAAGGGATAACATCCTTCCTCATGCTCTTTAGTTTCATTTAAATTATCCACCCCCTAAAATATTATTATTACATAATTATATAATAACGTCAGTATAATAAATATATGGAGGTTTTTTTATTCTAAGTTTTCTACATACACTTACACACACTTCCATCTAGTCAGTTACGAACTTACTGTTCGCATACGACAAACTACCGCCTCATGAAACGATGAATGTTCATTTTAGATTTACCACTATTCATGGTTGGTAATTATGATGGATATTTTGTTTATATATGATATATATAATATTAATAATGTTTCTATGCTTCATTAATTATTATATAACTAATAGCTTTAGGATTTACATTTTGTGAAAATATGATAACATTGTTTGTGGAAGTGTGTGTTATGCCTCCTAAATGAAATGTGATTTGTTTATGCCATACATGGAATGTGTAAAGGATGGTTTTAATAATCCTATGTAACATATATGAAATATATATGATATTTTATTTATAAATATACATATATATAAGTTTATTTTCATTTTTTTAATACAACAAAGAATTGAAAGTAGCGTTCATGCGTACGTACGGCCTACCGTTTCCATGAATGGTGCATTTCATTCCCTAAATTCAAATATTATGAATTATTATACATACATATATAATGAATGTATATTATATTTTAATTATTTTTTACATTGTTTAGATTATTAAAAAATTATCTAATTAATAATTATGACAAGTAACAAGTTAAAACATACTTGAAAAAATAGGCAATTAACACCAAAAATAGTGAAAATAATGAAACATTGTAAACAAACATGTAATAAGATATTATAAGTAGATAATATATTATATTATAAACATGAATATGGTTATTTAATAAGTTATTAATACACCTAAAACCATTATACATGAGGTTAAAGTCTATTCATACAAAAGGAAACACAAGGAAAGAGATTTTTATCTATCTCTTTACGTCTATGAGATAAATGACATATTCTCCACCTGCTTCTTTTGTGTGGTCTATCTACTAAACCTTTTAATAAATTATATCATGAAAACTTTTAATATTTATGGTATCCAAAACATTTATTTATTGTTATTATTTCATCAGGATTATGATTCAAATGTTTCAAATTGTTATGGGACACTTTGTAGTGTTTAAAGATTGTTTTCTTCAAGAATGTGTTTAAGGTTTACCTTTTCAATCTCACTTTCATTTTTGATTGTTAATTTTCTCTTGAAAAATCATTTTCTTAAGATCATTTTTATAGAAAATTACATTTTTCTTAAATATCCATATTGTCATGCAATGGATATTATTTTTTATTAAACCGTATATCATTTTACATATGTTGTTCACTTTGATAGTAATTTGATTGACTAGGGAATTATTGATAAATCTATATCATTTATTCCACACAAATATTTGATAAGGAACGTTTTTAATGAGTAAATAGATTATTTGATATATGAGTAATGCTTTGAATAGGCATGAAATGGGTGGGTTAAAGCACGGTCAATTGTTGCCTATCGACCATTCAAGGTTCCGATGCTCTGTTAATGTGTATAGCAGCTCTCGGGTCGAATCCTCAGTGATGGTACTTTTTAATAGTCGATTGTTTTTATTTGATTGTATTTTAATTGGTGGGGGGTTGTTTTCAAAGCTTAATTGAAATGATTTATTGATTTAAAAATTTAATAAATATTGAGGTGAGTTCATTATTAGGAAGTTAAGCTTGTGATATCCTTGAACTTTGCTTTATATTGCATTAAATTAACACTCACTTCACAAGATGACGTTGATCAGAATTACCAAGTGTTAAGTCTTTAATCCAAGACTTAACTTAACTAGGATTATAATATCAATCAGTACATGATTGCATTAGTGTATTTATGGTTCCAATAATCCATGGAATCTATACATTAAACAAAATATGTCATTAATCCATGACATATTAAGTCTAACAAACACAATGTTAAATTAAATAATACTCATCGAGAAAAATATCTCAATCGCTTAACATCTCTAAATAATGAATCACCCAAATGATAGATTTAGTCTGCCATTAATATGATTAGTAATCTGGTTTATTATATTTATGATTATGAATTGTAAAAATAAGTAAAAGAAAGGGATAAGAAAAGAGTTGTGTGTCGAACACACACACACATGAACGGTGATGAGATTTAAAAACAAACTTTAGATTGAATGAGAAAGTGAAAGAAGGGAATGGGTTTCAACTATATTTAAACTATTTTAAAAGAATTAATATTTAAGAAGAGAGTTTGTATTATTAAAAGATAATATGAAGAAGAATCTTTCATTAAAACTGAATTTCAAAAACAACACTTACAAGATTACAAATGAAGAAGAACACAGAAGTAAATGAAATAAAATAGGAGGAAGGGTATATAAAGTAAAATCTTGAGTATGGAAGGTCCTACCAATACTTTGGAAAGTATTTGGTTGTTCCAATGTATTCTCCTCTCTTCTAAAATGCCAACCACATGCAAGGAGAAGAGGGGGTTGAATTTATAGCCCAAGGAGTTGGACTGTTTGCATTCCAGATATGCCCCTCCACTTGCATCGACAATTTGGCCATCCAGACAGATGAATATCAAGATATTCTCTTCTTAAAAGTTGTATATATTGATTTTTTCTGTTATCCCTTAAAATTGGGTGGCCATTAGACTTTTTAAGCCAAAGATATGGCTATTTTACTAGATAGTTTTCACCTATCCATTTTTATCAACACTTTTTCGAAGGCTAAAATGTGAATGAGTTTTTGAATAGTAATATTCCCTCAAATAAAAATAATTTATTCTAAAAAGTCTTCCAACCATATCTTATATTTCACACTGAAAAATTCCAACATGATTTGATGAGTAAATCAGGAGAAAATTCAGTAATAGTGTCATGGTTTTAATTCCCGACCTGAATAGTGGGATGGACTTAAATTCAACAGTTGGGCCCCTTGTATTTGGATTTGGGCCTTGAAATGTTTATCCAAGATGAATTGAATTGTCCCCCGATCTTTGGAGGAGAATGAAAGGATTTAGACTTCTGGAGTGAGTCCAGTAATACTATCTTCATGCATTGTCTATTTTCTTCACAGATTATTTGGGCCTTTTGTGTGGATCATATGACCCTCAAAATGGAAGGATTGGTCCAGGATCCCTTATAATGAAATGTTTTATATTGAATGAGGAATCCTAAAAAATAGGAATCATGATATTTGGATAAGTAGTATGAGAAAATTATTAAAACATTAAATAGAGTTGAATCTGGATGAATTCAAATAGTGCTCTAAAATTATATTTAATATTTAAACATTAATATTTCACACAAATTATGCACATTTCATATAAAATCAGTAAATGGATTATATAATAAGTTATGAAAATATTAATAACATCAACTCCACCACACTTAGTCTTGTGCATGTCCTCATGTGCAACAAATATAAAAAACATTACAAAACCATTATCACTCGCTAAAAAATATTAAAATTTTGTTTTCACCAATCAGGGGAGGTTTAGACTATTTCACTCATCCATATTTAATTCTGCATCAGATTGTTACAGAAATAATGTTCCAAAAACAACTCTTTTTTCATTCTCAAATTTAGAAATGGAAAATGTGGACACTCAAAACTCACACTTCTCAAGATGATAAAATTCATTAATGGAGGTTCACTCTTTCACCAACCAAAAGTGAAAATATTAGAGTTTGAAAGAGATCTCAACTTCCATTACATATCATAAAGTGAAAATGAATAAAGGGGTATTTTTAATGGTTTATGTGGCTATGGGATGGTAGAAATTCAGTATTCAAAATAGTAGAAAGAGGGGTAAAACACCAACATGGAAAAAGCAATGCACAATATTTTTGAAATAAAACATGGAAAGAAATGGAAATACATATTTACAAGGAAATAATTTTGTGAATCCTGACACAAAAATGGAAGAAAATTTGAAGGGAATGAGAAGATGAAAAATTTTCAAAACACAAAACTTCTCCCAATGACATAAGATTATATAATGCAAGTGTTCTTTTTTTTATTTTCTTCTTTTTCTTTCTTTTAGAAAGTTGAACTTAAAAAAGATCTCACACTCATATCTCAACCCATGATTGATCTCCTCATGATACTAATTGTAATAGTTATAACAAGATCAAAGGTTGAGGAAGATTAATTTTTGACCCACCCAAGACACGACCCATTCTTTTTTTGGTCTTTTTTTTATTTTTATTTTTTTGATTTTTTTTTTGAACACTTGTCAATAAAATTTGAAAAATATGTCATAAGTATATAAACATTCCAAAAACTCACTAAATTACAACCTCTCCCCCACAAAAAAAAATGGATAATTTCCCTCAAGTATACGATAACATGGTAAAATCAATAAAGGGTACCCAAAATTAAATACATTCCCCCCACAATTAAATTTCAAAAAAATATACAGTGAAAATACATGTAGATATTGGGTGGTATAAGAGGTATTGGGATTGTAATGTGGCTATCAAAGAAAATGTTTTCATAGGTTCTAAGGGGCTTTCAAAAATAGGATTAATGTAAGGGTAATGGGAGTCTATTTAGCTATTGTGATTCTCATGAGGTTCAGAAAATTCCTCTATCATATTAATGTACACCAAATTAGGATATTAGGATCTAAGGTCCACAAACTCAAGACTCACAAATGGGGGGAAAACACACATTTTGAAAATATGGCCATAGGTGGCCTTTTCATGAAAGATAATGTTTTTCTTCACAGTTGGGGAAAATCATTTTCCAAATCAAAAATTGAGCATTCAAAATTTTTTGGTTTTGACACAATATTCTTTATCCAAATATATGATGAAAGCACAGAATTTTTTAGATCAAAACATGTATTTGGACTCCCCAAAATGGTTGGAAAAATTTTCAAAACTGGACGGTGAGTAAGTATGACTCTTGTTTTTTTTCATTTTTTATAAAGATACACCCACAAAAAAGAGTAAATAAAAACTATGATGAGGAAAGTGGTAAAAATGAAAGATAGGGGAAGAAGAAGAAAGAGGTAGAGAGAGGAAGAGATAGAGAGGGAGTTAAAGGGAAAGAGGTGTCCCCTGGTTTGGATTTAGTGGGTCGTCATTCCCATACAGTGGTGGGTCTACTATGGATCTGATGGAAGTCGAGGTGGTTCCTTGGATGTGTGTCCTCTCACGGTGATGCTTCAACTAATGTCCATTTACCGTGAATGTACTTTTCAAATATGGGTCTTGGACTTTCACTACACCAAATGGGTAAACATGAGAAACAATAAAAGGACCTTCCCAACGAGAATTAAGCTTACCTGGGTGAAGCTGAAATCGATAGTTGAAGAGTAATACCTTTTCAACTTCATGGAATACATTTCTCAGGATGTGTTTTTCATGGAGTACCTTAGCCTTTTCTTTGTACAGATTGGAATTATCATAGAAATTTAGTCAAAGCTCCTCCAATTCAGTTAACTACAACAATCTTTCTTCGCCTAATTTTTCACAATCAAAATTACAAGTTTTCACAGCCCAAAATGACTTATGTTGTATTTCAACTGGTAAATGACATGATTTACCAAAAACTAGCCTAAAAGGAGACATCCCAATGGGTGTTTTATAGGCGGTTTGATAAGCCTAAAGTGGTTTACCAAGTCTTTCAGACCAGTCTTTTCTGATGAGTTTTACAATTCTCTCAAGCACTTTTTCACTTCTCTATTAGAAAGTTCAGCCGTTCCATTTGTTTGGGGGTGATATGCAGTTGAAGTTTTATGTACAACATCATTCTTTTTCAAAAGATATTTCATGGTTCTATTACAAAAATGGGTTCCTAATTCACTTATCAAGGCACGTGGTGTGCTAAATCGGTGGAAGATGTGTGTCTTCAGGAACTCACCAACAATATGTGAATCATCTTTTCTTGTGGGTTTGGCCTCGACCCACTTATAAACATAATCAATCATAAGAAGAATGTATGAGAATCCATTGGAAGGGGAGAATGGCCCCCTGAAATTGATTCCCCAAACATTGAATATTTCACAGAATGTTAAAGGGTTTTGGGGTATTTCATTTCTCTTTGAAATTGTGCCAAACTTTAGGCAAGTGGGACATGATTGACAGAACTCATGTGAGTCCTTGAAGAGTGAAGACCAAAAGAATCTAGAGTCTAGGACCTTTTGGGAGGTCCTTTGTGGTCCAAAGTGGCCACCACCAGGCATTGAGTGACAGAATTCCAAGATGGAAGAATGTTCATTTTCATCAACACATCCCCTAATTACAATGTCTGCCCCAATTTTCCAAATATTATTTTCTTCCCAAAAATAGTATTTTAAATCACTTTTCAACTTTATTTTTTGTTCTTTTGAAAAACATTTAGGAAAAACACCATAAACCAAGTAATATAAAATTGGGGCATACCATGGTATTTTTGGAGTCAGATATGAAAGGTGCTCAGTGGGGAATTCAGGATTAGTGATTTCTGAATGAGAAGAATAAGAAATTCTACTCAAGTGATCACCCATATGGTTTTCCTTTCCTAGTCTATCTTTTATTTCAAGGTCAAAATCTTGGATCATTATGATCCATCTTATTAGCCTCGGTTTGGAATCACTTTTCTTGAGTAATAACTTTATAGAAAAATGGTGTGTGAAGATGATGATTTTGGCACCTAAGAGATAGGGCTAGAATTTATCTAAGGCAAAAATCACTGATAAAAGTTTCTTTTTAGTGACAGTGTAGTGAGATTTAGTTTCATCCAATGTTTTTGAGGCATAATAGATAACATGAGGAATCTTTTCTTTTCTTTGACCAAGAACAGCCCCAACGGCTCTATTAGAAGCATCACACATCAAATCAAAGATTAAGGACCAATCCAGGGGTTGGATTATTGGGGCAGATGTAAGAGAAGTTTTGAGTTCAAAAAAGGCTCTGTTGAAAAACTCATCAAAATGGAAAGTGACATCATTTTGGAGCAACCGAGTGAGTGGGATGGAAATCCTACTGAAGTTATGGATGAATCGCCGATAGAAACCAGCATGATCGAGGAATTAATGGATGTCTCAAATAGAAGTGGGTTCAGGAAGTGATTGGATCACTTCAATTTTGGCAGGATTGACTTCAATACCCACTTTTGAAACTATGTTCCCTAGAACAATCCCTTTTTCAACCAAGAAGTGACATTTTTTAAAATTTAAAACAAGGTTACACTTGACACACTTTTGAAGGACTAGAGAGAGTGAATTCAAGCAAGATTCAAATGAATCACCATAAATGGTAAATTCATCCATGAATACTTCCACGAAGTGTTCAATGAACTCAGAAAGGATAATCATCATACACCTTAGGAATGTTGTAGGAGCATTTCAAAGGCCAAAAGGAATTCTTCTATATGCACATGTTCCAAAGGGGCAAGTGAAAGTAGTCATTTATTGGTCTTGAGGTGTGATTGGGATTTGGAAGTAGCCAGTGTGTCCATCAAGAAAGCAATAGTGTTACTTTCCAGCTAATCGTTCTATCATTTGATCAAGGAATGGAAGAGGGTAGTGATCTTTTCGTGTTTCAACATTCAATTTCCTATAGTCAATGCACACACGCCATTTGTTATTCACTTGAGTTGTGACTACCTCCCCATGTTCATTTGTGACAACAGCTATCCTACCCTTCTTAGTTACAACTTGAATTGGACTAACCCATACACTATCATAAATTGGTTAGATAATACCATCTTGAAGAATCTTGGTGATATCTTCCCTAACTACCTCAAGTATGAGTGGATTGATTCTTCTTTGTGGTTGTCTAATTGGTTTGGATGATTCCTCAAGATGGATGTGATGCATACAAAGAGCAGGGTTGATTCCTGGTATGTCATCTAGGGTCCAACCTAAGGAATTTTTGTTTTCCTCTAACACTTAAACAAGTTTGGAATCCTCGATTTCAGTAAGTGAAGCGGAGATAATGACAGGATAAAAGTGATCATGGAAAAGGCATGCATATTTTAGGTGTTCAAGAAGAGGTTTCAGATCAGTCTCATCTTTCATTTGTGGGTTAGACAACTCAGGAATGGATGAAGGGACTTCAGTTGATTCAGATTCATTTTCCTTAATACTTTCCAAGGTGGAGAAGTAGAGATCATAGTTTATGTGGGATTCAAGAGAGTTTTCAAGTTCCTCTAGATTGATGGAGTCTATGAATGAGAGGTCTACATCAACATCACTATTTATGACTTTGTTAATCATGGTGAATATTTCACAATATCCTTTTCCATTAGAACATGAATAACATGATGGATTGGGGTTCAATTGACTCTTAGAAGTGTCCTCAGAAGCATGGATTGAGAATTCAGAGTGATCCTTATATGGGTATCGCATGGCTTGGAAAATGTTGAACTTAACCAGTTGGTCACCAAATTCCATGGATAAGATGCATGAATGGACATCAAAATTGGTTCTCTCTATCATTATGAATGTTCTTCCTAGAATTAGGGGATATCGATAAGAGTTCATCTCACCTTCCATGTCGAGGACATAAAAATCAACAGGGAAGATAAGATCATTCACATGAACAAGAACATTGTCAATTATACCCTCCGGACTAGCAGTGCTTCGATTGGTCAATTGAATGACAACACCCATTGGATGTAAGGGACCAAGACCAAGGTTGGAGAAGATGGACTTGGGAATGACATTAATTGATGCTTCTAGGTCTATGAGTGCATCATCAAAGTTGGAACATCTAGTTTGGCATGGAACCGTAAAGGTCCCTAGATCTTTTCACTTTATGGGAATAGACTGCTGGGTGGAAATATTTTCGAAGGTCCTAAGTTGCCTCTTGTGGGTGCACAATTCCTTAAGAAACATGGAATACTTAGGGATTTGTTTTATGGAATCTAAGAGTTGAATGTTGACTTCAACACATCTAAACATGTTAAGAATTTCAAGATCAGGTTCAAAGGACTTCCTTGGTTTAGAAACATCTTGAGGAAAATGAATTGGATTACTAAGTGGAATGGAAGGAGGTGAGGGAATGGTTTCAGGTTCCTTTTCATGTTTCTTTTTCTTTTCATTTTCTAGTTCAACATTCAAAGGGGGTGGAGGAATTATCTTGAGACATAGAAATTTTCTTCCCCAATCTAAGTGCAGTTGCACTTACATTACCCTTGGGGTTTGGGTAATGGTTGAGCTGGGAGTTGAGAAGAATTTGATTGTTGTTTCTAGCTCAGGTGGGATTCAAGTTGACCAATTTGTGTTTAAATGTTTTTTAAGGCTAGAACGGGTGAAGGAGGCAATATATTCCACTACACTTTCCTTGATTTTGGTTTTTGGGAAAGCGATTGTATTGGTTTGGGAATTTATAAGACTCACTATGATAGTGGAATCCAGTAGGAGGATTGTTCCTTTGAGATTGTGTAACAAAAGGATAAGGTTGATGGAAGTTACCAACACCATGACCATATTGGAATTGGTTTGGGTTTTGAGGAGGGGGTGAGAAATGGGATTCTCATACCTCAAGCCTTGGTTGAAGGTAGAAGAGAAGGGCTCAAAGTGGGGTTGGTTGAAGTTTCTAATGAACTGGTCTGATTGTTGAGGGTTGGTGTTCCTCTGAGAATATGTTGCATTGAGCTCTATTGGTCTGGATGAATCATATGGATCCTCTTGAAGTTGTGGACATGTGTTAGTTGGATGAGATGAGGAGCTATAAATTCCACAATTCTTGATAGGTCTAGGGAATATATATTGTGGAGAAGATGAGGTTGGGGCTTTGGAAGTCATAGCTAGTTGCCACACAAGACCTGTAAGTTCACTCATCCACTATTTCATCTTGTTAAACTCTATTGATTGACTATCTTGAGATTATTTGACTTGATAATGTGCTCGAGTATGGAATTTTTGTGTGTTTTCAGTCATGTTTCGTATGAAATCTCTTGTAGCTTCAAGAGTTTTATCAACAAGGCCACCGCCACTTGCGGCATCAATAAGAGTTTTCTCCATAGCCAATAACCTCTCATAGAAGTATTGGATGAAGATTTGGTCAAGGATTCAGTGGTGTGGGTAGGTTTCAATAGGATTTTTGAACCTATACCAATACTCATGGAGTGATTCATTTGGGAATTGATGGATACCAATTATTTCTTTTAGGATAGAAGCAGTATGAGAAACAGGAAATAATTTCTCTAAGAAGAGTCGCTTCATGTCATTCCATGTGGTTATGGAGGAGGGATGTAGTAAAGCTATGACTTAGCAGTGTCGACTAGGGATAAAGGGAATTCTCAGAGTTTGATTTGTTCCTTAGAAACTCCTTGAGGATTCATGGTAGAGAACACCACTTGGAAATCTTTAAGATAAAGATGTGGATCCTCACCGGTTGGCCCGTGGAAATGAGGGAGAAGATTAATCAAACCCTATTTGAGTTCGAATTCAGCCTCTATGTTTGGATATTGAATACCAAGGGGTTGGTAATTCATATCCAGTGTATCAAGTTCTTTATGTGTTTGTTCCATAGGATTAATCATATCTAATTCAATTGGTTGGACAAGGACTGGTTCTTGAATTATTTGATTGTCCCTAATGTTTCTCCTAAATTGGAAAAGTGTTCACTCAATTTCTGGATCAAACAAATCTAAGGGATTGTTTGGGAGGCTATGGGGAATTAAGCAAAGTTTGGAAAGGATGAGGGAGGGAGGTTTTTCTTTGTATGTTTTTCCTCTTATGATTTTTATGAGAAGGCGAGTTTTTTTCTTTGTGTTTTTTTCTATTTTTTTTAAATTTTGTTTTGTTTTTGTTTTTTTACAATAACCAGAAACTAATGACTATTTAATTGCTCCATCCCCGGCAATGGTTCCATTTGAAAGCACAACTGATTGTCGCATATCGACCGTTCAATGTTTCGATGCTCTGCTAATGTGTATATCAGCACTCCGGTCAAATCCTCGGTGATGATACTTTTTAATAGTCGATTGTTTTTAGTTGATTGTATTTTGATTGGGGGGGTTTGTTTGAAAAGATTAATTGAAATGATTGATTGATTTAACAATTTAATAAAGATTGGGGTGAGTTCATTATTATGGAGTTAAGCTTGTGATATCCTTGAACTTTGCTTTATATTGCAATAATTTAACACCCACTTCACAAGATGACGTTGATCGAAATTATCAAGTGTTAAGGCTTTAATCCAAGCCTTAACTTAACTCGGATTCTAATCTCAATCAGCACTTAATTTTATTAGTGTATTTATGGTTCCCATAATCCATGGAATACATACGTTAAAAAAAATATGTCATTAATCTATAACATGTTAAGTCTAACATACACAATGATAAATTAAAGAATACGCATCGAGCAAAAGCTCTTAATCGCTTAACATCTCTCAATAATGACTCACCCCAATGAGAGATTTACAGACATTAAGATGATTAGTAATATGTTTTATTATATTTATGGTGATGAATTATAAAAATAAGGAAAATAAATGGGTAAGAAAAGAGTTGTGTGTCGAACACACAGACACACGAACGGTGATGAGATTTAAAAACAAACTTTAGATTGAATGAGAAAGCAAAAGAAGGGAAGAGGTTTCAACTGTATTTAAACTATTTTAAGATAATTAATATTTAAAAACAGAGGATGTATTATTAAAAGACAATATGAATAATAAACTTGCATTAAAAGAGAATTACAAAAACAACACTTACAAGATTACAAATGAAGAAGAACACAAAAGTAAATGAAATCAAAGAGAGGAGGAAGGGTATCTCAAGTGAAAACTTGAGTATGGAAGATACTCCCAAGACTTTGGAAAGTATTTTTTTCATGCCAATGTATGTTCATATCTTCTGAAATGCCAACCACATGCAAGGAGAAGAGGGGGTTGTATTTATAGCCCAAAGAGGTGGACTGTTTGCATTCCAAATATGCCCCTCCACTTTCATCACCAATTTGGCCATCCAAACAGCAAACTCTCGAGATATTATCTTCTTCCAAGTTGTATATATTTATGTTTAAATTTCATCCCTCAAAATTGGGCGGCCATTGGACTTTTGGAGCCAAAGATATGTCTATTTTACTAAACAATTTGTACTTCTCCGTTTTTATCAACACTTTTTCTAAGGATGAAATGTGAATGGGTTTTTGAACTGAAATATGCCCTAAAATAAAAATACTTTATTCTAAAAAGTTGTTAAACCATATCTTATCTTTCATACTGAAAAATACCATCCTGATTTGATGAGTAAATCAGGAGAAAATTCAGGAATAGTGTCCTGGTTTTAATTCCCGACCAGAATGGTGGGCTAGACTTAAATTCAACATTTGGGACCCTTTTCTTTGGAGTTGGACCTTGAAATTTTTATCCAATATTAATTGAATTGTCCCCAGACCTTTGGAGGAGAATTAAAGGATTTAGACTTCTGGAGTGAGCCCAGTAATTCTATCTTTATGGATTGTCCAGTTTCTTCACAGATTATTTGGGCCTTTTTGTGTGGACCATATGACCCTTAAAATGTAAGAATTGGTCCAAGATCCCTTATAATGAAATGTTTTATATTGAATGGGGAATCCTAAAAAACAAGAATAATGCAATTTAAATAAGTAAGGGGAGAGTTATTATTAAAACATTAAACATACTTGAATCTAGATGAATTCAAATAGTGCACTAAAATTATATTTAATATTTAAACATTAATATTTCACAAAAATTATGCACATTTCATATAAAATCAGTAAATGGAGTATATAATAAGTTATGAAAATATTAATAACATCAGTGGGGCCTAGTTATAGGAAGCCTCTTGATGCATCAGTTGTCTCATAAGACAAATCAAATGGCCAAATTGGATGGGTTTTTACCCAAAATGTTATAAACCCTCTTCTAAAATGTATTAACCGTAAAGGTAACATGCACCTACGAAAAATGGCATCAAATAATTAAGCATTTCACTCATTTATATTCTGTTATTATTTATCCATGAGATTTTTTTCATTGACATATCTATGGATTCATTCCATTCTTAGTTTATTGATTAAATAGAAAGTGTTTCAATTTCTTACTTTTCCATATTGACATTTTCTTATCTAGTTTTGTGAATGGAATGTTTTTTTAGTTATTTACCTTTTTATGTTGATTTTTCTCATCAATTCATTATTACATCTGCTTTAATTACCATTAGTAACCATTTGAGATCACCCTTATTATATTTCCATTTCCCAGGATATGAAGATGAAATCATTGAATAATCTTTCAGGGAGACAATTCTTCTCATTTTATTATGTATCATGTTTTTTTTTCATTTCCTAATGTAATATGGGTATTGTGTATGTTGTCTGGTTTTCCAAAAATGATAAACTAATCGGTCCTTTGGAATTTGATTCTTTGTAATCATTCCAATTTAATAATGTAATACACTGGATCCTAGATTTCTAGGGTCAAGGAATTACATAAAAAATCCAATACCCAAGTTTAACTAAATTGGTACCAAGTTCCTTTGGGCAGAGAAATTTGAAGAAAATTTCAAGGATCAGAAAAGAAGGGTTGTTATGGTACCTATGATCACACTAAATTATAGTGGAGAATGGTTTTTTATTAGTAGTGATGCATCAATGAATGGTAGGTGATGAATTCTCTTGTAGAATGATATGGTGATTGCATATGACTCATGCAAATTAAAAATTAATGAGAAAATTTTCCTAGATCATGGTTTGGACGTAGAATCTGTAATTCTTTCATTAATTATATAGAGGAAGTATCTATATTGTGAAAGGTTTGATATATATATATATATATGAGTGAAGAGAAGAAAATGGTACAAAAGCTTTCTTGCGTGATCACTGCCAGCTGAAGCCAAAACAAAGATTAAGGGGGTTTTAAAAAATGGAGGTCAAGGGAGTCACCTTGAATGATGTTCACACACTTAGGGGGAAGAGAGTCTATACCGTAAAAAGGCACAAATTCATCATCATGTATGTACCTCGATGTGAGAAAATCTGCCACATTGTTGGCTTCCCACCATATGTGGAGAAAGCAAGTCCTTCTATCAATAAGGGATCTACAATGCCGGATATGATTTGAAATAGATTGGGGAGTTGTGGAGAGGTTTCTAATAGAACAGTACATAATTTTGAAATCCGTATCAATCTCTGAGAGAAAAATATTCCGAGAAATGAAGAGCTGGATTACCTAGAGGAGAGCTAAATCCTCCACCCAGAGTGAGTCCGTCCCCACTCCCAAAATTAGCACAAAAATCTGCAATAAAATAGACATTTGAGTCCCAAACAACACCTCCCCCACTCATAACACCCAACAAGCATGATCGATCAGTATTAATCTTTATCCCAACTTCTGGGGGGGTTCCATCAAATCCAACGACCATCAAGAATGGTCCTCTGACCATAAGTTTGATGTATTGGAAGGTTTAGCAGGTACCTCAAATAAGGAGAATCTTCCCATTTTTTAATAAGCTTGCCCAGATCATAAATTAACCACATATTTCCTAAAATCAAAGTTGTCACATACACAACTTATTTTAAAGTTATTTTTTAATTTATTTTCCATTCATGCTTTGTTTTTGGGGTTTCCAAAGGTTTTATGGAGAATATGTGAGTTTTCAAGAATTGGGCCAAAACGTGAGCCCAATTCCAGATTTAAAAATAAATTTTTGTTTCTTTTATAACTTTTTCATTTTTTTATATTTTTCAGTAATTCAAACTCCTAAATGTCCTCCCCCGATATATTAACACCACATTTAAATTTGGAGCCTTTATAAATCCATAATCATGGGGGATTTGGGTTTTTATTTGAGAATTGGGCCAACCCGAAATCCCATTTTCCAGTTTTAAAGTATTTTTTGTATTTTTTAATATCTTATTCATTATAATGAATATTTCGGTGATTCCACCTCCCCCTCGACCCTAAAGAGCCCAGCCGCGCTCCCATCCATTTTCCCCCTCTTTGGAGCTCGTTTGCATCGCGATGGAGTGCTGATATTATTAGGGTTTCAAAAATCGGGCAGATTTGAGGAGGTAAGTTATTTACATCATAACTCTCTCAATTCATACTATTTTTCCCCCATTCCGGTTCCTATATGATCTCATAATCCCTATTAGAATATCCCATGAATTGTTGGATGTTTTAAAATTCAGATTCTGGTGGATTTTGAGTCGTTTTCTTCAAGATTATTTTGGGTATGTGTTTCTCTCTTCAATTCCTTCCTTCTCTTTAGGGTTTCCTCCCACTTTCATAAATTTATAGAGTGTCCAAATATTAGGGTTCATACCTAGGGTTTGATTTGGAGTATTTTTGGTGAAATATTAGGGTTTAGGGTTTGTTTTCACATCCTTGTGGTGCGGCGGAGGTACGGTTGAGGTTTCTCACCAAGATTCAAGGGTTTTGACTCAAAAGGTAGGTGGTTCCATGTGTAAACAATTAGTGATAAGTTAGCTTGATGTATTTAACCATTTTTCATATTCCTCATATGTTGGGTGGGGTGAAAAAACTGTTTATGATTGATTTGGTTATGTGTTAAATTTTATAGTCGCTTTTTAACATGAAATTGGGTGTTTTCATGTGTAACTCATGGGGTTTTATTTGGGTGTGGTTTATAACTTATGAAATTGGTTCATTAAATCTTGTTTGGCCTGCCAATTCATGTTTGGTAATTTAATAGTGTCATGTGGTTATAAAAATAAGGGTTTTGAATAGGTTTGATGTGTAAAACATTGTTATACTTCTTGAGGTCATTTTAGGAAAATGTGTGTTTTCATTTGTATCTTTTGTGGTATTATTCAAGGTTATTTTATAACACTTGAATGTGTTTTTATAAATGTATCTAGGACTGCAAATTCTACTTTTGATAGGAATTGGTATGGTTTTGGTCTTAAATGGGGGTTTTTAAATGGGTTTTGTGTGCAATACATAGTTACACCCCTTGAGTTGTTTTTTTGAAAATTGTGAATATTTTGTTTGGTTAAACAAAGTGGATAAAAGAGTGTATATGTACTGTTTGGGGGGTTTGATCACCTAATATGAGTTTTTGAAAGGTATGGTGGTTATTTAAGATTTCAAATATTTTTATTATAATGTTTTATAAAGTGCAGAAATGTTTTAGAAAATGGGAAGAGAGCTACAAAACATGGTTGTGTGCTGTTTTGTGTGAGTGTGTTGTGAAAATTGAATTTTGTTGATGAAAGTGGTATTATATGTTATTTGAGTGGGCTGTTATGTGAGTTATAATGTCTTGGTATGGTTTATAAAAATGGTTTAAAGGATTTGTGGAAGTGTCCATGTAATGTGAAGAGTGTTGTGGGCTATTTTTGTATGAGTTGGATTTTAAAATCAATTTGAATGAAAAGTGTACTTTTGTGACTTGTGTGGTATACATGTGGGATGTTTGGTGAATTTTTGATATGGAAATGATATTTTCATGTGCAAAGGATATATCTTGACTTGTTGAACTTGTTTGAGCACAAAGGGAAAACTCGGGTATCTAGGTGGGTGGACGTGTACTAATATGCTAGTGAATCTGTGAGGGTTGGCCTCAGTTTCACTCAGCAAGATTGACGCTTACAACTATAACTAAACTATGATGATGATTATTGGGGACCTCTAGGTTATGGGTATGTTCCCTACTAGTGGATCGTGCACGAGAATGGATATTTGTGATGGTTACTCTCACCGAGATACAAGGTACCTGGGACCCACAGCTAGCTAGTGCCTAGGGGTTATTTCTCATTGCTTGTGCTCACTGGATACTTTGTTATTACCGTCGTTATACGGTATGAGAGGCTGGAAAATCCAGTATCTATGGTATTTATTTTAAATGTTTTTATTCTTTAAATTAGCCCACCTAAAAACTGTTTTTATTTAATGTTGCATCTTTTAGAAATTTTAACTATCATCTCATGTCTTTGAAAACTTGCATGCTTTTCGCCATTAAATGTTTATCACATGGAATCTATTAGTGGTGGTATCCTATTGGTATTTGGCTCACACCCTACTTACACCCTTGGTTGTAAGTAGACATGGTTATTTTTTGTTGTCGCAGGTTGGGTACAGTTTTTTTTGTTCCAATGGTTCGGGTTTCTAGCAGGTCCTTGGTAGTGAAGTCTTGTGGAGATAGCATAAGGGTGGTGCCCCTTGACAAAAGGGTTCTTGGGATGTCCTTATTTGTTTTTTTACCTTTGTAATGGTCTTTAAATGTAGTTTTAACTTATGTAATTCAGTTCTGAAATTTTGTAAAAGATGGTTTTAGTTGAAAAATCCAGATTTGTTTTATTGAGTTTTTTTGTTGTTTAATGTTTATAAAATCGGGTAAATCGTTCCCAATTATCATTATATGATACACGGGCACTTGTTCAAGCCCGTGGGGATCGGGAACGCCCTTCGGGCCTTGTCACAGACTGGGTTTGGTGTCGATTTTGGCGGCGACCAGATTTGGTTCGTGACAAAATGGTATCAGAGGAGGTTCGCACCATTTGAGTCATGTTATTTGGGAAATAGTCAGGATAGTCTAGAGTTATGATTGTTGGGACATTGAATTCTGGTTATGGGTAGTGTGCTTGATCACCACACCTCATTTCAGGATTCAAGTCGCCAGGGGAAGTTGGGATTTGTCTATGTCTTTGGGTTTTCTTGGTTTGATGATGATTAGGGGAAATGAAAAGAGAGTTGGGTTAATGGTCTCAATGAGCTCGCAGGGTCTGGCAAGCCATGTGGAGCCGGGGATATTCCCTAGAACACTCTCTGTGACAGTGAAGTGATTGGAATATGGCTTCCAACCATATTTCCAAGTCACCCACTGAAATTAGTTTCCTCTCGCATTGTCTTGTGTTCTTTAGTTTTGAAATCTTGGCATTTTGGTTTTATGGTGACTTGGTTTTAAGAAGCGTAAAGTTTTTATGAAATGATTTTCAAATAAAGAGGGAATGGTTGGGTTTATGAAATGGCAGAACTGAATTTTCATAATTGTTTTGAAATATAAAATTGTGTGCTTACACCTCTTTGAAAGCAGGAACTATATTGAAGTTGGTTTTGAAAAGTGTTTCCAATAGAGTTTTCTAAACAATCAGAGTGTGTTTTAATGGGATGAGATGTTTTGAAATTGATGTGAATATCTTGAAAGTGAGTTATTTTCTAAATGGTTGTGACTTTCTGAATTTTTTTTTAAGATGTGAGTTGGGATTTTGATCTCGTGGTTAGCGGTTTTGAGAAAAAAAGGATGTGTTGGTTGACCGTTTTGGTTTTGAAAAGTGGAAAAAAAATTGTTTTAACCTTTGGTATTTTTGTGAGCAACCACATGCATGGGGTTATATGGGAAGATGGATGGTTGATGACATGACTCGATGAGTGTCGATATGGATATGAGGAGGGTGCCCGGTGTGGCACTGAAACATGCATGTGTAAAGCCCATGGGGTACCATTGGTGGATGCGCTAACCGCTGAACCATTTGTTTTCAAAGAAATGTTTTTAAAGAGAAACATGAAGACTTGATGAATTGTTTGGAATGGTTTATATTATATATTTTTGGAAAATGTTGATGTTGTGGGATGTTTTGAGTCCAAGTACCCCTCATGTTTGAACTGTGTTTTGGGTTTGGTTTTGGTCAGTAAGTTTTGTTATAGGGACAGTTTGTGGTCTCTTTTGAAAAATGTTTTGGGATGCATTTATGATGGTTCCCTTCATGTGTCTAGATCTGGTTTGTGGTATATCTTGACTAATGGACCATCTTGGTTGGGTCCTTGGGTTCAATCGTTGGATAAGGTACACCCCCATTAAAGGTTAGTGCACAACTGAAGTGCAACCCGGATTGTTTCACCATTTGAAGACCCTCCAGTTGATCAATATAAGGAATTTTTTTTTTGAGATTTTTATATTGAGTCTACACACATTACTTTCTTTGATTTTTAGATCCTCTTGTAATGGGAGAGTTCTTGTGGATGGGTGAAAGAGACCATAGTTTCTTTTGTTTCCTAATTCGTCGAAGGTGGATGTGGTCTAGGGTTGTTATTTTGGATGAGTGTCTTGATGGTGTCTAAGAGGGCCTTTGGGGTTCTTCAAAGTTTCTTTGAAGCATGAGTTCATGTTAAACCACCAGTGTGAGAAATATGGTCACGATAGGATATTGTGGCCACTTTCTAGAATTGTGTGTTGTTTGGGGATGTTGTATAAGGTCCCTCTCCATGAATTGTTTATATCAGTCACAATGGCCATGTTCGGTGATGCCTTATGATGTCATGTGCTCGATTGACCATATAGGTGAAAGTCGTGAAATCCTCCGAGAGTCCATGTTGTGTTGGGTGAATGTCTCCCTTGGAAAAAAACATCAAAATATTCCATTTTAGAGGTAGTTGAGTGTAGGTGTTCTTTACTTCTGTTGTTTCTCACATGAAGAAACAAGGTGTGATGTGTGTGCATCTTCTTAGCCCTTGTTTCAGTGAAATATTGAGATAGGGTAAAGTGAGTATGGAATTTGTTATGTCTGGAAAACATATCTTGGGTTGTGGTGTAGTTGTTCGTGGCACCGAAAGAATAATTATCATTTAGTGGGTTTCCAAAGACTAACTGCGAGGCCGAATATGCTTCAATAATTTGAGCTCCAACCATAGGTCTCGGAGGGAAGCTGGCTCGTAGTCAAGGGAAATCACAGGGTCATTTAAACCCTTGTAAAATTTCATATCCTCGGTGTGAAAGATAGGAAGTGTTTAAACCTATGGTGTCATCATATTCCCTCTGTTGTTCTCGTTCGGTGGGAATAGGCGATGGGCCTTGTACCCATGTCATCGCCTAATGTCATTCCCTCCCCCTTTGGTTTCCATTGAGTCTTTGGAGAATGGTTGGAAATTTGGCTAGACATGTTGAGCACATGGTTTGTGAACGATTAAGAGAGACTGTGTGCCTGGAAGCCATGCAGGAAGATTGATCAGCATAGTTAGTTCACGGTTTCAAAAACTGTGCAGACTAACCGTGCGACCTTCCCAAATCTTGAAATTTTTGGGTCTTTCTGTGCCGACATGTGCTAGTCGATTAAGATGGTTGGTTTATATGGTGGGGAGAACCACTATGATTATCATGTATGTTCCTTAGGAAATATAGAATGGATGTATACCCTTGGTACCAGGGAGTCCGTTCAGGCATCCCCCTATTAGTGTCCTGATTCTGTCTCGAAAAAAATATTGGTTGTCTCTTATAGTGGGGAGCATATTAGTGTCCCCCCGTACCAGTAACATAGATTTTTATATGGTTTTGGCTTAGTGAAGATAGTCTCCTTCGGAGATATCTAGCTACAAACATATTCCTTGACTGAACGTTGAGACTAGAGAGTGCCCAATGGTTTATTTAAAGTAAGGTAAGTGTAACCTTGTTCAAAGTTGTTGTTCGTTTGGGTGAATTGCTTGAGTCTTGTTCAGATAGTGTTTGAAGAGTTTTGTTTTGGGATAAAGTATGAATTTTATTGATCCTTTCAGGAAAGTAGTGTAAGTTATGGTTGTGAGATTAATCCTTCCTTAATTGATCACTGGAGGTGTTTTGGCCTTTGGGGGTGAAACCTTGCAAGAGAATACCTATTGGTTTCTCAGTGGGGTTTGATTGTTGCTTTAACCTTGCTGTGACTTTCCGGGGTGGAAAGTTTTCAAGGTGGGGAGAATTGTCACATAAATAACTTATTTTAAAGTTATTTTTTAATTTATTTTCCATTCATGCTTTGTTTTTGGGGTTTCCAAAGGTTTTATGGAGAATATGTGAGTTTTCAAGAATTGGGCCAAAACGTGAGCCCAATTCCAGATTTAAAAATAAATTTTTGTTTCTTTTATAACTTTTTCATTTTTTTATATTTTTCAGTAATTCCAACTCCTAAATGTCCTCCCCTGATATATTAACACCAAATTTAAATTTGGAGCCTTTATAAATCCATAATCATGGGGGATTTGGGTTTTTATTTGAGAATTGGGCCAACCCGAAAGCCCATTTTCCAGTTTTAAATTATTTTTTTAATTTTTTAATATCTTATTCATTATAATGAATATTTCGGTGATTCCACCTCCCCCTAGACCCTAAAGAGCCCAGACGCGCTCCCATCCATTTTCCCCCTCTTTGGAGCTCGTTTGCATCGCGATGGAGTGCTGATATTCTTAGGGTTTCAAAAATCGGGCAGATTTGAGGAGGTAAGTTATTTACATAATAACTCTCTCAATTCATACTATTTTTCCCCCATTCCAGTTCCTATATGATCTCATAATCCCTATTCGAACATCCCATGAATTGTTGGATGTTTTCAAATTCAGATTCTGGTGGATTTTGAGTCGTTTTCTTCAAGATTATTTTGGGTATGTGTTTCTCTCTTCAATTCCTTCCTTCTATTTAGGGTTTCCTCCCACTTTCATAAATTTATAGAGTGTCCAGATATTAGGGTTCATACCTAGGGTTTTATTTGGAGTATTTTTGGTGAAATATTAGGGTTTAGGGTTTGTTTTCACATCCTTGTGGTGCGGCGGAGGTGCGGTTGAGGTTTCTCACCAAGATTCAAGGGTTTTGACTCAAAAGGTAGGTGGTTCCATGTGTAAACAATTAGTGATGAGTTAGCTTGCTGTATTTAAACATTTTTCATATTCCTCATATGTTGGGTGGGGTGCAAAAACTGTTTATGATTTATTTGGTTATGTTTTAAATTTTATAGTCGCTTTTTAACATGAAATTGGGTGTTTTCATGTGTAACTCATGGGGTTTTATTTGGGTGTGGTTTATAACTTATGAAATTGGTTCATTAAATCTTGTTTGGCCTGAAAATTCATGTTTGTTAATTTAATAGTGTCATGTGGTTATAAAAAGAAGGGTTTTGAATAGGTTTGATGTGTAAAACATTGTTATACTTCTTGAGGTCATTTTAGGAAAATGTGTGTTTTCATTTGTATCTTTTGTGGTATTATTCAAGGTTATTTTATAACACTTGAATGTGTTTTTATAAATGTATCTAGGACTGTCAATTCTACTTTTGATAGGAATTGGTATGGTTTTGGTCTTAAATGGGGGTTTTTAAATGGTTTTTGTGTGCAAGACATAGTTACACCCCTTGAGTTGTTTTTTTGAAAATTGTGAATATTTTGTTTGGTTAAACAAAGTGGATAAAAGAGTATATATGTACTGTTTGGGGGGTGTGATCACCTAATATGAGTTTTTGAAAGGTATGGTGGTTATTTAAGATTTCAAATATTTTTATTAGAATGTTTTATAAAGTGCAGAAATGTTTTAGAAAATGGGAAGACAGCTGCAAAACATGGTTGTGGGCTGTTTTGTGTGAGTGTGTTGTGAAAATTGAATTTTGTTGATGAAAGTGGTATTATATGTTATTTGAGTGGGCTGTTATGTGAGTTATAATGTCTTGGTATGGTTTATAAAAATGGTTTAAAGTATTTGTGGAAGTGTCCATGTAATGTGAAGAGTGTTGTGGGCTATTTTTGTATGAGTTGGATTTTAAAATCAATTTGAATGAAAAGTGTACTTTTGTGACTTGTGTGGTATACATGTGGGCTGTTTGGTGAATTTTTGATATGGAAATGATATTTTCATGTGAAAAGGATATATCTTGACTTGTTGAACTTGTTTGAGCACAAAGGGAAAACCCGGGTATCTAGGTGGGTGGACGTGTACTAGTATGCTAGTGAATCTGTGAGGTTTGGCCTCAGTTTCACTCAGCAAGATTGACGCTTACAACTATAACTAAACTATGATGATGATTATTGGGGACCACTAGGTTATGGGTATGTTCCCTACTAGTGGCTCGTGCACGAGAATGGATATTTGTGATGGTTACTCTCACCGAGATACGAGGTACCTGGGACCCACAGCTAGCTAGTGCCTAGGGGTTATTTCCCATTGCTTGTGCTCACTGGATACTTTGTTATTACCGTCGGTATAAGGTATGAGAGGATGGAAAATTCAATAGCTATGGTATTTAATTTAAATTTTTTTATTCTTTAAATTAGCCCACCTAAAAACTGTTTTTATTTAATGTTGCATCTTTTAGAAATTTTAACTAGCATCTCATTTCTTTGAAAACTTGCATGCTTTTCGCCATTAAATGTTTATCACATGGAATCTATTAGTGGTGGTATCCTATTGGGATTTGGCTCACACCCTACTTACACCCTTGGGTGTAAGTAGACATGGTTATTTTTTGTTGTCGCAGGTTGGGTACAGTTTTTTTGTTCCAGTGGTTCGGGTTTCTAGCAGGTCCTTGGTAGTGAAGTCTTGTGGAGATAGCATAAGGGTGGTGCCCCTTGACAAAAGGGTTCTTGGGATGTCCTTATTTGTTTTTTTACCTTTGTAATGGTCTTTAAATGTAGTTTTAACTTATGTAATTCAGTTCTGAAATTTTTTAAAAGATGGTTTTAGTTGAAAAATCCATATTTGTTTTATTGAGTTTTTTTTTTGTTTAATGTTTATAAAATCGGGTAAATCGTTCCCAATTATCATTATATGATACCTGGGCACTTGTGCCAGCCCGTGGGGATCGGGAACGCCCTTCGGGCCTTGTCATGGGCTGGGTTTGGTGTCGATTTTGGCGGCGACCAGATTTGGTTCGTGACAAAAGTCGTCCTGGAACTTGAAATGACCTCGTGCTGCAACCTGTTCCTTGCCTCCCAAATGCGCAAACACCATGAAGATAAAATTTCTGCTCTTGCCTTCCGCTCAACACTATTCCAATCCACTCCTTGAAACCACCATTGTAAAAAATCATCGATATGGGTAATTTGGAGAGAGAGACCTGAAATATCTCCCTTGGCTTGACACACTGCATTTACCCACTCGCTCTAGAAGAATAAGTGTATTGTCATCTCAATGTAGGAGCTCTAGAAACAGAGGCATTTTGAAGCAATGTTAATCCCTTTCCTACACACCTTTGCATCGGTCAGAATGGAGTGATTCCTCAACCGTCAATGGAGAAAGTTGTATTTCAGGAATAACTCTTTGCACCAAAGAAATTCATCCCAAACATCCTGGTCTGGAGAATCTTTGAGCGTCGATCTATATTCCTTAAGTGTGAAGGAACCTGTAGAAGAGGCATTGAAAGCACATTTATCATGTTCCTTCGTGAGAGAAATCTGCTGGAAAATGGAAAGCTGGTCCTTATCGAGCACAGCCTAGATGAAAGCAGGATATTGTTGGCTATACAAGCCGAGGGAAAAATAGAGGAATAAAACAGGACAATAAAAACACAACAAGGCTTTCAAGATTTTTGTATTGCACACACAATCAACGGATTACATATGCACCCATATTTATAGGGTATGAAAAATACACTAAAATGGACAGATCATGAATTTAATAAAAGGAGAAAAAAAGGCAATAATTAATGCTTGCTTGGAATTAAACAAATGCATGGATAAATGAAGAGGCACATAGAAAATAGGCGTTACATGGGGAAGATCTGGAACTCAACGGACAGCTTTTATTTTGGTTTGCAATTTCCAACACTCCCCTTCAAACCAAAACGGACTTCATTCCAATCATTATTCTAAGCTGTTTGAATACATCTGTTGGTAGTGCCTTTGTGAAAATATCTTCCACCTGTTCCGTAGTATGACAATATTTCAATTTAATCATTTTTTGTTTCACATGATCCCTGAGGAAATGAAAACAAGTATCAATGTGTTTGTTTCTCCCATGCTGCACTGGATTTTTGGCTAGTTCAATAGCAGACTTATTATCCACATATATCACAGTGGATTCGTCCTGTGGATGCTTCATCTCCTTCAACAAATTTCTCAACCATATTCCCTCACAAACAGTAGAGGATGCTGCCACATACTCTTCTTCACATGTGGATAAAGAAACCACACTTTTCTTCCTTGAATTCCAGGTGAAAGCAGTAGATCCAAGAAAAAATACATACCCAGTGGTGCTCTTCCTTTCATCTTGGTCACCTCCCCAATCATTGTCTGAGTATCCATACAGCTTTGCTTCTTCGTTGTATGGATAAAAGAGACCTAAATCCACCATTTCTTTAACGTACCTGAGGATACGTTTTGCTGCAAGCCAGTGTGACTCTTTTGGTGCCTCCATATACCTGCTTAGAAGTCCAACACTATAGACAATATCTGGCCTTGTGATTGTGAGGTACCTCAGGCTTCCAATCAGACTCTTGAACAAAGTCGAATCAACGCTTCTTCCTTCTCCATCTTTTGTCAGTTTCAAGCTTGTTGCAACCGGTGTGTTTACAGCATTACAATTGGCCATCTTGAATTTTTCAAGAAACTCCTTGGCATACCTCTTATGAGATATATAAATACAGCCATGGTGTTGCTTCACTTCAATTCCCAAAAAGAAGTACATGAGACCCCCATCGGTCATCTCGAACTCTTTGAACATGGCCTCCTTGAAATCATCGAACATTGGTCGACAATTCCCTATAAACAAAAAATCATCAACATACAAGCATGCAATAAGAATATCGCCACGATCATTCTGCTTGATGTAAACGACATGATCATATGGACATTGGGTGAATCCATTCTCTCAGAGGTAACTGTCGATGTGTTCATTCCATGCGTGAAGAGCCTACTTCAACCCATAAAGAACTTTCTTCAAATGATACACTTTATCTTCCTCCCCTTGCATAACAAAGCCTTCAGGCTGGTCCACATAGACCTCTTCTTCCAGAATTCCATTCAAGAACACAGACTTCACATCCAGTTGGTAGATCATCCAACTGTGATGGACAACAAGTGAGATAATCATCCTCACAGTATCAAGGCGAGAAACTGGAGTGAAGACTTCTTCGTATTCCACCCCGTACTTCTATTTGTACCCCTTTTCTACAAGCCTTTCCTTATAGCAGTCGATCTCGCCATCAGCATTTCTCTTGATCTTGTACACTCATTTCACACCAATGGTTTTCTGGATTTTTGGGAGTGTTGTCAACTCCCATGTGTCATTTCTCTCTATGGCATGAATTTCTTCTTCCATAGCCACTATCCAGGTTTCTTCCCTCATGGCTTCCTGAAACGTCAGAGGCTCATGATCTGCATACAAGTAAAACAGATTTACCTCTTCGGTCTGCTCATAAATATCACTCAGATTTTTCATCTTCATAGGAGCCATAGGTGAGGATGAATTGGCCAAATTTTGATTTGCTGGAGTGCTTTGAGGAGTAAGGAAATGTACTCCTGGACTTCTTCCAATTGATGATGCACCCGAGGAAGGTGTTGTGGGCGTCTGCTCCTGATGATCATGTCTTTCATCAGAATCATCAGTTTCGACTACAATATCCTTGTTTGGTTCTTCATCATCCCATTTCCACGCTTCTTCCTCACTAAAGACCACATCTCTACTCACCACTACTTTGTTTGTTAGTGGGTTGTAGAGCTTGTAGGTTTTAGATTCTTCACTGTAGCTGATGAAGATACACTTCTCCCCACGATCATCCAACTTCCTTCTTCTTGCTTCTGGAACTTGAGTGTAGGCGACACACCCAAAGATTCTTAGGTGTGCCACGCTCGGTTTGTAGCCGATCCATGCCTCTTGTGGTGTCAAATTTTTAACACTCTTTGTTGGACACCGATTGAGCAGGTAGGCTGTACATGCCACTGCCTCTGTCCAAAAACTCTTTGGCATCCCTTTCTCCTTCAGCATGGTCCTCGTCATGTCGAGGATGGTGTGGTTATTTCTTTCTGCAATGCCATTCTGCTATGGGGTGTAAGCAGTAGTGTATTGCTTCTTGATTCCATGCTCCCTACAAAAGTCTTGAAATGCATTTGAGGTGTATTCTCCACCTCTGTCAAATCTCAGCACTTTGATTTTGTGACCACTCTCAGCTTCAACACGAGCTTTGAAAATTTTAAAGATAGAAAAGGTGGAAGATTTATCCTTGATGCAATACACCCATAGTCTTCTACTGAAATCATCAATAAGGGTAATGAAATACCTATTACCTCCAAGTGAGGGTGTTTCAAGTGGTCCACAAATGTCAGTGTGAACCAACTGAAGTGGTTCATTTTCTCTTTTGGACACTCCACTTGGGAAGGAGTTCCTTTTTTTCTTTCCGAGTGTGCACCCCTCACACACATGATTTGGAGCTTCAATCATTGGCAAGCCACACACCATTCTGGATGAGGATAAAAGTTTGAGGCAATTAAAATGGATATGCCCAAAGCGCAAATTCCATCTCCATGAGTCGTTCTTCATGAGCCCAAAAAGACATTGCTCAGCCATCATGTTGATATGTAGCGGAAACATGCGATTCTTCGCCATTTGAACTTGAGCAATCAACCTCCTATGAGCATCTCTTACTGACAAAGAAGAATTCTCCAAGTTTATAACATACCCCTTCTCAAGGAGTTGGCCGAGACTTATGATATTATTTTTCATGCTTGGTACGTAATACACATTGGAAATGTAATTCGACTCACCATTCTTCAGAAAGATTTTTATTTTAACTTTGCCTATCACGGGTACCTTTGATGAGTCGCTGAAGGTCACGTCACCACAAACTTCTTCAGTGAGTTCCTCAAAAAGTTCTTTGTTACCACTCATGTGGTTGCTCGCACCCGTGTCAAGATACCATACATCGGGGCATTCATATGCCTTTTCTTGTGCGAGGAGGAGTGTCGTACCTTCTTCTTCATGGCGTGATGCTTCAGCATAGTTGGATCGTTCATCATGATCCACCTTGCTCCAGCAATCAGAGGCGTAATGGCCGAATTTCTTACAGTTGTAGCATTGTAAATTCTTTGTATTTCCACGACCACGCGTGAATCAGCCTCCATTGTATCCTCTTCCACGGAAGCTACTGAAATTTTGTTGCTTTTGATAATAGCTTGGATGGTATCCACGTCCTCTACCTCTTCCACGATAACCGCCCTGTTGTGCTTGGCCATTCTTGGGTTCTTGCAGAGTCAGCTTGGACTCTAAGGCATGCTCTATTGTTGAACCTGTATTCTTATGCATTCGCTGCTCATGTACTTGCAACGACCCCATCAACTCTTCAATAGATAATTTTTCTAAATCTTTCGATTCTTCGATTTCCACAACCACATGCTCGAACTTGGTTGTGAGCGATCGAAGTGCTTTCTCAATAACTCGAATATCCTCCATTTTTTCACCATTTATTTTCAGATTGTTAATAATGAGAATTAGGTGTGAGAAGTAATCTGAGATACTCTCACCTTCCTTCATTCGTGCCGCTTCAAACTCTGCTCGTAATGTTTGAAGACGGACCCGCTTCACACAATCAACTCCTTTGAAAATGGTGGCAAGTGTATTCCAAGCTTGGTTGCTCGATATTGCTTTGGAAATTTTTTCGAACGTCGATTCATCCAACCCTTGATAGAGAAGGAACAACGCCTTTTTTTCTTTCTTCCTTTGATTTTTGATGGTCGCCTTTTCTTCATTCGTGAAGACCGCTTCTTCCTCCACAGTGGGTATTACATACCCGTCGGTGACGATCTCCCATAATTCTTGCGACCCGAACAATGCCTTCATTTGAATGCACCACCTCTCATAGTTGTCCTTAGACAAGGTTGGAACTTGTGGCTGGATCGCGGTGGACATCTTCGGAATTTGGAGGATGCCTTCGAACCGGCCTCTAATACCAATTTGTTGGCTATACAAGCTGAGGGAAAAATATAGAGGAATAAAATAGGACAATAAAAACACAACAAGGCTTTCAAGATTTTTGTATTCCACACACAATCAACGGATTAAATATGCACCCATATTTATAGGGTATGAAAAATACACTAAAATGGACAGCCCATGCATTTAATAAAAGGAGCAAAAAAAAGGAAATAATTAATTCTTTCTTGGAATTAAACAAATGCATGGATAAATGAAGAGGCAAATAGAAAATAGGCATTGCATGGGGAAGATCTGGAACTCAATGGACAGCTTTTATTTTGGTTTTCATTTTCCAACAGATACTCACTGGCTTGATGGAACGAGATATGTGGAATTGGACAACCTGGAAATCAAAGCGTACTTCCCGCCTAATTATCATGAAAGAAGCTTAAATCGCCTCACCCAATGATCCAAATGGAATTACGTTTGATATTAGGAAAATGCGCCAGGATGTTTTTTCAAAATAGTCGAGGCATTCTTATTCGGAGTTTCCAGGGCGTCTTCATATCTTCTGGTAATAATAATTTCCCGTAACGAGCAACTTTCAACCACCTCCCAATCCAGTCTGGTATGTAGGAAATTCATCATATCATAATCACTACACACTCCAATACCACCCTCCTCTATAGGGAGCACCATTCTGACCAGGACGCCCAATGGAATCTGCCTTCCGAAAGGTATTCCCAGATGAAAGAGTTAAATAGATTCTCAATATTTTTTATCACAGATTTTGGGATGTTGAGGACAGATAAAACGTGCATGAGGATTGAATAAAGAACACTATTCAGAAGAGTGATCCTTCCTCCAGATGAGAGTAAGTAGTTCTTCCAGTTGTTGATCCGAGATGTGATCTTCCCCACCACCTTGTCCAAGATATGGATCTGCAGCCTCCAGTCTGTGATTAGAGCACCTAAGTATTCCGTCGGGAGACATTTTTTGAGATACCTATGATGGATTCAAGTTTGTTAACACGGTTCTCTAGGAAACACATTGAAATAAAAACACTTCTTTTATCCCAATTAACAAGTTTCCCACTATGATTATAGTAGTCTGTAAGAATATTATTGAAACCATATATAGATTTTGAGATACCGTTGAGAAAACCCATCATTTCAACAGCAAACATCAAATGGGACACACATTGAAAATTGGCCCTACACCTGAGGGATGGATCCCCCCCTCTTTCATTTTGGCATTGATAAATCTGTTTAGAACATCTTTAGTCAAGAAACAAGCTTCTGGACAAGGGGTAACCTTGTCTAAGACCATGCATAGACTTGAAATTTCATCTTCTTCTTCCCAATAAATAAATTTAGAACCAAGGAGAACAAAAACATCTGGAAAGAAGATCCATATCCCAAGCTGAGAAACCCATGCAATTCAGCACCTTTAAGATAAAACTCCACTCGATCTTTTCATAAGCTTTTTCCATGTCCACTTTGACACCGATGTTCAATCCTAGAGATTCTTCTCTTATGCTAGCCCTATAACACCTTGAATGGACCTGCCCCTTACAAATATATTTTGTTCCTCTAAAACCCAAGAAGGAAGGTGATTATCAATTCTCCTGTTGAGCACACTTTCTAAGAATTTGTAGGAGAAGTTTCACGTACATATAGGCCTGAAATGAATTAATGAATAAGGGTATTTTAACTTGGGAATCAATATAGGGGTGGTATCACTAGTCACTGGGGGGAGGCTTCCCCCTCGAAAGAATTATTTCACTACATCAATCATATATTTCTTTACAATACTCCAAAAAACCACATAAAAAGAAACTGGAAAAACATCCAACCCTGGAGAGCCCTCCAAATTGAGCCGAGAAACTGCTTCCCAATTTTCTTTTTCCCTGGGAATGTATTCAAGAAATTGTTTGTGCTTCCCTAACACCAATCTAGGAATATAGTCAAATATAGAATCTTGAACTCTTTCAGTCCCATCCTACATGGAAGGATTAGGGCCTCCAAGAAGGGAATTAAAAAGGGCTTCGGCCATACCTCCTAACACCTCAATGTCATTAGAGTAGGTCCCATCTTCAAGTATAATTTTGGTATTATTGAATCATTTATTTTCTTTGATACATTCATGAAGTTATCTAGTGTTCATGTCTCCTTCTTTAAGCCATGTTTCTTTGGCCTTCTCAAAAGAATGTCATTCTTGATCAAGAAGCAACTCTTAAAGAGAACTTTTCTTGTGGAGAAGACTACTAAAGACATATTCATCCCATATTTCTTCAATCCTTGTTTCACACTATGCAATACCAATTTCTATATTTTCCAGCACTTTTATCTAGGAATGAAAATCCTTTCTCATCCATTTTATTTTATTTTAGAGACCTGACTAAAAAAGACCCTGAATAGGCTTGTTCCAAGATGTAAGCACCTCCTATTAGAACCCATGAATGGAAGCCCAACTACTGGAAAAGAAAAACCTCTTTTCCTCAACATATATGGATTCAATATTCACTATAATTGGAGAGTGATCTGAAAAAACTCAAGCTAGGTGAGTGACCAAATCTCTATGGTAGTCAAAAATAGATTGTAAGTTTGCAAAGCACCAATAAAAACGGAACCCAGTATGTTTGTGACCACTTTGATTGTTGCACCAAGTGAAATTATCTCCAGAGTATCTCATATATTTTAATCCATTATTAGATGCAAAGTAGGAGAAGTCCTGACATGACATCCTGCAAAAAGTAGCTCCTCCTTTCTTCTCTGAGGGCTTAGGAATGGCATTAAAATCGCTTCCCACAAACCAAGAAGAAGATCCTGGGTCAAATCTTCCAAGGATTTTCCAAAGTGACTCCATTTCCAGAACAACACACTTGGTATAAATTAACGAGAAAAAACAATGATGCATACCTACTGAGATTTTGGTGGTTAAAAACAGATCTGAGGCCCCGAAAAATTCAACTGTAATGTTGGAGTTATAGAAAATCCATATGTGTTAATTATCTAGATGACCATGCAAAAAGTTGCAGATCCCCATTCTGTTGGAAAAAATATAAATCTTTGCCTCCTGTTTCGGCTCTAAAACATCCACGAGAGAAAGATAGTGTTTGATAATATTTTTGGAAATGAAATTTGACTTCACCCATGGCCCCATACCATGGGAGTTCCATATCAGAAAATTTAACATTGATGTGAGTGGTTTATAAGGTTGGAGCCCGACGCCATAGGCTTTGAAATTTTCTTTGAGATGAAGGACACTGAATATTGCTCGAGTTTGGTTTTAGAGTGGGTGCGCACTCCGGAAATCAGAGTAGAAACTGAGAGAGCTGAGAACCTTCTTTTGAGAAAACTTTGTAGCTACCTCTGAGACAGAAGGAATAGAATGGACTAGCTACTCCCCTATAAGAAATATAACTTGGGACATTGACAACTTGAGGAGATACTATTGAGTCCTTCACCTTTGAAGAGTCCACAAGCTTTCCCTTAGAGAAGGGCCAGTCCGAGTCCACCAACTCTTGAGAATCCTGATAGGAAGAGCTAGAGGGAGGTGGAAGTAGAGACATCACCTGATTTGAGTGTCCTAGATTTCTGGAGAAAAAATCTTGGACTGGAGACAAGAAGATGGCATCACTAATACTCTGAAACAGAACCCTGGGAGAGACTGGCCAATCCTGGTTAAACCCCTCACTATGAGAAGAGGATTCGATGTCTTATAATGGATAAGGGCATGGCAAGATTTAGGATAATCGTCCGGGGGAGATCATTCTGAGCCTTATGCTCTATAATAGGTTTTATATCCCAAGGAGAAGAAGGATAACCCTCCCAAGCAATAGGGGTTGAGTCCACCTTCTTCTGATCAAGCTCGGGATATCCAACCCTAGCACTAGGGGATAGATCATATCTTTCTTAGATAAATTTTCAATCATCCATTTATGAGAGGAATTGAGATATGCAATAGGAATATGTGGAATTACAAAACAAGGTGAGGAATATTCTTGAGTTCAATCATGATTGTGATGGAATGATATTGTTTAGGAATAGAGTATGTGTTCTATTAATGTCGTATTTGGAGATGGAGTTGTTGTATGAAGTTCATAGATCATAATTTTCCATTCATCCAAGATGTATGAAGATGTATTAATATCTAAAAGAGTATTTTTTGTGGGTCAACGTGAAAAAGCGATATTGCGGATTATGTATCTTCTTTTTTGGTATTTTTTCAATTAATGATAATATAAAAAATTATAATGGGATTTTATAACCATTACCTATAAATAAATGGAAATAGGAAAACATCGCCACATATTTTTCTTTCAGACTCCCCCAAAAATCAAAAGTCCAAAATACTATTTGGGTTGTAGCTGATTACCTTAAAAATTAAAAACATTTCATCTATATAAAATAATATTTCTATCTTTTTCACATTTCTAGGATCTATATTAATGATTTTATATGGTTTCATTGGGTACCACATTCTATTATATTTGATCATGATCTGAGGTTTTCCTCAATATTTTGGAGAAGTCTTAAAAAAGATTTGATTCTAGATTAGAACATTTTCACTGCATATTATCCTCATACATGCGATCAATCTAAGAGGAATATTTAAAACCTCGAATATAAGTTTAGATATTTTTCTCTGGATTTCAAAAGTGGTTGTGATCAACAACTTCCTCTATTTGACATTTCTTATAACAATCACTTTTCATTGATCATTCGGATGGATCCTTATTAATACCTCTATGGAAGTAAGTGAAGAACTACAATGTAAAGGGATAAATTTAGAGAAAAAATATATTAGGACATGGTCTTTTTAAGGAAAGGGTATAAAATGTAATAACCATTCAGAATCAGATTTGGGAATCTCAAAGTCAATAGAAATGTTATGATGACAATCACCATCGAGATCTAGATTTCAATGTTCGTAACAAGGTATTCCTATGAATATCTCGTTAGAATAATGTTACGATATTAGTAATTAATTTTATGTTAAGCCTTATATATATCATTCCATTTTATATTACTTTCATATTGGGATGGTATCTTATCTCTTGGCACTCCAAATGAACCTCTCTAAGGTTAATAATGTGTTTCATGAATATATTTTTCAAAAATACGTACCTGATACTTCACATGTACGAAACTCATAGGTTTTATTTTTCATAGAATGATCTTTCTTATGGGTAAAATAAGTGGATATTTGGATCAAAGAGATAAAGTTTTGTGGAATAAGACCACACCCCTTATCAATTTTTTGTAGTGAAACCATAAATTTGAGAAAGATATGGGGGAACCCGAGGATGTGATGAGTCAAAAGAAACATCATTTAATTGTATCGAAGTAATGGAATATCAAGGATAAAATTCCTATAAGGTTTGTAGAATGTGATACCTCAAGATTTTTTAATATATTTCTCATTAAATAATTTTGATGTGTTTGATAGCTTTCTTTACACACAATGAGTTTAAATGAATTGTGATACACTATTCTTAAAAGTGAATGTTTTCACCTAGCCATTGGATTCAAGGGTATGAAAACAAATAACAATATTATTAAAAACATGTATAATATTTTCCATTTAAAAAAAATTTATCAATTCTTGGGAAAAAAGTACTCAATTTTAAATGATAATATTAATATCATTTTATGAAAAAATATCAATTTTCAAAGTGTTTTATTTTTCTACATATTATATATGTTAGCCACTAGTAAACTATTATTTTTATGAAAAATATTAGAATTTAATGTTAAAAATTTGAATAATTATTAATTCACTTATTATCAATTTGTTAGCAGTGGAGATAAAATCAATTTAAGGTAAAAGGTATTATTCATCACAAAATTGTTTTTATCTGCATAGTGAATTTTTATCATAGTATATCAAATTAATAGTTATTTGTGAATGGTTTTAATGTAATTTTTATATCATTTATTCTGTAATATATATTAACATTCATCCAATGTTTGTTACTAAGACTATAATGAGAATGAAAACATTTATATGCATAAAAATATGTTTTCCCTAAATATTATTTTAACTTGTTTTGTTCTTGGATATTAGAATTAATTTCAATAAATTGTAGGAATTGAATGTTTTAAAATGGATTCCACATTTGAAATCATAAAAACTAAAATTATGTTATATTTTTAACTTAATTTTTTTTCAGAATGAATAGTAACCATGGAAAAAATCATTTAACCATGGTAAGAGATAAAATGGTTAATAAAGATCTTACCAAAATAGAAAAGGATTAAAATATCTCAAAAAACATTATTTAATTCGGTTAGGTAATTTTATTTCAAAATTACCCTTCTTATTTTATAATTTATGTTTATTTGGGTTGTCTTCCCCGTGAGAGTGACATTATTATATTTTGATGTTTATAATAATTACTATTTTTTCAACCACCTTAATTATAAATTAGAACCCCAAATTCTCACTTATTAACACCACTTTATCCCTATAGAATGACTAATATCTGACTATGCACTCTCCCAACATCCTTATCGATGACCTTGAGGTTATATTATTCCCAAAAGACCCATCCAATAATCCTTATGTTTCTTTTCAAAAGTGGATACCCGGAGAAGAGGTATATGTTCTTACCAATAATTTTCATGTATATTTCATCTTAAAACTCCATAAAATGTTATATAACCATATTTATGTGATGTAATAAGTATCTATAATATTCATATAATTTTTATGTTAATGGTATAGCTATTTTTTGTCTTCTTCCCTTCTGTTGGAAAATGAGAACACTGATTGTGCATAAGTTTGGACTACCTCTATGAAGCAATGTGATTTTTTATTCATTTACTATTTACATGCATGGTAATAAGGGTATATTTGAGGAATATATATGATAATTATGTGATAATTATGATTCTATAAATATGAATTATTATGTACCTTTATTTCATTCCATTTATCGAAAATTGAAAACATCACATGTGCGTACGTACAGACTATCATCTCCAAGAAGTGATGTAATAAATTTTTCATCAATGATTTATATGAATGGTTAAAAAAATGGTATATATGAATAAATATGATAAATGTAAAAATATAATTATACCAAAGACGATGAAACCATGACAATGGTACAAGTATGGGAAAATTCAACCTGAAATATGCATAGAAAACACACTAATTTTCACCTGAATAAAATTTTAATGAATAATTATTAATTAAATGATACGTAGAAATTATATAGAAATCATATATAGTATGATTTATTTGAATATTTTTATTTGATAAATTTATATTGAATATATATTTATTATAAATGAGGCTTGAATGAATATGAAAAATGACTTGAGGTATGGGTCCGTCATCTCAATATTTTTTTATTGAGACATAATTCATGTTATGAACAAATGTATGTTTATATGGTTTATATACTACCCATTTGACATAATATATCATGATTCTATTTATATTCATGGTATATAATGTTTCATTTTAACTTAATTATTTCAAGGAGATTGTGATTCCATAGTTACCAAAGAGGTAATAGTTTAGGTTAAAATCTCATTTATTTTCAGGATTATCTAGGTTAAATTTTCATTGAGATAAATCATATGATCCTTATCCTTTAAACCTAATTTATGTTCATTCCCTCGGGTTATTGATATAATATTCATGATGTTTTACAAATTTCTCTATTTGTTACTAAAAATAATAAGGAAAATGTTTTTAATAAAAGACAAACCTATTTACTCATTAGTTGATGAACTTATTCATCCAATTTTATATTCTTCAAAAAATTGAAATATTTTAACTATACTTGAAATGTTTTAAAATTTTCATTTTTTATACCATTAATTTTATTTGAAAATACTTAGGAATCATTTTATAAATCTTCCAAACAAGTCATTTTTTACTTTATTTAACAAGGCGTTAAAAGATTCATTATTTAATGTTTATCGAATGAAAATATTTCCCCCTATCCATGACTATTAATTCATTTAAAAATTACATTATTAGTTTCCATGGATATTCTCAAAGAAATTTTTTCTCAAGATATTATGGTAATATTTAGTTTTTTATAAATACTAAATGAAAAGGATTTTTTCCTATTGTTCAAAGAAATGTACTAATTTTCTTTTAAAGGAATTTTTCATCTTGGTCAAAATCCTTTAAAGACTATTATACTTCACTAGGGATATGTTCTTATGATACCATCCACATTATTTATCTATATGGCTTATTATAATGATATTTTATGAATGTTTGTATGAAACTAATTTCATTACATGGGTTAATTATATTAGCATGATGTCATTATTATTATCCTTGTTATTTTAATGATCACAAAATCATGTTTCTAATTATATTAATAATTTTTATGTTTTCTGTTAGAATTTTATATTATGCAACAGATTGAATAAATTTCGCTATGTATGAGCCTTCGTTGAGGTTGAGAAACCATAAAGATGAGTCACCGCCAATGACGACTCAATGTCAACCATATGACACTGTCGTCGCCTATGAGTCATAGTTGATACAACACACCACCAGCATGGAAAATTAGTAATATAATAAAATGACACGACATTTGGTTTTCATACCATTAGAATGAAAAAGATATTGAAATTGTATCCTTGATAGGAAATATTGGTTAAGTCAATAAATGTGGAATTAATGATAAAATATAAAATTATGAAATTAAAATTTTTGATATTTAAAAATAATTTTAACGAAACCCACATTAATTAAAAAATAGTAAACTTTTATTTTGAAAATATGTAAAGAGAATTTTTAAGATTATAAGAGATATTAAATCTATGGATTTAAAAATAAAAATGGAAAAAATTTATTCAAACAAATAATATGGACATATTTGAGAAAGCTGTATTTGAAAATATGGGAATTATTCTTAGCAATGTCATATTTTTACAATGAATTTCATAAATAATAGTCATTTCTTGTAAATTATCCATAAATTTTTGAGGATATAAAATATAATATCCTCAAAGGATAAAATAAGAAAATTCTTCTATGATCGTAGTCAAATGGGTATGACTATAACTCAAGGAAAAGAAATATAAATGTCATAATCTTTGATATGACAATCCATCGGAAAGAATTTTATTAGAATGAATCATAAAACCCTATAAAAGATAATTTAAATGAAATATAATACAATCATACATGGAAATAATCAAACTTGGAATGATGAATCTTAAGAAGAAACATTAAAAATAAATGGGAGGAAAATCGAGTTATGAAAATATGATACCTTTATCTCAACTAAATCAAATGAACATTATCCTATTATATAATAAAGATAACCATATAAATACACTATTTCACAACCTTATTCATATTTGTTTACCTTTTATACTCAATAATTATAATAATTCATTATACATTTATTAGTATGTTATTATTTATTTTTATTATTTGTAGTATATGATTTTAATTATTATTCACATGATTTATAATGTCAATGTCAATAATAATTATTTGATATCAATTAAATCATTCCGATATTATGTGATTTATTGGAATAGATATTCTATAATAATATATAATTTTAAAATTTCATTCCATGACATTTTTAGTTACATTTTCTGAATACAAATTTTGAGATAAACTGATTTTGGTAAATTTTTAACGAAGAAAGGTAGTGCTTTGACAATGACTTAAATATTAGTATTACCATTTCAGAACCAAAAACACTTTATTTAAATATTAATATATTATTTTACTATAAATTCAGTTTCCATAACTATACATGATAAAACACTATAGAATCATTCATGTAGATGGTTAAACGGACCAAAACAAGAGCATGCCATCACTAATGGATGAGTATGAAAGTGAGTTTTTACAATATACTAATTATATAAGAATAATGATATTATTTTTATCATATAAAATATATTAATGATAATATAAAATGGGTTGATGATGAAGGTATGAAAATAATAATTTAGTTATAGATAAAAAATTGTTTTTCATCTTGGTAAGCTTGTTTTAGGCAGTTAAAATTATGATGAGCACTTATTAATGATATTATTCATATATTGCCTCATATAAATTTCAATAATATGAATAATTTCATGAATATAAGTTTATTAATTAATTTTTTTATTGAAATCCATGAAATTTAGTGATAAAAAAAATATCATTCATGAATGTGATATTCCACACATAACATGAGTGACATTATAATTTTTCAAATAGAGTGCATGATGGTAGAAAGTGTTTATTAAATTAATATAATAACATTTAATTAAACTAATGATATTGATTTCATTATATTATAGTGTTTTTAATTGTTTTATATGAGGTTGGATGATAAAAATAGAGAATATAAAGTTAAGGAAAAGATAATACTGACATTGAGAATTTGAATCTTCTCTTGAAATACCTCTTAGAAATGGGGGACTATAAACACTTAATTCTAAAAAAATTCTAAAAAACCTTTAATTGTAATATAGTATATGTAAAATGGGTAGGGTTTCAATATAATTTTTAAAGGTATGTGTGGATTGAAGTTACTGGAAGTGAACTCCTTTTATAGTTGAAATAGGAAGTTTTTCCTTGAAATTAATGTTTGGGGAGGGGAAAAAATAGAATCACGAGGGAGTTTGGTGAGTTAAATGAGTAACGGTTGGTAAGACATGTGGATATGAATTTCCCATAAAACAAAGGTATTCTAAAGGTTCTATTATTGATGTAAAAATAATTAAATTCAACCCATTTCATTTTCCCATGTTTTCCTTAATTAAACTTGTTTGAATATTTACCATGGTAATTATTTTTTATGAAAAATATAAGTTAACACTTAATACCAAATTGAAAACATTTGATTTATAATTTGGAATATATTTAATATAATTAAATTTCTAAATATGATAAAAGTACATTTTAAATTAAATCATAAGTATAAAAAAACTAAGTTTGTATAAAAATTTCTTTTTACACATTAAGTGTTTTTATTCCTATTTCCTATAAATTAATAATTAAATTAGAGTTGATATATTGGTTTATATGATTAAAATCCATTTTATAATCATCAAAAATAGGTCAATTTAATTTAATTAGATAAAAATTACAATTCCACTAAAAATTATCCCCTAATTATTATCATGGTAATTAACGTTAACCTCAAAAGATGACTTGAATGGTTAAAAATGATATTTCTATCATTTTTTAATTAGAACATTCTAATTTGAAATATAAAAAAAAATCAGATTCAACTTTTAGATATAATAAAAAATAATTTTATTATAAGAATGTATAATGTATATAAACAACTTTAGCAAAAATATATCATTTAAATATAAAATTAATTTTTTATTTATACTTTCCTAGTAATAACTATTATATGGGTGTATATATTATCAATAAATTTCTTTTTGAAATGGACAATCATTTCAATAAAATTATTAATGATGACAAATTATAAAAATATATTTGATATGTATATATATAGAGAGAGAGAGAGAGTCCATAACATCAATAATTATATATTTATATCATTCTAATATCAACTTCTATAACCCATTAAGATATCTATGTAATACCTAAGTATATGATAATAATTAGTGGTCATCATGGGTGGTATTTTAGTAAACACTGATCTCATATAAATTTCTATTATCATGAACTTCTCCCACAATCAATTTTTCTCAAGTTTCAATTGTAGGATTTCGGTTTGTTCTTGGTCTAGGGAAACCCATAGGGAATCTATATTCCTTCCTATAATAGAAATGTGAGCTTCATATGGAAGTTTACCACCACTTAATTCCATTTATTAGATTTAATAATGTGGTTTCTTATATTTATAACGTCTTTTGTTGTGTTTAAAAAGTTATATAACGTCAAAAACTATATAAAACGACTAGATTTCATTCTTACATTTAACCTAAAATCATTCATCCCAGATTCATATGTTTCATCATGCCTATTATATTTTTATTTCTCTACTTTACTTCTATAGTTATAATTGGGGTTATGAACTTCATGGAATATCATAAGGATAAGGATTTTATATTTGTGGTCTTTTTTTATTTGTAGCTTTATTCCCCATTTACTTTTCTTAATGTTGTTTCATATTTCCTTATCATAATGAATTGTAATAATTTTATGTTAATAAAATAAATCATGGTTTTTTTTTGTTTTTTTTTCATGTGAAAAAATCAATTCAACATAGAATTTATTGAAAGGGAAATTGATACAAAAATTTCTTGGGGTTAAATATAGTGAAAAATATAATTATTCATAAAATATGGTACCATTACCTCAAGTTTATAAAAAACCTATCTTAAAAAAATATTGTTATACATTAACGTCTAAAGTAGCCTATACATTCAAGTGAGTGTCAAAATAGAATCATGGATTTTACCATTACCTCAAGTTTACACCTATTAATCAATTGATCCAAATAAATTGTCTATAAATAAGGATAATAAAAAATACTTGGAATTATATTTTAGTTTAATAGATCTATATTTATAAAAGATGGTACCATTGATGTGACTAAATGGTTTACTGTTTTAGTATAACAGGGACCTTGGGTTACTTTTTATAGTTATTCCCTAGGTAAGTAATCATCTAAGGATATCTTTTTGGGTGTTTCTACCTAAGTAGTGTGTGGTTGCAAGAACATGTGATCTATAAACATGTTCTCATAGTCCTTATATTTTATCTCCAAGTTGAACTTCTGTAAAAAAAATCCATCTAGCCAATATATAATTTTTTTCATCCTTTATAATTATGTATCAAAGGGTTTCATTATCAAAATAAATAGTGAATTTAATTCAAATAATGTATGAAAAAAATTATTAAAAGATGCAATAATAGAAAAAAAACATTCTTTATTGTTTTGTAACTTATTTTTGATGTCTCCAAGGTCTGAGAAGAGTAAGATAACATATATGAGTTCTTATAAATTTTTTGAGACAATGTAGCTCCCACATCTTGGTTTGAAGTATTACACAACATCTCAAAGGGTTCACTCCATTCTAATTAAATTATAATATGGAATTTGGTTTAAAATTCCTTAATCATGTTAACAGATTTCCTGTGTGAATCATGAAACACAAAATAAGTTTCTTTTTTATGACTATTTTTTAAGGGAAAAGAAATATTTCTAATGTATTTAAATAATCTTCTATAAAAAATTTCATTTACTAAAAATGATCTAACATATCTCACGGTGGTGGGTTAAGGAAGTGTGGAAATTATTTCAACATTATCCTTATCTAATTAAATTCCATCACTATAAATTATGTGGCCTAGATTATTTTCATTCCCCCTGATGAAATTATAATTCTAAAATTTTAAAACAAACTTTATATTAATTAAATTCCTTAAAACCTTCTTCATATTTTCAAGAAAGGTTCTTTAGAATATTTCATATACAGTAAAGTTAACAAAAAATACCTCTAAATAGATTTCAATCAATCTTTAAATGATTCCAACCATGAAACGTTAAAAATTACATGGTATATTTCACACACCTAAGAGAATACTTTGGTATGAACATGTAGTAAAGTAAAAAGTGAATATTATTTTATCTTACTCCTATAGAGCTATGGGAACATGAATATAGTTATAAAAACCATCATGAAAATAAGAATAACCTTTCCAAGATATTATCTCTAAAATAATTCTTACAAAAGTGATGGGGAAATGGTCTTTTCAGGACACATAATTAAATTTCCTATATTAAATATAGACCATCCAGCAATTCTTAATCCTAGAGCACACTAGCTCATTATTTTCATTTTTTATAGTGGTGAATCTGGTATTTTTTTGAATAATCATAATGGGACTCACCCATTTGGAATTCAAGAAGGGATATATGATCCTAGAAACTAAAGAAACATTCAATTTTCTTTTTTAAAAATTTCTTAAGGTTTAAGTTGAGCCTTATTTTGTTGTTTTCTTACATGATTAAGATAACTTTCATATAGAATCTAATATACCCCGAATGGTCATATAATGTATTAAACATTTTTTAATGATCATCCTATAGACCAAGGGTTATGTTTCATAATTTATACCAATTTATGTTCTTAGATATGTTCAAAAATATTTGAAATTAATAATATTAAATTCTTATTTACCTTATTAAAGTAATATTTAAAGTTAGATGGAAGTAAATTTAGTTCTAGTTATGAGGGTGTTATAATGATATTTTCATCTTGGTGTCTTTCATTTTTATAACCTATATAAGAATAGTTGAAATATAAGCCTTATATTTTATCTTTGCATAAAAATTACATTCGTTAATTTCCTCAAAATGTTCAAAACAAAAAAAACGGTTGTTAAGTTGACTAATTTTTAAAAATAAAATCATCAGATAAATATTATAATTATATGTCCTTAACTAGTTATATTATTTTATAAAAACTTCTAATATCACCCTTAAAATGAAAATTAGTTTCATAATGAGACCATGTAAAAATATATTTCTCATCACCCTTAAGAAATGTCCTAACTAAAATGATAAGGTAATGGGATACACCTATCTCTACTTCCATGTTCAAGATTTAAAAATTAACCAGATAAAATACTCCTTTTACTCTTACTAGAACATCTTTTAAAATTCAAACCGGGTAGGAAGTAGCTCAGTTGGATAGTTAAAAAATATCCCATGTTTCTTCAGTTCTATTATTAGTGGGGATATATAAACTAATTAATGTATATAATTAATTAATTATTTTAAAGAAAAAAAATCAATTATAAAAGTACTCTCTATAATGGTTTAAGTTATAGATAATTTAACTAGGTATCTACATTTCCATCCTAATTGTGGGTTTAATAGAGTATAGTCATTTCATCCTAAACATACATTTTCAATTCCTTTAAATTTCCTCTTTTTGGTGAACATCCCTTTAAAAAACTTTTCAAATGATGGGGCATAGTGGATGGAACCTAAAAAAGTTATATTAATCTTCACTTTTTTAAATGGTTCGGGTGTTTCTTATTGTAGGGAATATTTATTGGTAGTCTAGGGTGGGTCCTTCCTTGAACGGAAGGGAGATTGGGGTGAATACAGGTCATCTATATTGACCTTTTATCATTATTAAATTGTTATGATTCTTCAAACACTTTCTCTTTTGGTTCCTTCTTAGTTAAAAATTCTACATGTTCCTTTGGTTTTCCACTACCAAATTCAATATCCACTAGTGATTGTACAATATTATTTCCATCCTTTCCCCTCGTTAAATAGATAGTACTAATATTAACTTTGGTGTTAGGATTTTATTGAGTTGGGATATTATCTGAACCAAGATTTAGACATTTATTAAAGGTATAAATGATATATATAAACTCTCTTCCCAGCTTATTCAGTTATTATCCATGTGTTGTGAGAGTAGTTTTATATTTTTTGATTATATTCCATAATCTATTTTAGTATCTATTTCATTGGGGGATCTTAAATTTAACCTTTTTGTTGGTTATAAAATGTAGGGAAATATTCCTCTGGAATGGTGGTGGCTAGAAAGGTTTTCTAAAATCTTGCAAGAAGGTAAATTTTGAGGATGTTGTTTTCTAACTCAATATTGAATGTTTGAGTATTCCATAAAAGATTTTTTATTAGCGGGTTATTGGTTTTTAAATTCATACATGGAGTCAAAAATCACTTAAACTTGATGGAATTCATCATTTTAGTGATGAAAAGAATGAAAATGTTATCACACTTAAGGGGGTATAGAAGTCGATGCTTTCGTAACTTTATTTAGTGATAACTATCTCATAATGGAGTATAGTTCTTAATGTTGAGCTTCATATAAATGAGTATTGAAACTATTTACCTTGTGTACTCCTCTAGTTATGGATAATTTACCAAGATTTTGAGAGTTTCATGAGATCCTCTTTGTCATCTCTCTATCTTTTAATGGTCACTTGTCAATCATTACTCATGTAAAATAAGCATCCCAAACAAATATTTCATTTCCTAGTAGTCCTTGGTAAAATGACACCAAGAAATGGATATTTTTCAAATAATTAGTGTAGAAAAAATGATTTAAAACACTTGAATAACTCCCCAAATTCATATATAGTTTCTCTATATTCATGAATTATCTCATAAGTCACTTTTCTCTATTTGGGTTCTCTTTGATATAGGGATGACCTTTTTAAGTAATTACCTCTAGAGTTTATCCCATGTAGTGACTTCTCCTAGACATAAGCTATACATCCATTATTTAGTTTATACTTCTATAGAAATTGGTAAGGCCTTCAAAATACTCATAGCCTCAAGAACCACTATAGGTTTGAAAATAATGAATAATTCTACGAATTATTTCATATGAGTATTGAGATCATATATTAAGGGCCTTTCACGGAGCTACTAGAAAATAAATTTTTTAAATAGAATTAAATATCAAAATAGTGGACTTGGGTTGTATCCTAAAAAAATAATTTTTTGGTGTGCTAATATTATGATTAATGGTTTTAGTGTATGAAATCAACAATGGAATTATATTCGATTAAATTAAGGTTTAATCAATGTTTCCTAACTGTGGATATATTATCTTCTCATATAAAATCATGATTCCACTATTTTACTCTCTTATTTTATTTCTTACCAAGTTAAATCTCACTTGATTATCCATTATTTGGAGTTTTAAATTGAATTAAGGAGTCCAATGATCATGTATCCCCTAATCTAACATAGCCCAGTGATTAGTGGCCTCTAATAACCCTCTAATCATCCCAATTCTCAAGAATGTAAGAAGTGTAGAGAATATAAACGGATTTAGTGTTAACTTTAGTGAATAGATAAGAAAATTTTAAAATTTATAAATATAAGTAAATATAATAATGTATAATTTTTTTAAAAAATTACAAAAATGTAAAAAGAAAAGATATATTGGATTAAAATGAAAAAATTATCAAGAGGGGAAAGTTGAGTCTTCTTAACTCAGCCATTAATGGATTAGTGTGCAATCACAGGATTTATTATAGTATAATTTAAATAAATAAAAGTAAAATATCATTTATTGAATGAATGGATATATAAAATGTCCCTCATCCTAGTGAACTATTATCCCTCTTGTAACAGAATGATTAGATGCTATTTTTTCTTCATAATATTCTATCTTGTGTGTGTCATGAATCTATTTATGTTCTCTGTGAATTTTAATACCTTTTAGAAAATTCCTCCAATATTAAATGAATTCTCTTTCCTTGAATGCTCGGAAATTTTATAGCTCAAGGTTCATGATGGATTTAGTTGAGACAATCTCGAATCTTCCATCTTCTTCATACTGATCCCCTAATCAAGCTCAATAATTATTTTATAAGAATTAGAGAAGAAATGTTTTAGTTTATCACGTCAACAATTAAAATTAGAAAATATGGTTGAGGGAGGGAGATGATATATGTACTGAGTAGATTGTGCATCAATATCTTGTTCTCCAATGAAACATAATTTGGCTAGATTTGGTAGAATTCACAATTGGGCATGGATGTAATTGTGTGACGTGTTCGGGATGGAAAACTTCCCCAAAAAATAGTAAATCCTTGATTCCTTTTGAAGACTAAAAAAGTCTTAAGATGTTTGAAAATGTTGTACACTTGGGGTAAAAGGCATATGATGGGTTTGTAAAATCCTTATTATGGTGATCGATCTAAAATTAATAAAAATTTTATAGTCTTATGATCCTAGAAAAGGCTTTATGATCAGAAAGTGAGTGTTATGATTATTTTTAAAAATCCTTACATTTAACCCTATAAACCCTTATGTTTCTACCTTTATCATTTTTTTGGAAACTATGAAAATTACATGTCTCATTGTAGGCTATTTCAGATTAAGACCTAAACGAAATAAAAAATAAAATTCTTTTAAACATTAAAATTCTATAGGATATTTTTTCAATAAAATCCCAATTTTAGGAAATAATTAATTATTTAGAAAATTCATATGAAAACAATTTCATAAAAACCATGTATTTTACATGCTATAAGGGAATTTAATAAGTTATTTGTAGATATATGTTTTAATATAATCTCATTTCACCACTCCCTTACACTTGTATCATTGAACTCCAAGGAAATATATTGAATTAACTTATTTGAAGGTATAGTCCTTCCTAGGCTAATGTACCCAGTCTAGATAAGAACAAAATAATAGATTCCTCTATTATTTAAATTATCATACCTCCATTATGAATTTAATTAAATTTATCACTTAAATACACATATATGTATAGTTTTTTTGTTTAAAAAGGAATGTATCATAATGGAATCAAGATTTTTTCAGGTGGAGCATTTCTAATTTCTTCTATCCCATGCATCATATTATAGGGTCCATTTTTACATTTCATTAATACTTCTTAAATGAAATTCAGATATATAATATTCCCCTTATTCATCCAAGTTTAAAATTCCCAAAATCTTTTCATCCCCTTTTTTAATTAGAACTTAGTGAATTTTCCTATCCTTTTTTATAACGAATTGTATATAGAACTTATTAAATGAGTGCATTTAAACCTGGAATTAAACTATACCAAGTCAGTATAAAAGAGAATGGAATCCACCATTGGTTCTATAAAAACTCATATAATGTTATAATAAATATTTTTTATTTAATATTAATATTAAATAATTATATTTTATAGATTTATAGTAATATTAGGTAATTGTTCAGTTAAAAGGAAAAAAGGCTTTATTTTTATCCAAAATAGATTTTCATATAGTATATGATTTTTTAAATTTTCTTTACTAAATTATATAAATTTAATTTAAAAAATGAACTTAATTTTTTAATTCATCGTGTAAAATTTATATTTTTTTAATTTTTTGGTATTTTTTTTAAATATTTGATTTTTCAATGAATAGTGAAGAAGAATGATTTTTATTGAAAACTCAATTTTTGTTTGAAGAATTTACAAATTTTCATTTTATTTTAATATAGTTTCAAAGATAAATTTTTTAAATAAAATTATTTATTATTTAATTATGGTATTTTAATTGAATTTTATACTTGAATTTAGTATTAAAAAATTTTACATAAAAAGACTTTTTTTTTTGAAAAAAATTGTTTTCCATACATTTTTGGTGACTAATTTTAAATTATGTCCTTCCATGGATATGAATTGAATATAAAAAATATATTCTATAATTATTATAAGAATAATTAATATTATTTAATAATTTTATCATAGTTTTTTTCATAATCAATTTTAATAATAATAAAACTCAGTTATATTGGTAAATGTCAAAATGGGTTTACCAGGGGGTGAACTAATTAGATAATGATTAAAATGACCTAAAAACATGTCCAATCTATATTTTTTGTCCATATTTAGAACTCATATCATATTATATTCATAAATATTCTTTTTTTTATACATTTTTCTTGAGTAAGAAATTAATATATTTTATTCTTTTTAAAAATTCCAAGTGTGTCCTCTCTCCCATTAACCAAAGTACATTGTCTCTCCTCTCCTCTACATAAATCAATATCCAATTATATTGGATAATATCTACCCATATACCTTACTTACATCACATATGTTGACCTAGAGTCTTTTTCTTGGTCATATACGATAACATTGTTTGTGAAAGTGTGTGTTATACCTCCTAAATGAAAAGTGATTTGTTCATGTCATACATGGAATGTGTAAAGGATGGTTTTAATAATCCTATGTAACATATATGAAATATATATGATATTGTATTTATAAATAAACATATATATCAGTTTATTTTCATTTTTTTAATACGACAACGAATTGAAAGTAGCGTTCATGCGTACGTACGGTCTATCGTTTCCATGATTGGTGCATTTCATTCCCTAACTCCAAATATTATGAATTATTATAAATACATATATAATGAATGTATATGATATTTTAATTGTTTTTTACATGATGATTAAAACATGATCTAATTAATAATTATGACAAGTAACAAGTTAAAACATACTCAAAAAAATAGGTAATTGACACCCAAAATAGTGAAAATAATGAAAAATTATAAACAAACAGGTAATAAGATATTATAAATAGATAATATATTATATTATAAACATTAATATAGTTCTTTGATTAGTTATTAATACACCAAAAACCACTATACAAGAGGTTAAAATCTATTCATACAAAAGGAAACACAAGGTAAGATATTTTCATCTATCTCTTTACATCTGTGAGATAAATGACATATTCTCAACCAGCTTCTTTTGTGTGGTCTATCGACTGACTCTTTTGATATATTATATCATGAAAACTTTTAATATTAATGGCATTCAAAACATTCATTTATTGTTATTCTTTCATGGGGATTATGATTCAAATGTTTCAAATTTTTATGGGAAACTTTGCAGTGTTTAAAGATTATTTTCCTTAAGAATGTGTTTAGGATTACCTTTGCAATCTCACTTTAATTTTTGATTGTTAATTTTCTCTTGAAAAAATCATTTTCTTAAGATCATTTTTATGGAAAATTACATTTGTACTAAATATCCATATTGGCATGCAATAGATATTATTTTTTCTAAACCGTATATCATTTTACATACGTTGTTCACTTTGACAATTATTTGATTAACTAGGGAATTATTGATAAATCTATATCATTTATTCAACACAGATATTTGATAAGGAACATTATTAATGATTAAATAGATTATTTGATATATGATGAATTCTTTGAATAGGCATGACATGGGTGGGGCCCAGTTATAGACAACCCCTCGATGCATCGATAATATCATAAGACAAATCAGTTGGCCAAATTGGATGGGTTTTTACCCGACATGTTATAAACCCTCTTCTGAAATGTATTAATGGTAAAGGTAACTTGCACCTATGAAACATGGCATCAAATAATTAAGCATTTCACTCATTTATATTCTGTTATTATTTATCCATGAGATTTTTTCATTGACATATATATAAATTCATTCCATTCTTAGTTTATTGATTAAATAAAAAGTGTTTCAGTTTCTTATCTTTCCATATTGACATTTCCTTATCTAGTTTTGTGAATGGAATGTTTTTTTAGTTATTTACATTTTCATGTTGATTTTTCTCATCAATTCATTATTACATCTGCTTTAATTACCATTAGTAAGCATTTGAGCTCACCCTTATTATGTTTCCATTCCCCAGGATATGAATATGAAATCATTGAATAAGATTTCAGGGAGATTGTTCATCTCATTTTATTATGTATCATGTTTTTTTCATTTCCTAATGTAATATGGGTATCGTGTATGCTGTCTGATATTCCAAAAATGATAAACTAATCGGTCCTTTAGAATTTGATTCGTTGTAATCATTCCAATTTAATAATGTAATACACTGGATCCTAGATTTCTAGGGTCAAATAATTACATACAAAATCAAATACCCAAGTTTACCTAAATTGGTACCAAGTTCCTTTGGGCAGAGAAATTTGACAAAAAATTCAAGGATCAATAGTGATGCGTCAATGAAGGAGAGGTGATGAATTCTCATGTAAAATGATATGGTGATTGCATATGTCTCATGCAAATTAAAAATTAATGAGAAAAATTTCCTAAATCATGATTTGGACGTAGAATCTATAATTCTTTCATTAATGATATAGAGGAAGTATCTATATAGTGAAAGGTTTGATATATATAAATATATATATTTGAATGAAGAGAAGAAAACAGTACAAAATATTTCTTGGAAGATCACTGCCAACTGAATCCAAAACAAAGATTAAGGTGGTTTAAAAAAATGGAGGTCAAGGGAGTCACCTTGAACGATGTTCACACACTCAGGGGGAAGAGAGTTTATACTGTAAAAAGGGACAAAGTCATCATCATGTATGTACCTCGATGTGAGAAAATATGCCACATTGTTGGCTTCCCACCATGTGTGGAGAAAGAGAGTCCTTCTATCAATAAGGGATCTACAATGCCAGATATTATATGAAATACACTAGGGAGTTGTGGAGAGGTTTCTAATAGAACTGTATATAATTTTGAAATCCGTCTCAATCTCTGAGAGAAAAATATTCCGAGAAATGCAGAGCTGGATTCCCTAGAGAATAGCCCAATCCCCCACCCAAGAGTGAGTCCCCACTCCCGAAATTAGCACAGAAAGCTGCAATAAAATAGACATTTGAGTCCCAAACAACACCTCCCCCACTTAGAACACCCAACAAGCATGATCCATTAGTATTTATCTTTAGCCCAACTACTGGGGGGTCCATCAAACCCAACGACCATCGAGAATGGTCCTCTGACCAGAAGGTTGATGTATTGGAATATTCAACAGGTACCTAAAACAAGGAGAATCTTCCAATTTTTTAATAAGCTTGCCCAGATCATAAATTAACCACGTATTTCCTAAAATCAAAGTCGTCCTGGAACTTGAAATGGCCTTGTACTGCAACCTGTTCCTTGCCTCCCAAATGCACAAACACCATGCAGATAAAATTTCTGTTCTTTCCTTCCGCTCAACGCTATTCCAATCCACTCCTTGAAACCACCATTGTAAAAAATCATGGACATGGGTAATCTGGAGAGAGACACCAGAAATATCTCCCGTGGCTTGCCACACTGCATTTACCCACTCGCTCTGGAAGAATAAGTGTATTTTCATCTCAATGTAGGAGCGCTGGAAACAGAGGCATTTTGAAGCAATGTTAATTCCTTTCCTACACACCTTTGTGTCAGTCATAAAGGAGTGATTCCTCAACCGCCAATAGAGAAAGTTGTATTTCAGGGATAACTCATTGCACCAAAGAAATTCATCCCAAACATCCCGGTCTAGAGATTATTTGAGCGTCGATCTATATGCCTTAAGTGTGAAGGAACTTGTAGAAGAGGCATTGAAAGCGCACTTATCATGTTTGTTCCTGTTATGGGGGTTGTGTGTGCTGAACAGTAATACTGCAGCAACAGAACCCCAAAACTAATTCCAAGATCAATTGATTTATTGCCAATATATTACAGCGATTACAAATAGTGGAATACAACGCAAATAAATGAAAAAGAGAGCAAGAACAAGATGATTTAATGTGCTTCGGTCCCTTTGGGACCTACTGCACGGCAAGAACACCACCCACGCACTCCATTTTATTAATAGCTCAAAATAAATCAGTACAAGAACCGGACCAACCAACAAGACAGAAAACGAGCAGAAAAATTACAAATCTCAAATGGAAAATAAATTATAAACAATACTCACAGTGTTGGACGACAACTGCTCCGACGGTCCCGATCACTTCACGCGGATGACGAAAACACAGCCTCCCGGATCTTGTTGAAGCAGCAGTGACTTGCTCCTCTCACGGTTCTGAAAATCGTCGCCAAAGGCCGCACATCTTCCGTCGGGGAAGGGTTGTTGTCTCCACCTAGATTCGGCCGCAGGGTAGGCGTTGAAGGAGAACAACAGGCAAGGACGAGTGAACTCTAAAAGGGAGGTTTATGCACAACAGAACCAGCCAGGCGCTAGGATTCACTGAGGAAGATCAAAGCACACCGCTGTGAGAGAGCCGAGAAGCGATAGGGTGAATCGATTCACTGCTTAGGGAAGAGATAGGTAGGGGCATTGAAAACCCCCTGCGAGCCTTCGAAACCATAATTGCATGTCCTATCCAGGGCTGCCACTTTCTGAAGCAGTGAAACAGAAACCCAAACAGAATGGGTATCATGAAATAGCCGGCACACATGATCAATGGCCCATATTTAATCATCCAAAATAAATGGATTGCCAGCGTGTCAATCAAGAGCAAATAAAACAGCGACGCAGGTTATAACAAATAAAGTATAGGTGTAACTTTTAAATGGCAACTGGAAAAGGCATATTAAATTACAAATTTAATATGAAAAAACTAATATGCTGAATTAAAAAAACTTAATTCACAAATCTCCATAATTTTCAATTAAAATTGGCGATGTTCTTGCACCTAACCAATGAATTGAATCGGGCAATCATGCTAAACAACCTAAGAAAAACAAAAAAGACAATAAATGCTAGTCAGCCTATTCACTGCTTATGTCCAACATGTGTATCAATGTGATACACATTCGCCCTCATCAATCCATCTAAGCTACCACTTAGACATGATTAGAAATAAACCCTCTAAACATTAAGTAAATGCATACCTGCACTTACCTGAGCTGACTCCTGAGATCATGTAATCAAGGAAGTCTCGTACTACAAACTACTACCTGCACACAAGAAGCAAACACAGCAGTACCAATCCTCAAAATGTAACACCAATACATGGTATAAACATAAACTCAATAGTTTATATGCAAGAAGTAGTAGCAAAGAAAACAACTCATGCAAAAGAAAGCAAATAAGCAAAAAAAGCACAAGACTCGGAACAAGAGAAAACTTTCTTCAGCTAGATCTACGACAGATCCAAAAGAATCTCCACCTAAGGAGAAGACACTGCCTTGAACCATGAAACAAGGGAAGACACCTCCTAACCTCAACCGTTGTGAAACCCATACAGCCCAAGTCCTAGAGCCAACTCAAAACCAAGAAGAAACAAACCTAGCAAACAAGAGCAGCCCACTACCGACTTAGGGAAAACTCATCTCAGTCTAGCCCGATGACATCAAGCACTTAATTCCTAGGTACCCCCATCTGATGTCATCAAAGAGATACCAGCAGTACCGTCATGAATTTTGGTGGTTAGTCAGACATTTCCCCATGAACCTGCTTCTCAAACCACTGTCCAACACCTTACTACCCTCATACCTGGTTACCCGAGAAGACCGACCCTCCTTGGACACGAAGAAGGAAGACCCAGAGTTGAACCCACAACTTTTCCCCCACTGAATCACACTAGACAAAAGCACAGCCTAAACCAAGCCAACAAGAGAGGTTCCTCAAAACCGGGTACCACTGCAAAACACATGCAGTCCCAAGAGTCCTGAGGGAAAACTCTAAGCCTACGAGTACACCGGTGATCCAAGAACAGCCCACTACCGACTAAGAAATTTCATCTCAGTCTAGCCCCAACAACATCTAGGAACCACCTAACATTGCTTAAAGAGATCCCGACAGAACCTCCATGCAGCTCGATCATCACCGAACTTATTCACATGACACTGTCACTTTACACACTGCTCAGGCTCAATCACCACTCGAAGCGGGTCACACCTAGAGACACTAGCCCAAAACCATGAAACACTAGAGGAAAAAAACAATGAGCTAATTACTAGCTCACTCTCCTAAGGCTAAAGGCAGTAATAGGTGAACAAATAGACAGACAGACTGTGCCACACACCCCACTGCTTACCGATACTCTCTGCCCAGACCAAACTCACACAAAACCCCTCCTAGCACAAAACACGAGACAAAACCTGACAACCGCATGCTGCCAGGGTCTCTACTAGGGCAGAAAAAATAGGGAAAGAAGGCAGATTGCACAACACTATAAACAGGAAAGAACAAGACAGTTTTAATAAAACTATAACCAAGGTGCAACAAACGGGTTCAACAGTACTATAAGAAAGATGCTGGAAACCAATTATAACAAGGTGTAAGCAGAGAAACAGGTTCAACATCACTATAAACTAGATAGGAGACAGTACAACATGAGCAACAATAATGCAAAATTTGACAGCAGTACATATTATCAATCAATGGCAGCAGATTGTAATATAGTAGGCCGAATTGCATATTCAGGGGCAGAAATCGTTAACGGTGGACAAAAGAAAATTAAAAGGGCTCTCTAACCACATGTTATGGGGGTTGTGTGTGATGAACGGTAATAGTACAGTGACATAACCCCAAAACCAATTCCAAGATCAATTGATTTATTGCCAATATATTATAACGATTATAAACAATAGAATACAATGCAAATAAATGAAAAAGAGAGCAAGAACACGATGATTTAACGTTCTTTGGTCCCTCTAGGACCTACTGCACGACAAGAACACCACGCATGTCATTTTATTAATATCTCAAAAGAAATAAGTACAAGAACCAGACCAACCAGCAAGATAAAAAACGAGAAGAAAAATTACAAATCTCAAATGGAAAAGAAATTGTGAACAATACTCACAATGTTGGACGACAACTGGTCTAGCGGTCCTGATCGCTTCATGCGTATGACGAAAACACAGCCTCCCAGATCTTGTTGAAGCAGCAGTGACTTTCTCCTATCACGATTGTAAAAATCATCACCAAAGGCCACACATCTTCCGTCGGGGAAGGGTTGTTGTCTACACCTAGATCTGACCGCGAGGTAGGCACCGAAGGAGAACAACATGCAAGGACGAGTAAACTCCAAAAGGGAGGTTTATGCACAATAGAACCAGCCAGACACTAGGGTTCACTGAGGAAGACAAAAGCACACTACCGTGAAAGATCCGAGAAGCCGGAGGGTGAATTGATTCACTGCTTAGGGAAGAGACATTGAAAACCTCCCTGCGAGCCTTCGAAACCATAACTGCATGCCCTATCCAGGGCTCCCATGTTCTGAAGTAGCGAAACAGAAACCCAAAAAGAATAGGTATCACAGCACAGGTGGACGGCGATCATGAAACAACCAGCACACATGATCAACTGCCCATATTTAATTAGTCAAAACAAATTGATTTCCAGCCCGTCAATCAGGAGCAAATAAAACAGCAGTGTAGGTTATAACAAATACAGTATAGGCGGAACAGTTAAATGGCAACCAGAAAAAGCATATTAAATCACAATTTTAATATGAAAAAACTAATATACTGAATAAAGAAAACTTAAGTGGAAGTTTTCTTTTTGACAAAGGAAAATGATATATTAATCATGAAAATCAGCAGTTACAGTCTCATGCAACCAAGAAGGGAAATGGTCAAGCCAGAGGTGCTTCGCGACGGAAGATTTAAAAGATGCCAGTTGATGGGAAACTTCATTTCCTTCCCTTTTGATGAAATAAAAGGTGCATGCTGTGAATCTTTGACTGAGGGGCTAGATTTTCCGGATTAGGAGTCCAAAAGATTGGATGCCCCCTCATTATTCCTGATAATGTTGATGATGGTGAGGCAATCCGATTCAATGTGTATGGTTTCCCATCCAAGATCTTTTGCAAAAGTCAACCCAGTAAGGACAGCGAAGGCTTCAGCAACAACGGGCTCCCAAAGAGCGTAGTGACATACATGTTTGGTAGCAATGATATGACCTTGATGGTTCCGGGCCAGTAGTCCAATTCCAACGAATCCATCTATGGAGAGCGATGCGTCAATGTTAATCTTGAGGATCCCTTTTAGGGGCGGGCACCACCGTGATGCCGCTATGTGAGTTTCAAAGGGCCCATGACGGTCAGATGTCTGATTCCGCCCCTTAATTGGCAATTCATGAGAGAAATCTGCTGGAAAATGGCAAGCTGGTCCTTATCGAGCACAGGCTAGATGAAAGCAGGATACTCGCTGGCTTGACGGAACAAGATATGTGGAATTGGACAACCTGGAAATCAAAGCGTACTTCCCTCCTAATTATCATGAAAGAAGCTTAAATCGACTCACCCAATGATCCAAAAAGAATTATGTTTGTTATTAGGAATATGCGCCAGGATTTTTTTTCAAAATAGTCGAGGCATTCTTATTCGGAGTTTCCAGGGCGTCTTCATATCTTCCAGTAATAATCCTTTCCCGCAACGAGCACCTTTAAACCGCCTCCCAAGCCAATATGGTGTGTAGGAAATTCATCATATCAGAATCACTACACACTCCAATACCCCCCTCCTCTATAGGGAGCACCATTCTGGACCAGGATGCCCAATGGAATCTGCCTTCCGAAAGGTATTCCCAGATGAAAGAGTTAAATAGATTCTCAATATTTTTTATCAAAGATTTTGGGATATTGAGGACTGATAAAACGTGCATGGGGATTGAATAAAGAATGCTATTCAGAAGAGTGATCCTTCCTCCAGATGAGAGGAATTAGTTCTTCCAGTTGTTGATCCGAGAGGTGATCTTCCCCACCACCTTGTCCAAGATATGGATCTACAGCCTCCAGTCCGTGATTAGAGCACCTAAGTATTCCGTCGGGAGACATTTTTTGAGATACCTATGGTGGATTCGAGTTTGTTAACACGGTTCTCTAGGAAACACCTTGAAATAAAAACACTGCTTTTATCCCAATTAACAAGTTTCCCACTATGATTATAGTATTCTGTAAGAATATTATTGAGACCATATATAGATTTTGAGATACCATTGAGAAAACCCATCATTTCAATAGCAAACATCAAATGGGACACACCTTGAAAATTGGCCCTACACCTGAGGGATGGATCCCCCCCTATTTCATTTTGGCATTGATAAATCTGTTTAGAACATCTTCAATCAAGACAAACAAGCTTCTGGACAAGGGGTAACCTTGTCTAAGACCATTCATAGACTTGAAATTTCATCTTCTTCTTCCCAATAAATAAATTTAGAACCAAGGAGAACAAAAACATCTAAAAATAATATCCATATCCCAAGATGAGAAACCCATGCAATTCATCACCTTTAAGATAAAACTCCACTCGATCTTTTCATAAGCTTTTTCCATGTCCACTTTGACACCAATGTTCGATCCTGGAGATTCTTCTCTTATGCTAGCCCTGTAGCACCTTGAACGGACCTGCCCCTTACAAATCTATGTTGTTCCTCTAAAACCCAAGAAGGAAGGTGATTATCAATTCTCCTGTTGATCACACTTGCGAATAATTTGTATGATAAGTTTCACGTACATATAGGCCTGAAATGAATTAATGAATAAGGGTATTTTAACTTGGTAATCAACATAAGGGTGGTATCACTAGTCACCAGGGGGAGGCTTCCCCCTCTAAAGAATTATTTCACTGCATCAATCAGGTATTTCTTTACAATACTCCAACAAGCCGCATAAAAAAGAACCTGGAAAAACATCCAGCCCTGGAGAGCCCTCCAAATTGAGCCAAGAAACTGCTTCCCAATTTTCTTTTTCCCTGGGAATGTATTCAAGAAATTGTTTGTTCTTCCCTAACACCAATCTAGTAATATAGTCAAATATAGAAGCTTGACCTCTTTGAGTCCCAGCCTGCATGGAAGGATTAGGGCCTGCAAGAAGTGAATGAAAAAGGGCTTCGGCCATACCTCCTACCACCTCAATGTCATTAGAGTAGGTCCCATCTTCAAGGATAATTTTGGTATTATTGAATCATTTACCTTCTTTGATACATTCATGAAGTTATCTAGTGTTCATGTCTCCTTTCTTAAGCCATGTTTCTTTGGCCTTCTAAAAAGAATGTCATTCTTGAGAAAGAAGCAACTCTTCAAGATAACTTTTCTTGTGGAGAATACTACTAAAGACATATTCATCCCATCTTTCTTCAATCCTTGTTTCACACTATACAATACCAATTTCTATATTTTCCAGCACTTTTCTCCAGGAATGAAAATCCTTTCTCAGCCATTTTATTTTATTTTAGAGACCTGACTAAAAAAGACCCTGAATAGGCTTGTTCCAAGATGTAAGCACCTCCTATTAGAACCCATGAATGGAATCCCAACTACTGGAATAGAAAAACCTCTTTTCCTCGACATCTATGGATTCAATATTCACCAGAATTGGAGGGTGATCTGAATGAACTCAAGCTAGGTGAGTGACCAAATCTCTATGGTAGTCAGAAATAGCTTGTAAATTTGCAAAGCACCTATTAAAATGGAACCCAGTATGTTTGTGACCTCTTTGATTGTTTCACCAAGTGAATTTATCTCCAGAGTATCTCATATATTTTAATCCATTATTAGCTGCAAAGTAGGAGAAGTCCTAACATGACATCCTGAAAAAAGTAGCTCCTCCTTTCTTCTCTTAGGGCTTAGGAATGGCATTAAAATCGCTTCCCACAAACCAAGAAGAAGATCCTGGGTCAAATCTTCCAAGGCTTTTCCAAAGTGACTCCATTTCCAGAACAACACACTTGGTATAAATTAACGAGACAAAACAATGATGCATACCTACTGAGATTTTGGTGGTTAAAAATAGATCTGAGGCCCCGATAAATTCCACTGTAATGTTAGAGTTCTAGAAAATCCATATGTGTTAATTATCTAGATGACCATGCAAAAAGTTGCAGATCCCCATTCTGTTGGAAAAAATATAAATCTTTGACTCCTGCTTCGGCTCTAAAACATCCACGTGAGAAAGATAGTGTTTGATAATATTTTTGGAAATGAAATTTGACTTCACCCATGGCCCCATACCATGGGAGTTCCATATCATAAAATTTAACATTGAGGTGAGTGGTTTCTAAGGTTGGAGCCCGACGCCATAGGCTTTGATATTTTCTTTGAGAGGAAGGTTACTGAATATTGCTCGAGTTTGGTTTTAGAATGGGTGCGCACTCTGGAAATCAGAGTAGAACCTGAGAGAGCTGAGAACCTTCTTTTTAGAAAACTTTGTAGCTACCTCTGAGACCGAAGGAATAGAATGAACTAGCTACTCCCCTATAAGAAATATAACTTGGGACATTGAAAACTTGAGGAGATACTATTGAGTCCTTCACCTTTGAAGAGTCCACAAGATTTCCTTTGGAGTAGGACCAGTCCGAGTCCACCAACTCTTGAGAATCCTGAGAGGAATAGCTAGAGGGAGGTGGAAGTAGATACATCACCTGATTTGAGTGTCCTATATATCTGGAGAAAAAATCTTGGACTCGAGACAAGAAGATGGCATCACTACTACTCTGAAACAGAACCTTGGGAGAGACTGGCCAATCCTGGTTAAACCCCTCTCTATGAGAAGAGGATTTGATGTCTTATAATGGATAAATGCATGGAAAAAGTTAGGATAATTATCCGGGGGAGATCATTCTGAGCCTCATGCTCTATAATAGGTTTTATAGCCCAGGGAGAAGAAGGATAACCCTCCCAAGCAATAGGGGCTGAGTCCACCTTCTTCTGAACAAGCCGGGAGATCCAACCGTAGCACTAGGGGATAGATCATATCTTTCTTAGATAAATTTTCAATCATCCATTTATGAGAGTAATTGAGATATGCAATAGGAATATGTGGAATTACAAAACAAGGTGAGGAATATTCTTGAGTTCAATCATGATTTTGATGGAATGATATTGTTTAGGAATAGAGTATGTGTTCTATCAATGTCATATTTGGAGATGGATTTGTTGTATGAAGTTCATAGATCATAATTTTCCATTCATCCAAGATGTATGAAGATGTATTAATATCTAAAAGAGTATTTTTTGTGGGTCAACATGAAAAAGCGATATTGCAGATTATGTATCTTCTTTTTTGGTATTTTTTCAATTAATGATAATATAAAAAATTATAATGGTATTTTATAACCATTACCTATAAATTAATGGAAATAGGAAAACATCAACACATATTTTTCTTTCAGACTCCCCCAAAAATCAAAAGTCCAAAATACTATTTGGGTTGTAGTTGATTACCTTAAAAATTAAAAACATTTCATTTATATAAAATAATATTTCTCTCTTTTTCACATTTCTAGGATCTATATTAATGATTTTATATGGTTTCATTGGGTACCACATTCTATTATATTTGATCATGATCTGAGGTTTTCCTCAATATTTTGGAGAAGTCTTAAAAAAGATTTGATTATAGAGTAGAACATTTTCACTCCATATTATCCTCATACATGCGATCAATCTAAGAGGAATATTTAAAACCTCGAATATATGTTTAGATATTTTTCTCTGGATTTCAAAAGTGGTTGTGATCAACAACTTCCTTTATTTGACATTTCTTATAACAATCACTTTTCATTGATCATTCGGATGGATCCTTATTAATCCCTCTATGGAAGTAAGTGAAGAACAACAATGTAAAGGGATGAATTTAGAGAAAAAAGATATTAAGACATGGTCCCTTTAAGGAAAGGGTATAAAATGTAATAACCATTCAGAATCAGATTTGGGAATCTCAAAGTCAATAGAAATGTTATGATGACAATTAGCATCGAGATCTAGATTTCAATGTTCGTAATAATGTATTCCTATGAATATCTCGTTAGAATAATGTTGCGATATTAGTAATTAATTGTATGTTAAGCCTTATATATATCATTCCCTTTTATATTATTTTCATATCGGGGTGGTAGCTTATCTCTTGGCACTCCAAATGAACCTCTCTAAGGTTAATAATGTGTTTCACGAATATATTTTTCAAAAATACGTACCTGATACTTCACATGTACAAAACTCATAGGTTTTATTTTTCGTAGAATGATCTTTCTTATGGGGAAAATAAGTGGAGATTTTGGATCAAAGAGATAAAGTGTTGTGGAAGAAGACCACACCCCTTATCAATTTTTTGTAGTGAAACCATAAATTTGAGAAAGATATGTGGGAACCCGAGGATGTGATGTGTCAAAAGAAACATCATTTCATTGTATCAAAGTAATGGAATATCAAGGATGAAATTCCTATAAGGTTTGTAGAATGTGATACCTCAAGATTTTAGAATATATTTCTTATTAAATAATTTTGATGTGTTTGATAGCTTTCTTTACACACAATGAGTTTAAATGAATTGTGATACACTATTCTTAAAAGTGAATGTTTTCACCTATCCATTGGATTCAAGGGTATGAAAACAAATAACAATATTATTAAAAACTTGTATAATATTTTCCATTTAAAAAATATTTATCAATTCTTGGGAAAAAAGTACTCAATTTTAAATGATAAAATTAATATCATTTTATGATAAAATATCAATTTTCAAAGTATTTTATTTTTCTACATATTATATATGTTAGTCACTTGTAAACTATTATTTTTATGAAAAATATTAGAATTTAATGTTAAAAATTTGAATAATTATTAATTCATTTACTATCAATTTGTTAGCAGTGGAGATAAAATCAATTTAAGGTAAAAGGTATTATTCATCACAAAATTGTTTTTATCTGCATAGTGAATTTGTATCATAGTATATCAAATTAATAGTTATTTTTGAATGGTTTTAATGTAATTTTTATATCATTTATTCTGTAATATATATTAACATTCATCCAATGTTTTTTACTAAGACTATAATGAGAATGAAAACATTTATATGCATAAAAATATGTTTTCTCTAAATATTATTTTAACTTGTTTTGTTCTCAGATATTAGAATTAATTTCAATCAATTGTAGGAATTGAATGTTTTAAAATGGATTCCACATTTGAAATCATAAAAACTAAAATTATGTTATATTTTTAACTTAATTTTTTTTCAGAATGAATAGTAACCATGGAAAAAATCATTTAACCATAGTAAGAGATAAAAGGGTTAATAAAGGGCTTACCAAAATATAAAAGGATTAAAATATCTCAAAAAACATTATTTAATTCGGTTAGGTAATTTTATTTCAAAATTACCCTTTTTATTTTATAATTTATGTTTATTTGGGGTGTCTTCCCAGTGAGAGTGACATTATTATATTTTGATGTTTATAATAATTACTAGTTTTTCAACTACCTTAATTATAAATTAGAACCCCAAATTATCACTTATTAACACCACTTTATCCCTATAGATTGACTAATATCTGACTATTCACTCTCCCAACATCCTTATAGATGACCTTGAGGTTATATTCTTCCCAAAAGACCCATCCAATAACCCTTATGTTTCTTTTCAAAAGTGGATACCCGAAGAAGAGGTATATGTTCTTACCAAGAATTTTCATGTATATTTCATCTTAAAACTCCTGAAAATGTTATATAACCATATTTATGTGATGGAATATGTATCTCTAACATTCATAGAATTTTTATGTTAATGGTATAGCTATTTTTTGTCTTCTTCCCTTCTGTTGGAAAATGAGAATGCTGATTGTGCATAAGTTTGGACTACCTCTATGAAGCAATGTGATTTTTTATTCATTTACTATTTACATTCATGGTAATAAGGGTATATTTGAGGAATATATATGATATTTATGTGATATTTATGATTCTATCAATATGGATTATTATATAACCTTATTTCATTCCATTTATCGAAAATTGAAAACATCACATGTGCGTACGTACATATTATCATCTCCAAGAAGTGATGTAATTAATTTTTCATAAATGATTTATATGAATGGTTAAAAAATGGTATATATGAATAAAAATGATAAATGTAAAAATATAATTATACCAAAGACGATGAAACCATGACAATGGTACAAGTATGGGAAAATTCAACGTGAAATATGCATGGAAAACAAACCAATTTTCACCTGAATAAAATTTTAATGAAGAATTATTAATAAAATGATACGTAGAAATTATATAGAAATCATATATAGTATGAATTATTTGAATATGTTTATTTGATAAATTTATATTAAATATATATTTATTATAAATGAGGCTTGAATGAATATGAAAAAAGACTTGAGGTATGGGTTCGTCATCTCAATATTTTTTTATTGAGACATAATTCATGTTATGAACAAATATATTTTTATATGGTTTATATACTACCCATTTGACATAATATATCATGATTCTATTTATATTTATTGTATATAATGTTTCATTTTAACTTAATTATTTCAAGGTGATTGTGATTCCATAGTTACCAAAGAGGTAATAGTTTATGTTAAAATCTCATTTATTTTCAGGATTATCTAGGTTAAATTTTCATTGAGAGAAATCATATGATCCTTATCCTTTAAACCTAATTTATTTTCTTTCCCTCGGGTTATTGATATAATATTCATTATGTTTTACAAATTTCTCTCTTTGTTACTAAAAATAATAAGGAAAATGCTTTTAAGAAAAGACAACCCTATTTACTCATTAGTCGATGAACTTATTCATCCAATTTTATATTCTTAAAAAAATGAAATATTTTAACTATACTTGAAATGTTTTAAAATTTTCATTTTTTATACAATTAATTTTATTTGAAAATACTTAGGAATCATTTTATAAATTTTCCAAACAAGTCATTTTTTACTTTATTTAACAAGGTGTTAAAAGATTCATTATTTAATGTTTATCGAATGAAAATATTTCCCCCCATCCATGAATATTCATTCATTTAAAAATTACATTATTAGTTTCCATGGATATTCTCAAAGAAATTTTTTCTCAAAATATTATGGTAATATTTAGTTTTTATAAATACTAAATGAGAAGGATGTTTTCCTATTGTTCAAAGAAATGTACTAATTTTCTTTTAAAGGAATTTTTCATCTTGGTCAACATCTTTTAAAGACTATTATACTTCACTAGGGATATGTTCGTATGATACCATCCACATTATTTATCTATATGGCTTATGATAATGATATTTTATAAATGTTTTTATGAAACTAATTTCATTACATGGGTTAATTATGTTAGCATGAAGTCATTATTATTATCCTCATTATTTTAATGATCACAAAATCATGTTTCTAATTATATTAATAATTTTTATGTTTTATGTTAGAATTTTATATTATGCAACATATTGAATAAATTTCGCTATGTATGAGCCTTCCTTGAGGTTGAGAAACCGTCAAGATGAGTCACCACCAATGATGACTCAATGTCAACCATATGACACTGTCGTCGCCTATGAGTCATAGTTGATACAACACACCACCAGCATGGAAAATTAGTAATATACTAAAATGACACGGCATTTGGTTTTCATACCATTATAATGAAAAAGATATTAAAATTGTATCCTTGATAGGAAATATTGGTTAAGTCAACAAATGTGGAATTAATGATAAAATATAAAATTATGAAATTAAAACTTTTGATATTTAAAAATAATTTTAACGAAACCCACATTAATTAAAAAATAGTAAACCTTTATTTTGAAAATAAGTAAAGAGAATTTTTAAGATTATAAGAGATATTAAATATATGGATTTAAAAATAAAAATGGAAAAAAATTATTCAAACAAATAATATGGACATATTTGAGAAAGTTGTATTTGAAAATATGGGAATTATTCTTAACAATGTCATATTTTTACAATGAATTTCATAAATAATAGTCATTTCTTGTAAATTATCCATAAATTTTTGAGGATATAAAATATAATATCCTCAATGGATAAAATAAGAAAATTCTTCTATGATCATAGTCAACTGGGTATGACTATAACTCAAGGAAAAGAAATATAAATGTCATAATATTTGATATGACAATCCATCGGAAATAATTTTATTAGAATGAATTATAAAACCCTAGAAAAGATAATTTAAATGAAATATAATACAATCATACATGGAAATAATCAAACTTGTAATGATAGATCTTAAGAAGAAACATTAAAAATAAATGGGAGGAAAATCGAGTTATAAAAATATGATACCTTTATCTCAACTTAATCAAATGAACATTAACCTATTATATAATAAAGATAACCATATAAATACACTATTTCACAACCTTATTCATATTTTTTTACCTTTTATACTCAATAATTATAATAATTCATTATACATTTATTAGTATGTTATTATTTATTTTTATTATTTGTAGTATATGATTTTAATTATTATTCACACGATTTATAATGTCAATGTCAATAATAATTATTTGATATCAATTAAATCATTCCAATATTATGTGATTTATTGGAATAGATATTATATAATAATATATAATGTTAAAATTTCATTCCATGACATTTTTAGTTACATTTTCTGAATACAAATTTGGAGATAAACTGATTTCGGTAAATTTTTAACTAAGAAAGGTAGTGCTTTAACAATGACTTAAATATTAGTATTACCATTTCAGAACCAAAAACACTTTATTTAAATATTAATATATTATTTTACTATAAATTCAGTTTCCATAATTATACATGATAAAACATTATAGAATCATTCATGTAGATGGTTAAACGGACCAAAACAAGAGCATGTCATCACTAATGGATGAGTATGAAAGTGAGTTTTTAAAATATACTAATTATATAAGAATAATGACATTATTTTTATCATATAAAATATATTAATGATAATATAAAATGTTTTGATGATGAAGGTATGAAAATAATAATTTAGTTATAGATAAAAAATTGTTTTTCATCTTGGTAAGCTAGTTTTAGGCAGTTAAAATTATGATGAGCACTTATTGATGATATTATTCATATATTTCCTCATATAAATTTCAATAATATGAATAATTTCATAAATATAAGTTTATTAATTAATTTTTTTATTGAAATCCATGAAATTTCGTGATAAAAAAATATCATCCATGAATGTGGTATTCCACACATAACATGAGTGACATTTTAATTTTTCAAATAGAGTGCATGATGGTAGAAAGTGTTTATTAAATTAATATAATAACATTTAATTAAACTAATGATATTGATTTCATTATATTATAGTGGTTTTAATTGTTTTATAAGTGGTTGTATGAGAAAAATAGAGAATATAAAGTTAAGGAAAAGATAATACTGACATTGAGAATTTGAATCTTCTCTTGAAATACCTATTAGAAATGGGGGAATATAACACTTAATTCTAAAACATTTCTAAAAACCCTTTAATTATAATATAGTATATGTAAAATGGGTAGGGTTTCAATAGAATTTTTAAAGGTATGTGTGGATTGAAGTTACTGGAAGTGAACTCCTTTTATAGCTGAAATAGGAATTTTTTCCTTGAAATTAATGTTTGGGGAGGGGAAAAGATAGAATCACAAGGTAGTGTGGTGAGTTAAATGAGTAACGGTTGGTATGACATGTGGATATGAATTTCCCATAAAACAAAGGTATTCTAAAGGTTCTATGATTGATGTAAACCTAATTAAATTCAACCCATTTCATTTTCCCATGTTTGCCTTAATTAAACTTGTATGAATATTTACCATGGTAATTATTTTTTATGAAAAATATAAGTTGACACTTAATACCAAATTGAAAACATTTGATTTATAATTTGGAATATATTTAATATAATTAAATTTCTAAATATGATAAAAGTACATTTTAAATTAAATCATAAGTATAAAAAAACTAAGTTTGTATAAAAATTTCTTTTTATACATTAAGTGTTTTTATTCCTATTTCCTATAAATTAATAATTAAATTAGAGTTAATATATTGGTTTATATGATTAAAATCCATTTTATAATCATCAAAAATTGGTCAATTTAATTTAATTAGATAAAAATTACAATTCCACTGAAAATTATCCCCTAATTATTATCATGGTAATTAACGTTAACCTCAAAAGATGACTTGAATGGTTAAAAATGATATTTCTATTATTTCTTAATTAGAACATTATAATTTGAAATATATAAAAAATCAGATTCATCTTTTAGATATAATAAAAAATAATTTTATTATAAGAATGTATAATGTATATAAACAAATTTAGCAAAAATATATCATTTAAATATAAAATTAATTTTTTATTTATACTTTCATATTAATAACTATTAGATGGGTGTATATATTATCAATAAATTTCTTTTCGAAATGGACACTCATTTCATTAAAATTATTAATGATGACAAATTATAAAAATATATTTGATATGTATATATATATAGAGAGAGAGAGAGTCCATAACATCGATAATTATATATTTATATCATTCTAATATCAACTTCTATTACCCATTAAGATATCTATGTAATACCTAAGTATATGATAATAATTAGTGGTCATCATGGGTGGTATTTTAGTAAACACTGATCTCATATAAATTTCTATTATCATGAACTTCTCCCACAGTCAATTTTTCTCAAGTTTCAATTATAGGATTTTGGTTAGTTCTTGGTCTAGGGAAACCCATAGGGAATCTATATCCCTTCTTATAATAGAAATGTGAGCTTCATATGGAAGTGTACCACCACTTAATTCCATTTATTAGATTTAATAATGTGGTTTCTTATATTTATAACGTCTTTTGTTTTGTTGCAAAAGTTATATAATGTCAAAAACTATATATAACGACTAGATTTCATTCTTACATTTAACCTAAAATCATTCATCCCAGATTCATATGTTTCGTCATGCCTATTATATTTTTATTTCTCTACTTTACTTATATAGTTATAATTGGGGTTATGAACTTCATGGAATATCATAAGGATGAGGATTTTATATTTGTGGTCTTTTTTTATTTGTAGATTTATTCCTTATTTACTTTTATTAATGTTGTTTCATATTTCATTATCATAATGAATTGTAATAATTTTATGTTAATAAAATAAATCATGGTTTTTTTTTTGTTTTTTTCATGTGAAAAAATCAATTCAATATAGAATTTATTGAAAGGGGAATTGACACAAAAAATTCTTGGTGTTCAATATAGTGAAAAATATAATTATCCATAAGGTCTTCCATGAAATTGTAGTAAAAATGTTTTCCTTTATCACTGATTATATTTTAGGGCACTCCAAACCTAAAAAAATATTTCATCTTAGAAACTCATTAACAACATTTTCATCCTCAGTTCAGGGTGTTTATGCTTTAACCCAATTAGAAATATAAACTACTACTAATAAGATATATTAAAAATAGAAAATATATTGGAAAAGGTTCCATGAAATATAATCCCCACATATAAAATACTTCCAAAAAAATTATAGGTTTTTGTGAAATTTACTACCTTTTATAAATTATTCCAGTTTATTAAAACTTTTTTCATACATTTCCAAATCTATGTGAGTATATAAAAATTGATTTATAAAAAACCTATCTTGAAAAAATATTGTTATACATTAACGTCTAAAGTAGCCTATACATTCAAGTGAGTGTCAAAATAGAATCATGGATTTTACCATTACCTCAAGTTTACACCTATTAATCAATTGATCCAAATAAATTGTCTATAAATAAGGATCATAAAAAATACTTGGAATTATATTTTAGTTTAATAGATCTATGTTTATAAAATATGGTACCATTGATGTGACTAAATCGTTTACTGTTTTAGTATAACAGGGACCTTGGGTTACTTTTTATAGTTATTCCCTAGGTAAGTAATCATCTAAGGATATCTTTTTGGGTGTTTCTACCTAAGTAGTGTGTGGTTGCAAGAACATGTGATCTATAAACATGTTCTCATAGTCCTTATATTTTATCTCCAAGTTGAACTTATGTAAAAAACATCCATCTCACCAATATATAATTTTTTTCATCCTTTATAATTATGTATCAAAGGGTTGCATTATCAAAATAAATAGTGAATTTAATTCAAATAATGTATGAAAACAAATTATTCAAAGATGCAATAATAGAAAAAAACATTCTTTATTATTTTGTAACTTATTTTGGATGTCTCCAAGGTCTGAGAAGAGTAAGATAACATATATGAGTTATTATAAATTTTTTGAGACAATGTAGCTCCCACATCTTGGTTTGAAGTATTACACAACATCTCAAAGGGTTCACTCTAGTCAAATTAAATTATTATATGGAATTTGGTTTAAATTTCCTTAATCATGTTAACATATTTCCTGTGTGAATCATGAAACACAAAATAAGTTTCTTTTTTATGACTATTTTTTAAGGGAAAAGAAATATTTCTAATGTATTTAAATAATCTTCTATAAACAATTTCATGTACTAAAAATGATCTAACGTATCTTACAGTGGTGGGTTAAGGAAGTGTGGAAATTATTTCAACATTATCCTTATCTAATTAAATTCCATCACTATAAATTATGTGGCCTAGATTATTTTCATTCCCCCCGATGAAATTATAATTCTAAAATTTTAAAACAAACTTTATATTAATTAAATTCCTTAAAACCTTCTTCATATTTTCAATAAAAGTTCTATAGAATATTTCATATACAGTAAAGTTAACAAAAAATACCTCTAAATAGATTTCAATCAATCTTTAAATGATGCCAACCATGAAACGTTAAAAATTACATGGTATATTTCACACACCTAAGAGAATACTTTGGTATGAACATGTAGTAAATTAAAAAGTGAATATTATTTTATCTTAGTCCTATAGAGCTATGGGAACATGAATATAGTTATAAAATCCATCATGAAAATAAGAATAACCTTTCCAAGATAGTCTCTCTAAAATCATTCTTACAAAAGTGATGGGGAAATGGTCTTTTCAGGCCACATAATTAAATTTCCTATATTAAATATAGACCATCCGCAATTCTTAATCCTAGAGCACACTAGCTCATTATTTTCATTTTTTATAGTGGTGAATCTGGTATTTTTTTGAATAATCATAATGGGACTCACCCATTTGGAATTCAAGAAGGGATATATGATCCTAGAAACTAAAGAAACATTCAATTTTCTTTTTTAAAAATTTCTTAAGGGTTAAGTTGAGCCTTATTTTGTTGTTTTCTTACATGATTAAGATAACTTTCATATAGAATCTAATATACCCCGGATGGTCATCTAATGTATTAAACATTTTTTAATGATCATCCTATGGACCAAGGGTTATGTTTCATAATTTATACCAATTTATGTTCTTAGATATGTTCAAAAATATTTGAAATTATTAATATTAAATTCTTATTTACCTTAATAAAGTCATATTTAAAGTTAGATGGAAGTAAATTTAGTTCCAGTTATGAGGGTGTTATAATGATATTTTCATCTCGGTGTCTTTCATTTTTATAACCTATATAAGAATAGTTGAAATATAAGCCTTATATTTTATCTTTTCATCAAAATTACATTCGTTAATTTCCTCAAAATTTTCAAAACAAAAAAATGGTTGTTAAGTTGACTAATTTTTAAAAATAAAATCATCAGAGAAATATTATAATTATATGTCCTCAACTAGTTATATTATTTTATAGAAAATTCTAATATCACCCTTAAAATGAAAATTAGTTTCATAATAAGACCATGTAAAAATATATTTCTCATCACCCTTAATAAATGTCCTAACTAAAATGATAAGGTAATGGGATACACCTCTCTCTTCTTCCATGTTCAAGATGTAAAAATTAACCATATAAAATACTCCTTTTACTCTTACTAGAACATCTTTTAAAAGTCAAACCGGGTAGGAAGTAGCTCAGTTGGATAGTTAAAAAAATATCCCATGTTTCTTCAGTTCTATTATTAGTGGGGATATATAAACTAATTAATGTATATAATTAATTAATTATTTTAAAGAAAAAAATTCAATTATAAAAGTACTCTCTCTAATGGTTTAAGGTATAGTTAATTTAACTAGGTATCTACATTTCTATCGTAATTGTGGGTTTAATAGAGTATAGTCATTTCATCCTAAAAATACATTTTTAATTCCTTTAAATTTCCTCTTTTTGGTGAACATCCCTTTATAAAACTTTTCAAATGATGGGGCATAGTGGATGGAACCTAAAAATGTAATATTAATCTTCACTTTTTTAAATGGTTTGGGTATTTCTTATTGTAGGGAATCTTTATGGGTAGTCTAGGGTGGGTCCTTCCTTGAATGGAAGGGAGATTGAGGTGAATACAGGTCAACTATATTGACCTTTTATCATTATTAAATGGTTATGATTCTTCAAACACTTTCTCTTTTGGTTCCTTCTTAGTTAAAAATTATACATGTTCCTTTGGTTTTCCACTACCAAATTCAATATCCACTAGTGATTGTACAATATTATTTCCATCCTTTCCCCTCATTAAATAGATAGTACTAATATTGACTTTGGTGTTAGGATTTTATTGAGTTGGGATATTATCTGAACCAAGATTTACACATTTATTAAAGGTATAAATGATATATATAAACTCTCTTCCCAGCTTATTCAGTTATTATCCATGTGTTGTGAGAGTAGTTTTATATTTTTTGATTATATTCCATAATCTATTTTAGTATCTATTTCATTGGGGGATCTTAAATTTAACCTTTTTATTGGTTATCAAGTGTAGGGAAATATTCCTCTAGAATGGTGGTGGCTAGAAAGGTTTTATAAAATCTTGCAAGAAGGTAATGTTTGAGGATGCTATTTTCTAACTCAATATTGAATGTTTGAGTATTCCATAAAAGATTTTTTATTAGTGGGTTATTGGTGTTTAAATTCATACATGGAGTCAAAAATCACTTAAACTTGATGGAATTCATCATTTTAGTGATGAAAAGAATGAAAATGTTATCACACTTAAGGGGGTATAGAAGTCGATGCTTTCATAACTTTATTTAGTGATAACTATCTCATAATGGAGTATAGTTCTTAATGTTGAGCTTCATGTAAACGAATATTGAAACTATTTACCTTGTGTACTCCTCTAGTTATGGATAATTTACCAAGATTTTGAGAGTTTCATGAGATCCTCTTTGTCATCTCTCTATCTTTTACTGGTCACTTGTCAATCATTACTCGTGTAAAATAAGCATCCCAAACAAATATTTCATTTCCTAGTAGTCCTTGGTAAAATGAAACCAAGAAATGGATATTTTCAAATAGTTGGTGTAGAAAAAATGATTTAAAACACTTGAATAACTCCCCAAATTCATATATAGTTTCTCTATATTCATGAATGATCTCATAAGTCACTTTTCTCAATTTGGGTTCTCTTTGATATAGTGATGACCTTTTTAAGTAATTCCTTCTAGAGTTTATCCCATGTAGTGACTTCTCCTAGACATAAGCTATACATCCATTATTTAGTTTATCCTTCCATAGAAATTGGTAAGGCCTTCAAACTACTCATAGCCTTAAGAACCACTATAGGTTTGAAAATAATGAATAATTCTACGAATTCTTTCATATGAGTATTGAGATCATATATTAAGGGACTTTCACGGAGCTACTAGAAAATAAATTTTTTAACTAGAATTAAATATCAAAATAGTGGACTTGGGTTGTATCCTAAAAAAATATTTTTTTTGGTGTGCTAATATTATGATTAATGGTTTTAGTGTATGAAATCAACAATGGAATTATATTCGATTAAATTAAGTTTTAATCAATGTTTCCTAACTGTGGATATATTATCTTCTCATATAAAATCATGATTCCACTATTTTACTCTCCTATTTTATTTCTTACCAAGCTGAATCTCACTTGATTATCCATTATTTGGAGTTTTAAATTGAATTAAGGAGTCCAATGATCATGTATCCCCTAATCTAACATAGCCCAGTGATTAGTGGCCTCCAATCACCCTTTAATCATCCCAATTCTCAAGAATGTAAGAAGTGTAGAGAATATAAATGGATTTAGTGTTAACTTTAGTGAATAGATAAGAAAAATTTAAAATTTATAAATATAAGTAAATATAATAATGTATAATTTTTTTGAAAAATTACAAAAATGTGAAAAGAGAAGATATATTGGATTAAAATGAAAAAATTATCACGAGGGGAAAGTTGAGTCTTCTTAACTCAGCCATTAAGGGATTATTGTGCAATCACAGGATTTATTATAGTATAATTTAAATAAATAAAATGAAAATATCATTTATTGAATGAATGGATATAGAAAATGTCCCTCATCCTAGTGAACAATTATCCCTCTTGTAACAGAATGATTAGATGCTATTTTTTCTTCATAATATTCTATCATGTGTGTGTCATGAATCTATTTATGTTCTCTGTGAATTTTAATACCTTTTAGAAAATTATTCCAATATTAAATGAATTCTCTTTCCTTGAATGCTCATAAATTTTATAGCTCAAGGTTCATGATGGATTTAGTTGAGACAATCTCGAATCTTCCATCTTCTTCATACTGATCCCCTAATCAAGCTCAATAATAATTTTAGAATAATTAGAGAAGAAATTTTTTAGTTTATCACGTCAATAATTAAAATTAGAAAATATGGTTGAGGGAGGGAGATGATACATGTACTGAGTAGATTGTGCATCAATATCTTGTTCTCCAACAAAACATAATTTGGCTAGATTTGGTAGAATTCACAATTGGGCATGGATGTAATTGTGTGACGTGTTCGGGATGGAAAACTTCCCCAAAAAATAGTAAATCCCTGATTCCTTTTAAAGACTGAAAAAGTCTTTAGATGTTTGAAAATGTTGTACACTTGGGGTAAAAGGCATATGATGGGTTTGGAAAATCCTTATTATGGTGATCGATCGAAAATTAATGAAATTTTTATAGTCTTATGATCCTAGAAAAGGATTTATGATCAGAAAGTGAGTGTTATGCTTATCTTGAAAAATACTTACGTTCAACCCTATAAACCCTTATGTTTCTACCTTTATCATTTTTTTGGAAACTATGAAAATTAAATGTCTCAGTGTAGGCTATTTGAGATTAAGACCTGAATGAAATCAAAAATAAAATTCTTTTAAACATTAAAATTCTATAGGATATTTTTTCAATAAAATCCCAATTTTGGGAAATAATTAATTATTTAGAAAATTCATATGAAAAAATTTCATAAAAACCATGTATTTTACATGTTATAAGGGAATTTAATTAGTTATTTGTAGATAGATTTTTTAATATATTCTCATTTCACCACTCCCTTACACTTGTATCATTGAACTCCAAGGAAATAAATTGAATTAACTTATTTGAAGGTATAGTCCTTCCTAGGCTAATGTACCCAGTCTAGATAAGAACAAAATAATAGATTCCTCTATTATTTAAATTATCATACCTCCATTATGAATTTAATTAAATTTATCACTTAAATACACATATATGTATAGTTTTTTTGTTTAAAAATGAATGTATCATAGTGGAATCAAGATTTTATCAGGTGGAGCATTTCTAATTTCTTCTATCCCACGCATCATATTATAGGGTCCATTTTCACATTTCATTGATACTTCTTAAATGAAATTCAGATATATCATCTTCCCCTTATTCATCCAAGTTTAAAATTCCCCAAATCTTTTCATCCCCTTTTTTAATTAGAACTTAGTGAATTTTCCTATCCTTTTTTATAACGAATTGTATATAGAACTTATTAAATGAGTGCATTTAAACCTGGAATTAAACTATACCAAGTCAGTATAAAAGAGAATGGAATCCACCATTGGTTCTATAAAAACTCATATAATGTTAGAATAAATAGTTTTTATTTCATATTAATATTAAATAATTGTATTTTATAGATTTATAGTAATATTAGGAAATTGTTCAGTTAAAAGGAAAAAAGGCTTTATTTTTATCCAAAATAGATTTTCATATAGTATATGATTTTTTAAATTTTCTTTACTAAATTATATAATTTTAATTTAAAAAATGAACTTAATTTTTGAATTCTTCATGTAAAATTTATATTTTTTGAATTTTTTGGTATTTTTTTTAAATATTTGATTTTTCAATGAATAGTGAAGAAGAATGATTTTTATTGAAAACTCGATTTTTGTTCGAAGAATTTACAAATTTTCATTTTATTTTAATATAGTTTCAAAGATAAATTTTTTAAATAAAATTATTTATAATTTAATTATGGTATTTTAATTGAATTTTATACTTGAATTTAGTATTAAAAAAATTTACATAAAAAGACATTTTTTTTGAAAAAAATTGTTTTTCTTTACATTTTTGGTGACTCATTTTAAATTATGTCCTTCCATGGATATGAATTGAATATATAAAAATATATTCTATAATTATTATAATAATAATTAATATTATTTAATAATTTTATCATAATTTTTTTCATAATCAATTTTAATAATAATAAAACTCAGTTATAATGGTAAATGTCAAAATGGGTTTACCAGGGGTTGAACTAATGAGATAATGATTAAAATGACCTAAAAACATGTCCAATCTCTATTTTTTGTCCATATTTAGAACTCATATCATATTATATTCATAAATATTCTATTTTTGATCCATTTTTCTTGAGTAAGAAATTAATATATTTTATTCTTTTTAAAAATTCCAAGTGTGTCCTCTCCCCCATTAACCAAAGTACTTTTCCTCTCCTCTCCTCTACATAAATCAATATCCAATTAGATTGGATAATATCTACCCATATACCTTACTTACATCACATATGTTGACCTAGAGTCCTTTTCTTGGTCATATACGATAACATTGTTTGCGAAAGTGTGTGTTATACCTCCTAAATGAGAAGCGATTTGTTCATGTCATACATGGAATGTGTAAAGGATGGTTTTAATAATCCTATGTAACATATATGAAATATATATGATATTTTATTTATAAATAAACAAATATATCAGTTTATTTTCATTTTTTTAATACGATAAAGAATTAAAAGTAGCGTTCATGCGTACGTACGGTCTATCGTTTCCATGAATGGTGCATTTCGTTCCCTAAATCCAAATATTATGAATTATTATAAATACATATATAATGAATGTATATGATATTTTAATTATTTTTTACATGATGATTAAAACATGATCTAATTAATAATTATGACAAGTAACAAGTTAAAACATACTTGAAAAAATAGGTAATTGACACCCAAAATAGTGAAAATAATGAAAGACTATAAACAAACAGGTAATAAGATATTATAAATAGATAATATATTATATTATAAACATTAATATAGTTCTTTGATAAGTTATTAATACTCCAAAACCCACTATACAGGAGGTTAAAATCTATTCATACAAAAGGAAACACAAGGTAAGAGATTTTCATCCATCTCTTTACATCTGTGAGATAAATGACATATTCTCAACCAGCTTCTTTTGTGTGGTCTATCGACTGACTCTTTTGATATATTATATCATGAAAACTTTTAATATTCATGGTATCCAAAACATTCATTTATTTTTATTCTTTTATGAGGATTATGATTCAAATGTTTCAAATTGTTATGGGAAACTTTGCAGTGTTTAAAGATTATTTTCCTTAAGAATGTGTTTAGGATTACCTTTGCAATCTCACTTTAATTTTTGATTGTTAATTTTCTCTTGAAAAAATCATTTTCTTAAGATCATTTTTATGGAAAATTACATTTGTACTAAATATCCATGTTGGCATACAATGGATATTATTTTTTCTAAACCGTATATCATTTTACATACGTTGTTCACTTTGACAATTATTTGATTAACTAGGGAATTATTGATAACTCTATATCATTTATTCAACACAGATATTTGATAAGGAACATTGTTAATGAGTAAATAGATTATTTGATATATGAGGAATGCTTTGAACATGCATGACATGGGTGGGGCCCAGTTATAGACAACCCCTCGATGCATCGGTAATCTCATAAGATAAATCAGTTGGCCAAATTGGATGGGTTTTTACCCGACATGTTATAAACCCTCTTCTGAAATGTATTAACGGTAAAGGTAACATGCACCTACGAAACATGGCATCAAATAATTAAGCATTTCACTCATTTATATTCTGTTATTATTTATCAATGAGATTTTTTCATTGACATATATATGAATTCATTCCATTCTTAGTTTATTGATTAAATAAAAAGTGTTTCAGTTTCTTATCTTTCCATATTGACATTTCCTTATCTAGTTTTGTGAATGTAATGTTTTTTTAGTTATTTACCTTTTCATGTTGATTTTTCTCATTAATTCATTATTACATCTGATTTAATTACCATTAGTAAGCATTTGATCTCACCCTCATTATGTTTCCATTCCCCAGGATATGAATATAAAATCATTGAATAATCTTTCAGGGAGATTGTTCATCTCATTTTATTATGTATCATGTTTTTTTTTTCATTTCCTAATGTAATATGGGTATCGTGTATGCTGTCTGATTTTCTAAAAATGATAAACTAATCAGTCCTTTAGAATTTGATTCGTTGTAATCATTCCAATTTAATAATGTAATACACTGGATCCTAGATTTCTAGGGTCAAATAATTACATACAAAATTAAATACCCAACTTTACCTAAATTGGTAACCAGTTCCTTTGGGCAGAGAAATTTGACAAAAATTTCAAGGATCATAAAAGAAGGGTTGTTAGGGTACCTATGATCACACTAGCTTATTGTGGAGAAGGGTTTTTTATCAATAGTGATGCATCAATGAAGGAGAGGTGATGAATTCTCATGTAGAATGATATGGTGATTGCATATGTCTCACGCAAATTAAAAATTAATGAGAAAAGTTGCCTAAATCATGATTTGGACGTAGAATCTATAATTCTTTCATTAATGATATAGAGGAAGTATCTATATAGTGAAAGGTTTGATATATATATATATATATATATATATATATATTTGAATGAAGAGAAGAAAACAGTACAAAAGCTTTCTTGGAAGATCACTGCCAACTGAAGCCAAAACAAAGATTAAGGGGGTTTAAAAAAATGGAGGTCAAGGGAGTCACCTTGAACGATGTTCACACACTCAGGGGGAAGAGAGTTTATACTGTAAAGAAGGACAAAGTCATCATCATGTATGTACCTCGATGTGAGAAAATCTGCCACATTTTTGGCTTCCCACCATGTGTGGAGAAAGCGAGTCCTTCTATCAATAAGGGATCTACAATGCCAGATATTATATGAAATATACTAGGGAGTTATGGAGAGGTTTCTAATAGAACTGTACATAATTTTCAAATCCGTCTCAATCTCTGAGAGAAAAATATTCCGAGAAATGCAGAGCTGGATTCCCTAGAGAAGAGCCCAATCCTCCACCCAAGAGTGAGTCCCCACTCCCAAAATTAGCATAGAAAGCTGCAATAAAATAGACATTTGAGTCCCAAACAACACCTCCCCCACTCAGAACACCCAACAAGCATGACCCATTAGTATTAATCTTTAGCCCTACTGGGGGGGTTCCATCAAATCCAACGACCATCGAGAATGGTCCTCTGACCAGAAGGTTGATGTATTGGAATATTCAACAGGTACCTCAAACAAGGAGAATCTTCCCATTTTTTAATAAGCTTGCCCAGATCATAAATTAACCACGTATTTCCTAAAATCAAAGTCGTCCTGGAACTTGAAATGGCCTTGTACTGCAACCTGTTCCTTGCCTCCCAAATGCACAAACACCATGGAGATAAAATTTCTGTTCTTGCCTTCCGCTCAACACTATTCCAATCCACTCCTTGAAACCACCGTTGTAAAAAATCATGGACATGGGTAATCTGGAGAGAGACACCAGAAATATCTCCCGTGGCTTGCCACACTGCATTTACCCGCTCGCCCTGGAAGAATAAGTGTATTGTCGTCTCAATGTAGGAGCACTGGAAACAGAGGCATTTTGAAGCAATGTTAATTCCTTTCCTACACACCTTTGTGTCAGTAAGAATGGAGTGATTCCTCAACTGCCAATGGAGAAAGTTGTATTTCAGGGATAACTCTTTGCACCAAAGAAATTCATCCCAAACATCCCGGTCTGGAGAATCTTTGAGCGTCGATCTATATGCCTTAAGTGTGAAGGAACCTGTAGAAGAGGCATTGAAAGCGCACTTATCATGTTTGTTCGTGTTAGGGGGGTTGTGTGTGATGAATAGTAATACTGCAGCAACAGAACCCCAAACCCAATGCCAAGATCAATTGATTTATTGCCAATATATTACAGTGATTACAAACAGTGGAATACAATGCAAATAAATGACAATGAGAGAAATAACAAGATGATTTAATGTGCTTCGGTCCCTCTGGGACCTACTGCACGGCAAGAACACCACCCACGCACGCCATTTTATTAATAGATCAAAAGAAATCAGTACAAGAACCGGACCAACCAACAAGATAGAAAACGAGCAGAAAAATTACAAATCTCAAATGGAAAAGAAATTGTAAACAATACTCACAATGTTGGACGACAACTGCTCCAACGGTCCTGATCGCTTCACGCGGATGACGAAAACGCAGCCTCCCGGATCTTGTTGAAGTAGCAGTGACTTGCTCCTCTCACGGTTCTGAAAATCGTCTCCAAAGGCCGCACATCTTCCGTCAGGGAAGGGTTATTGTCTCCACCTAGATTCGGCCGCAGGGTAGGCGTCGAAGGAGAACAACAGGCAAGGACGAGTGAACTCTAAAAGGGAGGTTTATGCACAACAGAACCAACCTGGCGCTAGGATTCATTGAGGAAGATCAAAGCACACCGTTGTGAGAGAGCTGAGAAGCGAGAGGGTGAATCGATTCACTGCTTAGGGAAGAGACAGGCAGGGGCATTGAAAACCCCCTGCGAGCCTTCAAAACCATAATTGCATGCCCTATCCAGGGCTACCACTTTCTGAAGCAGTGAAACAGAAACCCAAACAGAATGGGTATCATGAAATAGTCACGGCACACATGATCAACGGCCCATATTTAATCATCCAAAACAAATGGATTGCCAGTGTGTCAATCAGGAGCAAATAAAATAGCGGCGCAGGTTATAACAAATAAAGTATAGGTGAAACTGTTAAATGGAAACTGGAAAAAGCATATTAAATTACAATTTTAATATGAAAAAACTAATATGATGAATTAAAAAAACTTAATTCACAAATCTTCATCATTTTCAATAAAAATTGGCGATGTTCTTGCACCTAACCAATGAATTGAATCGGGCAATCATGCTAAACAACCTAAGCAAAAAAAAAATGACAATAAATGTTAGTCAACCTATTCACTGCTTATGCCCAACATGTGTATCAATGTGATACACATTCGCCCTCATCAATACATATAAGCTACTTCTTAGACATTCTTAGAAATAAACCCTCTAAACATAAAGTAAATGCATATCTGCACTTACCTGAGCTGACTCCTGAGATCATGTAATCAAGGAAGTCTCGTACTACAAACTAGTACCTGCACACAAGCAGCAAACACAGTAGTACCAATCCTCAAAATGTAACACCAATACATGGTATGAACATAAACTCAACAGTTTATATGCAAGAAGTAGTAGATAAGAAAACAACTCATGCAAAAGAAAGCAAATAAGCAAACAAAGCACAAGACTCCGAACAAGAAAACACTTACTTCAGCTAGATCTACGACAGATCCAGAAGAATCTCCACCTAAGGAGAAGACACTTCCTAGAACCGTGCAACAAGGGAAGACACCTCCTAACCTCAACTGTTGTAAAACCCATACAGCCCAAGTCCTAGAGCCAACTCAAAACCAAGAAGAAACAAACCTAGCAAACAAGAGAAGCCCGCTACCGACTTAGGGAAAACTCATCTCAGTCTAGCCCGATGACATCAAGCACTTAATTCCTAGGTACCCCCATTTGATGTCATCAGAGAGATACCAGCAGTACCTTCATGAAGTTTGGTGGTTAGTCAGACATCTCCCCATGAACCTGCTTCTCAAACCACTGTCCAACACCTTACTACCCTCATACCTGGTTACCCGAGAATACCGACCCTCCTAGGACACGTAGAAGGAAGACCCAGAGTTGAACCCACAACTTTTCCCCACTGAAGCACCCTAGACAAAAGCACAGCCTAAACCAAGCCAACAAGAGAGGTTCCTCAAAACTGGGTACCACTGCAAAACACATGCAGTCCCAAGAGTCCTGAGGGAAAACTCTAAGCCTACGAGTACACCGGTGATCCAAGAACAGCCCACTACCGACTGAGAAATTTCTTCTCAGTCTAGCCCCAACGACATCTAGGAACCACCTAAAATTGCTTAAAGAGATCCCGACAGAACCGCCATGCAGCTCGATCATCACCGAACCTATTCACATGACACTGTCACTTTACACACTGCTCAGGCTCAATCACCACTCGAAGCGGGTCACACCTAGAGACACTAGCCCAAAACCATAAAATACCAAAGGAACAAAACAATGAGCTAATTACCAGCTCACTCTCCTAAGGCTAAAGGCAGTAATAGGTGAACAAACAGACAGACAGACTGTGCCACACACCCCACTGCTTACCGCTACTCTCTGCCCAGACCAAACTCACACAAAACCCCTCCTAGCCCAAAACACGAGACAAAACCTAACAACCGCACGCTGCCAGGGTCTCTACTAGGGTAGAAAAAATAGGGAAAGAAGGCAGATTGCACAACACTGTAAACAGGACAGAACAAGACAGTTTTAATAAAACTATAACCAAGGTGCAACAAACGGGTTCAACAGTACTGTAAGCAAGATGCTAGAAACCAATTATAACAAGGTGTAAGCAGGGAAACAGGTTCAACATCACTATAAACTAGATAGGATACAGTACAACATGAGCAACAATAATGAAAAATTCAACAGCAGTACATATTATCAATCAATGGCAGCATATTGTAATATAGAAGGCCGAATTGCATATTCAGGGGCAGCAATCGTTAACGGTGGACAAAAGAAAATAAAAATGGATCTGTAACCACATCTTATGGGGGTTGTGTGTGTTGAATGGTAATAGTCCAGTGACAAAACCCCAAAACCAATGCCAAGATTAATTGATTTATTGCCAATATATTATAACGATTACAAACAACAAAATACAATGCAAATAAATGACAAAGAGAGCAAGAACACGATGATTTAACGTGTTTTGGTCCCTCTAGGACCTACTGCACGACAAGAACACCACGCACGTCATTTTATTAATAGCTCAAAAGAAATCAGTACAAGAATCGGACCAACCATCAAGACAGAAAACGAGTAGAAAAATTAAAAATCTCAAATGGAAAAGAAATTGTAAACAATACTCACAATGTTGGACGACAACTGGTCTAGCGGTCCTGATCGCTTCACGCGGATGACGAAAACGCAGCCTCCCAGATCTTGTTGAAGCAGCAGTGACTTGCTCCTCTCACGGTTCTAAAAATCGTCACCAAAGGCCACACATCTTCAGTCGAGGAAGGGTTGTTGTCTCCACCTAGATCTGACCGTGAGGTAGGCGCCGAAGGAGAACAACATGCAAGGACGAGTAAACTCCAAAAGGGAGGTTTATGCACAACAGAACCAGCCAGGCGCTAGGGTTCACTGAGGAAGACAAAAGCACACTGCCGTGAAAGAGCCGAGAAGCCGGAGGGTGAATTGATTCACTGCTTAGGGAAGAGACATTGAAAACCCCCTGCGAGCCTTCGAAACCATAACTGCATTCCCTATCCAGGGCTCCCACGTTCTGAAGCAGCGAAAAAGAAACCCAAACAGAATAGGTATCACAGCACAGGTGGACGGCGAGCATGAAACAGCCGGCACACATGATCAACGGCCCATATTTAATCAGTCAAAACAAATGGGTTGCCAGCCCATCAATCAGGAGCAAATAAAACAGCAGCGTAGGTTATAACAAATACAGTATAGGCGGAACAGTTAAATGGCAACCAGAAAAAGCATATTAAATCACAATTTTAATATGAAAAAACTAATATACTGAATAAAGAAAACTTAATTGGGAGTTTTTTTTTTGACAAAGGAAAATGATATATTAATCATGAAAATCAGCAGTTACAATCTCATGCAACTAAGAAGGGAAATGTTCAAGCCAGAGGTGTTGCGCGAAGGAAGATCTAAAAGACGCCAGGTGATGGGCAACTTCATTTCCTTCCCTTTTGATGAAAGAAAAGGTGCATGCTGTGAATCTTTGACTGAGGGACTGGATTTTCCGGATTTAGGAGTCCAAAAGATTGGAGGCCCCCCTCATTATTCCTGATAATGTTGATGATGGTGAGGCAATCCGATTCAATGTGTATGGTTTCCCATCCAAGATCTTTTGCAAAAGTCGACCCAGTAAGGACAGCGAAGGCTTCAGCAACAACGGGCTCCCAAAGAGCGTAGTGACATTCATGTTTGGCAGCAATGATATGACCTTGATGGTTCCCGGCCAGCAGTCCAATTCCAACGAATCCATCTGTGGAGAGCGATGCGTCAACGTTAATCTTGAGAATCCTTTCCGGGGGCGGGCACCACCGTGAGCCCGCTATGTGAGTGTCAAAGAGCCCATGACGGTCAGATGTCTGATTCCACCCCTTAATTGGAAGTTCATGAGAGAAATCTGTTGGAAAATGGCAAGCTGGTCCTTATCGAGCACAGCCTAGATGAAAGCAAGATACTCGCTGGCTTGACGGAACGAGATATGTGGAATTGGACAACCTGGAAATGAAAGCATACTTCTCGCCTAATTATCATGAAAGAAGCTTAAATCACCTCACCCAATGATCCAAAAAGAATTACGTTTGATATTAGGAATATGCGTCAGGATTTTTTTTCAAAATAGTCGAGGCATTCTTATTCGGAGTTTCCAGGGCGTCTTCATATCTTTCGGTAATAATCCTTTCCCGCAACGAGCACCTTTCAACCGCCTCCCAAGCCAGTCTGGTATGTAGGAAATTCATCATATCAGAATCACTACACACTCCAATACCCCCCTCCTCTATAGGGAGCACCATTCTAGACCAGGACGCCCAATGGAATCTGCCTTCCGAAAGGTATTCCCAGATGAAAGAGTTAAATAGATTCTCAATATTTTTTATCACAGATTTTGGGATGTTGAGGACTGATAAAACGTGCATGGGGATTGAATAAAGAACACTATTCAGAAGAGTGATCCTTCCTCCAGATGAGAGGAAGTAGTTCTTCCAGTTGTTGATCCGAGAGGGGATCTTCCCCACCACCTTGTCCAAGATATGGATCTGCAGCCTCCAGTCCGTGATTACAGCACCTAAGTATTCCATCGAGAGACATTTTTCGAGATACCTATGATGGATTCGAGTTTGTTAACATGGTTCGCTAGGCAACACCTTGAAATAAAAACACTACTTTTATCCCAATTAACAAGTTTCCCACTATGATTATAGTAGTCTGTAAGAATATTATTGAAACCATATATAGATTTTGAGATACCGTTGAGAAAACCCATCATTTCAACAGCAAACATCAAATGGGAAACACCTTGAAAATTGGCCCTACACCTGAGGGATGGATCCCCCCCTCTTTCATTTTGGCATTGATAAATCTGTTTAGAACATCTTCAGTCAAGACAAACAAGCTTCTGGACAAGGGGTAACCTTGTCTAAGACCATGCATAGACTTGAAATTTCATCTTCTTCTTCCCAATAAATAAATTTAGAACCAAGGAGAACAAAAACATCTGAAAAGAAGATCCATATCCTAAGCTGAGAAACCCATGAAATTCAACACCTTTAAGATAAAACTCCACTCGATCTTTTCATAAGCTTTTTCCATGTCCACTTTGACACCGATGTTTGATCCTGGAGATTCTTCTCTTATGCTAGCCCTATAGCACCTTGAATGGACCTGCCCCTTACAAATCTATGTTGTTCCTCTAAAACCCAAGAAGGAAGGTGATTATCAATTCTCCTGTTGAGCACACTTGCTAAGAATTTGTAGGAGAAGTTTCACGTACATATAGGCCTAAAATGAATTAATGAACAAGGGTATTTTAACTTGGGAATCAACATAAGGGTGGTAGCACTAGTCACCGGGGGGAGGCTTCCCCCTCTAAAGAATTATTTCACTGCATCAATCAGATCTTTCTTTACAATACTCCAACAAGCCGCATAAAAAGAACCTGGAAAAACATCCAGCCCTGGAGAGCCCTCCAAATTGAGCCAAGAAACTGCTTCCCAATTTTCTTTTTCCCTGGGAATGTATTCAAGAAATTGTTTGTGCTTCCCTAACACCAATCTAGGAATATAGTCAAATATAGAAGCTTGACCTCTTTGAGTCCCAGCCTGCATGGAAGGATTAGGCCCTGCAAGAAGTGAATGAAAAAGGGCTTCGGCCATACCTCCTACCACCTCAATGTCATTAGAGTAGGTCCCTTTTTCAAGGATAATTTTGGTATTATTGAATCATTTACTTTCTTTGATACATTCATGAAGTTATCTAGTGTTCATGTCCTGCTTTAAGCCATGTTTCTTTGGCCTTCTCAAAATAATGTCATTCTTGAGCAAGAAGCAACTCTTCTAGAGAACTTTTCTTGTGGAGAAAACTATTAAATACATCTTCATCCCATATTTCTTCAATCCTGGTTTCACACTATGCAATACCAATTTCTATATTTTCCAGCACTTATTGTGATGTGTTGAACCTTTTTCTCCAGGAATGCAGATACTTTCTCTGCCATTTTATTTTATTTTAGAGACCTGACTAAAAAAGTCCCTGAATAGGCTTGTTCCAAGATGTAAGCACCTCCTATTGGAACCCATAAATGTAAGCCCAACTACTGGAATAGAAAAACCTCTTTTCCTTGACATCTATGGATTCAATATTCACCAGAATTGGAGAGTGATCTGAAAGAACTCAAGCTAGGTGAGTGACCGAATCTCTATGGTAGTCAGAAATAGCTTGTAAGTTTGCAAAGCACCTATAAAAACGGAACCTAGTATGTTTGTGCCCTCTTTGATTGTTGCACCAAGTGAATTTATCTCCAGAGTATCTCATATATTTTAATCCATTATTAGCTCCAAAGTAGGAGAAGTCCTGACATGACATACTGCAAAAAGTAGCTCCTCCTTTCTTCTCCGAGGGCTTAGGAATGGCATTAAAATCACTTCCCACAAACCAAGAATAAGATCCTGGGTCAAATATTCCAAGGCTTTTCCAAAGTGACTCCATTTCCAGAACAACACACTTGGTATAAATTAATGAGACAAAACAATGATGCATACCTACTGAGATTTTGGTGGTTAAAAACTGATCTGAGGCCCCGACTAATTCCACTGTAATGTTAGAGTTCTAGAAAATCCATATGTGTTAATTATCTAGATGACCATGCAAAAAGATGCAGATCCTCATTCTGTTGGAAAAAATATAAATCTTTGGCTCCTTCTGTTTTGGCTCTAAAACATCCACAAGAGAAAGATAGTGTTTGATAATATTTTTTGAAATGAAATTTGACTTCACCCATGACCCCATACCATGGGAGTTCCATATCAGAAAATTTAACATTGAGGTGAGTGGTTTCTAAGGTTGGAGCCTGACGCCATAGGCTTTGACATTTTCTTTGAGAGGAAGGACACTGAATATTGCTTGAGTTTGTTTTTAGAGTGGGTGCGCACTCCGGAAATCAGAGTAGAACCTGAGAGAGATGAGAACCTTCTTTTGAGAAAACTTTGTAGCTACCTCTGAGACATAAGGAATAGAATGAACTAGCTACTCCCCTATAAGAAATATAACTTGGGACATTGACAACTTGAGGAGATACTATTGAGTCCTTCACCTTTGAAGAGTCCACAAGCTTTCCCTTGGAGAAGGACCAGTCCGAGTCCACCAACTCTTGAGAATCCTGAGAGGATGAGTAATTTGAGTGTCCTAGATATCAGGAGAAAAAATCTTGGACTGGAGACAAGAAGATGGCATCACTACTACTCTGAAACAGATCCCTGGGAGAGACTGGCCAATCCTGGTTAAACCCCTCTCTATGAGAAGAGGATTTGATGTCTTATAATGGATAAGGGCATGGAAAGAGTTAGGATAATCGTCCGGGGGAGATCATTCTGATCCTCATGCTCTATAATATGTTTAATAGCCCAGGGAGAAGAAGGATAACCCTCCCAAGCAATAGGGTCTGAGTCCACCTTCTTCTGAACAAGCTCGGGAGATCCAACCCTAGCACTAGGGGATAGATCATATCTTTCTTAGATAAATTTTCAATCATCCATTTATGAGAGGAATTGAGATATGCAATAGGAATATGTGGAATTACAAAACAAGGTGAGGAATATTCTTGAGTTCAATCATGATTGTGATAGAATGATATTGTTTAGGAATAGAGTATGTGTTCTATCAATGTCATATTTGGAGATGGAGTTGTTGTATGAAGTTCATAGATCATAATTTTCCATTCATCCAAGATATATGAAGATGTATTGATATCTAAAAGAGTATTTTTTGTGGGTCAATGTGAAAAAGCGATATTGCGGATTATGTATCTTCTTTTTTGGTATTTTTTCAATTAATGATAACATAAAAAAATATAATGGGATTTTATAACCATTACCTATAAATTAATGGAAATAGGAAAACATCACCATATATTTTTCTTTCAGACTCCCCCAAAAATCAAAATTCCAAAATACTACTTGGGTTGTAGTTGATTACCTTAAAAATTAAAAACATTTCATTTATATAAAATAATATTTCTCTCTTTTTCACATTTCTAGGATCTATATTAATGATTTTATATGGTTTCATTGGGTACCACATTCTATTATATTTGATCATGATCTGAGGTTTTCCTCAATATTTTGGAGAAGTCTTAAAAAAGATTTTATTATAGAGTAGAACATTTACACTGCATATTATCCTCATACATGCGATCAATCTAAGAGGAATATTTAAAACCTCGAATATATGTTTAGATATTTTTCTATGGATTTCAAAAGTGGTTGTGATCAACAACTTCCTCTATTTGACATTTCTTATAACAATCACTTTTCATTGATCATTTGGATGGATCCTTATTAATCCCTCTATGGAAGTAAGTGAAGAACTACAATGTAAAGGGATGAATTTAGAGAAAAAATATATTAGTACATGGTCTTTTTAAGGAAAGGGTATAAAATGTAATAACCATTCAGAATCAGATTTGGGAATCACAAAGTCAATAGAAATGTTATGATGACAATCACCATCAAGATCTAGATTTCAATGTTCGTAACAAGGTATTCCTATGAATATCTCGTTAGAATAATGTTACGATATTAGTAATTAATTGTATGTTAAGCCTTATATATATAATTCCCTTTTATATTATTTTCATATCGGGATGGTAGCTTATCTCTTGGCACTCCAAATGAACCTCTCTAACGTTAATAATGTGTTTCATGAATATATTTTTCAAAAATACGTACCTGATAGTTCACATGTACGAAACTCATAGGTTTTATTTTTTGTAGAATGATCTTTCTTATGGGGAAAATAAGTGGAGATTTTGGATCAAAGAGATAAAGTGTTGTGGAAGAAGACCACACCCCTTATCAATTTTTTGTAGTGAAACCATAAATTTGAGAAAGATATGTGGGAACCCGGGGATGTGATGAGTCAAAAGAAACATCATTTCATTGTATCGAATTAATGGAATATCAAGGATGAAATTCCTATAATGTTTTTAGAATGTGATACCTCAAGATTTTAGAATATATTTCTCATTAAATAATTTTGATGTGTTTGATAGCTTTCTTTACGCACAATGAGTTTAAATGAATTGTGATACACTATTCTTAAAAGTGAATGTTTTCACCTAGCCATTGGATTCAAGAGTATGAAAACAAATAACAATATTATTAAAAACATGTATAATATTTTCCATTTAAAAATTATTTATCAATTCTTGGGAAAAAAGTACTCAATTTTAAATGATAAAATTAATATCATTTTATGATAAAATATCAATTTTCAAAGTATTTTATTTTTCTACATATTATATATGTTTTCACTAGTAAACTATTATTTTTATGAAAAATATTCGAATTTAATGTTTAAAATTTTAATAATTATTAATTCATATATTATCAATTTGTTAGCAGTGGAGATAAAATCAATTTAAGGTAAAAGGTATTACTCATCACAAAATTGCTTTTATCTGCATAGTGAATTTTTATCATAGTATATCAAATTAATAGTTATTTCTGAATGGTTTTAATGTAATTTTTATATCATTTATTCTGTAATATATATTAACATTCATCCAATGTTTGTTACTAAGACTATAATGATAATGAAAACATTTATATGCATAAAAATATGTTTTCTCTAAATATTATTTTAACTTGTTTTGTTCTCGGATATTAGAATTAATTTCAATCAATTATAGGAATTGAATGTTTTAAAATGGATTCCACATTTGAAATCATAAAAACTAAAATTATGTTATATTTTTAGCTTAATTTTTTTTCAGAATGAATAGTAACCATGGAAAAAATCATTTAACCATGTTAAGAGATAAAAGGGTTAATAAAGGGCTTACCAAAATAGAAAAGGATTAAAATATCTCAAAAAACATTATTTAATTCGGTTAGGTAATTTTATTTCAAAATTACCCTTCTTATTTTATAATTTATGTTTATTTGGGGTGTCTTCCCCGTTAGAGTGACATTATTATATTTTGATGTTTATAATAATTACTAGTTTTTCAGCCACCTTACTTATAAATTAGAACCCCAAATTCTCACTTATTAACACCACTTTATCCCTATAGATTGACTAATATCTGACTATGCACTCTCCCAACATCCTTATCGATGACCTTGAGGTTATATTCTTCCCAAAAGACCCATCCAATAACCCTTATGTTTCTTTTCAAAAGTGGATACCCGAAGAAGAGGTATATGTTCTTACCAAGAATTTTCATGTATATTTCATCTTAAAACTCCTGAAAATGTTATATAACCATATTTATTTGATGGAATAAGTATCTCTAATATTCATAGAATTTTTATGTTAATGGTATAGCTATTTTTTGTCTTCTTCCCTTCTGTTGGAAAATGAGAACGCTGATTGTGCATAAGTTTGGACTACCTCTATGAAGCAATGTGATTTTTTATTCATTTACTATTTACATGCATGGTAATAAGGGTATATTTGAGGAATATATATGATATTTATGTGATAATTATGATTCTATAAATATGAATTATTATGTACCTTTATTTCATTCCATTTATCGAAAATTGAAAACATCACATGTGCGTACGTACAGACTATCATCTCTAAGAAGTGATGTAATTAATTTTTCATCAATGATTTATATGAATGGTTAAAAAAATGATATATATGAATAAATATGATAAATGTAAAAATATAATTATACCAAAGATGATGAAACCATGACAATGGTACAAGTATGGGAAAATTCAACCTGAAATATGCATGGAAAACACACCAATTTTCACCTGAATAAAATTTTAATGAAGAATTATTAATAAAATGATACGTAGAAATTGTATAGAAATCATATATAGTATGATTTATTTGAATATTTTTATTTGATAAATTTATATTAAATATATATTTATTATAAATGAGGCTTGAATGAATATGAAAAAAGACTTGAGGTATGGGTTCGTCATCTCAATATTTTTTTATTGAGACATAATTCATGTTATAAACAAATGTATGTTTATATGGTTTATATAATACCCATTTGAAATAATATATCATGATTCTATTTATATTTATGGTATATAATGTTTCATTTTAACTTAATTATTTCAAGGAGATTGTGATTCCATAGTTACCAAAGAGGTAATAGTTTATGTTAAAATCTCATTTATTTTCATAATTATCTTGGTTAAATTTTTATTGAGAGAAATCATATGATCCTTATCCTTTAAACCTGATTTATTTTCTTTCCCTCGGGTTATTGATATAATATTCATGATGTTTTACAAATTTCTCTCTTTGTTACTAAAAATAATAAGGAAAATGTTTTTAAGAAAAGACAACCCAATTTACTCATTAGTCGATGAACTTATTCATCCAATTTTATATTCTTAAAAAAATTGAAATATTTTAACTATAATTGAAATGTTTTAAAATTTTCATTTTTTATACCATTAATTTTATTTGAAAATACTTAGGAATCATTTTATAAATTTTCCAAACAAGTCATTTTTTACTTTATTTAACAAGGTGTTAAAAGATTCATTATTTAATGTTTATCGAATGAAAATATTTCCCCCCATCCATGACTATTCATTCATTTAAAAATTACATTATTAGTTTCCATGGATATTCTCAAAGAAATTTTTTCTCAAAATATTATGGTAATATTTGGTTTTTTATAAATACTAAATGAAAGGGATGTTTTCCTATTGTTCAAAGAAATGTACTAATTTTCTTTTAAAGGAATTTTTCATCTTGGTCAACATCCTTTAAAGACTATTATACTTCACTAGGGATATGTTCTTATGATACCATCCACATTATTTATCTATATGGCTTATGATAATGATATTTTATGAATGTTTTTATGAAACTAATTTCATTACATGGGTTAATTATGTTAGCATGAAGTCATTATTATTATCCTCATTGTTTTAATGATCACAAAATCATGTTTCTAATTATATTAATAATTTTTATGTTTTCTGTTAGAATTTTATATTATGCAACATATTGAATAAATTTCGCTATGTATGAGCCTTCGTTGAGGTTGAGAAACCGTTAAGATGAGTCACCGCCAATGATGACTCAATGTCAACCATATGACACTATCGTCGCCTATGAGTCAAAGTTGATACAACACACCACCAGCATGGAAAAATAGTAATATACTAAAATGACACGGAATTTGGTTTTCATACCATTAGAATGAAAAAGATATTAAAATTGTATCCTTGATAGGAAATATTGGTTAAGTCAACAAATGTGTAATTAATGATAAAATATAAAATTATGAAATTAAAACTTTTGATATTTAAAAATAATTTTAATGAAACCCACATTAATTAAAAAATAGTAAACCTTTATTTTGAAAATATGTAAAGAGAATTTTTAAGATTATAAGAGATATTAAATCTATGGATTTAAAAATAAAAATGGAAAAAATTTATTCAAACAAATAATATGGACATATTTGAGAAAGCTGTATTTGAAAATATGGGAATTATTCTTAACAATGTCATATTTTTACAATGAATTTCATAAAGAATAGTCATTTATTGTAAATTATCCATAAATTTTTGAGGATATAAAATATAATATCCTCAAAGGATAAAATAAGAAAATTCTTCTATGATCATAGTCAAATGGTATGACTATAACTCAAGGAAAAGAAATATAAATGTCATAATCTTTGATATGACAATCCATCGGAAATAATTTTATTAGAATGAATTATAAAACCCTAGAAAATATAATTTAAATGGAATATAATACAAGCATACATGGAAATAATCAAACTTGTAATGATGAATCTTAAGAAACATTAAAAATAAATGGGAGGAAAATCGTGTTATGAAAATATGGTACCATTATCTCAACTTAATCAAATGAACATTAACCTATTATATAATAAAGATAACTATATAAATACACTATTTCACAACCTTATTCATATTTTTTTACCTTTTATACTCAATAATTATAATAATTCATTATACATTTATTAGTATGTTATTATTTATTTTTATTATTTGTAGTATATGATTTTAATTATTATTCACACGATTTATAATGTCAATGTCAATAATAATTATTTGATATCAATTAAATCATTCTGATATTATGTGATTTATTGGAATAGATATTCTATAATAATATATAATGTTAAAATTTCATTCATCCCAGATTCATATGTTTCATCATGCCTATTATATTTTTATTTCTCTACTTTACTTCTATAGTTATAATTGGGGTTATGAACTTCATGGAATATCATAAGGATAAGGATTTTATATTTGTGGTCTTTTTTTTATTTGTAGCTTTATTCCTCATTTACTTTTCTTAATGTTGTTTCATATTTCATTATCATAATTAATTGTAATAATTTTATGTTAATAAAATAAATCATGGTTTTTTTTTGTTTTTTTCATGTGAAAAAATCAATTCAACATAGAATTTATTGAAAGGGAAATTGATACAAAAATTTCTTGGTGTTAAATATAGTGAAAAATATAATTATTCATAAGGTCTTCCATGAAATTGTAGTAAAAATGTTTTCCTTTATCACTGATTATATTTTAGGGCACTCCAAACCTAAAAAAATATTTCATCTTAGAAACTCATTAACAACATTTTCATCATCAGTTCAGGGTGTTTATGCTTTAACCCAATTAGAAACATAAAATACTACTAATAAGATATAGTGAAAATAGAAAAGATATTGGAAAAGGTTCCATGAAATCTAATACCCATATATAAAATACTTCCAAAAAAATTATAGGTTTTTGTGAAATTTTCTACCTTTTATAAATTACTCCAGTTTATTGAAACTTTTTTCATACATTTCCAAATCTATGTGAGTATATAAAAATTGATTTATAAAAAACCTATCTTGAAAAAATATTGTTATACATTAACATCTAAAGTAGCCTATACATTCAAGTGAGTGTCAAAATAGAATCATGGATTTTACAATTACCTCAAGTTTACACCTATTAATCAATTGATCCAAATAAATTGTCTATAAATAAGGATCATAAAAAATACTTGGAATTATATTTTAGTTTAATAGATCTATGTTTATAAAAGATGGTACCATTGATGTGACTAAATCGTTTACTATTTTAGTATAACAGGGACCTTGGATTACTTTTTAGAGTTATTCCCTAGGTAAGTAATCATCTAAGGATATCTTTTTGGGTGTTTCTACCTAAGTAGTGTGTGGTTGCAAGAACATGTGATCTATAAACATGTTCTCATAGTCCTTATATTTTATCTCCAAGTTGAACTTCTGTAAAAAAAATCCATCTCACCAATATATAATTTTTTTCATCCTTTATAATTATGTATCAAAGGGTTGCATTATCAAAATAAATAGTGAATTTAATTCAAATAATGTATGAAAACAAATTATTCAAAGATGAAATAATAGAAAAAAAACATTCTTTATTGTTTTGTAACTTATTTTGGATGTCTCCAAGGTTTGAAAAGAGTAAGATAACATATATGAGTTCTTATAAATTTTTTGAGACAATGTATCTCCCACATCTTGGTTTGAAGTATTACACAACATCTCAAAGGGTTCACTCTAGTCTAATTAAATTATTATATGGAATTTGGTTTAAATTTCTTTAATCATGTTAACAGATTTCCTGTGTGAATCATGAAACACAAAATAAGTTTCTTTTTTATGACTATTTTTAAGGGAAAAGAAATATTTCTAATGTATTTAAATAATCTTCTATAAAAAATTTCATGTACTAAAAATGATCTAACGTATCTCACGGTGGTGGGTTAAGGAAGTGTGGAAATTATTTCAACATTATCCTTATCTAATTAAATTCCATCACTATAAATTATGTGGCCTATATTATTTTCATTCCCCCCGATGAAATTATAATTCTAAAATTTTAAAACAAACTTTATATTAATTCAATTCCTTAAAACCTTCTTCATATTTTCAAGAAAAGTTCTATAGAATATTTCATATACAGTAAAGTTAACAAAAAATACCTTTAGATAGATTTCAATCAATTTTTAAATGATTCCAACCATGAAACGTTAAAAATTACATGGTATATTTCACACACCTAAGAGAATACTTTGGTATAAACATGTAGTAAAGTAAAAAGTGAATATTATTTTATCTTAGTCCTATAGAGCTATGGGAACATGAATATAGTTATAAAATCCATCGTGAAAATAAGAATAACCTTTCCAAGATAGTCTCTCTAAAAGCATTCTTACAAAAGTGATGGGGAAATGGTCTTTTCAGGCCACATAATTAAATTTCCTATATTAAATATAGGCCATCCAGCAATTCTTAATCCTAGAGCACACTAGCTCATTATTTTTCATTTTTTATAGTGGTGAATCTAGTATTTTTTTGAATAATCATAATGGGACTCACCCATTTGGAATTCAAGAAGGGATATATGATCCTAGAAACTAAAGAAACATTCAATTTTCTTTTTTAAAAATTTCTTAAGGGTTAAGTTGAGCCTTATTTTGTTGTTTTCTTACATGATTAAGATAACTTTCATATAGAATCTAATATACCCCGGATGGTCATCTAATGTATTAAACATTTTTTAATGATCATCCTATGGACCAAGGGTTATGTTTCATAATTTATACCAATTTATGTTCTTAGATATGTTCAAAAATATTTGAAATTATTAATATTAAATTCTTATTTACCTTAATAAAGTCATATTTAAAGTTAGATGGAAGTAAATTTAGTTCCAGTTATGAGGGTGTTATAATGATATTTTCATCTCATTGTCTTTCATTTTTATAACCTATATAAGAATAGTTGAAATATAAGTCTTATATTTTATCTTTTCATCAAAATTACATTCGTTAATTTCCTCAAAATTTTCAAAACAAAAAAATGGTTGTTAAGTTGACTAATTTTTAAAAATAAAATCATCAGAGAAATATTATAATTATATGTCCTCAACTAGTTATATTATTTTATAAAAAAATCTAATATCTCCCTTAAAATGAAAATTAGTTTCATAATGAGACCATGTAAAAATATATTTCTCATCACCCTTAAGAAATGTCCTAACTAAAATGATAAGGTAATGGGATACACCTCTCTCTTCTTCCATGTTCAAGATGTAAAAATTAACCAGATAAAATACTCCTTTAACTCTTACTAGAACATCTTTTAAAAGTCAAACCGGGTAGGAAGTAACTCAGTTGGATAGTTAAAAAATATCCCATGTTTCTTCAGTTCTATTATTAGTGGGGATATATAAACTAATTAATGTATATAATTAATCAATTATTTTAAAGCAAAAAATTCAATTATAAAAGTACTCTCTCTAATGGTTTAAGGTATATTTAATTTAACTAGGTATCTACATTTCCATCATAATTGTGGGTTTAATAGAGTATAGTCATTTCATCCTAAACATACATTTTCAATTCCTTTAAATTTCCTCTTTTTGGTGTACATCCCTTTAAAAAACATTTCAAATGATGGGGCATAGTGGATGGAACCTAAAAAAGTAATATTAATCTTCACTTTTTTAAATGGTTCGGGTATTTCTTATTGTAGGGAATCTTTATTGGTAGTCTAGGGTGGGTCCTAGAACGGAAGGGAGATTGGGGTGAATACAGGTCAACTATATTGACCTTTTATCATTATTAAATGGTTATGATTCTTCAAACACTTTCTCTTTTGGTTCCTTCTTAGTTAAAAATTCTACATGTTCCTTTGGTTTTCCACTACCAAATTCAATATCCACTAGTGATTGTAAAATATTATTTCCATCCTTTCCCCTCATTAAATAGATAGTACTAATATTAACTTTGGTGTTAGGATTTTATTGAGTTGGGATATTATCTGAACCAAGATTTACACATTTATTAAAGGTATAAATGATATATATAAACTCTCTTCCCAGCTTATTCAGTTATTATCCATGTGTTGTGAGAGTAGTTTTATATTTTTTGATTATATTCCATAATCTATTTTAGTATCTATTTCATTGGGGGATCTTAAATTTAACCTTTTTGTTGGTTATCAAATGTAGGGAAATATTCCTCTGGAATGGTGGTGGCTAGAAAGGTTTTATAAAATCTTGCAAGAAGGTAAAGTTTGAGGATGTTGTTTTCTAACTCAATATTGAATGTTTGATTATTCCATAAAATATTTTTTATTAGCGGTTTATTGGTGTTTAAATTCATACATGGAGTCAAAAATCACTTAAACTTGATGGAATTCATCATTTTAGTGATGAAAAGAATGAAAATGTTATCACACTTAAGGGGGTATAGAAGTCGATGCTTTCGTAACTTTATTTAGTGATAACTATCTCATAATGGAGTATAGTTCTTAATGTTGAGCTTCATGTAAACGAGTATTGAAACTATTTACCTTGTGTACTCCTCTAGTTATGGATAATTTACCAAGATTTTGAGAGTTTCATGAGATCCTCTTTGTCATCTCTCTATCTTTTACTGGTCACTTGTCAATCATTACTCATGTAAAATAAGCATCCCAAACAAATATTTCATTTCCTAGTAGTCCTTGGTAAAATGACACCAAGAAATGGATATTTTCAAATATTTGGTGTAGAAAAAATGATTTAAAACACTTGAATAACTCCCCAAATTCATATATAGTTTCTCTATATTCATGAATGATCTCATAAGTCACTTTTCTCCATTTGGGTTCTCTTTGATATAGGGATGACCTTTTTAAGTAATTCCCTCTAGAGTTTATCCCATGTAGTGACTTCTCCTAGACATAAGCTATACATCCATTATTTAGTTTATCCTTCTATAGAAATTGGTAAGGCCTTCAAACTACTCATAGCCTTAAGAACCACTATAGGTTTGAAAATAATGAATAATTCTATGAATTCTTTCATATGAGTATTGAGATCATATATTAAGGGCCTTTCACGGAGCTACTAGAAAATAAATTTTTTAACTAGAATTAAATATCAAAATAGTGGACTTGGGTTGTATCCTAAAAAAATAATTTTTTGGTGTGCTAATATTATGATTAATGGTTTTAGTGTATGAAATCAACAATGGAATTATATTCGATTAAATTAAGGTTTAATCAATGTTTCCTAACTGTGGATATATTATCTTCTCATATAAAATCATGATTCCACTATTTTACTCTCTTATTTTATTTCTTACCAAGTTAAATCTCACTTGATTATCCATTATTTGGAGTTTTAAATTGAATTATGGAGTCCAATGATCATGTATCCCCTAATCTAACATAGCCCAGTGATTAGTGGCCTCCAATCACCCTCTAATCATCCCAATGCTCAAGAATGTAAGAAGTGTAGAGAATATAAATGGATTTAGTGTTAACTTTAGTGAATAGATAAGAAAAATTTAAAATTTATAAATATAAGTAAATATAATAATGTATAATTTTTCTAAAAAATTACAAAAATGTAAAAAGAGAAGATATATTGGATTAAAATGAAAAAATTATCACGAGGGGAAAGTTGAGTCTTCTTAACTCAGCCATTAAGGGATTAGTGTGCAATCACAGGATTTATTATAGTATAATTTAAATAAATAAAAGGAAAATATCATTTATTGAATGAATGGATATAGAAAATGTCCCTCATCCTAGTGAACAATTATCCCTCTTGTAACAGAATGATTAGATGCTATTTTTTCTTCATAATATTATATCATGGGTGTGTCATGAATCTATTTATGTTCTCTGTGAATTTTAATACCTTTTAGAAAATTCCTCCAATATTAAATGAATTCTCTTTCCTTGAATGCTCATAAATTTTATAGCTCAAGGTTCATGATGGATTTAGTTGAGACAATCTCGAATCTTCCATCTTCTTCATACTGATCCCCTAATCAAGCTCAATAATTATTTTAGAAGAATTAGAGAAGAAATGTTTTAGTTTATCACGTCAACAATTAAAATTAGAAAATATGGTTGAGGGAGGGAGATGATACATGTACTGAGTAGATTGTGCGTCAATATCTTGTTCTCCAACGAAACATAATTTGGCTAGATTTGGTAGAATTCACAATTGGGCATGGATGTAATTGTGTGACGTGTTCGGGATGGAAAACTTCCCAAAAAAATAGTAAATCCCTGATTCCTTTTGAAGACTGAAAGTCTTAAGATGTTTGAAAATGTTGTACACTTGGGGTAAAAGGCATATGATGGGTTTGGAAAATCCTTATTATGGTGATCAATCTAAAATTAATAAAATTTTTATAGTCTTCTGATCCTAGAAAAGGATTTATGATCAGAAAGTGAGTGTTATGCTTATCTTGAAAAATCCTTACATTCAACCCCATAAACCCTTATGTTTCTACCTTTATCATTTTTTTGAAAACTATGAAAATTAAATGTCTCAGTGTAGGCGATTTCAGATTAAGACCTGAACGAAATCAAAAATAAAATTCTTTTAAACATTAAAATTCTATAGGATATTTTTTCAATAAAATCCCAATTTTAGGAATTAATTAATTATTTAGAAAATTCATATGAAAAAATTTTCATAAAAACCAGGTATTTTACATGTTATAAGGGAATTTAATTAGTTATTTGTAGATAGATTTTTTAATATAATCTCATTTCACCACTCCCTTACACTTGTATCATTGAACTCCAAGGAAATAAATTGAATTAACTTATTTGAAGGTATAGTCCTTCCTAGGCTAATGTACCCAGTCTAGATAAGAACAAAATAATAGATTCCTCTATTATTTAAATTATCATACCTCCATTATGAATTTAATTAAATTTATCACTTAAATACACATATATGTATATTTTTTTTGTTTAAAAAGGAATGTATCATAGTGGAATCAAGATTTTATCAGGTGGAGCATTTCTAATTTCTTCTATCCCACGCATCATATTATAGGGTCCATTTTCACATTTCATTGATACTTCTTAAATGAAATTCAGATATATCATCTTCCCCTTATTCATCCAAGTTTACAATTCCCAAAATCTTTTCATCCCCTTTTTTAATTAGAACTTAGTGAATTTTCCTATCCTTTTTTATAACAAATTGTATATAGAACTTATTAAATGAGTGCATTTAAACCTGGAATTAAACTATACCAAGTCAGTATAAAAGAGAATGGAATCCACCATTGGTTCTATAAAAACTCATATAATGTTAGAATAAATAGTTTTTATTTCATATTAATATTAAATAATTATATTTTATAGATTTATAGTAATATTAGGTAATTGTTCAGTTAAAAAGAAAAAAGGCTTTATTTTTATCCAAAATAGATTTTCATATAGTATATGATTTTTTAAATTTTCTTTACTAAATTATATAATTTTAATTTAAAAAATGAACTTAATTTTTGAATTTGTCATGTAAAATTTATATTTTTTGAATTTTTTGGTATTTTTTTTAAATATTTGATTTTTCAATGAATAGTGAAGAAGAATGATTTTTATTGAAAACTCAATTTTTATTCGAAGAATTTACAAATTTTCATTTTATTTTAATATAGTTTCAAAGAAAATTTTTTTAAATAAAATTATTTATAATTTAATTATGGTATTTTAATTGAATTTTATACTTGAATTTAGTATTAAAAATTTTACACAAAAAGGCATTTTTTTTTGAAAAAAATTGTTTTCTTTACATTTTTTGGTGACTAATTTTAAATTATGTCCTTCCATGGATATGAATTGAATATAAAAAATATATTCTATAATTATTATAAGAATAATTAATATTATTTAATAATTTTATCATAATTTTTTTTCATAATCAATTTTAATAATAATAAAACTCAATTATAATGGTAAATGTCAAAATGGGTTTACCAGGGGTTGAACTAATGAGATAATGATTAAAATGACCTAAAAACATGTCAAATCTCTATTTTTTGTCTATATTTAGAACTCATATCATATTATATTCATAAATATTCTATTTTTGATCCATTTTTCTTGAGTAAGAAATTAATATATTTTATTCTTTTTAAAAATTCCAAGTGTGTCATCTCCCCCATTAACCAAAGTACTCTGTCTCTCCTCTCCTCTACATAAATCAATATCCAATTAGATTGGATAATATCTACCCATATACCTTACTTACATCACATATGTTGACCTAGAGTCTTTTTCTTGGTTATATACGATAACATTGTTTGTAAAAGTGTGTGTTATACCTCCTAAATGAAAAGTGATTTGTTCATGTCATACATGGAATGTGTAAAGGATGGTTTTAATAATCCTATGTAACATATATGAAATAGATATGATATTGTATTTATAAATAAACATATATATCAGTTTATTTTCATTTTTTTAATGCGACAAAGAATTGAAAGTAGAGTTCATACGTACGTACGGTCTATCGTTTCCATGAATGGTGCATTTCATTCCCTAACTCCAAATATTATGAATTATTATAAATACATATATAATGAATGTATATGATATTTTAATTATTTTTTACATGATGATTAAAACATGATCTAATTAATAATTATGACAAGTAACAAGTTAAAACATACTCGAAAAAATAGGTAATTGACACCCAAAATAGTGAAAATAATGAAAAATTATAAACAAACAGGTAATAAGATATTATAAATAGATAATATATTATATTATAAACATTAATATAGTTCTTTGATAAGTTATTAATACACCAAAACCCACTATACAGGAGGTTAAAATCTATTCATACAAAAGGAAACACAAGGTAAGAGATTTTCATCCATCTCTTTACATCTGTGAGATAAATGACATATTCTCAACCAGCTTCTTTTGTGTGGTCTATCGACTGACTCTTTTGATATATTATATCATGAAAACTTTTAATATTCATGGTATCCAAAACATTCATTTATTGTTATTCTTTCATGGGGATTATGATTCAAATGTTTCAAATTGTTATGGGAAACTTTGCAGTGTTTAAAGATTATTTCCCTTAAGAATGTGTTTAGGATTACCTTTGCAATCTCACTTTAATTTTTGATTGTTAATTTTCTCTTGAAAAAATCATTTTCTTAAGATCATTTTTATGGAAAATTACATTTGTACTAAATATCCATATTGGCATGCAATGGATATTATTTTTTCTAAACCGTATATCATTTTACATACGTTGTTCACTTTGATAATTATTTGATTAACTAGGGAATTATTGATAAATCTATATCATTTATTCAACACAGATATTTGATAAGGAACATTGTTAATGAGTAAATAGATTATTTGATATATGAGGAATGCTTTGAACAGACATGACATGGGTGGGGCCCAGTTATAGACAACCCCTCGATGCATCGGTAATCTCATAAGACAAATCAGTTGGCCAAATTGGATGGGTTTTTACCCGACATGTTATAAACCCTCTTCTGAAATGTATTAACGGTAAAGGTAACATGCACCTATGAAACATGGCATCAAATAATTAAGCATTTCACTCATTTATATTCTGTTATTATTTATCCATGAGATTTTTTCATTGACATATATATGAATTCATTCCATTCTTAGTTTATTGATTAAATAAAAAGTGTTTCAGTTTCTTATCTTTCCATATTGACATTTCCTTATCTACTTTTGTGAATGGAATGTTTTTTTAGTTATTTACCTTTTCATGTTGATTTTTCTCATCAATTCATTATTACATCTGCTTTAATTACCATTAGTAAGCATTTGAGCTCACCCTTATTATGTTTCCATTCCCCATGATATGAATATGAAATCATTGAATAAGCTTTCAGGGAGATTGTTCATCTCATTTTATTATGTATCATGTTTTTTTTCATTTCCTAATGTAATATGGGTATCGTGTATGCTGTCTGATTTTCCAAAAATGATAAACTAATCGGTCCTTTAGAATTTGATTCGTTGTAATCATTCCAATTTAATAATGTAATACACTGGATCCTAGATTTCTAGGGTCAAATAATTACATACAAAATCAAATACCCAAGTTAAACTAAATTGGTACCAAGTTCCTTTGGGCAGAGAAATTTGACAAAAATTTCAAGGATCATAAAAGAAGGGTTGTTAGGGTACCTATGATCACACTAGCTTATAGTGGAGAAGGGTTTTTTATCAATAGTGATGCATCAATGAAGGAGAGGTGATGAATTCTCATGTAGAATGATATGGTGATTGCATATGTCTCACGCAAATTAAAAATTAATGAGAAAAGTTGCCTAAATCATGATTTGGACGTAGAATCTATAATTCTTTCATTAATGATATAGAGGAAGTATCTATATAGTGAAAGGTTTGATATATATATATATATATATATATATATATATATATATATTTGAATGAAGAGAAGAAAACAGTACAAAAGCTTTCTTGGAAGATCACTGCCAACTGAAGCCAAAACAAAGATTAAGGGGGTTTAAAAAAATGGAGGTCAAGGGAGTCACCTTGAACGATGTTCACACACTCAAGGGGAAGAGAGTTTATACTGTAAAAAAGGACAAAGTCATCATCATGTATGTACCTCGATGTGAGAAAATCTGCCACATTGTTGGCTTCCCACCATGTGTGGAGAAAGTGAGTCCTTCTATCAATAAGGGATCTACGATGCCAGATATTATATGAAATATACTAGGGAGTTGTGGAGAGGTTTCTAATAGAACTGTACATAATTTTGAAATCCGTCTCAATCTCTGAGAGAAAAATATTCCGAGAAATGCAGAGCTGGATTCCCTGGAGAAGAGCCCAATCCTCCACCCAAGAGTGAGTCCCCACTCCCAAAATTAGCACAGAAAGTTGCAATAAAATAGACATCTGAGTCCCAAACAACACCTCCCCCACTCAGAACACCCAACAAGCATGATCCATTAGTATTAATCTTTAGCCCTACTGGGGGGGTTCCATCAAACCCAACGACCATCGAGAATGGTCCTCTGACCAGAAGGTTGATGTATTGGAATATTCAACAGGTACCTCAAACAAGGAGAATCTTCCCATTTTTTAATAAGCTTGCCCAGATCATAAATTAACCACGTATTTCCTAAAATCAAAGTCGTCCTGGAACTTGAAATGGCCTTGTACTGCAACCTGTTCCTTGCCTCCCAAATGCACAAACACCATGCAGATAAAATTTCTGTTCTTGCCTTCCGCTCAACGTTATTCCAATCCACTCCTTGAAACCACCATTGTAAAAAATCATGGACATGGGTAATCTGGAGAGAGACCAGAAATATCTCCCGTGGCTTGCCACACTGCATTTACCCACTCACTCTGGAAGAATAAGTGTATTGTCGTCTCAATGTAGGAGCGCTGGAAACAGAGGCATTTTGAAGCAATGTTAATTCCTTTCCTACACACCTTTGTGTCAGTCAGAATGGAGTGATTCCTCAACCGCCAATGGAGAAAGTTGTATTTCAGGGATAACTCTTTGCACCAAAGAAATTCATCCCAAACATCCTGGTCTAGAGAATCTTTGAGCGTCGATCTATATGCCTTAAGTGTGAAGGAACCTGTAGAAGAGGCATTGAAAGCGCACTTATCATGTTTGTTCGTGTTATGGGGGTTGTGTGTGCTGAACAGTAATACTGCAGCAACAGAACCCCAAACCCAATGCCAAGATCAATTGATTTATTGCCAATATATTACAGCGATTACAAACAGTGGAATACAACGCAAATAAATGACAAAGAGAGCAAGAACAAGATGATTTAATGTGCTTCGGTCCCTCTGGGACCTACTGCACGGCAAGAACACCACCCACGCACGCCATTTTATTAATAGCTCAAAAGAAATCAGTACAAGAACCGGACCAACCAACAAGACAGAAAACGAGCAGAAAAATTACAAATCTCAAATGGAAAAGAAATTGTAAACAATACTCACAATGTTGGACGACAACTGCTCCGACGGTCCTGATCGCTTCACGCGGATGACGAAAACGCAGCCTCCCGGATCTTGTTGAAGCAGCAGTGACTTGCTCCTCTCACGGTTCTGAAAATCGTCGCCAAAGGCCACACATCTTCCGTCGGGGAAGGGTTGTTGTCTCCACCTAGATTCGGCCGCAGGGTAGGCGTCGAAGGAGAACAACAGGCAAGGACGAGTGAACTCTAAAAGGGAGGTTTATGCACAACAGAACCAGCCAGGCGCTAGGATTCACTGAGGAAGATCAAAGCACACCGTTGTGAGAGAGCCGAAAAGCGAGAGGGTGAATCGATTCACTGCTTAGGGAAGAGACAGGCAGGGGCATTGAAAACCCCCTGCGAGCCTTCGAAACCATAATTGCATGCCCTATCCAGGGCTGCCACTTTCTGAAGCAGTGAAACAGAAACCCAAACAGAATGGGTATCATGAAACAGCCGGCACATATGATCAACGACCCATATTTAATCATCCAAAACAAATGGATTGCCAGCGTGTCAATCAGGAGCAAATAAAACAGCGGCGCAGGTTATAACAAATAAAGTATAGGTGCAACTGTTAAATGGCAACTGGAAAAAGCATATTAAATTACAATTTTAATATGAAAAAACTAATATGCTGAATTAAAAAAACTTAATTCACAAATCTCCATCATTTTCAATTAAAATTGGCGATGTTGTTGCACCTAACCAATGAATTGAATTGGGCAATCATGCTAAACAACCTAAGCAAAACAAAAACGACAATAAATGCTAGTCAACCTATTCACTACTTATGTCCAACATGTGTATCAATGTGATACACATTCGCCCTCATCAATCCATCTAAGCTACTGCTTAGACATGCTTAGAAATAAACCCTCTAAACATAAAGTAAATGCATATCTGCACTTACCTGAGCTGACTCCTGAGATCATGTAATCAAGGAAGTCTCGTACTACAAACTAGTACCTGCACACAAGCAGCAAACACAGTAGTACCAATCCTCAAAATGTAACACCAATACATGGTATGAACATAAACTCAACAGTTTATATGCAAGAAGTAGTAGCAAAGAAAACAACTCATGCAAAAGAAAGCAAATAAGCAAACAAAGCACAAGACTCCGAACAAGAAAACACTTACTTCAGCTAGATCTACGACAGATCCAGAAGAATCTCCACCTAAGGAGAAGACACTGCCTAGAACCGTGCAACAAGGGAAGACACCTCCTAACCTCAACCGTTGTAAAACCCATACAGCCCAAGTCCTAGAGCCAACTCAAAACCAAGAAGAAACAAACCTAGCAAACAAGAGCAGCCCGCTACCGACTTAGGGAAAACTCATCTCAGTCTAGCCCGATGACATCAAGCACTTAATTCCTAGGTACCCCCATTTGATGTCATCAAAGAGATACCAGCAGTACCGTCATGAAGTTTGGTGGTTAGTCAGACATCTCCCCATGAACCTGCTTCTCAAACCACTGTCCAACACCTTACTACCCTCATACCTGGTTACCCGAGAAGACCGACCCTCCTAGGACACGAAGAAGGAAGACCCAGAGTTGAACCCACAACTTTGCCCCACTGAAGCACACTAGACAAAAGCACAGCCTAAACCAAGCCAACAAGAGAGGTTCCTCAAAACCGGGTACCACTGCAAAACACATGCAGTCCCAAGAGTCCTGAGGGCAAACTCTAAGCCTACGAGTACACCGGTGATCCAAGAACAGCCCACTACCGACTAAGAAATTTCATCTCAGTCTAGCCCCAACGACATCTAGGAACCACCTAACATTGCTTAAAGAGATCCCGACAGAACCGCCATGCAGCTCGATCATCACCGAACCTATTCACATGACACCGTCACTTTACACACTGCTCAGGCTCAATCACCACTCGAAGCGGGTCACACCTAGAGACACTAGCCCAAAACCATGAAATACCAGAGGAACAAAACAATGAGCTAATTACCAGCTCACTCTCCTAAGGCTAAAGGCAGTAATAGGTGAACAAACAGACATACAGACTGTGCCACACACCCCACTGCTTACCGATACTCTCTGCCCAGACCAAACTCACACAAAACCCCTCCTAGCCCAAAACACGAGACAAAACCTGACAACCGCACGCTGCCAGGGTCTCTACTAGGGCAGAAAAAATAGGGAAAGAAGGCAGATTGCACAACACTGTAAACAGGACAGAACAAGACAGTTTTAATAAAACTGTAACCAAGGTGCAACAAACGAGTTCAACAGTACTGTAAGCAAGATGCTGGAAACCAATTATAACAAGGTGTAAGCAGGGAAACAGGTTCAACATCACTATAAATTAGATAGGAGACAGTACAACATGAGCAACAATAATGCAAAATTCAACAGCAGTACATATTATCAATCAATGGCAGCAGATTGTAATATAGTAGGCCAAATTGCATATTCAGGGGCAGCAATCGTTAACGGTGGACAAAAGAAAATCAAAATGGCTCTGTAACCACATGTTATGGGGGTTGTGTGTGCTGAACGGTAATAGTGCAGTGACAGAACCCCAAAACCAATGCCAAGATCAATTGATTTATTGCCAATATATTATAACGATTACAAACAATAGAATACAATGCAAATAAATGACAAAGAGAGCAAGAACACGATGATTTAACGTGCTTTGGTCCCTCTAGGACCTACTGCACGACAAGAACACCACGCACGTCATTTTATTAATAGCTCAAAAGAAATCAGTACAAGAATCGGACAAACCAGCAAGACAGAAAACGAGCAGAAAAATTACAAATCTCAAATGGAAAAGAAATTGTAAACAATACTCACAATGTTGGACGACAACTGGTCTAGCGGTCCTGATCGCTTCACGCGGATGACGAAAATGCAGCCTCCCAGATCTTGTTGAAGCAGCAGCGACTTGCTCCTCTCACGGTTCTAAAAATCGTCACCAAAGGCCACACATCTTCCGTCGAGGAAGGGTTGTTGTCTCCACCTAGATCCGACCGCGAGGTAGGCGCCGAAGGAGAACAACATGCAAGGACGAGTAAACTCCAAAAGGGAGGTTTATGCACAACAGAACCAGCCAGGCGCTAGGGTTCACTGAGGAAGACAAAAGCACACTGCCGTGAAAGAGCCGAGAAGCCGGAGGGTGAATTGATTCACTGCTTAGGGAAGAGACATTGAAAACCCCCTGCGAGCCTTCGAAACCATAACTGCATGCCCTATCCAGGGCTCCCACATTCTGAAGCAGCGAAACAGAAACCCAAACAGAATAGGTATCACAGCACAGGTGGACGGCGAGCATGAAACAGCCGGCACACATGATCAACGGCCCATATTTAATCAGTCAAAACAAATGGATTGCCAGCCCGTCAATCAGGAGCAAATAAAACAGCAGCGTAGGTTATAACAAATACAGTATAGGCGGAACAGTTAAATGGCAACCAGAAAAAGCATATTAAATCACAATTTTAATATGAAAAAACTAATATACTGAATAAAGAAAACTTAATTGGCAGTTTTTTTTTTTTTTGACAAAGGAAAATGATATATTAATCATGAAAATCAGCAGTTACAATCTCATGCAACCAAGAAGGGAAATGGTCAAGCCAGAGGTGCTGCGCGACGGAAGATCTAAAAGACGCCAGGTGATGGGCAACTTCATTTCCTTCCCTTTTGATGAAATAAAAGGCGCATGCTGTGAATCTTTGACTGAGGGACTAGATTTTCCGGATTTAGGAGTCCAAAAGATTGGAGGCCCCCCCTCATTATTCCTGATAATGTTGATGATGGTGAGGCAATCCGATTCAATGTGTATGGTTTCCCATCCAAGATCTTTTGCAAAAGTCGACCCAGCAAGGACAGCGAAGGCTTCAGCAACAACGGGCTCCAAAAGAGCGTAGTGACATTCATGTTTGGCAGCAATGATATGACCTTGATGGTTCCAGGCCAGCAGTCCAATTCCAACGAATTCATCTGTGGAGAGCGATGCGTCAACGTTAATCTTGAGAATCCTTTCCGGGGGCGGGCACCACCGTGAGCCCGCTATGTGAGTGTCAAAGAGCCCATGACGGTCAGATGTCTGATTCCACCCCTTAATTGGCAGTTCATGAGAGAAATCTGCTGGAAAATGGCAAGCTGGTCCTTATCGAGCACAGCCTAGATGAAAGCAGGATACTCGCTGGCTTGACGGAACGAGATATGTGGAATTGGACAACCTGGAAATCAAAGCGTACTTCCCGCCTAATTATCATGAAAGAAGCTTAAATCACCTCACCCAATGATCCAAAAAGAATTACGTTTGATATTAGGAATATGCGCCAGGATTTTTTTTCAAAATAGTCGAGGCATTCTTATTCGGAGTTTCCAGGGCGTCTTCATATCTTCCGGTAATAATCCTTTCCCGCAACGAGCACCTTTCAACCGCCTCCCAAGCCAGTCTGGTATGTAGGAAATTCATCATATCAGAATCACTACACACTCCAATACCCCCCTCCTCTATAGGGAGCACCATTCTGGACCAGGACGCCCAATGGAATCTGCCTTCCGAAAGGTATTCCCAGATGAAAGGGTTAAATAGATTCTCAATATTTTTTATCACAGATTTTGGGATGTTGAGGACTGATAAAACGTGCATGGGGATTGAATAAAGAACACTATTCAGAAGAGTGATCCTTCCTCCAGATGAGAGGAAGTAGTTCTTCCAGTTGTTAATCCGAGAGGTGATCTTCCCCACCACCTTGTCCAAGATATGGATCTGCAGCCTCCAGTCCGTGATTAAAGCACCTAAGTATTCCGTCGGGAGACATTTTTCGAGATACCTATGATGGATTCGAGTTTGTTAACACGGTTCTCTAGGCAACACCTTGAAATAAAAACACTGCTTTTATCCCAATTAACAAGTTGCCCACTATGATTATAGTAGTCTGTAAGAATATTATTGAAACCATATATAGATTTTGGGATACCGTTGAGAAAACCCATCATTTCAACAGAAAACATCAAATGGGACACACCTTGAAAATTGGCCCTACACCTGAGGGATGGATCCCCCCCTCTTTCATTTTGGCATTGATAAATCTGTTTAGAACATCTTCAGTCAAGACAAACAAGCTTCTGGACAAGGGGTAACCTTGTCTAAGACCATGCATAGACTTGAAATTTCATCTTCTTCTTCCCAATAAATAAATTTAGAACCAAGGAGAACAAAAACATCTGAAAAGAAGATCCATATCCCAAGCTGAGAAACCCATGCAATTCAGCACCTTTAAGATAAAACTCCACTCGATCTTTTCATAAGCTTTTTCCATGTCCACTTTGACACCGATGTTCGATCCTGGAGATTCTTCTCTTATGCTAGCCCTATAGCACCTTGAATGGACCTGCCCCTTACAAATCTATGTTGTTCCTCTAAAACCCAAGAAGGAAGGTGATTATCAATTCTCCTGTTGAGCACACTTGCTAAGAATTTGTAGGAGAAGTTTCACGTACATATAGGCCTGAAATGAATTAATGAATAAGGGTATTTTAACTTGGGAATCAACATAAGGGTGGTAGCACTAGTCACCGGGGGGAGGCTTCCCCCTCTAAAGAATTATTTCACTGCATCAATCAGATCTTTCTTTACAATACTCCAACAAGCCGCATAAAAAGAACCTGGAAAAACATCCAGCCCTAGAGAGCCCTCCAAATTGAGCCAAGAAACTGCTTCCCAATTTTCTTTTTCCCTGGGAATGTATTCAAGAAATTGTTTGTGCTTCCCTAACACCAATCTAGGAATATAGTCAAATATAGAAGCTTGACCTCTTTGAGTCCCAGCCTGCATGGAAGGATTAGGGCCTGCAAGAAGTGAATGAAAAAGGGCTTCGGCCATACCTCCTACCACCTCAATGTCATTAGAGTAGGTCCCATCTTCAAGGTAAATTTTGGTATTATTGAATCATTTACTTTCTTTGATACATTCATGAAGTTATCTAGTGTTCATGTCCTGCTTTAAGCCATGTTTCTTTGGCCTTCTCAAAAGAATGTCATTCTTGAGCAAGAAGCAACTCTTCTAGAGAACTTTTCTTGTGGAGAAAACAACTAAATACATCTTCATCCCATCTTTCTTCAATCCTGGTTTCACACTATGCAATACCAATTTCTATATTTTCCAGCACTTACTGTGATGTGTTGAACCTTTTTCTCCAGGAATGCAGATCCTTTCTCAGCCATTTTATTTTATTTTAGAGACCTGACTAAAAAAGTCCCTGAATAGGCTTGTTCCAAGATGTAAGCACCTCCTATTGGAACCCATAAATGGAAGCCCAACTACTGGAATAGAAAAACCTCTTTTCCTTGACATCTATGGATTCAATATTCACAAGAATTGGAGAGTGACCTGAAAGAACTCAAGCTAGGTGAGTGACCGAATCTCTATGGTAGTCAGAAATAGCTTGTAAGTTTGCAAAGCACCTATAAAAACGGAACCTAGTATGTTTGTGACCTCTTTGATTGTTGCACCAAGTGAATTTATCTCCAGAGTATCTCATATATTTTAATCCATTATTAGCTGCAAAGTAGGAGAAGTCCTGACATGACATCCTGCAAAAAGTAGCTCCTCCTTTCTTCTCCGAGGGCTTAGGAATGGCATTAAAATCACTTCCCACAAACCAAGAAGAAGATCCTGGGTCAAATCTTCCAAGGCTTTTCCAAAGTGACTCCATTTCCAGAACAACACACTTGGTATAAATTAATGAGACAAAACAATGATGCATACCCACTGAGATTTTGGTGGTTAAAAACTGATCTGAGGCCCCGACAAATTCCACTGTAATGTTGGAGTTCTAGAAAATCCATATGTGTTAATTATCTAGATGACCATGCAAAAAGCTGCAGATCCTCATTCTGTTGGAAAAAATATAAATCTTTGGCTCCTTCTGTTTTGGCTCTAAAACATCCACAAGAGAAAGATAGTGTTTGATAATATTTTTGGAAATGAAATTTGACTTCACCCATGACCCCATACCATGGGAGTTCCATATCAGAAAATTTAACATTGAGGTGAGTGGTTTCTAAGGTTGGAGCCCGACGCCATAGGCTTTGACATTTTCTTTGAGAGGAAGGACACTGAATATTGCTTGAGTTTGGTTTTAGAGTGGGTGCGCACTCCGGAAATCAGAATAGAACCTGAGAGAGCTGAGAAAGCTACGGGAACCTTCTTTTGAGAAAACTTTATAGCTACCTCCGACACAGAAGGAATAGAATGAACTAGCTGCTCCCCTATAAGAAATATAACTTGGGACATTGACAACTTGAGGAGATACTATTGAGTCCTTCACCTTTGAAGAGTCCACAAGCTTTCCCTTGGAGAAGGACCAGTCCGAGTCCACCAACTCTTGAGAATCCTGAGAGGAAGAGCTAGAGGGAGGTGGAAGTAGAGACATCACCTGATTTGAATGTCCTAGATATCTGAAGAAAAAATCTTGGACTGGAGACAAGAAGATGGCATCACTACTACTCTGAAACAGAACCCTGGGAGAGACTGGCCAATCCTGGTTAAACCCCTCTCTATGAGAAGAGGATTCGATGTCTTATAATGGATAAGGGCATGGCAAGAGTACGGATAATCGTCCAGGGGAGATCATTCTGAGCCTCATGCTCTATAATAGGTTTTATAGCCCAGGGAGAAGAAGGATAACCCTCCCTAGCAATAGGGGCTGAGTCCACCTTCTTCTGAACAAGCTCGGGAGATTCAACCCTAGCACTAGGGGCCGTGACCACACTCTTCTGATCATGCTTAAACTTGATGGGGCCTCCGTTCATAGATTACAAGGGAGAAGTATGACCGAAAAATGGGGAAACAATATTTTTTGAAGAATCCACCTCCAGTTCCTGCATATAAGAAGCGAATCCCCGTGGAGATAGAAAAACGAGAAGTAACTGGGGGGAGGGATACACTATCTCTTGAGACCAGTCGAACATCCCTTACACCTGAAGGTTGATCCAATCTGGGAGAGGTTGGGAAAGATCCATTTCAACACATAGCTGAGCAACTGAAGATTCCTCAAAGAGAATAGTGCCTTCTGAAGCACAAAGGAACCCCCAATAGAATCACCAATGGCACATAGGAGAGAGATGTTCTAAAATGGTAGCGGCATGCCGAGGAGGTTGATCCAAACTGCTGTACGACGAGAGTCCCAACCGTTGTGAGTCTCCATTGCCCAATGAGAAAGAGAGAACCGCCTTCTGCCAACATATCTGGGCGCTGAACTCCAAGCCTGAGTGAAATCTTCCAGAGAATACAACACAATGCAGAAAGGCTTCTGGTTCAAGATCGAGCCGCGGGCTGGGGAACTCATACCCTAGGAAGAGAGAAAATTCCATAAAAGCATGAGAGGGGGATTTTCCACGCCAAACTGTGTCACCAACGTCCATCTGAGGAACGGGGAAGCTTCTTTAAAAGCCTAATCCGGAATAACCAATTCTGGGCTGGAACCACTTGAATCTTTGACCAGAATGCTCGAAGATATTTCGGGGAAGCAAGGCCGGGAGAAGAGGGAAGATCGACAAAGTGTGTCTCTGAAGGATCCCCCAAGGCGATGCTCCCCTCGGAAGTCTGGGGACCACCGGGGAGGGAGGAGGTTCCGCTACCGATGAAGGCTCTGGAGGGCGGGGTAGAAAACCAGGATCCATCAGAGCAGTGAACGTCACCTGGGAAGAAGCGGCCGGAGAGGAGGCAACATTCCAAAATCGCGGCAGCGCATGGGGTGCGTTCTCTTACCAGAACCCATTCACATTTTTTTATTTGATATATATATATATATATATATATATATATATATATACACATATATATAATAAAATCATGAAGTTTATATTAACATGTAAAGAGTTAAATATGTACCAAATGAGATGTTTGGAGTGGATTAAAGATTATGAATGCTTAATACATTATCACCCAATAAAGTAAAACAAGGCGACCGGTGCTTTGAGTCGAAAGGATCGTGTTAGTTTTTTTATGATGAGGATTGAAAGAGATCAAATACTAATGGATTACAAAAATATGGATCTTGAAATCACGAGGAAAGGGGAAAGATCATATCTTTCTTAGATAAAATTTCAATCATCCATTTATGTGAGGAATTGAGATATGTAATAGGAATATGTGGAATTACAAAACAAGGTGGGGAATATTCTTGAGTTCAATCATGATTGTGATGGAATGATATTGTTTAGGAATAGAAGTATGTGTTCTATCAATGTCATATTTGGAGATGGAGTTGTTGTATGAAGTTCATAATTCATAATTCTCCATTCATCCAAGATGTATGAAGATGTATTAATATCTAAAAGAGTATTTTTTGTGGGTCAACGTGAAAAAACGATATTGCGGATTATGTATCTTCTTTTTTGGTATTTTTTCAATTAATGATAATATAAAAAATTATAATGGGATTTTATAACCATTACCTATAAATTAAAGGAAATAGGAAAACATCACCACATATTTTTCTTTCAAACTCCCCCAAAAACAAAAGTCCAAAATACTATTTGGGTTGTAGTTGATTACCTTAAAAATTAAAAACATTTCATTTATATAAAATAATATTTCACTCTTTTCCATATTTCTAGGATCTATATTAATGATTTGATATGGTTTCATTGGGTACAACATTCTATTATATTTGATCATGATCTGAGGTTTTCCTCAATATTTTGGAGAAGTCTTGAAAAAGATTTGATTGTGGAGTAGAACATTTGCATTGCATATTATCCTCATACATGGGATCAATCTAAGAGGGATATTTAAAACCTAGAATGTATGTTTATATATTTTTCTCTGGATTTCAAAAGTGGTTGTGATCAACAACTTCCTCTAGTTGACCTTTCTTATAACAATCATTTTCCATCGATCATTCGGATGGATCCTTATTAATACCTCTATGGAAGTAAGTGAAGAACTACAATGTAAAGGGATGAATTTAGAGAAAAAAATATATTAGGACATGATATCTCTAAGAAAAGGGTATAAAATGTAATAACCATTCAGAATCAGATTTGGGAATCTCAAATTCAATAGAAATGTTATGATGACAATCAGCATCGAGATCTAGATTTCAATGTTGGTAACAAGGTATTCCTATGAATATCTAGTTAGAATAATGTTACCATATTATGAATTAATTGTATATTAAGCCTTATATATATCATTCCCTTTTATATTATTGTCATATCAGGATGATAGCTTATCTCTTGACACTCCAACTAAACCTCTCTAAGGTTAATGATGTGTTCCATGTATATATTTTTCAAAAGTACATACCTGATACTTCACATGTACTAAATTCATAGGTTGTATTTTTGTAGAATGATCATTCTTATGGGGAAAATAAGTGGAGATTTTGGATCAAAGAGATAAAGTTTTGTGGATGAAGACCACACCCCTTATCAATTTTTTGTAGTGAAATCATAAATTTGAGGAAGATATGTGGGAACCCGAGGATGTGATGAGTCAAAAGAAACATCATTTCATTGTATCGAAGTAATGGAATATCAAGGATGAAATTCCTATAAGGTATGTAGAATGTGATACCTCAATATTTTAGAGTATATTTCTCATTAAATAAAGTTGATGTGTTTGATAGCTTTCTTTACACACAATGAGTTTAAATGAATTGCGATACACTATTCTTAAAAGTGAATGTTTTCACCTAGCCATTAGATTCAAGGGTATGAAAACAAATAACAATATTATTAAAAACATGTATAATATTTTCCATTTAAAAAATATTTATCAATTCTTGGGGAAAAAGTACTAAATTTTAAATGATAAAATTAATATCATTTTATGATAAAATATCAATTTTCAAAGTATTTTATTTTTCTATATATTATATATTTTAGTAACTAGTAAACTATTATCTTTATGAAAAATATTGGAATTTAATGTTAAAAAACTGAATAATTATTAATGCATTTATTATCAATTTTTCAGCAGTGGAGATAAAATCAATTTAAGGTAAAAGGTAGTATTCATCACAAAATTGTTTTTATCTGCATAGTGAATTTTTATCATAGTATATCAAATTAATATTTATTTATGAATGGTTTTAATGTAATTTTTATATCATTTATTCTATAATATATATTAACATTCATCCAATGTTTGTTACTAAGACTATAATGAGAATGAAAACATTTATATGCATAAAAATATGTTTTCTCTAAATATTATGTTTACTTGTTTTGTTCTCAGATATTAGAAATAATTTCAATCAATTGTAGGAATTGAATTTTTTAAAATGGATTCCACATTTGAAATCATAAAAAATAAAATTATGTTATATTTTTAACTTAATTTTTTTCATAATGAATAGGAACCGTGGAAAAAATCATTTTACCATGGTAAGAGATAAAAGGGTTAATAGAGGGGTTACCAAAATAGAAAAGGATTAAAATATCTCAAAAAACATTATTTAATTTGGTTAGGTAATTTTATTTCAAAATTACACTTATTATTTTATAATTTATGTTTATTTGGGGCGTCTTTCCCATGAGAGTGACATTATTATATTTTGATGTTCATAATAATTACTAGTTTTTCATCCACCTCACTTATAAATTAGAACCCCAAATTCTCACTTATTAACACCACTTTATCCCTATATATTGACTAATATCTGACTATGCGCTCTCCCAACATCCTTATCGATGACCTTGAGGTTATATTTTTTCCAAAAGACCCATCCAATAACCCTTATGTTTCTTTTCAAAAGTGGATACTCGAAGAAGAGGTATATGTTCTTACCAAAAAATTTCATGTATATTTCATCTTAAAACTCCTGAAAATGTTATATAACCATATTTATGTGATGGAATAAGTATATATAATATTCATAGTATTTTTATATTAATGGTATAGATATTTTTTGTCTTCTTCCCTTCTATTGGAAGATGATAACGTTGATTGTGAATAAGTTTAGACTACCTCCATGAAGCAATGTGATTTTTTATTCATTTACTATTTACATTCATGGTAATAAGGGTATATTTGAGGAATATATATGATATTTATGTGATAATTATGATTCTATAAATATGAATTATTGTGTACCTTTATTTCATTCCATCCATCGAAAATTGAAAACATCACATGTGTGTACGTACAGACTATCATCTCCAAGAAGTGATGTAATTAATTTTTCATCAATGATTTATATGAATGGTTAAAAAAATGGTATATATGAATAAATATGATAAATGTGAAAATATAATCATACCAAAGATGATGAAACCATGATAATGGTACAAGTATGGGAAAATTCAACCTGAAATATGCATGGAAAACAGACCAATTTTCACCTGAATATAATTTTAATGAAAAATTATTAATAAAATGATACGTAGAAATTATATAGAAATCATATATAGTATGATTTATTTTAATATGTTTATTTGATAAATTTATATTAAATATATATTTATTATAAATGAGGCTTGAATGAATATGAAAAAAAAGACCTAAGGTATGGGTTCGTTATCTCAATATTTTTTTATTGAGGAATAATTTATGTTATGCACAAATGTATGTTTATATGGTTTATGTACTACCCCTTTGACATAATATATCATGATTCTATTTATATTTATGGTATATAATGTTTCATTTTAACTTAATTATTTCAAGGAGATTGTGATTCCATAGTTACCAAAGAGGTAAGAGTTTATGTTAAAATCTCATTTCTTTTCAGGATTATCTAGGTTAAATTGTCATTGAGATAAATCATATGATCCTTATCCTTTAAACCTAATTTATTTTCTTTCCCTCTATTAATTGATATAATATTCATGATTTTTTACAAATTTCTCTCTTTGTTACTAAAAATAATAAGGAAAATGTTTTTAAGAAAAGACAACCCTATTTCCCCGTTAGTAGATGAACTTATTCATCCAATTTTATATTCTTAAAAAAAATTGAAATATTTTAACAATACTTGAAATGTTTTAAAATTTTCATTTTTTACACCATTAATTTTATTTGAGAAGACTTAGGAATCATTTTATAAATTTTCCAAACAAGTTATTTTTGAATTTCTTTAACAAGGTGTTCAAAGATTCATTATTTAATGTTTATCGAATGAAAATATTTTCCCACAGCCACGACTATTCATTCATTTAAAAATTACATTATTAGTTTCCATGGATATTATCAAAGGAATTTTTTCTCTAAATATTATGGTAATATTTATTTTTTTATAAATACTAAATGAAAATGATGTTTTCCTATTGTTTAAAGAAATGTTCTGATTTTCTTTTAAAGGCATTTTTCATCTTGGTCAACTTCCTTTAAAGACTATTATACTTCACTAGGGATATGTTCTTATGATACCATCCACATTATTTATCTATATGGATTATGATAATGATATTTTATGAATGTTTTTATGAAACTAATTGCATTACATGGGTTAATTATGTTATCATGAAGTCATTATTATTATCCCCCTTGTTTTAATGATCACAAAATCAAGTTTCTAATTATATTAATAAGTTTTATGTTTTCTGTTAGAATTTTATATTATGCAATAGATTGAATAAAATTTTCTATGTATGACCCTTCGTTGAGGTTGAGAAACCGTCAAGATGAGTCACCACCAATGACGACTCAACACCAACCATATGACACCGCCGTCGCCTATGAGTCATGGTTGACACAACACACCTCCAGCATAGAAAAATAGTAATATACTAAAATGACATGCCATTTTGTTTTCATACCATTAGAATGAAATTTTGACAAAGTATGAGACACCACCAGCCCGAACTTCTATCAAAGGGGTCATCACCAGAAGGATGACTCACTGTCAGCTGAGTCACTGCCAATGCATAATTTTTTATAAGTATAAAATTTCACATCTCTAGTAAAATTCACCGACAAAATTGTAACATTGTTCCAAATACTTGTCACCAGGCTTAGACATCACCATCCGAAGACATCGCTGGCCTAAGACACTGCTAGAACGAGAAACCGCTAGAACAAGACACCTCAAGAACAAGACACCGCCAGACGTTGATTCTCCATTCCAAGACTCACCGTCACTGTTTCTCTACTTATTCTTTTTTGAATTAATTTCTCTTACAAATAGTTTATTTAATTTAATACCAAGTGATATTTTAATGGTTGTTTCTTAATGAATAGATAAAATACATTAAAGGACATGTTAGCCCTGAGTACAATGATGTAGAATATCTGGATGCTCACATGGTTGCTCATGCATGCTACTGATAAAATTAGAAGTAGACTCCCTTATGTGCAAGAAAAAAGAGTGTATGTAGTGAGCACTAAAAGAGGAACATGTTGAAATCTGTACAAAAAATATGATATTTGTAGATCATTATGAGAATATACACGACTACACTTGACCGGGGAATCTGAAGATCATTAAACATCCAAATCCTTCTTCTATTCAATAACAAAAGTGTCTACCACACTCTGTTCTACTGAATTTTTTATGAGAACTTGACTCGAGATAAACTGAAAATAAAAATCAATAGTCACAATGTGCACTTCATAATAAACCGATCATCTCTATCCCTTCATAATTTTAGATTGCTTAAATTGATTATTTATTTTCACATTATGAGCGTGTATGTGTATTTCTCTATTTATTTCACAAAACATTATCTCCTGATATAATAGGAAGATGCATAAATATCTTCTTAACTATTTTTAACCTATACTCATATGGTAACTGTGGAAGAGGTCCTGTGTGATCTGTTGTTTTTATTCTCCAACAATTAACGGTGGAAGAGGCCCTATTTGGTTTGGACAATTGTATAATGTTGTAAAACCTGATCAATGTTGTGGATCAAACTGTTTATTTATATGAACTGCTTGGTGGTAGGTCATAACCATGTATATAGTAGTAAGTCTCAGCTTGATATTGAACCTATAGTATTCAAAATCTCCATTGCATGTTTTATTTTATTTATTTTTAATCTATTCTTGGAAAATGAATTTTTTTTAAACTGTAAACAAAATCAATAATTTGATAGTTAACCTTAATTAGTGTTTTTATAATATTTTAATTAAGTAATTTTTTTTAAATGATTAGTTAATATTTTATATTATTTTATCTGAGACCTAATCAATCTTCTAAAAAATCTTTTGAATGATTGAAACTTATAACGATCTTCCATTTTGGTTAACTGGGCTAATTTAAAATAAATTTGGGGAATCAATTTTAATCCATTTTGAACATAAATTTTTATTGGGTACTTAATTCACCCCCACCCCTCTTGCAATAGTCACTCTAGCCAAATTTTGGTATTAGAGTTGTTAATTACTGGTTTCAATGTTTTCAAAACTTTTCATCTGTGATTTTTGTTATGATTTAAAGATCATAAATTTCTATTATTTATATAATTATCTCTTTAAATGGATAATATTCATAAAGGTTATTCTAATAATAGACCTATCTTCTTCAATGGTAACATTTATTCTCAATTTAAAATCAATATGGAAATTCATATTGAGAGTATGTGTTTTGAAATTTAGACTTCAGTAGAAGATAAATATGAACTGCCTTCTACTTCTAGAAATTATTGTGATGATTCTAAAAAGCATTATTACAATAATAATTGTAATATAATGAATCCCTTTGTTATTCCTTAGGAGATGATGAATTTAATAGAATATTTTCTTATAAAAATGCATATGAAATTTTGAATATTTTATCTATTTCACATGGGGGGGAACAACTAATGTCATGGAGATGATAGTTAAAATATATAATATTAAGTATGATAACATTAAGATAAATCCTGATGGACCTATTTCTATCATGTACCTTAGGTTCATTGAAGTTGTGAACATAATGATCTCACTTGGTAATCCTATATCCGATAAGGACTAGATCATGTGACTGCTTAGATGTTTACAAGAAAAATAGAGAGGAACATTTATCTCCATTATAGATTTCATTGATATCAAAAAGATACATGTCATAGGGTTTATTAGTAAACTAATGATGGATTAATAAGAGTTAAAGGTCAACTAGGAAGATGATGTAGATCCAAAGAAAAAATTTATAGCCTTTATGATTGTTGCAACTGAACAAAAGGAAAAGGAGAATATTCAATGTGGTATTTTATGTGACAGTGAGCCACTACCAGATAGTGATGAGGGGATACCCCACCTGGCCAGATGTTTTAAGAATATTTATTAGAAGAAAAATGTTTCTATAAAGACGAATTATAAGGTGAAGTATGATTCTAAGGGAACCTAGAAGAAATATTGGAAGAAAGATGAAAATGAGGTTGTCTACTATGAATGTTGAAGGAAAGGACATGTGAAATATGATTGTCCAATGTTAAAGTACAAAAAAGAGACATGATGACATGCATATAAGGTTCAAGAAAGCAATGAAAGCAACATGGAATACTTCTAAGGATATCTCTAGTGATTCTGACTCTTCTCCTGAAGAAAAATATGATAGAGCCAATATGTTCTTTACAAAAAAAGTTATTGAGGTACAAACTGTATCATTTGTAAATATTTCTAATAATTCTGAGAAGGAACATAATGATTATGACATGGATTAGGAGAAAATGTTTGAATACTTTTCTATTATGGAAGATACATTTAATTAACTTAAGGATAAGTACAATTTTCTTAAAAGACAACATTATGTATATGCTAATATTAAATATAACTTATATGATGAGAAGTAAAAGAATGCTCTATTTCTAAAGGATAATACTGAAAATTATCTCTAAAATGAAAAACTAAAGAATGAAATGGAGAAATTCACTAATGGTAAAGAAACCATCCCAAATATTTTAGGAAAGCCAGTTTCACCTAAATATGTTACAGGTCTAGGATATCAACCTAGACAAAGAACAGTAGTAAAGAGTACTTTTGTGCCTAATTCAAAACTTCAATGTTCTAATACTACATATTTTCCCAAAGGACCTAAAAAAGTCTTCATTTTAAAATGTATTCATTACAGTTACAGGTAATCTATCAAACAAATGTGGGTTTCTAAATCCTTAATTACTAACATATCTCGACCCAAAAAAATATTGCTACCCAATTCATTTCATGGACAAATTATTTTTTGTAGGAAAATAGATTGAAGACTTCCTATAGAAGTCTATAGTATTTGGATAGATTTTTTCAAGACATATGATAGGATATTATTCTTGATTCAAGGTCCTCATTAAGTTTGATGGTGGTCATGTCACCTTTGGTGATAATTCTATAGGGAAATAATCAGCCTTGGCCTAATCGGTAACAATAATTCTGTTTTAATATCTAATGTATTATTTATTGAAGGTTTGAAATATAACCTGGTTAGTATTTCACCATTATTTGATGATGGTTTTTATGTTAAATTTGAGAAAAAATATTTTAATGTTTATGATTCTAAAAATGATTTAACTTTTACTACTTTAAATAATGATAATGTTCTTGTTGTTGATTTGAATTCCTTAATTTCTCAAAATGTCTCCTACTTGAGTGCTTTTAACAAAGAATCATGGATTTTCATAGGAGACTAGTCCATTTAAATATTAAATAAATTGGGAAACTTATTAGGAAAGGTTTAGTTAGGGATATACCTAATCCTGAGTTCCCAAATGATAAAATTTGAAGCCCCTGTCAAAAAGGGAAGAAACATAAAATTTATTTTAAATTAAAGGAATAAGTGTCAACTTCTCAACCTATTGAGTTGGTTTATATGGATTTATGTGGACCATATAGAGTTTCTAGTTTAAATAGGAATCACTATTTCTATGCACTACTAGATGAATTTTCTAGGTATACTGTGTATTCTTTTTAGCTCACAAAACCGAAGCCAAAATTTATTTCAAAAAGTATGATAGATATCTATCAAACCTAAGTGGATAGTGAATTAAGAACCTAAGAAGTGACCATGGTCATGAGTTTGAAAATCAGGACTTTGAATCTCTTTTCTCACAAAATGGATACACTCATAACTTCTCTACTCCTAGGAACCCACAATATAATGGAGTTCTTGATAGAAGAAAAATAAATTTACATGAAATTTTCTTAGACTATGTAAAATGAGTATGATCTAACTATTTATTTTTTGTCAGAGGATATGGATATAGAATGATACATCATAAATAGATTTTTATTATAATTTTTTTTAAAAAGACCCCTTATGAGATTTGGAACAATAGAAAGCCTATGGTTAATTACATTAGAGTTTTTTATTGAAAATTATTTTTTCTTAACATTAAGGATAATCTTGAAAAAATATCCTCTAAAAGTAATGAAGGAATTTTCTTAGGATATTCAATTTCTCGTAATGGTTGTAGAGTTTTTAATTAAAAAAACTATGGAAGAACCTATTCATGTAAAATTTGATAAGAAAGAACCACATGAGTCTAATACCACCCTAGAAAACCTTAGGGATGATTTATAAACTTTGAATTTAAATTATAAACATTCTGATTCTATTTTCAAGCTGCCAAGAAATTCATCCAGTTCTGAAGTATTTCAAGAACTTCTTGAACCTGATCCTATAAAAAAACCTGATGTGACTATCCCTACTTTTTCTAGAGCTGTTAGAACTCTTAAATACCATCCCATGGATGTTATTGTATAAAATATAGAAAAAGGTATACATAAAATAACTTCACTTAGAAATCAGGCTGAACATCAAGAATTATTGTCTTAGATTGAACCTATGAACATCAATAAATCTATTAATGATGAATTCTTGGTGATGTGAATGTAAGAAGAATTAAATCAGTTTGAAAGAAACTAAGTATCAGGACTTGTAGATATACCCAATGAAACCTTGACTATAGGAACTAAATGGTTGTTTAGTAATAAGGTAGATGATTCTGGAATAATAGTTAGAAACGATTCAAGACTTGTTGCACATGGTTATTATCAAGAAGAAGGAATAGACTATGAGGAAACCTTTTCACAAGTTCTCATACATTAGTCCATTAGAATCCTGATTTCTTATGCATCTCATTTAGATTTCAAACATTATAAAATTGATTTCAATAGTATATTTTTGAATGGTTTAATAGTTGATGATTTTTTTGATAAACAACCCCCTCATTTCAAAATCCTCATTTTCCAAATTAACTTTTCTAATTAACTAAATATTTATATTGTTTAAAAATGGATCCTAGAACTTGATATGATAAGCTCGTAAATTTTCTTATTTCAAAAGGATTTTCAAAAGGTATAGCTGACCCTACCATTTTCATAAAATTAATTTCAAAATATGTTTTAATTTTCCAAATTTATTTTGATGATATTATTTTTGGATCTTCCTAAAATTATCCTTGTACTGGTTTTTCAAAAATGATGCAAAATGAATTTGAAATGAGTTTGATGGGTTAACTTAAGTTCTTTATATCATTTAAAATATTTCAAAATAAATAAAAAGTCATTTTAAATCAAAGTAAACATACCAACTATATTTTAAACCATTTTAGAATGGATCAAACTAATAGTAGTGATATTCCTATGATTAACACCTATAAATTGGATGTCGATGAAGCTGGGAAACTAGTTGATCAAACCAGTTATAGAGGTATATTTGGAATTCTTCTATACTTGACTACTAGCCATCCTGATATATTTTTTAGTGTGTATGTATTTTCTATCTTTCAAGATAATCCAAAAGAGTCACACTTGGTTGTTGTTAAAAGAATTTTCCAATAAATTAAATATACTACCAATTTAGGGTTTTTTACCCTAGAGGAAAATCATTTGATTTATTTAGTAATTATGATGCAGATTTTGGTGGACATATGTTAGGTAGAAAGAAGCACCTCAGCAAAATGTCACTTTTTAGAAAAGTCTCTAGTTTCTTGGTGTTGTTTGGAACAAATTTATGTTTCATTCTATATTTCTGAAGTTGAATACATTTCTATTGGTAGTTGTTGTGCATAAATATTTTGGGTGAAATACACATTACTAGACTATAGATATCAATTAGGACATGTCCCCAAAAATTGGGATAATATATGTGCTATAAATATTTCTAAGAATCTTGTATCACATTCTATAGCAAAACTTATAGATTTAAGACATCACTTTTTGAGAGATCATTTTATATAAGGAGATATCACTCTAAAATTTATTGGTATAGAACATAAGTTGGCTGGTATCTTTAGAAAAAATATGAATTTTGAGAGAATTAATTGCATAAAACTTGAGAGAGGTATGTCTAATTTTGATTCAGTTTATGTTTATGGTGACACACTATTGGGTATGACACAACATTGGGTATGACACACTTATGTGATTGTATAACCTTTTGTGATTATCTCACTATTTTTATTGTCTCACTATTTTGATTGTGTCAAAATTGTGGTTTTTTCACCACTATAAACATCACATCATTGGTTTTCATGCCTTTTCAAATTTTTTGTTTCAAAATTGTTTAACCTCCATATTTTTATTCATATGGTATATTTTATTTCTACAACTCAATAAAAAATATTTTCCCAGCTTCTGAATTCTTTTTTCAAGTATTATTTGGATTTTTATTTTTTTTTCAAATACTTAAATCCCAAATGATATAAATTAAACTTCTACCTAATTCCAACACACCTTAATTATCATGACCTTATATTATCTCTCGAGCCTAGTGAAACCCTTTATCTCTTAACCTTTAAACCTTGAATATTTCTCTCAACCTTCGATAGAGAAAACTGACTCTATCTTTATTGCGAGATTAAATTGAACCTCAATAACTTCTCAAAATTAGTCACATCCTACTAAGAACCAAAAATCTGGATCTTTTAGTAAAGTTGTTGTAACACCTGTGAATCCAGGGATTTCAAAAAGAGTTGTAGTACCAGAAACGGAAATTGAAGTTAAATGGATACTTTTGAGTAAGTCATTGGTGCTCAATGTATTTTAGAACCGAGGTTGGATAGATTGGGTTTCTTCGAATAAGAGACCCATTTATACTAATATAGTATAATAGTTATTCCAATATGTTGTGTTTGGTTTTAATGATGAATAAGAATATTGGATAAGAAAAATAATAAATGGTCACAGAAGGGAGTTTTCCTTAAAATAGTGGGAAAGTTTTCTGAGTGTTCCACATGAAGGTGTATACAATGACTATAAAGGAACCATTCCTAAAGATAGTGACTTGTCAATTTATGAAGAGGCTTTATACAAACAAACTGGTGATGGAATAACAAGAATACCAATATATTCCAAGTTAGATGTAGAATTAATATTATTGTTTAAGTTCATTTAGCATATGTTATGTCCCAAAAAATGTGATTTTTCACCTTAAGATATCATGATATCAATATAGTCTTATTAATAAAGGAAAAATGATCAACTAATGAAGATATATTATGATTTATTTTTTCTAAAATGGTCAATCCTACTTCATGATCTATTTCCCCTATTTACCAAATGTTGATTTCAGTTATGCTAAAGGAAAAAGGGTTGGTTTTAGATAATGAAGAATCAATTGTAGACTGTAGTGGGTTTTTATCTAAAACGAAATTTGTTCAAGGTTGAAGATAAATTGGAACCCATGTAAAAAGGATTGAGTAACTGATAATGATAAAATTTATGTTTTCTTAACCGTATTGAACATATATCAAGGCCAAAATACCATGTTCCTATTGTTTTGGAACCAGATTAGATAGTGAAGTATTTAGATGAGAAAGAAGAAGTTTTTGCCTCCAAATTTGAGGAAGAGTTTTATAGTGATGATGAGGGTACTAATCCAAAACTCTCTCAGGAATCACCATATATTACTTATGGAGCTCCTAGTCCTCCTAGGAGACATATTACAAGATAAAAATTAGTAAAAAGTGATGAAGAAGAAAATAACATTTCTTGAGAAGAGCAGTTCAAGTCCAGTTCTAAATCTAATCATGAATATGGTAATAATGAGGAAGATGAGGAGGAGGAAAAAGATTAATAGAATAGTAATAAAAATGTAGAAGTAAGTGGAAATTGAAATGAATATGATGATGATGATGAAAGATTAGATCCTTATGTTCTGAGTGGATAAGTTGGAGTTGAGGTTGAAAGGCCTCCAGAACTTACTTCTTCACCTAGTTCTTATAAATATAAAGAAATTTCAAGTCTTGTTGATGGTCTGGAAATAAATCCTAGAGAAAAGAAAGATGATTTTATCGATGTAAAGAAATTACCAATTGTTGAGTTTCATACTGATTAGACTATTTCTGATTCTATTGTTTCTTAGAAGATGGGAATTATTATTATTTGGGTTGAGAAGAATGTGTCTTAACAAATGGTTAAAGAATATATTTATAGTGAGAAAGTTGGTGGTGATGTGCAGTGGGATGATATGTTTTTATAAGCCTCCCATTGATGAGAATAAGGAAGTTGGCTCAGATGCTGTTGTGCACAAAGTTGATGCTCATATGGAATAAGAACATGCAGTTGATGAGTTTGCAGTTGCTGCAAAGAGTGCAGATACTCAGAGGCATGTTGGAATTCCAGTTGTTGTACCTATTTTTGTTTTACAGACCGTTGTTGAACCTTATATGGTTAAGTTTTTTGATAGATGGATTGAATATATGGTATAGGAATTGGGTAAGTTATCTAGTGAAGTTGAGTGTCCACCAAAGGATGGTGAACCTGTTCTTTATATTGGAAGGGATCCCAAGGGATCATTGGTGAATCAAAATGATGTTTCTAGGTAGTTAGATAGACTACATTCTGATAGAGTGTATTCACCTACTACTCCTTCACCTTATATTTTACATATTCTTGTGTATTTAGTCACCAAGGGTGACTTGTATGCTTTTAGAGAGAAGATTGTTTTAGATTTTGATAAGGGTTTGAAGAATCCAGCACCTCTACGCACTATGCTAACTAAAAATGATTCTCGATATCTATTTAAATTGACGATCCAAGATATACAAACTAAAATGATTCATCATATTCAAGAGTTAAAATTTATAGAAATAGGATTAGTGGTGAGCTAGAATCTGTGACGTCTCTTCTTAAAGAATTGAAGCATTCTTTTACAGCTTATATGGATGTTATTCTAAATATCCTTGAAGATGAATCCTCAAAAACATCAATTGATCCTCCTCCAGTTGATGTTGAGTTAATTTGATCAGTGATCAGAGAATATATTAGAGTAGCTTTATCTAGTTCTTCAAATGATTTTAGTGTATAGCCACAAGAAAAATTAAAAAAATAAGGTATAATATTGAACATGTTCTCAAGATGGTTACCTCATATGCACATGACAAGAAATATGACATGAATACTATAACTAAGGATATAACATATTATCTCTTGAGAATTCATGATCAATATTAAATGGATTCCAATTTCATTTTTTTGGATGAGAATTTGAGGATGTGACCTGTTACCCAAGCCTTAAAGGATCAAGTCAGACAGTTGAAAGAGATGACTCTAGTGATTCAAATATTTATGGAAGATAAGGGTGACTTTTACATTTCCATAGAGAGTAATGGTCAGATAATTATGAATTTCAAAACCCTTATGAAACAGTTTCTCCATGTACATGGCATGGTTGTTGTGGCTCAGGAAGTTACCACATAAGTATCTTTTAGAATAGGAGTTACTAGGGATCCAACTACACCTCTACCTTCTAGATTCCAACCCTCCCCTCTTCCTCCTACACAAGAAATGAGACAACCCATGCCATTTGTTGTTATATATAATCAAACTCCTCTAACTATAGCTAGGATCCCAACTGGTGTTCCAACAACCTTTCCTAGAGCTTCTTTAGACCCTGCGACACCTACTGTCTCAGATCAGAATAAAGCCAAGGACAATGGAAAAGCTCCTATGGACCCTTCTTCCCAACCTTAAGATTTTTGTTGGATTAGACTATGTCATTGATGGGACTATTTTTTTATAAATTTTTGATAAACCTTTTTGGATATCTTTTATGCGAATCTGTAGTGTTTTTTATATTCACTTAATATTTCCATTTTTATGCACTTTTTGATAATCCCAAAATGGGGAGAACTCTAGTATGGAATTTATTTTTTTCCTATTACATTGATCTTTCATTCATAATATATCTTTTATTTCTTTGATACCAAACTGATATATATGAACTATGTTATAATTTCATTTTGATTTCATGTTTTGATTGTACATTTGACGCCATGAATTATTTACCTTTGATTCCATGATTTGTGAGCATCAAAATGGGGAGATTATTAACATCCTTGTTTTAATGATCACAAAATCATGTTTCTAATGATATTAATATGTTTTATGTTTTTGTGTGATCATTTTATATTATACCACATATTGAAGAAATTTGGATATGTATGTCTCACTGTTGAGGTTGAGACACCATCATGATGAGTCATCGCCAATGATAATTCACTACCTAACATGTCACATTGTCGTTGCCTTTGAGTCACTGTTAATATAACACACCACCATCATAGGAAATTTGAAAATTACTGAAATGACTCCCCATCAGGATGTCATACTATCATAATGCAATTTTGACAAAGTATGAGACACCACCAACCTGACCTTCCATTAGAGGAGTCACTGCCAGAAGGATGACTCACCGTCAGCCGAGTCACCGCCAACGTAGAATTATGGATATATATAAAATGTCACATCACTAGTACAAGTCACCTCTAGCATTTTGATATAGTTCCAATGTCTCGCTACATGATATAGACTCTTCCATCATTAGACACTGCTAGAATGACACACTCACTACGGAAAAAATGGCCTTTTGCGACGGGTTATTTTCGACGGGATCTATCCCCGTCGCAAATAGTCCATCGAAGAGATTATTTGCGACGAGCACCTAATCCCATCACAAATAATTAGTTTTTTGCGATGGGATTAGGGGTCCTGTCGCAAAAGGTTTGGCGCGGTATAACGTGGATTGCGCGCCAAACCGCGGGAAGAGTATTTGCGACCGGGGGCCTCCCCGTTGCAAATACCCAGCGGTGGTAAATACTAGTGGCGACGAGAAGACACCCGCCGTTGAAAATACCCAGTGGCGGTAAATGCTATTTGCGATGAGATCTTCCCCAGTCGCAAATAGTGTGTCGGCAGGTCACTATTTGCGACAGGTCCCGTCACAAATACCCTTTTAACCGCCGATAGTAATTAATGCGGCCGAAGGTATTCACGATGGGAGTCCCGTCACAAATAGTGTGTCGGCAAGTCACTATTTGCGACAGGTCTCGTCGCAAATACCCTTTTAACCGTCGATAGTAATTAATGTGGCCGAAGGTATTTACGACGGGAGTCCCGTCGCAAATAATCTAACCTATATATACCCTCCATCCATTTTTTTCATTCTTCCTCTCAATTCTTACTTTCTCTCTCTCAAAACTCTAATTTTAGAATTAAAATTTCTCTGAGTTGATTTTTTTATGAACAAGTTTTGAAGTTGTTTACACCTATAAAAGTTCAAGTTTAAAGGTATTTATGTTTTATTTAATTTAATATTTATTTCATTTTTTATATTAATTTTAATCATAGTTAATTAGTTGTAATTAAATTAGATTTAGATTGTTTTTGTCGTCAGTATTTATTTGTACTAATAAATTGAAATTATTAGTACCAATTATTAATAATTAGTAGTAATTAGGAATTATTAATGATAATTAGTAATGAATATAAATAATTAGCGGTAATTAGTAAATAATAATGGTAATTTGTGGCAATTTGCATTAATTAATAATAATTAACGCTAATTAGTAATAATTAGCGGTAATTAGTAATAATTAGGAATTAATAGTAATAATTAGTAAAAAATAGTAATAAATACTAATATTTAGTAAAAATACTAATAAATACTGATAATTAGTAATAAATTCTAATAATACTAATAATTAATAATAATTATTAATAGTTACTAATAATTACTAATAATTACTAATAATTAGTAATAAATAGTAATAAATAGTAATAATTAGTAATAATTAGTATTAATTAACAATAATTAGCAATAATTAGCACTAATTAGCACTAATTAGTAATAATTAGCAATAATTAGCAATAATTATCAATAATTAGCAATAATTATCAATAAATATTAATAAATATTAATAAATACTAATAAATACTAATAAATATTAATAAATATTAATAAATACTAATAATTAGTAATAATTAGTAATAATTAGTAATAATTAGTAATATTTAGTATTAATTAGTAATAATTAGTATTAATTAGCAATAATTAGCAATAATTAGCAATAATTAGCAATAATTATCAATAATTAGCAATAATTAACAATAATCAGCAACAATTAGCAATAATTAGCAATAATTAGCAATAATTAGCAAGTAGTAATTAACAAGAAATAATTAGCAAGCAACAATTAACACTAATTAGCAAGTAGTAATTAGCGATAATTAGCGATAAATAGAGATAATTAGCAATAATTAGCGATAATTAGCGATAATTATCAATAATTAGCAATAATTATCAATAATTACTAATAATTAGCAATAATTAACAATAATTAGCAATAATTAACAATAATTAGTAATAATTAGTAATAATTAGCTATAATTAGCAATAATTAGAAATAATTAGAAATAATTAACAACAATTACCAATAATTAGCAATAATTAGCAATAATTAGCAATAATTAGCAATAATTAGCAATAATTAACAATAATTAGCAATAATTACTAATAATTACTAATAATTACCAATAATTACAAATAATTAGCTATAATTAGAAATAATTAGCTATAATTAGAAATAATTAGCAATAATTAGCAATAATTAGAAATAATTAGAAATAATTAGCAATAATTAGAAATAATTAGAAATAATTAGCAATAATTAGCAATAATTAACAATAATTAGCAATAATTAGCTATAATCGGCAATAATTAGCAATAATTAGCAATAATTAGCAATAATTAGCAATAATTAGAAATAATGAGCAATAATTAGAAATAATTAGCAATAATTAGAAATAATTAGCAATAATTATAAATAATTAGCAATAATTAGCAATAATTAGCAATAATTAGCAATAATTAGTTATAATTAGCAATAATTAGCAATAATAAACAATAATTAGAAATAATTAGTAATAAATAGGGATAATTGTAATAAATTGTAAGAGCTTGGCACAATTTTTAGTGGATTGACGACACTCTTTTTACTCGATGAATCTTCTCTTTTCAACTCTCACCGACTCAAAACATTATGAAAAATGTGCTTCTACATATGCATATCCAATCTCGTATGCACGAGATTGAATATGAATTCGTATGAACACATTTTTCATAATGTTTTCAAGTGGTGACAGTTTCAAGAAGACAATTCATCAACGAAAAGGGGGTGCTTTTGTCCGATGGTTCATTTACTTGTATCTTTATCACATTGAAATCACAATGAAGAATCTAGTCAGAGGTATGCCTATGCATTCTCATATGCACAAGAATGGATATGCGTACCTCTGAGAAGATTCTTCATTGTGATTTCAGTTTGAGAAAGTTGACAATAAACAAGCCGTCTGACAAAAGTGCAACCGCCAATCCACTGGAAATTGTATCGCCCATAATTAGTGGGAATTAGTAAGAAGTACCTGTAATTATTTATCTTCTCTTTTTTGGATTATGTTTTTATTATTTCAAATTATTCAAAAATAGTAATGATTTTACATTTTGTAGAAAAATATAGAACAAGGAAGTCAACAACAATCCTTATTAGATGATCGTGCTTAGATAAATCAACGTAGAAACCCAAATGGTTCTAGTTTAAATCCTGTATATATTGAGGGTGTTGATGCTTTTTTATCATTTGCATCATCAAAACTAGTATTTGTTTCATAAGGCACAATTAAGTGTACTTATAAAAAACGTACTCTAAGAACGTTTGAAACATTTGACAATGTTGGGGTACATCTCTTGCGTTTTGGTTTTCAACCAGATTATGTTTTTTGGTATCAACATGGTGAACATAGTTCCAGATAAGATACTAATAATTTGATTCCGGATCCATCACGGTTTCAAAATTTAGTACATGATGTTGTAGGTCCATCTGTTCAACAAACTGAAACTCATGATGATATTGATTTAACTCTTGAGTTGGCACCATATGAATTTTATGAGTTGTTGAGGTTTACTAAGGGTGCATTATATCCTGGTTGCAAGATAAGAAAATTAGAAGTAGTTGCAAAACTTATGGTTATTAAATCAGATAATGGAATGTCAAACAACTGTTTTGATCAGATATTTTCTTTGGTTAAAACACTGTTACTTGAAGAAAATGTGTTTCCTGCAAATTACTATGAGAGAAAGAGGATGGTTCATATTCTAGGCCTTAGTTATCATAAGATTCATGCATGTGAAAATGATTGCATCTTATATTCTGGTGAAAATGAGTCATTGGAAATTTTTCCCACATGTGGACAATCGAGGTATAAATAAGCTCAAATGGGGAAGTCTGGATTGATTCCTGTAAAACAGTTGAGATATTTCTCATTTACACCCAAGTTGCAACATTTATTTATGTCTCAGAACACATCGACAATGTTGTCATGGCTCAAAACCAAGATTTCAACCGGTAAAATATTGAATCATCCATCTGATGGTGATTTATGGAAAATTTTTGACAGAGTGAATCCATATTTTTCTTTAGAAGCCCAGAATGTATGGTTGGGTCTTTCTAATGATAGTTTTTGTCCGTTTAGTTCTTATGGTAGTCAGTATTCATGTTGGTCTGTCTTTATAACTCTATATAATTTACCTCTATGGATGCTGATGAAGAAGCCTTATATATTTTTGAACTTATTAATCCCAAGAAATCCAAAAAAGAATATTGATGTTTATTTGAAACCATTGATTGATGAGTTAAATTCATTGTAGATTAATGATGTTAGTACATATGATGTTGCTGCGAAATAAAATTTCCAACTAAAAGCTGCATTGATGTAGATAATTAGTGACTTCCCAGCATATGAAATTTTATCTAGCTAGAGTACATAGGGTCTAAAATTATATCATTACTGTATGATAGACAACAAAGCATTTATGCTCATCAAAGGAAAAAAACCTTTCTATTTTGACTATCATCGTAGATTTCTTCCAACCAATCATACTTTTAGGAGGAACAAATCTCATTTCAGAAAAGAACAAATTGAAAGGGATGGAGCTCCAAAAATGATCTTAGGTACAGATTTAAAATCAGTTTTATTTTCATTACCTCCCATCACATTTGTACTAACAATAAACCAATAAAAAATTCATGGATTTAGGAAAGAGCACAATTGGATAAAATGGAGCAATTTTTGGGATATGCCATATTGGTCTGATTTGTTGGTCCTCCACATGGTGGGTGTCATGCATATTGAGAAGAACTATTTTGATAATTTAATTAATATAGTTCTGGATACACCAGGTAAGACCAAAGATAATTTAAAGGCATGATTAGATCTTACCCAAATTTGTAGACGATCAGAAATTGAACTGTTTGAAAATGTTAGATCACAGAGGTTAATGAATCCAAAAGTAGATTATACACTTTCCAAATAGATTCGCTTATTATTTTGTTTGTGGATTGAATATTTGAGTCTTCCAAATGTCTATACTTCCAATTTGGGTAGATGTGTTAAGAATGGTCATATTATAGAATTAAAAAGTCACGATTGTCATGTTATAGTGGAAATACTTATGCCAATTATATTAAGAGGTTTGTTGAATTATATGATTTGGGATTCAATAAAATATATATTATATGTTTTTCGAGACATTTGGGTGGTGAAAATAGACTACGATGCACTAAGAAATCTGGAAGAAGATGTTGTTGTAATTATTTGTAAACTGGAAAAAATATTCACGTCGACTTTCTTTGACTCAATTGAACATTTGACATTACATTTTCCACATGAAGAAAAATGTAGAGCTCTGGTATAGTTTTGATGGATGTTCCCATTCGAGAGATGCATGTAGAAATTAAAGAAAAAAGTATGTAACAAAGTATCAGTTGAAGGATCAATTGTTGAAGATTATTTGCAAGAGGAAATTGCTTTTTTATACTCTCATTATTTTGAATATTAATATCCCTAAAAACAAAACTGCATGGTATGGAATGAGGGGAATTTTGATGATGAAATGTACAATAAATTATCAGTTTTTAATCATCTAGAGTTTGTATTTGGTGGAGTTTATGAATGATGGATTTCAGATGATGAACATCACAAATCTCATACATATGTTCTGCTCAACTATAAATAAATGACATCATTTGTACTATGAGTGATTCTATCACCTATTCTATAATTTATGTTATAGTAAGTAAACTTATTTTATTTGTAGGTTATATGAGAATCATATCAAGAAACAGCTTCCACAAATTATAGTAGCTGCTCTTGAAGTACACCGACAAAATAATTTTTCTCAATGATTTCAAAAACTGGTAACATAAATTATTGATGGTTTAACATATCAATTCAGTTTATTATTTATTATATTGATACTTATTTTAAAAAATTTCAAGTGTCTCAACATGCTGATAAAATTGATAAGAAACTATGTATATTAAGTAACCCACAATCCAAAATGGTTATATCTTATAATGCATATGTGGTGAATGGTTTTCAATTTCATACACGTGCATATGGAGAATAAAAAAACAATGAATAGTGGAGATTTCTTGAGAGGATCTCATCATAGAAAAATTGAAGTTAACTTTTACGATAAGATGGATGAAATTACTGAACTGTTTCATCTAGAAAAAAATTACATAACGATGTTTAAATGTCGGTGGTTGGATACTAAGAGAGGATTTCATGTTCATTCAACTCATGGAATCATTGATATTAAATATAAAAGTCTTCTTGAAGTAAATGAACCATTTTTACTGGCTCAAAAAACACATCAAATTTATTGTACAAAGTACTGTGCTACTTTAAGAGACCTGAGAGATTGGTGGAGCATGATAAAAATGAAATCTTGAGAAAATCAATTTACTCAAAGTGAATGTGGTTCTGCTGAAGTGCAAGGAACTAATTTTTTTCAAGAGACTACTTAAAATCCATATTTTCACAAAGAGACATGAATATCGAGGATGACACCCCATAATTAAGGGTTAATGATGACGATGATGTTAATGATGTTACAAATGAATTTGAAATGACAAGAGATGATGAAACAGAAACTCATATGGATATTGATGATGCCGAGGAGGAATGTGAAGACATTGAAATTGTACGATATGAAGATGATGATGAAAGTGAACATTGACATAGTTAAATGCTGTTTATAATAATAAATAATATATATCTATATATAATAGTTATTTTTATCTATTTTCTAACAACAATCATTTCGTATTTCAGATGGATGATGATCTATTTCATCAGTTGCAGGAGGGTGAACTACCTTTGGATGAGGAGGATTTGGGATCATCTGACCCTCAGCTTACTAGCAGTTCAGGGGGTACATAGTGGGGGAGTGGTCTTGCACGAATGATGATTCCTAACCCTATCCCTGAGCGACATCCACATTTTGGCTTTGATCCACACACGCAGAGGTATGATAACCTGTGTATTTTAGTTATCTTTCATTAATTTGTTTATATACTAATTGTTTGATTATTTGTTCTTTTTTCACAGTTTTTCTCATATAGTTTTTGGACTGGGGAGCGCTATCTTGCACAATTATTTTTCTCAACCATGAATCACATGAAAACATATTCTCGTTGATGTACAACTCAACATGTTCGATCATTGGCTGGTACGTCAATAAATAATATTTATTTTGAAATTTATTTCATTAATAACTTGATATTATAAATTATTTGTAGGGTTATGGTATCTCATCGATGATAGCATGCATGCCACTTTCCACACGGCATGAGGGGTGTCTATGCATGACCATTTCTGATAGTTTTTGCACAATTTGATAAGGAAAACCATGAAGAAAGTAGGAGTGGCGGTATTTGATGAGTCATGTAGAGCCCACCGACCAGAGTACATTTCATATCACGTTTGGGATGGATTATGTTCACACTGGTTGGATGGTGGATTTTAGAGGAGATCTTCATTGGGACGATAGAACTGGGGGAGACAGGAGGTGACGCATCAAGCCAGTAGTCGTACATTCAGTACGCATAGAGAACATCTGGTAAGTAATTTTTTAAATATTTTATATAACTTTAAATATAAAAAAATTATTTTATATTCATATAGGTAGTCAAGAAGCCCGATATTACAGAGTATGACGTTTATCAAAGGATGTACAGTGATCCAGCCACATGAGAGATTAGTGGTGATCACCAGCGTTAGATTGTGGTCAGTATTATTTCTTTTTTAGTTTGAAAATTAACTGCATATAATATTTTTAATATTTTAATTTCAAATTGGAACTGAAGGAGTCATATGAGGCCGAGACCTCTCAGACAAAGGCTGAGAGTCAGGCTGAGACGGCTGATCATACTAGTGCTCACTATTTCGATGAGGCGGCATGGATGCGGGTGACCCAGTATGGCTTTGAGAAGGGCCAAGTAGTTGGTATCAGCTCTCATTTGACTCCTGAGACTTATTATGGTACTACAGCGATGTCGGCGTCCAGCTCGAGAGGAGCTCGTGGAGAGGCATCATCTTCTGGCTCATAGTATCAGGAGCAGCTACAATCTCAGAGTGAGATTATAGAGAGTTTGTGTAAGCAGTAGGAAGAGATGCATCAGCAGTAGTACGAGGAGGAGATGTGTCGATGACAATAGCAACATCACGAGCAGATGAAGTACATGCACCGTCTAACTCGTAGTTTAGGGATGAAGTTTCCTCCACCATCTCCTCTAGCTCCTCACCCTCCTCTAAAAGAATACCCCATAGTGACTCTTTTTTAATGTTAAAAACATTTGAATTCAAATTTTGTTGCAGTATTAACTATTTACAATTTCTGTCTTTTATATCAGTGCGAATATTACATAATTTTTTATTTTATTATTATTTTTAATATTTTAATATTTTATTTTTTATTATTAGTATTATATTTTTTAATTTTTTTTATTTTAATAATAATAATAATAATAATAATAATTTTTTATTTTTTGATATTTTTTACGAATATTGAAAATTTTAATATTTTATAATTTTTTTATTATTTTAATAATATTAATATCATTTTTTCATAAATATTAATAATAATAATAACATTATTATATTATTAGTATTATTTTATTATTAATATTATAATAATATAATTTTATAATATTATTAATATTAGTATTATTATTATACAATATAATATTATTTATATAAATAGTATTATTATTATTATTATTTTCTAATATTAATTTATCATAATTTTATTAAATATATATATATATATATATTATTAAGTATTTATGATGAGACCTTTTGCGATGGGAACCTATCGCAAATGGTTTATATATTTTATAAATAACTATTTGCGACGGGAAAACCGAGCTCATCGCAAATATATTTTTGAGACAGGCCCGTCGTAACAGGTTTATATATATATAATATATATAATTGGAAAACTATTTGAGATGGAAAAACAAGACTATCACAAATACCTTTTTATGATGGGACCGTCACAATAGGTTTATATATATATATATATAATATATAATCGGAGAACTATTTGCGACAAGCCCATCGCAAAACAAATTTATTTACGACACCGTTTTCTATAATGAGCTATTTGCGAAGGGACCCTGTCACAAAAGATCATTTATGATGGGATCCCATAACAAATAGCCTGTCATAAATTCCTCAAATTCCAGTAGTGACTATTAGAGTGAGACACCGCTAGAACAAGACACCACTAGACTTTGAGTCACTATTCTAGTAAACAACATCATTGTTTATCTACTTATTATTTTGGAATTAATTTCTATAATGGATATTTTATTGAATTTAATACCGTGTGATATTTTAGTTATTGTTTCTTAATGGATCAATTGAATGCATTAATGAATATTTCATCCCTGAGTAAGATAATGCAGAATATATGGATGCTCATGTGGAGGCTCATGCATGTTGCTAATAAAAATCGAAGTATACTCTATCATGCGTAAGAATAATCAGTGTATGAAGTGATGAGATTAAAAAGGAACACACTGAAAGGTGTACAAAAAAATTATATCTGTAGAACATTATAAGAACACACATGACTATACTCAACTAAGGAAGACGAAGATCATTACACATCCAAATCCATCCTACAGTCAACAAAAAAGTTTCTACGAAACTATGTTCTACTAAAGTTTTCATGAGAACACAACTTGATATACACTTCAAATCAACATCGAGAGTAACATTCAGCAACACATAACAAACTCAACATCTCTATCCCTTTATACTTTTATATTTCTCATTTTATTTATTTCTTTTTTACATTATGAGTAGTGTGTATATTGATCTATTTATTTTATAACACACTATCTCCTACTATAACTGGAATATACAAAGATATATTCTTAACACTTTTTACACCTTTACTCCCATGGAAACTGTGGAAGAGATCATGTTTGATATGTTGTTTTTTTCTCCCACAGATAATAGTAGAAGAGGACCTATTTTTTCTGGATAGTTGTATACTATTATAAAAAGTGATCCATATTGTGGATCAAACTATTTATTTATATGAACTACTTGGTGGCAGGTGATTAAAAGGTGGAGTAAGCTTAATATTGAACCTCTTGTATTCAAAATTTCCATTGTGTGTTTTATTTTTTTATTCTGAATCTATTCATGGAAACTAAAAAAATTATACTGTAAAAAATTCATATGTTGATAGATAACCTTAAATAGTGTTTTTGTAATATTTAAATTAAGTAAATTGTTTTCAAAGGATTAATTAATATTGTATATTATTTTATCTGAGACTTAATCAATTTTATATGAAATCTTTTGAATTATTGAAACTTATAATGATCTGTTATTTAGGTAAACTGGCCTAATTTTAATTAATTTATGGAATCTATTTTAATCTGTTTTTAACAGAAATTTTTTATTAGGAACTCAATTCACCAACCTCTTGAGATACTCATTTCTAATCAACAATTATGAAACATATTTCTTTTCCTTGAGTTATTTTATGACGAATTTATGAATGTTTTTAGGATACTATGTAACACTTTTGTATGATTTCTATTATGTGATGGGTTGGCCCTAAATTATATATCTCTACAATTAATTAGGTAAATATTTATATCACATTAGATATTATAGACTGGAATAGGGAGTGAACTAAGTTTAGAAAGGGACTATTTCCACTATGAAAATCTTGGGAGTGAACCCTGACTATATAAAAAATGGAATAGTGAGTGAACCCAATCTACTATAGGATATTGTCCACTATGATATTATTGAATGTGAACCTTTATAATGGAAATTATTTTCAATGATGATATGTATGCCAAAATTTATGTTTTATACTTATGAAATGTTTTCATGGATCATGATTTATTATTGTTTATTTCACGCACTTATGATATATGTATTTGGTTATGAAAAATCCACATTACATGACTCGTGATATATGATCTTTGAAAATTATAGTACGATTTTCATAAGTTATGATCATGTACTCGTTCCCTTATGCACATACTATCCATACTTATCATCATCAATAAACATCTCCCATTTTTAACCCTAATAAGAATATGAGATCAACCTATCTTATGTTACCTTTTTCTTAGGTTATAATGAATTTTTTTAATTAGGGTGTGTCTAGGAAGGGTTCTATGTGAGAAGAAATTTGTGGAATATATTGAAGATATTTCATGAAATAGATTGATTATATATTTAGTCTCCAAATACATTAAACCTTTATAGTTATAGGGAATGTATTATTATTAGATTTATTTAATATTTATCTGACATAATTTATAATTTATGTATAAAATGCTTGACTTGACTCATGTTATTCTTCTTTTCTATTATTTTTTCTTAATATAGATTTGGGGTGGGATCCAATTTATGGATAGAAATAAATAATGACAAATAAATTAAAAATATATTAAAAACATATAGTATTTTTCTTCACCTATATCTTCCTCCTTCTCCACTTGGTATTTTGAGGTAAATATCTAACTATTATATCCTTCTCCTTTCATTACACTGTTGTAATAACTTCATTTTCAAAGAAATTGATTTCCATCATTGGGGACTTCTCCTCTACTACATAATCATCATTCTCAATATGAATTAATGTGACGAACATGGAAATTTTAGTAATAGCACCTTCTATTTTATGTGATTGAGGATATTATTCCTTCCATAATTTAGTACACTCCTTGTAATTCTCCTCTACCTCATTATATTTTGCACCTATTCAAGTTTTATATTTCTTTTAGAACTAGATTCCTCCTATCTCCCTTATAACATTTCATAAATTAATCCCATCTAGTTTCACTCTTCTTTTTCATATGTTCACTAAAGGAATTCCTATTCTTTTTCTTCTTATTATTGTGAGAAAAAAATATTCATTAAAATTATCTTCTATTTATCTATTGTTTAAATATTTCTATTTATAAGGTTCATCATGTTCTCAATCATCATCTTCCTAGTATTAGTCCACCTTCCCTTAAACTTTTATTACTTCTTCAACCAACAACTCTATTTCATTCCCTACATTAGTATTTAAGCATGGGTTATTAAAAAGGAAATTAAAATTTATAATTATGTGAGTAAGGTGATTAGTCATTTCTCCCTATTCTTTGAGCCATGCCTCCCAATCATACATTCTTCTATATAATGATTCAATGTAATTGATGAGAAATTTCATTAATAATTCATGTGAATCTAGCTCTATAGGTACATGAAATTCAGATTTATCTTTATTGTAGTGATCATCCAATGATTCATTTTAGTAATTATTATATTTGGATCACATGCATAGGGATTATTATAGGTGCAATTCCATTATTAGGGTTAAAACTCATTGTACCCATATGAATCTAAATTATTCTAATGTGTTCCATGATGTGGACACTATGAAGAATTAGGTGTCTCCCACATAGTAGAATCCTCGTGGAATCTAGTGTACTATAATCATTGTAACAATTAGGTCCTAGTGACAACACAAACACCCCACCCTAACATGGCCGTCAGGTCCTGGCCCGCCAGGTACCACCAGTTTCCCCACAGACATGTGGTCCCCACCCCAGGACCCACCCACGTGCCTGAACGGGTCATCTGACTAATGACTGTCCTCACATGCCAAAACATGTCCTTTCTAGTGTGCTTTGTCCTCACACACACACCCCCTAGGAAACTTCCTAGAAGGTCACCCATCCTGATCACTACTCCAGGAAAAACATGCTTTACTATGGAGTTCTAATAAGATAGGTTCCCAAAAAGGACGATGCACCTTGTAGACATGAGTCATATCATTTAGTCATTTAACTCTTTATAATTCTGGGGTGTTACATTCACCCCCTTTAGATCACAACGTATCCATTGTGGATCCTACATCTCAACCCAGGTAGTGCAACGCATTTAAGGATGGGTTACTCCTCTGATACCAAATGTAACAACTGGGTCCCGGTGATAGTACATACACCATGCCCTAACATGGACGTCGGGTCTTGACCCACCAGGTACCACCAGTTGTCCCGAAAACACGTGGTCCCCACCCTAGGGACCACCCACGTGCCCAAATGGGTCATCTGACTAATGACCCACAAAGAGTTTACTATGTGGGAGACACCTAATTATTCATAGTGTCTACATCACGAAACACATTGGAATAATTTAGATTCATATGGGTACAATGAGCTTCAACCCCAATAATGGAATCTAGTGTACTATAATAATTGTAACAACTAGGTCCCAATGACAACACAGACACCCCCTAACATGGTCGTTGGTTCCTGGCCTACTAAGTACCAATAGTTTCCCTACAGACATGTGGTCCCCACCCTAAGACCCACCCACGTGCTTGAACGGGTCATCTGACTAATGACTGTCTTCACATGCCAACACATGTCCTTTCCAATGTTCTTTTTACTCTCACACACATACCCTAGGAAACTTCCTAGAAGGTCACCCATCCTGATCACTACTCTAATACAAGCATGATTAACTATGGAGTTCTAATCAGATAGGTTCCCACAAAGGATGATGCACCTTGTTGACATGAGTCATATCATTTATTCATTAAACCCTTTATCATTATGGGGTGTTAAATTCACCCCCTTTAGAGCATAATGTCCCCATTATGGATCCTACATATCAACCCAGGCAGTGCAACACATTTAAGGCTAAGTTCCTCCTCTGATACCAAATGTAACAATTGGGTCCCGGTGACAGCATAGACACCCTGCCCTAACATGGACGTCGGGTCCTGACCCACCAAGTACCAACAGTTGCCCCGAAAACACGTGGTCCCCACCCTGGGGCCCACCCACATGCCCAAATGGGGTGTGATTTGTCCTCTCACACACACACCCTGAGAAACTTCCCAAAAGGTCACCCATCCTGATCACTACTCTAGGCCAAGCACGCTTAATTATGGAGTTCTAATCAGGTAGGCTCCTGAAAAGGAAGGTGCACCTTGTTGTCATGAGTTATATCATTTAGTCATTTAACCCTTTATCATTATGGGGTGTTACAATAATGGTGCATCATTATGTTGATTTTACATGAATTTAACCCTATATACTAATACTAACAACCATGTATGTAATGTCAAACACAAAAACAAAACCCTAAAATAAAATATAAAAAAAATAACTGAGATAACAAAATATTTTTTCCTCCAAAATTAGACTTGACTGGTTAGTTGCATTATTAATTTCCCCAAAATGGTTCTAAAACATGATAGGACCTACCTATGTGATTATCTCTAATGATTTATAGTATTTTAGGAAATTATAGTGTATGAAAACTCATATCACTAATGCTGCTAAATATTATTATAAAATGTGTGAGTACCAAGGTCAAACCCATAATGAATAAGGAATCATAATGATAACTCTTAACAAATGTTTGGTCTCTATGATCATGTCAGGATCATGGAAAATAATTTAACTAAAATTAAATACTCAAAGAAAATACCAAAAAATGTATAAAAAAATAAAATAGAAATGAAGATGATAGAGGAACCAGTTTCTAAAGTCAGTTTCACTAAATAAATAATTTAATATTATGTGAAAAATATTATAAATAAAAAGGTTTATGATCTTTAATTTAATTCAACAATAAATTAATTAATTAAAATATAAAATAAACTATAATCCTATCCTTGTTGATCTAAAAGCTAGAGGGACTATATTGCTTTAAGTTGACCTTCGTAGTTAAAGAATAGTCTAATGTGTTGTCCGTGCATTAACTACCTATAATATGATGGGATTCATTCATTTTCCAACACATTTGTTCAATGATTAAATAAAAAATAAAAAAATTAAGTGAAACATAGTACCATAATAATAAAAATATGAATTCAATATGAGAATATATAATTAATACGTGTTTTTATGCACCTTTCTCTACAAAATTCTACTCTCTTTTATAGATCTAATCAATCATCATTGATTAATTATCAATAATGAATAACACATATACCATGGGAGATAAAATAGAAAATAAAAAGGTATTAATATGAAATTTCATTAATAGAATGAAAATATAGAAATTTTCATAACTATTTTAGAAACCATAAAAAACTATACCTATGAAAAGCCTTTCATTAAACCCTAATGGATCTCTATGTATTCAATATACCATTCAAAGTGGAATGAATAAACTTTAAAAACTCCTTTTAATCCACAGATAATCCTTATGATTAACCTTAACTATGAAAATACTTTGGTTAAACCCTATTGGCTCTCTATGTATCCAATATCCCATTTAAAGTGGCTCAAATGACCTTTAAAAACTCCCTTTAATCCACATTTAATCCTCATGACCAATTAAAATAATCTTTTTAAAAAAACATAAGAAATTAAAATATATTTTAAAAATATGGGTCTGACATATTTTTTTTATAAACAGTTCTTTATTACATGAACTACTCCTATAAAAGTGCATCCTATTCATAGAAATGCATGGTTTGTGACCTAAAATCCATAGTTTTTTACACAAACTCCTCAATGTGTCTTTAAGAAATTTATATCTTCAACTTCACACTATGTACTTGTCTTCATGTTATGAACCAAACTCCACAATTTCACACATCATCTTTCATTTCATTCATGGAATGACTAATATCCTTCATGTCACAAACTCAAATCCTCAAAACAAATTTTCATTTCCTTATGCATTCACAATATGATAGGATCCCTTTGAATCTGGAATGAACCTTCAAAATAAATTCTTCCTCTATCATAATGTTCACTCCATGATCAATATCATTGGCATCATAAGCCTCATTATCCAAATTTGTAATGGAATTTTATGTTTACTCATATTCATAGCACCCTTATGTAGCTTCCATTTTCCATCACACATTACCTCATGCCTTCACATAAAATCCATGTAACCCTTATGGAGATTCATGATTTCCCATATTAACTTTACATGGAACCCTAGACTATTTCAATTTTGGATAAACCATTATGAAAGTTTTTATTAATTATACATATAAAATCCAATACATTTACTTAGATCAAACATTACTTATATGTATCACAACTAGAAAAATGGTCTATTGGCATAAATATATAGCCATAGTTTTATAAAATTGTGTCCATATCCATATTTTCCATAGTATATTGCCACTGTTCTATGGAACTATGGCTATAGGTCTCCCGTGATTTCATGGGAGAAACATTTTCCCACTAGAAAAATAGCGGGAACCACTATTTCCACATTTTCAGGCTATTTCCAAGGTTTTTAATCATATATATAACATAATATATATATATATACACACACACCCTAAGTCCTCAGTGGTGTAGTGGTTAAGCATCTGAAATTTAAGGGTGAGGTGTAGGGATCAAATCTAGCCTACGATATATTTTTTAGGCTATATCCATGGTTTACCAAGGCTATAGCCACATTTTTCCACCATGGAAATAATACCAATGGACATGGTATAAACCATGGCTATAGGTCAACTATCATGGTTGAAAACTTCAAGTCCTATTTACGAAGTTTGGAAAACCCTGAAAATAGCTACCTATTTCCACAGTTTAAACCATGGCAATATGTTAGACCCTATTCCATGTCGATAGCACCCACAGTTGGGAAAAACCATGGAAAAACCCTTTTTCTAGTTATGTATCTTCCCTTAAGCCATAACATACTAAAATAACTACTAAAAATATGTTATTTATCAGCACTAGAAAAGTGTATTAACAATGCTAAAAAAAGTACTGTTAATCGAGGAAAAGATAAAGGGGGGTCCCTTTTATTAGTGCTCAGAAAAGCGTTGATAAAGGCACCTTTTATCAGCGCTAAAAAAAGCGCTGATAAAAGAACCCTTTATCAGCACTTTTTTTAGCACTGATAAAAGGGGACTTTTATTAGCGCTTTTAAAAAGTGCTCATAAAAGTAAAAAAAAAGAATAAAAAAGAATTATATAATTCGGGGGGGGGGGGAGCTTTTAACAGCACTTGACCCCCCCTTTATCAGCGTTAGGCGAACCCCCCTCACACTCTCTCGCACACTGCCCTTCCTACGCACCCCCACATGCGCACACCTACTTGCTTCCACCCGAACTTGAACCCACAACCTCCCCCCTTTCGCGGCTGCACCTTTACCACTAAGCCATTTTATTTTTTCTCTATTTAATGATATATCTATCTATTTATATATATATATATAGTTATATTTATTTGTATATTAATATAAATTCATATTAATATAAATATATTTAGTTATATTAATATATATATATTTATTAATATATTAGTATATATATATATATTCATTCGTATATTAATATATAATTATATTTATTTATATATATATTTTTAGTTATAATTTTTTATCCATATATTTATTTTGTATATTAATATATATTTATAATATTAGTTATAAATACATTTATAAAATATGTTTTTTTATGTGTGTTTATAAATAAATAAATAAATACATACATACATACATATGTACAACACACACACACACAGAGAAACATATATATTTATGAATAAATACATATATATGTGTATTTGAAAATCTATAGAATGTTAAAACGACCATAACATATAATCTAGAAGCCCGTTTCAACTCCAAAACCAGTAAAATAGAAGAAAATGAAACAATATTCGATGTGATATGTGGTACAGGCCTAATAGACATCTGGATCAGAAGTTATACTTGTTTTAATGTTAACAAATCCGGGTATCCCGACTAAAAACTCAGTTTTAGAGGCCTTATGGGCCTTTTTTTACCTCAAAAAATGTGACAGAATCTTTTCTTAGGTCCCTAGAGTGTAGCGCTCATCACATGCTTCGATTTTATATGCTGTAAAGTTCAAATGGACACTCGGATCAAAAGTTATGGCTATTTGAAGTTTGATTTACATTTTCAACTTATTTTAGATCTTTTATATTTTTTTTGATTTTTTGTGTCTTAAAATTGTTATTAAATGATTATTAATCGATGATAATTAGAAAATTATTAATTAATAATATTTTTTAAAATATTTTATAGCCATTTTCACTAAATTTCTTATATATTAAATGTAATAGTCTATTTATACTTATCTAAAACATATTTAAAAAATATATATTATATTTATATCAATATAAATATACTTATATAACAATATATTATTTTTCATGATTTCTTTTGAAACATAAAATTTATCATTGTTAGGAAAAAGCACTGATAAATCCCCCCTTTATCAGCGCTACTAAAAGAAGTGCTGATAAAGACCCCCTTTATCAGTGCTTTTTTATCACTGTTAAAGGGGTGGTGCTTCCCTTGCCCATTTTTGTAGTAGTGAATGTAGTATGAACTACATGTGCATCACTTTCTTTGCGTCAAGGCCTGAAAAAATATTTCTCGAGCTTCATTGGTACTCCCATAGTGATCTCAACCTTTCTAGAAGTGCGACTTCTCAAGATTTAGCTCTATAGTGGTGTTCATGGTGGATTACAATGATTGAGAAAAAGTAAAGATAGATGGTATAAGGCCTCAGTGAAGAAGAGATTTTTTATGTGCTAAGAGATATGAATACATGAAAATTGATGTTATTTTTTGTATATTTTAAACACTTTGGAGAAACATGATCTCATATTGGTTTCATTGGTGAAGGATTCCTGCTTCATATATGTATACATGGTGGCATATGTTTAGATGATCATCCATGATCCCTCATACCAAAATATCATTAATCTTATGTCATTCATGTGTCGTGCCTTCCACTACTCCTTTAACATTTTCCTTTGTGAAAACCCAATCCTAGGCACATATTATTCAAAAATTTTGTGTTTATTCCCTTCTAGTTTTCCTCCATGGGTAATTGATGGGACAACTTTTTACAACAGAAATACAATATCCCCCTTTATTAAAAAACCATCCAATATATATATATATATATAATTATAAGTGTCATTCTATTTATTTTTCCCAAAAATTACCTTTAAAAAATCATTAACCATAAAATAAATAACTTAACGGATAATTATCCACAATTTATTGATTGGTTTTCAAAATTATAGAATTAAAATTATAAATTATATTTATGAAATATAGGTATCAGATTTATTAATCATTTTCAGAGTAAGGGTGAAATGATGATTTGGATAAAAATTCTAAAAATCCAAACTGATAATGGAATTGAATTTACCAACTACCATGTGGATTATTATATCATTAATCTTGGGATAATGTATTAAGTCATAGTGGAGAGGACTCATTAAAAACTATTGTGGTTCATAGGAGTAAACAAATAATAAATAACATAGAAATAATGACTCTTATAGAGAAAGACATATCAGATATACTTTTGAAGGAAGTAGTTATAACACTGATCTATATCACTAATTGAGCTTTATTGTTTTTAGGGGTGAAAAGACTCTATAAGAGATGTGGTATGGTATGAACCCAATGTTGAAATCCAATAAATTATTTAAAGTATGTTCTTGAGTATCAATAAGGAGAAACCCATGGTGATTGAGTCTTTATATGTCCTAATCATTACATCTGTAAGTATTACACCTTATGAGATAAATATTCAATATATATCATTACAATCCACATTATTAATATAAAGGTTTAGTGTCATTAGAAACATGGATAAATAAAAAACTGGTACATAAATGATCTATATCATTACCCATTATGTTCTTTATAAATATAACCCTTATTGAAAATATCATATTTAAAATATTTCTTCATATCCTAGGGAAAATGAAACATAAAAAAGGGAAATATCACATACCTATTTAGGGTAAACAAACGGGATATCAATAAATTATCAATTTCAAGCATAACATGAAATTAAGTGTATAAGAACATGGAAATAGTGTTTGGAAATCATACCCATCAATTCATACATCATAATCATGAGTCATGGCATAAATCATGGGAGTTCAGAAGACATGGATCATAATTGAACATAAGAACATGATCCATGAGAGAATAACATTACCATAAGACCATGTCATTAATGGGTGGCATAAATTTTAACATAAACATAGAAATATTATGTCAAGGCTATACATTAATACATTCATTGCATGTTAGGATTGGGCTGAACACCCATTTAACTACTTTGGTCTTGGGATAACCACCAATATACCCTCTTTTTGGAGTATAATAACCACCCATGTAACATATTTTGGGATTTGGATCACTTTAATATAACCGTTGAGCTCATAAAACATTAATATTTTCCCAATTAATTAGAAGGATATATAGAACCACCCTTCACATAATCTTAATCCATTAAAGTGTATTCCACAAGATCATGAAGGCATTTTTCATTATATCAAATCTTAACCCATGGAATAGAATATGGGGTTCATCAACATTTCATAATCATAATCATAACCAGACATAGAAATAATAAATATGGAAACATTATTTAATACCCCTAGTAAATTATAGTAAACATCTAAGGATGTCATTATAAATTAAAATACCTTTAAAAACCCTAGAAAAATTCTTGAGAAAAATTCCCCTTTCATTTTAAAATAAATTATTTAAAATATACAAATTTCCAAATTATTAAGAAAAACATATTCATTGGAAAAAAATGGAATATTCTAAATTAATAATTAAAACAAATATAATTCATGATGGTGTTAAATTCCATTCATGTTATGTACAAAAAACAATGATTCCTTTCACATTTATTGTAAAAATTAAAAATTACCTTTTTTCAAAAATGCCAAGGAGACTCATTTTTTTAAAAAACATTTAACATAAAAAATGGATATAATTGAATTGATACAATAATTGGATAATTATAAAAACATTATTGACAAAATTTCAATAAAATTTGAATATTGAAGGAAAATAGCCTTGGGTGAAGAGAGAAATGACATCATTTTTTCATAAAAACATCCATTCAAAGCCTTCTGTGATTAAAAATTAGAAAACTAAAGGAAAAATGTAATATTTAGAAATAAAAATAATATATAGAAATGAATAATATTTTAGGGATTTATCCCACATAATTTCATCAATGGAAATTTAATCCAAAACAATATCATTAAAAAGAGAGATTGTAATATAAAACCCTTACTGTTTCGGTAAATTTTGATTATTAATTCCAATGAAAGTAATAAAATAAAATGAAAATTATAATACCATGAAAATAAGGATATTCATGAAAAAATATTTCAAATGTGTATTAGACACACCTTATAATAAAAAATTTGTTTATAACATAACAAATGTACCGAAGAAAACAATGTGGGACAATAAACCCATATCACTTTAGTAGCATTAAAATCAAATACCTTTGGATGAATTATTTTGAATTGATACATTACATACCATAAAATAAGAATTATAAATTATATAACATTTCTATGGATAAATATTTACAACTCATAAAAATAAATAAGTTCATAACATCAAAGATGTCTCAATGAAAATAAAATGAGATTAAGAATCCTTGCCTTGTATCTAAAGTTATCCATATGCAATATAACCTAATATATAATAAATATATATTTATTAAAACTTTATAATAGAAAAATATTAATATTTATAATACCAAGTATTTTCCACTTTTAACAATTCAACACCAACGTATTAATAATTCTTTTTAAATTCATCGATTTTGGGTTTAAACTGTTTTGTTTTTCATGAATGTTTTGGTTATGTAGATCCGGTCCATGAACATTTATCATGGTTATATTATCTACAGAATTTTATTCATGTAGTAATTATAATATTTAACCATTATATAAAATTTTATAATGGCTCATATAATTCAGTGATCAAAAATAAATTATATCACTTCACAGAGACTGTAGTCCGTATATACGGACTGGTGATGTTTCCACTATTTGGTAGATAGAATAAAATAAAGTTAAAAAAAAATAAACCTTTATATATTCATTATTATATCATAAATATCATATATACTTATTAAATATTTCCTTATTACCAACCATATAATGAAGATATGAAAAAACAATCACATTGCTTCATGGAGGTGGTAGTCCACATATAAGCACAACGATACTTTTATTTCCAATTTGATAGAAATGAGGTTAAATTTATCGTGTCATAATAATAATAACATCTTGATATATTTATTATATTTTATTCATAATTCTTTTATAGATTATATAGGTTTATTGTATATGGAATAATAAATTAAATCGAAAGATCCCAATTAAGATTTATACCTCTTCATTGAGATACCTCCTTCTACTAACACCTTATGATTTAAAAAATTGGTATCATGAGAAAAAAATGATTAAATATTAAGGTATGGAATCATGTAAATTTTCTGGATAGTTCATGGTCAATCTAGAGTGATTAATGATTGTGAATAATGGAGGATTAGTGGTTCCATTTTCTAAGAGAGGAGAAGCGAACACATGGAATCGCCTAAAAGATTTCAATAATATAAGGTCATTTAAGTCTGATAAATTTGATTATAAGATAAGATAAATTGTAAATATCTTAAAAAATAATAATTATCCTTTTTTATATGTAACTCCTATCCATATCCATTATTTTAACCCCCCTCATAGTAGACCCATTTAAACCGTAACTGTTGTAACAAATTTTTATTATTTTTACTATAATTGTGACCAAAAACAAAAGTGGCATTATTAATAAATTTGGAAATTTTTATTTCAAATAAGGAATACATTTAAAAAAATTAAATTTCTATATGTGGAATAAATTAATTTTTAAATAATTGTGAAAAACACAATGAAATCCCATTTTACACAAATGAATTTTTAAGTATACAAATTGAATTTACATTCATTCCTTGACTAGTAACAAATATAAAATGAATGTTAAAATATTTGATTGAATATTTAAATTAAAATTATATTTAAATAAATTAATAATTAAATATTTATTTAATTTATTATGATAAAAATACATTGCAAACAAAAATAACGTTTTATGAAAAAATTGTTTCTAAGCCCAAAAATGAACTAATACCAAAATCAAGAATAATACAAATTTCTATATAATTAATTATATTATTTATAAAAAAGGATACTTATCTTAATTTATTATACAATTTAAAACATAATTTATCTTTTTAATTTCTTTATTTAATGAAAATAAATTATAGTTTTTCAAAAATTGGTATTTCTCACTATTCACATAAAAACAAATCTTTTCAAAAAAAGAAAAAAACTCACAATAATATAATATTGACATGTTGATATAATAAATGATTTTAATTTTCTAAAAATTTATAATAATGGTAGAAATTAATTATAATTTTCACACATAAAAAGAAATAAAAATAAATTTTTAAGAAAATATTTTTTGGATCATAAAATGTCTACACTGAAAATTGAGTACATATTTATTATTAATTATTCAATAAATTTGAATTATATAAAAGTTTTATAAATATTTATAATATGGATATAAAGACAATTTAATGTCCAAGTTATAATAGTTACATTTTAATAATAATATATTTATACTATATCGCATTTATATTCAATCTTAGTGTTGCATTTTAAGAAATCTATCAAGCATAGTATATTTTTATCTAAATTTTTAGGGTGATACATCATCCCCCAAAATTTAAATAAATTATATCCATGTAATTTTTATCTTATTAATTATGTGTTTGATATTTTAAAATACTTTTGTTGAAATCAAAAATCATAAAAAGAAATAATAAAACTTCCTTTGAAATGGGAAAGTAGAAAATAATAAGGTTTCTATAAATAACATATTATCAAGTTCCTAGAAAAGGATAAAATTAGTTGTAATTAAAAATATAGACATTATAGAGGATGATAATGTCCAAAGAATAATCAAGAGTGATGGAGAATATGGTCATGAGAAAGATAATGATCACAAAAGCATAAATCATTGAGGGGTAAAAATGACCATCAATTCATCAGAAATAACAATAAAAAGGAAAAAAATCATTTTAAAGTTCATTTTTTCTATATTTGAGTAAATTTTTTACCATATAATATGAGAAAATACACACACACGTTTTTTTCAAATCCATAAAAGTAATTTCATCCTTTTGTTGTATGTTTGAATTAGTTTCCACATATGTTCATCCTATATTCCAATAATGAATTAATAGTATTAGTTTTTCATATATGAAGAACTAAAATAAATGTAAAGACCCGAAAATTCCATGTAATTTTTTTTAAATTATTTGGGATTATTACAAGTCTGCAAAAATTGACGACGCATGATTTCGAGGCCCAGTGTGCCCAGAATAGAATTTTGAATTTTTTAAGGTACGTTCAGTAAACGTACATGCAAAATTTTCAAACTTTTGACCCGGTGCTTGGAATTGAAATATGAGAGCATCATTGAATCCGTAGTACCGAGGTTCACTTAAGGGAGGCTTCAATTTGAACATAGTAGGTCGAGATAAAAAGATAAATTTTGGACTTTATAAAAAAAATAATAAAATAACTTAACAAAGTTATTTTATTTTTCTCCAGCAGTTGAGCAGTAGTGGCGGGGCCGCTGAGTTGTCAAGCCATTAATGTCTCAACCCTTTGTTTTTATAACCAATCTATTGATAGATGAGAGGTGCATTAATTAACTTATTAATGAACCTCATTAAATCTTCGTTGTGTTAAACTCCCATCCTCTGTCTATTTAAGTGAGGCTTGGGCTGGAGTTTTGAAACGACTTCATCAAGCGAGGAACCTCCGATGAAGTGACTCGAGGTAGGGGTTTTATGTGATTTACATGTTTAATACCCCTCTTTTCCCATTCTTAAATAATATGAGGAACTTAGACCAACCAACTAATGGTTTGATCTATGTTTCGTTCTTTATTGTGGAAGGCTGATTAGGGGTTTCATTATGGGGTTTTAAATGATTATTGAATAATATCCTGCTTGTTATAATGCTAACGTGGAGGGCGCGGTCCAAACGAACAAGGTCAGACCCTTTGCTGCTTCGTTCATGTTACGTTATTTGGGGGAAAATTGTCCAAAATGATAGAATTTTGAATACGGGACAACGACATCCTGGGAGGCCTATAGGCGTGAACAAAAGGTAAAACGGACCACCAGAACTCACCCGGTGGCCCGCAGAAACTCCTCTAGTGCGGTATCGGCACGACGACACCAATGATCAGCATCGGCAGCCAGCTCTAGCCAGCTATGGAAGAGGGTGGTGCCGCTCGGTGGCACGGTGGACGAACATGCGACCAGCTCTCGACCGGCCACGAAGGAGGGAGGTGGCACGCCATCGTGCACTGCGGTGAAGCAGGCCGCAGCTTCGAAGCCGCGACGAAGGGAGGGACCCACTCCCTATGGGTCCCATAGACACCCAGGCAGTGTGAACTGAAACCACCAATTAAAATAACTTAATGGATCTTTGAGCCATTCAGGAGGTGGACCGCGCGACCCCTGCGCGGGTTGCACCAGCCGGCGGGCCGAGCAGCCGCGTCCCAGCCCAGCTGGGGTGGGTCGGGCAGGTCCGCGGCCCAGCAGGCTGAGCCTGCCATGGCCTAGACCAACCAGGTCGGTCCAAGCCAGTTTGGGCCTGGATGGGTCAGAACTGGGATGGGTTAGGTCGACCCGAACCGGTTCAGGTCGGTCCAGACCGGGTTAGACCGGACCCAGACCTATTCGGGTCCAGTTTCGCTTAAAGATCCGTATCTTGCGAACCAGACATCCGTTTGATGAACCGTCTACAGTGATGAGATACTTGGAGCGAGACAGTACTTTTGAGATAATTCACCTGAGTTTTGAAGAATGCTGGAGTATGTCCGGGTTGGATCAACCCCGAATCCAACCGGTCCCTCGACACTAAAATGTCAATAACTTACAGACCGGGCGTCCGGTTGATGTACTGTCTGTTGTGTTGGAACCCTTATAACGTGACATATATTTGGGTAACTTCTTTGTGGGGATTAATTCCGAAAAAACGATCTATGTCTTAAGGAGTGGTTTGGTTTCTCTTGGAATCGAGCCAGTTTTGAGCGGGAATCCTGTGACTAGCTGAGAGATGGAGGTTGGAGATAGATCATACGGAGGTTAATATCAAGTGATTATGTGTGGGTCAGCACCTAGAGATCCTGTATGGATCATCACCTAGCTAGAATGTGTGGATCAACACCTAGCATCCTTGTGTGGATCAACATTCTAGCGACCCTGTGTGGATCAGCATTCTAGGGACCTTGTGTGGATCAGCAGTGCATGACCCGACGAGGACCAACCTTAGAGAATCCAGTCGTGGATCACTGACATACCAATCCTATGTGGGTCAGATCCTGTGTGGTTCTTGCAGGGCTTAGTAACTATTGATCCTGGGTGGGTTAGATCCTGTGTGGGTCAGTGGGGGTTAGTACCTATCGATCCTGGGCAGGTCTGATCATGTGTGGGTCAGCGGGGGTTAGTACCTATCGATCTTATGTGGTTAAAAATCCATATGGTTAACAGCAGTGGCTCTTGAAAAACTAAGATGATCAATCTTTACGACTAATCATTTGTACTTCTGTACTTTAGTTATACCTAGTTTTTGAGCAGAGTTTTTTGCTTTGAGCTTTGTGATTGAGATCATGTTTGTGGTTTTACTTTGTGGAATTCTGAGAGACCTTTAGGGGTCTCGGGGTCCCTACTGGGTATTGTTATGCTCACCCCTTCACGATAATTTCCCACACCTTGTAGTGTCTTGTGAAAACGACATGCATCCTTGAATGAGACTTGAGTAGCTAGGACCTGATGGTGGACGGCGCAATAGTTGACGTGGAGAGCTATGGAGATGTGCTGTACCTACCCTTCAGGTAGGATCCTCGATGGATGATCTCAAGATCTATTTTTTTTTTCAATTGTAGTTGTATCTTTTCAATTGGGTATGTATTCTAGCCCCTTTACTTTCAGTACACACCATTACTACTGCAATTTTACTTCGTGATTACATCTTGTTGTGTTCTTGGACTGTGTGTTTATATAGTTTTAAAGGCAATACCTTCCCATTTTTAGGGATATGTATTTCTGGTGCTGGTCGCCAACCCCGGGCCTATAGAAGGTGGGCTTGGGGTAGTCACGTCTTGGGCCCCAGAGGATGGGTCATGACAAAGTGTTATCAAAGGATTCAGTTTTACCAAATAACTTAGATTCTGATCTTTTTAATGGAGAAATAGTGTTAAGTGTTTTTAGTGTGGTTTTCAGTTTGGGGAGTCTACTGTTAGTGTGGGGACCGACATATCCATACACCAGGACCCTGAATTCTGATTTCTGACTCGGTGCATAAAAACACTGATTGCATGTGTTTTGGAAATGTTTTAATTTTGATCTCTTTTGAGTCAGATCACTAGGTATAACTTATTGACCATGGTGCACCTATTTATTTTTAGGGTGCATCCATGTAGATAGCGAGCCAATATTCCTGAGAGAGTACACAATGACTGCCCACTGAGCGATGAGGCTTCAGTGAAGGGCCCTCTTACTATGTTAGCACCTTCAGGTGGTGCACTAGAAGCACCACCACACATTGGGAAGCAGTTTCCACCAGCCCCATTGGTGGATGGTTCATGCCGACTAAGTGCATTGCACGAGTTCTAGTGGTAGAGGAATCAGGGGTTTTGAGGTGAGACAGATCCCCAGGCAGTTGAGGACTGGCTGGAGGCTGTGGCACGAGTTTTATGCCTAGTTGGGATACCAATAGAGCAGATAATGATCCTAACTTCTGGTCTTTTCCTGGGCACGATGGGAAAATGGTGGAGCCTGAAGCTCTAGTTACATGATGAGGTGACCCTCACCAGGATGGAATTTGAGAGCCTCTTTAGGGTGGCATTCATCCCAGCAACACTACGCTCTGTGCGTATTCAGAAGCTGCTGCACTTACAACAGGGTAGCCTGACAGTAGCCCAGTACTTGGTGATATTCACTTACCTCTCGTGCTACTCCACCAACATGGTACGAGACCCATTGTTTAGGTCCCAGACGTTTGAGTAGGGTCTCTGGTGAGAGATTAGAGTGTCAATGATATCACTAAATATCCCGACATAGGCTGGAGTGCTCGAGCGAGCATTGTTGGTGGAGAGCTTCTTAGATGAGCAGACACTGATGGTGAGATCCACCACCGGACGACAGGTAGCCGAGTCATCTGCAGGAGGCAATAGGCAGATGATGTAGAGGTCCAAGCAGGCCAGACCCTATGGTGTATGACCCCGAGATGCATGGTCGGAGGTGCAGATCTTGTGAGGCAAATGAGGTCAGCTGGGAGGCATAGTGTGATTCCTGTGCGGCGGGCAGGACCACATGGCTTGTGACTTCCCAAACCACCATAATGAAGATCAATATATGGTCGAGGGACCGCTGAGGTAGAGGCAGAGATTTGAGCGAGGAGTTCCACAAGGCAATTAATGTGGTAAAGGAGCAGACCGTGCAATAGGCGGTGGGTTGCGATTTGATGTTCTACCGCCACCACCACCAGGTGGTCCACCCCAACCATAGGGAGTAGGTGGACATGGGTGAGAACAACTACATGCAACAGAGACCTACAACCACGGAGCTCTAGAGATGATTAGAGGTATGATATGTGTCTATTCCACCCTATCCGCAGTTCTTATAGACACAAGTTTCAGTCACTATTTCATTTCCACGACACTTGTTTGGAGGTCGGAGATTCTGACGGAGCCATTGGATCTATCCTTGCAATTAGAGACTCCTACGAGAGAAGATTCGATGATTAAAAACTGGTACATGAAGTGTGAGATCAATCTAGGAGGTTAGAGCTTTGGCAGGGATCTCCTAGTAACAACGTCGAGGCCATACGACGTCATCTTGGTTATGGACTGACTATCCATAGTCCATGCTCAGATCAACTATTTTAGGCGCAAAGTGTGGTGTGTCCATGAGGATGGGATCAAATTTACCTTCAACGGTGAGGAGGAAACATTTGCAGCACATGATGGACTATCTCGGAGGAGGGTTCAACCGATTAATCATCATTTGGATAGCCTCACCCTCAGAGTAGTTGATGTGAGGAGTTCGAGTTATCCTGTAGTGGTGGACTAGTATGCTGATGTCTTCCCTGATGATTTTCCAAGACTATCTCCTCATAGAGAGGTGGACTTTCACATCGACCTGTACCCTGGGACGACACTGATATCTACACCAGAATATCGGATGGATCCTTTGGAGCATTGTGAGATGAGGTTACAGTTGGAGGAGTTTCAAAGAAAGGGGTTTATAAGGCCCAATGTTTCTCCATGGGCATCCCCAATCTTGTTCGCCAAGAAGAAAGATGGGAGTCTAAGGATTTGTGTGGACTATCAGTGCCTAAACTAGGTGACTGTGAAGAACAAGTATCATATGCCAAGGATCAATGATATCTTCTACTACCTGAAGGGAGCTCATTGGTTTTCGAAGATAGACCTTAGATCAGGCTATCACCAGCTTAGAGTACGAGATGAGGACATACCGAAGACAAACTTTAGATGTCGGTATGTCCATTACAAGTTCTTGGTGATGCCTTTCGATGTGACCTACACTCCAGTAGTGTTTATGGGTCTCATGAACAAGATCTTCCAGCCATACCTCGATTGCTTCGTGGTGGTCTTCATTGGCGACATCTTGATATACTCGGGATCGGAGGAGGAGCACACCACGCACCTATAGATAGTTATAAATACACTCTGAGAGCACCAATATCATGGAAAGCTCCCAAAGTGCCAGTTCTGGATATGGTAAGTCCACTTCTTGGGGAAAATTATCTTGGAGTCTGGATTCACAGTGGATCCAATAAAGATAGAGGTAGTGCTTTCTTAGGATCCACCTAGGAGTGTGACTGAGGTGCAGAGTTTCCTAGGATTGGATGGGTACTACCAGAGAGTTGTACCTGACTTCTCCAGGGTAGAGACACCCTTTTCAACCTTGATAAAGAAGGGGCATCCTTTCTTATAGACATAAAAGTGCCATTAGAGTTTTCAGGAGCTAAGATAGATACTGACGGGTGCCCCTATCTTAAGGCTACCAGAAGAGGGCGCAGGGTATGTAGTTTACTGCGATGCATCAGGGACCGGGCTAGGTTGTGTCCTCATACAGGAGTGAGGAGTGATATTCTACAGATCATGAAAGCTGAGACAGCATGATCATAACCATTCCACCCATGACCTAGAGTTATCCATAGTGGTCTTGGCGCTGAAGATATGGCGACACTACTTGATGGGTGAACAGTTTACTGTTTACTCTGATAACAAGAGTCTCAGGTATATTTTCTCACAGAAGGACCTGAACTTGAGACAATAATGATGGATAGAGTTCCTCCAGGACTATGAATTTGAGATAGTATATACTCCTAGGAAGGGAAATGTAGTAGCAGATGCACTCAGCAGGAGTTCTGGTCTATAGCTGCTGAGTGAGGTGACAAAGTAGCTAGCCGCATTGAAGATATCCTTCATGGATAGAGATGGAACAACTTACCTCTAGTCTATGACTCTCACTCCACCACTTATACAACAAGCTTGGGAGGCACAACTTGGGGACATTGACTGTGAGGCCCAATGTGCTCAGATATCCTTAGGATAGACTCCTGAAGGATTTTCTGAAGGTGGGGAGCATGTCTTTATCTTCAGAGGACACACCATGGTACCGGTGACGATACGAGAGGAGGTATTGAGGGAGTTCCATACATCCCCTTTAGAAGTACATCATGGAGTGGAAAAGATATACTAAGACCTCTGAAGTTAGTACTGATGTCCAAGGATGAAGAAATCAGTGGAATAGTTTGTATCCCGATGCCTCACATATCAGCAAATGAAGGTTGAGCATCAGGTACCAATGGGCTTAGCTCAACCACTTGAGGTACCAGAGTGGAAGTGGGATAATATCTCTATGGTATTCATGACAGGGCTACCACATACATCTAGGGGCCATGATTCCATTTGGGTGATCGTTGACCAACTCACCAAGTCAGCCCACTTCCTACCCATATGAGAGTAGGGATCAGTAGAGGTCTTGGGATGCCTCTACGTGCAAGAGATTGTGCGACTACATGGGGTTCCAATGAAGATCATCTCAGATCATGACACATGTTTTACATACCACTTGTGGAAGGGATTGCAATAGGCGTTCGGGACTCAGCTACGCTTGAGCACTGACTTCCATCCTCAGACAGATGGTCACACAGAGTATACCATATAGACAATCGAGGACATGCTTCGTGCTTGTGTCCTAGATTTTGGCCGCAGTTGAGAGGACCACCTGCCCCTGGTAGAGTTCACATACAACAATAGTTATCACTCCGCCATCATAATGGATCTATTTGATTCCTTATGCGGGTGACCATGTAGATCGCCTCTTTGCTGGACAGACCTAGGGGAGCCAGCACTTATGGGTCCATAGTTGGTACAGGAAACCATAGAGAAGGTGCAGATCATCCAGGAACAGATGAAGAATGCATAGAGCTAGAAGAAGTCTTATGCCGATAGGATATGGAGACCCTTGGAGTTTGAGGAGGGAGAACATGTCTTCCTACGGGTCTCACCCCGATGAGGATTACAGAGGTTTGGCCAGGGCAACAAGATATCTCCAAGGTTAATCAGACCTTTCTAGATCCTTAGTAGAGTAGGCGAGGTGGCGTACCGCCTAACTCTTCCCCCACAGATGCACTGGGTGTATAATGTATTCCACATGTCGTAGATGAGGAGATACGTGCATGATCCATCGCCCGTTATCAACTAGGGCGAGCTGAACATCGATGATGGGGAGATGTTTGCAGAGTTCCTAGTGGAGATAGAGGATCGACATGAGTGGGTCCTTCATAGGCAGTCAATTCATTTGATGCAAGTTTTTTGGAAGAACAGGAATCTCCAGGAGATCATATGGGAGCGGGAGGCTCAGATATGTGCTCATTACCCCCATTTGTTTCCCTAGTTTTGTTGTAGCTTTTGGGGATGAAAATCCCTAAGGTGGGGATAATGTAAAGACCTTGAAATTCAACGTAATTTTTTTAAAATTATTTGGGATTATTACGAGTCTGTGAAAATTGTCAGAGCATGATTCTGAGGCCCGGTGTGCCCGAAATGGAATTTTGAATTTTTTTAATGTACATTTAGTAAACTTATGGGCGGTGTTTTCTAACTTTTGAATGAGTGCTCGAAATTGAAATCTGAGAGAACCATTGAATCCGCAGCACCAAGATTCACTTAAGGGAGGCTTCACTTTGACCACAATAGATTGGGAGAAAAAGATAAATTTTGGACTTTAAAAAAATAATAATAAAATAACTTAACAAAGTTATTTTATTTTTATCCAGTGGTTGAGTAGTGGTGGCGGGGCTGCTGAGTTGTCAAGATATTAATGGCTTAACCCTTTGTTTGCGTAACCACTCTGTTGAGAGATTAGAGGTGCATTAATTAACTTATTAATAAACCTCATGAAATATTTGTTGAGTTAAAATCTCATCCTCTATTTATTTAAGTGAGGCTTGAGTTAGAGTTTTGACATGCTTTATCAAGTGAGGAACCTATGACGAAGTGACACAACGTCTTCCACTGACGAGGAACAGAAGATTGGATGTCGTTGGAGGGATCGACGAGGAACACTGATGGTTTCCACGGACAAGGATTCTTCATCCACCACAGCGATGTCCCCAGCATATCTCATGGTAGGGGGTTTATGCTATTTACATGTTTAATACCCCTCTTTTACCATTATTAAATAATATGAGGAACAAGGACCAACCGACCAATAAGTTGATCTGCATTTCATTTTTTTGGGATGTTGATGTGGGGTTTCATTATGGGGTTTTAAATGATTATTGAATAATATACCACTTGTTATAATGCTAATGAAAAGGGAATGGGCCAAAAGAACAAGGTCAGACCCTCCAAAACTTCATTCATGTTTCATTCTTCAGGGGAAAATCTTCCAACATGATAAAAATTTGAATCCGGGAGGTGCGTAGTGACAGAGGCATCCTGGGAGGCCCATAGGTGAGAACAAAAGGGAAACAGACCACCAGAGATCACTTGGTGGCCTGTGGAAGCTCCGCCGGTGTGATGGCACCGGTGAGCAGCGCCGACGATGGAAGAGGGCGGCGCCACTCGACACCACGGTGGACGAACAGGCGGGCGACTCTCGGCCAGCCACAGAGGAGGAAGGCGGCGCGCCGTCGCGCGCTGCGGGGAACCAGTCCGCGACTTAGAAGCTGTGGTGAAGAGAGGTACCCACTCCCTGCAGGTCCTGCAGACACCTAGGCAGCACCAATTGGCACTGATAATTAAAAGAACCGAATGGCTCTTTGAGCCATTTGGGAGGCGGACTGCGTGACCCCTGCACGGGTCGCGCCAACCGGCAGGCTGAGCCGCCGCGGTCCAACCCAGCCGGGGTGGGCTTGGCCGGTCTGCAACCCAGCAAGCCTAGCCCACCATTTCCTAGCCCAACCAGGCTAGTCCAGGCCAGTTTGGCCGAAGCTGAGTCGGGTCGACCCGAACCGGGTCGGACCAGACCCGGACCCATTCAGGCCCAATTTCGTTTAAAGAGCCATATCTTGCAAACCAGACATCCTTTTGATGAACCGTCTATAGTGCTGGGATCCTTGGAGTGATATGACCCTTTTGAGACACTCCACCTAATTTTTGGAGAAAGTTGGAGTCAAACAGGTTGGATCAACCCTAAATCTAACCAGGCCCTCAGAACTAAAATGCCAATAACTTACAGACCGGGCGTCCAGTTGACGCGCCGTCTATTACGTTGGAACCCTTATAACATGAAAAATATTTGGGTAACTTATTCATGGGAATTTTTGCCAGTTGAAAAACTACTGATGGATTGAGGAGCAGTTTCTCCTAGAATCAAGCGTGTTTTGAGCAGGAATACTGTGGCTGGCTGATAGATGGAGGTTGGAGACAGATCATATGGAGGTTAGTACCAAGCAATCCTGTGTGGGTTAGCACCTAGTGATCATGTGTGGATCAACACCTAGAGAGCCCATGAGGATCATCACCTAGAAACCCTGTGTATATCAGTATTCTAGCGACCCTATGTGGATAAGAATTATAGAGACCCTATGTATATCAGTATTCAAGCGACCCTGTGTGGATTAGTAATGCATGAACTGATGAGGACCGAACTCAGAGCGGGCCATCGTGGATCAACAACATACCGATCCTGTGTGGGTCAGATCCTATGTGGGTCTTGTGAGGGTTAGTACATATCGATCCAGGGCAGGTTGGATCCTGTTCGGGTTAGCGGGGGTTAGTACCTTTTGATCCTGGGAAGGTCAGATCATGTGTGGGTCAGCGGGGGTTAGTACCTATCGATCTTGTGTGGGTCAGACTCCGTATGGTTAGTAGTAGTGCCTCTTGACAGAATAAGATGATCAAGCTTTATGACTAATCATCTGTACTTCTTTACTTTAGTTATACCTGGTTTTTGAGTTGGGTATTTTTCTTTGTACATTGTGATTTAAATCATGCTTTGTGGTTTAACTTTGTGGAATTATGAGAGACCTTCAAGGGTCTCGAGGTCCCTACTGGGTATTGTTATAATCACCCCTGCATAGGCATTTCTCCCACCTTGTGGTGTCTTGTACAGATGAAGAGTAGCCTTGATTGAGACTCGGGGATCTAGGACCTGACAATGGATGGTATGGCAGTTGACATGGAGAGCTGTAGAGACGAGATGTACCTACCCTTCAGATAGGATCCTCGATGGACGATCTTAGGAGTTGTTTTCTATTTTCACTTGTAGTTGTATCTTTTCAGTTGGGCTTGTATTCCGACACCTTTAAATTCAGTACACACCTTTACTACTATATTTTTACTTTGTGTTTACATATTTTTGTGTTCTTAGACTATGTGTTTGTACAGGTTTAAAGGAAATACCTTCCCGTTTTTAGGGATACCCCTTTTCGGTGCTAGTCACCAACCCCTGGCCTATAGAAGGTGGGATTGGGGTAGTCACGGCTTGAGCCCCAGGAGACGGGTCATGACAATAAACATATAATATACCATAATATAAAAATAATTATTTTAAGATATTCCACATGTATCTATGTATTTATTGAAAATAAAAATAACCAGTGTATGTTAAGATAACAAATATGGATAAACATTTTAAAAAAAAATTAATCTAAAATATTTAAATAATATTACTACAAAATTGAAAAAAATTAGGTCATTAAATTTTAAAAACCAAATAACTTTAATATCCAAACAACATAAATTAGCTATAAATCTCATGTATCAAACATGTTAATACATTGTTCGTATATTCTCATAAAACATGCTAATAACCTAAATCACTATAAAAACTCATTTAATATATGTATATGATTCAAAACATTAACTTTAAATTTATTCCCTAAATAAAATAACTGACTACCCGATATATTCCATAGATATAAAAATGAAATATACTTAATCAAAGATAAGATAAACCATGTCTTCATCAATTCGCTGATTAACTTCATAGTCACTAATACTATTCAATTTACTTTATCAATATCAATCATAATTTTATACCAACTAAAAATTATTATATTAATACCAACCACATATTACGGATTATTTTTCCCTAAATATTATTTTTCCATAAATATCACCTTAACACTAATTTTTTATCTATTTTATCAGTACCATTCAATATATTCTTGCAAAACATTAAAAAAACTACTAAAGAAGAATGACATGCCCTGACCCCAGAAGCTTGTAGCTGGTGCCTTACTTTGTTACATTGGAATGATTACTAGGAATCAAATCTGAAAAGACCAATAATTTTAGCATTTTTGGTAAAATATATTACATACATGGAACCCATTTTACATTAGGAATAAAAAACATATAGAAAAATAAAATGCCCAGCGTCCTTGAAACTCGTTCCAAGAATTCATATTCATACTCCAGGGAATGGAAAAAATAAGAATGAGATCAAATGATCATTAAGGGTAAATTATAGTAGAATATATCATGAATTAATAATTAATAATAAATATGGAAAGAATAAATTATGATTGAATAATTCCATATAAATAATCACATGATCTTAAAACTTGACCGTGGATATTCTAGTTATTGAAATAATCACATAGATAATAATAATGGTGGAATGCATAATGTTGCATGTATTCACTATCAAGATATAAAATCAGGATATTCACTATCAATATCTATCCTAAATATAGTTTACATATGTGGGTAGAAACCCATCTGATTAGTGTTAAGATCTATCCTCTTTAAAATTTAAAACTGCTTAGAAACATATGTGAAGGGTTTTTCACCAACTGATTTCAACCCATGAGACTATCGACACATCAAGAGGAACACATTAAACAAACCCCAACCCATATAATTTATGTCCAAAACATTCCTCATATATTTAATAATCAATTTAAATCATAAACAACGAGCCATATAAATATCCATATTGAGTAAAGGATATATATTTATCAATATTTCCCTAATAATTCATATAACATTCAAACTGAACTCTATATGTAAAAATGGTATACTCTTTAGAAAATAATAATATACATCATATAAGAATATGTATATTAAATGAAATATAATTTCTAGTGAAAAAGGATTATAAGAAACTGATTGTTTTAAGATAAAGTTAAAAATCACCAAAGAAAGTGAGATTTCAAAGCTAACTTTTACCACTTGGAAATATTCAAATAAAAAACCTTGGATGATATAATTCAAATTGAAAATTATAATAACATGTAATATTAGATAATAATTATATTAAATAAAAAATGGTCATAATATTCACTACAAAAAAGAAATAAGTGGTGAAAATGGTGTATGTATCATGGAAGAAATAGTGGGACAAGAATACCTTACATCGAGTCTGACTTGTCATGTGTGTCTCTATCTTCTTGAATAATAAAATTATGTTAATTATTTATATTCCTAAGAACCTTTTTAATGTTTATTATTAATTTTACTTAAATTATTACAATTTTTTATATAACAACTTGAATAATTATGTTTACGTTGGGTGTTTTGACCAAATTCGGTTCATGTGTTAAAAATGACATTGGTAGGTCGACTATGGTCAAAGGTGTCATTATATAAAAATATAAATAATAATAAAAATTAAATAATTATCATATTTATACATTAATTATTATTTTAAAACCTATCATGAATGATTATTATGAAAAATAAACCAACATTATACTCATGGAGACGATAGGTCGTACGTACGTATGAACAACATTACCAATTTTCAGTGATCATTATAAAAATAAGGTAAGTAACATTAAAAAATTATAGAATTATCATTATATAATAAAAACCATTTTATTTAATCATACACACACACACACACACATATAATTCTTGTGATTTAAAAATAGTCACATCGCATCGATGAGGTGGTAGTCCACAAGTCCTCAAATGACTTTATCACTTTTTAAGTGTGTGAAAAGGGTAATAAAGTTAATGGTATATTATACTTTCAAAAAGGTAATTATATCATTAATATCATATATATGTATTTTATGACACATATGTTTAATTAAACCCATCATTAATACATTCCATGTAATGTGTTAACGTATCTAATTGCTTTGAGGTGGCGGTAGTCCACACTCCCATAAACAATGTTATCATATTTCCACAAAATGGAAAGATTGATGGTATGTGTTATTTAAAAAATTTAGAAGTATTAATAAAATGTAAATATCATATATAACATATAAAATAGTTTTCCCATTATAATTTCCAGCCATGAGAGTTGTTAAAGGAAAAACGAATGACATCGTTTCGTGAGGCAGTAGTCTGTCATACACATGAATGTTAAACTAGTTATACATTTGATATAAATGTGTGTAGGATTAGGAAAAAACCTTAACATAAAAAAATATTAGTATATTTATTGTAATGATTTTATTATATAATAATGTAATAATTATAATTTAATTGTTTGAGAAAGAAATAAAAAAATGATCATTACAAAATGTTACCTATTTTTTGGGTAACTCCTTGTGGTTTTCACAAAAGGACTTCCTTGGTTTTCTTCCTAAACATATTTTGGAATATAGGATAAGGTTAGATATTTTGGGAGATTATTTGGGTAGGTTTTGGATGTGTAAAATGGATTAAAAGGTGTGATGAAGTGGGAGGGGTGAGTTCCTTTTTATATTGGAGGGGGAGTGGCATTCTTTTAAATATAAAAAGGTCAACACTATTTGGAGGTATCCCTTTCCTCATTTCATGAACCAACCTGGGTCGACCCTGAACCGATCACCTGAGACGGTCCGCGACATGACCCGAGAGGCATTCTAGATCCTCCCGGGTTGGCGACAAGCGCCAGGTCATTAACAGAGGCTGTGGGAACGATTTCACCAAGTAAAAATAAATAAATAAAGCATCAGAAATTAAACAGAGCAATGAAAAATAAATAGACAGAGTAAAGCAACTAAACAATAACAAAAGAAAAATAAAACTAACCAAAAGAGACAACCACTATCTCCGTGTGACCTCACAGTTCACTCTCCAACTCATGACCAAACGTCGCCCAAGGCGAACGCACCCAAGCTATAGCATGCACAAACACTAAAAATAGAAAACAACTATAGGCATGAGTATTAAAACTCAATGGGCTAGCCCAATATCTATTCCCAATTCACTACCTTTAAATAAAGAAATTTACTAATTCCAGGTTTTAACTAAATATACAAAATATTGGTTTTCACACTATTTCGATCTGTTTCCCCTTTGAGGAGATGGAGGACTAATGCGCCCGACTATTGACCTCACGGATGGCTGAGCCCCGCTCGATTGCCAAAGTCGGGTGCACCGGTCTTCATTTCGAAATGCCCAACGGTTCCATATCCAACGATATGTGGACCTGCTTTCCAAAGGCAGGCGTCCGCTAGGTGGTTTGGCCAGCGATGCTTAAGAACTCACATTGGTCGAGATGATGGGAAGTCGGGCTCATCACACCCTTTTGAGGAGAATTATTGCCTGTTCCGAGACTCTCTTATAGATTTAAGACATATTCATATGTTCGCAAATCTTTGGTTTATACCCAAACATAGTATCCAAGGATTTAACTCCGGTGGGCAATGGTCAACTGGATGCAGGGATTCAGAATCATTTATGCCTGAGGTTTACCATCCCTCGTTGGATTAATGACCCCAAGGAGTCTGGACTCACTGAGACGACACTAGGGTGGTGCGGTGAAACGACGTAAAGATAGTCAAATCAGCCGATTGTTGGGCTTGAACCTCAGGGAGGCTTCCTACGTACCCTGCCTAGGAGACAGGGATCAAAGTCCACGTAGTTCGAATGAGTGGGGCTGTCGGAGAACCGACATGAAGGTGGACCCGGGGATCCGATGGTGGTCAGGCTTTAACCACTTGGAGGCTTCCTACGTATCCCTGTGGTGGAGAATCAAAGTCCTCGTAGTTCGCAAAGGCTTGGGTATTACACTCTGAGGAGGCCCAGAGTAACGGATTGGGGCTTACACTCTGAGGAGGCCCATAATAATGGATTGGGGCTTACACTCTGAGGAGGCCCATAGTAATGGATTGGGGCTTACACTATGAGGAGGCCCATAGTAATGGATTGGGGATTACAATCTGAGGAGGCCCGTAGTAATGGATTGGGGCTTACACTCTGAGGAGGCCCATAGTCATGGATTGGGGCTTACACTCTGAGGAGGCCCATAGTAATGGACTGGGGCTTACACTCTGAGGAGGCCCATAGTCATGGATTGGGGCTTACACTCTGAGGAGGCTCATAGTAATGGACTAGGGCTTACACTCTGAGGAGGCCCATAAGAGGATTTCATGGTCGATGCTTACTCTAAGCCCACGTGAGTCATGCTCGGTGTGAGAAAAAAGAGGCAGTAAGGACCAGACGATCACATCGCGAAAGGTGCGCCCGTGAGGAATGGAGTGGGGCTTACGCGTGGAGCGACCCATAAGGCCGTGGCTTACTCCGAGATGGACTCCCAAGGTGTCTTCCTCATGTCTGGCCATGAGGGCATCCTAACCCATTGGTGGGTTGAGGAATATAATTGGGGACAACGCCTATGCGCAAGTGCACAAGCGGGATAACACCAAGGGTGTTGGAATCAGTCCGAACAAAGGGAGGTGAAAAGTGTGAATTACATTCCCAACATTCAGAATGAAATGAGGGTGGCATGGTGATGGAGGATAACTGCCTACCATGTTCGAAACACAACATCCATATCATGTTATCCTGAAATGGGGACAAACAAATGAGGGTCGACTGCTGACCATGTTCGAAACACAGGACCTAACTCGAAGTGTTGTCTAAAGTCTTCCGGGGCGTTGGCCCAGGACCGTAGGTGAGCCAATGTGGCATGAGGCCAGGCTGTTAGGGGGTCCCTTCAGACATGTAAGGGGGAGAAGATTCGAATGAATGATGTGCAAAGCATGAGGTGGAGTGTTGGAATGTTTGAATGGATTCCAGCGCTCTTGAAATTATGCCACTGTAAACATGGCATGAGGCATCTTATGCTTGGAGCATAAGGCATATCTTTCATTGAGCAAGAGGCATCCAACTATTTAATGATAGGGAATGCAATAGTTTATAGTCATGTATAGAGGTCTGTTTCTATATAGTTTAACGTCATATGGGTAGGAAGAGGGCCATACAGTTTAACATCATGTGGTTAGGACGAAGGCCATATAGTTTAATATCATGTGGTTAGGACGATGGCCGTACAATTTAGCGTCATGTGGTCAGGACGAGGTCCATACAGTTTAACGTCATGTGGTCAGGACGAGGGTCATACAGTTTAACGTCATATGGTCAGGACGAGGGCCATACAGTTTAACATCATGTGGTCAGGACAAGGGCCATACAATTTAACGTTATATGGTTAGGACGACTAAGTAGGAGATACCTAGCAATGGTTGGTGTGGGACTTATGCAAGGGTGGCCCTTTCTAGATGAACATAGAAAAAGGATCTAGGTAATGGGGTTATAGGAGAGTCATGAGGAGTAGCTCGACTCATGGAATGTATAGGATAGATATTGGGGCAGCGTAAGGGTGCAATGTAAAATACTGTTGACTTGGCCTGAAAAGTTTGAGGTGCGACTCTCCATTTTTCATGGGGGTCAGTGACAGTAGCGAAGGGATAGGCCCGGAGGGCTGGGACCGCAGCCCAACACTAACCCCGAGTGGGGGTGCGGGGGCACAACCCCCGCGGTATGGACCAGCAAGTGCATGGGGTTTTCTGCATGAGGCGAGCTGCGTAGGAGCTGGCCGCGAGGGACTGGACGCATGTGGTTCGCGGTTTGGTTATCTGCGAAGGGTGTCTGTGGAGGAGTTGGCCGCGAGGGAGCAGGCCACGAAGGACTATGCCACGGAGGATGGCCGCAGAGGAGGCTATCTGCGGAGGAGGTTGTTCGTGAAGGATGGTCGTCCGTAAAGGGTGTTCACGGATGAGATGGCCGCGAAGGAGGCTGTCCGCGATGGCTGGCCGACACCCGTCCTTCTTCGCGCCCGCGGAGGGGTTACCGCCTCCATTTCGTGAACGAAACTAGTCCACGGAGGGGGTGGCTGTCCATGAAGGATATGGCCGCATGTGGTTCGCGGTTTGGTTTCTCCTCTATGTAGAAGAGTGCATCTGCAGATGATATGGGGTCCGCGGATGGTTGTGGAACATTACCGCTAGGAGGGATTTCTCCAGCGTCTCCCCACGGGTTTTCACCCATCCTTTTTCTCCTTTCTTTTTGGTTCCCTCGGTGAATATTTATAGAGTCACGAAGGGGATATGGCACACGAAACTTTCTGCGGAAGCCCATGAAGGAATCCGCACCCGCGAATGACTCGGTCAATTGGGGATTTTTGGAACCGAGATTCGCAGAATTGCTCCGCGGTTGTCCACCACTCCGCTTCTATTCCGCGAATGACAGCGGTCCGCGGCCGCATAGGTGCTCCACCTCCATTTCGCGAATGATGGCGCGCGCGGCATGGGCCGGTTGGCGCGGTTCGCGGCAGTGGACCGGCCTGGCTTCACTGGCGGTCTTCCTGGTTCGCGCCCGCGTAGGAGCTCCGCCCCCATTTCACAAACGACAGCATCTGTGGGAGGGTGGTTCACCGAACTGGCCGCATACTGTTGCTGGGAGCTGGTACGCGGACTGGTTCGGTCCATTCCCAAGTCTTGGGGTAATTGGATTTCCCCCTTGGCAGAATTTTCAGGACCCTACACACACACACACTTTCATTTCTAAAACAAGTATCAATCCATTTCCCTTTTTAATTTTAAAACAAGTTTAATGTTTGAAAGGAATAGGTATATTTCTTTTTAAAACACATTCTACAAACCATTTAGAAATCCAAACTTCAGTTATTATCCAAAAAGGAAAAACCACACATATCACACAACACACACCAAGGGCAATGGAAAAAGTGGCACACAGGGCCCATCAACCGAACTAGTCCTCTCAACCATCTGCCACATACAAATAAACACCAAAGGAAGCAGGGGTCAAACCTAGGAGATCGTGAACAATCCAGAATGTACTGTACTTCTGTCTCATCCTGAAGGCATGCCCTAACTCGATGACGTCACAACGCCCCAACGCTCGGCATAGCCCTACATGGCCTAATCGAGGGGCCCAATACCATAGCAGCAATAACTTAGTATTCCCCTGCTATGGGGCCACTATCCAGTGCGTAACCTAAACTAGTGCATCAATAATTCTCATAAGATTCACTCACTATGCCAGGTTCCCATGTCAACACAAGCAATAAAAAGGGGTGCGTCCACAATGTAAATCAATCAGTCACGATGCACAAACATCACATATAGCTCACACAATCAACACACAACAAAGATCACCCTAGAATGGGTTTTCCAAAGTAATTTATTTTACTAAATTGCCAAACAAGCATTCACAAATTTTAAAGCAAAACCTCATTTCTCGAGAAAACCCAAAACACTTGTTCAGAAGAAATCATTTATCTTTAAAACTAAAACATAATTTGAAATTCTGTGAATTATGTTTAAAGGCCAAACATGCATTCTTTAAATACTGGGTGTCCGCTCATCAAGAAAATGTTTCAAGTGTTTGGTATAAAATAAACATCTATTTTCACACCAAATAATCATTTAAAAACTAATTATCTTAAATTATTTCGCATTTATTAAAATTAATAAAACATCAAGGAATTAATAAATTCTAAATTTAAAGGTGAGTGCAGTGGGGGACCTAACTCAAGACCAAGGTATGAGGATGAAAAAGCTCGGAAACCAGGCGCGACGACGACACTCACTCGGAAACAGGTGCGACGACAATGCTCACTCGGAAACAGCCCGCGCGGGTCCTAAAAAGTCAAACTGACCCAAATAAAATTTAATTAAAAAAAACTCTAATCAAAACAAGGCGAATATATATATATATATCAAATATAAATATAAAACAAGCATCAAATAAAAGGGGTATACCAACGGGGGGTTGCGAATAGAAAAAGACCACTAGAGGGTGTCGTGCTGGAACAACAGAAGGCGTCAGTGCGGCTGGACACAGTCCGACCAGGGGGGAGGGAAAGGGTCACCGAACAATGGCGGGCAGCGTGTGTGCAGTACACGGGTGAGGCGGACGGAATCTAGGGTGCCGGGCAGCTGCGGTGCAAGGCGACGCTACAAGGGGGAGGGCTGCTGTCTGCTGCGACAGGAGGAGACGGAAGGGGGAGCAGAAACAGGAGGCTGGGCGTCGTGCTGGGTGCGTGCAGGCCGAAGGCGGTAAGAGGGAACGATGAGTAGGAGGCGACTATGGGGAGGCACTAGAATAGGGAAAACCAGGGGGCTGCCGTGGGAGCCGCTGTAAGGGGATGCAGAAGGTGCAACATGGGAGGCAGGGGGGGTCACCGATCAGAGTAGGTCCGCGGTTTTTCTAGCCAGTGAGGGGCACGGCTGGGAGAGCGTGCGAAGGCCCAAGGGGGATGCACGCCATGAAGTCAGAGAGGAGGAAAAGTCTGAAGGTGCAGCAGGAGCTGATGGATAGCATGAGGCTGTAGCAGGCAGGAGGCACTGGTGCGGTATAGGGCAGGAGGCCGAGGGAGGCAGTGGGGGAGGGAGAAGGGAGGCCGGGTGGCGACCTACTGGCAACGAGATCCTTCTAGGGGGTGCTACACCGCTGCAAGCGCTGGCCAAACAGGAGTCACGCTGGACTGGTTTCATGCAGCGTAGAAGGCAGGAGGAGAGGGGGGCGTCGGGTAGCAGGTGTTGTGCGCAACCCAGATCGGAAGAGGGTTGGAATGCGGGTGGTGCTGGAATGCGGCTGCAGGGAGCAAGGAGGACAGGGGAGTCGGCAGTAGGGGTGCCACGTTGTGCAGAGGAAGGGGGAGGTCGGGCATGCGCTGTTGGGTGTAGCAGGTGCTGTGCGCGGACGACGGGCAGCAGGAGCGCAGGCTGCATGAGAGGTGGCGATGGCACTATGGCGCTGCAACAGGGGGGTGCGACAGAGGTGGAGAAGGGAGAGGGGGTCGGACCGGCGCTACTGTGTAGGAAGTGGGGAAGAAGCGGAGGTGCTGCAGAAGGAGGGTGGAAAGGTGGAGCGGCTGTGCGGAGGTGCTGCAGGCGCGCTATAGGAGGAGAGAGAGCAGGAAGGGTGAGCCGGAGCTGGGCGCGGGGTCGCGGGCATGCAGGGAGGCTGGGCCGGTGCTGGAAGAATCCAATAGGTAGGGCGTCGCACTGGCTGGATGGGGAAGGGGGGAAGACGCCTTGCTGGATGAAGCGCGAGGGATAGGGGAGAGGATCCTAGGCGCTGTGCTGTGTGGAGGGGGACAACCGCGTGGAAGAAAGAAAAAAAAGAAGAAAGGAGAAGAAAATAAGAAAAGAAAGAATAAAAAAAATAACAAATTGATAACAACAATAATAATAATAACCATTTAAATAATAATAATAACAACAAAATTTTAATGACAATATTTGTAAAAATATTAATACTTATATATTCATAACATTATTAATTTCCTTAATGATAATGGCAATAATAATAAACTAATTTTAAAAAAACTACTTTAATAATAATAATAATAATGACACCGAAAGTAATAACAATTATAGTCATAATTTTATTCATTTTCATTTAAATAATAACAATATTCATAAAAATTAAATAATTATATTTACAGCAATTTCATTAATAATATTATTAATAATTTTTTTTAAAAATGAAAATATTTTTATCTACACAATAATATTATTATTATTACAATTTAAACATTTAATTTATTTTATTTACATCAAATTTTATTTATTTTAAACATTACACATTTGTGCGGCCACTTGGGCCGATCATGCAGTCACCGCCAACCATGCGATGTCCGCGCACCGGTCTGACACCCACCAAAACATCAACGCTTCAAAGAAAATTCAAACTTGGACCCAACGCAACTTTTCCCAATGTCGTGGGACCGAGAAAAGAATAAAAACATGGGTGTCCATGGTCAGGGTGTGACAATTCTCCCCACCACAAAACTTTCTGCCCCTAGAAAGTCACCAAGCCCACAATTAACATAACTCGAGTTCACGCCCAGACAAAACCGAGGAAAAATCGTGAATCCTGGGATGACCTTACTCTCCACAGGTCACACTCGACTAATTCAAGAGAAAATTGAAGCCCGAGGTTGAGGGAAGACCACAGGAGGGTTCTCCCCACCATAAGAATTTACTAATACAAAAACCCTTGAAACCCGAACAAACCACCCCCGGGGGGGGGGGGCAACACGGGAACTCCCAAATAGAACTCATTCATTTTTCCCACATGTACCAAAAAAACATACCTAAGACTTGGTGAAAAGCTTGTTACGGAACAATCCAGTAACTAGAGGATGAGAAATTAACTCAACACCTCTCATCAACTTCACGAAATGAACATTCCCCTATCGAACACAGCTAGGACCAACTCAAAAACAGAACAAGTCTGTTTATTCACGGGCCCACACCATTCAAAGAGACCAAACAACTTAAGAACCACACTGAGAGAAGATAAGACCGCCTGGATTGTTGGGGAACGAGCTCATCATGCCACCATAACAAGGATGAGCTTACGACAACGATGAAAATCGAACAAGGGAAATTTTGGATATTTCCATTCCAAATACAAAGACATTTTTCTGAACCGAGGTTCCACACACCCTCGGAAACTCCTGACTGTGCACGAGATTCACCCTGAGACCTGTGGTTGGGGCCCTGATGACTGAAGCATCTCCTGCCTCACAGTCAGGCATTTTCATCTTCTGGTCTCTAACTCCTTCCGTTCGATGATTCAAACAACCGCGATGGTCGTACATTTTAAAAGTGATGCTACATGATGGCTTAGAATGTCCGGACTTGCCATACTGATGGAGCACAAGAGAGTGGTCCAATGAACTAGGAGCCGATACCGACGAGGATAGTTTCTTGGAGACAGGTTCCACCGGCCCGCACTCCTTGCCAGATGGGGAACCTTCGCAGAAGTCGACCGCCATTAATCACACCCAAAACTCTAACGACGATGAGAAATTTCATCTATACTAACCCAGAACTGAACCCTCAAATAACTCTAGGGTGGTACGAACCTTAAATACCATGGGAGTTCCCAACAACCTGAAGACACACTATCTTTCAGAACACTACAGCTACCTCTAACAGACTTCGACTACCTCGATAAGCAAGAAACACATAAAAGGAACTGAGAACTGAGCATAACTCATTGACAACTTTGGGAGGCTTTCTGGGCAGCATACTCATGACAACACGAAAAACACCATCGAAACCGGCATCAAGCCAAAACTCAATCAAAGCAACAACACAAGCTAAGGGCAACAGACCCACAATCCAAACATATACAACACAAGGAGAAATCACTTTTCCAAAACCATTATTTTTTTACAATTTTTAAAAACTCAGCTATGACACCTTATGAACCGTTACATGTGCGTTTATTCAATCCCACTCACCTCATCCGTGAACAAGTACCCCCACGCACTTTCCATACATACCCACGCACGTGTGACCCTCCATAAGGAGTGCCAAGGTTCAAACACTTCTTTTCCTTACCAAATACAAATACATGCAAGTTTTTTTTCTCCAAACTGATACACCTCTTCTTTAAAAACCCACTTTAGTAATTTCAAAAAAAAATTTAGAAGAAACACTTTTCCATTTAAAAACCAATTTCACTTTTAACGCACACTCAAATAAACTAAGACTAAAACAAAACACAAGCAGTAATAACCCACTGGAATGAGGAACTAGTGCATATGTCTGACCCAACAACATGGTGGTGAGCCATGCCCCAAGTAAAGCATAACACTAAGAGGACCTTAAACCAGACACTTGGACTCCACATGGGTCACCACCCCATGTGAGGCCATAAAGTGAACCGATTCGCCTCCATTGTCATCTCTCAACCCAAAATGACCAAGGACAAGTGACTCAAATCCAGGACAAACCCTGGTAACTCAGGTCTCGTCACGAGCAGTGGTGATCAGGAACTGACACATAACCTACCTCCTGAGCCCCGACAACCCTAATCTCCATCTACTAGACACCCCAAATAACAAAGGGCGCTCTAAAAATCGAGGTCCGCTAGTAGCCGACCTGCTCTGATACCATTTTGTCATGAACCAACCCGGGTCGAACCTGAACCGATCACCCGATCCGGTCCGCGACATGACCCGAGAGGCGTTCCCGATCCTCCCAGGCTAGCGACAAGCGCCAGGGCATCAACAGAGGCTATGAGAACAATTTCACCCAGTAAAAATAAATAAATAAAGGAACAAAAATTAAACAGAGCAATGTAAAATAAATAGACAGAGTAAAGCAACTAAACAAGAACAAAAGAAAATTAAAACTAACTGAAAGAGACAACCACTATCTCCGTGTGACCTCGCAGGTCACTCTCCAACTCAAGACCAAACGTCTCCCAAGGCGAACGCACCCAAGCTGTAGCCTGCACAAACACTAAAAATAGAAAAGAACTATAGGTGTGGGTATTAAAACTCAGTAGGCTAGCCCGATATCTATTCCTAATGCACTACCTTTAAATAAATAAATTTACTAATTCCAGGTTTGAACTAAATATACAAAATATTGGTCTTCACACACACACACTTTCATTTCTAAAACAAGTATCTTTCCATTGCCCTTTTTAATTTTAAAACAAGTTTAATGTTTGAAAGGAATAGGTATATTTCTTTTTAAAACACTTTCTGCGAACCATTTATAAATCCGAACTTCAGTTATTAGCCAAAAAGGAAAAACCACACATATCACACAACACACACCAAGGGCAATGGAAAAAGTGGCACACAGGGGCCAGCAACCGAACTAGTCCTCTCAACCGTCCGCCACATACAAATAAACACCAAAGGAAACATGGGTCGAACCTAGGAGATCGTGAACAATCCAGAATGTACTATACATCTGACTCATCCTGAAGGAATGCCCTAACTCGATGACGTCATAACGACCTAATGCTCGGCATAGACCTACATGGCCTAACCGAGGGGCCCAATCCCCATAGCAGCAATAAATCAGTATTCCCCTGCTATGGGGCTACTAGCCAGTGCGTAATCTAAACTAGTGCAACAATCGTTCTCAGAAGATTCACTCACTATGCCAGGTTCCCATGTCAACACAAGCAATAAAAAGGGGTGCGTCCACAATGTAAATAAATCAGTCACGATGCACAAACATCACATACAGCTCACACAATCAACGCACACCAAAGATCACCCCTGAATGGGTTTTACAAAGTAATTTATTTTACTAAAGTTCCAAACGAGCATTCACAAATTTTAAAGAAAAACCTCATTTCTCGAGAAAACCCAAAACACTTGTTTAGAAGAAATCATTTATCTTTAAAACTAAAACAACATTTGAAATTTTGTGAATTATGTTTAAAGGCCAAACATGAATTCTTTCAATAATGGGTGTCCGCTCGTCAATAAAATGTTTCAAGTGTTCGGTATAAAATAAACGACTCTTTTCACACCAAATAATCATTTAAAAACTAATTATCTTATATTATTTCACATTTATTAAAATTAATAAAACATCAAGCAATTTATAAATTCTAAATTTAAAGGTGAGTGCAGTGGGGGACCTACCTCAAGACCAAGGTACGACGACGGTGCAAGCTCAGAAACTAGGCGCGACGACGGTGCTCACTCAGAAACAGGCGCGGCGACGGCGCTCACTCGGAAATAGCCTGCGCGGGTCCTAAAAAGTCAAACCGACCCAAATAACATTTAATTAAAAAAACTCTAATCAACCCAAGGCGCATATATATATATATATATATATATATATATATCAAATATAAATATAAAACGAGCATCAAATAAAAGGGGTATACCAACGGGGGGTCGTGACTAGAAAAAGACCACCAGAGGGCGTCGCGCCGGAACAACGAAAGGCATCCGCGCGGCTGGACACAGTCCGACCAGGGGGGGCGACAAGGGTCTCCAGACAGCGGCGGGCAGCGTGCGGGCAGCATGCGGGTGAGGCGGACGGAAGCCAGGGTGTCGGGAAGCTGCGGTGCAAGGCGGAACTACAAGGGGGAGGGATGATGGCTACCACGACAGGAGGAGACAGAAGGGGGAGTAGAAACAGGAGGCTGGGTGTCATGCTGGGTGTGTGCAGGCTGAAGGCGGTAGGAGGGAATGATGAGCAGGATGTGACTATAGGGAGGCGCTGGAATAGGGAAAACCAGGGGGCTGCCGCGGGAGCCACTGCAAGGGGCTGCGGAAGGTGCAACGTGGGAGGCATGGAGGGTTACCGATCAGAGTAGGTCCGCGGTCTGGCTTGCCAGTGAGGGGCGTGGTTGGGAGAGCGTGCGGCGGCCCAAGGGGGAGGCACGTCGTGACGTCGGAGAGGAGGAGAAGTTTGAAGGTGCAGCAGGAGCTGCTGGACAACATGAGGCCGTAGCAGGTAGGAGGCACCGGTGCTGGCCGAGTTGGTGCTGTACAGGGCAGGAGGCTGAGGGAGGCAGTGGGGGAGGGAGAAGGGAGGCCGGGCGGTGACCTACTGGCAACATGATCCTTCTAGGGGGGCGCTACACCGCTGCAAGTGCTGTCCGAACAGGAGTCGCGCTGGACTGGTTTCATGTGGCGCAGAAGGCAAGAGGAGAGGGGGGCGTCGGGTAGCAGGTGATGTGTGCAACCCAGATCGTAAAAGGGTTGGCATGCGGGTGATTGTGGAACATGGCTGCATGGAGAAAGGCGGAAAAGGGAGTTGCCAGCAGGGGTACCGTGCTATGCAGAGGAAAGGGGAGGCCGGGCAGGCGCTGCTGGGTGCAGCGGGTGTTGTGCGCGGACGACGGACATCAGGAGCGCAGGCTGCACGGGAAGGGGCAACGACACTATGGCACTGCAACAGGGGCGTGTGACAGAGGCGAAGAAGGGAGAGGGGGTCGGACCAGCGCTGCTGTGCAGGAAGCGAGAAAGAGGCGGAGGCGCTGCAGAAGGAGGGTGGCGCGGTGGAGTGGCTGTGCGGAGGTGTTGGAGGCGCGCTACAGGAGGAGGGAGAGCAGGAAGCGCGGGCCGAAGTTAGGCGCGGGGTCGCGGGCATGTAGGGAGGCTCGACCAGTGCTGGAGGACTACAACAGGGAGGGCGTCGCACTGGCTAGATGGGGAAGGGGGGAAGACGCCTTGCTGGATGAAGCACGAGGGAGAGGATCCTAGGCGCTGTGCTGTGCGGAGGGGGACAACCGCGTGGAAGAAAGAAAAAAAAGAAGAAAAGAGAAGAAAATAAGAAAAGAAATAATAAATAAAAAAAATAAAAATAAAAATAAAAATGATAATAATAATAACAAATTGATAACAATAATAATAATAATAACCATTTAAATAATAATAATAATAACAAAATTTTAATGACAATATTTGTAAAAATATTAATACTTATATATTCATAACATTATTAATTTCATTAATGATAATGGTAATAATAATAAACTGATTTAAAAAAAACTACTTTAATAATAATAATAATAATGACACCGAATGTCATAATAATTATAGTCATAATTTTATTCATTTTTATTTAAATAATAACAATATTCATAACAACTAAATAATTATATTTACAAAAATTTCATTAATAATATTATTAACAATTTTTTTAAAATGAGAATATTTTTATCTACACAATAATCATATTATTATTACAATTTAAACATTTAATTTATTTTATTTACATCAAATTTTATTTATTTTAAACATTACACATTTGTGCGGCCACTTGGGCCGATCGCGCGGTCTCCGCCAACCATGCAATGTCCGCGCACCGGTCTGACACCCACCAAAACATCAACGCTTCAAAGAAAATTCAAACTTGGACCCAACGCAACTCTGCCGAACGTCGCGGGACCGAGAAAATAATAAAAACATGGGCGTCCGTGGTCGGGGTGTGACACCTCATGTGCCAATTTTTTTTCAAATAATGTATTAATGTTAAATCATGATCTATAAAAACCTATATATTACAAAAATAAGTGATTTTTTATAATTTTGTTCCATACCTTCCATGTTCCCCCATTTTTACCATTTTGGTTTTTATTAAGGTAACTAGTTTTCCAACTTAAGTAATTTTGACCATAATGGATAAATTAAATTGATATTTATTATTAAATATATCAACACTAAATTATAAATATGATATATAAATTAATAAATAAAAATACCATGTGTGTTGGCAATTAATTTAACATAAGCGCATGTAATGCACAAAAACACTACTTTAACCTAAACCGTGCTCATAATGTTTTTACTATTTAGGGGTTAATATGTCCATTATAAAATATATATTGGTCCATAAATATATCATATTTGATATAAATTATCATTTAAAAATAAATTATCAAAATATAGGTTTTTTTGTACTTCTAATTCTTTTAATAAAATACCATTTATTATAAAATAACCTTAATGTCAATTTTGACAATATTTAATAACTTTAAATTTATAAAAATCATGAAAATGATATAATTAAAAGATATAAATTTCAAATCCATATAACATGACCTATTCATTTAAAAATAATAATTTAACATAATAATTTATTCAATTTCCTCCACTTTTAATATTTTTAATATCAATTATTTTATTTTATTGTTAACTAAATAATCATTGTGTTGGAATTTATTATTATTTTTAAGTAACTAATTCATATCTAAAAATTAATTATAAAATTTAATGATAAATAAATTCATTAAAATTTCAAAATAATGTTTATAACCAAAACTAGTAAGCCTATTCCATACTACAAATCTTTATAGGAATTAAAAGATAGAAGGTACATTTTTTGTCTTTTTCTTCACTTAACTTATTATATGGGTAACTTTCATAAACATCTATCCCAATAATTTATATCATTTAAACTAAAGGGGGGATATGGTATAAATATGTGCATCCAATGGATTTTGGGCAAGTTCTTAGTTCATGTTTCCCTTTAAGATTAATGTTTAACCATTAAGTAAACTATTTTTTTCCTTTAATCTTTGTAATTATTTTTAATCACTTTCAAGAATATTTTTCACTCAAAAACTATGTTGAAATTTTTAGACATTAAATATTATAAAAATTTATCTCTTTTTATTTTTTGAAAATTTAATTAACATAAGTGAAAAAATTAAATTTAAATCTACTCTCGCACACATGGTGAGAAAACAAGTTTTTAAAGTGAAAATGTTCAAAAATTAATTATGTTTTAATATTTACATTCAATATAAAAATGATTAAATTGACATAAATTTGATTTAAATATGTATAATTGATCTTTTTTTGAATTTATAACAAGTTTAAAATATAATTTAACATTAATAATTATGTAAACTAAAAGGAAGTTTTCAACTAAAATGTACAAATTTTCATTATTCATTAAAAATGAAATTTCTCAAGAAAATACCAAAAATTAACCATAAGTTAATTTTGAAACTACACATTAAAAAATTTAGTTTATTTTTAGAAATAAAATTTATAAAATTTAAAAATTTAATTTTCAAATAGGCACACCATTAAAAGGTGGTAAATCTTTCTGTAGAAAAATACAGTTTTTTATATATAAATTGGATTTTTTCTTATTATATTTCTATCAAATTTATTTTATGAATTTCATGACATTGTATTGAATATATATTATATATATTTTCATAATTTAGTTAATCCTATTCATAACCACTATTTTAATGGCTATGAGACAAATATTAAGTTAATAATATTAATGGTAAAACTCAGTCTTATGTGTAACATAAGATAACTCATTATTTTGGGTAGCATAAGATTTACAGGTTCCATATAAAGAAATCTAAAAAAAAATTAAATTTTTTCTAAAATGAAAATATTTTAAATTTTTGGGGTGTTACATTCTTCCCACCTAAATTAAATTGCATATTCAAAATTTAAACTTGATCTCAGTAATTAAGGGTTTGATATTTGAGAATAACACTATTGAAAAACACACATAGTAAATAGGGTTAATAACACAACCTCTTAATAAGAGGGAAAGTAAAATTTTAAGGTCACCACAAATATTGGATTTCAAATAGGAGAAAATTAAGGAAAACATTGACATTGAATATAAATCTAACTATCATGTTATGATGCAGAGTGATATAGAACATGTTTAGATAAAAGTTGATGACCATAAAGCCTTAAACTATAGTGATGAAAAAGGTCATTGGATGCATCAATGAAATAATATTTACATTGATCCTTTTGATTCTTATGATGTATATTCCCTTGAGGTTTAGGGCATTCATTTGCGTAGAATCCAATCTCCTTATAATAGAAGCAGTAAACAATGGAAGTTTCTTTTCTTTCCTTTACAATCAATAACTTGAAGACCCTTTTATCCAAACTTATAGAAAACTCCCATTCCCTTAAATCAATTATATAGGTGTTTCTTTCCATAATTATCAAATGTAGGAAAATAATTCTTTCCTATCTTCCCTTTATCTATATTTTTCTCTGCCTTCTTATTATTCCCTTTTTTCCCATTAAAGTCATTAGGCTTATAGAATTCAATCTCTATATCCTTATCACATGATACTATGTCCTCATATGATGAGAATTTTCAGGAGACTAGTTCCCATCGAAATATTGGCTCATGACTATAAAATATATTATCCTTCTTACTCTTTGGATCACGTTCCTTAGTGAGGTTCCCATTCCTTCTACTATGATCCATTTCTAAATGACAACATATAGTAGATTCGATCATATCATTATGAAACATAATGTTTAATCCCAAAACTAGTAAAATACTTAACATAAATTGAAACAATTTTGTGTATCTAATATCATAATCATAAACATGGTTTGTCACGGACGTTACTTTTGGATTATCCATGAATTCTATCTTAGTGTTATGTTCCATAATCTACATTTTCCAAAATCTATTTTACAAGGTTTTTACTAGACTTCTTATTATACCAATTGTAATTCCCTGACCCCATAAGCCCAGAGACAATGCCTTACTTTATTATATTGGAATTATTATATGGAATCAAACCTTGAAGGACCGATCAGTTTAGTAGTTATAGAAAACTAGATTAAATACATGAAACCTATTTTACATTAGGAATAAAAAATTATAATACATAACAAAATAAAATGCTCCACATCCTTGAAACTTATTATAAAAATTCAACTCCATACCCTAAGGAATGGAAAAAAAATAAGGGTAATCTCAAATACTTAGTAAGGGTAAATTATAGTGGAATATATCATGATTTAATAATGAATAATCAATATGAAAAGAATAAAAGATGATCCAATAATTCTATATATAATAATCATGCGAGCTTAAAACTTGATCATGGATATTCTAACTAATCAAATATTAACATGGAATAATAATAATGATAGAATTTATAATATTGGACATTTTTCTATCAATATATATCCTCAAGATAGTTACCATAAATATATATCCTTAATAAAGTTTATGTTTGTGGGTAGAAACCCATCTGCTTTGTGTTAAGATCTGTCCCCCTAAAAATTTAAAACTACCCAAAAACAAACGTGAATGGTTTATCGCCAACAGAGTCCATCCCATGAGACTATTCATGCATTGAGGGGATTAGATTAAATGGTCCCGAAACTATATACCTTCTTCCAAAAAATTCCTCTTATATTTAAAAATAAATTTAAATCATAAATAATACAACTTATGAAATATATGTATTGAATAAAGTATACATATTTATCATCATTTCCCCAATAAATCATATAACTTTAAAATTGAACACTATATTTAAAAATGGTATACTATTTAGGAAATAATAATATCTACTATACTAGAATATGGATATTAAAATTAATATTATTTCCAATGAAAAAGGATTACGAGAATGTGATTGTTTCAAGAGACAGCTAACATTCACAAAAAAGTGAGATATCAAAGATAAATTTTACCCCTAGGAAATTTTAAAATAAAACCCCTCATATGATATAATTAAAATTGAGTCTTATAATATGATGAATTATTTTGGAATCATGATATTAAATTTTGAAGGCTCATATTATACAACACACAAAAGAAATAAGTGGTGAAAATGATGTATGCCTTATGAAAGAAAAAGTGAGACAAGAATTCCTTACCTTAAGTCTGACTTGTCATGTTCATATTTATCTTCTATAAAAATAAAATTATTTCAGTTATTTACTTTATTTATAAACTTTTTCAATTTTATTACTACTTTTAATTCAATTATTAATGTGTTTTATAAAAATTCTAAAACAATTAAGTTTACATCAGGTGTTTTGACCAAATTTCGATCTTGTGTTAAAAAAAATTTGGTAGGTAAACTATGGTCAAAGGGGTTATTATATAAAAATCATCAGAATAATAATCATGAAATAATAATCATATTTATACATAAATTATACTTTTAAAACAAATCATGAAATATGGTTTTGACAAATTAACCAATGTTACAATCATGGAGACGGTAGGTCGTACATACACATGAGTAACATTCCCAATTTTCAGTAATCGTTATAGAAAGAAGGTAAGTAACATTTTATCTTTTTAAAATGATCATTATATCATAAATACCATTTTTAAATAATATATACATATATATAATTGTTTTTGATGCAAAAGGAATTACATCACGTCGAGGAGGTGGTAGACCACATATCCTCGAACGATGTTATCACTTTTTTTAGTGAGTAAAATGGGTAATAAGGATAATGATATATTATATTTACATAAATTTAAATATATCATGAATATAATATAGTTTTATTTTATGTAACAAAATTTTAATTAAAACCATCCTTAATACATTTCTTATATTGTGTAAACATATCACATCCCTTTGAGGAGGCGGTGGTCCACACATCCATAAACATTGTTATCCTATTTCCACAAAATGGAAAGCATGAAGGTATTTGTTATATAAAAATTTCATAAGTATAAAGAAAACATAAATATAATATATATCATATAAAAATAGTTTTACCATTATAATATCCAACCATTAGAGGTGGTAAAGGAAAAATGAATGACAATGTTTCATGAGGCAGTAGTCCTCCATACACACGAACGGTAAATTTGATACCCATTTGATGGAAGTGTATGTTAGTTTAGGTAAAACCATTAAAATAAAAAAACATAAGTATATTTATGATAATTATTTTATTATATAATCATGTAATAGGAATAATTTAATGGTTTTCAAAATAAATAAAACAAAAGTTATCATTGAAGAATGTTACTTTTTTCGGTTAACTCCTTTTGGTTTTCACAAAAGGACTTACTTGGATTTTTTTATTCCAAATTTGAGGCTTTTAGGTTGAATTTAGGTATGTTTAGATCTTATTTGGGATGGTTTTTTATATTTTAAGTGGCTGTATACTTTTGATGAAGTGGGAGGGATGAGTTCCTTTTTATACTAGGGGAGTGACATTCCTATAAATATAAAAAGGTAAACACTATTGGGAGGTCTCCCTTACTTAAAATGGCACAAAAATTCACAAATTATGTATTAAAGTTAAATTATGTTCTATAAAAACCTCATAAATGCAAAAATAAGTTCATTTTTATAATTTTTTCCTTAACTTTTATATTTCCCCACTTTTACCATTTTTGGTTTTTATTAACGCAACTTTTTTTCTAAAATCAGTAATTTTAACCCTGAATAATAAATTAAAGTGGGATTCATTATAAAATATATACCCAAAAAATTATAAAAATTATATATATTTTAATTAATAAAAATATCATGTTTTTTGGGAATTAATTTTAACATAAGTGCATGTAACGTGCAAAAAACAATCTTTAACCCGAATCATGCTAAAAAAGTTTATACTCTTTAGGGGTCAATATACTCATTATAAAAGATAAATTGGTCCATAAAAGACCATATTTGATATATATTAACATTAACAAATAAATTTTTATAAGATATGATTTTTAGTAATTTTATTTATTTTAATAAAATATCAATTATTATTAAATAACATTAATGTCAATTTTTAAATTATTTAATTTGTTTAAATTTAAAAAATTAAATACAATGACTTAATTAAAATATATTAATAAAAAAGAAATGTAATATTATATATTCATCTAAAAAGATAATTGAACACAATAATTCATTCAATTTTCTTAACTTTTAATATTTTTAGTATCATTTATAGTATTTAATTGTTAACTTAATAATAATTATATTTACATTTATTAAGAATTTTAAGTAACTAATTCTCATATAAAAATTAAAGTTAAATTATCATGATAAAAACAAATCATTTAACTTTAAAATTAATTTTTATAACAAAAACTATGTAGCTTATTCCATAATCCAAAACATTATAGGCATTAAAAGAAAGGAAGGTATTTTTTTTGTCTTTTTCTTCACATAACTTATTATATGGGTCACTTCCATGAAAATATGTCCCAATAACTCATAATATTATAACTAAATGGATTAAATGGTCAAAATATAGGCATAAAATTTCTTTTGGAAAATTTTCAAGGTTATTTTCCCCCTTATGATTAATGTTTAACCATTAAGAAAACTGATTTTTACCTTAATCATTGTAATTAATGTTAATCACCTTCACTTATTAAACTATAAATATTATACTTATTCCAACTATTTATATTTTTTCCAAAATTAAATTATCAAAATATGAAAAATTAAATCTAAATCTAATCCACACATGTGGCAAGAAAGTAGGTTTTTGAAATGAAAATGTTCAAAAGTTCGTTACATTTTTATATCTAAATTTAATATAAAAATTATTAGATTGAACTAAATTGGATTAATATATGTATAAGTGATCTATTTTTACTTTAAAAAAGTATAAAATATAATTTACAATTAATAAATATTTAATCAAAATGGTAGTTTTCAACTAAAATTCATTATTTTTACTATTCATTTAAAAAATAAAACTTCTCTAAAAATATAAACAAAATAAACATAAGATAATTTTGATCTTATGAATTTGAAAATGAATTTTATTTTCATAAATAATAATTATAAAACATTCAAAATTTAGTTCTAAAATAGTTGCACTATTAAAAGGCGGTAAAACAGTCATTAGAAAAATAAACATTTTTATGCATAAACTAGATTTATTCTTATCATATTTATATCAAAATTATTGAATGAATGTAAAATCCTTAGATTCCATATATAATGTATATATTTTTATATTCTAGTAAATCCTATTCATAACCGCTAATTTAACATCTTGGAGATAATTGTTAAATTAATAATATTTATGGTAAAACTCGGTCTTTCATGTAACGCAAGCTAACTCTGTGTTGTATGTAGTGTAAGATTAACATGGTGTTTTGTAGTAAGAAATAAATCAAAAAAATAATTTTTTTTCAAAAATGAAAATATTGTAAACTCTTGGGGTGTTACAAAGAATCATTATATATTCTATGATTCTTATATCAATAATTTCACTAATGAAACACATCTACAATAAATTTATGAATCCCAATAAATAAACACATAAATCATTCAACTTTAAATATTTTCATAGAATAGAAACATTTTTTTTTCTAGTAGTTAGCCATTGGATTACATCAGTGACACATATAATTCCACAAGTTCACCAAACATAATACATTGAACTATAAATAGTACATTATGATGTACTTTATTTCCATCGATTGAACTATTTATTTTTTCTCAGAAATTAGTTTATTTATAACCTTCTTTTACACACCTAAAACATCTTCCCATTACTTTAAAACATTTTATTGAGTGCTACATCCCACATTATCGATATATAGGAAGCTAAATCTTCTATCCCTCTATGGTATTCATGAAACTCTATTTTTATACAATTTGGTTCATTCAGAAAACCACCTATGTTCTGTTTGTTAATCATTTATTGAGATATATGGTAATGTATAATCACAAGATTTATAAATTCATTCCCCACTTCATTTGGTTATTCATATGGAAAATTACTACATAGTCCATCATATTCATTTCTAATATGATTCCTCCTAGTTTTATCCATTTACTAAAAAAATAGTGTGAGAAATAATTATTAGATTGAGAAATCATATAATCATCAAAATAATTTATATTATGTCGAAATTATAACACATTATTTTCAATCTAGGACACATTATGATTAACCTAGGTCATCCATGTTCATCATATATTCAAATACTATATAACAGTTCCTAAAGAAAAAGGTGAATTAAACCATGAATATGCTTTGATAGTGTATAGTCATGTGTTTAGTCTTATACCCACTCATCATTAACTGATGAGGATTTAGTTAATACCCAATCCACCCATTTTGATGTTGTTACCATATGGTTCATCCATTCCAAAACTATATCCACTTTCTAGTAACTAGATTTGGATATATTTTCTTGGAAAACTATAATTGTTACCATAACATAGGATTTTATCTTACACTTATTGTTATTCTTAGGGTTGCCACTATTTTTCCTATATCCTATTTTCCATAAATAAACAAACCTTTCTCTGACATAAACTAAGGTGGCACAATAAATTCATTCATAAATATTACATCTTATTATATTAATATTCATTATTTATCACTATGATCCATACTATAACAATAAAGGTTTAGTGTAATTGGATACTAGGATACAAAAGAAATTTTTATATAAAAGATCCAAACCACATACCATTAAGTTCTACAAAATAAGAACCCTTATTAGACATATCACTATTAAAAATTTTCTTCATATCCTTGAGAAATGGAAACATAATAAAGGGTTAAATTAGATTTTCAGTAAAGGTAAACAAGTGAGATATCAATCAATGTTGATTTTTAAAAATTACATGAGCATAAGGTCATAATATCAAGATCTTAACATTTTAAAATCATACCCAATAATTCATAAATCATAATCATGATCCATGAAATAAAGCATGAATGTTCAAAATATAAGAATCAAAAAATAGGATCCACGAGAAAATAACATTTTTATAAGATAATATAAAAAAAGAGTGTAATAAAGTGTGTCATAAAATTAATCAATGAAATATTATGTCCGGGCTACCCACCAAGATTTTTATCACATGTTAGTCTTGGGATAAACCCCCTTGTAACTACATTGGGCTTGGGATAATCCACCAAGAAACCTATTTTTTCTTTAGATAACCTATTGTATAACTTTTTTTTTGGATTGGTATAACCAATTTTGTACCTTTTGAGCTCATAAAACATTAATCACTATCCAATTAATTATAGGTAAATAATAGACCCACTTGTCCTTCATTCCTTCGAAGATAAATTTTTACAAGGAAAGATAAATTTTTGGGTTATCTGAAAATATGAGAAGAAACAAGTCTTACCGCGATATACAAAAATGAAGCACAAATGTATCACTTTAAAACACATAATTATAGTTTAAGGGAATAGTGTTAATATTGTATTCTAAAAGATCATGAAAACATTTATTATTATTTAAATGATTAATTAGTAATAAATAAAAAATGTTTCATCAATATTTCATCATCTTATTCGTAACCATACAAAAAAAAAAAATAAAGATTGTAACATTTGTTCAAAACCCTAAGTAAATCATATGAAAAATCAAATGATGTTATTATATATTAAAATACTCTTAAAATACTATTAAAATACTACTTAAAATTTCTTGATGAAAATACAATTTTCTTTTTTAAACCAGTTACTTAAAATATAAAAATTTCAAAAATATTAAGCAAATTATTTTATTTAAAGGATACATGGAAAATTTTAATGGTTTATTAAAATAAAATATATTTCATGATTTTGTGAAAATCCTATCATGTTGTGTATGTTAAAATAACGACTCATTTCACATTTTTGGTAAAAATTAAAAAGTACCTTATTAATAAAATAAAAATAAGATTCCTTTTAAAAAAATTTAAAAAAAGTTAAACATGGTTAAAAATAAATTATACTATAATTTGGAATGTTAAAAACATTCATGAAAATATTATAAATATTGTACAGATATGGGAGAAAAAGATTTATTGCTGAAGAGGGAAATAAAACCAGTTTTCTTTAAAAACATTCTTTTAGTCTATTGAGTGCCTAACATGAGTAAAATGAAAATAAAATATGTAAAATCCATAAATAACCATAGGATAATAAAATAAATATGATTTTGTGGATATATATCATGTAATTTCATTATTTTAAATTTAGGGGTAAATAATTCCAGTAAAAAGTGAAATTGTAATGTATATCCCTAACAATTTCAATGACATTTTAGTTGTAATTAAAAAGAAAGGAATAACATAAAATGATAATATAAATACCATGGAAATAATATTATTCAAAATAAAATATATAAAATTTGAATAAGCTACACCTCATAAAATAAGATCATCTTATAACATAATATATGTCCTAAATAACACAATTTGATACTATAAAACCCTACCACTTTGGCAACATTTAAACCAAATAAGATTAGATTAAATAATTACAATCATAACTTTAAATAAAATTAATTAATAATGATAAATTATATAATATTTCAAAGCTTCACTATATACACCACATAAATAAAAGTAGGATTATAACATCAAACATGTATCATCTAAAAAAATTATATAAAGAACCCTAAACTTATGTATGATTGGATTTATATGCACTCTAACCTCCAATATAATAAATTTATATTTATTAAAATTCTATTATTTAACAATATTCATACCTATAATACCGTATATGGTCTACTTATAACATTTCAACACCCTTTATTAGTAATTCATTATTAAAATCATCATTTTTGGGTGTTAACATTTTTGTTTTTCACGAATGTTTTAGTTCAAAATATCTGGTCCTTTCACATTGATCATGGTCTAATAATCTCAAGAATTTGGTTTACTTAATAAGTATCATATTTAATTATTATATTATCATTTGTAATAATTAATATAATTTGGTTAAGAAAAATGAATTTCATTACTTCATAGAGATTGAAGTCTGTATATACACAAGAGAGATATTTCCACTTTTTGATAGATAAAATGAAATAAATGTAAATAGAAATGAACCCATGAAAAATAATTATATCATAAATTTAATATATATTCATTAAAAATATCTTTATTTCCCTCCATTAAAATGGGAAATTAAAAATGAATCAAATCCCTTTGGGGAGGTGGTAGTACACACCTATGTGTGAGTGATACTTTCACTTCCAATCTAATGGAAATGAGGTGGGAAATGGTAGAATCTTCATCATAATAACATATCAGTATATTAATGATACTAAAATAATTATGTTTTGGTTTATAGGATGTGGAAGAATAAATAAAATTAAAATACCTATGTTAAAATTCATACATTTTCTTGGAAAGACCTCCTTTTTCTTACACATTAAGCCTTGAAAAATTGTAATTAGAAGAAGATTAGAGGATGAATGATGAAGGTAAGGAATATATAATGGTTTTTGGTTAGTTCTGGGCCATGATATAATTCACAATGATTTATTGTGAATAAGTGAGGAGAATATGTGTCTCTTTATGAGTGTGGGGAGGGACAAACATGGAGTTTCTTAAAATATTTCAATAATATTAGGTCACTTTCCTAAGACATTAGAAACAAATGAAAAATAATTCGATGATAGAAAAATAAAAGGTTGAAATATATTTAACCAATAAATATTTTAAAATTTTCAACTTCATTCCCACTCTTATATCTAAGTTTAATCCACAGGTAAACTCATTTTAACCAAAACTGTGGTAACAAATATTTTTTGTTTTTACTATTCATTGTGACTAAAAATGAAAGCGGTATCATTACAAATTTTTATATTTTTTTACAAATATTTAATCCATTTTATCAAACTCAATATATATTTGTGGAAGAAATTAATTTTAAAATAAGTTTACAAAACACAATGAAAACTTGTTTTTTAGAAAATGCATTTTTAAGCATAAATTGAATTTAATTTTATTCATTGATGACTAATAAATATAAAGTGAATGTTAAAATATTTTATTGAATATATTATATTTAATTTTATCAAACAATTAATATATAATTAATTATTTAATTTATTATGATAAAAACAAATTACGCACATAAAATAAGTTTCATATAAATGTGTTTTAGGCCCAAAAATGAATTTATACCAAAATAAAGTATAATTTTGATTTATACGTTATTAATAATAATATTTATAATTAAATTATAATATTTTTATATTAATATAAAATTAAAAACATAATTTAAATTTAAATTTCTTAATTTAATAAAAAGAAGTGACAGTTTTACAAAAATCAGTATTTTTAACTTTTCATATAAAAAAATCCTTTTAGAAAAAATAAAACATATTAAACCTAATATAATAGTAAAATTATTATTTAAAAAATGATATTAATTTCATAAAATAAAATTTATAAAAGTGGTAGAAAATAATTTTAATTTCCACAAACAAAATTCAATAAAAGTCATTTAGGAAGAAAACATATTTTTAAAGCATAAAATTACTTTACTAAAACTGAGTAATTATTTATTATGCATTAATATATATATATATATATATATTTTAATTATAATTTTTTTAATAAATATTTTAAAAATATATACATAAAATTTAATATCCAAGTTATAATTGTCATATTTAAGTACTAATATTTTTATAGTCCATCGAAGTTCGCTTAATGCTCAGTGTTGCATGTTAAGCAAGTTATAGAGCATAATGTACTTTTAATATAAAAAAATTTGGTATTAAAATTATCATGTATATAAAGTTATTTTATTTTTATAATCATTAAAAATAAAATTTATATTAAATAAATAACTTATAAATACTATTGAAATAAAATATATCACTATAGTAAAAAAATGAGAAAAATCATCAATAAAAAATTTAGTAGATTCTTGAAGTAAATGATGAGGAGTTGAGCCCCTATAAGGAAGAACAAGGGTCTTATTTTGATTCTAAATGATACACTAATGATGATAATAATGAATTTATACTAGTAGCTATGAAAAATTAAAAAAATTAGCATTGAAATTGATGATTATAATATAATAAATGACCAGAATACACCAGTATAGATGATGATAATGAAGTATCTAATTTTTTTTTACTCTAATAACTGTATATACAATGAGTTTTAAATAGGACACTAAATATTAGAATCTATTTTATTTAATTAATAATCAGATTTTCCAAATTCAAATGAACCAAGCTTGGAAGATTATTTTAATGTTGATGTATTTAAATGTCATTAGGACGAAATGAGTTTTCCATAACAAACTAAGTGAAGATGATATAGTAATTAAATAAAAGGAACAAATTTTATGTGAGTTATACTACTAGATTTAATGTGTCTTCATTGATGAAATGTTTTCTATTCTATCTAGGATGGATATAATTATTTTATTCTTGGATGTAGTAATGAAAAAATTATTTTTGGTATTCTAGATAGATGTAAAATTGGAATTTAAAAATGTATTACATTATGTATATGTGTACATCAAGAATCTGTATGGTTTTATTATTCATGAACAACAAAAAATGTTTTCCTATAGATGAAGGTGTCAAATGGATTAAAATAACAACCAAAATATTATCATTTCTGACTAGATAAATACTTGGAAAAGCTCAGTTTTCAGATTGGTGGAGTTGATAATATCCTCTATATCAAGAAATAAATTTATTAAAGGGTTATGGTGGTTTCATATGTTATTAAATAATCCTTAGTGGATCAAATAATTTATAGAGAAAGTAGTTTAAAAAAATATATGAGGTGAGATATTGAAATATATATGATTCGAGAATTGAAGTTTTTTCTTGGATTTCAGGTGATAGAAAGAAGGAATTACATATTCATATTTAATTCAAATATTCCAAGGGGTTTTTGAAAATATTTACAATGTATGATTATATGGTAATTACAAATTAATTTGAAACTCAAATGAAGTTGAGAATGTATAATAATGACAAAAATGTAAATATTATAATGTATAGGAAGATCATCAGAAGCTAGTTGTAATTAATTGCAAATAGAATAAATAATGTATTTTCCACTTGTTTAATAGAATTATTCTATATTAATCCTATGTAAATCTACCAAAAATTAGTAAATTGGATATAGTGTCATATTAAAGGAAAAATCGACTTTTTTTTCTTTATAGTGAAGCATAATAACACGAGTTATTAGGATATACATATGTTTATTGGGATTATTCATCATATGAAACAAATTCAATGTCATGTAGTTCACTCTATCTTAGAGGATTTTATATTTATTGGATAATTAATAAATAGGATTGTATTTCACTAAGAACTATAAATGTTGAATATATTGTGACTACTCAAGATTACACAAAACTGTTATGTATGAAGTAATATCTTGATGATATTGGAGTTTATGTGGATACTACTACCAAACCAATTTTTTAAAATTCATATGTTATCAAATATAGAAAAATAATTATCCTTTAATCATGAAAAAATAAAATTCAAATCATGTATCACTTTGTCAAGGTGTAATTTTAACATGTGTTAGTGAAATTAGAGTATGTACATACTGAACATCATGTCATAGATTTAATTAAAAATCACTTGCCTAAGGGGGATGTTAAATATGCATCGATTAGTTATTAGATTCTGGTATACACATACCCACCAAAAAATATAGTGTGGATGTGGAAACCAACTCCCCAAGGAATTATATGGATTTTATCATGTGATGGTAATTTTAATTAACCTCTTACATCCACTAAAGTAGTTTCCGATGATTTTGATTAAAAAAGGTATATACCTCCAATGGCCCAAAGGCCTTCATTTTTTATAGATTTTTGATTTTTGATAATCCAACTTATAAATGAAAATATATATTAAATGTTAAAAGGTTCATATGGATAAGTATAGTTATGGATGGGTTTTCAAATATCTAGTGGAGACCCGTAGCAAAATGAAGTGGTTTATTATTAATCTCTATAAGTTACTCTTGTTTCTCATGATAATCTTAACCAATGTGGGATTAAAGAATGTGATGATTGAATAAATTATCATTATATAGAGTTGCATATGGATAATTGGGTTTTAATTAGAGAGGAATCAATATTTTTCAACAAGTTTAGGTATTGTTAGGACACCCAAATGGGAATATTGTCAGAAAAAACCCATCAGGTTGACTTGTTGTAGTTTTTGGATTATATTTGTTGACAAATAATGTTGATCAATTTATAGAGATATAAAGACATGATGGATTATTTAAGTAATGGTTTTTGGAGGTTCTTAGAGTTTTTTTTTCATTTTCTATTAAAATATAGAGTTAATGGAGTATTCTACAGTTTCTATGAAAAATGTAGTTGAAAGAACCATGAAAAAACCATAATTTTTTAAAAACTACATATAAAAAAACCTATTTTAATAATTTAGTTGTGAAAATTATAGTCTTATTAACACATTTAAGATTGAGTTCTATTAAAATGAAAGTAAAATTTTCATTAAAACCCTAAAATCAAGAATGATATGAAACGTGTACAATCCTAGGATATTTGACTATAAATAGGCCTATAATATTTTCATATTGAGAGAAGAAGACTACAAGGAGAGCTATTTGACATATTTTTGTATATGACGTGTGTGAATATATTTCTTGTTTGAATTCATTTACATGACAAATTGTTTCATAGAAATAATTTTTTTGACAATTATAGGTTACATGAACCTAAATTCACATGAACATCAGTTATGTGAACCTATATTTTTATGAACAAAAGTTTTGAAAATGTGTATTTCCTAGAATATATTTAAGGTGAATGGGTATTTTTGTGAATTATTTTATGTAAACCACAGTTGTGTACAAATTGGATTTGTAAAAACATTATGAAAATTTCTAGAATTTATGTGGTAAAGTGGAGGTCTTCACATTGAAGAAAGAAGAGCTACTTGAAATACTAATTATGTTGTAAACAAATATGATATAGTATATCAAAATAACCATATGAAGGGATAGTGATTACACTTTAGTTGATAGAGTATTGTGTTATCAAATCACTTATTGTTATGAACTAAGGGGTATGAGCCTATTTGAAACATTTTAAACATTAGGTGTACATTTGGATTATAGTACATTAGAACAATATAGTTGTAAGATCCTTAGACTATGACCGTGCAATTGAAAAAAGTAAAAAATATATTTTGTCTCTCTTTCATGTGATTTATTTATTTTTATAAATTGTTACAGAGAGTGGTGTTACTGATAATAGTGAACAAGATAATTAGAAAGGTTCAATTAAATAATTCATATTTTCTTGACTCACTACCCCTCCAATTAAGGGTATTTATATTAATTGGTTTCATCATTGTTTCATATTAAATAAAACCCATAAAATCCAATAAAAATTATATAGTTTAATAGGATATGTGATTAAATCATTTAGTTGGGATATGTACTTCATGGGAATAAATGTTTTTCTGAGTACCTTCCATCATATTTAAAAAGATCTCTCATATCCTATATCATAAAAATAATAATGTGTGTCCTTTTAAGTGTGACTAACTCCATGGGAAAAGTCACTAAGTGTGATTAACATATTTTTTTCAATAGTATATATAAAAAAATCACAACCCAAATGAGATATATAATGTGAAATTATTTATTGAAATAAACATATAATAATTAATTAATGGGGATACCTCTATATGTGAATGATCAAAAAGGGATGATATACTATTATTCTCCACTTCCACACTACATTTAGCATCCAAGAAACTCCTGAGTCCACTGATTCCAATTGTTTCTACATAGACACTGTAACACCCCGCCCCTACCTCATTGTCTTGAGGAGGCGGTGAGGGTTACTTGGCCTTAAGAGACATTCCCAAGGCGCCAAAGGCTGGCAATAAATGCCGAGGGCTCCAAGAACAAATGGGGAACAATTTTCCCTAAAGACAAAATCAACCAAAAAACCACTATATGATGCATGTCAACAAAATCCAACCATTCATTTCCAAAAGACTTCCAAGTTGTTCCATAAAACAACCCAAATCCAATAAAACCAAACATGTTCACACAACATCAGAGTACACTACGGGAACTAACATCCAACACCACAAGCCAAGACACCACCCCAACTTCACACCAAGCTCCAAGCTCCAAGCTCCAACAAGGAATCACAAAGCTCTACTAAAGGAGGATGATGCCTTACCTTTTCCCACGTCACGATACATGACATCTGCAAAGACACCAACGTGCTAGAGTAGGGGGTGAGTACTAAAACTTAGTAGGTTTTCCCCAAATGACTTACCTACACACACCACTTGGATAAAACCATTAACATATTTATATGAAACAATTTATATAAAATAACCACAAGTGCAACCATCACCATAAGCCAACCACAACCTTACCAAGCCATTTCACCCCAACCAAAACACCAAGGGAAATCCAATCAACAATCCAAAACCATGTCATCATTTACACATTAGCAAAAAAATTCCATCTAGAAAAACGAGGCACAAAAACAACCAAAACAATCAAATGGTGGTGCTTCCGTCCAACCTGTTCACCCATTCACAACTAGTGGAACTTCTCGTCCACTTATCCTTTGATGGTGGCCCTTCCGTCCAATATCCACCCCCCTTCATTATAGTGGTACTTCCCGCCCACTTCCACACAACATTTCAAACAATCTAAACCAATCACACAACCCATCAAGGTCACAACATCATGCAATCAACCAATTTCCATTGCATATCAATTCACTTCAATAAATCATCCATTTATTGAAAACCCTTTTCCATGCCAAAACCCCATTTCAATAAAACAAACCCCTTTTTATTAAAAACCATTTCCCATCAATCATTCCATAAATCAACCATAGCATTCCATTTTAAAATCCCCATTTTAAAATTTACAACAACAACATTTCGTTTCAAAGCCCCTTCTTCCCAAAAACCCCCAAATGGATTTCCAAGAAAATTCGCACATCGATATACAATTAATTTCAAACACAAAAAATTAATTGTAACATGTAACCACTAGTTCTAACCAAGTGGAGTCGAGAGAGAAGCCACCTACCTTTAGGGTTCTTGAGTAATCGATCCACAAGCAAACACACCTCAAAAAACCGGCAAACGCACCACCGTTACCTCTCTAGATCACTTTCCCTAATATCAATAAGCCTTAATATTAACATCCAAGGCAACACCAAGCCTAGATATACACACAACAAGTGTAGATATAGAAAACCAAGAAAGAGGTAGAAGTGAAACTAGAGGAAAACACAAGAGAAACAAGAGGAGAGACTTACCTGGAATCAATCACCTTCGAACCACCTTGAATCCTCTTCAAAACCCTTCCAAAATGAGTGGGAGAGCACCCAAAACCCCTGAGAACCCAAAATACCGAGTGAGGCTCAAGTGGGAGGAAGAGAGGAGTGAAATAGGTCAATCCCAAGTGAGCCCGGATTTAAAAACCCTATTTTTAAGTGGCCACACGGTTTAGCCCACACGGTTTAGCAAACCGTGTGCTAACCGTGCGCACTCCACTGCCTCAAGAGACAGGGTCTGCATGGTTTACCCACATGGTTTGGCAAACCGTGCGTAGGCCGTGCAGAGCGTACTGTCTCCCCTTGAACGGTTCCTGGAACATCCGCACGGTTTACACTAACCGTGCTCAAACCTTGCACCCCTTTAAAAGCCTCCAAACTCATCCAAAACCGTTCCAAACTCTCCCAACCTCTTCCTAAATCATCCCATTCACTTTAAAAACATAAAAAAATGCATAAAAAAAGGATACATACCTCAAACCGGGGGTGCTACATTCTCCCCACCATTGGACTTTCCGTCCTCAGAAAGTAGTGAACCCGCCCTTTGCCGAAAGAGCTCGGGCCACTGCTCGACCATCTCTTTCTCCCACTCCCAAGTCTCCTCTTGAATCTGACCTTGTTGCCACAAAACACGAACTAAACCGATGCTCTTACCATGCATGACTTTCTCTTGCCTATCCATAACCCGCACTGGCACGTGCACCAATGAAGCATCCGGTTCTAACTCAACATGATCCCAACGAATCACATGGTCACGATCCAACTGATAATTTTTCAATTGCGACACATGAAACACATTGTGCACTGCACTGAAACGTGGTGGAAAATCCAAATGATAAGCCACCTCACCAACCCACTCAAGAATCTCGAAAGGCCCAATATACCTTGGAGATAACTTTCCCTGTTTCCCAAACCGATGATGTCCCAACCTAGGAGAGATCCTCAAGAACACATGATCACTCACATCGAACGACAACGGACATCGACGATGATCCGCATACGATTTCTGACGACTCTGAGCCATCTTTATTCTTTTACTGATCATATTGATCTTTTCTATAGTCTCATGGACAAGACTCGATCCAACCATGGAAGGATCACCCATTTCCACCCAACATAGTGGAGAACGACATGGATGTCTATACAACGCTTCAAACGTATCCATCTGTATGGATGCCTGATAACTGTTATTATATGAGAACTCAACCAACGACAAATGATCCTCCCACGAGCCACCAAAATCCATAACACAAGCCCGCAACATATCCTACAAGGTTTGTATCGTCCTCTCGGATTGGCCATCCGTCTGAGGGTGATACACCGTGCTCATCGTCAACTGCGTCCCAAGGGCTTGCTACAAGGATTTCCAGAAACGAGATGTAAACCTCAGATCTCTATTGGATACGATCGAAACTGGAACACCATGCCTCTTTAACACCTCTCGGATATAGATTTTGGACAGATCCTCCACCGTATGAGATTCACAAATCGGGATAAAATGGGCCGACTTCGTTAGCCGATCCACTATCACCCAAATGGCATCATGCTTTCTGACCGTTCTTGGGAGACCTGTGACAAAATCCATCGCTATGTACTCCCACTTCCAAATAGGGATTGGTAAAGACTGCAACATGCCTGCTGGCCTCTGATGCTCTGCCTTGACCTACTGACAAGTCAAGTATCTTGAAACGAACTCAGCCACACCTCTTTTCATACCATCCCACCAGAACTGTGCTTTCAACGCTTTATACATTTTCTGAATTACAGGGTGTACAGCCCACCTGGAATGATGATATGCCCTTAGAATATATTCCTGACAAGAAACTAGTACAACCATCCGATTCTGAAAACACACAACTGAATCTCCATTCAGTTGCCAGATCTCAATGGTCTCCCCACCATTGAGTCTCGACCCCATGGTAACACACTCCGAATCGGATATCTGTGCCTCTCTAACTAGGACAACCAAGTTAGGAATCAACATAACCAGAAATAAGACCACTCGATCACCCTGGTCCTCACATTCCAACCTCATATCGGCTATAACCGACATTAACTGCCACTGGTCCGATGCCTGTTTCAACACCTGAGCATATGATTTTCTACTTAATGCATCTGCCACCGAATTTCCCTTACCTGGTGTGTACATTAAGTCAAAATCAAACATCTAGAGATATTTCATCCATATCCTTTGCCTCAAGTTCAAATCCCTTTGTGAGAAAATATGATTCAAGCTCTTATGATCCGTATATATTGTGAACTTCTCACTGAATAGATAATGACGCCACACTTTCAAAGCATGCACTACTGCTTCCAACTCCAAATCATGAGTTGGGTAGTTCTTCTCATGAACCCTCAACTGATGTGAGCCATACGCAACCACATGATCCCCTTTCATGAGAATTCACCCCAATCCTGATCTCGATGCATCACAATACACCACGTACCCTCTTCCTGGTTCTGAAAAAACCAAGATTGGTGCTGATGTAAGGCGACCCTTTAGCTCTTCAAAACACTGCTGACACTGTTCATTCCACTAGAATGGAACATTATTTCTTGTCAAAGATGTCATCGGCGAGGCTAATCATGAAAAATCACGAAAAAATGCCGATAATACCCAGCTAGACCAAGGAAACTTTGTATCTCAAAAACATTCTTTAGCGGTTGCCGCGAGATAACAACCTCTATCTTTTCCGGATCCACTGAAACGCCCCTTTCAGAAATCACATGGCCAAGAAAACGGACTTCCTATATACAAAAGTCACACTTTGACAATTTGGAATAAAACCGATGATCTTGCAAGATCCCTAGCACTATCGCCAAGTGCTGCTCATGCTCCTCCATTGTCTTTGAATACACCAGAATATCATCCACAAACACCACCACAAATGAATCCAGATATCTCTAAAATATCCGATTCATCAATTCCATAAACACCGCTGGCACATTCGTTAGACCAAAGGGCATAACCACATATTGATAATGGCCATATCTACTTATGAAAGCTGTTTTAGGAATATCCTCCTTCCTCACCTGCAATTGATGATATCCCGACCTGAGGTTGATCTTGGAGAACCACTGAGCTCCCCTCAACTGGTAGAAAAAATCATCAATTCGTGGAAGTGTATATCTGTTCTTTATCGTTACTTGGTTAAGTCTATGATAATCAACACATAGCCTCAGGGTTCCATCCGCCTTTTTCAGAAACAACACCGGCGCCACCCACAGAGATGTGCTAGGCCGGATAAACCCTTTGTTTTCTAACTCTTCCAACTGGAATTTCAATTCCCGCAATTTAGCTGGTGCCATCCGGTAAGACGGAAGTGAGATAGGATTGGTCCCTAGAAGGAGATCAATCATAAACTCCACTTCTCTTACGGGAGGTAACCCAGAGAATTCTTCAGGAAAAAAATCCATGAACTGATCCACCACTGTCGGAAGAATAGTCTGCTCAACACCCTCTGCCGATTCCAACGACAACACCGCCAACTGATACGATAACGTACCCACATATGGTGCCAACAAACCCATTGCACCCTATCTTTCATGCCTCTCTCCTCTAAAGATATGTCTAACACCATCATGTGTCGTAAAATCCACTGTTCACGCATCACAATCAATGTGAGCCTTGAATGCCACTAGCCAATCCATTCCCAGGATTGCATCATACCCATCCATCTCAAGCACTGAGAAGTTCCACACTATCTCAACCTCACCCACAGTGATACAACATTCTCTACACAAGAAGGCTTGACACTCTCTTCGACCCAGAGGAGTTTGAAGTTTCAAAACCAAGGGCATCATTTCTACCCTTAAACCCAGCAAATCAACCACACGTGCAACAATAAAAGAGTGTGAAGCACCCGTATCAAACAACACTTACATCAAGGTATAATTTAAAATAATAGTACCTCGCACTATGGATGGTCCCGAATGATCATCCACCACAACATGCTCAGCTCCAAACACATGTTTTCTTGCCATGCTCTGCTATTTATTGCTCTGCTGAGGCGTCGTGGTATTCCGAGAATCACCATGACCCGCTTTACTCTGTTGTCAAGGGGTATGTTGCTGCCCCCGTCCCATCGAATCATACGACATCTACAACCCCTGAGGAGTGTCACGTGCACCCGACCTTGGGGCATTCCGACAATAACGCTGAAGATGCCCCATCTGCTTACAATTATGACATGCCCGAGGTTGTGCTGTACAATCCCGCTTAATGTGGCCTATAGAACCACATTGAAAACATCCCAACTTGCTATGGGGCTTTGGAGGAAGATTCACCGATCCTGCTGTCAGATTGTATGCCATATTCCCACCCTGGGAATAAGTATCCCTCTTCCGCTTGAACCCAGCATTAGAGTTCCCACTATTCACCATGGGTACCACCATGCTTCCTCTGCCCAAAGTGCCCAACAAATCCTGCTCAACCACTGAGGCTCTATTCACCATCTCCGTGTAATTATCTATACATAGCACCACTATCTTTGAACGAATTTCTTGCCTTAACCCCGCTTCAAAGATTCTTTCCTTAAAAGATGTGCTACCTGCCACCTCGGGTGCAAACCGCACTAAGTTCATGAAATTGGCTGCATACTCTGTCACCGACATAAGCTCTTGCTTCAAACTGAAGAAATCAGTCGTACGATGAATTCTGAACGTATGTGGGTAGAATTGTTTGTTAAACAATTCCTCAAAGCCTTCCCACATCATAACCCGGTCCATCCCCGCTTGGACTAATAACTCCCACCACTGAAGGGCAAGATCTTCCAACATATACGTGGCCAAATTCACTCTTAGCTCTACCGGTGTTCCCAAGAACTCAAAGATCTTGTTCATCCTATTCAGCCATTCTTCTGCCCTTTCTGGCTCTGAATCAGCCCTGAAGATGGGTGGATTCTGCTTTTGGAACTGAACCGCATGATCCACATGCCTTGGTTCATCCGTTTTATTCCCACTTCCCACAGCTTGGAAAGCTTGAACTATGCTTTGCACTAGCTGATGGTTCACCTCAGGCTCAGGTGCTACCACATTCTCAGCAGACTCCTCCCGTTGGTCTCTACGACACCTACCCGGTGCAATTTCTATAAACAGAAAACAAACCATGAGTCTCGCTTCCGTAGACATCAACAATTACCATTTCAAATCACATTAGACAGAACTATCACCACAAGGATTTCCACAAGTTCACATTTCCGATGGTTCACCCTTTTTAAAACCCAAACCATTTTCAAAATACCACCACTTTCCATGTTTCAAATCCTTCCATTTTGAAACTCAATTCAGACTTTTCAAAATCCACACATTCATATCATACCATAAATCATTATACCCCAATGAAATATGCATCCTTGAGGGAAATCATTTCTACCATGCATGTCATGCTCATCCAATTGTCTATACCCACAACAATGAGATATCCAATGCCTATAAGTGTCTCCAAAACACTTATGTACCCAACTCCCTGATAACTTGAATTTCAGCATAAAAGGGTTAGCTACGTCCTTTTATACTATACATTCCAAGTTCCGACAATCCTACGCCTTCCTACCCCCCTACTCAAGGAATATACCACATCGAATGTCAACTCCAAAACCACTGATCAACACCAAGGATCGAACAATCTGATACCACTTGTAACACCCAGCCCCTACCTCATTGGCTTGAGGAGGCGGTGAGGGTTACTTGGCCTTAAGCGACGTTCCCAAGGTGCCAAAGGCTGGCAATAAATTCCGAGGGCTCCAAGAACAAATGGGGAACGATTTTCCCTAAAGACAAAATCAACCAACAAACCACTATATGATGCATGTAAACAAAATCCAACCATTAATTTCCAAAAGACAACCAAGTTGTTCCATAAAACAACCCAAATCCAATACAACCAAACATGTCCACACAACATCAGAGTACACTGCGGGAACTAACAACCAACACCACAAGCCAAGACACCACCCCAGCTCCACACCAAGCTCCAAGCTCCAAGCTCCAACAAGGAATCACAAAGCTCCACCAAAGGAGGATGATGACTTACCTTTGCCCACGTCACGATACATGACATCTGCAAAGACACCAACATGCCAGAGCAAGGGGTGAGTACTAAAACTCAGTAGGTTTTCCCCAAATGAATTCCCTACGCACTCCACTAGGATAAAACCGTTAGCATATTTATATGAAACAATTTATATAAAATAACCACAAGTGCAACCATCACCATAATCCAACCACAACCTTACCAAGCCATTTTACCCCAACCAAACCATCAAGAGAAATACAATCAACAAGACACAACCATGTCATCATTTACACATTAGCACAAAAATTCCATCTAGCAAAATGGGGCACAAAAACAACCAAAACAATCAAATGGTGGTGCTTCCGTCCAACCCGTTCACCCATTCACAACTAGTGGCACTTCCCATCCACTTATCCTTTGATGGTGGCCCTTCCGTCCACTATCCATCCCCCTTCATTATAGTGGTACTTCCCGCCCACTTCCACACAACATTTCAAACAATCCAAACGAAGCACACAACCCATCAAGGTCACAACATCATGCAATCAACCAATTTCCATTTCATATTAATTCACTTCAATAAATCACCCATTTATTGAAAACCCTTTTCCATGCCAAAAACCCATTTCAATAAAACAAACCCCTTTTTATTGAAAACCATTTCCCATCAATCATTTCACAAATGAACCATATAATTCCATTTTAAAATACCCATTTTAAAATTTACAACAATAACATTTCATTTCAAAGCCCCTTTTTCCCAAAAACCCCCAAATGGATTTCCAACCAAATTATCACATCGATATACAATTAATTTAAAACACAAAAAATTAATTGTAACATGTAACCACTAGTTCTAACCATGTGGAGTCGAGAGAGAAGCCATCTACCTTTAGGGTTCCTGAGAAATCGATCCACAAGAAATCGTACCTCCAAAAACCGGCGAACGCACCACCGTTACCTCTATAGATCACTTTCCCTAACATCAATAAGACTTAATATTAACATCCAAGGAAACCCCAAGCCTAGATCTATACAAAACAAGTGTAGATCTAGAAAACCAAGAAAGTGGGAGAAGTGAAACTAGAGGAAAACACAAGAGAAACAAGAGGAGAGACTTACCCGGAAGCAATCACCTTCGAACCACCTTGAATCCTCTTCAAAACCCTTCCAAAACGAGTGGGAGAGCACCCAAAACCCCTGAGAACCCAAAATCCCGAGTGAGGCTTGAGTGGGAGGAAGAGAGGAGTGAAATAGGTCAATCCCGAGTGAGCCCGGATTTAAAAACCCTATTTTTAAGTGGCCGCACGGTTTAGCCCACATGGTTTAGAAAACCGTGCGCTAACCGTTCACACTCCACTACCTCAAGATCCAAGGTCAGCATGGTTTACCCGCATGGTTTGGCAAACCGTGCGCATGCCGTGCAGAGCGTACTGTCTCCCCCTGCACGGTTCCTGGAACATCCGCACGGTTTATACTAACCGTGCTCAAACCATGTACCCCTTTAAAAGCCTCCAAACTCTTCCAAAACCGTTCCAAACTCTCCCAACCTCTTCCCAACTCATCCCATGCACTTTAAACACATAAAAAAATGCATAAAAAAAGGCTACATACCTCAAACCGGGGGTGCTACAGACACTATAAGTAAGAAATCATACAAAAACATTAATGTTGTTTCCTTAAATCTAGTAATTTCTATTTAACATTTATGTGTTCCATTAAAATATCATAATAAATATAAAAATCTATTGTGTGAATTAAAAAAAATCAAGGAATAATATAAAAAACAATATACATGGAGTAATATCACCTTTCTGCTAATTCCATGTATAAATCATCCTGATAATCCCGCTTTCTATAAAAAAATCCTTATATCTTTTATATAGTTTTGAATCTCCACCTTTATCTTTATAAACAATATCAAATTTATTTAATGATTTCATACTTTTTTATAATTTATTTATACATTTTAATATAATTGTTTCATAAATTATATTGTGATGTATTCTTCTTCCACCCCATTCATTGTGTTTCACCAACTATGAAGTTTTAAAACACATTGATCTTGGAAAAATAACAATGGTCCTGGGTTCTTAGGGAAGATATTGTGTTCTTGAGTCCTTTACATTCATTTTCATGATATTATTTTTGCATTCATAGTGGGAAGTGATAATGTACAGAAGTGGTTTGGAAATTTTTATTCAAAATTATCACAAGATTGACTTGATCTCAAATTTCATCCATCATTTCAACCTTCCTCCTCACGAATAGCTATTCATCCAAATGAGTTAGGATTTATCATAGGTTCAATGACATATAATAGATATATATTCTTATAAAGTGTTATAATATTACATAAGGTGTGCACTATCATTACATTATGAAGGAGTTGTGGATTGATATATATGTGAGATCTTCCATTTTATTTGAATTACAAAATAATTATTAAAGGATATTAACTAGTTGATGATAATGAGATTATTATTGGAATGATTTAAAATTAAAAATTAAAAAAATAATGAACAAATTATTACCCTAGGATAATTCCCCTTCTAACTATTTTTTTAATATTTCATTACTTATATTAATTTTATTATTTTTCGTAAACTACCTTAAAAACTACTGCATTATTATAATTTTTTACAATGTTAAAACCCATAAAAAATATTTATAATTTAAATAATGTTACAAGTAATCACCAAATATCCTTCTAAAATGACCCTAGTTAGCTCTATATTGTATTAGGAGATTTAAATTTGTTTTGAAAATAAAATTGAGAGAAATTATTATCATTTAATTACTCCATTGGAGGTGATTCTCTTAGTTTTAAATTCCATTTTAACATCACACTATTTTTACATAATATCCAACATATTTCACTACTTATTTCACTAATTTAAATTAAAAATAAATGGTAAACATGTGTATCTCAACTCTAATTCATATAGTGAAATGACCATGTTATTCATTAGTATTATGCTATAATAATCATATATACTTCAATGTTAATGTATATGTGAAAAAATTGCATCAAACACTTTTGGAACCATCTTCAATGATAAGAAATTGAGGTTATAATTTTTTTGGAAGAATATCATTAAAAAATATTAAAAAAAAATCAAAAATTATAAGAAAAAAACCAAAAATACGTTAATTTTATATATACATTATTTATATCCTTATGATATACGTTTGATATATTTGAAAATTTATCATTTCATTTTTCAAATTATTTTTCCTCACAATTATTCTGTATTATTCATTTTTATTGAAGTATATGGACATAATTGTGTGGATGGATCTTCAAGATAATATTTTTAGTTTCTTCTACAACATTGGAAATAAATTCTGGAATTTTGATATATCATGGCTAATAAAAGAGATTGAAAATGATGTATACAGTGAATAAAATGAAGAAGAATGGTAAGAAAAAACAATATTTGAGTTGGATAAAATATATGGAGTACATGAAGCACCCAAAGAGGGAACTCACAATACTTTTCCCCCAACCCTAAACATAGCCTATTTTTTACTCATCAAGGAAGTGGAGGAATGTATACTTCATTTCACTCTATATAAGAAGATCCATTGGTATATTTTATCATTTTATATCGAGGTTGGTACCATTGATAATCCACCAATTCAAGTATCAATTTTTATAAATAATATCAAATAACAAGTCCACATATGATGGGTTTTTCTTTGTAATCCACATAATCTTTCTAATTGTGGATAATTTTTCAATAAATCATGGATGAAGGATTATAATTTCAATTTTTGGTTGGGATTAAAACCAATAATTTAAGGTATTTTTATTTTAAATATGTTATTTTATTAGTTTACATATTTAGTAATTATTTTTTGTGTATATGGATATAATTATTATTCCATAAATTTATATTATGGGACCCTCAATTAAATAGAAGGATAAAAAGGAGGATTCTCAACCCACTACTAAGTGGTGGAGATGAACTAAACATCCAGGGAGTCTAATTATTAACCTTTATCTCTTATAACTCTTTTGGAATGATTTAATTAGATTGATTGTTTTCTTTACCTCACTAATTTTTTTCATTAGACATGCATCATAGGATTAGTGTGGGAGAAATGAAGATTGGGTACCCAAATAAACCATGAATTTTTAATGAATTATGAGGTATTCCAATTATGATTAGATTTAGTGACTTTAGTTTTGTATCATATTTATTTTGAATCATTAAATACAATGATCATGTATGAATTATTATATCTAAAAAATGAACAAAAATATGAAACCAAAACATGAGTGAGTTGATGAATTTTATGTTGAAGAATTTTTAAATAGAAAATTTATATTTTTAATAAATATTTGAATTTTTCAGACTAATATAAGTCATGTAACATACTCAATATGAAATTTCAAAAATAAATTGGGAAATTATTATTTAGAAAGTGTATAAAAAGAGTTTAAAAAAATTACATTCATGAATAATATTTAAAATAAATATGAGATTTAGTTATCCATAATGATTCCATTCTATGAATATTAAAAAAATATTAGGGGTTCATACTATTCGAATTTCATAGTTACAGACTAGTTAAACTCATGGCTAAATAAATTTTTTATTACTATTAGTAGTCCAACATAACAACATTTCTCTGGTTATTACACTTAACCACATGAGGTTTGTGTTGATTAGAATAGTTTCACTCCAAATATTATTAAGTACTTCCTAACAAGTTCATTTCAAAAAATAGATAAAATTAGAGAAAAAGTATACAAATAGGGTGGGGTGTGTGTGCACAATCATATCTGGAACATTGCATGGAATGTGGGAAAATCTAGCTTGGGAGGTCACTGGGGAACAAACACTCTGGGGAAAATTTATGGCTTCTAAGCACATTATTGGTAAAAAAGGCACGAGAAGGAGTAAAAGGTCTCTATGGGGATTAATTGCTTCTCACTTTAAATACCTCTAACCCCATATCAAATGGATTGTGGGAAAAGGGGAGATATTATTCTAGAATCACAACTGGGCTGGTGTAACCCTTGGTTTTCCTGGCTGTACAGCCCCAAAAATATCCTTCAGACATGAAAGGATTCATATGAAATTCATTAATGTAGTGCTAGATAGAAACCAATGTGTGTCATTCGATTTGATTTATCTTACAGATGAAGAAGAAAAGTGTTTTTTACAGCGTCGACATCAGGATCCTTCTCAACAAAAGATTATCAGAGGGTGTCGATCAACATGGAGTACTGAGATGCATGAGGCTTGTCTCTATGGGTGAAGAAAATTCTAGTCAAGAAAAACTTTCTAGTTTTTAGGATCATAAATTGTGCTTTACCTATAGATGAGAATATCAAGAGAAATAGTCTACATCATGTCTCCAGATGTTTTTTCTATAGGGATACTATGGAGAAAAGTTCAAAGAACCTATTTTTTCCTAGTGATCAGGCTTCTCAGGTGTAGAGGACCTTTAGGGATTTCACTGGTATTTCCTTTTCAGAGCAAAGGGGATCCCAATTCATCAATCTATGGTTTCATGGGTTAGGGAATACTATCCTCGAGAGGAAGGCTCAAGGAATGATTCTAGCTACTGGTTATTGGTGTATTTGGTTTTCAAGGAACAAAGCCAAATATGAGGGTGTTTCCTATTTGGGGAAGTTTCTGGTGGCCATAATAAAGTTCATGCTAGTCGAAATGGTTTTTCTTTGTAGAAAATGAATCAAATCTCCCTCTCTCAGAAAGCTTCAGGTGGGTAATTTTGCTGCTTCTATGACTAACCCCATCCACAGGGTTTGTTGGTCTCATCATCCTCTTTGTCCTAAACATAACATCGATGACTCATGCATCATGAATGAAATTAAATGTGGTGGTGTCGTGATAGACTTGATGGGACAAGTTTTACTTGCATTCTCCACTCACTTTGGTAAGGGTCACTCCATGTTGGACTAAGATCTGGCTCTTTTTACCAACCTCCAGCTCTGTACGTAGTGCAATCTTTACCTGGTTGCAGTTGAAATGAATTCTAGAATTATTCAAAACTCCATACAAGGTAAGATCAACTCTCCTTGGTCTATAACCTATGTTCTGAGAAGGTGATGGGATTTAATCAGCAACATAATAGACATCTTAAACATGTGGAGAGAGGGTAACGAGGTAACTGATCAACTCACCTCATTGGAAATTCATGGTCTTAATATATTCATTTCCTCATACTTGTACTCCTTTTCCATTGAAGGTGAGAATCCTAAAATAGGGGAAGCTATTAGGATTCACTACTACAGGCCTCCATAATTTCCTATCTTCTGTAATACTTATTTTTTTTGTTTTTGTTTGTCCTATGTGTTATAGTTTCCCCTTTCAAAAAATAAGTAATTGATTGATTGACATGCCTATCTTTATTTATAGAGCTATTAAATATAAAGGTTCATTGTTTTAATCATCAAAATTCATGAAAATCCATTATATAATGTGTCAAAATGTATATGAATATTAATAATTTCATGGAGTGAAGTCCTTTATGATAATGTTTGGGATGATTATTAGGGAAGAGCATGGATGAAGTGTGCATGCGTAATTAGTCAAACAATATCATAGTTTTTTCATATAAATTTTAAGATATTAGTTTGGATTTCATGCTAAATTCAATGTATTATATTGAGTTTAAGCATCTTTAGTTTTTACATAATTTTTTTAAACATGGAATTAGGTGTTTAGTTTGAGTCATTTTTGGTATATATCTGAAAATTCATTATTAACATATCTTTTGACACTATATCAAATATATATATATATATATATATTTTGATTTGGCGTTGGTTCCTTGTATAATTTTTTAAAAAATTAATTTTAATTTTTATCAACTTCATATAATTCTTAATTACATGTATATAAGTGCATTATGAAATATCATTTTTATTAAATTTTTGATTTTCATAATAATCAAATTAATTTAATTATTTAATTTTATGTATATCAATATTAACTTAAATATATACAAATGAAAATATATATTAATTATTTAAATTTTTATTTAATATGTAAAATATTATAACATAGTTTTATATTGTATATTATAATATTAAATTATATTTAGGTTAATTTAATACATATATTTAATTAAATAATTCATTATGTTATATATATATATATATATATCTATTATATAAATTATTAATTATGCATCTATTTGTGTTTGGATTATATAAATTTTACATTTTTTTGTTTTTTATAACATGAATTCCTAATTAAGAAAGTATAATATAAATTATATTAATAGAAAATACTAATTAGGAATATATATTTTAATTATTTATTTATATGATTTTATTTTTTAGTGAATTTTTTCATATTTAATTGTTCCATATGATTTGTATAGAAAACTAATGAACATGGAAGGAAGCCAACACTGACAATATTAGTTAGACTCTTTTATATCAAGAATGCACACTATGATCTAACTATGTTGTTTCCTATATCAAATATTAATATTGATCAAAGCCATTTATAATGAGTCCCACCATACTCTATTTTTAGAAAACTCATGCCACAGTAAATTAGAAGGGATCACCAGTAGAGACCTCATGATTAATCACCCCACAAGCCTATTTCCCTATTTAACACATATATAAGACAAACCAAAATAATATTTTCAATATGTATCACCAATTTAGTCAAATTAATTATTGTATCACATCATCTTGGATTGTTTATTTTAGAAATAATGAGCATGAATTCTTTGATCATGTAATGATAATATACTAACTCCTTGGGTAGAAATTGATATAACTAGTTTCATTGCTATACATAGGTGGATAAAACTATCTAATTATAGTGCCTTACATCATTTCTGAAACACTTATAGCTTATAGGACCTATTTTATTTTTCATCAAATATCCATGATGTATATATTTCCACATTCCATTATTTTTCATTACGCCAGTACATCTATCATCAATCATTAAACATGCACCAATCAATTTCACTCTATTATTATTTCAAGTAGCACTATCTTTCCACCCATATAATTTGATTCATTTCCCTTTAGTAATCCATATATAGTAGCTTCTATAACTAGTTTATAAAAAAGATTCATTTCAATACCTTAAAGACTCAAATGAAGAGAATTTGTATTATCACAATATCATTACACTATTTTCATATCATAATGAATATAAGTATTGAAATACTAGTTTTTTCAACCCAATCTTTGCTACCTTCTTGAGAAAAAGGAGGGAAAATATTTTATCATTACATAGACTTGATTGTATGTGTTAGCATCACTGACAACAAACTTATTGATGATTCTTGAGAAATGAACTATGATGGTCATACACAATAATATATATATGTAAATCCAATTCACATTTTGATTTCTACCCAAAAAAATAAATTTTGAAATATATTGTTACTAATAAATAGATAGAAAATAACTAGGAAGTCCACTGCATGGTGTGAAGTCACATTTTCATTGAGCTAGTACACAATACACACTCTATCAAGTCCAACACTTCCTTAGAATATAATGTATCCTATGACACAATCTTAACACTATATAGGACATTAATACTATTATTGTCATCTTATTTTTTATATATCATATCAACAAATCTGGACACCATTTCCATCACCCCCCATAAAATGAATGATAATTATCATAATTATGGGAGTTTGATATCTGTTAAGAAGATCCTAGAATAATGATACCAATTCTGGATCTCATAACAAATACACATAGATCCCATACCTAGTGAGGAATCACTCATGCTCCAACACATGTAAACATATATGGTAAGAGTGAAAAAACCATTTCAAGTAATATTATTTTGAGATGGGAGGTGTAGGGAGTATAATTCTATTAATTTAAACTCAAATGAATAAATTGAAGAAATATATGGGGAAGAATCATGTCATATACTATACATGTTGAAGCATAAGGAGAAAGTGAGTTTGAAGAAATTTTATAGATGAATTATAATGGAATTTAAGGAAGTATAGGAAAATTTTTGGTTATATATTGAACTAGAGAGGAATTTGAGAAAAAAGGAAGAATTTTTATAAACCATTTAAATAAATATAATACAGGAGACTAAGCTGGTGGATCACATCAAAAATCTGAAAAAAGATGTATGGAAGTATTCTACAAGAATCTCTAAACTCTCTTTACCCATGTTTTCTTTTATTTTTTTTATGATTTCATAGTTTTTTCATAACAATTAAATTATGGAATTTGTTTTTGATTAATTTTCCATTTTCTATCTATTTTTAGTGCTATTTTTTTTGATTTTATGCCTTTTTTGTAATGATTACTCATAGTGATAATGTGTATATGATCATAAGGTTTTGATGAAGAAACAAAGGTTGAATATTTCACTAAGAAAAAGTTTATAATAAAGTTTAATTTGAGTAAATGTATTGGGGCATGAAAATATATACCATTGAGACATGAAAACCTTTGTAGTAAGCCTAATCTATTTGAATAGTGTAAACACACTCAACACTTTATAGAGATAATTTCATGATCTCATTTAATGTTTAATAGGAAAAATCCTTAGGAAGTAATTTAGTTTTCTTGATAGGTAATTCATAGGGAATTAATAGATATTTCTCATTAAAATTACAAAAAATAGTAGGTATGTAATGAAGATAATGTTGTGGGGATCTTCTCAAATGAATTTTGATCCTAAAAAAATGTATTAAAATAATGGGACTCAGGTTATCTCTGGTGAGGGGTAGTTTTAATATGTTTTTCTCTTATAATGTGTTTGTATTTTGGATATTGAATATAGGTGTTGTTTTTTTATAATGTAATATATAAGGTTGTTTGAATTCTATTTTATAGAAATTGTTTTTACCAGTGACATCCACCTCATTTTCTTGTTAAACTATACTTTAAATTAAATCTCATGGTCTATCCCACTTTCTCTCTATCTAATTATATATAACCTCAAGTCACTACCCTCCCCTAACGATTTTAGTTTGAATAGAGAAATTAAATGAACACTACATCCATTATCCTTGTCTAAAAAAGTAATTTTATATTAGTATTTACTTTAAAATCAACCCACTTATCACCATTATTGACAATGAACAACTTTCATGTTTTATTTTTATAAAAAACCAATAATGCAAGAAGTGTAATTTTAATGTATTAGAATAATAAAAGTCTCATATTTTCTTAGAAATAAAACACCTTTAGATAAATAAGTATAAGATAATGAACATTAAATAACTGAATACATTAACATTAGTGGGGTGGTACTCCTTGAATCTTCCACTAAGGGTCTAGTTTTCCATGGCATGATATTATTGAAAAAGGTAATGAAAATAAAACAATATTAGCATGTCTATCTCAATCGATCAATCAATGGAATCCGCACTCAAAATTTTAAAACATAAAACTCTTATAAAAGTATAGGGATCCTCATTATCTTTGATATATTTCTCTCAAATTTTAGTAGAATGGACTTATATTCTTCCGTCTGTGATTTAAATACCATTAGAATCTTTTTGAAATTTAGTTCCCATCTCCATATTCTTTGATTGATCTGATATGTATAGGTAAATGGCATGGATTATTTAGTTGGTTATTTTGAACATTCCACACTTGGTTTAGCTCAATAATCTTCTCCTTTTATTTTTTCAGGTTGATAGATGATGGACATATAGAGACTATGGAGGGAACTTTCCAAATTTGGGTTGATATGGGGAATGTGATTTTCATTTTAGGATTACTCTAACTTATTTCATAAATTCAAGATTTAACTATTTTGGAGATGTCATGAAGTCATAAAATGGTCATGAAGTCAATGCCCAATTTAAACATTTAACACTAAAGTTATACAAACCAATATATTATGAAAATTCTATTAATATGGTAAGTCATATGATGAAATCGGATGGACAATTCATATAATAAAGTTATAGTCCCAACAAAAAAATATTATAGTGGGGGGATTTATATATTATCAAGCTCCAATGTCATATGATATTTTCAATATCATACAGACTAGTTGAATTCTCACTCTCACTAATGTCTACAACTTGAGAAATGTGATAAGATATGATATTAAATGTCATATTATGGTCAAAAAGTCTTATTATCATGTAGAAGTTATTTTCTCTACTGTAGTGTCATACTCTCAGCTGGTTGAAATCATACAATGTATCCCATTTTCATTATTATAATATGCATACCTACACCCCCATTAAATTATTCAATTTTTTCTAGATATTTCTAAATTAGAATAAAAATAAATTAACCAATAAAAAATAGAATAAAAATTCTTTTAATAGTAAAAAACCAAGATTAAAAAAATCAATGTATGGCTTACCATTTAATTATATAATGAACGAGACAACTCAAAATCATAGATTAACCCATGTAACTATTGAAATTATAAATTTTAACTAGTGTATATTATATATTCAATCAAATATTTCAACATTTATTTGATCAGTATACTATGCATGGAATGACAATAAATTCAATTTTATGCATAAACATGATTTTTTTTCCAAAAAATGTGTTTTCATTTACTTTTTCATTATTATATTAAAATTAAATTCTATCACATATAAAAATTGAATTTTATAAAATGGATTACATATTTTTCATATTTATTTATATATTTCTAATTATACCACTTTCATTGTTTGTCATAATGACCAGTAAAATAGTATGAATTTGTTATCACAATTAGGGTCTAAATGGGTTTACCAAGGAGGTTAAACCTTGAGTTAATATTATTAATTCTATATAAACCTTTAAAACAGTTTTTGGTTAGAGATATTTCAACCCTATATTATCTTAATTTCTAATTATGGTCATTTGGATCTATTCTTACAAAATTGTGAAATTATATTATTTAATTATTTTAAGTAATTTCTTGTGTTCCCTCTCCCTCACCTATAAAAGGGGACCTCGTCTCTACCCTTGTTCATAATTTTTGATCCTTATAAATCTTTTAATATCTAGAATAATAACAACCTAGATTCCATCAATTCATACTAGATCCCCTTTTCTTCTTATATGACTAATCTTTCAAGGAATATGGTGTTAGTCAAAGGAGGTATCTCAAAGAAGTGGTATAAATCAAAATCAGGATCTTAAAATCTTACTTCTTCTTCCATATTCTATAAAACTATTGTATCATTCATAAAATGATGACTCTAATATAATCAATATACTCATATGCTATTATGATTATAGAATATCTATTTTATATCTATTTACCATCAACTGTAAAATGGTTGTATCGCTTGTGCGTATATGTGGACTACCACCTCCACATAACTATACGATTCATTTTCTGTCACCACCATACATGGATTTTTATACTGATTTACTCAATAAATATATATTATATTAATGATATAATAATGATTATTTACTAATAAAATATTATTTATCTTTCTTTCCTTCATTTCGTTAGAAAATTAAAATAAAGTCTATGGGTATATAAAGAATATAATCTCCATGAAAGGTGTAATTCATTTTTTTGTATGTATATTTTATTGATGATTCTATATATGTATATAATTAATATATATATTTTTGTATAATTATTATAATTATTTATATTATTTATCTATTAGAAAAGTACATGTATTGGAACTTATGAACTGAAACTTACAAGAAAAATGAAACAATTCACACATATAAACGACGATTTTAATAATAAATTGTAAATATTTAGGTGTTTAAATGTTATAAGTGATCCATATATGGTATTATATGTACGAATATAGTAATAGTATATAATAATAACAAATATTAATTATTTATAGAGATTTTTAGGGAACTTATGAAGAAATTCATTCTTCATGTAAGCGTTTTATGTTATAATTTCACTTTTATCATGTAACACCCCATGATTTCATAGTATGTTATTTCGTCAAAGTAATTCAATAACTTGCGCTACACGTAACACTGACTTCGAGCCCACCACAACATACCAAACTAGATGTTCAAAAGTGGTTAGGAATAGTATTATCTGCATTTTGAATTTTATGTATTCCATATAAATTTTATCATCCATATTATGTGTTTCTTAGACATAATATAAGAACAAATTCATTTTTTTAGATAAAGGAAGTATTTTTCAGAAAATGCAATTTTACCGCCTTTTAATAGAGAACCCTTTTTAAATTCAATATTTGACACTTTTATATATTCAATTTGACAAAATAAACCACTTTTTTAGAATCAGGACATAAAAATTTAGTTTCGATAAATTTTTTGTGTTTTTCTGATAACTTTCATATTTGGGTGAATAGTGAAAAATACAAAATTTTAATTGAATACAACTTTTTTAATAAAAATAATTTATAGTGTTTAATTATATATTTTAATGGTTTGGAAGTATAATTAGATTATATTTTTATTATTTAATACAATGTAGGTCATTATAAGTAATTTCACATTTAAAATTGATATAAACACATGTCAATATTTTGATAGTTTTTACTTTTTAAAAACCTTCTTTTTGGTTTTGAAAATGGGATTTAATTTTAAATTAATAAATGAAACTTATATATTTTGAATTTGGTAAAATATAATTCATTTTTTAATTCAGAATATCAAAATTATCTTATGGTGAATATTTGGTATTTTTCTGAAAACTTTCAATTTTTGATGAATAGGGAAAAACACTGCGTTATTATTTAAAACCGACATTTTATTTAAATAATTATTTATTTTATTTAAAATTATTTTAAGTCAAAAAATATATATAATACCTAAATAAGTTCAATTTAATCCATTTGATTCATTTTATAATAAAATTATATGTATAAAATTTTATTGAACTTTCTAACGTTTTTTTATCCACCTTCTAGGAGCCTTTGCAAATTTGCATAAAACTTAATTTTACCATTTCTGTGAGTTGAATTTCAAAAATTTGAGAGACACGATTGACATCATTTAGTAAAATGTGGTTCAATAAGATGAAAATAAATTTTTGTGAATAGTAACTTTTGACTTTTATTTACCACAGTTAAAAGTAAATAGGGTAATTATGGTCAAAAATGATATTATAATTACCATAACTATTGGGAAAAAGTCTCTCAAGACATCATTGAAGCATTTTTGAGGTGATTGTGTTTGTTGACAAAGTGGAAAACTGTTCTGTGATTGTTGACAAAGAAAACCATGACATGCAAATTTGTTGACAAATGGGATTTCATGGTGGAATGTCGAGTTCAAGGGCTGTGGTAAACGATCCATGTTTGATTCAAGAATGTCGATAAAGGAATGAATGATCTGGAGGCGGAATAAAAAGAACAGATACAAGGTGGCGCCGTTTTCCAGTGTTTGCCAAATTTTTGGGCATGAAAATCGACAAATGAAGAAAAGTGGTTTTTGGCAAAGGGACTTGCGCTCCGTGTACATGTGGGCTTGGAAAATTGTGCACCATATGTTTTTCAAAATCAGATCATCAAAATATGGCAAAGGGATAAGTGTCGCGCAAGTATTGGTGGTGTCGCGCAGGTGACTTACACGCCGTGAAGAGACTTTCACGCCGATGCCTTGGAAGATTAAGAACTTGCGTGCCTATGGTTTTTCAAGATTAGAAGATCAAAATATGGAAAAGGAAAGAGGTTCATGCAAGTTTGGAAGTGGGTCGCGCAAGTGACTTGTAGGGGAAGAGACCTGCGCGCCGAGACTTCCGCGCCGAGGGTTGACTTGCACTCTGTCACGCAGGGTGGTAAAATTGCCTATAAATACTGGACCACCCCTCCTCATTCTTCACTGGAGTTCAACACTTTGAAGATTCAGAGCTCCTGTCGCGCAGGTGTGGTGGTCCCGCAAGTGGTGGTGTGTCGCATAAGTGGGACTTGCGCGCCAGAGAAGGAAGTTGTGCTCCAAGTGTTAGTTGCGCGCCTGAGGTGGTTTAGGCGAGGAAGGAAGTGAGTCGCGTAGGTTTGGAGTTGCATAATCTTGTGTTGCGCAAGTGGTTGAGGAAGACATGCGCACCAGTTGTGACTTGCGCGCCGATACTTGCACGTCGCGATAGACTTGCGCGCCAAGTAAGGTTTATTTTCGGCAGTGATTTTCGTGCTGCGTGGAAGCTGGAAGGTTTCCCGATACCTTCGGTGCAAAGAGATATTCATCTACGAGTGAAAGTTGGACTTCAACAGAGCATCTACTTACAGAGGAAGATGCATTCCTTCATGGAAATGAAGAGACCTACATGTCTATAAACTATGAGTGGATCCTTTCTAGAGCAGTGAGCAAAGGAAGAGGAAGAAGGTGATCCTCTCCACCGGCAGTGAGCTAGAGAGAGAGAAATAGGGAGTGACCCTTAGGAAAGTAGTGACCTGACCCTAAACATTGTAAAGGCAGTGTTCCTAGGCATAGAAGTGATCTAGCCCAAACCTTGTAATCCACACCTAGTGAAGTTTAGTGGAATTTGGTACGACCAACAACCTGTTGGCGTATGCTCCTTGGACGTAGCCCTTAGCGGTGAACCAAGTAAAATTGCTGTGTCCTGTGCATGATTTACTTTCTGTTTATATTGTGCAACAGGAAATAGAGAGAAGAGTGTTTTGCTTAACAACGAAACAAGATCAGAACAGGATTTAATTTTAAATTAGTCATACCCTGATTCACCCCCCCTCTCAGGGTATTCAGCCTTATGGACCTAACAATTGGTATCATAGGGAAAGGTTGAAATTTGGTCTTCTCTCAATGGAGGTCACTAATCATAAAGGGATTCCGATCTTCGACGAATGTAATTTTCAGATATGGAAGAATCGGATGCAACATTTTTTTTGATCTTTGGGAATGGATGTGTTCTCAGCAGCTATGCATGGTATCACAACTGATATTAATAGTGGTGCATTATCAGAAGCTGAGCATAGATAGTTGGATGCTAATGAAAAAGCAATCAATGTCTTAGGAGGAGCCCTTTATAATCTCATCTACACAAAGGTTATGTCATGAAAAATTTCACATGACACGTGGGAAAAACTATTGAATATATATTAAGGAGATACAAAGGTCAGAGAGGCAAAGCTGCAAGTGCTGTGGAATAAGTATGAAGATCTGAAGATGAACCTGAATGGGTCTATTGATGCATTCTTTGATAGGGTAAATATTATTGTGGAAGATATTCGAGGACTTGGTGAATTCATTGAAGACATAAAGATTGTAAAGCGCATCTTGAGGAAGCTTCCACCTCGGTTCAATTCGAAAGTTTCAGTTTTAGAAGATAAAGATCCCAAAGAGCTGACATTGGACAATTTGCACAATACATTGGTTGCATATGAAATGAGGAATGATGATAACGAGGCTGTGGAAAAGGGGAAATCCAATGAGATGGCATTTAAGGCCATGAAGAAGCTCACCATTGAAGATTCTCTGGGAGAAGAAGATACAGATGAGGTGATTCCATTCCTTTCTTCAAATCTGCAAAGAGGAAAAGGAAAGTTTAAAGGGAAAATTCCACTAGCATGCTTTCGATGTGGAAAGGTTGGTCATCTTGCGGCAAGGTGACACAAAATGTTTCAAGATAACGATAATTATGATGACGAAGTCAAAATTCCCAAGAAGAAGTCTTCAGCGTTTGTGAAAGGGAAGAAACAATTCAAGAGAAATTTCTTTAAGAATATGAATCTTCTTTCATAATAAATAGACAGTTCTGATGAGTCTGAGGATGAAGAGGTTGAGGAGTTTAAAAATTGTAAAGATCATGGAAAAAATGAAATGGTGGCTGTTGTCGGTAGTGCTCAAGAAAAAAAAGAAACCGACATTGATGAAGAAGAAGAAGAAGTTGAAGGTAGAGTTGACATGGAATCTGAATTAGAAGCAGCTCTTGAAGAGATATATATTTGGAGATCAAAAACAAAGAAAGCCAACAAGGTGGTACATGATGCCAAACTCTACATGCAAAAACAGGAAGATGAGAAGTCCGAGATTGTAAAAGAAATAGAAAATCTTAAGTCTTCAAGGCCAGAGAGCATAGAAAAGGTTGATGAGCATAAGATCAAGATTGAAGAACAGAAAAGGGAGATCGATGGCTTGAATGGAAAATTGAAAGATCACGTCAAGCGTATCGAAGAGCTTGAAGAGGAAGTTTTCAGTCTACGGAGAAAAGTCAAAGACTAGAAAAAACCTTTGATTCCTAACACATTTTTGGGAAAACATATTATTTTTAAGATTGAAAAGACGAAAGAGGAGCCTAGTAGTTCAGTAGGGAAGAAGCAGCAATTGAGCTCAGACGTTAAAGCTATTCTAGGGCTTAATCAGAAACAAAAATCCGTGACAATTGAAGTCAGACCGCAAGCACCAGTCCCAATATTGAAGGTTGATTTTGGCACAAAGTAGAATCAGATTATTCAGAGATCCCAAGGGGAAAATCATAATGCTGAAGTACCATGAAGGAATGCACCATATATTAGGTGTTATTGTTGTGGGAAGATGGGACATTCATAGTATGTGTGTTCCATAGCCAAGATATATCGAAGGGAACAAGAACAGAGGTGGCATCCAAACAGAGAACGATTGTCCAGAACATATTTCAAAGGACTCTGTTTTTGGTGTGGAGGATTTGGACACATGGATAGGTACTGTACTTCGACCATACAGAGAAATGAGCCAAAGAAGAATCAAAACGTTCGCAAGTAGCAGATCAATAAACCCACAGGTGAGTTAAAAATGCAGAATAGATTTGCGACTTTGCAAGATGAAGCCGATCCATCATACTCTGAGAAATAACAGAAATCTCAATCTATGCTGAGTGTGAAGGAAAAAGTATGGACCAAGAAGAAGAAATAAGAAAAGGCAGTAGTTGCGGAAATTGCCCTTAAAGCATCAGATCTATCTGGTGTGTGGATCCTTGACAGTGGTTGTACATCCCCCATGACGGGTAATAAGGATCTTGTTACAGGCATAAAATATGACAAAGAAGGAGTTGTAAAATTTGGAAACGATGAAGGCCTGAAGATTGTTGGCTCAGGGAAATCCAAGTTTGGGCTAAAAGAAATGAGACATGCTGATGTCATGGTAGTAGAGGGTCTTAGTCATAACTTACTCAGTGTCAGTCAACTATGTGACTCTGGGCACTCTATCCGATTTACCAAGAAGATGTGTACTGTGAAAGGAAAAGATGGAGCAGTTGTTCTGCAGGGAAAAATGACAAAGGGAAATCTCTACCTTGTAGGTGGGGAAGAAGATACATGCCTTTTATCTAGAGAGGAAGAAAATCAGCTGTGGCATAAGCGACTTGGTTATCTATGCCAACCATCTATGGAGGATCTGGTAAAGTGTGATGCTACTAGAGACCTTCCCAATCTATCACGCGATCTCACTCATACGTGTGATGCTTGCCAACAAGGGAAGATCATCAGAAAGACATACAGGCCGAAGGAACAAAAATCAACTAGAGTGCTCGAATTGGTTCATGCTGATGTATGTGGACCTATCTCACCACGAGCTATAAATGGGAAAAGGTACTATATTCTTTTCATTGATGATTATAGCATAATGTCCTGGCTATTTGTCATTACCCATAAGAAAGAGGTGTTCAGTTTCATAAAGTAGTACATGAGGGAATCAGAAAGGATGCTTGGGCAGAAAATTTTGAAGTTTCATACAGATAACGGTACAGAATTCACAAACAGTCAAGTGGAAGAATATCTCGAGAGACATGGGATAAGTCATCAAGTTTCATCAGTGAGAACTTCGAAAAAGAATGGAGTTATTGAAAGGAGAAATCGGATCATCAAAAACATGTCCAGAACAATGCTTATTGAAAAGGACCTACCAGAGAAATTTTGGAAGGAAGTAGTTTTGACATTGGTCTATATTTTGAACAGGTCTCTGTTGTGTCTGAAACAAGGGAAGACTCCGTATGAACTATGGTATGGAAAGAAGACAGCGTTAAAATAATTTAGAATATTTGGGAGTAATTGTTTCATTATCAACAAAGAAAATCATAGGAAGTTTGAAGCACGAGGAGATGAGGGGATATTCCTTGGCTACTCAGGGAAAAGGAAAGCGTATAAATGCTTCAACAAAAGGCTGGGAAAAATTGTTGAGAGCAATGATGTCACCATAGTTGAAAATGAACAGAATACTCAATAACCCAGTGACCAGTTTCCAAATGAAAGTGATGAGGAGATAAGTAACACATGGGGAGTAGAAGTGGAAGAGGCTGACTCAGAAGAATATACTGATGATGAACAAGAAAGTTTCAAGTTTGTGTCTGCAAGGAAGCCAAAGAGTCGAGATGAAATTGATAGGAAGAATATCATTGGTGATTAGACAGATCCAGTTCAGACTCGAAGAATGAAATCATTACAACAAACATTGTTTCTGTCTCAGGTGGAGCCGAAATGTTTTTCCAATGCAGTTGAAGATGAAAACTAGGTTCAGGCTATGAATGAAGAACTTGATCAGATTGAGAAGAACCAAACCTGGGAGATTGTTTCGAGGCCAGCAGACAAGAATTTCATCGGGACTAAATGGGTCTATCGAAACAAGATGAATGAAGATGACACAATGATTTGGAACAAATCATGGCTAGTGTGAAAGGGATACTCCTAGATAGAGGGTATAAATGTTGATGAGACATTTTCACTGGTTGAAAGGCTGGAGACAATCAGATTATTTTTGGCCATAATAGTGCAAAGAAAGTTCAAAGTGTTCCAAATGGATGTCAAATCCGCATTCTTGAATGGTGTTCTGGAAGAGGAGGTGTATATTGAGCAGCCAGATGGTTTTCTCATTCATGAGGATGAGAAAAAAGTTTGCAGGATGAAGAAGGCATTATATTGGCTGAAACAAGCACTAAGGGCATGGTACTCAAGGCTTGATCAGTACTTGAAGAAGCTTGGTTTCCAGCGTGGAGGAGTTGATTACAATCTCTATTTTAGCAATGACAGTAATCAAAGGATGATGGTGCTGGTGTACGTTGATGACATAATTTTTGGCGGATCAGATGAAGCTCAGTGAAAACAGTTTTCCAAATTCATGAAAAATGAGTTTTAAATGTCAATGATTGGAGAGATAACGTTTTCCTTGGTCTACAGGTGACACAAGGAAGGAATGGAACATTCATTTCTTAATCTAAATATGCCAAAGAGGTTCTAAGAAGGTTTGGAATGGAGAATTACAAGGATATGAAGACTCCGGTTGCTACCCGGATGAAATTATCAAAAGATGAGGATGACAAGGCAGTTAATATCATAGAATACATGAAAATTATTGGAATTCTGTTGTACTTAACTGCAACAAGGCCTGATATTGTTTTCGCCACATGCCAAGCAGTGAGATATAAGAGTAATCCCAAGGAAATCCACATGCTTGCAGTGAAAAGAATACTTCAGTATGTCTAGGGCACAGTGGATTTTGGATTGACATATACTGATAAATCTCAGACAGAGTTATTGGGATATACTGATGTGGACTAGGCTGGATCAACAGATGATAGAAAATCAACGTTAGGAGGTGCATTCTATCTTAGAGGATTGTGTATTTCTTGGCTAAGTAAGAAGCAAGATTGCATTTCATTGAGCACCGCAGAAGCTGAGTATATTGCGTCCACTCAAGCATGCACACAGTTATTATGGATGAAGCATCAACTTCAAGATATGGGAGTTGAAGTGAAGTCTCTGATCAGAATCCAGTGTGATAACTCAAGTGCTATAAATCTTAGCAAAAACCCCGTCCATCACTCAAGAACCAAGAACATTGAGATCAAATATCATTTTATCAAGGAGAAAGTTGAGTAGGGAATCGTGAAGTTGGAGTATGTGCCTATAGAGCTACAGGTTGCAGACATTCTGACAAAGGCCTTACCCAAGGAAGCATTTGAAAGGCATCGACTAGCTTTGGGAGTTCAGTCGACTCCCCTCACTTTAAATAGTTTGGACGTGAAACACCCCCTCTCACCGAGGTATGATGTGTTTTCCCTCATGTGCTGATATGTGTTCTCTACTCTGTTACAGACTACAAAGGTGTAACCTTTGGGTTCGTTAACAAAGGGGGAGAAAATAGTGATTTTTCAAGGGGGAGATAGTGTGGAGATTTGATAATGAATTATATGGGGAGAAGCTGAAAGGTTGAGCAACCAGATAGGGGGAGTTGAAGCTAGTTGAACGTTCTTAGCCAGAGCTTAGCTTGGAAAACACATGAAGTAGGGCTAAAGATGGGTTGAAGCTGTGAGCAGAAAGGGGGAGCGTATAAAATCTGACAATGCTAGAAGTGATCAATCAAAGAATAGACATCACAATAGCTGATGATCGTGATAAAATCGAAAGAGATATGTTGGAATGTGGTAAGAATATTTACAACAATTGGTATCATTTTGGTAAAAATTGGTATCAGTTTGGTGTCAACAGTGGATGTCATAGATGAAGTGATTCATTGGTGAACTTTTCATTTACTCTTGTTTCTCACGCCGAGTATTTCTCATGTGGGCTTAGAGTATGTGTTGAGTAAATTCTTGATCGCTATCAGAATCGTAAAAGGTGAATGGTGGTTGAAGAATCAACGATGCATCCTTTTATAGAAGAGTTTTCAATAAACCCAAAGGGGGAGATTGTTGGGCAAAAATCCCTCAAGACATCATTGAAGCATTTTTGAGGTGATTGTGTTTGTTGACAAAGTGGAAAACTGTGCTGTGATTGTTGACAAAGAAAACCATGACATACAAATTTGTTGACAAAGGGGTTTTCATGGTGGAATGTTGAGTTCAAGAGCTGTGGTCAATAATCCATGTTTGATTCAAGAACGTCGATAAAGGAATGAATGATCTGGAGGCGGTATAAAAAGAAAAGATAGAAGGTGGCGCCGTTTTCTAGTGTTTGCCAAATTTTTGGGCCTGAAAATCGACAAATGAAGAAAAGTGGTTTTTGGAAAAGGGACTTGCGCGCCATGTATATTTAGGATTAGAAACTTGCACGCCATATGTTTTTCAAAATCATATCATCAAAATATGGCAAAGGGATAAGTGTCGCGCAAGTATTGGTGGTGTCGCGCAGGTGACTTACGCGTCGTGAAGAGACTTGCGTGCTGATGCCTTGGAAGCTTGATAACTTGCACGCCTAGGGTTTTTCAAGATCAGAAGATCAAAATATGGTGAAGGAAAGAGGTTCGCGCAAGTTTAGAAGTGGGTCGTGCAAGTGACTTGCAGGGGAAGAGACCTGCGTGCCGAGACTTGCGCGCCGATGGTCTACTTGTGTGCCGTCATGCATGGTGGTCAAATTGCCTATAAATACTGGACAACCCCTCCTCATTCTTCATCGGAGTTCAACACTTTGAATATTTAGATCTCCCGTCGCGCAGGTGTGGTGGTCGCGCAAGTGGTGGTGTGTCGCGCAAGTGGGACTTGCGCGCCAGAGAAGGAAGTTGCATGCCAAGTGTTAGTTACATGCCTAAGGTGGTTTAGGTGAGGAAGGAAGTGAGTCACGCAGGTTTGGAGTTGCAGAATCTTGTGTCGTGCAAGTGGTTGAGGAAGACTTGCGTGCCAGTTGTGACTTGTGCGCCGATACTTGCGCGTCGTGATAGACTTGCGTGCCAAGTAATGTTTATTTCCAACAGTGATTTTCGTGCTGCGTGGAAGCTGGAAGTTTGCCCGATACCTTCGGTGAAAAGAGATATTCATCTACGAGTGAAAGTTGGACTTCAACAGAGCATCTACTTACAGAGGAAGATGCATTCATTCATGCAAATGAAGAGATCTACAGGTCTATAAACTGTGAGTGGATCCTTTCCAGAGCAGTGAGCGAAGGAAGAGGAAGAAGGTGATCCTCTCCACCGGTAGTGAGCCATAGAGAGAGAAACTGGGAGTGACCCTTGGAAGAGTAGTGAGATGACCCTAAACATTATAAAGTCAGTGTGCCGGGGCATAGAAGTGATCTAGCCCAAACCTTGTAATCCACAGCTAGTGAAGTTTAGTGGAATTTGGTACGACCGAAAACCTATTGGCGTATGCTCCTTGGACGTAGCCCTTAGCGGTGAACCAAGTAAAATTTCTATGTCCTATGCATGATTTACTTTCTATTTATATTGTGCAACAGAAAAGATAGATAAGAGTGTTTTTCTTAACAGCGAAACAAGATCAGAACGGGCTTTAATTTTAAATTAGTCATACCCTGATTCACCCCCCTCTCAGGGTATTCAGCCTTGTGGACCTAACAATAACACATGTCCTAATTCTATTGGATAAGTGAAATTCGACCAAAAAAAACCTTAGGAAAAAAATATGATCCTCTTTGGTCCACTTGGATTAGATTTGGACATTTATTATTATTTTATTTAAAGAAGAGTTAAAAGTGTTAAATTCAAAGTTTAATAAATAAACCATTTTTAATATAGGGTTATACATAAGATTAATTAGACTATAAATATTAATTATAAAGATAAAATTATTTCCTACATCATGGTTTTTTATTTATAATTTTTATACATTAAATAATTAAACTTATTTATGACACAATGATGATGCAGTAATTACCTTTTTAATGAAAGAATCAAATAAATGGTATTATAAATATTAAAATAAATATAATTTCAAATTTTTTATGAAATCCATGAATTTTTTAGGTGAATATTAAATGTTAGGATTGATTAAATGTATTATTTTATAAGTAATGAATTTTTTATGTCTTTCACAAAAACCAAATACTAAATAGTGTCAAAATTGACATAAATGAGTTTTAAAAACAAATATTATATTATTAAATTATACAATATTACTAAAAATATAAGGTTCATCAAAAGGGATTAAATAATATTATATATGTCATTAATGAACCACTTGAGGTTCTTTTGAAATTTTAGAGTAAATTTATTAACCATATAGTGTAAGAATACAAGAAGACATGGTAAAAGTTAAACTATTTAACTAAGAGCTAAATCAAAAAGATAAGGTTAATATGGTGACCTAAACCTATCTAAAACCTATTGGTTGAGTGGTTTTAGACCCATAATAACCTTATACTAGAAATAAATTATTTTAAATCCATTATAAATCGAAAATGATTTTATTATAAAATAATATTTCAAGCTTTTCCTAAAGTGCCCCTCACCCCTCTTATAAAAGGGAACTTCCCCTTCTCTCAAAATCACACCTCCAAATCCATTTGGCTCGGCCAAAACAAACCCAAATATCCTCCCAACTTCCCTAACATCAACCTAGATTCCTTAATTTTATCATAAATCCAACCTAAGGAGCCCTTGTTAGCAACTCAAAAGGAAACACCCAAAGAAGAGGTAATAATTTCACCACCCTCTTTCAGGTTCTTTTCTTCTTCCACTTCCTATTTATTTTTTGTTTCTATAAAAAAAATAATAAATACAGTACCTTATACATACTGTGATGTTATTACAAATATGATACAACCATATTCATTATTCTATCCATCCTATAAATTACAAAGTCACCATACGTGCGTACGTACGACTTACCGTCTCCACGCCATGGTGTACTTTGTTATTCAAACACTTAATTATTTGGATGGGTACAATAATGAGTATAAATGATGTAAATAATAAATATAAATTTTTTATTATTATTTATATATGATATACCATCCAATTACATACTATTTCACCATCAATATAATGATATTGTCGCTCGTGCGTACGTACGACTTACCGTCTCCACGAACGTGATAAGATTCATTCCCCATCATAATCATTCAAGAATAATTTTAATTTTATGATTAAAAATAATTTTTAAGAACTTAATATAATTATGGATATGAATAAAATACAGCCTATATATAACAAACATGACTTACATAACAAAACATATAAAGGAAAATTAATCAGTTAACAACCAAAACAATGATACTACTGAAATATCATTAACAAAGAAATATTAGAAGATCATATATGATATCATATTTATATATTTGGTTCTTTTATAATTTAATAACAATGATTTCACCATTACACAGGAGTTTAACCTACCCTATACTAAGGAAAAGTACAAGGTAAGGGGTTTTCATCTCACTTTTATTCCTGTGAGATTCATGCTATATTTTGCACTATTACCTTTTGTGTGGTGTATGTAATGCCCATGATTGTATTTTTTTCATAATATAATTTAATTTATGGATATTTACATCATAATTTTATGATCCTTATTTCATGGGGTGTATGTTTCGTAAGTTACCAAATCCGTAAGGGAATTTCAAATTTCAATTTCCACTCATTCGATTTTACGCAAACTTCATTGATTACTTTACTCCAAGATTATGTGTGAAATAACTATTTATTTAATTATGTAGTAATTTCCACTCCCCCTTTTATGGATATAATTTTTATACACATAATCACTCCATTGATAAATTCTCAAGTCATCGATATAGACTTGATAAGATTAATTTAAAATCAATTTCTATTCATTGAGTTAAACATCCAAGTCATTGGTGCTGTTTTGAAAAGAATATGTGTGAATGTCATATAATTGATTTACACTAAATATCCAATCATATTGAGTGTATTTATATTTGTCACACTTAATTATGTCATTGATTTATCCTTAACCTAAGGATATGGTATTTATAAAGGAATTCATCTCAACTTACATTCCATTGAGACTTCTTTGTTGTTATGCACCAATTCACTTTTATTTGCTATATATACTATATTTTGACATAGTATATAATGAATCCATTTATTCTCATGATATTATAATGTATTTATTACCTCAATTATTTGTATTCAAGATTCTCTCATTTGGTTAGGAACTCTACCTAAAATATCATTTTAAATTTATTAAAAATTTATTCTTCTAAATCTTTCTCATTAATGTTCATGTTTTAAAAATGGTTTTAAGGTTTTATTTGTATGTAAATTAATGTTTTAAAATTGAAATTTCTTTTAAAAGTTTCAATGTAGTATGGTAAACTTTTATTAAAAAATCTATTTTAAACAACTTCTTGATAAATAGCGAGACTTTTAAATGTTTTCATGAAAAAGAGATATTTCTCTCAAAGATTTTTACTGATCATTTTCAACTATGTCAACATCCTTTACGTGATATTATTCTTGATCGAGGTTTATTTATTATGATACAAATATTTCATACCGTATTGAAGGTTTTGTGATATGTTTGACTATGGATATGTTATTTTTATTCCATTCATGGTTTATGGATAACATGTTGACATTTCGTATGCTAGTTTTAATATGAATGTTTATGTTATGTTTAAACCTTTTCATATGAGGAATGCATTGGACTTAGTAAGTGACGGGTGGAGCCCGATATAGCTCCTCGATGCATCAGTAGGTCTCATGAGACAAACTAGTGTCTTGGAATAAGGCCTTGACAAAATCTTATTTGTAGTCTTGGCACAAGGCCTTGACTATGTGGTTATGAAGTTTGGAATTATGAATTCTATCATTATGAAATTGGATGTTGATATTATATGCGATTATTCAACTAGTAGAATATCCATGTGAATAAGTAAATGGCATTATTTGATTTATCTTTACCATATTATGCTGAAGTTTAAGTTTAAAAGGCTTGTGTTCTAGTCTTATACATTTCCTTAAATGTTTATTCTTATTTATGACAGTTTCTGCTATATTGTTATCCTTACTAAGCATCTGAGCTCACCCATTTCTTATGTTTTATTTTTCACAGGATGCAAAGAAGTATATTATGATTGATAAGAAGGGTTAATCTAGGGGATTAATTTAATTCTCAAAGGATCATTTATGTTGTGTTTTATTTTCCAAGGTGTAATATAACATTCATGTATGTAATATATTTTCCAATACTACTAAACTGATCAGTCTTTCAGGACTTTATTCCTTGTAATCATGCCAATGTATTAAAATAATGCACTGAATCTGGGTAACTGGGGTTGGGGCACTATAGTTGGTATCAGAGAAAGTTTATCAATAACCTTGTAAACTAGATTTATAAAAACTTTGATTAGAGAACATTACCCTGACATAGACTTTGAGGATTAGAATAGAATAATATACTAGAATTTTGGTAATGTAGTGATTTTGTGAATTTTTGAAGAAATACTTCCATGTCTGGATATGAGCAGTTAGAGGCGGCTCTGGCACAAATGTACCTAGGAGTAAAAACTCTGACAAGGAGTTTCAGGTTTGACCTGGGGTATCCTGGTACATGACAATAGGCCTTGCTGCACTCTTGGTTACGACACTCCCAGGGGATATGCTTAGGATAATTCACATTTTCTTTACAAGCCATTATAAATGATTTAGGAGTAAATACATCCTCATATAATTTTTTTATGATTATAGATTATATGCATAAAGTTTTAAATTTACATTAGGTATTTTACAAGTTTGGAATTATGCATTGAAATTCATAAAACTAACCTAGTGTATTCCATTGTTTATAAATGGTGCCCAGTAGATGGAATGAGAACTCCAGCAATACGCATGATCCAAAGAGTAAGAATGATCATATATTTCATGGTATTAAGCCAACATTTAGAAAGTAAATATTCTCCCACGTATTATCATCATATGAAGAAATAATATCACGTGTTAATAAGATAAGTAAAGAATTTTCTTAGTCTTATGGCATTGAAGGGAAGCCAGAGAAGAAAATGATGGTAGGGAGAAAGATGGATAAAGGGAATAAGGGAAAGAAGGATTTTCCCATATGTGATAATGATGGAAAGAATCACCTTGGTAAATGCTTGAAGGGAATGAGAGTTTGTTATTAGTGTGGAAAAAAAGGACACCAAGTATGTGATTGCAAGGGTAAGAAAAAGGTTTCAAATGTACAATGCTTCATCTGCAAGGAGTTGGGACACTACGCGAATTGATTTCCAAATCATCAACGTATGCCCCAAATGATGTTATTGGATAATAATCAAGTTATGATACTACCATAGATAAAGAGGAATGACTAGTGTTATTGTGTTGTTATTAAATAATTATTTCATTTGAGTGTTGTATCAATGATGTACTGGTTATATGAATTATGGAAATAAATAAGGATTGTACTGCAGTACTATTTCTGTAAGGATTTGAGATTGTATGGTACCAAGTAAAGTGACACAGTTTCAGGTTAATTTTTTTGGAAAATTCATGGTTTAAGGAAAGGTAAACCATAATATGGTCCTAATATCGAGGTAGTGATTTTGGAATAATAGATGGTTGATTTGGATAAATTATATTGGATATTCTTGACTTCCTTGGAACTGGTTAATGGTTTGTTTATTCCATCATTGTTGGAATATTCAAAATTTTTGGATATAAGGAATAATCTAGTATTCTATAAGGAATAAGAGAGAATGAATGTAATCAATAAGGTTTTATGGTAATTCAATGTGTTACCGTGTTTTAAAAGAATACATGATGAAGGTATTCATATGTTATTATGTGGCCAAAGCGATCTTCATTTTGTTTACCTTCCTTATAAATTTTGGACTGTGAGTTTGGACATAAGTATTTTGGAGAATTCTAAAGGTTGGAATGGATTAGTTTGACATTGGATACTATTATTAAGGTTAAATAATTTCTTAAGATTATTTTTGGATTGTTATAAAAATGACAACCCAGAAGTCAAGCGACAACCCGTCACGTCCGACAAGGGCAAGAGACGTGAACCCAAAACCGAAGGGTGACAAGGTTGCATCACCTACCATTGGCCTACATGATGTTCTGGTTTGTGTAATGTAGTTTTTTTAAATATTCATAAAAATTAATTATAAACTCATTATTTTTGGAACCCTATACGATTATGATAAATAGAATATTTTTGAATTCTATTATCTTTTGGAGTGAAAGGTGAGTTTGTGGTAGGAATTAGTTGAAGGATGAAAATATAATTATCAAGTATATATTTTTTCCTCTTATTATATGAATAAAATAATTCTAAAACTTTAAGGAAGGGATATTAAAACCAAAAATGTGTTATCCTAATACCTTATGTTTTGTTGAACCGACGATATTTTAAATCACCATCGATTGATGGCTTTGAGGCCCTCAATTTTATAATTATTTGTGATTGATGAACTAAATCACTCCTTATAAATATTTACATTTTACCTCCAATTATGTGTCTCTAATTTCCACCAATGTTCTCCGAATCAAGATCATAATTTGGTGTTGACTTTTTCATTTCCCTTTCCCTCTTATTAAATCTAAATTTTATTAACCCAATTTCAGATATGGGTTTTCCACAAAGGTATTTTTATATTTTTAACCTTTTATTTTCGAAGAACGATTTAAAATTGTGAGGATGCAATTTATTAAAGTAGGGGAGAATTTAACACCCCAAGATTTCATAGTACGTTATTTCTTCAAAGTAATTCAATAACTTACACGACACGCAACACTGAGTTCGAGCACACCACAACTTACCAAACTAGCTGTTCAAAAGAGGTTATGAATAATATTATCTGCATTTTGAATTTTATATATTCCATATAAATTTTATCATCCATATTATGTGTTTCTTAGACATAATATAATAACAAATTCATTTTTTTAGATAAAGGAAGTATTTTTCAGAAAATGAAAAATTACCTCCTTTTAATAGTAAACGCTTTTTAAATCCAATATTTGACACTTTTATATAATAAATTTTATAAAATAAACTACTTATTTAGAATTGGGACATAAAAATTTAGTTTTGATAATTTTTTTGGTGTTTTCTGATAACTTTCATATTTGGGTGAATAATGAAAAATACTAAATTTTAATTGAAAACAACTTTTTTAATAAAAATAATTTATAGTGTTCAATTATACATTTGAATGGTTTGGAAGTATAATTAGATTAATTTTTTACCATTTAATACATTTTAGGTCATTATAAGTAATTTCACATTTAAATTGGACATAAACACATGTCAATCTTTTGATAGTTCTTTCTTTTTAAAAACCCACTTTTTGGTTTTGACAATGGGAATTAATTTTAAATTAATAAATAAAAATTTTATATTTTTAATTTGATAAAATAGACTTAATTTTTGAATTCATAATATCAAAATTATCTTGGGGTTAATTTTTTGTATTTTTCTGAAAACTTTCAATTTTTGATGAATAGTGAAAAACAATGCGTTATTATTTAAAACTGACTTTTTAATTAAATAATTATTTATTTTAATTAAATTTATTTTAAGTCAAAAAATATATATAATACCTATATAATTTCAATTTAATTCATTGTATTCATTTTATAATAAAATTATATGTATAAAATTTTATTGAACTTTTTAACGTTTTTTACCCACATTGTAGGAGCCTTTGCCAATTTGCATAAAACTTAATTTTAGCGCTTATGTGAGTTGAATTTAAAAACTCCAAGAGATACAGTTGAAATCAATAAGTAAAATTTGGTTCAATAAGATGAAAATATTTTTTGGTGAATAGTAACTTTTGACTTTTATTTACCACGGTTAAAAGTAAATAGGGTAATTAAGGGTAAAAATGATATTATAATTACCCTAACACATGTACTAATTCTACTGGATAAGTGAAATTATACCAAGAAAAACCTTAAGAATAAAATATGATCCTATTTTCACCACTTTTATTACATTAGGAAATTTATTATTATTTTATTTAAAGAAGAGTTAAAAGTGTTAAATTCAAAGTTTAATAACTAAACCATTTTTAATATATGGTTATACATAAGATAAATTCGAATATAAATTTTAATTAGAAAGATATATTGATTTCATAAATCATGTTATTTTATATATAATTTTTAGACATTAAATAATTTAATTTATTTATGACACAATGATGATGCAGTAATTACCTTATTAATGAAAGAATCAAATAAATGGGATTATAAATATTAAAATAAATATAATTTCATGTTTTTATGACATACATGAATTTTATAGGTGAATATTACATGTTAGTAGTGATTAAATGTATCGTTTTTTAAGTAATTAAGTTGTGATTACTTTCACAAAAACCAAATACAAAATAGTGTCAAAATTGACACAAATTATTTTTTAAAACAAATATTATATTATTAAATTATATAATATTACTAAAAATCTAAGGTTCGTCCAAAATGATTAATATATATTATATATTTAATTAATGAACCACTTGAGGTTCTTTTTTAAGTTTATAGTAAGCTTATTAACCATATAGTGTAAGAATACAAGAAGACATGGTAAAAGTTAAACTATTTAACTAAGAGCTAAATCTAAAAGATAAGGTTAATATGGTGACCTAAACCTATATAAAACCTATTGGTTGAGTGGTTTTAGACCCATCCCAACCTTATACTATAAATAAATCATTTTAAATCCATTATAAATAAAAAATTATTTTATTATAAAATAATATTTCAAGCTTTTCCTAAAGTGCCTCTCACCCCTCTTATAAAAGGGAACTTCCCCTTATCTCAAAATCACACCTAAAAAACCATTTGTCTCAGCCAAAACCTACCCCAATATCCTCCCAACTTCTATAAAATCAACCTAGAGTCCTTACATTTATCAGAAAACCAACCTAAGGAGCCCTTTTGATCAACTCAAAAGGAAACACCCAAAGAAGAGGTAATAATTTCAGCACCCTCTTTCATGTTCTTTTCTTCTTCCACTTCCTATTTATTTTTTATTTCCAAACCAAAATAATAAATCTAATACCTTATACATAATGTTATGTTATTATAAATATGGTACAAACATATTATTTATTCTATTCATCCTATAAATGATAAATTCACCATACGTGCATACGTACGACTTACTGTCTCCACGTCGTGGTGTAGTTTGTTATTCAAACACTTAATTATTTGGATGTGTATGATACTGAGTATAAATGATGTAAATAATAAATATAACATTTTAATGATTTTTTATATATGATATACCATCAAATTACGTACTATTTCACCATCAATATAATGATATTTTCGCTCGTGCATACGTACGAATTACCGTCTCCAAAAATGCGATGAGATTCATTACCCATCATAATCATTCAAGAACAATTTTCATTTCATGATTAAAATTAATGTTTAATAACTTAATATCATTCTTGATATGAATAAAATACATCCTATACATAACAAACATGACTTACGTAAAAAAACATATAAAAGAAAATGAATCAGTTAATGACCAAAACAATGATACTACAGAAATATCATTAACAAAGTAATATTAGAAGATCATATATGATATCATATTTATGTATTTGGTTCTTTTATAATTTAATAAAAATTATTTCACCATTATACTAGAGGTTATCCTACCCTATACTAAAGAAAATTACAAGGTAAGGGGTTTTCATCTCATTTTTATTCCCGTGAGATTCATGCTATATTTTCCACTATTAACTTTTGTGTGGTGCATGTACTGCCCATGATTGTATTGTTTGCATAATTTAAAATAATTTATAGGTATTTACATCATAATTATATGATCCTTCTTTCATGGGGTGTATTTTTTGTAAGTTACCAAATCAGAAAGGGAATTTTAAATATCAATTTCAACTCATTCGGTTTTTCGCAAACTTCATTGTTTACTTTACTCCAAGATTATGCCTGAAATCAAGATTTATTTACTTATATAATAATTTCAACTCCATTTTGTGTGGATATACTTTTGATACACATAATAACTCCATTGATAAATTCTCAAGCCATCGATATAAACTTGATAAGAGTAATTTTAACTAAATTTCTATTCATTGATTTAAACATCCAAGTCATTGGTGTTGTTTTTACAAGAACATGTGTGAATGTCCCATAATTGATTTAAACTGAATATCTAATCATATTTAGTGTATTTATATTTTTCACACATAATTATTTCATGGATTTATTCTTAACCTAAGGATACAGTCTTTATAAAGTAATTCATCTCAATTTACATTCCATTGAGACTTCTTTGTTGTTATGCACAAATTCACATTTATCTGGGGTATATACTATACTTTGACATAGTATATAATGAATTAATTTATTCTCATGATATTATAATGTTTTTATTACCTAAATTATTTGTATTCAAGCATCTCTCATTTGGTTAGTAACTCTAACTAAAATATCATTTTAATTTTTTTAAAATTTATTCTTCAAAATCTTTCTCATTAATGTCCATGTTTTAAAAATGGTTTTAAGGTTTTATTTATATAGAAATTAATGTTTTAAAATTTGAATTACTTTTAAAAGTTTTAAATTGGTATGGTACACTTTGATTCAATAATATATTTTAAATAGTTTCTTGATAAATAGCGAGAATTTTAAATGTTTACATGAAAAAGGGATATTTATATCAAAGATTTTTACTGATCATTTTCAACTATGTCAACATAATTTACAGGATATTATTATTGATCTAGGTTGATTTATTATGACACAAATATTTCATACTTATTGAAGGTTTTGTTATATGTTTGACTGTGGATGTGTTATTTTTATACCATTCATGGTTTATGGATAAAGTATTGAAATTTTGTATGCTAGTTTTAATATGAATGTTTATGTTATGTTTAAACCTATTCATATGAGGAATGAATTGGACTTAGTAAGTGAAGGGTAGAGGCTTATATAGCTCCTTGATGCATTGGTAGGTCTCATAAGAAAAAATAGTATCTTGGCATAAGGACTTGACAAAATCCTATTTGTAGTATTGGCATAAGGCCTTGACTATGTGGTTATGAAGTCTGGAATTATGCATTCTATCATTATGAAATTGGCTATCGATATTACATGTGATTATTCTATTAGTATAATATCCATGTGAATAAGTAAATGGAATTAATTGATTTATCTTTTCCATATTATGCTAAGTTTTAAGTTTAAAAGACTTGTGTTCTAGTCTTATAAATTTCCTTAAATTTTTATTCTTATTTATGATAATTTCTGCTATATTGTCATCCTTACTGAACATCTGAGCTCACCCCTTTCTTATGTTTTATTTTTCCCAGGGTGCAAAGAAGTATATTATGATTGATAATCAGGGTTAATCTAGGGGATTAATGGCATTCTCAAAGGATCATTTATGTTGTGTTTTATTTTATAAGGTGTAATATAAAGTTCATGTATGTAATCTATTTTCCAAGACTTCAAAACTGATTGGTATTTCGGGAATTTATTTATTGTAATCATGCCAATGTATTAAAATAATGAATTGACTCTGGGTAACTAGGGTCAGGTCATTACATATCAGGATTGCTTATGCTTAAATTTTAGATGATTAAATTATATGATATGTATCTCCCAAATATTATGATTTTTATTATCCTAGAGTTTTTTCAAGATATTCCATGTTTTAATTTCATTTTAATATAATTAAATACTCTTGAAACTGAAGAAATGTTTTTTAGGAATACTAACTTTATTTATCTCATGGGTTAGGAATCATTTTCATCCATAACCATATTTTATTTTAATTTTTTTAACAATATTTTTACAATTCACCAATAATTTTATAATTTTTTTAGAAAATTTTTAATTTATAAAAACAATTTAAAATGAATATTCTTTTCATTTTTTGAATGGGGTTATTTTGTGTTATAAATGAAAATGTGAAAGGAATAATTATTTTAATTTAGAATGTATGAATGGATTTTCCTACCTTTATTACTACACATTATTTTGAATCTTAATTTATATGTTTCCAGGTTTCTTTTTAAATAAAGTTTTTCCTTTATATTATGAGTATTTTTATATTTTAAATAAATTATTTCAAAATGAAAACCTTATTATCCTCATGAAAATGTTCCAGTGATATTTTATAAGTATTTTCATGTGTGTAAGCATCCATTAATGTTACCTATGTGTCACGAGGGATATTATCCAATGATAAAATCATTATTCTTTATAAATATGTTTTTTTATTATTATGATGAAATATTGTTGAAACACTTTTTATTTTCCACATGTTAAGTTATGATGTAATGATACATGTTTGAATGATCATATGGAATACATATGAATAGATTATAAATATTTTATGGGTGGTTCTATTTTATCCATTTAATACTTTGGGTAAAAATAAATGTTTTATGATCTCAAAGGGTACATCATAGGTTATACCAAGACTGAAAGAGAGTACACATGAGGTTGTCACAATCCCAAAACTGGTACATGGGTGGTTATCCCAAGACTAACATGTAATTAATTTCATTGAGTGTATCCTTGATATATTATTTTTACAATTATGAATATTCCACACTTTATGACACTATTTTATGAAATGATATTACACCAATGGTATTCCCTCATAGCTTATGTTCTTTGATTATTTTATGATTCATATCTTATAAATCACCAAGATTTATATTATGACTCATGATTATGATCTATAAATTATTATGTATGGTTTTTAAATATCAGGATCATGTTTTCATGCCCTTATAATAATTTTATGATTAAATGACCACTGATATCTCCCCCATTTTCCCTGAATAAACACCTGAGAGCACCCTTTATTATCTTTCCTTTACACTAGGAAATGAAGAAAGGTTTTATGTATGCTTGTCTAAGAAGGGTGATAATTGTGAAGAAATTATTGGGAGATGATATAGATATTTTTTTACCAGTTCTGTATGTATCCATGTTTCCAAATACACTAATATTTTATGATTCTAGCAGGGATAACTATGATATATAAGGAATATTCACCAAATAATTTTAAATATATATTTATGAAATGATTGGGTCACCACATATATATGAAAAGAAATTATTTAATTTTCATTGGGAATTTATTATTCATATGCCATATGCCTAGCTACCTAAAAACATCACGTGGACACCCAATTACCCATTTTCCCCATGTTTCATAGGAATTATATGAATTTATTTTATGCTGTCTCCCTAAGGTGTTCATTTTCCATAAGGACAAGTTTCCTAGGATCAAGATAAAATGTATAGTTCCCTCATGTTATATTTTTTATTCAACTTCAATGGATTCTAAAACACTCCTTTTTCTAGTTATAAAGAAAAAAATCATGAAAATAGATTTTAAATTCACCCATCAACCATATTAATCATAAAAAATTATAAATAGGGAATACTTAAAACTAGAATGCATCTTTTACTAATAAGGAAATATTATAATATCAATTTTCCAAGCCTAATAAACATATTAAAAAACAATTATAAAAATGAAAAATAGAAGGAATCATTTATATACAGGATCTAGAAAAATATTTCCCAATATAATATTTTTTTATTTCAATCCAAAATCACAAAAAAAAAGAAAATGAAAAAATATACATATCAAAATATTTTCATCCTAACAAACCTTGTCCCCACCCCCACACATACTTTACGAAAAAAATTTAATTAATTTCAACATGAATTTATCATGGAATAGAAGTATTAAAAAGATATATATAAATCATGATGAAAGAAATAGATAACTAAAGGTCCCTCATTCAAAATAACTATGAAGGATCTTAAACTCCTCTATTAGTTCTTTATAAAAATTATCACAAAAATTATTCAATTATTGTACATTCACTATATATGATTGTTGTGATTTTGAACCTTTAACCTAAAATACACCAAATAGAATAAATTTAGTCACTTTCAATTTTACATTATAATTTGAATGAAGATTACCAATAATGAGATATATTCTAGAAGTGGTTAATATCACTTTGTCTCTAATTTGGAATTCATTTCATTATATTGATATATCATGTAAAGATTTTCACTTCTATTTTTACAGTAGGGGATTCAAATAATCATTTCCTCTAAGATCCTATTGTTTAATAATTTGGATCATACTTTTTTCTCTAGCCTTGATAAAGTCCAGGTTTACCTCCTTCATGGCCTAGTGTATCATTTTCTACTACTCAACAAGAATGTGAATTTTTTTCCAAAAATTCAATATGTAAGGCAATATACTTAGGGGTGTTTTAAAATCGTTTTTGTATTCCGAGTATGATTTATCTAATATCTCAATCCATTCATTCAAATGGGATGTACTTTTTAAAAAAAATACTCTATTTCTATATTGGAGACCTCATGTTGATCATTTTTCTATGGGTGGTAGGTAGTTGAGGTCTTTAGGTGAGACATCCCAAGCCCTCAAAAACTATATGCAGCTCTAAAAAATACATTAATTTTTGGATTTGATACCAATTGAGTAATTGATCTCCAGAATTATATATATATATATATCTAGAATTTAAACATTACATATTATAAAATATCGCATGATACATGAACCTAATGGTTTACTTTTTATTTATTTATTTACCATGTACAAAAAATATTTTTCATAATTTATCCAACATTTCCATCAAATCATTTATATTTAAGACATAATTTTATATATATTCCCTCTAGTACTTTCCTAGTTAAAAAGAAAATCAAATAAGTATTGAGTTGAATTTCTCAGTTAGGAAGAAATATATCAATATTTCATTAAGGTTCGGATCATAAGAATGTGAGTAAACATGAGCATGAGGGAAATATCTAATTAAAAATAACATTGAAAAATAATATTTCTGAATGGGGAATAATATAAGAATATGTGATCTCAAGTGAACAAACATATACAATTTCATAAGAGTATAAAATCATGAGACAATAATCATATGCCATATAAAATATATTTTATATATAACATATAAATATGGAACAATCATAAGAATAAGAAATCATAAAATTATAAAAAATTTATTTGAGAAATAATTTCCATAAGAAATATTGTGAAAAAAATAAAAAAATGATAATGTCTATATATAACCTTTTAAGTAACTAAAAACAAGATCATGTCCACATAGAACCTTATAAACAATGGAAAACATTAACATGTCCATGCACAATATTGTTTAGAAATAAAAACACAATCATACCCATAAAAAACCTTATGAACAATGAAAAATGTTATCATTTAGATGAAAAATCTTGTGAATAAAGTAAAATTTGATCATTTCCATGCACAATATTGTAAATAAAGAAAACAAAGGTCATGTCCACACACAACAAGGTGAATAATGAAATAAAAAAATCATGTTAGAGAACTTTATCATTTTCTCATGATATATTATATAGCAAACCCATTCTTCTCATGCATTGATATTACATATTTTTAGATGAATATTCATTATATTACAAAAACACACTCATGAGGACTATAATAGTTTGTTAACTTTGTAATATTGGAATATAATAATCTTAAATATAAAAATATCATCAATGTATACCATAAATATATTTACATTTAGTAATCTTCATAGACATACCCTACACTAAACCTTTCATTATAAAATTGGGAAAGGAAAACTAAGAAAGGGAGAGTTCAGATTCTTATTAATGGTAAACAAGGGAGATACATAATCATATCATGAACATGAGTGTATGAGAACACCAGTATAACATTTGAAAACTATAACCTGTATAAGAGGGATCATAATCATGAGTCATGGCCTAAAGATTGGGAGTTCATAAGACATGAATCATAAAAAAAAAATCAAAGAACATGAGCCATTAGATCAAAAAATTGGAATTAGACATGGAATGTGTGGGATAAACATAAGTATAGAGATTAATTTCCATATTATAAAGGATCACTAGTAAGAGCATCATAATGGTAAAATTCATTCACTAAACTGAGTTCACTCCTCATTCTATCCATGTCTTATAGAACCAGGTTTACTACCTATTATAGCCATGTATTATTTAACTAGGTTCATTCCCCATTACATCACTATCGTACTGAAAAAAGTTTACTATCTATTCTAGACACGTCTTATTGAACCAAGTTCACTCCCCATTCCAGCCCTGTTGTACTGAACTAAGTTCAATCCTCATTCCATCCCTTTCTTACTGAATCTGTTTCATTTCCATTATATCATTATCTATCTCATGAGATAAAAATCATTACCCAATTCATTTTAGGGTGATATAGGTCCCACCTATCACATAATTAAAACCATATTTACTTTTTTCATAAAATCATAAATATTCATTGTATCATAACCCATGAAATTAAATGGGTATAATAACTATTTCATCATTTCATAACCTGTGGAAAAGACACAGGTTTCATAATAAATTCATAATAGAATAACACATGAAAATAAACTAGTTTAACAAGAATTTTATCATGTTATAAACATGAGAAAGAGAAATAGGTTTCATTGAAAACTTCTCATCATAAACATAAACCATTCATAGTAAAAATAAAAATGGTATCCTTGGATCATACCCACAGTAAGGAATAAGTAACATCAATAGAAGAAATCATATATGGAAAATAAATTTTAATCATAATTTTAATCATTTATTAGGGAAAATATCCTTTCAACTTTGAAAATAATTAAAAAAAACTATTTTCAAAATCATTTCCTTTTGAAACAATTTATTTTAAATATAAACAAATTTAAAAATATTAAGGAAAAAATTTCATTTAAAAACAACTTTTAAAACTTTTATGTGAAGATTTATATCATTGATTAGTTATGATAATGTGATATACTCTTCATGCTATGCATGTTAAAAATAATGATTTCTTCACATTTTTGGTAAACAAATTGGTATTGTATTGAAAAGAACATGAAGATTCCTTTTAATTTCATGAAGTAAAACTTGGGTAAGAAATTTATTTTATAAATTCATAAGTGAGTAATAAAAACATTTTTGAATTTTTTTAGAGAACTTGGTTTTGAAGGAAATTATATTTCTAACTAAAGAGAGAAATAAAGTCATAGTTTCTTAAAAACATATTCTTAATAATTTTATGATCAAAATAGGGGGAAATAGCAACATCAATTGAAAATATCATGAAAAATTAGAGTAGAATAATATTAATGAGAATTATTCAGAGGTATATCATGATATTTAAAAATTTTATTCCTAACCATAAACAATCCTGATAAATTCTGTGATTGTAACATAAAATATTTACAACATTGGTCATATTGAATCATAATCCCAATGAATGAATAAAATAAATATAAAATTAAAATATCATGAGTATCAATTAATTCATGATATTAAATTTCAAAAGGGCTTTATATACACCACATTAAATAATATATGTGCATAAAATATTATACGTCTCAAAGAAAGTAAATTGAGATAAAAATCCATTGCCGATTTAGTAACATTTGAACTGTAAACCCCATGAAATATAATTACTCAAACAGATAATTAAATACCAAAAAAAATTATTTCTTTTCATCATAATATACATTCATCGGTAGTATATATTGCATATAAAAGAAACATGGGGTGAATATGGATTATGTTACACACAAAAATAAAAGTAAGACAAATTTCTCCTTACCTTATGTCATGAATTCTAGCATAATCATTCAAACCTCATGTATAATAAATATAAGTTTATTATAAATATATTTAAATAAATATATTTGTATATATCATTCTATATATGATTTAATATGTCCTTTTATTACTTGTTTATTAACAACTCTATGTTAAAGCTACGTTTCGGGCAATAACCACTTTGTTTTTCATATATATTTTGATTTGTTATATTTTGGTTCCTATTACATTAATCATGTTTCCATAATCTAAATAATGATAAAAATGATATAAATATCATATATATTTAGATATATTTATATATAGTAATCCATAAAATTTAGTGATGAGAAATGAAATACACTATTCGTAGAGACAGTAGGTTGTATGTATGCCTGGACGCTATTTTTATTTTTATTGATGAGTTGAAAGAATAAAAATTAAAAGATATAAATTATAATTCCTGATTTATGGTTATTTAATATATATTTTAAAAAATAAAACCATCCTTAATAAATTTCATGTAAAGTGTGAATGAATCACATCACATTGTGAGGTGGTAGTCCTCAGTACACACAAACAATGTTATTATATTCCCAAAAAATGGAGAGTATCATGGTACATGTGATATTTTTTTTATAGAAATATAATAACATCATAAATATCATATATATCATATATATACAATAAATCCATCATTATAAATATCATTGGGAGTTTGTAATAGAAAAATAAATGATATGGGTTCGGGAGGCAGTAGTCCGTCGTACACACAAATGATGATTTTGTAACCTATTTGATAGAAATGGAGATAAATGTAGATCATTACCTTAGTGTAAAAAAATATTGATATATTTTTGATACTATTTTTATTATATAATATTGATATAAAAAAAATTGAATGGTTTTGATGAAGAAATAAAATAAAAAAGCTCGTTGATGGACGTTACCTCTTCTTAGGGTAACCTCGCTAGGTTTTCACTAAAATCCTTCCTCATATGGTTTATGACCAAAATAAGTCTCCTAGGATGATTATAGTGATGTTTGGATGTTATTTTGGTAGGTTTTGATTTATAGAAATGGCTTTAGAGGTTTGGATAATTGATGGTAATGAGTTTCCTTTTATAATTGAGGAGGAGTGGTATTTCTATAAATACTGAAAAGCATTCACTATTGGGAGGTCAATATTACCTAATGTGGCTCCAAAATTGATCAATAAAGTTGGGTAGAGATTACTTTTTCCATAAACACCACCAACACACAAAATAAACACATTTTTAAGATATTTATTAGTGTTTAAGTTTACTCAATTTTATCGTTATAGTTTTTACCAAGGAAACTTGTATTTTTTATTTAACTAGATAATTTATCTATTAAGAAAATTATTAAAATAGATTTATTAAATAATATAGAACTAATTATTATATATATTATATCCAATTTATTAAATAAAAAACCTATGTGTGTAGGAAATTATTTTTGACACATTCACATAGAATGCGCCAAACTCTGTTTTAACCTTAATCACGATAATTAATTTTAAATTTTTTCACTAATTATAATGGTAAAAAATTAATTTGACCTTATTAGATAATATAAGTTATTATTTTTCCAAATAGGGAATCAATTTCAAAAAACCAAATTAATAGAATTGGAATAATTCAATTTTAAAAAATAATCTCATGGACACAATTAAGATGCGAGGTTTTTAAAGAGAAAATGGTTAATAGTTTTCAATGTTTTTTTATGTAATTTCAATATGAAATTTATTAAAATGAACTAAATTGGTTTAATTATTTTATAATTAAACTAATATAACTTTAAAAATAAATAATAATATGTTTTTACAATAAAAAAATTAAACGAAGGGATAATTTTCAATTAAATTTCTGTATTTCTCACTATTCAACAAAAAATGAGACTTTTCAGAAAAATCTGAAAAATTAAACCTAATATTATGATGAAATTTATTATTAAAAAATTAAGTTTATTTGTTTAAATTATTTTTCTATAATATTCAAAAATTAATTTTATTATAAAAAATATTTTTTAGAAAATAACATTTCTAAAACATAAAAATAAATCATCTAAAATTTAAGATTTTTTTATCGATATGTTTTATTTATATAACACCATTATACATAATATTTAAAAATTATTTTCTACTATTAATATCACTATGTTTTATGGCTAGGTAATAACAATCACATTAATAATATATTATGGTTTTGTTAAAACTTAGTGATGTATGTGATGTAAGCTAAGCCTATGTTGTGGGTAGCTAAATCTTATCATGGTGTTGTGTATAATGAAATACATCAAATTAAATTACTTTATTTAAAAAAATATTCATGAAAACTTGGGATGTTACATTCAACTCCAATTAAAATTAATTTCTACCTCAAAATTTATCTCGGTGATCAAAGGATTCATACTTGAAATTTCCTCTAATAAAAACCCACATCATAAAAAGGGTTATTAAAAAATCTTATTTAAAAAGAGAAAGAGATGTGAGAAGGTCATCTCAAATAACACATACTATGTTTTCAAATAGTATAATATAAGTGGTAAATTAAAAAATGGACATAGAAGATAAAATTAACACCAACATATTGATGGATAGTGATAAAGAACATGGTTAATAGAAAGTTAATGATCACAAATCCATAAAAAAGGGGATTTAAAAAGGTCATTAATATCATAAAAAAATGACGATAAAAGGATTTTTTATTTTAAGACCCTTTTCCTAATAATGAATATTTCTCACAAGAAGATATATGTACTTTATTTCACTCTATTTTATAAGCACAATCGCACCATGCTGTTATGCTTTGATCAATTTCCACATCACCTCTTACTCCAAGAAATGAAGGTGTAATTGTAATGATGGAATCGATAATGGATCATAATATCCATAGATATAAGGCTAATCCATTCAATATATCTTTTGGTATAATAAAAAAAGGGTTATAACAGTTTATCCAATATAAATAAATGTTCATATGGTGAAATAATACATTAATCTCTAAAACCACATTGAATGTTCAATGTAAACTATTTCATAAATGGTTAACATTTTGACCCTTAAAAAATATGAATATCTAAAAAATTATAAATAAGTTCACTAAATTTATCGAAATCATCTTAGCATTGATCCAACACATAACATAAAGTTGCTCTTTATTGTTACATACCAGACATGTGAATACCTTCATCATGTATTCTCTTCAAACATTGTCATAAAATGAATTACCATAAAACCATATTTAAAACATATATTATCTTCATAATATAGATATAAAACAAATTATTGGATATATTACTCAAATTTATAAATGTTTTAAACTCCATACATGATGGCATATAACACTTTTTTCAACAAATGATTAATTTGTTCCAACATAATCTGTATTATCCAATTTATTTTATTCTTATCAAAAATCTTTTTATCCAAACTAGGCACCATTTTCTCAATATTAGGAAGATATTATGGGATAAATTACCTTATTAATGTGTTCTAAATGAAATATAATCTCTATATTAAATCTCTGTGAGTGGTCATCATCATCATTCAATATATTCATTCAAATCCTTATTGAAAAACATATACTAAAAAATTATTATATATTTCATGATTCATAAATCCGAATAAAAAAATACTTCAATAATACCACTTCCATCTAAAAATATTTCCTACGGTTCATTATCATATTACTTAATAACACTTTCCTTTCATATGTCATCTTTAGTGTCTCCATCATCAGAACTATAACCATTACTTGTTCAACCTTTTTGATTTTCATCATGATATTTCCCCTAAAGAAAAATTCACATAATTCTCATACCTTCCACATTTAAAGAATTCAAAATTCATTGATATCTTAGGGAGGGAAATATTCTCATCCATTATGTTAACAAAACCTTCCATTTTCTTATTATAGTTACTTTATTTCTTTCCTTCTACATCTTCCCACATTCTTGACACCCAAAGAACTGAATCTTCTTTCCTTTATGGTCTCCACTACCCAAACTCTAAGTGAAGTATTTCCTAATATTCTTTGTTGAGTCTGAGATTTGGTTAAGGTATAAATTTTTCACCATGTTCCTTGAAAAATGATTATGCATAATCCCAATGGCATTCACTCCAATCATAATACCATTTGATTCCTCATCTGAAAATATTTTTTCACACTCAATATTACCATGGTTGTTTTAGATTCCATCCATTGACTAAAACCAAAATCATAGTGCGATAAATAGTGATCATTGTGGGGAACCACATAATTATTAAATAAAACTTATATAAATTATAAATCATGATATTTTATTTAATCAATTATATCTTTGGTCATTGATAGTTTTCATCTATTTAAATACTTCATATTGGTTTGCAAAGAGTTTGTTAATTTACAAATCATATCCCCTAGGAGTTTCAAATTAGGTGTGCAACAAGGCCCATTGTCTTACACCAATTATTGATCTAGTCTAGCCCAATATGATGTTTTTATGGTTTTACCACTAGGTACATATGTTCTAGATTCAAATCAACATATAGTATCTAGAAAAGGATTTAATTTCATGGAAACCACACAATATATCCTTTAAAAAAATTCTAGGACACTGTTTTATACATTAACTCATCATTAGACTTATACTTAGAGGCATCCCTAGAAAAATTCATAGAAATATCCCTATGGATATCACTAATATTTTCTCATCCTAGTTTATAAAGGTTAACTAAAACTTTTCTTTGACACTAACTACAACGAACCATGATTCTCATACATGGATATTACATATTTTTAGACCAATATTCATTACATTATAGAAAACACACACAAGGAACATAATAGTTTAGTGCCTTTGGAAAATTGGAATGTAGTAATATTAATTTATGAAATATCTTCAATATATCCCATTAAGTAGTGTTTATATAAATACCCTAAATAAAACCTTTCCTCATAACCCAGGGAAAGGAAACATAAGAAAGGGTGATCTGAAATTCTCAATAAGGGTACACAATGGAGATACATAAGAATATCATAAACATAAGGGTATGAGAACATTAACACAACATTTAAAAACCATACCCTATATAAAAAATATCATAATCATTATTCATGGAATAAATATTGATAGTTCTTAAGATATGAATCATAAGGGAATCAATGAATACAAGAAATGAGAGAATAAATTTAACATAAGACATTAATTTTTTTGTATACAAATTAGTATATAATAATTTCTATATTAGTTAAGGATGGATTACAAGACCATTATAGCAGAAAAATTCCTTTATTGAATTGGGTTCACTCCCCATTCTTTCCCTACCTTACTGAAATAGGTTCACTACATATTCTAACTTTATCTTACTAACCGGGTTCACTTCCCATTCCAGTCATGTCTTACTTAACTGGGTTCACTCCATGTTCCATTACTTTCTTACTAAACTGATTTCAGTCCCTATTATAGATCTATATTATTGAAATAAGTTCAATCCTCATTCTATCCATATATATATCATGAGATAGAAATCTTTACCTAATTCATTAGAGGGAGATATGGGTCTCACCCAAAACAAATTAATAACCATTTTATGTGTTCTATAAAATCATAATAATTTATCTTATCATAACCCATGAAATGAATTGGGTAACATTAAAATTTATCATATCATAACCCGTGTAAAAGAAATAGGTTTCATAATCATTTAATCATAGCATAACCCATTTAAATAAGTGGTTTTATAATCATTTTCACATGGTAAACCCCATAGAAGAAAAAAGGGTTTCTTAAAAAACTTTTCATTATAAACATAAACTATTCAGAGAAAGAATAATAATGGTATCCTTTTATCATATCCCTATTAAGTCATAGTTACTATAAATGGATTAAATAATATAAGTGAAATAATTTATAAATATAATTTAAATCATTTCATGAGGAAAATATCCTTTTTACTTTAAAAAGTATTTCTAAAAACATAATACATTTTCAAAATAATTTCCTTTTGAAATCATTTATTTAAAATCCAAATAAAATTCTAAAATATTAAGAAAAAAAATTTATTTCAAGATAAATTTTAAAACATATAAGGGATTCTTGAAATCATTTTGAATTCATGATGGTACTATGAGTAGTAAAAAATTATTGAAAATTTTTTTTGACAAATTTTTTTTGGAAGAAAATATATTTCATATAGAATAGAGAAATAATGTATGCTTTTCTAAAAAATATATTTTTTAAATAAATATTTATAGTAAATAATATAGAAAAGGTACCATTAATTGAATATTTAATTAACAACTGGAGTATAATAAAATTAATAAGAATTATTGATAGGTAAAACATGATATTTCAATATTAAAAAATTAACCATAAAAAATCCCAATAAGTGATAAGATAGTAACATAAAATATTTACCACTTTGGTCATAGTGAATCCTAATCTACATGATATAATAACATAAAATGAAACATAAAATATCTTGAGGGTGAATAAATTCATTATTTTACATTTTAAATGTGTTTTATATACACCTATTGAAATAATAAAGGTTCACAATATAGCACACGTCTCAAATAATGAAAATTGAGAAAAACATCCCTTACCATTTTGGAAATGTTAAAAATGTAAACCCCATGAAAGGGAAATATTAAAATTAATATTTAAATAGAAATATTTTTACATATATTCATCATAATATACATTCATGGGTAGTGTATATTCCATATAAAATAAACATGTGGTGAATATTTATAGTGTCTCACAGAAAAAAAAGTGAGGTAGAAATCCCCTTACCTTTAGTCTAGAATTCTGTCATACTCATTCAAACATCCGATATAATGAAAATAAGTTTATTATAAAAATATTAAATGAACATATTAATATATATCATACCATATATTATTTTCTTTTTCCCTTTTACTACCAATTTATTAACAATTTCATTTTAAAGTTATGTTTGAGGCAATAACCACTTTGTTTTTCATATGTTTTTATGATTGGTTTTTTGTTCCTATTACTTCAGTCATGGTTCCATAATATCCATAATCATTATCATTATATAAGTATCATATATATTCTATATAAATGTATTTATAGTAATATGTGAAATTTATTTATAAAAATGAAATACACCATTCATGGAGACAGTAGGCCGTTAGTACGCATGAACATCGTTTTTAAATTTATTGTTGGGTTGAAAGAAAGAATTGTAAATTATAAATACATTACCATTATAGATTCATATTTGTTTCATAAATATCACAAATATTTATTAAATACATCCTTAATACATTCCATGTGAAGCATTAACTAATCATATTGCTTCGTGAGTCGGTAGTATGTCGTACACATGAATAACATTATCGTATTCCCAAAAATTTGAGAGTACAAAGGTATGTGTGATATAATAATTCAAAATTAATAATAAAATAATAAATTAAAAATACATCATACAAAAAAATAAATAAATAATTATGAATAACATTTATAGTTGGTCACAGAAAAATGAATGACATCGGTTTGCGAGGCGGTAGTCCATTGTACACACGAACGATGATTTCATAACCCATTTTATAGAAGTGGAGATGGTTGTAGGTACTTAATTTAAAATAATAACATCCAATTATATTTAATAAAATTATTTTATTATATAATCATGATATAAAAATAATTTAAGGGTTTTAAGAAATAAATAAAACATAAAAAGTCCATTGATGAACGCTACAACTTCTTCGAGTATCCTCCATATATTTTCACTAAAATCCTTCCTTGGATTTCTTTATTACCAAGATAAGGCTTCTAAAAATAGGGTAGGGAATGTGGGAAGTGATATTTTTCAGTTTTGGGTCGATAAAAATGGATTGATATGTGTGAATATGCGAGGGTAGTGATTTTCATTTTATAATTGTGGGGAGCGGAATTTTTGTAAATACCCAAAACAATTAAATATTGGATGGTCAATATTACCTCATGTGGACCCAAAATTGATTAATAATGTAGGGGAGTGATTATTTAGTTTATAAATACCTACCACATATAAAATAAACCCATTTTAATCTATTTCTTCATTAGTCTTTATGTTTACTCAATTTTATCCTTTAAATGTTTACCAAGGTAACTTGTATCTTTTTATTGCCTAGGTAATTTATCCTTTAGGAATAAGAGTGGAAGTGATTTATTATATAATTTATTCCTAATGATTAAAGATATGAAATACAATTTATGAAATAAAAATCTTATGTTTTTGGAAAAATAACTTTGACACATACACATGTAATACGCAAAACACCATTTTAACCATAATCACGTTAATTTATTTTAACTATTTTTACTAATAATTATGATAAAAATTTAATTAACCTTATTATAAAATATAAATTTTTTTGTTTCTAAATATATAATAAATTTTCTTAAATTTCATTTACATAAGTGGCAGAATTCAATTAAAAATAATAATCTCTCAGACGTAATGAGAATGCATGTTTTTTAAATGAAAATGAGCAAAAGTTTACGAAGTTTTTATGTCAAATTTCAATATGAAATTTATTTCAAAGATCTAAATTTGATTAATGTATATATAATTGAACTAATTTAACTTTAAAAACAAATTAAAATATAGTTTATCATTATAAATAAATTAAATGAAAATGAACCTTTCAATTAAAATTCAGTATTTATCACTATTCATAAAAATGAAACTTTTATGAAAATATCAAAAATTCACCCTAATGAAAATTTGGAATTATGAATTAAAAAATAAATTTTATTTTATCAAATTTATTTTCTAAAAGTTTTAAAAAATATTTTATTATGATTTATTTTTGAGAAAATAACATTTTCGAAACATATAGCCTTTTCTAAAAATTAATATTATTTTTATCAATATATTTTCTTTATACAAAACCATTATACTCAATACTTGAAAATTATTTATTACTATTCATATCACTAAGTTTTACGTCTAGGTTAAAATGGTTTTGTTAATAAAATATTACTGTTTTTTTTAAAAACTTAGTGCTTCGTGTAAGGAAAGTTAAGCCATTATTTCATTTATTAATAGGATAACTTAGGGTTGTGTATATTAAAATACATTAAAGAAATTTAATTTATTCAAAAATAATAATTAATGAAAATTTGAGTTGTTACATATTAAACCTTTACAAATTAAATTTAGGGATATATAGTGTTAGGTTGTAATATACAAAGTAACACATAAGAGGGGGGAGGGTGAATAATGTCTTCACATATATTTCATAATTCTGATTTTAGGCACCCTTTGTAAATAATACAGATTTGTAGTGTTTTTCATCTATATGAAAGTACGAACAATAGTTTAATAGAAAGAAATAAAAAACTTTTTATAGTGGTTCGGGACACAAAGATCCCCTAGTCCACTCTACCAAACACTCTCTCTACGAGCTTCATAAATTTCACTAGATTTGTCCTCTTATCAAAAGACCATGTTCTCATAATTGAGTATAGGCAGTGGACACCATTACAAGAGTAATTTCAAAACCCTTCTGGTTCTATAATAGTGAACCTATTTACCACAATTTAGAATTAGAAGCTGATACTCCACCACAACTGAGTACGAGAAGTCAAGACTCAAGAAAATGAAATAAAGATTGATTTGATGAAACAAGATGTACTTCACAATTACAGAAGCACACAATTGATAATTGATAGATATTATTCTTAAGAAAAGATAAAAATTAAGAGATAGAATAGTCTGAATTGATCCTCATTGTAGAATGATCTTTGATTGTAAATAGGAACAAAACAATAGCAGTGATCTTGTAGTATAATAATAATTAAGTATTCCACCAAAGTGTAGCACTCTTTATCAAGGTTGATCATTATTTACAGCACATGAAAAAGATTATATATGATATGGTAGATAATCATATATATATATATATATATATATATATTATTGATCGATTTTTTTTTCTGAAGAAATGGTATGAAGATAAATATAGCCCACGACTTGCATTTATATTTTAGATACAAAGAAATAGACTGAATTATCAAAAAAATTCAAAATTGAATTTACCAGGAGAGTTGTAACTTTATATAATAATAGGAGTGATAATCTCTAATACACTTGGTTCTTTGAAAAGATCAAAACAATCCTTTAATTAGTTTTTTAATCTAACTTTAGCATTACATCAATTATGAATAGATGACACAACTTCAAGAAATATTTTCATTAAGAACACAATGAAGGGTTCAGCATGAAGCATAGGGTTGAACACATAGCGTAGGGATGAACACATAAAGTAGGGCTGAACACATAGCGTATGAAACATTTCTATAACGTAGGGATGATTATATATACATATATATTTTTCATCATAATATTCCAAACATAGCATTAAAAAATCATACATTCAAATATCTCGAACAAAGGATAAGAATAATAAATCCAGACTTCGACATAGGGTTTACAATCCATACGTGTATTGATCCAAATACAAATATTTTAACGTAACATAGGGTTGATACCATATGTAAATTTTTCCCTTATATCATAACGTAGTGATGAAAACAACTTTTCTAGAATCATTCTCGAAACACTAACATCTTTACAATAGAATATAAAATCATGTACACCTACTCAACAAAGCATCATTAGAAAACAAATAAGGGTATTTGTGAGCATCAAAATCATCATGAATTATAAAGTATTTTTAAGAAAAAATATTCCCAATAATATCCACCTTTTTGAAGATAATAAAACTAATTATAATTCATAATAAAAGTTAATAAAGTTATAGGATTTGAAAAACATAAAAGTAAATACATATATAGAAAAAAAATTCGATTCCAAAAAATTATTTAAATAAAGAAAATTTTAAAATAAAATGTCATGGTTGATAAGTATTCTCCAAGGATAGATAATTTATCTCCATTATCCCCCTTTTTGTGACATAAAAAAGATGAAGGAAAATAATAAATGATATAAACCACAGTTACTATTGTATTTAACTAAGTGAAAAGTTATAATTACTATAAAAAAAAATAAATCTATGTTTGGAAATAAAGTATTGAACTAAAGTAAAGATAAATAAAAGAACGAATAAACTAAAGTAAATTAAAACAGATATTCAAATGTTTTAAAAGGATTAAAGTACAATCTAGAATCAGTTTGAGTCTTCAAAATGAGTGGGATTAAAGCTCGTTTTTAGCAGGAATAAAGGGCACTTCTAGATGAGGAATGTCTTGAACTACACTTCTGAGATCTAGAAACTTCAGCAACAAAGTTTGGAAATGATTATTGAAATCTTATTTCCAAATATAATGTAGCTTCTTAGAGTCATGAACAACTTTCAAAATCTCCACTAAATTGATATTAACAAAAGAATTCACATCTTCCTTAGAATGAATGAAATAAGGTAACTTATCTGTAATATAATTAATCTCTAGTCCCAACCAGGATTCATTGTAAGTCAACTGACTAATAAGACGTTTTTGGTTTTTTAACAATTCACCCAAGGGAATGCTATCAAACTGAAGAGTGTGTATCCTATCATTAAAATCATCCAAAATAGATTTAATTACTTCAGATTTCCTTATAATTTATGGTGGGGTCTATTGAGAAGAAGAACTAGAACTTTACCTAAGATATTGAAATTCTCTCCTAATCATAACCTTGAAATCCTAAAAATATGTCTTCTTAACAGACTCATCCTGTAAAGTTAAAATTCCCTTGATATTTTGGCAATATGCTCTTTCAAATCTATAATAGAGATGAGATTTTCCTTAAACTCTATCAAATGAAGCTTCTGAGCTTTATACTCTGACCTTGAAATAGAAATATGCTTAAACTATATAAAATTATTCTTTTTGGCATCCATTTTCTCTCTTAATAATGAATTTTGAGCTTCCAGTACCTAAATCTTTATTTTTTGAGCATCAATCTCAAAGTTAGAAGGTTCAGGAGATCCAGATCCTCCTTGATTGAGCCCAACAATAGCCAGACTCAGCTCACTATCTCCTTCTGATATTCTCCTCAAAGGAGATCCTATAATAATATTAGTATCAAGTACATTTCGAGTTCCATCATCGAGAATTTATTCCTTGTGAAGTTCTCAACTTTTAGCCTCCTTATCATCATTCTTGATTATTGGGGTCTCATGCCTAGTTTATTCAGGTTCACCATATGGAGTGACATCCGCATCACCAATAACTTCTTTGACTAAAATATCTGGAACATTAACAAGAACTTTTCTTCTTATTTTCTGGATAAGAGAGTCCCATGACCTAGATGTTCCTTTATCTTCAAGACTTTCATGAATAGAACCAACTGAGGGGATCAACCTATACTCCCCCAGAGCACTGGCCAATAACTTCTGTTGTTCCTCAGCACTAGCTGACAAAAAACTGTGGCATGAGTTACTCTAGAAAAATCATAGAATTTTCACAGTACCATTATTATTCATATTGATGTGGTGGATGTTATTTACATAAAACATACTTACAATTTTACCATTCCCCCTCAATAGAAAAGAAATAATCCTTCCATAATGACAATAACTTATCATGGATTTGACATGACAAAAATGAATGAGATACTGAATCATAAACTAATTAAAATTAAACTTGTTATTTTTTAATAAAAAAATTATGAACATTTCTTGATCGAAAACCTTATCTAGCTCAGCCATCCTCAAAAAAATCCATGACTAGATAAACATTGTAAAAACCCAGCAATCAGGTGTCAGATCCTTCATAAATACTTTCTTAACAACCCTTATTCTAAAAAAATAAAACATGATATCCTCATAAGTATAACTTCTATATCCAATGTTTTTCATGTTGAACCAAAAACCCCTCTCATGGGGAAAATTAAGTAACCCAACCATCTCAACAGAAGATATTGAAAGAATTTTATTATCATTTTTTAAAATAATAGAGTTCTCCTCAAAACAAAAACTAAACTAATAATTTCTACAGAACTCCTTTAATCTTATCTTGTAGACCATTGGCATATTTTCTTCCATAAATTCATAAACCAATCCTTGAAAAAGAATTTCTTCCTTATGTGATAAATTTTTGAAATATAAATATCCAAAAGTAATGGCCTTACCATGCATGACTCTACAAGATTTTCTAGAACCATACATACTATTTTATAGCTCAACATTAATGTATATCTGTGAGGATACCATCTTTGATGGTTGAGAAATGTATGGGTTTTAAGGTTTAGGGTTTTGGGTAATCTAGAGTTGAAAGAGAGAGAAATAGAGAGGCTCTTTAAGTTCTAAGGGACGTGTAGAAGTGAGGAAGATATGAAGGAGAAAGAAAATGTTTTCTCACACTGATTTATGATTGTACTCATCAAATTTTTAAAAATGAAAAGACAATTAAAATAAATAAAATTAAATACCTTTTCAAAACAGATTTAAATGAAACAAAAAAATTAAACAATTTAAATTAATTAGAATTTACGAAGATAAAACAGAGGGACTAAAAATAAAATTTTACTTAAAATTAAACATACCCATCTCCCCCCTTAATAAAATGAAAAATAGCAGTGGGAAGTGGTTTAGTAAAAATATCAGCTAATTGATATTTGGTTTTAACAAATTCTAAAGATAGATCCTTTTTAAGAACATGATCTCTTATAAAATGATGTCATATATCAATGTGTTTAGTCCTAGAATGACTTATTGGATTTTTTGAGATATTAATTGCACTAGTATTATCACATAAAATAGGAATACAACTAAAATTTAGTCGAAATTACAACAGAGTGTTTTTCATCTATAATACTTTTGCACAAAAAATGCCAGCAGATATATATTTTTCTTAGCAGTGATAGGGAAACAAAGTGTTGTTTCTTACTAGACCATGAAATTAAATATTTTCCTAAAAAGTGAAAAGTTCATGAGGTAATTTTTCTATCTAATATACATCCTCCAAAGTCATATTATTAATATGAAATTAAATTAAAATCAAATGTTTTGGGGTAATGAATATATTGAAAAAATATTCTATTCAAATATCTAAAAATTATTTTAACAGCAGTAAGATGAGATTATTTTGGATTTGATTGAAATATGGCACAAAGACATAATGAATACATAATTTTTGTCTTTCTAGTAGTAAGATATAATAAACTACCAATCATACCTCTATATAACTTATTTTCCACAATTTTTCTAGTTTCATCCAAATCATGTTTTATATTGGTACACATAGGAGTTGCATATATCTTTTTGTTTTCAAGTTCAAACTTTTTCAGTAAATCAATAATGTATTTTCTTTGATTTAAAAATTTTCTAAAATCTTTTTGATATATCTGAAATCCTAAAAATAAATTCAATTCTCCCATCATACTCATTTCAAATTATTTTTTCATAGGTTTTGAAAAATCACGACAATGCTTTTGCTTAGGAGAACCAAAAATAACATCATCAACATAAATTTGTACTCATAAAATAAAAAAAAATGTTTTCTTAAAAATTGTTGGATCATCCAAACAAACAAGAAAACCATTTTTCAAAAGAAAATAACATAATATTTCATACCAAGATCTATGTGCTTGTTTAAGGACATATAGAGCTTTAGTATGTTTAAAAACAGAATCTGGTTTTTAAGGATTTTCAAAACCAAGAGGTTGTTCAATGTAAACTTCCTCTACTAAATAACCTTGTAAAAATGCAGATTAAACATCAATATGATATAATTTAAAATTATATGAGATGTATATGATAATATAATTCTAATGGATTCAAGTCTAGATATAGGGGAAAATGTATCATCATAATTTATTCCTTCCTCTTTATTATAACCTTTAGATACTAATATAGTTTTAATCCCAGTGATAATCCCTTGATCATCCTGTTTGTTTCTAAAAACCCATTTGGTTCCTATTAATGGATAGTTAGTTTATCTCTCATAATGTTCCTAAACTCCATTCCTCTTAAACCGGTTTAACTCTTCCTGCATGGTTAACATCCAACTATCATCTTCTAAGGCTTCTCCTATAGGATTAGGTTCTAACTATGATAAAAAGGCATAAAATTCAACTAGATTTCCTATATTTCTTCTAGTTCTTATACCTGTATCTCGATATCCTATAGTAGTTTCTAAAGGTTGGTTCTTTAGGGTTATAGACTGTCTAGAAAAAACACTTTTAGGTTCTTTGGTTTCATGTTCTTCTAAACCGAACTAAAATTTTTTAATATCGAAATCGAAATCATTGTTAAGGGTTTCAAGTCTCATGTTATCAAAAAGAGCTAGTGAATTCATCAGTTTGATCTTTTTCTTTAATGAAAGGGTCAGTTTCCTCAAACCTCACATGAAATGATTCATCAATAATCCTTGACTTTTTATTAAAAACTCTATAAGTTTTAGAGGTAACATAATATCCCAAAAATATTAATTCATTAGATTTTGGGTCGAAATTACCAAGATTATCCTTGGTGTTCAGGATATACACCTTGTATCAAAAAACATTAAAGTAATTTACTTTAGGCTTTCTTTTGTTCTATATTTCATAAGGTGACTTTTTGAAAATAAGTCGAATCAGAACTCTATTCATGATATAGAAGGATGTGTTTACAAGTTCTGCCTAAAAATAGGTAAGTAGATTGTATTCATTTAGTATAGTCCTATACATTTCTTGAATAATTTTATTTCTTGTTTCAAAAATTCCATTTTGTTGAGATGTTCTTAGTGCATATGAGGCATGTTTAATACATAGATCTAAGAAAAAATAATTGAATTATTGATTCTAAAATTCTCCACCATGATCACTTCTCAATGAAATTATTTTAGAGCCTTTTGTAGTTTGAACATGCAAACAAAAACCCTCAAACACAGTAAAAACTTCACTTTTAAGATAAATTAAATAAACCCAAGTAAATCTAGAATATTCATCAACTAAAACATAAACATAGATTTACCTACCCAACTTGCTACTCTAAATGGTCCAAAAAATCAATATGGATAAGTTCTAAAGGTTTAGATTTAGAAATTTTGTTAATCGATTTGAAATAATATTTGTGATGCTTGCCAATTTGAAATGCATCACAAAATATATCATTATAAAATTTAATAATGGGTAAATTAGAAACTAACTATTTATTAGATAATTTTTGCAAGGAATAAGTATTATAGTGTCCAAGTCTTCTATTCCAAATCCAAGATTCATTTATCTTAGCAGATAAATAGTTTACTTTTTGTTTGCACAGGGAGTGTAAGTCCAAAGTATAAACATTGTAAGCTCTAGGTGCTATGAACTTAAGCAATTTATCTCTATAAACGGAACATGAATTTTTAGAAAAATCAATATAAAAACCATTATCACAATGTTGAGAAATGATTATCAGATTATTTTTTGGAACTTACAAATAAAGTACTTTATTGGTAGATATGATATTTGTATCTCCAACAGTTCCAACTATTTTTCCTTTGGCATTGTCACTAAAAGTGACAAAGCCTCCATCAATTTTATTTATGGAATAAAAATTTTATGGATATCCACTCATATTTCTTGAATATACACTGTCTATATACCATATAAAATTTCTGTTTCTATGGAATCTTTCCTACAAAAACATTTAAAAAATTGTTTGTTTTCATACCCACACTTTCTTGGGTTCAAAAGTGTTAGATAATAGTGATATGAGAATCCAGAATTTATTTATTTTCCTTAATTAGTATCATTAGCTTCAGATAATCTCTTAGAAATAAAGACTATTTTAATTACAATTATTTTAGGATTTTTCAAGTAACAAATATTAGTTACATGACCTTTTATTCCACAAAAATAAAAAGTAAAATTTTTAAAATTAGGACCAAAATAATTCTTATACAGTTTAGGTTTTTCACCCTTACTTCCTATACCAAATATTTCTTTCTTAATAAAATTTTTATTAAGATATTTTATCCATTTTTGTAAAAACAAGATCATAACTCTTATAAGTTTCCAATTCATCTTGTAATTACATAATATTTATTTCATGATTAATACTATTTTATATAGAGGAATTGAACTTTTCAAGTAGCTCTTGATGCTATTTTAACATAGAATATCTTTATCTTAAAACAACATTATGAATATTCTTTTGAGATTTGTTATTTTTTAATAAGGAATCATATTTTTATTCAAGAATTTTGAAATAGGAATCCAATTTATCATTTGAACAACTAGAATTAGAATAATAATTAGAGGAATAATATTTTTGTACCATATCTTATTCATCCATGAAGTTCATATTTTCTTTCAGACTTGATTCTTTATTTTCTGAATCAGATTTTTATGAGATGTTGGAGTCTGTAGAAGTACTCCTTGTTTATTTCATAGTTCTTATTCCTTTATGTTCACAATCAACATTTTTCTGATATTTATTTTCTCTCTTTCTCTTTTCAACTTTTAGTTGAGGAGAATCAAGTCTTATATGACCCAATTTCATACATTCATAGAATATGACTTCTCTTGAGTCTTTCTCATCATTTTTAAAGGGCTCTCTGAATCCTCTCTTTTTCTTATAAAATTTTCTAAAATTTATATATAACCCAGACAATTCCATTTCAGAATAAGATGAATCAGAATTTTTTTCTTTTTTGACTCCACATTTCATTCTTCTAGTTTTCTTCTACGATGTTACTTTTAGATATGTATTATCCCTTTTTACGATAATTTTATGATCTTCAAATTCAAATTGTATTTCAAATTCATACATCATCAAAGTCTCAATTAGTTATTTTATTTTTAGATCTTTGATAGGTGATTATTGTCAAATAACAGCTGACATACCATTCCATTTTGAAGACATTAATCTCAGTAATTTCAAAGAATGATCTGATTAACTGATATGCTCACCTAAATATATAATATTATTAACTATTTATGTAAGTCTTCCATTAATTTGAATAATTATTTCTATATTAAACATTCTAAAGGTATTAGAATTTATCTTTTCTGTTGAATACCACATCTGTCTTACATTATCTATTCCTTCATAGAAAACTACAATAGTTTTCAACATTTCATAAGTAGTAGGACATTGTGAAACTTGATTGAACTCATATGGTCCTAAACTTCAAATGATAACTTTCATATCTTTTGAACTCATATTATAAATGGCTTCAGTTGCAGCATCCCAGTTCTCTGGTTTATTAGGAATATTATAGGAGGTAATTATTTTTGAATAAACTTAGTATCCAAGATTTTTTAGATAGATGGTCATCCTTTATTTCCATCATCCATAATTTTCACCATTGAAATAATGAGCATGGACTATGGAAATTTCTTCCCTAGGACTATCTATTTCCATATTTGTATAGACCTTTAAACAACTAGCTTACTACAGTTTAAAAAAAATCTACCCGTTGATACCAATTCTTAGGTCAGAATATAAAAAGTAACAAACAAGAGGGGGATTAATTGTATCTTTTCAAATATCTTTCATAATTCTGATTTTAGGAACCCTATGTAAATAATGCAGATTTGTAGTGTTTTTATTCTATATGAAAGTATGACTAGTGGATTAAAAGAATGAAAGAACACAACTTTTTATAGTTGTTCGGGGAATAAATATCCACTAGTCCACTCTACCAAATACTCTCTCTGTGATCTTGTTAAATTTCACTAGATTTGTCCTCTTATCACGATACCATGTGTTCACAACTAAGTGAAAGCAGTTGAAACCTTTACAAGACTAATTAGAAAATCCTTATGGTTCTATAACCGAGAACCTTTTTTCCACAGCTTAGAATGAGAAGATTATACTCCACCACAACTGATTATAAGTAGTTGAGACTCAAGAAAATCAAATAGAGATTGATTTGATGAAACAATTTGTACTTCAAAATTGCAATAGCACGCAATTGAAAGTTGATGGATCTTCTTATTTACAAAATATAAACTTCAAGAGATTGAATAGTCTGAAGTGATTCTCATTATAGAATGATCTTTGATTGTAAATAAAAACAAGTCAACAATAGTGATCTTATAGTAGGACAATGAATAAGTACGTCACCAAAGTATATCACTCTTTAACAAGGATGATAATTCTTCACAGAACATGAAAAAGATTCTTTATGACACAGTAACTGATCACATATATATTATTGATTATTATTTTTTAAATAAATGATCTTAAAATATATATAGCCAACAAATTTCATTGATATTTTAGATCCAAATAAATAGCCTGAATTATCGGGAAAATTCAAAATTGAATTTAATAGGAGAGTCATAACTTCCCATAATAATAAGAGTGATAATATCCATAAAATGGGTCCTTTGAAAAGATATAAAGAATCCTTGAATAAATTTTTAAATCTAACTTAACCGTTACATAAATCACAAATCAAAGACATAGCTTTGAGAAATCTTTAAGTTAAGAACACAATAAAGGGTTGAGCGTGTAGCGTAGGATTGAACATGTAGCGCAGGGATGAACACGTAGCGTAGTTTTGAACATATAGCATAGGTAACATTTTCGTAATGTATGGATGATTATCCATATAGATATCTTTGTCATCATAATATCCCGAACATATCATTGACGAACCATATGTTTAAATATCCCAAACGCAGGATAAGAATAGTAAATTCAAACTCCAACATAGGGTTGATGATCTATATACGTGTAAATCCGAACACAAATAATTTAACATAAAGTAGGGTTGATACCACACGTAAATGTTGTCTTCCAGCATAACATAGGGATGAAAATAGTGTTTCCAGAATCATTCCCAAAACAAAAAACTCTTGACAATAGAATATAAAATCCCGTACACTTACTCAACAAAACTTCATTAGAAAACAACAAAGGGAATTTGTGAGCATCAAAATCATCATAAAGTATGAAGTGTTGTTAAGACAAAATATTCCCAACATATAGGACCCAAAACATCACATAATGATAAACAATATGAATGTGTTCTATAAAAACTGAATCATTTACCATATCATAAATAAGTCATGAAAAAAATTGATTTTAATAACATTCCCAAATATAATCACTTAAAATAACTAAAATAGTTAGATTAATGGATAAAAAAATTCAATTACAAAAAATAATATCAATTTAATAATTTTGGGGGTTATTTATAAAACATGACTCTAAATAATATAAAAATATTTTAGATACAATAGAAAATAAAAGAAAACCCATGAGAAAGAGATTTTAGAAAAACAAAAAAATTACATTATTTTATAAATATAAAGTTACATGAAACTTTTTAAAATAATATAAAAGAATTTAACACGAAAAAAAATTAAGAGAGAACTCAGAAAAGGATCATTTAAAGTAAATAATTCTTAAATATAAAAATTTAGAGTCGAAGATAAAATATACGAACGTGAAATAAAAAAAAAATTTATATACGAAATCCACATCATTAAAAAGAATAGTAAAACATTATTTAAAAAATAGTTAATGTGATTTATATATATCACAAGTGATATTACATGTTTGAATTTCAAAATAAGTAAATAAAACTTTTCTAGATATAAAGAATATGGACAAGGAAGATAAAGATCCATTAGAATAGATGTGAATTATTCTTAATAATGGAATGCATTAAAAAATAATTCCATTATGAAGAAGTATTTAGTTAAAATTATATAGAAAAGAAGGATGAAATCCATTGTAATATTAATATAAGATAGAATAAGAAAATCTTTTAAGTTTATAGTTAAAGTGGAATGATTATGGCTCAACAGAAAGAGTTGAGTCTAGAAATACCCATTTGTATTTTATAATATTTTATATAACAATCCTTTATAATGGATTTATTGAAAAAACTATAAATCATCATAAAGGAAAGTGTAAATATAATATAATATAATAATAGGGTTAAATAAACCAAAAATATAAGGATAAAGCATAATATGAAAGATTATAACTCAATGGAAGGGAATTTGAATATTTAAAATCCCTTACCTTTATTATTCACATCCATAAATTAAATTTATCCTCCAATTTAAAAACATAACCATATTAATAACCTAATTTAGAAACCTATTAATATATATTACCTTTTTATCCTCTTTAGTTGTAATAATTCATTATATATTTATTAGTTGGTTATTATTTATTATCACCATTGGATTTTAGTTATTTTGATTAATATGGACATGATTTGTAATTTGGTGTCTCTCCTTATTCTTTGATAACAATTTCATCATTCATAGAGTATCTAATTTACTATAATCTATGTTCCTAAATTATTTATAATTTTCTAATTTCACTCAAATGAAACTTTTAATTGTGTTTTATGAAGATAAAATTGGTAATGAGGTAGTTTTAGTTATTTTTTAATGAACAAAGGTGGTATATTAATAATGATTTAAATATTAATATTATCATTCTAGAACCATAAAAAACATTTTTTACCTATTAATACCATATTATACAATTAATTAATTTTCTATAACCATCCATTAAAAAAAAATATATCATCTTTTATGTTGGTGGTTAAACCAACCCAAAAAAGTACATGTTATGACCAATAGATGAGTAAAAAAGTTATTTTACTATAATATCATAATTACATAGGAATAAAAAAATTATTTAGATGTCTTAAAAATTTTAGATCATAATTTATAATATATGGATGAATAATATATGATTGCAATCTCTTTCTTATAATGATTAAATCGTTTTCCCTCTTAGTATGCTTGTTTTAGGATGTTAAATATATGATGATCACTTATTCGGAATATTATTAATAGAATTAGTAATTTATATTCTCATAATATTAATTAGGTAATAAAAATTTTATTTATAAATTAAAACCATTTTCAAACCATCCATGAGAGGCGGTGATGAATAACATAATATGTCATTAATTGAGGTAGTAGTGTATACATAATAGGAGTGATTTTCTCAATTTTTTAATTTATAGGAGGAAGGCACGAAATGGGTTTTCCATTAACAAAATATAATTTAATCATAATAATGATATTTATTTCATCATATTATAATGGTTATAATATTTTTCAAGGTGATTGGATGAGAAAATAGAGAAGAGATGGTTTGGGAATGGATAATACCCATATTGAGTGTTTGATTCTTCACTTGAAGGTCCTCTTGGAAATATAGTACATCGAATAATTCTATATACAAAAGGGTATGAAAATGTGTAAAATTATTCTTGGACTGGAAAATGGGTAGTGTTTCAAATTTAATTTTAAGGGTTAGTGTGGCTTGATGTGGGTGAAAGTGAGATACATTTATAGGTGAAAAAGTGGTAATTTTACTTGGAATTGAATTTTATGTGAGGGGTAAATATGAAATCACCTGGGAGTTAAGTGATTTAGGTGAGGAAATATTTATGAGACACATGCATATGAATTTAAATTCTAAAAAGGACTTTTATAATGATAAATTATTATGTAAACATAACAATATTCAAGCTACTTTAACTTACCCATTTTCCCTTATTAACATTGACTAATTTTTTACGATGGTAATTATTTTATTACTAAAAATATAACATGACCCCTATTAAAACTTTAGGATGTGAATATTCTGAATTTAGACTCCATTTAATCTAATTAAATTTATAAATTTATAAAAATTCACCTTTAAATTAGAACCTAATATATAAAATTTTTTTTATTTTTTTTAATATTATGTGTTTTTATCATCATTTCCTATAAATTAAAAATTAAATGATGGTTAATATGTTTTTTATACATTTATAAATAATATCATAGTGATCAAAATTAAGGCGGCACGGTGCCGGTCCATGGCCGAGATCCAGCTTTTGCGGCCTAAGAGTGTCATCTCATTTTCCTCGGGTGGGTTGTTTCGATCGTCGTGATCTCCGTGTATGACTGGGATGGTGGCGATGTGATTTGGCTTTCAGTGGGCCTACAGAGTGCTGGTGATGTTTTTTTATCTTTTTTGTTTCTGGATTTCGTATTTGGTTTGGTGTGCGGATTGATTTGTGCGTCAGATACGATTCGTGTTCTGGTTGGGGTTTTGGTGCTAGTCGGATGCATGTTCTTCAGCATTTTCTTCACTTCTAGATTCTTCTTGTTTTGGATGTTGATTTGGATCGGATAGTGACTGATTGATGCTGGGATTTGGTCTTTGCTCACTTTTTTCTCTGGTTTTTTTTCTTCTTGGATGTGTTGTTGGTGTTCTGGTTTTTGGTTATGTAGTTTGCATTGATCAGTAAAGGTGATGCTGTTTGTTGTTTGGATGAGTATGTGTAATGACGTTGTTTCCATGGATATGATGTTATGGTCCTATTTGCAGTGTGAGGGGATCCGGGCAACAAGATTTTTCATCATGGAATGCTTGTGTTCTGGTGCTATTATGGTGTTCTGGTGTTATGGGGCTGTTATGGTGGGATGCTGGTGTTCTGGTGCTGTTATGGTGTTATGGTGCTGTTATGGTGCTTTTTACAGTGTGATGTTATGTGGAATGATGGGATTCTGAATATTGGATTCTCCTTCCAGACTTTCTACTAGGATTTTCCCCAGATGAGGATTAGATAAGGTTCTTTCATCGTGTTGGACTTTTTAGATTTGGATGTTTGAGAGGGTATGGCTCTGAAATCGGTACCGGGCCCGTGCACTTCTGCACGGGACAACTTGCTGAACTGTCACGCACTGGTGGAAGTTCTATACTGATGATGATGCTGGGGAGGGGTATTTCTTAGTAGCTTTATTTTGGGGTTTAACATTCAGTTTTTGTTAATGTGTGTATTTCATTGAAGTCATGTAGGTTTCCCCCTTTTTCCTTAGAAGGGGGCTTATCCAAAATTAATAAAAATTGAAGCCTTCGGGTGTTTCAGTCAAATGTATAAAAATAAATGGGATATATATATATATATAATTTATTACATTGATAATTACATAATTATATTATATAAACTTCTACTTACATAACCCATTAATATTTATATGTAATACCAAAGTATAATATAAGTAGTGGATTTAGTTTTGGGTGGTGATTTATCTATTATGGACCTCATGGTGATTTTTACAAGCTTTAACTTCTCCTATAACTAATTTATTGAAAGCCTCTATTGTTTGAATTAAACTTGGGATTGGTGTAGGGAAACCCCTAGGCAAGCTAGATCCCTTCCAAGCTCAGAAAACTGAAATTAATATATAAACTTACAGTAACATAATAGAATTTCCAAACTTATTTTTGTTATATAAATATTTTATTAAAGATATTAGTTTATAATTAAAATAAACTAATAATATTTTTGAGATGGTTTTATTTGAAAATAATAATTGAAATTATGAGTTCTACGTAATCAAAATAATATTTGATCATAAGTAAAAGTATTTAAAATGAGATAATAATATCACTATAAATTATTATAAGAAAACAAGAAAAATTATATTTGAATAACTATGATTTTATGAAAAACTTATAGTTTTCAATCTGATTTTAAATTAATATTCTAAAAAATATATTATTATGTTTTGTTTAAAAAAATATTTTTAAATAACTATAACTACTAAATTATTATTTTTTAAATAGAGTTTATTTATCCCAAAAGGTTATTTGAAAATTAAAAAATAAAATCTTAATAGTCATATATACATATATACAAAATAATAAAAACATGTGTTTTATTAAAATATATTTTATTAAATTTATACATAAAAAATATATTAACTAATAGAATTATAATAAATATATATAATTATAATAGTATTTTTTTTATTTTTAAATTATGTAAAATATTAATTTAATTTTATAAAATAAAAATAAATAATATTTTTTTATAATCATATAAATAAATAATAAAATAAAATTTTGTAATTATATGAGTATTAATATTTTAAGAAAAATTAATTAAGAATATGTTTAAAAAAATTAAATTAAAAAGAGTAAAACATGAAATGGGGTGGGGTCTATTGTGGCATGGGTAAAGGGGGTTTGAGGTTTAGACATTGAGTACTTGAGAGGGAGGAGGTCGAGTGGGAAAGAGCTTCAACTGAGAGGAGCTGCATCTAAGGAGATCGAAGCTGAGCCAAGAACCAAGTGTGGTCGCCCATATGAATTTATTTAGAATAGAGACCAGCCACTGGTGAGTGAGATCTGAGTGTCGTATAGGGGTTCAACCATGCATTAGGGTTTTCTTTCTAAGCAGTTTAACCAATGTTTTTAGTTCAGGTTCCGAACAACCATGATCTTAAAAGACTGGATCTGAGTGAGGTAGGTGTTTTTTTATTCATTTTTAGGTATCTGAATCTAATTTCTAGATTTTATTTTTGGTATAATAATTTCCCTCTTCATCTATTTCATCCACTTTCTTCTTCTATCGACATATTATATTATTAAATGATATAATATTTCTAAAAATATAAGATTCGGGCAAAGGACTTATATAATGATAGGTATGTGATTAATGAACCACTTGAGGTTCACTTGGAATTTTATAGTAAGTTTATTAACCATGTAATATAAAATACAAGAAGACATGGTAAAAGTAAAACTATTTAACTAAGAGTTAAATCTAAAAGATAAGGTTAATATGATGACCTAAACTTGTCTAAAACCTATTGGTTTAGAGGATATCGACCCATACCCACCTCAGACTCTAAATAAATCCATTTTGAGTCATTAGAAACAAAAAATTATTTTATAATAAAATAATATTTCAAGAATTTAAAAAAGGGACCTTCACCTCTCTTATAAAAAGGTACATCCCCTTCTCTCAAATTAAAACATCCAAAGCCTTTTGTGTAACACCCCAAGATTTCATAGTACGTTATTTCTTCAAAGTAATTCAATAACTTGCACTGCATGCAACACCGAGTTCAAGTGCACCACAACTTACCAAACTACCCGTTCAAAAGAGGTTATGAATAGTATTAACTGAATTTTGAACTTTATATAATCATTATAATTTTAGAATCTATATTATGAGTTTCTTAGACACAATGTAATAAATAATTCATTTTTTTTTCAGATAAAAGAAGTATTTTTCAAAAAATGCACTTTTACCACCTTTTAATGGTGAACTGTTGTTAAATCCAATATTTGAAACTTTTATATATTCAATTTGACAAAATAAACTTCTTCTTTGGAATGAGGACATAAGAATTTAGTTTCAATATTTTTTTTGTGTTTTTGTGATAACTTTCATATTTGGGTGAATAGTGAAAAATACAATATTTTAACTGAAAAATACCTTTTTATTCAAAATAATTTATAGTCTTCAATTATTAATTTTAATGGTTTGGAAGTATAAATAGATTATATTTTTACCATTTAATCCAATTCTGGTCATTGTAAGTAATTTCACCTTGAAATTGGATATAAACAAATGCCAATCTTTTGATAGTTATTATTTCTTAAAAATACACCTTTTGGTTTTGACAACATAAATTAATTTTAAATTAATAAATGAAACTTCTATGTTTTGAATTTGGTAAAATAGAATTCATTTTTGAATTCGAAATATCAAAATCATCTTAGGGTGAAATTTTGGTATTTTTCTGAAAACATTCAATTTTTGATGAATAGTGAAAAACACTGAGTTATTGGTTAAAACTGAATTTTTATTTAAATAATTATTTATTTTATTTAAATTTATTTTAGGTCAAAATAGATACATAATACCTATATAAGTTCAATTTAATTCATTAGAGTCAGTTTATAATAATTTTAGATATATATAAAATCTTTATTGAACTTTTCACTGTCTTTTACCCACCTCCTAGGAGAATTTAAAAATTGACATAAAACTTAATTTTACCGCTTCTGTGAGTGGAATTTCAAAAATCCGAGAGACAAAGTTGATATCAGTAAGAAAAATTTGGTTCAATAAGATGAAAATAATTTTTGGTGAATAGTAACTTTTTACTTTTATTTACCACGGTTAAAAGTAAATAAGGTAATTATGGGTAAAAATGATATTATTATTACCCTAACACATGTCCTAATTCTATTGGATAAGTATAATTAGACAAAAAAACCTTATAAATAAAATATGAACCTCTTTGGTCAACTTGGATTAGATCAGGACATTTATTATTATTTAATTCAAAGAAGAGTTAAAATTGTTAAATTCAAAATTTAATAACTAAACCATTTTTAATATAGGGTTAAACATAATTTAAATTCAAATATAAATATTCATTAGAAATATAAAAAAATTTCCTACATAATGGTATTTTATTTATATTTTTTATACATTAAATAATTTAATTTATTTATGATACAATGATGATGCAGTAATTACCTAATTAATGAAATATTAAAATAATTGATATTATAAATATCCAAATAAATGTAATTTGAGACTTTTTATGAATTCCAATAATTTTCTAGGTTAATATGACATGTTAGGGTTGGCTACATGAATTTTTTTTGAAGTAATAATGCTTTTATAAATTTAGGAAAATCAAAATACCAAATAGTGTCAAAATTGACAAAAAAGAGTCTTTAAAACAAATATTATATTATTAATTGATATTCTATTCCTAAAAATATAAGGTTCGGGAAAAGGACTTATATAATGATAGGTGTATCATTAGTGAACCACATGGGGTTATATTGTAAGTTTATAGTAAGTTTATTAACCATATAATATAAAAATACAAAGAGACATGGTAAATGTCAAACTATTTAACTAAGAGTTAAATCTAAAAGATAAAGTTAATATTGTGACCCAAACCTATCTAAAACCTATTGGTTGAGTGGTTTTCTACCCATATCCACCTTATAATTTAAACAATTTATTTTGGATCCATTAGAAATCGAAAATTAATTTATTATAAAATAATATTCCTAGCTTTTCCTAAGGTGCCCCTCACCCCTCTTATAAAAGGGCACCCCCTTCGCTAAAATTCACACCTTCATAGCCTTTTGGATTAGCCAAACCCTGCCCAAATACCCTCTAAACTGTCCTCAATTTATCCTAGAGGACTTCTATTAGTCATAAAGCCAACCTAAGGATCCCTTTTGATCAAATAAAAAGGAAGAACCCGGAGAAGAGGTAAATATTTCATCACCTCTTTCAAGTTACTTTCTTCTTCCACTTCCTATTTCTTTGTTGTTTCCATTCTAAAATAATAACTCTAGTATCTTATATATACAGTTATGTTATTATAAATATGGTACAACCAAATTCATTATTCTATCTATCCTTTGAATGACATGTCACCATACGTGCGTACGTATGGCTTACCGTCTCCACGTCGTGGTGTAATTGTTATTCAATACATTATTATTTGGATGGGTATAATAATGATGTTTAATTGATGTAAATAATAAATATAACATGATAATGATTCTGTATATATGATATAAGATCCAATTATATATTATTTTAATATCAAAATAATGATATTGTCCCCTGTGCGTACGTACGAATTACCATCTCCATGAACGTGATGAGATTCATTACCCATCATATCCATTCAAGAATAATTTTCATTAGATGATTAAAAATAATGTTTAAATACTTAATATAACTCTGAATATGAATAATATACATACTATCCATAACAAACATTACTTACGAAACAAATCATATAAAGGAAAACGAATCAGTTAACACCCAAAACGATGATAATACTAAGATATTATTAACAAAGAAATCGTAAAATATCATATATAATATCATATTATTGTATATTATTCTTGTATAATTTAATAACAATTATTTAACCATTATACAAGAGGTTAAACTACACTCTACCAAGGAAAAGTACAAGGTAAGAATTAATTTCACAATCTCTTTGTTATCCGAGGTTGTTTTTACATAAGTATCTACTGGGACATATTTATTACCCATGTTTATGTTTCATAAAAGAGTTTTTAAAGGGATTATTTTTAAGGTATTTTTTTAATAAAAAAACATTTTAAATGTTTTAAATATTTATTCTTCTAAATCATTCTCATTAATGTCTATGTTTTCAAAATGGTTTTAAGGATTTATTTATATGGACATGAATGTTTTTGAAATGTTAATTCCTTTTAAAAGTTTCAAAGTGGTATGAGACACTTTGATTTAAAAATGCCTTTAAATGTATTCCTTTATAAATTTTGTGAATTTTAAATGTTTTTTATGAAAAAGGGATATTTATCTCAATGAGTTTTACAAATCATTTTCATCTATATCAACATCCTTTGATGGATTTTAAACTTATTTGAATTTGATTTGTTATGATATAAAACTTCCATATTGTATTGAAGGTTTTGTGATATGTTTGACTATGGATGTGTTATTTTTATACCATTCATTATTTATGGAAAATGTACTGAAATTTCGTATGCTAGTTTTAATAAGAATTTTTATGTTATGTTTAAACCTTTTCATATGAGGAATGCATTGGACTTAGTAAGTGACGGGTGGAGCCTACTATATCTCCTCGATGCATCGGTAGGTCTCATGAGACAAACTAGTGTCTTGGAACAAGTCCTTGACAAAATATTATTTGTAGTCTTGGCACAAGGCCTTGACTATGTGGTTATGAATGTCTGGCATTATGCATTCCATCATTACGAAAGTGGCTATTGATATTTCATGTGATTATTCGACTAGTAGAATATCCATGTGAATAAGTAAATGACATTATTTGATTTTACGTCTGCCATATTATGCTGAAGTTCAAGTTTGAAAGGATTTTGTTTTAGTTTTATACATTGACTTAAATTTTTATGCTTATTTATGAAATATTTCGCTATATTGTTATCCTTACTGATCATCTAAGCTCACCCCTTTCTATGTTTTTTTCCTAGGATGAGAAGAAGTATATTATGACTGACCTATATGGATAGTCTATGGGAACTCAATGTTGTCTATAGAAACAATCTTGTTGTAGTTTTCCATTTTATGATGTAATGTAAACCTTATGAATGTATCTAGTACATACAAGGCTACTAAACTAATCGGTCTTTCAAGACTTGATCTTTTGTGATCATGCCAATGATACATAATAATGCGCTGACTCTAGGCTTCTATGGTCAGGGCATTACATTTTGGCTCAGACAAACCCTCCTCAAATATCCTTCCAACTACCCTCAACTCAACCTAGAGGAATTACTTTGATCAAAAAGCCAACCTAAGGATCCCTTTTGATCAAATAAAAAGGAAGTACCTGAAGAAGAGGTAATAATTTCATCACCTCTTTCAAAGTTCTTTTCTTCTTCCACTTCCTCTTTCTTTGTTGTTTCCATACCAAAATAATAAATCTAATACCTTCTACATACTGTGATGTTATTATAAATATGGTATAACCATATTCATTATTCTATCCATCCTATGAATGACAAAGTCACCATACGCATGTACGTATGACTTACCGTCTCCACATCGTGGTGTAGTTTGTTTTTCAACACCTCATTATTTGGATGGGTATAATAATGAGTATAATTGATGTAAATAATAAATACAAAATTTTAATGATTATATATATATAATATACCATCCAATTATATATGATTTCAACATCAATAAAATGATATCATCGCTCGTGCGTACGTACAACTTACAGTCTCAACGATGTGATGAGATTCATTTTCATGTTCACTATTCAACAATGATTATAAATATATATATTATTAATAGGTATGTAATATATGATATAATAATTCTACTAGATATATATATATATATCTGTGTGTGTGTGTGTCTGTATGTATTTACATATATCTCATTCACTTACTTTCGTTCAATATGATATGAAAATGGAAACGACGTTTATGCGTACGTACGACCTACTATCTCCCTGAATGGTGTTTTCCATTTCATATATCTCTCTATTATACATACTTATATTCTGAATATATATGACACATAAATAATTTTTTATATTATGGAATTAATTAAATCATGATATAAGTTATAAGATCAAGAATAACAAGTTAAAACATGTATGATAAAGAAAACGATTATTTACCTAAATGTTATTTTAACATAGAAATTATTATTAAATGGGTAGTATAAATCCATAAATGAATCAATTATGATCTCCTAAATATGAATATGGTTCTGTTATAGTTTAATAACATAATATGGTCATTATACCAGAGGTTAAACATACCCTCAACTAAAGTAAATTACAAGGTAAGGGTTAATTCCTATATCTCATTATTATCTGAGATTATTTATGTGTAAGTATTTATTGGGAAATTTTTATCATCCATGTCCATGTGTCATTAAAATATTTTCAAAATGAATATTTTATGGTTTTACGGAAGTTACTCTTTATCAAGATCAACATTTTAAATTTTTTAATAATTTATTTTTCTAAATATTTTAATTAATGTCTATGTTTTAAAAATGATTTTAATGATTTATTTATATGGACATGATTGTTTTAAAATGTTAATTACATTCAAAATTTTCAAAGTGGTATGTGATACTTTAATTCAAAAATCTCTTTTAAATGACTTCCTTTATAAATGTGTAACTTTTAAATGATTTAACAAAAAGGGATATTTCTCTCAAATAGTTTTACTGATCATTTTCAACTATGTCAAAATCCCTTACCGAATATTATTCTTGATTGAGTTTGATTTATTATAATACAATATTCTATATTTTATTGAATGAGTTATGATATGTTTGACTATGGATGTGCTATTTTTATACCATTCATGGTTTATGCTTAAAGTATTGACATTTCTTTTTCTAGTTTTAATATAAATGTTTATGTTATGTTTCAATCTTTTTATATGAGGAATGAATTAGACTTAGTAAGTGATGGGTGGAGACTGCTATAGCTCCTTGATGCATTAGTAGGTCTCATGAGAAAAACTAGTGTCTTGGCACAAGGCCTTGACAAAATCTTATTTGTAGTCTTGTCACGAGGCCTTGAATATGTGGTTATGATGTCTGACATTATGCATTCCATCATTTAAGAAATTAGATATTGATATTACATGTGATTATTCAAATAGTAGAATATCCATTTGAATAATTAAATGGAATTATTTGAGTTATCTTTTCCATATTATGCTGAAGTTTAAGTTTAAAAGGATTTTTTTAGTCTTATACATTGCCTTAAATGTTTATTCTTATTTATGATAGTTTCTACTATATTGTTATCATTACTGAGCATCTGAGCTAACCCATTTCTTATGTTTTATTTTTCCCAGGATTTGAAGAAGTATATCACGATTAAAGTACAGGAATAGGATAGGGGATATGAGTGTGTTCAAAGGGGACACAATGTTGTTGTTTTTCCATTTCACGATGTAATGTAACACTTATGTATGTATCTAGTAGTTCCTAGGCTACTAAAATAATCAGTCTTTCGAGAATTGATCTCTTATGATTGTGAAAATGTTATGTAATAATGTACCTACTCTTGGTAACTAGGGTCGGGGCATTATAGTTTGTATCAGAGTAAGTTTAGTACAAAACTTTGAAACTAGATTTAGATGAACTCTGATTAGAGAACATTAACCTAAGATAAACTTTAAGGATTAGTCTAGAATAACATCCAAAAATTCTGGTTGTGTAAATATTATGTGGGTTTTCTAAGAAAATACATCCACGTATAGATACAAATAGGTAGAGGTGGCTCTGGCATAGATGTACCTAAGAGTGAAAACTCCAATAAGGAGTTTTGGGCTTGACCTGGGGTATCCTAGTACATGACAATATGCCTTGCTGCACTCTTTGAATTGACACTCATGGGGGATATGCTTAGGATAATTCACATTTTCTATACAAACCATTATGAAGGATTTATGAGTCAATACTACCTCAAAGAAAATATTTTTGTGATTTTATATTATATGCATAAAAATTTCAATTTACATTTGGTATTTTACAATTTTGGAATTATGCATTGCGATTCATAAACTAACCTAGTGTATTACATTGTTTAGAAATGGTGCCTAATATAAGGAATGAGAACTCCAGTAATATGCATGATCCAAAGAGTAAGAAGGATCATATCTTTCATGGTATTAATACAACATTTAGAAGGGAAATAGTCTCCCACGTATTCTCATCATATGAAGAAATAGTATCATGTGTTAATAAAATAAATAAATAATTATCTAAGTCCTATGGCTTTGAAGGAAAGCTAGATAAGAAAAGGATTGTAGAGAGGAATATGGATAAAGGGAATAAAGGAATAGAGGATTTTCCCATATGTAATAATTGTGGAAAGAATCACCTTGGTAAATGCTTGAAATGAATGGAAGTTTGTTATAAGTGTGGAGAAAAAGGACACCAAGCACATGATTCCAAGGGTAAGAAAAAGGTTTCAAATGTACAATGCTTCATCTGCAAGGAGTTGGGACACTACGCGAATCAATGTCCCAATCATCAGAGTATATCCCAAATGATGCTATTGGATAATAATCAAGTTATGATACTACCACAGATGAAGAGGAATCATTACTGTTCTTATATTTTTATTAATGAATTTTGTCATTTGAGTGTTGTATCAATGATATACTAGTTATATTAATTATGGAAATAAATAAGGATTGTACTGCAGTACTATTTCATTGAGGATTTGAGATTATATGGTACTAAGAAAAGTGACTCAACATCAAGTTAAACTTTTTGGAAAATACATGGTTGAAGGAAAGATAAACCTTAATATGGTACTAATACTGAGGTAGTGATTTTGGAATAATAGATGGCTGATTTGGCAAAATTATATTGGATATTCTTGAATACCTTTATAACAACCCTACTCTTTATTACACATGTAAACATGATTTATTACATAAACTATTCACTTGATAAAACATGGAATATCGATAGGTCTAGTGTCTCTGGGGATTAGGAACATTAAATAACAACTTAAAACATAAAACACAACATCTTATTGAAAACTTCCTTTACATGACAACTACATTCCCTCGTACTTAGCATTGCATAGGATAACCTGATGACATGTATAAGAAAAGAGTGAGCTATAAAGCCCAGTAAGGGAATAAACATGGAATAACATTAGGAATAAAGTACATTTTAGACAATAGGAATATCAATAGAGCACAATATAAACATGAACATAAAGGCATGATAAAGCATGATAATCATAACATGGAGATGTGGAAACAACACTTAACATGGAGTTAGCATGAGCCAATGCTCAATTCACATGGAGCATGAGTAAACCCTAATTGCACATGAATCACGAGTAAACCCTCATTACAATTGAATTATCATGATTCAACACCCATTGCAGATGACGTATCATGATACTATACTTTACCCAATGCATTGGAGCGCTATCAGGGTGCACCCTTCTTAAACATTTCATTTCATGCATAAGTGTGCCACATAGATCATACAACATGGATTCATTAACATAATAATTCAATACATGAATAGCAGATGTGTAATACACAAATTTTATTCATCAATGAACAAGTACATTTGCATAAATGTTAATACCCTTGATAGAGGAGTGGGTATGGTATTCGCTACACAATGATTTTGGCAGGGAAATTTTGGTATAATTTCGACAGCATAACGACGTCAAATAGAAATTATTCAGACGAGTTGATGAGAGTGAAATGGGTCTCTAATAATTTATACATTAAATATAAAGTAAGGGGATTATGGGACATAATATACCAACAAATTTAATGGAATTTAGATGCATAATATAAAAGAATTTCATAAATGTAACTGAGGAGAGATAAATTCCTTATGGAATTTCGGCACGGTAACAGGTGTACATGGGAGGAATTAATGAGAGATAAAGGGGTATCTAATCATTAAAACATAAATAGGTCAGCATGGGGGAGGTGTGAAATCATACCCCAACATTTATAATTGAAAATAAAAGGGAAGAATAATATTAAGAAACATGGGTAAAAAGAGGAAGAAAGGAATCCCTTACTTGGAAGTGTGATCCCAAAAGCTTGGGAGAGGCTTGAGAGAGGATTATTGGGGTATTGAGGCACCTTGGGAGAATTATAGAGAGAGGAGATAAGAGTTTGGATGAAATCCAAAGGCTTTGAGTGAAGATAAAGTGGGAGCTTGGGTGGGGTTTATATAGGAAAGGAGAGGGAATTCTTTATTATTTAGGTTTGGGACACCACACATTAAACTAATCAAAACTACAAACCAACCCATGATTTTTTCCCATGGGTTTTTCCAAATGGGATTGGAAAACAATATTTTATATGGACAATATCTGAAAATTTTAAAATAATAGGGTTGCTTATGTGGAGGTGAGTCACACTCTCAAGGAAAACAATTTAAAAAGATAAAATGTTTTATAAGCCTCGAAGGGTACACAAAATATTTGTAAAATAAATCAAAAAACCCAAAATTACATTATTTTAATGGTAAAATGTATATTGGCCGAAAATAATGTTTATAGTATTTTATTACATCACTATTGAGTCATTATGATGTCATAAAACACATTATATATTTAAACGATATTTAATTTTTACCCAAAAATTTGACTCTCAGAAAATTATGAAAAATTCACCATTGGATAATTTCGATGTACTGATTTCAAAAATAATATTCATTTTTTCTAAATAATTTTCTAAATATGTGAATTTTCACTTTTAAAATAAAAAAACGACATTTATCCAAAAAAACACGGGTTTTGAAAAAATAGCTTTCAAACCTTAATAAAAATTACAATTGTATTCATAAAATTATATGGTCATTTATATTTAATAAAAATTAATTTAATAATAATAATAATATTTTATTAAAATATTATTTAATTCAAAAATCCATTAATTCATCAAAATAGATTTCTTAGTTGAATATTAATTCAAAATACTATTTATTCTTTAAAAACTATTTACAAAGTAACAATAATAAAAAGAATGTATATTATATAGACAATAATAATGTACATAATCGTAGTACTAGGGTCTTGTTACATAACCCCTTAAAACACCCACATAAGACCTTAAGGTAAGGTGCACAATGGCGACATACTCTTGGGGTGTCTCAGATAATATTGTTTGGATGATAATCTCTATCAACTTCCACTTCTCACGTAGGCGGTTCTACTCGAGCTTAAAATATTCAAGATCAGCTTGGTCCTAGTCAAGAGTGAAGCCTAGTGATGCCACCTCCTTTCTGATCTCTGAAAAATGGGCTTCGTATGGGGAAAGTCTACTGGATGAGGCCATCACTTCCTTTTTCTGAGTAAATTGGATTTGTTAAAGCCCTATATTTATACTAATAATGTGATCACTATTCAATGAATATATTAGCAACAATCACAATTCTTAAGTGTATTTTAAAAACCAAAACATAGAACCAAATAAGTGCATATGTTTTACATAACCATAATAAGACATTTAAATAGACCAAGAGGAATTTTCATTAATGAATTTTTGGGTCATTACAATCTTCCCCCCTTAAAAAATTTCATCCTTGAAATTTTATTTTCCCACCCTAAAACAGATGTGGGTAACTATGCTTCATCACTTCTTCTGATCCCCATGTTGCTTCTTCAAACTTGTGGTTTTTACACAACACCTTGACAGAGGGAATCGTCTTATTTCGTAGAACTTTTTCTCCACGACCTAAGATCTTCACTAATTTCTCCTCCTAAGAAAGACCATCCTATAACTATACTACCTATGATGAGAGTACATGTGAAGGTTTTGGTATGTACTTAATAGGGATACATGGAAGACATCATGTACTTTGGTCATAATAGGTGTAAGTTCCGTTCTATAGGCTATAACCGCAACACGATCAAGAATCTCGAAGGGGCTGATGTACCCAGGACTTAACTTCCATTTCTTTCCAAACCTTATGAACTTCTTCCACGGAGATATGCATAGAAATACCATGTCTCCAACTTTGAACTCAAGGTCTCATCGATGGTTATCCACATAACTCTTCTAGCAACTTTGAGCTTCCATGATTTGCTACTGAATGATTTTCACCTTCTCCACCATTTCTTCAACCATTTCAGGTCCTAACTGCTTACGCTCACCAACTTCATCCCAACATGCCGGTGTTCTGCACCTCTTCCCATACAAGGCTTCATAAGGCACCATTCAGATGCTCAGGTGGAAACTGTTATTGTAAGAGAACTCAAACAGAGGAAGATTTTTATCCCGTCCTACTTTTAAATCCATTGATCACACTCTCAACATTTCCTCAAGTGTTTGGATAGTCCATTCAGATTGTCCATTAGTTTGAGGATGATAAGCTGTACTGAAGTTCAGCTCAGTATCCAGAGCATGTTGAAGACTTTTCCAGAACATCGAGGTGAATCTCATATCACAATGAGATACAATAGACATTGGTACTCCATGCAGACTTACCACTTCTTTGATGTAAATCCGTGCAAGTTAATCCAATGAGAAGTTCTCTCGAATCATGATAAAGTGAGCTGTCTTCATAAGACGATCCACAATGACCAATATATCATTGTTTCCTCTAGATGTACTTGGAAGTACAATGAAAAATTCCATAGTGATGTTATCCCATTTCCATGGTGGTATAGGAAATGGTTGCATCATACCCTTATACTTCTGCATAGCTGCCTTCATTTGCTGACACACCAGACACTTCGATATATATTCAGAAATCTTCTTCTTCATATTATCCCACCAATAATGATCTTAGAGATCTCAATACATCTTTGTGTTTCTTGGTTGAATAGAGATATTTTAACTATGTGCATCATCTAAAAGTTCCATCTTTAGCTCCGGACTTGATGGAATACATCATCTTTTCCCAAATCTCACAATTCCTTCTTCATTAACATTAATCTCTGAGGATTTACATTTTCTGATAGCTTCAACTTTCTTCTGAATTCCCACATCATCCATTTAATCATCCTTTAACCTTTCCAAAAGATACGGTTGAGAAATCATTTGTGAAATAATTGATGATGTTCCATTCTTTATGATTACCATGTCTATATTCATAAAATCTAAGAAGATTGGATACTTCTCAATTCTCATCAATGATAGAATTGCTGGGTCCTTTCTACTTAGAGCATCCACCACCTTGTTTAATTTACTATTGTAGTAATGGATTGTGCAGTCATAATCTTTAATCAGATCTAACCATCTTCATTGGCGCATGTTCAACTCTTTCTATGTTAATATATACTTGAGGATTTGGGGTCCATATATATTTCACAATCCTCCCCAAAGAGATAATATCACCAAATTTTTAAAGCGAAGATCACCACAGCTATCTCCATATCATGTGTTAGATAATTCTACTCATAAATATTCAATTTACTTTAAGCATAGGCAACAAATTTATCATTATGCATCAACACACATCCCAAACCCTTCTTTGAAGCATCAATGAATACCACAAAACATTCTCCACTTGTGGGTAATGTGAGCACGAGTACAGTGATAAGCCTCCTTTTCAACTCCTTGAAGATTTCTTCCCATTCATCACTCCAAGAAAACTTTACTCCCTTCCGAGTGAGCTTGGTAATAGGGTTGGAAAATCGTCAGAAATTTCTCACAAATAATCAATAATATCCAGCTAACCCCAAAAAGCTACAAATATCCATTACCGATTTTGGACTTGGCCATCCCTCTATTGCAGCTGTCTTGGAGGGATCCACAGATATCCCATTGATTATGATGATATTGACTAATAATGAGATCTTCTTCAACTAGAACTCACACTTTATATACTTTTCATAGAGCTTTTCCTTCCGCAAGGTCTCTAGTATATTGATTAGATTCTCCTCATGATCCTCCTTGGTTTTGGAGTATATTAGAATATCATCTATAAAGACTACCAATTTTTTTTCAAGGTAATCTATAAAGACTCTATTCATCAAGTCCATGAAGATTTCTAGAGTATTAGTGAGTCCAAAAGGCATTACTATGAATTCATAGTGCCTATATCTTGTATGAAAAGAAGTCTTGTGGATATCTTCCTTCTTCACCCTTACATGATAACATCCCAAACACAAATATACCTTAGAGAAGTATTTTTATCCACACATATGATCAAATAAGTCATCAATTCGTGGGAGAGGATGCTTGTTCTTTATCGTGATTTTGTTAAGCTCACGATAATCGATGTAAAGGCACATTGACCCATCCTTCTTCTTGATGAAGAGGACTGGTGCACCCCATGGTGAAGCACTTGGGCGTATAAACCCTTTATCCATATTCTCTTCTAGTTGTTTCTTCAGCTCCTCAAGCTCTACAACATCCATTCTATATGGAGTATTGGATATTGGAATCACCCCAGGTATAAGATCAATTGATAATTCAACATCTCTTCTAGGAGTAAGACCATGCAATTCCTCAAGAAACACTTCAGCGAATTCCCTCACAATAGGCATGTATTCAAGGATGGTTGCTCCTCAGATTCAATCATTTGAGCTAGATACACATGCTCATAGGGTAGTAATATCCACACTTGAGATGATATAGCTAAAGAATGTTCATCTTCCTCCTTGCACTTTTATAGAATTGGTGGTTGATTCTCCACATGGAGAGTGATTTCCCTCTCAAGGAAATTTATGTTGGCTCTATATAGGGATAGCCAATCCATACCAATAATTAAATCAAATTCAACCAAAGGGATTATGATGAGGTTCTCTAGGATGTTCAATCCACCAATTTTGATAGGGGAGGAGTTATATTCATAGGATGAAATGATTTCCTCATTTGTCATACTCACCGACATCTTTACTTCCATGATTCGTGGTGGTGTTGAAATTGTTCTACTAAACTTTTGGGATATAAAAGAGCTTGTAGAACCCGAATCAAAAAGTAAGTTTACTATTCTTGAATGAATAACTAGCGTACCTATCAAAACTTTTTTGTTGGGGTTCACTTCGGTGGTAGTGATGGAAAAAGATCACCCTTGCTGCCTTGGAGGTTGTTGGTTGCCTCCGAAAACCCTTGGCTTAGGGCACTGATTTTTAAGATGCCCTAGTTCATTGTAGTTGAATCAATGAACAATGCATTGAGAGTAAAATGAAGTGTTCCAATCATCTATCGTAGCTGTTGGTTTTTCTTGTCTTCAGTTAACTTCTTGGTGTCCTTATCTTCCATACTAAAAGCATTTAATCTTCCCTTTCAAGTAATTTCTAAGGTTCTTCTTTCCGCACCTTTGGTAAGTGGGGTGCTGTATCTTCTTAGCACTGTTGGATTTATCCATCATACCTCAGAAATTGAAATACACCTTATTATTCTTATCCTCATGATACCCCTGAGATTCTCCGATCTCCATTTCTTCCTTGAGGGTACATCATAAAATTTCCTCATAGCCGTCAAAGTCACAGATCGCCTGAGATTTCTTCATGCTAGGTTTCAACCCACCAAAGAAGCTGTGAACCTTGCATTTGGGGGTAAAAAAAAAGCTGGAAGTGTATCATGAAAGCCTTGTGAAGTTTTCCTCATATGATCTGATAGATTCGTCGTCTCTTTTCTTGAGGGCAAGGAAGTCCCTTTCCATCTTAAGCTCGAGGGTGTTTGGAAAATATTTATCAAAAAACATCTTCTAGAAATCCTCCCATTCCAATGCCTCGATCTCATAATTAGTCTTCATATTTTTGATCAATGTACATCATTAATCAGCTTCACCCTCCATATGATAAGCAACTTTGAGAACCTTCTCTTGTTTAGAAAATTGAAGGATGGATAAGATCTTTTCAATGGAGTCGATCCATTGTTTGGCGATTGAGGGATTATATGATCCATTAAAAGTATGAGGCCTTTGTCTCATAAAACTCTTGATAGAGACTTGTTATTTCTGGGGGGGGGGGTTGAACGTTCCTCTTGACCCATTTTTCTATTCAAATCTTGAGTTAACTGAGAGAGAATTGTGACAAATTTCACGATTCACACTCCCATCAGATTGGGCATCTCATTAGCATAGTCATCACAATGATATTCACATCGGTTGTTAGCCCGAGTCCTCCTATTACCGGCCATTGGATAGATTAAAAAGAAAGTTAGGGGTAACAAATAAAGGGAAATATAAGGAAAAATAGATGACTTATAAATAGATTTTATTTCCTTAACTTATGAATCTATAGTATTGAATCAATGCTATCTATGATATATTTTCTAACATATATTCTTAGGGGTATTTTTTTTAAATTTCCTTAATAATTGTTCATAATAAGCTTGTTAATTTACCAAAGCATATCCCTCGAGAGTGTCATAAACAAGAGTGCAGTAAGGCCCATTTTTATGTACCAGGATACCCCAGGTCAAGCCTGAAACTCTTTGTTGGGGTTTTCACCCCTAGGTACATCTGTGCCAGAGCTGCCTCTACCTACTCATATCCAGAAAAGGATGTATTTTCTTTATAAACCACTTACTCAATACCCACCAAAACATAAAGATATTTTTATTATACTTAGTCTTGTATCTAAGGCTTTACTTGGGTTTTATAATCCTAATCCCAAAAATAACTAAACCTATACTCTAATACCAACTATAACAACCCTACTCTTTATTACACACTTAAACATGATTTATTACATAAACTCTTCACTTGATACAACATGGAATATTGAGAGGTCTAGTGTATTTGGGTAATAGGAATGTTACATAACAACTTAAAACATAAAACACAACATATTATTAAAAACTTCTTTTACATGACCACTAAATTCCCTCGAACTTAACATTGCATTAGATAACCTGAAGACATGTATAAGAAAAGGGTGAGAAATAAAGCCCAGTAAGGGAATAAACATGGAATAACATGTGGAATATAGTAAATTTTATACAATAGGCATATAAATGGATCACAAGATAAACATTAACATAAAATCATGATAAATCATGATAATAATAACATGAAGATGTGGCAACAACACTTAACATAGAATTAGCATGAGCCAAGGCTCATTGCACATGGAGCATGAGTAAACACTAATTGAACATGAATCATGAGTAAACACTAGTTTCACTTGAATTTTCATGAGTCAACACCCATTTCACATGACATATCATGATACTATACTTTACCCAATGCATTGGAGCACTATCAGGGTGCACCCTTGTTAAACATTTCATTTCATGCAGAAGTGCACCACATAGAACATACAACATGGATTCATTAACATCATAATTTACTCCATGAATAGGAGAAGTGAAATGCATAAATTTTAGTCCTAAATCAACAAGTACATGTTCATAAAGGTGAATACCCTTGATAGAGGAGTGGGTATGGTATTCACTACACAATGATTTTGGCATAGAAATTTTGGGGTAATTTCAGCAGCATAACGATGTCAAATAGAAATTATTCCAATGGGTTGATGAGAGTGAAAGGGGTATATAATCATTTATAATTTAAATGGATAGTAAGGGGATCATGGCATATAGTATACCAACATATGGCTTGGAATTTAGATGCATAATATAAAATAATTTCTTAAATGTAAATGAGGAGAGAGAAATTCCTTACGGAATTTTGGCATGGTAACATGTGTACATGAGAGGCATTAATGAGAGAGAAATGGGTGTATCATCCTTCAAACATAAAAGGGTAGTATTTTGGAGGTGAAAAATCATACCCCAACATTTATAATTGAAAATAAAAGGGCATAACAATATTAACAAACTTGGGTAAAATGAGGAAGGAATCCCATACTTGGATGTGTGATCCCAAAAGCTTAGGAGAGGCTTGAGAGAGGCTTATTGGGAGCTTGGGGTGAATTGGAAGGATTCTAGAGAGATGAGGGAAGAGTTTGGATGAACTCCAAAGGCTTTTAGTGAAGAGGAAGTGGGTTCTTGGGTGTGTTTATATAGGAAATGATAGGGAATTTTTTATTATTTAGGTTTGGGACACCATAGATTAATCAAACAAAACCACAAACCAGCCCATGATTTTTGCCCATGGTTTTTGCCAAAGGGGATTGGAAAAAAATATTTTATAAGGCCAATGACCTTAATTATTAAAATAATAGGGTTTCTTATGTGGAGGTGAGTCACACTCTCAAGGAAAACTATTTATAAATACAAAATGTTTTATAAGCCTTGAAGGGTCCACTAAATCTTTGTAAAATAAATCAAACAAACCCAAAATCACACTATTTTAATGGTAAAACATATATTGTTATAACATAATGTTTATAGTATTTTATTACATCACTATTGGGTCATAATGATGTTATAAAACAAATTATATATTTAAATGGTATTTAATTTTTACCCAAAAATTCAACTGTCTCAGAAAATTATGAAAAAATTAACCATTGGATAATTTTGACATCCTGATTTCAAAAATAATATTCATTTTATCTAAATAATCTTATAAATATTTTAATTTTCACTTTTAAAATAAAAAGCGACATTTATTGAAAAAAAATTAGTTTTGACAAAAAAACTTTCAAACATTAATAAAAATTACAATTGTATTCATAAAATTATATGATCATTTATATTTAATAAAAAAGTAGTTTAATAATAATAATAATATTTTATTAAAATAATATTTAATTAAAAAATCCATTAAATCATAAAAATAGATTTCTTAGTTGAATATTGACTAAAAATACAATTTTTGCTTTAAAAACTATTTACAAAGTAACAATAATATAAAGAATGTATATTCTCTATACAAGAATAATGTACATAATCGTTGTACTAGGGTATTGTTACATAAACCCTTAAAACACCCTCATAAGACCTTAGGGTAAGGTGCGTGATGGTGACAGACTCTTGGGGTGGCTTGGATAACATTGCTCAGATGGTAATATCTATCAACTTCCACTTTTCTCGTAGGCGGTTCCGCTCGAGCTTAATGTATTCAATCTCAGCTTGGGATTGGTCAAGAGAGAATCCCAGTGATTCCACCTCCTTTCCAATCTCTAAAAAATGGGCTTTATATAGAGAAAGTCTATTAGATTATGCCATTGCTTCCTTTTTCGGAGTAAATTGGATTTGTTAAAGCCCTATATTTATTTTAATCATATGATCACTATTCAATGACTATATTAGCAATGATCACAATTCTTAATGGTAATTTAAAAACCATAACATAGAACCAAATAAGTGAATAAATTTTACATAACCATAATAAGAAATTTAAATAGACCAAGAGGAATTTTTATTAATGATTTTTTGGGTCGTTACAACCTTTGAATTGGTTAATGGGTTGTTTATTCCATCATTGTTGGAGTATTCAAAATTTTTGGATATAAGGAATATATCTAGTATTATATAAGGAATAAGGGAGAATTAATGTAATCAATAAGGTTTAATGGTAATTCATGGTGTTACCATGTTTTAAGAGAATACATGATGAATGAACTCACATGTTATTATGTGGAAAAAAAGGGATCTTCATTATATTATGTTGACCTTCCTTATAATTTTTTAGGACTATGAGTTTGGACACAAGTATTTTGGATAAGTCTAAAGATTAGAATGGATTAATTTTGAAATTGTATACTATTGTTTAAGGTTAAATAATTTCTTAATATTATTTTTGGATAGTTATAAAAAGGACAACCCGGAGGTCAGATGACAACCCATCACGTCTGAAAAGGCTGTGAGAGTTGAACCCGCAACCGAAGGGCGATAAGGGTGCATCACCTACCACTGACCTACGTGATGTCCTGGATTTTATATTTTAGTTTTTTTAAAAGGTATGATATAATAATTATAAATTATTTTTTTTGGAACCCCATACGATTAGGATAAATAGAATATTTTTGAGTTCTATTATCTTTTGGAGTGAAAGATAAGTTTTTGGTAGAAATTAGTTTAATAATGGAACTTTACTTGTCAAGTATTCATTTTTTTCTTATTCTATGAAGAAATTAATTATTAAACATTAGGTAAAGGATCTAAAAACAAAAAATGTGTTATCTTAATACCTTATGTTTTGTTGAACCGATGATATTTTAACTCATCATAAATTTATGGCTTTGAAGCACTCAATTTTCCAGTTATTGTTCACTTGTTTCTGATTGATGACCTCAATCACTCCCTATAAATATTTACGTTTTTCTCCAATTATGTGTCTATAATTTCGACCAATGTTCTCTTATTAGAAACCCTAATTTTGTGGTGACTTTTTCATTTCCCTTTCCATTTTATTAAGATTAAATTTTATTAACCCTATTTCTGATGTGGGTTTTCTACAAAGGTATTTTCTATATTAAACCTTTAATTTTTGAAGAAAAATTTCAAATTACGAGGACAAAATTTATTTAAGGAGGGTACAATTTAACACCCGAAGATTTCATAGTATGTTATCTCATTAAAGTAATTCAATAGCTTGTGCTACACGCAACACCGAGTTCGAGCGGACCACGACTTACCAAATTAGCCATTCAAAAAGAAACTATGAATAATTTTAATTGAATTTTGAATTTAATATACTATATATAATTTTATAATACATATTATGTGTTTATTAGACATAATATAAGAACAAGTTCCTTTTATTTCAGATAAAATATATATTTTTCAAAAAATACAATTTTACCACCTATTAAGGGTGGACCCTTTTTAAATCCAATATTTGAAACTTTTATATATTAAATTTGAAAAAATAAACTTCTTATTTATAAGTGGGACATAAAAATTAATTTAGAAAACTTTTTTTTGTTTTTCTAATAAATTTCATATTTTGATGAATAGTGAAAAACACTAAATTTTAATTGAAAAAACTTTTTTAATCAAAATAATTTATATTGTTAAATTATACATTTGAATGGTTTTAAAGTATAATTAGATTATATTTTTATCATTTAATCCAATTTTGGTCATTGGAAATAGTTTTACATTTAAATTAGATATAAACACATATCAATCTTTTGATAGTTTTTACTTCTAAAAAACCCGCTTTCTAGTTTTAACAATGAGAATTAATTTTAAGTTAATTAATGAAAATTATATGTTTTTAATTTTGTAAAATAGACATTATTTTATAATTCAGAATATCAAAATTATATTAGGGTGAATTTTTGGTATTTTTCTGAAAACTTTCAATTTTTGATGAATAGTGAAAAACACTATGTTATTGTTTAAAATCGATTTTTTATTTAAATAATTATTTTTAATTAAATTTTATTTTAAAGTAATAATAGATACATAATACATATATTAGTTCAATTTAATTCATTGGAGTCATTTTATAATAAGATTATACATATAAAATTTTATTGAACTTTTTAACGTCTTTTACCTACATTCTAGGCACATTTGAAAATTTGCTTAAAATATAATTTTACCACTTATATGAATTGAATTTAAAAAATATGAGAGACACGGTTGAAATCAGTAAGTAAAATGTGGTTCAATAAGATGAAAATAATTTTTGGTGAATAGTAATTTTTGAATTCTATTTACCACAGTTAAAAGAAAATAAGGTAATTAAAGGTAAAAATGATATTAAAATTACCCTGACACATGTCCTAATTCTATTAGATAAGTTTATTTCGAAAAAAATAAACCTTAGGAATAAAAAATGATAATTTTTGATCCACTTGGATTAGATTAGGACATTTATTATTATTTTATTTAAAGAAGAGTTAAAAGTATTAAATTCAAATTTTAATAACTAAAACATTTTTAATATAGGGTAATAAATAATATAATTTAGACTATAAATATTCATTAGAAATATAAAAAAATTTCCTACATCATGGTATTTTATTTATAGTTTTTACATATTAAATAATTAAATTTATTTATGACACAATGATGATGTAGTAATTACCTTATTAATAAAATATTAAAATAATTGATACTATAAATATCAAAATAAATGTAAATTGATACTTTTTATGCCATCCAAAAATTTTATAGGTGAATATGACATGTTATGTTAATTTAATGTATTTTTTTCTTAGTAATCAAGTTTTTTTTACTTTTACAAAAACCAAATACTAAATAGTGTCAAACTTGACATAAATGAGTTTTAAATAAAATACTATATTATTAAAAGATATAATATTCCTAAAAATATATAATTAGAACAAAAGAATTATATAATGATAGGTATGTAATTAATGAACCACTTGAGGTTATATAGTCATTTTATAGTATGTTTATTAACTATGTAATATAAAAATACAAGAAGACATAGTAAAAGTTAAACTATTTAACTAAGAGTTAAATCTAAAAGATAAGGTTAATATGGTGACCTAAAATTCTCTAAAACCAATTGGTTTAGATTATTTCGACCCGTAACCACCCTAAACTAGAAATAAATCTATTTTTATCCATTAGAAACCGAAAATTATTTTATAATAAAATAATATTTCAAGCATTTCCCAAAGTGACCCTCACCTCTCTTATAAAAGGATACTTCCCCTTCTCTCAAATTCATACATCCAAATCCTTTTGGATCAGAAAAACCCTGATCAAATATCCTCCCAAATACCCTAAATTCATCCTATAGGCCTTACTTTGACCAGAAATCCAACCTAATGAGCCCTTTTGATCAAATCAAAAGGAAACACCCGAAGAAGAGGTAATAATTTCATCACCTCTTTCAAAGTTCTTTTCTTCTTCCACTTACTCTTTCTTTGTTGTTTCCATAAAAAAATAATAAATCTAGTACCTTATATATAATATGGTTCTATTATAAATATGGTACAACCATATTAATTATTATATCCATCCTATGAATGACAAAGTCACTATACGTGTGTACGTACGGCTTACCATCTCCACGACATGGTGTAGTTTGTTATTCAACAATTCATTATTAGGATTGGTATAATAACGAGTATAATTGATGTAAATAATAAATATATCATGTTAATTATTCTTTATATATAATATACCACCCAACTTCATATGATTTCACAATCAATAGAATGATATCATCGTTCGTGCGTACGTACGACTTACCGTCTCCATGATGCGATGAGATTCATTTCCACGTTCACCATTCAATGATGATTATAAATATATATATTATTACTGATTATGTAATATATGAAATAATAATTCTATTGGATATATATATATGTATGTATGTATGCATGTATTTACATTTATCTCATTCACTTGCTTACGTTAAATACGATTTGAAAATGGAAACGGCGTTTATACGTACGTATGACCTACCGTCTCCATGAACGGTGTTTTCCATTTCATATATATCTCTATTATACATACTTATATTCTAAATATATATGATACATAAATAATTTTTTATATTATGGAATCAAGTAAATCATGATATAAGTTATACGATCAAGAATAAAAAGTTAAAACACGTATGATAAAGAAAGCGATTATAACCGAAATATTATTTTAACATAGAAATTATTATTAAATGGGTAGTATAAATCCATAAATTAATCAAGTATGATATCCTAAATAAGAATATGGTTATTTAATAATTTAATATCATATTATTGTCATTATAAGAGAGGTTAAACGTACCCTCGACCAAAGTAAAGTACAAGGTAAGGGTTAATTCCTCAATCTCATTATTATCCAAGATTGTTTATGTGTAAGTATTTATTCGGAATTTTTTATAATCCATGTCCATGTTTTATGAAAATATTTTTAAAATTAATATTTTATGGTTTTGTGGAAGGGACTCTTTATCAATATCATCATTTTAAATATTTTAATGATTTATTTTTCTTAATCTTTTAATTAATGTCAATGTTTTAAAAATGATTTTAAGGATTTATTTATATGGACATGATTTATTTAAAATGTTAATTACATTAAAAAGTTTCAAAGTGGTATGGGAAACTTTTATTCAATAATATCTTTTAAATTACTTCCTTTATAAATGTGTTACTTTTAAATGATTTCAGTAAAGGTATATTTCTCTCAAAGAGTTTTACTGATCATTTTCAACTATATCAAAATACTTTATTGGATATTATTCTTGATTGAGTTTGATTTATTATAATATGATCCTCCATATTTTATTGATTTTTTTATGATAGGTTTGACTATGGATGTTCTATTTTATACCATCCATGGTTTATGGTTAAAGTATTGACATTTCGTATGCTAGTTTTAATATGAATGTTTATGTTATGTTTCAATATTTTTATATGAGGAATGCATTAGACTTAGTAAGTGATGAGTGGAGCCCTCTATATCTCCTCTATGCATCGGTAGGTCTCATGAGACAAACTAATGTCTTGGCACAAGGCCTTAAAAAAATATTATTTTTAGTCTTGGAATGAGGCCTTGACTATGTGGTTAAAAATTCCGGCATTATGCATTCCATCATTATGAAATTAGCTATTGGTATTACATGTTATTATCCGACTAGTATAATATCCATATGAATAAATTAATGACATTATTTGACTTATCTTTTCCATATTATGCTGAAGTTTAAGTTTAAAAGGATTTTGTTTTAGTCTTATACATTGTCTTTAATGTTTATTCTTATGTATGATAGTTTCTGCTATATTGTTGTCCTTACTGAGCATATGAGCTCACCCCTTTCTTATGTTTTCTTTTTCCCAGGATGTGAAGAATTATATTACGATTAACCTGTAGGAATAGGATAAGGGATATAAGTGTGTTCAAAGGAGACACAATATTGTTATTTTTACATTTTATGATGTAATCTAAAACTTATGTATGTATCTAGTACTTCTAATGCTACTAATCTAATCGGTCTTTCAAGACTTGATCTCTTGTGATCATTCCAAAGTTATGTAATAATGCATCGACTCTGTGTACCTAGGGTCTGGACATTATAGTTTTTATTTTTATTCAACCATCTTTGTTTGAAATAATGTATATCCAAATGGTTTAATGTTGTTCCTATCTTTTATCAATGATATCAATTGTATTCTTCTTTCATTGTGTCAATAAAATGAATAAATATTTCTATATTCATTTTACTCTATCGATTTTCTGGATTTCTATTGATTCGATGTCTCAAAACACTAATTGCTTCATTTCTTGTGTTGATTTTTTTTACTTTGAATTGATGGATGTATATTTTAATATATATATTTCTTATCATATTTCTTATATAATATGATTAATAAAATATTCATGCTAGTTTAAATAAAATAATGGCATATTATTTCTTGTTGGGTGTATAAATTGGGGAGCTCATAGAGGAAATCCGTAATATAAAGTTCTATGATTCTCTGATTTTTGCTCTATTTTTTCACATTCTAAGAGAATAAGAGGAAATGAGTGTAAGAAATATTGTTTTAGTGTTCCTCCAAGAAGAAGAAAAAGAATTAAGTTATGGAAATAAAAATTTGTAATAGATTGTTTGTTTAATTTTTATCTTATTATTTTGTGTAAGAGAGTGCTTATTTATTTTCAAATATTTTCTTTTTAAAATTAAAATTTCAATGGAAACTCATCTATTCAAATATTTATTTTATTATCATAAGAATATTTATTATTCAAATAAATATATGTGTTCTATTTTATTCAAATTTATTAAGAAAGCATGTTTTCAAATTTAATCTTACATGGGTTCTTATTTTATGTACATATTTTTAAGAATTTTTATATTTGAAATTGATTTCATCAAAATATTTAAGGTTATTTATAAAGATAACATTTTATGTATATTTTCTATTGTGAAGACATAAAGACAGTCATTTTATGTGTGAAAATCATTTATGCATTCATGAATTTTATTTAAAATGTATGATATGACCATTATATTAAATTTTATAAATTTAATAAATGTACCAAATTAATATTTATTAATTTTTTTAATTTATGTATGAAAAATTATTTTCTTTAAAGAATAATATGTTTCAAAGTGGATTTATGAGTTTAATGAATTCATTAATGTTAATTATATTAAAATTTCATATATTTAATTAATGTTTGAAGGAGATGAGGGTCATTTTCTTCAAGAACTATTATAAAAGTATATAAATATGTATATATACTTGTAAATGAATGTAAATATGTTATTAAGTTGTTTAAAATAAAAACTATAGTGAAATTATATCTAAATTTAAGAAAGAATAAAAAATGATTTTATAAAATCTGGTACTTGAATGTTATAAATATGGTAGGGAATTAGGGAGTGAACCCATTCCTTGGAAAGTTTGTAGGACCCATACAACCATTAATATTTCAAGTGGAATCAGTGTTTTGTTTTTCAAAAGCTTGCATATAGTTTTTAGAAAATCACTGTAAGATGTTTAAAGAAATTTTTCAATGTAAGTATTTTAAAAAATGTTATAGTATTTTTAATGCATAATTAATTTAAATAATATTTTCAAAAGATATTTTTAATATATTTTCAAAAAAATGTTACTAATGTTTTTCTCCAAGTTTTTTTCTAAAGAATATTTCATAAACGATATTTCATTTATTTTGAAACCCCTTAGTAGGAAATTTAATGCTTATCCAATGTTTGTTTTAAAAATATTTTCACAAGTATCTTAGATATTATGATACATAAATATTCAGTTGGGGAGTATGAAGCAATCATTTTATTATAACACTGATAAATTGTAATATATATTGTAATTATATAGAACCTATACCAGAAAAGATCCTCAAATGTATTAAGTGTTGTGTAATTGTTCATTTTCTTTTAAAAAAATTACACTGCATTTTTAAGCACTGAATCTAGATGTGCGGGTTCGGGGGTGCTATAATTGGTATTAGATAAATGGTCTAGAAAAAATTGGATACTAGATGTTTCCTTTTGAGAAAAAAAATGATTGTGATAGAATTTTCTTTATATAATTAAGTTTCAATAGAAGTTCTATTTTTCTTAATTCTGAAGATAGAAATTCCGAATTCTCTTATGTTTGACAAACAAATTTGGAGGGTGAAATTACTTTAAGGGGGAATAATGTAATAAAAATGAACTCATAATATTTTATGAAACAGATTAGTTTATAATAAAAATGAACTCATAATATTTTTAGATGATTTTATTTGAAAATAATAATCAAAACTATGTGTTTTAAGTAATTGAAATAAAATATGACCATAAGTTAATTTAAATATTAAATATTATATAATAATATCATAATGAATTATTATATTAAAAAAAAAATAAAAATTACATTTCATCAATTATTATTTTATGAAAAATTAATATTTTTCAATTTAATTTTAAATTAAAATTCTAAAAACAAGTATTTTTTTTGTTTTAAAAAATATTTTTAAATAACTATATTTACATAATTATTTTTTTAAATAGAATTTATTCATATAAAATTTTATTTTAAAAGTAATAAATAAAATTTTAAAGGAAATCTATATATATACATGAAATAATAAAAATATGTTTTTTATTAAAATTGGTTTTAGAAAATTTATAAACTATGAATATATTAACTAATATAATTATGATAAATATATATAATTATAAGAACATTATTATTATTTTTTAATTATGTAAATTATCAATTTAATGGTCTAAAGTGTAAATAAATAATTTTTATTAATTTTAGTATAAACTTATAAATAAATAGTAAGTAAATTCTAATAATTATATGGGTTTTAATATTTTAGGAAAACTATATTAAAAATATTTTTAAAAAATGAAATTGAAAAGAATAAAAAGTGAAATGGGGTAAGGGGGTGCGTTTCAGCCTAGGTAATATGGGTTTGGGGGTAAGATGTCGAGCACTTTAGAGGGAGGAGGTTGCGTAGGTGAGAACTTTAACTGGGAGGAGCTACATTTGAGGAGATCGAAGCCGAGTGAGTAATAATGTGCAGTTAGTGGTATGGATTCGATTTTATGTATATTAATTTCCATCTTTTCCAATTTCTTCCACTTTCTTCTTCAATATAAATATTATTGTTTTTAATTTCATCATCTTGATGTTAGTATTTGTCACATTTTTGGATTTTTCATCCACCATATTTGTTTGAAATAGTATAGATCCTAAGGGTTTAATTCTATTTGAATCTTTCTTTAATGACCTCTAATGTCTCTCTCACTGAATGCATCAACCAAATGAATCAATATATATATATATATATATATATTTTAACCTGATTTTTTTTAATTTCTATTGATTTGATATCTCAAAACACTAATAACTTCATTGTTTGTATTGATTTATGTTTACTTATAATTAAAGGATTAAGATTTTAATATATATATATATATATATTATCAACTTGAAAAACAATATAATATGATGAATAAAATATTCTAACAAGTTGAAATAAAATAATTAAATTTTATTTCTTGTTGGGTGTATAAATAAAGGAGTGTATAGATGCAGTCCATAAGATAAAGTGCCATGTTTCTCTATGTTTTTATCCATATTTTTCTGTTCCTAGATAATAAGAGGCAGTGAGTGTAAAAACATTTGGGTGTTCTTCCAAGAATATATATATGAATAAAATCATTCAAATAAAAATTTTTATATGATAGTTTGTTTAATTTTAATCTTATGGTTTTGTGTAAGAGAGTGTTTATTTTTTTTTCAAATATTTTCATTTGAAATTATTTTTGAAAAGGAAACTCCTCTATTTAAATATTTCTTTTATTATGTTAATAATATTTAGTTTTCAAATAAATATTTGTGTTCTATGTTATTAAAATTTATTAAGAAAAAATGTTTTGAAATTTAGTTCTATATGGGTTCTTATATTAAGTACATATTTTTAATAATTTCTATATTTGAAATTTATTTCCTCAAAATCATTAAAGTTATTTGAAAGTATATTATTTTAATTTTATTTTATAAAGTGGAGATATAAATCTATCATTTTATATATGAAAATTATGTATGCATTCATGAGTGTTATATTTAAATGTATGATATGGCCATTATCTAGAATTTGTGATCTTTCATGCATGTACCAAATTAATATTTATTAATTATTTTAGTTTATGTAGTGAAAAATTAATTCCTTCGAAGAATAATATTTTTCTAAGTGGATTTATGAGTTTAATGAATTCATAGATGTTAATTATGTTAACATTTCATGTATTTAATCAATGCCTGAAGTAGACGAGGCTTAGTTGCTTCAAGAATTCTTAGGAATGTATATAAACAAATATATAATTTAAAATGAATGTAAATTAGTTATTAAGTTTAAAAAAACACTAGTGAAGGTATATATATATATATTTATCTATAAGAAATATTCAAAAATTATTTTTTAAAATATGGCACTTGAATGTTGTAAATATGGTAGGGAATTAAGGGGTGAACCCATCCATCAGTAAGTGGATAGTCTGAAGACAAACTTCAATATTTCAGGTGGCCTTAGTGTTTTTTTTCAAGATACTGCATAGTTTCTTTATAAAATCACTAGAATATGTTTAAATAAATTTTGAACATAAGTGTTTTCAAAAGTGTTATAGTATTTTTAAGGAATAAGTATTTTCCATAATATTTTTAAAATGTATTTTTAATTTATTTTCAAAACTATGATAAAAATTATGTTTTAAAAGTGTTTTTCAATGTTATTTTCCAATGAATATTTTATAAAATGTATTTTAATAATTTTAAGACCCCTTAATGGGAAATTTAATGCTCAACCCATGTTTGTTTCCAAAATATTTTCTTAAGTATCATAGAAGTTCTAAGATGAACGTCTTCGGTTAAGGAGTTAGTGCATACAAAGAAATCATTTTGCTATAAATTTGATAAATTTTAATCTGTAGTCTAATTCTTGAGAACCTAGACCATAAAAGTTCATCAAATGTATTAGTTTTTGTGTAATTGTTCAGTTTATTTTATAAAAAAATTACACAAAATATTTATGTACTGAATCCAGAAGTACACGTTCAAGGAACTATACTTATACTACTCATTTCCATTTCATTTCATTTCATTTCATTTTATACATAGATATCATAATGTGGTTACTTGTATTATACCCTCCAATTCAATGGTAATGTTTCAACAGTAATATAAGTATAATGTCATATGATGGTCAGATTGTATTTTGATATATAACCAATAATCATTCACCTCATTTTATTACCATTCAACATGTATATTATGTTTTTAGTTCTCTAAAATAATTAGATAGTTGTTATTGGGGTTATTATATTCATTGAAAACCATGTGGAATATTATTTGATATCATAGTGTTTTTATTTACATACATATTTATTGAACTTGTAAATTTACTAATGAAAATTCATATTGAAGTCTCCCTATGAATTTTAATAATTTTAACCTCAAAATAATGTATCATTGTTTAATTTAATCTGGATTTTATTATGAAAAAATATATCTAATATAGTATTTATTTAATGGGCAATTGATAAAAAAATCTCATGTTTTTACATGTACCCTACCTCTTATATAAATTTCTTCCTTGTAATTTTAATTATCACTCAATAATATAAATAACTAAATTTATCCCAAAGATAGAAATTAATTTAGATATAACTTCTAGTGAGATATCAACCTTAATAACTTGAGTAATATCAAAAAAACATATCATTTCCCTCAAATAAGAATATACTGAATATTGAGTTTTCCCTAATCATTTGGGCTAAAACCCCCTCATGATTTAGTGATAATACCCAAATAAAAGAATTAGTTTTCCTAAAGAGTTAATAGTAAGACTTGTACTAATAGATTATCTTTGGTTGATATGAAATATAAATTCCTTATTATAGAAATTAATATAGGATCTATGTTGATAGATTTTATCAATGATCAAAATCTCATCAAATTCCACCAGAGGGAGAATAATAATATTTCTAAGAAGCACATTCCCACAAGCTTCCCTAAAAAAATATTTTATACTTGTAATGAAACCAACATACTAGTAGTTTTTTCATATATAATTAAATATCTAATCATTAATTCATTTTAAAAACTTTCTAGGTATAACAAAGTTGGTGGAATAAGATTAAAAGTTTAAATTTCATGTTCCGGTGTAGATAATGATTGTACCTTTCACCCTTGGTATTCGCGACCCACTTCAACAATTGTGATTGAAAATTATCTTCCTTATTTCATTGGTTTATGTAGTTTATGATGCATATTACCCTTGTTAGGCCTTGTATATGGACATTTAATTCTATACTACCCAAAATATAGGAATTTGTAATATTGAAGTATTGGTGGTTCTTTAGTTTGAACCTTCTCCAAACATGTTTCATAAATAATCCTCTTCACCTATTTGTGACAATCCTGAGCTTAGTTTTCAATCCTTGTCCACTTAAAACATTATCTTGTTAATTATTTATAAATCACTTGGGTCCTTATTCCCATATTTTTGGTATTTTGATGATTGATATTTCATTCCCTCTTGTGATTTATCATTCTAATTTCCAAAAAATTCAATTTTAATTTTACTATCATGAAATTGTGAGATTTTGTAGTTTCCATTTTCACCTTAAGCTCACATTGAAAAATTTCTCTATATATACAAAATTATATTATATTTAATGCCTTTTGATGTCTTGGTTTTGGGCCACTAAAGTATCTTACGATCTTATTTTAAGGGACTATAATAAAATTAGATGCATACCTTATAAGTCTTCTAAAGTTTTATTTATAGGTACCAATGAATTCATCATTCTTTTGTTTTAACACTTGGAATTATATTTTCATAACTATATAATGTGTTCAAAAAAATATTTATTAAAATATATTTTATTTTACTACACCCATTATGTATAGAAAAATTATTCCTTCTTAATTTTATCTATAATAAGAGACTATAATTGGTCAGTTTCACCTTCTAGAATACAAATAGGTAAAATGAACTTCTCATTTTTTGAGCATTATAGGAATGAAAATATCTTATGTATCTTGATAATCCATTGATCGGTGATTATTGGGTTGATAAACCCAATAAAAGAGGGTGGAAATTTTCATATAAAGGAATTAATATAAACCATCCCTTTCATTTTCAAGTTCAAGAGTTCAAAATGTTTCGGATTATTATTCATAGATTGTGAGAGTTGGGTGAGAATTTCTATCACACCCAGGTTTTGAAATTATTTTTTGGTCCCTGTTCGGTTCAGTATTTGTTTCTTTTCTTATGGACCTGGTGTGATGGGTTTGAGTTTTTCGAAGGTTCTTCTCTTCTGTCCTTGGCCTAGTTTTCATCCTTGAGTCTTTCCTTGAGTTTGGGTGAAACTAGGGGTTTTTGGGGTGGATAGTACCCTAAGAATAGTTACCACATGATTACTGCATGGTTACACCATGGCTTTAACATGGTCATGATGTAAGTTCCATGTAACCATGCAGTTCCTTAGTTCCTCAGCAGTAGCAGTCTCACAGTTTCTTCAAAGTTTGGAAAACCTTATAGACTAACCATATGGACTTCTATGTTATTAAAAATTTGGGTATTTTTCTTTCTCCTCATGATTTAAACCCTCATTGCCTCTCATTTCTCGCCTCCTTCAGGTTTTTCCTCCCTAGGCACACCTCCCCATCTATACTCTCCTATTGGAGCCCTGATTTCTTTCTAGATTTGGGTGGTTCTTCCTCAATTCATCAAGTAAGTGTCCTCCCTCTCATTCCTTCTCTCTACTTAGGGATTTGTTCTCCTTTTCCAAGGGGTTATATCTCTCCCTTGTCTTGGGTACTGATTTTTAGGGTTGATTCCTCAAATTTTTGAGAAATATCTTAACATATTCGGTCAGATCTTGTCTCCTTTGGATGTAGCGGTGGTGCGATTGAAGTTTCACACCAAGTTCTAGAAGTTTCCCTATCCTCGAGGAAGGAACCCATTAAATATTCCCCATTAAATTAGTTTTAAAATGGTTTCATGATGTTTTTACCTCCTTTATTTTCTAAATATTCATTTATTGTTGTTAAATTAATTAAATCATGTGAAATTAGTTGGTTTACTCTTGTTTTGTGATTTTTTGGAGTGGTTGGAAATGAATTTTCACTCCAAGTGATAGTTAAATGGCCCGATTGGATCTTTCAAGTGATTAGTGATTTTTAAAGACATAGTTTGGTTCTTATAAATTTATTGGTTATGGTCGAAATGGTGATTGGAGTTATTAATCGATTTTTTAACAATTAAGTTCTTGTCGATATTCTTCTTTGGACTTCATAAATGAATTTTTGTTTTAAAGGGTGGGTTGGTTTATGAAACGGGGTTGTATATAGATGTTTATAAAATGAATTGTTTTATTAAAATGTTGTAAGGACCATTTGGAAACATTTATTGGTTATTTGGAAAATCCCCTTAGAGAGGGATCTATTTCCTAGTTGATTGGTAAATGGGTGGAAATGTCCTCTAATTTGGACTCCACCCATGTGATTCTTGTTAAGGAATGGGATACTCCTTGAGGAGGCCGGGGTGGTGCCATATGTGGGAGTGTATGATAATATATACATATGTGAGACTTGTTGCTTGAATTGTTTGGAACACCCCCTTATGCACATAGTATGGGAACCTAGAATAGAAAAGAGGATTTCTGATAACATTTATGCACTATTCTAGGTTATTTTACTATCTATTGGCCCATAGCAAGTGGATACTTGGGTTTATTACTATGGGATAAAGACCCTCGACCAGGCCAGGTAGGGAAATGGTCAGGTATTAGGGCATTATGATGTCATTGAGTAGTGCATGCCTTTATGATGATTCACATGTATAATATGTTCTAGTTCTTCTCTGAGATCATAGTTGTTCCTGTGTTTCTATGAAACTACCATCGTTATCCATTTCCCTCATTGTGAGAATATACTCCATTATTCTTGTTTTTGGGTGTTCTTTTGGAAAATTGTAAAAGTGTAGTTTTTCTAAATTGTTTTCAAGAAAAAAAAGAGAATGAACAAGTTCTTTCCCTATTTCTCTTTATAAGAAAAAATAATAGCTTTTATTAATTGGTTATTTTTATACTTCTCCCCTATGAACTTAACTTGCATCTATGAATGATCATTGTTTTAAAATGCAAGGGAAATGGGTTTTGATTTGATTAATTTTAAATGAAAAGTATGGAAAAACCTATTTTTATAGTTTTTATTTCAAACCTAGAAATCAATTTTTCTTTATTTAAAGGATATTATTTGAGAATAGAACAATCTAGGACTTCCTATTGAGTTTTAATACTCATGCCTATAGTGTTTTCTTTATTTTTAGTTTTTCCTATAGGTTAAAACTTTAGTCATATCACCTTGGTAGATGGTTGGTTGTGGATTGGAGTGTGACCTTTGGGGTCACATGAAGATTTTGGGTTTTCAGATTTTGGTTTGAGTTTTCTTGCGTGGTTTTCATTCAGTTTGTTTCATTTTAATTTTCAATGTAAATGATGTAATGTATTGATTTTCAATTTGAGTTTGGTTAGATTCTATGTTTATTACACTACTTTTGTTTATTTATATTGGGTGAAATCATTCCCATTGTTGTCTCATATGATGCCCTTGGTGCTTGTTTCTAGCCCAAGAGGATCGAGAATGACTCTCAATCCTTTCCATATATCGGCTCGAGTGACCGATTTAGGGTTGTCTCAGGTCCATTCATGACAATTTCTTGGAGATTTTCTACTCTAGCATTTATCTTGTTATGTTTATTAATGGAAAAATCACCACATTATCTAGCCTATCCATTTTTAACTGAATTACCCCTTCTTCAAAAAACTATATAAATAATAAAAGGTTAAAGAGTTTAACTGAATTAATATATTTTTAAAAGAAAACTATAAAATTATAAGAAATATCACTTAAATTATGCTCATAACTAAGTATATAAATATATAGGTTTCAATATAGATTATATGTAGATGTTTTAATATTATGTTCTATAAATAGAATATATAAAAATCCCTATTGATGGTTTTAAAAGAGCATGTGAATCACTAAATCATATCCCTATGGATTTCCAAATCACGTGTGAAGTTAACCCCACTTGTTATTCATTGATTAAATATCGATTTAATACCTAACCAAGTTATTTAGGTTTGTTACCCCTTAGTGCATTTTGTATAGATCCTATATCATCTTTTTTATCTAGATAGGGATTTTATCTATAAAAAATACACACACCCTACACTTTACCAAATTTTGAGGATGTTTTACAATATTTTGGATTATCCTTAAGTTCACTAATTTTCTCTAGTCTTAATCCCAAAAAATAACTAAACTGACCCCCCCAGAAATAACAAAACCATGATCTAATAAAAAATGAGATTCCTTAAACCCAAACTCCTATATATAGTTCTAAAAATGAATACTTTAATATCATACTTTTATTCCAGGTGATATAACTCAATGTTAACCTGTATATATATATCTAGAATATTAATATCACATCTAAAAAATTATCATATAATTCAAAACCCAAATTTTTAGATACTTTAGAGATTAGCTATGTAAAAATCATATTTTTCATAATTATTTAACATATACCACAATAAATCTATAAAAACTTTTTCATTATAAATATAATCATGCATATAATAACATAGGGAAAAGAGAAACAAAATAAGTGGTGAGTCCAAATGGCCAGTAAGGTAAAAAATTATCAACATTTCATCAAGTGTTAGATAAAATATATGTGAGTAAACATGATATTATGAGAAATATCTAATTAAAAAGGAAATATAAAAATAATATTTTTCCAAAAGTAATGGTATAAGGAAAGGAAATTTAAAATGATAAAACATATACCATGACATATGATTGCATAATCATGGGAAAATAATCATGATCCATGGATCATATCATATACATATAACATATAAATTTAGTGTAAGAATAAAAATAGGAAAGAATAATATTATAAACAAAAATAAGGGAAATCATGTTCACAAAAAATCTTGTGATCAAAGATAAATAAGACCATTTCCTTGAAAAACCTTGTGAATATAAAAAATTTGATCTTATTGACACACTAACTTGTGAATAAGAAAAATTTGATATTATCCATGCACAACCTTTTGATTTAGGAAAACAAAATCATGTCAATAAAAATCATAGTTAAAAAATAAAAATATTTTTATGTTTCTTCATAATTGTGTAGAAAAAGAAAAAAATTATCATTTCCATTTGAAATCTTTTGAATTATGAAAAGTTCGATAATTTCCATGCATAAACTTGTGAAAAAATATATATAAAAATCATGTTCGTGCACAACATACGTATCTTATGAGATATAAAACCATAACTAATGAATTCAAAGCCTATATTAGACACCACAAAATGTATAATGATAATTCATATGCATGTTTTCCATGAAAAATCGACGTTGTATCGTAGAATAAAGTATTATGGAAATGAAAATGGGTTTTGTAACATTTCCAAATGGCATCATGTAAAATGAACTCAAGAGTCAGATCGGTTGATAACAAAAAATGAATCACCAAAAAAGATTATCTCATTAGGGAATTGGGAGGGTGATATATAAAAATTAATACTTAAGGAGATATATAATTTAATTTTAAAGAGTAAAATAGATGTATACCCATTAAAAATATCCCTTATAAAACTTTTCCTAGAATTAACATAAAAATATGATGTTACAAGAAACATTTAAAAATATTTTTCATGAATTTATTTTAAAAATAATTCTAAAAATCCACTTTGAAATAGATATTAAAATTTAATCCTTGATATGAAATATTGGTTAAGTCAACAAATGTGCAATCAACGATAAAATGTAAAATTATGAAATTAAAACTTTTCATTTTTAAAAATAATTTTAATGAAACCCAAATTAATTAAAACAATAGTAAACCTTTATTTTGAAAATAGGTAAAGATTATTTTTAATATTATAAGAGTTATTAAATATATGGATTTAAAAATAATAATGGAAAAAATTTATTCAAACAAATAATATGGATATATTTGAGAAAGCAGTTTTTGAAAAAATGGGAATTATTCTTAACAATGTCATATTTTTACAATGAATTTCATAAAAAATAGTCATTTATTATAAATTATCCCTAAAATTTGGAGGATATAAAATATAATATCCTCAAAGGATAAAATAAGAAAATTTTTCTATGATCGTAGTCAAATGGGTATGACCTCAACTAAAGGAAAAGAGATATGAATGTCATAATCTTTGATATGAAAGTCTGTCAGAAAGGATTTTATTAGAATGAATTATAAAACACTATAAAAGATAATTTAAATTAAATAAAATACAATCATACATGTAAATAATCAAACTTGTAATGATGAATCTTAAGAAGAAATATTAAAAATAAATGGGAGGAAATTTGAGTTATGAAAAAATGACACCTTTCTCTCAACTTACTCAAAAGAACATTTACCTATTATATAATAAATATAACCATATAAATACATTATTTCACAACCTTATTCATATTTTTTTACCATTTATACTCATTAATTATAATAATTCATTATACATTTATCAGTATGTTATTACGTATTTTCATTATTAGTAGTCTATGATTTTAATTGTTATTCACCATATTTATAATGTCAATGTAAATTATAATTATATGATATCAATTAAATCATTAAAATATTATGTGACTTATTGGAATAAATTTTATATAATAATATATAATGTTATAATTTCATTCCATGACATTTTTAGTTACATTTTCTGAATACAAATTTGGAGATAAACTGATTTCGATAAATTTTTATCGAAGAAAGGTGGTGCTTTGACAATGACATAAATATTAGTATTACCATTTCAGAACCAAAAATAATTTATTTACATATTAATATATTATTTTACTATAAATTCAGTTTCCATAACCATACCTGATAAAACATTATAGAATCATTCATGTAGATGGTTAAACCGACCAAAACAAGAACATGTTATCACTAATGGATGAGTATGAAAGTGATATTTTAAACTATTCTAATTATATAAGAATAATTATATTATTTATATTGTATAAAATATATTAATGATAATATACAATTTTTTCATGATTAAGGTATTAAAATAATAATTTAGTTATAGATAAAAAATTGTATTTCATCTTGGTAAGCTTGTTTTAGGTAGTTAAAATTATGATGAGCACTTATTTATGATATTATTCAGATATTTACAAATTTAAATTTCAATAATATGAATAATTTCATAAATATAAGTTTATTAATTAATTTTTTATATAAATCCATGAAATTTAGTGATAAAAAAATATCATTCAAGATAGTGGTATTCCACACATAACGTGAGTGACATTTGAATTTTTCGAATAGAGTGGATGATGGTAGAGTATTTATTAAATTAATATAATAACATTTAATTAAACTAATGATATTGATTTCATTATATTATAGTGGTTTTAATTGTTTTATAGTAGGTTGGATGAGAAAAATATAGAAAATAAAGTTTGGTAAAAGATAATACTGACATTGAGACTTTGAATCTTCTCTTAAAATACCTCTTGAAAATGGGGGACTATGAACACTTAATTGTAAAAAATTTCTAAAAACCTTTAAGTGTAATATATTATATATAAAATTTATAGGGTTTCAATATAAGTTTTAATGGTATGTGTAGATTAAAGTTACTATAAGTGGACTCCATTTATAGCTAAAATAGGGATATTTTCCTTGGAATTAATGTATGGGGAGGGGAAAAGATAGAATCAAAATGGAGTTAGGTGAGTTAAATGAGTAACGGTTGGTAAGACTTGTGGATATGAATTTACCATAAAACAAAGGTATTATAAAAGTTCTATGATTGATGCAAACCAAATTAAATTCAACCCATTTCATTTTCCCATGTTTTCTTTTATTAAATTTGTTTGAATATTTACCATATTAATTGTTTTTTATGAAAAATATAAGTTGAAACTTATTACCAAATTGAAAACATTTGATATATAATTTTGACTATATTTAATATAATTAAAAATCTAAATATGATAAAAGTACATTTTAAATTAAAACATCAGTATAAAAAATAAGTTTGTATAAAAATTTATTTTTATACATTAAGTGTATTTATTATTATTTTCTATAAATTAATAATTAAATTAGGGTTAATATACTAGTTTATATTATTAAAATTCATTTTATAATCATAAAAAATTGGTCAATTTAATTTAATTATATAAAAATTACAATTTCTCTGAAAATTATCCGCAATTATTATCGTGGTAATTAATGTTAACCTCAAAAGATGATTTGAATGGTTAAAAATGACATGTCTATCATTTATTAATTTGAACATTCTAATTTAAAATATAAAAAAATCAGATCCATCTTTTATATATAATAAAAAATAATTTTATTATAAGAATATATAACATATATAAATAATTTTAGCAAAAATATATCATTTAATTATAAAATTAGTTTATTCTTTATAATTTAAAGTAATAACTATTATATGTGTGTATATATTATCAATAAATTTCTTTTCAAAATGGCCATTCATTTTATTAAAATTATTAATGATGACAAATTATAAAAATATATGTGATATGTATATATATACAGAGTCCATAACATCGATAATTATATAATTATATCATTATAATATCAACTTATATAACCCCTTAAGATATATATGTAATACCTAAGTATATGATAATAATTAGCAGTCATCATGGGTGGTAATTTAGCAAAAATTGATCTCATATAAATTTCTATTATCATGAACCTCTCCCACAATCAATTTCACTCAAGATACAATTATATGATTTCAATTTGTGCTTGGTCTAGGGAAACCCATAGGGAATCTATCTTCCTTACTATAATAGAAATGTGAGCTTCATATGGAAGTGTACCACTACTTAATTCCATTTATTTCCCATTTATACTTATATTTCACAATGTGGTTACTTATATTTATAACATATTTTGTTTTGTTTCAATTGTCATATAAAATCAAAAACTATATATAATGACTAGATTTCATTCTTATTTTTAACCTAAAATCATTCATTATAGATTCATATGTTTCATCATGCCTATTATATTTTTATTTCTCTCCTTTACTTCTATAGTTAATTGTGGTTATAACCTTCATGAAATATCATAAGGATAAAGATTTTATATTTGCGGTCCTTTTCTTATTTGTAGATTTATTCTTTATTTACGTTTCATAATGTTGTTTCATATTTCATTATTATAATGAATTGTAATATTTTTATGTCAATAAAATAAATCATTGTTTTTTTATTTTTTATTTCATGTGAAAAACCAATTCAACATAGAATTTATTTAAATGGAAATTTATACAAAAATTTCATGGTGTTAATTATAGTGAAAACTATAATTATTCATAAGGTTTTCCATGAACTTGTAGTAAAAATTTTCTCCTTTATCACTGATTATATCTCAGGGCACTCCAAACCTAAAAAAAATATTTCATCTTAGAAACTCATTAACAACATTTTCATCATCAGTTCAGGGTGTTTATAATTTAACCTAATTAGAAACATAAACTACTAATAATAAGATATAGTAAAAATTGAAAATATATTGGAAAAGGTTCCATGAAATCTAATCCCCATATATAAAATACATCCAAAAAATTTCATAGGTTTTTGTGTAATTTCCTACCATTTATAAATTACTCCAGTCTATTGACACTTTTTTTCATACATTTCCAAATCTATGTTAGTATATAAAAAATAATTTAAAAAAAACCTATCTTAAAAAAATATTATTATACATTAATATCTAAAGTAGCCTATACATTCAAGTGAGTGTCAAAATGGAATCATGGATTTTACGTCTACCTAGGATTTACACCTATTAATCAATTGATCTAAATAAATTGTCTATAAATAAATATCCTCCCAAAAACAATACTTTGAATTATATTTTAGATTAATAGATATATGTTTATAAAATATGGCACCATTGATGTGACTAAATCATTTACTGTATTAGTATACCAGGGACCTTGGATGACGTTTTATAGTTATTACCTAGGTAAGTAATCATCTAAGGATATATTTTTTTGGTGTTTTTACATCAATAGGGGTGGTTTCAAGAACCCGTGATCTATAAACTTGTTATCATAGTCCTTCTTATATTTTATCTCCAAGTTGAACTCCTGTAAAAAAATATATCTCACCAATATATAATTTCTTTCATACTTCATAATTATGTATCAAATGGTTGAATGATCAAAATAAATAGTGAATTTCATTTAAATAATATATGAAAAAAATTATTCAACACTGCTATAATAGCCAAAAAATTCATTATATATTATTTTGTAACTTATTTTTGATGTCTCCAGGGTCTGAGAAAAGTAAGATAACACATATGAGTTCCTATTAATCCTTTGAGATAGTTTATCTCCCATAGCTTGGTTTGAAGTATTACACAACATCTCAAAGGGTTCAATCTAGTCTAGTTGATATATTATATGTAATGCATTTTAAATTTACTTAATCACGTCAACAGATTTCCTGTGTGAATCATCAAACACAAAATAAGTTTCTTTTTTTATTACTATTTTTTAAGGGAAAATAAATATTTCTAATGTATTTAAATAATATTCTATAAATTTTTTCGTGCACTAAAAATTATATAACTTATCTCACAATGGTGGGTTAAGTAAGTGTGGAAATTATTTCAATATTATCCTCTCTAATTAAATTCTATCATTAAAAATTATGTGGCCTAGATTATTTTCATTCCACCAAGAAATTATAATTCTAAAAGTTAAAAACAAACTTCATATTAATTAAATTATTTAAAACCTTCTTCATATTTTCAAGAAATGCTCTATAGCATATTTCATATATAGTAAAGTCATAAAAAAATACCTCTAAATAGATTTCAATCAATATTTAAATGATACATACCATGATATGTTAAAAATTACATGGTACATTTAATATACCTAAGAAATACTTTGGTATGAATATGTAGTAAAGTAACAAGTGAATATTATTTTATCTTAGTCCTATAGAGATATGGGAACATTAATATCATAAAAAAATCTATCATGAAAATAAGAAATAACTTTACAAGATAGTCTATCTATAAATATTCTCACAAAAGTGATGGGGAAATGTTCTTTTCAGGCCACATGATTAAATTTCCTATATTCCATATAGAACATCTAACTATTCTTAATCTTAGAGAACACTAGCCCATTATTTTCATTTTTTATAGTGGTGAATCTGGTATTTTTAGGAATAATCATAATGGTACTCACCCATTTGGAATTATAGAAGGGATATATAATCATAGCTACTAAAAAAACATTCAATTTTCTTTTTTAAAAATGTTTTGAGGGTTAAGATAAGATTTATTTTTTTGTTTTCTTACAAGATTAGGATAACTTTCATATAGAATCTAATATACATAGGATGTTAATCTAATGTATTGAATATATTCTAATGACCATCATATATACCAAGGGTTATGCTTCATAATTTATACAAATTTATGTTATTAGATATGTTAAAAAATATTTGAAATTATTAATATTAGATTCTTATTTAACTTAAGAAAGCCATATTTAATGTTTGATGGAAGTAAATTTAGTTCCAATTCTGAGGGTGTTATAATAATATTTTCATATCTTTGTCTTTAATTTTTATAACCTATATAAGAATAGTTTAAATATAATCCTTATATTTGATCTTTTCATCAAAATTAAATTCGTTGATTTCCTCAAATTTTTCAAAACAAAATATTGGTTGTTTGGCTGACTAAATTTAAAAAATATAATCATTAGAGAAATCTTATAATTATACAACCTCAAATAGTTAGATTATTTTTTAAAACATTCTAACATCACCCTTAAAATGAAAATTAATTTCATAATGAGACCATGTAAAAATATATTTCTCATCATCAGTATATTTCATTGAATAAAAAATAGTGAATTTCAACATTTATTCTCCAATATCCACTGAGAGTTTTCCTTCATTAATAATTATTATATTATTAGTAGTCTTAAAAAATATCCTGACTAAAATGATAAGGTAATGGGATATACCTCTCTTTTATTCCATGTTAAAGATGTAAAAATTAACTAGATAAAATACTCCTTTAACACTTACCAGCAAATCTTCTAAAAGTCAAACCGGGAAGGAAGTGGCTCTGTTGGATAGTTACATAATATCCCATGTTTCTTCATTTATATTATTAGTGGGTATATATAAACTAATTAATGAATATAATCAATTAATTATTTGAAATATAAAAATTTAATTATAAAAGAAATCTCTTTAATGGTTTGAGGTATAGTTAATTTACCTAGGTATCTACATTTACTTCATAATTATAGGTTTAATAGTGTATAGTCATTTAATCCTAAACATACATTTTCATTCCCTTTAAATTTCCTCTTCTGGTTGAACATCCCTTTAAAAAACGTTTAGAATGATGGGACATGGTGGATGGAACCCAATAAAGTATTATTAATATCCACTTTGTTAAATGTTTTTGGTATTTCTTATTGTAGGGAATATCTATTGGTAGTCTAGGGTGGGTCCTTCCTTGAACGTAAGGGATATTAGGGTGGACGTAGGTCAACTATATTTTCCTTTTATCATTATTAAATAGTTATGATTCTTTAAACACTTTCTCTTTTGGTTCCTTGTTAGTTAAAAATTCTATATGTACCTTTGGTTTTCCACTACCAAATTCAATATCCACTAGTGATTGTCCAATATTATTTCCATACTTTCCCATAATTAAATAGATAGTACTAATATTAAATTTTGGTGTTAGGAATTTATTGAGTTATGATATTACCTGAGCCAAGATATAAAAATTTATTAAAGGTATAAATAATCTATATAAACTCTCCCCTAGCTTATTTAGTTATTATCCATGTGTTTTGAGAGTAGTTATATATTTTTTGATTATAGTCCATAATCTATTTTAGTATGTATTTCATTGGGGGATCTTAAATTTATCCTTTTTGTTGGTTATCAAATGTAGGGAAATATTCCTCTGTAATTGTGGTGGCTAGAAAGGCTATATAAAATCTTTCAGGAAAGGTAAAGTTTGAGGATTCTGTTTTATAAATCAATATTTAATGTTTGAGTATTCCATAAAACCTTTTTTATTAGCGGGTTATTGGTGTTTAAATTCATATATGGAGTCAAAAATCACTTAAACTTGATGGAATTCATCATTGTAGTAATGAAAGGAATGAAAATGTTATCACACTCAAGGGGGTAAAAAAGGTGATGCTTTTATAACTTTATTTAATGATGAATATCTTATAAGGGAGTATAGTTCTTAATATTGAGTTTCATGTAAATGAGTATTGAAACTATTTGCCTTGTGTAATCCTCTAGTTATGGATAATTTACATTGTTTTTGAGAGTTTTATGAGATCCTCTCTGTCATCTCTCTATCTTTTACTGGTCACTTTTCAATCAGTACTCATGTAAAATAAGCATCCCAAACAAATAATTCTTTTCCTAGTAGTCCTTGGTAAAATAACACTAAGAAATGGTTGTTTTCAAATGGTTGGTGTGGAAAAAATGATTTAAAACACTTATATAACTCCCCAAATTCATATATAGTTTCTCTATATTAATGCATGATATCATAAGTCTCTTTTCTCTATTTGGGTTCTCCTTGATATAGGGAGGATCTTTTTAAGGAATTCCCTCTAGAGTTTATAACATGTAGTGAATTATCCTAGAAATAATATATACACCCATTATTTAGTTTATTCTTATATAGAAATTGGTAAGGCCTTACAACTACTCATAGCCTTAATAACCACTATAGGTTTAAAAATAATGAATAATTATATGAATTCTTTCATATGATTATTAGGATCATATGTTAACGTCCTGTCATAGAGCTACTAGAAAATAAATTTTTTAACAAGAATTCAATAAAAAAATAGTGGACTTGTGTTTTCTCCCAAAACGATAATGTTTTGGTGTTCTAATATCAGGTTTAATAGTTTTAGTGTATAAAATCAACTATGGAATTGTATTCTATTAAATTAACGTTTAATCAATGTTTTATAACTGTGGATATATTATCTCCTGATATAAAATCGCAATTCCACTATTTTAATCTCCTATTTTATTTCTTACCAAGTTAAATCTCACTCGATTATCCCTTATTTGGAGTTTTAAATTGAATTAAGGAGTCTAATGATCACGTATCCCCTAATCTAAAAAATCCTAGTGATTAGTGACCTCCAACCACCCTCTAATCATCCCAATTCTCAAGAATGTAAGAATTATAGATAATATAAATGGATTTAGTGTTAACTTTAGTGAATAGATAAGAAAAATTAAAAATTTGTAAATATAAGTAAATATCATAATGTATAATTTTTTTGAAAAATTAAAAAAATAAAATAAAATAAAAAGAGAAGATATATCAGATTAAAATGAAAAAATTATCAACATGGGAAAGTTGAGTCTCCTTGACACAACCACTAAGGTATTAGTGTGCAATCACTAGATTCATTATAGTATAATTTAAATAAATAAAGGGAAAATATCATTTATTGAATGAATGGATATAGAAAACCTTCCTCATCCTAGTGAACAATTCTACCTCTTGTAATAGAATGATTAGATGTTATTTTTTCTTCATAAGATTCTATTATGTGTGTGTCATGAATCTATTTATGTACTCTATTAATTTTAATACCTTTTAGAAAATTCCTCTAATATTTAGTTAATTATATTTCCTTGAATGCTCATAAATTTTATATCTCAAGGTTCATGATGGATTTAGTTGAGACAATATAAATCTTTCAACTTCTTTATACTGATACCCTAATGAAGCTCCATAAATAATTTATAAGAATTAGAGAAGAATTTTTTTAGTTCATTATGTCAATAATTAAAATCAAAAAATAAGGTTGAGGGAGGGATATAATACATGTACTAGGTAGATTGTGCATCAAAATATTGTTCTCCAATGAAACATAATTTAGCTATATTTATTAGACTTTACAATTGGGAATGACTGTACTTGTGTGACATGTTCTGGATGGACAACATCCCCCAAAAATAGTAAATCCCCAATGCCTTTTAATGACTGAAAAAGTCTTAAGATGTTTGAAAATGTTGTACACTTGGGGTAAAAGGCATATGATGGGTTTAGAAAATCCTTTATATGGTGATCAATCTGAAATTAATAAATTTTTTATAGTCATATGATCCTAGAAATGGATTTATGATCAGAAATAGAGTGTTATTATTATCTAGAAAAATTCTTACATTCACCCCTATAAACCCCTATATTGCTACGTTTATCATTTTTTTAGAAACTATGAAAATGAAATGTCTTAGTGTAGGCTATTTCAGATTAAGTCCTGAATGAAATCAAAAATAAATTTATTTCAAACATCAAAATTCTATATGAATTTTTTTCTATAAAATCCCAATTTTTGAAAATAATTAATTATTTAAAAAATTCATATGAATTTTTTTCATAAAAACCATGTATTTTACATGTTATAAGGGAATTTAATTATTTATTTGTAGATAAAATTTTAAATATAATATCATTTCACCACTCCCTTACACTTTTATCATTTACCTCCTAGGAAATAAATTGAATTAAATTATTTGAAGGGATAATCCTTCCTAGGATAATGTACCCAGTCTAGATAAGAAAAAAATAATACATTCATCTATTGTTTAAATTATCATACCTCCATTATGAATTTAATTAAATTTATCACTTAAATACACAGATATGTATAGTTTTTTTAAAAAAATGAATGGATCATAGTGGAATCAAGATTTTATTAGGTGGAACGTTTCAAATTTCTTCTCTCCCAAGCATCTTATTCTAGGGATCATTTTCACATTTCATTGATAGTTCTTAAATATAATTCAGATATATCATCTTCCCCTTATTTATCCAATTTTACAATTCATAAAATATTTTCATCCCCTTTTTTAATTAGAACTTATTGAATTTTCCCATCCTTTTTTATAATGAATTGTATATAGATCTTATTAAATGAATGTATTTAAAACTAGAATTAAACTATAACAAGTCTGTATAAAAGATAATGGACTACACCATTGGTTCTATAAAAACCCATATAATTTTATAATAAATGGTTTTCATTTCATATCAATATTAAATAATTATATTTTATAGATTTACAGTAATATTAGGTAATTGTTAAATCAAAAGGAAAATGCTTTATTTTTATTTAAAACAAATTTTCATGGAATATATGATTTTTTAAAATTTATTTACTAAATTATATAATTTTAATTTAAAAAAAGAACTTAATTTTTTAATTATTCATGTAAAATTTATTTGATTTTGAATTTTTAGTACATTTTTAAATATTTTATTTTTAAATGAATAGTGAAGAAGAATGATTTTTGTTGAAAACTCAATTTTTTTGAAGAATTTACAAATTTTCATTTTATTTTAATATGATTTAAAAGATAATATTTTTAAATAAAATTATTTATAATTTAATTATGTCATTTTTAGTGAATTTTATACTTGAATTTTGTATTAAAAAAATTTACATAAAAAGACATTTTTTTTTGAAAAAAACTGTTTTTATTTACATTTTTAGTGACTAATTTTAAATTATGTCCTTCCATGTCTATGATTTGAATATGAAAAAATAAATTATATTATTATTATTATAGGAATAATGAATATTATTTAATAATTTTATCATAATTTTTTATCATAATCAATTTTAATAATAGTAAAACTCATTTATAATGGTCAGTGTTAAAATGGGTTTACCAGGGGTTGAACTATTGAGACAATGATTAAAATGACATAAAAACAAGTCCAATATATATTTTTTGTCCATATTTAGAACTTATATTATATTATATTCATAAATATTCTATTTTTTGATCTATTTTTCTTGAGTAAGAAATTAATATATTTTATTCTTTTTAAAAATTCCAATTGTGTCCTCACCCCCATTTACCAAAGTACTCAACCTCTCCTCTCATATATATAAATCAATATCCAATTATATTGGATAATACCTAACCATATACCTTACTTACATCACATATCCTGACATAAAGTCCTTTTCTTGGTCATAAAACCATTCGTATGAAGGATTTAGTTATAATCCTAAAATGGATATCTGAAGAAGAGGTATAGTTCTTAACCATGCATTTTTTTGTTTTATTTATTATTAAAACACGTTAAAATATTATTCAAAAAAGATAAAAAATAACTTTAATATATTTTTGTGATATTATGTAAATGAAATATCCTATATCCATATCTCTTATATCAAATGGGAAAAGAAACCATTTTTCCTATGTACGACGGACTACCGCCACTTGAACCGATGTAATTTTTTTTCAATCAATGCCTATCATGCTGGTTAATAATGATGTATTATATATATATATTATCCATGTAATTTTTTATATTATATAAAATTAATATATTTCATATTTTCTTATCTTTACATTCATTGAAAAATGATATTGTCGTTCATACGTACGTATAGACTACCACCTCCACGAAGTAATGTAATTAATTTTTCCCCATTGAATCACATGGATGGTATATATAAGTTTATTTAAATAAATAATATGGTATTTAAGATATTATTATCATTTTGGAAAAATAAAAAATATATAACTTATTTCCTTTATGATCATTAAAAAATGGAAACATTACTCATATATTGGTACAACCTACCATCTCCATGATTTTAATGCAGTTGATTTTTCATATCTATGTTTCAAATTTGGTTTAAAATGTATAATTTATTTATAAAAATTATAATTATTTAATTTTTATTTCCTTAGAGATGATGGATTAATAAATATTTTTTCCACAGTCATCCAACCGAAGTCATTTCAGACATATGAATTAAATATCATCAAAATTTCTAATGTGAACTTAATTGACTAATTAATTACATATAAAATGGTAATAAAATAAATAAAATGAATAATAAAATTGAAAAAATATATTAAAAATATAAATAATTAACATATGTACATTATTCTAGAATATAGAGAATTTATGTGACAAGTCAGACATGAGTATGAGATTTCATCTCAATTTTAACTCCATTGAGACATATTTAGTATTATGAACCTATTTTAATTTATTTTGTGTGTATATTAAATATTTGAGGGTCCCACAATCAATAATATTGAAACTGATTCAACGGGAGGGATGATCCTATAAGGGGCATCACACTCTAGGGTTTCCATCTCGTCACCACCACCTCCTTCCATATCGGACTAGTGTGGCTCTCATCCTCATTCTCAGTGAGTTTGTGGAAGTAGTCCCCTATTGAGGTGGCATTGTTCTTTGGCTTGGATGTCTTGGCTTTCTTACACCATTGCTGGCATTTTTTCGCTCGATTCCCTCTTCACTGGATAGGCCTCCACCGGCGGCACTATGACGGTTCACAACTGGGTTCCAGCTTTTGCGACCTACAGGATGCCACATTGACTTCGGTGGTTGTGTAGAGTGGTTCGTCATGGTCTCTACGAGTATCCCGGTTGGCGGCGAAGGGTCTTAGTTGCGTCAGGACTTCTTTTCGACATGCTGGTGATGATCAGTTTTCTTTTTTTTTCTCATTCATTTTTGGATTTGGATGCTTTTTGGTGGTTTGTGTATTTGATATGGCATTAGTGGGGCTCCTCTAGTGGGTTTTGTATACAATGATGAGTTGAACTATTCGGGATATATTGGTTCCTCTTTGAAATCTGTGTGTTGTTATTGGTTTTTTTCGTTTTCTATATCTGTGGTTTACGAAGCTTGTGTATTGTTTGGTTCCTGATATATTTTGCATCCACTTCAAACTCTGCTCTAGCGTCTTGCTCCTTCGTTTCTCTCCAATTCGGTCTACAGTGGTGGTTTTAAGAGGCTTTAAGAGGTTCTGTTTGTCCAGTCTTCAATGTTCCAGGAGGGTTGTTAGGTCTGCGATGGACATGGTTATCTCTTGGAGGTGGTCTGGTTTTCAACCTTGATGAAGTTGATGTTGTTGGAAGATGTTATGTGGTTTTTTTGATTCAAAGGTGAAACTGTGTTCTATCTTGGTGATGGTTTTATGCCTCGATGTAATGTTTTCCTGTTTGTTTTTGACAATGGAAATGATTCCTTTCCGAGGGCTTCTGATTTCCAGTGATGTGATGACGACATGGGGTGGATTACAAATCCAGGAGCATTCCTTGAGGAGGATCACAGACCACGGAGATGTCATTTGTGGTTTTTGAAGGTTGTATCCTATTTTTTAAATTTAAAATTTGAATTGTGTTTTGATGTTTTGGGGTGGATTTGGGAGGCTGTTTGTGATGTTTGAAATTTGGTATCTTGGTGTTTGAAATTTGGCATCTTGTATCATGAGGTTCCCACTCACCCTTAAAGTGGTTTATTCAGAAAATGAATAAAAGGATTTGAGGTATATTAAATATTTGAGGTATTTAACAAGAATATATACTTATTAATGATGATTAATTGTTGAATTCAAGTTACTCTTTCTGGAGGACTGTTTAAAAGAAAAGATGATCTTATTTCTCCTTTTGATTCAGTATATTTTTCTCCCAAGTTCACATTTTTCAAAATAATCATACAATATACCCTTTTGTTATTAATTTTTTTATTAAGTATAGTTTATGTTATACTTTACTTTTTACATGGTTTAAAATGATTCATTCAAATTTTCCCCTTAAATTTTAATTTTTAATTTTTTTGTTTAAAAGTCAAATGGAATGTTTTATTTTTTAATGTATATTTTATTAACATACATTCCCATTTCCATAAAAATTTTCTTTAATTTAGTATTATATATAATATTTTAAAAAAATGGAAAAGAATCCAATTATGAATACATATTTTAAATGTTTCTTTTCGATTATTTAAAAAAAATCATTTTACTAAAAAACCTAATATTATGACGGTTTTCTCTCATCTCTTGATTAGTTTTTGGACATTATAATTCCCTTGAAACATTAAATTTATTATTGTCATTAGATGTTACATTTATCTTAAATTTCCATATTAATTTTTAGGGATATTTTTATTGTTTAAATGGTATGTGTTTTTTACATATTTTATTTTACTATAAAAATTATTTAATTAACTAGGGAAAATTTGAAAAGTCTGTATTCATTACTCCATATAGATATTTGTCGATTTGGAATATTGTTAATGAATTAAATTTATCATTCAATATATGAGGAATGCATTGTACATGTAGTGATGGGTAGGTCATAATTATAAATATCCTCATGACATATCAATAGGCCTCATGAGAAAGATAATTTGTCTAACCTTATTTAAAGTGGTTTGTTGGTGTATTGCTACCCATAATTTAATCTATCTTAGAACAAGGTCATGAGGGTAGATATATCATCATGTTAGTAACAACATGAAAATTATAAAAGAGTAAAGTGTATTCAATAACATGTATGAAATGCGACACCAAGAACGAAAGATAATATAATATCCCAATACTTTATAATCTAATTAATATTTTAACAAAATTAAATACAATTTATTTCTTGAAATGAATGTGCTACTGAGTTCTCTTATAACATATGAAACAATGAGTTTCTTAAATGGCTTACATTACACGTAAGGCTGAGTTTTTAAGAACAATAATATATTATTAAAATATTTGTATGTAATATAATAATACATAAAATAAAATTTATGAATATATTAACTAAATTATGAAAATATATATTTTAAAAAAATATAATAATAATTCATTAGTTACAAATTAAATAGAAATGAATATAATATCTAATTGAAAATAAAGGGAATATTTTATAGAAGACTATTTTTATGCTCACAAAGCTATTTTATAATTATATTAAAATTAATTAAAATTAATTAGTTCTATTAATGTAATATATGTACTATAAATTTAATAAAATATTTTTGATATTCATCCAATACATTTGATATACATAAGAAAGGAACAAACCGAATTTTACATATAAAATACTATATTTTTATTAAGGCACTTTTTCTACATATTAATGGAAAATATATTTTAAATTCAATTTTTGTAACTTTTATAGATTATATATGTTAAAATATACTTCATATTTGTGATAGAAACATAAAAAATAGGTTATTGTAATTTTTTTGTTTTTTTCTGTGAAGTTTAAATTTTTAATGAAAAATAAAAAATACTGAATTTTAGTTTAGAATTGATTTTTCATATGATTTATTTATAAAGATAAAATATAATTTAAATTTAATTTTATGTTTAATTAGATATTATTTTAATCAATTAATCCAATGTGGTTCATTTTAATCAATTTCACTTTGAAATTGACTATAAAAACATACCAAACGTTTGGATATTTGTACATTAAAAACCTACTTTGTTGCTCTGACTATGGGATTAAATTTAAATTAATTTCTTCCACATATTTGATTTGAATTTGGAAATATTTATTCCATATTTGAAATAATAATAATTTATAATTTCTAATAAGGTCAAATTATGTTTTTTTGCCATAAATATTAGTGAATGTAATTAAAATTAATTAGAACGATTAAGGTAAAATGAATCTTATTAAAGGTATAAACCTTAATTTTTTGTATAAAAATGAACTATAAAATTGTCCAAAATCCTTTTTCATGAATTATTTAGATCCTATACCCAATTTTATTTAAATTTTAACATTAAATGAGTTAATTTAAATGTGAAAAACATGTATGGAATTTGTTTTTTAAAATATTATAAGAGTGTTACTCCTCCACCATAAAAGGGATCCTATTCTCTCACTTCCTAACACATCTAAAGAAACTTTTTACCTCCCAATATATTCCTAAATATCTCCTATACATCCCTCCCATCATCCTAGAATCCGTTAATTGGGAATAAATCCATTTATGGAATCCCTTTGGTCCAAACCAAAAGGAGTTACCCGATAATGATGTAACATCATCCCTTCAACTCTTTAGTTATATTTACATTATCCACCCCCTAAAATATTATTATTCCATGATTATATAAAAACAATATTATCCTACATATACTAGGATGTTGTTATATTAAGGGTTCAACCTACTCTTATACACATTTCCATGTCATGGGAAACAGACATACTGTTTATGTGAATGGTGAAATACCGCCTCACATAACGATGATTGTTTTTTCTTCTTTTACCACCTCTCATGGTATTCATTATGATAGAAAATATTTTTATATATTTTTATATATTATAATTAATATGTCTTTATGCATCTATAATTATTTTATAACACATACCATTATACGTTCCATTTTTGTGTAAATACAACAAAATAGTTTCTGGAAGTGTGGACTAACACCTCTTAAAAGCGTTGTGATTTGATCACATGATACATGGAATGAATATAGGATGATTATAATTGAAAACATGTGATATAAGAAACATATATACGAAATTCATAACATAATTACCTTTATTTAAATATAATATATTGACATTCCCGAAAGTCTTTATTAATTATTTCAAGTGTGGATCAAATTAGAAATTTATATTATCCCGAACCATACTAACTACAAAAGAATAGTATATCATAAGTGTAGGGTAACACCCACAGAGATATGTGAACCCAACGATGAAAAATCTAGACTAAAGGTTATTTCACCCTAATTTCGGTTTGATTTTTTAAACTAATGGTACAATTGAAATAAATAAATTCAAATAGATAAATAGAAGAGATGTGAATTAGAATCTAGGGGTAGTTTTTCAAAATAAATTACTTCAAATTTAATAAAAAAATAATTATATTAAATAGATACACAACTAAAAAATTTCATCAATAGAATAAATTTTAATTTCCAATCAAACTACCCTAGAATCCAAATTCATCCTGGTTAAATGAATCAAAATATCTAAATTTCATTTAGTTCTGATTTCTAAAAGAAGAAGTGTAATTCAATTCAATGTTCATGAAAATTATCTCACAAAATGATACTATCACATAAAATTATCAGTGTGAGAAAAGGTAAATCAAACTATGATGGTACACAACCCTTTGACTAATTCCTCTCTCCCCTATGGGGTTTAGCTAATCATCATTGGGTGGTATCTGACAATGAATAAACCAATACCCATAGAGGAGATATTATAAAAGATTGAAGGATAAGGAGAAAGAATAAAATGATAGACTGGAATTAAACTATAAATAATTCAACGATTATATCAATGAAAGGGAAACAAAATGGAAACAAAACCTATCTACAGTGAAATAGAACTCTACAACAGCCTCCCGAAGGTCACTCCTCAAGCGTGGAATGAGATACCTCAAACCCATGGTCATACATCATATTTATAAGTAGAAAATTCACCCCCATCCTCCTTCATTCAATAAAGGACTTTAATAGATTCTATGGGTCAAATGATTTCCTAAAATCCCATAAGAAGATCTACTAGAAATCAGTGTTTTTTACTATATCAGGGCATTACATGACATATAATGAGTATTCATGTCATGTACTGATGATATAAGATTTTCTACATAGCTTTTTAATCTAATCATATTTCACGCGAATCTCAATTGACATTTGGAAAATTGACCAATCTCATGTCGTGTAACAGGATGTCAAGTCATGTAATGATGATTCACGACTTGCTTTCATGGCTTGAATCACATGGTGAAATAAAAATACAAATTATGTATTGATGTTACATGATGTGTAAACTACTATTATCCCTATAATCTATGTTTTTACCACTTATTCAGTTTGGGCCTCCAGAAGTGCTCTATGATCATTCTCAAAATATATTGTCGCGCTGTGCCCATGTTTTCCTTTATATTTCTCCAAATACTAATAATTCATAATATTTCATGAAAAATTATTACCAATAACATATAATAAAATAAATCAATAAATATTTAATGAATTTATATATATAAACACATCAAAATATGTATAAAAAATTGAGTTATCAAATACCCCCACACTCAATTCTTTTGTCATCCATGAGAAAAACCTCAACATAGAAATACCAAGGATCCATACATCAACAAGGGAACTTTCAAATTATAATTCTAATAAAAATAATTTATAACTGAATTTAGTAAATTCACAACACATACCTAATTATAAACCCAAAAATAATGCTTCAATTAAAATTTTCAAGTCATGACATTTCTCCCTTTTCACTCATAGTTTTCAACATTTCATCAATACCCATGACATTTATGATTTACCTCACCATTAATTTTTCCAATCATCACTCAAGGTAAAAATTTAATTTCATTATACTCATACCTCATGTACATGATCCTGACCATAAGATTGAATTGAATCTACTTTCTTCGCTTTGTAAAGACAAATATCAAAATTAATCATGAGGGATTTTAAATAAGGATAAAATGAATATGTGGCTTAGGGTAGGTAGGAATTTTTTTTAAAATCAAATAATGCCCAGGGAGGAGGCTAAAATCTACCATACAATTAATGATATTCAAAAGAAAATATCAATGAAATGCTCCTCACTAAAATATTATTTCATCTCACACACCCCCAAAGCATACAGTAAAGGGTCACAAACAATGTAATCATAATTAAAGGTAATCCTCTATTGTTGATGTCTTTTCTTCTTCTTCTTCTTTTTGAAATTCATGATTGGAATAAATCTCACATCCACCACCTAACCACATATTATAAAAATCATCGGTCTGAAAAATGGTGATTTTTTATTCTCCCAATTCAAAACCCATTTTTTCATACATTTATTTTTTGGAAGATTCTTTATGATAACTATCATATCCACCATATAACCACATAATATTTTGATATCATCAGTCTAAAAATATATATTTTTGACCTACCTAAGAAACAAACAAACTTTTTATCTTTTTATTCATTTTTTTAACAATAAGAAGGATATACAATAGAGTATAATGAATGTAAATAAGAACCTTACCTAAAATCCCATGAAAGCACCCCATAGCCTCCTCTAATGAAAAATATCCCATATGCACCATGGAAAAATTCTCCCCTACACTCATTCAATTGAATATCATAAAAAATACAAAGAGGTGGATTGGAAAGAAATAATGTCCTATAACATGGGGAAATACTAACATGGCCATCCATGTATTATATGGGATAATGGAAGATCAATGTGTAGGTGGGTCTTAGGATAAAAGTTTTAATTAATAAAATTACTCAATCATATCAAAATTGAATTTTTATAGTCATAGATTTGAGAAGATAACAATGCAACTCCTAGTCAGTTTACATGCCCCAGGTTTCACTCAAGAAATATTGTTAGAAAAATAGAAAATATTTTTTCTATAATCCTTTTGGGGATGGGAACATAATAAAATATAATCAGGACATGGCTCAAAAATCAATAATTAGTTTACTCAATTCATGCTTCTAGGAATCAACATCATGAAAAAAAACAATATCAGCAATCATTTTAAAGAAATTCAAAATTAAAGTAAGAAAGTAACTTTTAAAATTTACATTTATATTATTTTCATTTATTAACATCATATTTCAAAATTTTCAACATGTCAAAATATTTCACCTAGATTCTGATGTCCCCTTGATCAGTGAGTAAAAGGAAAAAAATTCAATCATTTTTTTTCAGTGAATATAATTCAATTTAAACCATTCAAAAATTCAATTTTTTCATTTCAAATCATGTTCTAGAAAAAACTAGTGGGGAAAAGATATAATCAAGTAGAAATAATACTCTCAATATATTGATGCTTCTGAATTAGTCTCTTAGGTTATATCTGGCCAAGTTCACAGTGTGTAATCTGATTACATAGCATGTGATGTTCATGTTTTTAGCTTCTTCAATCACTTTATGCATCTTATTTCTAGGTCCTAAAAGATAAAAATAAAAAATAAAAGTACCTACCATATAAAATTTAAAATATTTGGATCTAGTAGGGAAAAAGAATAACCATGGGGATATTTAATTAAACTAATAAAATATAATAAATCTAAGTCCTAGGAAGCAATTGTTAAAATCTGGGTTGCCTCCCAATAACTGATCTTGTTAATAGTGATTCAGCATGATCTTTTACCTTTGTTAGATAATTGGATCATGATACAATACTAACCATCTTGGATTTTAACATTTATGGATCTATTGTGAATTTGGGGTTGTCTTTTGATTCCTCCTCCATTGGTTCATCATGGCTAGTGGTGGGATGAATTTTTTTGATATATTAAATGGAGATAATATAAAATCAAAATATGACCTGTTTTTTTAATTCTCCCACACCATCACTTCTTCTTCATTATTTTCTTTATTCTGAGAATTTGGAAGGAATTCATTAATTGGAACTTCATTTTTCTCATATTCATCATGAAATTGATAGAGGGAGTCCAATTCTTCTTCAGTCTCAATATCACTAGTGAGGTCAATGAAAATTTTCTCATTGTCCTCTTATTTTAATTTTCATTATTTCCTAATAAATTCACTGGATTGTACCTCATTGACCACTTCTTCTTCTTGAACTATCCAATCAAAAATTTCCATCAAATTTTGTTCCTCTTCTTTTCTCAATTAACAAGAAATTCTCTTTATTCTTCTTGTTTTTTGTACGTATAAATAAGATTTATTAGGTTCTAATACTTCATCTAAATCTAGTGGTTCATCCTTTACAAGGTTGTAAATATGATCTAGGTAATATTCTTTATTCTCTACCTCTGATTCTTCTACCTTATTCTTTTGTATAGTATTTAATTCCTCCACCTTTTAATGTTCTTTATCTTCAAACTAGTCAATTTCTGCATTAGATTTTAATGATATGTTTCATACTAGGTAATTTTAATTTGAAATAAAATGATAAAGGATAGTAATCAAATATCTATGTTCATTGAGATGGGATTCATGATCATCCATACACTTATCCAACACTAAAATGATCTTGGTGAGCTATGTGGATAGTTTTTTATATGAGCTCCATTCCTAAGATTGTTGGAAGGAATTATCTTCTTGAATGTAATTCTCTTGAGGTTCCTTTATTTAAATAGATTTGAATTACTCCTATCCTGGATATTTATCATCTTCAAAGAAACCTTTATATAAATTAGAGCCTTTTGGTAGGATACAATTAAAATTTGAAATGAGTTGGGTAAGGTGAGTAGTCAATTATCCCTGCTCACTGAGTTCATCCTCATTATTTTTCATCTTATTTTCCATCACTTCAATTAACAGGGTGAGAAATCTAGTTTTTATTTATTTTTGATTATGCTCTTTAGTTTTTTGAAAGTAATATTTGTCATGAGTGTGCTGGTTGGCCTAGAAAATACCTTGGTAGATTTTATAATCAGGAGATCCTCCATTGGGTTGACAGTAGGTTTACTTCTATTTTTGGGGTTGAATTCATTATACTCATGATAATAAGAATTATTTTTACCATCATCCTTTTATGTACACACTTATGAATTTAGTGTTTCCCGTGCAGTCAGTTACTCCTTATATTCAATGTATTTTGATAGTGGTGTGGTATAATATTGGGTCATCTAAAAACTCATCCTACACACCACCAAAAACTACCTAGAAGAGTAATATATGATAATAAAATAACAAAAAAATACTAAATAATCAATTAAGTAAACTAAAATCAGTAAATAGAGATGGGATAATAAAATTATTTGGTTAAATAATCAGTCTCGAGTCATTTGAAAACCTCTGCTGCTCCCCAGAAATGGTGCCAAAATTTGAAATGCCTGAAAGGTGTTGTTAATTCCACTAGGAATGGATTAAATTAGAAATTTATATTATCCCAAACCATACTAACTACATTAGAGTAGTATATGAAGACATGTGGGGTCAAACCCATAGAGAGCGGGGAATGTGGTGATGACAACTCTAGAATAAATGTTAAGTCACTCCAATTTATATTTGATTTTATTAAAAAAATGTTTTAATTGAAATAAATAAATTCAAATAGGAAACAAAAGAGAGGGTAATAATCTTCTAGGGGAGGTTTTTCTAAATAAATTAATTCTACTTTACTTGCAAAATAATAATATTAAATAGCTTCACAACTGAAGAGATTCATTTATAGAAGAAATTTTTATTTCTTATAAAACTGACCTATAATTCCAATTCATCCTAGTTAGAAGAATAAAAATATATAAAGTTCATTTAGTTCATATTTCCAAAATCATGAGAGTAATTCAATTCAATGTTCATGAATAAATTATCTCAATCATGTTGGGGTTCATTTATTATTGAAAACATTTTGTCAATGAATCAATGATCAATAAAATATGCATATAGGAAAAACATGATACTATCACATAAAATTATCATTAAGAGAAAAGGTAAATCAAACTATGATGGTACGCTACCCCTTTGACTGATTATTCTCTCCCTTAGTGGGTTTATCTAATCATCATCAGGTGGTTGCTGGTGATGAATAAACTAATAATCATATCAGCAAGATTAGAAAAAAGTGAATGAGAAGGAGAAGAAATGAAAATATACAATGGAATTAAACTAGAAATAATTAAATGATTACATCCATTAAAGGAAAATAAAATAGATATAGAGCCTATCTATGATGGATAAAAACCTTCAATGGCCTCCTGGTGGCCACACCTCAAGCGTAAAATGAGATCCCTCAAACCCATGGATGAACATCATATTTATAAGAAGAAAATAAATCCTCCATCCTCCTTTATTCACAAAATGTACTTTAATAGATGCTATGGGTCAAACAATTTCATAAAACCCTGTCGAAAGATCCACTAGAAATCATCATTTTTTTGCTGTATCAGGGAATTGCATGTCATGTAATGGGTATTCATGTTGTGTAATGATAATCCAAGATTTTCTCCCTGGATTTTGAATCTTCACATATCTCACATGAATATCATCTATAATTTTGAAATTTTACCCACCCACATCATGTAACTGGAAGTTACATCATGTAATGATGATTCACAGCTTATTTTCATGTCATGTATCATGTGGTGAAATAAAACTATACATCGTGTAATGATGTTACAGGATGTGTAAAATGTGATTAACACTATAATCTATGTTTTTACAGCTTATCCAATTCTATACCTCTAGAATATATCTATGATCATTCTAAAAAATCGTTGTCGCACTGCGCCTATATTTTCCTTTATATTGCTCCAAATATCAATCCAGTATGAGATTTCACAAAACATTATTATCATGAACATATATTTTAATAAATAAATTAATATGGAATGAATTCATATATAAAAATACATAAAAATATTTATAAAAAATATAGTTATCAGATATATATATATATATAAAATTTTCTTTTTAACACTTTCCTACACTAAAAAGTGATAATGTCGGTCATGGACGTGTGGACTACCACCTACTCTACACTTTGTGATTCCTTTTATTTCATAATAATTATATATATATATAAACATATATGATTAAATAACATGGTATTTATAATATAATTATCATTCTAGAATGATATGGTTTCACTTACCTTCTTTCCATAATGATCATTGAAAAATGGTAATGTCACTCATACGTACATGTGGTCTGCGGTCTCCATGATTGTAACATTGATTCATGTTTCATAACCATATTTAATGATTGTTTTTAAAAATAAAATTGATGTATAAATATGAAATTTATATCATTATTATCATTATAGAGATGTTATATAATTACCCTTTTGACCATAGTTTACCTACAAAAGTTATTTTTAACACGTAAATTGAATTTGGTCAAAACAACCAACATAAACATATTTTTTGGTGGTTGTAAAAAACATAGTAATAAGTGAACTAAAAGTTATGATAAACATGAAAATATTTATCAAAAAATTAATTAACACATATTTTTTATTCAGGAATATAAATACACATGAGAGAAATCACACTCAAGGTAAGGGATTCTCATCTCATTTTTTTAAATCTATGAGAAAATGTGATATTCACCACCTAGTTATTTTTTTAGTGTAACTAATTCCTTTTTTGATATGTTATATAAATAATCCTTTTACCATCAAGGTATTTAAAACTTTTATTTAATTTTACATATTTATGAGGCTTATGATTCAATTGTTTTAAGGTGGTATGGGGAACTTTGGAATGTTTAAGGATTATTTTACCAAGATAAATTTTAATGATATTTCAATGGTATTTCTATTAAAAGGAAATTATATGACCATTGTTCAATAAAACCTTTTATTTTTCCTATACCCTGGTTATTCATGACCATTTTTAAGTAATAGTACCATTTTCCCACTCTTTGGTACTTAAAATGTTTAGAAAATGTTTTTCATAAAACCCGACATCATTTATCTATTTAGTGAGAGAACATGTTTTATTCAAATTTTTTTTATAAAAATGTTTTAATAAATGTTTTTAACATGTCTTATTGAATACATTTTTACCAATTTTTTATTTTATCAATTATTTTGAAGGAATATTCTTCTCACTTTCATTAAAAATCATTTTTATAACCTTTTTACCATGTAAAAAAATTTTATTTTTACCTCACACAACAAGTACGTATTTACTCTTTATCATTTTTTGGATGTTTTCTTTGCGTGTTTAACATGTTTATTTTGTAAGAAAAAATTTTCAAAAGTTTTTCTAATAGAAAATATTTTTTTGAAAGGTTAAAAAAAGGATATTTTCCTTAAAAATGTTTTTAATAGATCTTTTTACTTCTACTCATCGATGACAAAAACCAATTATTTTTATCCACTTGGGATATGTTTTATTGATAACATCCTTATTATTCCTATATATGGTTTATGATTTCTTTAACCAAGGATAATATTCACATTCACTTCCTTGATTAATTTGTTAGTCCCCTTGAAATATTCAATCTCTTATGATCATTGAATGTTGAATTTACCCTAAATTATCTATTTCAATTATCATGGATATTACTATTTTATAAACCATATACCATTTTACATATGGTGTCTGCATTGATAGTTATTTGATTATTTGAGGAAATATTTATCATTCCATATTCTTTATTCAATATAGATATTTGACAAGAAATATTATTTATTTTTGTTATTCAATATGAGGAATGTTTTGGACTGGAAATGACGGGTGGATACCATAATTCATATAGCTTCTCAATTTACTGATTGGTTCTAATGAGACGAATAAGATTTTAAAATTAAATGGGTTTTTTATCAATAATTTTAAACTGTCTTGTGAAAGTTCTTAATGGTACATGTTTTCATGTTCTTTAGACATGACATATAATAATTAAGCATTTCCCTCATTTAAATTCCTTAATAATTTATCCATGAAATTTTTTATTGACATATCTATAGATGCATATAATTTTCATTTAATTTATTTCTTTCCATGTTCTTTGGCTTATAACCTTGCCATATTTATTTTTCCATGGATAGTTATTTTAATGGAATGTGTTTTCATTTACCATAAATTATTTCTAATTCCCTTCTTTTTCAGCATATTTATTACTTAGCATGTGTGTTCAGTTATTTATAATTCCATGTTGATTTATTACTATTGATTAATTATTTATTCCACTATAATTTACCCTTTCTGATCATTTGAGATCACCCTTATTATGTTTCATTTCCCCAAGAATCCATGAAGAAAACTACGAAAGATACATAAGGATACACTATATGGAATAAATTTATCCTCAAAGTTATTCAGATTTTTTTGTTTCAATTAGTGTATTAATTTTTAATAAAATATTCATGTATATTTCTAGTTTAATGATACTACTAAGCTCTTGGACCTTCAGGACTTGATTCCTCATAATTATGCCAATGTAATTGATAGTAGACACCAGTTTTGTGCCTTCTTGGGTTGGGTCTCTACAACGTATGAGATCATGATGTCCAATATTAATAATTTACTTTATATAGAATTCATTAATTATTATCCATGAGACTATTTCATTTGATATTTTCTATATATTTATTTATTTGTCAAGTTAATTATTAAATGGAATGTATTTTTAGTTATTTTCCATTCCATATTGATTATGCCTAATTAACTCATGATAAATTTTAATGTACGTAAATCTTACAGAGTATTTCAGCACACCCTTTTTTTATTTCTTTTTCATGGGATTTGAATAGGGATATTAAAATTAATATCAAGGGTGAAAGAATGTTTTTATGTTATGTATTTTTTATATTATATATAATATAGGAATTATGTATATCTTTATTTCTTCAAGACTACTAAACTTATCAGTCCTTCAGAATGAAATACTTTATTTATTCTAAGGATGTAAAAATATAGACATTTCCACATGGTTATTAGAGTTAAAATTATTGTAGTTTATATCATAGTAATGTTAGTAGAAACCTTTGGAATTGGAATTTAAATGAACATATCTAACATGATAATTATAATAATTCCTTATAGTACTTGAGAAATTTTTTCAATTATATGGTTTTTTATATTATGGATCAATAATCATTAATATTTTGAGATAACTTAGCATGTTATATTATTTAGTGATGAAATATATTGGAAGAAATGTAATAAACACTATTATATAACATATATATTTTCTTATAGATCAAGAAAATATAGTTGGAATTGGAACTGATCAGATCATGTCTATATCAAGGTCTCTTACTTTGGTTATCATGAATAACCTTTCTTGAATATGGAAATATGTGCTGTTATATGAAAGAATCCTCTACCTTTTAATGAAACAATTAATTCATTAGTAGTTGTACAATGTATTAAGACACTTGAAAATATATTCCTTGCATTGGTATGTAATGAAATTGAAAAAATTATTCTAGAAGTATATTTTATAAAAGTATATGATTATCAATGGTGTTCATTAATCCAAAACACTAAAGAGGACAATAAAATATAAATAATGGAATAGGTAAAATTTAAATTATTTTTCTTCGAGTAATACATCCCTTGAGAATAGTGAGATAAAATAAAGAAGAAGTTGCACACATTAAAGAAGAAATAAGAAGAAGTTGTGAAAGTGTATAAGGATAACATTAAAATATTATCTTAGAATTATTTAGACTACACAAATAATCCAAAAAGAAAAATTAACCATCACTTTATTGGGATAAAATCGATTCTATGATGGGAACTAGTTTCTTAAAAATATTTTTGATATGATCATAGAGTATGAATTGTTATTAAGAACTAGAAATTTTTTTTAAGATCCTATATATTCTATAGAAATCAAGAAATGAATATGTCATTTGAACCCAGTGAAAAAGGGAATGGTTCAAAGAAGAAGAATATAACCAAAAAATTTATATCACATAATAAATGTGTAAAGAATAATCCTATAAAATTATTGAAGTAAATGGGTGTTTGTTACAAGTGAATAGAGAAGGGTCATATAGCTAAAAAATGTATTAGGAAGAAAGATATGATTATTATATAGTTTTAAACTATAATTAAATGAGTCATTATTCAAACTAATGTCTCAAGCATCAAGTGAGTTAACCAAAAAAGAGGCCAAGGGGATATGTCTAAGAATAAACCATCACTACAACTGAGGTTTAAGTTATTAAATATGTATTGTTAGGTATATTAATCATATCCTCAAATTTAGATAATGGTGTATTTGATTATGGTTCTTTTCAATATTTTATATCCTCCATTTTTTCTAAGAAAAATAAATATTTATCTAACACCTTAATAAGGGAGTTTCCGGTCAAAACATTTAGTGGAAATTTCATGGAAACAAGTACATTTCAGTAAGTTCCCATTATGATACAAAAAAATATCCAATTTTCTGAATTTATTATTATAATTATTTTTGATTATGATATAATGATTATTAAGGATTTTACTTAAAAATATGATGAAAAATATACTAAAAATAGAAGAAAATTACGATTCATTATGAATATTTTTAATTATGTATATTTAGATGGGACACTTCATTATCTGGGTAATGTCAAGATCCACACCCAATATCTATTATGCTTTATAATCTTATGGAAAATGAGTAGAAAAAACCTACAGATGGAAAATGTTATCTTAAAATTGAGAATGTATGTATTTTATAAGAATACATTGATATATTTCCTGAGGAATTATCAAGATATCCATCAGATCATGAAATGGTGTTTTCTATTGATTTTATCTCTAATACTAGACCTATATCATGAAATCTATATAGAATGTCCACTGTAGAAATATTGGGGTTAATGAAAAAAATTTAGGAGTTCTATGGTATGGGATTTATACTCCCTTGTGTTTCAAAATGGGGAGAACCAATTATTTTTATTAAGAATAACTATTGATCCATGTGTCTGTGAATTGATTATAAGAAAATCAATGCTATTATGATAAGGAACAACTATAATCTGCCTTACATTGATAAATTATTTGATAAAATTCATGAAGATTAATATTTTTTAAATATTTGACTTAAATATAGGTGTCATCAATTTTGAGTAAAGAAAGAAGATATTATAAAGATATCATTTTTTATGAGGTACGGACATTACAAACTTATATTAATTCTATTTGGATTAACTAATACACCCTTTACATTTATGTATCTAATGAATACAATATTCAAGTAATATCTTGATAATTCTTATGTGGTATTTATTGATAATATTTTGGTATATGATAAAATCTATGAGGACCATGAGAATCAATTATAGATCATTCTTGAGACTCTTATATGAAAGAAGTTATATGGGAAATGTAGCATGTTTGGATTTTTGATTCAAAAAGATTTTTTCATTACCATATTATCCCCATGGAAGAAATCTTATTTGATACTTCAAGGAAAATGGTATTTGAATAATGTACTACACCAATGAACCCAACTAGGATATGTAGTTTCATTGGTTGGGTAGGTTACTAATGGTTATTTTTTCAAAATTTTACTTGATTTTATATTCTATTAACCAAGATTATAACTAAAGGTTTTATGTTTATATATACAATGTCATTTAAATAAAGTCTTGAATAATTTAATAGTAGATTGTTTAAATCTATAATTTTGAATGTACCACCATGAAATGATGGATTTGTGATGTATAGTGATGCATAGAAGAAGGGATTTGATTGTTACCTTACAATGGAATGATAATGTTATTTCATATGAATTAGGGCATCCAAAAACTCATGAATAGAACTATATAACTCATTTTTTATTATTTGTAATCCATAATATTTTATTGGAAGATATAGACAAATCATCTCTATGGTGAAATATTTGAGATATACAGAGATCATAAGATTTTTAAATACATTTTTTTTATAGAAATACCATAATACGAGAAAAAAATAATCACTCAAGCTACTCAAGGATTATTATTTCTCAATACACTTCCACCCGAGGAAGGAAAATAAGCTAGATTATTCTTTAATTTGGAAATATCATGGAGTTAATGAGGATTTATAGGGATCCTATGATCATGGATTTATTAAATATGGATATGGGATATATTAATAAAGGAGAAACATCAATCATTTTTCAAATGATTTATAAACTATATTTATTAGAAAAGATAAAAACCTCTTAGCCTGATAACGATAATTTTGAAAAGAAAATTTAAGCTATGAATGATGGGAAATTGGATGACTTCATATATGAATATTGAATTCCAAAATATGGAAAGTGGTGTTTTTTCCATCTATACATTAGATTAAAAGAAAATTATAAGATGTTTCTCATATCATGAACTTTTATACACACAATGGTAGATCCAAGATATATATGGATTTGAAGGCTAATATATAGTAACCTAGAGAATACATTGAACATATTTCTATTCATATGGATAAATGAGATTACATTACTATATACATTATAATTGGATTACCAAAGACCATTTAAAAGAATAATTCAATATGGGTTATTATTTATCACTTTCCAAGTATAATTATTTCTTTCCTATAAGATAAGATTTACCTCTTGATTTCCTTGAAAAACTCTACATTAATGGAGTTTTAATACTTCATGGTGAACCTATTTCAATTTTTTCTAATTAGGATCCAATATTTACATCTAAATTCAAGAAAATTCTTTAGAAGGATCTTGATGCTGAGCTTCATTTGAGCATAGCCTATCATCCTCAAACTTAGGGCAGTTTAAAACAAATTTTTAAACAATAAAATCCATATTGAGGTCATTCCCGCTTAAATTTCATGGTATGTGGGATCTTTATTTTTATTTGGAAGATTTCTCCTACAATAATAGATTCTATTCAAGTATTAAAATGGTATCTTCTGAAGCATTATATGGAAAACGATGTTGTACTCAAACATTTTTGGATAATTTTGGTGAAAGGAATCTTGTAGATCCACAACTCATTTAGAATAGAATGAAAAAGGTAAAGTTTATTTAGAATCATATTGCAATTTATAAAAAATGAAAAAGAGTTATGAAAAAAATTAAAGGAAATATTTTGAATATCAAGAGAGTGATCATGTTTTATTGAAATTGTCTTCCTAGATGGTTGGTATAAGGTTTCATAAGAAGGAAAAACTGATCCCCTAGTATATCAAACCTTTAGAAATTCTAGAAATATTTGGATTTATGTATTACCGATTGTCACTGAAACCAAGCATCTCTAAATTAAATGTTGTGTTCCATATCTATTTGTTCATGAAGTATATGCCAAACCCAATGCATGTTATCACCATTAAAGAAATAGAACATGAACCTGTTCTATCTTATTATGAATATACTATCCAGACTCTTGACACTAGATAGAAATTATAGAGTAATTATATGAATCAACTTATAAATGTAACATAGAGAAATCATAAAATATAAAATTTAATATGGGAACCTATGGATGTTATAAAGAAGAACTACCCTCATTTTGTTAGAAAATTATATCCACAAAAATTTCAAGGATGAGATTTTTATAAGAGTTAAGAATATAACATCCCATATAATCTTATAATAAATATTTTTCTTTTCTTATTAATATTAATTAATATCATTTTATAGAGTTTTATGTATATTTGTTAATCATTCATTCAAAAGGGAAAAAATATTTTTAAGAAAATTTGGTTTTAAAGGAATGTATGGTTTTATTTAAATTAATTATTTCCAAATTATAGAATTTTAATTTGAAAAATGAATATATTTTTTGAATATAACATTTAAAAATTATCTTAGGGTGAATTTTAATTATTTTTCAAAACAGATTTATTTTTCAATAAATCATGAAAACACTAATTTATATTAAAACTATATTTTTGGTTTTAAGAATATTCAAGGTTTATTTTTTAAAAAATTGTTTCAAATAAAATTATTTTAAGGACCCAGACTTAAACATTACATAATCTAGTAAATTCCATTAGAATTAACTTCTTTACATTCCCAAAGAAATTTTTGATTTAGGGTTTTACAGAGTTATGAAATAATTCATACATATCATACCATAAGCATACAAATTGGGTACTATTAAAATATTATCCTTTTCTTCCATAATACAAAACATTTTACTTAAATCATGAAATTGTTTATTGAAAATACTTAATAACATTCATCATGAATTCAACTTATCTCTTGACCATACTTTAACCCTATGAAAAACATTTTAAAACTTGGTATGAGCGCAAAAATCTCAATAAGGGATATAAAAATAAGGGAAAAAACCATTAGTACATGAATTCTTATAGACACACAAAATCATTTTCATAAAGACATACTTCTCACCCAATAAGTATCCTATAGTTACTTTGTGAAAAGAAGATATTTCCATAAAACATAGAAAACATAAATAATAACATAAAGGTAACTTGGGGGAATTAATTACTTAATATTGTAACCCTCATGGTTACCTTATGATTTGTAACCCTTAAGGCCACCTTATAATGTAACCCTCACAGCTACCTTATAGTGTAACCATCACAGTTACACTTGGAGTAACCATACATCCGACCTCCAACTTAAACATAACCAATTAATTAAAGGGAGATATAGGTACTACACTTAATCATAAAAAATTTCTAAGAATGATAAATTAATCATAAAACAATATTAATTATATCATATAAATCATTCCCTTTTAAAAAGAAAAGAAATTAAAAGAGGATTTTTAAGGAAAAGTCCTCGAAAAATATCATATATTTGAAGTGGGAATTGATAAAAAGTATGGAATATATGTATAAACTATAAATACACATAATAAAACATAATAAATAAAAATTTATTTCATAAATAAGCTTAGTACTACATTATCAATGAATTAGAAGGTTAACCCAAAGAATCGAAATTGGGTTAAAAATTCCCTTACCTCAGGTTCGTATTACATAAACCGTGTTCAATACCCCTGTATAATGGTCTAAATAGTTTTTTAAATATATTAATAAACCATATTCATATTTATAATTAATTATATTATATTCTCATAACATCTTTCTATCCATTTATTAATAATATTTTGTTATTTTATTGTTTTGGGTTCATTTATTTCATGATTTCCATTGTTGGTTTATTATGGATTTTCTTGTTGGTTGGGAGAAAAAATCCATAATTAAAATTAAAAGTTATTAATTAACATACATAATATTAAATTTTATTATATATCATTTATTTTTTAAGGAATTATGATGAATAATTAGATAAAACATTAGTGATGAACTCTAGTTTATTTTGGTGAATTTTAATCATTATGAACCACTTCGGTTTTATTAAATAATTTTATGTAAAAACACTAGTTCTAGAACATAATATAAAATATGATATATATAATGAAATATTATTTAACCATATTAATATTTATATTAATATCCTTGAAGGTGTTAATAGAAATTGAAAACACATCATCCACGATGTCGGTAAATCGACACATGATAGATGACGTTTTCATAAATGGGATAGGAGAAGAAGTATGATAATGAATTTTTCTATAAACATTATAAAATTTAAGTATATAGATGATTATATATTTTTCATGTCTCTTGTATAAGGTGATGTTACGAAATTATAATGAAAGAAAAATAATTGAAATGAAAAGAAAATAAAATGAAAGAGGTTTTTTGCCTCTTGAACTCTCTTTCTTGATAACCTCTTTAAGGCCAGTGGTTTTGGAATTTTGGTGAGACCAGTAGGACTTGTAAATAGAGAAGATGATTGGGAAGGTATTTGGACTAAAATTAATTAATCTAAAAGGATTTGAGGTGTAAGGGTAAGAGGTGGTAAGATGAGGTATTTATAGTGGAGGAGAGGGGTATTTTCTCATTATTATAATTATTAGTTTATTAATTTGGATCAAGAATATGAATAGTTTGAGAATTATCAATAAAATATAATTAAATAATGAAGTAAAATTCAAGATTTTGTTCTTACATATTTCTTACATCATCTATGACTCAATAAATCATGTATTTATCTTATATCGTAAATTACCTTATTTCACTATTCACCAAAAATTCAAGTATATCATAAAAATATAAAAAATTCACCCCAAAAAATTTTCTATGTATAGAATTAAAAAAAGAACTCAGCTTTTTGAAAATAATTTTCTAAATTAGATAAATATTATTTTTAAATATAAATAACAATTTATTCGAAAAATAACAGTTTTAAAACTATAATGGATTTTATAAAACTTTGAAAAATTAATTAAAGTCTCATAAAATTATCTTATAATCACAAGACAAGAAAATAATAATTTATTCATATATTTTATGGAAATATATTTTATTTTATATCATTATATTAATTATAAATTTGTAATTAAATATTTTTGACTCATAATAATACAAACACTTAATTTATAATTTTCAAAAATAAATATTTACTTTTTCAATCATATAAATATAACATGTTTTTTATTATAGGATGGATAAATTTTATTTATAATTTAAGAGGTTAGGTTACAATTCTATTTTCCATTTTACTATTCCTAATGGTCATGTTACAATTCCTAAGGAAAATTTACTATTCAATCATTATAATGAACATAATTTCTCTAAATGAAACTTATTTGTTATGCATTTATAATTAATTTAACTATTTAATTCCAAAATTAAAACAATTTTTTATTTAATTACCTGGGTCGTTATAATCTCTCCACCTTTTGGATATTAATTCCTCTTAATTTTTATTTTCTTATTAAACAAGTGAGGTCACCTTTCCCTCATAGAATTTTCAAATTCCCATATTTCTTATTAAACCATGTGGTTTCTCAACAAAAAATTAACATGGGGAATAACCTTATTCCATGATACATTCTCTTTAAGATTAAGAAACTAAACAAGATTTTACTTATAAGAAAGTTTATTTTAAAATTGAACTACATCTAGGATAAAAACATTAGATGAATCTGGCACATACTTTATCATCATAGAAACATGAAAAACATTATGTAGAAAATATATAATTGAAGGAAAAGCTACTTGGTAGGCGACTGGTACAAATTTCTCTAGGATTTCATAAGATCCAAAAGAAAATTCATTCATCCTATTATATGCATACCTTTTCTACCGACCCTTAACTTTATTCATGGGTTGTTGGATCATCTTTATTTTCTCAGTTTCTTTGTGTACTAATTTTTGTCCCATAAACTTCCTTTTCCTGAATTCATCCCAAAAATGATGTATTTCGACATCGATTCCCATATAATGCCTCAAAATGTGTAATATATATACCATAATGAAAACTGTTATTATAAGAAAAATCAACTAAAGAAATATAATGATCCCAATATCCATGTTAATCTATTTATGAAGCTAGAAGAATGTCTTCCAAGGTCTAAATTGTCCAAAGTTTTTTTACAATGTTCCTAAGAAAAGAAATCTACCACAAAAAAATCACATTTTCTAAATTTTCCCAATTACTTATTTCTTTGAGAGTTTTCAAAATAATCCTTAAATGTTTTTCATGATCATCATAAATTTTAGAGAAGGTAAAAATATCATCAATAAAAATAATAATTAATTTATCCAAATATCCACATAATATTATATTCATAAGATCCATGAATAAAGAAGGGGAATTTTTCAAACCAAAGAGCATAATAACAAACCCATAATTCCTATATCTAGTATGGAAATCTATTTTTGGGATGTCATCCACGTTCACCTTCATCTAATAGTACTTGTTTCTCAAGTCAATCTTGGAAAAATACTAAGCTCCTTGGAGCTGATAAAACAATTCATCGATATGGGGAAATTTAGACTTATTATTAACAGTAATGTTATTCAATGATCTATAATAAATAAAAATACTCATAAAAAAATCATTCTTTTTAATAAACAAAATAAAAGCACCCCATGGTGAAGTTCTAGGATGGATGAAGCCTTTATTAAGAAACTAATGCAACTGATTTTTTAATTAAAGAAGTCACACTTGAGCCATTCGATAAGGGGGTTTTGAAATTGGATTAGCATTAGGAACTAAGTCAACAGAAAATTAAACTTCCTAATAAGGTATAACACTAGGAAACTCATAAAAAAAACATCCAGGTATTCATTTACCACTAGTACATCATTAATTAGAATAATTCCCTTATTTACAACAATATGAGAAGGAAAACATTCATTTCCATATTTTAACAATTTCTCAGCTTCCTAATATATTATCAATTATATGGGTTCATTATTATATACTAGCTGAAACTGTTTCTAAAAAAAACAACTTCTTTATCTCTATAATCAATCATAACATGATAAAAATAAATCTAATCGATAACCAGAATGATATAAAAATATAATAAAGGTAAAACAATAAGGTTTCAAGTAATTTATTTCCATATAAAACAATAGACACACTCTTATAATTCCTTTTTTCTATAATATTTACTCATACTATTTTAACCATAAGTTCTAGTCTCATTTCTTGGGGTGATATTTCTAATTTAACAAAAAAATTCAGAAATAATAGAATGTGTATACCCTATATCAAACTAGACATTATAAAAAACTAAGTAAACAAAAAAGAACTTGATACCACTTCATTGGACGAACCAAAATCTACTGACATGGTCACAAAGGATCTTACTACACCTCTATTCTTATAATTTGGCTGCTTTCTATCATTCAGGTCATTCTTTAGGCATGTATTTTCACAATGACCTATATCACCACAATTAAAACACATTAGAGTTTTCTTATCAAAAGAAATCTTAAGATTATTTTCATTGTATTCTTGGTCCATATTTCCACACTTACCACATTGAAAATATTTCCCATATTTGTTAAGGCATTCCCCAAAGTGTTTTTTTACCACACTTTTTCACAAAATGCAAACAAAAATTTATTACCCTAAGATTTATTTGATTTATTATTACCCATTTATTTCCATCTAGACTTCTTCATACTCTTATTTTCAAAGTACACATGATCATCATCAAACTCCATTTCTACCCTCTTTGCACATCATATGACTTTCTCATAACATTTAAATTCTCGGGAGGCCAATGCCCTTCAGTATCTTCACTTTAATCCTAAGTAAAAATGATTTATTTTAATATTAAGATCCATAATAAGATTTGGAGCATATTTTACCAATTGGGTGAAGGTATCTCTATACATGTCCACTGAATCTTCCTCCCATTGTTTCAATTCATGGAATTAATTTTTCATCCTAAGTTGAACCACCTTAGTAAAAAAAATTCAAGGTAAATATTTTTATATTAATCCCAATCCAAGGAATAAATCTCCTCACTAACCCAGATATTCTTGACCATTGAACACCATTGGTTATCTTAACCTTCAAAATGATAAATGGAAAGACTAAACATTCGACTATATAAACACCCCATAATATAGAATATCTTTTCAAGGGATTTAATCCACCCTTCATCAGCTACTGGGTCAGAATATCCACTGAAAGAATGAGTGTGTTTCCTCATAAAATGTTCCACTATCATCATGTTACGTTATGGTAGCTCTGGTTTTTATCTCACATCGATTCCTCCAATATTTATATCCTGCATCAGCTAATACATTACCATCACAAGCTATTTGGTTCCAATTCTCACCAATCCTGATTGTGGATTTGGAGAGATATCAGCCTCTCAGTTCCATCCAACTTCAGCTTCCCTATTTCTTATTTAAAAAATTATTCTAAACATACATATCTTAAATGAAGTTACATGGTAATATTAAAATTATATATCAGTTCAATATAAGGTAAAAATCATTTATGGTATTCTATTAATTTCATCCTAGCCCCTAATGTTATTTAAGTCATTCTCTGGTACCAACTATAAGGACTTGACTATAAAAATTACATAATCTCATAAATTCCTTTAGAATTCACTTCATTACATTACCAAATATATTTTTAGTTTAGTGTTTTAGTTAGTTATGAAAGAATTAATACATATCAACCTATAAGCTTACAAAGTGGGCACTACTAAAACAATATCCATTTCTTCCCTAATACAAAACATTTTAATAAGAACATGGAATATTTTAATGAAAATTATTTACAACATTCATATTGGATTATACTTTTTTATTAACCATATTTAATCCCCATGAAAAATATTTTAAAACTTGGGATGAGAACAAAAATATCATTTAGGGATAAAAAATTAAGGAGAGAAGTAAGTACATGAATGCTTATGAACATATGAACTCATCTTCACAAATACATAATTCTCACCCAATATTTATCATATAGTTACTTTGTGAAAACATTATATTTTCATAAAATATATAAAAACATAAATAATACGATAAAAGTAACTTAAGAAATTACTTAATTAAAATTTTACCTTTCATCGATACCTTATGATTTGTAACCCTTATTTCTACCTTAAAATGTAACCCTACCTGGCTACCTTATGGTGTAACCATCACAATTACAAGTGGAGTAAAAATATAGCTGAACTCTAAATTAAACATACCAATTTCTTTGTATTGAGATATAGGTCCCACCCTTAATCATAAAAAATTCCCATGAATGAGAACATAATTGTAAAACAAGATTACATACATCATATAAATCACTCCCTTTAAAAAAGAAAATAAATTGAAATCAAATTTTTTAAGAAAACTCCCTTATAAATATCATATATTTGAATATATAATTGATAAAAAAGAATGGAAAATATTTATACACTATAAATCCACATAATAAAACATATTATAATAAAAATTTATTTGACAAGTAAACTTAGTACCACATTATCAATAAAGTAGAAGGTTAACCTGAAGAATGGAAATTGAGTTAAGAATTCCCTTACCTTGGCTTCGCCTTACTTCAAACATGTTCAAACCTATTGTTTAATGGTTTAAAAAGTGTTATTAATATATTAGAGAACCATATTAATATTTATAATTACTTATATGATATTATCATAACATTTTTCTATCCATATATTAATAATATTTTGGTATTTCATTGTTTTGGGTGCATTTATTTCATGGTTTCCATGGTTGGTTTATTATGGATTTTCATGTCATAAGGGGGAAAAATACAGAATTTAAATTACATGTTATTAATGAACATAATTTTTTTTAAATGTAGTTATATATAATTTTAGTTATATGTAATGAGGATGAATCATTATATTAAACATTAGTGATGAACGTTAGTATCTTTTGGTGAATTCTAATCATTACGAACCACTTCAGTGTTATTAATTAATATTATGTATAAATAATGGTCATAAAAAATAATATAAAATAAAATATTTATAAATAAATATTATTTAAATTATTAATGGTTTTATAACCATCCATGAAGGTGGTAGTAGAAATTGAAAACACATCATCCACGATGTCGGTAAATCGACACATCACGTATGATGTTTTTATTTTTAGAATAAGAGAGAGAGAGAGGAAGAACTATGATGATCAATTTTCCCATAAAAATGATAAAATTATAGTATATAAGATATTGGAGTTTTCATTAATCTTAGATAAGGGCAGGTGATGAGATTATAAGAAAAGAAAATGAAATGAAAAGAAAAGAAAAGAAAATGAAAGAGGATTTTTACCTCCTAAACTCTCTTCCTTGAGAACCTCCTTAAGGCCCTTGGTTTTGGATTTTTGGTGAGACCGGTAGGTCCTAGAAGTTGGAAAGAGTCTTGGGAACGTATTTGGGTTGAAATTAATCCAGAAACAATTATTTGAGGTGTGATGGGAAGAGGTGATGAAGGGAGGTATTTATATTGGAAGAGATGAGTGTTTTCCCATTATTATATTCATTAGTTTATTAATTTGGATCAAGACTACAAATAGTTTGATAATTATCATAAAATATGATAAAATAGAGAGGTACTGTAGGATATTTTGGGCTTATATTATCCTTACATCATCTATGACTCAATAAATCATTTATTTATCTTATATCGTGAATTACTATATTTCACTATTCCCAAAAAATTTATGTATTTCAGAAAAATCATAAAAATTTACACTAACCATTTTTCGATGTGTAGAATTAAAAAATGAACTAAATTTTTTGAAAATAATTTTTTAAATATGATAAATTTAATTTTTAATTAAAATTATAATTTATTCAAAAAATACCAGTTTTAAAACTACAACTGATTTTATAACACTTTGAAAATTTAATTAAAATATTATAAAATTATCATATAATAATATGAAAAAAAATAATTTATAAATGTATTTTACAAAAAAATATTTTCTTGTAAATCGTTATATTAATTATAAAATTGTAATTAAATATTTATCACTCACAAAATACTGACACTTAATTTATAATTTTCAAAAAATATATTTACTTGTTCAATGATATAAATGTATCATATTTTCACTTATAAGATGGAAAATTTTTATTTATAATTTATTAGGTGAGGCTAAAATTATATTTTCCATATTACTATTCCTACGGACAAGTCATTATTCCATTAGTTTAATGTCTATAATTTCTATAAATACCACTTATTCATTATACATTTGTAATGAATTTAACTGTTTAATTAAAAAATAAAAAATATTATATAAGTACGTGGTTCATTAATTTTTTTTTCAATAATAATATCTAAAATAATATTACAATATTTTTAATTATTTTTATTATTTATTTTTATATAAAATCATTTTCATACTTAAAATATAATTTTCTAAAAAATAGTTTTTATTGCATTTTTCGAGTTTAATTTTAAATTAAACCATTCAACATATTTGAATTGAATTTAATAAAATGGATTCCATATTTTTAATAACCATAATTAATATTAGATAATTATTTCCACTTAAGTTTTTGTGATGATGAATCATAAAAGAAAATAATTTTTTTACCATAGTTGATGATAAAACTAGTTTACCTAGCATTTAAACTATTGGGATAAGGGTAAATATTACCTAGAAACTTGTATAATTTCTATTTACTATAAATATTTATACCCTATATAATTTATTATTCCCAAATTTTCCATTTTTTAGCCATTTTTATTGAGTTAAACATTAATATATTTTATTGTTTTTAAAAATCCCTTGTGTGTCCTCTTCCCCACTTACAAAAGGTCACCCCTCTCATCTCCTCCACACACACCAAAGGCCTTTTATATCAACTAATACCTACCAAAATACTGTCCTTATATCCCTCCCCAATACCTATAGTCTCTATTTTTATCATAAAACCATCACAGGGTGGATTTAAGAATAATCCTAAAGAGGTTGTATTAAAAAGAGATATAGTTCTTACACAAGAATTTTCATATCATTTCTTATTCTACATTCTTAACATATTATTAAAATATTCTAAAATAATTTTAAAACTATATTCCATATACTTATATGTTATTATGTTAATGGAATAACCTAAATCCATCTCCTCTTATATCAAATGTGAAATTAAAATATCATTCGTGTGTATGGTGAACTACCGCCTTGTGAACCAATGTTATTTGTTTCTCATTACGAACTCTCATAGGTGGTTATAAATATGGATCTATTGTATATGTATTATATTTATGAAATATTTTTCATTCTTTAAAATTAATACAGTTTATATTTTTCCCACATTTATATTCATTGAAAAAGGATAACATCATCATATGCACGTGTGGACTACCACCTTCATGAAGAGATCTGATTCATTTTTCACCATTAAATCACATGGATTTTATATATAATCTTATTCAAATTAATAATATGGTATATATAATATAATTATATTTCTTGAAAGATAAAAAAATACTTACCATATTTCTAACAAGATCATTGAAAAATGGAAACATTACTCATGTGTATCAATGACATACCATCTCCCTGACTGTAACATAGTTGATTTTTCACAAACATCTCTCATGATTGGATTAAAATGTATAATTTATGTATAAAATGATAATTATTCTTTAAATTATGTAACAATGACCTCTTTTACTATAGTCAACCTATCAAAGTCATTTTGGACATTTGAAATGCATATCATCAAAAAATCTAACATGAAATTAATTGATTATGCAATTAAATATAACATGGTGATAAAAAAAATAAAATGATAATAAACTATAAAAAGTTTCTTAGTAATTTAAATAATTAACATAATTTTACTATTCGTTAAGACAGAGAATATATGTGAAAATTAAGACATGAGGTATGAAATTTCATTTCAATTTCCACTCTATTCAGACATTCATGGTATTATAAACTTATTTACTTTTATTTCCCATATAAACTACCCATTTTTTGTATTTAACATTAATATATTTTTATTCATTATTATTAATTATTAAGTTCAAGTAAATCTTTGAATATGAATTTTTAATAGAAAATTCAACCTTATTTTTCTTTTTGATCAGGTATATTTTTCTTTCATGTCCATATTTTCCATAATTATTTTCAAAAGGTGGTTTTTATTACTCAAATTATTTATTATGGAAATTTTATTTGATTTTTGGATTTCTTTTCATGATTTTAAATAAGTAGTTCTATTTTTTTTCTACAAGGTTCATTTTCAACATTTTTTATAAAAAACATAAAAGGTATGTTTTTTAATGTATATGATGTTAATGAACTTTATTACCACCATAACACTTTTAAAACCTTTAACATTTTATAAAACATTTAAATGATTTAGAAAAGAATAATATTTATGAAAACTTATATTAATTGTTTTGTTTCCATTCCTTAAAATGTCAAATTTTAATATAAAATATACTTTTATGATGGTCATATTTCATCTAATGATTAATTTTTAGTCATTAACTTTAACTTGAAGTATTTAATTTCTTATGATTGTTGGATTTTATAATTATCTTTAGTATCAATATTATTTACCATTAATATTATTATTTATTGAACTATATATCATTTTTACATTCATTGTTTTACCATGATTGTTATTTTATCAACCATGTAAAACATAAAAACTTCTTATTCATTACTCAAAATGGATATTTATTGATAAATGATATTGTTTATGAATTAATTTTATCATTTATTATATAAGGAATGAATTGTACTTGACATAATTTGTGGGACCTATTATAGATATTCCCTCGATTCATCAAAAAGTATTATGAGTCAAATCAGTTGGATAACCTTATTTAAATTGATTTTTAGTGATTTCCATTCCATAATTTAATACATATTGCTGATGAGAATGATATCATGATTTCTGAGATCATGACATACAATATCAATCATTTCCTACATTTATAATTTAGTTATTTTTCCATGATTTTTTTTTCATATTATCCCTTAATGCATTTCATTATCATGTTATTTATTAAATGACATGGGTATTTAGTTATTTTTAATTTCATATTTATTATCCCTAATTGATTTATGATATCTTCAACTGTATATAACACTTAATCTCACCCATTTTTTCTATTTCCCTATGATATGAAGAATGATATGATTAATAATATCAAGGATGTAACAATTTTTTATTCTAGGTATTACTTATTTCAAATATAATATGGGAATCATGTATATATATGATTCTTAAAAAATACTAAATCGATTGGCCCTTTGGGGTGAGATCATTTGTATCTTTTACCAATTTTAAAAAGTATACAATGGATATGGGTTACTAGTGTTGGGGTTATTATAGGTTCTTTCAAAAACATTCATAAAATAACAACACCTTTTGTCCATTCACCAAAAATAGAAGCTTTGAATATTCTCCATTAATATAAACTGTAGTAAATTCAAAAGTATTAGCTAATATATATGGTCCATTCAGTATATAAGTTAGTTTACTAGGCATGAGCTTCATCCTTAAGAAGAATAGTAACACTTTTATACAACATAAATTGTTATTTTTTAAATGATATTTCCATTAAAATATTTTGACTTATGATTATATAGAATTGAATTATTATAATATTCCATTATCAGTTATTCATGTTCAATCAACTATAGCTTCTTTTTTTCCTCGACATTTCCAAACTATAGGTTTACTATCAACACAACCCAATTAGCCTAGTATTTTTAAATCAATAAGAAATTTACAATTGTTTCCATAAACAGTTCTATAAGGGGTTTTTTAGGATGTTCTATTATTCCATAATGTATCCTCTATATTCTTAATCTAGTCTGTCTAGGTAAGTTTTAATGCCTTCTACAGGATCGAATTTCACTCTCTATTGGATGGATTCTCTTGGAGGTTCATCTCACTTCGCTGGACGGTTGGGCGAACTTCGTCTGAAGTTTGCTGATGGGAGGATTTGGGCTGGTGTCGATGGTCACACCGGTGGATGTTTGAGGAGGCTGGCTTGGAGATTTGGTCTGCTTGTCTGATTTTTGTGCCTTGGTTCATGGTTTCTTGGCCTTGTTTTTGTTGTTTGAATGTGATGAAGTGATGAAAGGTGAAGTGGTGTCGTGGTGTTTTGATGGTGTGGTGTGGCAATGTTGTGATGTTTGGTTTCTCACTTTTTCCTTAAAAGTGTTTGCATAATAAAAAATTTAATTTTCAGTCAGAACACATTTGGTTTCCCATTTCTCAATGGGTGGTATGCAAATGAGTTTAATTATTCATGCCATATTTCTTCTTTAATGCTTCTATATTTTTGTTGTAGAAGAGTGTTCCTTGGTTACAGATTATTTCATAGGGTAATTAAAACCTAAAAAAAATTATTTCAAAAATTTGATGAGAACCTTAGATTCATTACTTATTATTGATTTTTCCAAGGTATAATTTGAAGCATAGTATTATGGTAGGGATATATATTTATATATGGAAATATAAATGATATAAGAAATGGGACCATGAAATCTAATACCTATACATCAAATATTCCATTGCAAATAAAATTATTTTAAGAAATTTCATGTCTTTTTTGAAATTACACAAGTAAAATAGAAGTTTAGAAAGGTTTAAAAAAATACTCAAGTCATTAAAATTTGAAATAAAAAACAATCTTTCCTATGAATCCTTAATAATAGTTCTCTAATGCTAAAAATAGAATCCACATTCATGTGTATGACCAAATATAAGCACAATTTTTATTTCATTCTTATAGATTCTTCTCCTAATTAATTGGTTATTAAAAATATCTAATAAATATAGATCTTCCCATAGCTAATACTTTGACTCATATTTTAATTTAGTTGTTTGATTATTGTTAAGGAAGGGAGGTACTATTTCTATGAATAAAAAATTGATCAGATCAATATTCCATGGTACTTTAGTGGGTTTATATAGTTTCTCATTAGGGAATCAAAAATCTATGTTCATCTCAGTGGTTGGTTCTACCTCACAGAATTAGGCAATCCACTCAAGTGGTTTGAAACCATATTTTCAAAAACTTTCTTTTCCTTGATTTCCATGTCAAACTATAACATTATCATTCATAGTTTTTCATTAGACTTCTTGATCAGATATCTCAGTAATAGATGATTAGAGTAAATAGTTATTTTATATCTTAACAGATAATTCCAATATTTCTCTAAAGACAAAAAATTAGTAATAAATATTTTTATACAATTATGTTATTTATTTTGGTTATTTCTAGGTTATGAGATGTTCAGACTACCAATTTTAATTTCCCACTAACATTTTTGGATTTTATAACTCCAATAGTTTTATTGGAGACATTAGGCCATATCTCATATGGGAAATTTACTATGGTGAGAGGATTATGGGGATATTATTAGACCATATATTATCTTATAAAATGATATCTGACATAAATCATCAAATAAAAAGGCTAACTATTTATTATATAACATAGTTAGGGATAACTAAAATTTTCTAACATCTAACAGTGCCCTAAAAATGACAGCATATTCCTCATAGTGGTAAGATATGGAAATATAAAAGTCAACTGAATTTTGGACTTATCTACTTCAATCCCATTCTTAGAAATTGTGTGGCCTAAAACATTCCATTTTTCTACTATAAAATGATTTTTTTTCAAAATTTGAAATCATTTTTTCTCAATTAATTGTATTAGAAATTTTTTTATACTCTCAAGAGAGATTTCAAAACATGTTCTATATATAGTGAAATCTCCCAGGAATACCTCTAATAAGATCTCAATAAAGTCAAAAAATTACTTAACATGGATAATTGAATAGTAATATTAGAGTTTTAAAAACTGAAGAGTATCCTTCCATAGGATAACATACTGAAGTGACATGTTAATTTGGTTTTGAAATAGTATTATGGATCTATTAGAACCTAAAATTACCCCAAAATACCATAAAGGAAATAGTTATAACCTATCCTTACTGGTATCACTAGAATTTAGTCTAAAAATGGAATTTGGAAGTTATATTTTCATGTCACGTGATTCAATTTTTGGTAGTTAACATATATTTTCTAGCTATTTTGAATTATAGTGGGAACTAAAACATTATTATCATTTTTTATAATTTTATACCTGTTTTTATTTGGAATAAGTTTAATGGGATCCACCCTTTGGGAGTTACAAATGGTCTAAATGATTCCAAATCCTATTATAAATTCTATATCCTTTTTAAAACTTTTAGGAGGGTTGGGTTGAACCTCCATTAGGGTTGTCTCACCAATTTAGATTCAAATTATAATAGAATCATATATATATATATATGGTAGGGATTATACTTATAATTTCTCATATGATATAGCCTATGGCCTTAAGGTTAAGGGTTAAGGTTTATAGATGTGTCAGTTTTTGATTAGGTTTTAATTTTTTTTGAAATTATTACATGCAGTTTCTCATTTCCATTTAAATAAACATATTTCAAAGTTAATTCCTATAGCTTCTATCAAAGTTAATTGGGGTTTAAAATACTATTTTCAACTCACTATTATCCATGTAAGCATTTTACACATTTATATTATATGTTACATTATTGGTTTTTAGTAATTCATTAAAATAAAATTTATTAATTTCATCAAATTGATTAGTTTATAATACATATTTTGGATTAAGTTTATTTTGGAAAATAAATTCATTAGAAAAATTACATTTTTTGAAACCATATCCTAAATGAATTATGTCATTGAAAATTTTAATCTACTCTTTCAAAAAACAAGGAAAGTAAAAAATGGTTCAATTTAAAAATATATTGTTCTTTATGAGGATTTTTCATTGAATCAATAATATTAAAGTTTACTAACATTTCTCCCAAATTCATTGATTGTTTCTCTTTAAGAATATTAATTATTTTCATAGAATTATTTAATAATGGGATACTTAGAATAATAGGGTTGAGTTTTACCTATTTATTACTCTTTTTTTGAATATAAAAGTTGGCATAGAACATAAATCATTATACACAACCCAAAAAATTCTCTAAAACCCCAACAAATTAGACAACGATTCAATTGTATAACTACAAACCACTCTAGTGGTTTTGATCTCTCTTATTTTTATAGAATAATAAATAGAGTAAGATGTTATATTGATAGATTCTCCCAAATCACACAGTGCAATGGAAAATGTGAGATCTATTATTGTGAAAGAGATAGTGAATATAAATGGGTGTAAGAATTTAATAGGTATTTTTGGGGTGAAAAGGGAAGATACATTAATACCTAAACATACCTTTTCATAATATTATAATCTCCTCCTTTTGGTACAGATATGTTTGATAAATTTTATATAACATGGTATTTTTCGAATGTCTTCTAGCAATGGAATGTTGGGTTATACCATATTTAATATCTCTATAATTTCTTATTTTAGTGCGTATCAATTAATTATATTGGGAGATTTTACTCTATAAGGGAAGGGAGGTTGGGGTGGATGGGGGTCCTCTATCTTGTCATTTCCCTTACCCTTTTTAAATAAGGTTGTTTCCACTAATAATTCTTTTTGCGGTTTCTTATCAGTGATATATTATTCAGTTTAATATGTTTTCCACTTACGAATTCATCTTAATATGAGAGTTATTCAATGGTATTTGGTTATTTTACACCCCATAATTAAATTAATATAAAATTTCTTTTAGGGTTAGGAATTGATTAAGTAAGAATCTTACCCGAACACTAATTTTTTTTATAAAATCATTAATTGAAGACGTGATATAACTGTAATATCTTATAATATCATTTATATTTGATCAATGAGATCTAAGAGTATTCTGCTCAGTAGTGTGAGACTCCACAAGTTATATCAGGAAATCCTTCATGAAAGGTTCTTGATTATGTCATTATTTATTTTTTATTAAGGGTTTTGATTTGATTATTTGGAAGGATGGTGGTCAAATGATAATCTAGAATGATGGTGGTTGAATGTTATTTTGGAAGGCTTTACTTTATTTTTATTTGTTTCCATCTCCAAATTGAGGTTTAGAATAATATTTGAGTAATTGATTTCTTACTGATATCATTTTTTATTGACTTTAGTACATGAAATCATATAATTCAATTCCTTGAACTTGAGGGAAGCCAATAGTATAATGGCCTTGATAGAATCAATGTTGGAAGACTATTGGAGGTGTTATTGGTGTTGTTTTATATAACTTATTCATATTTAGTTGTCTCACATAATAGGTTTTATAATCAATTTTATTTTCAAGTAAAGGTGAGTTGGAATGTTTTAACTAATGCACTACTTTTGTTGTATTCCTTGTACCAAATTGTAATGATTTTATGGAATTCATTTTTATTAGTTATCTGACATCAATGATCAAATTTTTAATTTTTTCTCTAATATAAGAATCATCAAATAAGTTTTGGTAAATTTCCATCAATCCTTTGTAATTTAATACTAAAAAATGACATCATTAAAATTTTTGGTGGGGGAATAACATTGCTGGAGGCATGGATATTTTCTAGATTTCATGGAGGGTTACTCCACTAGCTGACTAGATACCATAAGCTTATTTCCTCAGATGTGTACTGATTGAGGAAATAAATTATTTTTGAAGGAATTCCTTCTACAACTCATCTCATTTGGTGGATTCTCTAGGATAGAGGTTTTAGAGACAATACTTTGATGCTCCTTTAAGATAGAATAAAAATACCTCCTAGGTGATGTGATCTTTTGAGACACATCTTTGATTGAAATTACTATAAACATTTTAAAACTATTTTAGATGTCAGTTAGGATCTTATCATACCATGCCATGAATCTTTGGTAGGGGTTATATCATTCTTATTCTAATTTTAAAATCCCTTTTGATATTTATTTGTAACTATTGGTTATTATTGTAAAAGTTTCGTTCATAATGTTATATCCTAGAATAATTTATTTTTGATAAATTTCCAAGAATATTTTCATATCCAATAGAAACCCTATTAGAATAAGTTGAAGAGAATAGATATTTATTCAATATAATGATGATGAACTCCCATTATTCTTACTTAGTTATTTTAATTTTTTGAATTCTTTCCAGGATTTTTTATTCATCCTCTAGAAGAAAACCAACGAGGTAATTTGAATTAAACATAGCCATGTGTTTTAGAATTTCAATTAAAATTAATATACAACACTTTCTTCCTTTGAAATGGTTCCTAGTTGATGAATGGTCTATCACGAGGCTACTATAAACATAATTTTTGAACCCAAATTAAATGTAGGAATATTGTAATCATGTTTTCTCTAGATATGACATTGTCTTCATATGTTATTATATTTTTTAATAAGATTAGTTTTTTAAATGAATAATAGAATTTGATTGGATTAAATTCAGTTTTTAAAAAAATTCCTAACCTTGTATATCATATCTCCTCCCATTAAATCATTATTTAATTCTTTTACTTCTCTATTTTATTTCTAACCAAGTAAAAACTCACTTGATTATCCTATCATAGAAGTTTTATATTTAATAATAGAGTATAACAATCATGTATCCCATAATATCAACTATCTCAAGGATTAAAGACCTTCAATCATCCTCTGGTCATCCCACTGCTCATGATCACATGAAGTCGAGAGAACCCAAGTTTATTATGTGTGAAATACAATGCATATAGAATATTAAGTCAAGATGTATAGAAATAAGGAGATATCATAATGTATAACTAATTATAAAAATTCCATTAATATAAATAAAATATATATTCATTTAATATGTGTAATTCATCAATAAGTGAATGGGGAGTCTCTTAGGATTAGCCACTAAGGTATTAGTGTTCCATCATAGGATTTATTACATCGTAATTAATATAATTCAAGGAAAACATGTAAACTCTAGATTGATTTTTTTTAGAAAACTACCCCCATACTAGTGAATAATTCCCCAATTTATAGGATAATTATCAGAGGACCTTTGTACCATGTAATCTTCTCTCACATTCATGGAATTAATCCTTTTACCTTCTTTAACAATTTCAATTCCATTGAAATATTCCTCCGATATTCATTGAATTATCATTTCTCATATGCTATACTAATGTCTAGCTTGATGTTTTTGATGGATTTAGTTGAGATTATATTGAATCATCCATACGATTCATACTTCTCCAATGATCATACTTTTTACACATTTTAGAATAATCAAAGCGTAAATTTTTTAGTGCATTACATAAAAATTAGAAATAAAAAAAATCAGGTTGAGAAAGGGAGATGATGCTTGTACTAGGTGGATTTTACTTTTAAATATTTGGATTCAATGAAACACACATGGGCCTAAGTTAGAGGAAATATCAATTGGTCCTGACCATAACACTTTGAATTGATTTGGATGTGCATCTTCTTGTAAAAATGGAATATTCTTTAAGTCTTACAATGACCGGAAAAGCCTTAAAACAGATGGAAAATATATATAATAGAATCCAAAGGCATAAAAACTCCAAGAAAAGACCTATGATTGGTCTATTATTTTTTCAATTTTACGATCAGGGGAAATGAATTTCGAATAGTTTTAGATTCTTAAACACATCCTAGAAAAGCCTTTCATTCAACCCAGAAAACCTTACATTTCATCCTTAGTTATTATTTTTAGAAACCAGAAAAATGAAATCTCTCACTATTATATTTATCATATTATGTATAGAATGAAATAAAAATTAAATTTCTTGATATAATAAAATTCAATATGATATTTTATCATTAAAATCAACATTTTAATCAAGAAAAATTTATTTATAAAATTCATATAAAAATGAATAATTTACAATAAGACCTATATATTAAACATGTAATAAGGGATCTTAATCAGTGATATATAGATAAAATTTTCAATTAAAATATAATTTCATCAATCTTATCTTTTAAAATCATCAAATTAGGGTTTAAATTGTATTATTCTAGTTATTAGATCAAAATCATGTTGATTATTTTGTTTTAATAGAATGTTATTATTATTAATGTTAGATGTATAAAAATCTCTAACAAGCCTATTAAATTGAGTCTAATTATAATTAATATCCTTTTGTTTTATGGTATCTATAGTATAAGAATTAGAAGAGGATGGATATTCTATCAATGTGATTGTGACAAACTCTCTTTCTATATAATCCATGATTCTTATATTCCAAAATCTATCTAGTGAAGTTATTTTAACATTTTAATCAAATATAAATAGTTTATCTAAACAATATATTTCTAAGTATTAATTATATTTCAAATAAAAAAAATAGAAACTATATAAATAAAAAAATACTGGCCTACCTCCCTATTAAAGTTTTTTGGTTAATGAATAGCCTATCATGAGGATTTTCTCAAATGAATTTTTTACCTTTGAAAATATTGTGAAATAGTGTTAATCAAAATTTCTCTAGTAAGGAGGGTTTATTAATATGTTTTTATCTTTTAATGTGTGTGTTAAGAGGGTATTAAAAATAGTAATTCATTTTGTTTTATAATTAAATTTTAATGATTATTTGAATTTATTTTTAAATCTAGTGGTCTAACCCTGGATGGACCCTCACATTCATATTGAATCGTAATTTTAATTTACTATCATACTCTCTCTAATATCATTTTAAACATGAATTATTTGTTTCTCCTCGTAATTTTGAATTGAATATATGAATGGAATGACTACTGAATTCATTATTATTATATATATGACTGATTGGATTTCTATAATCACTGCTAAATAAACCCACCACTCATCATTATAGAAAGTGAAAAAATTCTAGGTGTCCTTTCTGTTCAAAAATAGGAATGAGGGAAGAATAATTTAGATACCAAGAATAATGAAAATGTCTAATTTTCTAAGACCTCAAAAATATAAAATTTAATAAGAAATGTTGGACTAACATTAAGGAACTGAATTCATTAACATGGGTGGAGAGGTTCCCCTTGGATTGAGAACTAAAAGCCTACTATTTCATCATAATATATTATAATAAAGGGTAAAAAATAAAATAAAAATATCTTATACAACTAAATCGATTGATTAATAACCGTCCCCTCAACCCCTATATAAGTAAATAATTAACCTCTAATAGAAGTATATGGCTCCACATGTTGTTCAACATCTTCCTCTCACATTGGAGAAGAATTACCTACATTTCCTCCTTTATTTATATCATTATCTTTTTAATCTTTATGGATGTTTGTGCATAACCCCATCTTCTTCAATTGATTCCACATGTATATATCAAGGGTCCATAATCCTTGAATTGATATCTCAAACATTCTGAGCATGGTTCAGATCCACGATCATCTACTTCCCTTTATTCAACTTCATGGATGATAGTTTTGTGGTATCTTGAGAGTGATCTTTACAGATTTAGGTAGAATAGAGGAATGATATTTTAATTTTAGGACAACCCATACTTTTAATGGAAATTATAGATTTTCTATGTTTTTGAAAATATTTGAAACCATATGATGGGAAGGAATTGTAGTTATCAACTTGAAAGTATAATTCTAAAATAATATATAACTATTAGTAGTGAAAATTCATTTTATTTGAGAACTCCTATGTTGGAGTCATGTGGTGAAGTCACATAATGAATTCATACAATCAATATATATTTATTATAGTGGGGAGGAATTCATACAATGGGAAACTACAAAGACATACTAGATTCTTAATGATATGTGGAGTTATAAAAGTACCATGATTATTGAAGAATAACACTTGATCAAATTCATACGATATTTTAAGAACTCAAGTTTTTAGAATGGGTCAAAATAATGACCTTGTTTGACTTTTTGACTTGTTTCTGAGAAAACTGGGCAAACATGGGAAGTTCTAGAAATTTCTAAATTACACGCCGTGTACTCCAAAGTACAATCCGTGTATAGGTTAGGTGTGTACCAGACGCATGCTTTCCAAGTACATGCCAAATGATGTCCGTGTAAGGATTTACTACTACATGGCATGTAGTGTGGCTCAACATGCCATTTATTCTCCTTTCCTCGTACTGGTTGAATCCTAGATATGTGCCAACTCCTGTGGCACATCCAAGCCATTTGGCTACCTCTGCTTAAGTCAGAGTACATACAAGCCCACTAAACGGTGTGTATTCCTTTATACATGCCATGTATTTTTATTTTTATCTGTTTAAATGAAAGAGTGTCGCATATTATTTTGAAAAAGATATGCTTCTTCCCCAACTTTAGAACAATCCCATTCAAAAATCCCGAACTACATACCTTGACCTAGATTCTTTATATGAAGTCCGTTCTTCAATCCTTTAGTGGATGTGGGATCGCATCAGCAAGGATAAACCCGTACACCCCATTTCATTCAAGTTTCCTCGCCTCAAATACTACAGATTCCATCCAAGAAGAATTTTCGAGATTTGATGGGAATGTAGATCTACAAATATCAGCTTCTAATTGGAGCTCAATATCAGACATACCTATATCTAAAAGTCTCAGGTAGGTGGTGTATACCTCCTTTTGTGTTTTCTTGGTATTTTGAGTGGCGTGTCCTTTAGCACGTAAATGTGTATTTTGAGCATGACCCTGTTTTACTTGTTATTGCAGATTAAATTGATTATTTGACATATGGGATGCCTTTGGGTATGCCATGCTTCCTATTTTTGTTAAGTAGGGCCAGGCGAGGGGCCATTGCTAATTTGGGGAATTTTGGCCAGGGGTGCCAAGATGGTATAAGTTTTTTTTGATTATACTACTGAGTTTAATTTTTTAAGTAATGATATGAATTGTTAAAGGCTTCCAAGACCTTGGTGATGGTATGGGACAACACGTAGCTAGTGAAATTCAATTGTTTATTTTTTTCCTGCTTAAGTATTTATTCTAATTATATATATGTGATGTGTGATATTTCATATTTTGGAACCTTCGAGTTGTGCTGGGGATGGCCTGGGTTTTGTTGAGTGATGTTGATCACAGGTTGGGCTTTACCCATGTTAAATTGCGTGGTTTTGACCATGGGATTGGGCGTCATGGACAATGTCTTGAGGCAGTGTGACTGTCAGGTTGGGCATGGCCTAGGTTACTTGGATGGAAAGGCCATCAGACTTGAGTGACATGGTTACAGGGGCACGAGGTGTCAAAGATGTTTTGGCTTAGGTAATATTTTGGTGATTACTGCTCACCCAGAACTTTGAGTAGTGTGAACACAGAGAGACTCCGTGATGAGGTAGTTTTTACCAATCAAGTGGGTAGAGGCCCCCATTAGTTTTAGTTTAGGTACTATTGGTTTGGGGGGTGCTTGCCATAGGAATCCATGTACAAGGTGAGGAGCCTTCAGGGGATAGCGTTGAAGCTATCAGGTTGGGGGAACAAGCTCACCATTATTTGAGGGCAGACATCGCTATCCCTCTAGTTATGTTATTTGAGGGTAGACATCATTGTCTCTATGGTTACTTATTGAGGACACACATTGCTGTCTCTCTGAGTTACTAATGTTTGGGAGTGGCTTTGGGACATCGGTACTTGACACACGAGGTGTTAGGAGGCACATGGTGCTGTGTTACATGATAGAGATTACGACATTGGCCGAAGTAGGTGGCACTTCATGATGGATGTTGAGCATCAATGGAGTTTATGTTTATTTTTACATTGTACTTTTTAGTATTTTCCTTATAAATGCATTTATTCTTAAATGATTATATTAGGTACATACCATTGGGTGGTATCCTACTGAGATTCATCTTGCACCCTGCATGGGCCCTTCAGGACGCGTTTAGACTTTATGGATTTATGTGCAGGAAAGAGGTTAGCTTTAGAAGCTAGACTGCATTATCTATTTCATGGAGATGGTATGGAACTTGAGGTCTTGAATAGATTAAGTTTACCTTATTTTTATTTTTTTCTTGTATCAACATGCTTACCTAGTTTATTGTAGATACTATTGGTTATCCATTTGAACCTTTTTATATATTGACTTGATATAGATGTATGCTTGGTTTGTTTAGTAGTTACAAGTGGGGTTCAACATGATATTATGTTTATGTTACACTACTTTTGTTTGTATATACTACTTTAACTATTTATTTCTATTGATTGTGTTTCCGCTATGTGGGTATGGTTTGAGTCGGCAGAGTCTTCTAATTTTATATCATGCTTAGACCAGTAACATTATTATTCGATGAGAGGGTATATCCTCCCCACTATTACTATAAGACCCTTGCTACTAGTCAACAACCTTTGGCATTCAGGGAGGTGCACCTAAGGTAGTAACACCCAACCCATTTATCACTGTTTGGGTGGTTGTTCGGGTTCGGGTCATTACAAAGTGGTATCAGAGGAGTTCTTGATAGGGATTTAGTAGCAGTGTTTTGCAGGATACTAATGTGATTGAGACTTCCCTTTTTATTCTACTAGTTTTACTATTTAGGATATGGTTTACTAGAGATAGGTTGTTACTGGAACTGGGTTTCTAGCTTATGCTGGGGTGCCTGTAGCCCCAGGTACAAGGGATGAACCATGTTTCCATGGGTGGGAATTGATGTTTTCTTTTTCTAAGATTACAGTTTATATGATTTCCTACTCAGTGGCTCACTTGGTGTGTGATATTATTGATTGTGATATGTAACCCTTAACCCGATGTGGTAAGGGAGAATTGGAACTTGGCCCAGTGTGGCAAGGTGTGATTGTTTGGATTTTGATAGACACATTTTTAGGTTATTTCAATTTCATAACTACATGTATGCTTTGGGAGGTGATAATACCATGTGAATTATATCAAATTCCATGCATTGAATATTTTTGAAATGTGATAGGTAAAATTATTGATATAATTTCTAGTTTAATGGAATGTACTGTGCCATGCTTTATATATTTTGAATTGCATGTGACATGATATTTGGGTCTGACACTTGTATGAGTAGGCAGGTACTATGGTTGAGGTGATTTTGGTCACAAGGATTGGGTGACTAGGTGGTCGGTTTGAGGAAAAATTGGTTGTCAGGATAGACAAGGCCCAAGGTACTTTTGGTACTTGGATCTGTTGAGGGAGGGTAAGGAGGCCATGAGGCCGAGATGCTATGGGGCATGTTTGCGGTGGGGGAGAGTAAGGGAAGTAGTTATCCACTACCTTTTACTACCTTCCTTATCTATGTTATATATGTAATTATTGTTATATATGTGGTCTGTCTAACCATTTATGGTATTCAGTGGGTTCCTCTTAGACGACTCCGATGGAGCGTTAGGAGGGAGATGGTACAGTGCCGCAGGAGCATGATCGGGTTCAGAATCCTGATGGGCAGGCAGAGCGTGAGCCGCATGTACAATCTTAGGGATAGGATCTGGTTTAGGATCCAGTGCAGGCAGGGCAACAGTTGGGTTTGGCAGTTTTTGGGCCATGTCTTGATGAGCAGCTTTGGTATAGTCTAGTTTGTGTCTTGCAAGGGATTTATAGAGGCATTCAGGGTACAGATCCATCTATGGAATATCGAATGTGGGAGTTCTAGTCATAGAAACCACCACTTTTTCAGGGTGAGGTTGGCCCACAAGCGGATGAGAACTAGATAGAGAGCATTAAATTGATCTTTGAGTAGCTAGAGACACCTCAAGGGTGGAGGGTTAAGCTAGCGATGTACCTGCAGAGAGGACCGACGAAGCATTGGTGGGATGTGCAGGTTTAGGCTCGTAGACATGAGGGACTGGATTGGAAGGACATTGAGGAAAGATTCTTTGAGAACTTTTTCCAAGAGATGCTGAGGGAATAGAGAGCTAAAGAGTTCTTGAGCTTTTAGTAGGGAGACATGTCCTTTATGGACTACACAACTACTTTCACTGATCTGTCTCGCTTTGCACTTGGTATGGTAAGTGATGACTCAGCAAGGGTGAGGCTCTTTGAGGATGGCTTACGAAATTCCATTTGGATCTCCGTAAATATCTTAAGGATGGTTTCTTTCTCAGAGGCAGTGAATCAAGTTCTCATAGCAGAGGGAAACCAAAGGGATATGCACCAGGTTGGCTGGGTGACAACTTCAGGTGACAGTTCAGATAGCAGGAAGCGAGGAAGGGACAAGTTTCAGTAGGGTATTCAGGACAAGGCTCATCTATACTACCTCGTGAAAGTTCAACAATGGTTTTAGTTCAGTGTGGACAACCATGGAATGTCTGGACTCAGTGCGATAGGCCTCTAAAGGTGTTTTGGGAATGTGGAAAGGTTGGGCATCTCAATAGGTTCTGCAGGAAACCTTCTCCGATGGGTGGAAATAAAGGACTAGGAAAGACCATGGAATCTGGATTTAGTTAAAGTTTGGTACTAGGAGAGGGTAGCTGAGTTTCAATTGCAGTTAGAGGACACAGTAGAGACAGTGGCACCCAGCTGAGTGGTTAGTGGTTGGTGACTGAAGCAGCACCATAGGGAGGCCAGTCATCAAGCAGTCATACTTCAGGCTAGATGCATGCCGTGGAGCTACCAAAGGCTGAGTAGGCTGGTGAGATGATTATGGGTAGAGGTACACCATATGTGTGGCCATGATATATTTGTTTTTACTTGTTTTGGCATGTCTTGTTGAGTCAAGTCTAGTTTGAGTGCACACGGTGCACAAGATTTATGTGGAAAACTAGATTCTGGTCAATGGGATTGGCTCTATATTAGGTGTGGGATATATTTATATATATGTATGAGATTCATGGAATTAGGGCATCGAGGATTAACTTTACTTGAGGTGCCGTGGGCATCAAGGAATCAAGGATGTCGGTTACTTGAGGTTCCGTGGGAATCAGGGCATCGAGGATGCAAGTTACTTGAGGTGCATCGAACAAGATTTAGCTTTGAGCATCCATGGGGTACAAGACCTCATGGAGAAAGACAACAATGCAGCACGAGATACGTTTGGGTGTCATAAATGACATAAAATCACCAATGAGGTTCAGGGGTGATGATGCATCATGAAAGTACCATGGGTTTGGAAACAAGTTAGTGAACCTTTGCTTGATTTGAGTTTTTTAGTGTTGAGACCGAGTTCGGAAATTCCTAAGGTGGATATCCCCTTGACGGATTTAACCCGAACATTTAAGAATAGGGTATTCCAGGTTACTTTGATCAGATTAGTATGTTTGATGCCATATCTGGGATTCATTTGATAGCTCGGAGACGAGACATGTTAAGGTGGGGAGATTTTTAGAACCCAGGTTTTTAGAAAAGGTCAAAATCCTAACCTTGTTTGAATTTTTGACTTTTTTTTTCCAGAAAATTGGGAAAAACAGAGATATTTTGGAAATTTCTAGATTAAAAACCATGTACTCTAAAGTACATGCGATGTATGGGTTAGGCGTGTACCACCCACATGCTCACCGAGTAAAATTCATGTGATGACCGTGTAAGGATTTCCTACTACACAGCGTGTAGTGTAGCTCGACACAACTTTTATTCTCTTTTCTGCGTACTAGCTAAATCCTATTTGTGTGCTGACCCATGTGGCGCATACAAGCCATGTGGCTAACTCCACTTAAGTCAGAGTATGAAAAAGGACACCACACAACGTGTAGTCCTTTATACACACCATGTATTTTTATTTTTATTTTCTTAAATGAAAGAGCGTCCTATATTATTTCAGAAAAGATATTCTTCTTCCCCAACTTTGGAAAAATCCCATTCTGAAATCGCAAAATACATACCTTTCCCTAGATTCTTCATACGATGTCTGTTCTTCAATCCGTTGGTGGTTGTGGGATTTCATCAGCAAGCCTAAACCTGTGAACTCTGTTTCATTCCAGTTTCCTTGCCTCACTCACCGTAGATTCCATCAGAGTAAAATTTCAAAGATTTTATTGAAACATAGATCTACCAAGATCGACTTCGAATTGGAGCTCGATATCGTATGTGGCTACGTCTATGAGTCTTAGGTAAAGGGTGCATGCCTCTTTTTGTGTTTTTGTGGTCTTTTGGGTGGCACAACCTTTAGCGTGTAATTGGGTATTTTGAGCATGACCCTGTTTTACCTAATATTGCATATTAAATTGTTTATTTGACCTATGGGATGCCTTTGGGTATGGATTGTTTCCTATTTTTCTTGAGTGGGGCCATGTGAGGGGTCGCTTCTCAATTTGGGAATTTTTGATAGGAGTGCCAAGATGGTATAAGTTGTTTTTGTTTGATTAGACCACTGAGTTTAATTTTTTAAGTGATGATATGAATTGTTAGAGGCTTCCATGACCTTGGTGCTGGTATGGGACATCACATAGCTAGTGAAATTAAGTAGTTTAGTTTTTTTCCTATTTAAGTATTTATTTTGATTATATATATGTGATGTGTGGCATTGCATATGATGGAAGCTTCAGGTTATGATGGGCATGTCCTGGGTGTTATTGAGTGATGTTGATCACAGGTTGGGCTTGGCCTGGGTTATATTGGGTGGTTTTGACCACGGGATCTGGCGTCATGGACGTCGGATTGAAGCAGTGTGACTGTCTGGTTAGGCATGACCCAAGTTACTTGGATGGAAAGGCCATCAGACTTGAGAAACATGGTTGCAAGGGCCTGAGGTGTTAGAGATGTTGTGGCTTGGGTACTATTTTAGTGATTACCTCTCACTTGGAACTTTGAGTAGTGTGCTCACAGAGAGACTCCGTGATGAGGTAGTTTTGAACACTCATGTGGGTAGAAGCCCCCATTAGTAGTGGTTTAGGTACTATTGGTTGGGGGGGGGGGTGCTTGTCGTAGGAATCCATGTGGAAGGTTAGGATCCTTTAGGGGATAACGTTGAGGATACCGAGTTGGGGGCAGATGATCACTATTATTTGAGGGCAGATCTCACTATCCCTCTGGTTACTTTATTTGAGGTTAGACATCGCTCTCTCTCTGGTTACTTATTGAGGACAAACATCACTGTCTCTCCAGTTTACTACTATTTAGGCATTCCTTCAAGACATAAGTACTTGAGACACACGGTGTTAGGAGGCACATGATGCCAGATTATATGACAGAGATTCTGACATTGGCCGAAGAAGGTGACACTTCATGGTGGCTACTGAGCACCAATGGAAGTTTATTTTTATTTGTGCATCATACTGTTTACTATTTTCCTTATAAATTCATGCCTTCTTAAACACTTATATTAGGTATACACCATTGGGTGGTATCTTATAGATATTTGTATCACACCCTACATGGGCCCTTCAGGATGCATGTAGACTTTATGGATTTACGTACATGAAAGAGGTCAAATTTAGGAGCTAGACTGCATTAGCTGTTGCATAGAGATGGTATGGACCTTGAGGTCTTTCTTAGTTGGAGTTTACCTTATTTTACTTTCTTTCTATATCAACATGCTTACCTAGTTTGTTATAGCTACTATTGGTTATCCATTGTCACCTTTTTATATATTGACATTCTATAAACACATTCTTGGTTTGTTTAGTAGTTACAAGTGGGGTTTAACATGTTGTTGTGTTTACTTTCTGCTACTATTGTTTTTATATATTTCTTCCACTATTTATTTCTATTGATTGTGTTTTTTCTATGTGGGTATTGTTCGAGTCAGCATAGTCTTCTAATTTTATATCATGATCAAACCAGTACCATTATTATCCTCTGAGAGGGTATACCCTCCCAACTATACCTATAAGACCCTCACTGCTAGTCGGCAGCCTTTGGTGTTTGGGGAGGTGCACCTAAGGTAGTAACACCCGACCCGTTTAGCACTGTTCGGGTGGATGTTCGGGTACGAGTCATTACAGATATGATCATAAAATTAAATTTATGGGATCAAAGACTTATAATTCATTGAAATTAATATTATCTATTACATAGTCATATTCTATACTAGATGATATCATATGATGAATCCCTTTTACATTTTTTCAAGATTTAATTTCAATTTAATTATTGGTTGCTTTATCATAATTAATTTCAAAATGAATTAAACAGATAAAATCATAATAAAAACCTTTAAAAATAAATATACTACATTAAAAAAATATATGTATGTCTTATCATATAATTCCAAAATGAATGAAACAACTTAAAATCACATGTTTATTCATTTCAACATTCAAATTCAAGATTTAAAATAACAAAAATATGATTAAATTACCCATTTATTAAAACAATTGTGGTGTAAATATCCATTGAAAAGAATATTTTTTTAAAATATTGTCTCTCATCACTACGCTTGGGTGATTTGGTTGGATTATTCTCCCACTTAAAGTTTCACCACACCAGTGAAGGTGAGTCTCTTATTTGTAAATTCAAAGATATGTTAACATCATATAATATGTCCATTATATATGACACACTTCAACCTATATTTCACTAGATTTCATAAAAAATAGCTGAATACATGTGTATCTCCACTCCTTTCACTATAAAAAATGATTTGGGTACTCAATGATATTGAGATAAGATAAAATGACATACTTATAGGGAAATTTGAAGGAGGTTTCACATTTTCATCAAGGAATACTATTGTTACCCATCGATATGAGGATGTTGTGATATAATTGAACCTATTATATACCCAAGGATCACTATAGTACCTATTAAAAACAACTAGTACATCTCAAATCATAGTCATATAAAATACTAATAGGACCATAATGAAGCCTAAATATCTCACATGCATTTATATTTCCTAAAATAATCCACTATCTATGTCACCCAAATCAGTTATAAATATTCCATTTTTAACAAATGATACAACATCACTTATATTTTATATCTTTATATAGATTATTATATAATTTTCATCATGAATTACATAATTAACTAATCCAATTTTTATAATGGATATGGAAGTGATTAGAATATATATGGTGGTCTATGGAACTCTACCTTTACCTACTGATATTTAAAGATTCAGATACAAAATCATATAATATCCATCTACATACATGGATACTATAAGTATCATTGAGTACCAAAATACATGTTATCCTAACTAATATAACAAACCCTAGAAAAAATATTAAAATCATCCATCACTTCCCCTAAAATTTTAATAGAATCCATTGTTTTTCATGCATAACCATGAGAGATCTAGTATCCAAAATACAATCCAGTATCTTCTACTACACATAAATCCATTAAAGAATTTTTTGACACTCAAATTAAAAATTTAATGGCTATTTCACCTATTATGATAAAGGAGGAGTAGTATTCAATAGATTCAAAACTGATCATCCTTACTCCCCAACCACATTTAGATATAATTAAAAAAAAGAGACACATACGCATTCATTATTCCATGGATCCATTCAGGATATCTAATTGATAATTTTTACAATAAAATAAATTAACAATTAAATTTAATATGAGTATATTCCACCTAAAAATCAACACATTTAAGATAATATACCCATATATTATGATTTATGTGAATGTTTTAATAAGATAAAATATATTTTAATCTCTTATAATCTGTATAGATAGAAAACCATTAAATAAATTAATAAAAATTACATGACATAAGAGAATTTATTATTTTTAATAGATTAATATTATGAGTTGAATAGGTCTTATCATCTAGTATAAGCTATCAATATCCATAAACCAAAACCTGATCCAATTGGTTCATAATATAACCTAATACCACACTATAAAAATCACAATACATATCGTACCAATAACTACAATCTTATAAGATAAGAATGTGTGGTGATGTGTTCCACTTCTTAAATTTAGGAAAATTATTCCCCCACTGGTTATCTGAAAAAAGTTTAATCTATTCATATTGAAAGATTTTATAAATGTTACTAGTCGATATAGTCTTAAATGATTCATTAATAATACACCACAAGTCTAAGAAGACTACTTATCTCAAAAACATTACTATGAAATCTTAAATACATCAGCACTATTACCATTTAAGAAACCATCTAAATTTTAAAATATGATTCCACAAGACCAAACACATTCACATCTATGAAAATTAAATTGAATTTATAAATATTTCCATAAATTTTATGATCTTATAATGAAAAATATCATAATTTTTACCGTAAACTACTTATAGTAATGAATATACCAAAATATTATAGATTAAAATGATTAAAAATAAATCATGTTAAGGATGAACTATTTTTTTATCAAGAAAATGAAAATAGCTATTTAAATTTTCAAACCAAATGTCATTACTAAATATTTTTGGTGACTATATATAATATTAACTATTGTTTCATAATTTCTTGTACATGTACCCTATGTTAATGATTACTTTACTATATATCAAACATATAAATCCAACAAGATCCCATTGATTGATCAAATAAATCATTTATCTAATTTAATAGATAATTATTTTTAACAATCATCTTGTTTAACATAGTGTAATCACCACACATTCTCGAAATCCATCTTCCAACATAGAAGACCACATAGGATTCTGGGTGGATGACCAATAGATTTTTGGTGACTCACCATTGATCCTTTATTGTTGTATACAAGATTATGAATCATTTATTAATCTTACTATACTCCTGATAAGTCCCATGAGGATCCAAATATATTACATAAACTAAGTCTTAAAACTTAAAATACTTTTAAATGAATAATTTATTACCTCATCTTCACTAATGAAAAAATGATTAAATAATTCATTAAATAATTCTAAAATAAAACCTAAAATAAAATGAAAATAATCCTATGGACTCTATGATATTAAAAAAACAAATAAATAATACCATGTATTAATTTTTCTTCCCCTAAATAACTAAATCTCCCTAACTCATAATTTTTTATCTATACCCAATGGAACTTACTTATCACCTATAAATAATGGTTTTTTATATATAGATATCTATAATCCTATGGTAAATCCTAATATAATAATACTTAGTGGATATATATATATAAGATAGATACCAAACCAAGTATCGTATTCCAAACACATACACCAAGAGTTAATTCCTTATCAAACCTGTCATTAGATAAATTTTACATAAAAAACTCCTCAGAGTGTGGATTATATATTTTTTCATTAAAAAAGGAAATTTTATCATTGATATACATCCAAGGGTATCTCATAATCATCTTATTTTAAAGTATCAATTATAGGTATACCTCATAAACAATGGGATTAGATCCATTATACACCTCCAAATTAATCAAAGTCAATTATATATATTTCTCCTTATAAAGGGAAGTGAATTTTTAATAAATCTTTAGATTTTATGAATTTTTATTTTCATTCAATGTGATTTAATTTTTTAGATATCTCTCATTAGACACAAAACCAAGTTTATCTTGTATTATATGCAACAATGAGTTTCTTCAATAGCGTGAATGAAACATGACATCGAGCTTCAGTGAACCATTAAATAATATTTTTATAACCAAGCCATTAATTAAGTAGGTATGAATAGTGTTAAAAACATTATGAAATATACAAATAAATTTCTTACACAAATAATTTTATTTATAAATTCTTGTTAAGTAATCACTAAATTTTTAGTAAATAATTATATTCTTCAAATATATGTTTTCTTCAAAAATATTTTGTATTAATTTTAATAAAAATATATAATAATTAATTCATATATATTTTCGAAAATTTATTTGATAAAATAAACAGTAATTGTTAATTCATCATATCAAAATTAACTTATGGGGAATTTTTTGTATTTTTTGATAGTATTGATTTTTTATAGAATAGTGAAAAATTCCGATTTTTTGAAAAACTATAATTTATTTTCAATAAATTAAGAAATTTAAATGAAAAATTATGTTTTTAAATAACATAAGTATTATATATTAATATACAATCCATTGAATTACTTTTTATCAATTTTTTTATAAGATTGTTTTTTGGTCTAAAAAAAGTTTTTTTTTGAAATTTTTTTTAAAGTAAACAATATTTCTCAATTTTAGTTAACTAAAAAAATGCCAAATGAGGAATATTTTAAATTAAATTTATAGGTTATATATCCAAAAAATTTGTTTATATTCATAAAGGTGTTATTAGTAGACATTGAGTTAATATAAAATCATCTTGTGCTTGAAAACAATATACCCGTCAAAAACATACTTATTTATCACTCAGTGGGTTTTGTTTTAAATTTAATTTTTTCCAATTTCATAATTTTTTTAAAATAAAATTAATTTTTTAAATAATAATTAAATATTATAATAAGTTGAATTATTTATAATTTTATGAAAATATTAATTTTTTGATGAATTGTGAAAAATACTAAGTTTTAACTAAAAACTAACTTTTAATTTAAATTATTTATAAAGATAAATTATATTTTAAATTGGTTTTAAATAAACATTAGTTCAATTATATATCTAATAATCCAATTTATGTAATTTTAATTAATTTAAAATTTAAATTGGATATAAAATATTTCTAAACATTTGAACATATTCTTTTGACAACCCATTTTCTTGCCACGTCTATAGGATTAATTTTAAATTAAAATTTTCCAATTATGTGAATTGAATTTTGAATAATAAATTAAATATTTTGAATAAAATTAATTTATATTATATAATAATATAAAATTATTTTTTTACCAAATTTAATAGTGAAAATAAAAAATATTAATTATTGCGAATAAAGAAAAAATTATTGTACCATGGGTTAAATGAAAACTATAAGGGTTAAGATGGCCTAAAAACTTGTTGAAAATATAATTATGGCCATATTTTTAACCTAAAATTCATTTTTATATATAATAATCTATTTTGGAGCCTTGCGGGATGAGAAAAATGTGTCTATACCTTTCTATTTTTAAAAAATTACAAGTTGGCGACTCACCTCACCTATAAAAGACCACCCCCTTTTGTCTCCTCTTCACATCTCAAAAACCTTTTGGTTTTTCCAATGAATACCAAAATTAAATACAAACTTCAATTTTATTATCTTATAGGCCTCAAGTTTGGATAAATCCAACCTAGGAATGATTTTGGTGCAAACCTAAAGAGGTTACCTGAAGAAAAGGTAACATTCTTCAACGAGCATTTTTTTAATTTCTTACTCGACCTCCTTAAATTATTATTAAAACTTGAGAATATAATTAAATTAGTATATTATATCAACTTATATTATTTTTTGTTACATTCATGACCTAAAACCACATCCACTTCCATAAAATGGGGTATAAAATCATTATTCATATACATGGAAAACTACAACCTCACAAACTGATTTCATTCATTTTTACATCACCACCTCTCACAGTTGGGTATTATATTATATATAAAGTATATATATGATATTAATAACATAATTATACCTCTTGAGTCATTATACCATATATACAATTTAATTTCCATTCCATAAGGGATACGATAATGTCTCTCATGTGTATGGTGTACTACCACCTTACGAAGTGATGTGCTTCGTTTTCAATAATACTTTACCTGGAGTAATAAATATATGTGATATACATGAAATAATTATTATATTAATGAAATATTTATCATTATAAAAAGATAATATATAATTTTCTTTATTACATTTTCACTCATTGAATGATGATGACATCATTCTTGTATGCATGGATTACCACCTTCACCAAGCAATGTTACTCCCTCTTTTCATCACCAAAACACATAGATGATATGTATAATAATATTTAGTGAAAATATAGTTTATTTATTACAGTATTATCAATATAAGAAGATAAAATATTACTGGCCACTTTTCCATAATTATCGTTGAAAAATGGAAATGTTACCCATGCGTATGTATGATCTACCATCTCAATGACTATAACATACTTCTTTTTTCAAAACCATCTTTCATAATTAGTATTAATATTATAATTTATATATAAATATTATAATAATTTAATGTTTATAATTATATAGATTATGGAACCATGATCAATGTAAGAGTACAAAAAATAATCAGTAAAACATATATAAAAAACAAAGCAGTTATTCCTCAAAATGTGATTTTAACAAGTGATTATTAATAAACTGGTAATAAAAGGTCATAAGTAAATAAAATAAGGTATGATATATAAAATTATTTTTCTTAATATTTGTATAATAATATTAAATTTAGTATATAAGAGGTTATAACATGTATGAAGGAAGTCGATACTTATTGTAATGGATTTCCATCTCGTTTTTAATTTATATGAGACACATTCCATATTCACTGTGTATTTTTTTGATGCGGTGTATAAAATTCCCATTAAACTATTTTATGATGATTATAATTAATATTATTTGGATTTAAATATCAATTTAATTATCTAAATTTCATGGGTATTATTGTTTGAGAGATATATAACACCTCAAAAATTGTAGAAGTGTAACTCTTGTATTCGATAGAATATATTACGTGCAACACTAAAGGTAGAAAGAAATATAAAATATCAAGATTTTATGGTATATTTAATATCTTAAAATAAATTAAATATATTTTTTATATTTCAATGAATTTGATACTGGGTTAGCTTGTGTTACACGCAATAAATACTTTCTTCGATAGCCTGCGTTATGCGTATGATTGAGTATTACTGAATACTACTAATATTATTTAATATGATAAGATATAACCAAGATGGTATATTAAGAGATATTAATATTATTAACAAACATATGAAAATATATATTTTACACAAATATAAAATGAATTCATTGGAAATAAATTTATTATAAATGAATATAAAAACCAATTGAATATAAAGAAAGTTTTATTATTCTTACAAAGGTGTTTTACATTAATAAATTAAATTACTTACTATTATTTAATTATATTAATTAAATATATATATTATATACTAAAAAATTTATTTTATATTCATACAATAGGTTTTATATCCATAAGATAAGAATAAATCTAGTTTTATGCTTAAATTTTTTGTTTTTCTAAAAAGGTAATTTCACCACCTTTTAATGTAGAACCTCTATTAAATCAAATTTTTTGATCTTTTATAAAATTTATATTTTAAACTAAAATTAATTTTTTAAATAGTATTATTAATAATATCTTAGAGTTAGTTCATGGTATTTTTCTGCACGGTTTTATTTTTTTTATGAATACTGAAAATACTGAATTTTGATTCAAAACAACTTTTTCATCTAATTTATTTCTATAGTTATATTATATTTTAAATTAATTTTAAAGTAATATTATATAAATAATACATAAATTAATCCAAATTATGGTACTTTATTCAATTTTACATTGAAATTTAATATAAAAATATAGAAATCTTTTGAAAAAGTTTACTTTTAAAACCCGATTTGTCATCCCATCTATGGGATTAATTTTAATTATTTTTTTTCCACTTATATGATTGGAATTTGGAAAAATATATTATGTATTTTTAATAAAAATAATTTATATTTTTTAATATGTTCAACTTAGTTTATGACAAAAAATATTAGCATGTGTAAGTAAAATTAATTACTGTGATTAAGGGAAAAATAGATTAACAAAGGACTAAACCATAAACCTAACACCCAAAATGACCTATAAATTTGTACAAAATATGTTTAATTTTTAAATTTATAACAAATTATTTATTTTATAATATTTTTACCATTATTGGATCCACTAGACTTGGGAAAACGTTTGGTAGAATTCCCTTTTAATAAATCTACATAAATGCCACTCCTCCTCTACTATAAAAAAGGCACTCACCTATCCCACTTATTCACACATGTAAATAAATTTTAATAACCCAAAATATTCCCAAATAATATCCCAAAATCTCTACTATCATTATGTAATCCTCACTTTGATCATAAATTAAAAAAATGAAGAATTTTTGTATAAACCAATAGGAGTTACCAAAATTAGAGGTAATGTTCTTTAATTATCACTTTATTTTTATTTCTTTCTCGATTTATTAAATTATAATTAATAAATTATTATATATTAACATAAGTATTATCAATATATTAATATGTTTTTATTTTACGGTTTTGAACTAAACCTATACATACTACCATCAAATGGGTAACAAACTTATCGTTCATGTGTGGTGAACTACCGCCTTATGGAATGATGTGGTTCGTTTTTCCGTAACCACTTTTCAGGGTTGGGAATTATGATGGACACAATTTTTTTAGTATATATATATATATTATATTTATTTTATATTTATTATTTTTTAATTTTTATAAAAAACATACCTTCATGCCTTCCATTTTATGGGAATACGATGACATTGTTTGTGGATGTGTGGACTATTGCATCCTCAAAGCGATGTGATTCATTCACACTATGCATGGAATGCATTAAGGATGATTTTAATACAAATTTGTAAAATATATGAAATATATATATATAAATTTATTTATAATATAAATGTTTATCATTTACTTTTTATTCTTTTAATTATGATAAAGAAATAGAAGTAGCTTTCATGTATATATACGAACAATCGTCTCTATGAATGGTGTATTTCATATCCTATATCCAAAAATTATGGATTAAAATAAATGAATATATAATTATTATATATAACATTTAAATAATGGGTAAAATAATTTATAATATTAAATCATTATCTACATAAGAGGAAAAAAAACAAGTTAAAATATACTCAACAAACTAGAACATTAACAACCAATATAATAAAAGTAATGAAATATTTTTAACAAATGGGAAATAATATATTATAAAAAGTTAATATATTACATTATAATATGATTATTTTTCTATTATAAGTTATTAAAATTCTTTAAATAATTATAAATAAGGTTAAAGTATGCTCTCCTGAAAGGAATCCCAAGGTAAGGAATTGTAATCACACTTTTTACATCTGTGAGATAAATGTCAAATTCAACACTTATTTTTTGTTGTGTATATAATGAAAATTTTGATATATTATATCATGAATTATTTTTTATTCTTGATAATTTTAGGTTCAAATTTAATAATTTATTCTAATGGGATTTTAATTAAAATTTTCCAAGTGGTAAAGAGTATCATAACCCGATTCATTTTTATGGGGTTATATTACTTCCGTGTTGTCATCAATATTATTAGATTTTGTGTGTAATAAAATTTTAAAATATATTTTTTTATTGAAACTTGTTTTATTTGTATCTACATTTTACCCACATAATCTATTCATTGTGTAATTATCATGACAATACTATGATATTTTTTAGGGTTTATTTCACAATTTTATTCTAACCGATAATGTTTATTCTTTAAATTAGATAGAAATGAATTTATATGACCATTGTTCAATAAGACCTTTCATTCACCCATACTATGGTTATTAATGACCCTTTTCATGTAATAGTACCATTTTCCCACTCTTTGGTACTCAAAATGTTATAGAGATTGTTTTTAAGAAAACTCTCTTACACTTCACTCTTTTCTCAGAGAACATATTTTCTTCTAAAACCCATGTTTTTTTAAAATGTTCTCAAAAATTATTTTAACCTTTTCAAAATGATTTATTAAAATCCTTTTTTCCCATTCTGTACTTTAAAAATGTATTCAATTGAATATTCTTGTCTATTTTCTAAGAAGTTATTTTTTAACATTTTTACCATGAAAAAGTAATGTTCTTTTTACCTTATACAGAGTGTATAGTTTTTCTCATTTCCATCTATTAAAAGAAAATTTTACAATTTTTAAATGATACTTTTTAAATAAAATGTTTTCAAAAGTGATTTCCAATGAAGAAAGCGATTTAAAAAAAAATCAAAATAAAATGGATATTTTCCTCAAGAATATTTTTAAATGATATTTTTATAATATATAAATTAATCAATAACAAAACCCCTTTATTTTTACTGCCCTTAGGATATGTTGTATTGATACTATCCATATTATTCCTCTGTATGGTTCATAATTGATCTTTCCAAGAATAATATTGACCTTCACTCCTTGATTCCTTTGCCAGTCCCCTTGATACATTCAATTTCCTATGATCATTGAAAATTGAATTTAAAAAAATTATTCATATCATTTATCATGGATATTTTTATTTCTTAAACAATATATTATTTTCACATACAATGTCTATATTTAAAGTAATTTTATTATCTGGGGAAATAATGATAAATCTATTTTCATTATTCAATAAGGATATTTGATAAAGAATATTATTTTTTTAATTAAATAGATTGCTTAATATGAGGAATGATATGGAAAAGTAGTGGCAGGTGAGGCCCCAACATTATGTTTTTCTTTAATTAATCGAATGGTTCTCATGAGACAAATGAGTCTCACAAATTGAACATGTTTTTACCTGTAGTTTTAAATAATCTTGTCAATGTTCCTGATAATATATGTTTTCATGTGACTCATACATAATGTCTATTAATTAGTCATTTCCTTCATTCAAATTATGTTATTATTAATCCATTAGTTTTTCGATTTGAAATTATCTATAGATTTATTTCATTCTCAGTTCACTAATTAAATAGAATGTTTGTTCAGTTATTTATCATTCCAAATTGATTATTCCTTATCCAGTTATTTATATGGAATGTGTTTTCAGTTATTTACATTTCATATTGTTTATGCACTTGAAACATTGTTTATTTATTACATGACATGTGTGTTCAGTTATTTAACATTCCAAAATTATTGTTATCATTATTTCTTCCTCGATACTTTACCCTTTCAAAGAATTTGAGCTCACAATTATTATATTTTCTATTCCAGAATTCTTTTAAGTGTGCTAAGAAATATATGCAAGGATATACTAGATGAAATGAATTTATTATCTTCAAAATAAAAAAAATTATGTTCTAATTATTATATTTATTTTTAATACAATATTCATGTTTTTTATTTGGTTTAACAAGAATAAAAAAATCTTCATTACTCTGGGATTTTATTTCTTCTAATAATTCCATTGTAATTTTAGTAGACATTAGCTCTGGGCTTACTAGGTTTGGGTCAATATAGTTGGAATCAGATGAAGTTTAGTATCAACTATAGGAACTATATTTAGGAAAACATAAATTAGAGAACATAACCCTAAGGTATAATTTAAAGATAACCCTTAGGACAATATTTTGGTTTTAAGATCATTTTCAATAAAATATCTTTTTATTCATCCAATAGGTTTTATAAGATTAATATAAGAATAAATTCAGTTTTATATTTAAAATATGTATTTTTCTAAAAAAAAAATTTTGTCACCTTTTAATGGAGAACCAGTGTTAAATATGATTTTTATAAAATTAATAAATATTTTATTTCAAATTAAAATTTATTTTTAAATTTATAACATAAAAATAATCTAAGGGTAAATTTTTTGTATTTTTCTTTGTGGTTCCATTTTCTAGAAATAGTAAAAATACTGAATTTTAATTATATCATTATATTTTGTATAATTTATTTATATATGTAAAAAATATTTTAAATTGATTTTAAAGAAAACTTATATAAATAAAAAATAAATTAATCAAGTTTATTTCATTGGATTTATTTTTACTTTGAAATTGAATATAAAAACATAGCAAACTTATGATCATTTTTTCCTTAAAAACCTGCTTTGTCATCCCATTTGTGGGATTAATATTCAATTAATATTTTCCACATATATGATTAGAATTTAAAAAAATGGATTAAATATTTAGAATGATAATAATTTATAATTTATTATAAGGTCAACTTTTTTACCAAAAATATTAGTAAATGAAGTTGAAAATAATTACAAAGATTAAGAGAAAAATTATCTTAGCAAATGACTAAACCGTGAACTTAACTCCCCAAAATACCTATAAAAATTTCCAAAATCAATTTTATATTCATATTTATACCCTATGTTTCCTTTTATAGAATCTTGACCAATATTGTGTTCATGTAACATAGTAAAATCATTGGTGGAATTTCTTTTTCAAATATTTACAATAATGCCACTCCTCCTTCAATCTAAAAAAGCACTCACCCCTATCACCTACTCACACCTATCAAGCACATTGTATAACCCAAAATCTGCCCAAATAATATGATAAAATACCTCCCCTAATCGTATATGCCTCACTTTGTGAATAAATCAAACTAGTGAATGATTTTGGTATAATCCAAAAGGCGTTACCCAAATAAGAGGCTATGTTCTTCAACAATCACTTTAGTTTTATTTCATTATCCACTCCTTAAATTATCATTATTACATTATTATATAATAAAATCAGTATCCTCAATATTATTAGATGTTTTTATGTAAAGTTTTATACCTATACTTACACATACTTCCATAAAATGGGTGATGCCCTTAATGTTCTTGAACGATGAACTACTGCATCATGAAATGATGATGATGATTTTTTCCTTTACCACCTCTCATGGTTGGTCATTATGAAAGACACACTATTTTTAATATATATATATATATATATATATGATATTTATTTTTTATTTATTCTTATTTAATTTTAAAATAAAACATAACCTCATTCTTTCCATTTTTTGGGAATATGATAACATCGTTTGTGGACATATGGAATACTACATCCTCAAAGCGATGCGATTTGTTCATGCTACACAAGGAATGTATTAAGAATGATTTTAATAAAAATATATGACATATATGAAATAAATATGGTAATTTAATTATAATATATATATCATCTATTTTCCATTATATTAAATACAAAATGAAATGGATGTAGCGTTCATGCGTAAGTAAGGCCTACTATCTCCATGACTGGTACATTTCATTTCCTATCTCCAAATATTATGGATTACTCTAAAAAATATATAATTAATATACATATATATAACATTTAAATATTAGTTTAAAATTTTTAGATGATTAAATCGTTATTTATGTAATAGAAAAAAAAATAAAAAGTTAAAACATTATCGATAAACTAGTCTATTAAGATCCAAAATAGTGAAAATAATGAAAGATTGTTAACAAATAGGAAATAATATATTATAATAAGTTAATATATTAAATTATAAATATGATTACGGTTCCATTATAAGTTATTAACACGATTTAAACAATTATACCAAAGTATAATGGATGTTCACCTGAAAGTAAACATAAGATATGGGATTTTCATCCCAATTTTTCACATTTGTGTAATACGTGTCATATACCCCACTTAATTATATTGTACGGTGTATCTACTACCAATTTTGATATATTATATCATGAATTATTTTATCTTCATAATATTTTGAAGTTCAAATTAAATTAATTATTCTAAAGGGATTTGAATTAAAATTTACCAAGTGGTAATGAATTTCATAACCTGATTTATGTTCATTGGGTTATATATTACAACTGAATTGTCCTTAATATTATACGATTTTGTGTGTAATAAATTTTTAATTTATATTATTTTATTTACACTTGTTTTATATGGGGTTACATTTGAAACAGATAATCTATTGATTTATTGATCTTAACAATAAAGTTATTTTATTTTTAAGGGTTTATTTCACAATCTCATTCTAAAAAAGATTGATTATTATTGAAATTTCATTGAAGGAATTTATATAAAAATTGTTCAATAAACACTTTAATTTTCTTCTCCTTTGGTTATTCGGGACCCTTTTCATGTAATAGTACTAGGTTTCAAATCCTAGGTACTAAAAATGTTTTCGAAAATGTTTTTAATAAAACTGAACTTTATTTGCCAATTTATTCAAAGAACCTATTTTCTTCTACAACCAACATTTCTTTAAAATGTTTTCAATTTTTTTAAACTTTTTTTTATCAAAATCCATTTTACCCCCATTGTATTTTTCAAATGTTTTCAATAGAATCATATAGTCTCTTTCTGAAAAAATCATTTTTCTAGACTTTTTACCATGAAAAAAAGAATACTATTTTTAAATTGTATAACATGTACTGATTCACCCACCGTCATTTATTATGTGCATCCTTTTAGGAATCAAAGTTTAATTTTTAAAGAAAATATTTTCAACAGTTATTTTCAATGAAAAGTATTTAAATTTTTTTTTCAAAATAAAAAGTATATTTTCCTCCAGATTTTTTTAAAAGTTATTTTTATAATATTTACATTCGTTAATAAAAAACCCCTTTATTTTTACTCCACAAGGGATATGTTATATTAATACCTTCCTTATTATTCCTCTATATTTTTTATGATTTATTTATCCTAGGATAGTATTGAAATTCAGTTCCTTGATTCCTTTTTTTGTCCCCATGAAATATTCAATTTCCTATGATCATTGAACACTAAATTTAAACTAAATATAAATATCATTTATTAGAGATATTTTTATTTCCCAAACCTTATATCATTTTTACATACAATTTTTAATTTTAAAATCATTTGATTATCTGTGAAAATATTGATAAATATATATTATTTATTCATTACAGATATTTGATAATCCATATTATTTATTAATAAAATAATTTTCTCGATAAAAGCAATGCTTTAGATATGAAGTGACGGGTGGTTCTTGAACTTTATATATCCACTCGATGAATTGATTTTTTTTTCATGAGACAAGTTAGTTATGAAAGTTAAATAGTTTTCTACCTAAGGTTTTAAACTATCCTTTTAAAGGTATTGATTCTATAGGTTTTCGTATGCCTCAAACATGATATCAAATAATTAGAAATTTTCTTTATTCAGGTTTATTTATTATTTATCCATGAGATTTTTTATTTGAAATTATTAATGGATTTATTTCATTCTCATTTTAGTAATTAAATGGAATGTGTTTTTAGTTATTTACCTTTCTATATTGATTATTCCTTATCGATCTCTTTAAATGTAATTTTTTTTAGTTATTTACCATTCAAAATTTTTTATGAACTTATTTATCAGTTTATTGATTATATGGAATGTGTTTTTAGTTATTTACCATGTCATAATAATAATTATTATTATTTTTTCTACTATACATTACCCTTATTGAGAATTTCAGCTAACCCTTATTATGTTTCCTTTCCCCAATATTCCTAGAAGTGTGCTAAGATAAATATTAAAGGATATTCTAAATTGAATAAAGATATTGTACTCGAAAGAAAAAAATATATTGTAATCAGTGTATTTGTTTATAATACAATACTCATGTATGTATATAATTTACCAAGAATACTAAAATCTTCAGTCCTTTGGGATTTAATTCCTTGTAAGCATGAAAATGTAGTGGTAGTAGACATTGGCTCTGGGATTATTGGAGTCAGGTCTCTATAGTTGGAATTAGAGGAAGTTTAGTAGTAACCTTGGGAAATAGATTTAAAAAGACATAAATTATATAACATAATATTGAGGGAGACTTTGAGGATATGTATAGAAGAAAATCCAAGAATTTTGGTAAGGTAGAGAGTATGCGGGTCTTACTATAAATACATATTTTTCTAGATACTACTTGTGGATGTGGTTATAGAATATATGTAATTAGGTGTAACAACTCTTAAAAGGTGTGTTGGAACTTACTATATTATAACTTGGTACATTAAAATGAGCCTTACCATGCACCTGGTTTGACACACCTGAGGGATATGCTTGAGATGATTCAAATTTTCTTTAAAAAACAATATTAATGATTTGAATAGATCATGGCATGAATAACCTATGTTAAACCTTAGAATATATAAGGAAATATGTTGAAATAAAATCGATAGAGTATTTATGTATTGGGGTTTTATTGAAAACTTTAATTAAAAGGATATTTTGTGAATAAATTTCAAGGATTTCCATAATATTTATTATGAAAATTATATTAACATAGTTTAAAAAAGGAAAACCTATGTTCTGGGTGACAACCCATCAAATCAGATAGGGTGGTGGGGCTTGAACCCAAGACTTAATGACAATAAGGGTTTCATGCCTACCACATACATACATGATGTATTAGTTATCTTAGTTACACAATTTGATGAATAAATATTAATGATGAAACACTAGTATCAATTTTTAAGTTTAGAGATTAATGTATCATCCATATTGGTATTGGATAATGGTTGGATAAAAATAGTTAAACCTTTTACTCTTTTATGGGCCTTAAGATCCGTTAGAATTGTATTTTAGTTTATTAGGTGCCAAAGTTAATATTTGGATATCCATTTCAAGAAGTAAGGGATGAATTACAATTTTATCTAAGAATATACAAAATGTGAAAGAGTTCATATGAAACTAAAATTTATGAAGAAATTAAATTCTTATTCAATAAAAGGATTATTCAAATTTAGGTTAAGGATCTTAAAATAACAATGTTGGCCTAATCCCTTAATTTTTGTTGAATCAAGAGTATTTTAAATCATTAAAGATTAATGGATTTGAGGGACTCAATATTACATTATTCAATAAATTTTTTTGATCTATGACCTCAATAAATCCTTGTAAATATGTACTCTTTACCACTAAGTTCATATTTTCAATTTTGAGTAATTTTATCCTACATAAAAATATATTTTTATATTATTTCATGTTACCTTTATACTTATCATTCTATATTATAAATATGATATTTTATAAAATATTCTCATGATGTGGGATTTCTAAAAAATAATTTTAAAATATAAAATTCTAGATATATGAGATCGAGTTTAAACAATAAGTATGAAATTTAATTAAGGCGGGAAGAATGCAACACCCCAAAAATTAAAAAATAGAAACTTTTTGTTCGATAGAGTGTATGACATGAAACCCCAAAAAAATAAATTAATATAACATATGAAGACTTTATGGTATACTTATTATTCTAAAATAAATTCAATATACATTATATGTTTCAATGTATGCGTTACTAGGCTAGCTTACATTATACTCAACAAAGACTTTCTTTGTTAGCTTGCGTTACATACAAGATCGAGTTTTACCAAATACTACTAATATTATTTATTATAATAAGATATGAAATAAAAATTAGAAGTTATGAATAATATTCAATAAATTATAAAAATATATTGTTTACAAAAATATAAAATTAATTCATTTGTAATCAATTTATTAGAAATTAATATAAGAACCAATTTAATACAAACAAAATGATTTTATTCTTACAAAGGTGTTTTAACCTAATAAATTAAAATAATTAATATTATTAAATGAATTTAATGATATATAAAAATATATATATTATATTCAATGAAATATTTTTTGTATTCATCCAATAGGTTTGATAACCACAATATAAGAATAAATTCAATTTTATGCATAAATATTTTGTTTTTATAAAAAGGAAATTTTACCACCTTTTAATGGAAAACCTATTGTAAATATTGTTTTTGGAAATTATATAAATTTTATATAAAAAAACTTCATTTTTTAAATTGGTACATTAAAATTATCTTTAGGTGAATTTTTGGTATTTTTCTATGATGTTTCATTATTTGATGAATAATAAAAAATACTAAATTTTAAATCAAAAAAGGGTTTTTCATCTAATTTATTTATATAGTTAAATTATATTTTAATTTTATTGTAAATTTAATTAATATCAATAATAAATCAATTAGTCCATTTTTTTCATTGGATTCATGTTCACTTTGATTTTTAATATAAAAACATAGCAAACTTTTGAACATATTTACTTTAAAACCCCACATTGCCTTTCTATCTACCGGATAAATTTTAAATTAATTTATACGACTTATGTGATTGGAAACTGGAAAAATTAATTCCTTAATTTAAATCATAATAATTTATAATTTTTAATATTGTTAACTTAGTTTTTCACAAAAAATATTAGTTAATGTAATTAAAATTAATTAAAGAGATTAATCCAAAAATTATCTTAATAAAGAACTAAAACCTGATCTCAAGGCCGAAAATGAACTATAAACTTGTCAAAATTCCATTTTATATTCTTATTTAGACCATATAATCCATTTTATCTAATTTGTACCATTATTGGATCCACTTGATAGGGTAAAAATGTGGGTTGAATTCCCTTTTCAAAACTTTACATGAATTCTACTCCTCATCCACTATAAAAAGGTACTCATCCCTCCCACTTATTCACATCTCTCAAGCCCTTTTAGTCACCCAAAATATGACCAAATAGTCTCCTAATATCCATCCCCTAATATTATAATTCTCTCTTTGGGAAAAATGAAATCAAAGGAAGGATTTTGGTGTAAACCAAAAAGAGTTAACTAAAAAAGAGGTAATGTTCTTCAATGATCACTTTAGTTTTATTTCTTTCTATACTAATTAAATTATCTTTACTACATGATTATATAATAAAATAAGTATACTAAAAATGGTGAAGTGTTTTAATGTTAATTTTTCTACCTAAACCTACACACACTTGCATCAAATGGGAAACGGACTAACTGTTCATGTGTAGATAACTACTGTCTCATGAAATAATATTGTTCATTTTTCCATTACCACCTATAATGGTTGGGAATTATGATGGATTTTTTTTAAAAGATATATATAATATTTATTTTTTGTTTATGTTTTCTAAATATTTCTATAAAACATACCTTCATGATTTCCATTTGGGGGGAATACAATAACATCATTTGTGGATGCGTGGACTACCGCCTCCTCAAAGTGATGTGATACGTTCACGTTATACATGGAATATATTAAGGATTATTTTAATAAAAATATGTGGAATATATGAAATAAATATGATACTATATTTTTAATATAAATATATGTCATTTAATTTTCATTATTTTAAATGTGATAATAAATTGGAAGTATCGTTTATGCACACGTACGACCTACCATCTCAATGAATGGTGCATTTCATTTCCTATATCCAAAAATTATAGATTAATATAAATACATATATACTGAATATATATAATAATTATACCATGGATTAAATCTTTGATATTATTAAATCATTATCTAAAAAATAGAAACAAAAATAACAAGTTAAAATATAATTGATAAACTAGGAAATTAACACCTTAAATGGGGAAAATAATGAACGATTAACAACAAACAGATAATAAGATATTATAAGAAGTTAATATATTATATTATAAATATTATTATGGTTATGGTATAATTTATTGAAATTTTTGAAACAATTATATAGTAGGATAAATGATGTTCACCTGAAAGGAAATGTGAGGTATGAATTTTTCACATCACTTTTTACATATGTGAGATAAATGTTATATTCAGCACTTATTTATTTTTTGTGGTGAATATATTTCCCATTTATATATATTATGTCATTAATTATTTTATATTCATGATATTTTTAGGTTCAAAATGAATTATTTATTCCAAGTGGATTTGAATTAAAATTTACCAAGTGGTAAAAAATTTCATAACACAATTCTTTTTGATTGGTTTATTTTACTTCTTCATTGTCGTTAATATTCTAAGATTTAGTGTGTAATTAATTTTTAATATATATTTTTGTATTTTTAATTGTTTTATATTGGTTTACATTTTACAAACAAAATCTATTCAATGATTTATTCTTACATCAACATTATGGTCTTTTATGAGTTTATTTCCCAATATTATTCTAAAAAAGATTTCTTATTCTTGAAATTACATTAACCAAATATTTTTGTCTATTTTTAAATAAAATATTTAATTTTCTAATTCCTTATTTTTTTATGAACTTTTCTAAGTAATAGAATAATTTTTACACTATTTGGTTTTCTAAACGTTTAAGAATTTTTTCAGGAAACCATACTTCATTTCTCTCTTTAGTCAGAGAAATTGTTTTCTTATATAAACCATGTTTTATTAAATTTTTTTCTAAAATTATTGTAACCTTTTCAAAATTATTTATTAGAATAAATCCTTTTTTATTTCATAAATTTTTTCAAAGGAATATTTTTTCATCTTTCCAAACAAGGCATTTTTCTATCCTTTTTACCAGGAAAATGAAATATTATTTTTACCTTATATGGAATGTACAGATTTACCTACCTTCATTTCTTTGAATCCACTTTTGCAAGTTTAAAACGTTGCTTTTTAAAGAAATTTTATTCAAAATCATTTTTCAAATAAAATAATTTTCAATATTTTTTCAATATAAAAAGTATGTTTTCTTAGTGAATGTTTTTAAATATTCTTTTATAATATTTCCATTCATCAACGAAAAAACCCCATTATTTTTCCTCCACTTGGATGGTTTATGGTTGATTTGGCCAAGGATAGTATTTAAATTCACTTCCTTGATTCCTTTGTTTGTCTAATAGAAATATTCAATTTCCAATGATCATATAACATTTAATTCCACCTATTATCCATATCATTTATCATGGATATGTTTATTTAATAAACCACATATCATTTTTAGATACAGTGTTTTCTTTAAATGTTATTTGATTATATGGGGAAATATTTATAAATCTGTATTATTTATCCAATTTAGATATTTGATGAGGAATATTGGTTTTTTATTAAATTGATTTATTGATATGAGTAATGATTTAGACAATGAGTGATGGGCGGGGCCTGAACATTATAATTACCCATGATGCATTGATCGATTCACATGAGACAAATTAGTTGGAAAAATTAAATAGGATTATACCTATAGTTTTTAACCATATTATGAAATTTCCTGATAGTATAGGTTTTCATGTTCCTAAAACATGATTTCTAATAATTAAGAAATTCCTTCATTCAAAATTAGTGATTATTTATAATTAAAATTTTTTCTTTGAGATTATTTATCGATTCATTTAATTATTAGTTTAATGATTAAATGGAATGTTTTTTTCATTTATTTACCTTTACATATTTATTATTACTTATCCATTTATTTAAATAGAATATTTTTTAGTTATTCACCTATCCATATTATTTATGTACTTCCTTATCAGTTTATTGATTACAAGGAATGTGTGTTTAATTATTTACTAGGACATAATAAGTTTTCTTATTATTACTTTTCTTATTCATTACCCTTACCAGGATTCTAAGATCACCCTTACTATGATTAATTTTCCCAAGATTCCATAATGCGTGTCCTTAATTATATGAAAATATATTCTATAATGAAGAAGGTTATTATCCTCTAAATAAAAAAATATGTTGTAATTAGTGTATTAATTAGAAATACAAGACTCATGTAAGTATCTAGATTACCAAAACTACTAAACTATTTAGTACTCCAAGATTTGATTACTTGTAATCATGATAATGTAATGGTACAAAACATAAACTACAAGGTTACTAGGGTTGGGTCGCTACAAGTTTCCAAAGAAGTAAGGGGTTTTTTTGTCGCAATTTTCTTCATTGAGAAATATGTTATATTGTGCATCTATATTCTTTTTTGAGGTGTATATATAGTCCCATTGAAATGTAATATTTTGAATTTAATTATCCTCATGATTTTTTATGTTTTATTTTATGTTATTCATTCATGGGTCTTACGATCCAATGTGGTAAAGATTTTATGTTACAATCTTATCGTTTATCAGTTTTTTTCGGATTATATCCCCAATGATAAAATATTTTGATCCATATCTCAATAAATTCATGAATTTTTTTATCCTCTATTTATTAATGATATTTTTTAGTAATAGTAAAATTTTCCAACTCTTTGGTACTTAAAATAATTGAGAATTTTTTTTAATAAAATATGAAATTATTTCTCTCTTTGATTGAAAATCCATTTCTTAAAAAACCATGATTTCTATGAAAAGTAATTTTTTTTACTTTTATCCAATGATTTTTAAATTAATTTTTTACCTATGTTTTTAATTTTTACAATTTTTTAAAGTTATATTCATATCATTTTTCAAACAATTTTCATTTGTATTTTACCAAAAATATGAAAGGAATCATTGTTTTAACATGTACAACATGAAGGAAACTTCATGTCTCCATGACCATTATTATCTTTAAAGATTCCTTAATAAGTTTTCAAGTTTATTTTCAAATAATATGATTTTATAAAAAAATTATGTTTTAAAAATTTAATATCAAATGGGAAAGGAAAATTTCCTCAAGAAATGTTTTAAATGATTTTTAAAATCTTCCTCTACATGTTTTCATGTTTATTTTCAAATAAAGTATTTCCAAAATGTTTTGTATTTTAATGATTAATTTTGAAAGAAAAATTAATCTTATTCAAGAAACATTCCATGTGGTTTATATTTCCAAATTATTTTCCATATTAGATGAAATATGATGATGTTACCTATGCTTTACAAGGCTTATGAACCAAAGAAACCATTCCTTTTGTTTCTCTAAATGGATGAAATTTATGATGACCTGATTTTTATAAAACCTGATTCTTTTTCCATGGGTTATACCATGATATAATTCTTATGAAAACTGCTTTTTTCAAATGTTATTCTATGATTAAATGATTATGAAACTTGTCTCTTTTACATAGGTTATGATATGAATAAATGTTTATGAAACCCATTTCATTTCTTGGGTTATGATATAATTATTGTTTAATGATATTTTTGAATACATATGTAGGATTTTAATCATGTTACATTTGGGGCCAAGGTATCCCTATAATGTTTTGGGAAATAATTTATATCTCATCGGATAGACTAGATTAGAATGGGGAGTGAACCCTGTTATGTAAGGGACTTTATCAGTTTTGATAGTCTTGAGAGTGAAACATGACTACTATTATGGTTTAGGGAGTAAACCCATTCCACTATGATTACATTGGAAGAGATCCTTTATAGTTATGGAAATGATTATCTATACTTATGTGTATTCCATAATTATATGTCTTATTCCAATGTTATGTACTCATGGGTCATGTTCATTGTTTTCCTTATGATTCATGCCATATTAATAGCGAATATTTATTCCATGATCCAAGATTATGATATTTGAAAAGCAATGTATGGTTTTCAAATTTTATTATCATGTTATCATACACTTATATTCATTTTATGATTTTGTATCTCCCTTGTTTACCCTTTCTAAGCTTCTGATCTCACCCTTTCTTATGTTTCCTTTCCCCATGTTTTGAATAACAGTTTTATTTATATTATATCTATGAAGATCACATAATGTGATGACAATTATGGGATAAATTGAATATATTTTCCCAACTTAAAAGATTTTATACCTAGTATCCATATACACTAAACTATAATGACCCTCATGCATGTATTTTTGTAATATAATGAATTTTAATATAAAAAGATACAATATCTGTGTATTATAATCCTAGGTCGCTAGATTTGGTATCATAGGAAAGTATTAGTTAACCTTTTGAAACTATAATGAGAAAAATTTAGTTAGATCACAGGGTTATTTCTTAGGATATGTTTAGGGATTTCTCCAAATATAAGTATAAGGATGATTCAATGTTTAGGAAAATGTCCTAGAATTTTGTTAAAGGATAGATAAAGTAGTTCTAAGAAATTAAATTATTGCTTAGATAATAAAAGTGATTGTGAATCTGTAATAGAGGTACCTAGGGGTAATAAATCTGAGAAGTGTTCATTGAACTGGACTCAATCATTTCCCAGTGCATGAAAACAATCCTTATTACAAACCTAGTTTCACACTCATGGGGGATATGGTTTGGAAATTTACAAAATATTTACAAACTATCATGAAGGATTGAAATAGATGACAATATTTAAGGGTCTAGGATAAACCTAAGATTTATTATATTAAAAAGAAGGTTTTATGATTTAGATATACTATAAGTTATTTCCATGATTATTTGGATTCCCATTTTGATTAGAATTACTAACACTGTGATTTTTTATTTTATTAAATTGATGGAATCCAAAGGAACTGGGTTAACATTAAATAAAATGGAAAATTCTATAATGAGATGAAAAATGGGATGATTATTGTAGTCAATGAAATTGTGATTATGCTCAATATGTTATCATGATATATTATTAACAATAATAACCTTAACCAACCCATAGACTAAATAAATAATAGAAATATGGAGTTTATAGAGTGTTAATTTAATGGATACCATCAAGGAAAGAAGATATAGTTTTATATATTTTATGAATGTGGGAATAACCACTCAAAGTAATGTCTTAAAGTAATAAGAATATGTTTTGTGTGCATAGAATGGGGACACAAAGTAAAATATTTTTGAGAAAAAATGAAACATTTAGTTTAAAAAATGGATGATAATAATTTTCTCCTTAAGGTATCATTATCTATTGAATCTTTTAAATGTGTAATGTATTGGAATTTTGATAATCTATGTCCTAAGAGAAAATCTAGTGAAGAGAATCATCATGGTTTTAAGAGTAATAGTTTTGACACTGAAAATGAAGAGACTATAAATGACATATGAAAGGAAAAAAGGTATTAAATAATAAGATAATGAATCCTGGTTAATGGTTTAAGAAGTAAGTGGTGTGATTCAAGTATATAAGTATTGGAATTCAATAATTTTTAAATATATAAGTATTGTTCAGTATTAGTTTTTCATTAATGATTTTAATTAATTTGTTTAAAGATGATGATGGATTATAAAAGTGATTTGATGGAAATGTGGTATTCTTGGAAAACATATTATTAATGGAAAGATAACCATAATTTTATTACTAATGTTGAGATAATGATGTTTGGATAAATATATGATTTATTTAGATAATATAAATTGTATATCACAGATTTCCTTGGACCTAATTAATGATTTGTTAATAAAGTGGTTTATGATTTCATTTTTTGAGTTTATATCATTATTAGATATATAAAATATATTCAATAAACTATGTTTTTATTCAAGTAATAAGGTAGAATTTATGTTTTCGATAAGGTTTTATGGTAATTCATGTAATTACTATGTTTCAATAAAATGCATGATGAGGGTATTCACATGTTTGGTTTGTGAATATTAAGAGATACTTTGTGTTTTTTTGGGGATTAATGTTAAGTTGCTTTTGAGAAAGTTATTGACATTCATTATAATTTTTTAATTTTTGAAGGTTTATAATTTCAACCATTTATGTAGTGGTTGAATTTTGAATTCTAGATGAGGTTTTAGATATTAATGTATTATTTCATCATATGATGATTTATGCATAACTTATGCTTACCGTTTTGTGGTGATGATCATTATAGATAGTCAGAATGAATTATCATTATATTTATGGATCTTATGATCTGTTAGTTATTTAGACATTATAATTTAACATTATTAATTAGAGTATGAGATGAAGTGGAAATTGATCAAGGCACAACCAAAGGGTGAATTTTTTCTTATAAAATGGAATGAAATCATGTAAATATATCTTCTCATGAAAATTATTCAACTTTAGAAAAATTATATTTAAAACAAATGTTTTCCTATATAATAATTTTTTTTATGATATCAATTACCTTTTTAAATCCACTATTGCTTATGGTTTTTAAGTCATTAACCTTCTCTAGATCACCCATTTTCTTGTGTTTAATGATCTCTATCACTCTCTATAAATATTTACGATTATCTTAAATGTTCAAATATTTATTTCCCAGCTCTGTTATCTGATGTGTAAACCTAGTTATGAGTTACTTTATGTAACCTTTTTTTACTGTACCTTTTTCAAGGGATTTTTTACTATTCACCTTCACGATGTGGTTTCATATGACATAGTTTTCAAATGTTAAAACTTTGATGGCCGAGAAAAATTTCAAGAGTGAAATTTATTTTAAGGGGGGTAGAATGAACCATCTTGAGAACTTATAATTTTTTTCCATTAATATTAATTAAAATTTTTAGATAGCTTGTATTATAAGAAACACTCAGTTTAGCAAGCATTACATGCAATGAAAAATTTCTTTTCTTGTGTGCATGACACACGACATCAAACATCAACGAACCATTAAATTATTTTATTATAACCTAGTCATTAAATAGGTGGGTATAAATACTACTACATAATTTATGAAATATATATATAAATTTACAAATCAATATAAATTTATTTATTAATTTTTAGTAAACAATAAATGTATTTTTAGTAAAGGAATTATATTCTTTAAAAATATGTTTTCTTCAAAAATGATTTTTATTGTTTTTTATGAAAATAATATTATAATTAATTTATAGATATTTTATAAAAATTAACTGAAAAAATGAACTTAATTTTTTCAATCATCTAATCAAAATTAACTTAGAGTGAATTTTATCATTTTAGTTGGAAAATATTGATTTTTCCAAGAATAGTGAAAAATACTTTTTTTGTAAAACATTCGTTTCTTTTCAATAAATTAAGTAATTTAAAAGCTCAAATATGTTTTAAATTGAAATAATAATTATTCAATAATATTTAATCCACTTAATTACTTTTTAATCAACTTTATATTATATTTTAGTAAATGTTTATTTTTTGGTTTAGAAAGGGTCTTTTCTATTAAAACTGTTTTAAATAGAATAATGTTTTCCATTTTTAATTAATTAAAATAAAACCTAAGGGTGATTATTTTAAATTAAATGTATAGATTATATATCAAGAAGTTTTAAATTAGTTTTATATAAGACTATTATTATATAAATATTTAATTTAAAATCATATTGTTCTTGAAATAAATATACTTCTTGTAAACCTGCTTTTTGATTGCGTTAGAGGGTTTTATTTTATATTTAATTTTTTAAGACATTATAAAATTTATTTGAAAAATCAAAATTTATTTTTGAAATCATAATGTAATAATTATTTCAAGGTTAATTTTTGAAAATTTATTGAAAAAACTAATTTTTTGATGAATAATAAAAAATATTGAATTTTCTTTGAAAACTTCATTTCGTTTAAATTAAATATAAAAGTAAATTATATTTAAATTTTCTTTAAAATTAAAACTAGTTTAATTATATATTTATTAATATAATTTAGGTCATTTTAATCAATTTTATCATGGAATTTTACATAAGAACATTGTAAAAATTTGAACATTTTCTCTTCGAAACCTTGCTTTCGTGTCACATCTATGGGATTAATTTAAAATTAAAATTTTTCACAAATGTGAATTTAATTGTGAAAAATGGATTTCATTTTTGGAATAATAATAATTTATATTATTTAATAATGTTAACCTAATATTTAACCAAATTTAATACTGAAAACAATAAAAATTAATTACCACATTTAAGGTAAACAATGTTTTACCAGGGGATTGAACTAAAATAATAATGGTTAAAATAACCCAATTGTTTTTATAAAATATATTTAATGGACACATGTTGACCCTATAATGTCGAATTATTTATAGTAATCTATTTTTGAGACTTTTGGTATGAAAAAAACGTTGGTACACCTTTCTCTTTTCAAAAAATTACATGTGTACCACTCACCTCACTTATAAAAGGTCTCCCACACTCTCCCCCTCCTTACATATTAAAAAACATTTGGTCCAGCCTATACCTACCCAAATCACAAAAAAATCCCTCCTCTCATCCTAGAAGACTTATTTCGGGTATAAATACAACCTAGTAAGGTGTTTGTGGAAAACCTAAAGTGGTTACCAGAAGAAATGGTAACACTTCATCCACCTCTATATATGATTAATAAACAAACTAATATAAAGTAATGTTTTGACCTAGGTTCCACACACACGAATTTCTTGGACTGATCTCCCATAAGACCTCAGGTGCACCTCCCTATATGCCAGAGGATTCCCACTAGCAGTGAGGATCAATATCGATCTTGGGGAGGCAATAACCTCTTTATCAAAGTAGCACAACAACAATAGTAAAATAAACCAAAAAAAATAAAAAATATAAAATAAATCCAAACTATCATCACATGGTTACCGAAATAGGAAAATTCAATATCCAAATCTAAACATTAGACATGTCATGACAAAATATGTACCAAGTGTCGAAATGAAAACCCAAAAGTAAGGACACCAAAAACTCCCAAGAGGGTATCGAATCATGTATGGTCCCCTCATGATCCATCCCTGCTCATCTATCCAACATATGGCTCTTTTTCTTATCCTATCATGCGACCATAAAATCTATTTAGGTACCGATCAGGCAGCCCAGGTAGGGTATGAGTACAACTTAGTAGGCCACCACCAACAACATCAAAAAAAATATCCAATAAATAATAGTTTATTCAGTTGTATAAATAATAAAATACAAGAAATCAAGTAAAAAAAATTATATTTACTCAATTACTATTTATTTAACCACATGGACCCATGGGTTCACGAGGAAACCCGAACCCTAAATACTTTATTCGGCCCGTGATGAAGTCGGAAAGAAGTCACAATACTATGGTTATCATTTATCATTTCATTCCACTTAATATCATGCCAAATTGGAATCATAGGGAAATTCCAACTCATGGTAATAGAATATAATTTCTAACAACTTGTAGGTATTTGGAGCCTTAGTCCCTATCCCACACATCAAAAATCATTATGGTACTTTAAAGTAGCAGTCCATGTCCCACATATGCATATCAATTTATCACTATGTGCTTTTGAAGTAGAAGTCTATGTCCCCCACACATATATCACATATACCACATTATCCCAATATCACATGTATCACAATATCACATGTATCACCAACATAACATGTATCACCATATCATAAACATCATGTTTAATCATCAGTAACCTTATTTTCAATAATTATCATTAAAGTGTACCATTTAAATTATCAATTCAAACAAGGACCAAAACATTAATTCACATGAAAAAATATGAAAAATAACTATTAAACTATTTATCATTATATAATCATATAACTCATTACCCCATTTAAGTTAAGGAAATAATCACACAATCCCATTTGTCAATTAATTCATATCACATTAATTAACCAATTATACAACCATTAATCAACCAAAAAAACATTCAATTAATCAATCAATTTCACATCACAATATTATATTTATTAATTCATTAATTAATTAATCCATTTCCACAATCCCAATGTCCCAAAAATTAATTGATCAATTAATTAATCCAATTACATAATTAAAATATAACATTAATTAATTAATCCAATTCCACAATTCAACTACCCCAAATTAACCTAAATCATTAACACATGGAAATTCAATCAAATCAAATCAATTGTCAATGAAATTTACCAATCATGGAAATTTCAATTTCAAAATTTGATAAACATAATTTAATCAATACTAGGATTATAATTTTGAGCACCAAACTCAAAATTAATGATGAACATTGTCCAATGGAAATCTCTAATTAAGTGGAATAATCAAGAGTATGAAGAAGAATGAGATCTAGATCTGAAAACTAGATCAAAGATCAAAATAAATAATATCCATTAAACCTAGATCTAAACCCTTATAAATAGTGGATAAAACCCTATTTTATCTGGAACAAGTTGTGGGAGAGAGAAAGAGAAATCTAATTGAGAAGAAACAATATACTCAAAGAGACGTAGATCCATAAAAGGGTCTTTTATTTTTCAGTAATGAATGTTGGAAGGTCTTATAATCTATTTTAGAGCCTCCAAGAATGAGATAAAATGATTATCAATCAATATAGGGCATTTGGGGGGGGGGGTATAAAATGGGGGTTTTGAAAAAAAATATAATTTTAGATGTTTAAAATCAAATGCGTATGGTTTCCTATTTAAGGGGCATGGTTTCCCCTACCCATGTGCTCTAACTATGAGCCTCCTACTAAGGGCCATGCGGTTACTACTAAGAGGGTGCACTGATTGATAAATTGTGCACCAACCATGGAATCCCTCTACGTTTAGGGTTTCATAGTTTTTCAGTGTAGGGTGTACGGTTTGGGAAAACAATGTGCAAACCATGAACATCCCAAAACTCTACAAAAAAATATAATTTTTACCCAAACACACCCATGATAAAACCCAGAAAAAAATTACTCAGAATAAGGAAAAAGAGTACCTAAAAATAATATCAAGACATCTCCAAAAAAGTTTGGGATCTTACAATATCTACATCTTATAAGAGATCATCCATGGGTTATACTCCCAAGTATCTCTAAGATTCCAAGTCAAAAAATATCAAGCCACTATGTCCACATATCCGCTTATCTCTCCAATGTTTCCTCCCAAAAACAACTATGATTCCAAAATACACCAACTATCAACACTGTCTTACTGCAAAATACTTTCTCACTATGAATCATTAAACATATTGGATGCTCCATAATGGAGGCATTCGTCTCAAGCTCATCATCACCCATATCATTCACAGGATAAGGGTTGGTTTGATACCGAAGAAGATGTGGTGAATGAAAAAGGCCATTTAAGGAATTATTACTCTATGAAATAGCTAATTGGTATTCCACTGGTCTGATTATATCCACAACCTCAAACTTTCCAAAAAAAACTTGGGAGAAAAAATACATTTTCTTTGTATCATGTAGTTACCCAATCTTGGAAACACCTGAAAGAATACACGATCACATTATGAAAACTATATAAGTCATAAATTTCAATCATGATACAACTTTTGTATACTATGATCCATATCCATACAATTCTGAATTACCTGTACATTCCCCGACATCTCCTGCATGAGACTCAATCCCAAAAACTCTGAATCAATAACCTCAATCCAACATAGAGGAGATCTACAGGACCTACCATAAAGTGATTCATATGGTTCCATCTGAATATTTTAATGATAATTATTATTATAGAAAAACCCCACCAAAGTTATAGGCATCCCCCAAGACCCTCCAAATTCTATGACACACACCTAAAACATATCCTCTAGAACCTATAACATACACTCTGACTTCCTATCTATCTATGGGTGGAATTCCATACTTAATAAAACCTATATACCAAGAGCCTTCTACAACCCTTCTAGAAGTGCAAAGTAAAATATGGGTCATAGTATGAAATTATACTTTATGGAACATAGTGAAGACAAACTATAACCCAAATGTATAAGTCATCCAACTCTTCCACTGAGAAAGTACCCCATATCGGAAATAAATGTGCTTCCTTAGTCAACTGATCCACAATTTACTAATAACTATATTATTTAGAGTCATCCTTAAGAGACACACCAAAAAATCCCTGTTATCCTCATCTCACATCCATCCTAGAATGGTAAAGGAATATAGTAAACCTCCAGTTCATTGATTCTTGGTCTTCAATTGTTGATAGATGTATCATTAAGTCAAAAACCATGTTATCTCCTTTTTCAGGCCCAACCACCAAAACTATCATTACAGGTCATAGTACATTTTGGTCACACATGGATGCACTGCCCAATTTATGGTATGAAATTCCCAAATAATACCTTCCTACATAATCGTAGGTATAAAAACATGGTTTATAACATAGATGATATCTACCCCATCTATGGTCCAATGGGAAGGCTACTCTCCACTATCAAGGCTTTACCTCAAGGTAAAACATCTAGATCCTTATAATGTCTGTCTCTAATCGGGATCAAAAGTGTAAACTCCAGTGAAACTGATACAAGATTCATCTCTCCTAGATCTCTTGGACAACAACATGCATCTCATCCAGTAAAGCAATCATATCCCACTCAACACTAGACTCATGAACCTCCTAAGTCTGAGATTTCCTACATAAGGTGTCATCAACACTATTCCCTTTCCTGGGTGTATATGCAAGCTGAAAATGAAATGAATTCATATACTGAGTCAATATCCACTACTGAAGATTAAAATATTTCAATGAAAAGAAATAAATTAATCTTTCCTGATCGATATACTCTGTAAACTTTTTTTGAAAAAGATAATACCGCTAACACTTCAGGGAATACACAAAGGTACTTAACTTGAGGTCATGCATAGCGTAGTTCCGTTCGTGTTACCTCAACTTATAAGACCCATATTCCACAATTAAATCTTCTTGTATCAACACTAACCCAATACCAATCACATAAGCATCACAAAACACCATATACTCCTCCCCTGGATCGGGTATGATCAATATCAGTTCCATTTTCAAGTGCTTCTTCAAACTCATAGAAGGAATTATCACATGGTTCCATCCATTAAAAATTTATTCCCTTATTTTCAAAGTACGAATGAGGTACTTCTAAATGGTAAAGGTCCTAAATGAACCCCATATAATATCTTGTCAATCCCAAAAATCTACATATATCAAAAAAACTCATGGGATGATCCCAAGAAACAACTGAAGTCACCTTCTCAGGGTCCACTAATATACCTTCCTCTGAGATTATGTGACCCTAGAAATGCACCTAATCAATCCAAAACTGACACATAGATAGAATGGAGTATATTTGATTCTCTCTTAGTTTACTCAGGATGATGTCAAGATTTTGGGCATGATCATCCTGAGTCTTAGAGTATAGTAATATTTCGTCCGAAAACTGATCCAGGTACAGGTAGAGTATTCTACTTATCAAGGACATAAACACTGCTGGTGAGTTTACCAACCTAAACAGAACCCCAATGAACTCATAATGGCCATACATACTTATTAATGTCATCTTTAGTATATCATAAGGTAAAAATATCAACTGATGACACCCATATTTTAAGTTAATCTTAGAGAAAACACAAGCTCTTATAAACTGGTCAAACATATCATCAAAACAAGGAAGAAGGTTCCTATTCTTCACAGTCATCTAGTTCAACATCTGGTAATTGATAGAAAATAACAGAGTCCAATCATCCTTCATTGAAAACAATACCAGTGGACCCCAAGGTGACATACTCAGATGAATAAACTTCTTATCCATCAACACTTCTAGTTGAGTATTGAGCTATTTAATCTATGCTGGTTCCATTATGTATAGTGAAATAAAAACTGGATTAGCCTAAGGAATGGGATCAATCGCAAAATACACATATCTCTCAAGTAGAATAAATGAGAGGTCATTGGGAAACACATCCTTAAAATATTAAACTAAAGGTGAAAAAAAATCCTATTTCACACCCCCATTATCCAGGAACAGACTAGAAACCTAGGCATTATGCTCCCCTAGTTGCTCATGAACTGGCCCCACACAACCTGTCTTGATATTCCATTCTACATGGTGAACATAATTGTTACCCTTGTGAGACTTCAAAGTCACTATCCTTTGGTATAAATCAATGTGGGCTTAGTATTATACTAAACAAACCATACCCATAATTAGTTTTAATATAAACATATCCATAATGTTAATATCTCAAAATAAACTACACTCAAAAATTTGAGGGAAAAATATTTTCCCAAATAGATGTCTCTAAACTATACTTACAATGGTGTATCGATGGTCATAACCCCACTACAAAACTCTATGGGTAGGCTCAAACTATTCACAAGTTTTGTAGATATAAAATAATGAGATGCACCAGTATGAAATAAGGAACTTGAAAGCACAAAAACTAAAATAATAGTAACTCTTACTATCTATGTTCCAACCTCGTTATCCACAAAGTGTAGGATAAATGGAATTTATTTTCTTTCCCCTATTCCATGTGATACAATATGAGTCCCCTGAGCTACACCACTCTACAAATATGATCACTCTTTTCCAAAACTACCATATCCACTACCTCAACCCCCACATCTAGTAGAAATCCAACTTCCAGACTGATTTGGTGTAGAATATCCCCTTATAACACCCTGGTTATGTCTATATTATCTATTGATAATTGTATGTATTGGTTTCCTACAAAACCTATATAGATGTTTCATCCTAATGCAAAATCAACACTCTACTGGTGGTCAAGGAAAATGCCTAAAAATGTTGACCAACCTACTGCACTGGTGATGTGCCACTTGAGTAAGGTTGTGTGTGACTGACCCTTTCCCCTATCTACCCTTCTTTCTATAACTATGGATGAAGTTATCATAATGATGCTTCCTTCTCTCAGAATATATATCCCTAAATGTTTAGTAGAAACAAAATATTCTCCAATGGAATCTTCTTTCATGTTCCCATTGGATATGAGAGAATAATACACCAATTTAGAAATATTTTTCAATAGAAATATATTAAAAATGTACATAATCTCACATTTATTTCCATATAGGAAACTCCTTCCCCTTGATGTCTCATATCCTACTAACACTGAAGCAAAGTACTACTGGTCAGTAAGGTGACCAACATAGTCTATCCCAGATATACTCCCTTGAGTTAATCACATGAACTAGGATTCTATATCCTATCTTAGTGTCTCTGGATAAATGTTCTCCAGGAACTTCTCCAAAATGTCCTTATATTCTATACCATTAGTATTTCTTGTCTGAGTATGAAAATATAACTAGTGCCTCACCATTCTTCATGACATGCGAGTAGCCAACATGATCCTCTTCTCAATCGAAGTCTCCAAATGGCCAGTTATAGTCTGGATGGACTCTATCCACAACTATGATACCTTAGTTTCACCATATCTAGTGAAATTCATAGGGTGATACAACTAAAACTACCATATAAGTTTTAAAATACTCTTCACAAACAAGTCTAGATTTCTCTCCATAAAATACATAAATCGAGCACAGTTTTTTCAAAATGTCTCTCCTGCTTTCGGATCTTGCACAATCAATGCCTCAGGTTCCACTACTAGAGGGAATTTCTAGGCACAACCTCCATTCTTCCTCTCAAAAATCCTCATCATGGAGGCATATCCCTATAATTATAAACACATACCTTAAGAAACATAACACAACATCAACACATTTATGTAAGAGGGATTCACAATAGTCTATAAAAAGTCATTTTCCCCAAACACCTCCACACGGTCAAAACTAAGGCCCTATCACTACCCTTAATTATCATATGTCTAGGTCATGGTTAACTAAGGGAAAAATCATTATCATTTTCCAATTTTTCATTACACACTCATTTTTTCACACCATGCATTATTTAAAAATTTTAACTTCACATTTAGCACATTTTTATTTATTTCACACAAATAAATAAATGAATTTTTCATATAACAACTTACCCAAACCCTTCTTTTACCATTCATGCATAAAACGATGCATGTCACAATTTTTTTTGAATTCCTAGAATGATGCATGAATACTCAAATCTCATGCAATACTGTCCCATTATTAAAATCTTATAAAAACCAGAAACAATAATCACATAACACAAAAAGAACATAACTCGAGGTGAAATAAAATCAACTGTAATAACATACATCAATAATAATAATCCCTCCATGGATCCTTGTCTTTTACCCTCGTACATGGGTGAGAAACTACCATCTAGGATCTCTTATCCAAGACCTTATTAATCTTATTATTCTACCTCCATTACCAACCTGTATGAGAAATAGAAAAAGAAAATAATACCAACCTTTAATACCACTTTTCAATGTCCTGACTTGGTTTTCACACACCGGTGTCCCAATCTGGTTTGTCACATGACCTCGGGCATGCCTATCGATACACCAGAGGATGCCGACTAGCAGTGAGGTTCATTGTCGATTTTGGAGAAACTATACCCTCTTTATCAAGGTAGAAAATAGTGGAAATAAAACAAACCATAACCCAATGATAAAACCAATAACCAATCCAAAACAATATCACATGATAACAAAAATATGAAAAATATAATATCAAAAACTAAATACTAGATATATCATTCCAAAAGATGTGCCATGTTTCAAAATGAAAACCCAAAATTAAAGACACTAATAAATCCCTAGTAGGTCCTGAATCACTTCTATTCCCCTAATCCATGATCCATCCTAACTCATCCATATAACATATTTCTCTTTCCATTATCCTGCCCAATAACCATAAAATCTATTTAGGTACCGATCAAGCATCCCATGTAGGGTATGAGTACCACTTAGTAGGCTACCAAAAATGGCATATAAAATAATATCTAGTCAATAATAGTGTATGAAGTTGTATAAAGAATAAAATACAATCAATAAAGTAATATGTTTACATTTATTAAATTATTTTTTATTTAACCACATAGACCCCCAGGTTCCCAAGGACACCTAAACCCTCAATACCTTCTTCAGAATGTGCTGGAGTCTGAACCAAGTCATAATACTTTCATTAGCATTTATCATTTCATTCCACATCATATCACGGACAATTGAAACCATAGTTCAATGACAAGTCATGGCCGTAGAACATCATGCCTAACACCCCATGGTAATTTGGAGCCTCAGTCCCTATCCCATGCCACAATAATCACTATGGAATTTTGAAGTAGCAGTAATATCCCACACACACATATCACTATATTATTTTGATGCAGCAGTCTGTGTCCCATACATGTATATCACTATGGGATTTTGATGTAGTAGTCCATGCCCCACACACGTATTTCACCTATATCACAATATCACATATATCCCAATACCACATGTATAATAATATCACATGTATCTATAGCATTACATGTATAACAATATCACAAACTTGCAGGTTAATAATTATTAACTTTATTTTCAAAAATTATAATTAAATTTTACCATTTCAATTATCAATACAAATAAGGTTCAATACATTAATTTACATGGAATAATAGGACAAATCACTTTTAGACAAGTTATCATTATTTAATCATATAACTCATTAACCCATTTTGGTTAAGCTAACAACTAAATGATCCCCATTGTTAATTAATTCATATCACAATAATTGACCAATTATAAAACCATCAATTAAATAAATCAACATTCAATAAATCAATCATTTTAACATCATAAAATTCCATTAATAAATTCCCCAATTAATTAATTCAATTAAATTATCCCAAAGTCACATTAATTAATTTTCCAATTAATTAATCCAATTCTTGAAACCCAATATCCCATTAATTAATTAAACTAATTTCACAATTAAAATATCACATTAATTAATTAATCAATTAATTAATCAAATTCAACTATTCAAATTCCCCAATTTAACCTAAATAATTAATACATGGAAATTAAAACAAATTAATTCAATTATAAATGAAATTTCCCAATAATAGAAATTCCCATTTCACAATTGCATTCACATAATTAATTCAAGACTTTGGGATTATAATTTTTACCACCTACCTCAAAATTTGACAATGAACACTCACCAATAGAAATCCCCAATTAAGCATAATTATCAAGAGTACGATGAATAATAGTATCTATATATGAAAAATAGATCTATGATCTAAATAAACTAAATCCATTAAACATATATATAAAACCTTGTCCAAAGAAGATAAAAAACCCACTTTTATCTAAAAAGTGGAGCGGGATATAGAAATATCCAATCGGGAAGAATCCACATACCCAAAGAGATATATATATATATATAAAAGGATCTTTTCTTCGCTAAGAATAGAAGTTTTATGGTCTTAAAATCTATTTGTGAGCCTCAAAAAATGAGATAAATCAATTATAAGTCAATCTAGGGCGTTTGGGGATATAAGAAAGGGGTTCAATAATTTTTTTATAATTTTGTGGGGTTTTAAAATCCCGTATGCATGGTTTCTTACTCTAGGATCATGGTTTCCCTTTACTGTGCTCCCTAACCAAGTGCCTCCTCCATGAGGGTTACACTGTTACTACTAAGAGGGCGCACTGTTTGAAAAACGTGCACTATCCATGTAATCTATCTCTATATGGGGTTTTAAGATTTATTGGGGTAGGGTACACATTTCTAGAAAATTTTTCACTAAAAATTCACTACCCCAAACCCCTCAAAAAACTTCCAATTTTCACCCAAACACAGCCAAGATAAAACCCAAAGAAAAAGTACTCAAAATAAGGAAAAAGAATACCTGAAAACAAGATTCATAAATCTATAGAAAATATTTGGATCTTACATATAATTACCTAATTATATTATATATACTAATATTTTTTATGTTAATTAAATTAACTAGAACCATCTCCACTTCTGTAAAATGTGTTAGGAAATCATCATTCGTGTCTTCTGTGGACTACCACCTCATGAACCAATGTCATTTATTTTTTTATTTCCACCTATCATAGTTGGGTATGCTGATATATATAAATTATCTATATGGTATTTATAGCATAATTAATTATTTGGAATTATTATATCACATATACCATTTTTCATTCCATTCTGTATGGGAAACAATAATGTCGCTAGTGTGTACAGATGACTACTACCTGCGATGTGACGTTATTTATTTTTTCGATTTATTTAAATGGAAGGATAAATATATGTGATATAAATAATATAATTATTATACTAATGAAATATTAATCATTATGAAAATATAATACATCATTTTATTTCTTACATTTTCACTTACTAAATGATTATAACATCATTCATGTGTGTTTGGAAAACCGTATTCATGAAGTAATGTGACTATCTATTTTCATCACCACCCCACATGGATTATATATATATAAGTATATTTCAAGGAAATAATATTTTATTTATGATATTACGATCATTATTAAAGATAAAATATGACTTACCTTATTTATATAATGATCATTGAAAAATAGAATCATTACTCATGCGTACGCATGACTTACCATCTCCATGATCGTAACATAATTTACTTTTAAAAACCATATTTAATGATTGTTTTTAAATGTATAATTGATTTAAAGATATTATTATTTTCTATGATTATTATTCTAGATATGATGGAACCATAATCAAATTATGATTACCAAAAATATAAAATGAAAACATATACAAAAAATGAAGTAGTTATTACCTAAAACATGATTTTAATAAGGAATTTTTAATAAATGGGTAATAAAATGTTATAAGTAAATAATATATGGTACAATATATATATGTATGTTTCATTAATACATGTATAGAAAAGTTATATTTATTATATATGAGGTTATAACATGTACAATATATGTTGAGACTTATGATAAGGGATTTCCCACTCACATTTAATTTCTATGAGAAACATGAAATATTCACTATGTATTTCATTGATGTGGTTCATATACATCCCATAAATATATTTTTTGATTATTATCCTTAAAATTACTAGTACTTACATATCCATTTTAGTATCTTTATTTCATGGAGCTTATGGTTCAAAAGTTACCAAAGTGGTAGGGTATTTCCTGTATCAAATTTTCTTCATTTAAAAATATGTTATGCTATGAACCTATATTTTCTTAGGAGGTTTATATACTACCCCTTGGATATTTAATATAAAAAATTTATTTATCCTCATGATATTTTAATTTTATTTTTATATTATTAATTTATGGTTCTTATGATTCAACGTTACCAATGTGGTAATGATTTAATGTTACAATCTCATCATTTATAGGGACACTATTTAATTATGTTTTCAATGAAGAAATATGATGATCCATATATCAATAAACTCATTAATTTTAATCTCCTCGGTTTATTCAAGATTTTTCATGAAATTGTACCATTTTTCCATTCTTTGGTACTTAAAGTAATTAGGAAAATATTTTTAATAAATTTTGACATTATTTCACTCTTAGGTCATAAAATCCCTTTTCTTCCAAAATAATATTCTCTAAAAAATGATTTTTAAAAAGTTTTACAATTATCTTATGATTTTCAAAATACATTTTTCCATATAGTTTAATTTTTTCCAATTTTTTTGATAGGAATCTTTATGTGTTTTACCAAACAATTAATATTTATATTTTACTAAAAATGTGAAATTAATATTCTTTTTAACATATAAAACATGAAAAAAAGTTCCCATCATCATTACCAATATTTTATTTGAAAAAATCATTTAAAATTTTTTAATTTTATTTTCAAATAAATGTATTTTAAATTTCTTTATGTTTGAAAAAGTTTATTTAAAATAAAAATGAATATTTTCCTCAAGAATTTTTTTAAATTATTTTTAGAGATTCCTTTATAAGTTTTACTGTAAACTTTAAATGAAATTGATTTCCAACTTTTTTAAGAAAAGTTATTTTAAAATAAAACATATATTACTAATCAAATGTTTAATGTTATTAATCCTTAAAAATAATTTTCCATATAATATTCCATCTGTTGATGTTACATATGATTACTAGGGATATTGACCAAGGATTCCATTCTTATTCTTTCTCTGAATGGTTAAAATTTATGATGACACGATGCTTATAAAAATTATTTCTTTTTCCAATGGTCAAACCATGATATAATTATAATGAAACCCAAATCTTTTTCTATGGCTTATAAAATGATGAAATTATTATAAAGCCTATCTCTTTCCACACATAATGATATAATGAAGTGTTTATGAAACCCATTTCATTTCATGGGTTATGATATGATGAATGTTTTATGATATTTGGGAACACAAATTTATGATTTTAATTATGTGATGGTTGGGACCTATATCTCCATCCAAACCATTAGGTAAATATTTATATATCATGAGATAAAAAGGATTACAATAGGGATTGAACCAGGTTCATTAAGGGAGTTTGTCTGCATCGATGGTCTTAGGAGTGAACCTTGACTACTATTATGTATTAAGAATTAAACCCATTCCACTATGATAGCGTTGGTAGTGTTCCTTGACTAATATAAAAACTATTCTCTATTCTTATGTGCATTTCATAATTCAATGTCTTATTCCATTTTTATGGTATCATGACTGATGTTTTTTTATTTATAAATGAATCATGTCTTATAAACTTCCAATCTTTATGCCATGACATGATATTATGATCTGTTATATATAGGGTATGGATTTCAAATGTTATGGTCATGTTATCATATACTTATTTTAATGTTATGCTTATGTATATACCATGTTTCCCTTACTGATCATCTAGGATCACCCTTTCGTATATTTATTTTCCCTATGTAATGAAGAATGGTTTTAAGTAGGGTATATCTATGAAGATTACTTAATGGGAAGAACATAATAAGATTAATTGAATATCTTTCACCAAATTATATGATTTTGTACAGATTCACCAAAGACACTAAACAATTATGGTCCCCATATTTGTGTTGGGGTGATATAATGAATATTCATATAAAAAGGTGTAATATCCATGTATGATAAGTCTGTGTTGCTATAATTTTATATACACATTTATAATAAGGATAGTAAATTATAAATAAATCTCATTTCCATAGATAATCATTCTATATTTTCCTTTTTACAAAGGATACTGAACTCTCTATATATACTTCATCTGAGTTAAATAAATTACATATACACATTCTAGCCCAAGGTATTCTATTCTATATAAACCTCTTGACTAAGTAGATTCAATTATATATACACCACCTAACAAAGGGTTTTAATTTCAATATATATCCCCTAAAAAAGAAATCTAATTTCACATCTATCAAAAACCTTCACTATGAAATCACTATATCAAGGGACCCATGGTAATATTATCCTAAAAACACTATATGAATTATATATTCCAATAACCAGACCATTATATAATGTTTTTTATAATATTATATTAGTTTGAATATGACCCACTAATCAACATACCCAAATAAAACCCTTTTTATATAAACCTTATTTCAATTTTGTAGTCACTAAATATCTTAATTAGTGACACCTAATTCACATTATCTCATGATATTCATCCTTAGTCATATATCTTTTGTATCAAAAATAATTACTAGAAATAGTCATTGTGTTTTATATTAACTCTCATTATTCTATAATGTAATAAAAAATTTCAATGATACTAAAACCATGACCCATTTTTTTATATATAAAAACATTAGTAGTTTAAACATGACCAAATAAAAACCACTATTTCTAGTATCAAGTAAAAACATATTTTATTTTTCTATTACTATTAAAAACTATATTATTTTTGGGATATTAATTTTACCCTAGTTATAAATCATCAACATGATTACATAAATTGGATACTAGTGAATCCATTCCAAGAATCATAATGGTTTACTAATTTTATAGTTAAAATAATACCAATAGACTATAAAACTATTAATTTTGTATCTAATTACCATATAAGTAATTTATCATGATTAGATATGGGTTTAATAATAATATTTCATTATATTACATGTTGAAAAACAATATATGGAATATTACCCCCTCTTATTTTAAACCCTTTAATCATCAAAAATATAATTCTAGAAATCAATTTTTATAAAAAAATTAATTAATATAATGATTTTAACTTTTAATCGAGTTCTTCTGGGAAACTAAGAAATCAAAACCCTAATAAAATTACTCTCCATTGAATAATTATATAATTCACTTTTGGATCACACTACATTATTTCCATTATTCCTTTTTACCCAACCAATGATCTACGAAAAATGGTATCGATAGATAACATGTTCTACCAACCGTAATTAATCATTCTTCCTCCAAAAAATCAAGATCATGATTTAATGAAATTAATTTACCACAACCAGATATAACCTTGACTAATTTGAATGTACTATGTATAAAGTCTATTTCTCATCTTTTTCAATGTAATAAGAACCCATTTTCCTGTGAAATTATTCAAAAAATATCAATAATGTATTTCATATAACCATTAGTGTGAGTAATATAATTACAATAATTAATTTTATTTTCTTATATTTTCAAAAACTCAAAAAATTCATAAATGTGACTGTTATTGGATCCATGGCCCAATAATATATATTTTTATAAGTTCAATAATTATAGTTCAATTTTTAAAATATTATTGTTTTATCTTTTGGTTTTTTTAATGTATTCTTTTGTTTACACTACATTTTTTTTCTTTAATACATTGATGTGGATAGACATTTCATTAAAATACTACTCTACTTTATACCCAAATTTATATTCATTGGAGGTTAACATTATGATATAATGATCATGTGATTTGCATTATGATTCACCATTTTTGAAATCCATTTACTTGAGTTGTACTTTGTGAACTCATTTATGGTTTGACCAAGATTATGTTCTTACAATATTAGTCAAATATATTTGGGTGTATATAATTAATTATATCGAAGATTAATCATTAGTAATATTTGAGGAATCTAAAATCTATCATGTAGTTAAAATAATATCTTAGATAAGGCTATATCTGAAGCCAATGTAATATCAAGAGTAATCCTAATACTTTTCCAACTCTATTCAATTGGAATTGTTATTTCATACATCAAACTAAGGATACATAAATATAATAATAAAATCTTAAGGATTAACATGAGATATAATTAGTGTCAGTAGAGAAAAAATAAATTGACATAAGCTATGTTGATCAACAACATAATCTCATGAAATTTCCCAATATTACTATACCACATAAACATATCATAAAGTGTTATTACTGGATCATTTTTAGCCATTAAAATATAAAATACACTATTTCATTTAATATTGAATATACAATATAATTTTAAGGATCACTATGAGACTATACTATGAGGAGAATATTTTAAAACCATGCTAACATAGACACCATTTTCAAGAAAATTTAATATAATGTTATAACATATTCTTAACTTTCTACTAATATCTTGTTAAGTTATTCTATAAAAATATGCCAGAACCTAAATGTAATAATAATCAAATACATAGGAATTAATGATGTTAATGGTTACTTCACAGCTTAAAAACCATGATGTATTGAATCATTTATAAAGAAAATGGATACATTATGGATTTTGAATGAATAATATTAGATAAATTCTTATAGAAAAGTGACTAAAGAGAACAAAATCCCAAAAAAATGATTTTAAAATTTTATCAATCCTATAATGCTACTAAAATTAGATAATACTTAAAATATGTTGAACCACTTTGTTTAAAGTGGTCATGAGGGTTAAATGATTCTATAATTATTATTATATTCTAGTTTTATAGTTCTATGTTGAAATTTTTTATTTTATCCATGTCTTTTAACTATAATTTTTATTATGAATTTCCCTATAAAAGAATGATTTGTATTAGTTGCACCTCCATAAAAGGTATGTATTTTATTCGATTATTCCACCCCATGAAAGAATGGGTTTTCACCGGTTGTTCCTCTATTAGAAAATAAATATTGTAATAGGGGTGTGATACCTTTAGAAAAGTATTCTTATATTATTATACACACCTCTTGGGGATTAGAGGGCATATGAATAGTAGATGTCAAATATTTTTTATTCAAATTACTATAAAAATCAATGTGTTCTTTTTTACATACTTTTTAGATTTAAAATTTATATTCAATCGATTCACCCACTCTTGACTACTACCCATAACCATGTCTTTAAATACATTTTTATTATATAATAAAAAAACGTTTTTTTACTAAATACATCCTAGACTCAAAATGGTATAAGGAAAATATCTTATTTTATTGATGGTTAATGAAGAAACAATCGATGGATTCCAAAAAATCCACTATTTGTTGATGGAAATGACTATATTTACTAAAAATAAATAGTAGAGGAAAATATCAACAAACTAATAATTGATAACTATACTTTCATTATAAAACCTTATAAACCATGGTAGAAAGATGTCTATTCACTAACTGGTATTGATGAAACTATGTATGTTTTACTTTTTAAAACAATATTTTTATTTATTATTTTATTAGTTGAAGTTTTTTAGTCAAGTATATACATATAAAACTACTCATGAAATTAAGATAATTTTACAAGTTACTCACTATGGAATAGAAAAATTGAAGGAAACCATCACCATGATTCTTTGATTTGAGTACCAATACAGCAATATGAGATATAATGAGACTATTAAAAAACATACCCAAATTTCACTTATATTGTGGATATTGTGAGTGCCTTGGGTAAAACACTAGATAATTTTGTTAATGTTAATGGATTTATCATAAAGTTTTCAAAGAAATGGGTTTCCTTGACTGTAGATATTAATGACTGCAATAATTTAAATGAATACCCTTTAGATGAGTTAGTTTGTTCTTTTCTATAATATGAATTGGATTTTAAGAACATTATCGAAGAGAAAACTAAAAATAAATAAATATTGATTTTAAATATAATAATTTTGTTTAGAATAATATTATATCTACGAAACATATGAAAATTAATGAGATGAGGTAAAATAACTCTTAACATATGTGTATAAATACATGAATAAGAATAGTGGATAAAAAAGGATAGACGAGATGGCCAAAAAACAAAACTAGAAATGGAAATTCATATCCATATATTAATATTATATATGTCACATGTTTTGAGTGAAAGAAGAAAGTACATATAAATTGTGGTTACTCATGTTTGAATAAATAATAAAAAACAAGAAGTAATACTAAAAGGAAAAATATGAAATATTGGAAGCATAGAGATTTACTGAAGAATATGATTTGAGTAATGATTAAAATACCATGAAGGAGTCTCCAATTTTTTTTTATAATATAAAATTTAAATGTGGTTAGTAATTCAAGTTTTGATTCATATTTTTATTTTAATTATTATTTTGAGTATGATAAACCATGTATAAATGTTTTTAATATATATATTGAGAAAATATATAATGATATTATCAATGTTAGTAGTTTATATAAAATTTTAATGAAAAATAAAAAGATTATTGTTGAGAATATAAATACTTTTAATTAATAAAATAAGAAGTTAAGAAACACTACATCCAAAATTAGTGAGAAGGAATTCTAGGAAAATAAGGATTTGACTCACGGTTTGTTTGAATGGAAGCTTATAAAAATTAACTAATGTTATAGAAAATTGTGGTAAAATGATTTCATTGTATAGGAATCACTAGACCATATAATGGTGTTTGTTATAATGGTTAATTTTTAAAAATATGAAAGAATTTTTTTTGGACATTTCTAATGATATTATTTCAACTATGACATGTTTTAGACATAGATTGAAAGGATCCTATTATATGGAATGTTTTTCTAAACATCTATAGTATTTTGGACATACTAAATCTTATATTTAGAAATATAATTCTCATTGGAAAAATATTAGTAATTATTTAATATATATATATATATATATATATGATCCTAAAGGTTGTATAACAAATCCAATTAGACACAAAGTGTCATGGTTTCCAAAAAAATATTTTTTATCTTTTCATGAAAGGAACCATATATGAATTAAGATGGATATTTGGTACACATATAGTGGATTCTCTAGACATATTATTGAATACCCATAAACACAAAATATTTTAATAGATGCAATAAATTAAATATCACATCTAGAAGAAATTCCAGTGTAAATAAGTATTAAAAGAGTATTTTGTGTGTTACCTATCTTAGAAGAGATCAATTAGTTTACAGGGAAGAAATTTTCAAAGTTAGATAATCCATAAGAAGATAAATTTATAATTATTAGTAATTAGATATTATATAATAATATTCATGATTCTTGGAAGATTGTTTGGAATAAATTTAGGTTTTTCAATCAATTTTAGAGTGCATAGGAAGTTATAGATTATGGTTAGAAATTTTCATGAGTTTCATGGTTGTAATATTTTCAGATTCTTTTAGACTATGTTGTACATAATTGTTTAAACCTATACCAGATGTATTCTAAAAGTGTTTTTTTTTTATTTTTTTATTTCATATAATTTCTATGTAAGATATACTAATTTTAATAGTACATTTATCCTTATTTTAAACTTAAGAAAAAGTCTAATCAAGTGTTTAATAATACTAAAAAGTTTTATGGTTTGAAATAGAAACCACAAGCCTAGTATGGGAGGATGTCACTATATATTTTAAAGAATAAGTTTGATAAATAAAAGGATGATCTAACGTTATTCATCTAGAATTTTTATTATTATATTTTGATGGTTAAACATAATTTGTATGATGTTATTTTTTGTTCATCAAGTGAGTGTCCATATAATTATTTTTGGGATTTGATGGAGAATGAGTTAAATAATTAGTTTGATTTAAGTCTCATGGAAAATATTTAATTATTTTTATTATTTTTTAATTTATTGAAGATATGAAGAAATTTTGTTAAATAAAAGTATGTATTTCAAAAAATTCAGTAAAGTGTTCTGGTTGTGATTTGTAATACCCGGTGTCTGAAAGGTTATGGAAATTCCAAATAATGTTTAATATTCATTTTGTGGGTGAGATAAATTTTGTATCAAATTTTTAATGGAATTTTGAAAGTATAGAACCCTAAAATATGTGTATTTGTACATGTATTGGGGTTTGTAAGTCAATATAAGAGGCTTAGGTGTGTAGCGTTACCAGTGGTGGTGATGTCCAAGATACTTCAGAAAATTATAGCAGCTAGTGAGTAGCTAGTATACTCATACCATATATCCAATGGGGTTATTTTAGGAAACAATACTCATACATCCCCATGTTTAATAGGTCTACCCCCTCCATATTTTATTTTGTTCATATGATCTAGTCAAACCCAACCATAACCACCTACTTCTACCTTGGTATAAGGAAGTTTTTTTGTGAATTTTCAATGAAGACTCAATGTACGAGCTACATTATCTCTATTCAATATGCCAAATCCTCCATGATAATTAAAAAATATTTCAGTTTAGACTATAAATAGATATTTAATCAGATACGGGTGAAATCAACCGATTTCATTGGTAATTTCATGCATCATAGGAAGATGATGTCATGAGAAAACATTTTTCTTACTAGTATTAACTATTTAATCAAATTTACATCAAGCAATATATCTATTTATTATTTTTAAGTTAAATTATAGTAAATTAGTTTTGGAATTGACTTTGGAACATTGGAGTTTGGCCCAAGTTTGTATCAGAGATCGATGGTGGGCCTCCTAAGGCTGGTTGGATGTAGTTTTAGCATGCAGTGACAAATCGATGAGTTTTATGTCAATATTTCAAGATTTAATTAGATTTAATTAATTATTTTTTTGTGTGTTTGGATTGAGTTTTTGGATCGGGTCATTGAGATGAGATCAGTTGATTATGGATGTGGTTGGATGGTCTTGGATGAGCCTTGGTAGCTAGTTCCAGCCCATGGAAATAAATAGGAGAAGATTTATCTTGAGGTAGGTGGTCTGTATGCATTCCCTATAAAATTTATGATTCTTTTAAGATCCACGGGTTTGTGGTAATTCCACATAGGAAATCATAATGTTTAATTTAATTTTTTTTATTATTTTATGATATTGTTAAATTTAAAATGTTATTACTTGACTAGGATACACAATGTGTCAATAACCTGATGGAATTTTGTTATTTCTAGTTTGACATAACTATCAATCGTTGAGACCATTAATTGAGAGTATCCATGAAATGCATGAACACCTCCTGAGGGTGTAACCTAGGTTTCAAAAATTAATTAAATCAAGTTGAGTGGACCTTTTTTAGTATCCTTATGCACCCCTAGTAGAGTTGGATAGAGAAATTAAATTACCCATACCTTATAAAAATTAAGTGTCTCTATTGATTCCATGGACCTATTGGGCTCATCATATGAACCTCGGGTAAGTGATACTCTTCCATTTCATGTGACCATACCTTGGTGGATACACCTTAGAAAAACATAGATCAGATTGGGTGAGAAGATCAATACAGAGTGAATTGAGGACTGAGATTGATTATGGTCCATTTCTTTAAATTTTTCCTATATGTTGAATTCCCCTATTTCTAATGAGTTCATGATGCCCTATTATTTATTTTTATGGATATAGAATCCTTATAGACTCAAGTGCTAACCAATGACTAGTCTGAGATTGAGGGATCTAAATTATGTGTCTCTATTTTCATTGATCATGGGACCGCATAGGGAAACCCCATTGACTGATCGACCATGAGTAGGATTGTTTTGGATTGGGTAGAGATTATTGTGGGTTTCACATTAGAAACTATATTGAACATGTGATCTCAAGGGGCTCTGAAAAAAAGTGTTGTGAGTGTCCATTCATCCATCCCTTTTGATTTATTTTATTAATGGATGGTTATGGAATATTCCCTTGGGGAATATGTGATATGGTTTAGGCTTACATAGATGTGGATATGGATACTTGTTTAGGATCCCAAGTATTTGTTTCTATTTTGTGGAAAGAGCTTCCATGGATTTGGATGTCAAATATTTTGAATGTCATTCGATGGGTCCCCAAAGTTGTAAGGATAAAAATCATAGCTATCATGGATTTAGAGCTTTTATGTTTGGACTATTGTGGGATGGGTCCTTGGGGTCATGAGGATACATATTATAGCTTACATTTATTTATAACTTGTATGTTTTTACTATAATTGGATGTGTCCATGGATTCAAGAGGTTAATGATGAAGCTACTAGAGATTTGGATCTAGGATGTTTGTACTGTCTTGGAATGTTACCCCATATTCATAAGGGTACGTATTAGAGATACCATGGTTTTAGATCTTAGATTTTAGAACATTCAGGGGATGGGTCCCCAAATTCTTATGGATATAGAATAGGTCTACCATGTAATTGGAGCTCAGAAGTTTAGACAACCATGGGATATGTCCCTGGAGTCATGAGCATATGGTTATATAAACAATATATTTGGAACTCAAATGTTTGGAATGTCCTTGGATTTGTCCCCCGAGTCATGAGACTATGTATTTTAGCTTCCATGGATTTGGATATTGGTTTTTTAGACTACTGTGGGATGGTTCCCCATGTTTGAGAGGATACACATAGGAGCTAATATGGATTTTGAGCTAATATTTTTGAATTGTTATGGGATGGGTCCCCATATTCATGAAGATATGGTTGGTACATAATGGATTTGAAGCTTAGATATTTATATTTTCATGGGATATCTCCCTAGAGTCATGACAATATAGATTAGAGATATTATGGATTTAGATTTCATATGTTTTTATTATCATGGGATGGGTCCCTAAAGTCATAAGGATACAAATTGAAAATACCATGGATTTAGAGTTCAAATATTTAGACTGTCATGTGATGGGTCCCTAGAGCCATGAGGATATGTTTGGATCTAAGATGGATTTAAGGCTATAATTCATGGAATATCATTGGATGGGTCCTCAGATATTGAGGATATGTATTAGATATTCTATGGGATTAGAGATCAAATGTTAGGACTATAATGGGATGGTTCCCTAGAGATGTGAGAATGTAGATTGAATCTTCTATATATTTTTATCTATGATGTTTAGACAACCATTGGATGGATCACTAGATTTCTAAGGAGATAGTTTGATATTCCATAGATTTTGGTCTCAAATATTGATACTATCTTGGTGTGGGTCCCTGAAGTGGTAGGGATATGGTTGGAGTTCCCATGTATTTAAAGATAAAATGTTTATACTATTATGGGATGGATCTTCAGATCAGTGGGGATATATATTGAATATTCCATGTATTTGGAGCTCTTATGTTTGGAAATTCACTGTATGGGTCCCCATAGTTATGAGTATATGGTTGGAGGTTCCATGGACATATCGCACAGTTTCAAGGAAACCATAGATTTTGAGTCTGGGTTTTTGGACTATAATGGGATAGGTCCTTAGAGTATAGATTATATTTTAGGGATTCTATGTATTTGGATGACACATGTTACCTAAAGTCATGGTCATCACGATAAGCTTAGAGACACCCTAGAACTAGACATTTCTGGTATGGTTGATCAAGGTCACAAACCTATGGATAAAATGTTGTTTTTTTACAGAACATTCATTATTTTCTATTAAGCATGTCACATACAAATATAACTACATTTCATGTAGGTATGGAGATATGTAAGTGGTTTCTTACTGATTTTTGTACTTACACTATGATTAGAAGGAAATGGAACATTGTTACCCAAGTAGAATCTTATATGGTTGTTGGGAGAGGTTGGGATAAGGACTGAGGTTGATCGAGGAGGATGGCTTCAATGAGTACATGAAGATTGAAATGAAGTTTGTCTTAGAGACAGAATCAAACCCTTTATATTTTTCCCTTTTTTATAGTGTTTAGGTCACCATCCCAGTGGGAAGTATGTTTTACATTCTATATGTGAGTATTTTATTTGTTATATAATGTTCAGTTGTTTTATTTTTATGGGTACTCTAATGTGATGGATGTGAATGAGATTCACTTATTTTATTTTTCCTATTGTTTCACACTCTAATAAATGTGGTTTAGTGTACCCATGATACTATCATAGACCCCACAACTATTCAGCATCCTCTAGTATACAGAGTAGTGCACTTGAGGCCTTATAGTGATCTATATTACAAATTATTTAGAGCTAGTTAGGCTAAGATGTTATAGGTTTAAAGTAAAATCATGATATCATAATGAGTAATTTATGTATATTGGATGAGGATTATTTATGTAATTTAGTTGATCACAATAATTTCAAAGAGATGATTGGGGTTCTACTATATTTTTTATAAAGTGTACATATTATCATGTATAGTATGTTCATGTGCTATATTTTAGGAAGACCCAAAGAAAATTAATTATATATAAGTGAAAAGGATTATAATTTATTATAAAGGTAATTTGAATATTTTATTATTCCATCTTATAAATAATACCATTAAATTAATGAGTAATTTAAAAAAAATTTAGTTACAAGATCTACAAGAAATTCACAATTGGAATGTTTCATTTTCACCACAAAATCCTAGTCTCATAGTGTTCTAAGTAGTGTTATCCATTTTCCTTATCAACAAAAGAGGTGAGATAAATGGAATAAACTAGTTATTGTAAAAAAATTCTATATAAGGAAAACTATATCTAATTTTAGTTTGAATCATAATAGGATGCATATTCATGGTGATAATTAATAGACTATTTTTAAGAAAAATTATACACTTCAATATTTAAGGACTAAACTTGTTGTATTGTGGTATAACATTATTATAGACCTTGTATAAAAGGATATAAAATTATAAATTATTCCTACTAAGGAATAGTTAGAATATATATCTTCCAATCCAATGGATTCATTAATTTTAAAAAAATCAATCTCAATCTTAGAATAATATTTATATAGTGAAATTTAAAGTATTATAAAAAAACATTGGAATTTTCTTTATTTTGGTGATTTTTAGTGTTTCTAGAGTCAAACATGCATCATTGTCTATTTTAGACCCTGAGGATGCATCATACTAAAAACACTATGCACATTGGTAATTAATAAAATGTTTATCAGAGTTTTGAACCTTTTAAATAATTGAGAAATTATTATCATTACCAATGAAATATTCCTCAATTATATGGGTCTTGTTGATACCCAATGTTATATTAAGCTTTTATATGATATTACATCACAACCTGAACATTATCTCATTATGAAATGCAAGATTACAATATTTACCAAAAAAATCAAGAGGATATCCCATGATATTAAGTAACTCTGATGAAGATGCATTAACCACATATGAATATTTTTTAGACACTATAATTCATCCTAAATATCAATTAATATCTTAATTCTTGGACACTTCTTCATTATTTATTTTTCATGAAATCATTTTGATGAAATGTTTTAATTATAATTTCAATTATTTCTTGAAAAAAAGTAAATATTTTCAAAATCATATTTTGAATAGAAGATAATTTATTAAAATTTATAAAAATATTCAAAGTATATTATAAGTTCTTAACTTCAAACTATATCGAATGAAATGAAAATATTGTTTTATTTCATTTTTTGAATTTCTATTTTGATTATGTTTAAAATGGGTAAGTGGAAATAAAAATTATTAATCATCAGATAACCTATAGATTAATATTATAAATAATAGATACTTTAACTCTTATTTGGAAAGGAAACAAAACAAATTTGATATATTTTTAACAAAAAAAGAGATCAATTATGAAGGTATCATCTTTAAAATCTACAAGTAAGGTTCCAATATTTAGTAATGATTTTCATATCAAATGGATTAAGATAATGATTATGTAAGGATTTAATATAGATATTGTATGGATTTAGGGTTAAAATCTTGATTTATTACATTCAGTATCTTTTCATATGTGGAATGAAATTTTTATGTTCATAGACAATGAAATGGATTTCAACATTGAATTAATGGGTTTTTATTCAAACTTTATGTTAATATATAAATCAAATTTTGATATGATTAATTCAATAGTTAATGGATTACATATAAAAGTTACATATGTTGACAATAGTTAAATGTTATATTTACAGAATACTAATAACATCTTTATTTACTCGAAATCATTTCTTCAAGAAGATGAATTTTCACTAGAAGAAACTCAATAAAAATTAGCTATACAATCTGGGTTTGATATATTGAGAATTTTTCCATTAAATTAACTTTAAAATTTTAGTAAAAATTTCATTTATGTTTAATTTGAATGAATATTTGGGTATTAATAGAACACCCTAAAATTATATATGTATTTCCTTTGAAATAATCATGAGGTATTTGATAACTTTCTTTACACACAACTATGATTCTAAATAAACATGTGGTATGGTATAACAATATAATCTAGTCATTGGATTGGAAGGAATGATTAGGATTAAACACATTATGAAATATATATAATTTTTTTCAAAAATTAAAATGTATTGATTCATTCTAAATAAATAATCATTAAATTTTTAATAAATTCAAGTAATGATTTAAAGGCCATTTTTTAAAGAAATGTAACTTTTTATATGTTATATATTATTATATAAAATTAATATATTGATGACAATTTAAAAGGTTATTTTAATAAAATTTAGTGGTAATTTATGAATAATCATCCATACATTAGTTATATAAAGTATATTAATGAAGATAACATCATTTAAAATTAAATGAATTATTTTTCATAAAATATTTTTTATGTGTACAATTTGTTTTCATAATAATAAATTAAAATTTTAAATATTTAATAATTTTTTATTGAAATTTATATATTATACATTAAATAAATATTTTTACATTCATTTGATAGTTTTTACAATGAAATGAATAAATGTAAATTTATTTTTATGCTTAAAAGTTCATTTTTCTAAAAGTGGGATTTTATTATATTCTACATGGTTATTTTAAAATTAATTTCTTTAACTTATCAAAATTAAATTTGGTAAAATTTATTTCATATTTTTAATCATAATTTCAATAAAATTTAATGATTAAACTTTTATTTTTTGTCATAATTAATAATAAAAATTGTAAAAATTAGTTAACACTGGTAAGGTTAAAACGATTTTGACAGGGGTAAAACTAAGATTTTGAGGTATGGTTCTTATAAAAAAATTTATAATTATTATTGTTTTAATTTATTTAGAAACTATATTAACGTTCATTAAATTCCTTGTCCATTTGGAATCATTTTACATGAAAAAATAATTATTTATAATTAGTTATTTTATGTAATTTCAAGTGTATCCTCTCCCTCAATTATGAAATAGAACCTACTATCCTCCTATATTCATGAATTTTTCCTTTATGGATCTAAAAATACATACAAAAAACCATCATAACAAACATAAATTCATCCTAGATATCCTTGTATTTTTTAAAGACCAATCTTTCAAGGCATAATGTTTAAGCCAATGGAGATCACTAAAAGATGAGGTATAAATCATAACTGAGATCTTTCAATTTTATTTATTCTTCCAAATTATATAAACATATTTTATAAATAATAAACTTATTAATTGAGTAACATTAAAATAAAGAGATTCTATTATGATGATTTCAACACCATTTTCAACCTTTATTCTATCAAATGGGAAATAAAAGTATCACTCGTGTGTATGTCTGGACTACCACCTTAATGTAGTGATATGAATTGTATTTGATCACTTAAAAACATTTAATGATATATTAATGGATCTAATAAATATATATTTTTATGATATAATTATCATTATTTAATGGTAAAATATTATTTATATTTGTTCCCTTATTTTCATTAAGAAATGAAAACATTGTTCATACTTATGTACGGACTACTGTGTCTGTGAATGATGTAATAAAATTTTCTATATCTACCTTTTACCGAAGGTTATATATATATAAGTAATATATATTATATTTATGTCATTATTAAATTTCTATAGGTTATGGATCCATGATCAATATACAATGAACATAGGAGATGAATCGAAACCGACATGAAAAATGAAACAGTTATCACATGAAATAGTGATTTTAATAAAGAATTATCAATGAAATAGTGATAAGATGTTATAAGAAATACATTTATGATATTATAAGTATGAATATGGTTATTTTATATAATTATAATAAATTTAAAAATATTATACTTTAGGTCAGAGTTCTTATGATGAAATTTTAACTTAAGATAATGGTTTTATGTTACAATATCATTTTAACATAGATTATTTATGCTTAATTTTATAATAATTAAATAATGTGATATATATCTAAAATATATTATTGATTTTATTATCATCTAGTTATTTTCATAAATTAAAAGTTTTACTATAATTTTACTCTCTATAAGTACTCAAAATTAGGAAATAATGATTTTAAGGAAAATCAATTTTTTTCTATTTGTTCAAGAAATGTTTATTTCCATGCCAATATTTTCATTAAAATGTTTTAAAGAATATTTTTAAAATTATAATATTATTTTTCATATTTATTTTTACCAATTTTTTACTTTTTTTTAAATGAGCCTTATTATCATTTTTTGAAAAAAATGATGATAGATCAGAAGGGATCATGAGCTCTCATCCTCACGGTGACTTATAGGGTTTTGTTTCTTCATGAATAAGGTTTTATTCTAATTCATCCGCTACCAAATCCCATGGTGTGTTTTGATCCCAAATGGGAATCTTCCTTCGAATGTATGGCTATCAAAAATCGTACTGAGGATGCTCTTCCGATTGAGAGGCCTAAAGTGATATCCTTCCTGGAAGCACTTAAAGGCATAGATCTATGCACATCTTCCTCGACCAAATCCCCCTTATGCAAGAAGATCAAGGATGAAATATTTACGGTTTAGGCTGACTCACAAGCACTTCGTCAACTCTTGCAACTCTGTAAGTTCTCGCTCATGGTTCATATCTCTTATATAAAGGGTGATGAGCCATGGTCAAACTCAGATCTTAAAGATTGGATCACGCATGTCTGGGGTTTTTCTGATTGGAAAATAATTCTAATTGGTAAAGGCTATTTCTATATGCTATTAAAATTTCAAGACTCTCTTGATCAAGTATGGAATCTTGGAAACCTTCAGCTCAAACATGGTGTTTTTCGCATCTCGGCATGAGACTACATGTTCAATCCGAATAACTCGAAGAACACATTGGTGCAAATCTAGGTAAGGCTTCATGGTATCAGTTGGTATTTCTGGCATCCAAAGATATTTAATGACATTTCTTCATGAATTGGTACCTTGCTCAAAATTGATCAAAGAACATTGAATGCTGATATTGGGTTATATGCTAGGTTTATGGTGGAGGTATACATAACTACTAAGCTCCCAAATGTCATTATTTTCAATGAAAATTGGTATAAAACTGAGATCCAAACTAAGTTCGAACGCATGCCTCCATATTTTCAGCTTCACAAAATTGTTGGACATTCCCTTCTTAAATGTAGAATTGTCAAAAGTCAAGTGTCTCAGGAAACTCAGGATGGTTGGATAAAGGTTTGAAGATACAAAAAGGATAAAATCATTACTGATGATATTCTGGAGACCTCTAAGGGAAAACTAGAAGTATGGGTGAAGAAATCCACCATGTTGGGTGTGTGATTTGGTAACACTTGGGCAGAATTAGTGGAGGAGGAAGAAATTTTGGATCCAGATCATATCATTCTGGAGGATATTGAGCAGCTTGTCTTGGATGCCTATATGTAACCTCAAATGGATCCTCCCCCAGGGGTTATTGAAGTCTCTACTTAGAATATGCATCATGATCCTCATGTTGTTCCAAATGGAGTTGGTTAGAGAGGTTAATCCATGAGTGAAACACATGATCAAGGAATCTCCATGGCTTCAGTGGATGGTCGTAATGCCAAAGCAGAACTTCTCCTCTTGGAAGCTTCCACCATGATTCTTCTGGTTGAGAACATAGGTAATCCTCCTATCTCTATGTTTAACTCTGATATGAATATTTCCTAGGTAGAGGAATCTCTTGTTTCACCTGGGATGAGCCCTGGAAGTTGCTCGGCTTCCCTGAATAACAATTCAGGTGAAGCTCAAAAAATGGTATTGTCTCTTTCCAGTGAACCTGCTATGGTAATTAACTCACAAAACTCCCCTAAAAAATGAATTGACACTAGTAGATAATCCACAAATTGAAAATATAAAATGGATCATAATAAACTAATAATTGTATCCAAGGATCTTTCCCTGGAGGCGGGTTTACAAACCCCTAGACATACCACTTTCACCCATGTGGTTAACCCCACTGACTCAAAGCTAGAGCTCATGGACCCCCATGTTATTGTGATTACCCCAGACCAAAAACAGTTTACTCATATTGCATGTGATACTAAAAAAAATTCCCTCTTCCCAAAATCTTAGATGATCAAAAAGGAATAAGGGTTCAGGCAGATCTAATAAAAAAAGGGTGCTCTAACCCCAACAACAGGTTTTAAAAGGATTACCTTTTTTGGAACTGTCAGGGAATTGCATACCCTGACACTTATTCTGTTCTTGAACATTTTATCTTAACTCATAAACCAAATTTTTTTTCTATAGCTAAACCAAAAATCAGTTTTTCTGTGAGTTTTAGACATCAATTCTCTTTTGGCTATAATTATTTAGGTTCTTGAAAAACTGGGTTGGCTGTTGATTTTATTTGGATTTTTTATCATTCTTATTTATAGAACATTAATACTTTCAATTCCACTAAAAAAAATGTTTACTTGTGATTTATTTCTTGATGGAAAACATAAATTCTATTCTATGATTTATGCTAAAAATAGATATTGGGATTTTAGGACCCTTTGGCAAGATCTTGTTGATTTATCTAACATTATACATGATCCCTAGATTGTGATAGGTGATTTCAATGCTATTATTTCTCCCAGTGAAAAATTTGGCCCTTTCTTCTCTTCCATTTCTTCAAGATAATTTAGAGCAGCTATTGAGGAATTTATCCTTATAAAGATTAATCTCACTGGTTCCAAATACACATGGTATAGAAGGCACTATAATAGGATAGTTTCTAGTAAATTGGAAAGGGATCTAGGTAACATCCAAGCCCTTGATAATTGGGAAACCATCACCGGCATTACTTTACCCAAGCTTAATTCAGATCACCACCCCATTTTGGTCAACCTTACTTCTAGAAAGATGAAAACCAGTCTGCCTTTCAAATTCAACAATTCCTGGTCGACTGACTTGGATTGTTCTCTTACCATTAAATCTTTTTGGGAGTTATGAAACACCACAATTTTTTTTTCTATATTTCAAAGTTAAAACACCTCAAACATTGTCTTAAGGGTTGGTGTAGTGATAAATATATGAAAATGGACAAAGACATCTCAGACCTTGAGAATGAACTTTCCCAAATTCAAAACAACACCACATTCTCTAACTTCTTTTTGGATCCCCAAGCTGAAATTAGAACCTCCATGAAATTGAATACACTCCTTGTTCGTAAAGACAATATTTGTAAACAATTCATCAAAGCAAAATGGCTTTTAGATAGTGATTGTAATACTATGTTTTATAACTCTCTTCAAAGAATAAGAAAAGTCTGCAGTCCTATATCCTTTCTTAGAGATAATGAAACCCTTCTTAACTCCGAGGAGTCCATTTCTAGTCAGGTTGTCACTTATTTTGATAATATTTTCAATGGACCATCCATCAATAAGGACCTTATTCCTGAGTTTATTCCGGTCTTGGTCACCGAGGAAGAGAACCTTTCTCTTTTAAGCATTACCCTTGACCATGAAATCAAAGACATTGTCTTTAGTCTGAATCCTAATAGTGCCCCAGGACCTGATGGTTTTAATAATGGGGTTTTCAACATCATTGGGAGATTATACATCTTGTTGTTTTCAAACTTGTTATATATATTTTTTCTAATAGATTTCTCCCTCATGGTATTAATTCTCAATTCATTACCTTAATTCCCAAAGTGTCCAATGCTTCTGAAATCCATCCCTTCCGGTCCATTTCTCTTATCAATTATCTTTATAAAATCATCACAAAACTACTTTCTAATAGACGTTCTTATCAATGTCAAAAAATTGTTTCATGGAACCAATTTGGGTTTATCAAAGGAAGATCTATACAAGATTGCATTTTCCTTGCCTCAGAAAGAACGGACACTCTGAAAAAAGTTAACAGAGGAGCTAATGTTTCCATTATGCTTCATATTTGAAAATCCTTTGATAACATTTACTAGAACTTCATTTTCAAAGTTCTACAAGGCTTTGGATTCGATGATATTTTCATTAGTCATATTCATTCTCTGTTTGACTCTGCCTATATCTCCATAATTGTTAATGGATCCCCTAAGGGTTATTTTAAATACACTAGGGGTGTTAGGAAAGGTGACCCCTTATCTTCCATCCACTTTTCCATAGTATAAGATTACCTTAGCAGACTTGTCACCTGCCTTGTGGCTCAAAACAAACTTTATCCCATTCAGGCGGCTAGAAACCTAACTGGGCCTACACATCTTTTTTATGTCGATGATATCATCATGTTTTTACAAGGTGATAAAAGAAATATTAAAAAGCTTAAAAATACCTTGGATCATTATGAGGAGCTCTTTGTTCAATCTATTATCTGGAATAAATCTTCTATTTTCTTCAGAATTTTTTTATCCCAATAGGAAAAATGACATTATCAATAGTCTTAATATCAAAGAAGGATCCTTCCCCTTAACTTATCTATGGGGTACTATTTTTTGGGGAAGGCCTAAATACATATTCTTTTCCTTGATTTTTGACAAGGTAGTTAACCAGTTATTTTCCTGGAAGGGTTATTCTCTCTCCCTGGCTGGCAGGATTTTTCTGGTGAAATCTAATTTTGTGTCTAAATTGGCTTAATCGATGATGATCTATAAAGGGATTTCTGGTCTTCTCAAGAAAATTAAAGTTTACATTAATAATTTTGTTGGATCTAGAAGCATTCTTGAAAGAAATCTTGTGACCATCCCCAAGGGTAATTGTTGCAAACCTTTAGAAAAAGGTAGTCTTAGTATAAGAAACCTTCGTCTCTTTAATGATTCCCTTCAAGCTAGACTTACTTGGGGTTTGATTAATAACAAGTTTTATTCCACTATCTTTCTCAGAGAAATATTCCTTGAAAATCTTATGAAAATCAATTTGAGATATATCCACTCCTCCATATGGCCCTCCATTATACATTCTTTTACAAATATTATGGTGAATTATAGATGGATAGTTAGTGCGGGCTCTTCTAGGAATTTTTTACTGGAAAAATGGTCTGGTGTCCCCCTAATCTCTATGTTACCCCCTAAATCCTCCCTGGTTAACACTAATTGTACTATAAGGGATATTATTCAATCTGGTAACTTCTACTTTCCTGAAAACATCATGCATATTCATGATAATTACTCTTTTATAATGCTAATGATTTTCTTATATGGGAGCCCCCACACAATGGGGTTCTTGACTCAAAATGTTTTTACAATCACAATTTCTTAACTTCTGATATCAACTTTGATTGGTTAAAACTTTTTGATAATCCCTAGATTAAACCACAAAGACTTAATCTTATTTTGTGTATTGCTCACAACCATTATCTCACTGAGGTTTGCCTACAATAATTTGGAATTTAACTTTTCTCTTAGTGTCACTTTTTCTACCAATATATAAAAGATTCTAACCATCTATTTTTTATCTTGTGATATGACTTCAGCTCTTTGTAATTTTATTATGGACTTTATTAGCTACTAATGGTTACTCTTTAACTCTATTATTTCTCAATTAAAATGTTATGTGGAACTTGAATCTTCACAAAAAATCAAGAACCTATTCTTAGTGGCAGTTGTGGAGTGTCTTCATGTGATTTGGTATGATCGAAATGCAATTATCCATAACAAATACTCACTCAGTCTCCATGCTGGTCGTATGAGAATTATGATTTCCATTTCGAATGATGCTTCAATCCAAAAATCTTATTATGACAATTACATTGGTGATTTCGTGATCCTTCTTCGACTAAGGGTTGATGGCCTCTATAGGAAACTGCGGCGTACCTTTGAGGTTTTTTGGAAATCTCCGATTCCATGTTGGAATAAAGTTAATATTGATGGAGCCTCTGAAGGCAATCTAGGGCCTACTGGTTGTGGTTCCATCTTCAAAGCCTTTATTGGGTATATCCATGGATGCTTCTTTGGCAGTTGTGGCACGAACTTATACTTGGAGGCATAAATGATGGATATGATTCATGTTGTGGACTTTGTTAAGAAAAATGGATGGAACAATATTTGGATTGAAAGTTATTCAACCACCATCATCCAAGTGATTTGGAATGGTGTTGTCCATCTAACTTGACCTCTTACTACCCTTTGGAAGAGATTCCTATCTTCGGTTCTAGAGATCAACTACATTGTCACACATGTCTTTCGTGATCCGAAAAAGGTGGCTAATGGTCTTTCCAACATGGGAATCGACCAGGGCATCACTTGGATGGATGATCTGCCTATTGATATTATCCCTTATTATGAAAGGTATTGTAATAAGATTCCTTCTTTTAGACTCATGTATATTTCCTTCCTTATGTCTTGGTCTTTGAAAAAGACACCACCTTCTAAAAAAAATTCCGAATAAGGTTCTTTTTATCAAAAAGTGAATGAAATCTTTGTCTTAACATATACCACATAAATAGATTTTTCTGTAGTCCTGACCAATCAACAGTTTGAATATTTTGTTGAAAATTTCTATATTTACATTAAAATTATTTTTTTCCTCAATATATTGGATATTTTTATATTATAAATAATTGTTTTCAAAATGAAAAGGTTATTTTTCTCAAAAAATATTCCAACGATCTTTTAAATTATTTTTCTTGATTTATAGATTTTTTTTATGATGCTTGTGCTTCACCAAGGATATGATTATACGATACAATCATTATTTTTCTATATATGGATATTTATCATGATTATAAAATATTGATGTAACGCATTTTCTTATCCATAGGTTAAGCTATGATAAAATGATCAATGTTTTCAGGATATTATTAAATAGATATTAATGGATTACGATTATTTAATTAGTTTACCTCTTATATCCCTCTACATATTTGGGTCAATATTATTGTTTTATGATAATAGAGGGTATAAGGTAGGTTATCCCAAACCCAAAATAGGGTATACAAGAGGTTATCTCAAGAATAAAGTAGGTATATGATTTCTTTTCCTAAGCCTAACATGTGAGGAATGTCTTGGTGGGTATCTTTGACATATGATTTTTATGATCATCATTATCACAAACTTTATGAAACACTTTTATGAAATTATATTATGCCAATGTTATGATCTCAGGGATAATTATATTTAATACTATTATTATACATTTTTTTGAACCATCAATTTTTATTCCGTGATTCATGATTATGATATAATAATAATTGGGTATGATTTTAAAATGTAAATCTCTTATTCATATACCGATATTTCCATTTAATTATTAAAAATATTATTTATTTCTATATCCATTATTTAACCGTATTATGAATATGATCTCACCCTTTTTTATGTTTCTGTTTCCACTAGATATGAGTAATGTTTTTACATATGATAGGTCTAAGAAGTGTGTTAGTTGTGAAGAACATAGTGCAAGATGATTTATATCTTTTTTGTATTATTTTTTTATATTTATTGTTTCAAAAGATACTAAACTATTATAATATTGGTATATATCATAATTATATGTAATGAATATTCATCTAATAAGATGTTGTTGCCTAAGTTAGTACCAGATTAAGGTTTTTTTATATTTGGAAACTATGATAAGGAAAATTTAGTTAAAACCCTTAGGTTATGCCTATGTATAGAAGATCATTCTATGTTACGATAAAGAATGTATTATGTTTATTCTAGAAAATAAACCCATATCTAGATACTAGAATGTGGAAGTAGTTTTGGATCAAATTTACCTATAGGTATCAACTCTGAAAGGGGTTGATTTGGTATTGAATCGATCATCACTAGTTCATGACGGGTGGGACTAAGATTACACACCTAACTAGACCCACCGTTGGAATTATTGGCTCAATTCACCTTTTCTTTTTGAACCATTATGAATGGTTTGAATAGATGATAACCATGGATGTCATAGGTTAAACATAAGGTTTCATAGATTGAAATAATGGTTTCATGGTTTAGATATCCTATAAATTATTTTCAGGGTAACGTGGTTTCTCATTATGACTGTTATTACTCAAATTATACTTTTTGTTTTTAGTTAATGGTTAAAAACAGAAGGAATCATGTTGATGAGAAATTTTAATGAAAAGGAAATAATTTTATTCTTGATAAATTGAATATTTGGTGAGATGGAATAAAAAATATAATTTCTATGCTTATAAAAATTTATAATGACATGAATCATACTAAGCTTTCATGAATGGAACATAGGGAAAAACATCTATTTAGTCCTTCATGAGGAAAAATCAACCTTCTTATCATGTTTTTTATAATCCACTAATGACTACAAAATTGATCAGTAGCACTAAAAAATTATTTTCTAATCTATTGTATTTCGAGAATGAAAAATTTATTTTGATTATTTATCATTTAGAAGGTGAACCTGATGAATGGTGGATTTTTATCAAGAACATGATTTAATAAAAAAAATTACTCTATAGAATGAGAATATTTTTGAAGCTTATTTTTCAACAAGTACATTACTATTAATGTTTTTATGAAAATAGATAAGGAATTAATTGATCTAAAGTAGAATGATGATGAATCCATTAGTACGTATGAGGAAAAATCTCAAGATATGTGTGGAACATTTTTGGTATTATCATCCAAACTAAAAGAATTATTGATCAATACTTCAGTGTCATAAATCCTAGTCTCTGGAGATAATTATAAATAAGAGACTTTAGTATATATGAAGACATAGTTTGATGTTTTATCATGGAAGAAATGGATATCAGAGTCTCTCTTTAATCTCATGGTTTTGATAACAATAGAAACATGGAATTAAAAGGAACTTATAATAATAATTAATATGGATAGAAGAATATAAATGATTCAGGTGTGAAAAGAAGCATGAAAGAAATTATATTAAGGATACTAATAGATGATTTAATTGTGTAAGGGAGGTTCATAAGGAAATATAATGTCAATGTTCTTGGAATAAGTTAGTTGATGAAGTAAATGGATTGAAATCTCAAAAAAAATCACCACACACACTTTAGTGCTTCAAATTTAAGGAGTAAGAAAATTAGGTTAACTAGCTATTGAATCTGAGGGTTAATGTCAATGTTCAAAGTTATAAACCTCTCAAAACCTAGAGATAAATGGAAATATCATGTGATCTATATTGTTGGTGTGGGTAAAGATAATGAAGTGGTGAAAGTTACACTTACCATCAACTCTAGAACTTATATTGTATTATTTGATTCAAGATCTACCTAAACTTTTTATATATGAATAATTTTATAAAGGTATCACATTACAACCTAAATAATTTGATTATGAATTAGTAGTAAAAAATCATAATGGTATGATGATTACATTTTAAGTTTATGATTCTTCACTTACTGATGTTTATGGGAACGTGCTTCCAGAAAATCACAGTTTTCCCCTTCTAGTAGGAATTTTTGTTATTTTAGTCATTGATTGTAATTAATTATATAAATCATGTATTAACTACTAAGGAAGGGAAGTAAAATTTTATATTTTCAACCAACATAGAATCTTTAATTATTGGGAGGATAAATATGAACTTTCAATTGAAATTAAATCAATTGTTTAGGTCATGATTCCTTTTTAAAGGGGTATTTATCTCTAATAGTTGTAGAGAAATTCAATATTAAATATATGCCTATTTCATGGGAGTTTTTTATGAATTTTTGAAAAAATTTCCTAGTATTACTATAAATCATGATGTTTAGTTTTCACTAGAAATCATATATGGTGATACACCCATTTCAAAACTCTATATATAATCACCAAAATTCTGTTGAAGGAATTGAATACATGTCTCTATGAGAATTTTGGTAAAAATTCATTAATCTATGTGTATCACCTTGGGGTGGACTGATTCTTTTTTATATGAAAAAAATGGATCAATGAAACTCTACATTCATTATCTATAACTTAATAATATCTCAATCATGAATAATTATATGCTACCCTATTTATGTTTTTTATCAAGTGTGATGTGATCAAAACATCTGAAAGATGTTCCTTCATTTTGGATTCTATAAAGTTTGGGAAAAAAGTGAATAAATTTTTAATATAGCCTTCTATATGAGGTATGGAACTATGAATTTATAGTGATTGCATTTTGTCTTTATAAAACACCCATTATCTTCATGGATTTAACTAATAATGTCATTAGAGAATACCTTCATAAGTTTTTGGTAGTCATTATTGTATATATTCTGATAAATTCCAAGAGAAAGGAAGAACATAAAGATATCTTGAGGATTTTAATGAAGAATCTATGAAAGGATAAATAGTATGAAAGAATTACCATCTATGAATTTTGGATACAAAAAGTTTCATTTTGGTTCATATAATCTCAAGCAATGGTATATAAGTGGATCCATCAAAGGTGGATGTTATTGAACATTTAATTAGACCAACCATTATGACTAATATTTGAAGTTTTCTAAGATTGGATAGATATTATCGACAATTTGTGATGAATTTATCACAACTATGTAATAAACACACCTTGTTAATGTGAAAAGGAGTCAAGTTCATTGGGACTGATGAATGGGAGTAAAATTTATAGGAAATAAATAGAACATTGGTCAACACACCCATATTCACACAACCCTACAATAGTGTACAATTTTTCATTTATAGAGATGCATCGAAGAATAGATTTATATGTGTTCTGATATAGAATGACAAGGTGATAGTTTATTCCTTACAAAAATTAGAGGGTCGTGAGTAAAATTACACGACTCATGATTTAGATTTAACTACAATTGTTTCGGACGCTTTCACTAGGGCGCACACATCCTTCTATAGAGGACACATAGCTATTGCCCCACATTCCCAATTTTCAAAGGCGGGAAGCATCCGTTCCTTGTTCATGGACGTCTGCTCCTTGATCGAAACGGGATGATGTGATGTCGGTTCTCCCTTCCGTGGATTCATCCTCGGAGCTCGTCACCTAGTCCGGGTCTCCCTCATAGATTTTATACATTGTTGATGAAACTATTCCTACCGCTATATCTTCATGGAAACCAGTTAATTACGCTACTTCTTTCAGGACATTCCAAGGGGTTTGGTCAGGGTAGAAACCTTCAGTTAGAAGATTAGTCACGTTGGGGCATCACTGGCGTGTTTGGATGCTGGGGGATTGGCGTGTCTATCATCTTTCCCTTATTATAGGGCTTCTCGAGGGCATAGAAGCCCAAGGAATCCCACACCGAATGCGGGGAAACATATTCCATAGGCATGTATCTGAGGTTTTCCTCAACTTACCATGTTTAACACCTGGTATGTGGTAAGTTTATCATCTAGCGGAGATGGATCAGACTGATCAGAACACTGATTAGAGTGGATCAGATTGAGGGCCCCCCATTGTGGGAATGCCGATATTGGGGCCAGCACATGGGAGGCTTCTCGAATGCTGTGGAGGGGAATGAGGTGGCATGATCTCACCGGGATGTGGCGGCCTGGGTAAGAATCAGGATGGACGATGGTTTTCATCTTTAGCCTCGAAGAGACTTCCTACGTATCCCCATGACAGGGAATCAAAGTCCATGTAGTTTATATGATGACTGCTTACCGCCAAATGAGGTTGGAAATGGATTACTGTTGAATGGGTTCACAACGGATTTTCACTGAGGGTGGACCTGGAGTCCAGTGGTTGTTGGGCTTGAACCTTAGAGAGGCTTCCTACATACCATGCCTTGACATGGATCAAAGACCACGTAGTTCAGGGTTGTGTCGGGTCAGTGAACCGACATGATGATGGACCAGGGGTCCAATGGGTTGTGGGCTTGAACCTCGTGGAGGCTTCTTACATACCATGCCTTAACATGGATCAAAGACCCCGTAGTTTAGGTTGGTGTGTCGGAGAATCGACATGAATAAGGACCTTGGTCCAGGTGGGTGGTGTTCTTGAACCTCATGGAGGCTTCTTACGTACCATGCCTTGATATGGATCAAATTCCCCATAGTTTAGGTTGCTGGGTCGAAGAACTGATGTGAATGAGGACCTTGGTCTAGTTGGGTGGTGATCTTGAACCTCATGGAGGCTTCCTACGTACCATGGATTGACATGGATCAAAGTCACCGTAGTTTGGGTTGGTGTGGGGATTACACTCTAGGATACCCAAGTGTTGGTGAACCGACGTGAAGGGGGTCAGAGCAACCAATGGATGGTGGACTTGAACCTCATGGAGGCTTCCTACGTACCATTCCGTGACATGGATCAAAGACCTCGTAGTTTAGAAAATGGGATTGGCATACCGACACGGAGACGGTCGGGGCCAATGGTTGGTGGGCTTGAACCTCATAGAGGCTTCCTATGTACCATGCCTTGACATGGATCAAAGTCCCCTAAGTTCAGGTGTACAGTTTAACATCATGTGGGATGGGGATGGTGTCTGTGAACCGACGTGAATGAGGACCTTGGTCCAGGTTTATAGTTTAACGTCATGCGGGACGAGGATGGTGTCAGTGAACCAACGTGAATGAGGACCTTGGTCCAGGTGGACAGTTTAATGTCATTTGGGACGGGGATGGTGTCAGTGAACCGATGTGAATGAGGACCTTGGTCTATGTGTACAGTTTAACGTCATGCGGGGTGGGGATGGTGTCGGTGAACCGACGTGAATGAGTACCTTGGTCCAGGTGTACAGTTTAACGTCATGTGGGATGAGGATGGTGTCAGTGAACCGATGTGAATGAGGACCTTGTTCCAGGTGTATAGTTTAACGTCATGCAGGATGGGGATGTTGTCATGGTCGATGCTTCCTCTAAGCCCACGTGAGTCATGCTCGGTGTGAGAAACAAGAGGAAGCAAAGGCCTGACAACCACATCGCGAAAGGTGCGTATGTGGAAAGTGAAGAGGAGTGGGGCTTATGCTTTGAGGTGGCCCATGGAGAGAGATATTGGGACTTACTATAAGATAGAGGCCTGAGGGAGACAAAGCAGAGTGGGAGAGGGACTTGGGAATGAATAAAGGAGGAGCCTCATTCCCTATCACGCCCTCCGCTAGCCTTGGCACAAAGGAAGTGAGGAGGGATAGTGGTGGTGCCTCCTACAAGAAAATCTAGGGGCTTACATCAAGGTGGTTTCCCTTCCTTGCGGACAAGAACCACTTCAAGAAGGAGGATATCATCCCCTAGGGATACCAGGGGGCGTGGAGAATGCCCAAGGTGGGGGGTCCCTACGTGCGAGGCACGGGGACAAGTCACAGTTTAACGTCATGTGTTTAGGACGATCGTTCTTGGCAGTTTAACGTCCTGCAGCTCAGATGAGGTGGGTTTGCTCTACGCCCCTAGGAATTACATAACCGGTACCCTCAACAACTTGTGGGAGGGAAGGCATCGGCAAGGCCGTGATGAGGGGGTGTCGCAGAGCGAACCATTGAGGGGTCCATGTTAGCGTGGCTATGCAAAGAAGAAATATCCATTAGCATGCCTATGTGAAGAAGCATTAGGCGCATCAACACTACTACCAGTATCGTCCAGGGGACTTTGAAGTCACATCGTGCAAACTGGGAGGGTCGCACGGGAAAAGGATTTTCCAAGTAGAGGGGTCCATAGACAGGGGCCTTGTGGAGCTCTGTTGCTCTATGTGGAGGAAGGAACTTGCGAAGGAGTGTGCTTTACGAAGTGGGGTGCCTTAGCCTTAGCACGGGGTAGAGGTACAAATGGGAGGTGCTTCGCAAAGTGAAAGGGCATTCGTGGGGCATAGCCTCATGGAGCAAAGGTGCCTCGCGGAGTAAGGTATCAGGAAGTAATATAATTCACAAAGTACAGTGACCCTACCTTAGCATATGGATCATGTGTACATGAAGTGTGTTTCGCGAAGCATAAATGCTCCGCGCCAACCCAAGTCCCCTTGGGGTCCCCTTCCTTCGCGAAAGCCCTTTGGCTTTGTGAAAGGCATCCCTCTCGGAAGAGGGGATCAAAACGAGACAATGGGGAGGCACTTCGCTAAGTAGAAGTACCTCACGCAACTCATGGTCCACTGAGCAGAAGAGTGCGTTGTGATTCAGGAGATGAGAAGCCGAAAGGTCAGATTGTCCATTTGGAGAGCTCAAGGGGAGCCCTGTATTTAAAGGCTAGAGGCGCCGTGGAGCGGATCTCATGCGGCGCGAAGAGGGGTGATGGAGCTTCGCGGCGGGCTCATGAACGTCAAATGGGTTTGTAGAGCATACCGCCTCCTATGCTTCACGGTGGATTCACGAACATCAAATGTGTTCGTGGAGCGTCCCGCCTCCTTGGATTCGCGGCGGGTTCACAAACATCAAGTGCATTCGCGGAGCCTTTCGCCTTCTTTGCTTCGCAGAGACCGTAGTGCTAGGGGACTCCGTGAAGAGGATTCACGATGCAGTCTGTGGGGCCGCTTCTTTATTCCATGTTTTGGCGCCAACAAATGCCCCGCTCAGACTTGGAGCCACGGAGGGATCAAGGGTCAAAGTCTGAGGGAAATCACCAAAATCCTTAACCGTTCGCTGTGTGGACTCACAAATAGGGATTGTGAGGCAGAAAGGGGCCGAAGAGGGCCTAAGGTGAGCTTCTGGGGAGATGATCTCCATTAAGGCCGACGTGGAGTGGTCCCAGATTGCGGCCAACAAATTGTGCCCTCTCGCCGCTGAGGAGGAGCAGGATGTGAATAAGAGGCAACATCTTCTAGACGCCACCAGCCAGAGGGTGGCGGAGCTACAACATTCCTTCGACGAGGTCAATCCATCCATGGGTGGAGTCGACCCCCGGGTACTATAATGATTACAAACCCTTTAAATGTACTTTCATGCTTCAATTGTCTGAATTCTGTAGCATGCATGCCTTTTGTTGTTTACATTGGTTTATTTCACCCTTATGATGTTCACGTAGCGTCCAACGACCATTACCTAAGCTCACGTGGGTCAAGACCAATGCGAGAAACAAGGGATGGCTACCTCATCGCCCCATCCAAATGTAGGAGTGTAAACCAAGCTTCAGGCATCTGGGGTTTAGACAACTGGTCCAGATTTCTGGGAAATGGGAGAGACCTGGCTGGAGAATGAAGTTCTCAGAACACCCAAATTACCATTTTTCCAATGTGATCTTGTTCCCAAATGGTATAACTCTAGGGGAGATGAAATCTATCCTAATAGATGGGAATGGGAAGTGTGAATCATGATACCTAGGATTCAGAACATTTTGGGGGTGGCGTGACAATAAAGAATGGCTGTTGACTGGATTCGAAACACAACATTCTTATTGTGTTAGCCCGGAGTGGGGATAGAAAATGAGGGTCGACCATTGACCATGTTCGAAAGACGGGACCTATCACAAATGTCATCTGTTAGTCTTCCAGAACGTTGGCCTAGGACAGTAGGTGGGCCATAGGGCGAGCATCCATACTATTAGGGGGTTCCTCCAGACATGAAAGAGGAAGAGGGTCCAAATGAGGGGTACACAAAGCCTGTAATGTGGAGTGAGGGTTTGTTCGAACATAATCCAACACTCTTGAAATTACGCCACCGTGGTGGGAGAACACTAGATGGGTGCGTCGGTCTGATCATGGATCATTCCTTCTTTCAGGCAGGGCCTCTATGGCGAGGGGGTTGTCGCTTTCCCAATGCCATCATGGGGCATCCCAAACTTGTTCGGGGCAAAGTTTCAGTTACACAGTTCCCTACAAGGGGTCAGGCCAAGGGGCTGGAAATGGGGAGAAACATGACTTGTGATTCCTGGGGCTGGACCCTGGGCGAAATACAGGGGTGTCTCTACGTATCCCATGAGGATGGGAATCAAGCCGTACGTAGTTCTGGAAGCACAGTTTAACTTCATGTAGGACGGGGAGAAGCCTGGTTGCGCCGGTACACACCCCACCAAAACTACTAATCCCACTTGAGTCATGCTCGATGTGGGAAGCAATAAGTAATGGGGGAATTTCCCAAAAAAGGAAGGGGCATGTTAGGGCAGAGGGATGCTTGGTGAATGCTGGCCTAATGATGCTAACCCGTCCATGTAGCGCAGCTAGACGCACGAAGAGGTAGAGCCGAGTATGTCGGAATTCCACTTGAACATGAGGAAGTGGAAATGTGTGAATCATGATGCTTGCAATCTGGATCACAATGATGGTGGTGTGGAGATGGAGGATAACTGTTGACCGTAGCGAAAACAAAGCATCCACATTGCGTTATCCTAGAACGGGGATAGAAAAATGAGGTTTGACCATTGACCATGTTCGAAACACGAGACCTGTCACAAATGTCATCCGTGATCCTTAGGGATGTTGGCCCAAAACAGTAGGATATCCTTTAGGCCTAACATCCATGGAGATCCATTAGGCCTAGAATCCTTGTCATTCGAGGGTCCTTTTGGATGTGGAAGAGTATGAGGATCCAAATAGCGAGATCACAAAGCATGGACATGGAATGAGGAGAATGTCCCTATGCAAATTCCACACTTCGGGCTCTGTCAAAACGCATCTGAATACGACAACAAGATGTATTATATAGTGGGAGTCTATTCCATTCCAACAGGGAGATCTTATTTTAGGGTCGTTGAACTCAGACCATAGGTGGTAGGAAACATGGGAGACTCATGGTGAGTAATTACAAAAACCCGATGTGAATGGGAACCGGGGGTTCCGACCACCATGTGTTCCTTGGAGAGGTTTTAGGTCAAGGGACCAAAAACGAGAGTTGAGCTGGGCTGGAGGAAAAATACACAGGCATTCCTACGTACCCCATGAGGATGGGGATCAATCTACACATAGTTCTTGAGGGGGGCAAGGTGAGGTACCAGTGCCAGGAAAAAAGGGGCATGCAGGCATAACCCTTTCACCAAAAGAAGCGACATTTGATAAATCTTGTTTGTCCTTTAAGGTGAGTGGTTTTTTTGTGAAGCGACAGGCCTACGGTATCATGCCCTGGCGTCACCACAAGAATCAATCCACAGAAGGCGTTGACAAATGGTATGACACGTGAACAATACAAAATATGGTGTCCCCTTGGGTGAGGTCATCATGATGCAGTGCCATTTTTTGTCATGTGGCCAAGACAATAATACCACAGTTTAGGGTCATGTGATGGGTCCAAGCATACATTTTAACGTCATGTAGTGTAGATGTAGCAGAGATGATTCTAGGCAGGGAATGTGTACAGTGCAATAAAACATGCCCATCATGAATGGGGACATGATCCGATATCACACCGTACACAATTCCAAGAGGGGAACCTCAGGCCAAGGGGCACAAATAGAGGTAAGAGGGAAAGGGGCAGAAGAAACTAGCTCCCAACTAAGCTGGACCTGAAAGAACGATGTCCGGGTGATTCCACGTATCCCATAGGGATGAGGATAGAGCCTCACATAGCCTTTAATGAAGATATTAGTTTATGGTCTTAGAGCTCAGACCGTGGGAGCCCTGAAGGACGCCGTATTGCTACTTTGTCCCCCTGAAGTGCAGAGGTGCACTGAGGGATAGTGCCACGAGTGTCGAGATTTGACCTGAACATAATAGGGTGTAACATAATGTGAATCATGCAACAAACATTCAAGGCCTAAAGAGACTGTCATGATGACGAAGGATTACTACTGAACATGTTCGCAACACAACATCCTGTCGCGTTAGCCTGAAATGGGGACAAACAAATGAGCATCGACCAATGACCATATTCGCAACACAAGATCAGTATCAATTTGTTGTCTGAAACCCTCAGGGGTGTTGGCACATGATGGTAGGATATCCCTTAGGCATGGTATCCATGCCGGTTTTTGGGGGTCCCTTCGGGTGTGAAAGATAACAGAGGCCCGAATGAAGGGGAAAACAAAGCTTGACAAGTGGAAGGAACTTGCCTAAGTTGAATCTGACACTCCTGGTCCTAGACCAAAGTACTCTTAACACATTGGAGAACCACTAAAAGGGGTCGAGGTACTCAACTTGAGGGCGGCCAAGAGATGGCGAGTTCCCAAGAGAAGGGAGGCATGTGCTAAAAACCCAACGCGAAGGAGGGAATAGCCCTATACCACACCTATATCCCCCCCCCACCGTGGAGAGGGACAGACCAAGGGGCCTGAGGCTGGGCCTTGGTCAGGAAGGCCTGACCAGTCTGTAGTTTAATGTCTTGCAGTGAGGAGATGGGCCAGAGACCCGAGAAGGCCAAGGGGCCTGAGGCTGGGCCTCGGTCAGGAAGGCTTGACCAGTTTGTAGTTTAACGTCTTGCAGTGAGGACGGGGGCCGGGGACCCGAGAAGGACAAGGGGCCTGAGGCTGGGCCTCGGTCAGGAAGGCCTGTCTAGCCTGTAGTTTAACATCTTTCAATGAGGATGGGAGTCGGGGACCTGAGAAGGCCAAGGGGGATGAGGCTGGGTCTTGGTCAGGAAGGCCTGACCAGTCTGTAGTTTAACATCTTGCAGTGAGGATGGGGGCTAGGGACCCGTGAATACCAAGGTGCCTGAGGATGGGCCTTGGTCAGGAAGGACTATCCAGACTATAGTTTAACATCATGCAGTGAGGACGGGGGCCCGGGGCCCGAGAAGGCCAAGGGGCCTGAGGCTGGGCCTTGGTCAGGAAGGCCTGACCAGTCTGTAGTTTAACATCTTGCAGTGAGGATGGGGGCCAGGGACCTGAGAAGGACAAGGAGCCTGAGGCTGGTCCTCGGTCAGAAAGGCCTGACCAATATGTAGTTTAACGTCTTCTAGGGAGGATGGGGCTGGGGAAGGTCTCATCCAGGGATGTGTACGACATAATGAGCAACCCGACGTGAATGAGGACATAACCCCACACCACACCGTACAATCCTAGAAGAGAGAACCCGAGCCAGATGGAAGGTCATATGCCTTATTGTACTGTTAATGCCTCATCACAGCTCCTAATCCCATGTGAGCGGTGCTCGGTGTGGGAAACAAGGAGCCGGTCTCAGCTATCTCCGTCCAACGGTGCCTGATAGGTGACATTTCCAGAAGGGAGTCTGTTTCTTAGATACAACGAGGAAGAATGAACCACTACACTCAATGTTTGGGACATCTTGGGGTGGTCCTAATGATTCAGGACAACTATTGACCATGTTCGAAACACAACGTCCCTATAGTGACCTAAAATGGGAGCAAAAATAGATCATCAACTGCTGAACATATTTGAAACGCGGGACTTGTATTAGTTCGTTGCTTGACATCCTCAAGGGAATTGGCTCGAAGTGGTAGTAGAGCCCTTAGGTGTGGTATCCATACCATTCAGGGGCCCTTCCGAATGGGGAAGGTGATGGAATCCCAGTCAAGGAGTGGGTGATGCATAGCTGTACCCATCTATGAAAGAGGAAAATGTATCTAGGGAGCGGGACGTACGGCCGGATCGAGGCTAGATCAATGTGAATTGGGGTAAAAGTATGCACTCCTCCATATATCTTGACTTGGGGGGAATATTCTGGCGTTTGGGCTAGGCCGACGGATGAAATGTCTATGCGTTCCTACATATCCCATGAGGATGGGAATCAAGCCATACATAGTTCTTGAAGGCCATACAGTTTTAATGTCTTGCGGTGAGGACGTGGGAGGATAGAAGAACGGGAGTGGGCACATGGTGCGACCATTATAACCTTTGTACGAGTGGGGATGAGGAATCCCATATCATGCAAGGATCCTCTGAGAGAACTATACCTAGGGGGGATAGTCGAAGAGAAGCATTTGGGGATGGGCTCAAAATGAAGTGTCTGAGTGTTCCTACATATCCCATAAGGATGGAAATCAATCCATACATAGTTCTCAAGATGCAGTTTAACATCATGCAGGATGATGCGCAGTTTGAAGTCATGGAGGACTGGACAGTTTAAGGTCAGGTGGGACCATCATGTAGTTTAGGGTCATGTGGGACCGTCCAGTTTAAGGTCATGTGGGACCGTCCAGTTTAAGGTCTTGTAGGACCATGGGGATCAGGACAAGTATTGCTTGAGGAACTTGGCATTGGTGGGAGGAGTTATGCGCTCATCATCCATGGTCACCAAAGAGTATGCTACATTGGGGTAAACCCTGTGGACTATGTAAGGTCCTTCCCATTTGGGCTCCAACTTGGGTGGTTTCCTTCCAGGGATCATTAGCGCTTGGAGGTCCAATACCAGGTCTCCTTGCAGAAAATAACGGAGGAGAACCTTCTTGTTGAAGGCTCTAGCCATCTTATTATGATGCCTTTCCATATTATGCAGGGCACGTAGCCTATTCTCGTCAAGTTCTTCTAATTAAAATAGATGAAATTCAGCCACCTTATCTGGTGCCTTCTGGTCATAGACCGTAGTGTGTAACGATGATAGATAGATCTCGATGGGCAGGACGACCTCAGCCCCGTACACCAGGGAATATGGGGTCACCTGGGTTGAATTGCGAGCCATCATCCGATAATCCCAGAGGGCATTGGGGAGCTTGTCCGGCCAACTCTTCTTTTTCTGGCCAACAATTTTCTACAAAATGTTAGAGAGGGTTTTGTTGAACACCTCAATCTGTCCATTTTCCTGTGCGTGATAGAGGGAGGTATGGTTCGAACGGATACTGTACTTGGCATACAATTTCTCCAGGTCAGATGCTCGGAAGTTTGTGCCATTATCGGTGAGGACAGCGTGAGGGAATCCAAATCGGTGGATGATGTTGGAGCTCACGAAGTCAATGATGGAACGTGCCTTGACCTCCCTAAGTGGAACTGCCTCTTCTCACTTGGAAAAGAAATCTGTGGTGGTCAGGATGAACCTGCATTGGCGAGATGTCGCCGATGGGTACAGTCCAACGAAATGAAGTCCCCACACCCCAAATGGCCAAGAGTACTTGGTGGAGTGGAGAGCTTCTAACAGCCGATGCAGGAAGTTAGCATGAACTTGGAACGCGTGACATCTCTTGGTGAACTCGATACAATTGTGGATCATAGAGGGCCAGAAGTATGCCAGTCTTCGGATCTGATGGGATAGTTTTGGCCCAGCTTGGTGGGAACCGCAGAAACGACATGAACCTCTTGCATGACCTGAGAAATCCCGACTCCTTGGATGAAATAGAGGAGAACACCATAGAAACCGTGCTTATAGAGGATCTTCTCAAGACCGAGACCAAGTTTTAGGGTAAATTGCAGCGTGGGGTGTCAGATTCACTTGTTCTTGGCCCGATCAGCTGGGAGGCAACCATTTTGGAGATACTTGACCAAAGGGGCTCTCTAGTCAGGAGTCACTTAAACCACGACATATGAAGGGCCTAACAGTCCTGACATGGAGGATCCAGCGGTAAGGTGGCTTACTCACAGGCCGTCTTCATCCTCTGGGATGATGGGTGAAATGACTCTCCATTGCGCCATGTGGATAATCAGATCATCCTGCTCGAGCTCTACAAGTGATGCAGCTAGTCCAGACAAAGCGTCTGCTCGACCATTCTGGGACCGAAGGACATGGGTAACCTATGGTCAAGAAGGGAACTAAGCCATTAGATGAAGGGTACACTCCAACAATGGTATGGGCCCTGGATTCCTGACAACATAGTCACCATTGACTTGCATGATGACTAGCTCGGAATCCCCTTTCACATGTAAATGGGGCACATCGATCTCGAGGGCTAGCTCGAGGCTAGTAATGAGAGCATGATACTCCACCTCATTGTTGGTGTAGCCTTCTGACAACATGAATGAGTAAAACAGGATGACTTGCGCCAGGGTAATGAAGACGATACCCAGACCCACTCTGTTAATCCTAGGATCATTGAGCCTCCTACCAGTGGGGCTCCGGGAGGCACTATCAAAATGCATTTGCCAACATGGGAGGACATGATCAACCGAGAGGATTGCGTCATCGGGAAAATCCAAGTCCAGGTACTAATCCACAGAGGTTGGATGGGCAGTTATAAAGTCCACTAATTCCTGCCCCTTGATAGCCTTATGAGGCACGAATTTGACGTTGAACTGCTGGAGAATTACTTCCCACCGCGCTAGATGGCCATTCAACATGGGGCGATTCAGAATATACTTCAATAGGTCCACCCGAGAGACCAGCTATAACTCAGGGTGCTGCAGGTAATGTCACAACTTCGGTATAGCAAATATGAGTGCAAGGAATCTCTTCTCTATGGGGGAGTATCTGGTCTCCGTATCGAGGAGCATGCAGTTGAGGTAGTAGAGGTTGTTCTCTATCCCCTCGTTGTTCTTCTGGGAGAGAAGGGAACCAAGAGATCGATCCAGGGCAGTGACATAGAGAATCGGTGAATTTCCGGAGACAGGTGGCATTAGGAATGGAGGATGGAGTAGATACTGCTTGATTTCCTCGAAGGTGTCCTGGCACTCTTCGTCCCATTCATAGGCAGATCCTTTCTTCATTAGCCAAGAAAAGGGCTTACACTTTCCAGCCCGATTCGTAATAAATCGGCGTACATAGGCTAAGTGGCCTTGAAAACCTCGAAGCTCCTGAATATTTCTTGGGGGAGGAATCTGTAAGATGGACCTGATATTCTCTGGGTCGATCTTGATACCTCAGTACCTGACAACAAAGCCAATAAACTTCTCGGAGGTGACCCCGAAGTCACACTTCAACAGATTCATCTTCAAGTGGCAGGAACAGAGAAAGCCGAACACTTTCTCAAGGTCCTTGAGATGGTCCTTGTGACGGAGATATTTGACCACCAGATCATCCACATAGAATTCTACAAATGTCCCGAGGATCAGCTTGAATATGCGATGCATTGCCCGCTGATAAGTGGAACCTGCATTCTTCAGGCCAAAAGGAATAACCCGGTAACAGAAAGTACCTTAGGGAACCCTCAAGGCTGTGGACTCTTCATCCTCGGGGGCCATCCAGATCTGATTATATCTAGAGTATCCATCCATGAAGGAGAGGGCTTGGAACCCCGCTGGTGCGCCGATCAACAAATCTATCAATGGAAGGGGAAAATCATCCTTCAGACAATGGTGGTTGAGATCCCAGAATTCGATGTAGACCCTGACCTGTCTGTTCTTCTTTATGACTAGCACAATGTTGGCTAGCCACTTGGGGTACTGGAACTCCGTGATGAAGTTGGCTCTGATGATCTTGTCAACTTCTTCCTCAACCATGGTACCGTGAGAAGGGTGCATCTTTCTGGGAGGCAGCTTGAACCCGCGATGGTTATTCGGGAGACCGAGGCGGTGGAAGCCTACCAGAGTATCTAGTCCTAAATTCTTGTCGTAACTCCAAGAAAAAACATCATGGTTCTATTTAAGGGAGTCCACGTACCGTTGCTGCTCCTCGAGGGACATGGCGACACTAATCAATGTGGGACTTGTATTTTCCTTGCTACCAAGGTTCACTTGTACCAGTTCATCGGCCGTGGCAGAGACTCCTTCTTCATAGGAGGGGGGAGCATCCTCCAAATCCTCTTCGTTGCATGCGGAGGAGGAATTCCCAGTGGTTGAGGCTTCCCCTTAGTCAGAGGAACCTGACGAGAGGCTAGTACCAACCTGGAAAGTAGTGGACAGTATATCAAAAGACTCACATGCTGCTGAGACCATAGCGATGAAGGTAGTCGATCCAATCCCATCTGGCCTTTGGACCAAGGGCCCATGATTGATGATATCAAAGAAATAGTGGTGCGTCGGCTTGACCCGATTAATTATAGCCCAGTGAAATAGAAACGTGTGACATACTGCCGTTTCCATGAGGCGGACATCCTGATACCATATGGGGGTAGGAGGTTTCGGGATCATCCGAGCCTGGTTTGTGTAGGGGTACGAGGTGATTTTTCACCGCTGCTTGGACTTGATAATATGAATTCCTATTGTACCTGAAATGAAAAGGCACTACCCCATGTCGGGGGTCGTGGCCTCCAACTGATGGATCGGGATGATGTAGGCATCATCCAGACCTACCCAGGGGTCACTTGTGACTGGGGCAGGCTCAACCTTGCTTGCCAGAATCTTCTTATCCTTGCTCTTGTAATAGTCAGCATCCAGATAACGCGCTTCACAAGAGGCAAAAGGAGATGCATCACCTTGGAGTACGCCTACATGACCATTAAGGGAGTACTTGAGGCACTTGTGATACGATGAAGGAACTGCCACATGTAGGTGGATCCATGACCTACCCATCAATGCATTGTACACAGTGTCCTAGGAGACGACCATAAATTTAGTACTGGAAACTAGGCCACTGAACTGGGTCTTCAAATGGATCTTGCTGACTAGGGTTTTTTTTGTCCTATCATATCCCTGGATCCTTAAATCAGAGGGAGTCAGGTCATCTTCAGACAACCCTAGCTTTCATAGTTTCTGCGTCGGGATAAGGTTGATCTCGGAGCCGGTGTCAACGAGATAGCGGCGAACCTCAACGCTGTTGAATTGGCCGGTGATGTACAATGGGAAGATGTTCCCCTGTATGGGAGAGCCTTCATCGTATCCCGATAATGATATAATGGCCTGACATTCAGCATTCTCAACTACTTCATCATGAAAGGATTCTACAGTTGCTACCTCTGTCTTGAACTGGAGGAGGCTTCTTTAAATCCTCAGCGAGGGATTCGTGCATATCTGATGATAGGAGAAGGGATTCAAGGATGGAAAGCCTCGCTGGGATTCCAGAAAGGTGCTTGAGGACATCATACTTCTGCACCAGGCACGAACTTCTACTTACAAGATGCCGCTCTATGATTGGAGGCATGGCGGGCCCTGCTGTCTGGACTGGGGACTGGATAGTGCTGGGCATATCCTACTGTACACTAGTCGAAGCTTGAAGAGTAGCTTCCGGATGAGGTTCAGATGGATGAGGTCGGCCTGTATCAGGGAGAAGCTAGTCACGATATAGCCAAAGTGGCTCTGCCTGATCCAGTAGCACAAACGGTGGTGGAGGTGGTCTTTACGACACTGGATGAAGAGGCTGCACAAGCTGAGCCCTACTCTGGGCCTACTGTCTGGTCTCAGCAGCATGCATGGCCTAGTTGGAGGTTCCAACTGATGCACCTAGACGACCTATATAGTCATGGCTCTGCTGACGTTGGCATCGTCTAGGTACATTGGGGAGATTCGCATGGAGCTCCCCCTCGTCGGGAGTCATATAGGGGTTTACCAACTCGACGGTGTTAACCAAAGCGTACCCTTGAATGTCGCTTGAAGAGTCATCCACCACTGGGTGGATTCTGGGAGGAATCCCCATCTTGGGGGGCATGAAGTCTCCGAGAGTGCGCGACGACGATGACATTGGCGGAGCGCGTTGCTTCTTCTTGCATCGTCGATGCTTGCTCTTCTGGGAAGAGACCGACTGAGATGATGATGCAGAAGTGATGTCCATAGCTTCAGAAGGCTCCAGATGATTCAAGCATGCCCGAATGATGCCATGGGAACAAGCAACCATTTTACGAGCCATCCAGTCATTGTACTTCTGGGATCCACGGCCGGGAACCTGCTTCCACTCGCCTTCGTTGTCGCTACTGCTACCTGATCCTACAAAGACACCTTCCACTTGTGCTAGGGCCGGGCCCAACCTGACTATGTTGTTATCTAACTGGTCCTAGAGCCAGTATTTAAACACATAACACTACTTGAGGGTGTTCCCTATAATCTGATGATAGGGGCAGTAGTTGGGGCGATCGGTGAGATTCGCCTCTGCCAGTCTTCTACACTCAGGCAAGCGCACAATCCCCTGCTCTAGGGCACTACAGAAGTAACTAGGGCCCTGATTTTCGCTGAACGAGTAAGTATGGTGTCTTCTTTCTGGATAGAGATCCCTTGGATCATGGCCATGACAAGGATCCGAAGGGGCCTATCAAGGAGGTGGACCCTGATTGTCTCTCCTGGGCGATGGCAGCGCATTATGAGGAGGCACCTGCCGATTCTGAGGACACTGCGGTGCCGAAGGATATACCTGAGGTGGAGGGCCTCTACGAGGCTACGGGGCCAGTGCTACTGGTAGAAACTCTAGCTGCCTGGGGGCCTCTATTTGGTCCACCGTGGCGGGTTCAACTCTGGTATCTCTCCTTGCTAGGATTATAGGGGGCAACAGACGTTCCTACTTGGCCTGTTTCAGGGCTTCTTAGAGGCACTGGGCCTTATCTGAGAAGTCTTGGAACCCTCCAGGATAGTTTTGAGTGATCAGGGAGGGAACTAGATCCATCTTGATATTTACCATGCACATTGTCAGTAATTTCTCTTGAGTCAGTGGCATGTCAAGGGAGTATGTGAGCCCCTTCCACCGGGAGACAAAGTCCGCGACTCGCTCATCAGGCCTTTGTTTGTACTTGACGAGGTTTGAGATACTGGTCTTCTGGGTGGTAGAGATGAACTAGTAGAGGTACTTCCTGCAAAGGTCCTCCCAACTGGTCATGGATCCGATGGGGAGCTGGATGTACCAGATGAATGTCGGCCCCTCCAACGTCTGAACGAAACAGCGGATCTTAGCGGCCTCCTTCTGTGATAGAGTCTCCAACATTGGCCCACACCATGAGTTAAAGTGGGACATATGTTGCGGCGGGTCCCCTATCCCATTAAAGTAGGAGAAGGTGGGATTCCTGAAACCCAGAGGCACCAACATATCATCCACCCAGGCCGGGTATGGCTCGTCATCTGGTGGGATTTCCACCTACCACATTTCTAATGCCTCAGGGCAGGCAACAAGTGCCGCCATAGGATCGTCCAGGCGGGGGTTCCTGTCTTGATGGGGATCCCTAACCATGAGTGCGTTGTTGGGTTATTCAATATGGTAGACGAGTTCGGCGGCTCGTGGAGTGACTGGTGGGACGGCCTGCGGGGCAGTTGGGGGGACCCAGGCTGGATTCCGTGGATTTCCACGCTGCTTGGAAGGGTTTGGTGAGACATTCCATGCCCTCTTTCTGTGATTTCCATCTTCAAACTTGTTAGTGGGAGTGGTATAATCAGGGTTGCTCGTAGGCATCCCGCCGGGGGGAAGTTGTTCCTACCCTTACTACCCCGGCCTAGGATCGCCATAGTCGGGTCGTTACTCTATAACACGTTCATCCAGGAGTTCGTCGGCCAACCTCTTTTTCTCAGCAAGTTGCTGGTTCAACGCACCCTTCTCGGGTCCTCCTCTATCTTCTGCATAGAGGCGGATGTGTCAGAGTGCTTGAAAACTCCAACATGATCTTCTCCCTTACCATCATTCCAGCTAAGTACCAACGCCTTGGTGGATGCAAGGTGACCTAGGAGGTTCCTCGGCTGACGTGTAATCCTCCTCGATGGGTCCAACAGTTGTTGTTCACCCTTGGGGGGTAAGTCTCCATCGAGAAACTCCAGCTCGTCCTCCTTGTCCACTACATGAGCAATGTGGACCATGAACCTTCTTGGGGGAATGTCCTCAATATCGTATAGCGAGTCAGGCTGCCGTTGGATATGGATGAAGAGGAGGGCAGCATACTTCCCCCCAGCCATGGACTTGCACGTTGGGGGTTGCTTCCCTGATAATTTTGCAGAGTACCTTGATACTCTGAACGCATTGCTGCTGGAGAGCTTCATGACGACCTGGTGACTTGGGGAGCTGGGCTACAGGGAGTGCGGCCAGATCGACTAGACGACACTTCTCGCTGATGTCTTCAAAATGCACTTGGCTCCTTGGATATACTACGCGCTGATGACAGAGACTGAAATGCATCGCCCAGAGGGTGTAGCAGAGACACTCAACCTCCTCTGGGGTGAGGGACTCGGGTATGCAGAAATCCCGTGCTAATATGGGCCAGAACTTCTCGGGGAAGTGGTCCACTGCAAGAATGATCTAGAAGCTCCTCGACTCAAATTCAGGGTCTAGCCCTTGAATTCCCCATTCTCCAACTGGGGATGGTTGCAGAACTGGCAGTGATACTGAGGCAGACCGCTGGGACGATAGGTTGGTCGGTGGATAATACGGCGAAGGGGCTGACTGGCCACAGATTCTTGGGCTATCCTTCGAAGAGTGGAGCGACCTGGTCACTACGTCACGGTAAGAGGGGCTGACAACCACCATTCCTGGATTAGGGGCTAGGGCTGCTGGTGGTGGGTCACAGTGTTGCTTTCTAGCCATTGATCCCCAGAATAGCTCTCTGTGATATCTTGTGGAGGTAGAGAGCGCTTCCAGCGATGATGGTGGTGACTGCACTACCATAACCTCTGGGGTCTCCAGATTTACATCCTCCTAGATAAACTTGTGGAGGGAAACGAGAATCCTATAGACCTCGCATTCTGGGAGTACCAAGCTGATGCACCTCATCCCTTCCCCACCCCTGGACTCGGATGAACGAGGGGAGGGTCCCTGAGCTGAGTTGCACTCTTATTCAGAGTCTGAGAAGCAGATCAGTTTGATCTCCATCCGGGCCTTCCCATGATTCTTCTTGTGGTGGAGACGAACCGCCCTCCTGCCCCTAGGTGACTCCTCGGGAAAGGGCTGATTTCTGACATGTAGTCCTTCAGCCGCACTGATTCCAGGGTGGAGAGGGTTTCCACTTGAGACAGCTGAGGTGCGAGGAGCACTGGGATAGATGTCGAAGGGGACATGGGGAGGACCTCCATGAATAGAACTATAGCATGAAAAACCTCCACTGGAACCGACAGGAGCATAGAGAGAGGACCTCCATGATTGGCGCGGGTGGAGCGAGGCTGGACTTCACTCCTTTGGTTACCAGGGCGAGGAGGACCTTCACCAGATGCGGAGAAATGTAGGGAGGATCCCCATGTCAGAGAAAGACCGGATGGGTAATGTCTCCATGTCGATGGTCAAGGGAAGGAGGAAGGGCTCCATACCCGGTGAGATGGGTGCGGGAGAGGCTTCCATGACGAATATCACTACTGTGGGGCGGACCTTCATTCGAGTTAGGGGTAGCATGGGGCAAACCTCTGTGCCGAGCCTCAGAGCGGGGAGAACCCATACTCTCTATGGTAGTGGTATGGGGAGGACATCTGTACGAGGTGACATCACTGCAGGTTGGTTCACGACGACCCCCACTCGTGCCGGCGACCCAGAAAGTCTACCCAGCCTGCCCATGGGGTGGTTGGGGGCTCGACCCTGGTTGGGCATATAAGTGACCCTGCTCATTGTGTGCATGAAATTGATGATATTCTTTGGCGGTGGCTCGGGCCACAGTAGCCGTCGATGTTGAAACCCCTTGGTGGGAATCCTCATCTCGTGCCCGACGCTGGCGTCAGGTCAGATGATCTGGTGCTGGTGGCGTAGGTTCATAGATTTACTGCTCCTCTGTCAAGGCCGGGTGGCGGTGTTGACATAGCTGGGTGGGAGCCCTTGCTGGGAACCCCTAGATTCGGACTCTGACCAGGATGGGCCAGACGTCACCCACCTCATCAGCGTAAGGCATGGAGTCGTCAAAGCGCTTTGGGGACATGCTCATGAAATGATTGAATGTAGGGGTGGGGAGCAGCGGATCCCTATGCGGCCCTTGGGGGCAGCATTGACGGCGAGGCCTGGACGCCTCCAGGTCCAGGCAGGCCATATCCCGGGTTGGGATTATTACCTCCTCCTCGTAACGACGTACGAGGTCATTAATCAATCTTCGTCGGATGACTTACGATGGAGAGATGGGACATGGGAGCCCCACAGTCATGGATGCAGATGTCGTTGCGGAAGTAGTGGAGCCACACAGAGTGGCTGTGCTGGCATTTCCCCCGCCCCTGCGTAGGCGGGTGGGCAGTGATCGCATTCCCATGCCAACAACCTAATTCCTGGAAGCATGGAGATTAACTCATTAACACTGCTATGAAAGAAATTGACAACTAGTTCCCCATCGCCATTCCATCTTCCATGGCCGGTAAGAGGTATCCACGCTGACAACATCGCAGAACAGGATGCCCAACATTCTACTGCCCCAACTTCTAGGGAGTTTCACGCCAAGCCCGCTATTTGCTTGGTGGGATCCTGTACTGGATGTCTAGATCTGATGACACATCAATCTATGGATTCCCCGAGCATTACTAATCTCCATATTGAAGAGAATATCTTCACGTAGGGTTCACCATTTCTATTTCCAATTCTTTCCCCGGGGTGCACACATCTGTCTATGGAGGACACACAACTATTGCCCTTCATTCCCGCTTTCCAAAGGCGGGCGACATCCATTCCCTGTTCAGGGATTTCTGCTCTTTGATCGAAATGGGATGATTGGATATCGGTTCTTCCTTCTTTTGATTTCTCCTCAAAGCTCCTCACCTAGTCCGAGTCTCCCTCATAGATTTAATACGTTGTTCCTGAAACTCTTCCTGATTCCATATCTTCATGGACACCGGTTAATTACGCTGATTCTTTCAGGACATTCCAAGGGGTCCGGTCAGGGAAGCAACCTTCGGTTAGGAGAGTAGTCATGTTGGGGCATCACTGACGTGTCTAGATGCTAGGGGATTGGTGTGTCTATCTTCTGTCCCTTTTTATAGGGCCTCTCGAGGGAGAGGAAGCCCAAGACATCCCACATAGAACACGGGGAAACATATGTCATAGGAATGTATATGAGATTTTCCTCATCTTCCCATGTTTAAAACAGGGTATGCCGCAAGTTTAACATCCAGCAGAGACAAATCAGAATGATCAGAACACTGATTAGAGTGGATCAGATTGAGGGCCCCCCGTGAGGGAACGCCGATATTGGGGCCAACACATGGGCATATTTTTGAATGCTATGGAGGGGAATGATGTGGAATGATCTCACCGGGATTTGGTGGCCCTGTTAATAATCAGTATGGATAATGGTTTTGGGCTTGATCCTTGAAGAGACTTCTTATGTATCCCCGTGGTAGAGAATCAATGTCTATGTAGTTCATCTGAAGACGGCTTACCGTCGAATGAGGTTGGAAATGGCTTACTGCTGAATGGGGTCACAATGGCTTACCGCCGAGTGTGGACCTGGGGTCCAGTGGTTGTTGGGCTTGAACCTCAGGGAGGCTTCCTACATTCCATGCGTTGACATGGATCAAAGACCACATAGTTCATGGTTGTGTCGGGTCGGCGAACCGACGTGATGATGGATTGGGGGTCCGATGGGTGGTGGGAATGAACCTCGTGGAGGCCTCCAACGTACCATTCCTTGACATGGATCAAAGACCCTGTAGTTTAGGTTGGTGTGTTGAAGAACAGATGCGAATAAGAACCTTGGTCCAGGTGGGTGGTGGGGTTGAAACTCGTAGAGGCTTCCTACGTACCATGCCTTGACATGAATCAAAGTCCCCGTAGTTCAGGTTGGTGTGTCAGAGAACCAATGTGAATAAGGACCTTGGTCCATGTGGGTGGTGGGATTGAACCTCGTGGAGGCTTCCTACATACCATGACTTGATATGGATCAAATTCCCCGTAGTTCGGGTTGGTGTTGGGCTTACACTCTAGGCTGCCCAAGTGTTGGTGAACCGACGTGAAGGGGGTCAGAGAAACCAATGGGTGGTGGGATTTAACTTCATGGAGGCTTCATATATACCATTCCTTGACATGGATCAAAGATCTCATAGTTCAGAAAAGGGTCTTGGCATACTGACACAGAGACGGTCGAGGCTAATGGTAAGTGGGATTGAACCTCACAGAGGCTTCCTACGTACCATGCCATGACATGGATCAAAGTCCCCATAGTTCAGGTGTACAATTTAACATTACGCGGGATGGGGATGGTGTCGGTGAACCGATGTGAATGAGGACCTTGGTCCAAGTGTACAGTTTAACTTCATACGGGACGAGGATGGTGTTGGTGAACCGACGTGAATGAGGAACTTGGTCCAGGTGTATAGTTTAACATCATGTGGGACGGGGATGGTGTCGGTGAATCGACGTGAATGAGGACCTTGGTCCACGTGTACAGTTTAACGTCATGTGGGATGGGGATGGTGTCGGTGAACCGACATGAATGAGGACCTTGGTCCAGGTGTATAGTTTAATGTCATGCAGGATGGTGATGGTGTCAGTGAACCGACATGAATGAGGACCTTGGTCCAGGTGTACAGTTTAACGTCATGCGGGACGGGGATGGTGTCATGATCGATGCTTACTCTAAGCCCACATGAGTAGTGCTCGGTGTGAGAAACAAGAGGGAGCAAAGACCTGATGACCACATTGCGAAAGGTGTGTCCATGGGAAGTGAAGAAGAGTGGGGATTATGATTTGAGGCGGCCCAGGGAGAGAGAGATTGGGACTTACTCCAAGATAGATGCCCGAGGGCGACAAAGAACAACAGGAGAGGGATGTGGGAATGAAGAAAGGAGGAGACTCATTCCCCATCACACCCTCTGCTGGCCCTGGCACTGGGGAAGCGAGGAGGGTTAGGGGTGGTGCCCTCTGCAAGAAAAGCTAGGGGCTTACACCAAGGTGGTTTCCCTTCCCTGCGAACAAACGCCACTCCAAGAATGAGGATATCATCCCCTGGGGAGACCAAGGGGCATGGAGAATGCCCAAGGTGGGGGGTCCCTATGTGCGAGGTGCAGGGCCAGGTCACAGTTTAACGCTATGTGTTGAGGAAGATGGCACTTGGCAGTTTAACGTCCTGCAGCTCGGACGAGGTGGGTTTCTCAGCACCCCTAGGACTTACATAACCGATACCATTTGCTCCATGTGGGAGGGAAGGTATCGGCAAGGCCGTGATGAGGGGGTGTCACAGAGCGAACCATCGAGGGGTCCACGTTAGCATGGCTATGCAATGAAGCAATAGCCATTATCATGCCTATGCGAAGAAGCATTAGGCGCAACAATGCTACGGGAGGTATTGTCCAGGGGACTTTGAAGTCACATAGTGCAAACCCGGAGGGTCGCACGGGAAAAGGACTTTCCAAGCAGAGGTGTCCATAGGCAGAGGTCTTGTAGAGCTCTGTTGCTTTTCGTGGCAGAGGGCACTTACGAAGGGGTGTGCTTGGAAAAGTGGGGTGCCTTAGCATTATCATGGGGTGAAGGTACAAATGGGAGGTTCTTCATGAAGTGGAAGGGCATTCGCGGGGCATAGCCTTGTGGAGAAAAGGTGCCTCGCGGAGCAAGGTATCGGTAAGCAATGTTCTTTGCAAAGTACAATGACTCTACCTTAGCATATGGATCATGTGTACATGAAGGGTGTTTCGCGTAGCATAAATACTCCATGATGACCCGAATCCCCTTGGGGATCCCCTTCCATCACAAATCCCTTAGTCATTGCGAAAGGCATCCCTCTAAGAAGAGGGGATCAAAACGAGACACTAGGGATGCACTTCCCGAAGTAGAAGTACCTCGCACAAATCATGGTTCACCGAGCAGAAGAGTGTTTCTCAATTTGGGAGATGATAAGCTGAAAGGTCGAAATTTCCATTTGGAGAGCTTAGGGGGAGCCTAGTATTTATAGGCCAGAGGCACCACAGAGTGGAGCTCACGCAGCGCAAAGAGGGGTGATGGAGTTTTGCGGCAGGTTTACGAACGTAAAATGGGTTCTCGGAGCGTCCCGCCTCCTGTGCTTCACGGCGTGTTCACGAATTTCAAATGCGTTCACAGAGCGTCCCGCCACCTTGGCTTCATAGTGGGTTCACGAACTTCAAGTGCGTTCACAGAGCCTTCCGCCTACTTTTCTTCGCAGCGGCGGTAATGCTGGGCGACTCCATAAAGGGGATTCATGAGGCAGTCTGTGGGGCCGTCCTGGGGATGCTTCTTTGTTCCATGTTTTGGAGCCAACAAAAATAATCTTCAATTTAAAGATACTATGAAATTATATTTATGGGGAATGGGGTAAAATATATAAATATCACAAAATTTTAAATCATTTACTCACATAGAAAAATTTAAATATGTGACAAAGGAGATGGTTGGAATTGATTAATTATTATTACTACTCAATACATTATCACCCTGGGAAGGTGAATAAGGTGGATGATGCTCTACGTCATAAATAACATTCTAGTTTTTACATGGTGAGGATTTAAAGAGATATAATACTTTTTAATTTTCATAAGATAGTTATTTAAATCATGTAGAAAAGGGATTGATATTATCTTTCATAGATAAATGTTCAACCATTTATCTGTGTGAGGATTAATAATTCATAGAAGAAATATGCCGAACTAAAAATGTGATGAATTTTCTTAAGTTCAACCATGATTGTTATGGAAATATAAGGTCTCAGAACTAGGTATATTCCCCATTAATACTTGACTTGAATAATAAGATGTTTGATAAATCTCATAGTTTAATATTCTATATAGATAGTGGATGTTTGAAGATGAATATAGATATAACAGTGTATTATGGTTGGATAACATGAAAAGAGATATTGAATTGTATGTATCTCAATGCTTGGTATGTTATAATGTTTATTTCTGAGAGATAGAATTAGAAGGTGATATTATGTTTGTTGGAACCATAAAACACATCCTTGAAAATATTCCAAATGCTTCCATACATGATCCAAGATCGTAGCCCTTTCTGAAGCTTTGATTTGGTAGGTCATAGGGCCCGAACGGAGTTATAGATTAGGAGTTATGGACATTTGATGTTGGGCCAGAAAAATAGTTTGTGGAGCCCATTCACGAAGCTCCCTCCACGATTTCGGAGCAAGGGAACTTGACCGGAGCCTCCGTGAGTGCTGCGAAGCTCAATAACAGTCAGCTCTGTGGTTACGATGAACTTGAGGGAACTTGACAGAGCATCCACGAGCACTGCGAAGCTCAATGATAGTTGGCTCCACAATTATGAGAAACTTGAAGGATCTCTCTCTAATTGCGGAGCGCAATTTGCTTCACGGTGCACATTTGTGCTTCATGGCACACTTTTGTGCTTTGCTGTGCGCTCCGCCAACCTCCATCGCCTATAAATACCTGACTCACCCCCTTCATAAGGATGGTTGTACGACACCTTGGGAGGATGATCTCCCATTTCATGGAGCTCCAGGGCACAACAAAGTGACACCCTTCACAAAGGCCTCCACTAGAGGATTTGCTCCGTGAGACACTTTGCTCCACGAGAGGCTTTTCTCTGTGAGAAGATTTACTCTGCGAGATGCTCTACTCCGCAAGTCCATGCTCTGTGATCAGCTTTCCTTTATGAAGATACACCATGAGTCCATGCTCCATGAGTAGATTTCCTTTGTGAAGCTTCTCTTTGAGTCCATGCTATGCGAGCAGTTTTCCTCCACAAAGCTGCTTCGCAAGACCCCATGATCCGCGAGCACCTTTCCTCCTCGAAGCTACTTTGCGAGGAACCATCCTTTGTGAAGCTCCTAACTTTATTCCCACTGGTCCATATTGTGGGGGATGTACCCTCGCAACCCCACTCGGGGTCAGTGACGGGCTGTAGTCTCAGCCCTTCGGGTAGGTCCCTTCACTTCCGTCACTGGACCCCATGAAAAATGAAGAGCCGCACCGCAAAATTTTCAGGACGGGACGTCGACATATTCAATTGCACCCTTTTGCACACCCACCTTCCACCTATAGAATAACATGATTCGAGATACTACTATGCACCCCAAAAAAACACTTTGAGTCGACATATTCCTCTTGGTTCGTTTCCCATGTTGTGAGTTGAGATTCTCATCATCAATTCCCCAAGTACCTTGAGTCGAACCATTCCTCAAGTAACTCATCCAAACCCAATCACTTGGCTCATGTACCAGGTTGAACTAGAAAGGGCCACTCTAGCGTAAGTACCAACACCAGCCATTTCTAGGTGCCTTCTCCCTAACAGTCCTATCTACATGACTATAAACTGTAGGGAACCCTATGTTCTGAACATAGGATGCCTCTTGCTCCAAAAAAAATATGCCTTATGCTCCAAGCATGAGATGCCAACAGTCCTTTCTACATGACTCTAAACTGTAGTACGCCATATGTTCCAAACATAGGATGAATCTTGCTCCAAACAAGAGATTCCTTATGCTCCAACCATTAGATGCCAACAATACTTTCTACATGACTCTAAACTTTAGTATGCCCTATGTTCCAAATATAAGATTCCCCTTGAACCAAACAAGAGATTCCTTATGCTCCTAACATAAGATGCTAATAGTCCTTTCTACACAACTTTAAACTATAGCATGCCCTATCATTCAATAATAGGATTCCTCTTGTTCCAAATAATAGATGTCTTATGTGACAAGAATAAGATAACTCATTCCATGATTATAGTGGAATAATTTCAAGAGCATTGGAATCTGTTCGAACATTCCATCACTGCACCTCACACTTTGTGTGTCCTTTATTCAGATCATCATCCACTTCCATGTCCGAAGGGACCCCCCAACGGCATGGTCCCATGCTGCATCGGCTCACCTACCATCTTAGGCCAATGCCCCAGAATACATTGGATGACACTTTGAGTCAGGTCCTGTGTTTCGAACATGATCAATAGTCGACCCTCATTTGTTTGTCCCCATTTCAGGCTAACCTGATATGGGTGCTATGTTTCAAACATGGTCAAAAGTTATCTTTCATCACTACACCACCCTCACCATGTTCCGAACATCAGGAATGTGATTCACAATTTTCATCTCCCTTTGTTTGGACTAATTCCAACGCCATTGGAACTATCCCTCTTGTGCACTAGCATATAGGTGAAGCCCTCAACCCACAAGTTGGTTAGGATACCCTCATGACCAGACATGAGGAATACATTACAAGAATATTCCTTGCGTAAGCCCCATCAACCATTTCCGCTCCATAGTGTCACTCGAGCATCTTGCTTACATAAGCCCCATCGATTTCCGCTCCATAGAGGCACCTGGGAAGCTTCCTTGTGGAAGCCCCATCCACCGTTTCCTATCCATAGTGGCAGCAAGACAGCTTCCTTGCATAATCCCCATCCATTTCCGCTCCATAGATTCACCCAGGCAGCTTCCTTGCGCAAGCCCCATCCACCGTTACCACTCCATAGCGGCACCCGGGCAACTTCCTTGCGTAAGAATCACTCACTATTGCTGCTCCATAGCGACAACTGGGCAACTTCTTTGCATAAGCCCCATTCACCATTGCCGCTCCATAGCGGCACGCAGGCAGCTTCCTTGCGGAAGCCCCATACACCATTACTGTTCCATAGAAGCACCTGAGAAGCTTCCTTACATAAGCCCCATCCATTGTTTCTCCATATCTACACACGGGAAACATCCTTGCATAAGACCCATCCACCATTGCTGCTCTATAGCGGCACCTGGATAGCTTCCTTTAATAAGCCCCATTAATTGCCACTCCATAGCGGCACACAGGCTGCTTCTTTATGTAAGCCCCATCCACCATTTCCGCTCCATAGCGGCACCCAGACACCTTCCATGCATAAGCCTCATCCATTACCACTCCATAGCGGCACTCGGGCATCTTCCTTGTGTAAGCCCCATCCATTTCCGCTCTATAGCATCACACAGGTACCTTCCATACATTTACCCCATCCACCATTTCCGCCCCATAGCCGCACCTAGGTAACTTTCTTGTGTAATCCCCATCCATTTGTACTCCCTAGAGGCACACGGGTAACTTCCTTACATAAGCCCTATCCACCATTTCCGCTCCATAGTGTTACCTAGGAAGCTTCCTTGCATAAGCCCCATGCACCATTTCTACTCTATAGCAGCACCCGAGCAACTTTTTTTCGTAAGACCCATGTACCATTGCTGCTATATAGCGGCACCCATGTAGATTCCTTACGTAATCCCCATCCATTTCTGCTCCATAGAATCACCTGGGCATCTTCCTTATGTAAGCCCCAATCACCACCCTTCATGGACGCACCTTTCCACTGTGATTGTTAGGTCCTTGTTGTCTCTTGTTTCTTACACTGAGCATGGATCATGTGTTCTTAGAGTAGTAAGCATCGATCATGACATCCTCTTTGGGAATCTTAGAGTGTAATCCCAAAACACCATCCTAAACTACGTGGCATATGAAAATTACTAAGGAAAGGTATGTAGGACACCTCCCTAAGGTTCAATCCCAACAACCATTGGTTCCGACTCCCTTCACGTCAGTTCCCACCATCCTGAACTACGTGGACTTTGATCCTTGTCAAGGAAAGGTACATAGGACACATCCCTGAGGTTCAAGCACAACACCCATTGGTCCCGACCACCTTCACATCGGTTCTCACTCCAACCTAACTATGGGGACTTTGATCCTTGCCAAGTAAAGGTACATAAGAAGATTCCCTGAGGTTCAAGCCCACCATCCATTGGTTCCTCCCCAATTCATGTTGGTTCCCACTCCTCCTGAACTACGTGGACTTTGATATTTCCCAAGGCAAGGTACGTAGGAAGACTCCCTGAGGATCAACCCCACCATCCATAGGTTCTGAACTCCCTTCACATCGGTTCCTATCATTATAAATATGTGGAATTTGATCCTTTCCAATGCAAGGTACGTAGGAAGCCTCCCTAAGGTTGAAGCCCAACAACCATTGGTCTCGACACCCTTCATGTTTGTGCACCAAACCACACCGAACTATGATGACTTTGATTCCCTACCACAGGGATACATAATAAGTCTCTTCAAGGCTCAAGTCCAACAACACTTTCATCCTCATGTAAGTTCCATCACATTCTCCCTCCACTTTATTCAACTCTCCATCATCCATACTGATTCTTACTCGAGCTGCCACATCCCGGTGGGATCATGTTATCCACCTCCCCACTACTCCTTGTAGTACCCGGGCCGCTATGCATGCATAATACCCAGCATGTATCCAGGTTGTTTTTCTCTATGTACACCCTGTTTCATCACCCCTTAGAACTATGTTGGTTTTGATCCCTTTCATCTACATAAGGTACCTAGGAAACCTCCATGAGGTTCAATCCTAGCCAATGGTAAACCTTGGTGTTTCCCCATTCTGGGGTTCACACTCCCTGATCCTCTCTCAGTGGTGTCTAGATCATCCTTCACAGTGTGACATCTTCCCTTTATGGGACACACCATCTTGGGCCTGCTCTTATTGAGTGTTCTGATCCATCCACCCGGTAAGCCTTCCCGGTGTTCCCTCTTAGGGATATACCAATCTTATCTATCTTTATGGGACATTCTGATCACCCTCATCCCGTCTCCTCAAGACATTAAAATCACTGCCTACCTCATGTTAAAATGAGATGCTTGAGTAAAACCTTAGAAGACATGCCTTTAGTGTAACCGTCTCTACAAGACGTTAAAATCGCGACATACCCTGTGTTAAACATGGAAAGCTGAGGAAAAACTTAGAGACATGCCTATGGCATATGATACCCCATGACTGGCATGGGATGCCTCAAGTTCTGTGCCCTTAAGATGACCTCTTATAAGAAATAATACAGGCTCCCTAATGTCCACACATGCAGATATGCCCCGACATGCCTGATGTTGTCATCTACTACGAATGAAGGTTTCTACCATGTCAAGACCCAATGGAATGTCCTGACAGAAGTAGTGTAATTAACTATCATCCACAAAGATATGGAATTGTGAACGAGATTCAAGAACCACAACTTAATCTATAAGGGTGACCCGGACTAGGTGATGAGTTATGAGGAGGAATCCATGGAAGTAGGAACCGACATCCCATCATCCCATTTAAATAAAGAAGCAAACGTCCCTGAATAAGCGACAGATGCCACTCACCTTTGGAAAGTGGGAATGCAGGGAAACAACCATCACATCCTCAATAGACAAAAATCTCCAAGCCCAATGATCAACAATAAGAACCACCACTCACTGGTGCTTTACCCTTGCTCGAACCTGGAAGAAGATAATATACAAACACCTGAAGGAAAATGTAGTGTGTGAGATAAAATCCTAGTATGGTCTCACTAAGGAATACATTATAAGATTCCAGAATTAATTAACCCGATAAATATTTAATTTTTTTATAAACAAGTATGGAATTTCAAAAGTATATTTAAATAAATCATTATTTACATTTCAATTGATGGAAATTCTTTAAATAAATGGATTAAAAAAATTATATACATTTTTTTATATAAATTCATAATGAATTTTTAAAATAGTTTACAAACAATAGAATATATTTAAAAATAAATGAACTAGCAACATGATAATTTTACAAGAGGTACAATAGTTCTAGATTATGGAATCCTCACACACATAGATGATGATAATTTTTTTTCAGGCATGTGCCTCAGATACTAGTCAAATAAGACTAACCAATATCCCCTTAAGATAATATTAGCCTAGAAGTTTTTTCTAGAGTTGTAAGGAATCAATCCGTTGTTAGGGAAATTCCGTCCTAGAGTTTTTGTCCCAATAACTCACTAACTACATAGGATTTCATGTTATAAAACAATTATCATTAATTGGAAATTTATTTCAAAATATTGACAATATAATTCACCCATTTTCCATTTAAATATGAAAATTTATATTTAAAAACTAAAATAGGTTTTCAATAAATTCACGCCTTTCTTCAGGATAAAAAAACCATGTTTTTTATAAAATAGTTTAAGACAATTTTCTATAAATACAAATTTGAAATCAATTTAACAATTCAATTTTAGAATTTAAATCCCTCAATATAAATTTCATAATTCAATTTCCACAATTTTCAAACAAATCCCATAAACTCAACCTAATTCAATGGAATTGGGGTTTTTTTTTCAATTTCATCCTAAATAAATTCCAAATTCCAAATTTAAAACAATTACATTTTTAAAATATAATTGAAATAAATTTAATTTAAATCATGAAATTTTGGGTTAAATAAATTGTCCAATATTATATGGAATCACATACCGTAGATCACAGGACTAAGAAACACAAAACCTTTAATGGTAAACTCTAACAAAGAATGTTGATAATGAAGTTTAATATAATAGATTATATCCTCTTACAATATATAGATATAATAAAACCTAAGGAATATAGGAGAAGAGATTGGGATTAAAGGAATAGGTAGATAAAACTTATGGGGAAAGAACCAGATGAACATCACCTAGCTTCAATCACCCTTAGAAGGGGTTTCGAGGATAAAAAATTGTTCCATGAGAGCCCTCTTAACCCTATAAATTGTTATACTGAAATTTAAGGTCAATTGGGGGTCAAAAAGTGTGGTTCCATAATTTTTAGAGAGTTTTCATATTAATTATAAGTCCCACGCATGGTTTCCTAGAAAGGGTCGCACAGTTTGAAAAACTGTAAACCCTAGTTGTGTGATCCTACTATTGGGGTTATACAATTTCTCCATGGGGGTCACATAGTTTATCAAACCATGTTCCAATCATGTGACAACTATTCAAACCCCAACTACCTAGGTTTTAATGGATTTCACTAGAAGGGTGAACACTTTGGGATTATGGTATGACAACCATGAAAAACCTAAAATACAACCAAAATATCCAAAATTTCACCTAAAAACACAAAAATTAAACCCAACCATATCATGGTCAAAAGAGGGGTTTAGGAGTATCTGAAAACTATAATAGGATTTTATAAAATCTACACCATAGAAAATTTATATCCCTAGAAAATTTGTTGAGAAGCTTCCATGTCAAAAAAATGAGTCCATTTCTCTCTCATTAGTGCCTCTCTATCCCAATTCCAATGAGTATCAAAATAATTCTTCCATTGCACTCAAAAAAGGTATATTACTCCCATGAATTACCTTGGTTTCTGAATAAACTATCCTGATTGGTTGCTAATTAATGGATAAATCAGGCTTGACAACAAGATCACTCCATCTCAGAACATGGTATGGACTAGAAAGATACAACAATAGATTAAATACATGGAACACATTATGTATCAAAATTAGATATGGAGGAAGTTCTAAATGGAAATCTATTTTCCTTACCCACTCAACAACCTATAAAGTTCCCATGAAATGAGGATCTGGTTTCCCTTACCTCCGAAGATGTCGATGACCCAACAAAGGTGAAACTTTCAAAAACACCTCATCACTAACTGAAAATTCCAATGGTCTGTGATGATGATTAGCATAAGACTAATACCAGATCTGTGTACTCAACATTATCTAATGAATCAAATGAATATTTTATGTAGTCTCTTTAAGAAATCTCAGTCCAACTAAGGAACTTTCACCAATCTCTGATCAACAAAATAGAGATCTATAAGGCCGACCATACAAGGCCACAAAAGGAGCCATTTTGATCATAGTATAGTGAATGTTTTTATATGATAACAAAACCCAACCTAGATAGTCATATCAAGACCCACCAAAGTCAAGACCATGGGCTTGAATTATATCCTTAATAATATGTATAGCTCTTTCTATTTGGAAGTCTAATTTTGGAATGTATGTAATGCTCAAATAGACTTGATATCTAAGTGCCTCTTGAATGCCTCTCCAAAAGATATAACTAAACCTATGATCTATATCAGAGACTATAGAAAATGAAACTCCATGAAAATTAAGAATACATTTCATGTAAATATTTCCCAAATCTTCAAATTTGGTTGTATTATGAATGGGTATAAAGTGATATGTTTTAGTCAGTTGATTGATCAAAACCCATATCACATTATTCTTTTTATGGGTATGTGGAAACACATCCACAAAGTTTTTTGAGATATCATACCACTTCCATGTTGGAACTGGAAGTTTCTGAAGAAAATGTGAGGGTTTCTAGTGCTCAGTGTTGACCAATATTCCATTATAACAGTGAGATACAAAATAAGCAATGCATTGTATAATACCTGGACAACATAATCATAAAAGCATATCAAGGAACATATTCATGTTTTTTGGGTTAACTTACCACTAAGAATTATGGAAATCCCCATCATATCTAGCACAACTAATAATGATACCATTTTTTTTCTGAAAACATATAAGTCCCTCCATGGATAAAGGCCACACAAAAATAGTCTTCCCAATATAAAAGGAGTTTCTAATGCTACAGATCCCATCATCAAGTTGTTATTCCTGATGGATCATCTTGGAAAGAGAGGACTTAAACTGAACACAGGCCAAGGAAACCTCAACCCTTGATTCTTGGACTCCAATATGAATCTGTGAAAAAAGATGCATCAAGTTCCACTCTTATGATGATTCTTTCATAGACTGGGTCAGAATTTACCTACTCAAAAAAATCTAGGATTAAATTCTATTTCTTTGGTGTATAGGTGATGCTAAAATAAAAGTATTGCAGGTATTCCAACCAATATCTCTCCAAGAGATTCAAATATTTATACGAGAATATATAACTTAGGATCTTGTTGTTAGAATACATGATAAAACATTCTTTGAAAAAGTAATGCCTCAAACTCTTAATATCATCCATCATAGATACAAGTTCAAGGTTATGGGTCTCATAATTATTCTCATGTGGCCTAATATGATGAGGTACATAAAAATATAAATGATCACCCTACCTAATAATATAGCCCACACCAAAACATGATGCATCACAGAAGGCCACATAGCCTTGTCTAGCCCCTAGAAGAGTCAGCACCGTCACAATATTCAAAATACATTTATACTCCTTTAAATAATTATGGAAATTTTCATCCCAAGAAAACATTACGCATTTTTTGAGTTAGAGTAGTCATAGTAGAAGAAAATGTTGATGAATCCTTTATGAACATGCTTTAATTCCCAGCCAATCCAAAGAAGCAATGAATCTCGAAAACATTTCATGGTTGTTCCCATGTCATAACTACTTTCAACTTTTCAAGATCAACAACAATATGATGTTTTGACACCAAGTTTCCCAATAACATCACTTCCCAAATCTAGAAATCACATTTTCATTACTTAAAATAAATTCTATGACTTATCAACAAGATCCATCTCTACCCATCCTTGCATCCCATTCTTCTTGAAATATATCGTACACCCCATTGGGTGTAGTAAAGGAGAATCATTAAAGATAATAATCAATCCAGACTTTATTGGATACCATCTAATCCATCCTAAAAATGATATCAAGAAGTTTTATGTTTAGAACTAGAAAATCCCAAGAAATATCAATATCAGATAATGAGATGACATAATAAATACTATGGAGATCATGCTCTATTTTTTTCTAAGGGGTGTAGTAACATCCATAACATAAGATAAAGGCTATATATGAAGATTATGAAAAATCAAAATATGGGTCAATATAAATGAATTAAATGCACCAGTATCAAATAAAATAGTAAAAATATTGATGAAGCTATTGTGATAGAACATCTCACATTCACTGGACCCATATTTTCTTCCTTTAGAGACTCTTCCACTATGTGAAGAAGATTTTTTTCGAATGTATATAGATAGAAACCATGTGTTCATGAAGCATTATATTTTACTATAGTAATTTTTAGAACTGATGATCTCATTCCACTACTGGGATAGGAATAAACATGACAGAACATCAAGTGACCTGAGAATCTACGAGAAACCCATATCTTGGGTTCCTCATTTCAAACTTCTTTCATGTTCCTTGGATTTCCATGCTTGTAAAAAATCATATGGTCTCTTCCAGGCACTTTAGTGGGTCTAGAAGAACCTTGTTTTCAAGAAACGCTAATACAATCCTCACACTTACTCATTCCTTTAAAGTAATACACACCAACACAAGGATAAAAAGGAACTCCCATTAACCCTGACTTACCATCTAGGTTCATTTCAAAAATAAATGATCTATTTGACACATCAACATAAGAAGGAATATTCAGTAATAAATTCTTATAAGGAATATCAAATCGAAGTCCCATCTCAAACTATCAAGTATTTTTCTTCTCATTGGATATAATCTCAGTTGAAAACTGAAAAAGCCCAGCAAATCAATTTTCATATTCTATCATGGTGTTGTCATCCTACTCAAGTATAAAGAACTCAAAATACTTTTCTAACACAATCGAATCTTGATATAACTATTCATTAAAAATAAATATAATGTCTTTCTACTATATCAACTTATACTTCTCCATCATCACCATAATTTCACAATATCTCCTCCTAGGTCCCTCTATCATGACGGTGGTGCATTTCACCTTGATTTCATTAGCATTTTCCAAGAATTCAAACAACAGTTTGATATCTATCATCCAATTATCATCTAGTTGAGGATTATTAAAACCTTGTAATTCTAGTGGATTTTAGTGAAGGAACTGCAAAGAATGATTCTATAAAATATAAATCTGAGGTTCCATAACTCTATCCCAAGAGAGAATGGGTGGAGGTGCCTATCCCGAAGCATGGACATCACACACAATGACATTAACCAAATTCTAGTCCATGAGAGGATTTTATTAATGATTTTTATTATAATATTCCTATTTTATCTAATTCACATGTTTTCTAGGTGTCATGATGCTACACAATATCATAATAAAACATTGAAGACATCATATTGACACTCTAATAGTGTAACAAGGTAAAATTCATCCCAACATATCTGAAGATAAGATTTGGATTTCATTTCATCAAAATAAAAAATTGGGAAACGTCTAGAAATAATTCTCAATAAATCATTCCCAACCCACCCATAGTGACTTAAGACTCATTACATTAAGAGCTATCCATGAAATCAATCGCAACTACCTCATATTTCTTATGAAGATTACACGATTACATACTAACGTCAATGCAAGATGATTAACCTGGAACTTTGATACCACCTTTTCATGAACCATCCCAGATACCCAAATATCCCGATACCCTGATAACTAATCTAATCCTATCAATAATCAAAGGGATTTACTGATACCCACAGGTTGGTGATTTGCACCTAGCATCATACAAGATAAAACTAGGTGTGGGTTTTCCATATAAATAAGTGAAGAAACAGTTACAAGTCATTATGATAAAAAGAAAACTCCATAGAGAGAATTGTACCAGAAATCAAATAGTTAATAAAACCCAAATTAGAATAAAAAAATTACTAAAAAAATATGACAACAACCCAATTACCAATGTACAAAACTCTGTAAGCCTAAGTACCAACAACAATAAACACATCCTAGTGTCTCTTTACCCATTTTTTGAACCTAGAAAAATATGATCTATAAAAACCAAAAGGTACAGGTAGTGTGTGAGATAAAATACCAAAAGGGTCTCACCAAGGATTTTATAATTAGATTCCACAATTATTTAACAATATAAATCATTCATTTCTAATAAATAGGCATGGAATTTAAAAAATATATTTCAACAAATCATTAATACCATTTCAATTGATTGAAATTATTTAAAAAAAATTTCTAAATAAAACTTTTATATAATAAATTTTATATAAATTCATAAGGCATGTGCAAAATATTTTACACACAGTGTAATATATTTCAAATATAAAGAAATTCAAAATATGGCCATATTTTAAGAGGTATGATAGTTATAAGTAATGGGATCCTTACATACTCATATTATGATAACTACAATATTAAAAAAATTTCCTCTAACACTAGAAAAAAAAGACTAAACAAAATCCCACTGGGGATAATATCTTCCTATAAGTTCATGTTAGATTTGTAAAGTGTCACTCTATTGCTAGGGTAATTAAAACTAACCATGTTTTTTCCAAAAACTCACTAACTAAATAAGAATTAATGTGATCAAACAATATTCAACAATGGAACATTTATTTCAAAATTATTCAAAATATAATTCACCCAATTTTCATTTCACTATGAAAATTTCCATTTTAAAAAATGGGTTTTTAATTAAATCATGCCTTTGTCCCTGATAATACCATCAAGTTTCTATCAAAATAATTTAAGCATTTTTTATTAAAATAAAAAATTTAAATAAATTACCCAAATAAATTTCACAACTCAATTTTAAAATTTAAATTCAACAACATAAATTCCACAATTCAATTTCTATAGTTTTCCATCCAATTCCACAAACTCACACCAATTCATTGGAATTGGGGTTTTTCACAATTTCAAGATAAATAAAATCCAAACCCCTAATTTACAACAATTAGGTTTTCAGAATATAATTAAATGAAATTTAATTTAAATAATGAAATTTAGGGTTAAATAAATTGGAGAATCCTAAATGTAATCACCTACCATACATCACAAGATCAAGAAACACAATTCCCTAAACGGGCTCCAACAAAGAATGCCGAAAATGAAGATCTGACAATAAATCCTAGAATCATGATATAAAAAAACATAGATTAGATCCTCCAGTATCATATTTATCTAACAAACCCTAAGGAATGAAGGATAAAAAAGTGGGAGAGAAGGAATAAGGATAAAAAACTTACCAACAATGGATCAAATGAAGATCTCCTAGCTTTAATCCTCTTGGAAAGGTGTTTGGAGGAGATCTAATTAGTCCTTGAGATCCCTATCAACCATGGAAATAAAAATAGGTAGATTTAGGGTTGATATAGGGTCATAAAGAAGGTTCAATAATTTTTAAATAATTTTTGGATTAATTAATATCCATACGCGCGGTTTCCTGTGTAGGGATACACGATTAGAATAATCATGCACCATAGTAATGCATCATAGCTGGTGCAGTTTCATGGTTTCTCCTTGACGGGTGAACATTTTTTAAAATCATATTCCAACTATTAAAACCCACATTTCATGGGTCATCCGAGTTTCCCATCACATGATGCGTGATTTGGGAAAATCGTGCACCAACTGTACACAACCCAAAAGCCCTTTTAATTTTCCCAAATTTCACCAAAATCAACTTCAAAGAAACCAAACCAAAGAATGATTAAAATAGGGGGTTTGGAGATCTATAAAATATTAAAATGATGTTACATGTTACAATCATTACCCATACCAAAACGGAAATGGGAAAAATCATCATGGATTTTATCGTTGGACTCACCAATACATCTAAATTTCATAATGTTATTTTTGGATTTTTTCGATCACCTTATAAAGTCAGCACATTTCATTACTATAAGATAATATTTCTCTCTTGATAATATTACTAGGATATACATTAATTAATTTTTAAGGTTTCATGGAGTTCCAAATTTTATCTTGTCTTGTTGAGACATAAGTTTTACATTGAAGTTCTAGCGAAGTCTGCATCAAGCATTAGATATATATTAGTGTTGTAGTGGTGCTTATTATCCTCATATTGGTGGTTTGTTTGGGAGAACCATTAAAAACCTAATATATATTCTATGATTATTTTTTCTAGATTTCAAATGTTTTTTGGGATAAACACCTTCCTCTTTTATAATTATTTTATAATAATAGCTTCAATCAAGCATTCATATGACTCTTTATGAACATCTCTGTGGAAGAAAATGCATAACTCCAATGTGATGATGAAGTTATAGGAAGAAGGTTATTGGGACCTCCCTTAGTTGAGGAAATATATGATATGAAATATGGCTATAATAAAGGTTCTAAACTATTACTATTTTCGAAAAAACTATGGATATATCTTATAATAAAAATTTTCAGAATCCTTGGTATATAAGACCATATAGAATCCTAATAATGAGAGTTTGGGAAAAACATTTTTTTAGGGTAACTTATGGATGTGGTTTGGGAAAACCATGACTACAGTCTACTTTATATCCATAATGTTAAACCATGTCTATAACCCTTTAAAAAATGGTTATCAACTTCCAATATGATGTTAATATCAATATTTGAACCATGAAACTCCACTTTCTAACATCAAATTCTTAATCATTTCATTTTCAAACATTTTTTGTATATATATATGATATATACATATAAACTATGAAAATAAAAAATAAACTATGACAATAGGTATTCTTATGCCCTTCACATAGGAAAAAATTATTCTCATGATTATGTGGGAAGCCTATAACCATTACTTAAGAAAACTATGGTTATACAACATGTATATTCATATATTAAGAAATCCGTTGATATAGTCTTGGAAAAAATATATAGATATGGTTTTCAAAATATATGATTATAGGTATGTTTTATAGCCATAGTTTTCAAAAAAACACTAGCCATAGTATTTGTTTCTAGTAGTGAATGAAAGAGAATATTAGATTCATTCAGTAGAACATCATGTAATATTAGAGTTGATATAATAGTTATGTTGAGAATTATAGATAAGATCTATAATTTAATGTTGGTGAGAAGGTATTCCAATGAATTTTTCAATAGAAGAATGTTATGAGATTTGGAATGAGAGGAAAGAAAATCCCTAGCTATATTGGTTCCATTGGGATTCTTGACCGAGTAGGGACTTTATATTATCCTTTGGAACTTTCATTAAACCTCTATTGAGTTTAAGATATATTTTATATTTCTCTCCTAAAGAAGTACATACCTAGTCCATGACATGTACTAAACTCAAAGGTTTTATCACTAAATAAATATCATTATTATGAAGAAATACTATTATAAATCTTTGATATCAAAGATAAAGTACTACATAATAGGACTACTCACCTATTTAATTTTCTCTAGAGGTATCAAAAAATAAAGGAAGCAACATGGGAACCCAAGTATGTGATTAAGAAGATATATCCTCATTTTGTTTATCAGAGTGATAGAATTTTTAGGTAAACATCCATGTTAATGTGGGTAGAATGTAACACCCTAATATTTTCTATGTATTTCCTTTGAAATAAACATGAAATATTGGATATATTTCTTTATAAACAACCTCGAGTTTGAATAAACTTGTGATATAATATACCATTTTAACCTAGTCATTGGATTGGTGGGTATGAATAAGATTAACCACATTATAAAAAAAAATATTTACTGAATTAAAATTTATTAATTTATTCACAATAAATAATCACTACATTTTTAATAAAATCTTCTAATGATTAAAATTTATATTTTTTTGAAGAAATGTAATTTTCTACATGTTATGTATTATTATATAAAAAAATTATTTTAACCAATTATTTAAATATTATTATAATGAAATTTATTGGTAATTTATGAATAAAAATTTATAAATCAGTTATCTAAAGGATATTAATGAAGATAAAATCATTTAAATAGAAAATAAATTTTTTTAATAAAATAATTTCTTTGTGAGAAATGCAATTTTATCATAATAAATTAAATAAATTGTAATTTATTATTTTTTTTAATAATTTCTAGATATTATATATTCAAAAAAATAATTTATCATCTATTTAATTATTTCTACTATGATATTAATTAATGTAAATTCATTTTGGTGCTTAAAAATGGATTTTTCTAAAAACAGGTTTTCATTGCATTTTTCATGACTATTTTAAAACTAATTTTTATCACTGATAAAAATTTAATTTTATAAAATGGAATACTTATTTTAAATAATAATTTAGAAAATAAGTTAATTAGTACACTTTAATTTTTGGTAATAATGAATACTAAAAAAATATATCTTGGTTTTGGTTATAACTGGTTTTCCAGGCAGGGTTAAACTGAGATATAAGTGTAAGATTACCCCATAAACTTTTCTAATTCTTATTCATTGAATTTATTTAGACACTATATTATCTAAACTTCTAATATTTAGTCATTTGGAATAATTATTCATGTAAATTACATTAGTTATATTTAAATCTTTTATATAATTCCAAGCGTGTCATCTCCCTCAGTTATAAAAGGGGTCTTCCTATTCCCCATTATAAAATAACGTAGATCATTTTAACTATTCCAATATATACCACAAATCCATTATATACACATTAAGTTCATCATATATCCCTCAGTCTTCTCATAAGCCCAATCTTTAAAGTCGTAATGTGTATTCCCTTAACGCAGTTCTTCTGATTTTATTTCTTCTTCCACCTTTTATAAACCCACTCTATTCATTAAAAAAATTATCAATCCTATATCATAAACATACTAATATTTTAATATCATGATTTCACAACAATTTTCATCATATATTCTATTATATTTTAAATGAACGTATCGCTCATGCATACATGTGGACTACAACCTCCATGTAGTGATAAGATTCATATTCCATCACCACCAAAAAAATTTTAGATGTGATGATAGATTTAATAAATATATTTTATATTTATGATATAATTATTATTATTTAATGATAAAATCATATTTATCTTTATTTTATTCTTTTTGAGAAAATTAAAATAGTGTTCTTGTGAATGTATGTACTACCATCTCCATGAACAATGTAATTCATATATATATATATATATAACTTTTAGGGATCGTTATAGATATGAATGTAATTAATATATTTGATATTTTTTTCATGATTATATTTATTTACATTATGAAACTTATCAATATGAAATTACTATAAATACTAAATCGAAACAAACATGAAAAATGAAACAACTATGAGCTAGAAAAGTGATTTTAATAAAGAATTTTTAATTAAATAGTGATAATATGGTATAATTAAACCATATATATTATTATAATTATGAATATTTTTATTGTATATAATTTTAAAATATTTAAATTTATTATACAAAATTTTATATAATTTAAAAAGAAATTAAAATTTGAGTTATGGGTTTTATGTTATAATCTCAATTTTACTAGGACTATTTACGATTAAATTTACAATATTTAAATAATATGATCTATCTATAGAGACTATTATGTTATTTATTCTTATATATTTAGTTTTGAAAATTAAATGTTTTCCTTTCATTTTTCACTATATAAGTACTCAAAATTTTGAATGAATATTTTTATAGAAACATGAATTTTTTTATTCGGTTGACAATTGTTTTATTCAATATTGATATTTTATTTAAAATGTTTTAGAAATTTTTTTTAATTTCATACTATGATTTTTTTTTAAAAATCATTAGTACATATTTTTTATGTTCTATAAAAAATTTAAAATTAATCTTCTTCTCATTTTAGAATAAGGTACTTTCTACTAAAGGAGTGAGCATAATGTTTGTTTTAACATATATTTCATGAATCGATTTACCCACCAACATGGACACTCAATTATTTGAAGGTTATCGTAAAATTTTCCATGTTTACTTTAAAATAATTTTTTTTCATAACATTTTGGAAGTTTTAATATTTTAATTAAGTGATTCCAAAATCCAAATGTTTTTTTCTCAAGAAATATTCCTGTGATATTTTAATGGAATTTTTATTTTATGATAACATCATTTTATGATAATATTTCTTCAATTGGGATATTATTCTATAATAATATCATTATATTTTCTTTGGATGGTTTTCTATTATGATGATGAAATCTAAATCAAACAGGTTTTCATTTCCATGGTTCAGGCTATGATGAAATGATACATATTTTCAAAAAAATGTGGCATATATGAGAATGAATTTTGATTATAAGATATATGGGTATGTTATAGAAAACCAATAAATTTGGTAAGGAATATTGTTTTATAATATCAAAGGGTATATGGGAGGTTATCCCAATCCCAAAAGAGCTTACAAGGGAGGTTATCCCAACCCCAAAGTAGGTACAAAGGTAGTTATCCCAAACCTAACACATGATTAGTGTCTTAGTGGGTTTCTTTGAAATAATATTTCTATTATTATGATTATACCACACATTATCCAACTCTTTATGACATTATCTTATGAAAATTTAATATTACCATGGCTCTTGTTCTTTTATTACTTTATGATACATTTATTATGAACTTCCAAGCTTTGTCCCATCACACATGATTATGATATTATAAGTTTTAGTTATGATTGTAAAATGTTAAGGTCATGTTATCATACCTTTATGTTGATGTTGTTCATAGAAATGGTTTTTTAAGGATATATCAATTTTTTACCCATTTTCAGAATTTGAGAGCACCATTTATTATGTTTCCTTTCCCCCAAGATATGAAGAATTATTTTAAGTATTATATGTTTAAGAAAGGGGTCTAGTTTTGAAGAACCTATTAAAATATGTTGTACATATTTTATGTACCATTTGTTTATGTATCCATTTTTACAATACTTTAATACTTTATAATATATAAATGATCAAAATGATATGTAATGAATATTTATCCAATAATATGTAATATTTATGTTGTACTTTTTAGGTCCCCTTAATTTTGACCATGTGTAGTTATGAGATGTGTTTAATTTTTTTTTTCATTATTTTCAATAAGACTTTAAAAATTTCTAGAATGATTTAGAGGATGATTAAGTCATCTTCTTTAGATAAGAGTATATTTAAAATAAAGATCTTATAAAATATTTATTTGTAAACATCTACAAAAACTATGTTTTATAATATAAAAAAACTAGAGGGAAAATATATAAAAAGATGACGATATTTTTGAAAGAATTTTAGAGATTACCAAAATTTAATGGGATCCTTGGTCTAAGATAAAAAGTAATTATATTCATGTTTTTCTCAAGTATTATGATCATATTGTGCAACCTAAATCACTAAAAGGTAAGGCTAGACCAAATTTTCCTCCTAGTCAAATCATAGAGAGTTATCTTATCATCAACAACCATTGTTCATGTTGAAGCATTTGGAAAGAAGAATAATAAGGGTAAACTAGAAATTCATGAGGTTTTTAACTGAAAGCACTATTTTAACAATAGAATTAATAAGATTAAATAGGATATTCAATAGCTCAAGGTTGATGATTACAAGAATCTTACCATCTTGGGAAATTTTCTATAGAAAATAGTGTCACTAGTATAAATTTAGGTTCATCTAGCACTAAGAATTATTAGAACAAGCTAAAATCACTAATAAAGGCCCCCTTTATCATTACTAGATAAACTTCTGATAAAGGGGTGCCTATATCAATGATAAAAAAGTGATGATAAAGGGAGTATTTATTTGTTATGAAAAAACACTGATATAGGGGCCCTTTATCAATGTTAATAAAAATGTGCTAATAATGGGTTGGGGGATTTATTAGCACTAATAAAAAAATTGCAGATAAAGAGGGTTCCATTATCTATGCTAAAAAAGTGCTAATAAAGGGAGACTTTATTATCACTAGTAAAAGAGTACTATAAAGGATGGGGTCTTTATGATTACTTTTTTTACTAGAACCAATAAAGTACCACCTTTATCAAAGTTTTTTTTCTAGAACTGATAAAGGGTGTATTTCATAAATAAATTATATTTAATTAAAGGTAATAAGTTAATATATAAAACTTTTTATATTGAAATAAAAATAATATATATTTCTATATATGATTTAGATAGGTCTTAATACGCATTTAATCTTAACATATAAGATATTTATTAGTAATGGATTATAAAAAAATTAAAAAATAATATTAAATAATAATTTTATAATTATTATTTTGTAATAGTCATTGAATAACAATTGGAATACATAAAAACTAAATGAAATAATGAACATTATAAGATAATTTAAAAACATGACTTGAACTTCATATAGGAAAAACTATTGATTTGGGTGTCTGTTTGAGCTCAACCATATATAAAATTGAGTTGTTAAATGATATATATTCCATAACGACTTGGGGGAACCAAGTTTACTGTATTTTCAAGGTTAAAAAAGTCTCAAAAGGCCTCAAAAACTGTGTTTCTAGTTGAAATGAACTATTTTTTTAATATTTCATAGCACTTTAGCTTATTTTAAGAGAATATTCTTGTTCATTTGTAGTGGGGAATGAATTTATTCCCAGATGTTACATTTATAAAGATTTTATGGTTTTTAAAATTTTATAAATTCCCATAATGTATTTTTATTTATAATTAAATGGATGCATATTTTCTCATATTTACTTATAATAAATCATTTTTTTTATTACAGATTTAGATATAAATGTATTTTTAAATATATAAACGACATTGAAAAAATAATTATTATTCATTTTTTCAATGTAAAAAATTATCCAACTTATTTAACTTATAAAAATCCATTAAAATGAATATATAATATTTATATATACATATTTTTTGTATTAATAAACAAAAATAAAAATATATCTACATAAAAATATATTATAATATATATAAATAAATATTAATATATAATATATTTAAATAGTTATAAGTGTGTGTGTGTATTACACAAATCTGAGAAATGTGCATGTAAATATAGATAAATAAATAGTACTGTAATCAAATGAAAAAAAAGGTAGGGAAGTGGTAATGGATTCACATTATAGATGGGAGTCCCTGGGTTCAAGTCTAGGAATGTGGGGTGCTTGATAATATATATACCAATGAGAAAGAAGTCCAGAAGAACTGTTAAATAGGTGGGGATGTGTGAGGGGTGGTCGGAAGAATAGATAACACCGGGAAAGGGGGAACATGAGTACTTAGAAAGGTTGGGTTGTGTAAAAATAGAAATTTGTTTCACATTTTAACAATGCTATGAAAAATTTCTAATAAATCCCCTATTTTTCAATGCTAATCCAAAGATCTGATAAAGTAACACTTTATCAATGCTAAAAAAGTACTGATAATGCCCCCTTTTATCATCTCTTCTCTTGAGAGATAATAAAGGGTACTTTTCTCATTGTTTTCCCTAAAAATTCTAAGGGAATTGTTTTAACATTGTAAGAACCCATGTTTTTGGAATGTGTCAAAATCTCGACCTTGTTTGAATTTTTGACTTGTTTCTGAGAAAACTGGGAAAAATCTGGGAAGTTCTTGAAATTTACAGATTACACACCATGTACCTTCATTACATGCCATGTACCCTTGACTGTGTGGATGTCAAACAGGGTGAATAATCCTGTTAGTGAGGTAGAATGTTTTTAGCAAGTACACGCCATGTACAATTTGTACACACCATGTAGAGGGGCCGTGTATGGGGATATACATGCCGTGTTGGTGATGTCGGCCAGGTAGAGTAGTACACACCATGCATACCTGGGTATATGCTGTGTAGTCTATCTGAAAAGCCTCAGTGAAATATAAGATGTTATATGAACAATATAATGATAAATGACATGTAGTCAAAAGTACACATCATGTATTTTTCTCTCTCGCTAAAACAGGCAGTAGCCTCGTTTTGAGGCCGAAACCCAAACCCTCGATGGGTTGGACCAGGGAGATCCAACCAAAGCTCATTTTTTCTCCTGATCATCCGTTCAAACTCCATTTTGTTCATTTTCGGATGCGTTAGAACCCTCTCGGTAAGGCCTTGATTCCTCTTATGCCATTATTCTTGATTTCTGTTCTAATATAAGTTATAGGGGTTTGAGTAGTTTAGATTCTTTTGTAGATCTACCATGTTTTAGACCTAATTAGAGGCTGTTATTAGAGGAGTATCATCGTGTGAGTCTCATATAGGTGGTGTATACCTCCTTTTGGGTTTTCACAGACTTTTGGGTGGCACGACCTTTGGAGCATTTTTGAGTATTTTGAGCGAGACCCTTGTTTTATCTACTTTTCACATCAAAATAATTACAAGACTCATGGGATGCCTTTGGGTATGCCCTTTTACCCTTTTTCTTGAGCGAGGATGGACGAGGGGCCATTGCTCATCAGGGCATTTTGGCCGGGGGATGCCAAAATGGTTATAATTGTATTATATTGTTTCAAACTGTTGAGTTTGGTTTATTAAACCTTAATATGAATTGTTAGAGGATTTAAAGACCTTTTTTCTGGTATGGGACAAGACTTGGTTAGTGAATTTCAACTGTTTAGTTTATTTTTCCTATTTCAAAGTGATTCTTTTGATTATATAAGTAGTTGCTGAATTGCATATGATGTAACCCTTAAACTTGAGTTGGGCATGGCCAAGATATTCTTGAGTGATACTGATCATAGGTTGGGCTTGGCCTGGGTTACAGTGGGTAGTTCTAACCATGGGATTGGGTTTCATAGATATCTGCTTGAGGCAGGATGATTGTCAGGTTCGGCATGGCCTGGGTTACATGGATGGCGAGGCTGTCGGACTTGAGCGGCATGGTCGTAGGGACATGATGTATCAGAGGTGTTGTGGGTTGGGTACTATTTTGATGATTACTTCTCACCTAGAACTTTGAGTAGTGTGCACACATAAAGACTCTGTGATGAGGTGGTATTGACCACTCATGTGGGTAGAGGCCCCCTTTAGTTTCCGTTTAGGTACTATTGGTTGGGGGTGCTTGCTGTAGGAGGCCACGTGGAAGATGAGGATCGTTCAAGGGATAACATTGAGGCTATCGAGTTGGGGGAAGAGGCTCACCATTATTTGAGGGCAGATATTGTTGTCCCTCCGGTTACAGTGTTTGAGGGAATACATTGCTATCCCCCCAGTTAATTTATTTGAGCGCATACATATATGTCCCTCCGGTTACTTATTTGAGGATAGGAATCGATGTTCCTCCAAGTTGCTACTTCTTGAATGTGCCTTCAGGATTTTCGTACTTGAGACACACGGTGTCATGGGAATATAGTGCTAGGTTACATGACAGAGATTCCAGCATTGGCCGAAGCAGGTGACATTTCATGGTGTCTTCTGAGCACCGGTGGAGCTTAGGCTTATTTTTTCATCATAATATTTTCTAATTTTCCTATAACTGCATTCTTACATAAACACTTATATTAGGTACGCACCGTTGGGTGGTATCCTACTGAGATTCATCTTACACCCTACACGGGCCCTTTGGGACGCATGTAGACTTTATGGATTTACAAGAAGGAAAGAGGCCAGCTTTCGGAGTTGGACTGCATTAGCTGTTTCATGGAGATGGTATGGACCTTGTGGTCTTGCCTAGCTAGAGTTTACTTTATTTTTTATTTTTTTCATGTATCTGCATGTTTAATTGTTTTATAGCTACAATTGGTTTTCCATTGGTTCCCTTTACATATGGATATGTATGAACTACTTTGGATGTATGTTTTTTTGTTTAGTATTTATTACAAGTGATCAATATATTTTCGTGTTTACATTTTGTTGATGTTTTTAATATATATTGCTTCCATTGTTTATCGATATTGAATGTGCTTCTTCTCTGCGGGTCTGGTACAAGTCTGCTAAGTTGTTTGTTCTGTTTCATATTTATTATTATACTCAGACCAATACCATTATTATCCTCTAAGAGGCTATAGACTCCCCAGTATACTTATAATACTCTCTCTTCTAGTCGGTAGCCTTTGGCGTTTGGTGAAGTGCACCTAAGGTAGCCACACATGACCCGTTTAGCACTGTTCGAGTGGTTGTTCGGGTTTAGGTCATTACAAAGTGGTATAAAAGGAGTTCTTGACAAGGATTTAGTTTTAATGTCTTGTTTGATACTAATGAGACTGAGACTCCTATTTTTATTTCTAATGGTTTTACTATTTGGGATATTATAGACTGGAGACAGGTTGTTACTGGAACTGGGTTTCTAGCTTGTTCTTGGGTGCATGTAACCGCAGGTACAAGTGATGGATCAAGTTTCTTTGGGTGGTAATTTCTATTTTTTTTCCTCAGATTGCAGTTTATATGATTTCCACCTCGGGGGATCACTTGTGTGTGATGTTATTGATTGTGATATGCAACCCTTCACCGGGTGCGGTAAGGGAGACTTGGACCTTGGCCCGGTATGGAAAGGCAGTTTTCTTGGATTTTGATAGAAACATTTTAGGGTATTTCAATTTCCTAACTGCACGTATGCTTTGTGAATTGATAATTCCATGTGAATAATATCAGTTTCCATGCCTTATATTCTTTTGAAATGTGAATAGGTGAAATTCCTGATAAAATTGCTTGTTTTTTGAAACGTGTTATGCCATTCTTTATATATTTGTATCATTTCTTGTGGTAGTATATTTGGGTATGGCTCTTGTACAAGTAGGAATGTGCTATGGTTGAGGTGATATTGATCATCAAGATTGGGTGACTCGGTCGTCAGTTTGAGGCAACATTGGTTGTCAGGATGGGCATGGCCCGAGGTACTTTTGATTCATGGCTCTGTTGAGGGATGGTAAGGAGGCCATGAGGCCGGGATGCCGTGGGCATGTGTTTCAGTGGGGGAGAGTAAGGGTATTAGTTATGTGCTTCCTGGTACTACTTTTCATATCTGTGTGAATATATTGTTATATATATATATATATGGGTTGTCTGACCATTTATGGTATTCAACACGTTCCTCTTATACGACTCGATGGAGCATCAGGTGGGTAATGATACAGTTTCGTAGGTGCAGAATCAGGTTCAAGATCCAGTGAAGGCATAACATGAGCCGCAGGTACAGGCTCAAGGATATGATCAGGTCTAGGATCCTATGTAGGTAGGACAACAGCCAGGTTTGGCAGTGTTTGGACCATGTCTTGAGAAGAAGTTTTGAGTTATCCTGATATACTTCTTGTAGGGGATCAACAGAGGTGTTAAGGGTACATAGCCATTTATGGAATATCTGATGCGGAATTTCTAGTCAAAACACCCTCCACCTTTTTAGGGTGAGGGTGGTCTACAGGCGGCTGAGAATTGGATAGAGATAATGGAGATGATTTTCGAGGAGCTCGAGATGCCTCAAGGGTGGAGGGTCATGATGGCGATGTACATGATGTGGGGACTGGCATAGAATTGGTGGGATGTGTATATTCATGATCGCACACAAAAGAGATTGGCATGGAAGGACTTTGAGGATATGTTCTTCGAGAACTTTTACCTAGATACACTAAGGGAAGAGAGAGATCAGGAGTTATTGATCCTTTAGCAGGGAGACATGTTTGTCGTGGACTATGCAACTACTTTCACTAAGCAATCTCGCTTTTCACCTAGTATGGTAAACAATAACACGACAAGGGTGAGGTTATTTGAGGATGGATTACGACACACCATTTAGATCCAGTTGAATATCTTCAGGCTGGGTTCATTCTCATAGGTGGTAAATCAAGCGCTCCTAGAAGAGGGTAACTAGAGGGATATGCCCTAGGTTGGTCAGGTGATGACTTCAGGTTATGGTTCAGATAGTAGGAAGTGAGGATGGGATGGGTTATAGTAGGGCAGTTAGGACAAGGACTTAGCTAGACCACCTCATAGTAGTTCAGAAGTGGTTTTATTTCAGTATGGGCAATCGAGACATGTTTGGACTCAGTGTGATAGGCCCCGAAAGGAGTGCCAGACATGTGGATAGGTTAGGCATATTGAGAGGTTCTATAGGTAGCCTTCTCAGACAGCCAGAAGGCAAGGACCAGGACAGACAATGGAATATGGAGTTGGTTCAGGTTCGATACCAGGAGAGGGTAGCCAAGTTTCATCTACATGCGAGGACGTGACAGAGACTGTGGGACCCAGCTGAGGGGTTAGTGTACGGTCACTAGAGAAACACCATAGGGAGGTCAGACATTAGAAAACCGTACATCAGGCGAGGTGCATGATGTGGAGTTGCCCGGGGCTGAGCATGCTGGTGAGCCAACGAAAGTTAGAGGTACACCGCGAGTGTGGCCATGAATTTCTTGTTTTCATTTTTCAGGGCCTATTTAGGCATGTCTGTTTTGAGTACACGAGGTGCACAAGATTTATGTGGACTAACTAGATGTTGGTCAGTGGGATTGGCGCCGTATCAGTTTCTTGATATATTTAAATATATGTATGAGATGTGTGGAATCAGGGAATCGAGGATGCGTGCTACTTGAGGTGCCTTGGGAATCGAGGCATCAAGGATTTGGGTTAATTGAGATTTCATGGCATCGGGGCATCGAGAATGTGGGTTACTTGTGGTGCATGACATCAGGTTTTATTTTGAGCGTCCATGGGATGGAAGACCTTGTAGTGGTGGAAACCGATGCGGTTTGGGAAAAGTTGGGTGTCAAGAATGACACAAGAGTACCAATGAGGTGTAAGGGCGATGATGCATCATGATAGGACCATGAGTCTGGAAAAAGGTTAGTGAAACTTTGTTTGATTTGATTTCTGTCAGGCTCTGAATGAGTTAAAAAAATCCTAAGGTGGGGATCCCCTTGAGGAATTTAGCAAGAATCCTTGAGACTGGGGGAGTCCGAGTTATTGTGATCGGGGTGGTATGTTCGGGACCATCTCCGAGTTTCTTTTGATAGCTTGGGGAAGATCCATGTTAAGGTGGGTAGATTTTAAGAACCGAGGTATTTATAATGGGTCAAAATACCGACCGTGTTTGTATTTTTGACTTGATTTTGAGAAAATAGGGAAAAATATGGGAAGTTTTGAAAATTTCTAGATTACACGCCCTGTACCTTCAGTACACTCCATGTACCCTTGACCATGTGGAGTCCATACATGGTGTGTAGTCCTGTTGGAGGGGTAGAATGTTTTTAGTAAGTACACACCGTGTACAATTTGTACACACCGTGTAGAGGGGCCATGTATGGGGATATACATGGCATGTTGGGGATGTCGGCTGGGGAGAGCAGTACCCACTGTGTACACCTAGGTACAAGCCATGTAGTTAGTCGGAAAATCCTTAGAGAAATATGAGATGCTACATGAACATTAAAATGATACATGGAATGTAGTCAAAAGTACATGCCGTGTATTTTCTTTTTTTCACTAAAACAGTCAGTTGCCTCATTTTGAGGAAGAAACCCAAACCCTCAATGTATTTGAGTGGAGAGAGCCAGTCGAAGCTCATTTTTACTCCTGATATCCCATCCTAACTCCGTATCTATCTCCATTGGATGCATTAGAACCCTCTTATTAAGGCCTTTATTCCTCTTGATCTGTTCTTCTTGATTTCTGTTCTAAGATGAGTTATTGGGGTCTGAGAAGTTTTGATTATTTTGTATATATAATGAATTTTAGACCTAATTAGAGGATGTTATTGGAGGAGTATCATTGTACGAGTCTCAGTTATGTGGAACGTACCTCTTTTTGTGTTTTCACAATCTTTTGGGTTGCACGATCTTTGGCACGTTTTTGAGTATTTTGAGCGAGACCTTGTTTTATCTGCTTTTGTATATCAAAATGATTATAAGACTAATGGGATGCCTTTGAGTATGCCCTTTTACCTTTTTTTCTTTAGTGAGGCCGTTTGAGGGGTCGTTGCTCATTGGGGAATTTTGATTGGGGGATGCCAAAATGGTTATAATTGAATTATATTGATTTAAACTATTGAGTATAGTTTATTAAAACTTTATATGAATTGTTAGAGGCTTTAAAGACCTCAGTGCTAATATTGGACAACACTTGGTTAGTGCATTTAAACTGTTTAGTTTGTTTTTCTTGTTTGGAAGTGATTCTTTTGATTATATATGTAATTGCTGAATTGCTTATGCTAGGACCCTTGCGGTTGTGTTGGGCGTGGCCCATATATTCTTGAGTGATGTTGATCACAGGTTGGGCTTGGCTTGGGTTACATTGGGTAGTTCTAACCACGAGATTGGGTGTCATGGATGTCGGCTTGAGGTAGGATGTTTCACGACCCGTCCTCAGGGCCCGCGCAGTGACTACCCCAAGCCCGCCTTCCATAGGCCAGGGGTTGGCGACTAGCACCAAGGCGTAAATCCCAGTAAAAAGGGAAGGAATTTCCTTTGAAAAGTAAACAAACACCACAGAGTAAGCAAGAGGTAAAGTAAACACTAAGTAAAAATAGAGTACAACTGAAAGTGTGGAAAAGTAAATGGGCCAGTATACAAACCCAAACTGAAAGTAAAGTACAACTCGAAAGGGAAAACATCAACTGTAAAGTAAAAGCTGCTACACCGAGCTGTCCACTGGAAATCCTACCGGAAGGGTGGGTACAGATAGCTCCACTGCTCCTCGGGTCCCGCCGTCCGCTCCGAACACGTCACGCCCAGTGGTCCACCTCCAGGTACCGTCCTGCTCTGCAAGCCTCAGCCAAGATCAACGCTGTCCGTCGTCTGCAACCAACACAACGTAGTGCAGGCATAGCCCGTGCAGGGGTGAGTATAAGCTACTCAGTAGGGACCCCGAGACCCCCGAAGGTCTCCCAAAATCCACAAAGGATAAACCACAAAAGATAGATACAACACGAAGTAACAACCGACACTGCTTAGGTATATGCCCATACATATACCTAAGTCATCAATTCCAATACGCTCCAACCTCCGAGCCCAAGTACAACTCAGTCCACACAGGAAAGTATACGTATTCCACACAGAAAAGAAAAACGAAATCCACACAGGATAGCACAACACAATCCACACAGGAAAGCAACAGGATTCAGCTCACACAGGTATACTTCTTCGAAGGACGATAAAGATGATCTCTGATCCATCTAAGTCGTCGGACCCACGAAGGATCGATAGGTAACTAACCCCCGCAAAGACCCACATAGGATCAGTCCCACACAGGATAGGGCCCACACAGGACCTGTAGCACTGATCCACGTAGGATCGCTGAGTGCTGTAGTTGTCGTCGTCGAATCCACTAAGGATATCTGTACTGTCGTCGTCGCAGTCACGGTAGCAGTAGTAGTAGCAGTAGCAGTAGCAGTAGCAGTCACAGTCGCAGCCAGCACTAGGGTTCCCGTACACAGCAAGCTCGTTCGGGAGGGTCCGCTCCACGAGCCGAGAGTCTGATACATCAACTGTCACAAACTCTAGAGTTGATGTATCCAAAAGTTCCGTATCGCCAACAGGAACTCAACGCAACAGACGGCGCGTCGATCGGACGCCCGGTCTGAGAGTTATTGGCTTTTTCATCCCAGGGGCCCTGTTGGTTTTTAAGGAAAAACCAACCTTACCATACTCTACCTACATCCAAACCTCGGACGGAGTATGCCAAAAGATCCGTCTCACTAAGAGGAACACAACAAAGCTGACGGCACGTAAATCGGACGTTCGTAGCTCAAGATATGAGCGTTTCCGCTCCGAGGGCCCGGTTGGTTTCGTGTACGAACCAACCCGGCCGAACTCAAAGTATTCCGAAACTTTGAGTGCGATATAACGAATCGAGCGTCTCGATCCAAGGATCGCATTGCCACTGACGGTTCTCCAATCGGAGGTCCATAGCTCAAGTTATGGGCAAAAGACCGAAGTCGATTCGAAAACGGGGGGTCCAGGTCCGGGCCGACATGGCGGCGCGGCCCGGCCGGCGGCGACGCGGCCTGGGCGCCGCTCGGGTGCCACGCGCGGGGGGCAAAGCCCCCGCTTCCCTGCTGGCAGCGCGGCTGAAAGCCGCGCCTTAGTCCAATGGCCCCCCACGTGGGGGCCTGCTTTTGAAAAAAAACGGGGGGGGGGGGGGGGGGGGCGCTGCCCCCCCTTGGTGTAACCGCGGCCCCCCATTATGGGGGGCCGGTTTTGGCCAGCCGGGGGAATTAATTCCCCCGGTTCTTCTCCCTTCCGGCCGGCCCGACATGGCCGGCCGGTCCCCTTTCCGGCTTCCGACACCGGTGGCCCGGCTAGCCGTCGGTCTTCCCGTTCCACCGCGGCCCGGAACCGGTCGCGGCCTTCGTCATTCGGCGCAGTGCGACGACATCGCGCCCCTCCTCTGCGGCCCCGCTCCGGCCGCGGTGCCTTCGGTTCCCTTCGACGCGGCGCGACAGCGTCACGTTCTTGATAAACTTCCACGGCGCGGTGCGACGACGCCGCGCAACTATAGCCGTGCGATTCCCGCGTGGTGCGACGGCACCACGCCATCTCGTTCATCCACAAGAAAATAATAATATTCAAAAACAAAGGAGGGGGGATTCGGCCGTGTCTGTGCGGTCCGACCCCCCTCTCGTTAGACGATAACACTTAAATATTTATCCACAAGATTGTCATACTAGAACCAAGAACGATAGTAAATAAATAATCAACAACAAACCCCTACCTCGGTTTCAAGATCGATGATCGTCAACGACCCGCGGAAGACGTGTCGCGGTGGTCGGCGTCACGGAAGAAGGACGTCGATGTCGTGAAGTGAGGATTTGAAGTTTTTTGACGACGATTTCGTCGCAGGAAATCGTCGCGGAAGAGATGACGCGGAAGGAGTACGTCGTCGGTGTCGCGTGTATGGCGTCGCGAAAGACGATTCCTGAGAACGTGACGTTCTTCGTCGATGCTCAAAGGTTCTTCGCGTTTTTCATCAAAGTTTGAAGAAGAAGAAGAAAGAGATCTCCAATCCTCTCAAGAGCAAAGGAAACCAACCCAAAATAATAAAATAAGCTTAAGCTTATTTTATTACACAACCTTCCTCTTATAATTTCAAAGGTTTGAAATTCAAATTAACCCTCCTCAATTAATTAATCCAAGTTGTCAAACATTAATTGAAATGGGTTAAAGGGGAGTTTTTTAGAGAAGTTGAGGATTTGGGGTTCGTGTGGGCCCCACCACACTTAATCCTCCCAAGGGAGGTTAAGTGGTTGTGGTTCCCACCCCTAACTCCCTTTGGGAGGTTTGTTTTAAAAAAAACAATAAGTTAAAATAAAATTTTGTATTCCACAAATTTTATTTAACTTATACTAAAACCCAAAAACTAACTTTCAACCCGCAATAAACGCAACCTCGGAAATGGTCCCCTTAAGCGAAAATCGGCACTGCGAGTTCATCGGTGTCCTCAGATTTCAATTCCGAGCACCAGAACAAATGTTAGAAATTCCCGCTCGTTCGTTCACTGAACGTACCCGAGCCAAACTTTGGAAATTGATTCCGGGAACTCCGGGCCTCGGAATCAGGTGCCGTCAGAAACCACGCTCTTATAAAATTCCAAAGAAAATTAAGAAAAAATTTCCCTTGAATTTTACAGGTTTTTACATTACTCCCACCTCAGGGATTTACGTCCCTGTAAAGATACATCAAAAACTAGGAAAACAAATGAGGGTACTGAGCACGCATCTGAGCCTCCCGCTCCCATGTGCTCTCCTGGAGGTTCCCGTGTTGCCATATGATGCGTACAAGAGGAATCGATCGACCACGTAGGACCCGCTCCTGTCGATCCTCTATCTCCACCGGGACCTCCATAAAAGTCGCCCCATCGTCAAAGTCAAGCTCCCCATGGTCAATGATGTGCGTCGGGTCGTGCACGTATCTCCTCAGCTGAGACACGTGGAAGACTTCATGCACACGGTGCAATTGAGCTGGTAGATCCAGGCGATAAGACACCTCGCCAATCCTGCTGAGGACCTGGAAGGGTCCGATGAAGCGCGGAGATAACTTGCCGCCTCGGCCAAATCTCCGTATACCATGTCGAGGTGAGACCCGCAAGAAGACGTGGTCGCCATCCTCGAACTCTAGTGGCCTCCGACTCCTGTCAGCGTATGACTTATACCGGCTCTGAGCTGTCCTCATCCGCTCCTGGATGACCTGGACCTTCTCTGTCGTGGCCTGGACCATCTCCGGTCCCACAAGTGCTGACTCCCTAGGGTCTGTCCAGCACAAAGGAGATCTACAAGGTCGGCCGTACAACGCCTCGTACGGTGCCATCCCGATGGTGGAGTGATAGCTGTTGTTGTACAAAAACTCCACCAAGGGTAGGTCATCCTCCCAGCTATGACCAAAGTCGAGGACACATGCGCGGAGCATGTCCTCGAGAGTCTGAATGGTCCTCTCCATCTGACCATCCGTCTGAGGGTGAAAAGTTGTGCTCAGACGTAGATGCATCCCGAACGCCTCCTGTAACCCCTTCCAAAGTCGGGAAGTAAAGCAAGCATCTTGATCGGAGACGATAGATGATGGCACATCGTGGAGCCGCACAATCTCCTGAACATAGAGACGTCCCAAGCTCTCCACTGAGCCCTGCTCTCTGATGGGTAAGAAGTGTGCCGACTTGGTGAGTCGGTCAACAATCACCCAGATGGAGTCGTGACCTCTGGAAGTTCGTGGAAGTCCAGTCACGAAGTCCATAGATATGCCGTCCCACTTCCACTCTGGAACCTCCAAGGGCTGTACCAAGCCTGCTGGTACCTGATGCTCCGCCTTCAACTGCTGGCAGGTGAGGCATCGAGAAACGAACTCGGCTACAGCCTTATTCATGACTGGACACCAGTGCTTCCATCTGAGATCCTGGTACATCTTCGCCACTCCAGGATGTACCGCCAAAGGAGAAGTGTGAAACTCTCTCAGCACCTCCTCTCGCAAAGCGACTGGTACCATGGTACATCCTCTGAAAAGGATGTCGTGCTCTGATCCAAGGGAGAAACCATCAGATGCCTGTCCCGAGGATATCTGTGCACGCCGTGTCTCACAGTCAGCATCCTCACACTGTGCCTCTCTGACCCGCTATAGTAGTGGAGGGGTGACTGTGAGAGACTGGAGGAAGGATGCTCTATCTCTATCCACGAAGGATATCTGCAAAGAGGCTAGCTGCTCCGTCGCCTCCTCAAGTAGCTGAATGCCCGTCCTCCTGCTGAGGGCATCGACTACTACGTTCCCCTTCCCAGGAGTATAGACTATCTCAAAGTCATAGTCCTGGAGGAACTCAAGCCATCGCCGCTGTCTCAGGTTTAGGTCCTTCTATGAGAAGATATACCTGAGACTCTGATGATCAGAAAATACTGTAAAACGCTCGCCCATCAGGTAATGTCGCCATGTCTTCAGAGCGAAGACCACTGCTGCTAACTCCAGGTCATGGGTAGCGTAGTTCTGCTCCTGCGACCTCAACTGACGTGATCCATAGGCGATCACTACCCGCTCCTGCATCAGAACACATCCGAGTCCGGTCCCTGATGCATCGTAGTAGACTACGTACCCTACTCCCTCCTCAGGAAACCTCAAGATAGGTGCGCTGGTCAATCTCTATCTCAGCTCCTGGAAGCTCTGCTGACATCTGTCTGACCACATGAAGGGTTTCCCCTTCTTCTTCAAAGCTGTGAGTGGTGCTGCAACTCTAGAGAAGTCTGGCACGAATCTCCGATAGTATCCAGCTAGTCCCAAGAAACTCCGAACCTCAGTCACGCTTCTGGGTGGCTCCCATGCTAACACAGCCTCGATCTTCGTAGGATCCACTGCAACTCCCTCCTCAGAGATAACGTGTCCCAAGAAGTGAACCTCACGTATCCAGAACTGGCACTTCGAGAGTTTACCATAAAGCTGGTGCTCTCGGAATGTGTCTAGTACAACTCTCAAGTGATAGGCGTGTTCCTCCTCAGTCGTAGAGTAAATCAGAATGTCGTCGATAAAGACCACGACAAACCGATCCAGGTATGGATGAAAGATCCTGTTCATGAGGGCCATGAACACTGCTGGTGCATTGGTTACGCCGAAAGGCATAACCAAGAACTCATAGTGGCCATACCGACATCTGAAGTCCGTCTTCTGCACGTCCTCATCTCTGACTCTGAGTTGATGATAGCCTGACCTGAGGTCTATCTTCGAGAACCACCGTTCTCCCTTGAGCTGATCAAAGAGGTCATCAATCCTCGGTAGCAGATACTTGTTCCTCACCGTCACCTGGTTCAGGCGACGATAGTCAACACAAAGTCGCAAGCTTCCGTCCGCCTTCTTGGTGAACAATATCGGGGAAGCCCAGGGTGAAACACTGGGTCGGATGAACCCCTTGCCCTGCAAGTCCTCCAACTGTACCCGTAGCTCTCGAAGCTCGGCGGGGGCCATCCGATATGCTGGAGTGGATATCGGGGCTATCCCGGGGTACAAGTCAATATAAAAGTCTACCTCTCTGCGAGGAGGTAGCCCTGGAACGTCGTCGGGAAAAATGTCCGCAAACTGATCCACCACTGCAGGAAAACCAGGACTCTGCACGTCAACTGCTCCAAGGATGAGGATAGCCAACTGATGAGTGATGGGATGTCCTCTCCTCCACGGAAGTCCATCCTGTACTGCAAAGGCTCCCTTCTCACCGGTGAAGGTGAACCTGCTCTCGTCGGTGCGTACACATCGCACCTTGCGCCTAAAACAATCAATCCGCGCATGGACCGTAGATAGCCAATCCATGCCCAAGATGACATCGTAAGGCCTCGACGCTGCTACAAGAAGATCCCAGCCGAAGATCTCACCTCCTAGAGTAAGCTCACACTGCCGGCACCAGTGTGTAATCGTCGAGTCTACTCCCGTAGGAGTCTCTAGCCGTAAGGATCGAGACAATGGCTCTGTCGGAATCTCCGAGCTCCGAACAAGGGCAGCGGCTATGAAAGAGTGACTCACTCCTATGTCTATAAGTACTGCAGCAAGGGTGGAATAGACACAGATAGTACCTCGAATCATCTCGGGTGCGCCGTGGTCATAGGCATCTGCTGCCTGGAGCTGTGCCTATCTCTGCCCGCCTGCTCCCTGTGGTCGGGGTGGACCTCCTGGCGGTGGTGGTGGCAGAGCCTCAAAGCGTCGCCCACCACCTGCTGCTAGGCCAGCTCCTCTGCCTCGTCCGCCTCCTCCCTATGGACTTCCACGGTCGACCCTCTGCCTCTGCCTCGGTGGTCCCTCAACCGTCTGTTGCTCCTCGGCACGACGGGTCGGGCAGTCACGAGTCATGTGGCCCTGCCCGCCGCACGAGTAGCACTGCCTGCTTCTCGAAAGACTGGATCCTCGATGTGTGCCCCGCACTGCTGAGCCAGTGTCCTAAGGTTATCTGCCTGAAGGTCTGGTCTGCCTGGACCCCTGAGTCATCCGTCGACTGCCTGCTATAGATGACTCTGCCACGTGCCGCCCTGCAGTGGGTCTCGACGCTGGTGTAGAATCAGCAAGGAAACTCTCGATCAAAAGGGCCCGCTCCAGTACTCTTGTCTGAGTCGGTATGCTGAGGGAGATCAGCGATGCCCTGATCTCATGTCTCAAACCCTGCTCGAAGGTCCGGGCCCGGAAGAATGGGTCTCGTACCATGTCGGTCAAGTAGCGCGAGAGATCAGTAAATCTCGCCGAGTACTGAGCGACCGTCATGCTGCCCTGCCACAGCTGAAGAAACTCCTGGATACACACCGCATGAAGGGTGGCTGGGACGAACTCCGAGAGGAAGAGGCTCTCAAAGTCCGTCCATAGTAGAGATGCCTCATCGTGCTCCTGGAGCATCAAGATCCACCATCGTCCTGCTGCTGCGTGCAGTAGGCTCGTAGCGAGGATCACCATGAGGCCTGCAGGTGTCCTCACTAGCCTAAAAACTCGTACCACTTCCTCCAGCCAGTCCTCTGCTGCCTAGGGGTCCGTCTCCCTACGGAACCTAGGCGGTCGCTGGCGCTGGAACTCGTGCAGAGCTCCAAGGCGACGTGCGTCGTCAGCGGCTGGTGCTGGAAGCATCGGTGGCTCGGCGGGTAGTGCTACCGCCGGTGCCACTGCTGACAAAGGGCCCTGCACCGAGGCCTCGTCGCTCGGTGGGCTGTCGTCACACTCGACTCTCGGAACCCTAGCTGGCTGCCGTTGTGAGGCCATCCTGAAAAAGAAACAGGTGCGCCACGGTCAGAACAGTATACCTGGTGAGCTGATATATAAAGTAATCACAAAGAAAACTTTGAAACACACACGCAATCAATGTTTTCGTGCATTAAGTCGGAAATCAGAAGTCAGGGTCCTGGTGTACGGATACGTCGGCCGCCGCACCAACACTGGACTCCCTGGACTGATAACCACACTCAATACGCTAAACATTATTGATTCACATAGAAAAGATCAGAGTTCGCGGTAGAACCGAACTCCTTTGATACCAATTTGTCACGACCCGTCCTCAGGGCCCGCGCCGTGACTACCCCAAGCCCGCCTTCCATAGGCCAGGGGCGGGTGACTAGCACCAAGGCATAAATCTCAGTAAAAAGGGAAGGCATTGCCTTTGAAAAGTAATCAAAAACCACAGAGTAAGCAAGCGGTAAAGTAAACACTAAGTAAAAACAGAGTACAACTGAAAGTGCGGAAAAGTAAATGGGCCAGTATACAAACCCAAACTGAAATTAAAGTACAACTCGAAAGGGAAAACAACAACTGTAAAGTAAAAGCCGCTACACCGAGCTATCCACTGGAAATCCCACCTGAAGGGTGGGTACAGAAAGCTCCACTGCTCCTCAGGTCCCGCCGTCCGCTCCGAACACGTCACACCCAGTGGTCCACCTCCAGGTACCGTCCTGCTCTGCAAGCCTCAGCCAAGATCAACGCTGTCCGTCGTCTGCAACCAACACAACGTAGTGCGGGCATAGCCCGTGCAGGGGTGAGTATAAGCTACTCAGTAGGGACCCCGATACCCCCGAAGGTCTCCCAAAATCCACAAAGGATAAACCACAAAAGATAGATACAACACGAAGTAACAACCGACACTGCTTAGGTATATGCCCATACATATACCTAAGTCATCAATTCCAATACGTTCCAACCTCCGAGCCCAAGTACAACTTAGTCCACACAGGAAAGTATACGTATTCCACACAGGAAAGCAGAATGAAATCCACACAGGATAGCACAACACAATACAAACAGGAAAGCAACAGGATTCAGCTCACACAGGTATACTTCTTCGAAGGACGATAAAGATGATCTCTGATCCATCTAAGTCATCGGACCCACGAAGGATCGATAGGTAACTAACCCCCGCAAAGGCCCACACAGGATCGGGCCCACATAGGACCTGTAGCACTGATCCACGTAGGATCGCTGAGTGCTGTAGTCGTCGTCGTCGAATCCACTAAGGATCTCTGTACTATCGTCGTTGCAGTCACAGTAGCAGTAGCAGTAGCAGTAGCAGTAGCAGTAGCAGTCACAGTCGCAGCCAGCACTAGGGTTCCCGCACACATCAAGCTCGTTCGGGAGGGTCCGCTCCACGAGCCGAGAGGCTGATACATCAACTGTCACAATGTCCAAAGTTGATGTATCCAAAAGTTCTGTATCGCCAACAGGAACTCAACGCAACAGACGGCGCGTCGATCGGGCGCCCGGTCTGAGAGTTATTGGCTTTTTCGTCCCAGGGGCCCGGTTGGTTTTTAAGGCAAAACCAACCCGACCGTACTCCACCTGAGTCCAAACCTCGGGCGGAGTATGCCAAAAGATCCATCTCACTAAGAAGAACACAACAAAGCTGACAGCATGTCAATCGGACGTCCGTAGCTCAAGATATGAGCGTTTCCGCTCCGAGGCCCCGGTTGGTTTCGTGTACGAACCAACCCGACCAAACTCAAAGTATTTCGAAACTTTGAGTGCAATATACTGAATCGACCGTCTCGATCCAAGGATCGCATTGCCACTGAAGGTTCGCCAATCGGAGGTCCGTAGCTCAAGTTATGGGCAAAAGACCGAAGTCGATTCGAAAACGGGGGGTCCAGGTCCGGGCCGACCCGGCCCGGCCGGCGGCGCGGCGGCGCGGCCCGGCGCGGCTGAAAGCCGCGCCTTAGTCCAACGGCCCCCCCACGTGGGGGCCTGCTTTTGAAAAACAACGGGGGGGCGCTGCCCCCCCCCCCCCTTGGTGTAACCGCGGCCCCCCCATTATGGGGGGCTGGTTTTGGCCAGCCGGGGGAATTAATTCCCCCAGTTCTTCTCCCTTCCGGCCGGCCCGACATGGCCGTCCAGTCCTTCCTCAACGGGACCGGCAAGGCTGGTCCCCTTTCCGTCTTCCGACACCGGCGGCCCGGCTAACCGCCGGTCTTCCCGTTCCGCCGCGGCCCGGAACCGGTCGCGGCCTTCGTCATTCGGCGCGGTGCGACGACATCGCGCCCCTCCGCCGCGGCCCTGCTCCGGCCGCGGCGCCTTCGGTTCCCTTCGACGCGGCGCGACGGCGTCGCGTTCTTGATAAACTTCCGCGGCGCGGCGCGACGGCGCCGTGCAACTATAGCCGTGCGATTCCCGCGTGGTGTGACGACACCACGCCATCTCGTTCATCCACAAGAAAATAATAATATTCAAGAACAAAGGAGGGGGGATTCGACCATGTTTGTGCGGTCCGACCCCCCTCTCGTTAGACGATAACACTTAAATATTTATCCACAATATTTTCATACTAGAACCAAGAACGAGAGTAAATAAATAATCAACAACAAACCCCTACCTCAGTTTCAAGATCGATGATCGTCAACGACCCGAGGAAGACGCGTCGCGGTGGTCGGCGTCACGGAAGAAGGACGTCGATGTCTTGAAGCGAGGATTCGAAGTTCTTTGACGACAATTTCGTCGCGGGAAATCGTCACGGAAGAGATGACGCGGAAGGAGTACGTCGTCGGTGTCGCGGGTATGGCGTCGCAGAAGACGATTCCCAAGAACGTGGCGTTCTTCATCGATGCTCGAAGGTTCTTCGCGTTCTTCATCAAAGTTTGAAGAAGAAGAAGAAAGAGCTCTCCAATCCTCTCAAGAGCAAAGGAAACCAACCCAAAATAATAAAATAAGCTTAAGATTATTTTATTACACAACCTTCCTCTTAGAATTTCGAAGGTTTGAAATTCAAATTAACACTCCTCAATTAATTAAGCCAAGTTGTCAAACATTAATTGAAATGGGTTAAAGGGGAGTTTTTGAGAGAAGTTGAGGAGTTGGGGTTCGTGTGCGCCCCACCACACTTAATCCTCCCAAGGGAGGTTAAGTGGTTGTGGGTCCCACCCCTAACTCCCTTTGGGAGGTTTTTAAAAAAAAAACAACAAGTTAAAATAAAATTTTGTATTCCAAAAATTTTATTTAACTTATACTAAAACCCAAAAACTAACTTTCAACCCGCAATAAACGCAACCTCGGAAAAGGTCCCCATAAGAAAAAATCGGCACTGCGAGTTCATCGGTGTCCTCGGATTTCAATTTCGAGCACCGGATCAAAAGTTAGAAATTCCCGCGCGTTCGTTCACTGAACGTACCCGAGCCAAACTTCGGAAATTGATTCCGGGCACTCCGGGCCTCGGAATCAGGTGCCGTCAAAAACCGCGCTCTTGTAAAATTCCAAAGAAAATTGAGAAAAAATTTCCCTTGAATTTTATGGGTTTTTACAGGATGACTGTTTGGTGGGGCATAGACTGGGTTACATTAGGTGGTTCTGACCATGAGATTGGGCATCATGGATGTATTCTTGAGGCAGGATGACTGTCAGGTTGGTCATGGCCCAAGTTACTTGGATGGAGAGGCCATCATACTTGAGCTCCATGGTCACAGGGACAAGAGGTGTCAAAGGTGTTGTCACTTGGGTACTATTTTTGTGATTATCACTCACCCAGAATTTTGAATAGTGTGCACATAGAGTGACTCCATGATGAGGTGGTATTGACCACTCGTGTGGGTAGAGGCCCCCATTAGTTTTGGTTTAGGTACTATTGGTTGGGGGTGCCTTACGCAGGAATCCACATGGAATGTGAGGAGCCTTCAGGGGATAGAATTGAGGCTATTAGGCTGGGGGCAGAGGCTCACCATTATTTGAGGGAAGATATCACTGTCCCTCTGGTTACATTATTTGAGGGAAGACATCACTGTCCCTTTGGTTACATTATTTGAGGGCAGACATCAATGTCCCTCAAGTTACTCATTTGTGGATAGATATTACTGTTCTTATGAGTTACTACTTCTTGGGCGTGCCTTCAGGACATTGGTACTTGAGACACACGGTGTCAAGGGGCACATGGTTCCGAGTTACACGATAGAGATTCCGATGTTGATCGAAGCAGGTGACACTTCATGGTGGATACTGAGAACTAGTGGAGTTTATTCTTATTTTTGTATCGTACTATTTTCTATTTTCATTATAACTTCATGCCTGCTTAAACACTTATATTAGGTAAGCATCGTTGGATGGTATCCTACTGAGATTCGTCTCACACCCTATACGGGCTCTTCAGGACATGTGTAGACATTATGGATTTACGTGTAGGAAAGAGGCCAACTTCAAGTGTTGAACTACATTAGCTATTGCATGGATATGGTATGGAACTTGAGGTCACGACTAGATGGAGTTTACTTTGTTTTTCTTTATTTCCTATATTAGCATGCTTACTTGTTTTGTAGCTACAGTTGGTTATCCATTGGTGAAATTTACATATGGATATGTATGACCTGCTTTGGATGCATGTATTTTTGTTCAGTAGTAGATATAATTAATAATCATGTTGTTGTTTTTACATTCCACTATTGTTGTTTATATTTATTGCTTCTGCTATTTATCAATATTGAATGTGCTTCCGCTCTGTGTGTCTGGTTCGAGTCTACTGAGTCATTTGTTCTACTTCATATTTATTATTATACTCATTCTAGTACCATTATTATCCTCTAACAGGGTATAAAATCCCCATTATACCTATAATAACCTCGCTACTAGTCAGCATCCTTTTTCATTCTAGGAGGTGCGCTTAAGGTAGTAACACCCAACACGTTTAGCACTTTTCGGGTGGTTGTTCAGGTCCGGGTCATTAAAATCATCGATTTGTTAGTATGAGCTTTATTACCTCTAATAAATACTCCTTCCAGTGTTGTTAAAACAATTATCTAAGTAGAATTGGATTGAATATGAAATCCTAATTTAAAATTTTTCATAACTAACGAACATAGTCACTCATATTGGTAACAGCTTCAATTGTAAAACTGGTTTTGGTTAATCTAACAAATTTATCCCACATTTGATGAATGAGTAGTTTAGGGGAATGAATATATTTCATTTTATTAAGTTATATACATTGAAAGATCACATTAAAGGGATTATATGAAATCTTAAGAGGACTATTCTCATGTTCAAGATCTATATCAAGGAAAACTAGAGGTATATTTAAATAGAGAATATTAAATTAAAAATGATAAAAAATAGTAAATATGAAAATAAATCTATTAATTATGTTGATGTGTTTATAGGTTAAAATTCAATAGGGGAATCAGTGAAGGGCGTGGAATAGAAAGACAACCCCAATATTTCAAATTTCAAGAAATAATTGGTTACTAAAGAGACATATCAACCATATTAGGGTTCTATAAGAAAGAGTTTAGCACAATGAGTTAATATACTTATGAGGAAGTAGAGTAATAGAGTTATAATCATTATAGAGAGTGATGATGTTATTTTAACAACTCAACAGATCTAAGATTCAAGTGTTCTGTTGTTATGATAAAAATTGGATTCATCTCATCCTTTATCTAAATCTATTGTAAGTAATTTACCTTCCATTACGTATCATATTATAAATTCATTAGATATTGTTATACCTTAACCATATATGGATGATTAGATTTAAATATCTATTGAGGAACATACATTGATGAATTTATTGATTAATCTACATTATTTGGATGCAATTATTCATATTTCATCTACTTTTATATATATAGTTAGATAATAAGTTCAACCCATAGTTGAAGTACAACAAAAGAAAGATGTTGGGAAATCAAATATATTCCAATATAAAATTGAGACTTTGGAAAATATAGTAGGGGATATTTAAATTGGATATGAATTGAATATAATGGATTTTTAAACAATTCATATAAGAGTAGATAAGTATAATGCTAACCTTGAATAGTTAAAAGGACCTAAGAAATATGATAACAACAAATTTTTTTTACTTTTCATTCCATTTATTTTTATTGTCCTAGTATAATATTTCTTATCAAATATGAAATTAAATTCATTTTTTCATTAATTATATCATATTTTTCTTTTTTGTTTTGATATGTTAAAAAGGTGGAGAATATGGATATTATAGAATTTCGGTTCGATGCATGTACATAGAGGGAGTACACTTTACTATTACTAAATTTTTAATATTTATAGTTTAATAATTTTATACATTTATGTAATTTATTCACTTTGTTTGTGTTGTTCTTGTAAAAATAGTGTGATTTGGGGATTCATTATCCAATAGTATCTTTGTTTAAAATATTAAAAATTTATTATTTTAATTTATATACCAATATTAATTTATGTAATTTTTTTTTAAGTATTATATAATTTAAACCATTTTGGATATCAAAAAAATGTTAAAGAGGGTGGATATTTTATTGTAATCATATGATATGTTAGATCCAATGTAATATGTGTTGAGGATACAATTATGATCTCTAGCTAACATTATTAGCATTGTAGTTCTCTGTTTCTAAAAATTTAGTGGCATCAATTTTACATTTTGAACACATTTATAGAGTATATTATATTATGTTAATAATATATTATTAAAATATATTTGGGTTTATATTTTTTATGTTATAGTTATGAGGAATCATTTTTGGGATTTGATGAATCTAAAATTGATAAATGAAATATGAATAATAGTTTGGGGAGTCTAAATACAAATATAATGTAATACCAATGTTTATAATATGAATTTTTCAACTAAATGTGAGTAGTGTTTCTATTATAGAGTTTAGGAAATGGTAATTCTAGTACCAGAATAGTTTCCCAAGGTTTAATGAAATATAGGTTTATCACTAAAAAAGCATAATCTTGTTGATGCATACTATGTTAATCAAAAATATTATCTCATGAATTTTCATGAGACTATGTTATCCTTTTAATGTATCATAAAGAGATGTTTTAGGACAACTTTATTGAGTGAAAAAATCGTAAAGTAAACCAAAACATTTAGTGTTAAAGTAAAAATTCATTTTAAAGTATTTATTTGAGACTATATCTAAAGAAGAACATAGTATGAGAAGGAAAATTTACACTATTTTGTTAAGAGAATCTAATTTAAATTTCTAAAACAATATTTTATTTTACCTACCAAATTTTAAGTTCCCAATAATGGTTTTTACCAAAAATAATTGGTCGAATTAGTGGTAGTTGTTTTATAATTTATTTCGATGAAATTAAAATATATGACATTTAAATCTAATCCACTCTAATATAATTTTAAGAGTTTAAAAAAGGAAATATAAATGAAAAAATAGGTAAAAAAATAGTTTTGTGACATTTTATCCTAAATTCATTAATAACACTTTTCTATAATCATATTCAAATGGATTCAGAGTTTTAACTAGAATAAATCACCAATATCAAGTGGGTTGAGAGAAATCATCCTCTAAATTTGAATTCTTACAATAAATTTTCTCTTTATAATTTTTATAATGGATCCCACTATTGGATAAAAACAAACAAATAGATTACTGAATAAGATCATCAATTGAACTCAATATGTCACAACATCCCCCTATGTGATTGTCTTATTCATGTTCAAGAACATTGATTACTAGGATATAATATCCAAATAAATGTATACCTTTCATAATTATTTTTATTACTTATAAAAATAGTATTTTTCTTCAATATTATATCATGTTATCATTATATTGTCTCAGTTCTTCTCTCTTTGCAATTCCCAATATTCAACATCTCTTCTCAATCATGAATACCATTTTTTTATAATCAATATAATTTTTAAGGATTGTTCCATGACCATTAATTAAGTCTTGATCTATTAATATATAATGATGTACCAAATTAATCATATATTGTTTCATTAAATATATTTAATAACCAATTCCACTTTCAATTCCACAAATTCCTGGAAAATATAGATTAAATCTTTAGAAAATAAGGGGATCCCTCATAGAATGACTTATATTTTTACAATGTGGAAAACTCACTTATTAAAAATTAATCACTGAATATATTAAATAATAATTAAAATAATAATATTTGAACCCCTATGGAATAAAACAAGCATCACATAATTTTATTTCATGATCTATTTATTGTCTTTTTAACTTTTTTAAAAACTACTTTCTCATAATAGTAAATAACAATTATAGTTATCTATAATTTCATGTCTTTGATTATTTTCAAAATAAAAATATATCTCTTATTAACCAAAAGATATCTAAAAATAACTTTTATGACCTCACATAATTTTTTTAGACTTCACCACATTTCAAATTTATCAATAGAATGACCCTTACGAAACATGGTGATCTCTTTCTTATGTTGAAACTCCAGTGTATCTATAGAGAATGAAAAGAGTTAAATGAATCATATAAAAATCATATAATGACTATTATGTATTTAATAATTACCCAAATTCATTTATTTTGAGTATTTTAATTTAATAAAGTCTATAAAATGAATCATATATAGATGAGACTTATCCAAATTCCACTGATCTCTTCAAAGTTACTCTTTTTCATCAATAAGGCTACTTATATGTGACCTGATAAATCTCCCAATTTCTCAGCTCCTTATTAGATTTAATTTCATGAATTTTTTATAGGAATATTACTAATTAATCAAAAATTTATTTTTCCTCAAAATTCTATAACATATAATTCATACAAAAAAGCCTAAAAACTGTCTCAAAACTATTCTAACAACCAAAAATCATCGCAAATAAATTCAAAAAATAACCACACACCTCAAAAGAAACTCCTAAAAAATAACCCCTCATATTCACAAATCATTGAAAAAAATAAAACACTTAAAAAATTCCATTTAATTCTAAAATATACCCCTTTGGATTTGTTGTCAATTTTAACAACTCACACCATGATTCATCAAATCGAAGCCTTTATCAAAGCCAAAATTAATGAAGCTTTTCTACTCGATTAGTTTATTTTTTTTAATAAAATAACATTTATCGATGATAAAAAATATTAGACCAAGTGACTTATATGATCTATCCCTTAATCCATGGACTCATTAATCCTTTCACCACTTTTTTTTATAATAACCCCATGCGTAAATTCATAAAATATAAACAAATAGTTGGGTAATTTTAGTGAACTTATCCCATATTTTTACAAAACAAATAAAGTTATTATGGGGGTTATCCCACACATAATCACTTTATATGAGAAGGATAAATGTGATGTTTCATCCTTAACTTGTTAAATCTCTCTATAAATATCTATCACAAGCCCAATATGCATCAATGAACATTAATAGATTCATCTCAATAGTAATTTTATACATGAGACCATATCAAAATGTACCTTCGATATACCTAAGTATTCTTTTGGAAATAAGATTATGTTACTACTTTGTATCAGTATTTAGTATTGATCACATATTCATAATATAAATAATATTTGGTCTTGAATCTATAAGATTATTTAATATTCCAGCAATCTCCCTTAATTCCTTCTACTATACACAATTTTTTTATCCTTACACAGTTTCATGATAATTTCTTCTAGTTTTGTGACATCCTTATAATATTCCACGACTAATCTCTTAAATAGTTCTTTAAAATATTTTTCTTTGAATTAGAAGATTTAGTTATATATTTTCATACCTTATAATCCCAGAAAATAGATCATTTCACCCTACATTTACATATCAAAATGAATCTTCAATTTATTTTCAATTTCCTCACAATAATACTACTTATCACCTTAAAAAAATATATCATTAATAAAAAATATGAAAATAATTATTTAAAAACACAACAACTTGAAATATAATTTAATATCTAATTTTCATTTATAAATGTTTAATTTCATCAAAAAACAATTTAGTTTGGAGTACCAAGCTCTAGGGTCCAATTTTAACACATTCATTGACTACTATAATCTAACAAAAATTATTCCTTAATTATTATATATAAATAAATAAGGCTTCTCAATAAAAAATTTTTCTTTTAAGTCTGCATTAAAAATAAAATATTTCAAATCCATTTGATAATCATTTTAGTGCTTCTATACTTCAATTTCCAGACATATTATTATATTACCATGTATTGTTATGAATTAAAATGTTTATTAAATATCAAATAATTTTACTTGATAATAATGTTTTTATACTAGTCTGGTCTTCTTCCCAAAACATCACCATTTTCATTTAATTTATTTATAAATACCAACTCTGTACCTATGAAATAAGTCACTTTATTTTTGGGAAAACAATTCCTAAGTGAATTTATTACTAATATGATATATTACTTTATTCAAGAAATTGATCTGTTTTGGGTGTTTTACATATTCAAAAAAATTTCTTTGTTTTAAAATTTTATAATATTTTATTTCTTTTGTATTTTCAATCTACTTATATTCTTCATCGGTGCATCCTGATTGAAAATTTAAATTTATAATCCTACATGATTCCTTATTCTTTGATGTTTCAATTTTAAATATCTGTCAGATTATTACTCATCCTTAGTTTTATATGAGTCAATATCCACCAAATATATTTACTTTCCAATTTATTTTTCACTATTTTTTCTAAAAATCCATATACCTTCTAATTATGATGTTTTAAAAACTGCATCATTTTATTATTAATGGTTTTATTGATTTTAAATAATATTCACATCCAAAAACACAAAAATATGTGAACCCTTTTATTTTTTCATTTGTATCCTCTTATAGTGGACAAATATCCCATGAATATCCCATATTTGGCATTTTCATTGAATTTTACCAAATTTATGTTTTTTATCTTCATGTATCATAGACTGTGAAAAAAATTGAACTAATTACATATAGTTTATATTCCATTTTTCATATGTTGTCAAAATTTTCTTCATGTGTAATAAATAAATTTATATATATATGTATAGTAGTACATACCACTTCCTTTAATAATTTTTTAGAGTTTCTTCTCAAGAAGCATTATTGTACACATTTCAACCAAAATCATGTTTATTATTTTTGCTAATCCATTTTAATAGGGATTTTGGGGAGTACTATCTTTTTCTTAATTATATGATTTAATATATAAGACTAAAAATAATTAAAAGTGCACACATACCATTATCAAATATCCATATTTTTTACATAGACTCCCATATCTCACTAAACATGTCTTTTAATCATGTGAATATTTCTACAACTTCATATATTTACTCTTTGGACATTATATCTACCATTGGAATGAAATAATCAGCGAATATAATAATTTATAGATCTCCTATAATTAAAAATTATCTCATAATACCACATAAATTAGTATGAATTAGTTTATATGGTCTAGTAGAGTAAATTTACACTCTCTTGTGAGTTCCAAGAACCATCAAACCCTTTCAAAAAGCATCAAAAATAAAATATATCTCTCCATATTCAATTGGTGTATATTCCTTACCATATCATACATTGGGATTATAATCATATTTTTTTGACTAATATGTACAGTAAAATGGTGACTCTTCTTTGTTTCATCATTGGAAATCAAATAATAAGAATTATCTCGATCACCAATTTAGAACAAATTATGACTAGATATTTTTCCATGGGTGATAATCCTACAATCCATTAAGTTATTAATAAAATGTCATAATTTCTTTAAAATAACTTCATTCCCATCATGATAGATTTTTCCAACAAAAAATAGATTATGTTTAATCCATTTGATAAAAAAATATCTTTGGATTTCAACTTTTGAGCTTCAATTTTAGCAATACCATGTCCTATAATTTTTAGAGTTCTATCATTTAAATAATTAATTATACCTACATTGTAATATTCAATATTACTAAAACAACTTGTCTCTCCAATCATTTGATATGAACAACCACTATCAAGAATCCATGGATTACCTTTTTTTCATTCTTTTAAATAAAATTCAATAGTGAATAACTTTTCTTCCTTCTTCATTTTCTAAATTCCGATTATTTTTTCACTATATGAAATATTTCTATGAACTATAGTTATAAAATAATTAGAACAATACCCATTTTGTTACATATTTTCCATATCCCTTATAATTAGTAAAATATATTCAAAGGGAATATGTTTTACAAGCTTTGTTATTTAATTTATCATTCCCTAAATAATTATTTATCTTCATAAAATTGATGTTTTTTTATCATTACTCACTAATGATTCTCATTTACTCATTGGAAATAACGTTTTATACCATGTAGAATATGATTTTCCAATAAGAGTTTTAAATAACTAGAAATATCCTCTAAACATTGATTTTAAAAATTAATAAGTTTACTATCCAAAAAACTTTTTTTTGTCCTTCCATATTCGGTGCTACCATTTTTCTTATAAGGGATATTATTATTAAATTAAATATAAAATATTTTAATATAAAATAATATTTATCATTAATTTTATAGGCCCAAAGTTTTCTATTATGAGAATCATAAGCTATATTATTAGAAATAAAATATTTTCATGAAATTTAATATGAGTAGATTTAAACTATCCTTTTGAGAAATTATTCTCAATAGCTTGAGATGATTATAATTTTACTTCCACTTAATTTTTAAAATCTTATTTACTATTCTTAATATATTTATTAAATTCATGAAACCTTGATTGTTTCTTATTTAACACTTTTTCATTTAGATCTAGTTTTTCATGAGAATCTTTTACCATTTCTATTACCTGCAGCCGTGAACTTGTGGTTGCTAATTTCATAAATATTAGAATATTCATTTTTACAGGCTCTTACAATCCATAATTTGTATTCTCATTATATTTTTTTGATATCATTATTTAATGATTTATTATATTGTTATTATCAAGATGATCCTAAATTTTATAATTCATCACATACTCCATATATGTTATTTCACTTTCTTACTCCACAATTCTTGAGGTTTCATCATATATTTCAACATGATCCACAAAGTTTATAAATTTTTTAGGAACCTCTTCTTGTGACATACTACTTGATTTGGAGTATCCTTTCTCATATTTTCCCATTTTGATTATTCTCTTCCTTTTAGGAAATATTTTTTCCTTAGTTTGATTTTAATACTTCCTTTAATCAATTAACCGATTTCATTTTATAATGTATTTATTATTAGTGATCAAACTCATACATATCACCATCATTATTAAGATAGTTTATTCTAAAACTACCAAATCAACCATAGTAAAATAATTTCAATTTTATTTTTCCTTTTTACATTATTTTATCTTTTTTTTATGTTCCTTGAGATAAGATACATTTTTCTCATTTATTATTTATCTATTTTTTCTTCACCTTCACAATCTATTGATTTATCACCTTCTTCTTCCATGAGTTTTAGTTTTTATCATGGCATCAAAATACATTTATTCATTTATTTTCTTCCCGAATTCCATATATTTCTTCATTTAATAAGTGATAAGAATATTATTTAGTTCATCAAAAGATAAATATTTTTTATTTTCTAGTTTAGGAATATTAGTATAAAAAATATCTGGAAAGTTCATCATCATCTAGTAAACAATACTAAAGTCTTATAAATTTCCCATAGCCACTTATGTTCATAACAAAATAATTATCTCTTTTAAGGTAATAATCAATGGTTTCATCGTTATTCATCCTCAAAATTTCAAACATTATTATATATATTTATAGATTTTATTCTTTAAAATTTACATTACCTTCAAGTATTCTTTATAGTTTGTCTCAAATATCATTTTTTTCAATCCCATTATATTATTGTACACTTTTTTTGACAAGGACATATGAATAGGGTTGTTCGCAACTGGAGGGAAGCACCGTCTCTCATTCTGTTTTCAGCTAGGGCATAGGAGGTTCCCATGGTCAATGGGAACAAGGGCTAATGGGCTCATTGGAATCCGCCATCTAGAGGGTTAAAACTCAACACCGATAGTTCATTTTCTTAGGATATATTGCATGGAGGGGAGGGGGGTGGCAGTAATGGGTTGGTGTACATTGATTATACAGTAAGGACATGTCATGACTCCTCTTTACATTCCTATGCCTTGGTGATATTTTACAAGCTCTCCATATGTGGCCAGAAGGATCTGATCACCACGAAATTGGAAACTGACTCAACTTTGGTGCACAAGTCCCTACTTGACCATGCAGTTTCTCCCTGGTTTATCACCTATGACATCAATAAATGTTGTAATATGCTTGGAAACAACATTAATGTGGTACACACTTAGAGGGAGGGAAACAAGGTTGCTGACCACCTGGCTTCTCCGACTATTCCAAGTCTAAAGGATATTTTATTTCATACTATTGCTTGCATAAAACCTGATGGGGGTAAACTTGATCAAAGTGAATGCACTCTATCTTCACTATTTCAGAGATCCTTAGATATCAACTTCATGGGTAGGGGGTAGGGGGATGGGGGGATTCTTTGTGGTAATTTTTTGTGCTTTACCTTATTTTCTTAGATTTTATATCATTTATTGATTGATAGGAGATGAAACCATTGTGAATTATTAAAAGTCACATCTACTAAATAATAATTATCACCCTTACCCAAATTACAATGAATTGGAAAATAGTACAAGGAAGACATAATTTTTCTAGGCTTAGTCCCATAGTGGGTATAAAATTTATATGGAAATCTGGTTAATACTGATTCATAGATTTTATAAAAAAATGAATCAATAATTACAAATATGTGGGGACGTAGAATACCCTAACTTTCTCTATTTCCTAAAACATTTTCTCTTAATAATATTTGCACTGGTTCCCACTAGTAAATAAAAATAAACCACTTACATAGTGAATAATATTATCAAATTATTTGTAAGATGTCACAACATCACTATATGAGATCATCTTCTTAAACTTCAAGGTCATAGAACATAAAGATATAATATCATAAACCTTACATTCACATTGGATTTATTCTTATTGGATACATGGAAACTATTATTCATTTTCAACAATATACTAAGTCCCCTTCTCACTATCTTAGTCATTATCCCATTAATATTTTCAATATTGATCATTTCTTCTAAATCTATAATAACTTTTTATTTTTTATTCAATACGTATAAATTTGAACAAGGAGATATCCATAATCATTACTTGACGATTGATCTCTCAATTTATCATCATGTACAATAATTAGTCATGGAATATTTCTTTAAAACATCTGGAATAAACTATTCCACTTTTACCACCATGAATTTATGAAAAATATAAATAAAATCTTCACAGCATGAAGGAATACATCATGGAATGACTTCTCTTATTAGAGGATAAATCTGACTCACAATCTTCAAACGTCACCATTGAATGGATTGAATCATCACTATAATTGTAATCATGGTATTTGAAACAATATGTGATAAATTAATCATCATTTTATTTTATTTACTTACTTATTTCTATACTTTCCCACATTTTAGGAAAAAACCTTCTTATAAGAGTAAATGATTTTTACAGTACTATATAATTCAATTAATTTATGGATTTATAGCTTCAAATGATGAATATTTCAGTCCTCATTATATATTAAAATGAATCTTATTCACTCACAAATGTTTTCATATTATTTTCATATTTTCTTTTACTTAACAAAAATCACATAGATGTCTATAAGGAGGTCTCTTCCCATTGTAAAAATTTATATTCTCTCTAGGGAGATTGAATCTTGTGAAAGAGTTAAATAAATCTTACAAACATCCTGTAATGACTATAATGGATTATATACTTAGACTAATTATTTTTATCTAAATAATTATAATTTTAATAAGGCTATAAAATTACTCTTATACTGCCGAGACTTATCTAAATTCCACTAATCTATTCATATTAAATCATAAACATTTGAAAGGTTTTTCTTACTAGATATGGGTTACATTTCCAATTTCTTTTTTACTATTCATATTTAAGTACATTAAAGGTTCAAATAAATCTTACACATATAGTACCTATCATATTTTATTTATAACTCAATAAATCATAATTAATAAAAAAATTCATCGAAAAATTATAAAAAATATTTTGACAACTCTAACTCATCTAAAATAAAAAAAATTTATAATCATAATAAAAAAATCCTATATAGAACCTAATGAATTTCATAAATTATTGATAGTAAGTAAAAAACTGCATTAATTTCATTATATTATTTAATATTGTTATGTTTTTCTATAGGATTATGTTAGTGACTTAACATAATGTCAATTGAATATGGTGGAATAAAAGGTAATAATGATTACTTTAGTATTTGGAAACCATATGGGATTGAACCACTAATTATTAACCGATAAAAATCATGAACTTTTTATGAATAAATTTGGATATATTTTTATTTAAAAATATAAAAGGGAACTCAACCAATAATCTAAAGATTCATGAATTAAAATCACACTATTATACCACTTGAATTAATTTCTACTTCCAATGTGAGGAAACACATTGATGAAAGTGATCTTGATACTAAAATTATTCAAGACTGATCATTACAATCTGATTCCCTAGTCATGTCTATTAATTAAATATTTTATCTATTATTCCTTAATAATCAATTTTTTTCTTTTACTTATAATATCATAATTTGTATTGGTTATACCTATATGAATGGTAAATTTTGTATTTGGTTCTTCAATATAATCAAAGGTAAGTATATAAGTTTTGTGCCTCTATTAGAAAATTTAGGTAGTGATTTTTTATTAATAAACTAGAGATGTTAATTTATAGTGTGATACATGCTACTTGAGGAGTATAACAACCCTGAAGTTTAAATATACGATTGTTTATTCAAAACTACTATAAAATTTATTTTATTCATCTATACATAATTTATAGATATAAATGTTAAATTTTAACAATTCATCCCCACCCAACTATAAGTTATAATCATATTTGGGAAAATATTAATAATAGATCCCCTAAAATTAATGTTTTCCCTATTTGAAGAAATTATAATTCAAGGTAGTTATTAAGTAATATATCAACATTCCCTCAATTTTACTCAATTTTCATATCATTAAAAATAAATATAATGACTCATAAAATTATAGGCTCTATCTAAAATATTTAAACAAATGGGGTTGGTATGAAGGTACATCAATCATGATCATGAAGGAATATTTTTGAAAAAATCAATGAATGTCAATAATAGATAAATTTTTTCTATTAGTACATCTCCCTAAAGAAAAAGAATTTGAACATATATCAACAATCAAGTAATGACTAATTAATCTTTCTCAACCTCCTACTAATACTATGCAAATAAATAATTATGTATTATTTTAATCAAATAAAAAATGCAATTATATTATTTTAGTTTGGTACTGAGAGATATGGAATAGGATTTGTTTTTTATTGATCTATCAAGGAGAGGGAGGTAAGGACTACTGACTACCCATGATCTCAATGGGAGGGATTCCCAACTATCAATAGAAAAAATTGGGGTGGTAATGAATGTATCCATATATGAAAAGGAGAATATAAGATATGTAGGTTGTACACTGATATATAATCACCTAAAAGATCATGAAAATTTATGGGGAGGTATTGGCCATCTAAAAATAAAAAATAAAAAATAAAAAATTAATTATATTAAAATACAAAAAATTTAATTCAATGTTGCATTTAAAAATTTAAAAACCAAAATTACGATATTAATTAATCAGTTTCCATTATCTATCCACTTAATATATACCCGCACCACCATATAAAATTCCTAGTTGATGTGTTATATTGATCTCATAGACCATGGAATTACATTTAAATTTGATAAATATAAATGATAATAAAACTTAGTATTCAATATTCCTCTATATGTTTTAAAATTATTGTTCTCCTAAAATTTCCTTTAAAAATTTCCATCACTGTATGAAAATTATAAAAAAATTAATTAAGAAAAAAATCCTCAATTAAATATAATACTAAATATTTTGGGTTTCCAAGAACACCATAAAATAATTAGTTTCAAAAATTAAATGTTACTTAAGGACTTTATAAATTAATTAACATGATCACTTCCATTTTTAACAAACTATATATTCTAAGTACTTTATCACTAATTATCATTTCATTCACTATAGTGACTCCCATTTACCATGAGTTACAATGAATTCTTAATGATTATTTAAATATATTCTCTCGTTAAAATAATTCATTTACATATTTTATCAGTTTAATTACATAAAATGGGGTTTTTTGTACATGGTTTCACATTATTTAAAATACACGTTCTGATGCTTATTTTCTATAAAATATATTACAATATTTGAAATGAAATGTTGAAAATTCTCTGATCTAAGCATGTTAACCAATATCCCAAGACTCTACTCACATGATTATTATAAAATGGAAAAATACATAATTTATGAAACCAATAATTAATGGAATGAAATAAAACCATTAGAGACTACAAATAAATAGGAAGATTCAACTAATTATTCATCAATGTTATAAGAATTATCAAAATTGAATAAATTATTATATAGATTTCATCCATGATACAAATATAATATTATATAGTGGAGGGTATAGGAAAATAGTTTTGTTATCTTAGAACATCATTTCTCATCCACTATTTTAATATTAACACATTTTTTTATTTTTATATCAATCTTATAATATATGGTTAGTAGTTATATTAATGCATAGTACTTTTTTCAATTTCATCCTCAAAATAAACTTCTTATTATTAACTAAAAAAATGAAATACAATAGATTTTGTTTTCTCTATAATAGTCGTAAAAAATTATATCTCCATTGTAAAAGTTATAAGTATAATTAATAATATTTTTTTGAAATAACATATATTATTATATAACTACTTAAATATTAAATATAATGTTATTCATCTAAGGAATGAAAAGGTAGTCATATTTTAATTGGGTTATAACTCCCACCAAATTCCAATTTTACTCAATTATTAACAAACACTTGAAGGTTTAGTGAATATAACGAATAAAAATAGGATTACATTGATTCAAACTATAATAAAAATAATTTTTCTTATTTGTTTTTTATATATTCTATCTTCCTTCATTTTATAATTTTATTTTAATATTTCATATTCTACCATCATATCCATTACATTACTCTAGTTATTTAAATTATATAATTCACCAATCATGTCATTAATATATCATTTCCATTATCCAAAATGTATCAACTATTTGGAAGTATTGACCATCAGAAAACCATAATGTATCATTATAATAAAGATTCCCCTATCCTACTCTTGATCATAACATGGGAGGTTATATTAATTAACTCAAATAATCCAATCATATCTCAAATCATTTTATAATTAATATAATTTATTTTTCAAAGCCAACTCTTCCATGTTGTGCTTCAACAAGAAGATCCTTTCCAACCACCACTCATAAAACAATTTAAATTAATGTGTTCATGGATGGTTGGAATGACTCTAAGGCCTTATATTTTTATTCTTTGTGGATAAGTACTTTTTTATATGGGTTTAAAGGGAACACTTAAAATACCAATAATGCCCTACTCATAAGGCCAAGTAAATAAACTGAAGGATCAAATAATAGACTAACACAACACCCTAATATATTCTTAATTGATGGAACCTAGATCCACAAATTGCAGGGATGATCAACTAGCATTTCCCTATTATTTGTTGTAGAGTTCCTACTAAAATGGTGAAGTTTTATAAGTTTCTCTCCATTCCAAATCCAGTTAGCTCAGATTTGGTGACTGTGACTTGATTTGATTCCTCTTAGGGGGATTTCTTCTATGTGGTATAGCTTTACTTATTCATGGCCCATAACCCCTATAGCCTAAAATCACACAGCCCAAAGGCCTGAGGTGGCTTTGAGGCCATGTGGCCCAAAGTCCTATGGAATCATGAAGGCCCAAATCTATATTTATTTGGGCCAAATTCATTGAATAGTTCTCATTCTATGGAAATGACTACATGGGAAACAATAGTAACTCAGAAATTCACCACCACTTGATTTTGAACCTAGGTCTTTTGGATGCATAAATATGTGGTTTAAAACTTATGTTCTACCCCAACTACAAAACCTGTGTAGGGTAATTCTTAACTTCCACCAAGGCCCCCCAGATCATGACTATAGTGAATCGTATTTTCCCTATCAAGGTAAATGGCATCCAATCCCTCTATTCATAATATGAATAGTGTCTGAGTCTGGTAGGACTTGAGCTTGTCGTAGTTCCCCTAGGTAGTGATTTTGTTCCAAAAATGTGTACCACTCTAATAATTCCCCAGTGGAAAACATGTACATGATAATGATAATGTAACACCCCAAGATTTCATGGTACGTTTCTCTTTGAATAATTCAATAGCTTGCGATGTATGCAACTTTGAGTTCTAGCACACCACGACCAATCAAACTAGCTGTTATAAATAGTAATACCCACTTTTTATAATTTTATAAATTTTATTTTTCAAACTGGACTTCATTTTTGGATTTGGAATATCAAAATTATCTTAGGGTGAATTTTTTGTATTTTTCTAAAAACTTTCATTTTTTGTTGAATAGTGAAAAACACTACGTTATTGTTTAAAACTGAATTTTTATTTTAATAATTATTTATTTTATTTAAATTTATCTTAAGTAAAAATAGATACATAATATCTATATTAGTTCAATGTAATTTATTGGAGTCATTTTATAATAAAATTAGACATATAAAATTTTATTGATTTTTAATGTCTTTTACCCACCTTCTAGGAACGTTAACAAATTTTCATAAAATGTAATTTTACAAATTATGTGAATTGAATTCCAAAAATTTGAGAGACATGGTTGACATCAGTAAGTGAAATGTAGTTCAATAAGATGAAAATAATTTTTGGTGAATAGTAACTTTTGAATTTTATTTACCACGATTACAAGTAAATATGATAATTAAAGGTAAAAATGATATTATAATTACCCTAACAAATGTACTGATTCTATTGGATAAGTGTTTTTAAACCAAAATAAACCTTAGTAATAAATTATGATCCTCTTTGATTCACTTGGATTAGAATATGACATTTATTATTATTATTTTAATGAAGAGTTAAAAATGTTAAATTCAAAATTTCATAAATAAAACATTTTTAAAATAGGGTTATGCAAAAGATAAATTAGAATATAAATATTTATTAGATATATAATAATATTTCATATATAATGGTATTTTATTTATAATTTTTAGACATTAAATAATTAAATTTATTTATGACACGATGATGCAGTAATTACCTTATTAATGAAAGATTAAAATAATTGATATTATAAATATCCAAATAATTATTAATTGAGAATTTTTATGCATTAAATTAATATTCAAGGTTAATAGGACATGTTATGATTGATTTAATTTATTTTTTTGAAGTAATCAAGTATTTTTTACTTTAAAAAAAACCAAATACTAAATAGTGTCAAAATTGATATAAATGAGTTTTTAAAAAAAATACCATATTATTAATTGATATAATATTTATAAAAATATAAGGTTCTACCAAAGGACTTAGATAAGGTTAGATATGTCAATAATGAACCAATTTGGGTTATCTTGTCTTTTTATAGTATGTTTATTAACCATTTTATTATAATAATACAAGAATACGTGGTAAAAGTTAAACTATTTAACTAAGAGTTAAATCTAAAAGATAAGGTTAATATGGTGACCTAAACCTGCTTAAAATATATTGGTTGAGAGATTTTAAACCCATAACCACATTATCATATAAATAAATCCTTTTTTAGACATTAAAAACCTAATATGATTGTATAATAAATTAACATTTCATGCTTTTCCCAAAGTGATACTCACCTCACTTATAAAAGGGTACTTCTCCTTCTCTCAAAATCACACATCTAAGTCAATTTAAGTAGGCCAAACCCTAATAAAATATCCTTTATACTAACCACAATTCATCTTAGAGACCTTAAATTGATCATAAGCCAATCTGAGGATCCCTTTTGATCAAATTAAATGGAAGCACCTGAAGAAGAGGTAATAATTTTATCACCACTTTCAATGTTCTTTTCTTCTTCCACTTCCTCTTTATTTTTTGTTTCCATACCAAAATAATAACTCCAGTAACTTATAAATACTATGATGATATTATAAATATGGTGCAACCATATTCATTATTCTACCCATCCTATTAATGACAAAGTCACCATACATGCGTACGTACAACTTACCGTCTCCACGTTGTGGTGTAGTTTGTTATTAAACACTTCGTCATTCTGGATGGGTATAATAATGAGTATAATTGATGTAATTAATAAATATAAAATGTTAATGATTCTGTATATGCAATATACCATCCAATTACATATGATTTTTCCATTAATAGAATGATATTGTCACTCATGCATACGTACAGATTATCGTCTTCATGAACACGATGAGATTCATTCCCCATCATAACCATTCAATAATAATTTTCATTTTATTATTAAAAATTACGTTTAAGAACTTAAAATAATTTTGTAAATGAATCAAATACATCATTCCCATAACAATCATGACTTACGTAAAAAAAAAATATAAAGGAAAATGAATCAGTTAACACCCGAAACAATGATACTATTGAAATATCATTAACAATGAAATATTAGGAGATCATATATGATATCATATTTATGTATGTGGTTCTTGTATAATTTAATAATAATTATTTCACCATTATACAGAAGGTTAACATATCCTTGACTAAGGAAAATTACAAGGTAAGGGTTACTTCTACAATCTCTTTATTATCGGAGGTTGTTTATAGGTGAGTATCTACTGGGACCTCTTTATTATCCACATTTGTGTTTCAGAAAAATGCATTTGAAAACATTTTTAATATTTCCTAGACTATGGGTTAAATTCATTTATAACCTTGTTTTAATTTTTATAAAATTTTTATAAAGGAATCTTTCCGTCGTTTTCCAAACAAGGTCCTTTATAATCTTTTCAAAAAAATTAAGGAATGAATGTTTTTTAACTGATATAGAGAGTGCAACTATTTTCCACCATTATAATGCCTTATAAGCTTCCATTACAAGCTTATAAGAATATTTTCAAAAAAAAATTTCTTTTATAATTATGTGACTTTAAAATGATATCAAAACAGAACAAGATATTTCTCTCAAATAGTTTGGATTTCATCTATATCAACATCCTTTGATTGATTTTAAACTTGTTTGAAGTTGATTTATTATGATACAATATTATATATTGTATTTTATGTTTTTTGATACATTTGAATATGGATGTATTATTTTTATACCATTCATGGTTTATGGTTAAAGTATTAACATTTTTTATGCTAGTTTTAATATGAATGTTCATGCTATGTTTCAACCATTTCATACGAGGAATGCATTGGACTTAGTAAGTGATGGGTGGAGACTGCAATAGATCCTTGATGCATTGTTAGGTCTCATGTGACAAACTAGTGTCCTGGCACAAGGCCATGAAAAAATCTAATTTCTAGTCTTGGCACAAGGCCTTGACTATGTGGTTATGATTTCTCACATTATGCATTCCATCATTATGAAATTAGCCATTGATATTACACATGAATATTTGACTATTATAATATCTATGTGAATAAGTAAATGAAGTTATTTAATTTATATTTTCCATATTATGCTTAAGTTTAAGTTTAAAAGGCCTGTGTTTTAGTCTTATACATTACCTTAAATGTTTATGTTTTTTATGAAAGTTTCTGCTATATTGTTATCTTTACATAGCATTTGAGATCACCGATTTCTTATGTTTTTTCCAAGGATGTAAAGAAGTATATTATGACTAACCTGTAGGGATAAGCTAAGGGATATAAGTGTTCAAAGGGGACACAATGAGGTTTTTTATATCATGATGTAATGTAAAACTTATCTAAGTATCTAGTACTTCCAAGGATACTAAACTAATCGGTCTTTCAAGAATTGATCTCTTGTGATCATGCCAATGTTTTGTAATAATGCACTGACTCTGGGTAACTAGGGCCGGGGCATTACAATTGGTATAATAGGAAGTTTAGTACAAATATTGGAGACTAGATTTAGAAAAACTCTGACTAGAGAACATTACCCTAATATAGACTTCGATGATTAGTATAAAATAACTTTATTGAATTTTGGTAATGTAGATATTTTTTGAATTTTCCAAGAAATAAATCCCTATCTGGATAGGAGCAGGTAGAGGTGGCTTTGGCATAGATGTACCTAGTAGCGAAAACTCCGACAAGGAGTTTCTGGCTTGACTCGTGGTATCCTGGTACACGACAATGGGTCTTGCTGCAATCTTAGTTATGACACTCCTGGGGGATATGTTTAAGACAACTCACCTTTTATTTTCAAACCATTATAAAGGATTTATGAGTAAATAACTCCTCCAAGATTTTTTTTATGATTATGGATTATATGCAAAAACTGTTCAGTTTATGTTAGGTATTTTACTAGTTTGGAATTATTTATTGAGATTCATAAACTAATCTAGTGTATGCCATTGTTTAGAAATGATGCATAGTGTAAGGAATAGAAACCGTATAAATGCACATAATCCATGTTGGTATTTCCCTCCTACAAAATATAATTATAGTGGAGATGGTGATGTAATTGGTGCTAGACAACTTATAACCATACTTGCACAACTCACTCAGGTTATGAAGAATAACCTTACCCGTATGGAGAACCTTGATCCCCAACACCGAGGATCAATGTTAGAAGGATTCATGTGGGAAAACAACCAACATTCAATGGGACAAAAAATACATTTATATATGATAAATGTATAAATTCCTTAAATAAAATATTTCATGCTTTGGGGAGTAGTGAAAGGGAAAAAGTTTTCATGGCAGTTTATTGCCTCACGAGAGATGTAGGTCAATGGTTTTCATTAATTCAAAACAAAAAAGAAGATGAAGATGCATAAAATATGGAATGAAGGGAGTTTAAAGAGATTTTCTTGTAACAATAATTTCCTCGTGACCATCGAGTGGATATGGAAAGATAATTTCAGAGTCTGTGGAAAAAGGAGGTTGAGAATGTCTCAAAGTATGAGTCTAACTTTAAAAGGTTAGCAAGGCATGAAACATATTAGAAACGTAACCCAAGGAGTAATATTGCTCAATTTTTTGTTGGGTTAAAACCATTTTTCCATTGAGAATTAGTTTCAAAATCCTTCTCATCGTATGAAGATATTGTCTCATGTGCGATCAAGAAAAAAAAGGAATTCTCTAAGTCATACGACTTTAAAGAAAAGAAAGAGAAGAATAGATCTACTGAACACTCTAGAAATGGAATTAAGGGGAATAAGGGAAAAGTTGAATTTCCATTTTGTAGTAAATGTGAGAAAAAACACCCTGTTACTTTCTATAAGGGAATAAGAGTCTTTTACAGGTGTGGTGAAAAAGGCCACCAAGATCATGATTGCATGGGAAAGAAAGAGGTTGTCAATGTTAAATGCTAAAATTGTAGATAAATAGGGTATTATGAAAATGAATGCCCTAATCACTAAGGAATCTTACATCAAAAAAGGCCAAGGGAGAAAGGAAAAGCTTATGCGAACACTACTTATGAGGTTGAAGCTTCGAATGATGTGATGGTTGGTAATTTAATGGTTTCCTCAAATTTAGCCAATGCTTTATTTGATTATGGATCATCGCATGGTTTTATATCTTCCCAGTCTGTTAAGAAAATTAGATATTTTCAATTTGATTAAACAAGGAAGTTATCAGTCAAAACTCCCAAGGGAAGTATCATTGCAATAATGTTTTGTGAATCAGTTCCCATTAGAGCATATAAACGTGCTTTATCTGCTGATGTCATCATCATACCCATGATTTAATTTGATATAATTCTTGGTATGGATTGAATTTCAGACCATGATGTAAAAATTTATTGTGAGAAGAAGGAGGTTACAATTTTTTTTGATGTTAATGAGTACCTTATCTTTAGTGCAGAAATGTTACCATCTGATTCATATCTACATCCACCCCCAGTAGTTGTACTAAATTAAATTATTGGGGAGTAAAGGAGTAAAATAACTATGAGTGAGGAGAATAATGTTAAACTAGTAGATGTACCAATTGTGAAAGAATATGTTGATGTGTTTCCAGAGGATTTAACTGGACATCCTCCAGAACGAGAAATTGAGTTTTCCATGACAAAATTCCTAGTTCAAGGCCTATATTAAAGACCCCTTATAGAATAGCCATAGTGGAATTAGTGGAACTATAGAAATATATAAAGTAATTAAGTAATAAATGATTTATTCCCTCTAGTGTTTCTCTATGGTAATCCCCTGTTCTTTTTGTTAATAAGAAAGATGGATCTATGAGGTTGTGAATTAAATACAGGGAGATCAATTCTATAATAATAAAGAACAAGTATCCCCTACCTCACATTGATGATTTATTTGATCAACTTCATGGAGCTCAATATTTTAGAAAGATTGACCTTCGATCTAGATATTATCAATTGTGTGTGAGGAAGGAAGACATTTCGAAGAAAACATTTCATATCAGGTACGAGCATTATGAGTTTACATTAATGCATTTTGGACTAACTAATTCAACCTCTATTTGCATGGATCTAATGAATAGAGTTTTCAAGGAATATCTTAATGACTTTGTAGTGGTATTTATTGATGATATCTTGGAATACTCCAAAAGCTACGAAGATCATGAAAATATCTTGCACACTATTCTAACGACTCTTAGAAGAAATGAATTATATGGAAAGTTTTTCAAGTGTGAATTATGGATTTAGGAGATTTTTTTCATGGCTGTATTGTATTTAAGATTGGAATTTCTCTTGATAATTCAAAGAGAAAGGAAATCCAAGAATGGCTAGCACCGACGAGTATAACTGAGGTATTCAGTTTTATTGGTTTAGCAGGTTATTATCGGCATTTCATCCAGATTTTTTCCTGATTGGCTAACCCATTATCCAAGCTCACATGTAAAGGGGTTAATTTTTTTTGGAAAAATAGTGTGAAGAATTTTTTAAAGAACTGAAGTGAATATTAGTCAATTCTCTTATCTTGACTCTACAATCGGGGAATGATGGGTTTGTTATTTATAGTGATGCTTCAAAGAAAGGACTTGGTTGTTTCCTTATATAGAATTATAGAGTTATTTACTATGTATCACGATAGATAAAATTTCATGAACAAAACTATCCCACTCATGATCTTGAGTTAATAGCTATATTATTTTCTTTGAAGATATTGAGGCACTATCTGTATGGTGAAAAATGTGAGATATATACCGATCATAAGAGTTTGAAGTATATTTTCTCATATAAATAACTCAACATGAGGCAAAGGCGATGGATTGAACTACTAAAAGATTATTATTGCACTATATACTATCACCCATGGAAAGCAAATAAGGTGGCATATTATTTGAACAGAAAGGATCATGGAGTTTTGAACAAGATGATAGTTTAAAGGAATCCTATGTTCATGGTTCTAGTAATGATGGATATGGGAATAACCATTGAATGTGAAAGATCAATACTTTTTAAAATGGTTTCCGAACCATCTTTATTAGAAAGGAAAAAAGTTCTCAGACTAATGACGAGGAGTTTTATAAGAAAATTAAAGCTATGAATGATGGGATATTTAATGAATTCATGTATGAAGATGAAAATTTGAAATTTGGGAGGAGGATTTGTGTTCTCGATATACCTGATCTAAATAGATAATTGTTGGATTATTCCCATAGCTTAAATTTCTCTAGACACTCCAGTAGCACTAAGATATATAGAGATTTGAAGGAACATTTTTGGTGGGACAACATGAAGAGGGATATTGACGATTATGTGTCAATATATATGGTTTTTCAACATGTGAAGTCTATAAGACAAAATCCTAGAGGAGTCATGCAACCTCTTCCCATACCTGAGTGGAAATTGACAGATATTTCAATGGATGTTTTTCATGGGGATACCAAAGACTCCTAAAAGTAATGATGCAATATGTGTCATTATTGATCATCTTACCAAATCAGCACATTTTCTTGCTATAAGAGAAGATTTATCACTTGAACATTTAGAAAGACAATATATTAATGAATTTATAAGACTTCATGGAGTACGTTTATTGATTCAATTTGATCATGATACTCATTTTACATCAATATTTTGAAAATTCTTCAGAAGGACCTAGATACTGAACTTCATTTGAGCACTACCTACCACCCCCAAAATGTGGGACAATCATAATGTGCTATATAACTCTTAGAAGACATGTTGAGATCTTGATCACTTGAATTTCAAGGTATGTGGGATATATATTTACCTCTGGTATAATTTTCCTATAACAATAGATTCCATCCAAGTATTTATATGACACTATATAAAGCGTTATTTGGAATGAGATGTCACACATCAACTTGTTTGGATGATGTTGGTGAAAGAAAACTCGTAGGCCCAGAACTTGTTTAGGAAACAATGTAAAAGGTGAAGATTATCCAAACCCACTTCAAAGCATCTAAAAGTAGGAAAAAGAGCTATGCCCATAACTAAAGGAAGTATTTGAAATTTCAAGTATGAGATCATGTTTTCTTGAAGGTATCTCTATGGAAGGGTGTTATAAGTTTCAGTAAGATGGGTAAATTAAGTCCCAAGTACATCAGACCTTTCAAAATTCAAGAACGAACTGGAGTTGTAGATTACCATTTGGCAATGACTCTAAGTCTCTCCAAAGTTCATGATGTGTTCCACATATAATTGTTGATAAAATACATGCCTGACCCAACGCATGTACTCACCTATGAATAAATGGAACTGGAACTCGATCTATCTTATTGTGAAGAGCCTATCAAGATTCTTGATACCAGAGAAAAAGTGCTAAGAAACCAGACGACTTCTCTTGTAAAATTTTTACGGAGAAACCATAAGATGGAAGAGGAAATGTGGGAACACGAGGAACTTATGATGAAGAACTACCCAAATATTTTTACGTAGTAGTATTCTAGAAATTTTGAGGATGAAATTAATTGAAGGAGGGAAGAATGTAACACCCCAATCTTCCACAGTACGTTTCTCTTTGAATAATGCAATAACCTGTGCTGTATACAACTTCGAGTTTTAGCACATCATGACCAATCAAAGTAGCCGTTAGGAATAGTAATACCCACTTTTTAAAATTTTATAAATTTTATTTTTCAAAATGGACTTCATTTTTGGATTCGGAATATCAAAATTATCTTAGGGTTAATTTTTTGTATTTATCTAAAAACTTTCATTTTTGATGAATAGTGAATAACACTGCGTTATTGTTTAAGACTGACTTTTTTTTAAATAATTATTTATTTTAATTAAATTTATTTTAAGTCAAAATAGATACATAATACCTAAATTTGTTCAATTTAATTCATTGGAGTCCTTTTATAATAAAATTATATGTATAAAATTTTATTGAATTTTTTAACGTCTTTTACCCACCTTCCAGGAACGTTAGCAAATTTGCATAAAAAATAATTTTACTACTTATGTTAATTGAATTTAAAAAAATATGAGAGATATAACTGACATGAGTAAGTAAAATGTGGTTCAATAAGATGAAAATAATTTTTGGTGAATAGTAACTTTTGAATTTTCTTAACAAAAGTTAAAAGTAAATAGAATAATTAAAGGTAAAAATGATATTATAATTACCCTAAAACATGTCCAAATTCTATTGGATAAGTGTTTTTATACCAAAATCAACCTTAGGAATAAAATATGATCCCCTATGATCCACTAGGATTAGATTAGAACATTTATTATTATTTTATTTAAAGTAGAGTTAAAAGTGTTAAACTCAATTTTACACAACTAAAACATTTTTAATATAGGGTTATACATAAGATAAATCTGACTGTAAATATTAATTATAAATAAAGAAATATTTCCTACATAATGGTATTATATATATAAATTTTAGACATTAAATAATTATATTTATTTATGACACAATGATGATGTAGTAATTACCTTATTAAAGAAATATTAAAATAATTGACATTATAAATATCCAAATAAATGTAAATTGAGACTTTTGATTCATTAAAATAATTTTCTAATTTAATATGAAATGTTAGTATTGATTTAATTTATTTTTTTCGAAGTAATCAAATTTTATTTACTTTCACAAAAACCAAATACTAAATAGTTTCAAAATTGACCTAAATGAATTTTTAAAACAAATACTATATTATTAATTGAAATATTATTCCCAAAAATCTATGTTTCATCCAAAGTACTTAGATATGGTTATATATGTTACTAATTAACCACTCGGGGTTCTCTAGGATTTTTATAGTATGTCTATTAACCATTTTTTATAATAATACAAGAATACATGGTAAAAGTTAAACTATTTAACTAGGAGTTAAATCTAAATGATAAGGTTAATATGGTGACCTAAACCTATCTAAAACCTATTTGTTGAGATTTTTTCGACCCATACCCACCTTATCCTCTAAATAAATTATTTTGGAGCCATTATAAACCTAATATGCTTGCATAATAAATTAATATTTTAAGATTTTCCAAAAAGTGACCCTCACCTCTCTTATAAAAGGGTACTTCCCCTTATCTAAAAATAACACCTACAAAGACATTTGGCTCATCCAAATCATTCTCAAATATCCTCCCAAGTATCCTCAATTACACCTACAGGCCTTACTTCAATCAAAATCCATCCTAAGAAGACTTTTTGATCAAATCAAAAGGAATCACCTGAAGGAGAGTTAATAATTTCATCACCTCTTTCAAAGTTCTTTTCATCTTCCACTTCCTCTTTCTTTGTTGTTTCCATACCAAAATAATAACCCCAGTAACTTCTATAGTCTATGATGTTATTATAAATATGGTACAACCATATTCATTATTCTTTCCATCCTATGAATGACAAAGTCACCATAGGTGCGTATGTACGACTTACCGTCTCCACGTTGTGGTGTAGTTTGTTATTCAACACTTTATCATTTTGGATGGGTATAATAATTAGTAAAATTGATGTAAATAATAAATATAAAATGTTAATGATTCTGTATGTGTAATATACTATCCAATTACATACGATTTTACCATCAATAGAATGATATTTTCGCTCGTGCGTATGTACGGATTATAGTCTCCATGAATGCGATGAGATTCATTCCCTATCATAACCATTCAAGAAAAATTTTCATTTTATGATTAAAAATAATGTTTAAGAACTTAGTATAATTCTGGATATAAATCAAATACATATTTTCCATAAATAACATGACTTACGTAACAAAACACATAAAGGAAAATGAATCAGCTAACACTCGAAATAATGATACTACTGAAATATCATTAACAAAGCAATATTAGGAGATCATATATGATATAATATTTATGTATGTGGTTCTTTTAAAATTTAATAAAAATTATTTCACCATTATATAGAGTCTTAAAATATCCTCGACTAAGTAAAAGTAAAAGGTAAGGGTTAATTCTACAATCTCTTCATTATCCAAGGTTGTTTATATTTGAGTATCTACTGGGACATCTATATCATCCACATCTGTGTTTGTTAAAAATGAATTTCAAAACATTTTTAAAATTTCCTAGACTATGGGTTAAAGTAATTTATACCTTTTTTTGACTTTTTATAAAATGTTTATAAAGTAATCTTTCCATCATTTTCGAAACACGGTGCTTTATAACCTTTTCGACAAAATTAAGGAAAGAAAGTTTTTTAACTTATACAGTGAGTGTGACTATTTTCCTCCATTATGACATCTTTGAAGATTCCTTTTCAATATTATAAGAATATTTTCAAAATAAATATTTTCTTTTATAATTATTTTACTTTTAAATTATTTCAAAATCGAAAGATATATTTCTCTCAAATAGTTTTTATTTCATCTGTGTCAACATCCTTTGATGGATTTTACAGTTGTTTGAAGTTAATTTATTATGATATAATATTCCATTTTGTAATGAAGGTTTTGTGATATGTTTGAATTTGGATGTTTTATTTTTATACCATTCATGGTTTGTGGTTAAATTATTAACATTTCGTATGCTAGGTTTTAATACGAATGTTTTATGTTATGTTTCAACATTTTCATATGAGAAATACACTGGACTTATTAAGTGACTGGTGCAGCCCGCTATAGATCCTCGATGCATCGGTAGGTCTCATGAGACAAACTGGTGTCTTGGAATAAGGACTCAACAAAATTTTATTTGTAGTCTTGGCACGAGGCCTCGACTATGTGGTTATGATTCCCGACATTATGAATTCCATCATTATGAAATTAGATATTGATATTACCTATGTTTATTCGACTAGTAGAATATATATGTGAATAATTAAACGAAAATATTTGATTTATATTTTCCATATTATTCTGAATTTGGTGTTTAAAAATCTTGTGTTTTAGTCTTATATATTACCTTAAATGTTTATGCCTATTTATGAATGTTTCTTCTATATTGTTATCCTTACTGAGCATCCGAGTTCACCCCTTTCTTATGTTTTATTTTCCCAGGATGTGAAGAAGTATATTATGATTGACCTTCATGGATAGAATAAGGGATATAAGTGTGTTCAAAGGGGACACAATGTTTTTATTTATTTAATGATGTAATGTAAAACTTATCTATGTATCTATTAATTACAAGGCTACTAAACTAATCAGTATTTCAAGATATGATCTCTTGTGATCATGCCAATGTTATGTAATAATGCACTGACTCTGGGTAATTAAGGTCGAGGCGTTACAGATAGGATCCCAATGAGGGGCCTCAACCAATCCCAAAGTGTACTTCATAATCCCTAACATAGGAAAGGGATTTGAACTTCCCTATTCATAATATGCGATGTGACCAAGTCCAGTGGAAGAAAACATGTATAGGGTAATGTTTGGCTCTCGGTGGGAGTGCATGAGCAAGCCTAGAGCACCCCACACATTCCCCATATAGGAAAATGGATATGAATCACCCTGTTCATAATATGAATAGAGTCTGAGTCTAGAGAGACTTGACCCTACGCCAGTTCCATTGAGTAGGTTGTTGGTACCAAGCAGGTGTACCACTTGACTAATGACCCATTAGAAAAATGTGTGTACGAGTACCAATCATCTTCCAATAGAGGGCCTTGATCAATACCATAGAATTCCACACATTCCATAGATATAAAAATGGGTTAGAATCACCTTATTAATAATATTAATAATGTCCAAGTGAGGCCGAACTTGATCCTATGGTAGTTCCCCAATTTTTTTAGTTGGTACCAACCAGGTGTCCCACTCAACTAACTCCCCAATGGATGTGTGTTTACAGATTATATATATATCACTAACATATTTCATACACCAATCATTAATTATTCTTTAGATTATTACAATGAAAATTCTCTAATATTCCATTATACCATATATGGAACCTTCTATTATGATCTCATAAAAGATTAAAAACTACCCATACTTAATGTATTATTTCGAAAATTAACTCTTTTTTGACTTCTCTTTTTATATCCAACAAGATGTTTAACCCATACTTACATAATAATATAAAAAATAAATTCTTTTATATACGATTTACAAAAATTCAAGTTTAGAAAAGATAAAAATAAACAATTAATTAATCTCCGTTTTTCCTTCAATAGACACCAATTTTGTCCTAAAAATTAAAATATACCCTATTTGTAATATCACTACACTAACTAATACACTTAATAATTAAGGGTTAGAACATATAAAATCCTCATTATACATCATAAAGACATAACTATAGTTCTATTTTACCCTTCAAACTGAAGAAGATATCCCCTAATATACCAAAACCCCTTTTTTATAGGATGTTGTTGACACTAGAAAACGTGTCAAAAAAATATTCAAAATTCTTCCATACCTGATCCAATACCATATCCCATTTCGAAAGATTCGATTTGGTAGGTCGTATGGCCGAAACAGAGTTACGGATTATGAGTTATGGACATTTGAAGTTGGGTGGGAAAACTAGTTCGTGAAGCCCATTTGCGAAGCCCCCCTCCGTGATAATAGAGCCCCGCCGTGAAGAAAGAAGGCAGGACAGTTCCACGAGCCCCTTTGAAATTCATGACCCACCGCAAAGACCCTCCGTGAAGCAATGAGGCGGGATGGATCCATGAATCCCTTTGAGGTTCACGAACCCACCTCGGAGCAAGCTCCGTCATCATGCCAAGCGATCTCTACTTCGTGGCGCCCCTTCCCTATAAATACCCATCTCACCCCCCTTTTCCAGATGGTCACTCCACCCCTTGGGTGGATGATCTCCCAGTTTTCGGAGATCCTATTTCCTTTACGAATCAGCTCCGCAAATAGCTTCCTTCATGAAGCTTCTCCACGAGTTCATGCTCCACGAGCAGCTTCCTTCACGATGCTGCTCCGCGAGTCCATGCTCTGCGAGTCCATGCTCCGTGAGACCCCATTTTCTGCAATCCCCTTTGCTCTGCGAAGTTACTTCACGAATACCTACCCTAGGAGAGGCTCTTACCTTCGTGCCCACCGATTCATACCACAAGGACTACACCCCCGCACCCCCACGGACCCCCATGAAAAATGGAGAGTCTCACAATGAACTTTTCGGGACAGGACATCAGCATTTTCCATTGTGCCCTTATGTGCAGCCTCCTTCCACCTATGGAATACCAAGATTTGAGAGACTCCTCTGCACACCATGAAACAACTTGAGTCTACATATTCCTCTTACTTCCATTCCCTTTTCAGGAGTAGATATTCTCATCATCAATTCCCCTAGTACCTTGAGTCGAACCATTCCTTAGGAAACTCCTCCAAACCCCATTACTTAGCTCATATTCCATGTTGAACCATAAAGGGCCACCCTTGAATATGTCCTAACACCATCCACTGTTAGGCACCTTATGCCTAACAGTCCTATCTACATGACTATAAACTTTAATACGCCCTACGTTCCGATCATAGGATGCCTCTTACTCCAAACAAGAGATGCCTTATGCTCCCAGCATGAGATGCAAATAGTACTATCTACATGACTATAAACACTAGTACACCCTATGTGCCAAACATATGATTCCTATTTATCGAAACAAGAGATACCTTATGCTCCAAGCATAAGATGCCAAATTCCATGATCATAGTGGTGTAATTTAAAGAGCGTTGGAATTTATTCAAAAATTCCATCACGCCACCTCATGCTTTGAATTTACTTCATTAGGATCATCATTCACTTATATATCTGAAGGGACCCCCTAACGGCCTGGTCCCATGCCACATCAGCTCACCTACCATCCTGGGCTAATGCCCTGTAAGACTTTGGACAACACTTCGAGTCAGGTCCTGTGTTTCGAACACGTTCAGTAGTCGAACCCCATTTGTTTTCCCCCATTTTAGGTTAACATGATATGGATTTTGTGTTTCGAACATGGTCAACAGTTCTCCTCCATCGCCACTCCACCCTCATTGCGTTCTGAATGTCAGGAATGCAATTCACTATTTTCATCTCTCTTTGTTCGGACTAATTCCAATGCCCCTTGGTGTTTTCCCATTTGTGGACTTGCACATAGGTGTTGGACCCAATTATATTCCTCATCCCACAAGTGGGTTGGGATTCCCTCATGGCCATACATGAGGAATAAATTACGGGAATCTTTCTTGCGTATGCCCCATGAACCATTATCGCACCATAAAGACACCCATGCATCTTCCTTGCGTAATCCCCATGCACTATTGCCACTCCATAGCAGCACCCTAGCAGCTTCCTTGCATAAGCCCCATCCACCATTGCTACTCCATAGCGGCACCTGGGCAGCTTCCTTGCATATTCCCCATCCACCATTGCTTCTCCATAGAAGCACATGGGCAGCTTCCTTGCATAAGCCCCATGCACCATTTCCCCTCCATTGCAGCACCTGGGAAACTTCCTTTCTTAAGCCCCGTTATCAATTTCCACACCATAGCGACACATGGGTAGCTTCCTTGCGTAAGACCCAAGCACCATTACTGCATCATAGAGGCACTCGGGTAGCTTCCTTACATAAGCCCCGTCCACCATTGCCACTCCATAGCGGCACCTGAGAAACTTTCTTACGTAAGCCCCGTTCACCATTCCCGCACCATAGAAGCACCCAAACAGGTTCCCTGTGTAAGCCCCATGCACCATTGTCACTATATAGTGGCACCCAGGCAGCTTCATTTCTTAAGCCCCGTCCACCATTGCCGCTCCATAGTGGCACTTGAGCAGCTTCCTTGCATAAGCCCCATGCACCATTGCCGCTCAATAGCGACACCTGGGCAACTTCCTTTCTTAAGTCCCATTCACCATTGACGAAACATAGCAACACATGAGATACTTTTTTGCATAAGCCCCATGCACCATTTCCGCACCATAGCGGAACCCGATCAACTTCCTTGCGTAAGCCCCATCCACCATTGCCGCTCTAGAGAGAAACCTGGGAATCTTCCTTGTGTAAGCCCTATACACCATTGCCGCTCCACAATGACACCCAGGAAGCATCCTTGCATAAGCACCATGCACCATTGTCACTGCATAGAAGCACCTGAGAAACTTCCTTTCGTAAGCCCCATTAACCACCCTTCATGGACGTACCTTTGTACTATGATCGTCAGGTCTTTGCTGCCTCTTATTTCTCACACCGAGCATGACTCACGCGGGATTAGAGTAGTAAGCATCGACCATGACATCCTTTATGGGGAGCCTAGAGTGTAAGCCCCACTCCACCTAAACTATGAGGTCTTTGATTCCTGTTAAGGCAAGGTACGTAGGAAGCCTCCACGAGGTTCAATCCCACTACCCATTGGTCGCTCCGACCCCCTTCACGTTGGTTCACCAACACCCTAGGAAGCCAAGAGTGTAAACCCCACACCCATACCTAAACTAAGAGGTCTTTGATCCATGCCAATGAGAGGTACATAGGAAGCCTCCCTGAGTTTCATGCCCACCACCCATTGGTTGCTCCGACCCCCTTCATGTCGGTTCACCAACACCTTGGGCAACATTGAGTGTAAGCCCCATGCCACCTGAACTACGTGGTATTTGATCCTTGCTAAGGAAAGGTACGTAGGAAGCCTTTATATAGTTCAATCCCACCACCCATTAGTCAATCTAACCCCCTTTACGTCAGTTCACCAACACCCTAGGAATCCTAGAGTGTAACCCCATTCCACCTAAACTACGAGGTCTTTGATCCTTGACAAGGAAGGTACATAGGAATCCTCCATGAGGTTCAATCCCACCACCCATTGGTCTCTTCAACCCCCTTCACATTGGTTCACCAACACCCTGGGTAGCCTAGAGTGTAAGCCCCATGCCACCTGAACTACGTGGTCTTTAATCCTTGCTAAGGCGAGGTACATAGGAAGCCTCCCTGAGGTTCAAGCCCAACACACCGTTGTTTCCGACCAACTTCATGTCGGTTCTCCCAAACCCTTTCTGAACTACATGGACTTTGATCCTTGCCATTGGAAGGTATGTAAGATGCCTTCCTGAGGTTCAATCCAACCACTATTTGGTCCCTAGGTCCTCTTTCAAGTCAGTTCAACCCCGTCCTGCATGGCGTTAAAATATGGACCTCAATCAACGGTAAGACGTTGCTCCCCCATTCAGCAGTAAGACGTTGTCAACCTCATTCAGTGGTAAGCAATTGATGTCCCCAATCAACGATAATCCTTCATCAGATGAACTACAAAAACATTGATTCCCTGCCAAGAGGATACATTGGAAGCCTCCATGAGGCTCAAACTCAGCACCCATGTCTCATCCTGATCTATCCCTCGATCCCATGTGTTCTGAGAAGATCATGCCCCATCCCAGAGGTTCTACTTGCTTCGGGTCCCATCCATGCATCCATTCTCATTGGCTACCTCCTCAGGTGTCCCATCATCCCATCGAACAATGTAGACTTTGATTCCCTACCACGTGGATACATAGGAAGTCTCTTTGAAGCTCAAGACCAACACTAACACAACCTACATGAAGGTCCCATATCATCCCCACTCCACTCCATTAAACTCTCCATCATCCATCCTGATTCTCACCCAGGCCGCCACATCCCAAGGGGATCATGTCATCCACCTCCTCACTGATCCTAGCAGTACTTGGGCCGCTATCCATGTGTAATCCCCAACATGTATTCAAGTTGTTGTCCTCTATGTACACCTCGATTCATCACCCCTTAGAACTATGTGGGTTTTGATCCCTGTCGTCTACACATGGTACGTAGGAAATCTCCATGAGGTTCAATCCCAATAAATGGTAAAACTTGGTGTTACCCCATTCTGGGGTGAACACTCCCTGATCTGACCTTAGTGGTGTCTTTATCAGCCTTCACGATGTTACATCTTTCCTTTACGGGACACACCATCTTGGGTCTTCTCTTATCGAGTGTTTTGATCCATCCACCCGGTAAACCTTCTAGGTGTTCCCTCCTAGGGATGTACCAATCAGATCTGTCTATATGGGACATTCTGATCACCCTCATTCCATCTCCACAAGATGTTAAACTCACGATTTACCTCATGAAAAAAATGAGCTGATTGAGGAAATATAAGAAGACACGCCTTTGGCGTAACCGTCTTTACTAGACGTTAATCTTGTGGCATACCCTATGTTAAACATGGGAAGCTGAGGAAAACCTCAGAGAAATTCCTCCGACATATAATACCCCACGACTGATGTAGGATGCCTCGAGTTCTTTTCCCTTGCGATGCCCTCTTATGAGGAAGAATATAGGTTCCCCAATGTCCACGCATCCTGATATGCCCCGACAAGCCGGATGTTACCGTCTACTCCGACTGAAAGTTGCTACCATGTCAAGACCTCATGGAATATTCTGAAGGAAGTAGTGTAATTAACCAACATCAAAAAAGATATGGCACCGAGAACGATATTCATGAACCACAACATAATCTTTAAGGGAGACCCGGACTAGGTAATGAGTTCTGAGGAGGAATCCATAGAAGGAAGAACTGACATCCCATCATCCCGTTTCGATCAAGGAGAAAACATCCCTGGATAAGGAACAGATGCATCCTGCCTTTGGAAAGTGGGAATGCGGGGCAACAGCTACGCGCCCTCCACAGACAAACACGCATGCCCTGATGAAAGCTTTAGAAAGAGATGTGCATTAGGTAATCATTTTTAATGACTATGAAAAATCAAAAGGTGTGATTTTTTTTTTCCATTTTTCATGTGATTATTATATAGAAATAATATTATATGACTATAGGATATGTAAAGAATTTAATGTAATATGATTAGGTGCCACCAACTTTGTGAAACCTCGTAGGATCATAAAATATGAATATATGTTTTGAATAAAGTTTGTAATATGATTAAATATAACAAACATTCCCTGAATAATTTTGTGTGATTCATTTAGGAAGTCTACAACACTAATATTAGTAGTTAATTGATTATGTATCAACCATTCAGATCAATATTCAATTTATGCTATCGTTATGAAACTATTATAGTAGATTTAATGTGATTGAGTTATTTTTATTCACACATGTGATGCCTACACTTCCTGGGGCATTAAATCTTGATTTCTAACGCACATGTTAATGAAAGAATCACTAAGATTCATCCTTAATATCTATATTATCCCCAATACCATATGATGGTGAGGATGTATTTTATTCTTGGTGACTCTTTTCTAAACACCCTAACCCTAAATAACTCTCTATCCCTTTCTTAGTACACCAATGTTCTAGCACATTGTGGATCAAAGAAAGTACCTCACATATGATGTGTGGTCTAGTTACCCCTTCAATATCTATAGAGGGGGGGGGGGATTTCATCTTCCACTTTAGAAATCATGATCATGAATATATATATTAATGTGTTAGACGATATTATAGTTACTTATATAGTAAAAAGAGTATTTTGTAAAAAAAATTCTTACCTAGTTTTTAAGTTTTCATATTTTAATAAATATGATGATTTTGGGATGTGATTGAAATGATTCCATACTTGTTATTTGAACCCTTTTAATACCTTAAGTGGTATCAAATCTATATATTTTTTATAGATATATGAACCCAAATATGGAAATCAAGAAACATAAGTCCTATTTTATATTTCAAGTCATTCATACAATATAATTTTTGATGTTGTCAAGATAGTGTGAAGTATTTGTTATGAAATTTGGATAACTAAAGAAAAAGTTCAAGTAAATCCCTAGTTTTTTTATAATCATTTAATTTTATTAGTGATTTATCATATAATAATGTTTTTATTCTAGGTTTTTCAATTGGGTCATAATATCTTTAAAATGATACAATTTATATCATCAAAAATGATATTCAATATAGTTACTAATAAAAGGTTCTTCCATTTATATATTATGATTAATATGTGGGTTTTAAAAAATAATATTTAGTGATATGATTATAATTCATAAAGTAATATTGATTTCTATTTCATGCAATAGCTTACCAGTCATACTCCATGAAAAACACTAAATCATACAATATAATATTTTTTATGGTTATCATAGTTGGTCGGTATTTTTTCATCAATGTGGTGATTTAAATGATGATGGCGATAAGTTGATAGCGACAATCTTCATATGGGGACAAATATGACATGGTGGAAGGTCGACGAATAGTTAAATGTTCTTTCTGTCACGAGGGATTGAAGTTGCGGCGACGCTGGACAGTGGGTCTCACTGGTGATATCAGATGATGGCGATCACTAAGTGGTTCAATGTCAGGGGGCATGGCTCGAGGAGGTTTGTTGCTTGAGGATCCATGTACTGAGGCGTCACAGTGGTGACCGATTTTATTTGGGATTTTTTGAATTTCGAATTTCATTACTGTGTTTCAATCGTGTCATGGTTTTGTAGTTTCATGTGTTTATTTTTAATCATGCAATTTGGATGTCTTGGATTTTATTTTAATGTGAGATTACCACTTCCCCAAAAAGTGGATTTCATAAATAAAAAAATAAATGTATTTTGAGTAAATAATAAAAAAATTTAATTTGGGGTTATCTACTTTTTCAAATAATTAATTAATTAATTAATTATAATGAGTTTATAATTAATAAATTAAATACTTATAAAACAATATTTATTAATATTACATAAATATTAAATGTTAATATTAAATAGAATTTATTAAATTATACCTCTTTACTTGTGAATTATAAATAAAGTGTTCATTTATAAATCAAAAAGTGTAATCTATAAAGGTTTTAAAAAATAATAAATAAAGCATAATATGAAATTTTTATATTATGGAAACATATAATATTCTTATAATGATCAATTTCAAATTTTTAAATAAAGGAGACTTATTTGGAAGTCATTTGAACCTAATCAATAAGAATTTTGAAAGTAGATATTATCAATGTTTTAAAGAAGTTTTAAATATGAAATATTTTTAGTGATGTAAATAAATTATTTATTTGATATATAAAATAGTCATAATTCATAGAAATATCATATAATTAATGTGAAATTCCTTAAAATAAATAATACGATGTACTCATATTAAAAAATATAAATTTTTTATATTCAAAATTATATAATTTCCATAGTAAATAAAGCTAAAATTGAAAAATTATTTTATTCAAGTTTTATTTATTTTTTAGAAGTTATTATATCATGTTTAAGTATGTGTTTTTTTAATTTGTTATGCTTATTCAATTATTTGTTATTTATAATTATGAATATTTTATATATGTTAATAAGTGTATGCTTTAGTTTAAATTTGTTAAAGTAATCAATGTAAATTTACCAGTGCTACCTTACATGTTAGGTATGTTATATAAGATTTAGTTTTCATCTACCTTGAACATGGTCTTTATTTGATGTTATCAACCTCAATTTAGTTTCTGAATAGAGTCAATGCATATTAGATTTCCTAGTTATGATGAATTTCATTCGATTCTGAGTAAATTATCCATGAGTAATGGGACATTGGTTTGGACTTACCACTAGCATATAGGATTATGATTTTTTCTAGAAAGTTGGGGTTGGTTATATGTGGGACTGGTCTTAATCATGTGTAGTTTTTCAACATCATATAATTATAATTTTTTTTCTTAAAAAATGATCATGTACCCTATTCCTATGATGCATTTAAATCATTTTTATACATGTTTCTACTTTTTAGGTATATACCAAAAATGGTAGGTTGTATATAGAGTGACACATCAATAGGGATTAAAAATTTTAGTTTTATAAAGGAATTATTTATTCAAAAACGAAAATGTTAGAATAATTCATGCATAAAATAAGTAACAAGAGATGGGCTGGTGAGATTAAATTATATTTAAAAAATGAATTTTAATAGAACTACTAAAATTGAACTTTTTAAGGCCTCAATCGGCTTATTAAGTAGGTCATGCTAAAGTTGGGTGTACTAGATTATATTTTTAATAGAGTAAAAGTAATGATTGTCATTGATTATTCAATGGGTAGGTCATGCTATTGCTGGATTCCCATAGACTATATTGTGTTAGCCATTTCTTTGCATTTGATTAGGGTTTCACTTACCTTAGAATCCATAATGGTTAAAATTATGAAAGAATGGAGTTGGGTTTATACGTAAGATGGATTGGAAAAGGGGTTTTCCACATGACTATCCTAGTTTCATATATGATATTATTGAAAAGTGTTATCTACCAGATATATTCAAGGAATATATATGTGAACAAATTTGTGAAATTAATTATTTAATAAAGATATCATCTCACTAATAAACTTGAATATTTTAAAAGGGGTAATAATTGTAATTGCATCCCATTTAATAAAACTCTATATTAAATGGTAATAAAATAGGATACTCAAATATTAAAATATTTTTTAAACAATAACATCATTATCATCAAACTTAACATTGATATTTATTCTAGGAATTAGAATATTAGTGCAAGAAACTATTTAGACTAGTAACTTAATAATTTTTATTAAGTAAGTAAAAATTCATTGTGTTAGAGAAATATATTCCTGAGAAACCATGTGTTGATGTTATTTGATAAGAAAATCCAGATATTTATAATAAGAATAAAATGGTTTACTAAATTATTCAATGGAACAAGATGAATGATGGCTTAATTAATGTTACTATTCTCATATATACTTGATATTATTGAGTATGTTAATTACTTGGTTATAATAGGAGGGATTATGTTAATTACATAAATTCTAAAACATTATAAACTAATTCATGAAATGTTTTCCTAATATTCTCAACTATTAATAATATACGAACTAGGCATGTGATGTCTAGGTTTGCCTACTATTTATATTTTACAAGGGGAAAAAACATCAAACTAGAAGAAGAAATGTTTTATGGACATTACAATTACATTTACTTAAGTACGTAGTAAACATCATTCAAACCAAATGGTTTTATTAGGAAGGTATGATAATCTTATGAGATGTAATTTATCATGTTACTTGAAGGTTTTTTAAAAAAAATACTTCGTATTTGTTGAAGCAGATCATTTATCATTATTTTTTAGTGTGTTGATAATTAAAAAAATCATTTTTTTATTTACAATTACAATAAATTGTAAAAAAATATTTTATTTTATTGAATCATGAACAAATTATAGAAGAAAAAATTATATTGAATTGTTTTAATCATTATTTATTAAATGTTTGATTATTATTCATTAAAGATAACTTTCTATTCTGAGTTTTTAATATTTTTCAAGGTGTGAAATGACATAAATATAGTAGTGAATGACATATACTCATACTAGATTGACACATATGAAAATTCAATGACACATATATAGAACCTAAATGACTCTTACTTGGGTCAAATGACTTGCAAATAGGTTATATGACCCATATGTAAACCTAAAAAAAGGACTAGTATTCTAAAATGGTAAATATAATAGATAATTCACTCATAAATTGACTCCAATATAAAAATTATTCACATTCTTAGAAAGAAATGAATAATATGAAATATGAAATATAAAATATTTACTCATAGATTTTTTATATTTTATATTTGTTTATTTATAATAATTTATTTATCTATTTAAATTTTTATATTTACATTGTATGTTTAACATAAATATTAATTTCGTAAAAATATAATAAAATGAGACTCCAGGAAACCAACGGAGAGTTATATATATATATTAAATGAATATTATATCATGGAGGTGGCTTCCTGAAAGTCATGAAATGATTATAATGATTTTGAACGATGTTTTAAACATCTTAGAGGTAGTTCATTATTTTTAAATTTATTACATTATAGATACATTAGAAAAGAAGAACTGAAAAAAGGAATTTATTATTTCTATGTGTGGATAAATCTTTATAAATATAGATTTAAAAATCTAGTTCATTTGTTGAGATATACTCAATTTGTGAAAAGTAGAAAAATTAAGTAGTGTCTTCTTTAAAACATGAAACAATACGATTTTGAATTATATAATTTTGAAATATTCTTATCTAGACTTAAATGTGATACATTATATTTATCCTAATCGTATTCATGTTACTTCAATTATTAAATCATTCACTCTTTAACTCTAGTTTCTATGGTGTTATATTCTTTCAATCTATTTATATGTGGGTGGTCTTTTAAAACCCCGAGATTTTGTGACATACTTTTTTCAAATAAATGTAATCCTTTTGATATTTTTCATTACAAACAACATGGAATTTAACTTGGATTACATGAATCAATGAGCGTGTCTTGTGTTATGCGAAACACCAAGTTTAAGAAAAACGTTTCATAATATTAAAATATTATTATATGAAAATTATAATATATGTAGAATACCGGGTATAAATATGATTAACTAAAATTTGAAAATATATGGTTTAAATATAGAAACCCAACACTTTTACAGAAATTATTAGAATATTTTAATCATTATTATCCATCAAAAACAATCCATGGATCGAATGGTGTAGTGTCTTTGGAATACTAGGACCCTAATTAGAAAATATGTAATAAGAATAAAAACAAGTTTTTGTTAAAATAAATAATGAGATATTGTCCCCTTTTTAATATACTAAATCTATATAGTACAACCTTGGGAATACAAAGACAAAAGCGGTGAGCCAAAAATCCCATTAAGGAAATAGACATGGGATTGAAGTAAAGCACATGAATTATAATACATGACATGATAACATAAAAGGAATGGATAATGAATAATCATATGGAATAATAACATATACAAATGTAATAAAATCATCATGGAAACATATAAATTTGAAACAATATATAACATGAAATAAACATTGATCAAGGCTAACTTCCAAGACTATATCACATAGTGGTCAGAGTACCATAATGGATTATGTTTTCTCCCTAATCCCAAAAATAATGTTTTATGAGACTAAAAATTACTTAATACATTGGAGTGGAATCTAAGAAAACCCATAATAACATGTTCAAGAATATGTGTTCTATATAAATAATCCAACAAAAGAAATAAACATGAGGGTCACCCAAAGAAATAAATGAGTGTCATAATCATGTCATAAGCATAACCGAAGGGAGTATAACAATGGTATCCAATAAATAAGGGATTAAAATAATTATTATAAATTAATAAAAGAAAAAATAATAATATATCATGAATAATGGTGTACAAATAAATTGAAAATGGAAGGATAGTGGATAGGTAAATTTATAAATATGTCACTTAAGCATAGATTTAGGGAAAAGAATAAAGTGCCTTTAAAGATTATAAAGGTATAATTATTTCCATAAAACTAAAATTGAACTATAAATTATTTTAATGAAAATTTTTGGTATTTTTAAAAAATATTGGATTCTTAAAAAATATTAGGGAGTTTACATGAAAATGGTTAAGAAACAGAGAAGTTCCTGTTAATTGGGTTTGATTTTTATGATGAACTGTGAAGGAAACCTTTTAACACATGTAATTACCCAAATAATAATGATGAATGGAGATACATAAATTTGTTTGTTAAATATAAATAGAATATAGTAGAATTATATAATAATTATTAATATATAAATTCAGGCAAAGAGATAGAAATCTTACCCTAAAGGAAATGTGGTGGTTCTGAGAGATCCCCTACCTTATGTCCGACAAGGTTCTGCTCTTGTACTTAATGTCCTAGATAAAAAAATTAGATTAATTAATTTCATAATTAAGAACCAATTTGAAATTTATTTTATTTATTATAATTTTATTAAGTTCATTTATGGAAATTTTGATGAGGTATATGGTTCAATTTCATCATCTAGAGAGTGTTTATTTTTGGTTTTATGGTCTGTTTAATTGTATATAATTATGCAATTTCTTCTTGAATACCAATAAAACATTAGAAGTGGAATGATGTGGTATTAATTAAAATAAATAATTTTAAATGGTTACATATATAATTTTTTTTCTTTAATGAGGATTATTCAGTTGATAAAAAATTAATGAAAATTGTTTAGTTTATTTTGGTGGTTTTTCTGACCATTACGAACTAGTTTAGTTTTATTTAATTTAATGTTTTTATATTAGTTATAGAAAATTTAATATGTTATTATATAATTAATATAATATTATATAACCTTAATAATAGTTTTATGATCATCCTTGAAGGTGTTAATGAAAAATAAAAACTCATTACCCACTGAGACGGTTAATCGCTATAATTTGGACAATGGTTTCGTTTCTTTGAATGAGAGATGAGAAAAGTGGTGGATAGAAAGTATTACATTATAAATATATCATTCTAGTAAATAAATGATACTATATTTATTATTACTTGATTTTTTATTTATGTGAGAATAAGGTAGAAGAAGAAAATAAATTGTGAGAGGTGGTTTATGAACGTTTTCTCTTGAATATCACATCCTTGAAGGATCCATTAAAGAAATTGAAATTAATCTTTCAGTGGGAACAATACCTCTTGAATGTGTCTAGATAGTTGGATAATATAATTTTTTAGAGTATGGAAAATATATAACTATTATGGTTTGAAATGTAATGAATGAAGGGGTTCCCTTTTATAATTAAGGCGAGGGTCACTTTTGGAATTACTTAAAATATTAAAATATAATGGGACTATTCTAGAGACAAAAGCTTCCAAATAACCTCTAAATGTATAGTTAATGAAATTTTATTCCATATATTATTTCATTTATCCTTATTTAATATTGTTATGTATTTTAAATAATTTAATATTATATTGTATTCATGACAAATCATTATTGTCAAATTTGATACCATTCATTACTATGACTATCAAAATATAAAAAAGGTTAATATTAGAAATAATATTTAATTATCTCAAATAAATATCATGTTCATATATAGATTTCTTTTAGCCTCATAATTATCACAAATTATATTTATTTTAAAATTTTTAATATAAATTATTTGATTTCTCAATTAAAGTAAAAACTACAACATCATTATTATGTAAAAAATTCAGGGAATTATTTCTTACCAGAAAAATAAAAATTAATTCCATGAAGACTATTAATATTTTATCTTTTAAAATAATAAATATGGTATAAAATATCTTCTAGAATAAGAAATGTTAAAAATTTTATACTTATTAAAAACCATAGTGTGATAAGTTTGACTTTATTTTAAATAATATACTCTAAGGTCATAAAATCAACTAAGTGGCTCCAAAAGGTCCTAAATTTGACCCCTGAATGATTATGGTCAAAAAATACTAATAAAATAATATGTATTCAATTTTTTTATTAATTTAATGATTCATATAATTTTAATTAATATTTTTATTGATTTTTCTTCTATGTGAACAAGCACTGTGTTTGTGATGCAGAAGCATTAAAGTTAATTATATATTATATATATATAAAAATTAAAAATAAATTAATATCATGAAACTAAATTAAATAATCTAAGTATAATCCTTTATATTTGTTTATTATGTATATTTACTGATATCTAAGTAAAAAAACATATTTAATTTGTTAATTTGACTTTTTTATCATTTTGAAAATATTACATAAGGATTTGGATAAGATTCATGTTATATTAGTCAGAAATTACAAACTATAAGTTACAATCATAATTTATGAATGATATTTAAAAATATTGTCATTAAAATACTTATTACCTATTGATTAATATCAATAAGGCTATGAATTTAACTTTCTCAATTATATGCAGGCACTGCTTCGACACTAAAACATTTTTTATATTTATCATTAAATAATATATAATTCACATGTTATAAATTATTTTTGTATGATTTTTCATTTATATTATCATAAATGAGTCATTAAACATGTTTAGTAAATTTTTATATAACATTTAAATTTAAATGACATCACAAAATATATTTTATTTTAAAAAATATTTTTTTACTATTCATAATAAAATTACACTTTCAAAAAAATTTCATAATTTCTCTATAGGATAATTTTGGTAAGATTATTTCCAAAATGAATTTAATTTTATAAAATAAATTTTATAAATGTGTTAATAATTATTTGTGCAAATTTTCTCATAGAAAACAATAAAAGTCTCTTTTTGATTAAAACATATTTTAAAAGAATAAAATGACTTAAAAAAACGTTTTCTTTCCTAAGAATTAATAAATATATTTCATAATATGGTTATTAATATTCAAACACTCTAATTCATAATCAAGGTTATAATTGTTTTTTACTATTTTAATATTATATCATTCTTCATTTAAACTCGTGGTTGCATGCAACACAAGCTACAAAATAAAGCAAATTATTTAAAGAGAACTATTTCTAAAAAATATCAGGGTGTTATATTATTACCCCTTATGAAATTTCTCCCTAAAAATTTAATTTTACATGATATGGTGAAAACTATATAGATATTGAATAATTATCTAATAAGTATGTAAAAAATGAAACAATGAACATTGAATAATAAACCTCTAAATTAAAAGTATATTCTAACTTGTGATTCCATAAGTTTCAACGTAGGTTATCCATGGGGATATAATTATCTATAAGATTCTTACTAACATTTTTATTCATATTCCCAAAAAATAACTAGACCATTATCTTATACTAACTATTGAAATACAATCCTTTTAAATATATTATTACATGATTTTAGGCATAATTATCCATTAAATACAAACCAAGGAATGAAAAGTCTGGTGTATTTGGAAGAGCGGGTACATAAATAGAAATCGTGAAACTAAAAAAAACATCTTTCATAAATCCACATAATTATATCATATCCCATTTTTATTTCCTAAATCTATATAGGATAACCTAAGGAATACATAAACAAAATTTGTGAGAAAAAAAATCACAGTAATGGAATAAAAATGGGATTGAATCATAACACTTGAGTTAGAATCCATGAAATTATAACATATAATGCATGGATTAGAAATAAAAATATGGAATTATAAAATAGATAACATGTGATCATATTATCATGGAAATATATGAATGTTTTAGAAACTTATAACATGACATAAACGCGATTCAATGCTAACTGCCAAGACTATATCACATAGTGGACAAAGTCCCATAACGAATTTGGTTTACTCCCTATTCCCATACATAACATATCATGATACTAAAACTTTACCAAATGAATTTGAAAACAATCTAGATACTTCCATTATAACATATTCATGCATATGTTCTCCACATAAAAAATCAATCATAAGGAATAAACATAAGGGTTACTAAAGGAAAGAAATGGGTGTCATATAATAGAATAGACATAACTGAAGGGTGTATATCAATCATATCCTTGAAAGAAAGAGTTTAAATCATTCATAGTCATTAATAAAAGAAATAAACCAATAGATCACGAATAATTATGTCAAACTAAATTGAAACCAAGGAAGATATTGTCTGAGAATCTTTTTAAATATTTCACTTAAGCAATGATTTAGAGAAAATTAAAAAGTTCCATTAAAGAGGATAAAGGTATAATTATTTATATGAAACAAGAATTGAACTAAATTTTTTTTCATGAAAATTTTATTAATTTTATAAAAATATTTTTGTCTTAAAATAGTTTATTGTGTACACTTAAAATGGGCAGGACACAAATAAATTCCCGGTAATTTGGTTTTCATTTCAATAGGAACTGAGATGGGAGCCTTTTAAAACATAAAATTATTCATGAAAGAAATATTAATTGATAAATATAGATATTTTTTGTAAATATGTATATATAATTTAGTATAATTATATAACAATAATTAAAATCTAAATCGAGGTAGAGAGAGAAAGTGTATCCCAAGGAAAATATGGAGGTTTGGAGAGATCTCTCACCTTATATCCGAAAGCATTTTGAAACTGTACTTAATTTATAATATAATAAAATTAGATTCATTAATTTATTAATTCACAACATATAACAAATTCATTTTATTTACTATAATTTTATTAGATTCATTTATTTATATTTTGATTAGTTAAAGGTTCAATTTCATCATTTTAGGAGTGTGTGTTTCATGGTTTTATGGTTGGTTGACTTGTGTATAATTATGTATGTTCATGTTATATGGAAATATAAATCCATAAGTTAAATTTAATGGTATTAATGCACTTTCATAATTTAAAATGTTTTCCTATATCATTTTTTTACACGAGGATGATTAATTTGGTAAAACATTAATGATAAATGTTTAGTGTATTTTGTCGATTTTTTTGACCATCATGAACTAGTTAGGATTTCTTTAATATGATTCTTATATATTAGTAAAAAATGTAATAAGTTATAATATAAATATTAAATTCTTATTTAACCACACTAATAGATTTATGACTAGCCTTGAATGTGGTAATGAAAAATAAAAACTCATTATCCACAGAGATGGTTAATCACCACAATTCGGACAATGGTTTCCTTTCATTGAATAACAAAATATGAAAAAAGTCGTGGATATAAAATATAAAATTATAAATATAAAATTAAATCATATACATTATACTAGAGTAATTATTACTTGATAGATGAATGATGTGAGGATAAGGTAGAAGAAAAATAGAAATTAAGAGATAAATTTTAAGGAAGTTACCTCCTTGAAGGATTCCTTAATAAACCTAGAATTAGTTTTTTTGTGAGACCCAAACCTCATGAATATCTAAAGGAAAATGTAGAATAGAATTTTGTATATATTTTTTTAACTATAAGGATGAATATGGTTAAATGAAGTGAAGGAAGGGGTTCCATTTTATAATTGGGGTGAGGGTCACATTTGGAAGTACATAAAAATTAAAATATAGTACCACTATTTTTTATCCAAAAGATTACAAATAACCTCTAAATGTAGAGAGGATGTCATTTTAGAGCATATATTATCATCTTTTTCGTTATTTAATATATATATATTTATATATATTATAATAATTTAACAATATTATATATTCATGAAATATCATTATTGTCAAATTTAATATCATTCAATACAATGAGTTTAAAAACATCAAGACAAAGAATAAAATAAAAAAAAGTTTATTATATCCTATAAATATCATGGAAATCTATGTAATTTTTGGATCAACCAATTTATTTGAAAATTATATTTATTTTAATATTTTTAAATTCGTTTATTTTATTCTTCCATTATTTTAATAATTACTACACCAATTGTTTGTAAGAATTTAAAGTAATTATTTATTCCACAAAAATTAAAAAAAAATTACATTAAGAAAATAAATATTTTATATTTAAAAATAATATTTAGGGTCAAACATATCATATATAATATCATATATTAAAAAATTTATACTTAATAAAAACCATAAAGTGAGAAGTTTGACTTCAATTAAATAAAACACAATAAGGGAATTAATGTCAACTAAGAAGATCCAAAAGGCCCTAAATTCGAACCATGGATGATTATAATTGACATTTTTTCATCCCATAGTATTTTTTCAATTTTTTTTCATTTAAGGGATCTTATAATTTTATGTATAATCATTTTATAGATTTTTATTCTACTTGCACAAGCATGATGTTAGCATTTCATAAGCATTAAAGTTAATTATTTCATATAAAAAAAATAAAAAAAATTTCTATCATAAAAATAAATAAATTAGGATAAGTATAATCATTAAATTAATTAATTATGAATATGTACTTATTTCCATGTCGAGAAAACATATTTAATTTGTTAATTTGACTTTTCTAGTCTTAAGAAAGTTCTACTATTGTGAAAGCTGTTAGAAAGTGTAACACCCCAAGATTTTATGAAAAATATTCTTTTAATTTCATTAATGTTTTGTGTTGTATGCTACACCAAGATTACCTTGCGCTATACGCAACACCGTATTAGCTTGCAGTATACGCAACACTATTCTTGAATTGTGTTACACACAATTTTGATAATAGTTATTCTTCGCAACATTGAGTATATATATATATATATTCAATGTAAAAATGAAATATTATTAGATTATGATATACGAAACAATGAAGGATTCTTGCATAGCACGCAACCCTGACTTGCCTTGTATTACACGCAATCGTGACCTTCCTCGATAGCGTGTGTTGTACGCAATACCGGGTTTTACTAAACAACGATATATTATTATAATATTATTATGAACTAGCCGTTTTGAATAGTATTAACTAAAATTTTAATCTTATAACATTATTATTCGTCTTACACATTTTCTAAAACATGGTATAAGAACAAAATAAATTTTTTGGGAAAAATAAGTATTTTTAAAAAAATGCAGTTTTGCCACCTTTTGATGGCACACCCACTTTAAATCTATATTTTGACATGTTTATATGTTCAATTTGAAAAAATGAAATTCTTCTTCTGAATCAGGATATAAAAATATACATTAGATAAAGTTTTGATATTTTTCCGAAAACTTTCATATTTTAATGAATAGTAAAAACACGCTATATTTTAATTAAAAACAACTTTTTTCATCGTAATATCTTATGTGGTTAAATTATAATATTGAATGGTTTTAAAGTATAAATAGAATATATTTTTACCGTTTAATATAATTTATGTCATTATCATTGATTTTACCTTGAATTCGTAGGTTAAATCAATTCAATCTTTTGCAATGTTTTAAAGAAAAACTCGTTTTCTTTCGACAACAGGATTAATTTTAATTTAATTTCTGAATATTTTGTGTATTGAATTTGGAAAAAATGATTCCATATTTGGAATCAGTGGGTCCAAATTATGTTAATAAGCTACTTTTTATTTTTGGGCATTGTGAATAGTAAGTACGGTAAATTTTATTTACTACAGTTAAAGGTAAATCGGGTAATTAAGGGTAAATATAAGATTATAAAATTACCCTAACACTTGTAAAAATCCTATTGGATGACTAAAAGTCGACCAATATCACCTAAGGGTCGGATTAGATTCATTTAATGGACTTTTGTCCATGAAAATAATTTAATTATTATTAAAACCAAAGAATGTGACAACATGTCACTTTCTTAAATCTTATAAGTATAATAATTTTAATTTAGTTAAAAACATCATGAAACTTCGAACATGAATAGTATCCAAAAATATAATACAATTATATACATCATAGGAATTTATTTAGAATTTTTAGGGACTAAATAATTATCATTTATTATGACACAAAGATGATGCGGTAATTGTCTTATTAATGAAATATTGACATAATTTATGTTATAAATGCCCAAATAAATGTAATTTGATACTTTTTATAACGTACACTAATTTTATAGGTTAATATGACATGTTATTGTTGATCTAAGTAACTTGTTTTGAACTTATCATTCTGTTATAAATTTCATAAAAATCATGTACCAAATAGTGTCAAAATTGACATAAATTAGTTTTTTAAAAAAATATTTTATTATTAATTGTTATTTTATTCCTAAAAATCTAAGGTTCGGCCAAATGACTTAGATAAAGTTATATATATTAATAATAAACAACTTGGGGTTTTTTTGTCTTGATATAGTAAGTTTATTAACCATATAGTGTAAGAAAACAAAAAGACACGGTAAAAGTTAAATTATTTATCTTAGAGTTAAATCTAATTGATAAGGTTAAAATAATAAAAAAAACTTGTCTAAATACTATTGGATGAGAGGATTTCGACCCATACCCACTTTAGCTTTGAAATAAGACCCTTTGGAACCATTATAAACCGAATTTGACCTTAATATAAAATAATATTTTGAGATTTTCCTAAGTTGCCCCTCTCCTCCCTTATAAAAGGGCACCTCCTCCCTCTCCTCCTCACACCAATTTGAGCATTCAATCTCGGCCAACCCTGGCCAAAATATCTTCTACACTTCCCTAGTATCATCCTAGATGTCCTCGTCTTCTTCAAAGACCATCCTTAGTTCTTTAAGTGGAGGTTAAGTGAAGGCGCGTCAAAAAGAGGTAATATCCATTACCGATCTTTTTCAATTTCCTTCTTCTTCAACTTATTCTTCATTAGTTGATTCATGATAAAGTAATAACATCAGTATTTATTATATACTGATATGTTATTATAAATATGAAACAGCTCTAATTAACCTTCTATCCATCCTACGGAAAAAGGAAATCACCGCGCGTGCGTACGTACGGAATACCATCTCCACGCCTTGGTGTAATCTATTTTTTGCCACCACCTTAATTGGATGGGTATAATGGTGTAATGAGTAACTATATATGATTATTATAAAGTGATATTGATACTGAAATAGTATACATACACTTAAACACAATTCCACGACCATGGGAATGATATCATCGCTCGTGCGTACGTACGGACTACCGTCTCCACGACGTAATGAGATTCATTCTCCACATTAACCATTCATGAATGATTATAAAGTATATATAATGAATAATAATGAAATATATGACATGTTAAATCTACTGGATTTATGTATATATATATATGTCATCTACTTACTTCCATTCAAGACAATAAGGAAAGGAAAACAACGTTCATGCGTACGTACGGACTACCGTCTCCATGAACAGTGTGTTTCATTTCATTTATCTATCTATTATATATATATATACTGAATATATATGATATATAAATCATGTTTTATATTCTTGAAGTATGTAAATCATGATATAAGTAATAATAATTTCAAGAACAACAAGTCCAAACACCTACGATAAATGAAACGATTTTACCCAAAACGCTTCTTTAACATGGAATTTACAAAAGAACGGGTAATATAAAGTCATAAGTGAACCATATATGATATCATAACAATGAATATGTTTCTGTAATAAGATAATGACATTATTTAAATCATTATACAGGAGTTTCGGATACATACAAATCATATCGGACATAAGGAAAGGGAAATATCACAATCTCATTTTTATCCGAGATTGATTATACTTTGGTATTTACTAGGGTTATTTCTATCATCCATGTCCATGTTTTATAAAAGGGTTTTCATGTATGTTTAAAGTCCTTTTTACCCATTTTGACTTTTACCACATGGTATGTAAGGAATCTTTCTTTTGTTTATGTTACGAGGTATTTTTTGACTTTTCCGACAAAAGTACGAGGAGAATGTTATTTTTAACTTATACGGCGTGAAAAGATTTTTACAGTTTCATAACGCCTCATTTTAAAGAAGCTTACTCTACAAAATTTCATGATTATTTTCAACAAAACCCTTTTATTTTAAAATTTCATGTAATTTTGTGAAAAGAAAATGATTTTAAAGAAGAAAGGATATTTTCCTCAAGAATTCATTTCAAGTGTTCTGCCAAAACTATTTTTCATCTTAGATGATATTATTTCATATGTGTATATTTCAAGTAATATGTCTCTATGATTTAAATGGTTTCAATTTTCTTATGATGAAATGATATCAAACTTTTATGGATTATGTTATGATGGCATGATGTTTAAGAATCCCATTTTTATTACATGGGTTATGCAATGATGTATGATTTATGATTTTGTGGAAAACATAAGAATGGTATCATTATGAGATGGGTGGGACCTATATCTCCCTCCAATGCATTGGGTAAATACTTTATATCTCATGAGATAGACATGGCTAGAACGATAGGTTATACCGGTTCAGTGAAACAGGACTAAAACGAGGAGTGAACTCGGTTCAGAAAGGGACTTTGTCCACTAAGATAGTCTTGGAAATGAGTCTTGACTAATAAGAAATGATTCTCTATGATTATGTGTGTATGACACAAAGTTTCATGTTTTAAGTTATGATTATTGGGATTTCATTTCACTACTATGATTTATCCCATGTTATTAAATTATGATCTCTTTTGCAAGTTAAGATTTCCAAAAGATATGTTCTTATGAATATGATGTGATTGATATTTTTTTTACCATTACTGAGAATTTGAGCTCACCCTTTTATGTTCTCTTTTCCCCAGGATATAAAGAAAGGTTTTAGGTAAGAAAAAAAGGGAAGATCTTTATGGGAGATGTTGAAGATCTGTCACCACGATTAGAAGATTTTATTCCGAGTTTCCAAAGACACTAAACTATTACGGTCCTTGTGTGTGTGTTTTTGTAATGTACTAAGTATTCCGCAAAAGTAATGTAATGTCCATGTACGTTAAGATTCGAGTCTCTACAGAAAGAATCAGATTCACCTTGCCTAGAAACTTACCTTGAAATGTATCAAATGCCTTGACATTCTTTCCTCCAAGAGCTTTATAATCACACATGTCTACCGTGAAGCCAACTCTCTTGCTGACAAACTTTCAAATAAAGGTATTTCTGAATCCTTTGGAGTGCATTTGACCACAATTGATGAGGATTTTCTCAGTTTACTTAATAGAGAAAAATGTAAAATTCCATCCTTCACACTCTTGTAATTTTCCTTATTTATTTGAGATTTTATTAAAAAAAAGTCTTAAGAAATCATTGCCCAAGTTTTTTAATTGTAATGGCCCGGACCTCTCCGGTCCATTCTCTTGTGGAAATGTGGTGTTAGAGGAGTCCCAGGGGATCGAGGCGGCTTGGAGGTGCGTTTGGGTGGCCTTTTTAAAGAAAACTGGAAGTCCTATAGCTTTCACACGGTTGGTGCATGGTTTGTTAAACCGTGCGGCCAAGCCGTGCGTAGCTAGACTTGATGGCAGTAGAGACCGCACGGGAGGTGCACGGTTTGTCTAAACCGTGCCGCCAAACCGTGTGAGCTGAGTGGCTAAGGCAGTGGTGATCGCACGGTTAGTGCACGATTTGTCTAACCGTGCGACTAGGCCATGCGGGCACTTAAAGTCAGATCCTAAATTTTAGGATCTTGACCGTTTAGCCTTTATCTTGCTCGTTTAAGCCCCTAATTGGCCATAAATCGGTATTACCTTTCCTTGGAGATAGAAGAACCCCTCCCAAGCGTTTTGGAGGTGATCCAGAGTATTCTCTTGGTGAATCGAAGCCAGATTGTTGAGGTATGTTGCCATTATTCCTCGTTCTCATTGGTTTCTTAGATCTATATAGATATAATCCATCTCTTCTCTTGGTGTCTTAGATCTACGCCCTTTATGGGTAGATCTATGTGTGTGTATGTTGTTGTGATGAGTCTTGGTCTTGATGTTTCTAGGAGGATAAATCTAAGGCAGGGATTCAAAGAATAAACTCGGGTTCCTTGAGCGTTCTTCGACCGTGGTGGTTTTTGTTAATAACCCTTGAGGTAGGGGATTAGTTCTTCTATCTAATTTTTGTGTGCAATCGTAGAGTTAACATGATCTAGCCATTTGGATAACAATAAAATTGACCTAATTAAATACTTGAACTAGATTAAAATAATTTGTTTGATCGCTTGTGTTGCTTTGTACCGTGATAAAGGTTTGCCTCTTGATTTTCTAGATAGTGTGATATCTATGCCTTTCCTGTTAGCATGTTGATCTAGATGAATTGATAAAGAATGTAAATCTGGAATTAATTGATAATTAATTGGATAAATATAAAGAGGCATGTGAACGAATCTGGTTGTTGTTTTTGGTGCTTGTTGTTTGAAGGCGTCTCCAGTTAATTGTTTAATTAAATTGTGACAGCTATGATAGATTTTTGGTTAGGTTTCCCGTAGTTGGAACATACAAATAATGACATGGTTAATTCAAGAGGGATTAAAGAACTTGTTATTGATAAATAATAATTATTGATAGGGTTCTGAGTTACCCTATTTCTTGTAAGGCCGAATGTCTTGTGATTTAGAGCCATGAGTGCTCATTATGTATGAAGGTTGGATGCCTTGTTATAGGGACAAGAGCCCATTTGATGTGATGTTTGATTTCCTGTTGCTTGTCAGTGATGTGACCTTAGAGGGGTGTTGTGATATGTGGAGGCATAGAGGCCTGTGGTTGTGGCAACAAATGATGCCTAGAGTAGCGAGATGCATCGGTTTATGCATGTGGGTGTCGGGGAGGAAACCAGGGTTGATGGTATGGGGTGGATGTGTTGGATGAATGTTTGGTGGTTTGATTGGTTGTTTATCTACTTTAATTTTCCCCACTGCTCAAGATAGCGGGTTTCTCTTACCCTTCTTCTGAAATATGCGAAGACACGGGGGGTATGCCACGTGCTTCCCGTGTTTAGCCTCTCAAGGGAGAATGGGTCTATGCTCTTGCTATAAGCGGCAAAGACTCGACAGGTAGTATATGTACTCACCGTGTTGATCCCCCTTCTGTTTAGTAGCATATGATGCTTTTCTAGAATGCCTGGGAACATGGGAGAGTAATTCTATAATGGAAGATTGATTAAATGGTGATAATCCATGGGGATGGAGATGCTGGAATTTAATGGTGATGTTGCAACTTTTAAAAGAATGGTTGATATTGAATGTGATGCCAATGAAGTTTAATGTGGTTTTTTTCATGGTTAATTAATGTGCAAAGAGTTAATTAACGTAAAGTGGAACTGTTGAAAAATGGAATGAAGTAATCTAATGAAGTTCTTTAATTGGTTGTGTGCTTATAGGATACATAGTTTTAAAAATAGCATCCCAGAGTCCGAGAGACGTTAGCTGCAGGTGAGACTAAGACTAGGTTATGACCATAGTGTTGTTGTGAGTTATATATTATGTAATTTTTTTGTTTCTATATGCTACTCCACCCTGTCAGTGAGGGAAACTGACACCCCGGGGATTCTGAGCCCTGGGGGGGTGTTTTCCCCAACATTTTAGTGGGAGGATGAATGGCTGACTACCCCATTTGACCCCACTCTCTTCTCTTGGTAGATACTTGTACTGGTAGTCACAGTGGTTAGTTTTCCCGTATATGTGTGTAGAGGGCTGTAATGTCTTTTGGTTATTCACACACATATATTCTGGATATAGTATCATATGGACTATTATAGGTGTAGCGTGTATAGGCTGTGATGGATTGAGGATTCTTACTCGGTGTATGGGCTATAATGGCTTGAGGTTTAATACCCGACGTATGATACACGTTATGCGAGCTTTGGTGGCTCCCAGAAACTACCTGTTTACTTTTGGTTGTGAGGATGGTGTGATTCTTCACCCGGGTGTTTGTGGGAAAGCCTTTTTAGTGCACGTGGTGCAGATTGTGAAGCTTAGTGCAAGTTTATACGGGCAAGCCTTTAGAGAGAGATGCACAGGGCGTATGTCATTGGGGAAAATTGGAAAACCCTTGGGGAAGTAGTAGTAGGGTACCCTTGATGTTCTTTAATATATGATATATTCTTGTATGCGTTACTTGGTGAGAGTAGCCATGGTGAGGTTGGGAACTTAGTATACCTGTTTAGGTGACAAGTTAGTTTCACTTGTGGTTCACTGTGCTTTAGCATGCTTTCTTTACTTTTTTCACGAGAGACTTCGGGGAGGATCCTACTTAGTATACTGTTATACTCACCCCATGATTATATATAAACTGTTTTTCAGGTCTCTTGGAGCAGGTTGGAGATCAAGCTGGTTACTACTAGCTTGTGGTTGGAGGAGCTGTTCGGGCTTGTGGTCGCTGCTGTTTTACTTATTTTGGGTACTTGTAGTTTTCTCTTTCAGCTGTAGTACTTTTGCATGACATTGCATATTTACACTTGGGTTTTATTTTATATTTAATTTCTGAGTTGGAGTTGGTTGGTGTCTATTCTATCTCTCTCTTCCGCAGGTGTTCTCTTAGAGGGTAATGCCTCCCATCTGTGTGTTTATTATACCCTCGGTGCTAGTTGCCAACCCGGGGCCTACTATAGGCGGGACTCGGGGGTCATTATCTCCCTTTTCATATTACCAGCCCAGGAGAGTTACACTTCGTGGGGAGGGGGTCGTGAAATGAATAATATTCTTATTATGTAAGAAAAAAATAGAAAATATTAGTAAAAATTATAATTTATTAACTATATTTAAAAAACAACTATGAAAATAATTTTTACCTTTTAATTAATATCCACAAGTCAACGAATTTGACTTTTTCAATGTTGTGCTCATTCTAAGTTGGCATTGAAAATAATTCTTAAATTTATCATGAAATTATTTATTATTTATATGTATTGAATTATTATTTTAGTTTATTTTTTTATTTTATATTATATTAATCTTCTCATATTTTTAATAAATTTTTATATCTTACTAATGTTTTGAAGATATCACAATATATATTGTATTTTAAATTTTTTTTTTCATAAAAAGTTTAATTTTTTTAGAAAATTATAAAAATTTCACCATATTTTAATTCTGCTTTGATGATATAAGAAATTAATTTAATTTTATCAAATAAATTTTATAAAATGTTAAAAATTATTTATAATTATTTTCCCAAATAAATGAATAAAATTCAATTTTTGTTTAAAACTTATTTTGAAGAATATAATCAATTTACACAACATTAAGTGTCTATTTCCTAATAATTGGTATATATATTTCATAATATGTTCATTATTATTCATACATTTTAATTCAGTAGCTGGTTTATAATAGCCATGTTTGTTTGTAAATATTATATCATAGTCTTTTTAAACTCAGTGTTGCATGGAACAAAAGATACCCAAGAAATAAAATTATTTAAAGAGAAATATTTCATAAAAATATAATGGTGTTAAATTACACATGTATTTAAACTTAATTCTTTGGTGAAAAATTAATTATCAATTAATATAAAAACATTTGAAAATAAATGATCTTTTTTTCGAAAAATCTCTTTTTATGCACATAAACACATTATAACTCAACAAATTAAAAAAATAACCTTTCGAGGGTGATTTTTAATGAAATTAAAATATTATATATTCAATAAAATTCTTATCATTCATCTTATGTATTTTATAGAAATGGGATAAGAATGAAAACAATTTTATGATTGAAAATTGTATTTTTCTAAAATAATGTTTAGTCACCGTTTACACACTTATTTTAAAATTAATTTTTACAACTTTTAAAAATTTTATTTTAAAAATTAATATCAATTTTTTAAATCCTAATGTTAAATTTTTATTGGACCTAATTTTTGATAATTATCTGAGAAGGTAAATTTTCAATGAATATTGGAAAATACTAATTTTTATAAAGAATTATGATTTCTTTTAAATAATTTTAAAAATTTAAAACTGTTTTCATATGGTTTTAAAAGTAAAATTAGATCCATTATATATATATTAATCTAATTTAGGCCAATATAATGAATTTTATATTTAATTTTGATATGAAAAATTTTCATACTCTTGAATATTTTCGCTTTGGAAAATAGCTTTCTCATTATATATGCATAATTAATTTTAAATTATTTTTATAGTTATTTTATTTGAATTTTGAAAATTGGATTAATTATTTGGAATAATAATTATTTATATTATATAATAAGTTCAACATAATGTTTTTCTTTAATTAATAGTAAAAATAGTTAAAATTATTTACCATAGTTTGGGAACAAATTTGTTTATAGGGGGTAAAACTAATGAGATAAGGATTAGAAATGACACAAAATGTTCCCAAGACCAATTTTATATAATTAATTAAACCTTAACTATTATAATTTCAATAATTTACCATTTTAAAAGTTATTCAATTTGATGAACATGGGCACACCTTTTAATAAATTACAACTATGCCACTCATCTCAATTAGAAAATGCCACCAAGTCTCTTCTTCTCTTCACACATACAAAGCCCATTGATTTAATCAATAACTTGAAAATTCACTTCATTAATTCCATTATATCATTCTATATGCCTTACATTGTTCATAAATCCAACCTATGAATCCTTTTAGGGAAAACTAAAAGAAGTTTTCTGAAGAAGAGGTAACATCCCAAACCAAACATTTTATTTTATTTATTTGTATGCCTATTTATATTAGTATTAAAACATGATTATATAATAAAATAATTATACTAAACATAATGATATTTTATTATGTTAATAAAATAACCTAAATTCTTCTCCACTTTAATCAAATGGGTTATGATATCATTCTTCACGTGAAAGGAGGACTTCCACCTCGCAAACCGATGTTATTCATTTTTTCCATTACCACATACCATAACTGGAGATAATTTTGGGTTAAATTTTTTATATGTGATATATATAACATTAATTAACTTATTTAATTATTCTACCACATATACTCTATTAATTTCCATTCTCTAGGAATATGATAACATCACTCATGTGTACGAGGAACTACCACCTCTTGAAGCTATGTTATTCATTCACACTTTAAATGAAAGGTAATAGGGATGTCTTTAATGAATATATATGGTGTATATGAGATAAATATGATTATATAATAGTAATATATTATTTACTTTTATTTCACTTCATCCGTCAAGAAAATGGATACAACATTCATGTGTACTTATGGCCAACCGTCTCTATGAACGTTGTATTTAATTTTCTATCTCTAATTTTTATGGATTAATATAAATAAATAAATAATGAATATATATGATATTTATATATTTTTTATTTTTTTTTTGATAATATGGAATGACGAACTATTTAATTTGAACAAAAAAATAACACTTCAAAACATACAAGATAACAATATTTATTTCCCGAAATGTGACGTTACCATGGAATTGTTAATAAAAGGGTCCTAAAAGTTCTTAAGTAAATTTTATCAGGTATGATATATATAATTATTTCTATTTAATATATTAATAATTAATTAATATTTATTATACCATTGAATTTAATGAGTATGAAGAAAGTTGATAATTAAGGTAAGGGATTTACGCCTCACTTTTTACTTTTGTAAGACACATGCCATATTCACCACATATTTCCTTTATGTGGTGTGTATAATTCTAATGAATTGATTTTATTATTATTTTACTAAAAAATATTAGGATTTACGTATCCATTTTAGAATTTATATTTCTTGGGATTTACAATTCAAAATCTACCAAAGCGGTATGTGATTTTTGTCTCGATTTTGCCTCATTGTATCATATGTTACAGTTTTCACCAATATTATTTAATGAGTTGTACAAAAAAATTGACATCTAACATCATGAATTTATTTATTATCATGATATATAAAGTTTCATTTAATTTTACTCCTTCGTTATTCTTACGATTCAATATTACTAAAGTAGTGAGGGTTTTATGTTATAATCTCATCGTTTATGGGGCTTATTCATGATTATACTCTAAAAAATAAAATTTATGATATATAAATGAAGGAAGTTGTATATTTTATTATCCTATGGTTTTTTCAAAATAATAAATATTTTCTTCATTTTATTTTCCTTATGTACTCAATAGTTCAAAAGAATTTTCTTATGGAAAATCATATTTATTTCTCTCATTGGTTGAAACCCCTTATTATTCCAAAACCATGTTTTTGAAAAATTATTTCAAATTTTTTTTAACATTAGTCAAGTGATTTATTAATGTATTTTATACCTATTTTTGACTTTTTAATTTTTTTCAAAGGAGTCTTATTATCATTTTATAAACAATGTCGGTTTGGATTTTATAAAAAATCTAAAAGGAAACATTTTTTTATTGTGTACACTATGAACATAATTTTCCACCATCGTGAACATTATTTTATTTGATGTTTACATTGTAGGTTTCTATGAGTATTTTCCATGAAATTATTTTCTATTTTTTAAAAAAGTGATTTGCAATTCTGAAAATGTGTTTTCCTCATGAAATGATTTAAATTAGTTTTTTATATTCCTTTATAAGTTTTCAGGGTCATTTTCAAAAATAAAAATAATTTCAATCATATTTCATTATTTTTTTAAAAAATTTATTTTCAAAGAAAATTTATTTCCATTCAGAAATATTACAAGTGTATTTTCAAAATCATTTTCCATCTAATATTGAATTCTTTGATGTTACTTTTTATTTATTTGGGATAACATCCAAGGATACCATTCTTGTACATTCTATGAATTGTTTGTGATTTGATAATTGTAAGTTTCTAAGACCAATTTATTTTCAATAAATTATACCATGATATAATTCGTATGGAACCAAATTATTTTTTTAATTGGTTATTCTATGATGAAATTATGGAATATATATGAAACCAATTTCATTTACTTGGGTTATGCTATGATGAAACACTTCTAAACCCCATTTATTTTAATGGGTTATAATATGATGAATGTTTTAGGATCTTGTGGAACACATTTGTTTAATTTTAATTATGTGATGGTGGTTAAGTAATAACCAAGGATAACAGTTATGTAATAACCAAATAAATGTGGTGATATATATCACTATAATACATTGGTTAAAGGATGATATCTCATTAGGTAAACATGAATATACTTGGGAATGAACCTAGTTCAATAAGGGACATTATCCACATTGATAGTATTGGAAGTGAACCATAACTATAAATACGTTTTGGGGAGTGAACGCATTACACTATGATAGTTTTTGGAAATAAACCTTCACCACTAAGGAAATTATTTATTATGCTTATGTGTATTCCACAATTCAATGCCTTACGTAAATGTTATACTCAAATGGCTCTTTTTTTTGAATTCTTTATGATTAATTTGTTATGAGATGCAAATATTTATGTTATGTATTATGATTTTGAAATTTAATATATATTGTATGGTTTTCATATGTTATTATCATGATATTATATACTTATCCTCATATTATTATTATATATATAACTTTTTTAACCTTACTAGGAATCTAATCTTACCCTTTCATATATTTCCATTACTTGGTTTATAAAAAATGGTTTTAGGTAGGGTATGTTTAAAAAGAGTACTATTTGGAAAAATTTTATGGGATAATTTGATGATATTTTTGTAAATAATAATATTTTATTTCTAGTCTCCAAAGGCACTATACCATTATGTTATATAATCATTTATTTGTCTAATGTAATACATATTAATCTAAAAGATATATTTTCTATGTATGATAAGTTTGAGTCTCTATAGTTTGTATCAAAATAATGGTTTAGTGAACCTTTGAAAAATAAAATAATAATACATTACTGAGATACCTAGGCATATTTATAAGGATATGTATTGGTATATGAATAAGGATAAGTCTATGGATGACTTAAAGTACTAAAATTTTTCTTGAATTTTTATAAAGTATAGAGTGAGGGGTTTCCAAGAAGTTGCTTCTCTATCTGGATACAATAGGGGGATGTGGCTCTGGAATTGAGATACCTTGGAGTAATAACTCTAAAAAGGGAGTAATGAGTTGGACTATATTATCACCTGATGCATGAAAATGGGCATTGTTACACACCTAGTTTGACTCTCCTAGGGGATATTATTTTGAAATTCATAAAATCTTTACAAGCCATCACGAAGGATTGAAATAATAAGCATGAATGATTGAGGTTAATAAAAAGATGTAAGTTATTAAAAAGAACTTTTAATTATTTAGACATCCTATATATGATTTTTCATGATTATGTGGTTTTAAAATATGATTTTTGTTTCTCACACTATTCCTTTTGGTTTCATTCAATGGATTGATCCAGATGGAATCATGTTAACTCTTAATATCATGGAAAATTCAGTGACTATGGGAAACCAAATTGGATGATGACTAGAGAGAATGATATTCTGATTATGCCTAATTAGATACTGTGATATATGGTTAATAATGTTAATATCACTGAGATTCTCAAATAATCAAATAATATGAAGATTTTATTTTATAAAGGTTAATGTAGTAATGAACGTATAGGAAAGAATATTAAAATTCCTACATGTCAAGAAGGTTTGAAAAACCAAAGAAAATATCTCAAATAGAGGGGAAGATTATTTTTATGTGAAAATTAATGTCATATAGTAGATAATTTTTAGGGAATTTGATGTCTTATATGTTTGAAACATGGGAATTATCATAGGAAATGCCCTAAATTAATGGTTGGCCCCTTTAATAAGGAAGGAAATATGTTATGCCAAATCATTAAAGTAAATGGTTCAATTATTTATATTTTTGGATTTAATAGTCTTGTAGTAGATTTATTTTACCAATGTTATTTTGGTCATAAGAATCGTGAAACATATAAGTAATTTGTTATTTGGGAAGTATATGTATCTCTATGTAAGATTAACATAAGAGTTATAGATTAAATCATGGGTTTTTAAGTTTAAAGTCGATCATATTTTCAAATTAATAGACACACCTCATGAGGTTTTACCTAATTGGAGTTTATTAAGATTAAGGATATTTTGGGGACATTTCATGAAATGAAACCATTTGGTTTTGTATGTGTTTTAATGAAATGGTAATTTGAGGAAGAATGCCATTACATTTTTTGGGAAATAAAATTAAAGGTATTGGTATATTTTTTGTTTTATCTTATCTTTGATGTTGAGGTATATATGGTTTATTGAAAATTTTGAAATTATATTAATATTGTTCGGGTAAAAGATATAATGCATGTCGGGTGACATCCTATCACCCACGACATAGTCATGGGGATTGAACCCACAAATGAAGGGAGAGAAGGGTATAAATCATACCACTAGCCTATGTGAAATATTATTTCATATGTGACATCATGAAGAGTTATATTTTGGTTATTTTTCTTGGTACATGTTATTTCATCTTATTACGGAAGAGATATTAATGTTTAAGAGGATGCTACAACCATTATCCATATAAGAATAGAAATAGAAAAAACATCATGAAGGATTTTATCATTAGAACACAAAAAACATGTAAAGTGCATAATGTTATATGGGTTGCAGTATATATATATAAAATGTCAACACACTTAATTTTCTATCATATAATATTTGTCACTGGATCATTTTTCTTGGATATACATTAAAATAGTGGCAAGGTTGCATAAATTAAAACAATTAATTGTATCTGATCAGGATATGATATTTACCTAAATGTTCTGTAATGGTCTTCAACATGATCTTGAAATATATTTGAGTTTCAATACAAAGCATCATTCTAATATAGGTGGCCAGTCTAAGAAACAAATTCAAACTCTAGAGGATATGCTATGATCTTATTCTTGGAATTTCAAAGGAGGTTGGGATCAATACCTTCAACTAGTTTAGATTTCTTATAATAATATATTTCACTCGATCATTCAAATCACTAATTATGAAGCCCTTTCTAGAAATAAGTGTATAAATCTGACATACTTGAATGAAGTTGAAGAAATAATTCAATTGGGACCTGATATGGCTGATAAAATGGAAAAATGTTTTGTTCCATTCAGCAACATATAAATGTGGTACAAAGTTAAAAGAAATGTTTTTTTAGATAATGTTCTACTTGATTTAGAGTTGGAATTTGGTGAGAAGTTTTTTATAATAATTATCCAAGGAATAAATAAGGGAAAACTAAAGACTATTTATATTCATACCTTTGAAATTATGGATCATTGAACAACTATATCTCATGCCATTGAACATCCAATGAACCAATCTGAGGTTCATGATGTGTTCTATGTATCACTATTGAGGAAGTAAATACCTAATCCATCACTTGTACTTAACTTAGAGGTCATACCACTATATCATGGTCTTTGTTATGAGGAACCAATGATGGAGATTCTGGATCATATAAAGAATGTTCTAAAAAACAATACTACTAAATTGGTTAATGTTTTTTTAGTCAAACCACTATCTTGAGTAAGGTAAATAGGAACCCGAGGATGTAATAGGAATAAATATCCTTATTTGTTGTTAAAAAAAGCGAGAAATTTCAAGGGAGAAATGAATTTTAAGTGGGATATATGTAAAACCCTGATATTTTGTGAAATATTGATTTCAAATAAATTAAATCATTTTGATATTTTTTGTTATATGAAACACTAGTTTTAGATTTTATTATATGCAACACTAATGTTACCTTATGTCACATACAACACTAGGTCTGTCTTTCATTTATGTAATACAAATTTCAAACAAGATGTGGCATACTATAAAAATATTATTATATGAAAATTATCACAAAGGAATTAAAATGGAGAGAATGAAAAGTATTAAAAAAATTAAAAAAATATATGGTTTAATAATTTATATATAATAATTTTTTTGTGGAAAATTAATTAAAAATTAAAGTAAAATCCATTTGAAAATAATGTAAATGTTTTTCTAAAAATCTCATTTTATGCATAAATATATATTTTACCTCAAAAAATTAGAAAAACACTTTTAGTGAAATATTTAAATGAAATGTTTATTTTTTATATTCATTAAAAATTGTAATGTTAATCTCTTATGCTTTAAATACATAATATAAGAATAAAACCAGTTTTATGCTTAAAAATGTATTTATCTAAATTAAAATGTTGTCACCTTTTGTGCACTTATTTTAAAATTAATTATTCCCAATTTCAGAAAATTTATTTGAAAGAATATAATACATGTTTTAAATCAAAATTTCATAATTATCTTGGAGTGATTTTTGACAATTTTCTAGGAAGAGAAATTTTTTAATGAATGGTGAAAAGTACTAGTTTTTATTAAAAAATTTCAATTATTTTAAATATTTTAAATTATTAATAATTATTTAAATATGTTTATAAAATTAAAATAAGTTCAATTTTATATCTATCAATCCAACATAGGTTATTATAATCATTCTATATTTAATTTTTATATAAAAAATTTACGAACTTTTGAACATTATTGCCGTGAAAACCCGTTTTCTCATCGAGTCTACATTTTTATTTTAAATAAACATTTTCCACTCATAAGAATGGGATATTAAAAAATTTATTCCATATTACTAATCATAATATTTTATTTATTTTATAATTTAAAATTAATTTTTGATGTTAATGAATAAACAAAACAGTAAAAATTATTCATTGTCTTTAAGATAAAAATGGGTTTACCGAGAGTTAAACTAAACAAATATTGGCTAAAATGGTACAAAACTTGTTAAAAACCCATTTATAGACATATTATGACCTTATATATTCTATTTTAAATCATGTAACATTTTAGATACATTTTTGCATTTGAAAAACATTGGTACACCTTTTTCTTTTCAAAAATTACAACTGTGCCACTCACCTCACTTATAAATAGTTACCCCTATCCTATCCTATTAAAACTAAGAAAAATATTTTTGAGCTAATAACTGACTAAATAACATCCTTAATTCCCTCATATCATCATATAAACCTTATGTTGTTCATAAATCCAACCTAAGAATAATTTTAGTAAAAACCAGTAGAATTTATACAAAGAAGAGGTAATATCCCTAATCGTGTGTTTTAATATAATGATATTTTATAATTTAAATGTAATAACATAAATTCTTGTCGACATCCATCAAATGAGATATGGAATCACCATTCATGTGTACAATAGACTACCTCCTTATAAACCGATTTTATTTATATTTCCATTGACACCTCTCATAGATAGATATAATGATGGATTAAATTTTTATATATGATATTTTTTTTATTTAGTTAATTATTATATCATATATACCATGTTAATATCTATTATATGGGTATAAGACAATTTCACTCTTGTTCACGGAAGATTACTACCTTATGAACTGATGTGATTCTCTCATGCTTTACATGGAAGGTAATGAGGATGGGTTGAATGAAAATATGTTATATATATGAAATAAATATTACTGGGTGTTGGTAATATATTATTCAGCCTTAATTCACTTTACCCATTAAGACTATGGAAACAACATTCATGAAAATGTACAACCTACTATCTCCATAGATGGTATATTTCATTTCCTATCTCTAATTGTATGGATTACTATAAATAAATTTATAATTAATATGTGCGATATTTATATAATGTTTATAATTCTTGAGATTATGAAACCATGATCAAAGTAATAGGGCCAAAAATATAACAAATAAAAACATACATTAAAAATAAAGTAGTTATTGCTCGAAATAATACTTTAAAATGGAATTGTTAATAAAGGGTTAATAGAAGTTCATAAGTAAATCATATATGGTACGATATATATATATATATATATTATTTAGTTTCTATAATATATTTATAATAACTTTATATTTATTATAAATTATGTTTTAATTTTTATGGAGGAAGTGGAGAATTAAGGTTAGGAATTTTTGCATCACTTTTTAGTTTTGTGAGATACATATCATATTCACCACATATTTATTTTATGTCATGTGTATACTTCACATGACTATATTTTATGACGATAATCCAAAATATTAATTGGATTACATATCCAATAGATGATCTATCTTTCATGTGGTTTACATATCAAAAGCTACCAAAGCAGTAAGAGATTTTTCTCTCTATTTTCCTTATTTGAGTCATATGTTATGTTATGAACCTCTATTATTTTATGAGGTGTATATAAAGACAATCTAACATGTAATATAATTTATTTATTTATTCTCATGATATTATAATATTCATTTAAATTCATTATTTCATTGGGCTTATAGTTCAAATTTACGAAAGTGGTATTTATTTTATGTTACCATATCATTATATATCTCGATTATTCATGATTATTAATACAATGATGAAATATTATGATATATATCCTAATAAAAAATTTAATTTTATTATAGTATGGTTATTACATGATAATATATGTTTTCCTTTATTTTTACTCTTTTTATGTACTCAAGAGTTTAAAATAAAGTTTTTATGAAAAATCATCTTTATTTCTCCCTTTAGTTAAAAACCATTTTGCTTAAAAAACCATGTTTTCCATAAACGTTTTCAATTTTTTAATATTATTCAAATGATTTATTAAGGACATTTTTAACCTTTTTGGAATTTTACAAAACATTTAAAAAGGAATCTTTATTTTGCTTTCCAAAAAAATTTTATTTGTAATTTTGTCAAAAGATTTAAAGAAATCTTTTTTTAATGTGTACGACATGAACATAATTTCTTATCATCCTAGAGATTATTTTTTATGCTTTATCTAAAAGTTTCCATGTTAATTTTTTAAGAAATATATTTTTATAATGATTTCTATTTTTATAAGTTCTTTTCAGTGTCAAAAGGATGTTTTCCTAAAGAAATGTTTTAAATGTTTTTTAAATATTAAAATATAAGATTTCAAGGTAATTTTTAAATAAAGGGATTTCCAAAATGTTTTATAAATATTTAGATTTAAAAATATATTTTAAAATAAAAGTTATTTTCTTAAGAAATGTTCAACGTGTCTTTTAAGAATAATTTTCTATATAAGATGGCATCCATTAAACTCACTTTTTCTATATGGAGGATATGATCCAAGGATATAATTATTATTATTTCATTGAATGGTTTATTTTTATGGTAACAAGAACTTTATGAAACTCATTTATTTTCCATGGGTATACCATGATATAATTATTATATACCCCTATTATTTTTCAATATGTTATTCTATGATGAAATGATGAAATGATGAAATGTATATCAAACCCATTACATTTCCATGGGTTAAACTATGATGTAAGGCTTATGAAACCCATTTCATTCCATGTGTTCTGATATGATGAATGTTTTATGATCTTGTGGAATACTTATGTATGATTTTTGTTATGTGATGGTGGTTACATTATAACCAAGTATGTTGGTTACATTATAACTAAATAAGGGTGTGACCTATATCTCTCTCTAATCCATTATTTAAAGATATATATCTAATGATATAAATATAAAATGAATGGGGTGTGATCCTAATTCAATAAGGTAATTTTTCAACTATGATAGTATTGGGAGTTAACCTTGAATACTATGATGGTTTGGGTATTTAACCCATTACACTATGATAGTTTTGAAACGAGCCTTAAATATTAAGGAAATTATTTATTATTCATATTTTTTTGACACATTTCCTTGTCTTATATAAATTTTATGCACTCATGGCTCATGAAAATTTGATTCCCTTTTCATTAATTTATGAGGAACTACTAATAATTATGCTTCGAATTAAGATTTTGATCATTGATATGTAGGGTTTGGTTTTTCATATGTCATTATCCTCTTTTTATACACTTACGCTCATGTTGTGCTTACAAATATCCTTTTTTTACCCTTACCAGTCATAAAATCATACCCTTTCTTATATTTCCTTTACTTAGGTTGTGAAGAAAGGTTTTAAGTGGGGTATGTCTAAGAAGATTACTATTTGGATATACCTATATGGTTTATGTTGAATATATTTCATGAAATAATAATATTTTCTATCCAGTCTCCAATGAAACTATACATATTTAATCCTCAGGCTTGTGTTTGGGTAATGAAATGAATATTCATCTAAATGATGTAATATCTATGAATGGGAAGTTTGGGTCATTACATGTGTTTTTGGTTTATGGGTTTTCAATCAAAAGTATTATTTTTTTGATAAGAATCCATTAAAAGCTATGTTAGTTTATTCCTCCAAGAAAACAATGGTTGGATTTCTTAATTTTTGTCTCTAAAGTTTAAAAGAAGAACATTAGGGTTTGAATAGTAGTTGAAAAAACAAGGTTTTAATGGGTTGTGACTACCACATTAAAATTTAGGTGTTGTGTTTATTATTCCACCATTAAGAAAGAAGGTTTTAAATTTTTTGTCTCCCCATAAAAAGAATTTATACTATTGGGATTCGCATCTATTAGGGATAAAGAGATGTAAAGAGTTTATATAGGATTACATTGATGAAAACTATAATTAAAAACCCTTTCTTTCATATATTATTTTTTCCAGTGTATAAATTATTTAACTATGATGTAATCATTTAAATTTTATGACATATTCAATTCACTCCCAGAATGACTATTGAAACATCCCTTTAATGTGGAAAACAATTGGTATCATAGAGGTTCTCTTTTAAGAATTGTAAAAAAAACTGGTATATAAATAAAATTTTCTTCCTATAATTTTTCCAATAAATAATCAATAGAGGTAAATATTCATTTTATAAGAAAGGTTAATGTTGTAATTATGGTTGTATTCCTCTATGGAAACCTTTATTTTATGGTATGGCTACTGATATTTGAAAGATAGAATAGAATCATTCCTCTAATAGCTATGAATTAATCATCAAAATATCATGTTAAAAACATTAAAATTACTTGAATTTTATCTTAAATTTGAGACTTGTAATGATGTTTTAAATCATGTCACAAATTTTAAAGTTGTGAATATTTAATAATAAGTTATTAGAAGAAATGTTTTTAAATATGTATTTTCATGTAACACGACTCATTGTATCTAGATCATGTATACCACACATTATTGAACTAATAAGCTAAAGAGAATATCAAACATGAATAATAAAGGGAAATATAAACCCTGAATTACCAAAAATAAATAGTTAAAGAAAAAATATATTTAATAAGATAGATAAAAAAGCAATAATATCTTATAGTTGTTCTATAGTTGATTTATATTTTAGTAATGAATAAGAATATAAAAAATCACACAAAATTTTATTAAATTACTTAGTGATTTTCATTATGATCCCAATAAATATAATTTTAGATAGCATACTCTTGATGAGCTATATTAGGGGATTTAAATATTAAAAAAATACAATTTAAAAATTTCTATGTTTTATAAATAACTAAAAATTTGGAATATGAATTTTTGTAGGGAAAACAAGAATACACTTGAATAAAATGAAATGTAAAAAAATGTTTCTTATACAACTAATGTTAAAGTGTGTTAAAATGTATAATTTATTAAAATGTAAAATGATAAAATCAATGATTATCATTTTAAAAATAATATAGAAGAATAAATAAAAATCAATATTTTTCTAGATGAGAATGATAATCTCATAATTGAACTAGAATGTTTGAAGAAAAATATTTCAAACAATATAGATGGTAAAGAAGGATATGATAAAATGATTAGTATGATTAAAATAAACATAAGTGATAAAATAAATATATATGATTAACAATTACCCAAATTATATAAAATTTAATTTTTTTAAAGTTATAAGGGAAGTTTATCAACTGATAATTTTTTTAAACATTGTAAGAATGTCTATTATACAAGTGAATATTCTATCTGATTTCCATAATATTTGTGACACATAAAATCTTTCATTTTCAAACATTTATCATTATCATTACCTATGAATAAATGTTTTAAATCAATTTGGGTTTAAAAAAATTCACTTTATAATTCTATTGGACCCGAAGTAGCATGGGTACTAAAATTATCCAAAATATAAGTTTATAGAAAATATACCTTGGAAGTAAAAAAATTAGAGACTTAGTATTTAAAAAATAAATTATATGGGCATATTATAATAGATTCATTAAATTTTTTCTAATTCAGTAGATGTGATAGAAGAAATTTTCCTTTTGGAGACAACTCAAAAGTTTTGGTTAATGGTTTTGGGGATGTGTGTATTTCAAAATTTCTTATTATTTACAATGTTTTAAATGTTTAGGGTGAAAAACATAAAATTATTATGAATTCAAATTTATTTGAGGACCAAATTTTTATTAAGTTTAAAAATAAAAAGTTGGTTATTTTTAATGAAAAATATGTTTTCTTTTAGCCTAACAAAAATATAGTATTTATTCAATCAATATTTCTTAAATAAAATATCTAAATATTAAGTTTCTAAATGTTGTATAGTTAAACAAATTTTTATGGGATGAGATTCATATACATGGAAATTTTTTACTAACAAACAAGATTTTTAAGTACTAATAATATCTTCAGAATCATGAGTTAAAAATAGATAATAATAACATTGTTGATTCATGTATAAAAGATAAACAACATAATAAATGTTTCATATATTTTAAAGATGTTAAATATCTATGACCTCATGAAAATATTCATCTTGAATTATTCATATTTGTTCAAATAGAAAACCGAGGTTGTTATATTTTTTTATTATTCATTATTATGATATATTTACATGGGTGTATTTCCTAATGCATAAAGTGGAACCTCCATAAAATTTTTGTATATATTTTAAAATAGTTTAAAATGAGATAGAATAATGGATTTTTTCAATTATAGGTGATATAGTATGAGATTTTATAAACCTAGAATGATATTTTTTTAATATAATGGTTATTTTCAAAACCATTATGCCCTAAAAAACCTATAATAAAATGGGGTTGTTGAAAAGAAAAATAGTGCTAAAGAAAAATGGATAGGAATGGGTTAAATAAATTTAAAGAACCTAAATATTTATAGGTATAATCTATGAATATATATTTCTATGTTTATAAAAAAATTATTTAAATTAATATAGTGATGAAAAACCTTTTTTAACATTGAGAGATAAATTATCATAGAGTTTTATATTTTAGATTTTTTTTATAATAAATTGTCTATCCATAGTAATAAATATTTAGTAGATAGATTAAATATCTATTAATGGAAAATTTTAGGTTATTTAAAAATATGTAAATATTTTAGATTAAATATAGTAGAAACCATTATTACTGAAGAATAAAATTATATATGTTTAATGAGAAAACTTTAAAATAAAATAATAATGATTTAGAATAGGTTTAAATTTTTTTTATATATTTTAATTTTTTGGAGATGAATATCCCGAATTGAGTGGACCCATTGATTGTAAGAATCAAAATCATGATATTTCTTGGAAAAATAATTGTTTTAATTCAGAAAAGAGTGTTATTAGAGATTTTGAGTCTATATTTAAAACTATAAAATAATTAATATTTTTTTCTTTACACAATGATTTTAATTTTAAAATTTTTCCAAAATATTTTTCAAATTCTTTAAAATATCATAAAGGGATATTATTTATTGAATAAGAATTAACTAATTTCACTGAAATTATTTATAGTATTTGGTTTAAAAACCTAAATATCAATAACTTATTGATAGTAAATAGATATTTATGAGTAAAATTTTTTATTCTGAAAAATATTATATGAAATAAAAACAAATTAATGGATTAAAGTTGTTATTAATAACAGGGTTCTAAATATAAGAAAACATTTTCAAATGTTTATTTATTAGAAGATATTATAAATTTTTATCTTATGCTTCTTATCATGGATTTAAAATTTAGATAACTAATGTAATAATAATTTAAAATAGTTTAATTTATGAAGAAGTTTAGGTAAAATAGACCACAATATTTAAACAAGAAAACATAGTTGAACATGTTTTAATACTATTTAAGGATATTTATGGAATTAAATAATCCTATAGTGTATGGTATGAAATATTTTCTCAATTTATTTACAAAAATGGTTTTGTAAAATGAAATTTATGTCCTAATTTATTTATTAATAATACCTTTAAAGATATATTTCTTATTCAAATTTATATTGATGATACAATATTTAGATTTAAAGTGAACTAATTTATCAAGAATTTTAACATTTAATGACATATGAATTTTATATGAGTCATATGGTAGAATTTATATTCTTTTAATGACATGAAATATTTCATATAATTGATATACGTTTTCATAATCAATCTAAATATGTTAAAGAATTAAATGATTTGGTCTTGAATTTTATCAAAGTTCTAATACCCCTATGAGTACTTCTTGTACACTAGATTGTGATTAAAATAGAGGTATTTAGTTTTATTACCCATTTTAAATAATTATCCACTTAATAATTAAATATATTAGTCCCTAGGATATCTCTTATAGAGGTTGTAGGCTACATTAATTTTTTTTAACATTTTTAAAAACCTCATTATTTGGGTTTTTTAAGTTTGTGAATAAAACTAAGACAAAAGAACAATCTTAACTAAAGTTAAATGAAAGGATAAATATTTTATGAGAAATAGTAAAGAAGTTTGAATACAATATTTTAAATATAGTCATTGTGAAACTATGTTGTTCCTTCATTCCCTCGCTCGTTCCTTTCCTAAAATTATTTTCTAATTGTAATTCCCAATGCTCACCCAATGAACTATGGTTGAACATATAGATATGCATAAATACCATACCAAGAACTCAGTATAGGTTTTTATCCACTTATAAATGTGATTACAAATATTAAATATCTCAAAGCAATTGATCTTATAATAAAAAATTATAATAAAATGAAATTTCTTTCCAATGAAGTTTTAGTAGTAAAAATGGTCCCATCACTTCCACCACATGAACAATGATTTAGATCAATTTAGAAGAAAAAGTAATTTTTTACAAAAAACCCTCTTCATTCCGAAATACAATTTCTAGAAAAATAAAAAATAAACTTAAAAATATATAGAACTAGATGGTATTTTCCTAGTATTTCCACTACTATAGTCTATTGAGAGTTTATCAAGCATGGATAAATCAATTCCCATATTCCTTCTATCCTCTCAGTTATATATGCTTGGTGTGAATCTTCTAGAAATAAACACACAGTTCACTCTATTTTATGTGTATCTCTCTTTCTCCTCTCCCAATATCTTGTTTTTTTACCCCTTCTATTCCCAAAAAGTAGAGGAAAAATATTTGAAAAATATTTTATCCTTCATGTCTCTCCTTAGTGACCTTAAAATGAAAGAAAAATATCTAAAAGGAATTATCTAGGTGGAAGAGAAAATTGTTTCCTCATCATGTGGGTGAGAAATTAATTTTCTTGAAAACTATTATTTGATTATTTTCTGAACTATCCCATGAACTTTTCCAATTCATCTCCCTGTTTAAAATGTGTTCATCCAAAAACATTAGGATACACATATCCTTTATTTGTACCCTTATATATTGGAAAATCTATTGGGTAATCCTTACACATTTCCCATCTAACCTAACATATCACCCAATTAGTTATTCCTTTCACCTTTAGATAGCATGTATTGTCACCTTTATGCATGTGGATTAGTTAACCTTACAAGGAATTGATGTTAAAATATGAAGCCTTAAAATTTTGTAAGGTATAGACCATAAAACTTTTGATGAATTATTTTTGAATATTTCATTTCATAAAATATTTTAATTCTAATAAAATTAAAATTCATATGTATTTCAATTTTAAAATATATAAAATTCCATACGACATTGGTTTTTTCTAAAGGAAAATGTCTTATGAATATCCTATAAAGTATTATGATCTAGAAAATTATTATGAAATAAAATAATCATGGATCATATTTTCTAATGATGTAGTATTAAGTCACATGATATATTTAGTTTTCTTAAAATTACAAATAATTACATACTCCATTAAAATTCATATCATAGTTTGGGATTTGAAAAATAAAAACATTATACAAAGCTCAAAAATTTATTACAAGATCAGAATGTTAACAAAGGGAATTATTATTCATAGACGAAAAAATACTATTGGTAAAGAAAATATATTATATTAAAATAATTTTTTCATTTTAAAATAGTATATGATTCAAAAAATATTCTATGATGTAGAAAATAGTTTTGACTTAGCCAAAATTACACTTTTCAATCCCAAAAAATTATTTTTTTGAAAAAAATAATGATATAGATTGAATATTAAATTCAAAAAGTGATTAAAAACACTAATCACCCATGATTAATTACATTTTAATATCAATATGAAAAATATTAAAAAAATGATTCAATTATATTCCAAAATAAAAATTGGTAGGGATTTATTCTTTGAAATACACATGAAAACGATGAAAATAATAACTCCATCAATAATAATGTTATAAAATATATAGATATTAAAATTATGAGAATAATTTTTTGAATTTTACTTTATATAATTTCTTTTAGACCATATTTTATATTTAATATTTTCTTATGTGGAAGACTTCATGACGAACTTAAAAGGAATCACTTGAATGCTATTAAATGGGTCCTTAAATATCTCAATGTTTCTATAAATATTAGATAATATTATCTTGGAACAATATATTTTCATTTAAAAAGTTATTATGATTCTTATTTTGGAGGTTTCAAATTGATAAAAAAACACTATTGACATATTACAATTTTTAGTAAAAGTTTAGTTACATATAATCCAAAGAAAAAAATAATTGTAGCATCATCTACATCTAAATTGAAATATAAATTTTTACAGTTTTTTTGATCAGTGTTTATGTATTAAATAATATTTTTCTAATTTTGATATATTTTATGAAGGGATACATATTTTATGTGATAACACACTTATATACCTATTTCAATGACTCACTTACAATAGTCTAGAATATAACATATTAAAGTTAAATATCATTTTATTAGGGATCATATTCAAAAAGTTGAAATATTTTTAAAATATGTTATTAGTAATAATAAACTAGAATATTTCTTTACTAAACCTTTAGATATAGCTAAAAATGATAAAAATAATTTCTAACATTGCATGTTGGATATATGATTTAATTTTATTACATTTGAGGGTGTATGGAAAATTTATCATATGATTTAATTGTTTTCATGGTTCCTTTTAAAAATTAGTTTATAATTGGACAATGAACGTGGGAAATCCATTTTATTATATAGTTTACTAGAATTTTCTTTGACATATGGTTATTATTTAATTCATTGAATATAATGCTTGGAATTTATTTATTATCTAAACCTATTTTAGTGGATCCTTATAGAATTTAAAGTCTTATACATTAGGATTTATCTATATTGTATAGAGTTAAAATTTCTAATATAAACAAATGAATTTGGTTATTCTAAAGAATTAATTAAATTGTATCTTAATTAATAGCTTTTTAAATATAATTTTCTTTTAAAATATATAAATTTAGGATGTTTTCTTTCATATAAATATATTTTTTAGTTAAGGCATACTAAAAGCATCTATTATAATTTTTAAAATCTCATCAAGTATACTAATATTTATTTTCTTGAAACATTTTTTAATCTTTATCATGATTTTTTGAAAATATAGATTCATATTTTAGTCTAATCATGTTTTATTAACTCTAGGATTTTCATTTTTTAACACAAAAGAAATCAACCTTTCTTCTATAAGCATTTTTTGAGAGATAAATCACAAAAGGGTATAATATTTTTCAAGAAAAGGGAGGGAATTTTTCTTTAAATTTATTATTTTGATCTTTTAGTTCAATTAAAAAATGATATCATTTTTTAGTCATGTTTGGTTTTTTATTTATCAAAATGAGGTAATTTTTGATGTATCTCTATTCCACTTTATATGTTCTTATTTTTATAATAGAAAAATACATTAGTTATTTTTCCCTATAACTTGATTTTGGTAAATAGTAATTCAATTTACTAAATCTTTCATAGCTTATAAATGAAAACAATGATTTTGAATTTGTCTATCCATTGTTTATTAAAAATTACTTTTATTATTATTTGAAAAAAATTTGTTCCATGAGTTTAATTTTTTTAAATGTACGAAATGACACACACACATAAGTGAATGACAAATATTCACAGTATATCGACACATACATAAAGTTAATGATATATATATATATATATAGAACCAAAATGTCTCTTGCACAAGCCAAATTACACATATATAGGTCAAATGACATGAATTCTAACTAAGGAAATGACCTATGTGCTAACATAACACATATGTTGGATAATTAAATCATACATTGACAACTATATAGAAATTAATCATAATATTATAGTGAAATGAGTCATGTAAATAATGAAATACCAAAGTTTCATTCCAATAGATTTGAAATAATTAATTTTTTAATTATTTATTTATATTTATTTACTTATTTTAATTGTTTTATTTACACTATATGTTTTTCCTGACATTTTATTACTTATTTCTATAAAGAAACAAGAATCAATGTAATTAAAGGAAAATTATGTATTCATTGAAAGGATATTAAATCATAGAAACACTTCACAAAAATCAACTAATGAACATAATGATTTTTACTTATGTTTTGAGCTACCTAGAAGTTCTACATTATTTTTAAATTTCCTCCATGAGTACTACTTAATAAAAGAATATCTTCAATGGATATTATTATTACAATTACTATGAATAGATATATCTTTATAAATCACTACTATAAAACTAGCCTTTTAATAGTGATACAAATAGCCTTTATCTGTGTCAGAAAAGTTATGACTACATGAGCGAGGTTACAATACCATTACTTTTATCAGCAATGAAAAGACATAGATAATGGGGTCCTTTATATGTGATAAAAAACTAATAAATGTGACCTTTATCATCAATTTTAGACTCTCTGATAAAGAAACCATTTTTATATACTATAATTTAGTGCCTCTAAAGGAAATATTTATCGTCGGTTCTATAAATTCTGATAAAGTAGATGTTTATTAGTTATTTTAAAAGCACTGATAAAAGGCCATACTTTAATGTGTTTTAATAGTACCACTTCAATGTGTTGTAACATCACACTAAAACACCACTGCTTTGTGCTGTAACAACACACCGAAACACCATAAACACACCAGATATCAATAAAAACAAGTCCCAATATAGGATTTAAATAAAATAAAATTTACAAAAAAACACCAGAAAAAACACTATAATATAGATATTTTAAACATTGGTTAATAAAATGACATGAATATAAATTATTAAATACATTAAAAAACATCTATGTACCCTTTAACACTGACCCAAATCATGCTATTATAGAACAAAACACACTTAATCGAGCAAAATAACATGCCTGTATAAGAAAAAAATTCCAATGTTGGTAATAATACAAAGAAATAAATTCAAATAAAGGGGAAATTTTACTAAAATTGATCTTAATTTTAAATAAAAAGAGTCACTTGGAGTTATACCAGTCATATCATGCAACAGATTGAGGTGTGTATGATTCCTACACATCAAAAATGATATATGTATCATTTTCATAAAGTATTTTAATAATTTGAATGTGTTTGCTCGGTTTGGAGTAGGTGAGTTTTCCTTTTACTAAAATTGATTTCAATTTAAAATGAATCTAGCAGTTGGAGTCATATCAGTAACATTGTTCATCAAATTGTGGTGCAGCTGATTCATGTATGTATCAAATAACTTATGGATCATTTTCTTAATGTTTCAAAACATCCTGAATGTGTTTTTTTGGTTTTGAGTAGGAAAAATTCATTTTTTTACTAAAATTGATGTGAATTTTAAATAATTATGAACTAAGGGCCATAAAGGTCACACCATACATCATATTGAGGTACAACTAATTCATACACATTACAAATAACTTATGGATTTTTGTATTAAAATATCAAAACAATATGAATGTATTTGATTAGTTTTAAGTACGTACCTTGTATTTTTTTAATAAAATGTCATTCTAAACATGAAACACACACTTTGGATCATACAGATCACATCAAGTATCTGTTTTATGTGAGATATATTCCTACGCATCCAAAATGATTTATCAATCAATGACCTAAATTATCATGAAAATATTAGCACATTTTCTTGGGTTTTAGTGAGTAAAACATTTTAAAGTCAAATGTCAATTTAAAACTCATAATAGACACATTGAGTCAATTTCCTTTTTACTAAAATTTTTTTCAATTTAAAATAGAAAGAATTACTTGGAGTCTTACTGGTCACATTCTATGTTGAATTGAGGTTTAAGTGATTCCAACATGTACCAAAGTCTCAAAACAATCCTAAATTTCAATATTACCCTGATATCCATTGAAATTCATTGTCAAACTATAAACACTGTATAAACAGCTTCAAAAAAGCCACATCAACTCAAAAAATGAAGAATCCACCTTTATAAGAAAAAATTATTCGGTGAGTAATAATAAAAATAAATAAATAATACATAAATATGAAATAATACATTAATTCTATGGAAAATTATTTTTATGTTAAAACATAAAGATTACATATTTAATTGAGAAGAGGCAGATTCCTTACACTTCCAATAAAGGCAATGGAGGTAACTTGAAGGAAAGTGATAAATTCGCCACTATTCGGTTGAAAAGTTTGTATGGGAGAAGAAGAATGAATTTTGGATGGAGAACCATAACTCAAAAAAAATAATCCACCTATATAAGAAAACAATTGTTATATGATTAATAATAAAATGAAATATGTTAATCCTAAATAGGAAAATATAAATTAATTATATCAAAAATAATTATACTGTGAACAAATCAATATTACTTTTATAATTGTGCAGAGGCAGCATCATTTATCATCCATAAAAGGTAGTGGAGGTAACTTAAATGAAAGTGATAAATGCACCACTGTAGGGGTGAAAATGTTTTAAGTGAGAAGAAGCATGAATGATGGACAAAGAAACCTAACTCTAAAAAAACAACACACCTATATTAGAACACATTTATTATCTGATAAATACTAAAAATAAATAAATTAAACATAAATATAAGATAATACATAAATTTTATGGATAATGATTTTACTGTGAAAACATAAATATTAGCTCTATAATTGAGTAGAGGAAATATTGTTGCTCTTCATTCCATGGTAGTGGAGGTAACCAGAAAGAAAGTGATAAATAAACCGCTATAGGTGTGAACAGGTTTTAAGGGAGAACATGCATGAATGTTGGACATAGAACCCCAACATGAAGAAAAGAATACATCTATATAAGAAAACATTCATTATCTGAGTAATATTAAAAAAGAAATTACATAAACAAAAATATGAAATAGTATATTAATTATATGGACACTAATTTTACTATGAAAACATCAATATTTCCTCTATAATTAACTAGTGGAAGTGTCATGTGTCTTCCCACAAAGGCATTGGAAGTAACTTGAAAGAAAATGATAAATGCCTCACTGTAGGGGTTAAAAGGCTTTAAGGGAGAAGAAACATTAAAAGTTTACAGAGCACCCCAACTCGAACAAAATATTCCACGTATATAAGAAAACATTTATTATGGGAGTATTACTAAAAAAATTAAATTAAACATAAATATGAAATAATACCTTAATTGTATGAATAATGATTTTACTATCAAATCAACTATATTACCTCTACGATTGAGTAGAGAAAGCATCATTTTTATCGCTCTAAAGGCATGAAACATGGAAATAAATCTTCCAAAATAAACAAACTTTGCAAGGAATAATTTAAATTAAATCAACATTTAATTATATAATTATTAGTAAAATATATAAATTATATTGTAACATTACCTTTATATCTTTCCAAAGGTATTACTTCATTATAGTTTAATATTCAATCATGTGAAGAATACATTGTCTGCAACAGTATTCAAACATTTAATTTATATTATGTAAATGTAATGGAGAACATATAATATTATGGGTAAAACATAATATATTAAAAAAACACTTTTATCCTCTGATTTTACCCACTTTATTTTTTAATGGTTTCAAGGATTTGGTTCCTTAATAGAGAATCCAAATCCCATCTTTATGGTCCCCTCTAACAAACAAGACATTATCTACATTGGTACAGATATGAAATTATTGTGATTTCCTAATAAAAGGGTCATCCTCTATTGAATTTTCATCTGTCCCAACATTTGTTTTAGTTGCTAGCAGGATAATCAACCAAATATTGTTTGTTGGATCAGAGACAACAAATACTTGCACTACATGTGATTCTATTAGGAATGACTCATATTTTTCCCTTCCACATTGAAATTCACTTTCCAAAATTCCATTTCATTAACTTTTACTCCATTGATATTGTCATCCTATTTGAAAAGGAAAAGTGAAACTTGAAATGTTGTATAAACCAACCCATATATCTATTCAATAATGCCAAAATATGAAATATTTTCATAAATAAGATTTCTATCCTTGAAATCAGATATCTTCATCGATTCATCCACAAGCTTAACACCACTATTTTTCATCGTAGTTAATTCATCGTGTTATTTTGTATATAATGTATAACCATTGATTAAAAAACCTGTGTAAGATATAACATTTTCATCTAGTCCTTTAGATATTCATTTATGTTATTTGAAAATTGAATACGAATTTTCATATGACTCCTTATAAATTTGATCAATTAAGCATCCTATAAACTATTTAGTATGTTTATTTGATATCCATACTTCATCCCTTGATGGATTCAAATCGATAAGAATTTATTTCTGGGTGAAATTGTATGGATCAACATCTTCACCATTATGTAATATATAAAGATGATCTTGCTCTATCTCTGCCAAGGTAATTGTAACAACATCTATTCCAGAAATCCCTTCACCCATAAAGTGTTCATTATGATGAAACTTTAAGAGACCGATTCATTTAACATCTGATAGGTAATCTGTACAGAATTCAATAGTTTCTTCAAGAATATTTATTTTTTCAATAAAAACTTATATATGTCTTTGATTTTTTACATAACCATTAAAAATCATCATATATCACTCAACGGGGTATATCTATATATAATAGATAAGACCACATAGTTGAACCTCTCTAACCAAGTGAACCATCAAGTGGACTATTATATCAAAAAAATGATGGGGGTTATAACATCTCTAATTCACATAATATGACGACAATATCCTTATTCATGATGGGAAACTTCACTGGCTCTAAAACTTTACTGCATAAGGATTTGTAATAGAAGTATAGTCTGATTAATGTATGTTGAACATTTTGAGGTAGAATGAATGGAAAAAATTGACATCAAATCTATATCAAAACATGAGAGTCGTGTGATTTTAGTCCTTGTAACTTCAAATTAGTCATTGACACGAAATTCTTGATATTTTATGAACACCATTGTGTAACTTTTACACTAGTAAGAAAAAGAAAAAATTGAAAATTTTCATATCCGAATAGAGTGTAAGATGCTGGAGAAAGAAACTTCTTCCTTTTACCCTTCACTGGTGCCCACTCTTCCCTTACCCACATTTTAATAAAGTCAAACCAAAATTTGATTCCATCTTTCATTTTTTAGGAACATTTAGTAACGTTCCAATAAAACTCTAAAATAATTTTTCTATATACGCATGACATCAATAAAATGTCTGACATAAAAATAATTCCAATATGGTAATTCAAAGAAAATTTATCCATTTTTCTAACCTGGTTTTTTATAGTTTTTCAAAAATGGTTAACCAAAAATAGTGTTAATCATTTTTACTTTTTTTATAGTTGATCACCAATTGATGGATATTTTGTTGTACCTTTTTTGATATTCCCATCAAATGGTGTCATCCAGGATTAGTATTACTATCGTCGAGATAAAAATTTCTAATTTCCTAAAAACACAATCCTTCAGGAATTTTTCAAGAGAACCGAGTATGTAAGTTTTTCACAAATGGGATATCCCAAAATTCCTTTAATTCTATAGCCTGAAAAGTTTTCACAAGGGGGGAATTCATTTATTATTCCGTACAACATGTCCCACAATGTGAATTATTTAATTATATGAGAATCATAAATTGTAATACATGTATCCCACATCAATTTCGGATCTTCAATCAATAGAGAGAAATATACATCAATATCATTATCAGGTTTATTTGTTCCAAATATAAGAAGAGGAAACATAAGGTATTTTCACTTCATGCATAATGTGGAAGCTAGTTATAATTGGACAACATTATGAGCCTTGTAATTTGAGTATTAATCTGAACACCAAAATGATTTATTCCATATATAGATAACACAAGACGAATGTTTCTTGTCTCATCTCCAAATTCAGGAACCTCATAATCAATTTTATTCCACTAAGGATATTATTCTGGATGACGTAGGTTCCCATCATTAATTCTTGTATTTGCATGCTATGTTAATTGTATTGTGGTTTCATGACATCCATATAGTCTTCTAAACCCTTGAATGATAGGAAATTACTTTACATATTTTGAAAGAATTTATTTATTTTTCTTAAATCGATCTACACCACACATATGAAATTTTATAACTGATTCATGGTCCTTGTGAATCAATATGCAATTATTTGAGAAAGCTTTTATTTTTTAGAGATCATACCCATTGAACGTAAATTTTTTTAGCATCATATGTTCAGAATGGTAGTTCATTTTCTTCTAGTATCATATCTTTTAGATGACCAAGTAGTTCTGTAAAGCTAGTGTCACTCCATCCACTGCCAGCTTTTAAATTATATTTCTTTAGTATAGTAGACAATGTCGTGAATTTAGTATAACTGATATAAAATGGTTTCTAGGAATAGATATTTAACTCCTCAAACAACATTGGACAATCATGACAGTCATCTTCAATTTACATTTTCATTTCTTCCATGCGATCTCCACCATCATTAAAAAAGGAATTCATATCAAATGATTCATAAACCATAGTATTATCCAAATTGATGTACACATTCAGTTTTCCCCATGTTTAGCACAACATTTACATCTTTTATATAATTCATGAAAAATCAAATGTTCTTCCAACTCTTCCAGGCTAATTTTTCATGAATAAAAATAACATTAACATGGATAAATAAATTTAGCAGGGCCGTGTTTATGCTTTCATTCAAACTTGATGAACTATTTAACTCAATTATCATATTCAGTTGTCAAATGATCATTATGAATCCATTTTTATTCCATAATTATCTTATGGGGTTTATAAAATATTGATTTTATACAATATATAAATTAATACAGATAATATATTCATTATCAAAAGTGAGAGTTATAGAAAATTATAATAATGGAAACTCAATATTTGATTGTCTCAAAGAATTTCAATATGTGGAAAAAATGTATAATTGAATTTAAGAAAATAATAACTCCATATAAAATGTTTCTTAAATACCATAAACAAATGAAAACATAATATAGGAAATTATGGAGTAATTAGAAACTCAAATATGATAATCAAGATTAATAAACTCTCATTTAATCAACTAGAAGATAAAAAACATTATTGGAAAAAGTAATATAGAAACCTAAGGAATTATTACATTTAAAATTAATGGTATATAAAGATTTAAAAATATCACAAGAATCTTGGGATGTCTTATCACCACAGCAACCCATCTAAAAGAAATTCAAGGCACTCTAACTAGATGTAAAATTATTATTTACTAATATATTACACGAATAAGATGATTCAATTAAGTAAACAGATAGTTTTCTCATTCTTTAATATGGGAAAAATGTTTGTCAATTTACAAATGTGGTATATGAATTAAAAAAAGAACTCAAATATTAGTATTAAAGGTTAGATGTATTATTAAAGAAACAATAATTTAAAAAATGAGGAATTGATCATAATGATTTCATAAAAACAATTTTATGGATATATTGAAAGTGCTTATCAATGTAGATGATAAGATATTTAGAGTTCTAAGAGATGAACGATGATAATAATTTTTTTCATTAATAGTGGCCAATGTTTAAATATTGATGATTAATAATTTGATACTTCCTTTAGTTTATAAGAGACTCATTGAATTTGTGAGATATTTATTTCTAAATCCATGTATGTAAGGAAAGTGTTTAATATATTTCAAAAGGAATATTCAAAACCAATGTTGAGAATAAATTAAAGTTGAATAAAATTTTTAAATGTTGTAGATGGAATGTCAATCTATATCATGGAGTTTGGGAGATTCGTTATATGCCCACTTTCTTTATAGTAAAATGGTTTAAAACACTATATTTCATATATGTCCTATAGATAGGTATCAATGTTATTCCATGGAAATACACTTGCTATTATTTAAATAAATACTCAAAAGGGAGAAAATACTTTTAAATCTATATTTCTGAGCAAGAAATTATAATGTCTTATAATTGAATATTGGTCTCAAAAATTGGTATAACTTGAAAGGGGTAATCTCAAAAGGATATATTTTTTAATTTATTAAGAGAGGGGGAGTAATATGATGATGATAAATTATAATTTAGTTGGAAAATATTACATAACATTAAGGTATAATATTTCATATATTATTATTATAAAGATATATACATAATGTTAGTTGATAAAGAGGTAGAAAAATAAAATATATTTTTTTAAGTGTACATACATAGGAAGTTGGATTATTGAGAAAACGGTACAAGGAATTTAACAATAGAGATAGTTTCTAAAACCACAAAAAGAAAACCATATATCAAACACCAAAGGTGGTCCATGATAGTGTCTAAGGGACATTCTTGATCACCCTCGGGAGGGAAAAAAGCACAAGGGCATGAAAAACAGCACCTTGGGAATAATATGGCCAAAAAATAAATAAAACTAGAAGAAATAATTGTTTTTAAAAAACTACCATTATCCATCCATACATTGGATTCCCAAACCAACTAGGAAAAGTAGAAAAAATAAGATATGGATCTGTATAATATAAAATAAATCCCTAAACTAACCTTCAACTACGTCAGACACAAAATACCTAGTTTCAATTTCTAAAATTTCACATTTATGGGATACCATTTATAAAATAAAGAACGAAAAATATATATGATAGCTTTGGGTGATCAATTTGGGAAATGTAAACAAAAAAACAACAAAATAAACTCCATGTGTCACCATTGATTATAGAAACAATAAAATCACCCTGATCTATCAAGAGCTGAATCCAAATTAGAATGTGAGAAAATTGAATGGTCTACTTCACTAGCATACATTCACTAGACCACAAATAATGATATCGTTGAAGTAGAAATTAAAAATGTAACAAAAAATACACAAAGAAAATTAGATTCCCTGCCTTGCTAGGTTGAAGAAAATCTAAAATCATATTTGGAAACCCTAACCACAACCGAACATCAGATGTTGGATGCGATTTTCAAGAGGCAGTAGAGTGGTGTGATTTGATATTCAATTCATCAAGGAGGAGCATCGTCTATGGGTGGATTCCACATAATGGTTCTAACATCGTGATGGGTTTGCAGATGGTTGGGGTTTTTTAATTAGATCATGAAACGTTTATCAGCGCTCAGAAATAAGTGTTGATAAAGAGAACTTTTATCACCAGTTGTTATTTAAGAGATGATAAAAGACTCTTTATCAGCGCTTTTTTATCATGGATATTGGAAGGTCTTTATCAGCGCTAAAAAGATCAAAAAAATAAATCTTTATTAGATATAAAATTATAGCACTGACAAATGTTCATTTTATCAGCGCTCTTTTTAGCACTAATAATGCCTCATCTTTATCATTACAAAAAAGTGGTGATAAAGATGATTTTATCTCTACTTATTACTAAAGCATTGATTAATGATTTATAATTATAATTATAAATCAAAAATTGTAAAGAATTATATATACTTAATATATATATATATATAAATATAAATATAGTAAATATATTCATTTTCAAATATATTTATTATAATTTTATAATTATTTAGTAATAATTATAGAATATTTTTAAAAAGGAATATTTTTTATAATTATATAGTTATGTATTTATACAAATATATTTAATAAATATATATAAATATAGTAAATATATTCCTTATTTATTTATATTTGTGAAAAATATAAAAATTATTTAAATATATGAAATTATTTATTTATAATTATATAAACACATATTAGAAAATATTTATTTATTTTTAATTATAAATATATAGTTGTATAAATATAGTAAATTTAAATTTATAAACATATTTATTTAAAAATGTATTTTTTTAAATATATTCATAACTTTATTAATGAATATCTAATTTTTCGTACATGCATCTATGTTTAAAATTAATGAAATTAAATAAATTAAGAATAAGTACACTTTAACAATATTGAAAAAATGGATAAGTTTTATGTGTGTTCATTGTATATAAAAATTCATTAATTATGTATATGTGAAATCAATATAACACAAATTTGATCTATATATGTTAAATTGAAAAATCAAACAACATTCAAATATATGTCGAGTACAATGCATTTAGTCAATATTTTTAATTTATATTAATTTTTTTTATTATAAACCATTATTCAATAAATATACTACTATTTAGTGTAAAGCACATAAATATTTTGTAATATATAAATAATATTTAAAAACAATAATATATATCTATATACTTAATATATAAAATTTAATAACATTAATTATCGTAATTATCTAATTAATAAAATGTTTTATATTTAATAATGTATAATCAAATTATTCATTTTTATCAATAATTATTTAATTAATAAATTTTTTAATTTTTTTAACAAACTCATTATTTATTTATTTATATAGTTCATTTTTTTATTCTGACTTTTATCAATGCTAAAAAATTACTGATGAATAAAATATATATCTTCACTAAAAATAAATCACTCATCAAGGGTTCCCTTAATTAGTGCTAAAAAATAGAGAATTGATACAGGATACCCTTTATCAGTGATAAAAATAAAGTGGTGATAAAGGTTCCCTTTATCATCGCAACAAAAAACACTGATAAAAGGTTAAATTTTTCAATGCTCTCCTTAGTGCTAATAAACATGCCATTTATCATCATTTTTTTCTAGCACTAATAAATACCAGATCTGTTAAACAGAGGTTTTGTATTAGGTAATGGTGATTGATAGAATGGGTTCTTTTTGTGAGATACAATCAATTTTTTCAAAGTAGTAAAAAAAGTGGTGTGTGCTACACAACATGAAATTGTACTATTTTGAAATCAAAACTAATATAATCATCATGGGAGGAATTAGATTTGACATACTCTAGTGATCCTAACATGAATCAACCTACCTCAATATTCATAGATTTCAATATCTAACACTAGTTTCTATTGTTCCAATGGGTAGAAAAATGAAGTAATATTCATTTTGTTCCTCTAACACAAAAGGGAGGGTCTCTTGGTTGTGACTCTTGGTAACAAATCCAATGTTTTAATGAGTTGTGACAACCCATTAATAATTAAGAGTTTTGTTGGTTGTGTCTCCAATAGAAGTGGTGGTTTGTAGTAGGGTTGTGAATCCCCATCAAATTTGAACATATTAGTGGGTGTTATTTCTCATTGGGGTTGAGAGAAATAAAGAGTAGTTATATGATAAACTTGATCCAAACTACTATAAAAATACCTTGTGATCATATTTAATTTCTTTTCTTCTTAATTTACATTTAACTCTGATATATTCATTAAAATTTTATATATTGTTAAATTAACCCCCTTTTTAACAAATTAACCATCTCTCTAACTGGGAAAATAGTATTACCTTATCAATAGATGATGTTATAGAAATCTATTTAATGATTTTAAATGGTTTGTGATATCTAATGTATACTTTGAAAGTGTTGCAAACATAGAAGAGTTAAAAATAAAGGGATTAATTGAGAGATCTTGTTGTTTTCATTCAAATGATATCATAAAGTATTGTTCCATGAAAAAATTTAATTTATAGGATTTTATCATTCTCATATGAATTTAATTTAATGATTTTTATCTTTACTGCATTTCTATTATATAATAAGAGATATTTTTTACTAACAAATAGTTTTTGTGAACATAATGAGATGATTAATTTCATACACATGGTTTAATATTCATTGAATAATATTACATGTATGCAAGTAAGATGAGAAAAAAAATATTAAGGATCCTGTGTTTAACCAACTCTTAATTAAAATAAGTTGGAATATTTTTCTTCCAGCCATTAGTTGAATATTTTAATAAATAATTTTTCTTTCAGAGAAAAATACTCTGACCACATAGAAATAACTCTATGATATGGTTTATGTATTTTATTTATTAAATAATCGTATTAAAATGAGATAATAGTTATTTTTCAACACAGAGATATTTTGAATATTAACATGAAATTCTAATGAGAACACGACGTTTAAGATTCTAGTGAGACTATTTTCGAATATAGAAAATTTCAAATTTTATAAGTAAATGATTATTAAAATCTAAAGTATGAGATTCTCACTTATTATCCCAATGATTTTATGAAATGTGATGGTAAGGGAAAATTTAAGGGTTATATTTATCTACCATGAAAAGGGAATATTACTATTTACTAAAGGATTATGCCAATAATAATATAATATGAATTTTATATTAGCCTAATGGATTTTTATGATGAGTTGGTGGGTAAAAATGTATCTAGTCACATTATTTCATGGAAGAATTTGATGGAATTTGTTCCAAGGACGATAATTTTAATACTATAAATAATTTCTAGTAGATAACAAAAGTTGGAATTATAACATCAAATGTTGTGTTGTTAAAGAGTTTGAATTTGTTCAAGGAGTTAAACCTTAAGAATGTGATCCCTAAATCTCAAAATTATTCAAATTTTTATAATTCATAAATATTACACAATAAATAGTTTAGTGGTAGTGATAGATTAGATTATCACATAGACATGTGGAAGAAATTTCATACAGACATGATAAGTCAATGTTACCCCAAAACATGTAGTAAAAAAAGGTTAATCGGAATGTTTATCCTATTTGATATGATAGGATAGATCTTATTTATGGTTTTTTTAATTATTATTAAAAGATTTTTAAGAATACATAATGTCTCATATAAAACACAATCTCTATTTTCCATTATTTCAAGTTTTCTACACAAATAAACATATAGATTTACATTTTGTGATGTGTAATGATTGTTCACATCTCATAGCGTGTCTTTCAGTTTTTCCCTAACCAATATTCATTATAGATTTTCTGTAGTTTATGATAAAGATTAAAAAGTTATCCTGGTTATTATTCTTGTATAGAGATATGAAATATGATCATGGGGCACAAAAATAATGGAAAATTTTCATTTTATGTGCTAGATTACCCACCATGTATACCACATGGAGTGATACACATTATGCCTATGGTATCCTATGGGTGGATAAATTATACAGGATCACCCATTACATATGGTTGTATATATACTTAACATGATATTATTTACGCATAGATATATTTGTTACAAAATCCATTGAGTCATAGATAAATAGGAGGTTCTTGGGTATGTAGTGTATAATGTCATCAGTTAGATCACAACCAAGATGGTATTTACTCTATTTTATGATAAGTATGCCATCTAGGAAAAAAATTTAGATATAATGTAGAGTGTGTTGTTGCACATAGATTTTATATATGATGTTTTTTCTATTCAGGTGATGAACATGTGATGTGTTCATCCATAAATATGAATGACATGTGATACAATCATCATGCATGTCAATTTATACATAGAAAATTGAGAATGCATGAATTGATAAAATGGGGTTTACATATACCGAGTTCCATGGTAACATGATGTATTAGAAAAAGAGAATGTTTGAGATTCATTCTAGCACGAGATGTGGCTGGTGGATATAGGTACAAAGATATGTGTGTTTGATGAAGATAACACCATATAACTTTATAGCTTGAGTAACAATAACTCTTTTCTAGATGCTACTATATATATATATATATGTGGTGATTCATATTTTATTTTAGTTATATAAGGTTATATGGGATCACACAATTAGGATGCCTAAATGGTGAAATATTCTAACTCATTGATCTACTCAAAAGTTTTTAAGAGTTGATCCAAAAATATTTTAGATGGGTAATACCAATGTGTTAAATATTATTTGATACAAACTGAAACTGAATATATCATTCCAATTTTTTGGAAAATTTTGAAAACATTATTTGGATATGATTTCATGAGTTATCATATATGATATTATATAAGTTTAACTAACTCCAAGTCTTATAAAATATAGTATAAGTGGTAGATTGAAGTAGATATTCCCTAAATCCCCTAAAACCATTTTACATATTATGTAAATGTGGAAATTATATTTAATGTTGGATTTCAATCATAAGGTATGGATTATTTTCATTTTATATGTGATTATTATGGGTCAATAGTGACACCTTATAATCACACTCTTAGATATAGTGATGTAAACACATATTTTACATACTCACTTCAATGCCAACTATAGATTAGTGAACATAGCAACAAAAAAAATTACATGAAAAATATTGCATTATATACATTCTCATGACCTTTTAGGTTTATAGATTTATAGAATTATGAAAAATAATAAACAAATTAAAACTATGTGTTTCTTAACTAAAGGACATGTTTTCCAACTTTGAGAAACTCCATACCATTTCTTCAAAATATATAAAAAATTATCCTCCCAAGCTATCTTATTTTACATATCACATGTACTATATTTCTACCTAACCAGGTCAAATAGAAGCATAATATATTGTGAGATAAAATGATCCTGAAGGAAAATAATACAACAGATGAAATCCCAATATAAACATGACAAGAATATTTTCTTCGTAATAAGTAAACATCATAATTCAACAATCAGCTGTAACTGAGAGCATAATATATGCATGGATCGAAATTTAAATAAATTGATAGAATGTGTAAAAATAACTAAAAGTTTCTTAATAAAATGAATAATTTCATAAATTTTGATCTTATAATTGAGGCCTCAAAAAATATATCATTATTCCAATCAATGTCATAGTTAAAACATCATTCTTGTAATCAAGACTATGACCAATGAATATTGCAGAATTTGGAAGTCATACCCCATAAAAAAAATATATTTTCCTCATAAGACATATTAATGAATCAACAAGATATATAATGATTGAACTCACTCTTCACATTTTTACGTCTAATAAATCCATCAAATGAGATTGTGAGTAACAATACATAATCAACTATTCCAATAATCAACTATATTTGAATTACAACGTACATAATCTGAATACTATTCCCCATCTAAACCAAGGGAATAACATGATCATAACCCATAATGATAATTATGGTTTATGGTTGAATGATATTAAGTAAGAATTCTATATTAATGAATAAAAATAGGTATCAAAATAAAAAATATATGTATTTCTAATAGTTACCCAATCAATAAAGGGATTATTTTTATATGTAATAACCCCCCAAACTAACACTGTATATAGTAAGGGGTATAAGTTTTACTCAATAATTTCCCCAATTAATTGATTTATGAAATCTGGGTGAACACACCTCAATTATTGGAAGGAAATACAAAGTGTTCACATATGAAATGAATTTTAAGGAATGTCTCCCTATAAAAGATGATTATTTGGAAAAACAAATGCAGTGATGGATCATTTGACTGATAAAAAATAACATTACATAATCCATATAAATAAATAAGGTGGATGGTTTCAATGTAAAATATACTTATTGTAAAATTTGGAACTCAAAATGATATAAATATATTTGAACACCATCCTTGAAAAAAAACCATTGAAAAATATCATATAAGATGAGATCAAGAATCAAATCATCTGAAACCAAAAGTTCAATCCCCTAAAATATATATACAGATATATTTTTATTATTCAAATAAATCATATATCATAAATCCCATGAGTGTAAATAATTTTTAATATGAAAATGAAAATTGATGTGAAAACATAAAATATATTTTAGAAATTTTTTTAATATTGATTTAAAATAAAAATATACACATCACTTTCAATAGTATCTTTCCAAAAAAACGTGAAAGATTATAAAAAAATAATTTTAAAAATAAAATTTAATAATATATCCTTGAAAATTACATAATTCTTTCTATAGTAAATGTAGATCCTAATCTAAATAATTTTAATTTAAAAGGAACCTTTTTAATACTTTGAAATTTTCTTTTGTTGAAACCCACATTGTAAAAAGTGTAAAAAAACTTCTTTGTATTAAAAATTAATTTTAAAAATAGAATTGTAAAATAAAATATAATAATTTTTTTAGGAGGACCCAATCATAGATGAAAAATTTTTAATATGAAACTTTATACCTCAAATAAAGGAAATTTGAGATTTTAATATCCCTTATGGAAAACATACTCCCTGAAGCATGACATATTTTCATAAGGGGGTTATGTGGTAAAAATGTAAATAATGATAAAATATCATATAATAAAATAAAATTGTAGAACATACCCAACATATTTGAAATAATTTTTAATATAATAATCATAACTTAATGAATAAAAATTCAGTCTACAAAAACTCTTACGATTTTCATAACATGAGAGTAAAAAGACATTTGAAGAAAAGAAATTTATTTTGATTAGTGTATCCATTGAACTATAAGGGTTTCAATTATAGAAATTTAATGGTATATATTAAATCAATATACCACTTTATAAATGAAATTTTTTGATTAACATGTAATGTGTCTCAAATTATCATTATTGAGACCATGAAAACACAAAAAAAATTAGTATCTTTTGAATTCAGGGCCATCTAAATTAAAATAATATGGATCTTTAAAATACATGAATTTCATTTATTTGAAAAAAATAATTATTTAATAATAATACCACATAAAATAAATTATTTTGGATAGTATCAAACATGTCTCATGAATTTGAAAATGTGACAAGCAAATCCTTACCTCTTATCCTGAATTCTCCGAACATAATTTATCTTCATGTATCAAAAATAAATACATTATTAATAAAATAATTTTAAATTGTAATCATATCCATTTTCACTTGTACAATTCATTTTTACTCATTCTCAATATGAATTCTAGTTATTTATTACCTATATTCAATATCTGGTGTAAGGAATCTTGATTGTTTTAGAGCAGTTTTTATAAGAACAATTTTTTTTTCATTCTTACTAAAAAATTCATCATTTTAATATCATTGATTGTACTATAATAGTTTCTAAATGATATTCCAAAGTGATAATTTAATTCCACGGGTTATTTAATTACAAAACAAGAATATGAAATGAGTGATGATCATGTTGAGATGATTCTTAACAAAAAAAATGTATTTCTATAATTAATGTGTTTAATGATAATTTTATAATCTGGAGAAAAAAACCAATTATATACTTATTTATATCATATATTATAATAAATTAAATTCCCATATTAATTCGTGATAAAAATATATGGCATTGTTCACCTAGGTGATTAAACCAACCTAAGAAATAACATACCACAATTAATGGATGGTTATGAAGTGATTTACTTATAATATCATTATTAAAGAGACAAAATGATCTTATTTATTATCTATTAGTGTAATATATCATAATATTAAAGAATTAAAAGAAGAATATAATCTATAAAATGTTATTCCATAGTATGTAGAAATTATTTTCTTTCTTAGAATGCTCTTTTAGACGGTTAGATTTATCAGTGTTTTTATTGCTCATATTGCTAATATATTGTCATATTTATCTTTTTAAAACCATAATAATTTAATAATAATAATATTTAACCATTAAAAGCACTGTTATGACCATCCATGTAATGCATTTATGAAAGAAAAACGGAAATCCTTCATTCCATGGAGGTGGCATTCCACACGTAAACATGGATGATGACTTCATTTTCCATATAATGGGGCAATGAGTAATCTATTTTTTCATTTTAGAATATAAAATATGTCATAAATATAGAAATTATATATTAAATTCCCTATTATTACCATCCATTTAAGGTTATAAAGGGAAAACAATAAAGTTGCTTCATCAAGGAGTTAGTAGTCCACACAATGCATGAATGAGAGTATTTTTTTCTTAATAGAAAGGGGAAAGGTAGATAATGATTGTACCCTAATTATAATCCCATAATGATATAATAATTGTACTAATATTATTATTTTATGATTAATTAATGTAACTATATAGATAATAATTTCTTATAAATGAATATAAATGAGAAAGGAGCGCTTAGAAATATATGCATCACTTTTTAGATTATCTCCATTGTAAAGGGTGATAAGTCTTTTAGGGGTTTAATTTTGAAACAAAAGAACCTATGTAATATGGAAATTAATTTTTAGGATATTTTGGGGTATATATTGGTCTTAACTAAGTGGTATATGGTCTGAGGGGAAGCGAGGAGAGGAGTGCCCCTTTTATAAGTGAAGAGTGATGTCATTTTTGTAAATACCAAAAAATTGCAATAATGGGAAATAACTCTCAAATATATGGGCACAAAAATAGAGAAATAATTTATTAGAGAAGGAATATGGTTGATCAAGGCCTCATACACACATTCTCACTCATATTTTAAATATTTTTTTGGTCCCTTCCTCTTGGTTAAACCCTTTTTACCTATTTTGATTTTAACCGAGGTAGCTAGTTTTTAACAAAGTAATTTATAATTTATGATTGATAATAAATTATTCCCCATTAAATAACTTGACATAATTATTCCAAATTTTAAATCTATTTTGTTATATTAGTTTACTAAAAGTGATAAAAATTAATTTTAAAATTCTGATGGCATAATGTATTAAATTGTTTTTTTGAGAATATAACTTAAGTTCTAAAATGTCAAAATTGGGGTTGTAAAGTAATCCAAAAAATTTTAAACCATCAATTCACTTATAAAATACATATTTGGTAATATAAAAATACTTTATAAATTTCCAATTCACTCTTATATACTAATAATATTATAAAATTCATGTTATTTTTAAAAATGGTATTTTGCATTATTCATCCAAAATTTAATAGATTTAGAACAATACATAAATATAATATTAGGAAAATATTAATATCATTAATCCAAAAATATAATTTTTTGAAATTAAAAATATAAAATTGAAAATTTTATCTTTTAAATATAACTAAGATTTATATTGAAAAACTTCTTTTATTAGAAAGTACCTTTTTAGAATATTAACCATTCTAATTCATATTTCTTATCATTTAAAAATTATTTTAGTATTGGAAAATTATTCATAGAAAATACATTTTTATCATAATTATACTCTAGTTTCATGAAATAGAAATTTATATTAGAAAAAACCGAATAATTTAGAAAAATACTCATCTAACCATAAAATTATGGCATTAGTTATTTTAATTATATCAATTGAATTTTGTAGGTATTAAAATTAACCATTGTATTACATTTTTTAAATATTTTATAAAGTGAATAATATTTATATTTACTTTTAATTATAATTCTATGTTTTAAAGGTCATACTTTTATATTTATATTTTATCAAAATATATCAACTTTTGGTTTAAAAATGGTGTTTCCTATAGGGAAGGATATCAAACAGATTGATTTATTTAAAGGATATAATAAATAAAAATATAAAGGTTTAATATTCTACCCCTTAAATAAATTGAATATTTTAAATTTATTTTATAACAAAATGATAAAACTATGTGAGGTAATTCTTAAAATATTAGTCATTTGGTATATAACATCTAATATGACATCAACCATAATATCTTAGGATATATTTAGTTACTTATCATTCCACCAAAAAAATTAATCTCTCTTACTATCATATACTCTGGTATGTATATATCATAATCAGACCTTATCTAACATATACCTTTCTAATTACTATATGAATATCTAAGTGATAGGAAGAATGCTGTTGGTTCCTCTCTTCCATCGATGACCTAGTTCTAATGCCGCCAGACCCTCCTCCCCCTCCCGATCGGAGGGGGAGACTTGAAATCTCATCTGCAGGGGATGCGTCTTGGTTTGTTTCTTCCCTTTCCGAGGATTCCTATCTTGCCGAAGGTCCCCAACCTCTTCCAAGAGGCTCATCAACTCTCTCTACTTCCGGCGGAGATTAACAGTTCCTCTGATCTATACAAGCTCACAATAGAGGCCCGATTTTGTCTTTAGCAGCCCTCTGTTGAAACCTTTGATCGTTTCGTCTCTGAATCTTGTAAGCTTCAGGAGCGTGAGGTTGTTGGTCAGCTTGACCGACGACACTTCATTATTAGATTTGGATCAGAGGAGTATTTGATTTATGCTTGGTCCATGGCCCCTCGAAGATGCAACGAGGCATCTTTCTACCTGTTTCACTGGAGTTTCGAATTTCACATGCGGTGTGATCCTTCGACTTTCTCGTCATGGGCAAGTCTTCCAGGGCTTCCTCTCTCATTTAAGAATCCTTCTATCTTGTGTGAAATTGGGAATATGATCGGGAGGTATCTTTGTTCTGATTGGCATACTGATTTTGTTTGTCATCCTTTCTGTCCGAGAATATGTGTGTAAGTGGATGCTGCAAAGCCGACAGTCCGATGTGTTTGGATTACAGATGAGCAAGAGTTTCGGTGGAGGAAAGAGGTGGTTTTCGAATCATGGATGGATTATTGTGTGTCTTGCAGCCGATGTAGTCATTTGGTTTTGAACTATCGGGGTGTGAGGGTGAGTGGACCCTCACAAGTGATGGGGACGAGGCACAATGGAGGGTGTACTGCTGCTGTTGTGGATAAAGCTTTGGGATTGGGTCCTTCTAAAGATGGTTCGACAGCAGGAAGGGGTGAGGTGGGGGAGATTCTGGCCTTCAGGAAGGACGCTGGATGTGTTGGACGTGGAGATGCTGCTGAGCAGGATGTCTGGGTGGGAGGAAATGATGGTGCAGTGGTGGTGGAGTCAGTGGCACCAGCGAAAGGGGTGGTCCAAGAGTCTTTCGATGGTGCTGCAATGGTTGATGAGCCTTTTCCAATAGTTTTGTTGAAGGGGAGGCCGCGAGATAATGCTGATGAGGTCCATGCTTCTGAGGGGATGTTGAGCACCCAGGTGGGGGCTTCTGGTTTTGTTGCGGATGAGGTTGCTGAGTATACCGGCCCTGTTAACACAGTTCAGGTGGAAGCTCCTATGCCTGCTGTGGCTGAGGTTGCTGTGCATACTGGTTCCGAAAACACAGTACATGATATTTCTTTGTAGAAGGGGGTGAATAGGTCATGTAACCCAACGGTTAAGCATGTATTTGATCACTTAAGGAGTGATCTCGGTGTTGTTAATGCTGATACTTTGGGAAGTTCTTGCATGGGCTCAGATACAGTGGGAATTTCTCTGGACCCGCTTGTTCCTACTCAAGATGGTAAGGTTGTTGATGCGGGAAGATTGGTGACCATGGTCACTACTGAAAATAGATTCCTTGATCTAGAAAGCGAGGAGGCATTGCTTGAAGAGGAGAATGATGCAAGGAATGATGACCTCTTACAGCTTTCCAATTCTTTGATGGCTGCTGCAACCGAGAAAGTTGTCCAGAATCTGGTGGACCAGCCACAAATGGATACTAACAGTCTGGTCTGGCAGGATTCTGGATTGGAGGAAGGTTTTCAGGAGGTTAAAATCTCGGGGAAGTGGGGTGACATATCATATAGTGACAAGGAAAAAGATAGTGGTGTGGTCCATCCATCCTATAATGATTTTGTTCAAGGAGAAAGGATGAAGATGCATGAGGATGTTGCTGTTAAGACTGACCCTCCACGATGAAAACCGTGGAAGGATTATTCTTATCTTCCGAGGCCGGTGTCTACCAGATCTTCTTTTGGAAAGGAAAGTTGGGCTTTGCAGTCCTCGAAGGAGTTTCTAGCTCTGGATAAGCTGAATATTATAAGGAAATATGCCAAGGTTCTTAAGCATTATGAATCATCAGAGTGGGAGACATACACTACAGAGGACATAATCTCTGAGGGGGGTGGTGATTAGTATGATTTTCATGACATGTAGTTTCTTTTCTGACTTGGTGTAACTGCTGAATGCCTTTTCTTTTATTAATAAATGGTTAGAGGCTTGCCTCTGACTGAGCTTTTTGGGTATGAATATCTAAGTCATTAAACCATAGTGAAAACATATATTATTCAAGAAATTGAAAATATCTTTAACCATCAAATTATATTAGATGCTAGTTTATAAGGTCACACACTAGTCACTATATATAATAATCCAAAAAATGAGATAGGATTCCCCAAAAATCATCATGTTTCATTTTTCATTAAATAAATTATCAAATACAATTCAATCAATACCAACTAACTCATGGTTCCCAAAATCAATAATCAATTTATTTCATCAATATCAATCATATTTTAATTAAAAGAGTTATAAATCCCTCAATCATGTGTTCTATTACATTTATCCATAAAAATATAACCTACCCACTAAATTATTTTCTAATGTAATGAATAACATTTAATATAGTTTACCAAACATTTAAATTAGAAATACCTAGTGTAAATATGTATATTTTTCACATAATCATCATAAATATTAGAATATATGAGAATATAGTTGATAAATATAACTCACTAATGAAAATAGATAACTATTTTAAGATTTAATTTATATTAAAATAATAATCTCATTGATTATGTTAAGTCTAGGATACACACATTTTCCATCATAATAATCATATACCAAAATTATAAACCATTTATTTATGCAACATTATTCCGTTATAAGAAATATAAATTTCTAAATACATTTCTCTCTCAACTTAATCATCATGATCATGTTTCAACCAAATACTAAAACAAATATGGTTTTGATAATATCAAAAATATAAATATTAAAACACATATTTTTATATGTATTCCCATATAACACCTTGTTTTTTTATAAATGATAATTTTGGTTCAACCTTTGACTCTCTTTGTTCAATCAATGGTTATCCATGATCTTTTGTCTATTAGTTTATCTAACCATATAAATTAACAAAATTCTAAAATCATTCTTGAAGGTTTTTAAATCAAATGTGATTAAAAACAGAATTTCTTGAAGGATTGTCAAATAAGTTCTACTGTTATTCCTCTTTATCATGAACCAGGTGACAATCAAGTTATTACCCATTCTATCATTTTGGGGGTATTACCCCTTATTTCATCAATTTTAGATCCTACATCAACTTGTTGTATAAAAATAGGGATTTATTTTCTAGGAGAACCTAAAAATATATACATTAAAAAATTTAGGATGTTATCATATATAAATATATATATATAAATATATATATATAAATATATATATATAAATATATATATATCCCTTAGGAAAATCACTATTGTTTTTACAAAATTTATATTATCATAATACCAAAATAGAGTTTGAATTATTACCATAAAATAAAATTATAAATTATCCAAAAGGTTTATCCATACCTTTGAAATTGTAGTCAACCTTAACTTATTGATCCTTAAATTATCCCCAATAAAAATCTTATTCTATAAAGTTCTATAAAACCTACTATGATTTAACTATAATTCCCCAGTACCGACTCCCAAATCTAATTCTATGAACATATACATTACATACCATCTTCAAAACAAATTAGAGATTCTAGGAAATATCTACCCATAATTAAATGATAAATATTACTTTAAATTCATTTAAAAAATCATTTTGGTTTATTTTTTTAGAGAATGGGGGAAAACCTTAGAATAATATTTCTCATGTATTTCTCAACTAAAGGTAACTTTTTCCACTATGATAAACTCCATTAACTTTTTTTAACATATCCCTAAAATTTTTCATGGAATATATCTTGTTATAACTATCATGTGTTACAATTTTATTCATATCCTAGGGAAATGGAAAAATAAGAAGGGGTCAGATAAAATTCTCAATAAGGGAAAACATTTGACTGAGTAAATTATGGAATAATTATTGAATGATTATTATAGAAGGAATTAGTAAACATCATAATGACATAATTATAAGGACCCAATCCTTATTCAAACTTGAATTTAATTTTTAGAGAAAAACAATTTATTCCATTTTGAGGATATTTTTAGGTTTAGAGTTTTCAATAATTTGGCTATAACCCTTTTAGAAAAAATCTATAAAATAGATTTTGAACATTTCCTCTTAGTATCTATTTTTCTAAGAATACAATTATTTTAAAAAGAAACATGGTTTGTTATTTTGAAAATTTATTTTGATTTGGATGTGAGTTTTTATTTTTTGATATTCAACCTTAAAACCTATGAAAACAGTTAAAAAATGTGGGATGAGAAAAAAAAATTAAATGGTCATAAAAAAGTAAGTCATTACTCCATTTTAAAATCATGAGATCGTAAACTGAGTTTTCGTATTTCATAATAAACATTGAGTGCATATTAAATCATATTTATTTCCAAATTTTTCTCAAAAACAAATTATAATTGAAATAAGTTAAAAATTATAATCATGATGGTCTCTTAGAAAACATGAAAATCTATAAAAAAAATCATAAAAACAAACCATTTTACCAAAAAAGGGAATGATGCTAACTTTAAAAAATTATATTCCTTCCATTTAAAGTCAAATATTTTCCATTATAACTCATTAGAAAACATAGACAAGTCATGTAGGTTCCTTGGGGAAATGTATTTATATAACCATGATAAGAAACATTATAATTGGAATAACCATACAGTTTACTTCCAACATAATTATTGAAAGAACATAATCATAAATAATACATTAAAGAGTTATATTTGGATCATGTGATAATAAATTATGTAAATGAACTATAAAAAGCATTAAACACATGATGTATTTCATTTCCATCATTATACAAATAAATATATATTTTTTAACCCATAAGTAAAAAATTTTCATATATTGAAATATCCAATATCATAAATAGACCATTTTGAAAAGTAAAATACCCATAATAAAGGGAGATATAATTTTCTTTGAATAAAACATGTAATATTTTAATGGGATTGAAAAAATATAATATTAAAAAAATTAAAAAAAGCAATTACCTCCATATATATTAAAATGGAACATTTAGTTTTTCTTTTCTAAAGAATGTCAAAATGATCCGTATAAAATACATAAAAATATTACATTTTAAAACCATAGAAAGAAAGAAAAATTAGATATAAAATGTTATTTATAATTAATTTGTATCTAAAAAATTTAAATAAAATTTATTTTTTATTATATTGGCCTCGAAAAAAAATATTTAGAAAATAAATATTTATAACATTTAAACGGAGGTTTTGAAACTAAAGTATCACTTACCTCAAGCCTGACTTATCACACACATTTTTTATATTCATAAATTATTAACTTTTGATAATTATTTAATTTCTTAAGAACCATTTTTATGTCTATTATTTATTTTATTTTATTTATTACCATGAAAATTAAATTATTTAATAAATTAACTTCACATCAGACTTTTTGATGATATTCAGTTCATGTGCCAAAAATGACTTCAGTAGGAAAACTATGGTCAATGGGGAAATTAATAAATAATATCCCTAATAATATTAATGACATAATTATAATTTTTATACATAAATAATACTTTTAAATATAACCATTAAATATTTTAAATAAATAAAAACTATATTAAATTCCTGGAGGCGGAAGTTTGTACGCACTAAGGAGTAATGTTTTCATTTTTCAAAAATAATTATTTATACAAGGTGAGTGTTATAGTAATTTTTTAAAATTAAAATTATATTATAAATATAATATTATTTTCATAAACTCACTTATATAAACTATCCTTGTGATGTGGTAATGAAAAAAGAAACATATGACATTTTAGAGGTGGTAATCCACACGTACGCACGAATAATGTTATCATTTTTGAATGAATGAAAAGTTAAGAAAATTTATGATTTAATTGTTTTAATTATTGATTAATATTTTATTAATATAATATTTAAATAAGTTAAATTCATCATCATAGACAATAGTGATAGGTGGTTAGGTAAAACAAAATACATTTTTTCGTGAGACGGTAGTCTACCATACACATGATCGATGGATTCACTTCCAATTTGATCGATATAAGATAGATATATGTTATTACAATAACATATTAACATCCTAGTACATGGTTAATAATTATTTTATTATCTAATAATGGTTTTATAATATTTTATGGTGTTATAAGAACAAATAAACACAAAACACATGGTTAAATTTATTCTCATGTAAAAATAGATTCTATTTTATATTATTGAAATATAAGGTTATTATGAGTCTAAATACTCTAATAAAATAAATAATAGACAAGTGTATGTTATTTTTTCATAATTATCTATTTTGACCCATTGTAAAACATTTTGGCGACTAGCACGATAACAATGTTTTTTACTCTATAGGGGTCATGATATTTAATATAAATGGAAAATTGGTCCATAAAAGACCATGAATAATATTTTAAACCATATCCAAATAACATGACATAATATTATATATTTAGTAATTTTAAATGATTAAATAAAATATTATTTATTATAAAGTATTATTAATTCAAATTTTAGAACTTGTCATTCAATTTTTATTTGAAAAATACATGAAAATAATGAATTTAAAATAAAATTGATTACACATCCCTAAAATGATATATTTTACAATAAAATTCACGTTAAATATTAACTTATATAAATAATATTAACTTTATACTTTTAAAAAAACATTTACTTGATTTTTATACTATTTACATAGGCATGGTATCAACATTGTGTAAGAATTTACGGTGATTATTTCACCACTAAAAATTAGAAATAAATTTCCATGATAAAAAAAGAATTTATATTTAAAATAAATATTTATAATGGAACATATTTTTTTTCAACCATTTCAGAAAAAATTATAGATATTAAAAGAAATAAAGTGACATTTTTGGCTTCATCTTTTACTTAAATATTATAAGTGTCAAAATCAATGAAATATGACACCAAGTTTCCATATTTTCATAAAATGGATGTAAATTAAAGAACCAACCACATAAGATTGGATAAATTCAAGTGTTATTGTCTTTTTTATAATCCTTATCATAATATAGTTAGTCATAATTACCCATTTTACCCTTATCATGGTGATACTTAATTATTATGGTTACTATTCATAATGACAAAATCAATAGGGAACTATTTAATAAAATTGAACATCATGATTCCAATTATTGAATCCTTTTTTTTTGAGATTTAATTAATATGAATTTCTTAATTTAATTTGGAATAAATATAAAAAAAGGTGATGAAAAACTATTTTTTTGAAAAAAATATTTTTTTATAAAAAAATTATTATACCAAATCTAAATATAAAATAAACTCAAAAGGTCATAATTATATTAATTTTAATAAAACATTATTATTGAATTTTTAAAACTAATATATAATTGTTGGGAAAAAATCCCTCAAAGGTATCATTGTAGCATTTTTGGGTTTCTTATGTTTGTTGACATTGTAGGTTTCCATGGTGAATTGTCGACTTCCAGAGATATTGTTGACCATCAGTGTTGGAAAAAAACCATGTGAAAGGAATGAACAATCTGGAGGCAGTACAAATAAACAAATATAAAGTGGCACTTTTCTCCAAAATTTGCCAAATTTTTGGGGTCCAAAATTTGGATTTTGGTGAGAATCATGAAAAGTGGATATCCTTGAAGATCACATTTAAATATGGAAATGGAATGAATTTCATGAAGATAGGTTTCATGGATTGGAATTCGTGAAGACAGAAGAATGTTGACAATGATTCTTCACAATTACGACAAGCTTTACGAATGGAAGTGGTGAAGAGCATTACGAGGGGAGCTTTGCAGCGGCGATGCGAAGTAATTTGAAAAATGGTCTGTGATTAAGACGAGATACACGATCATAAAATTTCCGCGGTGCTTCGCGATATTGAGAGATTTTCGGTGGGAATTTCGGAGATTCGTGATTTGAGATGACATGGCGCTGACTTCGCATAGAAGGTTTGAGGGTCGGTGGATTCTCCTATAAATAGTCCTCGACCCCCTTGGGAGAAGTAGAGAGTTTTCAAAAGAAAATATTTTGTTCTCGGTACACGAAGGTGATTCGTGAAGATAGTGTGCTTCACAAAGAAGGAGCTTCACAGTGGCTAATCTAGCTCAGCAAAAGTTGCGTGCTCTGTGTTGGATTATTGAGTTTCATAAACGAAAGTCACTCTGTGATGAATTTAGCTCCACGAAGGCTTGAGCTCTGTGAATGTATGATATTCTTGGAAAGGCAGGAGCTTCACAAAGGTTTGTTTAAGCTTTGTAAAGTTGGGAGCTTTGCGAATTAGGGTGCTTTTCTAAGGTACTTTCCAACGGTTGGTGTTCAGTGGTTAGGGGAAAAGGGGTATTCTTCAGTAGATGAGATTTGTACTTCAATAGAGCATCTGTATATAATGGAGGATACATTAATTAGTGGTAATGAAGATACCTATAGGTCTATAAATTTTGAGTGGATCTTCTGAATTAGCAGCGAGCTCACTTCAGCTGGGAGAGGAGTGAGTTCTCAAATTGTGAGTGGTTGTAAACCAGGAGGGATAATGAGTCCAATCCGAACTTGTAAACAGTAGTGTGCTCATAGTGGAATTGGTACATCACCACAATACAAGTGTATTCTCCTTGGACGTGGCCCAATGAGGGTGAAACAAGTAAAAATGGTCATGTATTGTGCATGCTTTAAGGTTTATTGATACTCTATAATTGGAAGGAGAGAGAATAGGGTTTTTTTCTAACAGCAAAACAAGATCAAAAGGGGCATTTGTTTTAATCTCTCATACCCTGATTCACCTCTCTCTTACAGTATTTAATCTATTGGACCTAACAAAAATATAATTTTACGATGTAAATATTTGAAAAAATGCAGTTTTTAGTAAAAACATATATTTTTACTATTCATTAAAAATCAATAGTTTTTGAAAAATACCAAAATATAACTCTATAATAATTATGAAATTATAGTTTAGAAATTGGAATTCATTTCTAAGATTAAAACTCTATAATTCATAAATAAATCTTTTAAATAACCACATATGATAAATGAAATTCCTTTTAGGTAAGAAGTAAAGATTTTTTATTTTTAAATGAACAATTAAATAATATTATTATAATGATTATAAATCCAAAAAATATAATTACTGAATATTAATAAGATATGAAAATTAATTAATTTGACTATACATAACTTTTTCCATTATTAATGCCTTTTGGAAATCATTTCCATTCATTTGGTTCAGTTATTAAACAATTGGGGATATATTTCCCTTATTGAATTTTTAGATTCATATGTTTTTTCATCAACCATATGGTTTTAAAAAAAATGTAACTTAATTATTTACATTATTATTCAAAAATTTAACTCTATATTTAAGAATATATAATTCTATTTCCTCATAATAAGGGTTATCATTCAAATGAACTACTTAGGGATCAAAACAAGAGATGAATCCTGCACATATTTTCCTAACATCAATACATGAAATTAGTTTTGTACGTAGGATAAAATTGGAAACATGGACACTCATTTTGGAAACTAACCCTACCACCTCGAAGATTTCATACGTTTTAATAAACCATGGACTTATCTTTCCTTTTTTACTGTAACTAAGAAAACATTTCCATGAATATACTTTAATAAAAACATGATCACCTACCTCTAATGAAATATTTTTCCTCAGGTTATCCACATAACTTTTTATTTACTCTGATCTATACTTATATGTTGCTAAATTATCTTCACATTCTCGTCTATTTCATCTACCAATTCTAGTCCCAACCACTTCCTTTGTCCTAATTCATTATAAAAATATGGATTCTGACACCACTTTCCAAATAATTCCTCAAAAGGAAACCAATGAATACTAAAATTAAAACTATTATTATAAGAAAACTCAAACAATGAAAGATAATGATCTTAACTTCCAATGTAATTTAATATGAATGAATCATGCCTTTAATGGCCTGAATCATTCATTTGGGTGGTCGATCAAAATGAGGATTAAAATTTATACAAAAATTTAATTCAGAACCCAACAAATTTTGAATTCCTTTTTATAAATTAGAGATGAATATGGGATCATTATCGTATAAAATAGAGAAGGAAACTCCATGTAACAGGACTATCTTCTTGAGGTATGGTTGAGAAAGAGGATCTGAATACATAGTATATAAAATGTAAAGGAAGTGTACATATTTATATAGTTGATCGACAACAGCCCATATCACATTATTACCTTGAAATTTGTTTTTAATCCTACCAGGAAATCCAGGGATATATTTTTCCACTTCCATTCATGGATTGAAGAAGGATAAAGAATCTACTTCAGTAGTTATGATTATGCTTTAACCTATTTAAAGGTAAAAAATTTCATGATAATGTTAGAATATCACTTTTCATTCCATCCCACTAGTAATACACCCAAAAGTTCTCTATACATTTTATTTATTTTAATGTGAACTTAAAATAGGGAACTATAAGCACCACTGAGCAATTATTTCTTCAAATACTGATCACAAGGCATGCATAATCATTTTCCAAATCCGATAACAATTTTTTCACCAACATTAGACTCCAGAAACTTACCCTTCTTAATAGATTCTACCATTTCAACAAAACATGATCCTTTTTCTGAGCTTCTTAATTATTTCCTACATATATGATTTTACTAGCTACTAAAACAAGATAGATGAAGTTCCTGAATGCAAAATTTCAAGCCCAAAACTCTCCAAATCATTAAACAAAGGGTTGTGTTCCAAGTGTATCATGGTTAATATAGAATTAGTTTTCTAACTCAAAGCATCAATTATGTAACGAATCAACCCGATAGGTATCTATCAGTGAATCCCTAAGCCCACATCCAATAGGTCAGGGGTTGGTGACTTATGTCGAGTAGGTTATCCCAAACATGGGATTCCTTAGCCTAATGTACCTATTCTCACATACCCACCCACACCTCCATGAAACAATGTAGAGATCAATAAATATTGAAAAGAAATGCATGCATACATCTATCCCAACTAGAGTATGGAAAATGTACGAAGGGGGAAAATAGGGACCACTAAATGAAAACTGTAAAATCATCCAACCTACTCAGAATGAGGATATCACTGGAAAATTCTCCTGTCAGAAATCTCCTAGGTCAAGATATAGTAAACACCCTAATCTGTCTAGCTCACTAAGCATCACCTACTCTTGGTCCTCCTAGGACTCCATCAAAAGGTCTATGGTCTATATAAGACAAATCACTTGTGGGAAAATCCCGTGTATGGGTGAGTATAAAGATACTTATTAGGTTCCTAAAAAACCCCAAAAAGAAAGGGATAAACTGAAATGAAACATTTAACTTGAACCATCCAGAGGGAATACAAACATGATAGAAACTCCATCTTGATAACATCCTCAACATAAAAAAATTGGTCACCTTATATGATTTGGTGTGTCGACCTAAACATGATAAAACTGTGAGGAAACCCAAAAACAACACCTACACATACTCGTCTTAGGAACTAAGACTCATGAGGTTCTAACCCCATTTCTAGTAATAGGTTCCTACTCAAGGATCAAAAGAAACACAACTTAAATCATTCACTCCATGATCCACATCATCCTGGATGAAATTCATTTGAGATATACACTCCATTAGAAACAATGCAACCATATTAGATATAATATCCGAGAGATACAACTCAGTTAGGTATCACACGATGATGGAAACATCACCATTCCATGGTCATATATCCAAAAGAACACGTTCGTCATATATCACCACTAAGAATGTAATGAAAAACTCAGCGGAACACAAAAAACTGAAGATGATACCTCCCAGGATCCACTGGGGGTTACTACGAACCCTATAATAAAACTGAATCCCACAACACCTTTGTTAAGGTATACCTCTTAGGATCCACTAGAGGAAAACCCACACCCATAACAAAACCTCAAAGATCTCACTCAGAGAGGGGTTTACACCCAAGGTCTGTTGGGAGAATCCATAACCCAATATAACGTCCTGGATATAGTATTAAATAGATAGAGGATCATAGCCTGTGTAGTGTTGGTTACAACAATACCACAAAACCCATCTAGAATAACTTGTGAAGTAGGCGATCATATCAGCAATGATTCCAAAAACCCTACCCATCAAATGTATTGTGGAAGAATGATTGAGAAGAGATCTTGAGACACAACTATAGGGTCAGAACCCAGGCCTCACTAGGGCTTCATCCCCAACTATAACATTCTTGGAAAAGGATCTATTCCCATGTAAATATTGGTCACAAAGATTCTTAGAACCCTAACAGGGAAACAACATGGGATGTGAGGATTGTACCGGGGATCTCGGGGTGATACATGGTCCAAATCTGATGAGTCTGTAGTTTATGAGGATTGAGAAGAAACACTACTGAAAGTGGGAACACACCCATGCTACACATATGTGAATCATATGAATATGTGTTACAATCTTGTGAAGAGGATGTGATACCAAAAATCCTCAAGTGAAAGGACCAGTGGGCCCATTCAACCCTATTAGTCTAGGTGTCACAACCCAAACAACCCAAAAAAACACCTTCGCACCACACCTCCTAAGCCTAAACCGCGACCACAATCACATTATACATTTGAAAATTCTTAGATTGGACTACTCACATGCCCAATTCTGACTTATGGGGCACAAAATACCTAAAACCTATAATATTGAAAAAGTTAATGGTGTGTACATTAGAGTATATGGCGTGTACTCTAACCTCTCATCATGGACATATACTTTTACATGGACATAGAAACATTGGTTATTCTTATGTAAAACTACATGGTGTGTACTTATAGTACATTGCGTTTACTTATAGTACACAATATGTACTTTCTGAAAACCATCTTTATGTGTTCTTTTTCACAATGACGGAGACACGACCATGTACTACTACATGGCATGTACATATATTACACAACATGTTCTTATGAAAAGTCCTCATTACCAAAATGAGAAGAGCACATGGAATGTGTTACTAGTTTACATGTTGTTTAGAAAAGAAAATCTATTGGAAATTCCTTGTAAACAACATGGATCTCCCTCGTTCACCCTGAAACACTCATATCGACCCATGAGGGGTCCCAAGAAAAAATATAAGGGCTCTAAAACCTTATAATGATGCATAAAAGTGTGAATAAAGACTAAAACACAAAACATCCTAACATGTAGGTGAAACCATGAAGCATCGAGGTTGAATCAGTGCTTGGAAGATACTGTTGCTCAATCTGAGAGCATCCTCCATCTAGATCTGAGACTAACTGCGCTTCGTTTTCTTGATTTGAACTTCAGGTCATTCATTTATAAAGAGGGAGAGGGATGGGATTTTTCTCCTCCATTCGTGAAAACCAAGGGGTAGGGGAGGAGTAATATTTATTTAATTTCATTAATCCAATATCCTCCATTTAATACCCCGCTCATGATACGCCTCCATCCTATCACCGGATGCTGAAAATGTTTATGTTGCACCTAGGGTAAACACTGTATTCTGAACTCAAGTGTAGTCTTAGAAATATAATCTAAGACTCCACTTATAAGTAATCCACATTTCCAAAGGAATTTTTCTGGGGTGACAAAACAGATTTAATTTTTTTTAAATCACCCCACCAAGCCTCTTTGGACCCCATGTTCTCGCACCGACTCAGCACCTAGCTTCAGAAATATTCGAAGGAATATTATAAAGTTATATAGGACAAAACATAAGTCATTATATACTACCCACCTTAGGGATTTTTTCCTCGAAAATAGAATTCCTAAAAACCTAGGAAATAAACCGAGCACTCAACTAGGACTCCCACACCAGCGAGATCACCACAAAAACTATAAAGGCCACCAAGGGTTTCTGTGCTTCCTACAAAAATGCACTCTAGGGAAAATTAGGGGCTCAATAAAACCAAGTCCAAATCAAATAGGTTGACATAATGCAAATAGAAGAACATGAATCCTCAAATATAATTGGTAGATTACACAAAACACTTGGTCCACCTTCAATCATAGGGTCTAGAAAAACAGACCCCTTGATAAACTGATGTAGAGACCACCAAAACTAAACTCCAAGAACACTAAGAAAAGGAACTCATCCACTACACCTCGATACTATCCTCTTTGGGTGCCACTGACTCACCTGTATGGTTTTGAATCACGTCACAAGAAGGCATCTTAGTGGGGAAAGTGTTCCTCATTATTGTGAATCCAAAGACACATCAAACAGGACCATGACCTCCTCAAATATGTTGTGTACAAAGAAGATACTGAACATGAGAGGATACAAACTAACAAACAAGGCTTACCTAGAACACACACTGAGTCTTACCAGGCCCTTCGCGCTAACTACCCAACACAAAACCCCGCCCCGAGCACACATGTTGGAGAGCCAAGACCCTCTGGCCCTCCATCATGAGATTGCATCCTAAAGCACCTCGTACACCCGGATCCTTGAGCATGTCGTTGAATACCAACTACTGAACCAGTTTTCAAGGTCTCAGCTCTGGCCTACCCCGCACTACAGCCAGAGTCTGCTCATATAGAAAGCGCTTGACCACTAGGACCTGCTCCAGCACTTCAGAATAGGTGGGAATGCACAATGGTACCACAAACTCACTTATCTCCCAGCTCAATCCCTGCTCGAAGGTATGTGCTCAGAATAACAGATCCCACACTATATCCAGGGAGTAATGTGACCGGTCTATAAACCCTAACGAGTACTCTTCCACGGTATTGATATCCTATCAAAGCTACAGAAGCTCTTGGATACTCACCAACCTCATCATGGTCAGGTATAACTCATCCCTGAAGAGCTGCTCGAACTTTGGCCAAGGGAGTGTATCTTCATCTTGAGACTGTTCCACAAGACTCCACTATCACCGGGCAAAACCATGAAAATGGCATGCCACTATGACCACCATCTGATCGAGAGGTGTCCTCTCAAGGAAAAAAACATGAATGATAGCCTCGATCCAGTCATCAACTAACTAGGTGTAACACCCCAAGATTCCATGGTATGCTTCTTTTTTAAATTATTCAATAGCTTGCACTGCATGTAACACTGAGATCGAGTGCATCATAAACTATCAAACAAGCTGTTTGAATAGTGGTTATAAATAGTGTTAACCACATTACAAAATTTATAAATTTTATTTTTCAATTTGGAAATTATTTTTGAATTTTGAATATCAAAATTAGCATCAATTGAAATTTTGGCAATTTTATGAAATGTTTCAATTATTGATGAATAGTGAAAGAATACAGCATTATTGTTAAAAACCAACTTTTTCATTTAAATAATTATTTTAATATTAAATTTTATATAAAGTCCCAATGAATACATAATAAATATTTTATTCCAATTTAGGTCATTAGAATGGTTTTAATAATAGAATTAGATATAAAAAATTATTGAACTTTTGAATGTCTCTTTTACCCGCCTTCTAACAACATTTGCAGATTAGAATTAAACATAATTTTGATGCTTCTATGAATTGAATTTTGAAAAATGGACATATATGGTTGTAATTAGTATAAAAATTGTGTCCTGGTAGGATCAAAATAATTTTTGGTGAAAACAAAATTTTGAATTTTATTTAGCATATTTAATGGTAAATAAGGTAATTAAAGTTGAAAATAATGTTAAAATAATATAAAAGTATCTTAAAACGTTTTCTGTCTACATTGGATAAGTGTGTTGTGACCAAAATCATCTTTAGGTTGAAAATATTATCCTTTTTATGCCACCTGTGTTAAATTAGTAAATTTATTATATTTTATTTAAAGAAGAGTTAAAAATGACATATTCAAATTTTAATAACTATATAATTTTTAATATTAGGTTATATAAGTGATATGGTCATCTATTAATTTTATTTATAAATAAAAAATAATTACATACAGCATAGTAATTTATTTATAAATTTTAAAGACTAAATAATTACCATTAATGATGACACAATAGTGAAATTGAAATTGTTTTATTAATCGAAATACCAAATAAATGAAAATAAAATATTAAAATAAATAAAATTTGACATAATTAATGTCATAAAAGTATTTTATAGATACAATTTTAATTTTAATGGTTTATTGAAAGTATTTACTAAAAGTTATCATGTTGGTTTGTTATTTTTAAAAATAGAAATATTGAATAGTATCAAAATTGACTTAAATGATAATTTAAAATAAATAATATTTTATTAAATGTTATAATACTCATCAAAATAAAAGGATTAAAAAATAGTATAGTATTAAATATTTTATAAATTATCCCATTGGGTACCATTTTTTGTTTTATAGTAACTATATTAACACAATAGTATAGAAAGAAATGTAGAAACTGTAAGAGTTAAACTCTTTAACTAAGGGTTAAAACCAAAAGATAAGGTTAATTTTGTGACCTAAAATTTTCTAAAAAACATTGATTTAGATTATTTCAACTAATCCTAATATTATACTATAAATAACTCACTTTAGATCTATTTGAAACCGAAAATCAATTTATAATAAATTAATATTTTTAGAGTTTCCAAAAGTTCCCCTCCTCTCTATTATAAAAGGGAACATCTCCTAATATTTTATTGACACCACTGAAAACCTTTTAATTGGCCAAACCATGACCAATTATCATCCCAACCTCTATAATATAATCCTAGAGTCCAAACATTGGGAATAAATCTATCATAAAGAGTCCTTTTGTTTAAATCAAATAGAGATAACTGAAAAAGAGGTAATTGTTTTATCCACTCTTCCAATGTAATTTTCTTCTTATACTTCCTCTTACTATGTTGTTTTAATACCAATGTAATAAATTTAGGATAATATTTATGTTTATATGTTATTATAATTATGAAACAACTATATTCCTCCATTTATTCATCCAACGAATAATAATATCACCATATGTGCGTACGTACGACTTACCGTCTCCACACCATGGTGTAATTTGTTATTCCACACTAAATTATTTGGATTGGTATAATTATGGGTAAGATGGATATAAATAATGAATATAATCTTAAAATGATTCTTTATAATTCATATACCATCCAATTCTATACAATTTAACTATTAAGGGAATGATATTGTTGATCATGTGTACGTACGACCTACCATCTCCACAACACGATGAGATTCATTCTCCATGTTAACCATTCAAGAATGATTATAAAATTTATATGATGATTAAAAATAATAATTATGAACTTAATAAAATTATTGATTTGAAGAAAATACATCCTATTCATAAAAAAACATGACTTACACAACAAAACAAGCATAGGAAAATGAAGCAGTTAACAGCTGAAACAATGGTAATACTGAAAAATTATTAACAAAATGATATAAAAGGATCATATATGATATCATAAATATGGATATGGTCTTGGTATAATTTAATAAATTATCTTATCCATTATACAGAAGGTTAACACACCCTATACTAAAGAAAAGTATATGTTAAGGGTAAATTTTACAATCTAATTATTATTCGAGGTTGTTAATACGTAAGTATCTACTGGGAAGTCTTTATCATAAATGTACACATTTCATAAAAATTAATTTAAAATATTATTGACAATTTTTTAAATTCATTTTTACCCATGTTTGAATTTTTATAAAACATTTTGAAAGAAATATTTCCATCATTTTCCAAATGAAGTAATTTATGACCTTTTCAAAAAATTAATGAAAGAATGTTTTATATATTATATATCTTGAGCATCTACATTCCACTGTTATGAGCCCTTAACATTTTAAAGATTCCCTTATAAGATTAAATGTATATTTTCAGAATAATTTTTTTCTTTTACAATTTTGCAGGTTTTAATTGATTTTAAAAAATAAATATATCTCCCAAATAGATTTAATGATTTTATTATAATATTTTCATCTATGCTAGAATACTTTATCGGATATTTTTATTAATTGAGGATTATTTATTATGATACAATATTCTACATTTTATTGATGGTTTTATGATATGATTGACAAGGGATGTGTTGTTTTGATACAATTCATGGTTTATGATTAAAGTATAAACATTTTGTATACTAGTTTAAATATAGATGTTTATGTTATGTTTCACCCTTTCCATATGAGGAATAAATTAGACTTAGTAAGGGATGGGAAGGGCCCTCTATAGCCCATCGATGCATTGGTATTTATCATAAGACAAACTAGTTTGGGATTTTACCCATTTATGTATAGTATTGGCATGAGGCCTTGATGATGTGGTCATGATGTACCACATTATGCATTCTCTCATTATGAGATTAGTTTTTGATATTACATGAGATTATTTGACTGGTATAATAACCATGCGACTGTTTAAATGGAATTATTTGATTTATTCTTTCCATATTATGATGAAGATTTGTTTAAATGGCTGGCATTTCAGTTTTATTTATTTCCTTAAAAGTTTTTTCTTATTTATGATAACTTCCCCTATATTATTTATCCTTAATGAGAATATGAGATCACCCCATCATTATGTTTTAATTTTCACTAGGATGTAAAGAAGTATATTATGACTGACTTGTAGGGATAGTCTAAGGGGAATGAGTGTTTTAAAAGGATAAATTATGTTCTTTTCATTTCACGATATAATGTAAAAATTATGTTTGTATCTAGTTTTTCCAAGGATTATAATCTAAATGGTCCTTTGGGATTAAATTTTTTATGATCATAAATATGCGATTAAATATTGAACAGACTTTGGGTAACTGGGGTCAGAGCCTTACACTGGTGGTATGGGTCACCCTAGAATAATAAATGTCACTGCCTCTGGAAATTGTGTAGTGACCTTAGCCTGCATACATCCTTGGCCTTCACTACCAGAACAACCAGCTACTCGATGGGTGTCCACACAACAGGAGGACCACCGTGAGGTCTAGCCTCAGAACACGTTCCCTACATTGAAACCTCATCTCAGGGAGGATCATCACCTCAATCCCACTGCAAAAACCTGTCTTGATGTCATCTGGAAGGCACCCCAAAATAAAATCAAAACATACCATGATCAAAGAGTATATCTAGGAATATGACTCAATAATGATAGGAAAAACAAAAAACCCAGTCCTATATGATGCCTGTACCAATATTTTCCGACAAACTGTGTCCTAATGTATTGATTAGAAAGAAAGATAATCAATGTCCTACTTAATGGATATGTCAGCCACCGCACCAAAACTGGAGTCCCTATCCTCAAATCCAAACTCAAAACACCCTAACACTATCCCTATGAAACACAAAAAAACTCACAACTATGGTCCCAAAGTGGAACTGATCACCTATGATACCACTCTATCATGACCCAACCCGACGGGTCTTGAGCTATGACTCCCCAAGGCCGCCTCCAACAAGGTAGAGGATGACAACTATCACTGAGTAGGCTATCACACACATGGGAGGCCTTAGCCTATGGTACCTTTACACATGCACCCACACACACCTCCATGAAATAGTATAGAGATATATAAAAACAGAAAAGAAATGAATTCATACATCTATCCCAACCAGAGTGCGACAAAAGTCAATGGGGGAAAATAGGGCCCAAAAGGTAAAACTATAAAAGTATCCAGCCTTCTCAGAATGAGGGGATCACTATCCAGTGCTCCTTCTAGAAATATCTTCATCCAAGCTTTGATAAACACCTTGGTCAGTCTAGATCACTAAGCTCAACCTACTCCAGGTCCTATTGGGACTTCATAAAAAGGAAAATGATCTACATAAGACAAATCACGTGTGAGAAACACCCATTCATGGGTGAGTATAATGATAATCAATAGGCAACCCAAAACCCCCAAAGGAAATGGAGCAATTGAAAGGAAAAAATGAAATCTACCCAGCTAGATAGAACCCAAATGAGAGAGAAACTATATATCGATACCACCCTCAAGAAAACATAGATAGTCAGCTAATACAACATGGTGTGTCAATCCAGATGTGACCACACTAAAAGGAAACCCATAAAAAACACCCACACTTACTAATATTATTAACTATGTGTCATTAAATTCTAACCTAATTTCCAATGATAGGTTCATAATTGAGGCTCTAAAGAGACACCACTATAAGCACTCACTCCATGATCCATGCCATCCTAGATGACATTCATATGAGAGCTACACTCTATCAAGAATAATGAATCCATCCCAGATGGAACATCTGAGAGATTATACTCAATTAGGTATCATAATCTGATGGAAACACCTCCATTCAAAGGGGATATATCCAATAGAACATGCTCGTCAGATATCACCACTAAACACATCGCTATAGAACTCTTTGGAACTAAAAACATAGAAGGGTATCCCCCCAAGATCTGATGGGGGACTCTTCTAAGACTTTGAGAAAACCAAAACCCACAACTCCTTGGTTCGGGGATCTCTCCTAGGATTTTCTAGGATAAACCAAAACCAAAACTATTACTATAAAATATCTCACTCAGAGAGGGGTTCATGCCCAGGGTCCACTAGGGGATACCACAACCCAATTTGATATCCTGGATATCAGGTCACATAGATAGAGGATTGTTATCCATGAAGTGTTCGTCATGACGATACTAGAAACACCATTTGGTATAACTTATGATGTAGGGGATGGTATAATTAATGATTCCACAAACCCTAGCCATGGAACGTGTCACAAAAGTATTATAGAAGAAGAGATATTGATACCCAACTAGAGAGTCCACACCCAGGTCTCAATAGTGCCCTATCCCATATAGTAAAATCTTGGGTAGAGGATCGATTCCCATGTAAATATTGGTCACACCGATTCCAAGAACCTTACGAGTGAAATAAGAAGGTACTTGAAGATCACATTGGGCATCTCAGGGTGAGACGTGATCCAAATCCATTGAGTTGGTAGTATAATACAATATATATGACTCACTCCTGAAAGAGGGAACACACACATGATGTATGTATGAAAATCATCCAAAGAGCGGACACAATCCTATAAAGAGAACCTGATACCAAAAAACCTGAAGAAAAAGGACCAAGGGGACCCACTCAACCCTATCGGTCCAGGGGTCGCTAAGACAAATGACCCAAAAAACAACACCTGAACACCATACCTATAAGCCTTAAATCATGGCCACCATCACATTCTACATGGAAAAAATCACAGATTATATTACTCATATGCCCAATTATGACTTCTAGGGCACAAAATAACCAAAAATTCTATGCTGAAAAACGTACATGGAATGTAATATAGAGTACATGATGTGTACTCTAATATGTCCTCCAAGACATGTACTTTTACTTGGCTAGAGAAACATGGGTATTCTTATGTAAAACTACATGGAGTGTACTATCAAAAAACCATCTTTCCATTTTCTTTTTCACAAGGCTGGACACATGGCCATGTGATGCTACATGGTGTGTACTCAGAGTACATGGTGTGTACTTCTAAAAATTTATTCTTCCCTGATCAATAATAAAATAATACATGTGTTACTAGTTTACATGATGTGTAATTGATTTTGTTTTCATAAATTCCATGCAAATAGACTTAATAGCCACCTTCACCCCAAAACACTCAGATTGAGCCACAAGGGTTCCATATCGAGCATTTAAGGGATCCAAAACCTTAAAACGATGCACAAAAAGGTGAATTATGACTAAAAAGAAAAATTGCCTACCTCGTGGGAGAAACACTAAAGATTTGAGTTCAAATCGATGCTTAGAAGCTACTGCGACTTGATCTGGGAGCGTTCATCATCAAGATACGAGACTGATGGTGCTTTGTTTTCTCAAATAGGTCTTCGGGTCATTCATCACCCAAAGGGAGAGTGAGGGGCTTCAGATCCTCCTTTCATGAACAATAAGGGGCGGGGAAGGAAGAATAATGGTTTAATTTCATTAAACCAATATCCTCCATTTAACACCTTGATCATGATATACCTTCAACCTGTCTCCCAATACTGATAATGTTTATATCGCCCCTAGAGTAATAATGGTGTTCTCAACTCAACCACGGTCTCCAAAATCCGATCTGAGACTTCTATCAACAGTTATCAACATATCCAAAGAAACTAAACCTAGGTGGTAAAATATATTTAACATTTTAAAATCACCCTACAATGGTTCTCTGGACCCCGGGTTCTCATGCTGACTCAATGCATATCTTCAGAAATATTCATACGAATATTCAAAATCCTTATAGGTTAATTTTAAGTCACTAAAGACTACTTTTTATTCTTCTCATGGATGTCAATGAACCGATAATTTATAGTACTTTATCAATTCAGTCATATCTTATATCTAATGTTTAAATCTTTCTAAGTGAATATATTCTTTAAACTTTTATGATCAATATATATTTCTCACATTAGTCTATGAAAATGATGCCTCCAATTTTTTAAATCCAAGACCACATCAACAAATTCTAGATCATGAGTAGGATAATTTAACTCGTGATTTTTTAGTCGATGGGAAGTAGAAGTAATTACCAGTTCAATCCATATTAAGGCACAACCAATTCCTTTTTATGATTCATCATCATAAATGAAAAGTCTACTATTTCTATAGGTTATATCCAAAAATATAGCATTAATTAATATGATTTAGAATTCCTTGAAACCATAATCACACGCCATTTTCCATATGAAATTAACAGTTTTTTGAGTTAACTTAGTCAGTAGGTCAGACAAATGAGATAATTTTTTAATAAACCATAGGTAGTGAACTAGTAATCCAAGAAAACTATGAATATCTATACAATTTTTAGGTCCTATAAATTCCTCAAAAACATATTTTGGTAGAGAAAAAATTATGACATCTTCAGAAAAATGAGCTTGAGGAAGGAAATATATTTCAATGAAAATCCACTTTTACTAAATATTACATATATATTACTTTATTTTAAGGATTTTGAAATAATCCTTAGTTATATTTCATGTTCCTCATGAATTTAAGAATATACCAATATATCATCAAAAAAACAAAAAACTTATACAAGAAATATTGTAAAATACTATTCAACTGATCCATAATTACAACCAGTGAATTAAATATCCCAATGATCATTAATACAAAATCATAATGTCAGTATCTTTTCTGAAACACTATCTTAATAATATCCTCCTTTGTAACATTTAATTTATGATACCCTAAAATGAGATAAATCTTCAAAATATATATTTTTTCCATAGAGATGGTAAAGTAAATCATTTATATGAGGAAATGGATAGTTTTTCTTTATAGTGATGTTATTAAAGAATATATAATCAATGAAAAGAATCATTGAGCCATTATTGTTTTTATAAAATATAAAAGTGGAACCCCATGGTGAAGTTCTAGGAAGAATGAAACCATTATCTAGAAACCCCCAAAACTACTTTTTCATTTCTAAAAGTTCTACTTGAACCATTCTATGACTGGGTTTTGAAATAGGCTTAATAATGGGAACTAAGTCAATAAAAAATTCAACCTCTAGATTAGGAATAATACTAAGAAAATCATTAAGAAATACATATTTATATACATTTACAACCAATACACCACTAATATAAATAATTTTTTTATTCTAAAAAATATGTTGTTGGGAACTTTCACTACTATCTCTAATCAATTTCTCATATTTTTTGTAGGTTATCAAAGGTATGAAATCATTGAATAAATATTTATTGGTTCTATAATATATATGATATTAATAAACTAATATCCACTCCATATAAAAAATAATACCTAACTATACAATGGTAAGTTCGATAATATTTTTAGGAAAGAACATCCCACTAATAACAATAAGAATATTCATATAAATCATGGTTGCTTTAATATTTCCCATTGTAGTTTTCACCAAAAGTTATATCTCTTTTTCATGAGAATATATTCATATTTTACTTGAAAATTTCTGATAAATGATTGAATATAAAAAATCAGAGTCAAATAGGGTATGATAATTATAAGAGTAAATAAGTAACATACCTTTCACTATATCATTATATGAACCAATATCAATCTTAGTTGTAGAAAATGTTTTTTTCTTAGGTTTTTTCTTTGTTTATTGATGATCTCTACCCTGAGTGACTAAATTTTAACACACATTATAATAATTCCCCAAATAATTGAAATTAAAGTATCTTACTACCATCCATTCATTATTTTTCTTATAAATTTTCATTTATTAAATAGCTATATATCAAAACCTTCCACATCAAAAACACTCCCATGATTTTATAAGACTTTCCCCATAAGTATTTTTACCACAATTATCATAGCATGAGATCTTTATTTTCATACCTCAATAATGGATGATTCCCTATTTCCTTCTATATAGAACATTTGTTCTTATTGTTTATATATAATACTTGATTATCGATAAACTCCATTTCTAACTTCTCATCACATCAGACAAGTTCCTCATAACTTTTCAATTCATGGAAATCCAAATCCATTTTATATCATAGTTTCAATCTGGATTAAAACCAATTATTTTTAATATCAATATATTTTAAAAAATTTAGTGTGTACCTTACTAATATGTTTAAGTTTTATTTATACGAAACCACTAAATCTTTATCATTCTTCCTCAATTCTAAGAATTATTCTTTTATCCAAAATTGACCGTCCTTTAGAAAATTATTATCATGGAAAATATTCTTAAATTCATCTCATTATAAGGTATAACTGTGTTATATTTAAATCATATTATTAACCATTAACCACCATTGGTTGAATTCACCATAAAAATAATAAATATAAATATTTATCATTTGGTTCTCTAAAAGACTCATGACTTTTAATATATTCTCAAAGTATTTAATACATCCCTCAACTACCACAGGTCTAAATAATACAATAAATATATAAGGTTTTTTTTCAAAAAATTATCCATTATAGACACGTTCTTTTGAGGTGAATGAGGTTTCTCTATACAATGGATGCCACCAAATTTTATAGAATGTGTCATGTGATCCATCATTGTGAAAAATTTCTTTATTCCAATTCCATCCATTCTAGATGCTGATTTGGAAGGATATAGTCCTCTCGATGTCTTTCCAAAACAATTTCCCTACTTCATCTATAGAAAACCATTTTGAACATAAAAAAATTAGATTAAGTAATGTGGTAGTCTTCAAATGATATTTTAGTATAACCGTAAATTATAATTTCTTAATGGATCTTACTTTAATTATCCTATCTAATAAAATTATCTAAAATAACCGATGACATGAACTATAAGGTCATAGTTCTTACTCAACCCATAATTTATTTTTTAGACAGTAATTTAATTTCATGTATTACAAGGATCATTTCATGTTAATATTTTTAGATAATTAGGTCACAAATCTTATATAAATAACCTTTAAAATACATTTTAGAATCTTCCTATTAGTATCACTTTTTCCAATAATAAACACTTTTAAAAAGAAATATTTTTTATTTTCATGAATCATCATTAAAATTTTGAACTTTACTTCTTAATTTTAACTATTAATAATTAAAAACTATGAAAAACATTTAAAAAAATGGTATGATCATAAAAACCAAGGGTCATAAAAAATCTAAAGAAACCCATTAGTCCATTTTAAATTCGTGGGATCATAATGTCAGTTTTCCTTTAATATAAAAAACTATAAGCCCAGATAAAATCCACCTTATAGAATAAATTTTTTCATAAACACATTATATGAAAAAATAAGGTATAAATTATAAGCATTTAGGTTTCTTAGAAAACCTGAGAATCCTTGAAAAATCTTAAAACCATACCTTTTTATCCCGAAGGGGCATAATAATTACCTTAAAAAGGTCATTTTCTTTTCTTTTGAAAAAAAAACCATTTCCATATAAACTCACTATCAATAATAAAAAATTCATATACGTACCTTATGATTTCATCTTCATAGAACCATTATAATAACCCTTATAATTTTAATAAACATATGGTTGACTTCTAATTTAATTATCTTGACTACATCACTACCCAATGCTTTGGAGAGATATATCATGATCAACCAATAATAAACAATTTAAAAAGAATATAACATGAATAAAACAAATTAAATATTTAATATCTATCATCATACTTGGAAAATTAACATTTTTAACCCAATAGTCAATCATTTTTGATATTAAAATATCTGTTTTCATAAAATAACAAAATTAAAAAGTGAAATACCCATAATAAAGGAAAATCGACTTTTTATTTGATAAAAATATAGAATATTGTAATGGAATTCATAAATATATTAAATTTTATGGTGGTGGAAAATTTAATTGTCTTCGTATACCTTAAAATAGGATATTCCTTTTGTCTTTTGTAAAGAATGTCAAAATTTTACTTCTAAAATATTTAAAAAGATTCCTTTCGGAAACCATTGAATGAAAGTCAAAATGGGGAATAAAATTTCCTTTATAATTCATTTATTTCCATATAAGTACATATAAAAGGTTTTTTAGAATATGGAAAAAGAAGAAAAATATTTCGAAAATAAATCATTAGAGCACATAATATGATGTTTTTAAAGTAAAGGGTCTCTTACGTCAAGCATGAATCATCACATATATTATTTATATTCATGAATAAAAAACCTTTATTAGTTATTTAAAATATTATGATACTTTTTCAATTTGATTATTTATTTTACTTCATTTATTACTAAGTTAAATTTCAATTACTAAATCAATTAACTTCATGACGGGCTTTTGATAATATTCAGCTCAACTGTCTAAAATGACTTTAGTAATATGATTATTTTAAATAAGGTCATTAATAAATCATCTATATAATAATGAAAATGACATAATTATAAATTCTTAACATAAATTATACTTTTAAAACCATCCATGAAATTTGGTTTTGAAAAATTAACTATGTTAATACCACAAACATGTTATGTCGTACAATTACATAAGAAACATTTCCATTTTTAAAAAAAATTATAGAAAGAGGGTTTGTATTATTTTATATTTATATAATTATAAATAGATTATATATACAACATTATTTCTTTAAATAAATTTTTATATACTAACCACGTGCTGTGGTAATGAAAAATGAATCATATCGCTTAATCGAGGTTGTAATCTACACGTACGTATGAAAGATTTTATAATTTTTTGAATGAAATTAAATATAAGAAAATATATGATATATTAACTTTTTATAATGATAAATATTTTATGAATACCATATAAATACATTAAAATCAACATTATAAATAGTTATAAGAGGTGGTGATGGAAAATAAATTACATAGGTTCGCGGGGTGGTTGTTTTCCTTAGATATGATTGATGATTTGGCTACCCATTTGATGGAAAAGGATGTTGATATAGTAGGTAAATTACATCTTCCACCATGGAACACAAAACTAGAAACAAAATTATAGTAAATCACTAATTTGGGGACTTGACACCACCACCTACCCATCACCCCACCCAAACCCTTACCACCCCACCACTAATGATGGGGCAGTAAATACTATAAATAATATATGGATATAGGTTATTAAATTAACATAATAAAATCCGAGTACATGTATGATCATGATTTTATTATATTATTATTATTAGAGAATAGTTTAATGAGGTATAAGATGAAATAAAATGAAAACATTTGGTTAAATACTACATCACTTTTTTGAAGAACTTCTTAACGTTTACACAAAAAGTATTCCAAAGTCAATTTTATGATAAAAGAAAGAACTATTGGATTTAGGGTGTTATGTATGGAATGGATATCTTTAGTTATATTCAAAACTAAAATAGATTTAAAGTGTAGATAAAATAATATAGGATGTCCCATTTTATGAGAGATGGGATGGGAAATCTTGGAATTTATTCAAATAGGTTGGGGACTAGCCCTTATATTAAAAAGAGAAAAAAAAACATAGATTCCTTTCTAAGCGGGTGTGGGTGAACACATTACATGAATGAAGGTTAGATCCCTTTTGAAGGGGGTTAGAGATAACCTAATATATTCCCGAAGTCTAGGGACATATATCATGAAATTTGTTGCAAAAAATCATAAAGGCATTGCCACCATACCCAAATTCACATGAAAAATCCATTATAGGACCAAACCGGCTTGACTGGTGGGTCCCCTGACCACCAACAAAGTGATGATCGGATTAGTCATGCCACAACCTTGTGGTTCAATAACTATTTCATCTGCTTTCTTAGTGAAACAATATATCCCCAATCATCACCCCCTCCACACCCTGCTGACACCACTGACAACGCTGTGGAGCCATAATTTGAGTCACCAATGATATGAAAGACCAGATCTGAGCCAAAATGCATAGATCTGAGTCCATCGTCCAAAAGCGGGAAGAAGAAATTGAGAACCCATGCCTAGTTACCCCTGAATATGAACTAGAGCAACTTCACACCCACTTACATTTCTTTCTCTCCAAGGACTTTACTACCGATGTCCCACTGCTAGACCTTTAGTCTATAAACCACTCCCCGCCAAAGCCAGTGCATCACCCCCGGAACACCGAGAACTGCTCCGAATGAACATGAGCTGGTTCTTGCCATCATACAATGCCGCTAAAAAATATCCATCACATAAGGATTCCATGGGGGGAGATACTACTAAAAAATCTTCTGAAGAAACTATCAGGGAAGAAACCCTACAAAACGTGAGGAGTTCTCTGCTGAAGCCGAGAGCCCGCTTGGCTCTTCTTAGAATTTCTTAAAGTATTAAATTAAAAAAAATTAATTCTCATGTTAAAATGGATAAAAATTTATATGATAAAAATATAATATTTTTATGAGTCTAAATAATCTCATTAAATAAAATTTTTCATATTTGGTGATTTTTAATGGTTATCTAGTTGTTTTAACTGCCAACAAACCCTTTTGACGATTAGTGCAATAATAATGTTTTTTACTCATTAGCAGTTAATATAGTAAATATAAAAGGTAAATTGAACCATAAATGAAACACTATTGATATTTTATACCATCTAATAATAATTTATCTGATGATAGGATAATTAAGAAGTGTAATTATTTAAAATAATTATCTATTATAAAATATTTTTATTGTCATTTTTTGGGAACTATTCATTTAATTTAACATTGAAAACTACATGAAAGAAATATAATTTGAATATAATCAATTAAAAATCCCTAATAAGTAATATATACCTATAAAATTCAGGGTCCATATTAACTTACCTGAAAATATTACTTTTATAATTTTTAAAAATCATTTATTTTATTTTTCTACTGCTTGTACGAGTACTCTATCAGTATTGTGAAATCATTTATTGTAAGATTTAATAACTATAAATTTGAAATAAATTACCCAGATAAAAAATAATTTATATTTAAAAGAAATATTTATAACAGAACAAAACTTTTTTAATACCTAATACAAAATATTATAGTTATTAAGAAAATAAAGGGACATTTTTAACTTTATCTTTTACTTAAATATTTTAGAAGTAAAAATCAAATAAGTATAGCCCCATATTGACATATATTATAAACATAGATGGAAATTGATGAACTACTCATTAAATATTATAAATAGAAGTGTTTGGGTCATATTTTAGTCCTTATCATAATATTTTTAACATTAATTACCCATTTTAACATTACCATGGTGACAATTATTTACTATGGTAACTATTCATAGTGAAAAAATAAGGCGTACTAATTTACTAAAATTTATAGATCATGATTAAAAATATTTAATCTTTTTACTAAAATTCCATTAAAATGTATGTTATAATTTAATTTAAAATTCAATTGCAAAAACATGATGAAAATGGTTTTTTTGGGGAAATACTTTCGTGTATAAAAATAATTTTTATAGAAAATTCAAGTATAAAATTATTCTAAATAACCTAATTAGATTAAATTTAATAAAAAAAGATTAATTATTTTATAAAATGAATCCAAAATATAATTTTTCATTTTAAATATTAGAAAATAAAATATGTTTTTCAATAAAAATTAGTGTTTTCACTTTTTCTAAAAAAATCAATATTTTCTAAAAAATACCAAAAACATCACTAAAATATAATTTTGATTTGATTATTTAAAAATTAAATTCATTTTTACAAATTCATGATATAAAACTCATAAATAAATCTTTTAAATAAATCCATACAATATATGAAAACCCAATTTAGTTATAGGGAATCTTTTTTCATTTTTAACTGATCATTTAACAAAAATTATTTTAATTATTATAACTATATAAAATATACTCAATTAATCTTAATAAGACATGGAAATTATTTATATTGACCATACCTGGGTTATTAAAAAAATAAACTCAAAATGAGAGCATAAAATATCCATGTATAAAAATGAAAATAAATATATCCCAGGGGAAATAATAATCGAATTCATTATTATGGAATTGATAATGTTTGAAATCCTGATATTACCATCAAGCCCGCATCCAAGAAATCATTATTTACATGAATTTCATAGACAAGACATCATTATTTTCTTCAGAACCAAAGTCAATACATAATGCTGAATTGGGTAGCTATACACTAAATACCCAAACCTGTTTTTCTTCTGATACATATCGATGAATGAAGGGGATATATAATGTTTGATACCACCCATACCTTATTTAATTCCAATTCATTCACAAAATGAGATAGTGAGTAAACTATATATAATCAACTTTTCCCATAATCATATGTATTGGAATAAAAAATATAGAACACCAATACTTTCCCATGTCAATAAAAGTGATGACATAATCATAAATAATACAGAGAAAAGGTGGATGGTTAAACAATAAAAAATAAAATTTTCAGGGAAATTTATATGAATATATATGAAAATAAAAAATATAAATATTTTTCAAAAGTTCCTCATTCAATAAATGAAATAGTTTTCTATATAAGAATCCCTTAAACAAACACTATATTATATAAGGGGTGTATAATTAAGACAATAATTTCAATTGTAAATAAATGTTTAGAGTCTAATTGAACCCCCTTAAATCGAAGGAAATATAGAGTCTTCACAAAGAAATGGAATTGGGAGAAAACTCATGCCTATATAAGAAGATGATTTGGCTAAAAAAGGCAGTGATACATCATTTCATTTATAAAAAAGATAATTAAATAAGATATCCAGGTAAAGAAGAAGGGTGGTTGAAAAAAACATATCTCTTGTGTAAAAAATGAAACTCATAAGGGTGTTTATATAGATTAAAATCATCTTTACAAAAGAATGATTTTAATGGTATTACAAAATAGGGAAAAATAATCAAATTATGTAATACTAAGAGTTCAATTCCAAATATTATAAATAAAAATATTTATTAGAGAGTAAATTTTGTAACATTAATTGTATAAGTATAAAACCTTTAGAATTTTAAAAGTAAAATAGAGGTTAAATATTAAAAGATATTTTAGAAAACATTTTTTACATTGATGTAAAATACCAAAATAAATTTCACTTTAAAAAGTATATTTTTAAAATGAGAAGTGAAATATTTTGAAAACATTTACTCTTAAAGATAATATCTAATAGTTTACATTAAAAATTTCATAAGTTTTCTATAATAAATTCTTGGACAAATATAAAAACATTGATTATTAAAGGAAACTTTTTAATATTTTTAAATTACCTTTTTAAAAACCCACATTGCAACAATATTAATAAAATATTCTTCATATTAAAAAATAATTTTCCTAAATTGGATTATAGTATACAATATAATAAAATATTAGGATGGGTGAACTGAATTAAGGATTAAAAATTTTCAGGATAAAACATTACAACCAATGAAATGCTATTTGAGTTATCAGTATCCCATATTGTAAATATATTTCATGAAGCATGAAATAATTAAAATGATTTTTATAGGGAAAAAATGTAATAAATGTTAGAACACCCTGAAATAAAATCAATGCAAAGAATTTACCCAACTTATATGAAATATAATAAAGAGAATGATTATAAAATATTGAATAAAAATTGAGTTAACAAAATCTTATGAAAATGGTAACACTTGGGTCAAAATACATTTAAAGAAAGGAAAATTATTTATCATTGTATATCCCATGAATTACGAGGATATAAATTATAGAAAATTCAGCATATAGTAAAAAAATAGAATACCATACAAAGGATACATGGTTCAAGACATGTAACATGACTCAAAGTATCATAATTGAGACAAAGAAAACCCTTACAACTTTAATATGTTTGGAATCAAAGACCATGTAAAAAAATAACATGATATTGATCTTAAAACCCCATAAATTTCATAAAAATATAAAAATAAATTCATTACGAATTAATCAAACCACATAAAATTAATTATGGTGTTCAATATCAAACACATCTCTTGAATGTGAAAATAAGGGAATGAAACCATTACCTATTATCATGATTTAAAAATGCATACACTAACCACATATATTATAAACATTTATAACTTAATAAATTTATTTTTAACATTTATAGTATTCATTTTCATTTATAAAATTCATTTATAATCATTTTCTATATTAATTTTTGTAATTTTTTACTTAATTTCATTATTAAGTATAAGTAATCTTGATTTTTTTACTAGTTTAGTAAAAATGACATTAATATTAATTATTGATAAAATTTTCATCATTATAGGACCATTGAATATACTGAAATTTATGTTCCATGATATTTCTAAAGGTATAATTTATTACCATGGTATTTTTGGATACAAATCGTTAAGAGGAACTCATTGATGATCATGTTTTGTTAATTCTTAATGAATGAAAGGTGTTTTCATAATTAACGTGTTTAATAATAATTTTAAAAATAAAGAACCAAAGAAAATCATTATTATTTTTTTATACCATATATTATTATAAATTAAATTCCCATAGTCATCCATGATAAAAATTTAACACTTTTTTAAGTAGTTGGTTAACCAAAACCAAACAATAACATACCATAATTAATGGATTATTATAAAGTGGGTTTGTTGTAATGCGTTGATAAGAAAAGAATAATGCTATTATTTAGTGTTTATTAATATAATATGTCCTAATTTAGAAGAATTATACAGAGAATATAAACTATATAGAGTTATTTCATTTTATTTAAAACCTATTTTTTCATTAGAATGCCCTTATGGATGGTTGAATTTATAACAGTTCTTATTACTCATATTTTTAATAGGATGCCTAATTTTTCATTCCATAAACTTAATAATTTCATAAGAATAGTGTTTATCCATTAAAATCATTCACATAACCATCTATGTAAGGGTTTGATGAAAAAAAAATGGAAATAAATCATTTAATGGAGGCGATAGTGTACACATATGCATAGATAATGATTTTATTTTCCCCAGAATGGGGATAAATAGTAATATGAATTTTAATTTTAGAATCTAAATTATATAATAAATATGAAAAATATATATATAATTCCTTATTATTAAAAAATTTAATTGAGTTTAAGGATAATTAAACATTTTTAGGTGACTCATCTATAATATACATAATTATTACATCATTGTTTATGAATATTCTATACATATCACAATTATACATGCCCTATAACCATAACTTTTTATTTTATTTTAGACTAGATACATAATAAACTTATTTATGAATAATCTATAATAAATACTATAAAAATTATTCATATTAGTAACCCCTCTATACATATTATAATGTGAAAATTCTATCAAAACTTACTAAATGGAAACCTAAGAAACAGTGACCTTAGATTCTTAGTAATGGTAAATATTATAGATATCAATCATAAGTGAACATAATATATAATTAACGAACTATAATAACCCAAAGAGATTGTATACGTTATTATAATAGTATAAATTAAAGGGTTCAAATCCCAAAGGACTAATATTTTAGTATTCTTTGATTTCCAGATACATACATGATACCCATTTTACATTGGTAATAGAATATAAAACATAGTATTTTAAAACATATAGCATTCTTGAACTCATTCTAAGAATTATTCCTCTTATCAGGGGGAAAGGAAACAAAAAAGGGTTACCTTAAATTCTATGTAAGGATTATGTATAGAAGAATCTATCATGAATAAATAAGGAGTAATAAATATGGAAAATTAAATAATACAACACACATATAAATAACATGAGTATCTTTATTAGATAACATACAATCAATACGGAAAGGTAAATAACGTAACACACATTCTATTAAATCAATTAACTGAAAATGAAATGAATCTAGAGATTATGTCAATGAAAAATTATTATGCATAATAATTCAAAATGAACCCTCAAGGAACTAAAGTTTTAATTAATGGAAATAATGATCTCAATAATCATGATACCTCTATTTTAAATACCTTTTTGAATAATGTTTAAAATTATGGGTAAGACCCCATTTAATTTGGATAACTAATTTTTTTCATGGGCCATACAAATGCATAGGGATGATGTATAATCATAGTCCTCAGTCATAAAATCATTTCCAAAGCATTATGTATATATCAAATAATCTATTTAATTTTTGAATAATATTCCTTATCAAAAAAATTTTGTATTGAGTAATAAATATTGATTTATCCACATTCCATAGTAAATAAAATAACCATAAATGTAAACACCATATGTGTTAATTATATATGGCCTAGAAAATAATCATATCCATGATAGAAAAAATATTTTTATGGGAATTATTGGATCATAGGAAGGATAAATTTTAATATTCATACAAAGAAAATAAAAGTAGTCTAAAATGCAAATAATATTATAAAGTAGAGTTTTGCCTCTTTGGTTACTTTTAAATTATAACCCCTTCAAAGAATAAATTTTAATGGAAACATTATTCATCATTAATAAAAATTTAATCATGTTAAATAAATCTAATAGTCTATATATTCAACATATAAATGTGAATAGGTTTATATTAACAAATATGTATCAAGGGAATAGAAATTTAGAGAAAATCCTTTCCTCACACATCCTATTGGTTGATGATGATTTATCCTCATGTATAATAAAATTAATGGTGTTATTAATTTATAATAGAACTATATTCATATTTATATTATCTTATATAACCCTCTTATAACATTTTACCAGCTTTTTTATAATATATCATTTTTTCATTATTTTAGGTGTTAATTTCCTTGTTTTCTCATGCGTGTTTTGTTATGAAAATTTTGGTTCATGTATATATGATCTATATACATCATATATATATATATATTAATTTAATAAATAACATATTTTCTCATTAGATTCATTTTTTAAATCATTCTTTAATTTTGGACATAGAAAATGATTCTCATTGAATTGTGGAATTAGTAGGTCATATGTACACATGAACGACGATATCATTACCTTTATGGGATATTATGTATGAAAGATGGTGATATAATAATTTTACATGATAAATATCACTGAATATATTTTATATATATTAATTAAATTTATCTTACTATATTCCTTGAAAATCATATGTGAAAAACGAATCACATCGCTTAGTGAGGCGGTAGTCTGCTGTACACAGGAGAGAAATTATCAAATTTTAAATGAGATGGAAAGTACAAAGGAATATGTGATATTATTATTGAAAATAATAAATATATCATAAATATTATATATATATATATATATAAATCAAACTCTAAGAAGTGTTGATGGAAAACAAGTTACATTGGTTCGCGAGGCAGTAATCCATCGTACACGTGATCAATGATTTCCTTTATAATTTGATAAATGAGTAGGTGGAGAAATATTATGACATAAAAATAATAATATCTCAATATATGATATATAGAGGTGTAATTATATATTAATTTTTAATAGATAATTTATGGTTGTAAAATAAGAAATAAAAAGAAGGAGCTCTGTTAAGATGAATAATTTTTCTTAGAAAAACCTCCTTTGAATAACCTCTTAAATACCATTGTGTTGGTATTTCAGGAATACCAGAAGCTCTAAAATGTGTATAACTGTGTTTTGGGGATATTTTGGTATGGTTTTATCATGAAAAACATCTTGAGATGTGTGATGAAGTAAGGGGATTGAGTACCATTTTATAATTGGGGAGTGTCATTTTTCTATATACCCAAAACTATTCAACAATGGGAAGTCACTATCACCCAATGCACCTAAAAAATTTATAAATAATGGGGTTATGGTAAATTATGTTTTATAAAAACCTACACCACCTAAAAATAAACATAATTTAGACATTTTTTCACATATTCTGTATCATTACTTACATTTGCCATTTTAGTTTCAACCACGATAACTAGTTTTTAACCTGGCAAATTTATGCACTAAGACTAAAATAAAAGATAACTTATTAGATAATGTTCACCCAATTATTCTAAATATTAAATAAAATTTATCAAATAAAAAATATTTGGGTGTGGAAGATCAATTTCAACACAAGTGCATGTAACACACAAAACCTCATTTTAACTTTAACTGTGTTAATTAATTTATTAATGTTTTTAGTAATAATTATAAAAAAATTATGTTTAAATTATTTCCTAATATTAAATATTTTTATTAAAAATATTTTATCCATTATATCTAATTAAACTCCCATAAGTAGGAATATTTAATTTAAAATAAACCCACAAAACATGTCAAAAAATGGTTTTTAAAAAAATGCATTTTTCAAGCATAAAATGATCTCATATTAACTATATGACTATTAATCATCATTAGAATGATTAAAATTAAAATATTTAGATATATAATCTATTAATTTGGGTGAAATAATTCATAATTAAATTTAATTTTAATTAATTAATATAGAAAGACATTATATATTTTTAAACAAAACAATTTTCTAAAAAAACAATCAATTTTCTAAAAATAATATACTATTTAACTCCAATTTTTAATTTCATAATTTATTAGAAATCATATTTAATTTTTTTTTTATTAAAAATAATATATTGAATTATTATAAGTAAAATAAGGAATTTTTAATTTATATATTTTCAGTTAATCATAAAAGCTAATTTCTGAGGGAAATTTTCAAAAATTCATTCCATTATTATTTTTACAAAGACCAAAATTGATATTAAAATGAGAAAACTATAATTTATTTTCTTTGAAATATTAAAATATATATTTTATTACAATTTTATTTAAATATAATTTTCACTTACTATTATTAAGGCTCAGGTTTTCCTTTATTGAATGCTATCAAGGAGCTTAAATTCATTTAAATTGAAATAGACTTTAAAGTCTTAGGGAATTACATTATTACCACCTAAAAAAATCATCTAGAAAATTTTGTGGATATATTGATCTAATCAAATGTTATTATCTATTTTTTCATATAATCCTATGGTTCCCACATTTCTTCCTCCATTTTATGATTACTCTAAAGTAAATTTACCAATTGAGTCATCTAATTCTTCAATAATTTCTCTCTAGTCTCAAGAATCGAGATGAGATATTTAAAGTAAGATATATTAGGTTCCAATTATATCTTTTTAGAGGTGAGAACATGATTTGGGTCTAGAAATTACATCTATAATAAAGATATATTTAACACACTGTGTACTTTATAATGGCTTAGTGACATTTCCAAATGATAAGACACAGATCATATTCTCTCCAAAATATCAAAGGGTCTGATGTACCTAGGGATTATATTTCCGTTTTTACCAAACCTTATAACACCCTTCCATAGAGATGAATTTTGGAAAACAAGATCCCATATTTGGAATTCTAAATTATTCCTCTGATTTTTAGAATAAATATTTTTCCTACTTTGAGATACTTTAATATGATCCTGAAAAACCCTTACCTTTATTTTTGTCTCCTGAAAATGTTTTGGGCTTATATTTTTCCTTTCACCAACTTCATCCCAACAAGTTTTACATTGAAATATCTTAGCTTATAATGCTTTATATGGTACCTTTTTAATATTTGAATAGAAACTATTCGTATAGGAAAACACTACCAAAGATAAATACAGATCACAGATACCTTTAATGTTTAGTGAGCATGACCTCAATATTTCTTTCAATGTTTGAACAGTCCTTTTGGATTTTCCATCAGTTTGATGGTGTTAAGAGGTGCTCAAATTAATCTTAGTATCAAGATCCTTAAAAGTCTCTTCTATAGTTTTGATGTAAAATAGGGATAATGAACAGTAAAAATTGAGTTAAGTTCTCCATAAAGTCTTAAAACTAAATTAATATTGAGTATTCCAAGTAATTCATGAGGTAAATCATCACTTTTATCAAGGAAATGTGCAAATTTGGTTTATTGGTCAACAATAACCAATATTTAATCATTCATTATATGATTCATTGGTAGTCTTATGAAAAATTTTATAGTAATGGGATCCCATTTCCAAATAAGAATTCGAAGGGGTTTCTTGAGTCCAAAATAATGATATATCTCATCATTCACTTGTTAACAAACCTAGAATCTTGAAACAAAATTATAAATTTCCCACTTAAATTTGTCCCACCAAAAATGTTCCCTCAAATACCTATACATATTGGTGTAACCAATGTGTATAGAGAAATTTTCTCTATGAGATTCATCCAAAAATTCTATTTTTAGCTTAGGTATATATAGAATAAAAAATATTCTTCCAAATATCATAATTCTAGATTCACAAATGAAGTCTATCAACATCCCGTAAATTTCAGCCATAATTTTCTTCTAAAAATTTTCATCATCAGAATAATGAAATTTTTATATTTTCAATTAAATATGGTTTCTCAAATATTTAAAAATAGAGTGATGTATATACTTCTTTAGAAATTCCCATATTTATATTCAATAGTTCCATGAACATATGATCCCTCTAAATCCTAATTTTGGTCAGAACTCCATGATATTTCCTACTCAATGCATATTCTACCTTATTTTATTTACTTGGGTGGTAGTGTATTGAGAAATCATAATACTTGAGTAGCTCAAGCCGTCACCTTTTTCTCCTATATAACTCTTTCTAGAAAAATAATTATTTTATGCTCTTATGGTGTATGTATATCTCACATATTTTACCATAGATATAATTTATCCATATCTTTGGAGAAAGGATTATAGTTTCCATCTCAAGGTCATGGATTGGATAGTTCTCTTCCTGAATCTTCAGTTTCCTTGATGCATATTCAATAAATCTATTATTTTTCATAAGGACACAACCCGATCCTTTCCTAGATTCACCATTATATATCATAATCCCATAATTTCTTAATGGAAATGTACAAATTGGATAATTAACCAATATCCAATTTAGTTCATAAAATCATTCCTCACATTCCTTTTTCTAAAGAAACATAATCCCTTTACATGAGATCAGGGTTAATGGGTCATTATATTAGAAAAAATAATGAATTAATCTTTGATAGTGACCTTCCAGTCCAATGAAACTATGTACCTCAATTACTTTGATTAGGGCAGGTCATTGTCTTATTACATTTTTATTCACATGATCAACTAATATTCCATCCATTGATATAATATATCCATGAAAAAATAATTTCTGAATCCATAAAGAAAACATATTAAATTTCCCATATTACCTTTTCATTATAAGAGTCTCAAGAGTGATTCAAAGGTAATTCTTATGATCCTCATAGATTTTATAAAAAACCAATATATCATATATGAATATCGAAAAAACTATCAAGATATTCCATCAACACTCTTTTCATTAGATCCATAAAATTATTGGGTTGATTAGTCAATCCAAAAGGAATAAAAATAAACTTGTAATATCAATAACTCATTCATAATGTTTCCATTAGAATATGTTCCTTGTTTAATCAAAATTAATGATATCCCAGATAATGGTATGTATTTGAAAAATATTTATTTCTTTGAATTTATTAAAATAATTCATCAAATAGATGTGGGTTATATTTTTCTTTATTGTAATGGAATTGATTTACCTATATTAAATACACAGTGTCCATTCAATAGGGATTCATTGATATTAGTCTTGTATCAAGGATTATATCACTCAAAAACTCAATCAAATGATTTTTTGGATGACCAGGTAATTCCTTATGAAATTAATTAATGTGTTTTTATATAATAGCTTAAAAATCAATTTGAATATTACCTTCTCTATCAACTAATTTTGTTTTCACTTCTTCTCCAAGATTCTGATTTAGAAGGTATACTAGTGGTGGATTTAGAAATGAATCAGATGATGAGGTTCTTCTCTAAAGATAATGAATTATATATCTTCATAACTAATCATAATTTCATTCCCATTTCAATAAATCATTGAATAATATTTTGAAATCCAATACAAACCATAGATTATATAAAATTAGACCATTGTTATAATAATAAAGTTTGATAATAGATAAAATTTATGTGTCACAATGGTGACTTAGTAAAACAACCTTATTATACTGTGACATACAGTATGAATTTTTACCGCCAACTCCATTTTTAAGGTTATAGGTCAATATATAATTTTATTATAAAATATTAAATATATAAAATATTTTAAAGATAAATAATCAAATAAATCATTGAATGAATTTTATACAATTATTAAATAGTGTGCTACAATATCTTTGGGAACATTACCCTCAGCTGTAGTGATTATATATGCCAAGGATTCTTCCCTTAGCATCATCTGTGGTAAAATCCCTTGACTCTTGGTAACTTTGTTTGAATAATGACCCATTTATTTATAGTTGAATAACTAGATATTGGTTTTTTATATCTTCCATTTACATTCCATAGCAATATGACCCCTATCTTCAAACTTATAACAAACACCCATATCCATTAAGCATTTCCCATGATGAATATTTCCATAGTTCTCATAAAATGGAAATTTCTTCATATATTATTCTTATTTTATGTATTTCATTTTTCATAGTTCTCATTTGACCTACTATTTTCTTGATTTCCCTTGAAAATATAGTATCTATAAAATTTATTCTCTATTTTTATGCCATATAAAGCTATTTCAAGACATGATGAAAACAATTTCAAGACCATCACCATTAGGATACTTTTCTTTATAACATAAAAGAAATTGTAGGTTTTGAATTTAATGTTGCATATATAATCTATTGTATACCAAGATATAATTATAAGGGTAGAATCATGTTCATTAATAATTTCTTCTTGTTTTTGATTTAGGCTTAGGAACGATATCTTCATTTTAGACCATTTCTCACAAGGGAAGTATTTTTCGAAGAATATTTTCTTAAAATATATCAAATCCACGTGTTCAATTTCCTCTTCCTCCATTGTGTTATAGATAAATTAACACAATTAGAAAGTATATATTTGGAGACAATGTACATAAAGGGTAAGATTTTACTTTTTATCACATCTTAAGGCTTGAAATATATTCTCAGGGGACTTAATCCATTGCTCATTTAATATTGGATTAGTAGTCCCACTAACTGATGGGGTAATTAATCAAATTAAGTGAACCAACATATGAGAATAATGATATGGAACAATAGGTTTATCCATTCATATATAGTTATTTTCATGACCTGAATAAGTTTCCATAATATTTCCATGATCTGTTCAGTTATATTACAAGTTGTATTGGATTTCTCAGTATATAAATATCTAAATTATCTAAGATTATTGATACCCTTGTTTCATCGATGTATCATTTCCAAATAATTTCATATACTTGATTAGAAAATAAAATTGTTAGTTTAAATAATAATTTGTAATTCAAAATATAGTGTAACACATAAAATAAATTGAAAATTTATGAATTGTTAATATTGTAATCTTTAACATGGTTTATTTGGGGACATATTTATATTCAAATACTTTATAATGTTTTATAAAGAAAATATTTATTATCCTATGAATATACCGTAGGAGTGTCAAATTAGGTGAATAGTAAGGCTTATTTTCATGTAGTAGGAAAACCATGAGAAAATATTGACATGCCTTTTTCAGAGTTATTACCCCTTGGTACATCTGTACTAGAATCATATGCACATTTATTATACTTATATGTATATATTTATATGAAAAGAATATAATCACATCCTTATAAAAATAATAGTATGTTCTTTTATACTTCTCCTAAAAGTCTACCAAAGTGTTATGTTATCTAACACATTATTTCATTAATCTAGTTTGTAAGGTTTCTGTAAAACTAACTATTGTAAAAACTATAACAACCATGACACTAATAACCCAAAGCTGGTGTATACTTTATTACAATGGAATAAATATATAGGGTCAAATACCAAAGGTCCAATAAATGTATTAGTTGCATAGAGCCATATGTATACACCATACCCTTTTTAAATTTTAAATAGAATACAAAACATAGTAATGGATGAAAATTGGCATAATTGAACTCATTCTAAAATTATTTTCCATATTTTGTGTAAAAGAAACAAAATAGGGGTGAGGTAAAATGCTTAGTAAGGATTACAAACAATAGAATTCATAATTAATCAATAAGGCATAATCAATATTTTAAGGTAAATAACTGAACACCCATTTAATTCAATTAATAATACAACTATCTTGATTATATAAGTAATAATCAATATATAAAATTAAATAACTGAACTGACATTCCACTTAATCAATAAAATGAGAAATAAATTCATCTAGAGATAATATTAATTTGAAAATCCCATGGATAATAATAATAACTAAATTATCAATAAATTAAATTCCTAATTATTAGAATTCATGATCTTAGAAATCATGACACCACTACTCTCAATACACTTAATAAGATAGTTTAATACTATGTGTAAAACACTATTTAATTTCATCAACTAATTTATCTAATGAGATCTAACGATGAATAATGGGGCTATGTAATTCTGAGCCCAAAAAGTCACATAATGTCCAATGTATTCCACATATATATAATAATTTATTTAATTAATGAATAATATTCCTTATCAAATAAAATACCCATATTTAGTAAAGAATATTAATTTATCAATATCTCCCCAGTTAATCAAATAAAATTCAAATTAAACATCATATGTATAGATTTTATATGTTTTAGTAAAAAATAATATCCATTATTCAAATAAAATGGATAAGAAAATAATTGGAGATTTTAAATGATAAAATTGAAGATTAAAACAATGAAAGTAGAAGTAATCCCAAAGGAAAGTGAGATTTTAGAATAGATTCTTACCACTGTAGTAACATTTAAATTTTAGAAACATTAAATAATAAAGTTGAATTGAAAAATTAATAATGATTATTAAATTGGTATTCTTACTAAATATATCAAATGGTATTATATACACAACATAAAATTGAAGTGGTTAATATGAACAAATATGTCTTAATGGAGTGGAAATTGAGTTGAAATCTGTTAACTCATGCTTCCCTTCAGTTGAACATGATTTGAACTCCTATAAAATGGTTTTAATCAAGTTATTAATTTATTACATAACCATATTAGTATTTATAATATCATATATTATCCTATTATAATATTTTATCACCCGTTTGTTAATGATATTTCATCATTTTTATTGTTTTGAGAGTTAATTGTCTTGTTTTCTCATGCATGTTTTGTTGTGAATGTTATGGTTCTTGTATATAGAATATAGATCCATAATATCAAGAATAATATTAATTTTATAATATAAAATTTACTAATTATATGAATTTTTATAGTCATTATATATATATATATAAATTAAATACATCATTATATTTAACTATGAGTAGTTTCGATGGAAAATGAGTTACATCGGTTCAAGGGGTAGTAGTCCGTTCTACACACGATCGACAATTTTTTTCTCATTTGATGTATGAGGAGAATAATAAATATTATACCATAGACATAAAAAAATATAATTATATGGTATATTTTTTTATTATATGTTAATTGTTAATACATAATTTATGGTTATAAACGAAGAATAAAAAAGATTTAGATTTGTAAAAATTGTCACCTTTTCTTAGAAAAGCCTCCATTGGATCTCCTCTTGAAGACCCCAGGGGTGGTATTTTGGGAATGTCAGAAGCTCCATAATGTGTGTAATCGTTTTGGGTAGAAATATTTTCTGGTTTTGGTAAATCAAAATGGATTTATTGGTGTTAATAATTGAGGGGAGTGAGTTCCCTCTTATAATTGAGGAGGAGTGTCATTTTTGTAAATACCCAAAACTATTAAACAATGTGAAGTCACTATCAACCTAAGTGCCTAAAAAATTGACCAATAATGGATTTTAAAGAATTTATAGTTGATATAAACCTGAAAAACATAAAAAAGAAACATATTTTAAAAATTCTATTCCCATGTACCCAAAGTTTACTTGCTTTTACCATTTATTTTCCACAACGGTAATTAATTTTTTAACCTAGGTAATTTATCCATTAAACCAAAAATAAAACAAAACTTATTAGATATTTTGGAAAAATTAATTCCAATTATTAAATATACTTTATGAAACTAAAAAAATATGTTTCTGGAAAATTAATTTTAATACATTATTATGTAAAACACATAACCTCAATTTAACCTTAACCACATTAATTATTTTATTATTTTGTTAGTAACTATTATGAAAAAAATTTAGTTTCACATGTTACTTAATAATAATTTTTATGATTCCAAATATTTATTCCATTTTATATAATTCATCTCATGGAAGTGAGATATTCTAATTTAAAAATAACCCTTAAAACATGTTGAAAATTGTGTTTTCAAGAAATACATTTTCAAGAATAATATGATATTATATTAACTATATGGTAAGAAATTATAATTATAATTATTTAAATTAATGTAGTTAGATATAAAATATATTAATTTCAATTAAATAATTACTCATTAAATATTTTTATGATTAATTAAAATGGATACACATTATAACTCTTTAAAAAACAATTTCTGAAATATAACAAGTTTTATGAAAAATATCCATTTTACCTCCAAGTTTTCCTATAATTATTTATTTAAAATTGATAATTAGTAAATTTTAAGTTAAAAATATTAGAATATATTATTATAAATAAAATAATTAGTGGTTAAATAATATATTACCAATTAATCATAAAAGATGATTTATAATGAAAAATTTCAAAAATCCATTATAAATTTATTTTGAACAACTAAATTCAATATTGAAATTAATCAAAGAAAATTATAATTTTTATGCCATGAAAAATTAAAATTTTCATTTTATTTTAGTTTAATTGAAATATAATGCTTACTTGCAAGAATTTTGGCTAGTGGTTTTGTATATTGTAAGCTATCGAAGAACATAAATTGATTTAAAAAGAAATATATCGTAAATTATTGGGGTGTTACATAAGATGATCATAAGGTTATGATAAAACAATCCAATGTATGCACTCAATTTAAAGGATCTATACCTGTAAAATCATAGTTTATAAACTCCAAAATCATGCAATATCCAAAAGCATGATTAATAAGAGTGTCAAATAAGAAATCAACATTCAAGAGTCATAACATAGGCATGTGGATTCATAAGAATATGACATGTAACAAACCTTATAAAGTTAACACAAAAAAAATTATTTCTTTATTAAGATTCATTAATTATATAAATATATTTATACACATTATAATAATATTAAGTAATATTATTATCAAACAATATATAGTTTTATTATTTTTAAATTCATTTTCATGTATTATAAGTTTTTATTTAGAAAAAAAATTTATAAATAGTATAATTTTATGTTGAAAACTTAATTTTTTAGATCATAATATCAAATTTATCTATGGGTAAAATTTTGGGTTTTTTCGGAAAAGATTGATTTTTCCGTGAATGGAGAAAAAGAATGTTTTTTTTGCAAATCTATTTTTTATTTTCCTTAAATAAAGTAACATAAAATTATCATTTTATATAAAAGTAGAATAATTATTATTTAATTATAAATATAAAAATTAATTACATAGTATTCTTTATTATACCTATTTTTTATATAAGTTCATTTTTTGGATTAAGAACGGATACTTCCAAAAGATATTATTTGTTGCCATCTCTGTTTATAACCAAAATTAATTTAGGCCACTTATAGAAATTAAATATTAAGAAATAAATTCCATATATTTAATTAGGATTTCCAAATTTTCTAAATAGTTCCCTTTTATTTTTTCTCATTATGAATCGTAACCGTTGTAAATAGTTTTCACCTCATAAAAGAAAAATCAGGTAATTTTAGTTAAAAATAATGTCATATCACCTAAAAATATCCCTAAAAATTGTTTTAATTTTATTGGATAATTTTATTTTTCTAAAATTAACTTCATTTTAAAAAAATGTGTCAATTTATTACCACTTATTTTGATGATGACTTAAATATAATTTAAAATAAATAATATAATCAAAATGTCACTCTCTTTGTTTAAATATCTCTAATTTTTTCTAAGGAAAAATAGATATTATGTTCAGTTATATGTTTTTATTTGATAGATAATTTTTTTGATTTTATTTTTTATTTATGAAATAATTACCTTAAATGCTTACGCAATGCTGAAACTGTGTTTGTGAATGTAGTAGAATAATCATATATTTGATTTTAAAAACAATAAAAGTAATAATTTTTATATTATTTATAGTCTCCCATGAATTATATATATAACAAATTATTTATGAGTTAAAATTTTATATAAAAATTCCACTGTTATCTTGAAGAAATTATTGTCAAATTATATTAATAGTTCCAAAAATGACATTAATGATATTTTATAATAAAAAATACAATTAAATTATTTAAAATTAATTTAAATTTTTTATTGAGATATGGTTTATAATATCAAAAAAAATCTATTTATGGGTAACTTATCCAATTATAGTAACTTTGTTGACTCATATATTATAAAAAACATTGATACTTGAGTTATCATTAAAAGGGTTACTTAGGGGTTAAAACAATTTGATAATGGTGAAAAAACCACCAAAACTTGTAAAATTTTATTGGATATCATTAATTCCAATAATAATCTTCCTATATTCTAAATATATATATTTGGATCCATTTTTACATGTAAATTAATTTATATTAATTTTATAATTTCAGTAAATCTAATAGTGCCCCTCCCCTCATTTATAAAAGGGAACCACCTCTCATCTCTTCCTCGAACCTTTTAAGAACTCTTGTTTCCCCAATACCTACCAAAATTCTCTCCCAAACTTCAATACCCATGTCCTACATGTCATGGTCTCACCAAATGACTTAACCTTTAAGGATTAAGGTATAAACCAAAGAGGTTATCTAAGGGGAAGTTATAAGTCCTAACCGACCGATTTGAAGTCGATTTTTCATTCCATATCTTTCAAATATTCTTTAATAATGCTAAATTAATATCATAAGTATCTTAAATATATAGAAATTTTATTTTTATTATGTTAAAACTCTTTTTAAAATCTTTTCCCATCTTATGTTAAATGAAAACTATGTTTGTGTATACATGTTGATTTCCACCTCTTCAATGCGATGAGGTTAGTTTTCTATCACCACCCCTCATGGATTTTTAAAATAATGTACATAATGTGTGTCTATATATATATATATAATTCATAAAATTATTATAATTTCTTAATGATAATATATCATATAATTTCTTACATTATCTTTTGTTAGAAAATGATAATGTCATTTGAGTGTTTGTGTGGATTATAACCTTCCTAAAGTGATGTGATTCATTTATATTGTATGAATTTTATTGATTTTTATAAGAATATATGTAACAAAATGATTATAATTTCTTGATTATAATTATTTATATCATGGAATAATGAAACTTTGACCATGATCATACTAGTGAAGCTGTTTTCAGAATATGAACCGAATGTCCCCAAAACATTTGATATAAACATAACTAATTGTGTATCTAAATAAAACATATCTATAAATTAAATAAAATGGATAATTATAATATGATTAAAATAAAAAAATTTATAACAAATTTAAAATACAAATATTATTTTATTATTTTCGATTTAAAGAATATAATATACTAGACAATATTTATGGTAAAGGAGATTCTTTTAATGTTTCCCTTAAACTAATTTTCTTCCATGACCATTTGCTTTTAAATGATTCAAGGAAATTATTATTTAATACAAATTTTTTTATCAAGGTCATTTTCAAACTTATTTGACTTTATTTACAATATTTTTAAAAATATAATTTTAACATTTTTTATATGGGTCACTTTTAACACTTTTTAATAAATAGAAAAATATTTTTAATTTAATATAAATTGGATGAATGTAATTTCACACCTTAATAAAATTTCATATATTTTAATTTTAATTTAAAATTTTCCACTAAAAGTTCTAAATAAAATCATTTCCATGATATTTTGGGAATTATTTATTTTTAAGGGTTTTCAAGAGAAACGGTAATCTTTCCATATTTTTATGTAAAAATTTAAAGTGTTTTGATTATGGGTAAAAAGAGTTTTCAAAGGATTTATAATGAAAATATAAGAGAATAAAAAAATATTATATGGTTCCTGGGCATCATATATTATTATTATTGAGCTCGATATAGATTAAACAACATTTAAGATTGATATAGTGTATACGATGAGCAATTCTTATAGAGCATATATGATTGGTTCACCCAATATAGTTCTAAAATGAATTATTTAATTCTATATATCTTAAAAATAAAGTATATGGGAGTTAAATAGGGTAGATTATCCTATGTATTTAACTTGAATCGATTTATTCTTTACATGAGTTTAACACTGGTTATTAATATAATGCCCGAATTTTCCTACTAGGGTTTCAATTTTATTTATATGGATTTTAATGGTTTTATTAAAAAAAAGTGTGTCTCCCTTGTGGATATGATATATTTTATATTCTCAATTAATATTGTGGAAAAGTTAAAATATATATGGGTTTTCATAATTTTCCATGGACTGACTAATTTCATTCTTTTATGTGCATTACTATGATTTTTTGTAAAAATACCACATTTTAAAATGATTTTAATGGTGTTTAAGAATGAGTAGGAATGGTGAATAAGTCATGGTAAAATTCATAGTGAATTTTAATGAAATTATAATGTGTTTCATTTTAAAATATTAATCTTTTAGTAAAAATGGATACTTTTTGGAAGTGTCCACTTTTTAATGTATGTGTTTGTCATGTAAGAGTTATGTCTTGATTTTTTAAAACTCTAACCCTAAATTAGATCTGTGAATGGATGAAATTAAATTCTACTCTAAATAGACTAAAATATATAATTATATAAGGATGGGTCCTTAGTGTTGGTATCATATTAAATGTTTATATAACTTTTTTGGTTAGGATAATGTTATTAGAATACCCTTGAAAGACTATAATTTATTGTTAAGTTGAAATGACATACCGTGTGATGATTTCCATTTTTATACATCTAATATACTAATGATACAAAAAATTTCTATAGAGAAAATATGTAATATAAAGATGGAATGTATTAAGAGGATAATATTTTTTCCAAACCACAATCTTGGAATGGTTATAATTAAAACTAATTAGTTTGTTATAGTGATGGATCAGTTGAAGTAGATTTTAAATTTTGGGGGAATCCATGTTATTTTAAAAAAAGATTTACCAATGAGTAACATGTGGATAGTTGAGAATTCTATGAAATAGAAAAATTATGATTTAAGTGGTACTTAAGATCCATTAGAAGGTGAAGGATGAATCATTGCACTATAAAAGATATTAAAAGTCCTGGGATATTCAGAATTCCAAAAGATAAATATTTCCAGTCATTTTTTTGAAGTTGAATTTGTTAGATAGTGTTTATTGGTTAATAATAACATAGATATTAACGATCTTAATGCCATGGACTAAGGTTAATTTTAGATTCTTTTCCTAAAGATATATTTCCATAAGTGTTTTCAACTCAGGATGGAGAAATAGTTCTTTTTATTGAGGAAAGTTGATGATTTGTTGTTTATTTTTGAAGAAAATATTACATGATTATCCAAGTATTAATCAAATTTTATTAAATACTTTTTTATAAAATTTAATAGATATTATTCAATATTAAAACCATGTTTACAAACAGAATTGGCCTTAGGAGAATTTAAAACATATGAGAATGCTTTTCATTATGTTGAGAAAGTTGAGATGAAGTTTTTTTCCCTTTTTTACCTTGAGATAACATGAGTAAGAAGTGTTAATGTTGGAAATATATAGAGATGAAATAAAATAAATAATCTGAATGAAATCCCCCAACATGTTCCATGTATGGTATAAAATATTACATTAAATGTTTAACATGATCAAGAATGTATTATCACTATGTTGAGTTTGGTCATTGGGTCCATTAATGTAATGAAAATAATTCTAAAAAATCCATGGATAGAGAAACAGATAGTTATCTAACTTGTGAGATGTTATAATTTCATTGAGTTGGGCCATTAGTTAATTAGTGTCCCATGTTAGTTAAAATGGGTGTAAATCATCAAGATAGAAAGAAAAATGTTTTGGAAAAATCATTTTCTTCCACTACGGTTGATGTAAGGACATCAAATGAAGTTGTGATAGGTACGTTACTTTTTTATTAGAATTATATAGATTCCCTGTTTGACCCTTATATTTTAATTCCTTCGTTTATAACAAAAATAAATTAACATGTTAATATCCCCACATAAAAAGAACAAAGAACTTGTATTGAAAATTTTTGGTAGAGAATTAATAAAACCATTATTTATAAGAATTTTTTATCGTTATCAATGAGAAGATATTTATTGTAAATATTAATTAACTACCCATTTTATAGTTAGATATTATTTTGGATATGTATTGTATTTTATTTTATCGGGATAATATATATTTCTGTGCTATGAAATTTATATTAAAGTATTCCATATCTTTGATAACTTATCATAATATAATAAAATGATTAGATTTTTTAGTGAATGTTACTTAGCTCATTTATTTTAATATAAATCAAATAGTTCATATTAATGATTTAAAAGTGGTGAATTAATATATAAATGTATTTTTTAATGAAATTAATAGTTTTATTCAATTTTGGGAAGTTTATTTTACTGTATACTTATTGTATGATTCTAAGATAATTTGAAAACCCTCTTGTCAAATAGACCAGATCGAAATTTTGGCATTGAAAAATCAGTTATATGTGTTACTAGATAAGGGTTTCATTATTCTGAGCACTTTAACATCGGTTCCACTATTTTAGATATTAAAAATAAATACGGGTCAATGATATTTTTTATTAAAAATATATCCTTGAATAAAATCATTATTATGAACATATATCATTTACCTCATATAAACGATTTGTTTAATAATATCCAGAGAGCACAATATTTTTTTAATATTGATCTTAGACTAGGGTACCATAAGTTTAAAGTGAAGAAGGAATAAATTATGAAGATATTTTTTTCATACTAGATATAGGAATTATGAATTTTTAGTTATGATCTTTTGGATGATTAATGCACTAGTTGTATTCAAGGATCTTATTAATAGTGTTCTCCACAACTATTTGTATAAAATTTTGGTTGGGTTTATCAGTGATGGTTTTTTATATTCATAAATTCATGAGGATCATGTGAAATACATAAAGATTTTTTTTGAAAACCCTAAATGAAAAAAAGTAAATGGAAAATTTAGTAAATGTGAATTTCGGTTGCAATATATTTCTTTACATAGGAAAATTCTTTCAAAAATGGGATAATTGATTACCCTATTAAAACTAAATTAGTTTAAGAATAGACAAGATCAAAAATTTCATAGAGATTCAAAATTTCCTGGTATTAGTGCGTTACTACAAGTGGATTGTTGAAAACATTTCTCTATTATATAGCTCTATATTTATATTAACTAAAAAAGGAATTAAATTCATCTAGATGAAATACAATAATCATTATTTCTAGGAACATAAAAAATAATAATAGTGAATTCCCTAATAATGGTCCTTCCCTCTAATTTTTTTTGGATTTTTCATCTTCAGAGATGAATATTTAAATGTAATTGGTTGTTTTATAAAGTGGAATTATCATGTAATTACTTATGATTCTCATCAATTGAAACAACATGAACTAAATTATCATACAGGTGATTTATAAAAATATATAGTGGTTTTTTCTTTTAAAATATAGATACATCATTTATATATAGTAAAATTTCTAATATATATAGATAATAAAATTTAGAGTTATATATTCACTGATAAAGAGTTGAACATCATAAAAAATGTAAAAGGAACATATTTAGGATTATGAATGCATGATTTATTACCATCCAATAAGAGAAAAAAAGTGTATAATAATAAGCATCGTACCTTAAACATTACATAATGTTACTAATTCACCTAGATTTAACTTATTTATATTCCCAAATATCTTTTTAGTTTAGTGTTTTAGAATGTTATGATATAATTCATACATATCAAACCACAAGAATACAATGTGGGTACCACTTAAAGAGTATCAATTTCTTCCAAAACATAAAATTCTTAACACAAAACAAGAACATGATTTCATTGAAAATATTCATAATATTTAACATGAATTCCTTAATTATCGTACAACATTCTTATGACCAATGAAAAAAATTTAAAAAATTGGAATTCCCATAAAAAACTCAATAAGGGATTCAAAAATAAGAAAATAAACCATCAGTCCATGAATACTTATAAACATATGAGATTATTTTCCCAAAGACATACTCCTCACACATATATATAATTACTTTGTGAAAAATGAGATTTCCATAAAACATTAGAGAACATATAGAAAATCATAAAGGCATATTTGGGCATTAAATACTTATATTATAACCCTCCCGACTACCTTATGATTTGTAACCCTCACAACTACCTTACAATGTAACCCTCATGAATACCTTATGATGTAACCATTGCAGTTACACTTGTAGTAACCATACAACCAACCTAAAAAATACACATACCCAATGAATCATAAGGAGATATATGTCCCACTCTTCATCATCAAAAATTCCCATGAATCAGAATATTCTCATAAAGCATGAATAATTTCATAAAAACATCGCTTTTGAATTTCGTAAAATATGATTTTTAAAGATGATTTTTAAAAGAAATACTAATAAAATTATAATATAATTGAATTAAGAATTAATATAGTGAATGTATTATGTTTATAAACTATAAATCCACATAATAAATAATAATTTAAATTAAATTCATTACACAAATAATCTTAGTAGCACATAATTAATGAAGTATAAGGTTAACCCAAAGAATGGAAATTGGGAAAAGATTTCTTTTACATCGGGGTCGTCTTAAATAAAACATGATTAAGCCTCTATTATAATGGTGAAAACAATGATATTAATATTTTATAGAAATATATTCATCTTTATAACACCTTATATTATCATTTTATAACAGCATTCCACCCATTAATTTATAATATGTCATTCTTTTCATTTTTTGTGGGCGATCTTTACATGATTTCAATGGTCGGTTCGTAAAGGATTTTGTTGTCGAATTGAAGAGAAAATATAGAAGTGAAATGAAATGGTATTAATATATTTAACAAATAGAAAATTATATCATAAACTATTTTTATTACATACGACAATGAATAATTAGATGAAACATTAATTATATTTGTTTAGATCATTTTGGGGGTTCTTCGATAATCAAGAATTAATTTCGATATATAATTTAATATCGTGAATATAAGTTTATTACATAAAATTAAATAGGATATAACATATACTTTTAAATCTTTTTAAACCCTTAAAATGGTTTTATAACTAGCTTTTAAGGAAGTAATTGAAATTGAAAACACATCATCCATGATTTTGGTAAATCGACACATCACAAATGATGTTTTTATTTTTTGAATAAGAGGAAGAGGATAGGAAGAATGATGATGAATTTGTACATTAACGTGTTAAAAATATACCTTATATTTAATAATTAATCATTCATTACTCTTGGAGAATGGTATATTAATAGATTATAAGAAATGAAAAGAGTTAAAAGAAAACAGAAGAAAATGAAAGAGGATTTTTACCTCTTGATCTTCTCTCATTGAGATCCTCCTTATGGACTTTCGTATTAGAATTTTGGTGATACCAGTAGGTATTGGACGTGGGTAATATCCTTAAGAGGGGGTTTGGTATAATTTATAAAATTCTCAAATCTTGAGAGGTGTGAGAAGAAGTGGGTGGTATTTATAGTGGAGGAGAAGTAGGGTTTCCCATTATTTTAATCATTAATTTAATAATTTTTCTCAAGATTATGAATAGCCTTGATTAATGTGAACCAAAATAGTAAAGAGATAATGTTAATTCAAACCTAATGTTATTAAATTATCCCTGATTCTAGGAATGGGGTATTTAACATATAATATATACATATGGTAAATTACTGTATTTCACTATTCATAAAAAATTCCAGTATTTCTGAAAAATACCAAAAATTCACTCTAACCATTTTTTGATGAGTAGAATTAAAAATAGAAATGAATTTTATCAAAAATCATTTTATAAATATTTTAATTTAATTTTTTTAAAAAATAATTTATTCAAAAAGTAAAAATTTTAAAACAATAACACCTTTTTAACACCTGGAAAAAGTAATCAACGACTCATAAAATTAACTTATAATCTCAAGAAAAAAATAATAATTCATGGTTAAATTTTATGAAAATGAATTTTCATTTTAATTATTTAATTAATCATACAATTTTAAATAAATATATATGACTTACAAAAATACAAACACTTATATAATGATCATATTATCACATATAATATTCCTTTGATTATACATTCATTAGAGAGGTTAATAATTTTTTGCCATTTTATTATTCATAATGGTCATATTACTATTTCTAATGGTATCATTACTATTCATAAGGGTAATTTACAAATCACAAAAAATAAGGTTGGTTCTATCAGACTCCAAATAACATACTAATCGTAACCATGTGTATCTATTTTTCAAAACTCAAAACATAGAATATGAAATATTATGTTTAATAGACATATTATAACTACCTCCATAAAACGAAGTGTTATTTCATAGAGGCCTAATGTTTCATACATTTCATTAAATTTATTTTTAAAAACATGGGGTATTACATTCTCCCCATCTTATCGAAATTTCATTATTGCAATTTTTTTATTTACTTATTAAACAAGTGATAGTACCTTTCCCTCATAGAATTTTTAAGCTCTAATGTTTCTTCTTCAATACTGTTCTTCCTCTAAAAAACCATTACCTGGTATATTACATTATTCCCCAATACATTATCTCTATGATGATAAATCTAAATAGGTTTCTCTTTATAAGATTTTTTCTCTACTAAATGAACTACATCTAAGAACATAACATGAGATGAATCTAGAACATAATCTCTCAACATTGAAACATGAAAAAAATTATGTACCTGAGATAAACTTAAGGGGAAGGCTACTCAGTAGGAAACTGGTCCAACATTCTCCAAGATATTATAAGGTCTAATGATCCATGGACTTAGCTTTTCTTTATTAACAAAAGGCATACCACTTTTCCATGGTGATATTTTAAGAAAAACATGATCACCTACTAAGAAAGAAAAGTATTTCCTCCTATTATCTGCATAACTTTTCTATCTTTTATGAGATTTCATCATGTTTTTCTGGATCGTCTTAAAATTCTAAGACACTTCCTCTACTAATTCTGGTCTCATCAACTTCATTTCACCGACTTCATCCCAACAATCTAGAGTTTTACACCGCTTCCTATATAATGCTTCAAATGGTAAAATTTATATACTGGAATGAAAAGTAATATTATAAGAAAACACAACTAAAGATGTATATTGATCCTAACTTTCTTGAAATTCTACTAAACAAGCTCAAAGTATATCCTCTAATGTCTGAATTTTTCTCTCCGAATATCCATCATATTAATGTTGAAAAGTAGTGCTGAAATTTAATTTGGTTCCCAACATCTTTGGAAGTCCATTGTAAAAGTTATAAGTGAACCTGGGATCACAGTCAGATAACACAGAGAGTGGAACTCAATGTAACCAGATAATATCTTTGAGATATAGTCTATAAAGCTTATCTAATGACATAGTATATTGAATAGGAATGAAATGTACAAACTCATTCATCCAATAAATAATAACCCAAATCACATTGTTACCTCGAGAAAACTTTTTGGAAGTCCCACTACAAAGTCAATGGATAGATTTTACCATTTCCACTCTAGCACTAGAAAAGGTTGAAGCATCCCCTTTGGTAGTTTTCACTCTTCTTTAACCTATTGACATGTCAAACATTTCATGATAAAAAATACTATATCTCTTTTCATTCCATCAGACCAGTAATATTCCTGAAGGTCTTTGTACATCTTAGTACTACCAGGATGAACTAAAAATGGAGAACTATGAGCTTCACACAATAATTAATTCTTCATCTAGTAATCATAATAAACACATAAAATAATTCCAAATCTCAATACACAATCTTTATAATGGTTAAATTCTAAATATTTACTAATTTTAACCAATCCAACATTCTTCTATAACTCTATATCTTCCTTCGGGGCATAATTATTTCTATCTGATAAGGATGACTACACTAAAACCTCAAATAGAACTGAGGAATTTCCAACAAAAACAACTTCAAAACCAAAATTCATCAAATCATTAATCAAGGGGTCATGTTCCAAACATACCATGGTTAATGATACATGATGTTTTTGGCTTAAGGTATCTGCCACTTTGTTTTGTTTTATTGGATGGTAATTGATCATGAAATCACAATCTTTCTTAATTAAAGACATCCTCTTTTCCTCATGTTTAATTCTATCTATGTGAATATATAATTTAGAATTTTATGGTAATTATATATTTCTGATTTGTCTCCGTATAAATGATGCCTCCAAATTTTAAAATAAAAAAAAACTGTTGCTAATTCCAAATAATTTGTGTGATAATTTAACTCACGAGGATTTAGTTATCTTGGAGCATAACAAATTACCTTTTCATTCTTCCTCATAACACAAACAATTATCTTAAAAAAATCATCACTGTAGATTACAAACTTTCCATTTCTAAAAGTCAGGGCCAAAACTAGAGCATTCACCAATCTCTTCTTCAGTTTCGGAAAACAAAAATCACAATATTCTATCCAAAAAATTAACCCATTTTCATGTTAACTTAGTTAACGGGAAAGATAAATGTGAAAAGTTTTTCACAACACATTAGTAATAACCTGATAATCCAAGAAAAATATGAATCTTTGTCATATTTGTAAGCCTTGGCTATTTATAAACAACTTTTTTTGGTATGATCAATAGTTATTTAATCCTTATTTATTATGTTCACAATAAAAGATAGCTTTAGCAGCCCGAAATCACATTTGCTAAATTTTCCATATAACTTCATTTCTTTAATATTTTTCATAACAATACTTAAGTGTTTTTTAAGTTCCTCATAAATTTTTTAAAATACAAAAATAACATCAATAAAAACAACAAACTTCTCCAAATATTCATAGAATATTCTATTCATAAGATATATGAATACATTAGGGGATATTTTCAACCCAAAGGGCATAACAATAAACTTATAATACCCTTTTCTAGTACAAAAAGAATTTTTATTGATTTCATCCTCCTTCACATTTACCTAATGGTTTCTAGATCTCACGAAAATCTTTAAAAAATACTAATCACACTGGAGATGATCAAACAAGTCATTAATATTAAGAAAAAGATACTTATACTTAATAGTAATGTTATTAAAATCTCTATAATCAATTCAAAGTCTCATGGGAAAGTATTTATTTCTAACGAACAAATAAAGAGCACCCCATGGTGATGTTATGGGTTGAAGGAAGCCTTTATTAAAAAGCTCTTATAACTAATTTTTCAATTCAAGAAGTTCAATTTGAGCCATTCGATATAAGGGTTCTGAAATTGGATTATAATCAAGAACCAAGTCAATTATAAATTCAACTTCTCAATCATGTAAAAAATCGGGTAACTCATCAAGGAAAACATCAAGATATTCATTTACCACTGGTACATCAATAATGTGAACAGTTCCTCTATTTTCAACAATATGAGAAAGATAATTTTCATGTCTATATTTCAATAGTTTCTCAGCTTCCAAATATTTTATCAATTATAAGGGTTTGTTTTTGTATACAAACATAAACTACTTATTAAAAATATCTTCATTATCTCTATAATAAATATTATCATGTTAAACAGAAGGCCAATCCATACCCAGAATGGCATCAAACTCTACTAAGGAAAAACAACAAGGTTTATAGGTAATGTCTTTCCACAGATAACAATAGGATGATTCTAAAAATGAATTTTTGTTGTAAAATTTCACCCTTGTGTTTTAATAATATGTTATTGTTTCATTTGTTGAGGTGATATTTCCAATTTACCATAAAATTTATCATAAATAATGGAATTTTTAGACCCTGTATCGAACAAAAAATTATCAAAATCAATGTTTACAAACAAAGAACCTAATACAAATTTATTGGATGGACTGACATCTACAGATGTAGTGGTAAAGGATCTCACTACAGCCTTCTGCTTATATTTTGGGTTCTTGGCATCATATAGATATTTCTTTGGGAAGGTATGTTCATAGTGACCCATCTCACCACATTTAAAACAATTTACAATTTTCTTATCTAGATTAGTCTTAGGATAATTTTCATTACAATCTCAATCCATATGTCCAAACATACTACATCAAAAACACTTACCTGTTTTCTTAAGGAATTCACCAGGGTGTTTTTACAATAGTTTTCATAAATTGAAAACTAAAATTTCTTACCATCAGATTTGTTTGATTGATTCTTTCCCATTTCTTGCCATCTGTACCCATTCTTCTGATCTTCATCAAAGTACATGCGATCATCATAAAAATACATTTCTACCCTCTTAATACATCATACAATTTTTTCATAACATTTGAACACATAGGATGACAATGACCTTCAAAATCTTAGCTTCAATCCTGAGTAAAAATGGTTTATTTTTCTATCAAGATCTATAATAAGATTTGGATCATACCTCACTTGTTGGGTGATGTTTTCTTCTTAAATAACCACCGAATCTTCCTCCTTTTTCTTCAATTCAAGTAATTTCATCTCCATCCTAAGTCATACAAACATAGAAAAATATTTTTCAAGGAAATGACTTTTAAATTCATCCTACTCTAAGGATTCAGTCTCCTATCTATCTATGATATTCTTGAACATTAACCACCAATGATCTGATTCACCTTTAAAAAAATAAATGTAAAGACTAACCTTTCGATTATTTGAACATCCCATAACTTCTAATATCTTTTCAATGAAATTAATCAATCATTCAGCCGATATTGGGTTAGAAGATCCACTGAAAGAAGGGGGTGTTGCAAAATAAAATGTTCCACTATCGTTAAGTTCCATCGTGGTGGATTTGTTTTTTCTATTTCATGGATTCCACCACCATTTATTTTCTACTTCAATTGATACATTATTATCACAAACTCCTTAATTTAAATTCCCTCTACTCCCAGTTGTAGATTCGGAAAGATATCAACCTATCGGTTCCTTCTAAATTCATCTATCCTTGTTTCTTATATGAAAAACCATTCTAAACATACATATATTATATAAAGAATCATGGTAATATTTAAATGATATACCATATAAACATAAGGTAAAAAAAATTCAAGGTATTTTTTTAACATCATACTAATTTCTAGAAGTTATCTAAACTATGGATCTAATACCAATTATAAGGATCCAACCTTAAACACTACATAATCTACCTAATCAAACTATATTTCACTTCGTTATAGTCCCAAATAACTTTTCATTTTAGAGTTTTGAAATTTAGTACATAACTCATACATATCAACCCATAAGAATACAAAGTGGGTACCACTTAAACAATATCCATTTCTTCCAAAACATAAACTTTTTAACACAAAACAATAACATGATTTCTTTAAAAAAAATATTCATAATATTTAACATGACTTCCTACATTCTCTTAAACATCATTATAAACTATGAAAAATATATAAAAACATAAGATGATAATAAAAGGAATAGTAAGGGAAATAAAAATAAGGAAATAAACTATTATCCATGAATACTTATGAACATATGAAATCATTTTCACAAATACATAATTCTCACCCATATATATACTTACGTTGTGAAACATGATATTTCCATAAAACATTAGAGAACATATATATAACCATAAAGGTATATTTGGGAATTAATTACATATATTTTAACCCTTGTGGCTACATTGTGACTTGTAACCCTCACGCTACCTTATAATGTCACCCTTACAGCTACCTTATGGTGTAACCATCGTAGTTACACCTAGAGTAACCATACGACTAACCTCCAACATACACATAACCAATGTATTGGATGGAGATATGTTTCCAAACCTTTATTATAAAAAATTCCCAAGCAATAGAACACTATCATAAAACAAGAATAATTTCCTAAAAACATTGCTTTTGAATTTTGTAAAATAGAATTTTAAAAGAGGAATTTTAAAAGGAAAGTCCCATAAAAATATCATATAATTGAAGTAATAATTAATAGGATTAAAGGATTATGTGTATAAATGTTAAATCCACATAATAAAAAATAATATAAACGAAATTATTTAAACAAATAATCTTATTATCACATAATTAATAAAGTATAAGGTTAACCCAAATAATGGAAATTGTGTTAATAATTACCTTAGCTCAGGTTCATCTTAAAAAAAACATGATTAAACATCTTGTATAATTGTTTAAATAGTGTTGTTAATATTTTACAGAATCATATTAATTTTTATAACATCTTATATGATAATTTTATCACATTATTCCACCCATTAATTTATAATGTTCTATTTTTTTCTATTCATTTTTTTTGTCCTTTACATGATTTCAATGGTCGGTTCCTAAAGGATTTCCTTGTCGAATGGAAGGAAAACTCTAGAAGTGGAGTGAAATGTTATTAATATGTTTCAGTAATATAAAATTATACCATAAATTATTTTTTTATCATATTTGATGATGAATCATTTATTAAAACATTAATGATGTTCATTTAGATTATTGTCATGGTTCTCTGATAATCACAAATTAATTTTGTTATATAATTAAATACCATTAATTTTTGTTAATTGAAAAAAAATTAAATAGGTTATATCATACATGTTGAAATATATATAAATCATTAAAGTGGTTTTGTACTTATCTTTGAAATATGTAATGGAAATTGAAAACACATCGTCGACGATTTTGGAAAATCGACACATCACTGATGATATTCTTATTTTAGGAATAAGAGGAGGTGGAGAGGAAGAATGATCATGATTTTTTTCATAAACATGATAAAAATCAAGAACATATATAATACTATATCTTTCATGCCTCTAAAATAAGGCGAGGTTAAGAGAAAATAAAAAAAAGAAAAGAATTGAAAAGAAAATATAAGATAATGAAAGATGGTTTTTGCCTCTTGATATCTTCTCCTTGAGATCCTCCTTAAGGACATTGATACTGACCTTTTGGTGAGACCAGAATGTCTTGGAAGTGGGTATGATCCTTTATAAGGGGGTTGGTAGAATTTAGATAATTCTAAAATCTTGAGAGTTGTGAGAGGAAGAGGGGGTGAGGGTGGTATTTATAGTGGAGGTGATGAGGGGTTTTCCATTATTTTAATCATTAATTTAATATTTTTTGTCAAGATTATGAATATTCTTGAATCACGTGAACCAAAATAGTAAATATAGAATGTGAGTTTGAAACAAGGGTTCTTAAATTAGGCATGATTCTCGAAATAGTTTATATAACATATAATGTATATATACAGTAAAGAGAAGGTGATTTTTGGATTCGATCTCCCTCGCGATGCTAAACCCTAGATGATGCTCGATGATGGTTCCCCCCCCCCTTCCTAGTGGAGGGATGGGGGAAGGTGTTCTTCCACCACCACCGGCGTCACGGGTGGCATTTGTTCCTTTCTCAAACCCTAGCTTCCTTCTAGATTTTACGTCGATATTCCTAAGCCCGAAAGTTCCAGAGCTCCACCTTGGGGCCCCTCAACATCCAATTTCTTCATCGGAATTCTCTTCGACATCAGGCTTCCTCGATTTGACACTGGTTTCTCGTTTTTCTCTACGAAGGCCCTCCGTTGATGAGTTAGATCGCTTCGTGTTTAGTGATTGGGATCTGAAGGAACGTGCGGTGGTAGGTCTTCTTGACAACCGTCACCTGATGATTCGTTTTGGCTCAGAGGATGACTTGATAAGTTGCTGGTACAAAGCTCCCCGCTGGTGAAATGGATGAAAATTCTTCCTTCTTTGCTGGTCGTTGGATCTCTATATGAATCGGGTTCCTCCTTCAGTTGCGACCTGGGTAAGTCTCCCGAATCTTCCATTACCTTTCCAAAATCTTGCGATAATTTGTATGCTAGGAAATTTGGTTGGTTTTTTCCTGTGTTCGGATGCACGAACTTCTTCTGTGATTCAACTAGTGAACCCTCACATTTGTGTCAAGGTGGATGCCTCGAAGCCACCAATAGAATGGATATGGATTTCTGTTGGCGAGGAATTCCACTGGAGGCAAGCCATTGTGTTTGAGAATTGGGTTGATTTCTACTCGAGTTGATGTCGTCTGGGTCACTTGGCTGGTCACTGTTGTTGGGGAGTTAGAAGTAGGAGAGATGCCACACCGGTGAAGAGGCCTGGTGGTGCTTCTGGTCAAGGATAGATGGGGTCTGATGCAGCGAAGAATGGAAATGCTGTTTGTTTGGGTGAGACATCGATGGTGAAGCAGGCACGGGATTTGCATAATCCATCTGCTGCTGTTTCAATGGTGAAGCAGGTGCGGGCCTCACACAATCCGACAGTTTCTATGGTGTTTGATAAACTGAAACATGTTATCTCACGACATAGTGGTGTGGATCAGATAGACAAAAATGAGGCCGGTCCTGGCGTTGGAGCTGGAGGTAAGCTGGTAATGCCTGCTTCTTCAGGGGGAATGTTGCAGTATGATCAAAACTTTGCTGGTCAGTGTGAGGTAGGAAGGATTGTCAGTGATATTATCAACATTGGGACTGCTGAACAGAAGGGGGATGATCTGGCTTTGTGACTAGTTGATGGGCAAGCACAAGGTGCGCTTTCTGTTGGCATGCCCCTCAATATGCGGGCTGGCACTAGGTCTGGAAGTGGAGGAGTGCTGGATGCATCTGCTAAGGCAGGACTTATATCGCAGCATGGGAACACCTCTGCTAGTCAGGATGTTGTAGCAAGTGATGTTTGCAGATTGATCAAAGCTGTTGAAGTTGGACCGCAGGAGGGAGAGTTGGCGTGGAGTTCAGAACCACAGGCCCCTATTGCCCCCACTAGCTGTTCAGCTGGTAAAGACTATCAGTTGCAGCTGGCTTCCGTTGGTGGTCTACAGATCACAGTGGACACCTGCAATCATTTTTATGAATTGGGTCATGATGAGGTGGATGAGTGCACGCCAATGAAGGGTAGTGACATTTTGCAGACTGTAAAAGATAATGTTGTGGGGCAGGAGCTTGATGTTGGTACTGTTTGTGTGGAGGCCTCTCGTTGTTTGGCGATGATTGATATCAATGGGAAATATGAGCAGAGTCGGACTCTGACTGATGGTTATCAAGAAGTTGTAATTGCTGGAAAATGGGGAGATGTATTGGACAGTGACAAGGAAAATTGTGGTGGTTTGGATAGGCCTTCCTTTAGTGATGTTGTCAAGGATGGAAAGAAAAAAATCTCGAAATGAGGAAAATCACCCAGCCAAAAGAAGAACGAGGAAGACTTACTCTGACTTGCCAAAGCCGGTGTCAACTAGATCTGCTGTCAGGCAATCCTCTATGGAGTTGTTATCCTTAGAGAAGCTGAATCTCAGATGGAAATATGCGAAGGTCCTAAAACATTATGGCAGCTCTGAATGGGAATCAGCTACTGCAGAGGAAGTCTTATATCATGGGTATGGTGAGGGGTATGAATTCTATGACATGTAACTGGTTTTCTTGTGGTTTCTTGTTCCATGTACTTTTCTTTTCTTAGTAAATGGTCAGAGGCTTTACCTCTGACTGGGCTTTCCTGGTATATATACAGTAAATTATTGTATTTCACTATTCATAAAATAACAAATATTTCAGAAAAATCCAAAAAAATCACCCTAACCATTTTTCAACATGTAGAATTAAAAAAATTAAATCAATTTTATCAATATAATTTTTTTAATATGTTTAATTAAAATTTGGAATAAAATCAAAATTTATTCTAAAAATAACAATTTTAAAACTATAACACATTTTATAACACCTTGAAAAATTAAGTAAGGTCTCCTAAAATTATCTTATAAACATAAGATAATAAAAAAATAATTTATGATTACATTTTATGAAATTAAATTTTAATTTATATTATTTAATTAATTATAAAATTGTAATTAAATATTTATGACTTACAAAAATTACAACACTTATATAATGATCATATTTTCACTTATTAGATGCCTTTTTATTAAACATTCATTGGTGATGTTATAATTATTTTTTCAATTTTACAGTTCATAAGGGTCATATTACTATTCATAAGGGTAAAATTACTATTCATAAGGGTAACATTACTATTCATAAGGGTATGTTACTATTCACAAAAAATTATGTAGGTTCTATTGGACTCCAATCAGCTTACCGATCAAAGCCGTGAATGTCTATTTTTAAAAATTCCAAACACATAAGTATAAAAATTATGTTAAATGGCGATATTATAACCGTCTCCTTAAAAAAAGTTTTGTTTCATGTAGAATTAATGTTTCATGCATTTTATCAAATTTATTTGTAAAACCTTCGAGTGTTATAGAAATAATTTTAGTTAAAAAAATAAATAATCATTAGCCATGATACATTTGGAACACGATCCTTGGATAAATGATTTAATGGATGATGGTCTAAAAATTGTGTATGTAAAAACTTACTCCATTATATTTTAGGATTCATTTTAGATAACATCTTCTTATATAATTAATCATTCTCAAGAGGAAAAACATATCTTGTAAGGAATGATGGAACTTGTAAAAAAGAGGTAAGTTTGCCAAAATTTAACATTGACTAGGAACGTGTTTGAAGATTTAAAAAAGGTTGTGTGTTCCAACTATCTCCTATTTGAAAAAGGAATTATTGATCAAAGCTCATAGATATACTTTTAATATTCATCCAAACAATAATAAAATTTAAAAAAACCATAGAGTGTATTAGAAGTGGTATGGAATGAACAAATGTATTGCAAATTTTACTGTGAAATGTTTAATTTTTTGAGAAGTTAAATCAGAACAAAAATTACTAAAATGAAATATTCATCCTTCTCTAATACTGAAGTATAAATGGGAAAATACATATATATATTTCTTTTGGTATTAACAAATAAAACTCAAGGAAATACTGAAATTTATTTTTATTATTTATTAACCAACTGTATAGTAAAATTTTCTTCTTAATACAGATACTTTGTGTTATATCATCTTCCAACTATAATTTTTTTTATTAATACACTTTACAGAAGAGTGGGAAACCAAAGTTCACACACAAGGACTACATGCTGAAAGAGCTCACAGAATTATTAAACACAAGACTAAGGTTATTTGAGTCAGATGCTCTGTATAATTCTTAGTACAAAGTACTAACCTAGATGTCTGTATCCTCCCTAATAAGTGCTTCAAGGTGACAAATCATTCTGTCCATTATATGGATGAATTCCTCTATGGTGATTCTGCCTTGGTTGAAGCCTCAGATGATGATTCGGTCTTTCTCATATATTCATGCTTCTTGCTCATATGAGTCCTCAGTCTGCAAGCGTCTTTCATAAATCCTCCAAATCACTTCATTTGATGCATTTGGTCGGAGGACTTTTTCAAGCATCTCTTCCTTAGAGTAGAAAATGATCCTTAGACACTTTTCACCCTCTTCCTCTAATACTCTTGATTCTATGATTGGATCCCCACTTTCCCCATCTTGAAGTCATTTTCTTTCCTTTCTTCCACATTTCTTTGACGACCTGGTTTCCATTTGTTTCGACAAGTGAGAGTAGTCTTTGCGCCCCTTGGGTTTTTTCCCCTGAACCACTATGAATTTTCCCGAGTCGCACTTTCCTTTTTTCCCCTTCTTCCTTCTTAGACTATGGGGACCTCTCCCTTAGAACTGGTCTAGGCTGTCAACTAAGATTTGGATAAAACTATCATCACCTGAATCCACATCCTCTTACGGCAATGATAATTCTTGAGTTTCCAGGACATCAAATCTGTTTTTCACTTCATCCCCCAGACCTTCTTTCAGAGCCCTCAACCTACACGAAGAATCCAACTTGCCTGCTTTGACCGCCAAGTCCTTCTTCTTCTTCCCCTCACTCCCAGTCATCTGAAAGGAGGACATCGAAATGAGTGTGTTTGGATCAATAGGACCCAACACGCTATCCCCTTACTACCTTCCCCGACCATCCTGCCTTCTGTGACCGTGGAGAGAGGTTGTAGCTACATGAAAAAAGGATTTCCCCTGCAATGCCTTGATATATGGTTTGACCTTCTTTCCAAATTGAGACTGCTAATTAGATCCCTCCCTTTCCCAACCTTGAGGACCCCCTGGGAGATGGACCTCGCTAACACCCTTCTCCAAACCAATATCGACAATTCTATACGATACCGGATGCTCCACCACATCCACATGCAAGGATAGCTCCTTTACTCCCCCTGCACTGTATCCACCCCATTCTCCTACAAGGAAATGATCCCCAAATCCTGCCTTAACTGAGAGATGACATCCGAAACCCTTCAAAAGGGGGTACTAGCCTCCACATCCTTTACTGCTTCTGGAACCACCTGATAAGTCCCGTGCAAAGGATGGCCCTCCCGAGGACTGCCTTCTATTTCCAGCCTCAAATCCTCGCCTGGACCAAAAATAGCCCCGCATGGATCCTGTTCCCCTAGATCAACCCCGCGCACCTCTGTAGGCCTGTCCAGTCATGCTCTATCCGATAGATGAATCACACCAGGAATAGCCTGCATCTGAGACTCTTTTGGTTGGGAATTAAATAGCTGCTGAGCCCTTGGACCTCGATGACATCCATGGACCAAATGTCCTAGACGATGGAAACCTGAGCAAAACGCTGGCCAAGACTCGAAGACCACCTGCAGTTTCCATTTGAATTCTTCGCCAACCAGAATCCAAAGACACTCTGTAGGAGGATTCAAAACATTGACCTCAACACAAACGTGAGGGTTAATAGGATGACAAATAGCATCAGTCCTACTATCCGAACAGAGAAATCTACCAACCATGTTCCCTAACATGCTTATTATTGATGGAATCTGAGAAGGAAGAAGAAAATCTGGGAAGCTTACCCACACAGACATTGTTGGTTCGTCTCGATTCATGATGGATTTGAATGACCAGTTAAGGTGGTAAAATCCACATCTATTGAGGGTTCGGGGGGCATTGTACCAAGAAGAAATCAAATCGCTCTCAGAGGAAAACCAAACCATCATCTGACACTAGTCAAGCAACCCAACCACCGCATAGTGTATAAGTCCCTAAGCTTCAAACACGAATACGTAAAAGGCATCCACCGAAGGGTGACGACCCCTAAAGAGAGCGACCAACATCGTCATGAAGAGATCCAAAGTGCCGTTGAACTCCTTCATGGACAACGCGAGCTGTGGAAATCCATTATGAAGGTCAGGGACCTTAGAGCACAATGAAATCATCGGGAAAGGAGGAAAGAGAGTAGGGTTAGTGGAGGGTAGAAAACTCCAGATGATTCCCCCTCCCCCCTCTGGGGAGGGAGGGGGCGGCGTAGCTGCCATCGCCACTGGGGCTTCACCATCGACCTTGCTCCGTAGCCGCCCTCCACATGAAAACTCATAGTGTTGTTTTACGATCATCTTCCTAGACTATACTAATAGGGGATAATTAGGTTAAATGGAGTTTTTTACTCTATAATATATGATTCTGATCCCAGTTTTAATATAAATTTTTTGAAATTCCTTTATAAGTCATTGGGTAGTAGATTAAATTTCTATATAACTTTTCATCCTCAATCTAATATAATTTCTTAGTGACCGATTCAATCCTTGGAATACATGATTCTTGTTTTTTCAATTGATCACCATGGAAGTTGGGATTATCATATTTTATTATTTATATTTTTTTTATAATTATATTTTTCGTTCTAGTGTACATATTGCGCTTTTTTTGTCATTATATAAAAATAAGTTTTTCCCTCCATATTTTTTGTATTTAATATGAAAAATGATGTTGTTGGGACCATAGTTGGTAGAAGAAAAGGTTGATAAGGTTTATTTGATTTGAAAACAAATAAAGATGGATAAAATCATGAAAAAATTATATAGATAATGGGAAGAAATGTATTTCATTTGAGGAAGGTGATTATGTTTTTATTAAAGTATCTCAATGGAAAAGTGTTTTGATTTTTGGTTAAAAAGAAAGATAAGTCTATGGTTTATTGGACCATATGAAATCCTATAGAAATGTTGATCAATTTTCTTCAATGTGACCTTAAATTATAGTTTACCTCAGGTATATAATTCATTTCATTACCTTTTGAAATCAATATATGTGTCATATGTAAAATAAACCATCCTTAAACATTACATAATATAGTAAATTCCTTTAGAATTCACTTATTTACATTCACAAATATCTTTTTGGTTTAGAGTTTTATAATGCTAGGAAATAATTTATACATATCAGCCCACAACCATTCAAAGTTTTTACTACTAAAAAAATATCCATTTTTTCATAATATATAAGATTTTACAAATGAATCTTGAAATCTATTCATGAAAATTCTTCACTACATTCATCTTGGCTTCTCCAATTTGCTTACCAATCCTTAAACCCTATGAAAAACATTTTATAACTTGGGATGAGCACAAAAAACTCATTAAGGGACATAAAATGAAGAAGAGAAACCCTTAGTACATGAATTATTATAAATAGATTAAATTATTTTCACAAGGATATACTTTTCAACCAATAAGTATCTTATAGTTACTTTTTGAAAACATGATATTTCCATAAAGCATAGAAATATAAATAATAATAAAAAGTTAACAAGGGGAATTATTTAATTAATATTGTTACAATCTTGGATACCAAATGATTTTAAAACTTATGACTACCTTATAATGTAACCCTTACGAATACCTTAAAATTTAACTCTCATGGATACCTTCTGGTGGAACCATCACTGTTACACTTGGAGTAACCATACGATCATCCTCTAACATAAAAAAAACCAATGAATTAGAGTGAGATATATATCCCACCCTTAATCATATTTAATTATCAATAATCAGAACATAATCATAAAAAAATATTACTTACATCATATAAATCATTCCCATTTTTTTAAAAAAAGAAAAAAAAATCAAAAGAGAATTTTTAAGGAAAAGAACCTTACAAATGTCATATATTTGAATTTATAATTGATAAGAAAATTGGTATATGTGTATAAACTATAAATCTATATAATAAAAAGTAATACAATAAATATTAATTTCACAAATAATCTCTCTACCACATAATCAATAAAGTAGAAGGTTTTCCTAAACAATGGAAATTAGGTTAAGAATTTGTGTACCTTGGGTTAGTATTACTTAAAACATGTTCAAAACATTTATATAATGGTTTAAATAGTGATATTAATTCATTAAAGAACCGTATTAATATTTATAATTACTTATATGATATTCTTATGACAAATCCAATTTATTAATATTTTTTTTCATTGTCTCGAATGCATTTATTTCATGGTTTTCATGGTTGGTTTATTATGGATTTTCATGTTGGAATGGGGAAAAATTCATAATTGAAATTAAATTATATCAGTAAACTTAAATAATATTAAATTATCTTATATATAATTTCGTTTATATGGTATGAGTATGAATCATTAGATAAAACATTAGTGATGAACATTAGTTTATTTTGGTGTATTTTGGTCATTATAAACCAATTTTGTTTTATTAATTAATATTATGTTTAAAAATTGGTTCCAGAAAATAATATAACATATAATATGTATAATAAAAAATTATTTAACCATATTAATGGTTTTATGACCAGCCTTCATGGCTGTAATTTTAATTGAAAACACATTGTCCATGACGTCGGTAAATTGATATATCATGAACGATGTTTTTAGTTTAGATTAAAATGGAGAGGAGAAGAAGTATGTTGATGAATACTTCCATAAAAATGATAAAATTATAGTATATGTAATATAATGTAGTTTTTAAGCCATTTGTATAAGGGGAGTTGAATAGAGTATAAGAAAGGAAAAAAAATTGAAAAGAAAAGAAATGAAAATGAAAGTTGATTTTTACCTCTTGAATTATCATCCTTGAGAAACTCTTCAAGGCCCTTAATTTCAGACTTTAGATAGACCATTAGGTCTTTGAAATGTTAGAGTTTTGGGATGGAAATTGGATAAATATTAAGAAAGATACAAGGCTATGAGGTGTGAGGAGAAGAGGTGGTGCGGGGTGGTGCTTATAGTGGTCAGGAGAGGTGTTTTCTCCTTATTATATTCATTAGTCTATTAATTTGGATAATGAATATGAATAGTTTAATAATTATCCTAAATAATATTAAAATAATTAAGTATATTTATCTATTTTGGTCTTACATCAACCTTACATCATCTATGACTCAATAAATCATGTATTTATCATATATCGTAAATTACTGTATTTTTCGATTCAAAAACATTCATGTATTTGAAAAAATCACAAAACCCCAAAACAAACATTTATCAACTTGAATAATAAAAAAATTAACTCCACTTTATGGAAATAATTTTCTAAATATGATAAATTTAAACTAAAATCATTATTTATTCAAAAAATATGAGTCTTAAAACTATAACTGGTTTATAACACTTTGAAAAATTAATTAAAGTCTCATAAATTTATCTTATAATCATAAAAAGACAAAAAATAATAACTAGTGAATCTATTTTATGGAAATATATTTTCTTTTAAATCATTATATTAATTTTAAAACTATAATTAAATATTTATGGCTTAAAAAATACTAACACTTAATTAATAATTCTTGAAAAAATATTTACTTGTTCAATGATATAAATATAATATATTTTCACTCAAATTATGGTTAAATTTTATTTATAATTTATTAGGTGAGATTTCTATTCTATTTTCGAGATTACTATTATTAATGGTCATGTTACAATTCATATGGTCAATATATTATACCATCAGTTTAACGTCCATAATTTCTATAAATATCACTTATTCATTATACATTTATAATTAATTTAGCAATTTAATTATAGAATTAAAACAAATTATTATATAATTACCTGATTTGATACATTCTCCCCCCATTTTGGAAGTCACATCCACATTATTTTAATTTACTTATAAAATAAGTGAGTGTACCTTTCCCTCATAGCATTTTTAGTTTCTCGTGTTGATTCTTCAACCATGTGGTTTCTGCACGAAACCATTACCTGGTGAATCACCTTATTATGCAATAATTTATCTCTATGATCAAGAATCTGAATAGGTTTCAATTCATAAAAAATGTTCTCTTCTAGCTGAACTACTTTTGGGATCAAAACATGAGATGAATAATGCACAAAATTTCTCAACATAGAAACATGAAAAACATTCTCTAACTGAGATAAACTTGGGGAAAAAGATACTCGGTAAGTGATTGGTCCAACTTTCTCTAAGATTTAATGTTATCTAATGATCCATGGAATATTTATTCTTTTCTTACCAAAACACATAACACTTTTCCATGGTGATATTATAAGAAAATCACAATCAACTACACTGAAATAGAATTATTTACTCCAGTTATATGAATAACTTTTCTTCCTACTATGAGCTGCCCTCATGTGTTGCTGGATAATATTCACTTTCTCAGCCAATTCCTCAAGTAATTATTGTCCCTTAAACTTATATTCTCTATCATCATCCCAATATTTCGGATTTTGGCACCACTTCCCATATAATTTCTCAATAGGTTCCATCTGTATATTGGAATGAAAAATTTTATTATAAGAAAACTAAAATAAAGAAAGATGATCCCAACTTCCTTGGTAGTATATTGAAAAATCTCAAAGCATATCCTCTAATGTATGAATTATTCTCTTGGTTTTTCCATCATATTGAGGATGAAAATTAGTTCTGATGTTTAATTTTGAGCCCAATGATTTTTTAAGGCCCTTCTAAAAGTTAGAAGTTAACCTAGGATCATGGTCAAATACAATGGATATAGGAACTACATGAAACCTAAAAATATCACTAAGGTATATTTGAGAAATATGATCTAGAGAAAAAATGTCTCAAATATGAAGGAAATGAACATATTTACTTAGTTGATCAATAATAACCCAAATCAAATTGTTACCTCGATAATTAATTAGTAGTCCCCCCACAAATCCACCAATGTATTTTCCCATTTTAACTCTAGCACTAGAAAAGGGTGGAGAACCCCCTTTAGTAGTTATCTCTCTTCATTAACCTATTTAAATATAAAACATTTCATGGTAAAATATAAAATATATCATTTCATTAAATCCCATAAGTAAGACTCGTGAAGGTCTCGGTACATCTTAGTACTGCGAGGATAAACTGAAAATAGAAAACTATGAGTTTCACTCAACAAATCTTTCTTCAACTGTAAATCAAAAGGCATGAATAATATTTTTCTAAATCATGAAACTCTATATTTATCAATGTTAAATTATATCAACTTACACCTTTTGACCAATTATACCTTTTTCTATAACTCATGTTCTTCCTTCAATGCATGTTTAATTCTGTATGATAGAGACAGAGGCACTAATACATGAAACAAACGAAAAGAAAATCCTACACCAACAACTTTCAAACCAAAATTCCTAAAATCATTAATTAATGTTTCTTGTTTCAAACATAACATGATCAATGATGCATGATGTTTTCAACTCATTGCATCTTCTACATTATTTACTTTTCTAGGATGGTAATTGATTGTATAATTATAATCCTTTAGTCATGAAATCTTATCTTCCTTATATTTAATTCCTTCTGACTAAATATATACTTCAGACTTTTATGGATAGTATATATTTCACATTTGGCTCCGTATAAATGATGAATCCAAATTTTTAAAGATAAAACCATAAATCCTATTTCCAAATAATTTGTGTAATAATTTAACTCCTGAGGTTTCATTTTCCTTTTAGTGTAATAAATTACCTGATCATTTTTTATCTGAACACAACCAAGCCCCTTCATTGAAGCATCACTATAGATGAAAAAATCATCATTTCTGAATGGTAGGTCCAAAACTAGAGTATTCACTAATCCCTTTTTCAGTTCCAAAAAAAAACATCACATTATTCTGTACAATTAAATTTAACCCCTTTCTTGTTAACTTAGTAAGCAGGCAAGATAGCAGTGCCATGTTTCTATCAAAATGTTGACAATAACTTTCCAATACATGAAAAAAATGAATCTATGACACATTTTGAGGTCATATCCATTCATTAAAAACTTTTTTTGGGGGGATCAACTAGTAAAATTTTCTAAATTTTCTATATAAATTCTTTTTTATGAGTGTTTTCAAGACTATCCTTATATTTTTTTCACGATCCTAATAAATTTTCGAAAGGTTCAAAATATCATCTACAAAAATAACAACAAACTTTTCCAAATATTCCTAAAATATTATATTCATAAGATCCTTGAATATATAAGGGGAATATTTCAAACAAATGGGCATAAAAAACTCATAATGGCCACATCAAGTCCGAAAAGATGTTTTTAGGATTTCATCCTTATTCACCTTCATTTGATGGTACCCAGATCTGAAGACAATATTTGAAAAATATTGATCTCTCCAGATATAATAAAACAATCAATGATGTGAGGTAAAGGATAATTTTTCTTAATAGTAATGTTATTCAAAGTTCTATAATAAATGTAAAGTCTCAGGGAACCATATTTTTTTAACGAAAAAAACAGGAGCACCACATGGTGAAGTTCTAGGATTAATAAAGACTTTATGAAGAAACTTGTGCAACGAATTTTTGAATTCAAGAAGTTCCACTTGAGTAATTCGATAAGGGGTTTTGAAATTGGATTAACATTAGCAACTATGTTGATAGAAAATTAAAATTCCCGATTAGGTATAACATCGGGCAACTCATTAGGAAGAACATCCAAGTATTCCTTTACCATTGCCACATCATTAATCTGAACATTTCACTTATTTTCAACAATATTATTAAGATAACATTCATTTAAATATTTTAATATCTTCTCAGCCTTCTGTTATGTTATCAATTGCATGTGTTTATTCTTGTATACAAACTAAAACTCTTTCTAAAAAAATTTATTAGATGTACAATATATATCATCATGATAAATAGAAAGCTAATCTATACCCTGAATAACATAAAACTCTAATAAGGGAGGAAAAAAATGTTTGTAGGTAATGAATTTCAATAGAAAATAACATAAAGATTCTTATAATGGCTTTTTTCTGTAATATTTCTCCTGGTGTTTTATCCATATGTTTTAGTTTCATTTTCGAAGGATAAATTTCTAGTTTACCAGAACATTTTCAGAAATAGAGGAATGTGTGTACCTCATATCAAATAAAACATTAGAAAATTCTAAGTATACAATCAAAGTACATGATACCACTTCATTGGACGACCTATAATCTACTAACACAGTCACAATGGATCTCACTATATATTTATACTTATCATATGGATACTTTATATCATCCAGATCTTTTTTTGGAAAAGAATTTTTATAATGACCCATTTCACCACATTTTAAACACTTTAATGTGTGATTATTAGAATTAATATTAAGATAATCTTCATTATAATATCGGGATATATGTCAAAACTTACCACACCAAAAACACTTCCCAGTTTTTTTAATTCATTCCCTAAGGTGTTTTTATCACACTTTTCACAAACTTGAAACTGGACTTTCTTATATTAAGATTATATTGTTTTATTCTTAACTATTACCTTCCATATAGGTCTTTCTTCTACTTATTTTCAATGTTCACATGATAATTATAAAACTCCATTTCTACCCACTCCTCACATTAGAATTTTTTATCATATCTTTTGAATTCATAGGAGTCCAATTCCCTTCGATATCTTGGATTCAATCCTAAGTAAAAAATGTCTGGTTTTACAATCAAGATCCCAAATAATATTTGGATCATATCTTTCCAATCAGGTGAAATTTTCTTTATACACAGCCAATTAATCCTCCCCATTTTGTTTCAATTCAAGGAATTTATTTTTCATCCTAAGTTAAACCAGTATAGGAAAATATTTTTCATGGATTTATTTTAAATTCAACCCATTTCAAGGCATCAATCTCCTCACTATCCTGGATATTATTGACCATTAACCACCACTAGTCAACTTAAACATTAAAATGATAAATGGAAAGACTAACATCTTGACTATCCGAACACCCCCATGTCATAGAATATCTTTTCAATGGATTTAATTAACTATTAATCCACAATTGGGAGATAAGATCTACTGTAAGAAGGAGGGTGTTGCCTCATTAATTGTTCTACTATAATCATGTTCCATTGTGGTAGATCTGACTGTTCTCTTTCATAAATTCCACCACTATTTATAGCCTGCATCAACTGATCCATTATTTTCACAAACTATTCATCTCCATCTCACATAATTTTAGTTTGCAGATTTGGAAATATATCATCATATCAGTGCCATTCTATTTCAGCTTCCCCATTTCTTCTACGGAAAACCATTCTAACCAGACATATCATAGATGAATATACATGGTAATATTTAAATTATATATAATTTCATCATTAAAAATAAGATAAAAACATTCATGGTATTCTATTAACATAATCATAACCTCTAATGTCATTTAAACCGTGTTCTAATACCAACTATAAGGACTAAATCTTAAACATTACATAATCTTGTAAATTATTTTAGAATTCACTTCTTTACATTCCCAATGATATTTTTTGTTTATATTTTTAGAAATTTAGGTTATAATTCATACATATAAACCCACAAGCATACAAAGTGGGTAGTAATAAATAAATATCCATTTTTTCTGAGAATACAAAAGTTCTTAATAAAAACACATGAAATCTATTCATGAAAAGTCTTGACAATATTCATCTTAGAATTTCCATTTATCTTTCCCATCCTTAAACCCTATGATTTTTTTTCAAACATGGTATGAGAACCAAAATATTAGTAAGGTATATAAAAATAATGAGAGAAACTATTAGTACATAATTTATTATAAACATATGAAATCATTTTCCCAAGTATATACTTCTCACCCAATAAGTATCTTATAGTTACTTTGTGAAAACATGAGATTCCCATAAAACATTGAAAATTTAAATAATACCATAATGTTGAATTGGGTAATTACTTACATAATATTGAACTCATCATAGAAACCATATGATTTTTAACCCACATTTCTACCTTATAATGTAACCCATACAATTACCTTAAAATGTAACCCTCATTTCTACCTTATGGTGTAATCATCGCAGTTACACTTGGAGTAACCATAAAGTCGACATCCAGCATAAAATTAACCAATGAATTAGAGGGAGATATAGGAACCACAATTCATTTTAAATAATTCCTAATAACTAGAACATAATCATAAAATAATATTATTTTTATCATATAAGTCATTCCCTTTAAAAAAATAAAAGAAGTTAAAAGAATATTTTTAAAGAAAAGTCTCTTACAAATATCATATATTTGAAGTCAAAATTGATAAAAAGATTTGAATATGTGTATAAATTGTAAATAAAAATTATAAAATATAATATAATTAAAATTAGTTTCACAACTAAACTCAGTACCACATAATTAATTAAGTAGATGATTAATCTAATGAATAGAAATTGGGTTGAGAATTCCCTTACCCCGGGTTCGTCTTACATCAAATATGTTCATCCCTCCAATATAATGTTTTAAAGAGTGTTATTATTACATTAAAAAACCATATTAATTATTATAATTACTTATATAATATTTATATACCATCTTTACATCTATTTGTTAATAATATTTTGTTATTTTCATTGTTTATTATATATTTATTTCATAGTTTACACGGTTGGTTTATTATGGATTTTCTTGTTGGAAGGGAGAAAACCCTTGAATTTATATTACATGATATTAATGTATTTAAATAATATTAAATTTTATTATATGTCATTTTTTTATATGGTATTAGTATGAATAATTACACAAAACATTAGCGATGAACGTTAGTCTATTTTGGTGAATTTTGATCATTACAAATCACATTTGTTTTATTAATTAATATTATGTATATAAACTAGTTCTAAAAAATAAAATAAAATATATATATATATAATAAAATAATATTTAACCATATTAATTTTTTTATGGCCATACTTTAAGGCAGTAATGAAAATTGAGAACACATCATCCATGATGATAGTAAATCGACACATCACATACTAGGTTTTTATTTTAGAATAAAATGGATAGGAGAAGAAGTATTCTGATGAATATTTCCATTAGAATGACAAAATTACAGTATAATTAATATACTAGTGTTTTTAGGCCACTTGTTTAAGAGTAGGTGAAGATATTATAAGAAAAAATATAATTTAAAAGAAAATAAAAGAAAACAAAAGATGATTTTTACCTCAGGCATTCTGTTCCTTCAGAACAACCTTAAGGCCCTTGGTTTTGGCCTTTGGGTGAGACCAGTAGGTCTTGAATGTGGGGATGAGTCTTGGAAATGTATTTGGGTAGAAATCAGGAAAGATAAAAGGAATTTAGGTTGGAGGATAATATGTGGTGAGGGTGGTATTTTGAATCGAGGAGAGGGGTGTTTTCTCGTTATTATATTCATTAGTATATTAATTTAGATCAAGACTATGAATAGTTTTAGAATTATCACAACATATATTAAAATAATTAATTAATTTTCATGATTTTGGGCTTAAAATATCCTTAAATTATCTATGACCTAATAAATCATATATTTAGCTTATATCATAAATTACCTTATTTTACAATTCATCAAAAATTCATGTATTTCAGAAAAATCTGAAAAATTAACCCACGACAATTTTTCACATGTAGAATTCAAAAATTAACTTTATTTTATGAAAAAAATATGTATGAGAAATTTAATTTTTATTTAAAAAAATAATTTCCTTGAAAAAATACGAGTTTTAAAACTATAACTAGTTTTATAAAACATTGAAAAATTAATTAGATTATTATAAAATTATATTATAATCATAATACAAAAAATAATAATAATTCATGAATCTATTTTATGAAAATACATTTTATTACAAATCAATATATAATAATATTTTAATTAAATATTTATGACTCACAAAATACCGACACCAAATTAATAATTTTTAGAAAACATATTTACTTATTTAGTGATATAAATATATCATATTATTATTTATAATATGGATAAATATTATTTATACTTTATTAAGGGATGTTACTATTCTTTCGGTAAGATTACTATTCCTAATGGTTGTGTTACTATTCCTAAGGTCCGGTTACTATTCCATCGGTTTAAATATCATAATTTCTATAAATGACACTTATTCATTATGAAATTATAATGAATTTGAATATATAATTAAAAAATGTAAATAAAATTATTATATTAGTACCTGGGTTGTTACAGGATATATCTCATGTTTTAATATGTGAAGTACTTCAGTTGAAAAAAAAATCATACGAGGAGCATCCATTATAGATTTTTGACTAATGATGGAAATTATATTGGAATGAAGTAATTCATCAAAATAAGGTTTTATTGAAAACCAATATGGTTAAAAAAGAAACACATGATTCAAAAAATGCTTTGAAAATTAATATATATCCACTTGTTTATGTAATGAATAAAATTAAGAGGGTCTAATTTCCAAAAGGGGGAATAATTTAAAACCCAGGTAAATTTAATAAAAATTATATTTCATGAATTATTAATATTAATTATTATATTTTATATATTTAAATTATATATAATAATTTTGAGAATTTTTTCAATAAAAGAGGAAATAATTTTACTATTATTATACTCAATTTTAGATATGATAAGTTTTTATTAAAAATAATAATTTCTAAATTTTTTAATTTTAATTTCATGAAATTGAATTGATTTTTAAATCAACATATCAACTTTATATTAGGGTTAAATTTTGTATTTTAATGAAAAGATAGTTTTTTTAATAAATAATGAAAAATACTGAATTTTTGTAGAGGTGTTATTTATTTTCATTAAATAATGATATTTAAAATTTTATATTATCTTAATGTAATAAAAGAATATTTAATTATATATATAATAATTAATTATAGAAGAATTATTATTATACTTTATTTTTGGTATATATTTGTTTTTGGGCTTAAAACACTTTTTTCTAAAACCTATTTTTTTTTGTGTTTTTATTTTTTATCTTACATTAATTTATCCTAAATATAGAAACTGAATCTTGAAAATGAATTCCATATTTTCAATCTGGATATATAATTTTTTAACTAGTTCTATTCTATTTTTAGTCATTATGATTAGTAACTATAGTGAATATATATTACCTAAGTAAGGGAAATTCATGTATTTTTGGTTACAAATATTGTGATAAGGCCTAACAATGTCCATAATACTTGTATTTATTTCACTATATATGTATATATGTATTTCTCTACCATGATAATCAAATTTCTTAAAAATGTGGTAATTTATTGCCTCTTTCCATTCATAATAACCTTAATATAATTTTCAATAAATATTCTAAAAAATTTCACTCCCTTTATTTTAATATCATTATTTTTTTCATTAGGATAAAAAGATGCCAGATTTATTTCTAAATAATAATTTTAACTAAAAATTATTTTTTATCATATTAATTTATTTTTAATTTTTAGAGTTGAATAATTACACTTAATGTTTAAGCAATACAAATATAGTGCTGTCATGCAGTAGAAATATCATGTAAATGATTTTTAAAACATTAAAATTAATTTTTTAGGGTGATTTATAGTGTCCCATGAATTTTAACGATATAAATATCATAATGGGTGATTTTTTTTAAAATTTTATATTAAAATTCCATTTTTATATTGATGGATTTGAAGTCAAATTAAATTAATTGGTCCAAAAATGACATTAATAAAATTTTATAACAAAATATAGTTTATTAAATGATTTAAAATTCATGATAAAATATTATATTTATCAAATTTAATGGTATATAGTTTATAATATCAATAATTTTCCATATATAAGTCAATATTCCTCTTATAGGAACTTTATTAACTCTTATAGTTTAAAAATAGTTGATACCACTCTAATTTTCAAAATGGTTAAGAGGGGATAAATAAAAGAGATAAAGGGTAAAATAAGATAAACCTATAAACAAATTATCGAATGAAAGGATTTTAACTCGTCCTCATACTATATTCTAAATTTACCTTTTTGGTTCTATATTAAAGGAAAAATAATTTATATTATTTTAATAATTTATGTAATTTCATGTGTGTGTTTCCCCTAACTTATATAAGGGAAAATCCTATCCTTTATTCCTCCAAGATTTTTAGAACTTTTTTTGGGATAATACATTCCCAGTTATCTTCAAATATTCTCTCCCTACATCCTATAGGTCATTTTATCACTAAAAGACTAATCCAAGAAGGCTTAATGAGTAATCAAAAGAGGTTTTCTAAGAAGAAGGTATCATTCCTAACTGATCTATTTCAAATTTATTTCATCTTCTATATCCTTAAAATATTATTTAGGCATGATTAAATAAATATAATTATTATATTACTTATTCTAAAATGTTATTTTAGTTATGGTAAAACCCTTTTTATCTCCTTTTCTATTATATGGAAAATGAAAACATCGCTTGTGTGTACGTGTGTATTAACACCTCCTTGAAGAGATGTGTTTTTTTCATCACTAACTATCATGGATGTTTATAATGATGAATTTAATTTATATTTATAATATTCAATAAATTGATTTCATTTTTTAATGAAATTATTTCATATATTTTCTCACATTAACATCTATTACCAAAATTTGATGTCATTCATGTGTACCTATGGATTACCACCTCCATGAAGTGATGTGATTTTTTTTCTATGGTATCACATACAGAGATGGATAAAAACTATTTTTAATGTATTAAAATTATTATTATGTCAGTATTATAATTAATTATATAATTGAACAATGACCCCTTTTACCATGATTATCCTACCTAAGTTGTTTTTCTATTATGAATCAAACATCCCCAAAAAATCTAATGTAATCATAAATAATTAAGTGACTAAATAAAAATGGTAATAAATGGAATAAAAATAAAATTGATAATGAAATGAACATTAAAATGGTTCTTAGTAATGTAAATAAATGGTATTACTTTATTATTAATGAGTAAAATGATGTATGATGCTAGACATTATTTAAAGTAATATATATTCTCTTAATAATAATCTTTTAATGTTTCCCTTATAACTCTTTCTATTTCATGTCCATGTTCTTTTAAATGTTTCAAAAAATATTAATAATTACTAAATGGTTTATAATTTTTTTTGGCATATTTTACTTTCTCAATTTTTTTTAAAAAATCAATCTTATTAACATTTTCCATATGGATAACTTTTTAATCCTTTTACCAAAGATTAAAAGAATGTTTTTCTTTAACTTATATGAAACAAATTGAATTTATTTTTTTCATGAAATTTCATTTCTAATAAGATTACTCTATAAGTTTCCATGGTTATTTTAAAAAGAAATCATTTCCAAAATATGTTTTGAATTTTTCATTTTAAGAACTTTTCAAGAGAAAGCTATATATCTCCATATTTCTATTTAAAAATGGAATGTCTTTTGATTATGGGTAAAAAAGAGTTTTTCAATGGATTTAAGATTGAAAAATTATAATAGTAAAAAAAATTATGATATGGCACTATATCATTATAGATGATTAAGGGTTATCCTAATACAGATTAGGAGATGGGTGATCCTAATACTGCTTAAAACAGGTGAGCCCGATATAGATTATATGAAGGGTGAGCTTGGTATATAACTTCAATGTATTGGGTAATGTTATTTATCTTAAAATAAAAAAAATGATAGAGTTAATTAGGATGGTTTCTGGGATTTTTTTCTCATTCCACATTTTCAAATGATTTTCACAGGGTTTAAGGATAACAAACGAAAAAAAGTAGAAAGCGATAAATATTTGTCAAGAAAAGAAAACGTGTTTTATTATTAATGTTTAATATTATTGGTAAAATGGATTCTAAGTGTAAGGTTCCACTTTATAATGTGTTAGTTTTTAATGTAAGAGTTATAACCAAATTACCTAAAACTATAGACCTAAATGTTAGTTGGGAAGGATTGAAAATGAATTATAGTATAAAGGCACCAGATTATGTAGTGATTTAAGTCTGAGTCCTTATATGAAACCATAATAATTTAAAAATAGCTACTTTTAATCATGTACATGAATAATATTTTGAGCATGTATTGAATAAATCATAATCATGTATCAAAATGTGATCATATTTATTCACAATCATTTCAATGCATAATCTTGTGAGAATAGCTAAGATAAATCTTACTCACATGTCAAAATGTGAACCTAGGTATTCACAGTAGTGTCTTTTCTTATCACCATCATGTCATGAGATATCAATATCACATTACCCAATGAATTTATGGGATTTAATATACTAACCTCTCATGTAATTCAAACCATGAATATGTGTTACACAATTTCATAAAAACATTATAAATTCCACATATAATAACCATGGGAAAAGAAATAGGTTTCAAAAGTAGTTCATCATCAAAAAAACATATGTTATCAAGAGAAATAACGTGGATGGTATAATTATATGATATCCCAAATTTATCATAAGCAATATCATAGTATGTTGGAATAGATAAAAAATATCTTTAAAATAGCATTTGAACATTTCTTTTAAAACTATGAAATATATTATTTTGCTTTGGTGTCATTAAAACTAAAATTTCTTGATTATTCCCAAACATATTTTATTTGAAAATAAACTTGGAATATTTTTAATAGAATCTCAAAATTAAAAAAATATTCATGATGGAGGTAAAATTTATTCATTTTCTAAACGTTAAAACAATGATTCCTTTCAAATTTTTTGTAAAAAGTCATAAATAATCTATTCAGATAAATTTGAAAAAAATAAAAATTTTAAAAAAATCTAGAATAAATTAAATTTTGGTTAAAATGAAATTAAATGATAATAGTATAATAGAAAATAATATTCTTGAATTTTTTTAATTAATATATAATTGGAATAATATATTCCTTGGTTAGAGAGAAAATAACGTTTCTTCTTCTTTAAAAAACATTATCAATCATTTTATATAATAAGTACAGAATGATAAAAGTAAATTATTAAAACCAATAAATTAAAGAGTATAATAAAATATATATGTGTTTTAAAGAATAAAGGTCAAATAATCTCTCTCAATATATATTTAATATAGGCAATCGAAAAGAGAAATGGGATTTTACGATAAATCCCTTACTTCAAGTCTCATCCTGTATTGAATGCATTCAAACCCCATGTATAATAAATATATATTTATTATAAATATATACCATATATATATATATATTCTTTTGTATAATTCCTTTAAAATTTTCAATTATCCTTTTTATCAATTATTCTTTCCTCAAAATCTATATTTAGATGAAAACGAGTTTGATTTATGTGCATGTTTTGAATTAAAGGATTTTTCCTACCCCTAAGTCATGGTTTTATCATATAAGTAATCTAAATAATTTCATAAATACAATATGATTCTTATTTTATGCACTTTTATAACAATTAACAAAAATTTGTGGTAAAAAATGAATTACATCAATTTCTGGAGATGGTAGTCTGTATAGACACACAAGTGATGTTTACGCTTTTTGATGGATGGGATGAAAGAAAGGTAAATAAAAATCCACTTATAAAAATATTATTTGGTTCATTAATATTATATATTTATAAAATATATCATTATTACCATCTATATAAATAGAAATGAAACCAAATTGCATCGCTTCACGGAGGTTGTAGGTCACACGTATGTAAGAGTCATGTCATCATTTTCCAAGGAATAGAATGGTAAGAAGATATATAATATAGTATATATCTATAATCATAATTATTTTATAAAACATATATTTATCCATTAAATTTATTTTTATAAGCATCTAATATGTACGGTGATGAAAAATAAAATACATCGGTTCATGGAGATGATAATATCTATGTACACATGAGTGAAATTTTTATATCCCGTTAGATATAAAGGAGATATAAAATGGGTTTACTATTAACATAAAAAAATTTCAGTATATTTAAAATATTTATTATATAATTTTGATATGGTTATATAATATTTTTATGTGTAATTATAATAATGAATCCTTAAAAAGATGGGTAAGAACATATACCTCTTCTTTTAGAAACCTCCTTTGATTATCTTATTAAGGACACATGGGTTGGTATTTTAAGAATAAAATCACCCATAAGATGTTTCAAGGGACGTTGGTAAGATATTTTTTCGGGTTTTGGTTGTAATGTCTTAGAAATTCTGTATAATGTTTTTAATTATATGGAATTATTTTGAGACCGCAAAATCTGACGGCGCGCGATTCCAAGGCCCGGAGTGCCCGGAATGATCTGTCGAAGTTTGGTTGAGTTTTAATTAGCACATGTGAGATGTTTTCCTGAAAAAGTGGAAAAAATTAAATGGAAACTCAGATCAGAAATCCGAGGGCACTGTTGCGTACAGGATAACGGGATTACCCTAGGAGAACCTTAAGTTAGTCGGCACGAGCCTCCTGTGAGAAAACCCAAAAATGGAATAACCGTAAATAAAATAATTAAATAAATTATTTTATTTTTCAAATTATTATAACTCACAAATGGTAGCTCGAATTGATAATCTAAGACCATCGCTAAACTAATGAGGGCATGCTTTATTTATGCTGATACTAACTTTGGCCAGTATGGGCCACCAATGAAAGTTCGTTTTTGGCAGTAAATAAAATAATTAAGTGAAAATTATTTTATTGTAAAATCCATAACTTTTAAACGGTAATTCAGATATGAAATCTGAGAGTACCATAGGGTTCGTTGGGGCATGTTTCACTTGGGAAGATCCTAACCTCAACCGGCGCAGGTCGAGGGTGACCGTTAATAATTTTCCAGACATTTTTTAGGTACGTTTAGTAAACACACGAGCAACGTTTGGTAACATTTTAACTGATACTCAGAATTGAAATATGAAGATACTGTTGAACTCGCAGTGCTGATTTTCGTTTAAGGAAACATTCACCTTGACCACAGTGGGTCGAGGGTGGAAGTTAGTTTTTCGGATTTTTGTGGGAGAAAAAATAAATAAATAACTTTTTATTTTTTTTATTTGAAACCACCATTATGAATGCTTGGTGGTGGAGACCACCTGAACTCCAAATTAATGTGCATAAGACCCTTGGTATTCCCATAGTTTATGTGCCAACCTCAATTTACATAATTAGCCAACTTAACTTGTTAAATTAATAAACATAGTTTAATAAGTTGGTTCCCCTTTTTTTGAGTTTGGGGAAAGCGTTGTCCAAGGGATAATTTGGGAGAGCTTTTGGGGGATCATATTTTCCAATGAAGAACACACTCCAATGAAGAGAATCCCCTAGAATCGGAGAATGAGGATGATGCTTGAGCTTGGATCGAAAACATCTTGCATGAGCAATGAACGCCGATGTCACCATCTCATCGACTTCGTCTTCCTCCTCACGCCACCTCCAATGGACAATCGAGGTAGGGGTTTTATATATGTTTGAATTTGTTTTATTGATTCATCATATTCTAAATTTATGACGATGACAGACAAATGAACATGTCCATCATCCCACACATAAACCATGCTCCTCTTTCTTTTTATTCTTCGTGCATTCTTCGTGTATTCTTCAACGCCTAATATTTATTGGCACTAGAAACATATAGTTTTGTTGATCGCGATATATGGACGGAAAGCCCTCGATGCAAGGATCACAAATATGTTATCGTTTAATTTTTCAGGCTTGGAATGAAGCTGTAATGGATTGCAGAATGAGGGGGCCAAATATTTATTGGAATTGGAAATGCAATATTCTATTGAGCACGACATATGGGCATAGATCCCTATACCCAAGGATCTCAAATATGCGATCATTTTATTTTTCGGGTTTAGAACGAAGATGCAGTGGGCCAAAGAAGGGGAAATGTGGAGGTGAAATTCCAGTGTGCCTTTGGGGCATAGTTCCAGGAGAGATAGGTAGTGTGATGGAAGTTCTAAATGTGTGGAGGAAGCCTACACTTAGTGTTGGAGGAGAAGCTATTGGCTTGATTTCTTGTTGGAACAGTGCGTGATAAATTTGGGGAAAGAAGAGTTAATTGGAGAGAGGAATAGTTGAAAAGAAATGAATTAGAAATCTAAAGAAATTAAAAAGTAAATCATTGGAAGAAGGGGGAGGTGCTACCCTTTTATGTGAATCTCAATTGAGATGGGTTATAAGAAAAAAAAGAACAAAAGAATAATAATATAAATAATGTTATTATTATTTTTGGTTGTAAACCCATAATTTGTCTATAACCTATCCATGTGACCTTGGTTTAACGAACCGTCTGCTTCAGTACAACCTTGACTTCAATACGGAAATTATGAGTCCAGTATTGTATGTATTTTTCTGGTTTTTGGATCGGGTACTTGAAACATTGAAATAATAATAATATATTATTATTAGATCTTCGACCCCCCATAACTCTTGCATGTGACCTCCAATTGACATACCATCTGTTGCGACGTGATTCTGTCATTAAGACAATCGATTTAAGTATAATTTTGAATATTAAATCCTGGTTCGTGGCTCGGGTTCACAAAACACCCAATATTATTATTATTATTATTGCGGGATTTTTTAGTCGACATATCTCCCTCATACGGTGGCGAAATGAGGAACCGTCTGTGGCATCAGAATCCTTGGATCGAGATGGTCCTTTTTTATACCGCACTTTAGTTTTGGATAAATTTGGGGTATGGATGGGATGGATCGAACACAAATCCAACTGGGCCCTCTGGACTAAAAGGAAAATAACTTACAAACCGAGAGTCCGATTGACGCACCGTCTATCGCGTTGAGACCCCTTTTACATGGAAGTACTTTGAGATAAATATTTTTGGGGCTTCGTGGTAGTTGGAATATTCGACCTATGGCTTGAGGAGTGGATCCTCTCCAAATTAATAAATCATAGTGCGGGAAACATGTAGCTGGCTGTAACATGAGAAAGGGATCCTTTGTGGGTATGTGCTTGGGATAATATGTGGTTCTGTGTTCGAGAGTCAGAATCAGATCCCCTCTAGGAATCCAAATGGGACTACTCTAGGATCCTACGTGGGTCTGCTGTACTAGGATCTTGTGTGGGTGTGATGATGTACTAGGATCCAATGTGGGTCTACTGTACTAGGATCCCGTGTGGGTATGACGATGTACTAGGATCCTGTGTGGTTCTACTGTACTAGAATCCTGTGTGTGTCTAATGATGTACTAGAATCCTGTGTGGGTCTGCTATACTAGGATCCTGTATGGGTATGATGTTGTACTAGGATCCTCCATGGGTTTGATGATTTAGGACCCTATGTGGGTCTGCCTCTTAACAGAGTAAGATGATTCAGTAGTTACATCTAATCATCTTTACTACTATACCTTAGTTATACCTAGTGTGAGCCGAGTCTTTACCATTGTGGTATTCTTCTTTATGGCGTACCTGTGTGGTACTTACCTTCGTGGTGAAACCTTGGTGATATTATTCAATGTGGCGTACCTGTGCAGTACTTACCTTCGTGGTGCTACCATTGTGGTATTATTATGTGTGGCATACCTATGTGGTACTTACCTTCATGGTGATACCTTTTTGATATTCTTCTTTGTGGAGTTCCTGTGTGGTACTTACCTTCGTGGTAATCTTTCCTTTATGGAAAATTTGTACTTTGGCTAAGGATTTGGGCCTTGTGTTTCCTCATGAATGATATGGGTAATATTTGATAACTTAGGAATATGTATGGGTATATACCTAAGTAGGGTTTTCACTGGTTTACATGATTTTCGGTTTACCCTTTGTGGGTTTTGTGAGACATTGAGGGTCTCAGGGTCTCTACTGAGTATCATTATACTCACCCATGCACGGGCTTCGCCCACACCTTGTTGTGTTTGGTGTAGACGACTGATAGCGCTGGTCGAGGATGAGGGTACCAGGACTGGACGGTGCCTGGAGGTGGACCATACGGCGTGTCGGTATGCAGAGGAGACGGGCAGACGTGGAGTGCTGAGGAGGCAATCTGTACCTACCCTTCAGGTAGGAACCTTGGAGGACGACCCGATAGTTGTATTTATATTTCTTAAATAGTATTGTATTATTGGTTGTACTTGTACCTTTATTGTTGGACTTGTATTCCGAACCCTATTACATTTAGCACTCTTTTTCTATACAGTTTTCTTGTGTTCGTATCTTTCTGTGTGATTGGTTGAGTGTGTTTAGAGGATATAAAGGCAATGCCTTCCCAATTTTAGGGGATACGCCTTCCGGTGCTAGTCGCTAGCCCCTATCCTATGGAAGGCGGGCTTTGGGTAGTCACAACATGAGCCCTGGGGGATAGTTCATTACAAATTGGTATCATATTAGTCGGTTCTTCCATATAACATAGGTCTCTGATCTTGTTAACAGTAATTGTGTTGTGTGTAGTGTGTGGGGTTATCAGTTTAGGGAATCCAGTGTTGGTGTGGTGGCCCACGTATCCATACACTAGGACCCTGAATTCTGATATCCATCTCAGTGCATGAAAACACTGATTGAATGTGTATTTTTAAAAGCTTTCTTGTGTATTCTTTGAGTCAGCTCACCAGGTATAACATAATGACTATGGCACACCTATTCCTTATCAGGATGCCGCTGTGTAGATAGCCATCTATGATTCCTGAGAGAGTACAAGATGACAGCCCACCGAGTGATGAGGCTCTAGTATAGGGCCCTCTTACTATGATGGCACATTCGGGTGGTTTACCAGCAGCACCGACACCCATTGGGAAATAGTTACAACCAACCACACTAGCAGACGATGCATGCCGATTGAGCTCATTGCACAGGTTCTAGTGGAAGAGGCCTCCGAGGTTTTGAGGTGAGACAGATTCCCACATGGATGAGGGCTAGCTGGAGGTGGTTACTATAGTTTTCCACCTAGTTGAGGTACCCGTAGAGTAGATGGTGATCTTAGCTACTAGAATTTTCTAGTGAGTGGCCATGAGGATGGTCTGCATAGTGATGAGGCTTCGGTACGTGGACCGTTTCCCGAGATGGTACCTTCGGGTAGTGTTCCAGCTATATCACTTCCTGTTGGTTAGCATTTATAACCGGTGGTACTAGTAGAGGACACATGTAGGATTAGTGACTTATATGTGTTTTAGCATCAGATACCCCTCTGATTCCAAGGTGAGCCCGACTAACAGGCGACTAAGGACAAGCTTGAGGATGTGGTTGAGAGTTCCCAAGAGCTTCTACATCTTCAGCAGGATGACATGTCAGTAGCTGAGTATTCATCGAGTCTTACCACCAATTCATGGTACTCGATGAATACGATACGGTTAGTGTTCAGTGTTCGGACTTCCGAGAAAGGTGTGTTTAAGGACATATGAGCCAAAACAATCCTTATATGCATTCCTACTTATGTTAGGGTTCCAGAGAGAACCTTTGTTGTTAATTTTTCTTTGGATGAGCGGATAATGCCAGTGAATGTTAGCAGTGGGAAAGTAGGAAACTGGGGCCAATCTCAGAGACTTGGGCATGTAAAATGTTTCAAGAAGAATAAGTGTTAGGGATAGATGAATTTTCAGGACAACAGACATGGAAGAAGACCTAGGAGAACAACATGAGGAGGTTTACTTTTGGACAGGTTACAACCCCCCCCTTTTGTGGTCCCTACAAGGCTTAGGGAGCTAGAGGACATGGGAAGGGAGTAGCTACATGCGGTCAAGGAGTGTGAACCAAGGGATCTTGGAATGATTCAAGGTATGGTCTGTGTCTTCTACTAGGTACCAAATAAATAGACATAGGTACCAATAATTCCTTCTTTCCACGAATCCTATTCAAGACCTAGAATATACGGTTAGGCTATTGACTTGACCATTACGTCTGGAGATACCTTTGGGAGGAGACTTGATAATAAAACTTATGTCGACGGTGTGATCTGACCCTCTAGGCGAGAGTTTTGGTTGGAACCTCTGGGTGGCAGCGTCGAGGCCTTATAACGTTAGTTTGGATATGGACTGGACATCCATATTTCATAATCATATTGACTATATTATGTGAATAGTATGTGGTTTCTCTACAATGTTGGAATGACGTTTTCCTTGGTTGGCGAAAAATAAACTCAAGAAGCACATGATGGACTCATGTATAAGAGGGTGCAGCAGATCACTCATGAGTCCACCAGACTAACCCCTATGGCAGTAGGAGTTTTGAGTTTTCAGTTCCAAACAGGAGTGGATAGAGTTCCTACAAGACTATGAATTTGAGATAATCTTTACTCCTGGTATGGGTAACGTGATAGCAGATGCACTCAGATGGAGGTTTGGTCAGCAGCTACTAAGTGATCTGTCAGATCAGCTAGTTGTGCTGCAGATATCCTTCGTGGATAGAGATGGAACATCTTATCTCTAGTCTATGGTTGTCACTCCCTCAATCCTTCAGTGAATTCAGGAGGTACATCTTGGGGGCATTGACTATGAATATTGATGTGCTCAGATATCCTACGACAAGGCACCTAAGGCATTTACTGATGGTGGGGATCACGTCACCCACTTTAGTGGACGTATCATAGTACCAGTAGCGCTATAGGAGGAGGTGTTGAGGGAGTTTTATATGTACCCTATGGCGGTACATCCTGGTGTGGTGAAGATGTATGAGGACCTTTAGCATCAGTACTGGTGGCCCGAGATGATGAAAGTAGTGGCTGATTTTGTATCATGATACCTCACTTGTTAGAAAGTGAAAAATCCTCAGAGCCGGAAGATGTATTATACAGATAGGAGGAGGGAGATCATGTCTTCCTATGGGTCTCACCTCGAAGAGTTTTGCAGATATTTTTCCGAGGGGGAAAGTTATCACTGAGGTATATCAGTCCTTTTTTGATCTTTCAGAGAGTAGGTGAGCTAGCATACCATTTGGATCTTCCATCATAGTTAGAGAGGGTGCGCAAAGTCTTCCACATATCCCAGCTGAGGGGATACGTGCACGACCCATCTCACATCATCGACCACATTGAGCTGGACTTAGAAGATGGGGCGTCGTTCACAGAGGTTCTAGTAGAGATTGAAGATCGATAGGAGAGAGTCCTTCATGGGCGATTAATATCTTTGGTGCATGTAAGTTGGCAGCACATGAACCTCCAAGAGAGAACATGGGAGTGGGAGGCTCAGATTCATGATCAGTACCCACTTTTGGTTGTTTTGACTTTCTTGAAGATTTTGGGGACATAAATCCATAAGTGTGTGAGAATGTAATATCCAAAATATTATGAATAATTTTTTTAATTATATGGAATTATTTCGCGACCATTAGATCTGACGACGCACGATTCTGAGGCCTGGAGTTCCAGGAATGATCCGTCAAAGTTTGGTTGAGTTTTAATAGCACACCTAAGTAGTTTTCCTGAAAAAATTGAATAAATATTAAATGGTAACTTGGATCAGAAATCTGAGGTCACCCTTGAGTTCAAGATGGCGGGTTTACCCTAGGTGCAACATAATTTTAGTTGGAATGGGCCTCCTGTGAGAAAACTCAAAAATGGCATAACTGTAAATAAAATAATTAAATAAATTATTTTATTTTTCAAATTCTTATTACTCACAAGAAGTAGCTCAGATTTAAAATCTGAGACCACCACTAAACTCGTGAGGGCATCCACTATTTAAGAACATACTAACTTTGGTCGACGCGGGCCACCAGTGAATGTTAGTTTGTAGCCGTACATAAAATAATTAAGTGGAAATAATTTTATTTTAAAATCCATAACTTTTAAACGGTAACTCGGATTGTAAATATGAGAGTACTGTTAGGTTCATTGGGGCATGTTTCACTTAGACAGAGTCTAACCTCGACCAGTGCGGGTCAAGGGTGGCTTTTAATAATTTTACAAAAAAAAAATCAGGTACATTCAGTAAACGCGCGAGTGGCGTTTTGAAACTTTTGAACCGGTACTCGGAATTGAAATCTGAGGAAACCATTGAACTCATTGCTCTAATTATTGCTTAAGGAGACCTTCACCTTGACCACAATGGGTCGAGGGTGGAATTTTGTTTTTCATATTTTCATGGGAGAAGAAAAAAACTAAAAAAAATAACATTTTATTTTTTTATTTGAAACCACCATTTTAAATGCTTGGTGGTGGGGACCACCCAAACTCCCAATTAATGTGGGGGAAACCCTTGGTATTTCCCTAGTAAATGTGCCAAATTCATTTTACTTAATGATCCAACATAACTTGTTAAATTAATAAAAAAATTTAATAAGTTATATCCTCTTTTTCTTGAGTTTGGGGAAAGCGTTGGAAAATGGAGAATTGGGGAGAGATTTTGCAGGATCACCTTCTCCAATGAAGAACACTCTCCAACGAAGAGCATCCTATGAAATCGAAGAATAAATAAGACACTTGTGCCTATATCGGAAACATCTTATGGGGGCAATGAACGCCGACGTCACAATCTCATCGACTTCGTCCCTTTCCTCGCGCCACCTCCAATAGACAATCGAGGTAGGGGTTTTTATATATGTTTGAATTTGTTTTATTGATTCTTTATATCCTAAATTCACGAAGATGATGGACAAACAAACATGTACATTGTCCCACATATAAACCGTGCTCCTCTTTCTTTTAATTCTTTACACGTTCTTCATGTGTTCTTCAATTCCTAATATTTATTGGTGCTCGAAACATGGAGTTTTGCTGAGAGCTATATATGTACGCGAATCCCTCGAATCTAGGATCGAAAATATGAGATCGTTTAATTTTTCAGGTTTGGAATGAAGCCGTAACGGCTCGTGGAAGGAGGGAGACAAATATATATTGGTTCTAGAAACACAATATTCTGTTGAGCGTGGCATATGGACATGGAGCCCTCGACTTGAGGATCATGAATATGGGATCATTTTATTTTTTGAGTTGAGAACGAAGATGAAGTGGGCTGCGGAATGGGAAATGTGGAGGTGCAACTCTAACGTGTCTTTGGGGCGTAGCTCTAGGAGAGATAGGCGATGTGACGACGGTTCTAGAAATATGGAGGAAGCATGCGGTTATAGTTGTAGGAGAAGTTGTGGGCTTTATTGCTTGCTGGAACAGTGCGTAGGAATTGTGGGGAATGAAGAGTTAATTAGAAAGAGGAATAGTTGAAAAAAATGGATTAAAAATATAATGAAATTATAAATTAAATCATTGGAATAAGGGAGAAGCGCTACCCTTGTGCGTGAATCTCAATTGATATGGGTTATATGAAAAAAAAGAATAAAATAATAATAATATAAATAATTCTATTTTTAATTTTTGTTGTAAAACCATAATTCATCTGTAACATATTCGCGTGACCTCAGTTTCATGAACCATCAATGGTAGTACGACCCTGACTTCGAGACGGAAACTATGAGACCAATATTGGATGTCTTTTTTCAGGTTCTTGGATCAGTTACCAGAAACGCTCAAATAATAATAATATATTATTATTATTAAATCTTTGACCCTCCCTAACTCTTGCATGTGACGTTTGATTGACTTACCATCTATGGAGACATGATCCCATCATTAAAACGGTCGATTTTAGTCTAATATTGAATATTAAATTCTAGTTCATGGCTCGGGTTCATGAAACACCCAATATTATTATTATTATTATAGCGGGATCTTGTATTCGACATATCTCCCTCATACGATGTTGAAATGACGAACTGTCTACAACACCAAAAACCTTGGATCAAGGTGGTACTTTTGGTATACCCCACTTGAGTGTTGGAAAAATTAGGGGAATGGCTGGGTTGGATCGAACATGAATCCAACCAGGCCCTTGAGACTAAAAGGCCAATAACTTACATACCGGGCGTCCGATTGACACATCATCTGTCGTGTTGAGACTAATTTTACATGGTAGTCATTTGAGATACTTCTTCATGGGAATTCATGGAACTTGGATTATTCGACCTATGGATTGAGGAGCAGATCCTCCTAGAATCAAGAAAGATTAGTGCGGGAACCTTGTAGCTAGATGTAACATGAGAAAGAGATCCTTTGTGGGTCTGTGATTGGGATCCTTTGTGGGTCTATGTTTGAGAGTCTCACTTGGATCCACTCTAAGAATCCACATGGGACTACTCTAGGATCCTACCTGCGTATACTATACTAGGATCCTGTGTGGGTTTTATGATTTACTACGATCCTATGTGGGTCTACTATACTAGAATCTTGTGTGGGTCTGATGATGTACTAAGATCCTGTGTGGGTCTATTATACTAGGATATTGTGTGGGTATGATGATGTACTATGATCCTATATGGGTCTTCTGTACTAGGATTTTGTGTCGGTCTGATGATGAACTAGGATCCTGTGTGGGTCTGATGATTTAGGATCCTATGTGGGTTGGCCTCTTGACAGAGTAAGATTATTCAGTAGTTATATCTAATCATCTTTACTACTATACCTTAGGTATACCTGGTGTGAGCTGAGTCTTTACCTTTGTGGAATTATTTTGTGAAGCGTACCTGTGTGATACTTACCTTCGTGGTGATACCTTTGTTGTATTTTTATGTGTGGCATACCTGTGTGATACTTATCATAGTGGTGATACCTTTGTGGTATTCTTCTATGTGGCGTACCTATGCGGTACTTACCATCATGCTGATAAATTGTTGGTATTCTTCTGTGTGGCATACCTGTGTGGTACTTACCTTCATGGTGATACATTTATGGTTTTCTTCTGTGTGGTGTACCTGTGTTTTACTTACCTTCATGGTAATCATTCCTTCGTGGAACAATTGTACTTTGGCTAAGGAGTTGGGCCTTGTGTTTCCTCATGAATGAGAAGGGTAATATATGATAACTTAGGTATATGTATGGGAATATGCCGAAGTATGGTTGTCATGGGTTTACATGCTTTGTGGCTTATCCTTTGTGTGTTTTGTGAGACCTTGAGGGTCTTTGGGTCTCTATTGAGTATCGTTATACTCACCCCTGCACGGGCTTCACCCGTACCTTGCTGTGTTTGGTGCAGATGATGGAATATGTTGATCAAGGCTGAGGGTACCAGGACTGGACGGTTCCGAGAGGTGGACCATACGGCATGTCGGTACGCAGAGGAGATGGGTAGACGTGGAGTGCTGAGGAGGTAATCCATACCTACCCTTCAGGTAGGAACCTCAAAGGAGGACCTAGTAATCGTCTTTCTCTTTCTTTAGTTGTATTGTATTTTCAGTTTGAATTGTACCTTTACTGTTGGGCTTGTATTTCGACCCCTCTTACATTCAACACTCATTTTTCTATACAGTTTACTTGTGTCCTTATCTTGATGTGTGCTTGGTTGAGTTTGTTTACAGGATATAAAGGCAATGCCTTCCCGTTTTTAGGGGATACACCTTTCGGTGCTAGTCGCCAGCCCCTGGCCTATGGAAGGTGAGCTTGGGGTAGTCAAAACATGGGCCACAGGGGATGGGTCATAACATTGGTTGAGATAAAGAGCTCAATTGGTGTGGAGAAGAGTGGATAGGGGGTTCCCTTTACTAAGTGAGGGGAGTGACACACTTGTAATTATTAAGAATATCTAATTATAATAAATCCATTATCATTAGAAAGAGGATCCAAATTGGGTCAAGATCTATGATATTATGATATAGGTTTGAAATAAACAAATAAAATTATATTTATAATTTTTTATGTAATTTTATCCTCTATCTATTTTGTTTAACCCCACATTGACCACCTTTAAACTTTAATGCAGTAATACATTTTAACCATGGTTACTATTCATAATGATTAAAAATTAATTAGACCTTATTAAATAGTATTAATTATTTTAAATTCAAATTTGGGATCTATTTTAAAATATTATATATATATATATAAATAGGTTCAATAAATTTATTTAAAAATTAGTGTGTAAAAAGCAACAAACCCCCTTTTTATAAAAATGAATTTTTAAGAATAAAATGAACTTATACCAAAACCAAATATAATGATAGTCACTATGGAATTAATTATATTATTTTTATTAAAATTCATTATATTTTTATTTAAAAATAAATCAAAAACATAATATAACTTTTAAATTACTTTATTTAATGAAAAGAAATGACACATTTACAAAAATCAGTATTTTTCACTATTCACTCAAAAGTCAATATTTTCAACAAAAAAATACACAAGATTAATCATAATACTATTCATAATTTCAAATAGTATTTAAAATTATCTAATAAATAAACCTAAAAGTGTCCTAAATTAATTATAAATTATTTTCACCAAAAACAATAAAACCATTTTTGAAGAAAATGTATTTTAAAATAAAAAATGATTTTATTTTTATTATATCCTAATTTCAATAATTAAATGAAAATTAATTCATTAAATTTGTATTTTTAAGATATATATTTCATTATAATAATTTATCTATGGTAATTAATTTAATCTATTAAGACTAAAATACAGTTCACATATAAAAACTATTTTTTGAATAATATTTCTTTTACCTTCAAAAGATTTTCACTTTATTTCCAACCAATTGAAAAAAAATTTATGATTGACTATTCAATTTATAAATGTGTGAAAATAAATTTTTATAATTTATTTAGTCATATTTTTACCTTCCAATCAAGTATCCAGGTGATGCCTATCACATTAAATTATAATATTTCAACAGTATGACATGGTTCTTTTAGAACCATTGTTTAGTGTAAATAAAGCTATCAAAGAAATAGAATTTTTATAGAGAGAAAAATATTGAAAAATATATGTGTTTTATATTCTACCCCCTTATAGAAATTTCACATTTGAAATTATATAAAAAAAAATACAAAAAACATAGCATACTTTTGCCTCATCACATCCTCTGGTTCTAACATACCCTTCTCAAATATATGGTTTGGCCACAAAATATTAACCGGGTTACTATTATAGTTTTGAAGCACTTTCTATCTTTGATCTGGAAACTTACCTTATTTTTCCTCATAATATAGATCTTGATATATTTTAATTACCTCTAAGATAATTCTATGTGAAATATTAGGTATATACTTCCTCATGAGATATATATGGAACACATAATGAAATTGAGAGTGATTTAGAGGAGTCTCCAACAGATATGAAACCATACTAATATGATAAAGAATTTCGAAGTGGGAGATATATATAGGTATCATCTTTTAACTATTTATAAACCTCATAATATTCTTCAATAGAGATATCTGTATCAGAAAATTATCACTAACTTTGTACTCTAGATCTCATTGATGATTTTAAACCTAACGTTTTTATTGACTCGATGCTACCCTAATGTGATACTGAATAGGTCTAACATTATCTATTATTTACCAAACTAGAATAGGTCCCACTAGATTTATTTCACCAACTTTATCCAATTACATTGGAGTTATGTACTTCCTACTATATATGGATTCATAATTAGCCATCTAAATTCTACAATGAAATCCATTTTTTTAAGAAAATGTGACCAAAGGATCATATTGACCCCAACCACTCTTTAAATACTTATAAATGTATCTTGGTATATCTTCAAGGAATTTAATGTTCCTACATATGGATAATATGTTTTACTAATGTTCAAATATATATTCAATTCCATCTAAATACTTCTCCAACAATTCTAGGTAAACCTCAGATACAGATCAGATAAAATTGAATGTGGTATGTCATAAAATACTAAAAATTCCCTAATATATATCCTATAAATATGAACAATAGTGAAATATTATTTTATAGTAATAAAATGTGTTTATTTCATAATCCAATCAACTACAACTCAAATAACACTATTCCCATTACATTTACTGAGGAATCTGATAATGAAATCCCTGATAATTTTTCCAATTTTCATTATGGTATGTGTAATTGTTGAAACATCCAATTTTACTTTTGTGTCATAGACTTACCTTTCTGATATACAAGGCATTGCGATACATAATCATCAATATCACAATCAATGTTATCCCAAAAAATATTATTTCATATCTTTATACATCTTCATAATCATATGATGAATAGAAAATGATGAACTAAAAGATTTATACAATAGATCTTTCATTAATTCTAGTATTGATGAAATTAATACTCAGTTCATACAACTTATTATTCCATCAAAATCATGGTTTAACTTAGTAATACTTATCACTATCATATATAAATCCATATCCTCCATAAGTTCCTCTTTTATCCTCATATAGTTGGATACTCAAACATTCAACAGATAAATGTATTCTTTGTCCCCTTTACTTGTGAATTCAATATTTATAATCCTCAAACCCATAAATATTGGATCTATTTCAATCAAAATCATGTAATAACTAGCATGGTGCCTATAACTAATAGCATCCTCCACCTTATTTTCCTTACCAAGGTGGTAGTGTATTGATTAGTCATAATCATTAACAAATTCCAACAATATCATTTGGTACATATTAAACTTTTTCTAGGTGAATATATACTTCATGATTTTATCATAATTATATATAAATATATATCAAGCCTTTCACTATAAATATAATACCTCTATATTTTTAATGAAAAAGTTACTGATTCCATCTCCAACTCATAATTAATGTAATTTTTATCATGAATTTTCAATTGGTATGAGGCATAGTGTATCACCAGGAAATTATTTATAGGAACACATACTAGTCTCTTAATTTATTAATCACTATAGATCACATACCCTTCTTTATTTCAAGGTAGTATGAACATAATTTTACTGACCAATCATCTTTTCAACTTCGTAAAATTTTCCTCACATTCATCTTTCCATGGGAACATGGATCCCTTCGGAGCAGTTTTCTAGACGTTTAGTGGGTTCGTTAAGGGATTATTTTATCACCACATTGGCCTCGTCAATGCTTTTGAAACTGAACTATGGGCCATGATCCATGTGATAAGGTATTCTATCCAATTTAACTGGAAATGGCTCTGGATTGAATCTGACTCAATGACTGCTGTTCATGCACTGAGCACTAGAAATCGAAATGTGTCGTGTCGTGTGATGCCTCAGTGGGTTGAATGTCTCCGCCAAACCAATCAATTGCAGATGGTTGTATCTAATGTGTACTCAGAGGCTAATCAGGTTTCTGATACACTTTCCAAAAAGGCTATACTTGACCTTGATATGATGTGGTCTTTCCCGGCCCCAGATTATTGTGATCCGATGGTGGAGGTGGATTGATGTGGTGTCTTGCACACTCGCTTATGTAATAACCCCTTGCATGCCTAACTCCATTTTTAGTATATATTATATTTGAGGACTGGCTCATGCTATATCCATATCATCTTGCTATCTATCTAATCCAATAAATCTATTGATCTAATTTACTATGGTTGGTTTGGGCTATTTTCTAATAAAATTTTTCTTTGAAGGGTCTATTGACATACCGACACCTGAGATTATATGTCTTAAGAATGAAACCTTTTATAGTTAAAATTCACACTTAATAAATTTTGGATAAATATTATCCTCCCTCAAACCCTTAAATGAAATATTTAAATGATATTCATGCTCTTCCTTTATCTTTTAATATATATAAATATCATCAATAAAGACTACCAAAAAATAAATTAAGGTAATCTCAAAAAAAATATTTTAATTACATCCATAATGATAACAAGGAAATTGGTAAAATGAAATAACATTATTAAAAATTCATAATGACCATACCTTTTGTGGAAGGTTTTCATTATTATACAATACTTCTTAACCCCCAATTGATGATATCTATAATGAATTTCAACCTTGGAAAATTCTTGATCTCCACTTAGTTGATCAATCAAATCATCAATGCAAAGACACATTGAACCTTATTTCTTCTAAGATAAAAGAATATGTGCACCACATTATGAAAAACTAGGTTATACAAATTCCATATCATTATTTTCATATAGTTACTTTTTAAATTATTGGGGCTAAATCAGGGCCATTCGATATGGAGTTTTTAGAATAGGTGTATCCATTGGTATGAGTTCTATTGAAAACTCAACTTGATGATTCAGGGGAAGACTATGAAATTCATCAAAAAATATATTAGAACATTCTTAAACAATAGGAATATTTTCAATTTTGAGTTTCTCTCAAATAATTTGAGGTAAATATCCCTCCTAAGTACTCACTATGACTCATAAAATATATTTAATTTCCATTGGATATTCATATTCATCCTCACACATAAACTTGATCATATGATTATGGAAATCATTCTTATGATGAAAAAATTAATAAACCTTATTTCAACCAATGAAACTCTAACTTCATCTCATTAAACTATGTATTATCATAACTTCTCATTGAATTTACTCTCTCATTCATCATAATGGTTCACATGGAGAATGTGAATTAACCAAAGAATATTGCTCTGGGGTGTCTAGCTAGGTGTGTCATCTTAGGTCCACTCATTTTACACTAATTAAATTTCAAGTTGATAATCAATCAATAATTTTTTGGCTTTTTATCCCCTAGGTTCATTTATTCCATAGTTGTATCCACATTCTAGTATCGAGACAGGGATTTCATTTCTAGGAAAATACATAATCTCCACTTTACCAAATATTTTATATGTTATCCAATACTTATACTTATCCCAACGTTTTTCATAAAATTTATCTTATCCTAGTCTATAAAAATAACTAAAATTGGATTTGTTACAAGTTTGGGTTACCCCAGAATAACAAAAATAAATATTACGTCATTATAGTAGATTATTCAATACACATCACAATTATCCATCCCTCTAAACCATAAAGGTTTAGTGTCTTTGAGACTAGTACATAATCAACTTATTTATAAACAATCTTGAAAATAACCAATAATCATTTTTCAAAATTTTACCCATTATAAACATATCATACTTATAAAATTCCATCAAAACCTGGGGAACATAAACATAAGAAACGTTGAACTCAAATAGATGGTAGGGGTAAACATGGGAGATATCAATCATAAGTGAATATAAGAATATCATAAGGGTATGATAACATAATCAAGTACATGTTATCAATGTAAAAGATTCATGCCCCAAAAAGATTAGTTTATAAACCCAAAAATCAAGTCTTATCGAGAATTATGAATAATAATGGTGTCAATGAAGAAATAAACATTCAAGAGTCAAAATATAGGCATGTGGAATCATTAGAAGTGAAAATCATAATATTTTGAACATAGATATTTTCAATTAGGTCCACACATAATCATGTGACCGTATCTAGAATAACTCATACTCACACAACACAATGTGATCATAGCTATTCACAATCGTGTTTATGCGTAATCTTGTGAGAATAGCTAATAGAAATCATACTCACACATCAAAATGTGAAAATAGTTTATCACACATATGTCCACACTTATCATCATAATATCATGAGATATCAATATCACATTACCCAATTAATTTGAGGTCTTTAATATACCCACACATCACATTATTAAAACAATAAATATGTGCAACACTAGATCATAAAAAAATTCATCAATTCATCAAAGCATAACCCATTGAAAGGAAATAAAGTTTCACAAATATTTCATCATCGCATAATCATAATACATATATATAAATAACTTGGATGGTATTTTTAGATATAATCCCCCAATGAATAAAAAGCAACACCAAATAATATTGACATATAATAAAATTAATTTTAAAAGAGAATTTGAACATCTATTGGAAAAGAAATGAAAATAAAATTTTATTATGGTATTTTAAAAACAAAAATTTAAAAAATATTATAAGAATATTTTCAATAAAAATAACTATTGAAATTTTTTAAATTTAGATTATAATTAAACAATATCCATAATGTTAATAAATACAATTCATTTGGTAAAAATTAAAACAATGACTCCTTTCACTATTTTTATAAATAATACACTACTTAAAAAATTACCTACACCCATAGTTTAAAACTGTGGGTATAGACCTCAAAACCATGGGTGTAAGCTATAACCATGGTTTTGTGAACCATGGGAAATTGAGGTGTTAGGATAGGTCCCCAGCCTATAACCACGGTTTTACAAACCTTGGATATAGTTTCTCTTATCACTCCGTCAAATCCTCATACCCATTTCCATGCTTTCAATGGAATTACCAATGGTTTTAAAATCATGGGTATTAATTGTACAAAAATGCAACCCATAGGTGTTGAACCCACGACCTCCAACACCTGAACTTTTCAGCTCAAGCGTCTCACCACTAAGCTATGAAACATCTGATTATATATATATATATTTATTTTTATAAATATATTAATTATATTTGTATTATGAAAAAATATGGTCATGGGTTTTGATCCACAACCATTCTCCTGAAATCTTGCATAACTAACCAGCCCATCTACACCATTTTCCTTTAAATATATCTTAATTTATTTTAATATATTAATATATCTCGCTGTATCAGAAAAATCATTTTGCGGGATTCGATGCCTGAATGGCGTGAATTAACAAAGAGATCCTCACCAACTAGCCTACGAAGTTAATTTTTATAAATATTTGTATCCCTTTAAATATATTAATTTAAACAGTGGGTATAGGAAAAAAACGTGGGTATATGTTTTCCCACCAATTATTTTTTATTTTCTGTGGATTTTATTTCACGCTAAATCTATACCCATGGTTTTAGAAAACCGTGGGTACAAGTCTTCTAAAAAAACCCTATGCCCACGGTTTTCATAAAACCTTTAGTATAGACCTTGAATGAAACACCTATACCCACAGTTTTCTAAAACCGTTGGTATAGGTCATAAAAAACAATCTATACCCACGGTTTCACCAAAAACCATAGGAATAGGTCACTTATACCCACAGTTTTCATAAACCGTGGGTATACCCTGTTTTCCAAAACTATGGGTATATGGCACACCTATTCCAACAGTTTTAAGCAAACATGTGGGTATATGTCTATTTTCCAATAGTGATAGTTAATAACCTGTAGAAAAAATATTATAAAAAAGTTTCCATTAAAAACACTGAAATGAAATTAAAATAAGGTTTACATTGATATTAAAAAATAATTGCATCATAAAAAAGATCATTCTTGAAAATATTGTAAAGAACATGCATATGGAAGAAAAATCTCATTAACCAAAGAGAAAATAAAGTTAATTTTTATTACAAAAATATTAATTATTTTATATGTCCAAAAGAGGAGAATAAAAATGAAACCTAAAAATCATAGAAATAACTAGAGGAGATAAAAATAGATTCGAATTAAAGGATAAGGATTATATAATTTCCATGAATGATAATTTAACATTGGAAATCTTGAAAAGAAATGACTTTGGAAGATAAATCTCTTACCTCAATTCCCTTTTGGGTTCATATATGTTAAAACCACATATATAATAAATATATAATCATTATACATATATTCCAAAAATATATGTATATATATATTACTATGTATCAATAAATTTTAATTTCAAATTACCCTTTTTAATAATAATTCAACATCAACATCATTATTCGAGTGAAAATGCGTCTACTTTACATCCACATTTCGAGTCAATAGTTCTAGTTCTTGAAACTTAGACATGATTCCATAATATTGAGAATATTATTCTTTTCATAAATATCATATTTCTACATTCTATTATTTTTATAAAAATTCATAAAATATAGTGGTGAAAAATTAATTGCATCACTTCATGGAGATGTTGGTCAATACGAACACAAGAGTAATGTTTTCACTTTTTGATGGATGGAAAAGTGAATGTTAAATAATAAATAACCATTAAATAATCATTATAATATCATATATATCATATATATTCATTAAATCTACCCTTATTACCATCCATATAAAAAATAAATGAAAAAAAATCATATCACTTTGTGGAGGTGGTAGTACACACTTAAACACATGCGACGTTATCATTTTCTAACAGTTGTAAGGGTATGCAGGTATATAAAATATTATATATCAAAAATAATAATTATCTAATAAAAATTATATATATGCAATAAATTTAATTATATAACCTTCCAATAGGTATGGTGATGTAAAATAAAATACATCACTTCATAAATATGGTGATTTATACAAACATGTGAGAAATGTTTTTATATTACATTAGATATAGAGGGGATATAAAATTTTAGTAAAATTAACATAAAAACGCTTTTTTTATATTCAATAAAATGATTAAATCTTTTTTATATGGTTATATAAAATTTATTACTAGAATAATAATAAAGGAACTTGAAAATGATTTTTAAGAACATATCCATATTTTTGAGAAACCACCTTTGAATATCTCCATAAGGACCCTTGGATTGGTCTTTTAAGAAAGGAATCACTTATAGGGCATGGATAGGGATGTTAAAAAGTATATTTGTGATGGATCTCGTTGATCTAAAGGGCTCAATTGGTGTGGATAATAGATGAGAGGGGTTGTGTTTTATATGTCAGGGGAGTGGTACATTTGTTATTTTTATGAATATTAATAGATAATAAGGTCAATATCATGGAAATATCGATAAAAATGGATCAAGTGAAAATATAGGATGATATAGAATGAAAAAAAATCATTTAATTGGATTTATACATGTTTGTAGGTCATTTATACTCTTATATATTTAGTTTAAACCCATATTAATCCCTTCTAACATTTATGATAGTAATGAATTTTTACCATAGTTAGTCATCATATTTACGAAAAATTAAGTTGAATTTATTAAAAAATATTAATTAAGATGATTCAAAAATTTTGAAACTATTTTAAGAGATTCAATTTCTAAATATGCAATAAATTTATTTTAAAATATGTATATAAAACGTTACAAAAAACATTTTTATATAAAAAAAATTATGAAAATATACTTATACCAAAATTAAATATAATACTAATTATTTTGGAATTAATTAGATTATATCTAATAAAAGGGTTTCTATTTTAATTTAAAAAAATCTGTAATATAAAGGGTCTTTTAAGTAAAGTAATTTGATTAAAAGAAATGAAAGTTCTTAAAAAATCCTTATTTTTCACTATTCACTAAAAAATAAAAACATTCTGAAAGATACCAAAAATTCATCATAATACTATTTATTATACAATTATAGTTTTCTTTTTCCAAATACAATATCTAAAATTGGCATTAATAAATTGTAATATCCACACCCAAAACACAATAAAACCATTTATGAAGAAAATCTTATTTTTAAATCCTAAAATGATTTTATTCTAATTTATTTCCTAATAAACATTATAAAATGAATTCTAATTAACTTAATTGGTTATTTTGATCTACTTATTTCGTTATAGTAATTTATCAATAGTGATTAATTTGATCTATTAAGATAAAAAACATTTAAACCATTAAAACTATTTATAATAAAAATTGCTTTTAAATTCAAAATATTTTATCTTCATTTCGAACAAGTTGATAGTAAATTAATGTTTGGATATTGACTTTTTATATGTGTAAACCATTATTTTTCATAATTATTTTTCATATTCATACTCCCTAATCCAATGGAAATGTGATAACTATCACGTTAAATAACTATATTTGAATAGTATAATGTGGTTCATTTAAACTCAATGTTGCATGTAAAGAAATATATCAAATAAATATAATTTATTTAATGATTAATATATTCTAAAAAAATTGGGGTGTTACACAATTCATTATGGATGAGGTAATCCACACAACACCTGAATAATGGTATTTTTTTTCTTAACAAAAAATTGGAAAGGTTGCTAATGATAATAACATTATTATAATAATATAATAGTATTAAAATGTCACTAATTTTATCATTTAAATATTGGGTAATAAAATTTGAATAGTAAGAAGTGAAAATAAATAAATAGAAATGATAAATTATTGATCAGAAATTTCTACCTTAATTACTAGATTATATACTTTGTAAATGGGGTTAATCCTTTGAGGGATGGTCTTTTGAGAAGACCAAATCCTCTTCATGGTTTTTACGATTGTTTAAGAGAGGGTTATAATGATTTTGTACTAAACTAACTGGGTTTTGGTGTGATGAGAAATGATGAGACAAGTGCTCCTTGTATAGTTGTAGCTCTAATAGAAGCTGACATGGAAGATGATAGGGGTGAGTTGTTAAATATGGAAACAAGGGGAATCTAAATATATTTTTCCTACATAGGATCTCTTTGGTTTCATTTTACATTGCTACCTACGATTTTCATGTGATACATGACTCTATATTATATAGGCAAGTGGCTATAGTGATAGATTTATATATGATACCCAGCTCTGATATAGGTATGTAAGGGGTCATGAGGCCAGATGTTGTGTGACATGTTTGCGATGGGGGGGTGTAAGGTTGATGATATTGTCTTCTTTATTACATATTTCCCTTTTTCATATATATATATATATATATGATATTATGGATCTATTACCAGGTTAATAGTATTCAGTGCGATGTCACCTGGATGGGATCTGGTGGACTGTTGGTAGGGTGGTTTGGTTGTTCCACAAGAGTGCGCACATGTTGAGACCCTTGAGGGTCAATATGAGGCCCTGACAGGTCAAGAAGATCACATGTTGTAGGTACATGATCATGTACATGCTCGAGTACAATTGATGTAGTCGTTGTATTTGATTGCTTGAGGGTCGTGGCTAGATGAGAAGCTCATGGCGATTTTGGTACATGTTATACATTGTATTGACAGGGGTTCTTGGGAAGCGTAGACTTCTATGGCATACATAACTTGAGATTTTTGCTCCAATAACCCACCACTATTACAGGTTAGCAGTGGAACTAAAGTGGTTGAGAACTAGATAGAGACATTCTAGAACATCTTCAACCATCTCAAGTCACCCCCAGGATGGAGTGCGATTTTTGTGATATATATGCTTAGAGGACTAGATAAATGTCGGCATGATGTATAGGTTTATCCATGTATACATGAGGGAATATTGTTTAAAGGCATCAAGGATAGGTTCTTTGAGAACATATTTTTATAGGTACCGAGGGTTTAGAACATCGAGAGTTCTTGAGCCTATAGTCGGCTGACATGTGTATTAAAGACTATCAAGATACTTATATAGACATTTCTTGTTTCTCACCCAGTATGGTTGCCGATGACACCGCAAGAGTGAGGCACTTTGAGGATGGTTTATGGAATTCCACTATGGTGAAAGTAAAAATATTCAGGTTAGCCTCATTCTCAGAGGCTATTAATTATGCATTGACAGATGAAGAAAATATGACATTATATTCATATTTGATCTAGGTGAAAACTTAAATGGATTAGAGCTGTGATGCTTCATATAGTAGGAACTATGTCCGAGAGGAGTCTCAACTATGATTTCAGGCCAGAGACTTGAAAAAACCATTGAAGAGTGGGTCATTTAGGGTGTGCTCCCAGTGTGGGAAGTCAGGACATGTGATAACGTTGTGTGATAGGGCACTAAAGGAGTGTAGAGCATGTGGATAGGTCGAGAATCATGAGAGGTTCTATAGGAGGCCTTATCAGACAACAAAAAATCATGGAATAAGTAAGAATCAATGTTCTATGGATGTACTATGTGTGGCACTTGGATCAAGTAGAGGAGATTCAATTGTAGGTAGTGGTCTTGGCCGAGTTAGTGAGACCTAGCAGTGGGGTCAGTGGCCATTAGCAAGTGCAACTTCATAGGTAGGCTAGGAATCAAGTAGTTGGGCTTCATTCCTAGTTTGTTTTTTGGATCTACCAATGTATGAGTAGGTTAGTGAGTCAACTATAGTCAGAGGTAAGCCATGGGAATGATTGGGGTGTTTTTTATTTTTGCATGGTCCTTTTGTAGGAATGTTGGGTTTTGGGTTCACAAGGTGAAAGAGTGGTTTTTTTACTAACCAGATGCTAGTTAGTAAGTTTGCATCAGATTAAATTCATTATATATATATATAAGGTGTGTGGGAGTAGGATTTATCTATGGGAAACGATGAAATGTGGGTTTCATTAAAGTGAATTTGCATCTGGGTATCCATGTGATGTGAGGTTTTATGGGTTACCCATGTGGCATGGATACTTTGATCATCTGTTGACAAGTGGGGCCTCATAGGTGGTGTGTGGGACATGGGAACAAGGTGCGAATCTAATGAGATCTAGTTCTCTATGGGTTTCAGCCATGACATAGGTATGATGTGATAACAATATGAGTTTTAGGAGTGTAGATGAATCAGGAGATGAATTTTGAGTCGAGGGATGGTTGTTGGATAGTTGAAAACTTTTAATTTTTAGGTTGGAATGCGGCTGGGCAGGAAATTCCAATGGTGGGGAGTGCCTTGAGGTATTGTAAATGTGGATGATATGGTAGACTGATTTGTTTTGAATGGGATGGGTATGTTCGGCACCATCTTCGGCTATGTCTTGATAGCTCAAGGATGATCAATGTTAATGTTGGGTGATATTAACATACAAGGTTTTTAAAACAATTTTTTTTCAAACTAAATTTGAATATTTATGTTGGTGGTCAGACCAACCCTTTTTCTTGAGATTAGGAAGCTCATTATGAGAGTTTTTTTGAACCAATACCTAAATGTAGGTGTGTTATATGTTTTAGTGGATGTCTTGGGGTTTGGGATAACACCATCTGAAAAAATGATGGCCCAAGATAATAAAAGTCACTGCAAGACAACTAGAAAACACGTATTTAAATACACGATGTGTAATAAATTTATTTAATGTATTTTCTAGGATGAAGAGTGAAAATCATGAAATTTCCCAGTTCTGTAAATTCCTATGGTAGTTTTTTTAGTGAAAAGTGGGATCAACTACCCTTATTTTTATTTCACCTCCATAGATAGAGAAAACGCCAAGCTCGTACACCCCACTATACCTATCTTTTGGATCTTGATGTCTCCATCAACTGAGCTCCAATATTTTATCTTTTAGTTTATACAGATTCATCTTGGTATGGTCTTCTATACACTAGCCCCTTTCCTTTTTTTATATCACCATATAGAGCTCTAAATCCATGCAAGATGATTTACCCTATTTTCATGGTATTCATCTAAAACACATATTCCTTCCAAAATGGATTGAGTTAGAGTCTGGTATAATATGAGAGAGAATCTACAAGTACATTGTACGTGATTCCTATATTTCTTATTGACTATGCAAGTTTTTTGGGGTTCATTATTGAGGGCATCATTGGTTTGTCAAAGAAAGACCCTAATAGTTTAATGGTTGTCTTTTAATTAATTAGTTTATTATTGGAGATGCCTATGGGAATGCTCCCAAAAAACTAAAAATAGTTTAATCCCGGTGAAAGGCTTGATACCTTGGGAATATTTGGATGAGGTGTTTTACTTTATTAAATTAAATTAAATTATATAATAATATTTCTTATGGTGGTTTCATGGGAGCATGACAGGATAGGTTCTAGGATTGAGATTGTGTTGACCATCAAGATGAGGTAGCGAGTTAATTAGGTTATGGGCATATCTTGTGTGATATTAGACAGTGTTGACCATTTGGGATTTGAGACATGGTCCTAAGGAAACGAGGTGTTGATATGGTGGGTCTTATGTACTTTTTTGGCGATTTATGATCATCGTGATTGGTCGAGGAGTTATTTAGGGCCATGTACACATTGATAGGACTCAGAAGATGAGGTGGTTTCTACCACTAGTATGGGTAGAGGTCAACATTAGATGTATATTAGGATGGTGTTGACCATTTGTATGGTTAGAGGTGATTTCCATAGAACGTCACATATGGTGATGAGATATTAGTTAATTGTTATGTAACCACCAATTGTTGGATGATGATCACCGTATATTGAGGTAGTTGAGCTAGGATTATGTGGGAGGATGGACATCATTATTCCTCATGATGTTGGTTGTCGAGCCTATGGTGATTATTATTTTAAAGATATAAATTGTTGTGCCTTGGGACATCAGGATTCGAGATGAAATGAGATTTTGAACAGAGGTTCAAGAGACTAGGTACACAATTGGGGTGTGCCTTCTTGGATGTCGGTTAATTCATTTTCAAAAGAGTTGTCTATTTCTATGTGGTGTTGGGGATACTATTACAAGATATTTCTATGGGATATCCAGCTTATTTTTCATCAGGGGATGCCTTGGGATTTATTCTAAAGAACCTCACAACTATAGTTATATTAGCATTGTTCGATGTAGGTGATAACTTCTTTATGAATACTAAGCACAAGGGAATAATTAGTTTATTTATTCTTTTGCGCAATACCTCTTTTACTTATTTTTAGATATACCTTATTTATCACATATTTATGATAGGCACTAATTGGTGGTGGCCATTTGAGATTTATTCTCACACCCTGCATGGGATACTTGGAATGCATGTAAAATTTAGGATTCTATGATGAGGTAAATGTTTGGAGTTAGGTGATATACCTAATTGATCAGGTTTGGCTGGTTATCTTGGGATTGATGGAAGGGGACATTGGAGAATCCTTCATTAGATAAAGTTACTTTTGAAGCCTTCTTTTTGTGTCAGTATACCAATATATATATGTTTTGGTGGTACTTCAGGGGAGACACATTATATTTAATTTTTAAGAGATTATGTGTGTGAATTATTTTACAAATGGTGTCATGGTTTTTTTGTTTCTTAAAATTGTATTTTATTCTAAAAATGGCATGTTTAAGTTTATTTACTATTATTTATGAGGAGGTAGGTGCTTCAACTATGGAGAGTTACCATTCCTATCATTTATTGTATTTCTTTCACTGTTATGTTTATTTATAGACCATTATTATAATCATAACCATAGGTTATAATCTCCCCTTTATAACCTATGTATACTCTCACTTATAGATGCAAGCCTTTGGAAAATAGGGAGGTCTGCCTAAAGATCCAATGGTTAAACTGACCCCATCATTGTTCGGGTGAAAAAAAGTCATTGCGCTACATCATTTATGATTTATACTAAATAGGTACATCTTACATAATTCAAACTAATGGTACCAAACATAAAATCCATTTTTTTAAAGTTTTTTTGAATGTGATAAAAATTAATTTTCAAATACTAAATATGTAATATATTACAAAAAAGATTGGAAAATTATAACATATGTTCAAAAATTTCAAATAGGGATTTGTAAAATAGAACCAACATTTTAAAATTATAATTTCACTTATAATATATATATATATAGTATTATAGAAAGGTTTAGTTAATTTTTTATTGATACTTATATAAAAAATATAATAAAATTTATTTTAATTGTAATAATGATATTTTACACTATTCACTTAAAAATAAATCTTTTTAGAAAAATGCCAAAAATTTATTATTTAAAATATTACTATAAAAAATCAAAAATTAATTTTCATTTTTTGAAATTCTAATTCTAAAATTTCAAAATTTTACTTTAAAAAAAATAGAATATAATGGAAAAATATTTTTATAGGAAAGTAGCGGTTTTTGAAGAGTAAACATTCTCTTTAATATTTTCAACCAATTACTAATTATATTTTTATTAAAAAATTATTGATATGAAATATATTTTTCATTATTAATAACTATTATCTTGAAATATAAATGCATATCATGTGAAGGGTAATATTTAGAAAAATACATTTCAAAACATAAAATGATCAAATTTATTATTTTAGCTATATTAGTTAATTTTTTTGTATTAAAATTAACAATTATATTCCTTTTTATAAATATTTTTTAAATAAATTACTCATATTCATTCATGATAATTTAAGACCCTGAGATTAATGATCATACTTAAATATTTATATTTCATCTGAATATATTAATGTTTTTTTAGTTCGGTGTTTCATGTGGAGAAATATATAAAAAATAATGACTTATTTAATATTAATCAAGTATTAAAATACCATTGTGTTACATTAATCATACTATATTCCTAGGGGAGTCATATTGAATGGTGTGTCATATGAATACATTCCAATGCCTTCCTGAAATTTATTGAGATTGTAACCTATAATTATATTTGTAAGAATAATTATTTAATATTATTAGATAACACTAATTTTCCATTAATAATTTAGTATAATTTATTTGGAAGGTTAGGAAACTAAGACAGGTAGCAGAATGACTTAGTGTTAAAAATATAGATGGCATATCCACCTAACATAACATTATGGAATTTTTGAATGAGATGTAACGAAAGGGAATAAATTTTATTCATGTGTGAGAAGAATGTACTAGCTAATGAATTAAAATATGGTTTATAAAACATGAGTTAATTTTGGCATCACTGAGGATTTTCCTTAGAATCTATGTAAACCACTTTTCTATATAATAGTGTGTATGTATATGGATCTCACTAATGCATAGAAAAACTCTCTAACCCTAAATATTTATCTACTTCTTCCTTAACACATTGAAATTCTAGAATACTATAGATGAAAGATATTACCACATATATGACATGTGATTTGTTCATATTTTTGATACCTCTAGTGGTGGGAGGCATTAATAATTCGCTTTAGTGATCATAATAAAGTGTATTAAAAGAGTTTAAAGTGGATTCTATGATGAAAGGTACATTTTATAGAAGTTTTTCATTTTAAATTTTCATGTATTCAGGATTCATTTATGGGTTATATTGGTATGAGATTCAACTGTTCCCCCACTTATTGTTAGAAACCATATAATACCTTTATAAACATTACTATTACATGAACCAAAACCAAATTAAAAACCATTAAATATAATTTTAGAGTACTTAATAATGTTCATCAACTTAGATATATTATTTTTATGGAGTTAATCTATATAAATATGTGTATCTCTTAGGGGGAGCATTAATTATACATATAACATATCTAAAAAGAGTACATGGTTCCAAAGATATATTCATTTGATGATATTTTTTTATATCAATATATTTATATTCTTATCATTTAGTAGGAAGAATAAAAAAATCATTGATATCTATTTTTCATAAATCAATATATTAAAAAATATTTCTATTTTCTACTATCATTCTTCACTAAATATAGAATAACCATACTATTATCCCTCACTAACCACATACAAATCACAAACTAATTATGATATATTCTATAGAAAAATATTCTAAATTACAAAATTATAAAAAAACATTGAAAATAACTATAATCCAATTTGAAATGTTTCACAATTTTAAAAAATAATTTTAAAAACATGCCTAAATTTTAAAACAATCCCTATTTTATTTTCAAAACATTCATAGTTTAAACTAATATTAAAACTAATTTTATTGATATTATATATTGTTGGAACTACTTGAGAATGTTGGTAGTGTTGCCTTGTGTTTTTTTGTCAATCAAGGTTAGATTTCAATTGTCCATAGAAATATTTGGATAGATATAAGCCTAAGAGATGTTTATAGAAACATTTATGAATATTAGAATAGCACTTTTGGAAGGATGGTTTTAATTTTTCATAGAGGTTTTATCCATGCTATGGTGGAGATGAAAGCAATGAGTTCATTCTGTCTATCGGTGTTTTAGGAACCACGGTGTGATGTATAAATCCCTATTTAAAATGAATTTTTAAAATATATTATAGTGTTTAATATTCTCCTGATTAAAATTTGTAATATATTTTATATAAAATAAGTGGTGATCATAGTCCAATGTATGAACTATAGAGTGGGTTCTTTGAAATGGGTGTGATGGAAGGAAACTTTCTTATCTTATTCTTATATATTATACTGAAAATAAGTATTTGGCCTTAATTATAACTTATAGAATGTATTTTTTATTTAAAATATATATATATGAGAAAATATTATCCCAAAAATTGTAAGGGTTAATTTCATAATAGTCTTCAAATATTTATATTCAAAATAAGGCCACAAGTTTTGTATTTTATGGTGTATGGAATTTTGGTAATTGTTATTTTTTAAATGAATTTAAATATGTAGTTAATCATTGAGAATGCCAGAAAGGAATTAATTTGACATAGTAATCAATTTTTCATGGTCTAGAGTGTACCATGTAGCATATATTCATGATATTTTTGGATCTGATGGTCAAAATATGTGAGATAATTTTGTGTTATAGTTGGCTATATGATGGCTTTGGAGTTCAAGGGATAAGGTAGACTTCACCACACTAGTATTGAGTCCTTATTATATTGTGGTATATAATTTACTGGAAAATTAAATGAATTCAGATGATCTATATGGACAAATTCAAAAATATTTAAATATGACTTGAAACCATTTAATTATTGATGAATTTGAGTGCTTATAAGAATTTGAAACTAGATAATTTGAATAAATACACTTTTTTATGTGAAAACAGTTATTATTTAAATAGAAAATATAAATAATTTTAATTATGGGATGAATAATAAAGAGGAATTACATATATATATAATTTATAAGAATAATAACTACTTATAAGAATTATTTGAAGTCCTTTTTTTCAGAATGGAATATAAAGAATTGAAAAAGCACCTCGCAGATTTGTTATTGATCATATTGTGAAGATTATTTGTGAGTGTTCATTGACTCAAATGTTTTCATATTAAACTTCTTTGATGTTGTGAGTGAACATGAATAAATATAGAGTGACCCCTATATACATTATGAATCTTTCAAAAACATTGTAATCACATATAACGTATAGTGATATGCCCTTACAGAATGATGAAATGTCATTGTATTCTCCTTAGAGTAGCACTTTGTTTTGAACCAAGTAAAACCTATTGTTTTTTTTTTCATACCTAGATGTTTTTTCTGAATAGTTTATTATTAACAATTTATATGATTCCTTAAAATATTTGAAAAAAATTAGTGGAATGAATGAATATTCTTAGATTCCTATCTAACCCAATTAATGTGTTTTTGGGATCTTATGGTTTCAAAAATATATTTTAGAAACATAGGTTAATCTTAATGAATCTATCGAATAATGTTTATCATCATGGGAAATATCATTAATGTAAAAGGTGTTTCATTTTTTGATGGTTTGAACTATTATATTTGGTAGAATATAATTATATTTCATTTATATTATCTTAGTATAATATGTTTCTATACTTTTATACATGTTATTCATATGAGTATTGTTAAAATGTCACCTATGACTTAATGGGATACAAAAATTGATCAATATTGAGGAAAAGGCCCAAAATGCCTTATCCGTATAAATTTCAATTCAAATATATATATATATATATATTTGAATATTATGAATCATAATTATAATAATAAATATATATGGTATAAATTAGAAAATATCAATGGAGGAGAAAATAAAGCCAATGAGTAAATGCTATAGGTTCTATACAGAAAGATTCAAAATATTAATATGGGTTTAAATTAGATAATTTATTATTTCTCCTAAAAAATATTTTAGCTTTTTAGAGATATTTTGGGAATCGATGATGGGATGAAATATTTTTACATAATTAAGATGTTATCGCACCTATAAAAATATAATCCAAATGATTCCTTTTGGGGAATCACATGATAATTTCATAAATTATAAAAATATATTAAATATTGAAATGGGATATCTATAACAAAATAGACCAAAAACCTCAATCATATACCTAATTGACACTCCCTTTCAATGATAGAACTTTTAGAACGCATAAAAAATAAAAAAAATTAACATTGAATGAGAAAAAAAAGATTATGTGTTTTGAAACACTCCTTATTATATGGGAGAGACATTTTTTATTTTAATAAACGTAGAATAAAGAAAGAAATAAAAATTATATATAGTAATTTACAATCACAACTCTGAATGTGAACCCATCCAATTAATTATAGTCAATTACTGTGGATAATCTCTGTTTCAATGCCATCCAAAATATGTGATCCAATATATCTATCATTTTTGGTAATCTCTGGAACCCCAAAAACATAACTATCTTCTAGTAACTTATGATGAAAATGGTTTGGATATAGGAACATATACTTCCAACCTTAAAAAATTTATCCTCTAGATCTTCCACTATACATCGTGTTTAATTTCCACTAAACCACATTATATTTCCAAAAAATTTCTTCTAGATTCACTAATTCCAAAATAATAGTTAAAAATGGGAATAAATTATTTTCATACTCAATCTTAACAATATTCAACATGAAGACTACTTTCAAGTCATCCTATAAGACTTATTCATTTTGGCCACTTCCCTTCTTCTATAATGACAAAGAAAGACTCTCCATTCCCTTCCCTTTTGTCATCCCAACCCCACTAAGAAACAACACTTCCCCAAGTATTGTTGAACTATGAACTCTTTTAGTATATCTATCATATTTTTTACTTTTGAGAATAATCAATAACTGTAGCACTCTATATTTGAACTGATTCTCGATGAAGTGATACTTTTGGAGAATGTGTTTTATCCATGAGTTAAATATTAAATTCTCCCCAATATGGTTTTTCTTTGAATATTATAGAATAGTATTCCATTTTCATTCCTTATAAAAAATTCCTCTAACTATATCTTCTTCCAGACCAAGTCCATTCCTAATTTCCAGTGGCTACATACTATGTTTCCAATGTAAAAAAGCTAAAATTTTGGTTGTAGCTGAGATGCAAAACTTATAGCCAAATTTTGTAATGTAAAAAAAATTTAGTCATCCAATTTTATCTAAATCAATACATCAATATAATGAATCATCCATTCTAAAACTTAAGTATTGTTCTTATATTCCTTCAAGATCAGAAGAATCCACTTCACAACTTCCCATTGTTCCTATAATGAATCATGCCTTATTTAAACTATAATTATAACATTTATAACAAGGTATTCACCATATAACAGTTCTAGGATGCTTTTATTTTTTATTTTTATAGAATTAGGTAAAAACATAATATATGAAAGTGGAAATATTCACACAATATAAATTATTTCCACAAAAAAATAGATCTTTAATTTCACACCCATGTTTCATTAATGAAACTTTTACATTGTTTAACAAGATTCACCATAGAAGAAATATTGAACTTTGTAAAATTTCTACTCATTGGCAGATCTTATAAAAAACTTTTCAAATTGTGATATAATAAAATTAATATCCTTATGGAATATGAAAATAATGTAATCTCATTATTCCAATGAAATACATTAAAACTCACGTGTACATTTACTTTTTTCGTAATAAAACATTGAGCGCATAAATAAAAAATTTCCACAAGTGAGAATCAATATTATCTCTAAATAAACCCATGAAACCAATGAGAATTCATAGGCCTCCTATGGTGCATGGGAACTCATAAAAAAATTTATTTCAAAGAAAACATGTCACCGTTATATTTTCATTATCTATCTTTACCACCTGAGATAAATGGATTTCCTTAAAACCCTATTTGGAATGAATAATATTGGTAACTTTGAGAGTCATAAACATAAATCATGTTTAATCTTTTTAAACTATGTCAAAAAAATTTAGCTTTGTTAATTCCATAGGAGTGGCCCATTTGGTTATCACCTTCATTTTTCCCTTATAAGACTAAATAAATAAATATTTTTTTATAGAGCTATATCAGGCTCACACACCATCATATATAATGTTTATGTACAATATTATTTATTAAAAATTAATAATATTTCACAATTTCATTATAAAATCTTTGTAAAACTTTTTTGAACCCATAATCAAAACATTTTCAACTATATCATAAAGATGAGAAAAAATTTTATTTTTCTATAGAAAAAACACTTTAAAACATAAAATTTTATTGAATAATTATAAAAATATTTTACTTTAAAATAATCATGAAAATTTTTAAAGGAAGTCGATGGCTATATTTAATGGTTTTTTACATAAATATAAAATTCATTATTTTGAAATTTAATTTATTAGACATTCCTTATTATTTATTGGATCAATATTTTCTGGCTGGTTAATTGTAAAAAATATTTATGCTAAGAAAATAATAAAATAGAGAATGAATTCAAAATGAAAAGAATTATCTAAGATGAACATTTTTCAAGGCTATAATCTGAATCCTGGAATTAAATATAGATGTGAAGATGGTGTAAAAAACACTAGAAAAAACACAATTCACACCATGGATGGTTAATTCATGATGTGAAATACAATGGGGATAGATGAGATGAAACAAGGAATGAAAAAATAGAGCTCATGGAGAGATAAAACTTTTCATAGTCTAACACCGTGTCATGTCATGAAACATAATGATGATTTCTAGATACATCTGAAAAAGTGTAAATTATTCACCAAGTCCACATCTAAATTCCCTATAACCCCCATAGTTGACCTAATTAGATTTATGGAATAATTTTATGATTAGGGGATCCTTCACACATATAAATATAGGTCTTAGGTGATCATACAATTTATTACATCGTGAATGAATATTTTCCTTGGACAACGTGTTTCACCAAGGAATCATTGACCATTTTTTTCATATTTTTATATCTTTCTTCCCCTATAAGCCTTTATTGGCATGTATGAGGATTAATCCCATCTTGTGACAAGTACTGTAAAAAATAGGGGAGTGTTTCAATGAGTTATTTTTATTATTCTTTGTTCAGGTTGTGGTTGTTTATTTTTTATTTTAATTCCTCAAATATTTCGTTATTATGTTTGATGAGATTGAAAACATGATTAAGTTAGTAAAATATAATGCGATAATTGATCATTTTAAATATCACATGACCATTTTTAAATTTACAATGTCCATATTTCAAAATGATATAATTGAAGTAAAATCATTAACAACCCAAAATAATTGACCATATTAAAAGAATTTTTTTTTATTAAAGAGTTTATACCAATAACAAGGATCGTTCTTTATCTTGACCCTCTTAATAAAAATGAAAGAAAATTTAAATTCTATAAATCAATCACATGTGAAACCATAAATTACGAAAAATGGAATGTTTTTCTTATTTCAGTACATGAAAATTAACTCCATAATTTTAATTTTCAATCAATAAATCATTAATTTAAATGTTTATATTTTGTAAAAAAAATCATCATATCATGGGTTCGGCCCCAAAACACACCATTTTACTAATTCTACTTTTATAAGTAATTATTTTTTTAGTTTTCATAAATTAAAAAATTTATTTTCACCAAATGAAATAACTACAATCATAGGGCCGATCAGAATCCTGAATATGAATTATTTCTATAATGGTGGGAAAAATAGTTCAATCCATAAAGTTAAATATATTTTGTTATTAAAATTTCTTTAAAAGACAAAATTAACCCATATTGAAATTGTTAAAAATATTAATTTTTAACCCTTATAAGGAAAGTCAAATTTAGCCATGTTTTTACGTTATTAACCATTGAATAATAAATAATATCATTCTTAAAACAATTAAAATAACATAGATATGTAAGAGTAACTATTGAATACATTTAAATAAATTTTTAGAATAAAATCCCTTACCTTAAGGCTCGTCTAGCTTCATATGTTCTATATATCCTGAATAATTTTTTTCCTATAGTTTATTAAGATATTTTTTTGAATTTTTATTTTTTTATCATTATTAATTTTATTTTATTTATAACCAGGTTTTATTTAGTTACTAAAATGTTTAATTTCGTGTCATATTTTTTGGGGTCATTCGTTTTATAACCTTAAAACCACATTGGTGTGTTGAATGTGGTAAAATAGGTTATGGTTAAATTATATAGAGAATATTAAAAATGTAATATTTATAAAATATATGAATTATATACAATTTTAAAACAAATAATGTAAGGCGCTCATGAAAAATGAAGCATATTATTTAAAGAATATGGTAGTGTGTACGTATGCTTGAATATTGTTTTTATTTTTCTAACTAGTGGAAGAGAAATAAATTATATAATATTTTACTTTTATATAATCATTAATATGTTATAAATTTCATATTTATTACTTATTTATTTGAATTGGACTACCCTTATATAATAAAATTGAAATATTAATTGTGTCGCTTTGTGGAGGTGGTATTTCGTATGTAAACATGAGTGATGTTATTAGTTTCTAACGAATGGAAACAATAATAAGGTGAGAAATATATTATTTTTCTAGAATAATAAATAGGTCCTAAATATAATATATATATATATTGATTTTTCCCATCATTTTAACCAAAAATTAAATCTGATGACTTAAAATGAAAAATATCACTTCATAGAGGTGGTAGTACACACAAATGCATGAGTGATGTTTTCATTTCTCATTTGATCTAAAAGTTGATTAATAGGGGTCATAAAATAATCAAAATAATATTTATGTATATTTAATATGATAATTTTATTATTTAATCTTAGTTGAATAAAATTTTAATGAAGTATATTAAGATATAATCTTTAAATAGGTTAGTTTGGACTAATAGCTTCTCCCCAAATATCTCTCTTTGGCATACACCTCAATCCTTCTTAGGTTGGTATTTTGAGATGAAAAATACCTATAGAAAGTGGGGATGGATTTTGGGGTGAGTTTTTGGTATATTATATATTAAATATAGTGTTTAAAAAGGTATGAGGAGGAGAGTATAGGAAATTCCCTTTTATAAGTTAGGGGAGTGAGACACTTGTAATTTTTCAAATCGTTTAATTTCTATAAATTATTAATCCTTATAAATTGGATTTAAAATATCCAATTTAGAATATATTTTGATAAGGTTATAAATACCATCATCCTATAATAATTAATATAATTTTTTTTGGCCTCATCAGTTAGTTGTTTTTTTAATTGACCTGATTTACCCTTTACCATGTTGACACATTTTTACCATGGTTACTATTGATAAAGGCCAAAAATGAAATTGAGATCATTAATAAATTTAAAAATCTTAAAAATATGGAATATGATTCAATTTTAATAATTGTAATAAATTTCGTTTAATATAATTGTGAAAAACACAATGAAAAGAGTTTTAAAAAATTGTGTTAACAAACATAAAAAAGAACTTATAAATAAATAAAATATAACTTTTATTTATAAGGAATTATTTATATTTTTTTAAAAAATGTTTTTATTTTAATTTAAAATGAAATTTAAAATAGAATGATACATTTATATTATTTTATTTAATAAAAATAAATGATAGTTTTCCTAAAAACAACATTCTTCTCTATTTACTCAAATATAAATAATTTTAGAAAAAATCCTAAAAATTTATTATAACATATATCTGATAATTTAATTAATAAATAAATTATTTTTTTTACAAACTCATGTTCAAAAATCCATAAATTTATCCTTTAAATAGTACCATTTATTTCATCAAAAACATTTTTTAGTTAAACTATTCCTTTTTTTGACTGAATGATTTTTAAAAATTATTTATAAAACTATAATGAATATATAAACATAAAGTGAATACTTATAAATCATTTTATTTATTTATTTCTAGGTTTAATTGGGGTGTCACATGCTTCTACCCTTTAAAAATTTCATCCATGTAATTTTATTCCATCCTTAAACAAGTGTGGGTATTTTTATATCATTTCATTTTGTAATTCCTAATTTTTTCCTTAATAATGTGATTCTAAACACCCCACGATTTTTTTTGTTATGAGTATTTTTAAATAAATTTAATCTCTTCAATAACATTCATTGCATGGAACACCAAGATTAGACAAACTCCAAATTAGTATTATTTTAACTTGACCAATATAAACTAGTCATTATAATGGAAGGTTTTAATAGTATTATCTATATTATGAAATATATGAATTTCATGATCAATAAAAAGTTGTTATTTCTTATTAAATAAACACATAATTTTTTAAAATTTTATTTTGTTCTTTAAATATATTTTTTCTTTGAAAAATATTATTGCTATCTGTGAAAAGACATATATATGTAATTTTTGAAACATAATTTTTTTAAATAATATTACCATCATTTTTGGATTCATCTTGTCAAAATTATCATAGTAATAATTTTTTCAAAATAATCTGAAAAGTTTAATTTATCATCAAATAGTAAAAAATACCTATTTTTATAAATCTATCATTTTTACTATATTTAAAAGCATTTTTATTATTTTAAAATGATATGAAAGTAACTTATTAACTTTTTAGTTATATATAATTTAATTAACTACATGTGAATTATCATTATACCTTGTAACATCCCAATCCATATTCCAATAAACTGGTGTTCTGAGCCATTGGATTGTGAGTCCTCAAGTGAGTCTCCCTGTATGCTAGAGTCTAGTGACTAGATTTGAGGGCCAAGGGTGTGATAGTAAGGAGATTATTCTATCATATCAGAGTACGAAAAAATAAAAATATATAAGTATCATACATAGTGGAATGTAAAAATAGTACGGAAGTAGTAAATAAACTGAAATAGAACACATTTTAATAATAAATGAAAATGCTATAAAATCCTGAATAGTTGTATCATACAATACAACATTGGTCACCCACTAGATAGACCATACATATATAGAAGTACAAATAAAACTAAAAATAGAAGTATACAGATCAACAACTAACTTTAATCTATACCACAAACCTGGTCTCCAGACACTTTCAAATTGCATTTTCCCGATCCGAAGACCCACACGAGTAGCTCTGCTCAAATATTCAACTCCGGGCCTCATCCCAATCGATCATAAAACTCTTTTTATACATGAAAAATAAGAAATAAGTATTAAAATTACACTAAGGTTCACGTTCAAGGGTGAGAAATAATCTTAGTAGGACACCTTGACAAAAAACTACTAAAAAATATGCTTCTATAAGTGTATGAAAAATTAACAAACTCAACCTATCCACAACACAACTAAAAAAATGTATAACAAAATGTAAAACCACAGTTGAACCCAGGTCTGTAATCCCAGTCAACTGAGCAAGTTCCTCCATGGATGTCCATATCTATATGCATATATATGTGTACAATCCTATACCTATAAATTTATACATACGTGTGAATATTCATTGATATGTGAAGTAAATTAACATGAAAACCAAACTAAAATCAATCATTGAGTTTATAATCCTGATTGCCTTGACATTTGGTTCTAGGGAATTGTGCTAGACATATTACCACTCAATTAATGCATCATTATTTTATTCTCTTGGTTTACAATACCAATCTAAATATACATTATTTGGTCAACACAAAAATTATATCATTGATAAACCATTTTCACCACAGATAAATACTCATCCTACACTTTGTTTCACCTGTAATCTCCTCCAATCACTATAATGAAGGATGTTGTATACCGATGGTCAATCTTGTGAAGAAGGATACTATATAGAAATTTTCAATCCTATAAAAAATATATTCTAGGGATTACATCCATACATCCAGTAAAAGGTCAATGAGTCAATGACCATTCTACTCAGACATGCAAATCCAGTCCAATGTCTAAGCCCTAGGTCTCAGTCCGTAGGTGGTCCTGATATTCGTAACTCGGATAGTCCCTAAGGGTCTAAACCTTAGGTAGTATTTAAAGAGAACCCACTAGTCATATTTTAGGAAACACACCTCAGGGATCATAACTAATCTAGAAGAGTGTAATCATCCTGATCATAAGTCAAGGATATCATAATCATCTCTACCACTCGATAAAGCATAATCATCCCTGAGTCATGGGTTGCCATGCCCGTATAAAGATAACTCACCAATAAGATGCTATGAAACACCCCTAGAGTATCATAACTAATCCATGAGAGTGAAATCATCCCGACCAAATATCAAAGGACAAGGATATCATTATAATCCCCATCACATATCATCTAGCCAATGAGTTTATCAAAGGCATTCCTATAATGGGAATCTAAGTATCACTGAAGTCATACAATAAACATCATGTAAGACTCAAAATCATGATACAAAGAACCACCATTGGACATCCTAATAATATAATAATAAAATATTTAGGCTCAATAACCTAACCCCAGGTAGTACCTCTGGGTATAGAAGAAAATATCAGAAATATCATGGCTCAGAATCCAAATCCCAGAGAATTTTTTCGGGGAATCCCAAAAATTAAGGTAGATCCCTTGAAAAATGTTCGAGAATCTCAAAAGAAATAAATATTCTTCATTCGAGACTCAATATCCACCATCCAAGAATCACCTATAGTAAAAATAAATGCATTAGTAATGAACTAGTAAAACATAACCATATAGTGGGAATGGTTGAACACCTAAAACCAACACTATTTAACACAACCCCATGGTCTTACAAGATTGGAATAGGTTCTAAGTTGGCACCTGATATCACCTTTAAACAGACATGACATACTATATAAAGGTTAGTAAAACAATAGGCACCCAATGGGTCCTTCAATTCAATGGTGAAGAGGTATCCTACTTGGCATCCTCGGGGTCCAAACACTAGAAAAGGAATCTTACTTAGGATCCTTACCTGTAAATGTAAAGCATAAATCTACATGGGATCCTCAAACGATAATAAACAGTGGTATCCTACATGGGATCCTATAATGGTACACCTTTAAAGGAATCCTACAAGGGACTCCCTAAACCTACTCATAAGAACATGCATCCCTCAAGGGTTCCTTAGAATCATTTGGTCACATGGAATCATAGACTAGAAGGCTACATCTCACAAAGGTGATGTCCACAATGAAAAGACAAGAAGGCATCAGTCACATGAGATAGATCATGGATCATCTCATATTAAAGTCCCAAACTAGGTTATAATGAACATGCAATTGATCATTCATGTTAAAGTCTATCCCTCCAAGGAATATTGAATTAAAAACTGGAGGTAGAACCTATCTGTTTAAGTAGAAGCCTCAAAGCCACAATTACGAGTCCTCATAACACTCCATGGGTTTCAGCATCAAAATCTATCTAGAAAATTACTCATAAAGGACTAAACTTATATCCAAATTTGACACAGGGGAATAAAATAGGAAAAGATCCTCAATGGTTACCAAAAGAGGAGTACACAATATATAGATACAATACACAACATGTACCCTCGAGATACCACTTGGGAATGTACATCTAATGGCCTGGGTGTGTAAACACCCTAGGTACACGGCGTGTTATGAGTGTACACGACATGTACCCAACATGGGGTAGCTACCAATATCTTTTAATCGGAAAGTCTATATATGTGGCCATGCCATGCAGTTTTACACATCATGCTACTCACATATGGTATGGCCATGTACCCCACACGTCTATGTACCCCTACGCAAGTAGTCATAATCATCTACTCGGAAACATAACCAAGTACTATTACACATCATATATAACCCCATACATTTTATGTACTCCCAAAACATAATCTTCCCTAAACCGGAATAACACACGATGTGTCACCCTAAACTACATGTTGTGTAACCTTGTTTTCCCAAATTGAAAACAATCAAATTGCAAAAACAAAACCCCATTTTCATCCCCAAAATAATGGATCCATCCACTAGGAACCACATGAAAGAAAAATAAAGATTTGAATTTATAAAAATGGAAAATATATGGGGATATATAGTGGAATATAAATGGTCTTACCTTTGGGTGAAGACCATAGAAGCTTCATTCGATTTCATGGTCCACGATTGCCACACATCGATCCAACACATTGAGGGATTAACGAGGGTACCTATCTTACATTCCCTATATCTCTATTTATACCTCTCCCTCTTTCTCTATTTGGTATGCTGAAGGACGATCTACTGGAGGAATATTTGACAAGGAGTAAAAAGAGAAAAGAAAAAAGAAAGAATGAAAAGGAATAAAAAGAAAAGAAAAGAAAATGAAAATGGGGAATAGGTTGTACCCAATTACCAACTCAAGTTTATACCTATCATAGGCTAAACTAACCATTACATACTCAATAATAGACAAAAAATCTCAATCTATCACTCTGTTCAAATGTTATCACTGAACTAACTAACACGAACAATTGAATATTTAATTTATTAAATATTAAATATTAATTATACCACTAAAATTCAAACAGCTTAGAATCCTACCAAACACCTTTCTAGGGGTAAAAAACCTATTTCGGGGCTGACATAGTGGTCATGAAAAATTATTTGAGGTCATATGCTTGGTAAAATGACCATTTTACCCATAACAAGAATTTGAAATCAAAAATTCAAATTTATTCTCTAAATTGCAGTCTGAAAAAATGTGGGTCCTTACAAACTACCCAACATAAACCTTATCATCCCCAAGAAGCCTTGTTAAATGACCATATACCATGATATAAACCCAATCATCTACAAAACAATGCTATCTGAACTATCCAATGACCAACCTCATAACATCAACAAATGTCTCCTATGTGGGATACATTTATCTATGATCAATCTGGTACTCCCCATGAGGGTCACCCCCCTCAAAAAGACAAAGGTGAACTCCCCACCATACATGTTACCTTACAACAATCCTCAAGTGCAACCATAATATGTTCCCTTCTTGAAACAATAATATACATTTAAAAATAAAAGGATCTTTGTGTAGGGATGACACTCTCTCAGCATACTCAATACAGTGAAATATAGAGCATGATCATCTCTAATAGTAGTACACTATAATTTTAAAAAATTGTATGTGAAGCTCCCTCTGAGACACTCTCAATAACCTTTCAAAACCTTTCCATGATTCAACACCGTGTCAACCGTCATATAGAACATAATTTACTTCTAATGTCACCTCTACAAAATAGGTGCATTCATCATTTAAACCACAAATCCCAATCCACCAATCCCACAGTGAGCCCTGAAATTATTTTTCCTTAGATCCCACCTGACGAATAACTGATTAAGATTGAAATGATACCATGAACAACCAGAAAGTACCTTTACCACCCATCTCATACTCTAGTGGGTCATCTATTACGAGGCTAAACTGGTCATGTTATATGGAATGTCATTTTCACTATCCAGAAGCTCCTTTATAACTTATATTCAAAATTGTGAACCTCAGATTTTCCACGATTTATTCCATGACCAACTATTACATGGAATCATTAAAGTCATGGTTGTCTACCCACACTATGAATACATTTGCAATAGTAAAAACACTAGTTTATTGAGTGAGAAACTTGAGCAGTCATACCTTTCGAACTATGTTTTGATACCAAAGAACCCTAGGTGCTTTGCCAAAATTCGTAGGCATCAACATGCCTATAATTAAAAACCCAAGAATCTACCATGCCTCGACCTCAAAATGACTATAAAACTTATGTAATTACCTAGAAAGGAATTTAAAAATAGAGGCCAACCACACTCAATCAGGATTCCTCCAAAAAACTTGGATGTCGACCTATAAGGGTTTGATTCAGAACTAAGGTCTCATAGGTCTCCCACCTAGCTTTACATAGAAAGTGTCTCAAATAGGTCACAAGGTCTAACCACCTGTCCCAAAAGATAAAACCCAACTAGAGATGGTAACAATCAAAATGACCTTGGAGGTTCAAAACTAAAACCATGTCCTATAAGGGCTTGATCCTCTCTGAGAATCCTCATATTGAACTGATCCTTGGAGGTCTTGATACAACATATAAGAGAAATAAAACTGATGCCCTCCTAGAATTCGTATATGTAAATACCCCTTGGAGGTATGGTATCCATCAACATCATACTCAGTGACCGGACTAGATAAACACATACCTTAGAAACAACACCCTATAAGGGGTACAACAGAAAGGCGTCATGTGATATATCAACCTACTTGGGTCATTTCGCCTCTCATGCATGATAAATGAGTCATCATCCTCAAAAAAAATTCTATAACATATATTAAAATATGGTACAATAATATATATTTATGTATGTATGTGTGTAAGTATACGCAACTGAATAGTACTCATTTGTCTGTAAAAATCATCCACTAGCATGCATATATGATGTTAATCCTACATGAAAAAAATGATCAATGAGGCCCCTATTTCCTTGGAAATCCAAGATTTAAAATCCATCCCTGACCTCTTACCAAAGGACAAGATCCAGAGGTCCATAGTAAATCATAACATCTACACAACATGTGTGTCGCTAATTTTGAAAATCATATACAACTGTAACATTTCAAATAGAATTGCAATCCCAAACCTGGGAAACCAAGACTTCTGACCAAAATAAATGTTCTTGATGTAGTAGTTCAATATCCATAATAGGTTCCAACACATCCCTAATAATTTTATCTACCATATCCCAAAAAATAAATTCCGTGAAAAGAAATGCTTTGATGCCACTTTGTAATATCTCGGACCGGATTCCACTAAACTGGTTATCTAAGATAGTGGGTTGCAAGGCCTCAAGTGAACCTCCCCATACACTAGATGACACTGAATAGTAGTAAGGTCCTTTGGTGTGATAGTAGGGTGACTATTCCCTCATATCAGAGTAAGAAACAAGGGAAATACCGAATTATCAAACATAGAGGAAAGTAAAAACAGTGCGTAGGCAGTAAATAAACTAAAATGAAACATGTTGTATTAATAAATTGAGATTATATAAAATCATGAATAGTTATTTAATAATATAAAACATTTGTTATCCACTTGTCCAAAAATATAGATACAAAAGTACAAAGGAATCTGTATGTAAAATATGACAACCCTGCTTTTATTACAAACTTAAACCTGATTTATTACATAAAACCATTACTTGATACAACATGGACTATCGAGAGGTCTAGTTTATTTGGGGATTAGGAACATTACATAACAAATTAAAACATGAAATACTACATCTTCATTGAAAACTTCCTTTACACGACCACAACATTCGCTCTTACTTATCATTGCATGGGATAACCTTAGAACATGCATAAGAAAAGGGTGAGCTATAAAGCCCAGTAAGGGAATAATAATGGAATAACATGAGGAATAAAATACATGTTAGAAAATAAGAATATCAATAGAGCACAAGAGTAGCATAAACATAAAGGCATGATAAATCATGATAATCATAACATGGAAATTCGGCAACAACACTTAACATGGAATTAGCATGAGGCAAGGCTCATTGCACATGGAGCATGAGTAAATCCGCATTGCACATGAAGAACGAGTAAAATATCACTGAAATTGAATTAGCATGTGTCAACACCCATTGAACATGAAGTATAATGATACTATACTTTACCCAATGCATTGGAGCTCTATAAGGGTGCACCCTTCTTAAGCATTTTGTTTCATGCATAAGTGTGCCACATTGGTCATATAACATGGATTCATAAAACATCATCATTTATTCTATGATAAAAGAATGGGGAATTAATACATGAAACAATATAATCAATAAGTAAATGTTCATAAATTTGAATACCCTTGATAGGGAAATGGGCATGGTATTCACTATACAATGACATTGGCTTGGAAAATCGATGCAATTTCGGCAGCGTAATGACGTGACGTAAGAATTCATAAAAAAGGTTTATGAGAGAGAAAGGGGTGTCTCATCATATTTACATGAAATGGAAAGTAAGGGGGTCATATATATATATTTACCATCAATTTTAATGGAATTTATATTCATGATACAAAAGAATTTCTTGAATGTAAATGAGGAGAGAGAAATTCTTTTCGGAATTTCGGCATAGTAACGGGTGTACATGGGAGGAATTTAATGAGAGATAAAGGGGTATATAACCATTAAAACATAAATTGGAAAGTATGGGGGAGGTGTTAAACCATACCCCAACATTTATAATTGAAATTAAAAGGGAATAACAACTTAATGAAAATTGGACAAAATGAGAAAGGAAGAAAAAACCTTTACTTGGAAGTGTGCTTCGAAAGGCTTGAGAGAAGCTTGAGAGAGACTTCTTGAGAGCTTGGGGAACCTTGGGAAGATTCTAGGGAGAGTAGGGCAGAGGTTGGACGAACTCCAAAGTCTTTGAGTGAAGATAAAGTGGGAGATTTGGTGGGTTTATATTGGAAAGGTGAGGGAATTCTTTATTATTTAGGGTTGGGACACCTCACATTAAACTAATTCAAACCACAAACCATCCCATGGTTTTGGCCAATGGGTTTTTCCAAAGGGTAGTGGAAAACATTATTTTATAATTCCAAAGTCCTAACTTCTTAAAATAATGGGGTTTCTTATGTGGAGGTGAGTCACACTCCCAACGAAAACAATTTAAAAAGACAAGATGTTTAATAAGCCTTGAAGGGTCCATTAATGCTTTGTAAAATAAGTCAAAAAAACTCAAAATCACATTATTTTAATGGAAAAACATATATTGGACGAACATAAGGATTATAGTATTTTATTACATCACTATTGTGTAATTATGATGTCAGAATACACATTTAATATTTAAACGATGTTTAATTTTTACCTAAAAATTTGACTGTCTCAGAAAATTATGAAAAATTCCCCATTGGATAATTTTGACATCCTGATTCCAGAAATAATATTTGTTTTATCTAAATAATTTTATATATAAGTTAATTTTTACATTTAAAATAGAAACCAGCATTTATCGAAAATTCACGGGTTTTGACAAAAATGGCTTCCAAACCTTAATAAAAATTACGATTGCATTCATAAAATTATACAATCATTTTTATTTAATAAAAAATAATTGAATAATAATAATAATAATTTATTAAAATATTATTTAATTAAAAAATCCATTAATTCATCAAAATATATTTCTTAGTTGAATATTAACTAAAAATAGTATTTGTGATTTAAAAACCATCTATAAGGTAATAATAATAAAATGAAAGTATATTCATTATTATATACAAAAAAAGTAAATAACCATAGTGCTAAGGTCTTGTTACATAACCCCTTATAACTCCTACATAAGACCGAAGGGTAAGGAGTGTGATGGTGACTGACTCTTGGGTTGGGTCGGATAACATTGCTCGGGTGGTAATCTCTTTCAACTTCCACTACTCTCGTAGGACATCCTGCTCAAGCTTAACATATTGAAGCTTGGCTTGGGCTTAGTAAAGATAGAAGCCCAATGACTCTAGATATTTTCTGATTTATGAAAAATGGGCTTCGTATGGGGAACGTTTTGTAGATGAGGTCATCACTTGCTTTTTCTGAGTAAATTGGATTTGTTAAAACCCTATATTTATACTAATCATGTGATCACTGTTTAACGACTATATTAGTAACGGTCACAATTACTAAAATAAAACAAAATAAGATGTTATTTTATATAAATATTTTATAGAAAGATACATTTAATTAGATCAATAGGGATTTCCATTAATGAATGTTTGGGTCGTTACATAAAATTATAGGGCTTTACTACTAACTATGATCTAGACCATGTACCTGGTCTCCAGACCCTATCAAACTGCATCAACCTGATCATAATGACCACATGAGTAGATTAGATCTAACATTAAACTCTAGGACTCATCACTATCCATCATGCGGCTCATTTTCAACTTGAAAATGGTAGACATAAGTTCTACTAGTAAACCGAGGTGCATGTGAAGGGGTGATAAATAATTTCAGTAGGCCACCCCAAAAAGAAGCCTATAAAAAATATGCTTCTATAGGTGTATTAAAAATCAACATGGTCAGCCTAGCAAAAACATAAGTAAAAAATAAAGTAAAACCAAATGTGAAACCACATTCGAACCCGGTTCCATAATCTCAGTCAACTAGGAATGTGCCACCATGGATTTCCATATCTGTATGTGTATATATGTATAGCCACATACCTATACATATATACATAAAAAGACATATTCATTGGTATTTAAAATCAAATATCATGAAAACAAAACTACAGTCAATCCTTATGTTTGTAATCACGGTCCATAGACATCATATGAAAGGGAATTGAGAGGGATGACGACCACTCAATCCATGTATCATAAGTCGATCATTGGGTCCATAATCCCAAATGATATATAACTTCTTCATCCAACATTGGAACAATATATCTGAGCATGATACATCACCATAGTGCGGATAATAGTCCTACACATGGGTTCATCTATACTCATCTCTAATAACAACAAATTAGGATGCCGTATACCTACAGTCAATCCTCTGAAGAAAGATATCGTATAATGATGGTCAATCTTATAAATAAGTATTCCATAGAGTACATATGACCATCCTATAAAAGTTCATGGAATCATTCTCCATACTTACCAGGCCTATAAATCCAGACTAATGTCTGAGTTCTAGGTCCCAATCAGTAGGCGGTCAGAACATTTGAAACTCGTACATTCCCTAAGGGTCTAAAACTTAAGCGATATGTAAAGAGAACTCACCAGTGAGACACCATGAAACACCCCCTGAGTCTCATAAATAATATAGGAGTTCATAATCATCCCGATCATAGGATGAGGAGATCTTAATCATCCCAACCACTTGAGAGAGATTAATCATCCATGAGTCTTGTCTCACCATAGAAATATAGGGGAAACTCATTGGTAAGATTCCATGAAACACCCCTCGAGTCTCATAAGTAATCTATGAGAACATGATCATCCACACTACACATCAAAGGTTGATGAGAGTGTAATATTCCGCAAAACATATCTTCTATCCACTGAGTCTTTTTAAATAATTCCCACAACATGAATCCAAGTATCCATCAAGTAATATAATAAAAACTATGTAAGGATCAAAATCTGGAAACGAAGAATCACCTCTGGAGATACCAACAATATAATAATCAAATATATAGGCTCAATAAGATAACCCCATGTATTACCGCAAGGTATACCATGAAATATCAAAAATAACATAGATCATAAGTTAGTTCCCAGGAAAGCGTGTTTGGGCATCCCAAAAAGTAAGATAGATCCCAGGAAAAACATTCGAGCATCCTAAAAGAAGGAAAGGATCATCATGCCCGGATCAACAGGAACCAACTAGGAAGAACCTCTAGTAAACATTGATGCATCATCAATAAAAAGGTGAAACATAATAAAATATTGATGTCATTAGAACGCCTAAACCCAACACTACTAAAAACAGCCCCATGGGCATACAAGTTCAATATGGGTTCTAAGGTAAAACCTGATACCATATCTACCCAAACTTGATGCACTATCTGAAGTTTGGTCAAACAACGAGCACCAACTACGTCAGTCAAGTCAATGGTTAAGTGGAATCTAACTTGGGATCTTCGAGGTCTAAACACTAGAGAAGGAATCCTACATGGGATCCTTAGGTGTAAGGTGAAGGAGGAATCCTACACTGGATCCTCAAAAGGTAAGAAACAGACACACACTACTCAGGATCCTCTAATAGTACACAGTTAAAGGGATCCTACAAGGGACTCCTCAAACAAGATCATAAGAATAGGAATTCCATAGAGACCCTTAGAAGCATCAGGTCTCATTGGATTAGAGGCCATAAGGCCACATCTCACAAGGGAGATGTCCTCAAATAAAATCCAAGAGGGCATCAGTCACATGATATATATCATGGATCATCTCTAATTAAAGTCGCAAACTATGTTAGTCCAAACACCGAACAAATCATTCATGGTTAAGTCTCTCTGTATTCAAAAACTAGAGGAAGGACCTATCTATTTACGTAGAACCACCAAAAACCCATTATTTATCCTCATAACGCTCAACAAGTTTCACCATTATGATCTACATGGAAAACTAATCAGAATGGACTAACCTTAAATCCAAATTCAAAAATAGGGCATAAAATAGAAAAATACCCTCAAAGGATATCAAAAGAGGAGTACACAGTGTATAGATATTATAAATGATCTATACCATGAAGCTCCCAAATGGTTGTGTACTTACACTGGCTTAGGCATGTAAACACCCCAGGTAAAAGCCTTGTAACACTATAAACAAAATGAACTTTTGCCAGTGTTTTTTTGGAAATGGAGGTAGTTTAACCTGTCGCCATATGATTCTATTGTGGTTTCAAAAAACCTCCGCTAAAGTGTGTGTCAGGATACAATATGAGGTGGTTTCCTTGATTTAGTAAATGTTTATTGTAACAACCAATGTTGGTGAATTTAATGGAGGTTTACCTAGTAAAAGTGTTTTTAGCGGCGGTTATAACCACTGATAAAAGAAAATTATTTTTCTCCTGGAAAAACCACCGCTAAAACAATGTTTACTACATCAAAATAATAAAAGAATATGAAAACTTAGTAACATTAGTTAAAACCTATTCTAAATTATTATCTGTAGTAGAGATTTTAATCGCCGTGGATAACAAAATACCAAAATTATAGGGGTAGTTAAAACCATTGCTAAATATATTGTATTTATTTTTCAGTGGTTAAAACCATAGCTAAATCCAGATTTACAAAAAAAAAAATAGTTTATACTGCAAGATGATTACCAATGTCTTAAAAAAAATTCCAACATATATAACATATAACATGATGTTGATACAGAAATATTTGAGATGAGAGGATCTATATATGAATTTGAAATGATGAGGCTAAAGACACCTAATGATTTATAAATATGGTATTGTGATATTTGAGTGAAGGGAATAGAAAAAATGAGAGTTATAGGGTTTCATAGAAAGAAAACTAATATATATCACCACATCACCAAAAGGTTTCACAATTGCGGTCAATATCATTAACACTTATGAATTCACTACACCACATAAAATAGACTCACCCAAAAGCTACATTTCATCTTTCTTTTCAATCCAACCAATTTATAGATTTTATAACTACCAACCATATTCATACAACAAGAACATTCATTTTATGTTTAAAGATGATCAATTTAACCACACCTCATACATTAATTATATGAGTCATTAATCATTCCATCCCATTATATTTAATTACCCATGTTAATAATACGAGATTTTTCAATAGTTATTGAGAAACAGAACAACAAAACATGCAATAAACCATCCATCCATTAAAAAAACTCACTTCACAACCACCCCACATCACCACCCACATATCATAACCACAACACATATCAACCACCCCACATAACAACCACCCCACATCAAAAAACCCCACATCACCACCACTACACATCAAAACCACTACACATCACAACCACTAAGCATATTTTAGTTTCAATAATGTTTATTATTATAATTACTAAATTATTATGAGGGGTATTCACACAGAAATACAGTATTTCATGGGAAACCAATTTAATAGTCCTGTATATACTCTTAGTCATTTTCATATGTGGTGAGGTTATACAAACATACATAGAAAGTTTTATAAAAACCAAAACAACACACTATCTCAAAATAGGTCATAATTGGAAAACCAAGTAAGTGTGGCCATATAAGAATAAATAGCAAGAATAAGTAAAATCATGTGATTTTTCCCTTACACTTAAAATTAAATTAAGCTTGTTCATTACCTTTATTAAGATGATATGTACCATTAAACCAAAGAAATACAAAAGCATGATATTTAAAAATATACATATAAATAAGGGGAGACGAAGGATCCCCAAACTTGACTGAATCTTCAAGGAGAAATGAACAAGAACCAAGGATAAACTACCACAGATCTCATGTGAATCACTATTTAATTCAATGAATAATATGACTCCGTCAAAAGCCACTAAAAAAATTGGAGAATTACCACCGTAATGAACTATTGAATAAAAAATAAAGATAATAAAGGATTAACGGGGAAAGAGAGGGAAACCATGAATCAAATTACTTCAATATAAATAATCTAATATGATCCATGTGATTTGGAACACCATGGGAGGTGACTGGGGAAGGGGAGGATGAGTAAGGGTCAACCAAGAATTGAGGGATAGTCTAAAATTCAAAAAAAGGAGGTAATAAAACTCCTATTTATAAGTGAATCACACTGGACTCTACCAAAACAAGGTTAATATCCAAAACTCATGTGGTGGGTTTGGTAAAAGTGTGATCTAGAACCCTCATTATTGTTTTATCATTTTTTCCATTTTAAAATACAATTTGGCCTCCCAAAAATCATAGAACATGAAGTTTTCTAAGCCATAATGGTTCTTCTATATTCTTATATGTATAGAATCCATGACCTAGTTTCCGTTTCCTAACCATTTTACTCTCACCATGCACAAGGATTCAATGTCGTGAGCTTGGGTTACCTATTTTGGACAGGTGGTCCTCTGAGATTCCATGCGCACCCAAGGGAATTTCAAGATTCTCATGGTGCATAAGAAAACCAGTAGGACAACACGCATAACACCATGTCATCCCCAAGTCATGATTATATATCCCATTTTACACAAGAGCACTCCCAACATATACCACCTCCTTCATATCCAGAAAAGTCATTGCACAAGGCGTGGTGGCCTTTGATGGGATAAAACACCACCACAAACCTCAAAATCCCCACAAAAATATTTCTAAACATCCCCAAGACTTGATAATACACAAAGGGAAGTTTATAAAAGGTACGTACTAATACACTCATTTTATTTATCTCAGTTTCCCTATTATTTCTCAATTCTATGTCAATGTGATCATATTTTCACCCAAATATTAAGAAATATGTGTGGAATGATTCCTATTTTCATGGGATATATAGTGATTCCTATATCCTATATCTCAAACCTAACCAAAAAACTGATATCAAATTCCCCACATTATCTTAGTGACTGAGTTTCTTCGTTCACATTGGTTTTCCATCCATAGGGTTGGCAGTAAGACAAGTTCATTTCATTTTAAACATGATTTTAAACTACATAAAACCTCATATAATATGGTTTTTTTCATATGATATTAAACTATATATTATATTTTTCATTTTCACATAATGTTAAACTATGTGATACATGGTCTATGTTGTAATACTTGAAACTTCATTGAGTAGTCTACCTAGTAAGACCTGTCTTCCTCTACATATTATCCAAATCTACATTTGGATCCTTATAATGTGGTTGTTTATCCATAAATCTATGTTATAGAAAAAAAAGACTCTTACCCTAGGGAAGAGCCTAATATAAATAGGGGTATTATATAAAAACTATATGTGGATTGATTCATGATGTTTTAATATATGTAATGATGTTGGGATATACTTTAATAGGCCTTGGTGATAATTATAAGCACACTGGTTATAACCTAAAAGAGAGAACCTTCCTCATTAAAATAAAATTTTTTATTTCTTTCTCACATAATGGTTACCATAAATCTCATCCTTCTCCTCCTATACTGAAGACAGATTTTTATAGAGGACATTTTCCAAGAACTATGAATGGATCGATTCCTGTTACTATTGGATATGTTTCTGATCGTTCATCCTTGGGTAACAAACCTAATAAATTTAGGAAAAATGAATTATAAAAAATTATTCATGACACTACTGGAAATATGACTTTTACCAACAGTTTTGGACAAACCGTTGGTATAGTTCATTAATTTTGACCTATACAAACGGTTTGGCCAAAACCGTTGGTATAGGGGGGGACCTATAGGACCTATACCAACGGTTTTGGACAAACCGTTGGTATAGGTCCATTATAGAGACCCTATACCAAAGGTTTGTCCAAAACCGTTGGTATAGGTCCTAAAATCCAAGGACCTATACCAACAGTTCTCAAAACTGTTGGTATAGGTCCTTCGATTTTTAATCGAATCTTCTTACCGAGAACATTATATAAATAAAAATTTAAAATTATTAAAACAATACATATACATATTTATGAAATTATGTTCACAAAAGTCATGTTAGGTTAGTGGTTAAGTCATTCAATTATAAACTAGAATTCCTGGGATCAAATCCCACCAAATGTTTTTTTTTGAAATACATATACCAACGGTTTTGAGAACCGTTGGTATAGGTTTTCATATTACTTATACCAATGGTTTTCAAAACCGTTGGTATAGACCTATTGTCACAGCATACTTGCCAACGGTTTGAGGGCCTATACCAACGGTTCCAAACCGTTGGTATAGGGTATTTTTTCAGTAGTGTGGTAATAATGAATCGACATATATGGTGTATACCACACTCAAGAAATCACAACATAAAAGGAAACATCATAAATAAATAAAATACATAAAAATAAACATTAGAAATCACAAAAATGTTAGGTTATGAAAATGTTTGGTGGAAACTATCTACCACACATGATACATATAAAAACAGAATGTTACCATATTTTTCCAACATATCAACAAAACAACTAATCACAGCCCGATGATGAACACAACTATTCACCCTCTCCACCTCCATCTCTACTTCCTACTACCACATGAAAGAACATTATATTGAAAATTAAATACTGTTGTATATTTATATTCAAACTTAAAACCAATAAAAGTTTTCAAGCTAAATGATTTTTTTTTTGATTTACTTCTCACCACCAGTAGATGAAACACCACTTGGGGCAGATCTAGTTGTCTTCTAATATAAATCAAATAAACTCTTTTTGCAAAGAGGATATATCAGCCCATGGTCTCGAATTGTGTTTCGTATAGAGACAATATCTCTCTGAGTATCTTGTGGTATGGACTGACTACAAACAGGAGTAGATGAAGCTGCAATCCCCAGTGGCCTACCAAATACCTCAGATGATACAGGTCCCAAACCCATCCCAAGCACTCTACCAGGATGCTTCTTCGCTAGGAAATTAGCAAATTGGACATCCTGGGAGACTGAGTAGGACATCCCAAGATTTAAATCCCATAGTTCTTTAATTTTTACCTATAAATAAAATAACAGTCATATTAGAATACCCATAAGATACTTTCACATGTAACTTATGATTCTTGATGTCAACACACCTCGATATGTTACTTGAATACCCATCAGATACTTTCACATGATTTAATATTCAAAGGAATATATATTTATCCATATTTTTCAATGCAAAAATTTGTCGGAGCATACTTTTCATCCTCATATAGCCATAGATCATGTTTCAAGTTCACTACTTCAAGTCTTTATGAGGATTGAGATGATCCTTCAACTTTTCATGCTCATTATGAAATGTGAAGATCAAATTGTCCTAGAAATGCTTCTCAATATTCATTACATAAAGATTATGACACCCCAAATTAAATTACCAATACAGAAGTTTGAAGAATATACTTTTTTTCTTCCATTGTTGTGTTCCGATTTCACTTGATGATGTACTTCAAACACATTTCCTGCTATCACTCAAATGATAAACCTCCCCAAATTCTATTTCAAATTTTGTAAGCTGTGTCAATATTTCAAAACCAGTTAACAACATTGGTGTTGGTCTACGATCAATGAAACCTTTAAATTTTTATCTATTCAGCTGAAATCTATGAGATGCATCGAAAAATCTTTGATGGCACAAGAATCACCATTTTCTACTGTGAGGTATCCATTTGGTATCAAAATTAACATTACAAACAGGACAAGCCAAACCTGTCAAAGTGTTCCAACTAGATAAATTCACATGCCCATGGATGTCACTAGTGGTCCACATTAAAGCAACATGCATTTTGAACATTGTTTTAGAAGAATCATCAAATGTCTCAACACCGTTTCTCTATATCTCTAGTAATTATTCAATTAAAGGATACAACTATACATCAATATCATTTCCATAAATTTTTTTCTAGGAATAATCATCGAAATGATAAAAGAAGTTTGTTGCACACACATCCACATATGTAGATTTTAAGGGATCAAAACAACTGGCCAAATGCAATAACTATTACTCAATGTCCCAAATGGGTTGAATCCATCGACATCCAATCCCAATCGAACATTCCTAGGATTAGCTGAGAAAACTGTATGTAATGGATCAAATTTCTTACATGATTTTGAATCTCATGTATGTCGCATTAACCCATTATTGTTATTATCTATAGAATTCCAATTCATGTGTTCAATAGTTTTTGATGACATGAATAATCTTTTCAATCGAGGATTTAAAGGAAAGTAATGAAAAACTTTTTCAAATGTGTTCCTTTTCTTCTTCTTCATTGTAGTATGTTTATTTAGACTTCAAACATCACCCATTGACTATCATCTAGAAGAAGAACATTTTTTTCAATCCTATATACTTGTATTCTCTCACCAATAAAGAATACAATCATTGGGGCACACATTTATTTTTGTATAATTCAAACCATTCATATTAACAACTTTTTTCATATCATAAAAAGGCTGGAGGATGTTTTCTTCCGGAAATGCATCACATAACAATTCCAATATCATGAAAATTTCTTTATTAGTAATTCCTCGTAGACATTTGATATGGTACAACTTCACCAGAAAATAATGTTTTGAATATTTCAAACATCCATTATAAAACTCTTGATTTCCATCGTCAACTAAATCGTGAAACGTATTTTCCTCAGTGATGTATTATCTTACATTAGTCTCCACATAATCAAGAGGATGATCTACTGATATGTTACATTCTTCCTCTGGTTGTCCTAAAGTCTCAAAAACATCACTTGTCACATTTATATTTATATCACCCTCATATGGTTGTTCTAATATGTTTTGATGTTGATTGTTGTGTCTTGCAGTTTTAAATGCATCATTTATATGTTTTTTCATTTCATTTCCCATTGTAGACGATGTTGGTAGCTCATTCTGTGGATTGAAATTAGTGCTCAACCTTTCTGTAACATTCAATTCTTCATGCCAAATCCAACACCAATATAGAACAAGGAATTGCTTAAAAATTAAATGTTCATAAACTTCATATCTCTTAAACCATATTATAAATTTACATTTAATACATAAACATCTTATTCTACCTTCAACAGATCTATTAGAAATTGAAAAATCTAAAAACTCATCAATACACTTAACATACTGAGGTGTGTTCCTCGGTAATGTGATCCATCTTTTATCCATGTATATCACAATGTGCCTACAAAATATTTAAAAAAATTAAAAAACATAACTATTAATAAATAGGCAAATAGATTCATATACAGTAGTTGAAAAAATATATAAATTTGATAAATATTTGGAAAAGGCTAGGATTAGATAAAAAAATCCTCAAAGACACCTTTTCCCAATATCCCATGGTAACTTAAGGAACTTTAAGATGATATCTGGCCCAGAAATTTCTCATAATATACCTATTATGTCTCAAAAATACTATCTCATGTCTACCAAGACATGCCAAACTTTATAACAATTTCGAAGAATAGGCATGAATTCCTTTGATACCAATTTTTCACAGACCAACTTAGATAACCTACCTAAGTGGCACATAATCTAGTTTTGACATATCCCCGTGGGTGTTCCCAATCCCCAATGACTGGTAACTAGTGTTTAGGAATCAAAACAAACCATAGGGAATGATTTCACCATTTGTAAAAGTAACCAAGAAAAATTAGAGAATATAAAATGAAAAATAGTTGGTTTTCCAAACACTTAATGAGGGATAAAAGCACAAGTAAATAGATACAAGTCTAAAAAATGGTATGTTTCATCATTTTAACCATTAATATCACAAACCATAAACTCCATGTAACAATTGGATTGCACATTCCACTAGTCACCACTAACTCTACAGCTCTCTCTAATTAAGATCATACACCACCTCTAAGTGCCTCTTTCTATATTCTTCGACCATGAATAATAAAATCTATAAATGACTAGAAGAGAAGGAAAGGTATGATAAAAAATATCATAAGGATATCACAAATCATTTTATAATAAATCTATAACAATTAAACAAAATTTTATCATTTTTAAAAAAAATTTTGCAAGGAAATATTTTTTCAATTTGAATAAAAACATGCTTGATAAAACATTTCAATGTCTATGTTAAAACATGTTTCTAAGTGAATTTACATAAAATTAGGGAGACTTAAGCATCTACATAAAAATAATAATGAATAATCATTTCTATCAAAACAGACATGATTAAATAATTTCAATCAATAATTGGCATGTATAAATCATTTTACATCATTTTCAATAATTTAACCATGGTGATAACATATAGGGTTAGTACCAGTCACAAGGATTCAAAAAATATTAGTGAAATATGCCTCTAGGTATACACACACTCCTTAGATCCACAAGCTTAGGGGGAATATGATAACACCCCAAAGAATGAACTACCTTCCCTCAAGTAGTTTTATTACATTTTCGTAATCAAGTCGATGTAAGATATCAATTTTCCTAGCATGAATATTCATTCTCCTAAATACCTTTAATCCTTTTTGCTTCAAATAAATTAGTCATAATTTGGGATATAATTTAATGTAATCAATAATTCAATCAATTAAATAAATAATCCCCATGTTAAAGTTTCAAAACATTCCTCTAATTTCCAAAACCAATATCAAAAAATTTTTAACAAAAACTCAGGACTTTACTTTAAAATCATTTCACATTAAAACATAAAACATTTTAAAATTTAATATCTCATTAAATCATGATTCCAATCATTCATTTCAAATCAAGATCATATTTTCTGAAATTTACACATTATTTCCTTCCATTTATAATCTTTTTTCAATATCCTTAACTCATGATTTTTGAAATGAATTAGACAACCAATCTTAATTAAAATTTATTAATGGTTTCTATTGATAGATGTCACCTTATGAAACCAACTACCATAATCAAGATCTATAAACACCCATACACGATCCACTAATGTAGAGTCAATGGATAGCATAATCAAGGAAGAATATTGAACTACACCTCCAACCGACCAGAATATCATCAAGGTAGTGAGGTGGCGAGGTTCTAGGGATTCGTGGGTCATCGAGGAGGGGGGGGGGGCAGTGTTTGGTTTGAAATAAAATTTAGAAGAGGTTTATTAAAAAACTTTGCTAAATAATTTATTCATTTTATTTATGCTCACTTCAATTCTATAATACTTATAAGGGACATTATTTTAAAGTATAAATTTTTAACGTTTACCTTAACAATATTTTTTCCTTCCATGCCCTTGTTTTTAGAAGTAGTTTCTGAAATTGTTATTATTTATCTCTATTTATTGTTTAAATTAATTACTACTCATCTTTTCCTTTTAACCAAATGCTTTGAAAGGATTATTTTTGTCGTTTTCTAAACAAGGTTCTTTGTGACTTCTCTAAAAAAATACATAAGTAATATTTTTTATCTTTTATGGAATGAGAGTCTTTTTCCATCATCATGATGTCTTAATTATTTTAATATTCCCTGAAAATATTAAAAGGTTATATTTAAATAAAATTTTTATATTTATAAATTCCAAACTATTTAATAAAAAATGATTTAAAAATGGAAATGATTATTTTAATCAAGAATTATTTTGGGTGAAATTTAAAATTATTTTTCACCTAAAATTCCATTATTTGATGTTACTTATGATATTATTGGGATATTATTCTAGGATACCATACATATTCTATCTATGGATTGTTTATTTTTATAATGTAATGATATTTATGAAACCTATTTCTTTTCCATGGGTTATGCTATGATGAAATGTTTATAAAACACAATTATTTTCATTTGCTCTGATATGATGAATTATCTCCATTCTTAGGGAACACATATATATTGTTTCATTATCTGATGGGTGGTACCTATCCCTATATTCAATGCATTGGATAATTATTTATATCTCATGAGATAAAAATTATTGGAATTGGGAGTGAAGTTGTGTCACGACCCGTCATCGGGCCCCATTTCGTGACTACCCCAAGCCCGCCTTCCATAGGCCAGGGGCTGGTGATTAGCACCAAAGGCATAATCCCGATAAAAAAGGAAGGCATTGCCTTTTAACCTTTAACACACACACACACATACACACAGTCTGAACACAATAAGTAGAGGCAACAAGTACTAAAATAGAAAATTAAGGTGTGCTTAAAGTAAGTGGGCTAATATACAAACACAATTGAACAACAAGTACAAGTAAAAAGGGAAAAGAGATCCTGAATCATCCACTGGGGAACCCAACATGAAGGGTAGGTACAGAACTCGAACAACTCATCCCTACAGTTCGTCCCATATTTTCCAGCTCCGAGAAACCTCCCATCCGTCATCCTCATGCTCTATCACTGCCATCCATTGTCTGCACAGAACACAACAAGGTGCAGGTGAAGACCATACAGGGGTGAGTATAAAAATAATCAGTATGGGACCCCAAGACCCCCAAAGGTCTCCCAGAATCCATAAAGGATAAACCACAGTACAAAGATACAATCACAAAGTATCAACCAACCCTATTATGGTATATGCCCATACATATACCTAAGTTATCAATCACAATTCGGCTCAAAATCTTGAGACCAAGCACCACCAAGCCCACAAAGGAAGTAAATTCAAGACTTAGATCACACATGTATGCCCCATTAGTATAGATATATAGATGATAAGATGTAGCCACTGGATCATCTAAGCTATCGGACCCACACAGGATACATGACTAGCTAAGCTGTCGGACCCACACAGGATACAGGACCAGCTATCTCGTCTAAGCTGTCAGACCCACACATGATACAGGACTAGCTATTCTAGAGTAATAGATATTATTAGATGTACTCACTGATTCATCTAAGATGTCAGACCCACACAGGATATAGGACCAGCTGAGCTATCAGACCCACAAAGGATACATGACCATCTACTCTAGAGTAATAGCGATGATCAGTTGTAGTTAATGATTAATCTTAGCTATCAGACCCACACAAGATACATGAATAGAAGTAAGAACTATTAGACCCACAGAGGATCCCGATACAGTAGTCATCACAGTCGCAGCCTGCGCTAGGGTTCCCGCACACAACACGCTCGACTCCAATAGGGTCCGCTCCTCAAGCTAAGTGTCAATACATCAACTACCACGAAGTCTTGAGTTGATGTATCCTGTAGTTCTTTCTCATCATAAGGAACTCAACGGGATAGATGACGCATCAATCAGACGCCTGGTCTGAGAGTTTTTGGCATTTCTGTTCGAGGGGCCCGGTCCGATTTATGCTCGATCCAAACCCAGCCATTTTCCAAAATTGTTTGAAACTCACTTAGAGTATTCCAAAATTATTTCCTCATTTTGAGGGTCTCAGTGCCTCAGATGGAACATCAATCGAACATGTGGTCTAAGAGATATTCGCAATTAAGAGAATATGGGCCCATCCCGTCAAACCTTGTGGGATGGCGGGTCGGCCCGACCCATCTCGGTGGGTCTGACCTGGCTGGGGGTCGGCTCAGCCCAGTGGGGAGCGGCCCACCCACAGACCCGACCCACACTGAGGGCCGGTCTGGTTTGCCCGGTGGTGCCAAGCGGCGCCGCCTCCTCCTCTTCCCGGTCGGCCGTAGCCGGCCAGTTCGGTTCGGCACACGTCGTCCGTGTTGCGAGCCGCGGTTCTCCCCACACGGCGTGTGCAGGTGCCACGGTTCTCCAGCCCATCCAGCAGGCATCTAGCTAGTTCGCCCAGCCGAGATGCCCGCGGATGCTGGCCGCGTCCTCCTCTGCATGACATTTGTGGGCGTTGCGGTTCTCCAGCCCGGCCGGTAGGTGGCCAACCGGTTCTTCCAGCCAAGTGGCCCGCGGTTGCAGGCCTCCGTCTCCCTCCACATGGTGCCTTGGTGTACCGTGGTACCTATGCGCAGACCAGACAGATCGACCGACTGGTTTTCCCGCGGTCCGGGTAGCCTGAGCGGCCGTCGGTCTCCCTCCATGCGGTCGGCGTGCGGCCGCCACCACCTCCGTTCGCCGATGTCGCCGCCTCTCCCATCCCACGGTTCTTCTCGAGCATGGTGCAATGACACCGTGCCCTTTCGGCTTCGCCTCCTACATCAATCAACCAAAACCAATGTAGGGGTGTCGGGCTGTGTTGGTTCGGCCCGCACCCTCCACATTAGGCGATAACAAGCGCCATCATCGATCCCAAACAAACAACGAGGAACGAGGGTACAATTTAAACATTAAAATAATAAAAAACCCTTACCTTGTATCTGTCATTGTATATTGATGTTTCGTGGAAGACAGACATCGTTCCATCAATGTCGGAGGAGATTGATCCCGGTGAAGCCTAGTTTAGTCGACACTGTCAGTGTACTCCGAAGACGAGGATTCTTCCCTTCCTCGCTCCAATTGAAGGAGGAAGAACTTGATTCTTGTTTTTATTCAGATATGAGAGACATTCTTCATTGGAATAGAATGGTGTTCTTCCAAGAGTTCTCCAATGAATGTTATGCCAAAATAACAGAGATAGTTCTCTATTATTTTTATGGCACAACAACTCTTGATTTTTCTTTCATTAATTGTGACAATGCATTAGATTAATTGTGGAGGGATGGATTCAAAATTCAATCAATGGAGGTGGAGAGTTTCAACATTAAATTCGGAGAGTTAGAAGTTTAAGATACTCTCCACAATTAAATGTGAGTTACATGGGGGGTTAAAGGGGGTTCAAGGGTAGTTGAGGAGTTTGATTCTTGTGTGGGCCCCACCACATAATATCCTCCCATGGGTGGTTATGTGGGGGTGGGCCCCACCTTCAACTTCCCATTGGAGGATTAAACCACCACTTAAATAAAATTATGTCACACATAATTTTTATTTAATTTATTAAGAATCCAAAAAAAAAATTAACTTCCATCCTCGATAAAACTCAACTACGTTAAAGGTTTCCATAAGCGAATACCGGCGCTGCGAGTTCAACGGTGCCCTCTAATTTTAATTTCGAGCACCGGTTCAAAATATATAAAAATCTGCACATACGTTTTCTAAACGTACCCAAACAAAACTTCAGAAATGGATTCTGGGAACAGCGGGCCTCAGAATCAAGTACCGTCAAAAATTGAGGACTCATAAAATTCCCATGTATTTATGAAAAAAATTCCATAAGATTTCATGGTCTTTACATTCTCCCCACCTCAGGTCTTTACATCCTCATAAGCTACAACACACACTAAGGGAACAAATGGGGGTACTAAGAATGCATCTGAGCCTCCCGCTCCCATGTGCTCTCTTGGAGGTTCCCGTGCTGCCAACGAACGCGCACCAGAGGAATAGAATATCCACACAGGACCCACTCCAGTCGAACCTGAATCTCCACCGGAACCTCCGTGAAATTCACCTTGTCATCTATGTCCAGCTCCCCGTGGTTGATGATCTGGGACATGTCGTGCATTTATCTCCTCAGCTGAGATACGTGGAAGACGCCGTGCACTCGGTGCAACTGAGGTGGAAGAACCAGGCGATAAGCCACCTCGCCTACTCTACTGAGGACATGGAATAGTTCGATGAATCGCGGAGATAACTTTCCACCTAGGCCAAATATCCATAGACCTCGTCGAGGTGAGACCCGTAGGAAGATGTGGTCGCCATCCTCCAACTCCATTGGTCTCCGTCTCCTATCAGCATAGGATTTTTGCATGCTCTGTGAAGTCTTCATCCGCTCTTGGATGATCTGAACCTTCTTTGTCATAGCCTTCACCATATATGGTCCTACAAGTGCTGACTCCCCTGGGTTAGTTCAGCACAGTGGTGGTATGCCAGGTCGGTCGTACAATTCCTCGTAAGGTGCCATACTGATGGTGGAGTGGTAGCTTTTGTTGTATGCAAACTCTACTCTGGGAAAGTGATCCTCCCAACTGTGACCAAAGTCGAGGACGCATGCACATAGCATGTCCTCGAGAGTCTGAATGGTCCTCTCAGTATGACCATCCGTCTGTGGATGGAATGTGGTACTCAAGTGAAGCTGCGTCCCAAAAACCTCCTGCAACCCCTTCCATAGACGATAAGTGAAACGAGAATCTCGATTGTAAACGATCGTCGATGGAACACCATGATGCCGTATGATCTCCTATATGTAGAGGCATCCCAAGATTTCTACCAATCCCTGCTCTCTGATCAGTAGGAAATGGGCCAACTTGGTGAGTCGGTCGATAATCACCCAGATTGAGTCGTGTCCTCTCAATGTAAATGGAAGTCCCGTCACAAAATCCATGGATATCCTATCCCACATCCACTCTAAGACCTCTAATGGATGAACCAAGACTGCTGGAACCTGGTGCTCCACCTTCACTTGCTGACAAGCGAGGCATCGCGTGACAAACTCTGCTACCACCTTCTTCATACCTGGCCACTGGTGCTATCATCTGAGGTCCCAATACATCTTCCCCACTCCTGGATGTACCGCTAGAGGGGAAGTGTGAAACTCTCTCAACACCTCCTACTTTAGTGCAACTAGTACAACGGTATGTCCCCTAAATAGAATGACTTGATCCCCAACTTCAGAAAACCCATCAGGTGCCTACCCTGTGGATATCTGAGCACATCGTGTCTCATAGTCAACATCCCTACACTGTGCCTCTCTGACTCACTGAAGAAGTGGAGGAGTGACAGTGAGAGACTGCAGAAAGGCTTCTCCATCTCTATCCACAAAGGATATCTACAACGCGGCTAGCTGCTCCATCGCCTCTTCTAGAAGCTAAATACCTGATCTCTGGATGATAGCATCTTCTACGACATTCCCCTTCCTAGTATTATAGAATATCTCAAAGTCATAGTCCTGGAGGAACTCGAGCCATCATCACTATCTCAGGTTTAGGCGCTTCTACGAGAAGATGTACCTAAGACTCTAGTCGTTAGAGTAGACTATAAAACACTCGCCCGTCAGATAGTGCCGCCACATCTTCATAGAAAAGACCACTTCTACTAATTCCAGGTCATGGGCAGCGTAGTTCTTCTCATGTTGTCTCAACTAATGTGAACCATACGCGATCACTGCTCACTCCTGCATCCGGACATACCCGAGTCTAGTCCCCTGATGCGTCACAGTAAACTACGTACCCTACACCCTCCTCCGATAGCCTCAAGATAGGCACACTGGTCAACCTCTGGCTCGGCTCCTGAAAGCTCTTCTGGCATATATATGACCATAAGAAGGGTTTCCCCTCCTTCATCAATGCTGAAAGTGGTGTTGCAACTTTGGAGAAGTATGGCACAAATCTCTTATAGTACCCATCCAGTCCCAAAAAACTCCATACCTCTGTCACACTCCTGGGTGGCTCCCAAGCAAGTACTGCCTCGATCTTCACTGGATCCACTGCAACTCCAACCTCTGAGATAACGTGTCCCAAGAAGTGAACATATCGAATCCAAAACTACCACTTCGAGAGCTTACCATAAAGATGATGCTCTCAGAGTGTGTCCAGTACTACCCACAAATGGTAGTCATGCTCCTCCTCAGTAGTCGAGTAGATCAGTTTGTCGTCGATGAAGACCACAACAAATAGATCGAGGTAAGGTTGGAAGATCATGTTCATGAGACTCCTAAACAATGATGGATCATTGGTTATGCCAAAGGGCATAACTAAGAACTCGTATTGGCCATACCAACACCTGAAGGTCGTCTTCTGCACATCCTCATCTCGAACTCTAAGCTGAAGATAGCCTAACCTGAGGTCTATCTTTGAGAACCATCGTGCTCCCTTGAGATGCTCATAGAGGTCGTCAATCCTCAAAAGTGGATACTTGTTCTTCACAGTCACCTAATTCAGGAAACGGTAGTTGACACATAGTCGCAAGATCCCATCCACCTTCTTGGCGAACAAAATCGGAGATGCCCAGGGTGAAACACTAGGTCAGATAAATCCCTACCCCTGCAAGTCCTCTAGCTATACCCACAGCTCACGGATCTCGGTGGGAGCCAACTGATATGCTGGAGTAGATATTGGTGTCGTCCCGGGGTACAAGTCAATGTAGAAGTCCATATCTATACAAGGAGGTAGTTCTGGAACATCATAAGGGAAAACATCCGCGTACTGATCCACCACAATAGGAAAACTCGGACTCCGCACATCAACCGCTCTGAGGATGAGTCTAGCCAACTGATGTGTGATCGGCTACCCCCTCCTCCGCGTAAGTCTATCCTGCACTAAAGAGGATCCCTTCTCACTGGTAAAGGTGAACCTGGTCCCATCCGTGTAGATATACCGCACTTTGCACCTAATACAGTCAATCTAAGTATGAACTATGGTTAACCAGTCCATACCCAAGATGACGTTGTAAGGCCTCGACGCCGCTACCAGAAGACCCTAGCTGAAGCTCTCACATCCTAGAGTAATCTCACACTGCCGAAACTCGTGCGTAATCATAGAGTCTACTCCCGTAGGAGTCTCTAGCAGTAATGATCGAGCCAATGGCTCCGTCGGAATCTCTGAGCTCCGAACGAGGGAAGTGGAAATAAATGAATGACTCAAACTTGTGTCTATAAGTACTACAGCAAGGTTGGAGTATACATAGATAGTACCTCAAATCATCTCAGATGTGCCATGGTTTTAGGCCTCGACTGCCTGGTGATGACCCCGCCTCTGTCTTCCATCTCCCTGTGGTCGGGGTGGACCTCCTGGGGGTGGTGGTGGTGGTAGAGCCTCAACACGTCATCCACCACCCGCTGCTCGGCCAGCTCCTCTGCCACGTCTGAATACTCCCGGTGGACCACCATGATCAAACCTCTGCATTTTCATGGGAGTTACCTCTACTGTCTGCTGCTCATCTGCATGGCGGTTCGGGTCGTCACGAGCCAATTAACTCTAACCGCCACATGCATAGCATTGCCTGCTCCCCGTATATCTAGCTCTGTCTCTTGTGCCTCGAACAACTGAACCTGTCTCCTGGGGTCACCCACCTGATGGCCTGGTCTGCTGGGACCTCTGTGAAATTTGTCTACTGCCGGCTGTAGAAGACTCCTCTATGTGTCACCCTGTGGTGGGGCTCGCTGCTGGTGTCTGCTCAGAAAGAAAACTCTCCACTAGAAGGGCTCGCTCCAGCACCCCCGCCTACATCGAGATGCTAAGGGGAATCATCGAAGCCCCGATCTCATGACTGATTCCCTGGTCAAAGGACCCATCCATGAAGAATGGGTCCCGTACCATATCTATGGAGTAGCGCGAGAGGTCGGTACACCTCGCTGAGTACTATGCTACTATCATGTTGCCCTGCTGTATATTTAGTACCTCCTGAATCCTCACCGCACGAAGGGTGGCTAGAACAAAATCTGAGCGGAAGAGACTCTCGAAGTCTGTCCAGAGTAAAGATTACTTTTCATGCACCTAGAGCATCAGGATCCACCATCTTCCTACTTCTTCATGCAAGAGACTCGAGACAAGGATCACCATGAGTTCGGATGGCGTCCCTACCAATCTGAAAACTCTCACGACAGCCTCCAGCCAATCCTCGGCTGCCTGTGGGTCCATCTCTCCTCTGAACCTGGGAGGCCTCTGGAGCTGGAACTCGTTCAATACAATCAGGTGGCGTGCACTCTCTGCTGTAAGAGTTGCTTGTATCAGTAGCCCAGTGGGTATTGGTACTGTTTGTACCCCCGCTGTGATGGGGCCCTGCACCGAGGCCTCGTCGCTCGGTGGGCAACCATCTCATACGTAACTCAGAACCCTAGCTAGCTTCCTTCGTGGGGACATCCGGAAAAGAAACAGGTGCGCCATTGTTAAAACAACATACCTCATGAGTTGACACAAAGTAATCAAAATGCAAAATAAACACACATGCAATCAATGTTTTCGAGCACTAAGTCGGAGATCTGAAGTCAGAGTCCTAGTGTATGGATACATCAGCCGCCGCACCAACACCGGTTTCCCTAAACTGATAACCACACCCAAAACACTCATACCAATTTGTCATGACCCATCCTCGGGGCCCGTGCCGTGATGTCCCCAAGCCCGCCTTCCATAGGCCAGAGGTTGGCGACTAGCACAAAAGGCGTAATCCTGATAAACAGGGAAGGCATTGCCTTTTAAAGTGTAACAGACACACAGTCTGAACACAATAAGTAGAGGTACCAAGTACTAAACAAGAAGAGTTAGGGGGTGCTGGAAGGAAGTGGGCCAGTATACAAACCCAACTGAACAACAAGTACAAGTAAAAAGGGAAGAAAGCTCCTAAATCGTTCACCGGGGAATCCTACCTAAAGGGTAGGTATATTCCTCGCACAACTCTTCCCAGCGGTACATCCCATCTAGTCCAGCTCCGAGCAGCCTCCCGCCCGTCACCCTCATCCTCGATCACTGTCGTCCGTCGTCTGCACAGAACACAACAAGGTGCAGGTGAATCCCATACAGGGGTGAGTATAAAAATACTCAGTAGGGGACCATGAGACCCCCGAAGGTCTCCTAGAATCCAAAAAGGATAAACCACAGTAGAAAGATACAATCACAAAGTATCAACCAACCCTATTTAGGTATATTCCCATATATATACCTAAGTTATCAATCACGGTTTGGATCCAACTATCAAGCGCAAGAACCACCCATACCACAAAGGAAGTAAAGTCAAGACTCAGCTCACACATGCATGCCACATTAGTAGAGAGATATATATGATCAGATGTAGCCACTGGATCATCTAAGCTGTCAGACCCACACAGGATACAGGACCAGCTAAGTTGTCGGACCCACAGAGGATACAGGACCAACTATATCATCTAAGCTATCAGACCCACACATGATACATGACTAGCTATTCTAGAGTAATAGAGATGATCAGATATAGTCATTGACTCATCTAAGCTGTCATACCCACATAGGATACATGACCAACTAAGATGTTGGACCCACACATGATACATGACCAGCTACTCTAGAGTAATATCGATGATCAGTTGTAGTTATTGATTCATCTAAGATGTTGGACCCACACATGATACATGACCAACTATTCTATTGGACCCACATAGGATAAAATAACAGAAGTCAGAACTGTCGGACCCATGGAGGATCACGGTATAGTAGTCATCACAGTCGCAGCTAGTGCTAGGGTTCTCGCACACAGCACGCTAGATTCCAGGAGGGTCTGCTCCTCAAGCCATGTTTCGATACATCAACTTCCATGATGTCTTGATTTGATGTATCTCGTAGTTCTGTCTCATCATAAGGAACTCAAAGTGTCAGATGGCGCGTCAATCGGACGCCCGGTCTGAGAGTTATTAGAAATTATGTTTCAGGGGCCCGGTTGAATTTACGCTCGATCCAAACCTGGCCACTTTCCAAAATTTTCCAAACTCACATAGAGTATTTAAAAAGGACCTCCTCATTGGGAGGGTCCTAGTGCCGCAGACGACGGATCAATCAGACGTGCGGTCTATGAGATATTCACATTTATGCGAAGACGGGCCCTACTCGTTAAGCCATGTGGGATAGCGGGTCGGCCCGACCCAGCTCGGTGGGTCTGAACCGGCTGGGGGTCAGCCCGGTCTGGTGAGGCGCGACCCACACACGGACCCAGCCCATGCTGCGAGCCGGTCTGGTTCACCCAGCGGAGCCAAGCGGCGCCACCTCCTCCTCTGCCCAGTCGGCCATAGCCGGCCGGTTCGGTTCGACGCACGCGGCCCACATTGTAGGCCCCAGTCCTCCCCATGCAGCGCCTGCGGGCACCGCGGTTCTCCAGCCTGACCAACAGTTGGCCACCCAGTTCCCCCAGCTGAGCGGCCTGTGACTGCGGTCTGCATCCTCCTCCGCGCGGCGCCTGTAGGCGCCACGTTTCTCCAGCCCGATCGGCAGGCGGCTGACCGGTTCTTCCAGCCATGTGGCCCACAGTTGTGTGCCACGGTCTCCCTCCACACATCACCTTCATGCACCACGGATCCTACACACGGACCATCCAGATCGTCCGGCCAGTTGTCCCATGGTCCGGGTGGCCCAGGCAGCCACCAGTCTACCTCCACGCGGTCGGCGCGTGGCCGCCACTGCCGCTGCCGCCTCTGGTAGCCGATGCCGCCGCCTCCGGTTGTCGCCGCTGCCGTCTCTCCCATATTTTAGTTCTTCTCTGGTGTGGTGTGACGACACGACTCCCTTTCATCTTTGCCTTTGACTTCAATCAACAAAAACCAACAGAGGGGCATTGAGACGTGTTGTTTCGGCCCACACCCTCCGCATTAGGAGATAACAAGCAGCCATCATCGATCCCAAAAAAACAATGAGGAACAAGGTTACAATTTATACATTAAAATAATCAAAACCCCCTACCTCATATTTATCGTTGTACATTAACTAGTTGAGGAAGACATACATCGCAGTAGACGGACATCATTCCATCAACGTCGAAGGAGATAGAGCTCGGTGAATTCGAGTTGAGTCGAGTCGACACCGTCGGTGTACTCTGAAGATGGCGATGCTTCCCTTTTTTGCTCCAGGAGATGGAGGAAGAACATGATTCTCATTGTTCTATGGAGATGAGAGGCATTCTTCATTGGAATAGAATGATGTTTTCCAAGAGTTCTCCAACGAATGTTAAGCCAAAATAATAGAGATTGTTCTCTATTATTTTTATAGCACAACAACTCAAGAGTTGTATTTCATTAATTGTGACAACACATTAGATTAATTGTGAAGGGATGGATTCAAAATTAAAATAATGGAGGTGGAGAGTTTCAACATTAAATTGGGAGAGTTAGAAGTTTAAGAGACTCTCCACAATTAAATGTGAGTTACATGGGGGTTCAAGGGGAGTTGAGGAGTTTGATGCTCGTTTGGGCCCCACAACATAATATCCTACCATGGGAGGTTATGTGGGGTTGGGCCCCACCTCCATCTTCTCCTTGGAGGATTAAACCACCACTTAAATAAAATTATGTCACACATAATTTTTATTTAATTTATTAAGAATCCCCAAAAAAATTAACTACCATCCTCGATAAAACGCAACTACGGTAAAGGTATCCTTAAGTGAATACCGGCGTTGCGAGTTCAACGGTGCCCTCAGATTTCAATTCCGAGCATCAGTTCAAAAGATATAAAAACCCACATGTACCTTTACTGAACATACCCAAACAAAACTTCAGAAATTGATTCCGGGCACACCGGGCCTTGAAATCAAGCACCGTTAGAAACTGCAGACTCATAAAATTACCATGTATTTAAGAAAAAAAATTCCACAAGATTTATGGGTATTTACAAGCAGGTTCCATAATACCAGACTAGAATGAGGAGTGAACCCAGTTCAATGAGTCATGACAAGAATTGAGAGTGAACCATATTTGTTAATACATGAATGGAAGGGGAAGTGAAACTAGTTTAGTAAGGGAATTTATCCACCATGATAGTCTTTGGAGTGAACCTTTTCTACTATGATGGTTAGTGAAGTGAACACATTCCACTATGATAATCTTGGAAAAGATCCTTAACTACTAAGGAATTGGTTTTACAAGAATATATGTGTGCCAGAATTCCATGTATTATGATAATTTTATTATCTCATAGATTATTTTCATTTATATTTTAGGTATTTTAAACTTCTGTGATTTATTCCATGACTCGAGGCTCTGATCTTTGATATGTAGAGTATAATTTTCATATATTATTTTCTTGTTATTATTTCCATATTTTAATGTTATTATTGATATCTACATTGTTTACTCTTAATGGGCATATGAGTTAACCTTTTTCTTATGATTATTTTCCCTAGGATATTAATAATGGTATCAAGTATTATATGTCAAAATGGGTACTAGTTATAAAGGAATAAGAGGGATATGATGTAAATGTTTTAAGAACCAATTGTTAAAGTTTATAATTTTAAAAATACAATAAACCCATAAGGTTATGGAATGGATTTTTTTATTTAATGAATATTAAGTTATTTTGATGTAATATATATGCATCAAAATATTGGGTCATTATAAGATTATTCTATAAATCCTTGATCGAATGGATCACCTTATTTAATTGTACCTTCTTTCTATGATCCAAATTTTGAATTGGATTTTCCACATAAGGGAGATTCTCCTTTTAATGTCCCACTTAATGGATCAAAAATTGAGTTTTATCTAGAATATAATTTCTTATAAAATAAATATTAAGCACATAATTTATATGAGATAAAATCAAATTCAAAACTAATATAAAATAAAATGATCCTACATTTTCCAAAATTTAATAACAACCAATAATCCATGGACTTAACTTGCCTTTTCTTAAAAAATTCAGAACACTTTTCCATTGATTTACTTTACGAAAAATATTATCACCTATATAAAACTATAGATCATTACTACCATGATATGTATAACTCTTATACATAATATGAGATATTCTAATGTGATACAAAATCATCTTTACTTTCTTAACTTACTTTATCACAACATGATCGACTTCAACACCACTTTAAAATTAATGCCTTGTAATGCTCCATCAATATACCAGAGTAAAAACTATTATTATTATAAAATTCCTCCAATGATTGATGTTGATCCAAAAATTCATAATAATAATAAAAATAAAATACCAATGAATTTCTTCCAATATCTGAATTGTTTGTTCTTTTATTCAATCAAATTGTGGACGGAATGTTGTACTGAAATTTAATTCAGGACTGGTTTACTTTGGAATACCTTTTCAATACTTTGAGGTAAATTTTGGACAAATATAATATACAAAATAGAGTGGGGGTAAATTTAATATAATTATCTATTTAAGATAAATTCTATCAATTTAGTCAAATGATATAGTTTCTTGAATAGAGAGAAAATGAAAATATTTAGTCAAACGATCAATAATAACCAAAATTTTAATATTACCCTTATATATGTCTTATAATCCTACAGTGAAACCCATTTAAATATTCTCCCACTTTCGTTAATGCATTGGAAAAAGGATGATTCATCACCTTTGGTATTTTTTGTAGAGACCCAAAGCTTGATGTACATAGACAATACATTATTTTTTTTGGAATAATTAATACATAAAAAAAACCAAAACTCAAGGATCATAATAGTATAGTGCCTTTGGAAACTCGAAATATAATATTCTAATCTTGGTGAAAGATCTTCAACAACTCCCATAAAGATCTTCCCCTTTTGTTTTCTTACCTAAAACCTTTCTTTATATCCCGGGGAAAAGAAAACATATAAAGGGTGAGCTCAAATGCTGAATAAGGGTAAGCATGGATAAAATAAAACAAATATTATAAATTTGAACATAAAAACATGAACATAATGTTTAAACATCAAAATATTGGGCAATGACATAAAACATGGAAGTACGTAAGACATAGATCATAAAGAAACATTAATCATGATAAAATATCATGGGAATAAAACATGTGATTGTGGAAACCATTAAGCACATGATATGATTTCCATAGTAGCCTAGGCATTGCTGCCATAACCATCTTAGTGGACAAAGTCCCTTTCTGAATCGAGTTTACTCCCCGTTTCATTCCTGTAACACTGAACCGGATTAACTTACCATTCCATCCATGTCTATCTCATGAGATATAAATCTTTACCCAATGAATTGGAGGGAGATATAGGTCCCACCCATCTCATAATGATATCATTCTTATGTTTTCCACAACATAAACATAAATCATTCATCATAACCCAAAGAATAAAATGGGTTTCATAAACATCATCCCATCATAACATAATCCATATAAAACAAATGGATATCATTTCATCACAAGAAAAGTGAAACCATGTATATCATAGAGACATTATACTTGAAACATATACATATGAAATAATGTCATCTTAGATGGAAAATTGTTTTGATAAAACACTTGAAATGAATTTTTGAGGAAAATATCCTTTCTTCCTTAAAATCATTTTCTTCTCACAAAATGTCATGCAATTTTAAAAGATATTTTTTTTGTTGAAAATAGTTATAAAATATTTTGGAGGAAGCTTCATGAAAATAAGGCTTTATAAAACCGTAAAAATCCTTTCATGCCATATAAGTTTAAAAAACATTCTTCTCGTACTTTTGCCGGAAAAGTCAAAAAAGTACCTCATATGGTAAACAAAAGAAAGATTCCTTCCATACGATGTAGTAAAAGTAAAAAGGGTAAAAATAAATTTAAACATAAATGGAAGAAAAGTAAACATTTTATGAAAACATTTTGAGAACATATGGACATGGATAATAAACATAACCCCAGTAAATACTTATGAATAAACATTCTCGGATAAGAATGAGATTGGAATAATTATCCCTTACCTTAGGTCTGATAAGCTTTGTACGTATCCGAACCTCTTGTGTAATGATTTAAATAATTTCATTGACTTATTACAGAATCATATTCATTTTTATGATATCATATATGGTTCACTTATGACTTTATATTACCCGTTCTTTTGTAAGTTCCATGTTAAAGCAGCATTTTGGGTAAAGTCGTTTTATTTATCGTACATGTTTGGACTTGTTGTTCTTGATATTATTACTTATATCCCGATTTACTTAATTACAGAATTTAAAAAATGCTTTATATGTAACATATATTCATCATATATATATATATATATATATGATAGATCGATAAATGGAATGAAATACATCGTTCATGGAGATGGTAGGTCGTACGTACGCATGAACGCTGTTTTCGTTTCCTTATTGAATTCAATGGAATTAAGTAGATGACATACATATATATATACATAAATATAGTATCATTATCATGTCATATATTTCATGATTACTTATTATACATACTTTATAATCATTCATGGATGGTTATAATGGAGAATTAATCTCATCGTGTCATGGAGACGGTAGTCCGTACGTACGCACGAGAGATGATATCATTCCCATGATCGTGGAATTGTATTGAAGTATATGTATAATATTTCAGAATCAATATAACTTTACAATAATCATATATAGTTATTTATTTACACCATTATTCCCATCCAAGTAAGGTTTTGGTCGAAAACAGATTACACCACTCCGTGGAGACGGTATTTCGTACAAACACACGCGCGGTGATTTCGTTTTCCGTAGGATGGATATATGGTGAAATAGGGTTGTTTCATACTTATAATAACAAATCATTATATTATTGATACTGATGTTATTACTTCATAATGAAACAACTAAATAAAAATAAGTAGAAGAAGAAATAAAGTTGAAAGAATCGGTAACAGACATTACCTCTTCTTTGAAGCGCCTCTTCTCAACCTCCTCTTAGGGCACTAAAGATGGTCTTTGAAAAAGACCAGGACCTCTAGGAAGTTTCTAGGGAAGTTGAGAAGAGAAATTTGTATGTTTTGGCCGAACATGAAGGCTCAAAGTGGTGTGAGGAAGAGAGGGAGGATGTGCCCTTTTATAAGGGAGGAGAGGGGCACCTTAGGAAAACTTAAAATAATTTTTTATTAAAAAGTCATATTCGGTTTTTAATAGCTCAAAATTGATTTATTTTAAATCTAAGGTGGGTATGGGTCGAAATAATCTCATAAAATAGAATTTAGACAAGTTTAGGTTTCTATTTTTACCTTATCATTTAGATTTAACTTTAAGTTAAATAATTTTACTTTTACCGTGTCTTCTTTTTTTCTTATACTATAAGGTTAATAAACTTACTATAATAAGAAAAAAGAACCCCAAGTTGTTTATTATTAATATATATAACCTTATCTAAGTCATTTGGCCGAAACTTCAATTTTTAGGAATAAAATTACAATTAATAATATAATATTTGTTTTAAAAACTATTTTATGTCAATTTTGACACTATTTGGTAATTGATTTTTGTGAAAACCATAACAGAATTATTACTTCGAAAAAAGTTAATTAAATCTATAATAACATGTTATATTAACCTATAAAATTAATTGAATTCATAAAAAGTCTCAAATTACATTTATTTGGGTATTTATAACATCAATTATGTCAATATTTCATTAATGAGATAATTACTGCATTATCATTGTGTCATAAATAAATTAAATTATTTAATGTATAAAAAATATAAATAAAATACCATTATGTAGGAAATCGTTTTAGATTTATAATGAATATTTATAGTCGAATTTATCTTATGTATAACCCTATATTAAAAATGTTTTAGTTATTGATATTTGATTTTAACTATTTTAACTATTTTTTAAATAAAATAATATTAAATGTCCTAATCTAATCCAAGTGGGCCTAAATGGTCATATTTTATTCCTGAGGTGGGTTTTGGTCGAATTAAACTTATCCAATAGAATTAGGACATGTGTTAGGGTAATAATAATATCAATTTGTACCCTTAATTACCCTTTTTACTTTTAACTGTGGTAAAAAAAGTAAAAAGTTACTATTCACCAAAAAATATTTTCATCTCATTGAACCACATTTTATCCCTTGATATTAACCGTGTCTCTCAGATTTTCGAAATTCCACTCACAGAAGTGGAAAAATTGAGTTTTATGTAAATTTTCAAATTCTCCTAGGAGGTGGGTAAAAGACTGTGAAAAGTTCATTAAAATTTTTATATATATAAAATTATTATAAAATGACTCCAATGAATTACATTGAACTTATATAGGTGTTATGTATCAATTTTGAAATAAAATAAATTTAAATAAAATAAATAATTAACTAAACAAAAAGTCAGTTTTTAAATAGTAACCCAATGTTTTCACTATTAATCAAAAATTGAATGTTTTCAGAAAAATACCAAAATTTCACCCTAGGCTAATCTCGATACTCTGAATCCAAAAATGAAGTCCATTTTGAAAGATAAAATTTACAAAATTTCAAAAAGCGGGTATTACTATTCATAACGGCTAGTTTTAATAATATTTTAATAGCATATCGTTGTTTAGTGAAACTCAATATTGTGTACAACACACGCTATTGTAGAAGGTCATGATTGCATGTAATGCAAGCCAAGTCAGGGATGCATATAGTGCAAGCTCGTTTTTGTGTAGTGTACAACACAAGACATCAATAAAATTAAAAAGAATATTTTTCATAAAATCTCGAGGTGTTACATTCTACCCCCCTTAAAATGAATTTCGCCCTCGAAATTCTCCGGGGTTATAAATGGTTTACTACTCGAAAGTTTTTTTAATAGAAACTCACATCGTAAAAAGGAATACCAAAACCAATATTTAAAAACAAATGTATGAAACATAACGGTCACCCAAATTAACTAATCACTGGATTTCCACATTGGATAACATAGGTGAAAATATGGAAATGGAAGAGAAATCTAACATTCAAGTTCTGATGGAGAGTGGTAGAGAACAGGGCTATGAAAAATCCAACAGTCACAAAGCCATAAAATTGTTATGATCTAAGGTACCATCTGATTCATTAGATATAATAGCATTAGGAAAACATTTTTGGTTTTCAATATCATTTCCCTAAAGTTGAAAATTTTGAATATAAGAAATACTTACTTGATTTTGGTAAAATCTCACTGTTGTTTGTGCCTTGAACAATTTCCACTTCATCTCTTAAAGAAATGAAGTTGAATTTGTCTTCCATGAAGTGTTAGCATATCATGCGATAGAATGATGGGTCATTCTATCTGTCTCAAACAAAAGGTTAGCAATAGTTATCATATATACATAAGTCTATCTATAGTGAGATTAATCGTATATGATTCCAAAAATGGACTTATACTTCATCTATCATACCGCTTAATAAAATAGAACTAGTTTCTACTAACCAGGGACTTCCTGTAGGCCAGTGGTAGGAGATAAAGTCCTATCGCACTTCGGTTGTGGGTTCGATTCCCACAGCCTTGTCCGACACGACAGTTTGTCGCTCGTCCTATGGGTTGTCCTTTTTCTAAAACTACACTATTATAACATTCCAAAAATAGTATCAAAAAAATTTCTAGACATAAACAATTCTATTTGATTTCCAACTTAATCCATTCCAACCTTTAAGCTTATCAAAAATACTTATGTCCAATATTATTGTATAAAGAAAACAATTACTAGAAATGTTATCAACAAAGCATGTGAATACCATCATTTATCCCCGATATATGTTGTTGATCACATTCCAATCATGTGAATACCTTAATCATGTATTCTCTTGAAAAATGAATACCCATTTAACCTTAGTGAAAACATGAATGCTGTCAAAAGTTAACTCTTTACACATACCAAAATCACAAAATTTATATATACTCAAACTGTGATATCACTTTTTCCTTATTTTAGTCATGAGCTCATGATTACTATCATATTATTTTCTCCTTATCCCATCATTATGCGCATTTCATCTGCTTTCCAAAAATATTTCAATCACTTTTTCATGGTTACGAGTACCATATAATTATTGAAAACCAATACATAGATATTCCACAATTCCACAATACCATAAATGAGATTCCATGATTCTATTTTGAAATCCCATTACATAAACACTTAATCATTCCACCACATCATTGTCATATTCAACATCGCCAATAGTGATCGCATGTGACTTCCCTTTGTCCATTTCTTTAATTGGCTGCTCATTTCTATCATCATTAACCCTTGTATTAGGGAATTGATTAGCATAATGCCCCATTTTATTTCACTTGAAGAATTGAAGTGTTGGTGGTGCGTTCTCTGTAGTATTTTGTTTATTCACATCATTAGCAACCCTTTTTCCATTACTTCGACACTCAGCTGCTTGATGGCCTTGTTTTCCACACTTAAAACATTTTCTAGTCCCTTTAAGACAATCTCCACCATGCCTCTTTCCACACTTTGAGAATAAAGAAACATTAATATTCTTTTCACCATTGTTATGCGATTTCTCCTTGAACTCCATCTTTCATTTCTTGTCCAAACCATGAGATGGATATGTAACACCAAATTCCATTTCTACCTTGATAGCATAACGCACAATTTCTTCATAGCTACTGAAGTCTCAAATAGATAATCCCCTTCTAAGACTTGGTTTTAAGCCATTAAAGAATTGATCAACTTTACTTTTAGGGAGGATGATAAAGCCAAATGCATACCCTGCAAGCCTTGTAAAATTCGCTTCGTATATACCAACAGATTCATCATCCTTTTGCTTTAGTTCAAGAAAATCCTTCTCCATCTTTGTTTGAAGAATATGAGGGAAGTACTTATTGAAAAATAAGTTCTTGAACTCATCACATTCCATAGACTCAATTTCATATCTTGGCCTTGTATTCTTGATAATATTCCACCATTGATCAGCTTCACCTTCCAAACGATATACTGCTAAGATGACTTTATCATGTTCAGAACATTGAAGAACTGAAAATATCTTTTCAGTGGTACTGATCCATTGTTCAGCAACAAGTGGATCAGAAGACCCACTGAAAGAAGGTGGATGTTTCCTCATGAAGGACTCAATAGAATATTATTCCCTTCACTGCTCATTTGGAAGTCCATAATTATTCATAACTTTTGTAAGTATAGCAATGATATTTTTCACTCCATCTCCCATAACATTGGTTTGTTCAGGAGGACAATCATTGAATTTCCATTACATTTATCAACATGGTTCCATTGGGTTACATCCATCGTCTAAAACCCAAAAAGAATAGTGTGAGAGGCAAAAATCCTGATAGGTAAAACAACTTAATAAAGGGGGAGTACATTCAATATCTAACATCTTAGGTTTAATTCTAATATCTTTACCATAATTCTAGCACTATAACCAATACTTATACTTAACCTTAGGGACATCCCTAGACATACCTTAGAAATATCTCTTGGGATCTCACTAAGGTTTTCGCATCCTAGTTTCCAAAGGTTAACTAAACCTTTCCTCTGATACCAACTGTAGAGACCCAAAGCTTGAAAAACATGGACAATACATTAATTTTGTGGAATAATTAATACATAACAAAAACCAAAACTCAAGGATCGTAATATTTTAGTGTCTTTGGAAACTTGGAATATAGTCTCCTAATCTTGGTGAAAGATCTTCAACAACTCCCATAAAGATCTTCCCCTTTTGTTTTCTTAACTAAAACCTTTCTTTATATCCTGGGGAAAAGAAAACATATAAAGGGTGAGATTAAATTCTCAGTAAGGGTAAGCATGGATAAAATAAAACAAATCATATACATTTTAACTTAAAAACATGAACATAATATTTAAACCTCAAATTCTTGGGTAATGACATAAAACATGGAAGTACATAAAGCATAGATCATAAAGAAACATTAATCATGATAAAATAGCATGGGAATAAAACATGTGATTGTGGAAACCATTAAGCACATGATATGATTTCTATAGTATCCTAGGCATTGCCGCCATGACCATCTTAGTGGACAATGTCTCTTTTTGAATCGAGTTCACTCCTCATTTCAGTCCTGTAACACTGAACCGGATTAACTTATCATTCCAGCCATGTCTATATCATGAGATATAAATCTTTACCCAATGCATTAGAGGGAGATATAGGTCCCACCCATCTCATAATTAAATCATTATTATTGGTGCCACACCATAAACATAAATCATTCATCATAACCCAAAGAATAAAATGAGTTTCAAAAACATCATCCCGTCATAACATAATCCAAATAAAACAAATAGATATCATTTCACCATATGAAAAGTGAAACCATGTAAATCATAGAGAAATTATACATGAAACATATACATATGAAATAATTTCGTCTTAGATGGAAAATGGTTTTGATAAAACACTTGAAATGATTTTTTGAGAAAAATATCCTTTCTTCTTCAAAATCATTTTCGTCTCAAAAAATGTCATGCAATTTTAGAAGAAAAGTATTTGTTGAAAATATTCAGAAAATATTTTGGATGAAGCTTCATGAAAATAAGGATTTATAAAACTATAGAAATCCTTTCAGGCCATATAAGTTAAAAAACATTATTCTCGTACTTTTACCGGAAAAATCAAAAAAGTACCTCATATGGTTAACAAAAGAAAGTTTCCAACCAGATGATGTGGTAAAAGTAAAAAGGGTAGAAATGAATTTAAAAATACATGGAAGAAAAGTAAACATTTTATGAAAACATTTTGAGAACATATGTAAGTGGATAATAAACATAACCCCAGTAAATACTTACGAATAAACAATCTCGGATAAGTATGATATTGGAATAATTATCGCTTACCTTAGGTCCGATATGATTCGTACATATATGAAACTCCTATATAATGATTTAAATAATTTCATTGACTTATTAAAGAATCATATTAATTGTTATGATATCATATATGGTTCACTTATGACTTTATATTACCCGTTCTTTTGTAAGTTCCATGTTAAAGAAGCGTTTTTTGTAAAATCGTTTTATTTATCGTTCATGTTTGGACTTGTTGTTCTTGCTATTATTACTTATATCCCGATTTACTTAATTACAGAATGTAAAAAATGATTTATATGTAATATATATTCAGCATATATATATATATATGATAGATCGATAAATGGAATGAAATACACCGTTCATGGAGACGGTAGGCCGTACATACATATGAACGCTGTTTTCGTTTCCTTATTGAATTGAATGGAATTAAGTAGATGAAATACATATATATATATATACATAAATCGAGTATCATTATTATGTCATATATTTCATGATTACTTATTATATATACTTTATAATCATTCATGAATGGTGATCATAGAGAATTAATCTCATCGCGTCGTGGAGACGGTAGTCCGTACATTCGCACAAGCGATGATATCATTCCCATGATCATGGAATTGTCTTGAAGTGTATGTATAATATTTCAGAATCCATATCACTTTACAATAATAATATATAGTTATTTATTTACACCATTATACCCATCCAAGTAAGGTGGTGGTCGAAAACAGATTACACCACGGCGTGGAGACGGTATTCCGTACGTACGCACGCGCGGTGATTTCATTTTCCGTAGGATGGATAGATGGTTAAATAGGGTTGTTTCATACATATAATAACAGATCAGTATATGAGTGATACTTATGTTATTACTTTATAATGAAAAAACTAATGAAAAATAAGTAGAAGAAGAAATCAAGTTGAAAGAATCGGTAACAGACATTACCCCTTCTTTGAAGTGCCACTTCTTAACCTCCTCTTAGGGAACTAAAGATGGTATTTGAAAAATAACAGGACCTATAGGATGTTTCTAGGGAAGTGGATAAGAGACATTGGTAGGGGTTGGCCGAGCTTGAAGGCCCAAAGTGGTGTGCGGAAGATAGGTAGGAGGTGCCCTTTTATAAGGGAGGAGAGGGGCACCTTAGGAAAAATTAAAATATTATTTTATTATAAAGTCATATTTAGTTTTTAATAGCTCAAAATTGATTTATTTCGAAGCTAAGGTGGGTATGGGTCGAAATCCTCTCATCAAATTGAATTTAGATAACTTTAGATTTCTATTATAACCTTATCATTTAGATTTAACTTTAATTTAGATAATTTTACTTTTACCGTGTCTTCTTTTTTTCTTACACTATAAGGTTAATAAACTTACTATAACAAGACAAACGAACTCAAGTTGTTTATTATTAATATATATAACCTTATATAAGTAATTTTTCCAAACCTTATATTTTGAGGAACAAAATAACAATTAATAATATAATATTTTCTTTAAAAACTATTTTATCTCAATTTTGACACTATTTAGTAATTGATTTTTGTGAAAATCATAACAGAAATATTACTTCCAATAAAGATAATTAAATCAATATTAACACGTCATATTAACCTAGAAAATTAGTATAATTCATAAAAAGTCTCAAATTGCATTTATTTGGGTATTTATAACATCAATTATTTCAATATTTCATTAATAAGATAATTACTGCATCATCATTGTGTGATAAATAAATTAAATTATTTAATGTCAAAAAATTGTAAATAAAATACCATTATGTAGGAAATATTTTTAGCTTTCTAATTAATATTTATATTCTAATTTATCTTATGTATAACCCTATATTAAGAATATTTTAGTTATTAAACTTTGATTTTAACTATTTTAACTATTCATTAAATAAAATAATATTAAATGTCCTAATCTAATCCAAGTGGGCCTAAATGGTCATATTTTATTCCTAAGGTTGTTTTTGGTCGAATGAAACTTATAAAATAGAATTAGGACATGTTTTAGGGTAATAATAATACCAGTTTCACCATTAATCACCCTATTTACTTTTAACCGTGGTAAAAAAAAGTAAAAAAGTTACTATTCACCAAAATTTATTTTCATCGCATTGAACCACATTTTAGTCCTTGATATTAACCATGTCTTTCAGATTTTCTAAATTCCACTCACAGAAGCGGTAAAATTGAGTTTTATGTAAATTTTCAAATTCTCCTAGGAGGTGGGTAAAAGACGGTGAAAAGTTCAATAAAATTTATATATATATAAAATTTTTATAAAATGACTCCAATGAATTAAATTGAACTTATATAGATGTAATTTATCAATTTTGACCTAAAATAAATTTAAATAAAATAAACAATTAATTAAATAAAAAGTTTGTTTTTAAATAGTAACCTAGTGTTTTCACTATTCGTCAAAAATTGAAAGTTTTCAGAAAAATACCAAAATTTCACCCTAGGCTAATTTTGATACTCCTAATCCAAAAATGAAGTCCATTTTGAAAGATAAAATTTAAAAAATTTCAAAATGTGGGTATTACTATTCATAACAGCTAGTTTTAATAATATTTTAATAGCATATCGTTGTTTAGTGAAACTCGATATTGTGTACAACGCACGCTATCATGGAAGGTCGTGATTGCGTGTAATGCAAGCCAAGTCAGGGATACGTGTAGTGAAAGCTCCTTTTGGTGTAGCGTACAATACAAGACATCAATAAAATTAAATAGAATATTTTTCATAAAATCTCAGGGTGTTACATTTTTCACTCATCTTAAACTTTTTGAAATGTCAAAATTTCATTTAAATTCAGCAATATATGCCTTCATATCTTCTCACCAATAATATTTTTAAATATATCTATATATCGTGATACTGCCATGATGATTTGAAAACATAGTTCTATGAGCTTCTCCAAACAATTCCTTCTTCCACTATGAATCACTTGGTATACAAAACCTATTTCAAAATCTATCAATACATTCTTTATAAACATTAATATCTAGAAACATATATTTATGCATGATTCTACTCTTTCTTTGAAACCAATATCTTCATTCTGGTCATCCTCAATTTTTTTATGAAAAACATGAATGTAATAAGATCTAACCCAAAATATAATAATATTCTACATACACAATTTCAAGACCAAATTTCATTAAATCATTAACTAACGAATCATAATCTGGTCTTAGAATAGTTAACATAGAATTATCTTTTTGACTCAAGGCATTAACTACCCTTTTTCATTACATAGATGATAGTGAATTAGGAAATAATAATCATAGGTCAATTCTAATCATCTTCTCTGCCTCATGATCAACTCTTTTTGAGTGAATATATACGTTATTATTTTATGGGCAATATATATATCATATTTCTCACATTATATATTATTCCCTATAAATTTTAAAGAAAAAAAATATTACATCTAGATAAAGTTCATGTGTAAGATAATACTTATCATGTGGTTTAAATTGATGCGATGAAAACATGATAACTTGATTATTCATCATCAAGACATGACTACGTCCCTTCAAACAAGATTCCTTTAAAATTATAAATTTTTCATTTCATATTGGAAATGATAATACTATTGTATTAAGAAATATTATTTCCCATTCCTAAAATTATTCATCACACTGCTTTATCTAGAAGACTTTAACTCCTTTTATCAGTTTGTATAGATAATAGAGTAGATAATTGAGTAATGTTCACAATAAATTGTCAGAGGTAATCTAAAAATATTAGAAAACATTGAACCATAATGACATTTTAGTCCTCATCCACTCTTCCACCACTTTATTTTTAGTTGTATTAATAGTTATTCCATATTTAGAAAAAATATTCCCAATAAAATAAATATGATGTATCCAAAACTAAAATTTACTCAAATTTACATAAAAACCTATTTTCATTTAAATTGTTTAAAAAATCCATAGGGTTTTCTCATATTCCTTATAAAATTTAGAATAAAACAAAATTTCAAAATTAAAATCCACAAAAAATTTATTCAAATTCTCATAAAAAAATTATCATTAGATATATCAACATAATGGGTTATTTTGTTTACCTAAATAGAATAACCATAAACTCATAATGACCATACTTAGTTTTAAATTTCACCCTAATAACTTCCTCATCATTCACCTTCATCATGTGATAACTAGACCTGATATCAACCCTGGAAAAATATTTTTCACCCTAGAGAGGATCAAAAAGATCATCAATATGAGGAAATAGATACATGTTTTTAATTGTGATGTTATTGATTGATATATAATAAATACATAGTAACATGGAACCATAATTAAAAAATATAATATAAGCACCCCAAGGAAGATTCCTTGGGAAGATTAAACCCTTATTTAGAAGATCATTATTACAGTGATGAAATTAAAAATTTTCATCATAATAACTTAAATAGAAATATATATACTGTTTCTTCATGCTTATCCTTTTCTACAGAATCAATAATGATTTACATTAAACTTTATAAATATTTTAGGCAAGAAAAATATATTCGAATTCTACTCAATAGTTCTTCTAGAAAATCTTTCCCCAGTTTGGTGTAAGAAATATAACACACATGATAAGTGTTATATTTAATTGAATTAACACAAATATCAATTAGAAAACTATAACCTAACCTCATTCTTCAGGTTCTATAATATTTTTTCATATTCAATGATTCAAGCACACAATGTTTTTCTAGTTTCCTAGGTGTAATATTCACATTCATTATTTCTTTCCTCTAAAAAAACTCTAGAACTCTCTTCTTATATACTCACATTTACTATTATATATTAATCACTTTAGATTCATTTAGGACTATTTATCTATTAATAATCTCTATCTAATAAACATTATAAAATCCTTGGATTTATTTATAGGTAATGTCACCCACACATTAAATTTTATATCATTGATGAATGTAACATAATATAATTACCTTGCATGGGAAAAAATATTAGATGACCCCCAGAAATGTATGTGAACAAGTTCTAGATTTTGGGTCTTAGGTGTCCTTTTGTTTGAAAAAAATGATAAATTTTTCTATTTACCATGTATAAAACTCTCACATGTTTAATAATATATGTGAAAAAATGATAAATATTCCTTTAGTTATCAAGACACATATAATCTTCTTAGTTATGTTCCCAAGGTAGAAATAAAAAATATCCCCACATATAAAAAACTGATTTTCAAAGATCCATTACTACATTTGACTTTCCCATGTGATATATTACCCTATATTCACACAATTATCCGCCACCAATGATCCCCATGAGATCTTACATTCCTCACTCACAAAATTTATAATAAAATCATATTTATCAAGATGGAATGCTAAGATTATGTTCTTAAATAAACCAAATATAGGACAAACTCATTAAAATTATAGTGATAATCTATTTGATATGTAGTCTTTCACATAACCCTTTACCTTGATCTCAAGAGAATCATCATCCACATGATGAAAATTTCTCAAAAAACTAGAAAAATAGGTTTTCATGCTTTCTCTATTGAATATATATGATGATGAATATCAAGAATCAATAATCCATGATTCGAAAAGAATGTTTACATAAAAAATATTTTATCTTAAACTATGATATTAATGGAACTATTTAATGAAACCCATATAAAATCATATTTTAATTCCTTGTAATACTTTTTCATGTTTCCTTCTTCCCAAAATTATAGTATATCGGTCTGGGATCAATTAATTTTACATAGCTTCCTTCCCTCTTCTCTACACTGCTCCTCTAACGTTTATATTTATTTGAAACTTCTCTACCTTCTATATTCAACATAGTTATATTATGTTCCTGGAAGTCCTTCTTTCTGATCAACTAATTTAGAATAAGAATATTAATGTACTCAAACTCTTGTTTAGTATTACCACTAGAGTTACATACAATACAAAATATTGTATCCCATTATTTTAGAATCAATTAATGCTGAATCAGATCCCATACAGTTCCTTATAACATTACCCCTACATATATGAATAGACGATAAATCATGTAGAAGTTATTTTCATGACTAGGAATAGGCTTTAATTCCTCCATATTCAGGGTAACAATTCCCCAAATCAAAACCCTTTTCTCAGTGATAATATAATTTCATAATTATCAACTATGGTTTCTATAAAATCTTCAATGATATTATCCTCCAAAATATTTAAGGAAACATTTCATAAAAACATAAAACAAACTAATCTCAATGAAATTATATCATGTCTTTCCCATTAAAATTTCTCCATTACGTCTAGTTTGGTCCCTATCAATAGAAGCAGTATCTCTCTAGAATAAATAGTCTTCCAAATTTATCCTCCAGAATCTGAAATCCAGCTCACTAAATTTTTTAACATGAACCTTTACTTCTTCAAATTATAATACATCTAAAAAAACTCAAGAATTATTAGAAATAATTGGAAAAAATTGGGGTTCTAAGAAGAAACTATTCTCAAAACCAGATTCTTCTAAACCTATAAAAATTATCTTTGATTTAAATTATTATACCTAAAATACTAAAATCTAGACTATTAATTTTAGTGCATCCCATGTGTAACAAATTTAGGAGATTTTAAAAAATATAGTGATTCCAAAATTGTCTTTCCCAAACTGAGAACACCAAATACCTTATACACACATAGAATATCCACACTCCATCATGGAAAATATATTAAAAATTCCAAATTAGTCAAAAGAAAACTAATTTATAATAAAAAAATTGAAATTAAATGGGTTACAACATACTCAAATCCATATGATAAACACTGTTTGTTTTATTATAAATGGAATAAGAAGAATAAAAAAAGTTAATAAACAGTATTCTATATTCACTATTGTTCATTTTAACACACTTGAATTTTTATAGTCAAATAATATTAATTTTCCTAGTTCCGAAAAATATCCAAAATATGTACTCTATCATACACACCATCCATGTCTACTAGAAGTATCCCACGATCGAAACTATTTTCTAGAAACTTCTTGTGGAGAATGATTCATATTTTGAAACTCAACCTTCATCTGTTATAAATTATGTCCTTCATGCTAAATTATATAATTTTATTCTACCATGAACTACCTTTTTTACAACCAATCATATCGATTCAATACTTATGAAATGAAATTTAAAAAATAGAAAAAATCCTCATATCCAAGCCTAAAAAATATTATAAAAATATTTATAACATTTTATAATTTAAAGTAATATGTTAATGAAGAGGTAATCCTGAAAAAATTATTTATTGATGATTTTAATAGTAATTTGTTGGAAAATAAGTTGTTTTTGAAGCCTATAATCACAAAAATATATTATTTAAAGGATAGTTCAGTTAAATACGTTGAGATATTTTATATATATGAAGTTATAAATGAAGAATAAGATTTTAGTGGTGAGTTTTTATCTTATCTAGAGATATTGTTCATGCTAGGTAAAGGAAGGTTTTAGTGATTTTTTTTGACATGATATGATTGTGGTTGGTTGGTCTTGTCATTAAAAGGTGTCATGGGAATATTTATAGTGATGTTGAAGGTGAATACACAAAACATAATGAATAAAATTTAACCTAGAATGAAATTTCAAATCCAAAAGCGTAATAAAAAATATGTTTTAGTAGAAGAGTATGAATAATAAAAAAATTGATAATGAAGAAAATATTTGTTTTGAAGAAGATAAATATAAATTCGTTTTATATATAGATAATTTTTTGATAGTAACATTACATTTGAAACAATATAAAACTAAATAACAAAATCAATAATTTTTTTTTGTTAACATAATTTTTAAACTTGAATGTTCTCTTAAAGAGAATTATATTTAATGAATGAATATTTGGAAGATAATGGAACTATTGAAATATTAATCAATGTAAATTAAAAAACATGAAACTGAAATCACTCATTAATAGAAGCATCAATACGAAGATGGAGAATTATTTGAATCATCTATAGATACAGTAAAATTTAAGGTTAATATTGAACAAAAAATTTAGGTGTTCAATGACCATAATTCTAATATCAAGGATAGTTCATAAATGGTTGTATCCATTAATTTTGAAGTAGTAACATTGATATTAAAATTTGATTTTTGAGTAAAAATTGTTAGTGGGAAAAGGAATTTTTCATGTGTAATGTTTTCAGATATAGAATTGAATGATATTGTTGAAAAATGTATATTGATTGTTAAGAAGTTGTTTAATGGTCAAAGGCCTAATTAAAAGGGTAAAATTATAATTGGAATAAAATTGGAAATAATAAAAATAATGATAGTGACTGTAATGAGTGAAGAGTAATATAATGTTGGATATTATCCTCAATTATTAAAATTTATCAAAAACTTTGGATTTATTTAGAAGTTGGAAAAATGTGGAGAGATATTTTTGGACAAATATTCCCCTTAATAAATTTTTAATTCTCTTATTAAAAAATAAACACAATGATATATTGCGATAATATGGAAAGATACTTGAAGGGAGAATCACTCAGAGGAAAAAATAGTGATGAGAACATATCATATACCTCAGAGATGAAATTATTTATAGGGATATTATTTTTATTTCTCTAGTATCATTAAAAAATATATTAATTTTAATCAATGAATAAATAGAAATATTTAATTTAAAGGACCAAAAAAATGGAGAGAATATTTCATATGAAATATGACATGAAAAGAAAATGACATTAACATAATTTTTAGTATTAGGGAGGAAATTTTGCATCAGGAATAAAGGGGGAAATATAAGAAAGTATAAATAATTTTATAGTTAATAAATATTATTATGGTAATCTATAAAGAGTAATTCTATAAATTTTTTTAAATTTTTTTTAAAAAACATCATATAGAGTAGCTAATTCAATATTATCAAAGAGGAAAAAAGGAAAAAATCTAGTGGAACATGGAAAATTTATGATTTTTAGACTACTATTAGAGAGCCTCTCTTGACCTTAAAAATAATGGGGATTCTAACATTTAATTAAAGTAATGTAAATCAATATAAATAAGACAACTATTTTAATGATGGATAAATAAAAGAGTTTAGGTAGAGGAATCAAATATCATTAGTGAAATATTTACTCTAATATAAACCATCAGGATGGAAAATGTAATGTATATTACTATTTTATCATTTTTAGAAACAATATAATTTTAATAAGAGTAAATTCATGAATCACAGGTTAAATAGATGAATTTGGAGTAAAAACAAAGAGAAAAATATCCAATATGTGAGATTTTGAAGATTTGATATGATCACAATTTCGTTAATACTAAATGGGTGTTCAAAAATAAATATGAAAAATATGGGACAGTTATCCAGAATAAGGAAATATTACTGTGATGATTTTATTCATAAATAAAAGGCATTCATGTTGAGTATACTTTTTCCCAAGTGGTGACACTTGAGTCAATAAAAATCTTCTTTTCTATTTTGATCCAATGAGGCTTTAAAGTATATAAAATGGATATAAAAACATAATTATTTAATGGATTTCTCACGGAATAAGTATACACTGAACAACTTGTGGGATATCAATTATTAATTTTAACACCCTTATATTTTATTATATATTTATCTTTAATAATAATTATTCATTAGATATATTTTTTTACACACGAAAATAATTTCAAACAAACCATAATATATTATTCTTAAAATTGATTGTTCACACTTAGAAATTGGATTAGTGGGTTTTAAAATGAAAAAAAATAGGAAAAAAATTATAATAGTTTTTCTTAATTAAAAGTTAATGATCAATTACTATAAAATTAGTACCCAATTTTAAATATTAAAAATAATATCATTTTATATTAAAAGATAAATTTTCTAAATTATATTATTTATATATATATATTTTATACCATGATAAATAATGATACATTATTTTTATAGAATATATATTTTTTTATTTTATAAAAAATAATAATCAGTCAGCGATTGTTTTTTAATTAGTTAGAAGTAATGATAAAATCATTTTATGGTAAAAAGATTTATTTTTTTAAAAAATAGTTTTTATGTGGATAATGTTTTTTTATATTTGAAAATTAAATAAATCACAATGTTTGAAAGATTTTAATGTAATTTTTATATACTTTATTAAATTATATAAATTAATATCCCTCTAATTTTTTATACTAATAATAGAAAGAGAGAAATTTCATTTTATGATCGAAAAATTCATTTTACCGAAAAAATGTTTCATTTTGTTTTGTGTGTTTACTTAAGAATAATTTGTAGAAAAATAGGAATTGAATTTGATATAATTTTTTCCATATATGGAGTTATAATAATTAATATTAGTTAATAACATCAACTTAGTTTTTGGTCATAATGAATAGTAACCATGGAAACAATTTATCACTATAGTAAGGGTTAAAAGGGTTAACATGGGTGTTAAGAGAAGATATAGGGAATAAATTATAAAAAACATGATTTAAATAATTTTTGAGGTTTCTTCAACTATAACCTTCTTATTATATAATATTTTTCATTTTAAGCCACTTGACTTCAGCAAGATATATATTATATAATAACATTTGAAGTATTTAAAAGTTTTTAACCCACCTCACATATAAAAGGGAACATCCTATTCTCACTTCTCCATGCAATCTGAGAACTTTTCCTCAAATATAATACTACAAGATATTAATTAAAAATTCATAACTAGAATATGGATTTTTTTACTTTCTAATGGGAAGATCCAACAATCCTTAAGGTTCATTTCTAATGAAGATACCTGAAGAAAAGCAATCTGTTCTTTCCAGAATTTTTCAAGTTTATTCCTTTCTAAAACTCAAAAAAAATGTTCTATAATGGAATAAATATCGTTAATATAATTACATATTTTTATATTAAGCTTATATCATTCCTTATCTTCTTAGAATGTGTTAGAAATTGAGAAATTTTCTCATGCCTAGGCATGGACTACCACCTCAACGAAGAGATGTGATTATTTTTTCATTTCCACTTTACATTGGTATTTATAATGATTAATTTAATTAATATATATGATAAAATTATGATTCATTAGTGGTAAAATACTATTTAAATTTCTTTCATTCTATCCATCAAAAAGTTGAAATATCACTCATGTGTATGTATGGAGTATCATCTCCACAAAGTGATGTAAGTCACTTTTTATTACTAGATTTTATGGATAGTTATAAAATTGAATATAATTAGAAAATTTTAACATTATTACATGTTTCATATTTTTTATATCATACAATTATGACCATGTCTCAAGGATTAGAACTGGTGTACCCAAAAAAACATGGAAAACATACTAGTATTTTCTTCAATGTTCATTTTAATAAACAATTATTAATAAAAAATGAAATTGGAAATTATAAAGTAATTATATATTATAAGATATATATGAATATCATTCTACAATAGGTTAATAATAAATATTTAGTTGATATAAAAATGGTTTGATTGCTGATGAAGAAATATAGGACATGAGGTTAGGTTTTATGTTTCAATCTTGTTTCTTTTTAGGATTGTCTATGTTAAATCTCCCATGAGTAAAATTAGTTGAAACTGATACTTTTTACCCCATTTATTTTATTATCCTCTATTTATTTACAAGGTTTTCATTTTTTAAATTATTTTCCCTCTCTTTGGTACTTAAAATAATTGAGAAAATTCTTTTAAGAAAAGATAAACTTATTTATCCACTTTCGTTGGCGAACTTTTATTCCATGTACATGTTCATAAAAATTTTTAAACTAAGTTCTAAAATATAAATTAAATGTTATAAAAATATCATTTTCACTAAATTTGACATAATTTTCAATGTTTCAAATGGAATATTTATATAAGTTCTCTAAATAATTTATTTATTTCTCTTTAAACAAGTGTAAAAATAATATTCCTTTTTAATGTAAAAAAAAGAATGGATTTTCCCACCAGCATTGTAATGCACGACCCCAGTTTCCCAGATTCGGTGTATTATTACATAACATTGGAATGATCACAAGGTATAAAATCCTGAATGATGGGTCAGTTTAGTATAATTGGAAGTATTATATAAATTCATAAGTTTAACATTACATAATTAAATAAAAACATCAAAAAAAATTTGTCCCCTTTTTGAATACACTTACATCCTTAGCCTATCCTTCCAGGTCAACCATAAAATACTTCTTCACATACTGGAAAAATAAAACATAAAAAGGGGTGAGCTCAGATGCTCAGTAAGGATAACAATATATCGGAAACTTTCATAAATAAGCATAATGATTTTAGGCAATGTATAAGACTAAAACAAAAGACTTTTAAACTTAAACTTTAGAATAATATGGAAATGATAAAATCAAATAATTCCATTTACTTATTCACATGGATATTATACTATTTGAATAATCACATGCAATATCAATAGCCACTTTCATTATGATTGAATGCATAATTCCAGACTTCATAACCACATAGTGAAGGACTTGTGCCAAGACTGCAAATAAGATTTTGTCAAGGCCTTGTTCCAAGACACTAGTTAGTCTCGTGATACCTACCGATTCATCGAGGATCTATAGCGGGCTCCACCCATCACTTATTAAGTCCAATTGTTTCCTCATATAAAAATGCTTAAACATAACATAAACATTCGTATTAAAACTAGCATATGAAATGAAAATACATTATCCATAAACCAAGAATGGTATAAAAATAAAACATACATAGTCAATCTTATCTCAAAACCTTTAATACAATATGGACGATTTGTATCATAATAAATAAATTTCAAACAAGCTTAAAATCCATCAAAGGATTTTGACATAAATGAAATCAATTTTTTTTAGAAAAATATCTCTGTCTATTTTGAAATAATTTAAAATTTATATAATTATAAAAGAATATTTTTTGGAAAATATTATTATATAATTGTATGAGATGCTTTGACGATGTTATAACGACGGAATATAGCCGCACTCACCAAATAAGTTAAAGAAACATTCTTACCTAAATTTTGTCGAAAGGGTCATAAAGTACCTTTTTCCAAAAATGACAGAAAGATTCCATTCAAAACATATAAGTTCAAATAAGGGTATAAATTTCATTAAACCATTGTCTATTAAATAGTAAGAATATTTTGAAATTCATTTTTAGGAAAACACAGATGTGGATGATAAAGAGGTCCCAGAAGATACTTTGGTAAACACATCCTCAGATAATAAAAAGATTGTGAAATTAACCCTTAACTTTTACTTTTCCTTGGTTGAGGGTACATTAACATCCTATATAATAGTTAAATAATTGTTATTAAATTATAAAAAAAAATTATACATAAATATGATATCATATATGATCCTCGAATATTGCTTTGTTAATAATATTTTAATAATATCATCATTTCTGGTGTTAACTGATCTGTTTTCCTTTATATGCTCAGTTATGTAAGCAATGGTTGTTATGGATAGGATGTATTTTATTAATATCCATAATGATATTAAATTATTAAACATTATTTTTAATCATAAAAGGAAAATTATTCCTGAATGATTATGATGGGGAATGAATCTCATCTTGTTCGTCGACACGGTAATCCGTACGTACGCACGAGCGATAATATCATTATTTTGATGGTGAAATTGCATGTAATTGGATGGTATATCATATATAGAGAATAAATAACATGTTATATTTATTATTTACATCAGTTATACTCATTATTATACCCATCCATGTAATGAAGTTTTTGAATAACAAATTACACCATGACGTGGAGACGGTAAGCCGTACGTATGCACGTAAGGTGACTTTTTCATTCATATGATGGATAGAATAATGAACATGGTTGTACCATTTATATTATAACATAATAGTATATATATGATACTGGAGTTATTATTTTATAATGGAAACAACAAAGAAAGAGGATGTGGAAGAAGAAAAGAACTTGAAAGAGGTGATGAACTATTTACCTCTTTTTCGGGTTCTTCATGTTGATTTGATCAAAAGGTCTCCTTAGGATGGATTTATGGTCAAAAAAAGGTCTCTAGGATGAAGGGAGCAAATTTGTGAGGATATTTTTTTCGGGGTCGGCAGAGACAAATGGCTTTGGATGTGTGAATTTAAGAGAAGGGGAAGTACCCTTTTATAAGAGAGGCGAGGGTCAATTTATGAAAAGCATGAAATATTATTTTATAATAAAATAATTTTCGGTTTTTAGTGACTCAAAAATGATTTATTTAGAGTATAAGGTGGGTATGTGCCGAAAAACTCTCAACCAATATGTTTTATATGGGTTTAGGTCACCATATTAACCTTATCTTTTAGATTTAACTCTTAGTTAAATACGTTGTCATTTACCATGTCTCTTTGTATTTTTATATTATATGGTTAATAAACTTACTATAACAATCCAAAAGAAGATCAAGTGGTTCATTATTAATATATTAAAACTTATAAAAGTCCTTTTACCGAGACTTAGATTTTTAAGAATATGATATCAATTAATAATAAAGTATTTGTTTTAAAAACTCAATTACGTCAATTTTGACAATATTTAGTATTTGGTTTTTGTGAATATCATAACACCGTGATTACTTTGAAAAAAAATTATTTAATCAACCCTAACATTCCATATTAACCTATTTAACTAGTTTAATTCATCAAAAGTCTCAAATTACATTTATTTGGATATTTATAATATCAATTATTTTAATCTTTCATTAATAAGTTAATAATTGCATCTTCATTGAGTCATAAATAAATTAAATTATTTAATGTCTAAAAATTATAAATAAAATACCATTATATAGTAAATCGTTTTATATTTCTAATGAATATTTATAGACTAATTTATCTTATGTATAAACCTATATTAAAAGTGGTTTAGTTATTAAACTTTGAATTTAACTCTCTTAACTATTCTTTAAATAAAATAATAATAAATGTATTAATTTAATCCAAGTGGACCAAAAAGGATCATATTTTATTCCTAATGTTTTTTGGGTTGAATTATAATTATCCAATAGAATTATGACATGTGTTAGAGTAATTATGATACCATTTTTACCCTTAGTTACCCTATTTACTTTTAACCGTGGTAAATAAAAGTCAAAAGTTACTATTCAAAAAAAATTATTTTTATCTTATTGAACCACATTTTACTAACTGATATTAATCGGGTCTCTCGGATTTTGGAAATTCAACTCACAGAAGCGGTAAAATTATGTTTTATGAAAATTTGCAAATACTCTTACGAGGTGGGTAAAAGATGGTAAAAAGATCAATAAAATTTATATATATATAAAATTATTATAAAACAACTCCAATGAATTAAATTGAACTTATATAGGTATTATGTATTTATTTTGACCTAAAACAAATTTTAATAAAATAAATATTTATTTAAATAAAAATTTTTTTTAACCAATAACGTAGTGTTTTTCACTATTCATCAAAAATTGAATGATTGCAGAAAAATACCCCAAATTCACCCTAAGCTAATTTTGATATTACGAATTCAAAAATGAACTTCATTATGAAAAATAAAATTTATAAAATTTCAAAAAGTGGGTATTACTATTCACAATGGTTAGTTTCACAACAAAAATTCGTCAATTAGGGACCGCCAATGGCGGTCGCTTTAGGCCCATCGCTGTAGGCTTACAACGACCGCCAAAGGCGGTCCCTGAAGAAGGAAAAAAATATGGCCTACAGTGACTGTCAGGTGGTCGCGGACCTATTTCTCGGCTGAGCAATTACGACTGCCACTGGCAGTCACTGTCCTGATCCTCAGCTGAGCAAAAGCGACCGCCACTGGTGGAAGCAATTCTTATCCTCGGCCCACCTATAGCGACTGCCATTGGCGGTCGCTATCCTGTATTTTTTTTTTTTTTAAAAAAAATCACGGTTCCCAATCAACTAAAACGGGGTAAAAATCATAAAAAAAGGAAACAATTCCAAAAAGCATAAACATCAAGATCGTCATAAACAATAAATGACATACGTGCTTCAACGATCCAAATAGGTCCAATCCATTTCAATATTCTGCTTCAATAAACCTACAATATGATACAAAAAAACAACAACTAAATAAAACAAACATAAATTAGATATATTTATTCCGTTAGTATATATATATATAATAAAATTAAATCTGACATCAAATTATGGGTGCTATAAAAATTTAAATCCCCCAATTTATGAAATGTTATCATTTTAGGATTTTTTTTCTTCTTTTGAGTCTTTGGTTTAGCTTGTGGAAGTGTTTTTTGGTCTAAAATGGAATACTCTCTGCGCACACAACATGAAATTGTAAAAAACATATTCGGTCATATCATGCACACCACATGTCTGATTAACATCTTATCTACTTCTACATGTCATGAATAATATTCCTATTGTTTTCGTGTGATTTCAAGTCATTCTGAGGACGTTTGCTATTAATTCGACCATTACACGTCATTTTTGTGTTTTATGACTCTAGAAATGTGTTTTCGGTCACCTTAGTCAAAATAAACCTTTTATTGATGTGTTTTCTACCCGAACATTTCACAATTCACACAACGGTTGTTGTCGAACGATTTTATGGGATTCTGAGGTCGTTCGGCTGGTTTTGACCGCCCAACGCACCCTTTTAGAGCGCGTCAGACTGTTCAAAACAACATATTTGGTCATACGGCGCACACCATAGTTCTGATTGATGTGACATATCCTCCTACATGTCATGAATAATAATAATATTATTTTCATGTGATTTAATGTCATTCTGAGCACGTATGCTCTAAATTCGACCGTTACACGTCGTTTTGGCATTTTATGACTCCGGAAATGTGTTTCCCTTCACCGTGGACAAAAAACACCTCCGATTGATGTGTCGTATGCCCGAACAATTTACAATTTACACCATGGTTGCTGTAATATGATTTTATGGCATTAAAAGGTTGTTCTACTAATTTTTACCACCCAACAATACCTTTAAGAGTGCACTGAACTGTTCAAAACAACATATTCAGTCGTACCGCTCACACCGCACGTCTAATTGATGTTTCATCTCCTCCTACATGTCACAAATAATATTCCAATTTTTTTGTGTGATTTCATCTCATTCTGAGCATGTTTTATTTGAATTCGACTATTACACAACCTTTTGGCATTTTATGAATCTAGAAAGGCGTTTCCGGTATCCACGGTCAAACGAAACGTCCAATTGATGTGCCGTCTGCCCAACCATTTCACAATTCACACCACGGTTGTTTTCATATTATTTCATGGAATTATGAGGTCGTTCATCTTTTTGGGGTGCATGGGGTGGGGTTGGGGGGGGGGTTGTCCAGTGGCGGGGGGGGGGGGGGGGCAGTCCGGGGTGGGCCAGGGGTCTACAAACCGTGAACCTGAGCTCAGTCACAAAAAATAGGTTCCATGGATTATGTTAGGAATCACATGGTTTTTCCAAAACAATTCAATGAACATGCAATTGAAAACATTAAAGAATAAAATGAACTAAAAATATATAAATCATTAATCAGTTTCATGGTTACATCTCAATTTGTGCTCGCAAACATTGCATAAGGCCAAAACACACATGATATCCCCAAATCTCAAAAAATATCACTAGGAACCCAACCTAAACATCAATAACAACCACAACATTAAAAAAAGAAACACACCTCGTGAATATGATGCATCATGCGTGGTCATGACTGCTACCTCCATCTGGTGGGCCAGGGGCCTACAGAAAATAAAAATTATAAATATTTTCATAACAAAAATAATAGAAATTAAATAAATAGATACAGTATAAACCTACATCATATGATCCCATTCACCATCACCTGGATTGACATATTCCCGCAGTGCTCTTGCCTTAGCGATCAATTGCGCATTTAACTCTTCAGACGCGCACAACCGTGCCTTGAAATCTGACAACTGCTATGTGATCTGAGCAATAGCAAAACCAAAAACCGCATTGCGTGATAATACAGAATGAGGAATCCCTATTCCAAACGTCAAACTATATCTATGCCCGTCCCGACCAATAATGCGATTGAAGATCTCATCCCTTCACATGGGAAGATGTCGCTAGTCCTATGGAAGCTGTTTCAACTCAGCTTGAAATTGAGCTTGTTAAATATTTAAATATATATACATATATGTGTTAATATACATATTTATGTATGTATTGGTAATGAGTACAAGAACTTACTATCATTGCTACAACCTCTGGATCATTTCGATCACGAGTCCTCATCCACACTGACATTTTATCAGTCGGTGCAGCTTTCTCCCGTAACTGTATCTGAATAGAATATAAACACAAAACCATATTAATTAATAAATTAAAAAATGAATAATAAATACCTCATGTCAAATCTGAGACACGTGATGAGTCTCGAGCCTGTGAGGTGGTCCCTGCAACACTCGATTCTCAGAATGGCGTGCTAACACCTCCTACATTAAATTATTTCAAATATCAAACAAATCACACATTATTGAAAATATATATACCAGAATAAATATACAAACTGCAACACCCTCAGCAGAACAATTTTCAACTAAGTCATTCCACTGAGCTGGGAGGATACCTCTCGGGACTTTTGCCAAAATGTCTGGGGAACCCACATTTGGTACCCAGTGGTCCATCCTGAATTTGACTTTATAATCTTTCCACATCTTACGAAATTTTCTTATACACACGGGCCGAAACTCATTGGGGGCATACATTCATATTTTTCTATTAATGAAATAATCACATATGTTAGTATTTTTTATACATAGGGAAGAAAGTAAAATGGTATTCTTAGCTAAACCTCCCTCCAAAGATGATCTAATGTGTCCTGAGGGATAAAATCCTAGTCACGTGTGGTCAATGAAAATCGATGTGGGTCACATATTATATGACCCAGCTGATGATTAAATATAGGGGAATTCAATCCCACAGGATGAAATAGATCACCAAATGAAACATCAAATGTCATGTCAGAATTCCATGATAAACTTCCACGACTAGGGCCTCTCTTATTAGAGGAAGAAGTCGTCGAGTCTGAATTGCACTGGACCAACAACCGTTACTTTATCAGTTAGGTGCACTATCAAGTGGACCATAACATTGGAAAATGAGGGGGAAATAATTTCACAAATTGAAAAATTGTATGTACCATTCTTTCCTAAGAAAATTATAAATCACTCATTTATTGATTTCTTAAACAAAGCTCTAAAAAAATTACTTATCTCAATCAATGGTTGAACAACATTGGGGGATAAACAATAAAAAATTTCTATTGGAATCATCTGCTGAAGTAGTATGTGATTGTCATGACTTTTCAACCCTTTCAATGTCCTGCTTGTCAGATTCACACACTATGAAATATTAGAAGAGTAACCATTAGGAACCTTAAGCAACTTCAAAATGGAAAGAAATGTCTCTTTATCCTTTTTAGTCATCATATACTATGTAGCAGGCATATATGCCTTGATTCCCTCAGCTAACTATAAATTCAGCTGTCTCCTTAAACCCATTTCTTCCATATCATGATGTGTATTAACATGGTCCTTTTATTTTCCACCGACACCTAAAATGCTCCATAATATACTATCAAAAACATTTTTTTTCAATGTGCATGAAATCCAAATTATGCCTTACCATGTTAGTTTTCCAATAGATAAGGCTATAAAAAATTATTTTCTTTTTCCAATTGTAACTGTGCTACCTACCCGAAACACAAATATTACGTAATGGATGAGCCACCAAATCCTGAATTTCATATACCATGCGGATTTTTTCTTCCTCAATCCGTAATAACATTTCGACTCCTTTCATGATCTTTGGTGCTAAGCTGAACTCTCTAGAACCATCAAATTCCACTCTATCCTTTTGGAAACTCTAATGAGGGGGGAGAAAACGTCTGTGACCCATGTATGCCCATTTTTTGGAATGTTTTATCCATATAGATTTTTTACTTTTATTGCAACATGGGAAAGAAAATCCCCCTTTCATACTCCAGCCTGATAAATTTTTATAATCCAGGAAGTCATTTATTGTCGACAATAAATCAGCCTATAGTTTGAACATTTCATTCGTTTCACAATAATAAGTCATCACACCATCACCCCAAAATTCATTCAAATCATCAATCAATTACTGAAGGTAAACATCAATATTATCCCATAGACTTCTAGGTCCATTAATAAGAGTGGAATGTAATATAAATTGTTGCTTCATACAAATACATAGAGAAAGATTATACAGAACCAACACCATGGACCACGTGCTATGATTTGCACCAACCATAGACTTGAATGGATTGAAACCATCTACTGTCAACCCCAATCGGACATTACGAACATCTTTAGGAAATTCAGGATGTCACTTATCAAAATCCTTCCACGAATGAGAGTATGCCGACCGGGTTAACATATCACTTTCATGAATTATTTTTTCATTCCATCTCATTAAATTTGAAACATTAGTTGACATAAAAAATCTTTTCAACCTCAGTTTAAGGAGAAAGTAATGCATTTAATTTACGACAATCGGTTTCCCCTGTACCACAATCTAACTTTGATGAGTATGATTTACCCTATTCTATTTCCACCTGGAAGAACCACAAACCATACAAAAATATCCAAATGGGAAGTTTCCTTTCTAAACAACATACAGTTGTTTGCACATGCATTTGTGGTCTCATTTGTAAAACCAAAGTTCTCTGTCAACTTACGAGCATAGTAATACAACTCGAGAATCTTAGTGTCGACAGGAAGAACTTTTTTCAATAACACCAACAACATGTTGAATGACGTGTCTAACCAATGATTCAAAGTCTTAAAATGAAACAAATCCATGATATATGAGAATTTTTTATAAGAATTACATGCAGGATATAATCCTTTTTTTGTATCATCATGTGTTTCATAAAACCTCCTCGAATCGCGATCTGCACCAGAGGAAAGATTTATCTCACTGGTCTCGATATTATGGATGTCAATGACTTCAGGATCCAACCCATGTACCATTTCAGTAAGCATTTCAGGCACTGGATAATTCATCCTTGCATCAACATTCATCTGAACTGCATCCGTATTTTGACAACGAACATATTCTTCTCCATGACATGTCCAACTCTTATAATTTTTCAGAAATCCATTAAAGAATAGGTGCTCCCTCACAGTATCACGTTTTAATGGATGTCTATTATCACATTTTATACATGGACAACTAATATAGTCACTTTCAAATCCTCTGGTGAATTCAATGAACTGAATAATTCCATTTAAATATTCTCTAGACATTTTATTTGGAAGATCAATCCAACTCTTATCCAAAATAATATTTGTATAACAAATATTTACACAAGACTTATTACATACATTTTTCATATAAAATATATTTAAAATAAATACTAACCAATTGCTTATAGACCATTGATAAAATAATCAAATTATATCTTTGAATAACAAAAAAAATAGATAATGGAATGTAAGTGAAAGCCCATGTCATACCTGATTGAGATACAAACCTGGAAGGGAGGGGAGTCGGAGGCCGTGCATCGAGGGAGAGGAGAGGCATTGTTACTGAGCTAGAGCCGAAGACAGTTTGGCGAGGGAGGGGACAGGTGATGGTGGTGGCGGTGAGCCAGAGGAGAGGAGGCGCCGAGGGGGTGATAGAGCAACAAGGGCGGGATGGCGAGGGAGGGGATAAAGGATAGTGGAGATCCGGAGTGGATGAGCGGCAGTATTGAGGGGTCGAGAAGTGGCCGTACGGGGTGGGAGGGGACCGGGCGGCGGTGGTTCCACATGGGAGGGGACGGTGTGGGAGGGGACATGTGATGACGATGTGGCGAGGGAAGGGGATGAAGAGGGAGGGGACGGGGATGGAAGAAATCTGGAGCGGAGGGCGGAGAAGGGATGGGGGATGGGTAGCGAGGGGTCAGAGGGTGGAGGGTGGAGGGCTGAGGGCCGAGGGGGTGGAGGGATGAGTGGGCGGTGGCTGGAGGTCGGAGGGCATAAGGGCTGGTGGCCAGAGGGGGTAGAGGGCGGCGGCTGGAGGGAGAACGCCAGAGGGCAGAGGTCGGAGGTCGGAGGGGGTCGAGGCCGGAGGGGGCGGTGGGTGCAGGGTGAAGGGCGTAGGGTAGAGGGCGGTGAGGGGACGAGCAGTAAGGGGTAGAGGGAGGAGAGGGGACATGTGGCGAGGTCGGAGGGCGATTGGGGACAGGCGGCATCGATCGAGTGGAGGGGACGTAGGGTAGGGTTTCGCGAGGGGAGGGGGCAGGGGGAGGGGGAACCAAAGCCTTTTTTAAATCCCAAAGACTGCCAAAGGTAGTCACCCGTGTCAGGGGGCTTCAAATTTTATTTCTCTAGAAGTGTTTGATAGGTTGCAGTGTGTTAGAATCTCGAAGATGTGAAAAATGAAATATCTAGCATTCTTCAAAGGGAAACTCATCGTGGAAGCTTGGGGTGTTACATTTTTCCCTATTTCAAATAATTTTGTCCATGAAATTTATATAATACTACCACACAAAAAGATTCAGGTGGTTCTTCATCATATTTTCCTCTGGTTCCCATGTTGCCTCTTCCATCTTATGGTTTCTCCATAGAACTTTTACCTGACGAGTCGTCTAATTTCTCAGCACTTGTTCTCTTGTATCAAAAATTTTGACAGGCTCTTCACAATAAGACAGATCAGGTTCAGTTAAATTCCCTCATAAGTGAGTACATGCATAGGTCAGGCATGTATTTTCTCAATAGTAATACATGGAACACATCATGAACATTGGAGAGACTTGGATTCATTTCCAAACAATAAGCTAAAAATCCAATTTTTTCTAGAATTTTGAAAGGTCTGATGTACCTGGGACTTAATTTACCCTTCTTACCAAATCGTATAACTCCCATCCATGAAGATTCTTTCCAGAAAACATGATCTCCTACCTGAAATTCTAAATCCTTATTTTCGTTATTGGCATAGCTCTTCTACCTACTTTGAGCTTCTTTGATGTGGGTTTGGGTAACATTCACCTTTTCTATTGTTTCCTCAGCAAGTTCTGGGCCTACGAGTTTTCTTCCACCAACATCATCCCAACATGTTGGTGTGCGACATCTCGTTCTTTATAACTCTTCATATGGTGACATTCGAATACTTGAATGTAAGCTATTATTATAGGACAATTCTACCAGAGGTAAATATTGATCCCACATACCTAGTAAGTCAAGTGAGAAAGATCTCAACATGTCTTCTAAAGTTTGAATAGTCCTTTCTTATTTTCCATCGATTTGAGGGTTGTAGATAGTGGTAAAACGAAGTTCAGTATCTAGGGCCTTCTGAAGAGTTTTCCAGAATCTTGATGTAAAATGGGGATCACGATCAGAAACAATTGATAGAGGTACTCCATGAAGTCTTACAAATTCATTAATATATAGTCTTTCTAGATGTTCAAGTGGTAAATCTTCTCTTATAGCATGAAAATGCGCTGACTTGGTAAGAAGATCAACAATGACCCATATTACATCATTCCATCTAGGAGTCTTTGGTAGCCCCATGAAAAGGCCCATCGTAATATTATCCCATTTTCCACTCAGGTATAGGAAGTGGTTTCAGGAATCCTCGAGGCTCTTACCTTCCACCTTTCACTTGTTGACAAACCATACGTCTTGACACAAAATCTGCAATCTCCCTCTTCAATTTGTCCCACCAAAAATTTTCTTTCAAATCCTTATACATATTAGTGCTACCAGGGGGTATAGAGAAATTATAGCTATGAGAATTATCCAATAATTACCTTTTTAGACCAGGTATATTGAGAGGAGAACATCTCTTCTGAAATTTCAAAATTCCATCTTCATATATGAAGTTACACAATCTTTTATCATTTACAACTTTAATCTTATTTTGAAACTCCTCATCATCAGTCTGGGAACTCTTTATCCTTTCTAATAAATATGGTTTGGAAACCGTTTGAAAAAGAATTCATGTTTCACCTTCTATGATTATTTCCATACAAATCTTTACTAGATCCATTAAAATAGGATCCTATTCAACTCTCATCTTGTTAAAAACTCCATGATTCTTTATGCTCAAAGAATCTGCCTCCTTATTGGCCTCCACTAGGTGGTAGTGTATAATGAAATCATAATCCTTGAGTAGTTCAATCCATCATCTTTGCCTCCTGTTGAGTTCGTTCTGTGCGAAAATATACTTCAAACTCTTGTGATTAGTATAAATCTCACAATTTTCACCATAGATATAGTGTCTTCATATTTTCAGAGCAATGATTATAGCTTCTAACTCAAGATCATGAGTAGGATAGTTTTTCTCATTAATTTTTAGCTGTTGCGATGCATATTAAATAACTCTATCATTCTACATAAGGACAAAACCAAGTCCTTTCTTTGGATAATCACTATAAATAACAAACCATCATTCCCTGGCGGTAGAGTCATGATAGGTTCATTGAATAATATTATCTTCAGTTGTTCAAAACATTCTTCACACACTTTTGTCCAAACTAATTTAACCCCTTTACATGTGATCTTGGTTAATGGGTTAGCAATTCAGGAAAAATTCTAGACGAAACATCGATAATAACCTGCTAAACCAAAACAACTGCATACCTCAGTTATACTCATCGGTACTATCCATTCTTGGATTGCCTTGGTATTTAAAGGATAAAACGAGATTCCATCCTCAAAGACAATATAGCCCAGAAATGAAGTCTCCTGAATCCAGAATTCACACTTGAAAAACATCCCATATAATTACTTTATTCTAAGAGTCCTTAGGATAATGCACAAGTGATTTTCATGATCTTCGTAGCTTTTTGAGTATACCAAAATATAATCAATAAATAACACTAAAAATTCATCCAGATATTCTTCGAAAACTCTATTCATTATATCCATGAAGATAGAGGGTGCAGTAGTCAATCCAAAAGGCATTACTGTAAACTTGTAATGCCCGTACCTAGTTTGAAATGTTGTTTTTGGAATATCTTCCTTCTTCACACGCAACTGATGATATCAAGATCAAAGGTCAATTTTTGAAAAAATATTGAGCTCCATGAAGTTGGTCTAATAAATCATCAATGTGAGGTAGATGATACTTGTTCTTTATATTTATAGCATTGATATCCTTGTAGTCAATGCACAACCTCATAGATCCGTCTTTCTTCTTAACAAAAAGGACAGGGCCTCCCCATGGAGAAACGATAGGGTGAATAAATCCTTTATTACTCAATTCCTATAGTTGTTTATTTAGTTACACTAATTCCACAGTGTCCATTCTATAAGGGGTATTCGATATGGGCCTTTTACCTGGAATTAAATAAATGGAAAATTCAATTTCTCATTCCGGAGGATGTCCAGGTAAATCCTCTGAAAACACGTTCACATATACTTGCACAATAGGTATTTCCTATATTTGAACATTCATTTCCCCACCCATAGTTATTTCATTCTCTTCCTCCCCAATAATTGAATTTAGTAGAGATACTGGGGGTGGATCAAGATAAGAATCAGGTGGTGACATTTATGCTCTAAAGATAAGGTACACCTTATCATCATTGAAAATTGTAACCTCATTCTTCTTACAATAAAATTTTTACATCATGGCTTGAAAACCAATCCATTCTGTGGATTATATCAAATTCAACCATGGGTATGACGGTGAGATCAGAAGATAAGGAACATTTATATGCCCTAACAGGAACTGATTCCCAAAACTTTGTTGCAATGATACTTCCCTTAGGTGTTTTGACTGATAACTCCCTTGTTAAGTCAAATAGAAAAAATCTAATTTTCTTAGAAAATGGGGAAGATATGAAACAATGCGATGATCCAGAATCAAATAAATCATTGGCTAAACTTGAGGAAAACATTAAATTACCTTCCAATACATATTTTATAACTTCAAACTCAGCAGTAGTGACTGCATAAGCCTGGACATTCTCCCTTGTCCTTTTCTAAGGTATGCTCCCTTGGTTCTTAAGACAATAATTTTCATAATTACCCCTTTATCTACAATTGTAGAATTCAACATTGAAAACATATTTCTTCCCCTTATAATCATGAGCATGATGGACTTTTTCACCACACTTGTAACATACTCTCATTCCCTTCAGGAAAGTACTGGGGTGTTTATTCCCACATTTACTATAGGATGGTTACTAAACTTTTCCCTTATTCCCCTTATTTCCATTTCCAGAGTGTTCAACAGATCTCTTCTTCTCTTTCTTGGTTTTAATTTCTTTGGACATAGAGAATTCCTTTTTTATCTTGATAGCACGTGAGACAATATCTTCAAACAATGAGAAGGATTGTGAGACTAATGATAAATAGAGAAATGGTTTTAATCCATCAATGAATCTATCAATCTTACTCCATGGGTTATATATATAATCTTCTGCATTCCTTGATATCCTTGTAAAGTTAGCCTCATACGTTGTGACATTCTCATCCTCCTTTTGCCTCAGACTCAGAAATTGTCTTTCCATATCTACTTGATGGTTACGAGGAAAGTATTTTTCTAAGAAAATATCTTTAAACTCTCTCAATTCCATGTTTTATAATTTTTAATCTTCCTTTTTGTTTTGAATCAATGACCACCATTGATATGCATCTCCTGTGAGGGGATAAACTACCGTGAAAACTTTTTCCCTTTCCCTACTCCCCAAAGAATGAAATGTTTTATCTAAGGAACATATCCATTTATCATCTACTAATGGATTTTTAATCCCTTTTAATGTTGGTGTTTTTTCCTCATGTAGCAGTCTAACATTGATTCTCCGCATTGTGGATTCGTGTGCTCCATTCAGGTAAGGTTATTATTCATAACCTGAGTGAGTTGTCCTAGTATGGCGATAAGCTGATCAGCACCAGTTGCATCACCAACTCCACTATAATTATCTTGAGTAGGAGAGAAATCCCTACATGGATTACATGTATTGATACAGTTTCCATTCCTTCCACTATGCACCATTTCTTAATCAATGGAATACAATAGATTAGTTTATGAATCATAATACATAATTCCAAACTTGAAAAACAATTAACATAAATTGAACAGTTTATTGATATAATCCATAATCATAAAAATATTTTCATTAAAGAGGTATTTACTCATAAATCCTTCATAATGGTTTGTAAAGAAAATTATAATTACCCTAAGAATATCCCCTGGGATTGTCGTAACTAAGAGTGTAACAAGGCTAGTTGTCATGCACCCGTACCTGTTTGAGTCTAGCTCAAAGCGGTGTTTTCAGGTTTCACCCCTAGGTACATCTGTGCCAGAGCCACCTCTACCTGCTCGTATCCAGATAGAGATGTATTGCATGGAAAACTCACAAAATCTCTAAAGTACCAAAATTCTAGGAAGTTCTTTTATACTAATCTTGAAAGTCTATCTTAGGGCAGTGTTCTATAATCAGAGTTTTTCTAAATCATGTTTCCAAGGATTGTACTAAAATTCATCTGATACCAACTGTAACACCCCAAACTCAATTACCCAGAGTCGGTGCATTATTACATAACATTGGCATGATCACAAGGGATCAAATCCTGAAAGACTGATCAGTTTAGTAGCATTGGAAGTACTAGATACATTCATAAGTTTTACATTACATCATGATCTAAAAACATCAACAACATTTTGACCCCTTTTTTAACACACTTATATCCTTAGACTGTCTCTATAGGTCAACCATAAAATACTTCTTCACATCCTAGGAAAATGAAACATAGAAAGGGGTGAGCTCAGATGCTCAGTAAGGATAACAATATAGTGAAACCTTTCATAAATTATAAAAATCATTTAAGGAAATGTATTAGACTAAGACAATAGCCTTTTAAACATAATCTTTAGAATAATATGGAAAAAATAAAATCAAATAATTCCATTTAATTATTCACATGGATATTCTACTAGTAGAATAATCACATGCAATATCAATAGCCACTTTCATAATGATGGAATACATAATGCCAGACATCATAACCGCATAGTCAAGGCCTTTTTCCAATACTACAAATAAGATTTGGTCAAGGCCTTGTTCCAAGACACTAGTTTGTCTCATGAGACCAAACGATGCATCAAGGAGCTATAGCGAGCTCCACCCATCACATACTAATTCCAATGCATTCCTCATATGAAAAGGTTTAAACATAAAATAAAATTCATATTAAAACTAGCATACAAAATGTCAATACTTAATCCATAAACCATTAATGGTATAAGAATAACACATCCACAGTCCAACATATCCGAAAACCTTCAATACAATATGGAAGGTTTGTATCATAATAAATCAACTTCAAACAATCTTAAAATCCAACAAATAATTTAGACGTAGATGAAATGAAAACTTTTTTTAGAGAAATATCTCTTTCTATTTTGAAATCCTTTAAGAGTCATATAATTATAAAAGAAAACATTTATTTTGAAAATATTATTATAATCATGTAAGGGATGAAACGACGATTTTATAATGGAGGAAAATATTTGCACTCGTCGTATAAGTTAAAAAAACATTGTTACCTTAATTTTTTCAAAAGGGTCATAAAGTACATTGTTTGGAAAACAAAGGAAAAATTCCTCCCAAAACAAATTATGTAAAATAAGGGAATAAATGAATTTATCTCATTGTATAGTAAATAGTAAAAATGTTTTGAAATACATTTTTTATGAAAACATAGATGTGGATGATAAAGAGGTCCCAGTAGATACTTACGTAAAAACAACCTCGGATAATAAAGAGATTGTGAAATTAACCTTTACCTTGTACTTTTCCTTGGACAAGGGTATATTAAACTCCTGTATAATAGTTAAATAAATGTTATAAAATTATTCAAAAACTATATACATAAATAAGATAATATATATGATCCTATAATATTTCTTTGTTAATAATATTTTAGTAATATCATCATTTCGGGTGTTAACTAGTCCATTTACCTTTATATGCTCAGTTACATAAGCCATGTTTGTTGTTGATATGATGTATTTTATTCATATACAGAATGATATTAAGTTAATAAAAATTATTTTTAATAATAAAATTAAAATTATTCTTGAATGATTACGATGGGGAATGAATCTCATCGTGTTAGTGGAGACGGTAATCCGTACATTTTCATGAGCGAAAATATCATTATATTGATAGTGAAATTGTATATAATTGGATGGTATATCATATATATAGAATCATTAACATATTTATTTATAATTTACATAATTTATACTAATTATAATACCCATCCAAATAATTAAGTGTTTGAATTACAAACTACACCATGATGTGGAGACGGTATGTAACACCCCAAGCTTCCATGGTACCCTCCTCTTTGAATAATAGAGCAGTGTGTATTGTACGCAACCTCGAGTTCAAACACACCGCGACCAATAAAATTAGTAGTTATGAATAGTAATACCCACTTTTTGAAATTATATAAATTTTATATTTAAAAATTTACTTCATTTTTGGATTCGGAATATTGAAATTATCCTATGTCGAATTTTTGGTATTTTCTGAGAACTTCCAATTTTTGATGAATAGTGAAAAATACTTAAAAACAACTTTTTTAATAAAAATATTTTATAGTGATAAATTATAAAATTGATTTGTTTTAAAGTATAATTAGAATATATTTTTACCATTTTATTCAATGGTGGTTCTTATAATTAATTTCACTTTGAAATTGGACATAAATAATTGTCAATCTTTTGATATATATTCTTTCATAAAAACACGCTATTTGTTGTGACAGCGGGAATTAATTATTAAATTAATTAATGCAACTAATGTGTTTGTAATTTTTTAAAATATACATCATTTTTGAATTTGGAATATCAATTATATCTTAGGGTGAAATTTTGGCATTTTTCTGAAAAACTTCAATTTTTGATGACTAGTGAAACCACTAAGTAGTAGTTAAAAAACTAATTTTTCGTTTAAATGAAACATTACCACTTCTGTGATTTGATTTTCAAAAATCCGACATACATGGTTATAATTAGGAAGTAAAATGTGGTTCAATAGGATTAAAATAATTTTTTGGTGAATCGTAACTTTTAAGTTTAATTAATCGCGATTAAAGGTAATTAGTGAATTTAAGGTAAAAATCATATTATAAAAATATGAATATATCTTGAAACTTGTCCTAACCCTATTGGATGAGTCATGTATGACCAAGAAAATCCATGGGTAAGCTTAGGGACCCCATGGATCCACTTGGGTAAGAAAATGACATTAATAAGTTTTTATTTAAAGTAAAAATAAAATTGTCACAAACATGTGTTGTTTTACAAAAACAATTATTACATGGGGTTATATAGGTTAACTTTTCGACTCCAAATATTAATTGGAAAGATAAAAATATTTCCTACATCATGATATTTTTTTTATAATTTTTAGTCATTAAATAAATTAAATGTTTTATGACACCATGATGATGCAAAGATTACCTCGTTAATTAAAAATTTAAATAAAATGAAAAGATAATGTAAAATATAAGACTTAAACATGTCAAAAACCTATTGGATGAGTATATTTAGAACCCTTATCACCTTATATTCGAAATATATAATTGTGGGACCTTTGAAATCCGAAAATCATCTCATAATAATGTAACATTTCATGAGTTTCCAGGAGTGCCCCTCCTCTCCTCTTATAAAAGGCCCCCACCACTACCACCTTATTCACACCATCAAAGCCATTTGGTTCGGCCCAAATATGCCCAAATACTCTCTCAACTTTCCTCTATTACTCCTAGAAGCCTCAATTTGGGCAGAATTCTTCCCAAGGAATCTTTTGGCTCAAATCAAAAAAGAGTTACCCGATTTTAAGGTAATGTATACTCTTATGTTATTTTGTTTTATTTTTCTTCTCCAACCCCTTAAACTATTTTTATTCCTTTCTTTTGTAACAACACCATTATTTTCAATATAATAGGATTTTTGTATGAGGAGGATTTGATTTACACTTACAGACACCTCCGTCTAATGGTTAAAGAACATACTATTTCTATGGGTGGTGAAATACTGCCTCACGAAATGATGATTGTTCAAATATTCTTTAAACACCCCTAATGGTGGCCATTATGATAATACTATTTTTATATATGATATATAATATATTGTTTTCTTATGATTCTGTATTTTTCATTTATGGCATACCTTTATGATTTCCATTATGGGTAAACGCGATAATTTCATTTTAGGATGTGCGGACTACCGCCCCCTCAAAGTGATTTGAATCGTTAATGTCATATGTGGGATGAATAAATGAAGGAGTAAATGATATTATATATGATATTATACTGGAATTATAATATACCTTGATATTATTATGATTTCATTCCATTAAATATGAAATAGAAAAGAAAGTAGCATTCATGCATATGTACAGCTTACCGTCTCCAGGAACGGTGCATTTCATTTCTTACCTCTAAATGTTACGTAATATTATGAATGAATGTATATACTGGATATATATGATATATATGATATCTACATCATTGATATAATTCTGGAGATAATGGATATTTTACCACATAAAAAACTTGTAATTATAAGAAGTTTATTGTTGACTCAAGTACCAAAGATCGACAAAATGACTGTAATTAACTTAAATGACTACATAATTTTCGTAACATTATAATACATGATATAAAAGGGATAATTAATTTGAAAAAGGTTCTTAAGAAAGTATATATTAACTATAGTTTATTATTCAGGATATTAAAGAACGGTCGAGTGAAGTTAGACACGAGGTAAGGGAACTTCTTAACCCAATTTCTATTCTTTGGGTTAATCTCATACTTTCAAATTATTTCAGGATATTATTATGTCATATCTTGTATTTGTACTTTCTTTATGTGTACTTATAGTGAATACACATAATATATTTATTTTATTTTAAAAAAATGATCTTTTTAAGGGACTTCATCTCAATCTCCTCTCATTGAGGCATATTTTGTTTTATACACAACTTTCTTTTATACAGTGTATGAACCCCTTTGATTTTTAATTTTATTCAAAAGGGATATTTTTCTACAAATCATTTTACTAAACGATAAAAGGAATTTTTTTGTCTTTCGTATGCGGTGACAACGAATTCTCCGCTGCCGTGACCATTATTTATGTTTCGGCTTCCTCTATAAGCCATAACTTTTTATTAAATGAAAAATAAATTCCAAGATTTAATTTTCTTTTATTCTGGTATTGAAAATGGTTTTGAAAGTGTTTTTTATTATATCAATGTGTTGTATTGATATCTTGTGATTGAAATGTGGAAATGTTATGTTTCCTTTATGCATGTTTTATGTTATATGATTATGTTATGGTTTATGATATGTTTAAACCTATTCATATGAGGAATGCATTGGATTTAATAAGTGATGGGTGGAGCCTGCTATAGCTCCTCGATGCATCGGCAGGTCTCATTAGATAAACTATTGTCTTGGCACGAGGCCTTGAAAAAATCTTATTTTTAGTCTTGGCACGAGGACTTGGCTACGTGGTTATGATATTCTGGCATTATGCATTCCATCATTATGAAAGTGGTTATTGATATTGCATGTGATTATTCTACTAGTAGAATATCCATGTGTGTAAGTAAATGGAATTATCTCATTTTACTTTTTCCATATTATGCTAAAGTTCAAGTTTAAAAGGCTTTTGTTTTAGTTTTACATTGCTTTAAATGTTTATGTTTATTTATGAAAGCTTCCGCTATATTGTTATCCTTACTGAGCATCTGAGCTCACCCCTTTCAATGTTTTAATTTTTCCAGGATGTGAAGAAGTATATTATGAATGACCTGTAGGGATAATATGAGGGGATATGAAGACAAGATATTTTTGTAGTTTTGTTTCACTTTATGATGTAATGTAACATTTATGTATGTATCTAGTGGTTCCAAGGCTACTAAACTAATCGGTCTTTCGAGACTTGATCATTTGTGATCATGCCAATGTTACATAATAATGCACCGACTCTGGGTAACTGGGGTCGGGGCATTACAGTTGGTATCATAGGCAGTTTAGTACTAACCTGGGAATCTAGATTTAGATAAACTCTAATTAGAGCACATAGACCTAAGATAAAATTTGAGGATTAGTATAGAATAACATCCTAGAATTTTGGTATTATAGAGATTTTGTGAGTTTTCCGAGAAATACATCCCTGTCTGGATACGAGAAGGTAGAGGTAGCTCTAGCACAGATGTACCTAGGGTTAAAACCTGAAAACACCGTTTTGAGCTAGACTCGAACGGGAACTGGTGCACGACAACGGGTCTTGCTGCACTCTTGGTTACGACACTCCCTGTGGGATATACTTATCATAATTCTCATTTTCTTTAAAAAATATTATGAAGGGTTTATGAGTATATACTTCCTCAAAGAAAACATTTTTATGATTATAGTGCAATTTATGTTAAGTGTTTTACAAGTATGGAATTATGTAGTTTGATTCATAAACTAATGTAGTTTATGCCATTGTTTAGAAATGGCACCTAGTGGGAGGAATAGAAACCGTATCAATGCACACACTCCATGTAGGGATTTCCCTCCTGCTCAAGATAATTATAGTGGAGATGGAGACACAACTGGTTCTGATCAACATATCACCATACTAGGACAAATCACTCAGTTTATGAATAATAACCTTACTCGTATAGAGAACCCTGATCCGGAACGTGGAGGATCAATGTTAGACCTCTTCATGAGGCAACAACCGCCAATATTTAATGGGGGTAAAAATCCATTAGTAGTAGATAAATGGATAAACTCCTTAGAGAAAATATTCCATGCCTCGGGGAGTAGAGAAAGGGAGAAGGTTGTCATGGAAGTTTACCGCCTCACTAGAGATGCCGATCAATGGTGGTCGCTGATTCAAAACACAAAGGAAGATGAATAAGTATCAAGTATGGAATGGAGGGAGTTTAAGGAAATTTTCTTAGAAAAATACTTTCCTCGTGACCATTGAGATGAAATGGAAATTAAATTTTTGAGTCTGAGAGAAAAGGAAGATGAGAATGCTGCAATGTATTAGGCCAACTTTTCAAGGTTAGTGAGGCATGCTACAGATTATATAAATAACCCAAGAAGTAAGATTGATTGTTTCTTTGATGGTTTAAAACCATTTCTCTGTCGAGATTTAGTATCACAATATTTCTCAACATACGAAGATATAGTCTCATGTGCTATCAAGACAGAAAAGGAATTCTCTAAGTCTTATGACAACAAAGTAAAGCAAGAGAAAGAAGAGAACAGTGGAACAAGAGACAGATAAAGGGAAAAAGGGAAAGAAGGATTTTCCATTATGCGATAATTTTGGGAAGAATCGCGCCGATACTTTCCTAAAAGGAATGAGAGTTTGTTATAAATGTGGAGAAAAAGGTCACCAGGCTCGTGATTGCAAGGTAAAGAAAGCGGCTATCAATGTTGAATTCTACAATTATAGGGAAATGGGGCATTATGAAAATGAATTTCCTAAGCTTCAGGGAAACTTACCTCAGAAAAGGCCAAGGGATCATGGACAATCTTATGTTGTTACTACAGTTGAAGTGGAATAATTAATGTATTGGTGCATTTGGACTCAATGATTATATTCTGGTTATAAGAATAATGTGATATATATAAGGATTGTACTGCAGTATTTGTTTTTTTCATTAAGCTTTTAATATGATGAGTGTAATCATATTTTTATATATGACAATAAGAGAAACTTTACTTTGTTTGAGGAATCCAATGATACAATTGATTTTGGAATTTAAAGACCTTTTAGAAAGTCTGGACGGAGGTATTTTGGATAAGTATAAAGGTTGGAATGGATTAAGATGAACTTTGGATAGTATTGTTTAATGTTAAAACATTTATGAAGATTATTTTTGGAATATTATAATACAATAGTTTTAGGAAAAGGACAACCTGTAGGTTGGGGGATAACCCGTCGCATCGGACAATGCTGCAGGAATCGAACCCACAACCATAGTGTGACATGCCTTTATTACTGACCACTAGCCTACATGAAGTCCCTGGTTATTACAAAATAGTTATCCTAATCTAAATGGTATGTGTTAATATTTGGAACCTTGTACGATTAGGATAAATATAATATTTTTGAGTTCTATTATATTTTTGAGTGAAAGATGAGTTTGTGGTGGAAATTAGTTGAATGTTGAAACTCTACTTGTCAAGTATATATATATATATACCTCTCTCTTATCCCATGAATGAATTAATTCTTAAAATTTAGGAAAGAGATATTAAAAAAATGCGTTATCCTAATACCTTATGTTTTGTTGAGCTGATGATATTTTAAATCACCATAGATTGAAGGCTTTAAGGCCCTCAATTTTACACTTTTTTGTGATTGATGACCTCAATCACTCCCTACAAATATTTAAGTTTTCCTCCAATTATATGTCTCTAATTTCCACCAATGTTCTCCTAATCGAGATCATAATTTGGTGGTGACTTTTTCATTTCCCTTTCCTTCTTATTAAGGCTAGATTTTTTAACCTTATTTCCGATGTGGGTTTTCCACAAAGGTATTTTCTATTTTAAACCTTTTATTTTCAAATAAAAATTTTAAATTATGAGGACGCAATTTATTGAAGTAGGGGAGAATGTAACACCCCAAGCTTCCATGGTACGCTCCTCTTTGAATAATAGAGCATCATGTATTGTACGCAGCCTCGAGTTCTAACACACCGCGACCAATAAAAGTAGTAGTTATGAATAGTAATATCCACTTTTTGAAATTATATCAATTTTATATTGCAAAATGTACTTCATTTTTGGATTCGGAATATCGAAATTTTCCTATGTTGAATTTTTGGTATTTTCTGAGAACTTCCAATTTTTGATCAATATTGAAAAATAATTAAAAGCAAATTTTTTAATCAAAATATTTTATAGTGATAAATTATACAATTAAGTGGTTTTAAAGTATAATTAGAATATTATTTTAACATTTTATCCAATGGTGGTCCTTATAATTAATTTTACTTTGAAATTGGAAACAAACAATTGTCAATCTTTGAATATATATTGTTTCATAAAAACACGCTATTTGTTGAGACATCGGGAATTAATTATTAAATAAATTAATGAAAATTATATGTTTGGAATTTAGCAAAATAGACATAATTTTTGAATTCAGAATATCAAATATAGCTTAGGGTGAAATTTTGGCATTGTTCTGAAAAACATCAATTTTTGATGAATAGTGAAACCACTAAGTAGTAGTTAAAAAACTGATTTTCCGTTGAAATGAAACGTTACCACTTCTGTGATTTTATTTTCAAAAATCTGACATACATTTCTATCATTAGGAAGTAAAATGTGGTTCAATAGGATTACAATAATATTTTTCTGAATAGTAACTTTTAAGTTTAATTAATCGCGATTAAAGGTAATTAGTGAAATTTAAGGTAAAAATGATATTATAAAAATATGAAAATATCTTGACACTTGTCCTACCCTTATTTTATGAGTCATGACCGACCAAGAAAATCCATGGTTCAGCTTGGGGACCCCATGGAGCCACTTGGGTAAGAAAATAACATTAATAACTTTTTATTTAAAGTAAAAATAAAATTGTCACAAACATGTGCTGTTTTAGAAAAAAAATTATTATATGTGGTTATATTGGTTAAAATTTCAACTATAAATATTCACTGGAAAGATAAAAATATTTACTACATCATGATATTTTTTTTATAATTTTTAGACATTAAATAAATTAAATTTTTTTTGACACCGTGATGATACAGTGATTACCTCATTAATTAACGATTTAAATAAAATGAAAAGAAAATGTAACATATAAGACTTAAACAAGTCCAAAACCTATTGTATGAGTATATTTTGAACCCTTATCACCTTATATTCGAAATATATAATTGTGGGGCCTTTGAAATCCGAAAATCATCTCATAATAATGTAACATTTCATGATTTTTCAAGAGTGCCCCTCCTCTTCTCTTATAAAAGGCCCCCGCCACTACCACCTTATTCACACCATCAAAGCCATTTGGCTCGTCCAACCTCTTCCCAAATACTCTCTCAACGTCCCTATCTTACTCCTAGAAGCATCACTTTGGGAATAATACTTCCCAAGGAAGCTTTTTGCTCAAATCAAAAAAGAGTTACCCGATTTTAAGGAAATGTCTTCTCTTGTTTTATTTTGTTTCATTTTGATTCTCCAACCAATTAAACTCTTTTTATTCCTTTCATTTGTAACAACAACAGTATCTTCAATATGATAGGATGTTGTTATGAGAAGGATTTTATTTACACTTACACACACCTCCGTCTAATGGTTAAAGAACATACTGTTTCTGTGGGTGGTGAAATACTGCCTCACGAAATGATGATTGTTCAAATATTCTTTTAACACCTGTAATGGTGGTCATTATGATGACACTATTTTTATATATGATATATATTATGTTTTTTTATTCATTATGATTATTTATTTTTAATTTATGGCATACCTTTATGATTTCCATTATGGGTAAACATGATAATTTCATTTTAGGAAGTGCGGACTACCGCCCCCTCAAAGTGATTTGAATCATTAATGCCATATGTGGGATGTATAAAGGATGGAGTAAATGATATTATATAAGATATTATACTGGAATTATAATATACCTTTATATCATTATTATTTCATTCCACTAAATACGAAATAGAAAATAAAGTAGCGTTCATTCGTACGTACGGCTTACCGTCTCCATGAACGGCGCATTTCATTTATTACCTCTAAATGTTACGTAATATTATGAATGAATGTATATATTGGATATATATGATATATATGATATCTACATAATGGATATAATTTTGGAGATAATGGATATTCTACCACATAAACAACTTGTAATTATAAGAAGTTTATTGTTGACTCAAGTACCAAAGATCGACAAAACGACCATTATTAACTTAAATGACTACATAATTTTTGTAACATTATAATAAGTGATATAAAAGGGATAATGAATTTGAAAAAGTTTCTTAAGAAAGTATAGATTAACTCTAGTTTATTATTCAGGAGATTAAATAACGGTCGAGTGAAGTCGGACACGAGGTAAGGGACCTTCTTAACCCAATTTCTATTCTTTGGGTTAATCTCCTACTTTCAAATTATGTCATGATATTATTATGTCCTATCTTGTATTTGTACTTTCTTTATGTGTACTTATAGTGAATACACATAATAGATTTATTTTATTTTTAAAAAAAATATCTTTTTAAGGGACTTCGTCTCAATCTCCTTTCATTGAGGCATATTTTGTTTTATACACAACTTTCTTTTATACGGTGTATAAACCCCTTTGACTTTTACTTTTATTCAAAAGGAATATTTTTTTTACAAAGCATTTTACTAAACGACAAGAGGAATGTTTTTGTCTTACGTATGCGGCGATAATGACTTTTCCACCGCCATGACCATTATTTATGTTTCGGCTTCCTCTATAAGACATAACTTTTTTTAAATGAAAAATAAATACCAAGATTTAATTTTCTTTTATTCTGGTAGTGAAAATGGTTTTGAAAGTGTTTTTTATTATATCAATGTGTTGTATTGATATCTTGTGATTGAAATGTGGAAATTTTATGTTTCCTTTATGCATGTTTTATGTTATATGATTATTTTATGGTTTATGATATGTTTAAACCTGTTCATATTAGGAATGAATTGAACTTAATAAGTGATGGGTGGAGCCTGTTATAACTCTTTGATGCATCGGCAGGTCTCATGAGACAAACTAGTGTCTTGGCACAAGGCCTTGACAAAATCTTATTTGTAGTCTTGGCACGAGGCCTTGGCTACGTGGTTATGATAGTCTGGCATTATGCATTCCATCATTTTGAAAGTGGTTATTGTTATTGTATGTGATTATTCGACTAGTAGAATATCCATGTGTGTAAGTAAATGGCATTATCTCATTTTACTTTTGATATATTATGCTAAAGTTCAAGTTTAAAAGGCTATTGTTTTAGTTATACATTGCCTTAAATGTTTATGTTTATTTATGAAATCTTCCTCTATATTGTTATCCTTACTGAGCATCTGAACTCACCCCTTTCAATGTTTTAATTTTTCCAGGATGTGAAGAAGTATATTATGAATGACCTACAGGGATAGTATGAGGGGATATGAAGACAAGATATTTTTTTAGTTTTGTTTCACTTTATGATGTAATGTAAATTTTATGAATGTATCTAGTGGTTCCAAGGCTACTAAACTAATTGGTCTTTTGAGGCTTAATCTTTTGTGATCATGCCAATGTTACGTAATAATGCACCGACTCTGGGTAACTGGGGTCGGGGCGTTACACGGTAAGCCATACGTACGCACATATGGTGAGTTTTTCATTCATATGATGGATAAAATAATGAATATGGTTGTACCATTTTTATAATAACATCATAGTATATTGAAGATACTGGAGTTATTATTTTAGGATAGAAACAATAAGGAAAGAAGAAGTGGAATAATAAAAGAACATAAAAGGGGTGATGAAATATTTACCTATTCTCCGGGTTCTTCCTTTTGATTTGATCAAAAGTGCTCGTTAGGTTGGATTTATAACCAAATAAAGGCCACTAGGATGAAGGAAGGATATTTGGGAGGATATTTGGTCAGGGGTTGGCTAAGGAAAATTTCTTTGGAGGTGTGAAGATAAGAGAAGTGGAAGTACCCTTTTATAAGAGAGGTGAGGGCCATTTTAGGAAAAGCTTGAAACATTATTTTATAATAAAATAATTTTCAGTTTATAATGGCTCAAAAATGATTTATTTAGAGGCTGGGGTGGGGATGGGTCGAAAAACTCTCAACCAATAGGTTTTAGATAGGTTTAGGTCACCATATTAACCTTATCTTTTTTATTTAACTCTTAGTTAAATAGTTTGTCATTTTCCATGTCTCTTTGTATTTTTATATTATATTGTTAATAAACATACAATAACAAGTGAAGGGAACCCCAAGTGGTTAATTAATAATATATATAACCTTATCGAAGCTCTTTGGATGGACCTTATATTTTTATTAAAATTATATCAATTAATAATATAGTATTTCCTTTAAAAAGTCAATTATGTCAATTTTGACACTATTTAGTATTTGGTTTTTTGTAAAAATCATAACAACATGATTAGTTCGAAAATAAATTATTTACTCAACCCGAAAATGTCCTATTAACCTAGAAAATTATTTTATTTCATCAAAAGTCTCAAATTACATTTATTTGGATATTTATAATACCAATTATTTTAATCATTCATTAATAATGAAATTACTGCATCTTAAATGTGTCATAAATAAATTAAATTATTTAATGTCTAAAAATTATAAATAAAATACCATTATGTAGGAAATATATTTATCTTTATAATGAATATTTATAGTCTAATTTATCTTATGTATAAGCTTATATTAAAAATGGTTTAGTTATTAAAATTTGAATTTAACTGTTTTAACTCTTTTTTAAATAAAATAATAATAAATGTCATAATCTAATCCAAGTGTACCAAATAGGATCATATTTTATTAATAAAGTTATTCTTGGTCGAATTATACTTATCCAATAGAATTAGGACATGTATTAGGGTAATTATTATATAATTTTTACCCTTAATTACCCTATTTACTTTTAACCATGGTAAATAAAAGTCAAAAGTTACTATTGACTAAAAATTATTTTCATCTTATTTTACCACATTTTACTTACTTATATTAACAGTGTTTATATGATTTTAAATATTCAACTCATATAAGAGGTAAATTTTTGTTTTATGCAAATTTTCAAATGCTCCTAGGAGGTGGGTAAAAGATGGTAAAAATATGAATACAATTTTTATATATCTAAACTTATTATAAAATGACTCCATTGAATTACATTGAACTTATATTGGTTTTATGTATCTATTAAGACCTAAAATAAAATAAAATAAAATAAAAAATTATTTAAATAAAAATTCTGTTTAAACCAATAATGTAGTGTTTTTCACAATTCATCAAAAATTGAATGTTTTCAGAAAAATACCAAAAATTTAGCCTGATCTAATTTTGATATTCCAAATTCAAAAATGAAGTCCATTTTTAAAAATAAAATTTTTAATATTTCAAAAATTGGGTATTACTATTCATAATGGCTAGTTTGATTGGTTGCGGTGTGTTAGACTCTCGAAGTTGCGTACAATGCGAGCTATTGCATTATTCAAAGGGATACATACCGTTGAATCTTGGAGTGTTACAATAATGACCATTAATATTCATGAATATCTCTTTATAAGACTCCATTTTTTTCAAAGAAAAAACTATTTCAATTATTTTTGAAATGTTTAGTTATAAAAGTTTCCAGAATAAATGGGATGTTTTCTATTGATTTTCAAAAATAATTTAGATGATTTACCAAAAGTGATATTTTTACCTATGTAAAAATCCTTACAGGATTATTATGATTCATTAGGGATGTAATATTAATATACCACCAAATTTATTTCTCTGAATTTATTATGATTATGTTTTTTAAAATTCAATTATATGAAACCCATTTCCTTCCCATGAGTTAATTAAGTTATGAAAAATCATTATGAAACTTGTTTCTCTTTCCAATATTATGTTTTGATAAATGTTTTTATGATATTTTGTAACCCTTATATATTATATTCATTAAGTGATGAGTGGTATCATAATTTTATATCCTTATAATTCATTTGTTAAAGATATATATCTCATGAGAAAATATGAACTGGAATGCAGATTAAACCCAGTTTAGTAAGGGGCTCTATCTACTATGATTATCTAAGAAGTATTCTTTGAAAAAGAGAATTATAAAATGGGGAGTTAACACAATCCACTAGGGGAATATATCCACTATAATAGTCTTGTTAGTAATACTTCACTAAGAAAATTATTTATTATTCTAATATGTATTTTGAAAACTTAAATCAGATTCTTTTGATATATTGTCATTGCTCATGATTGATTATTGATGATTCTAAACTCTTATGACATATTCCTTTTGTTATGAAAAATCCTTATTCCCGGAATCATGATTATTTATATTAAACTAATTTGGTAATAATTTTAAAAGTTCTGATAATGTTATCATAGAATTTTACTTATCATATACTCATATATCATCACTGATCAATATCTCATATGTTTACCCTTACTGAGCATCTAAGATCACCCATTTTTATGTTTCGTTTTCCCTTGGTTATGAAGAATGATTTCAAATAGGGTATGTCTAAGAATGGGACTATGTGAGAAGATATTGGGGAAGAATTGTAAATACATTTCAGGAAATAGGTTGATTTTGTATCTAGTATTCAAATAAACTAAATCCTTAATGTTTTAGGAAAAGTATTATTATAAGATATATTAAATATTCATCTAAAATAATTCAATATTTACATATTAAATGCACGGGTTATCTTGGTTTGAATCATAGTATTTTTAAGTTTATTTATAGTTTTCAATTAGAATACATTATTGATATCCCTATGGATAATTATAAATGTAAAATAAAATCCTAAAGATATACGAATGTAGAGATTGTGTGGTTTTCTAGAAATAAAATCCATATATGGATATAAACAAGTGGATATAGGCTTTAGAATTGATTCACTACGGGGGGGGGGGGGGGACCCAAAAAATTGTAGTTGGGAATTAACATGATATTCATGCAGTGGATGATAAAGAGGTCTAACTGTACACCTAGTTTGAAACCCTCCGTGGATAAGATTTAGTTAATTCATATTCTATTTATGAAACATTATGATGAATTGTGGGGTAGAATCTAGAATAGCCTATGATGAACATAAAATGATATAATATAAATAAAAAGTGAGTAATCTAATAAAAAGGATTCATTTTCTCAGACATATTAGGAATAATTTTAATTATTATATGATTTCTTACTTTAATTAATGTTTCTTTATGGTCACAGAAACCATTTCTGTTTTATAAATAGAATGAAGATATAACAATGAAGTTGTGTTTGTTATAGGTACACTCTATTATTGAATTATATTATTTGATATTATTCATATGAATTAATTTATATTATGAAACACATATTGTAATGTTAATTCATATCCTCAATGATTAGATATTGAGTTATCAGTAAAAAATCATAATAGTATTATGACCGTATATCACGTATATAGCTCCATTGTGATAGATACTTTTTGGAATGTGGTCCCTAAAATAATTATTATTATTCCTCTGGATTAATTTGATTCTCTTATATAATTTGTTGGATCTATTTATATATATATCCTATATTTTTTTTGGAAATGAAGTCACATTTTATCTTATGAATCAAACCCTATTAATTTTTTGGTGTGAGGATAAATATGATCTTTCAAGGGAAATTACTTCTACTGTCTGGGTTTTATGACCTATTCATGAGGGAAATTTATAACAAATAGTTAGTGGGGGGATTCAACATTAAGATATTATTTTTTTTGGGGGAATATAATGACATATTTTTAAAATAATTTCAATGTCTTCCCCCAAATCATGACATTCATTTTTTAATAGAACTCATACTCGGTACTGCACTTATTTCAATGTCTTGATAGAAAACAGACTTGATTTAGTTAAAGGAATTCAATAATAAACACTAGGATAATATATAATTGGTATTCAAACACTATATTTTATCACCATGGGGTGCACATATTTTTTACATTAATAACAGAAATGGGTCAATCCATCTTTGCATTGATTATCGAGAACCTAACAAGATCATTATTAAGAAAAAGTATCCTCAAAGATTTATCGATTGTTTTATTTGAACAAATATAATTTCATCAATACTTTACAAATATTAAAATTCATTCAGGATATCATCAATTGAAATTTATGAAGGAAGATATACCCAAGACAACCTTATGTATAAGGAATGGTCAATGTGAATTTACATTGATTCCATTTTGATTTACCAATTCCCTTATTATCTTTATGGATTATATAAATAGAGTCCATTTAAATTAACTTGATAAATTTGTGGTAGTATTAATTTATGATATTCTTTAATATTCTAAGATCAAGTAAGATTATGAAGTTCATTTGAGGGTTTTTGAAGATACTAATGAATCAGAATCTATATGAAAAGATAATAAAGTGTGAATTTTGTTTAAATAATTTTTCATACTTAGTTTATAAAATATTAAACAAAGGTATATTTATGGCTACTTCAATGATGTAAATTATTGAGAAATGGCATAAACCAACCATGGTGACCGAGATCCGTAGTTTTCTTATGTTATCTTGATATTTTGGATACTTTTTCAAAAAATGGATATCAAATCTAATAATGATGTTTACTATGAATGTAGCCTTGTTTCATTGGATATATGAATGTACGAGAAATTAGAAGAAGATAAGAAGAAGGTAAGTTTGTGAAGCTGTACTCACACCACCCTATAGTGGATAATGGATTGTGATATATAATGATACATCGAATAAAGGACTATAATGTGTTCTCGTGTATAATCATATAGTGATAGTTTATGACTCAAAGAAATTGAAAATTCCTAATTAAAATTACCGAACATATGATTTAGAGATAGAAATGGTAATTTTTTAATTTAAAGATATAGAGGCATTATCTATATGGTTAATGGTGTGATATATATATATTGATTATAAAATCGTGAAGTATATAATCACATATATACAGCCAAATATATTACAAATGAGATGGTTGGAGTTGTTTAATGATTATGAATTCTTAATACACTACCATCCAAGGAAGGAAAGAATGGTCACTAATGATCTAAGTTGGAAGGAACATGATTGATTTTCTATAATATGGATTTAAATATATCAAATAATTATGTATTATTAAAATATGAATCTTGAAATCATGAGGAAAGGAGACTAGTCATATATTTATTAGATGAGTATTCAACTATATATTCATGGGAAGAATGTTGAGCAGTAAATAGAGAACATAAAACTGTATAGTAATGTGAGAAATATTCCTCAGTTAAACCATGATTGAGATAGAATTACAATTTTCCAGAACCATGTGTATGTCCCATCAATACCAAACATAAAGGATTTGTTAGAATAATCACATAGTTTATCATTCTCTATTTTCCAATAACTATAATGATTTAATGATATCTTAAAGTTCATTTATAGTGAGACAACATGAAAATGTATATTGTTGAGAATGTATCTTTTTCAGGTATGTCATAAAATTAAGGTGAATAAAATAATTCTAAAGGGATCTTATAACAATTAATCATACCCTAATATAAATAGGAAAACAACACCATTTATTTAGTTGTAAGACTCCTTAAAAAATCAAAAGGAAAAAATTTAATATATGTTTTAATCATTCACCATAAAAATATATGACATTTAATTACTATTAAATAATATTTATCACTTTATCATCTTAAAATAATATAAATTAGAAAGGGGTAAGGTTTCATGGGGTATCATGTTCTATTATATCATATTAGTGTTTGATGTTTACATCAAATATCTAGAGAAGTCTTTATTAAGAATTGAATATATAGTTGAATTTTAGAACTGTATATCATCCTCAGATATATTTTCATTCTAATATGACAAGTAAAACCCAAAAAGTTATATTTATAGGTTGTTCTATGTGTTTGAAAGTCGTTTGGGAAGAACACCTAACACTAGAAAAATTATCTTACAATGATCGAATTCACTAAATCATTCACAGGGTTCTTTATAAATACATATGCAGAAAAAAGTGAAGAAATCCAATGTGTTAGGATAAATTTAGTGATTGAAATATATTAGAACCTAATCTAGAGGAGGAAATAGTAGATAACATAAGATACTTTCAGCATCATACCATGGAATTCCATAGTTGAAAGAAGATTTATATTGAAAATCATCAATACGATCTAGAGTTCAAAGTTTGTGATAAGATATTCTTTATAATATCACATTTGAAGAAGGTTATAATATTTATAAATAAGGTAATACTAATACCTATATGTATTTAACCCTTTTAAATTACTTAATGTATTGGGATTGTTTTTTATCATGTCAAACTTCCATAGAATCTCTGTCAAGTTTATAATGTGTGCAATGTATCAATTTTGAGGAGGTACCTACGTGATCCTTCACATCTAATAAGATAAAAGGTTATAAAATTATAGAATGCAATTTCTTATGAGGAATATCTGATATATAATCTACGTTTAAGGAGAATGTTTTGTGTAATAATACCACTACCTGGTCAAATTTAATGGTGAAACCACAAAATTGAGGAAAGCTACACGGGAGGATGAGGTTGTTATTAGGAAATAGTATCCACATTTTATTTTTATTGAAGTAACATAATTTTGAATGAAAAATAATTATAAATGGTGTATAATGTAAAACCCTTATATTTTATAATATATTTATCTTTAAATAATTTTTATGTTTTAGATATCTTGCTTCCCAGGCAATAATTATTTTAAATTAATCATGATACAATGTTCTTAAAATTTTCTATTGAAACCTAATAGATGGATGGAAGAGTATGAATATGGATAATAAAATTATGAAAAATATATATAAATTTTCCTTAAATGAAAACGTATTGATTATTTCAAAGTAAATAAGTAATTAATTTTAAACTGTAAAGATAATATCATTTTATGTTAAAAGAAAAAATTTCAAAGTATTGTATTTTATTATTTATTATATACCATGATCACTAATTAAAAATTAATTTGATGAAATATATTGTTATTTCGTTTTAAAAAATGAATAATTATTCATAAATATATTATTAATTGGTTATAATTAAATATAAAATCATGTAAAGGTAAAGAGTGTTATTTTTCAAAAAATAATTTTGTGAAAATATATTTTTATCTTAGTAAATTAAATGAAACACTATTGTCGAATAATTTTAATGAATGTTTTAGATCATGTATTCAATGAAATATATTTCCATTATCTAATGGTATTTACTAGTTGTATAATGAATGGAAATTCCCTTTATGATTGATAAATTCCTCCTTCCTAAACAATGTTTCACCGAGTTTTTCCTATTTTCATTATAATTAATTTCTATAAATTTCAAGACATGAATCTGGTAAAATGGATTAAATATTTAGAATCTTAATAATTAATATTATACTTAATTTTAAGTTAAATTTTGGTTATAATGAATAATTACAATGGAAAATATTTATCATTATATTAAGGACAGAAATGGATTAAGGAGGGGGTCAATCTAAGAGATAAGGTTTAAATTATCCCTAAACACTATCTTTAATTTAATTGGTTGATTTTAATAAGACAATACCCTTATTATTTTGAAATATTATTATATTTTCTAGTCACTTTAATTAAGTAAGACAAATAATATTAAATAACATTTCATGTCTTTATTTTTTTCCGCACACATCATTAATAAAATGGAACCTCCTATTCTCACATATACACACCCAATGAGCCCTTTATCAAGACTAAGATCGAGAAAAATACGCTCTCAATGACCTTATATGCGGCCTTAATGTTTTCTTTGTTGGTTTTTAGTGTAGTGGAAGTGCCTGTATGACATGGACAAGTAAGATTTTAATCTTAATTTGTGAAAAAATAATATTGTACCTGAAAAATGATTTTGTAACCAATGGATTTAACTTTAATATTACTTTACTTGTTAAATGTTGGAACCAAAAGACAAGGATCATTACATGTAATTTTTAATTAATTTATGAACTGATTTAATATTAAATAAACTTGAAATTCTGTATTTGTTGATGATCTGGTCCACTTGATCACATCATACCATCATTGTACTATATGATCCCTAAGGAGAATCAATATATCATTGATCCAAACATGCACCAAAATCTATGAATATTTTTCTTACAATGGTTTTTTTCAATAAAGGTCGATCCAAATCACTTCTATTGACCATGGTTGTTCATAGTAGTTCTCTCATCAAATATTTCTTGATTTTTTGTCAATGGATTGAGAGAGGAAATGAATAATAGATCACTATAGATATCCAAATCTATCTTTAGGGTTTGAGAGGGCTCCTGACTCTATTTTTGTGCACAAAAAGATATATTATGAAAAGTGAAATATTAAAATATTTATTATGGAATGTTTAGGGTTAGCAATTAATATATAGTACCCTTTACAAATCTATAAGTCATATTTAAGAACATGTATAATAATAATTAAAAAATATAATTTTTATTCACATAACATGTGAATCACTTATGAATAAAAAAATAAAATCATAAATATAATCTCCAACTAGACCACATAGATCAATTTGTATATCCTACTCACCAATTACTAAACCATGAATAATGACTATTTATTTTACAAATACACATCATTCCATTATTCATCAATAAATATTATACATAATTTTTTCTCCAATCCTTGAAAATACATATTTATTAGTATTATTTAACTCACTTATTTATTCACACAAGTCCAGATTTATTCTTTGAAATCAAACAACCCTAAATAAATATTAACCCACACATTATAACTAATATCTATTCTGACTTGTTAAATTGAACATCTAATTTAACTGAGATTGTGGATACACTTAGTGTGTGACGTTCTTGGACTCTTTCTTAATGGAATTAGGAAGAACTAGATAAAATAAAAGGATAATATCAAGAAACAATGAAAGGAACCCATAGAGAACGATCATAATGTAATGATGGCATACAACTTCTTATGAATACTCATTGTGTAATATAATATTGTTATCATGATATATCTCAACAACTAAGTTTCACACTGGTGTCATTAACCTATGTTCTCAATGTATCTTTATTTGACATTTCATTAATAAGCATGCTTGTAGAGCACCATGACCATAGATTTATCCTAGCTGTTTGATTCCTATAAATGTGCTTGGGATATAAACTTATGTCAAGGTAAAAAAGTGATAAATATTTTCTCACATTTTCTATTATTGCAATATCACTTATGATGCATCCAACATATACTACTTCACCATGATAATATTTCATCACAGTGTTGATCAATACATAAAATTATAAGACTTATGAAATTCACTAATTATAATATTAAAGTCTAAGGACCAATACACATGTTCTTGTGTATGAATATCCAATGCCAAATAAATATAGATTTCCTACAGGAAGGTGTGTTCAAATAACCTACCTTCATTGAGATTAGAAAGGGTGAATACCATGAGAAGGTGTATCAATATTTTATGGACCTCCAACCTTGGATATCCCATATCCTCAGTTTCATATCAAAAGAATTCATTTATCCACATAACATTTATTCAATAATAATATTGTGCCACATCCATATTGTCATCATTGCGAGGAAGTTTCATGACATTTCAACGTGACATATACTCTTAGGAAATTATCATATACTATGTTAGGTAGAGGAAAAATTATTATTTGATAATAAAAATCATTATTATTCATTAAAATTAATACATACAATCAATTACTTAGAAGTTGGTTATAGGGAACCAACTCCAACAGACTCATGTGTTCACTAATGCCAACTATTAATAACCATTACTACATTGGATCTCCCATGATACTCATTATTATGCTTTTATAGAGCCTTTTCAAGGGGTCTACCACATTTTACTCTATATATATTCTACTCACTGAAACATTACATCATTGATAATAATCCCCCAAGATATAAAGCATCCAATGTATATTCTATTTTCTTTGATGTAACCTTGTATCCTTTTTCAGAGCCACTAATACCATTTTATCATAGTATACAATGATAGGATATATAATAATAGGCACTACATAATTATATTGGAAAGAAATTGAATCCAAATGGATTCCTAGATAGTATTAGAATCCAAAATATACTCATACTCCACTGTAGAATTGCTAAAATTAGATTATTTGAACTCTTTTATCCCACAGATCCTCTATTGATAATATATACATGTCTTTACTATGAATTCAAATCATTATGATCTATCTAGAAGCTATCATCAATGTATCCCCTAATGGCTAGCTCTTCTTGTCCAACATACACCAAGAATATATCCTTAGTTCACATTAGATACTTAAGGATAGTCTTAATAATATTCTAATGATGTTCAATTAAATTATTTTGAAATATCCCTTCCATGATCAATTCATAGGAAACACAAAGACTCATATAAAACATGACATATATGATAAAACCTATCAGATAATCATATAGGATCTTACTCATTATCTAGGATTCCTTATATATATGAGGACACATCTTCTTATAAAGATGTCTAAGATGTGAGAATGGAACAAATCCTCTATTAGATTGTTATATACAGATCATCTTAAATATCTAGTCAATGTTTTCACTTTGACATAGTTTATGAAGCATCATTGATATATTAGGAATGATCTTGATCCATATGATGTAGGCTTGTTCACTTAAGTCCTTTATATAGAATCACTTTCTCAACCATGTCTTAGAAAATTATAAGGATGATATCTCATTTCTAATTAGTAAAATTTCATCTAAATTTAACACTATGAAAACTAATTTACACCAACTAGATCACTTATAGACACCTGATTCATATTCATTCTTAAGGAAACACAATTCTTTTCTATCATCATTGAACCGAATGTACCTTTACGAGATTGAATTATTTAAATCATAAATGGATTTAAAAAACTTACAGACATTATTTTAATTTCTTGGAGTCCCAAACCATTTTGGTTGTGTCATATACACATCTTTATGAAGTTTCATATTAATGAAAAGGGTTTTTACAAACATATGATAAATCTCATAGTCCTAAAAATCTTCTATATTTCATTGAATATTTATGGATTTAAATATATAAAATGGATAAAATGTTTCATACTAGTCTATGACTTACCATTTTCTAAACCCTTTAGCTGCTGGTCATGATTTATAGGTACTAACATGGCCTTTTATGTCCATCATTCTCATGAAAACCCATTTACAACTAATGTAATTTATATCAATTGGAGGATTGGCAAATCCAAATTTGGTTCTGATAAATGGAATGCACCTCAAAATCAATGGATTTTTACTATCTTATATCTTTTGAGATCTCAACCACCTTTGTGTAGGATAAAGGGAAATTATTATCAATTAATAAGGAATCATCATTTTTTTGGGACTTCGAAACCTTATCTTTATGGTTATCTTACCTCTCTTTTACTCCTACATGGTACTTTTGTTTTTGAAAAAAAGTCTTCCATGGGGACCTATAGAATCTGTTCCTGTACCAACTCATATGAATATTTAGAATTAACTTCCTAAAAGTCAATATTTCTCCATCTATCCTACTTGGAGAAGGGTTCCCTCTCAAGAAATATATCTTTCAGAGAAACTATATAATTTTTATATAAAGGATCATTTATGTAGTATCCCCTCATTTCCTTGGGGTAACATATAAGGACACACTTCATGCCCCGGGATGGTAGTTTGTTTCTTAAGGTTTCCTTAAAATAGGTTTCACACCACCATTCACAAATACGTGACAAAATGAGATTCTTTTCACTCCATAACTCAATGGGAGTACTATTTTCCACTTTTATTGGTATTCAATTTAGAATTCATATTTCCATGTGTAATAAATATCCTAAAAATTATAATGCAAGGATTGTGTGACACATCATTAACCTTACCATATCCAAAAATTTATGGTTCCTCCTTTCAGTAACACCATTCCACTATGTTTTATAAGGAATATTGAATTGATATAAAATCCCATACTCCTTTATAATGTTGATAAAATATTTATTAAGATATTTACCACTTTGATCTGATTTATTTTTCTTTATATTCATACCAAGTTTATTCTCAACTTCATTTTTTAACTTCGTAAACTTATCTAAGTATTTAAACATATACCACATAAGTTAAATGGGTTTGTAAAAAAAAATTTCTTGTTTAATGTAAAAAAGTATGAGAATACACCACTATATTCTACATGAAAAGGTACAGACACATTAGTTAGTACCAATACTAGAAACTGTATGGCCCTCTAACCTTGACCAAAAAATAGAGGATTCATCATCTGGAAAATAAATTTGTCTACGTCTAAACAAGTAACTAAGATAATGTTCATGGTAACAATAAACACCTAAAAATGGTTCTTTAAAACCAAAATCTATCTTCATAGCAATGTTATATGGAAATATATAATGTCCAGAGCATCCAGACTTCCCCAATTGGTAGCATATAGATCCACTTCACCTATAGAAAACATCTAACATTTACTTTGTTCTTGTGTTGGGATATAAATATTAGAACCACCCATAGTATCTAATACCCATATTACTAATGTGGAAAGATTACACTTGATAATAAATGTACCTAAAGCTTCATATTTCTTCTTTTGTTGGGTGAAGTTACTCTACAAGTGGAATTTCGTACCATAATGAAAACAAGTCATTTTTTACTCATTATCTTTCCTCTAGATCTTATTCTTCAAGGATATATGGTTTTCTTGAACCTTAGACTTGGAATGAGTCCTTATCTCATCCATATTATTCTTTTTTTTATTTACCTTAAGGAATATAGGTTTCTCACATCCTATGTCCTTATAAACATAGATAATTATATTAGGATTTTCTAAAAGTGTCATCTCTATATTCATTATATTATAAATCACAGTGAAATTAGAGAATTTTTTAGGAATTGAGGATGGATTTAAACTTTTTCACAACTCATAATGGTTCCTAAATCCCAATATGTCTAATCATTCTATGTATCCAATAATCATTACTACATGAGGTCTAGGTGGAACTGACACTTCAATCATTCATGGGAATAATGAATTAGATATCTCATGCCTCTCTTATCACACCTTCTTCTAATAGATATAAAAAGGTAAAAACTTATTATATATGAATCTATATCCTCATATTAATTTTAATGATCACGAGACATGGATGATTTCATAATGAATTGGGAATTCATTTCATTTTCCACATGTTTCAACAAGAGAGAAACTTTTTCCACACTATCCACTTTTGTAAGAAGCTTAGGAAGTGGGGTTTCTAGTATATATAATTTTTTTCATGGTATAGTATAATGCGTAAGTGACTACACCATTCCAAGAAATTCAAGCTGGTGGGAAGTTATTCCTTCTCTTGTATTGATCATAGTGATATTATTGAATTTATATGGGTTTTTATTTCTATAAAAATAAAGATTACATGTTTTGTAATTCTTTAATTACAAATTAGATTAATAAATTTATATTTCATAAAAAAATTATTAATCACCAACTATTTTTTCAAAACCTAATTTCCCTCTCCATTAGTTTCATAATATATTGTTTCAAAGATATTATAGTTCCAAACAGCCACACTCACTTCTCATAACCCAAAATTGGGATTGAAAAGATATTTGAAGAGTTTTAGGTAGGCTTTAATTTTTAAATATATTAACTAACAATTACTTGATCTGTTGAGTGGAATCCCTATTCCTAAAATCCTTCATAAATGCTTTCTCAACCCTTTCTTCTAAGTTACACAAATTATTTCTTTTATATTTAACCTTTAATGTAAACCATGTTAACTAAACCCTAATATTTCAATCTAAAAGTGCCCAAATAATTGAAAGAACCTTGGCATGGTCCGGTCAAGGACATTAAACTATAGGTTATAATTATAAATTATGTAAAAAAGGATACACTAATTTAATATTTTAGTAGAGTAATTTTTATTCTTATATGTAAAAACCCATGATTTATCTTATCATATGCCTTGTTTATATTAAGTGTATTCTACCAAAGTAATTAAAAATATATGATTAAATTTAGGCATAATCTGGTTTTATTTTATTCCATATTGTTTTCTTTTTAATTCTTTTATTAATTGATCATGTTGGATAAAAAAAATCAATCTTATAACTGATATAAATAGAATATAAGTAGAGTAATAATGATATTTTATAATGATTAGTTTTTCTAAAAGATGATAAAATAACCCATAACCCTAAGGAAAACACCTTGAATCATAGCTTGGTTTATGTTTTTGAATTCCACCTAAGCTCCAATATATCGCCTCGATTGGTTTCACCTTGGACCTGAAACTTATACCACCTCATCTCATCTGGGATCTCCATTATTACATAATATATTACTCTAATGCAGGTGATGGGATCAAATGGATTGGATAAAGGGGGTTTACATAAAATAAACCATGGGCATGAAAACCCTAACATAATAAGGTGGTAAGGGAGACTCATAAGAAATAATTTTAAATTAAAGATAATAATAAATTAAAATGAAACCAATCACATACATTTGTCTATTCTAATATCATAATCATTAACATAAAAATAAAATAACATACATTTTAAAATTTGCTGAAAATTAAATTAAATTTTTATTGAAATAAAATAATGTGTCGTGAATTAATCCAATTAATTAAATTTATCTTAATACCATACAACAATCCTTATAATTCTATCAATCATAATTTCATACACATTAAATTATTTTATTTTATTTAAAATTTTAAGGCAATGACATTTAATCATCTAAACTAGCTAATATGATCCTTATTCTTCTGAATTCTATTGGAGTATTGAACATATTGAATCATTGGTAATCACTTGGTGTGTACTATCAAAAAAATGACATAATGAGAACACATGAATTGCACTTCATGTAATGATATTAATTCATATGGACTTTACTCTATAAAAATACCCTACACAACTTATAGTTTAGAATTTTTCTTGAAAATATATTCAATATATAAATCATAATCCTATGACATGGAATGTAATGTAAAATAAATAACAAATGAAACACATGTGAATAGGTTTAATCATATAATCAATTCTTCTTCCCATGTTCAACTGACCACACATGATGCAGAAAACTACCTAACATATACTGGGTTACACAACATTCAATCGGTTCTCAATTTATCCACTAGATATGACTACGGACTAGGTGTGTTACATTTCACAAACGTGTATAAGGTATAGGGTGTGTTGTCTTTTTACATGATGTGTGGCATCGATGTTTCAAATGTTTTATTCCCCATATCATGTTGTTAATGGACGAAACACTTGGAACCCCATGTTCACCATCATAAAGACATGTGAATGACATGTCGTTTATGCTTGTTACACAGTATATTGTTCATTAAAACATATGTCAGCGTATCTGGATCTATGTTATGATATAATTTTATTTTTTCACAAATGCAATAAGGATTATAGATATAATAGATATACACGGGTAAATGGTGTGTTGTTTAAGAATATCCTTTTGAATTTCTAGATGGTGTTTTTAGATGTATCCTCATTAAAACATCACCCATTTTTTGGATATGTGAGATAGAATGAAGAAAGGTAAGACAAAACTATGTTTAGATTCCATGAATGAGTAGATATAAAGTAAAATGAAATGAAAATTAATAAAATTCCATCAATTATTAGTATATTATTATCAAATTATCATGTCACCTCTCTAATACCACATATAGGTTCTGGGAACATTATAATTACCTACGTGTCAGGGAAAACATTGTTTTTTAGTCTTAATTTATAAAAATAATTATTATACATGATGAATGACATTATGAATGGTGGATTTAACTCACAGATTATTTGATTTATTAATCACTAGAATCAGAATAGGAGGATCATCACATGTAATTTATAATGAATTTCTATAGAGACCTAGAATTACCTAAACATGTAATTCTTTCATTGTTAGTAATTCTATTGATTCAATAGTGTTGTTCCGTTCTTGATCTATAGGATCCATGTGTAAAACCCCTCAAGTGGTGATCAACAAGTGTACTTTAACATTTAAACATCATCATAGAATCTTTACGTGCTAGCATGACTGATCTTGATCACATACATCGTTTGGGATTTATTGCTGCTAAATTATCATTGAATAATTCTTGGTGTTCTATCAATGTCTTGATATAGGAAGAGGAGAATAGATTACTCATGATTTATAAATATCTATCAAGGGTATAATATAGTTCTTTGTTCAACATGTTTCTAACAAAATGTGTGATTATGGAAAGTGATATAATTTTATATTTATTATTTCATGTTTAGAATCCTAAATTAATACACAGAAACATTTCTAAATATATAATTATCATTTTACCGCACGTCTAGTAATAATGAAACAATTATTATTATTATTCACATGACATTAATATTAGATAATAATATATAAATAAATATCATTTATATCATCCCCAACTGAAACACTAATCTTGGTCCACATATCCTTCTTGGCATTTACCAAAATTTGAATAACGACTATTTATTTTATAAGAAATATCATTAAATTATTCAAATATTAATATAAAAAATATTATATTCTATAATCCTTATAAATAAATTTTATTATTATTATTTAACTTCTTATTCTAATTTATTTGTTATTAAATGTTGTTTATCAACCAACACTGAATAATTATTAAACAAAAAATCATAAATAATAATTAGAGCAACTTGTTAAATTTAACATTCAATTTAATTGATATTGTAGATATACAAAGTGTATGACCCTCTAGGTATCTTTTTCAGTTTCGTTAGATAGAACTGCTTAAAGTCCAAGGTTATCATCTAGCAACATGTTTAGGCACTCACAAAGAATGAATTTAATACCATGACCATATAAAACCTCATATGAATCATAATTATGTGATATAATCTCTTAATAATTATTTCACTCATCACATAAGTTTCATTTTGGTGTCATCAACCTATATGCTCAATGTCTCTTTCTTTGAATTCCTAGAAATGAACAGGCCCTTAGAACACCATCGCCATGGATTTATCTAAATGGTTTTATTCCTATTAATGGGAAAAAGATATAAAATTATTTTAAGGTATATAATGAATAATTACTTTCTCACATTATCCATTAATGTAATATCATTCATTATATATCCAATGTATCCAACTTTACAGTGAGAATATATCTTTATAGTTTTCAGCAATTCATCAATGTACATGACATATGACATTCACTATTATGAATCATAAATTATAAGGATTAATACACATGTCCATAGATATTAACATCCAATGAAACAAAAAATGTATATTTCATATTGGTGGGTTCATTCTCATAACCTCCCTTCTTGAAGATTTGAAATGATGAAAACCATGAGAAGTTGTCTCAATGTATTATGATTATCCTACCCATGATAGCCACCATCATTTGTGTCCCATCAGACAATATCATCTATAAATATAACATTCATTCAATAATATTTTTTTCCTCTTGATTATCATTATAATGGGGAACTTCCATAACATTTTAGTGTAAAATATATTCTTAAGATAGTATCACATACTATATCATGCAGAGGAACAATCCTGATATGATGATAAATATAAATAATATTTCAAAAAATTAATACATGGAATCAAGTACTTATAATTTGTTTATTGGTACCCAACACCAACATTTTTATTTCCAAAATACCCATATAATAATCATTAAGTATCTTTTTAAAAGAATATACACAAAAAGTGGTATATGTTCTTACCGAACATTTTTATGTTTCTTTCTGTTGTAGCCTCATAAAAATGCTCAATAACCATATTAACATTATAAAACTGGTACATTTTAAATTCTGAGATATTTTTATTTTAATGGTATATTTATTTTCTATCTCATTCCCATCCATTTGAAAATGATAATGTCGCTCAAGCATATAGATGGACTACCACTCCATAAAGTTATGTGATTTATTTTTCATTTCCTCATAACATGGCTAGTAATAATGATAGATTTAATGAATATATATGATATATATGTTATTATTTTGATTTTGGAAATTTAAATTTAAATTTTACTTTATCTCATTCCATCCATCACAAATTGGAAACATCAATTGTGCATACGTAAGGACTATCATCACAAAAAAGTGATTTAAGTCACTTTTTATCACCACCATATATATATTGTTTTAAAAGTACATATAATAAATTAATATTATAATTATGAAATTTTTATGATTCTGGAGATGATGAAACCCTGACCAAGGTGTGAGGGCATGAATTGATGAACCAAAACATGCATGGAAAATTGACCTCTTTTAACCGATTTTTTTTAATAAAGAATTGAAAATAAATTGGTAATTGGAAATTATAAATTAATGATATATAGTAATATATATGGATATTTAATATTTTTTTCAATCAATATATATTTTTTATACATAAGGTTTTTACACATAAAAAGTAATATGGGACTTAAGGTAAGGGTTTATGTTAAAACATAATATCTTTTCGAGATTATATATATTAAATTTCTATTGAGGGAAATTTTGTGATCCTTATGATTTAATAATAATATATTTTTATCTAATATTTTAAATTTTTTGGGTTTTCATGTTTTCCATTTATTATCCTTTATTAGGTATTAAAAATGATTGAGAAAATGTTTTTAAGAGAGGATGACTTTATTTACCCTATTTGGCTAGCAAAATTTTTCATCAATGACCATGTTAATAAAAAAATAATATAAGTATGTTCCTATACTTAAAATGTTGTAAAAATTTTATTTTCAATACATTTTAATTTTTCATAAAGGTTTTTAGTGAATATTTTTGAATTTTTTCTAAATAAGGCATTTCTGACTTTTTACAAAAGTGTGAAAAGAATATTATTTTTTAATGTACATGACATGAATGGATTTTACAATTATAATGTACTTAATTATTCATGAAGCAAATATTAAAATTTTACTTGATAGCTAAAATAAAACTTTATTTCCATCATTTTTAAAAAATTTAGTTTTAAATGTTACTAAAATGAAAGGTTTGTTTTCTCTTCATTTTCAAAGAGCATTTTAAATGATTTTATAAAAGAGATATTTTTATCTATTCCAACACCGTTAAAGTGTTTTTTTATTCACTTGTGATATGATAATATGGTACCATTTACTTTCCTTCTCAATAATTCTTATGATGATGATATTTTTAGGATGATGATTTGAAAGATGTTTCTTTCCCATATGTTAATTATGTTCTGATGAAATCCTTATGAAATCCATTTATTTTCCACGAGTTATGTTATGATTAATGTGATAATAATATTAGTAAATTCTTATGGATAGTTTTCATTGTGTTATTGGTGGTACTAGAATTATATATCCCTTAATTTTTTGGGATAACATAGATGTCACTTGAGAAAAAATGGACTAGAATAGGGAGTGAACCCAGTTCAGTAAGGGATGCTATCTACTATGATATTCTTAATTGAGTGCCTTGATGAAGGAAATAATATAGTTTTAATTGAAACAAAACCACTATAGGATGTTTTTCCCCTAGGGTAATCCTGGTAGGGATCCTTGACTAGGGAAATGACTTTTTATGCTTGTATTTTTTCTAGAAACTTGTATATGAGGCTAATGATATGTTCTTGTTCCTCATGATTAATTATTGATGATTCCAAGATCATATGATTTCTGTATATTATTATGAAAAATCATTACTCCATGACATGTGAATAATGATATCTGACTATTTGGGCATGAATTTCATAATTTATGATCAAGTAATCATTCCCTTAAACTTAACATATGATAAATTTTTATTATTAATTTATATTATCTATATTTACCCTTACAAATAATATGAGCTCACACTTTCTTATGGTTTATTTCACCCATGTTATGGTGAATGGTTTTAATAATATTTTTTCTAATATTGTTAATATGTGAGTATCAAATTGTGGGATATTTTGAAGATATTTCATAAAACAAAATTGATTATGCATCAAGTATTCAGAGACATTAAACCTATATGATTTTGGGTATGGTATTAATATTAGATTCATTTAATTTTCACATAAATTGTTTAATATTTTTTCATGGAATTCTTCGGTTTCCAAACCAAAACTGTTAATAATGAAGAATACATTGTTTGGACTCAAATATGCTCCTATAGGATAGTATCCTCAATCTAAAACTTGTTAAAAGAATATTGAATTCAATATATGTCGGTTTGATTATAACCTTTAGGTGAAATCAACCAAGTAAGACTACTTTATAGGAAAAATATATGTTGGGAGTGTCATATTTAGAGGTAAAACACATAATTTAGTAGAGAAACCAGAAATAATGATCTGATTAAATATTTTATTAATATATAAATGAGTTTTAATGTACATTATATATATATCATAGTAGAAATATACAATTGATATATTATGGATGTTTGAGATGAAAGAGAGTAAATTATTGCAAAAATCAATTGTGGTTTAAAATAAGCATGGAAAGAATTATAATAGAATATTTTTTGATCCTATATTATACAAGTGAATGATTGGAAAATTTTAATATTTGAAATCAACTTCACTAGACTTATTTATATGCTACATTTTTAGAAAATAAATTTCTGATTAATCCAAAAAAAGAGAGAAACTCGCTGATGATAAATGAGTAATGAGGTACATTGAATAGAATCTCAAATATGGTATAGTGTCCAATATAGTAAAATACTACGATTTAATTATTTATATAGATGAAAAATGGGATAAAGATATTTTGGATTGAAAATACATTAATTAAAGGCTTTTGTTTATGGGAATAATATATATTGGATTATTAAGAATGAGATTATAGATAATATCTCATGTCATGGTTGATGAAAAAAATAGCATTGAAGATATGTGCTTATTTTATATGGATCAAAAATTAACTAAAATGTTATCATAGTGATGTGAAAGTAACCATGGTGATTCATTATATAAAAAAGAGTGCAATTAGATTTATAAAGAAATCAGTTTATCACACATTCATGATTCATATTGATATCAAGTAACATTTCATTGAAGGGCTGGATATCAAGGATTGATCAAGATGGAATATATTATAACAAATCATCAACTATTAGACATTGTTATGATGATGTTGCACACACCGATGTTTTAATGTAATTCATTGAATATCAATGTTTAACCACATCCTCCATCTTTTAGAGGTTTGGAAAATTATATTCTCTTAATATCTGATTCATTTTTTCATGTCTATAAAATTATTTATAGGTATGTCCTATTAAAGTTTATTTAAAAATAGTGACAATTTTAGACTATTGGGTAAATTTTAAGTCTTTCATTCTGATAGATATAAATATATACTCAAGGTGGATTTAATGAATGTGAGATGGGGAGATATAATCCATTGGGATGGATGAATAACGATAAAGGATAAATAAATTAATGTGTTATATAAAAATGTATTTATTAGACCTAAAATGAAAAGGAAATAGTTTTATTCTTGGAATTTTATCTTAATCTATTTTATATACATCAAAAATTCCTCTCATAGAATTAGAGTGGTAGAAAATAATTATTTATCCTTAGTTATATTGGATTTTAGTGGGATTGAATTTCCCAAATGTACCTGGGATTTCTAAAAAACATATAGAGTGAGAATTCAGGAACCAAGTGTATTGATCAAGGATTTTATTTAAAGTAATAGTAAATGTTGGGGAAGCATTTTTTTATTATAAATCTAGGATAGCATTCATTTTTTTTGTAATATTTGGTTTTTATAATCCCAAGATATTTTTTGGATAAAAATTGATTGTTCTTAGGGCAGAACTTTTAAAATGATGATTTTACCATGTCGTAGAGGGAGTTTCCATGATGTGGGGTTAACAAAAACAAGTAGGTTACATTATTCATGGGTTTTTTAGTGAGAATGGTGTGAAAATGAAATCTTATGATAAAAAATGTTTTAAACTATTCATTGGTGGTTTTTAATTTATAGAAGTTAAAGGGGTGTATGATGATTTTAGAAAGAATTACCAATCATGGTCCTGTGTATTCAAGGAGAAATAGGGTATATAAAATTGCCATAATGAATGAAATTTTGGCAATTTTAGTCTAATGTTTGTTTCATGAAATGGGGAGATAATTATGATTATTTTATGGTTTACGGAATTTATTTTACAAAGAAATCTATTAAAAATTGGAATGATCAAAACCAGTGTTGAGAATTCCATATTGAACATCACATGTAAATTACAAAAATAGAAATCTTGAGTATCATATGACATGATTAACATAATTTTTATTATTATTATTTTTAAATCAACTAATATGCGTACTTAATCTTGATAAATTTCATAAAATAATTGGTTCCACCTAGAGAGTGGATATGTCAATGTATGGATTGGTTCATACTAAACATGTTTTATATATGGATAAATATGAAGTTTAAAATGTCTAAGATTATCATATGATGAATTTCGTTACTCCATAATCTCTTGATGCCTATGGCTGAGGTGGAGTTCATCATACCCATATTGAGTTTTTTATTCTTCAGTAAACCATTTTCTCTAAAATTATATGACTTGAGTTGATCTATATGAGATGATAATATGGAATTAAATGGAACATTAATTTATTTAATTATGAAGTAATTTTAGTTCATATCATTTTTTGACACATGAAAATTTAAAGGTTGAAATTTTTATAAGTCTAAATATTTTTTTATGAAGAGAAAATATATGGAAGAGAAGTTGAATAAATAAGAATAAAGAGGAAAACTGTTATATTTGAAATTTGTGATAACATTTGATGCTAATGGGAATTTATTAATGATCCGGTTTTTATGGTGGAATTCGAAGAATAACGGTAACACCATTACTAATATGATTTTGATCATATTGTAATGATTCTTTATGAACAACTATTGGTTCTTATGTTTTCGTATCACTCTTCCTCAAACTATTCTATGAATATGGAGAAACTAGGGGTGAACCTTATATCAATAAAAATCCATTACAAGATAAATTAAACACATATATGTTTTAGTGATATCTCTTATTATATCGAAACAATGTCAATGTATTCCTCAAGTAGATTCACTTAGTGTTGAACCAAATGAAACCTTTGTGCCCCTATATTTATTTTTCATACTTGTATGTATTATATTCTTGAATGATTACGAAAATTTCATGTTGTTCTTGTCGATGTGATATCAAAATCCAACTTAATAGAAAAATGATTTGACATAATAATTTCCCTCACCCTCTTAGAGTGTATTTTGGATGTTGTGGTTATAGAAACTAACCATTTTTTAATTGTATATAACCTTTATAGGTTATACATTTTTCCATAGTGTCATGTTTTCCAAATAATACTCGTATCTATCCCTAACCTATAATCTAACCATTTTTATGTTCATATACCCAAAATGACTTAATATGAATGTATATACTTTATTTCAATTTAATAGCCTGTCTTTTTCATAAATAAGTTCATAAAATTAAACTAATAATGAATTTTTATAAAGAACTTCATCGTACATAAATTAAAACACACCATGATCATATCAATTTCATTTATCCTATTTCTATTAAATAATATATTTTAACCAAAAAATAATATTGATTTTTAACTTCTAATGGATTAATACACCACTCCTTATATATAGTATCAAAATTATTTTTCAAAAAAAAGTTATAAAAAATATATTATTTAATTTATCATGGAAATTACGTAATAAATTTACATTATAGAGTATAAGAAATAATAAATTTTCACACATATATCAAATTTCACATACATAGAACTACATGATAAATGAAATACCAAATCCATTATTTCTTCTCTATGGGATAAGACACCCAACCCCAGAAAAATCAAAAATGACATATCTAGGGTCAAATTACACTTCACGTCTCCCAAAAACCCCTATTAACTTGAATTATACTATAATTATTTTATCTCAACATATTTATAATTTACATCTATTCTTTAACTGATCTAAATTTCATTTGGGGCCTAATTTTCACTCCTAAGACATCTCTGATATCATTTTTAATGACTCAACAAATGAATACATTGGTTCTTGGATCAAATCTTTTTTATCCTCAAGAACATTCCATCAATTATTAAATGATAATGAAACAAATTCAATATTAATGAAATTATAGATAGATTTTTTCCTATAAATCCTCATTTTACAGAAAACAAGTATTATTTTCCAAAAAATATAGGTCCCTTATAAACATAAAATAGTTCCCAAAATACAAATGGTTGAAATAATTTCTTACCTAGAAATATCAAAATAGAATAATTAAAAGTGACACATAATATAAATAATTGGAAAAAATTAAATGTTAAATGTGAAGATAATATATCATTCATTTAAAAAGTAATACTATAAATAAATATCCAACCTAGTGGGCATGTATAAAAATAAAGAAAAGGTACCCTAAAATTTTAATCAAACATACAAATACTCAACTAGCTCAACTCTAGATAACCCGACCATAGTTAAATCTCACATACTCAATGACCAATATTTTTTCATAACTAAACTAAAAATACCAAATATATATATATATGAATTCGTTTGTTATGAAATATATATGTTGATATGTTTTATGAAGTTTCATATTGTTTAAATGCAACAAGAAAATAAAATGTATTTCCCATGATTAGTGTCTATGAAAATTTGAAACCAAGAAGTATAAAAATTGATATTTCTTAAGCTATTTAATCCTTCAATATGTGTAGTTAATGGTATTTACATATAAAACACAAACTATTTCTTTCTTTAAAATAAAATACACAATAAATGGTATCTATAAAAAATATTTTAAAGACATTATTTAGAATCCAATGGAATGTTAGTTCCCACTAAATTAAGGAATAAATAAATAATAAGTATTGAAAAAATTATATCATTTTTTAGTGTATCCAAGAATAATTCCTTGTCATTTATTTTATATAACTCCTTTATTAATGAATAATTTTCATTGAGTTTAATAAATTAATCAATTATTTATCCGACCATGAAATATAAGTCATACTCATATGATTCATTTAAATAAATCGGTCAATGAACTTTTAATTATAAATATTAGATAAAATTTAATATATATTTCATCATATGATGTGTATTTAAAATAAACTAATAATTTATATAGAATAAATAAAATTAAACACATGGTATATCAACAACATTCATATATATAACTTTCCATTGTTTATATTATAGAAAATGATATTACCCATATCACTTATTAATATATGGGGAATTAGTGAATATCACTAAATATCCCACTTTTACTGATGCTTCATAGAGTTTAAACACATTTAAAATATAATTTAAAAATCATATAGAACTTATTTTTGATAAATTATTATAACTAATCACATGTTGGTTAAAAAAATTTCTCCAACATCATCCTTCATTATGTAGACTTATATTTAATATCGTAGGATTTTATAAACATAAAAATGATTTTTCATTCTCAATTAATAACCACAAGAAAAGCGTGGCATCTAGAAAATAACCATTGATCCTCAAGATAAAATGATATATGGTGTGATATTCATAAAAAACGTTTTTTAAAACCCATATTTTTCATGAATTTAGTAATTTGAATAACCAAAATATATTTTATATCTTTTTCTACACGAAACACCTATTTATTCTTGTTCTTTACGTTACATTGGGTTCGCTTGCATTGTACATGTTACCATGTTTTAAGAAAACAATGATATATTATTAATATTATTCAAGAGTTACTATTATAACCTATCAATTAAACATAGTGGGATGAATAATAATTAATAAATTTTAAATATTATGTATAATTATTTTATATAATCAAAAAATATTGATAAAAATACTTAATTTTTGGTAATGTCTTTATATATTTTGAAAATATGGTCTTCTCAGAAATGCAATTATTTCTTTTTATAAACAATAATAAAATTTATTTATTTACAATTTTAGTAAATTAATTTGATAAAATAAAATTATTTTTTGAAATATTCATGTCAAAATTATGTAAGGGTGAATTTTTTGGATTTTCCTGAAATATTTCATTTTATCAGTAATACAAAAAAATTTATAATTTTAATTAAAAAACTGCTTTTTTTTAGTTTCTTTATAAAGGTAAATTATATTTAAAATTGGTTTAAAAGAATAATTATTTCAAATATTAATACATTAATTCAAATTAGTTCATTTGAATCTATTTTATTTTGAATTTTTTTATAAAAACCTAATAACATTTTGACCATTTTCACATTAAAAAACTGTTTTCTCATCGTATCTCTGAGGTTTATTTTAAATTAAAAAATTTCAGTTATTTAAATGGAATTTTTAAAAATTGAATAAATATTTTTTTATCAAATTAATTTATTCTATATAATAATTGAAATTTTATTTCTGATCGAAATGAATAATGGATACAGTAAATATTAATTACTGTGGGTATAGTAAAATTGGGTTTACGATGGGTTAAAATAAAATGATAATGGTTAATGTTACATATATGCTTATCTAAAATCTATTTTATAGAAATATTTTGACATTATAATTCCTAATGTTCTATTTTCATCCATTTTGTACCATTTTTATGTAACTCTCCAACCCCAGTTACCCAGAGTCGGTGCATTACTACATAACATTGGAATGATACAAGGAATCATGTACCAAAAGACCGATCAGTTTAATAGCCTTATATGTACTAGATACATACATATGATTTATATAACATAATGAAATAAAAAAAACAAAATTATATCCCCATTTAACACCATTATATCTCTTATCCTATTCCTACCAATTAATTGTAATATACTTCTTTACATACTAGGAAAAATAAAACATAAAAAAGTGGTGAGCTCAGATTCTCAGTATGGTTAACAATATACTAGAAACTATCATAAATAATCATAAACATTTAAGGCAATGTATAAGACTAAATCAAAATCCTTTTAAACATTAAATTCAGTATAATATTCCAAAGGTAAATCAAATAATTCCATTTACTTATTCACATGGATATTGTACTAGTCGAATAATCACATGTAATATCAATAGCTGATTTCATAATGATGGAATGCATAATTCTGGACATCATAACCACATAATCAAGGCATCATACCAAGAACACAAATAAAATTTTTTCAATGCCTTGTGCTAAGACACTAGTGTGTCTCATTTGACCTACTGATACATAGAGGAGCTATAGTGGGCTCCACCCAACACAAACTAAGTCCATTTCATTTCTTATATTAAAATGTTGGAACATAACATTAACATTTGTATTAAAACTAGCATACAGGATGTTAATACTTTAACCATAAACCATGAATGGTATGAAAATAGCACATCCATAGTCAAACATAACTCATTCAATAAAATATGGAAGATTGTATTATAATAAATCAACCTCAATCAAGAATAATGAAGGATATTGAAACATATGAAAATAATCTGTAAAACTATTTGAGAGAAATATCCCCGTTTTCTTGAAAACACATAAAAGTCTAACAATTTATCATGAAGTTGTTTAAACGAGATTTTTGAATCAATGTTTCCCATAACACTTTGAATATTTTAAAAGGAATTTTAATTTTATAGTATTTATGTCAAAATAAATAAATCCTTAAAATCATTTTTAAAATATGTACATTAATGAGAAAGGTTTAGAAAAATAAATCATTAAAAAATTTATAATAATATTTTAGTTAGAGTTTATAACAAAATGAGAGATGCATGAATCCAAATAATTGAGGTCATAAAAACCTTATAATATCATGAGAATAAATGTATTCATGATATACTATGTTAAATTATAGTATATACAACACATAAAAGTGAACAGGCGCATACCAACAAAGAAGTCTCAATGGAATGTAAATTGAGATGAAATCCCCTATAAATAACATATCCTTATGTTAAGGATAAATCAATGACAAAATTATTTGTGAAAAAAATAAATACAATCAATATTATTTTATATTCAGTGTTAATAAATCATAGTACATTCACACAAATTCTTCTAAAAACAACACCAATGACTTGGATGATTAACTCAATGAATAAAAATTGAGTTGAGATTATTCTTATCAAGTTCATGTCGATGAATTGAAAATTTTTCAATGGAGTGATTATGTGTATCAAAAGTATATCCACACAAGGGGGATTTTACATTACTAAATAAATAAATAAATACTGATTTTACACATAATCTTGGATTATAATAATCATTGAAGTTGCGTAAAACTCCATGAGTTGAAATTGAAATTAGAAGTTCCCTTACAAATTTGGTAAATTACGAAACATACACTCCATGAAATAAGGTTAATACAATGAAGATGTAAATACTCATAATTTAAGGTATATTATACAAGGAATACAACCATGAGTAGTACATACATCACACAAAAGTAAATAGTGGAAAATATAGCACGGATCTCACGATAATAAAAGTGTGATGAAACCCCCTTACTTTATACTTTTCCTTAGTCGAGGGTACATTAAACTCATGTATAATAGATAAATAATTATTATTGAATTATATAAGAACCACATATATAAATATTATATCATAAATAATCTTCTAATATAGCTTTGTTAATAATATTTTAGTAGTATCATTGTTTCGGGTTTTAATTGATTTGTTTCTCATTATATGTTTTGTTATGTAAGTAATGTTTGTTCTTGAATAGGACGTATTTGATTCTTATCCAAAATTATATTAAGTTTCTAAACATTATTTTTAATCATAAAATAAATATTATTCTTGAATGGTTACGATGGGAAATGAATCTTATCGCGTTCATGGAGACGGTAATCCGCACGTACGCACGAGTGACAATATCATTAAATTAAAGGTGAAATAGTATATAACTAGATATTATATCATATATAATCAATTATTAACAATTTATATTTTTTATTTATATCAATTATACATCATTATTATACTCATCCAAATAATAAAGTGTTGAATAACAGTTACACCACGACATGGATACGGTATGTCGTACGTACGCACATTCGGTGACTTTGTCAATAATATTATGGATAGTAAAAGCAATATTGTTGTACCATATTTATAATAACATCACAATATTTATAAGATACTGGAGTTATTATTTAGGTATAATTAAAATAAAGAAAATGGAACTATAAGAGAAAGATAATTTTGAAAGAGGTGATGAAATTATTACCTCTTCTTCGGGTGCTTCCTTTGCATTTCATCAAAAGGGATTCTTAAGTTGAATTTATAATAAAAATAATGGCTCTAGGATTAATTAATTGTATTTGGGAGGATATTTGGGTAGGTTTTGGCTGAGGAAAATAGCTTTGGAGTTGTAAAATTAAAGGAATGGGATGTGCCCTTTTATAAGAGACGCGTGGGTCACTTTAGGAAAATATTGAAATATTATTTTATTATAAATTAATTTTCTGTTTCTAATGTCTCAAAATGAATTTATTTAGATTATAAGGTTGGTATGGGTCAGAAAACTCTAACAAATAGGTTTTAGATAGGTTTAGGTCACCATATTAACCTTATCCTTTAGATTTAACTCTTAGTTAAATAGTTTGACATTTACAATGTCTCCATGTATTTTTATATTATATGGTTAATAAAAATACTATTAAATGCCATTATAACCCCAAGTGGTTAATTAATTACATATCTATAATTATATATGTCTTTTTTACAATCCTTATATTTTTAAAGAAATTATATAATTTAACAAAATTGTATTTGTTTTAAATACTCAATTATGTCAATTTTGACACTATTTAGTATTTGGATTTTGTTAAATTCATATCAACTTGATTGCTTTGAATAAAATTCATTAAATCAACCCTAAAATGTCATATTAATCTAAAAATTATTTTAATACACCAAAAGTCTCAATTTACGTTTATTTTAATATTTATAATATCAATTATTTTAATCATTCATTAATTAGGTAATTATTTCATCATCATTGTGTCATAAATAAATTCGATTATTTAATGTATAAAAACAATAAATAAAATATCATGATGTAGTAAAAATTTTTATCTTTCAAATTAATATTTATAGTCGAATTTATCTTATGCATAACCCTATATTAAAAATGGTTTAGTTATTAAACTTTGAATTTTACACTTTTAACTCTTCTTTAAATAAAATAATATTAAATGTCCTAATCTAATACATGTAGATAAAAAGTACAATATTTTATTCTTATGTTTGATTTTTTTTAAATAAACTTATCCAATATAATTAGTATATTTTTTAGGATAATTATAATATCATTTTTAGAATTAATTAACCTTTTTACTTTTAATCGTGGTAAATAAAATTCAAAAGTTACTATTTACCAAAAAAAATCATCTTATTGAACCAATTTTGAATTAATTATGTCATACATGTCTCCCATAATTTTGAAATTCAATCCACAGAAGTGGAAAAAAAAAATTTATGCAAACTTGCAAATGTGCCAAAAAGGAGGGTAAAAGACAGTAAAAAGTTCAATAAAATTTTATACATCTAATATTATTATAAAATGACTCCAATTAATTAAATTGAATTTATTTATGTATTATGTATGTATTTTTAATTAAAATAAATTTTAATAAAATGTCACTTTGAACAATAACGATGTGTTTTTCACTATTCCTTAAAAATCAAAAGTTTCCAGAAAATTACCAAAAATTCACTCTAAGATAATTTTGATATTTCAAATTAAAAATGATGCCTATTTCACCCAATTAAAAAAGTAGATGTTGTATTAATTTGTTTAAAAAATATTCCCATTTTCAAAACCAGAAAGCGGGTTTTTGAGATGTAAAAACTATCAAAAGATTGATATGTTTTTATGTCCAATTTTAATGTAAAATTAATTCCAATGACCAACATTGGATTAAATGAGGAAAATATATTATAATTATACCTCAAAAATATTCATATATATAATTTAACACTATAAATTATTTTGATTAAAAAATTTGTTTTTAATTAAAATTTAGTATTTTTTACTATTCATCAAAATATAAAAGTTATCAGAAAATCACCAAAAAATTATCCAAAATAAATTTTTGTGCCCTTATAATGAAGAAGTTTATTTTGTCAAATTTAATATATTAAAGTGTCAAATATTGGATTTAAAAATGGTTCTCCATTAAAAGGTAGTTAAATTACATTTTTTTGGAAAATACTTCTTTTATCTGAAAAATTGAATTTTTTCTTATATTATGTCTAAGAAACACATAATATGGATGTTAAAATTATATGGAGTATATAAAATTCAAAATTCATTTAATACTATTCATAACCACTTTTTGAACGGCTAGTTTGGTATGTTGTGGTGCGCTCGAACTCGGTGTTTCATATAACACAATCTATTGAATTAATTTAAAGAAAATAACTTACTATGAAATATTGGGGTGTTAAATTATTCCCCCATTTTAGAAATTTCAACCACACAATTTTAAAATTGGGTTTATGAACTTCATTGAAAGTCCCACAATGGAAAAATAATCAATAAAAATATCACATTAAAAGAAAGAAAGAGAAGTACAATGGTCACTCGAGACAATCCATAATAGGATTACATTTGGAAAACATGGATAGGGAAGATAAAGTAAGTGTCACGTTCTAATGGAGATAGATAGAAAACATGATCAGGAGAATGTTAACAACAAGAAAACCACAAACTTGTGATGAGTCAAATGGTCATTAGTTTCCCAGTAGGAAACGTAAACAGACAACGTTTTTGTTTTAAGTTCTTTTTCATAAAGTTGAGGAATTTATTTATGAGATTGAATAATAACATAAAGAGATATAATTAATTTTAAATTAGAGTTTCATCCTTTAATAAATTTTTACCACTAACTCATCTTTTCTCCAAACGATGAGTATTCAAGATTACTTGGTCACACGTAAAGCGATAGAATCAACTTCTAGAGAATCACATAATCCACAAAGGATGAACTATATATATCCCTTATCTTTAGAGATTAACCAAAACCAAATGGTTAGTACAATATCAAATGATCCCCAAAATGTATAATCCTCTATAGAAAGAAATACTAATCTTAATTTCCAAAATTGAAAAAACAATACCCAAAGATCAAAAAAGACCATTCAAAAAACATTTTTTTCTTAAAATCCTTCAATATAATCCAAACTAATATTGAAATTCAAAACACATAATAATTTAATCACATAGAATTTCATATTAAATCTTATCATTTATCTCCAAATGACATTAACAACTACTAAAGTCTCATACAGAAGTGTAATTAACCAAATCACATATTCTATATGATAGGTTATTAATTTCCATCAATAACCAAAATCTATATAAAAAATATAGATTCTTACAAAATAAAAAAAATAATCATTAATCCTCAAATGAAATTTGATATTATTATTTTTTCCTTAGGTATATAGTGTTCCCAACAGAGCGTACAGCTTCCAAAATAAAATTTATTACTTAATCACCAAATAATTTTCCCATACTAAGGATATCCATTTGATAAAAAATTAGATACCAAATCAACTTATTATTGATCAATAATATCATTTAACTAAAAGAATTTGTCACATTGACCAGGGACTTCATGTAGTATAGTGGTAGGCGATAAATCCTAATCGCACTTTAGTTGTGGGTTTGATTCCTGCAGCTTTGTCTGAAGCTATGAGTTGTCACATGGTCTGCGTGTTATCCTTTTTCAAAAATATTATTTTATATCATTACCAAAATGTGATAAATTCCTCAAAAAAACCATAACATAATTCAACTAGAAATGTAAACTCATTCCTATCATTTTCATCCCAAAAATTAATAACATGTAATTGCCTCAGATTCAAGGATCATATAAACCCAAATAGTTCTTTATAACTATATATACAAAAGAAAATATAATTCTTTCTCAAATAGAATTTTCACATAACAAATTGTATGGTTACATGTACAAGAGAATAGTCTTCCAAAGTAATCGCATAAACAAATACCATTAATACTTTTAAACATTTCTTTATCCATTTATTTCCACATAGGTTCATCCATCACCTAGAGTTTATCCAATAGAATATGGAATTGGATCAGGTAATTCCATGGTCCCTTACATTTACATAAAATGACTGTAATTGGATTATTAGGATCATTTTTATTTTCTTCCATAGTACTCTTCATTTTTCCTCGGCAATTCTTTACTTTAGGTCCTTCTTTCCCACACATAAAGAATATCTTTGTTCCATTGAGACACTTTCCTTGGTGTCCCTTTCCACATTTCTAGCATGATGGAAATTGATCTTTCTTTTCTCCTTGCTTTCCACTACTAAAGCTCTTAAAAATACCCTCCTTTATATTTATTGTTGAGTTTTGGAGTTGGTTAATGTATATATTGTTGATAATATTTTTGGAAACCTACGTTAGCATGAAAAAAAAATCTTTCATGCTTATCAACATTCCATTTAGTTTCTCATTTCCATCATCGTTCCCACCTTGTACATCAGGTTCATTATTATTATGACGTCCTTGGAATCTAGCCATTGTCTAACAATAGAAAGCAAAGTGTGAGTCATAGAATCATTTAGGGAATATCATGACATGTTATTTTCAATCTAAAACACCTTAGCATTAACCAAGGTTATTTATTCTCATATTATATTAAAATACTTTAAATCAGTTTTTATAGAAAATGTGAATTATCTAAAGCATATCCCCCAAGAGTGTCATGACCAATAGTGCTGCAAGGCCCATTGTTGTGTACAAGGATACCTCGAGTCAAGCCCAAAACTCCATGTCAGAGTTTTCACTCCTAGGTTTATATATTCCAGATCCGCCTCTACCTGTGGGTATAAAGAAATGTATTTACTACTTGGAAAACCCACATAATATTTACATTACCAAAAATTTTGGATGTTCTTCTATAGTAATCCTCAAATTCTATCTTATGGTAGTGTTTTTAATTAGAGTTTTTTATAAATATAGCTTCCAAGGATTGTACTAAACTTACTCTGACACCAACTGTAATAACCCAAACCCAGTTACCTAGAGTTGGTTCATTATTACATAAAATTTTCATGATACAAGGAATCATGTCCCGAAAGATTGATTAGTTTAGTATCCAAAGAAGTACTAGATACATACATAAGTTCTACATTACATCATGAATTTTAAAAAAAAATTATGTCCCCTTTGAACACAGTTATATCCCATAGCCTATTACTGTAGTTTAATCATAATATAATTCTTTGCATCCTGGGAAAAATAAAACAAAAGAAAGGGGTGAGATCAAATTCTCAGTAAGGATAATAATATAACCGAAACTATTATAAATAAGCATAAACATTTAAGAAAATGTATAATATTAAAACAAAAGACTTTCAAACATAAACATCATCGTAATATGTCAAAGATAAATCAAATAATTCTATTTAATTATTCACATGGATATTCTAGTAGTCGAATAATCACATGAAATTTCAATAGCAAATTTAGTAATTATAAAATGCATAATGGAAGATATCATAACCACATAGTCAATGCCTCGTGCTAAGACTATAAATAAAATTTTTCTAGGGCCTTATACCAAGACACTAGTTTGTCTCATGAGATTTACCAAAGCATCAAGGATCTGTAGCGGGCTCCACCTATCACTTACTAAGTCCAATACATTCCTTATATGAAAAGGGTGTAATATAACATAAACATTCATATTAAAACTAGAATATGAAATATTAATACTTTAACAATAAACCATGAATGGTATAAAAATAGAACATTCACAGTCAATCATAACTCATTAAATACAATATGTAAGAATGTATTATAATAAATCAACCTCAATATATAATAATGAAGGATATTGACATAGATGAAAATTATCAGTAAAACTATTTGAGAAAAATATCTCCTTTTTCTTGAAAACATTTAGAATGCTCACTGTTTATCAAGAAGTCATTTAAAACAGTTTTTAATAAAATTGTCACATACCAAATTGATTCTTTTAAATGGAATTTTAGTTTTAGAACATTTATTTCCATTTAAATAAATCCTTAAAACTATTTTTAAAACATGGATATTATTGAGAATGATTTAGAAAAATAAATCTTTAAAACATTTAAAATGATATCTTAGTTAGAGTTACTAACCAAATGAGAGACGCTTGAATACAAATAATTGAAGTAATCAACACCTTATTATTTCATGAGAATAAAGGTATTCGTGATATTCTATTTCAAAGTATTGTATATACACTATATAAAATTGAATTGGTGCATAACAACAAAGAAGTCTTAATAGAATGTAAATTGATATTAAATCCCTTATAAAGACTGTATCCTTATGTTAAGGATAAATAAATGAAATAATTATGTTTGGAAAATATAAATACAATCAAAATTATTTTATATTCAGTGTAAATAAATCAGAATACATTCACACATGTTCTTGTAAAAACAACACTGATGACTTGGATGTTTAACTCGATGAATAGAAATTGAGTTAATATTATTCTTATCTTATTAGTATCGATGAATTGAGAGTTTATAAATGGATTGATCATGTGTATAAAAAGTATATCCATACAAAGGGGAGTGGAAATTACTATATAAATTAATAAATAGTGATTTCAGACATAATATTGTAGTAAAATAATCAAAGAAGTTGTGTAAAACCCAATGAGTTGATATTGAAATTAGAAGTTCTCTTACCGATTTGGTAACTTATGAAACAGAAAATCCATGAAAAAATAATCATACAATGAGGATGTAAATACCTATAAATTAAGTTCTATTACACAAATAATACAACCATGGAAGTACATACACCACACAAAAGGAAATAGTGGCAAATATAGCCTGAATTTCACAGGAATAAAAGTGATATGAAAACCCCTTACCTTGTACTTTTCCTTAGTCGAGGGTACGTTAAAATATTGTTTAATATTTAAACAATTGTTATTAAAATATATAAGAACCACATACATAAATATGATATCATATATGATCTTCTGATAATGATTTGCTGATAATATTTTAGTAATATCATTGTTTCGGGTGTTAACTGATTCGGTTCCCTTTATATGGTTTGTTACGTAAGTCATGTTTGTTATGAATATGATTTATTTGATTCATAGCAAGAATTATATTAAGTTCTCAAGAATTATTGTTAATCATAAAATGAAAATTATTCTTGAATGGTTACGATGGGGAATGAATCTCATCGTATTCATGGAGACGGTAATCCATACGTACACACGAGTGACAATATCATTCAATTAAAGGTGAAATTGTATATGATCGGATGTTATATCATATGTAAAGAATCATTAACATGTTTTATTTATTATTTAAATCAATTATACATCATTATTATACCCATCCAAATAATGAAGTGTAAAATAATAACTACACCACGATGTGGAGACGGTAAGTTGTATGTACACACGTATAATGAATTTTTCATTCATGGTATGGATAGAATAATGAATATAGTTGTACCATATTTATAATAACACCACAGTATGTAGAATCTACTAAAGTTATTATTTTTTATGAAAAAAAGTGAAAGTGGAAGAAGAAGATAATTTTGAAAGATGTGATGAAATTATTACCTCTTCTATGGGTGCTTCCTTTTGATTTGACCAAAAGGGATCCATAGGTTGGATTTATGATCAAAGGAATTACTCTAGGAAGAATTGATAGTAGTTTTGAGGATTTGGTTAAGGGTTGTCTGAGCCAAATTTCTTTTGAGCTTTGAAATTAAGAGAAGGGGAAGTGCCCCTTTATAAGAGAGGTGAGGGTCACTTTAAGAAAAGCTTGAAATAATATTTTATTATAAGTTTATTTTCAGTTTATAATGGCTCCAACTAGATTTATTTAGAGTATAAGGTTGGGATGAGTCTAAAACCTCTCAACCAATAGGTTTCAGACAGATTTAGGTTACCATATTAACCTTATCTTTTAGATTTAACTCTTAGTGAAACATTTTTGACATTTATCTTGAATCATTGTATTTTTATATTATATAGTTAATAAACTTACTATAAAATACCAAGATAACTCCAAGTGGTTCATTAATAAAATATATATCATTATATAAGTCCTTTTGAAGAACCTTATATTTTTAGGACTATTATATAATAAAATAAAACAATATTTGTTTTAAAAACTAAATTATGTCAATTTTGATACTATTTAGTATTTGGTTTTCGATAAAGTCATATTTACTTGATTACTTAGAAAAAAATTAATTACATCAACCCTAGAATGTCATATTAACCTATAAAATTATTGGAATGCATCAAAAGTCGCAAATATCATTTATTTTAAGATATATAATATGAATTATTTTAATCTTTCATTAATTAGGTAATTACTGCATCATTATTGTGTCATGAATAAATTTTATTATTTAATTTCTTAAAATTATAAATAAAATATCATGATGTTTGAAATATTATTTAATTTATAATTAATATTTATAGTCAATTTATATTATGTATTACCCTATATTAGAAATGGTTTTGTTATTAAACATTGAATTTTACACTTTTAACTGTTCTTAAAAATAATAATAAATGTCATAATCTAATCCAAGTGGATCAAAACAATAATATTTTATTACTAAAGTTGATTTTTCTATAAATACACTTATCCAATAGAATTAGGACCTATGTTAGGGTAATTATAATACCATTTTTACCATTAATTACCCTTTTTACTTTTAACAGTGGTAAATAAAATTCAAAAGTTACTTTTCACAAAAAATTATTTTCATCTTATTGAATAGAATTTCAATTACTGATGTCAACCATGTCTCTTGGATTTTTTAAATTCAATCCAATGAAGCGGTAAAGGTTTGTTTTATGTAAACTTACTAATGTGCCTAGAAGGTGGGTAAAAGACGTTAAAAGGTTCAATAAAATTTTATACATCTAAAATTATTATAAAATGACTCCATTGAATTGCATTGAATTTATATTGGTATTATGTATCTATTTTGACATGAAATAAATTTAAATGAAATAAAATATTATTTTAGTAAAAAGTCGGTTTTAAACAATAACGCAATGTTTTTCACTATTCATCAAAAATTGAAAGTTTTCAGAAAAATACCAAAAAATTACTCTAAGGTAATTTTGATATTTAGAATTCAAAATTGGTTGCTATTTTACAAAATTAAAAACATAGAAGTTTTATTATTTAATTTATAAAAAATATTCCCGTTGTCAAAAACTAGAAAGCTAGTTTTTGGGAAGTAAAAATTATCAAAACATTGATATGTGTTTTGATCCCATTTTAATGTAAAATTACATCCAATGACCTATATTGGATTAAATGATAAAATTATAATATAATTATACCTCAAAACCAATCAAATATATAATTTAACACTATAAATTATTTTGATTAAAAAATTTGTTTTTAATTAAAATATAGTATTTTTTACTATTCATCAAAATATGTAAGTTATCCAAAAAGCACCGAAAATTTATCCAAACTAAATTTTTATGTCCCTCTTCTAAAGAAGAAGTTTATTTCGTCAAATTGAATATATAAAAGTGTTAAATGTTGGATTTCAAAATGGGTCGCTATTAAAAGGTGGTAAAATTTTATTTTTTGAAAAATACTTCTTTTAATTGAAAAATTGAATTTGTTCTTATATTATGTCTATGAGACACATAATATGGATGTTAAAATTATATGGAGTATAAAAAATTCAGAATGCAGTTAATACTATTCACAACCGCTTTTTGAACTTCTAGTTTGGTAAGTCGTGGTGCGCTCGAACTTGGTGTTTCGTGTAACACAATCTATTGAATTACCTTAAAGAAAATAACTTACAATGAAATCTTGGGGTGTTACGTTTTACATATGAAAATCATGAGAGCACTCAATTCTTTTCAAAAATACCAACTGTGTCCTCTACCCTACATATAAAAGGCCACCTGCTCTCATCTCTTCTCTACACCATTAAACCATTTTGATTTGGCCAAGTCCTTTTCAAATCACTTCCCAACATCCCTACCCTCATCTTATAATCCTTTTTTTTCATAAATCCATTCTAGAAATACATTTAGTGAAAAAATTAGGAGGAGATTTGAAGAAAATTTAACATTCATCAATAAGAATAGTTTTTATTTTTTCTTCAAACCCATTCATTTTTTATATTCTGATTATATAATAAAAATAGTATATTCTATATACTGAGATGTTCTTATGTTAAGTTCATAACAAAAAACCATCTCCGCTTCCATCAAATGGGTTACAAAATCATCGTTTGTCTGTACGATGGACTACAGCCTCGTGAACCGATGTAGTTAATCTTTCCATTACCACATATCAAGGTAGGCTGTAATGACAGATTTATTATTTATATATTATATTTAGGATTTTAATATTTTTATGGAATTATTATATCACACAAAAATTTATTCTCTCTATTTTGAGGAAATACGATAACACTGGTCATCTTTACGGAGGACTACCGCCTCGCAAAGCAAAGTAATTCGTTCATGATTTACATGGAATTTATGAAGGATGAGTTTAATAAAAATATATGATATATATCACATAAAAATGATTATGGAAGGATAATATATATCATTTAATTTTATTTCATTCAATCTGAAAAGAAAATTTAAGTAGTGTTCATGCATATGTACGGCCTTCCATTCCCATGAACAGTGCATTTCATTTTCTATCACTAAATTTTATAAATTGAAAAATATCTTATGGAGACCACTGGGTGGTGAATGGAAGCCCCAAGGTTATGCGGATAAGGGTCAATCAAGTGTCATCTCTCGATATTTCATCTTCAATATAATCAAAAAAGTCTAGAGTTTCCAAATCAATTAATAGTTTAACAGTTCCAACTTCCACGGTTGGTAAAACCAATTTGACAATTAAACAAGCTAGAAATTATACAGTGTCTTAGGCACAGAAAGAGAGATGCATTAGTAATTTCAAAATCTTCAGTTCCCCATTTGGGAACTACCTCATTCATATGTTTCTGAAGAGATGTAAATGGGGTCTACTAAATTTTTTGTTGAGTCTCTGGAGAACCTTTACAAGTTAGTAATGTGTTTGGATTATCATTTTCTGAAATTTTTTATATTTTTTCTTACAAAGATATATTTTTATACCTGAATTTTACCATTTTTTAAAAACAATAACAGGCTAATCCAGTGATATTCATTGAAAGGGATATGATTTTTCTAGTCTTCTTCAAGCTGGAGGAATAAAATATTTGTGGACACTAAATCTGACCAACTCTTCCCTATCTTCGAGTCCCACCTCCCATATCCAAGTCAGTCTAGGGTGGTAGTTCTTTGGTACTATGGGAAGTGGTGTTTGGGTGGCCAATAACTTTCTAGGAGGGTGTTATATGGGGTTGGATCTAAGACAATGATAGAGTAATGAAGTCTCTAAGGTTGATAAAAGTAGATCAGGGATATTTTCTACTCATTTCTGGTTTTCATTTCTTCATGGAATCTATGGAGTGGTGTTTATTGTACATGGCAGACGACAGCTCCATCACACTTTTGTGATGATGAAGGATGATGATGTTGGAGGTTATGTTAGCATCGTCATCTTGTGTGACTCATGATGATGATGGAATATAACATCGATGCGACAAGATTTGTTGGGTGCATGTTTTGGGTTGGTTCGTGTCCCGATATTGGTTATGATGTTTTTTTTGTCTTTTGAAATTTGAATTTAGAAAAACATGGAATGTTGCAAGGTTTTTTGTCACTTTGAATTCTGAAGTGGGTGATTTGTGAAAAAACACTATATTATATAAATTACTCTAAATACATATATATAGAATATATATGGTATTTATATCATGTTTAACATTAAGGTTATTATTAAACCATTTTAAAAGTAATAATACAAAAATATATATAAAACATACAATAAAATTAGAGTAGTTATTGTCCAAAACAAAACTTCTACAAGGATTGTTAATAAATGGGTAATAAAAGGTCATAATAAAATAATATATGGTATGATATATATTAATATAGTCTTTTAAATTATTTAAAATAAACTTATATTTATTATACCCGAGTTTTTATTGAGTATGATAAAATTCAATAATTATGGTAAAAGATTTTTATCTCAATTTTCCTTCTTTGAGATGTATTTTATGTTATGCACCTATATTTCTTAATGAGGTCTATATAAATCTCCTTTTAAATATAATATCATAAATTTATTTATACTCATTATATTTCAAGTGTAACACCTCAAGCTTCCACGGTACGTTTCCTTTTGAATAATACAATAACTTGCATTGTACGCAACTTCGAGTTCTAGCACTCCACGACCAATCAAACGAGCCGTTATGAATTGTTATACCCAATTTTTTAAATTTTATAAATTTTATTTTTCAGAATTTACTTAATTTTTTGATTCAGAATATCAAAATTATCTTAGTGTGAATTTTTTGTATTTTTCTGAAAACATTCAATTTTTGATGAATAGTAAAAAACACTACGTTATTATTTAAAATTGACTTTTTATTTAAATAATTATTTATTTTATTTAAATTTATTTTAAGTCAAAATAGAAACATAATACCTATATATGTTCAATTTAATTTATTGGAACCATTTTATAATAATATTAGATATTTAAAATTTAATTGAACTTTTTAGAGTCTTTTACCCACCTTCTAGGCACATTTGCAAATTTTCAAAAAATGTAATTTTACCGCTTATATGAATTGAATTTCAAAAATTTGATAGACACAGTTGACATCGGTAAGTAAAATTTGGTTCAATAATAAGAAATGTTTTTTGGTGAATAATAACTTTTGACGTTTATTTACCACGGTTAAAAGTAAATGTGGTAATTAAAGGTAAAATATGATATTATGATTACACTAACACATGTCTTAATTATATTGGATAATTTTATTTCTACCAAAAACAACCATATGAATAAAATATGATCCTTTTGGTCTACTTTAATTAGATATAGACATTTATTGTTTTTTTATTTAAAGAATAGTTAAAAGTGTTAAATTCAAAGCTTCATAACTAAAACATTTTTAATATCGGGTTACACGTATGATAAATTCGACAATAAATATTCGTTAGAAATATAAAAATATTTCCTATATAATTTTATTTTATTTATTATTTTTAGACATTAAATTATTAAATTTATTTATGACACAATGATGATGCAATAATTACCTTATTAATGAAAGATTAAATTAATTGACATTATAAATCTCCAAATAAATTTAAATTGAGACTTTTGATGAATTAAATGGATTTTATTGGTTAATATGAAATTTTCGGTTTGATGAAATTAATTTTTTTATAATTAATAATGTTGTTCTGATTTTCACAAAATCAAAATACAAAATAGAGTCAAAATTGACATAAATGAGTTTTTAAAACAAATATTATATTATTAATTGATATAATATTCTTAAAAATAAAATGATTAGCCAAAGAACTTTGATAAGGTTAGATGTATTAAAAATTAACCACTTCAGTCTTGCTCAAATTTTTATATTTTGTTTATTAACCACGTATTATAATAATACAACAGTACATGGTAAAAGTTAAACTATTTAACTAAGAGTTAAATCTAAATGATAAGGTTTATATAGTGACCTAAACCTATCTAAAACCTATTGGTTGAGTTGTTTTCTAACCATCCCCACCTTATCCTATAAATAAATTTTTTTGGAGCCATTATAATCCGAATATGATTGTACAATAAAATAATATTTCATGCTTTTCCTAAAGTGACCATCACCTATCTTATAAAGGGGTACTTCCCCTTCTCTCAAAAACACACGTCCAAAGCCATTTGGATTGGCCAAACCCTACTCAAATATCCTCAAAACTACCCTAACATAATCCTAGAGGCCTTCCATTCATCATAAAGGAAACCTATGGAGCCCTTTTGATAAAATAAAAAGGAATGACCCAAAGAAGAGTAATTATTTCACCACCTCATTCATGTTATTTTATTCTTACACTTCCTCTTTCTTTTTTATTCCCATAACAAAATAAAAAATCCAATACCTTATTCATTATATGATATTATTATAAATATGGTACTACCATATTCATTATTCTATCCATCCTTTAAATGACAAAGTCACCAAACGTGCAAGCGTACGGCTTGCCGTCTCCACGCCGTGGTGTAGTTTTTTATTCAAAAACATCATTATTTGGATGGGTATAATAATGAGTATAACTGTTGTAAATAAAAAATATAACATGTTAATTATTCTGTTTATATGATATAACATCCAATTACAAGCAATTTCGTGGAGATTGTAATTTGTAAGTACACACAAGCGACAATATCCTTCAATTGATTCATTCCCCATCATAACCATTCAAGAATAAATATCATTTAATGATTAAAAAAATAATGTTTAAGAACTTGATATCATTATATATATGAATCGAATACATCTTATCCATAACAAACAAGAATTATGTAACAAAACATATAAAGGAAAATGAATCAATTAACACCCCAAACGGTGATATTATTGAAATATTATTAACAACACAATATTAGAAGATCATATATGATAACATATTTATGTATGTAGTTCTTGTATAATTTAATAACAATTATTTAACTATTATACAGGAGGTTAACATACCCACAACCAAGTAAAAGTACAAGGTAAGGGTTAATTCCACAATCTCTTTATTATCTGAGGTTGTTTATATGTGAGTATCTACTGGGACCTCATTATCATCCACATATGTGTTCATTAAAAATTTATTTCATAAAAAATTACTATTTACTAGAATATGGGTTAACGTCATTTATACCGTTGTGTGACTTTTTATAAAATGTTTGTTAATGAATATTTCAGTCATTTTGCAATGAAGTTCCATTATGACCTTTTCGACAGAATTAATGAAAGAATAATTCTTAACTTATACAGTGGGTGCATCTATTTTCCATCATTATAACACCTTCGAAGCATAAATTAAAAGTTTATAAGAATATTATAAAAATAAGTTTTTTCTTTTAGAATTAGGGTAATTTTAAATTATTTCAAATTAGAAAGAGATATTTCTCTCAAATTGTTTTTATTTCATCTATGTCAACATCCTTTGATGGATTTTACACTTGTTTGAAGTTGATCTATTATGATACAATCTTCCATATTGTATTAATAGTTTTTGTGAGATGTTTTACTATAGATGTATTATTTTTATACCATTCATGGTTTATGGTTAAAGTGATGACATTTCATATTCAAGTTTTAATACGAATGTTTACGTTATGTTTCAATCTTTTCATATGAGGAATGCATTGGACTTAGTAAGTGATGTTGTGGAGGCCGTTGTAGCTCCAAGATGCATCAGTAGTTCTCATGAGACAAACTAGTTTCTTTGAACAAGGCCTTGACAAAAACGTATTTGTAGTCTTGGAACGAGGCCTTAAAGGTGTGGTAACGATGTCTGACATTATGCATTCCACCATTATGAAATTTGATATTGATATTACATGTGATTATTCGATTAGTAGAATATCCATGTGAATAATAAAATGGAACTATTTGATTTATCTTTACCATATTATACTGAATTTAATGTTTAAAAGGATTGTGTTTTAGTCGTATACATTGATTAAATGTTTGTGATTATTTATGAAAGATTCCTCTATATTTTTATCCTTACTGAGAATATGATCTCTCCCCTTTCTATGTTTTATTTTTCCCAGGATGAGAAGAAGTTTATTACGATTAATATGCAAGAATAGTCTAAGGGATAGGAATGTGTTCAAAAGGGAACACATTGTTTTTTATATTTCATGATGTAATTCAAAACGTATGTATGAATCTAGTACTTCCAAGTCTACTAAACTGATCAGTCTTTCAGGATGTGATCCCTTCTGATCATTCCAATGTTATGTAATAATGTACCAACTCTTGGTAACTAGGTTCAGGGAGTTATAGTTGGTATCAAATGAATTTTGTACAAACCTTGGAAGAAATAATTAGGAAAACAGTGATAAGAGAACATTACCCTAAGATTTACTTTGAGGATTAGTATTGAATAACTTCCTAGAATTTTGGAAATGTAGAGATTTGGTGAGTTTTCCAAGTAATATATTCATGTCTAGATACAAGTATCTAAAGGAGGCTCTGGAACAGATGTACATCAGAGTGAAAAATACAACAATGTGTTTTGGGATGGACCCAGGGTATCTTGGTACACAACAACGAGCTTTGTTGTACTCTTGGTTATGACACTCTCAGGGGATATTCTTAGAATAATTCACATTTTCTTTAAAAGATATTATGAAGGATCTATGAGTATATACCTGCTAAAAGAATTTTATTATTATTATGGATCATATTCATAATCTTTTTAATTTATGTTAAGTTTTTTCTATGTTTGGAATTATGTATTTCGATTCAGAAACAAATATAGTGTATGTCATTTTTTTGAAATGGAGCCTAGTGGAAGAAACATAAACCGTATCAATGCATGCAATCCATGTAGGGATTTTCCTCTTACTCAAGATAATTATAGTGGAGTTGGTGATGCAACTGATGTTGACTAACTTATCACCATACTTCGACAACTCACTCATGTTATGAATAATAACCTTGCCTGTATGGAGGACCCTGATCCACAACACAGAGGATCAATGATAGACTGATTCATGAGGGAACAACCACCAAAATTAATTGGGACTACAAATCCATTTGTATCTAAGAAATGGATATGTTCCTTAGAGAAAATATTTCATGCTTTGGGGATTAGCGAAAGGGGAAAAGCTTTTATGGTATTTTATTGACTCATGGGTGATGAAGATAAATGGTTGTCATTAATTCAAAACACAAAGAAGGATGAATAAGTATCTAATAGGAAATGGAGGTATTTTAAAGTTATTTTCTTAGAAAAATACTTTCCTCATGACCAAAGAGCGTATATGGAAATACAATTTTTGAGTTTAAGGAAAAAGGAGAATGAGAATACCGCAAAGTATGAGGATAACTTTACAAAGATAGAAATGCCTGTGGAAAATTATATATATATATATCCCAATGATTAGTATTGAACGATTATTTGATGGGTTAAAACCATTTCTCTATCAATCATTAGTCACACAATCCTTTTCATCATACGAAGATATTGTCTCATGTTCTATTATGATAGAAAATAAATTCTATAATTCATACTACTTTAAAGAAGAGGAAGAGAAGAAGAGATATTTTGATCACTCTATAAATAGAAATAAGGGGATGAAGGGAAATGCTGAATATCCATCCTGTGGTAAATGTTATAAGAAACACCCCTGTACTTGCCTAAAGGGAATGGGAGTCTATTACAAGTGTGGTAGAAAAGGCCACCAAGCTTGTGATATCAAGGGAAAGAAAAAGGTTTTCAATGTTGAATTCTATAATTGTAGAGAAATGGGGAATTATAAAAATGAATGTACTAAGAGAAAAGGGAAAATACCTCAGAAAAGACCAAGGGATCAAGGCCAAGCTTATGCGATCACTACTGCTGAGGTTTATGCTTCGAAAGACATATTGGCAGGTAATTTAATGATTTCCACAACATTATCCAATGATTTATTTGATTCTAAATCGTCACATTATTTCATATATTTTGATTTTTCTACGAAAATTAGATATTTCCAATTTTATTTAATAAGGGAATTATTAGTCAAAACTCTTAAGGGAAGTATCATTGCAAAAACGTTTTGTGAATCATTTCCCATTAAGGCATATAAAAGTTATTTTTCTGCTAATATCACCATCATACCCATGACTGAACTTGATAAAATCCTCAGTATGGATTGGCTTTCAGACCATGATGTGAAAATTTATTTTAAGAAGAAGGAGGTTGCAATTTTTTATGATTATAAGGACTACCTTATCTTTAGAGTAGAAACATCACCACCTAATTATTATCTAGATCCACCACTAGTAGCTCAACAATATTCAATTATTCTGGAGGAAGATAATGAATTAAATAAGAGTTAAGAATGGAATGTTCCAATAGAGGATGTAACTATTGTGAAATAATATGTATATGTGTTTCCAGAGAATTTACTAACAAATCCTCCAGAAAGAAAATTTATGTTTTCCATTGATTTAATTTCTAGTTCAAGGCCCATATTAAAGAAACCTTATTGAATGGACACTGTGGAATTATTATAACTAAAGAAATAACTAGAGGAATTGATAAATAAAGGATTTATTCACCCTAGTGTTTCACCATGGGGAGCCCCTATTTTTTTTGTTAAAAAGAATGATGGACCCATGAGGTTGTGCATTAACTATAGGTAGATCAATTCTATTACAATAAAGAACAATTATCCCCTACCTCGCATTAATGATTTATTCAATCAACTTCATGGAGTTCAATATTTTTCAATGATTGACCTTCGATCTAGATATCATCAACTATGTGTGAAGAAGGAAGGCATTCCGAAAATAGTATTTCGAACAAGGTACGGGAATTATGAGTTTACAATAATGCCTTTTGGATTGACAAATGCACCCTATGTCTTTATGGATCTAATTAATAGAGTTTTCAAGGAATATCTTGAAGACTTTGTAGTGGTATTTATTTATGATATATTGGTATACTCAAAAAGCTACAAAGATCATGAAAATCGCTTGACAAATATTCAAAAAACCCTTATAAGAAATGAATTATATCAAAAGTTTAGCAAGTGTGATTTCTAGATTCCAGAAATTTCTTTTCATGGACATATTGTCTCTAAGGATGGAATCTCTGTCGATCCATTAAATACAAAGGCAATCCAAGAATGGACAGCACCGATGTGTATAACTGAGGTATGTAGTTTCATTGGTTTAGCCTGTTATTATCAGCGTTTGGTCCAGAATTTTTACCGATTGGATAGCCCATTAAAAAAGCTCACATGTAAAGGGGTTGATTTTCTTTTGGAAAAAAGTCTGTGAAGAATGTTTTGAAGAACTGAAGAGAATATTAGTCAATGCTCATATCTTGACTCTATCATCAGTGAATGATGGGTTTGTTATTTATAGTGATGCTTCAAATAAAAGAATTAGTTGTGTCCTTACAAAGAATGGTATAGTTATTTCTTATTCATCATGAAAGCTAGAAATTCATGGAAAAAAATATCCCACTCATGATCTTGTGTTTGTAGCTTTAAACTATGATTTGAATATATAACGAAACTATCTCTATGGTAAAAAATGTGAGATATATACTGATCAGAAGAGCATGAATTATATTTTCTCACAAGAGGAACTCAATATGAGGCAAAGGAGATGGCTCAAACTACTCAAAGATTATGATTTTACTATACACTATCACTTGGGGTAGGAAAATATGGTGGTAGATGCTTTGAGAAGAAAGGATCACGGAGTATTGAATTATATGAGAGTTTAAAGGGATCCTATTTTCATGGATCTAGTAAAGATGGATATGGAAATAACCATATAGGTGAAACATCAATAATTTTTCAAATGGTTGCCAAACCATCATTATTAGAAGGGATAATGAGTTCTCATACTGATGATGAGGAGTTTAAAAAGAAGATTAATGCTCTGTATGATGCTAGATTGAGTGACATCATTTATAAAGATGGAATTTTGAAATTTGGGAAGAGACGTTGTGTTCCCGATATACCTGATATAAAAATGGAATTTTTGTTTGATGCTCAAAGCTTTAATTTCCCTATACACCCTGGTTGCAATATGATGTATAAATATTTGAAGGAAATTTTTTTGTGGTACAATATGAAGAGATATTTTCTGATTATGTGTCAAGATGTATGGTTTGTCAACAATTGAAAGTTGTAAGGAAACATCCTAGAGGATTCATTCAACCTCATCCCATACCATAGTGGAAATGGGTTGATATTACGATGGAATTTGTCACCAGACTACTAAATACTCCTAGAACAAATGATTCAATACGAGTAATTATCGATCATCTTACCAAGTCATATCATTTTTTTTGATATAAGTGAAGATTTACCACTTGAATGTCTTACAAGACTATATATTAATGAAGTTGTAAGACTTTATGGAGAACCGCAATCGATTGTTTCTGATCGTGATCCCCATTTTATATCATGATTCTGGAAAAGTCTTCAGATGGCATGGGATACTGAACTTTGTTTGAGAACATTGTACCACCCTCAAGCTGATGGATAATCATAACAGAATATTAAAACTTTTGAAGACATGTTGAGATATTTCTCATATGAATTTCAAGGTATGTGGGATAAATATTTACCTCCGGTATAATTTTCCTATAACAATAGTCCACATTCAAGTATTCTGATGGCACCATATGAAGCGTTATATGGAACGAGATGTCACACACCAACTTGTTGGAATGATGTTGGTGAAAGAAAATGTCAAACCCATCCTTTTTTTATATTATTTATTTTATTTCTTTATTGGACATTAGATAGTTCAGGTCAAGACCTGAATTAAAATTTTTTGAGTTCTTTTTAGAAACACACTTTCTAGACTTTTCGGCGTTTAACGCGCCTCTTCCGAAACTGTGTGACATTGCTTGGGTCACCGCGCGGCCTCACTCGGTCCCTCGCTCGCCTTCCCTTTGCGTAAATAATTAAGAAAAAGGAATTAATAATAAATAAGTAAAAATTAAATGAGTTGAAGAATAAAAATAAGTAAATACAATGAGATGATTGTGTTAAGAATTTAATTAATTGCGTCTTAATGATAATAATATTATTATTGTCAAGGTTTTATTTTAATGATATTAGTAATTAGTATAATAATAATAGTATTATTATGGGTTTGATTTTTGATTTTGATTTTGATTTTATTTTTACTCCTTTTGAATTTTTTTGGGTTTTCTCTTTCTTTTTTTTCTTTCTCTTGGGTTTTCGAACCCCCCTTATTACCCCACTTTTCTTATCGCGGCTCACACTTCTCTCCCTTGCTCGCCGCCTCCCACACCGAGCTCCCTCTCTTCCCCTTCGTCGCCCACCATTGCTGCTGCCCGGATGCGCCGCACCCCGCACCATCCCTCCGACTCGCCTCCCTCCCCAGCTTCCCCCTTCCCGTCGCACAGCTCACCCCCTACTGTGCACTGAAGACTACCACCTACTCCCCCTTTGACCACCCGTCGCACCTCTTTCTCCCTCCGGACAAGCCAGAAGACCCGCACCTCCCTCCCTCTTTCGGCGCTGCGAACCGCCACCCCCTCCTCCTGTTTCTCCTCCGGAAAACACCTCACGCCACCCCTTGCGCAGCGACCCCGGCGGACAACCCTTCCTCCCCCGGCCTACCACCAACTATCGCACCCCCATCCTGGCATGGCCAGCCCCGGCGAGTCCTCCGTTCGTGCCACCCATGCTGTCTGAAAAACCCACCGGTAAGCCCCCCCACTGTACCACCAATGGTGTGTACTCCCTCTATTAGTTTTTTCTTCAATTTTGGGGTGGGTTGCTATGTTTTTTGAGTTCTAATTTTATGTTATGCATTCAAATTCATGTGTTGAGTTCACACTTGGTTCCTTGAGGTGAAAATGGCATGCGATCGAGGTTTCGCGCTAGAATTTGAAGATTTCACAATAAAGTTTCGAGGTTTGATGCCAAGGTAGGTGGTTCCATGTCTACTTATTATTTGATGAATTAGTTTGCAAGATTAATTTCTTTAGAATGTTTTTTAATTAATTCAGGTAATACGAAGTTGTTTTTCCTTTTGTTTTAAAGTATGAATTGCATTAAAATTGTTTAGAAAATTGTTTATCTTGTGTGTGTGTTTCTGCTGAGAACCTTGTTGGTGATTTTTAACATGTCCCATTAGATTATTAATTTTTTTTACAAGAGGTGCAGACCATATTTTGACTTGGCGTCGGGTGCATTGGGTCGTAAATGAAGTTTTTGTTGAGTTTAGTGGGTAATTCCAAGTGATTATTTTAGATTTTTTTATAAGCTTCTACTTTGGACTTGTTAAATTAGGTGGTGCTTTACTGCTCTGATTTTAAAAATTGTAAAATGTTTAACTAGATTACTTTTGTGGTGAAAATCATGTTTTGATAAGATTATGTTGTGTGTTTGGTTATGAAAGAGGTTTGGTTTTTTTTGCGTGCAAATTCATGTTCTACTATTCAAAATTTGTTTATTAAAAATCTTAAGTGTTTTAGCAAATAGTTATTAAGGATGGAAAATTGTTTTAGTTGGTTTTGTAAGAAATTCATATTGAGTTTTGATACTTTTTTGTGTGTGTCTTATTTCTAAATGGTGTTTATGTTTGTAATTGTTCAGTCGTTTAATGATAAGCGTCTTCTTCTTAATTGTGCGGATGATTTAACTGAATATGTATTCTATGCAGATTGAGTTTTGAAAACGTTTGGTGTGCATATGGTTTTAAAAGAGGGGTTGAGTTTGTAATTGTGATTTTCCGTGCGTAAATACCCTGTTTGGATTTTATGCATTAGTGTGACATGTGACATGAACGTTGAATTACTTGAGCACAAACGGGAAGCCTGGGTACTAGGTGGGTGGACTAGACTAGCGTGCTAGTGATACTGGAGTGGCCTTGGCCCAGTTTCACTTAGCGGGATTGACACTTACAACACTAACTAAACATTGGATGATGAATGGAGACCACTATGGTAGGTGGTTTTTTCCTACCAGTGGCTCGTGTACGGGAATGTGTGATACTGTTCACTGAGACGTGAGGTTCTAGGGTCCCACTTCTCGCTAGTATCTTTAGGGTCTCCCATGTATTGTGCTCTTCCTCTGCTTTCTGCTCACCGTCGGCACATGGTGTGACATTGGGGTTACTATGAAAAGGGTGTGTGCGTGTGTATGTGTGTGCATGCGTTTGTGTGTGTGTGTGCGTGTGTGGGTGTGCCTGTGTGTGTGTAAGTTGATTTAAGTTTTTTTCCTTTTAGAGGAATTCCCCCTTAAAACCCATTTTCATTAAAAAAAATAATTAAACACTTATTTATTTTTATTCTGTTAAATTAAAAATGTATTTGTCTTTTAATAATTATGCATGGAACCTTTTTTCGGTGGCATCCTACTGGGCTTTTAGCTCACACCCTACATACACCCTTGGGTGTATGTAGATTCTGTTTCTTTTTCACTCCAGGTTGTGACTTCGTGATCAGCAATGGTGGTTCTGGTTTTTGTTGGTCCTCATGTGCAGGTTGGTGTTGTTAGCTTGGGGATGAAGCTTATCGTCTCACATGATGTTGGTTTTGGAGATTAGTTATATATTCTTGTTGTTGTTCATTTTGGGTTTTTAGCAAAATTGTAGAGCTAAACCTGTTTACAGTTTAAAAGTGTGTTTGGTAGTTTGTTTCCAGTTTCAGTTTATTTATTTTGCTGGTTGTTTTTCTTTCTTTTATTTCGGGTAAAACCGTTCCCACTTGTTAATCTTGATACATGGGCACTTGTGCCAGCCCGTGGGGATCGGGAAATCCCTTCGGGCCTTGCTGCGGACTAGGTCGGGCGCCGGGTCGGATAGAAACCCAGCCTAGTTCATGACAGAAAACTTGTAGTCCCAAAAATTTTTGAGGAAACAATAGAAAAGGTAAAGGTTATTCAAACCCAAACCAAAGTATCTCAAAGTAGGCAATAGATCTATACCGGTAACTGAAGGAAAGATTTGGAATTTCTAGTAGGAGATCATGTTTTCTTGAAGGTATCTCCATAGAAGGGTGTTATAGGATTCGGTAAGAAGGGAAAATTATGTCCCAGGTACATCAAACCTTTCTAAATTCTAGTACGAATTGGAGTTGTAGCTTATCTTTTGGCAATGCTTCCAAGTCTTTCCAAAGTTCATGATGTTTTCTATATATCCCTATTGAGAAAATACATTCCTGGCTAAACGCATGTACTCACTTATGAAGAAATTGAACTGGAACACGATCCGCCTTATTGTGAAGAGACTGTCAAGATTCTTGATACAAGAGAACAAGTGCCGAGAAACCAGATGACTCTTTTGGTAAAATTTATATGGATAAATCATAAGATGGAAGAGGTAACATGGGAACCTGAGGAACTTATTATGAAGAACCACCCGAATATTTTTATGCAGTAATATTCAAAAAATTTCGAGGATTAAATTATTTGAAGGAGGGGATAATGTAACACTCCAGGATTCCATGGTACATTTCTCTTTGAATAATACAATATCTTTCATTGTACGCAACTTTGAGTTCTAGAACACCACGACCAATAAAACTAGAATTTCTAAATAGTAATACCCACTTTTTAAAATTTTATAAATTTTATTTTTCAAAATGTACTTTATTTTTTGGATTCATAAAATCAAAGTTTTCATAGGGGGAAATTTTGGTATTTTTCTGAAAACATTCAATTTTTGATGAATACTGAAAACACTGCGTTATTGTTTAAAACTAAGTTTTTATTTAAATAATTATTTATTTCATTTAAATTTTTTTATGTCAAAATAGATACATAATACCTATATATTTCAATGTAATTTATTGGAGTCATTTTATAATAACATAAGATATATAAAATTTTATTGAACTTTTTACCGACTTTTACCCACCTTTTATACACATTTTCAAATCTGCATAAAACTTAATTTTACCGCTTCAGCAAATTGAATTTCAAAAATCTGAGAGAAAAAGTTGACATGAGTTAGTAAAATTTAATTCAATAAGATGAAAATAATTTTTGGTGAATAGTAATTTTTGACTTTTATTTACCACATCTAAAAATAAATAGTGTAATTAAAGGTAAAATATGATATTATAATTACCCTAAAACAAGTACTAATTCTCTGGGATAAGTGTATTTCAACCAAAAACAACCATAGGAATAAAATATGATCCTTCTGGACCACTTGGATTATGTTAGTACATTTATTATTATTTTATTTAAAGAAGAGTTAAAAGTGATAAATTTGAAGTTTCATAGCTAAAACATTTTTAATATGAGGTTGAACATAAGATAAATTTGACTATAAATATTCAATATAAAGATAAAAAATTTTCCTATATAGTGGTATTTTATTTATAATTTTTTAGACATTAAATAATTAAATTTATTTCTGACACAATGATGATGGAGTGATTACCTAATTATTGAATGATTAAAATAATTGATATTATAAATATCCAAAAAAATGGAAATTGAGAATTTTGATGAATTCCATGAATTTTTAGGTTAATATTACATGTTAGGGTTTATTAATTGATTTTTTTCATTGTAATAAAGTTTTTATGACTTTCACAAAAACAAAATACCAAATAGTGTTAAAATTGACATAAGTGAGTTTTTAAAACAAATACTATATTATTAATCGATATAATATTTCATAAAAACATAAGGTTCAGCCAAAGGACTTAGATAATGTTAGATATATTAATAATTATCCACTTGGAGATCTCTTGGAATTTTATAGTACATTTTTTAACCAATTATTATACTAACACAAGAATACATGGTAAAAGTTAAATATAAAGATAAGTTTAATATGGTGACCTAAAACTATCTAAACCCTATTAGTTTAGAGGATTTCAACATATCCCCACCTTATCCTTCAAATAAATCATTTTTGATCCATTATAAACTGGATATGACTATATAATAAAATAATATTTTATGTTTTTCTTAAAGTGACCCTCACCTCTCTTATAAAAGGGTATTTCCCCTTCTCTCAAAATCTCACCTCCAAATCCATTTGGATTTTCCAGAAACACATTAAATATCCTCTAAACAACCATAAAATAATCCTATAGTCATTCCATTGATCATAAACCAACATAAGGAGCCCTTTTGATCAAATCGAAAGGAAGCACCTGAAGAAGAGATACTTATTTCACAACCTCTTTCATGTTCTTTTCTTCTTCCACTTCCTATTTTTTTGTTATTCCAATGGAAAGATAATAACTCAAGTACCATATTCATATTGTGATGTTATTATAAATATGGTACAACCATATTCATTATTCTATCCATCATATAATTAACAAATTCATCATACATGCGTGCGTACGACTTACCGTCTCCATGTCATGGTGTAGTTTGTTATTCAAACAATTAATTATTTGGATGGGTATAATAAAGAGTATACATGATGTAAATAATAAATATAACATGTTAATAATTTGGTATAAATGATATAACATAAAATTACATACTATTTCATCATCAACATAATGATATTTTTTCTCATGCGTACGTATGGATTACCGTCTCCAAGAAGGTGATGAGTTTCATTCCCCATTGTAACCTTTGAAGAATAAATATAATTTTATGATTAAAAAAAATTGAGAACTTAATATCATTATGGATATGAATCAAATAAATATTATCCATAAAAAATATAACTTACCTAACAACACATATAAAGGAAAATGAATCAGTTAACACCCAAAATGATGATTGTACTGAAATATTATTAACAAAGAAATATTAGAATATCATATATGATATCATATTTATGTATATGGTTATTGAATAATTTAATAACAATTATTTAACTATTATATAGGAGTTTAATGTACCATCACCCAATAAAAAGTACAAGGTAAGGGTTAATTCTACAATCTCTACATTATTTGAGATTTTTTATACGTGAGTATCTACTATGACCTCTTTATCATCCACATTTTTGTTTCTTAAAAATAGATTTCAAAACATTTTTACTATATTCTTGACTAGGGGATAATGTCATTTATACCCTTTTTTTTACTTTTTATAAATTTTTTAAAAAGGAATCTTTCTGTCATTTTTTGAAAAAGGTAATTTATGACCTTTTCTGCAAAATTAAGAAAATAATGTTTTTTTCACTTATACGGAGGGTGTAGCTATTTGATGCCGTTTTAACACCTTCTAAGATTCCATTACAATATTATAAGAATATTTAAAAAATAAATATTTTCTTTTATAATTATGTTACTTTTAAATTATTTGAAAATATAAAGAGATATTTATCTCAACTGGTTTTGATTTCATCTATGTCAACATCCTTTGATAGATTTTACCCTTGTTTGAAGTTGATTTATTATGACACAATATTCCATATTGAATTATTTGTTTTGTGATATGTTGACTACGGATGTGTTATTTTTATACCATTCATGGTTTATAGTTGAATTATTAAAAAAAATTATTCTAGTTTTAATACGAATGTTTATGTTATGTTTCAATCTTTTCATATGAGGAATGCATTGGACTTAGTAAGTGATGGGTGGAGCCCACTATAGATCCTCGATCAATCGGTAGGTCTCATGAGAAAAACTAGTATCTTGGAACAAGGCCTTGACAAAATCTTATTGGATGTCTTGGCACGAGGCCTTGACTATGTGGTTATGATGTCCGACATTATGCATTCCATCATTATGAAATTGGATATTGATATTACATGTGATTATTCAACTAGTAGAATATCCATGGGAATAAGTAAATGGTATAATATGATTTATCTTTTCCATAATATTCTGAAGTTTATGTTTAAAAGTCTTGTGTTTTAGTTTTATATATTTTCTTAAATGTATATGATTGTTTATGAAAGTTTCCGCTATATTGTAATCCCTACCGAGCATCTGAGCTAACCCCTTCCTATGTTTTATTTTTCCCAGAATGTGAAGAAGTATATTATGATTATCCTACATGAATAGGATAAAGGATATAAGAGTGTTTAAAAGGGGAAATGATGTTGTCTTTTTTATTTCATGATGTAATGTAAAACTTATGTATAAATCTAGTACTCCCAAGGAAACTAAACTGATCGGTCATTTAGGACATGATTCTCTGTATCATGACAATATTATATAATAATGCACCAACTATGAGTAACCGGGGTCGGGGAATTACATCAAGATTCATTTTATGTTATTCATTCATTGGTATTATGACTCAATGTTACCAAAGTGGTAATGTTTTTATGTTACAATCTCATCATTTATGAGGATTTTTTATGATTATGTTTCCGATGATAAAATATTATATTCCATATCTCACGAAAATAATGAAATTTATTCTCCTTTGGTTATTAATTTTATATTTATGAAATAATACCATTTTTTCACTCTTTGGGAATTAAAATAATAAATATTTCTTAATAAAGTCAGTCTTTATTTCTCCCTTCAATCAAAAATATATTTTCTTCCAAAACTGGGTTTTAAAAAAAAGTTTTCTATAATGTTTGTAAAATTATCCAAATAATTTATTAACGAATTTTTTACCCATGTTTTTATCTTTTAATTTTTTTTAAAATAAATATTCAAGCCATTTTGAAAAATAATGCATGTTGGGCATTTATCCAAAATGTGAAGGGGAACTTATTTTTAATGTGTATGATATGAAACCACTAGAATTATACCCTATAAAAATGGTTCAAAAACATTGTTATAGGATGGAGAACCATTGGTATAGATTATACGAACAGTTCTCCAAATTGTTGGGTATATGGATTTTCAGAAAAGCCTATACCAACACTTTTTGGGGAACAATTGTTATAGGGTCCTTTGAATTTTGTTTTAACCAATACCAATTGTTCCAAGTAAAACATTGGTATAGGTCTATACCAAAGGTTTTCTAACCATTTTTATAGACCATCCACCCCGGAATTCCAAGATGTTTAGCACCCCTACCTGGCCCACAAAACCTGCAATAGCCACTAGAACCTACTGAAATATCCACCAGCCACATGAACCTACTCAAATAGACACCCTAAGCCACACCATAACCCCACCTTAGTAAATTACCTACAAAAAAATAACCGACCTACATATAGATAATTATAGCATAAGAAACTAATAATTTAATTCAAATATTGATAACACACATTCAAGACATCACATATATTCATTCAGAACTAATCATCAAACAAAAAATGTTTTAATTATCAGTCAAAATGTACATGATCAATATATCCCTCATCACTATCATTATCATCACCATCATCCTCTTACTCATCCTTGTCATCATAGTTGTCACGAACCAACCCGGGTCGACCCCGAACCGGTCACCCGAGCCAATCCGTGACATGACCCGAGAGGCGTTCCCGATCCTCCCAGGCTGGCGACAAGCGCCAGGGCATCATAGAGTACACATGGGAACGATTTCTCCCAATAAAAAATTTACTAAGAGGCAGAAATAATAAACGGTAAAAAAATAAAACATCCTAAAACATAACTAACCTGACCACGAATCAAACTTCTCGTGACCCCGAGAGTCGATCGTCAAACTACAACCAACTCTCATCCACGGCGAGCAAGCTCGAGTCAATCCTGCAACAGAAACTAAAAACAAGAAAACACTATAGGCGTGAGCATTAAAACTCAGTAGGCTAGCCCGATAAATCTATTCCCAAAGCACTACCAATAAAAGATGAATTTACCAACTTCAAGTTTGAACTACATTATAGAAAATATGGGTTTTCACACACACACACTTTCCATTTTGATAACAAGTAACAGTCCATTGCCCATTTTAATTTAGAACAAGTTTAATGTTGAAAGAAACATGTAAATTTCATTTTTAAACATTTTGTGAACAATTTAAAAATCCAAACATTAGTTGTTAGTCAAAAGGAGAATCACACACAACACACCCTAGGGCAGTGGGGAAAAGTGTCACACAAGGGGTGGCATCCAAACTCGACCTCTTAATCGCCTGCCACATAAAATAGACACTAAAAGAGACATGGGTCGAACCCAGGAGATCGTGAACAAACTAGAACGTACTATACATGTGACTCATCCTGAAGGCATGCCCTAACTCGATGACGTCATAACGCCCAAACACTCGGTATAGCCCTACCTTGCCTAACCGAGGGGCCCAATCCCCTAGCGGCTCCAACCACACCAAGGGCCACTAGCCAGTGCATAATCTAAACTAGTGCAGCAATCGTTCTTAGGGAATTCACTCACTATGCCAAGTTCCCATGTCAACACGTATAATCATCAGGGTTGAGTCAACAATGTAAAACTAGTCACGATGCACAAGCATCACATACTCAGCTCACCTAATCAATAAACACAAAAGATCACTCCAAAGAGACTTTTCAAAACATTAATTTCGTTAAAAGTACCAAGAGGGCCTCATGTACTTATTCAATACCAAATCAATTCTAAAAGAAGGATCAGACGTCGTCACATTTAAAACCAGAAAACACATTTAAAATTTCAATTAGGTAAACCAAATCACCATTTTAATTCTGAAGCTCAAACATAAGGTCCAAAGGGGAATTTTCACTATTGCGCAACAACGAATCAAGAAAAAACTTTCGGTACAATGCAAGGAAAGAAGCAGTTCCAATTCCAGAAAATAACTACTCTAAATATAATATTTTAATACTACTTCCGATTTGATGAAAATTAAATAAATGACAAGAAATAAGTAAATTCTAAATTCAAAGGCAAGTTGTCACACCCGTCATTTTTAAATTATTTATTGCATTACTTTCATTGGGAATTGGGTGGTTTGGGTTAAGGTCCGAATTAAAATTTGCTTGAGTATATATTTAAAAACGGATGTTTTCCCTTGGTTGCATCCAACGCGCTGCGGTCGAAGCCGCGCGACCTCGCATGGGTCGCCGCGTGACCTCACCCAGCTCGCCGCACGCCCTGCTCGATGTTTAAGGCAGATGTGCATTATGTGACGAATATTAAAATGAGAATACAATGAAAAATTGACTGCGCGGCCTCAGGCGGGGCACGTTTCTGAAACCGCACCGCCTCTCCTGGTATACAGGGTGACCTACCGATGTCTAATTAATCAAATTGCACGAATTAATAATGAAGAAAATAAAATAATAAGAGTCAGATACAATTAAAGTTAATTTTTTTACTAGTAATGATAAATTTTTTTTTTGAGAATATTATTATTATTATTATTATTATTATTATTTCTATTTTAGTTATTACAATTATTTTGTTTTGTTAAATTTACTATTATTATTATTAATTTCATTTTTATTTATTTTGTTTTACTTTTTTTTCTTTTTATTTTCCTGGATAGGGTTCGGACCCCCCTACTCACCTTCTCCCTTATCTCTCGCGCCGCACCCCCCCTTATTTCCCCCTTCTTGTCACGCTGAACTTTCCTCTCCCATGGAAGCTGGATTCCCTTCCCCTTGCGTGCTTCCCCTCCACGTCGCACCAGCCCTCCGCATCGCACCTAGCTCTCTGCCGACCAACGCTCTCCGCCTTCAGCAACTCGCCTGCCCAAGCTGCTCCGGCCTACTCCGTTTGGCGACACACCACCTCCGGACTCTTTAACAGCCAACGTCGCCTCGACCTCCTCCCACGTCCAGCCTACTCCGGTGTGACACACCCCTCCGATGAAGCCACCGGCTCCTCCCCCTTCCGCCTGCCCGACTCCACCCGGCCAGCACCACCCTCCGGCGAACCTGAAACCACCCCCCTACTTTGTCCAGTGAAATTTCGACCGACACCCCTTCGAGCTTCCGGACAACCACCCCGCATCCCTTCGTGGTATCAGACAGCCTCCCCGCACCTCCTCGCGCAACTCCGGCAGCCTCCGTCGACCTTCGGCCGACCTCCCGCACCCCCCGTTGTAAGTGCAATTTTATTTGACTGCTTGTTGTTCAATGATGGTTGAGTGCGGTTAGATTTTCAAATGGAGTTTGGTTCAATTTCATGATTTATGGTTCACCTTTGGTTCGTTTATGGTGCGTATTAGGTGCGGTTGAGGAATTCAATAAATTTCTGGGTTAATTCGTGATGTTTTGGTTCAATTGTTTGTTTAGGATCGATTTGGTTTTATTTGAGTTGCGGTTGACGTGCGACAGTCATTACGCAGCACGGTTGTGAAGTATGTGATGACAAGGTAGGTGGTTCTGTGCTATACCATCATTAGATGATTTAAATTGCTCCTTAATTAAATTGTAATGTTTTCTAATGATAATTTGTGTGATGTGAAATTTATTTTAGGCATGCTTCGATTTTCAGATTTGATGAATTTGAATTGTTTTTAAGTAAATTCCAATGTATTTCACGTGCGTCGAGTTTTTGAAATCTTTATATGTATTTTGGTTAATTGGTTAAGGTGTGAAAATTGCGTTTTCAAGAATGCTTGAGGTGAAAGGGTGATTAAATTGAGTTTTCCTTTTAAAACAGATAAACAATTTTGATGTGTTAATTTTTATTAAGAACCTTGAGTGTGTTTTAGGGGTGCGAATGATGTTTTAGAAAGGTTGAGATGTGCAATTGATTTTCAAATGGTTCTGGCATCTAAAATTTGTGTGTTTTAAAGTGAGTTTTTGTGGTATGCATATGTGATGTTTTATTAATTGAGAAATTGTTTTATTAAGTGACTTTTGAGGTGCGGAACATGGTTAGGAAGGTTTTCGAGGTTGTTTGGTAGGTGTGAAATGTGTTTTCATGTTCTTTGAGGTGTCTGTGTAATTAAATGTAGATTTTCAATGAAAATGAGTCACTTTGGGTGTGTTTGAAGTGTTGCGTACTTTTGGAATTAAATTGAAAACTGTTTGAACAATGGGAAAACATGTTTTATATTGTATGAGCTGCACTTTCGGTTTTAAAGTGATGTTAGTATATGAAATCGAGTTTTTCATTCTAGTGAAATCCTTTGCTTTCTAATTTTAAGTGTTTTATAACTTTTTTAATTGCACTTATTAAATTATATGTGGAGGGAGAGAGTTGTTTTTGATTGAATTATGTGTGCGTTAAGTTTTAAAGGTATTCTTACATGTGAAATTGGACACATCTCATGTGAAAACTCTTATTGTGCTATTTTGAAACGTTCTTCTATTTTTTTTAAATAGTTTATCAAGTCACGCAAGTGATCTGGACTATGTGATAAAATGGTTTTGGTGTGCATGTGTTTTTCTTTTTATGGTGTTTGGGTATGCAAACGGTGACGTGTAAGTGTAATGTTTTGTTTGGTTTGAGATATGTGAAAACGATATACATTATGTGAATGTGAAACTTGATTGAGCACAAGGGAAACCCTGGGTTTCTAGGTGGGAAGACTAGAACTAGTGCGCTAGTGAACCGGATGGGTTTCGTCCCTGTTTCACTTAGCTAGATTGACGATTGCAACACTAACTAAACATATGATATCTGAGGGTCGTGGCCTTCTAAGCCACGTGTTCTGAGGGTCGTGGCCTTCTAAGCCACGTTTTCTGAGGGTCGTGGCCTTCTAAGCCACGTTTCACCGAGACACGAGGTTTCTAGGGTCCCACTCGAACTAGATGATCCTTAGGGGTTTTACCTATAGTGCTCTACCATCTATGGCATGGTGCCTTCCGTTGGCATATGGAGGACCATTTGGGTGTTAGCGTGTGTCTGTGTGTGTATGCGTGTGTGAGTGCGTGTGTGTGAGAGAGAGAGAGAGAGTGTGTGTGTGTGTGTGTGTGCCCATAATGAACTTTTCTCTTAAAATTGTGTCTATGAAATGAGTTCTTTTTTTTATGTTTCCAGTGTTTTCCTTTGGATTTTGGTTTGTAAATATTTTCTTCAAAAGAATTTTGAACGTATAAATTTGAATAAGCACTTTAAATTGTCTTTTGATGTTATGGCATGGAACCTTTTTATTGGGTGACGTCCTACTGGGCTTTTATCTCACACCCTACATACACCCTTGGGTGTATGTAGATTCTTGTTTCTTGTGTATTCCAGGTTGTGCGTCGTGCTCAGCAATGGTGGTTCGGGTTGTTAGTGGCCTTCTCATACAGGTTGGTGTTGTGGCATGCGGATGCTACACCACTCTTGTCGCTTGGAGGTTTGAGTTATAGTTTTAGTCTCTTTTGTCGTTGTTTATTTGTGGACGTTGGTTCTAGTTGTAAACATTTAAATTTTGACTTTAGTTTGAATGGTCTCTTTGGTTGTTGTTTCCTAGTTTCATTTTTATTATCTTGTTAGTATTTGTGTATACTATTTCGGGTAAACCGTTCCCACAAGTTACTCTTGATACCCGGGCACTTGTGCCAGCCCGTGGGGATCGGGAATGCCCTTCGGGCCTTGCCGCAGACCGGGTCGGGCACCGGGTCGGATGGCGACCCGGCCTGGTTCGTGAAAAAATGGTATCAGAGGGAGGTTTGCTCTCTTGAGTCATGATCTTCTGGGATAGAGTCACGGTAGACTTGAGTTAAAGTTGTCGGGACTCGACGTCCTAGCTACGAGTAAGGTTCCTGGCCAGCACACCTCGTGGTGGGACTCAAGTTACCAAAGTGTGTTGTGGTTTGTCGGAGTTTTTGGTCATTGCGGATAATCTTGTCTAAGGAAATTGGAAAGGGGTAAGGTCAGCGGTCCTAGTGAGCTCGCAGGGTCTGGCAAGCCATGTGGAGCTGGGGACGCTATCCTAGAATACCCTTGGTGGCAGTGGCGTGACTGGCGTATGGCCGCCAACCATACGTTCCAGTCACCCGCTGACACAAGTTTCTATTGGGTCATTTCTCGTCCCCTTGTTTTGGATTCATGGGAAATTGGTTTTTAAGTAAAAATGTTTTGGTCATGAAAAATGTTTTCAAATGAAACGCTTTAAAAAGAAAATGATGTATGAAGTTTGAAAGGTGTGGGTTGAATGTTTTGGTTTTGAAAAAAATGGAAAGGTTTGGTTTTGATCCTTGGCGCTCTCATGGGCAACCACATGCATGAGTGTATACGAAAAGGGAAATGGTTAATGACACGAGAGGATGAGTGCTTGGATGGATATGAGGTGGGTGCCAGTGCGGCACGAGAACATGCATGTGCGAGGCCCACGGGACACCAATGGTGTTTGTGCAACCCACTGGCTTTGCTTATTTTTTAAAAATGTTTTGTTAAAGGAAAATTTTGGTGTTTTAGTAAATGGTGTTTGTGTGGAGTGTCCTTGTGTTTTTGAGATGTTGGATGTGTAGCGTTTTGAGCTGAGTATTCTTTCTGAATGGTTTGTGTCCCGAGTTTGAGTTCTTAATTGTAAGGTGGTATGCAAGTGTGTGGTTAGTAAATTCTTTTGAAGAGTAAATCGGGGAGACCTTGCAGTGGTTTCCCTTGCATGTTTGGTGTTTTCTTGTATGGTATGTCTTGACCGTTGGACCAGTTTGATTTGGGTCCATGGTTTTCTTTCTTGACTAGTGTATTCCCCCCATAAAGCGTTAAAATGAAATTGAAATATGGCCACGGGCAATTCGTCATTGGTCGGCCCTCCAGTTAATCAAAGTACTCTCTTTTTGAATTCTATAATTGAACCCACCTCTCCTTTATACAACTAAGACCTCTCACAGTGGGATGACATATGTGAGGGGAGTTGAACATAGTTTGGTCTCTTTGAGTTGTCTGACTCGTCAGGTATGAAGTTGACATCGTTGTGTCTAAAGGTTCCCCTAGAAGCGGTGAAAGAAATTCTAGTGGGGAAGGGTGAAGGTGATTGAGAGCTATCAGTGCTTATCGATGTCTTGAATGGTTGTAGTGTTTACATCAGCCTCAAGGGTCATGTTCGGTGAGGTCTTGCAGCGTGAGGTCCCTTTGATAGTCAACGGTGGTTTGGAAGCAACCCTAAGTTGTTGTTGCGGTCTATCGTTCTAAATAACCTCTAGTATTTGGTCTCTTTCATTTAAGGAAAGGTTCGTGTTAGGCTACTATTTTGGAAAATCTAGTCGTATGAGGCTACTATGGTCGTTTGCAGGAATCACGTGTTGTTCAAGATGCGGTTTAAAGTCTTTCTCAGCGCAATGTTTCTCTCGACAACAATGATCGTGCTTGGCGACGATTTGTGGTGTCATGTTCTCATTCAGTGTAACAATGGGTGATGCGCGTGTACCATCTAATCTCTCGTTCTGGTGAATGTTCAGTGTGAGAGTAATTAGACATCATGGTGTGTTGTGTCTGTTGGTATTGCCTCGGGTGCAGTATGATTACGTGTGACACCGGAAGGAAAAGCTCCGCCCAGGAGTCCTCAATACCTGACTGCGAGGCAGGAGATGCTTCAAACATCAGAGCTCCAGCCATAGGCCTCGGAGCGAAGCTGGCGCGTGGTCAGGAACCCCAGGAGTGTATGGGACCCCGACTTTATTTCTGTCATTGGTGTTGAAAGTAGAGGCAGTTTAAATTGTTCCTATGGTTGTTCCGCTCCGAATGAGCCATCTAGTTGCATATGGTTTTCGCGTCTACGTGGAGGCATGTTCGTCTCGTGCCTTAAAGTCTTGGGGGTTGAGTTCCACTGGATGCAGTCGCTTTAGTGGTCATTACGAGAGTTTGTTGGGTAACTCAGTCTCAAATATGAATGGTGTTCATCCAGGAAATTTAGAGATGTTGGTTGTGGTCGGCCGTGGTTTTGACACCTAGTGGTCGGGCCCCTCCCTCCCCGCCCTTGTGGTTGGGTGTTTGGTCACCATCAAAAATTTTTCAAAGTTCTATATCCTTTGTTAGTTCTAGTGGTGACGAGACCCACGATGAGTCTCGTACAAGGGTCTCTGGAATAAATCGGTGTTGGCCTTTACTCAATGGTGGGGAGTCCGCCTGGACCTCCCCATGTTGGTTTTCTAGTCTGGCCTTTGGCGTTGGTAGGTTCTTAATGGTGGGGATACCCACATTGGGTCTCGCATGAATGTCTCTAGGACGAATCAGTCTTTAATGGCGGGGAGTCCGCTTGAACATCCCCCTGTTATTTTTCCAGTCTCGTTTCGAGCATCAGTGACTTCCTAATGGTGGGGAGCCACTCGAGCCTCCCCATGTTGATCTGTAGCTTCTGTTTTCAAAGATGGTTTGGTTATAAGTGATAGGAGTCTTCCGAGGACGTGGTTTGACCCCTTTTGTTCATTTTTTCCAAGTGGTGTGGTTTCGGTTTCAGAGTGCTTGAGGTGTTTCGGCTTGTGAAGTTGGTTATTGTGGGTTCAAGAGTTCGTTTTCTAAAATAATCAGCTGGAGGCATTCTAGCTCTTTGGGGGTAGGCGACACATATCAGAAAGTATTTTACATGTTCCATGATGTTGTATTTGAGTCACTTTCTCTAAGCACAATGTTTTTTCTCTCTCTCTCTTTGCTTGATGTTTGTGGGGATACTATTTGATCCTTAGTGGGGTTTCATTCCCTAGTTTGGGTTTCTACCTTAGTTGTGGCTTTCCGGGGACGGAAAGCTTTATGGTGGGGAGAATTGTCACACCCGTCATTTTTATATTATTTATTGTATTACTTTCATTGGGAATTGGGTGGTTTGGGTTAAGGTCTGAATTAAAATTTGCTTCAGTATATATTTAAAAACGGATGTTTTCCCTTGGTTGCATCCAACGCCCTGCGGTCGAAGCCGCACGACCTCGCATGGGTCGCCGCGTGACCTCACCCAGCTCGCCGCACACCCTGCTCGATGTTTATGGCAGATGTGCATTATGTGACAAATATTAAAATGAGAATACAATGAAAAATTGACTGCGCGGCCTCGGGCGGGGCACGTTTCTGAAACCGCACGGCCTCTCCTGGTGTACTGGGTGACCTACCGATGTCTAATTAATCAAATTGCACGAATTAATAATGAAGAAAATAAAATAATAAGAGTCAGATACAATTAAAGTTAATTTTTTTACTAGTAATGATAATTTTTTTTATTTGAGAATATTATTCTTATTATTATTTCTATTTTAGTTATTACAATTATTTTGTTTTGTTAAATTTATTATTTTTATTATTAATTTCATTTTTATTTATTTTGTTTTACTTTTTTTTCTTTTTCTTTTCCTGGCTAGGGTTCGGACCCCCCTACTCACCTTCTCCCTTATCTCTCGCACCACACCCCCCCTTATTTCCCCATTCTTGTCACGCTGAACTTTCCTCTCCCATGGCAGCTGGCTTCCCTTCCCCTTGCGTGCTTCCCCTCCACGTCGCACCAGCCCTCCGCATCGCACCTAGTCCTCGGCCGACCAACGCTCTCCGCCTTCAGCAACTCGCCTGCCCAAGCTGCTCCGGCCTACTCCGTTTGGCGACACACCACCTATGGCCTCTTTAACAGCCGACGTCGCCTCGGCCTCCTCCCACGTCCAGCCTACTCCGGCGCGACACACCCCTCCGATGAAGCCACCGGCTCCTCCCCCTTCCGCCTGCCCGACTCCACCCGGCCAGCACCACCCTCCGGCGAACCTGAAACCGCCCCCCTGCTTTGTCCAGTGAAATTTCGACCGACACCCCTTCGAGCTTCCAGACAACCGCCCTGCATCCCTTCGTGGTGTCGGACAGCCTCCCCGCACCTCCTCACGCAACTCCGGCAGCCTCCGTCGACCTTCGGCCGACCTCCCGCACCCCCCGTTGTAAGTGCAATTTTATTTGACTGCTTATTGTTCAATGATGGTTGAGTGCGGTTAGATTTTCGAATCGAGTTTGGTTCAATTTCATGATTTATGGTTCACCTTTGGTTCGTTTATGGTGCGTATTAGGTGCGGTTGATGAATTCAATAAATTTCTGGGTTAATTCGTGATGTTTTTGTTCAATTGTTTGTTTAGGATCGATTTGGTTTTATTTGAGTTGCGGTTGACGTGCGACGGTCATTGCGCACCACAGTTGTGAAGTCTGCGATGACAAGGTAGGTGGTTCTGTGCTATACCATCATTAGATGATTTAAATTTCTCCTTAATTAAATTGTAATGTTTTCTAATGATAATTTGTGTGATGTGAAATTTATTTTAGGCATGCTTCGATTTTCAGATTTGATGAATTTGAATTGTTTTTAAGTAAATTCCAATGTATTTCACGTGCGTCGAGTTTTTGAAATCTTTATATGTATTTTGGTTAATTGGTTAAGGTGTGAAAACGGTGTTTTCAAGAACGCTTGAGGTGAAAGGGTGATTAAATTGAGTTTTCCTTTTAAAGAAGATAAACAATTTTGATGTGTTAATTTTTATTAAGAACCATGAGTGTGTTTTAGGGGTGCGAATGATGTTTTAGAAAGGTTGGGATGTGCAATTGATTTTCAAATGGTTCTGGCATCTAAAATTTGTGTGTTTTAAAGTGAGTTTTTGTGGTATGCATATGTGATGTTTTATTAATTGAGAAATTGTTTTATTAAGTGACTTTTGAGGTGCGGAACATGGTTAGGAAGGTTTTCGAGGTTGTTTGGTAGGTGCGAAATGTGTTTTCATGTTCTTTGAGGTGTCTGTGTAATTAAATGTAGATTTTCAATGAAAATGAGTCACTTTGGGTGTGTTTGCAGTGTTGCGTACTTTTGGAATTAAATTGAAAATTGTTTGAACAATGGGAAAACATGTTTAATATTGTATGAGCTGCACTTTCGGTTTTAAAGTGATGTTAGTATATGAAATCGAGTTTTTTGTTCTAGTGCAATCCTTTGCTTTCTAATTTTAAGTGTTTTATAATTTTTTTTAATTGCACTTATTAAATTATATGTGGAGGGTGAGAGTTGTTTTTGATTGAATTATGTGTGCGTTAAGTTTTAAAGGTATTCTTACATGTGAAATTGGACACGTCTCATGTGCAAACTCTTATTGTGCTATTTTGAAAGGTTCTTCTATTTTTTTTAAATAGTTTATCAAGTCACGCAAGTGATCTGGACTATGTGATAAAATGGTTTTGGTGTGCGTGTGTTTTTCTTTTTATGGTGTTTGGGTATGAAAACGGTGACGTGTATGTGTAATGTTTTGTTTGGTTTGAGATATGTGAAAACGATATACATTATGTGAATGTGAAACTTGATTGAGCACAAGGGAAACCCTGGGTTTCTAGGTGGGAAGACTAGAACTAGTGCGCTAGTGAACCGGATGGGTTTCGTCCCTGTTTCACTTAGCTAGATTGACGATTGCAACACTAACTAAACATATGATATCTAAGGGTCGTGGCCTTCTAAGCCACGTGTTCTGAGGGTTGTGGCATTCTAAGCCACGTTTTCTGAGGGTCGTGGCCTTCTAAGCCACGTTTCACCGAGACACGAGGTTTCTAGGGTCCCACTCGAACTAGATGATCCTTAGGGGTTTTACCTATAGTGCTCTACCATCTATGGCATGGTACCTTCCGTCGGCATATGGAGGACCATTTGGGTGTTAGCGTGTGTCTGTGTGTGTATGCGTGTGTGAGTGCGTGTGTGTGAGAGAGAGAGAGAGAGTGTGTGTGTGTGTGCCCATAATGAACTTTTCTCTTAAAATTGTGTCTATGAAATGAGTTCTTTTTTTATGTTTCCAGTGTTTTCCTTTGGATTTTGGTTTGTAATCTTTTCTTCAAAAGAATTTTGAACGTATAAATTTGAATAAGCACTTTAAATTGTCTTTTGATGTTATGGCATGGAACCTTTTTATTGGGTGACGTCCTACTGGGCTTTTAGCTCACACCCTACATACACCCTTGGGTGTATGTAGATTCTTGTTTCTTGTGTATTCCAGGTTGTGCGTCGTGCTCAGTAATGGTGGTTCGGGTTGTTAGTGGACTTCTCATATAGGTTGGTGTTGTGGCGTGCGGATGCTACACCACTCTTGTCGCTTGGAGGTTTGTGTTATAGTTTTAGTCTCTTTTGTCATTGTTTATTTGTGGACGTTGGTTCTAGTTGTAAACATTTAAATTTTGACTTTAGTTGGAATGGTCTCTTTGGTTGTTGTTTCCTAGTTTCATTTTTATTATCTTGTTAGTATTTGGGTATACTATTTCGGGTAAACCGTTCCCACAAGTTACTCTTGATACCCGGGCACTTGTGCCAGCCCGTGGGGATCGGGAATGCCCTTCGGGCCATGCCGCGGACCGGGTCGGGCACCGGGTCGGATGGCGACCCGGCCTGGTTCGTGACACAAGTGCAGTGTGAACCTACCTCAACTCGTTACCCAATCACAACGACGCGACACGCCTTGCACTAGCGAACAAGAAACACATGTCGACAGTTCCGGTATCACGGGATTACCTCGCCAGCGCGCTACAACAAAAGTAATACATTTAAAAACACATAAACACTGAATTAAAATAACTTTAATGAATAAACAATGAAAAACCATCCCGACGCGTTTTCAAAACATAATTTGCAGCATCTGCATTGTTTACTAAGCCACCTCAAAGTTTATAAAACAATTCCAAAGAATAACATATAGAAAACCACTCTTCACACACACGCGTCATTTTGAGACAATTCGCACACCAAAGTACCCCCAAAACACAATATGCACCTCATTTATAAGTCAACAAATCATTAAAATATTTTATAAAACTATTATAATTAACAATGGGAGACTTTCATATCAAGAACACGCCCAGATACAACTTCAACAATCAAACGCACACCAAAACACTATTTAAACCCAAACGCACACCCAGACTCTTAAACCAAGATTTGTATTTCAAAATTAATTTAATAAACCATTGACATAGTTATTAAAATATTTCAAACGAACACAAAAAGGTATTGTATCAAGATTTATATAATTTTATTTTGTGCAAAGTGCTCTCTAAAAATTACTCACATATCACTTTCTTCAAAAATACTTTCAAAACATACTTTGCACCACTTTCACAATTTCATAAATGTGTTCCATAATTTATAAAACAGTTCTGAAAATCATCATTTTTCATAATACAATCCATTTCCATTTTTTTCACACCAAAGCCCCTTTTTACAAAACAAACGAAAAACACATCACTGATAAACCCATGTCAAAACTACCCCCATTTTCCAATAAAACTTATTACAAACATATATGCACGCTACATAACCATTTATCACGAAGAAAAATTTGTTTCTAAAAGTAAATCCAATTTCACCACACACGCATGTCAAAACATTTCTAAAAAACATTCCACATCACGCCCGCACCATGAAATTAATCCATAGAACTCATTTAAATAATCAAACAAGAAAATACAAAATCATACACTAACGTAAAAGCATGGAACTAACTCAATTGACGATGAATATCCCGAAATTGGGGCGAAGCACCATTCCCACCCCAATCGCTTGCGTGAAAGACTAAAATCAACCTATAAGAACCAGCAATGGTACATTACCCCTAAAAGTTGAAACCCATAATCTAGGGTTTGGGGTAAACTGAAACCCCTGAATTAAGAACAAGGGTTACCTGAGGGAGGGATACTGCCAGAGGAGGGCACTGCGGGAGGCCGGACGACGGCGCGACCGGAGGAGGGTGCTGCTGGGGCGGCTCGGCCGAAGGAGCAGGGCGGGGCGAAGGGAGGTCGGTGGCTGGAGTCGGAGGAGGCCGGCAGAGGGAAGGCCGGCGGAGGGAGGAAGTGCGGCGGCCGATGACTAGGAAAGGAGGGCGATGGCAGGCCGGCGACGGGGAGAGCAGGGGGCCGGGTCGCGCACAGTGAGGGAAGGGGAGGGGCGGCCTACGCACGACAATGGAGGGGGAGAGCGTAGGGTTAGAGGAGAGGAAAAGAAAGAGAGGAAGGAAAAGGAGGAGAAAAAAAAAGAAAAGAAAAAAAAGAATAAGAAAAATGAGAATAAAAGAAAAGGAAAAATAAAATTAAAACAAAATAAAACAAAATAATTTAACTTAATAATAATACTAATAATAAATTTGTTAAATAATTATAATGGCAATAGTTATTATAAATATACATACACATATTTACATATATCTAAACATATATAAAACATGTGAACGTATATATATAAACCTATTTGAATATATATATATATAAACATACATAAACATATTGATAATAATAATATTAATAATAATTATTATTATTATAATTACAAACATATATACATATATATATATATATATGTATAAACATATATATATAAACCCACATGAACAAATTTATAAACATACATATATGAACATACATGACATATTATAAACATATATGCATATATATACTCATATGCATAAACACATTTACGCATAAACATATAATGTTATGAAATATATATTTATCAGCATACGTGTATATACACACACATAAACATACATATATAAATATTACGTTAAAAATAATAATAATAATAACAATAATAATAATAATGTATAAACATATATACCCATATGAATACAAATATATAATCATATATATATGTATATATATATCTATTAATCCACTCAACGAGCGAATTTAATAATGTTAAAACTAAAAGACCGCGGGGTACGCGCGCACTGCACGGTACCCAAGAGGACTGCAAACGGGCTGCGCGTCACAACCGTATGGTGTTCGTGCACTATTCCAAACCATAAGCTCATCCAAACATTAAAATTTTAGACCGGGACTCGCCCGCACACATGAAAAATCACCCGACACTAAGATAAATAAAAAAATAAAAAAAATAAATAAAAACAGGTGTGACAATTCTCCCCACCATAAAGCTTTATTCCCCCGGAAATCCATAACAAGATCAAAACCCCAAACGAAAACTGACATTACTTTACAATTTAATGAAATATCTAAAGAACGAAAAAAAAGAGATTCTGAAACACTCCCAAAAAGGGGAGAAATAAACCAAAAGAACTCATATAATTTGAATGCATTGCCCGCTAAGTGTCACCCGCCCCCAAAAGTGTGACCACCTCCAGTTGATCGCTTCAAAGGACAAAGAACTTTAACAATAGTTGATCCCGGCCCAACATAGACCCACCTTAACACCATTCAACAGAACTCAACCAATTCTCCATCTTCAATTCAACCTTAAAACACAACATCCAGAACAACGCCAAAAAATACACAACGACTCTTTTGAAACCAAGAAACAGGTCAAAACCACATCCAACACATATCTCTTAAAACCTTACTCCAATATGACACTGGAACTATCACTCCCCAACTCCTTACCAAAATAAGAAAATAGAGTTTTGTGGTTCCATATAAGACAAACCACAACCCAACCAAAACCTAGAACAAAACTGGGAGATTGACACGGGAAGTCTGAACGGACTCCCCACCATAATAAACAAGCTACATTGAATTTGGCGAGACCCGTGACGGTTATTTCCACCACAAGTGTCAAGTCAGTTCCCGGAATAGGCCCAGAACACAATCACTTGAGACAAAATTCATGATCACAAGAATTTTCAACATGCGGAGGTCGAATGGACTCCCCACCATAAAGATTTCGGGAAGATAAGAATAGGAGGACCTCCCAACATTATCACCAGCCATCACTGCCCACGGGTGGGAGGGGGCCCTGTCCAACACACCACCCCCACCCGGAAAGAATAAAGCGAGCATCTCTTAATAAATGAGAGCAACGACATGACCAGGCATTTATTACACATAAAATAGGCATAATAAGGAAAATGATTCCGACTACACGCACTTACTGAGAACAGCACCCTGTCGCAAGACTTAACCTTTCGTTGGAGTTCCCCCGACTATGCGCTAACTTCGCTCCGAGGCCTGTGGCTGGAGCTCTGATGAATGAAGCATCTTCCGGCTTCGCATTCAGGTTTGTGAAACCCCAGAAGCATGACACAAGAACCAGAATTTTTTTTAACAATCCCGCATCCATAAGATCAAAGGTTTAATGAGTTCAGCCACAACCATTCTTTCAACTGAAAGAAAAGAAAACCAAAAAATAGTACAGGTAACGACTACTACATCGAAGAGACATCACAAAAGGAAAACATCAAGCTCATCCACCAACATCTTCCTACTCCTGCTGAAGGGCTGAGGTGACCTTCGACGATCCAGGTCTGGATTTACCGCACTTCTTGGAAACACCTCGGCAGAATCGCTTCAAGTGACCCATACGTCCACAGGTGTGGCAGGGTCTTGGAGCACATGGGGACACCGGCTTCTTGTGACCCTGCTTACCACACTGGTGACAGGTCACGACATTACGCTACGATGAAGTTGATTGAAGGCCTAAGGGCCTCTTGATTCCTCTATTAGGGTCACCAGATTCAGGTCGCTTCTCATTCTTCCTATCATCATCCTCTGCACTGTCATCCAAGATCGAGGAAGGATTTACAACCCCATGTACTCCTGATAACTCAGATTCATTTAGAAAGGCTTCCTCCACAACATCTGAGAAAGTGGTTAGGTTGAGCTCTTCTAATTTCGATCGCAGTTCAGGTCGAAGCCCCATCTCGAAATGTCGTGCCTTCCCGGGATCATTTGAAACAAACCATTGATCGTATGGAACTAGGTCTACAAAATGTCAATAGAATTCCAGTACCGATTCAATGCCCTACTGAAGACAACACAACTCCATCCTCTTCCTTAGCTTCGTCAACTCAGAGAAGTGTTGTTGAATGAATGATGACTTGAAAAACTCCCATGTCAGATCTTTCCCAGGCTTGTTTCGAGACATAGACTTCCACCATTTCCAGGTTGGGCCTTCAAGCATGAAGGTAGCCAACTTTACCTTTAATGACTCAGGTAGCCCAATGAAACTGAACTTCCTCTCAATCTTCTACAACCACTCCTCTACCTCAAGAGGCCCTGCTTGTCCATAAAAGAGAGGAGGGTTCAACTTCCGGAACTCCAAAACATAATCAATGGGCTGATCAACTGGAGGATTAGCTGAGGATGCACCACTTGAAGCTGTACCTTGAGCATCCATCGAGCCTTCATGGGGGCGAACACAATGGAACAAAGAAACGAGGAACTTGATAAAAACATAATCAATACCATTTTAAATTCAACATTGCTCAATGACCTTAAAAATGATGGAAAAACCCATTCACTAAAGGGGGAAACTAGTAATGATGGGTGACTCGACCATATGGTTGGCGGCCATAAGTCAGCCATACCATCGTCACTGAGAGCATTGTAGGGTGAAGTCTCCGGCTTCACAAGGATTGCCAGGCCCTGCGAGCTCACGGAGCTACTTTCCCAACTCCCTTTTCATTTCCCAACATAAAATGATCCAAAAGACCCAAAAGACACTTAAAACCCGGACATCTCATGGTAACTTGAGGTTCAGAACGAGCAAGGGTTCATGACGTCCTTCCCGTTCCAATGCCTCGAGTCCGAGCAACTTTACTCCCTTTACCATCACAACTCCAAATAGCAATGGGCGTTCTGAAAAACAAGGTCCGCTCAGGAGCCAACCTGGCTCTGATACCATTTTGTCATGAACCAACCCGGGTCGACCCCGAACCGGTCACCTGAGCCAATATGTGACATGACCCGAGAGGCATTCCTGATCCTCCCGGGCTGGAGACAAGCGCCAGGGCATCACAGAGTACACATGGGAACGATTTTGGCCAATAAATTTTTTACTAAGAAGTATAAATAATAAACGATAATAAAATAAAACATCCAAAAACATAACTAACCTGACCACGAATCAAACTTCTCGTGACCCCGAGATTCGATCGTCAAACTACAACCAACTCTCAGCCACAGCGAGCACGCTCTAGTCAATCATGCAACAGAAACTAAAAACAAGAAAACACTATAGGCGTGAGTATTTAAACTCAGTAGGCTAGCCCGACAAATCTATTCCCAAAGCACTACCAATAAAAGATGAATTTACCAACTTCAAGTTTGAACTACATTATATAAAATATGGGTTTTCACACACACACACTTTCCATTTTGAAAACAAGTAACAGTCCATTTCCCTTTTTAATTTAGAACAAGTTTAATGTTGAAAGAAACATGTAAATTGCATTTTTAAACATTTTGTGAACAATTTAAAAATCCAAACATTAGTTGTTAGTCAAAAGGAGAATCACACACAACACACCCTAGGGAGATGGGAAAAAGTGGAACACAAGGGGCGGCATCCAAACTCGACCTCTTAATCGCCTGCCACATAAAATAGACACTAAAAGAGACATGGGTCGAACCTAGGAGATCGTGAACAAACCAGAACGTACTATACATTTGACTCATCCTGAAGGCATGCCCTAACTCGATGACGTCATAATGCCCAAACGCTCGGTATATCCCAACCTTGCCTAACCGAGGGGCCCAATATCCTAGCGGCTCCAACGACACTAAGGGCCACAAGCCAGTGCGTAATCTAAACTAGTGCAGCAATCGTTTTTAGAGAATTCACTCACTATTCCAGGTTCCCATGTCAAAACGTATAATCATCAGGGTTGAGTCAACAATTTAAAACTAGTCACGATTCACAAGCATCACATACTCAGCTCACCTAATCAACAAACACAAAAGATCACTCCAAAGAGACTTTTCAAAACATTAATTTCATTAAAAGTACCAAGCGGGCCTCATGTACTTATTCAATACCAAATCAATTCCAAAAGAAGGATCAGACATCGTCACATTTAAAACCATAAAACAAATTTAAAATTTCATTTAGGTAAACCAAATCACCATTTTAATTCTGAAGCGAAAACATAAGGTCCAAAGGGGCATTTTCACTATTGCGTGACAACTAATAAAGAAAAAACTTTCAGTACAATGCAAGGAAAGAAGCCGTTCCAATTCGAGCAAATAACTACTCTAAATATAATATTTTAATACTACTTCCAATTTGATGAAAATTAAATAAATGACAAGAAATAAGTAAATTCTAAATTCAAAGTCAAGTGCAGTGGGAACCTACCTCAACTCACAACCCAATCACAATGACCCGACACGCCTCGCAATAGCGAACAAGAAACGCATGTCGACAGTTCCGGTATCACGGGATTACCTCGCCAGCGCGCTACAACAAAAGTAAAACATTTAAAAACACATAAACACTGAATTAAAATAACTCTAATGAATAAACAATGAAAAACCATCCCGACGCGTTTTCAAAACATAATTTGCAGCATCTGCATTATTTACTAAGCCGCCTCAAAGTTTATAAAACAATTCCAAAGAATAACATATAGAAAACCACTCTTCACACACACGCGTCATTTTGAGACAATTCGCACACCAAAGTTCCCCCAAAACACAATCTGCACCTCATTTATAAGTCAAAAAATCATTAAAACATTTTATAAAACAATTATAAGTAACAATGGGAGACTTTCATATCAAGAACACGCCCAGAGACAACTTCAACAATCAAACGCACACCAAACACTATTTAAACCCAAACGCACACCCAAAATCTTCAACCAAGATTTGTATTTCAAAATTAATTTAATAAACCATTGACATAGTTATTAAAATATTTCAAACGAACACAAAAAGGTATTGTATCAAGATTTATATAATTTTATTTCACGCAAAGTGCTCTCTAAAAATTACTCACATATCACTTTCTTCAAAACTACTTTCAAAACATACTTTGCACCACTTTCACAATTTCATAAACGTGTTCCATAATTTATAAAACAGTTCCAAAAATCATCATTTTTCATAATACAATCCATTTCCATTTTTTTCACACCAAAGCCCCTTTTTAAAAAACAAACGAAAAACACATCACTGATAAACCCATGTCAAAACTACCCCCATTTTCCAATAAAACTTATTACAAACATATATGCATGCTACATAACCATTTATCACGAAGAAAAATTTGTTTCTAAAAGTAAATCCAATTTCACCACACACGCATGTCAAAACATTTCTAAAAAAACATTCCACATCATGCTCGCACCATGCAATTAATCCATAGAAATCATTTAAATAATCAAACAAGTAAATCCAAACTCATACACTAACGTAAAAGCATGGAACTAACTCAATTGAAGATAAATCTCTCAAAATTGGGGAGAAGCACCATTCGCACCCCAATCGCTTGCGTGGAAGACTAAAATCAACCTATAAGAACCAGCAATTGGACATTAACCCTAAAAGTTGAAACACTTAATCTAGGGTTTGGGGTAAATTAAAACCCCTGAATTAAGAACAAGGGTTACCTGAGGGAGGGATACTGCCGGAGGAGGGCGCTACGGGAGGCCGGACGACGGTGTGACCGGAGGAGGGTGCTGCTGGGGTGGCTCGGCCAAAGGAGCAGGATGGGGCGAAGGGAGGTCGGCGGCTGGAGTCGGAGGAGGCCGGCGGAGGGAAGGCCGGTGGAGGGAGGAGGTGCGGCGGCCGACGACTGGGAAAGGAGGTCGATGGCAGGCCGACGATGGGGAGAGCAGGGGGCCGGGTCGCGCACAGCAAGGGAAGGGGAGGGGCGGCCTGCACGCGACAAGGGAGGGGGAGAGCGTAGGGTTAGAGGAGAGGAAAAGAAAGAGAGGAAGGAAAAGGAGGAGAGAAAAAAAAGAAAAAAAAAACGAAAAATGAGAATAAAAGAAAAGGAAAAATAAAATTAAAACAAAACAAAATAAAATAATTTAACTTAATAATAATACTAATAATAAATTTGTTAATCAATTATAATGGAAATAGTTATTATAAATATACATACACATATTTACATATATCTAAACATATATAAAACATGTGAATGTATATATATAAACCTATATAAAAATATATATATAAACATACATAAACATATTGATAATAATAATATTAATAATAATTATTATTATTATAATTACAAACATATATACATATATATATGTATAAACATATATATATAAACCCACATGAACAAATTTATAAACATACATATATGAACATACATGACATATTATAAAGATATATGCATATATATACTCATATGCATAAACACATTTATGCATAGACATATAATGTTAAGAAATATATATTTATCAGCATACGTGTATATATACACATATAAACATACATATATGAACATTACATTAAAAATAATAATAATAATAAAAATAATAATAATAATGTATAAACATATATACCCATATACATACACATATATAATCATATATATATGTATATATATATATATTAATCCACTCAACGAGTGAATTTAATAACGTTAAAACTAAAAGACTGCGGGGTATGCACACACTGCACGGTACCCAAGAGGACTGCAAACGGGTTGCACGTCACAACCGTATGGTGTTCGCGCACTATTCCAAACCATAAACTCATCCAAACATTAAAATTTTAGACCGGGACTTGCCCGCACACATGAAAAATCACCCGACGCGAAGATAAATAAAATAAATAAAATAAATAAATAAAAACCAGTGTGACAATACTCAACCTCATCCTCATCCCCATCATCTCCCACATCCTCCCCCTCATCCTCACCATCATCATTGCCATTGCCATCGTGAGGAATGTCATCGTCCTGATCACCAATAGGACCACTTCCCAGTGATCTATAAAAAATAAGCTTATTTCAAATATATCAATCAAACGATTTGGTGGTATCTCGTGTGTGTTATGGGAATAAGACTCCAATAAATTTCATAAATTCATCATTGGTCCTTTGATCCCATTCATGCTCCTGTATGAAATTGTTTTCCTCTTATACCACATCATGATCGTGTGCTACCCTTGCATTAGATTTTTCCAACTCAATGATATCATCACTAGGACCTAATGTGGGATAATACCACATCAGGACAATAGTATTCCTTGACTGAAAACATACTCTTCCATGGTTCTCATCTCCCAAAACATGATATAAGTGATTGTTTGGCCCAAAGTTGTCAGCTTCCTTCTCATTAAGGTCCTATAAAAATCACTATTACAAATTCAAATGGGCTATTATGTTCAAAAATAGATAATAAAATTTTAAATCTACAAAGTAAAACTTACAATCAGTTGTTGTGTTGTTTCATTTACCAGGCCCATATTTTCTCTTCCTACTCGAGAAAAACAATTTTCTTGAGGCACATGTTCTTAAATAGTCAAAACCACCCTCTTCAATGACATTTATTATAGAAAACAATAATTGGAAATAAGTTATTAATAAATAATTTCATAATTAAATATATATATATATATATATATATATTCTAAATGAATCTAAAATGAAAAAAAATATGGTGCATGAATTACAGTGACAATTTAAAAATTATTTTTTCCTTATGAAACTCAACAATATATCATCCTCAAAATTTAAAAATATCAATATATATAATGTCTCAAACACTAAAGTAATAAAACAACAATGGTCATCAACTACCAATTAAAATCATTTACTTGGGCAGTGGAATATATTAGAACTCTTGATAAATAATTCTAGCAAGTTTATATTATCCTTAATTAATGTTTGAACCCCACATGTAGTGTATAATTTGAATTCCACTAAACAATTCATTTATATACATTTGGGGGTTCATCATATCTTTGAATAAGATATCCTTAACATTTTCATCAAGGGTTTCATATTTATATTACATTTTAATAATTTATAATTTTTCATAAGTAAGGAGACCTAAACCTTTTAATTATAGATAGATGTATATAATCTCCATCTAAAAATAAATAAAACATCATAACCACTATGAGAACCCTAAATACCATGTATAATGATATTATCCAACATGTTAAGTATAAACCATCCCCATATATAAATAGATATTCAAATGGTTGGAATGAAAATTTTCAACATTCCTTTTGGATGTTTCCTATGTAGTTGATATTTACCTCTATTAGAGTGATCAAATCCTATTAGGTTATAGTTATCCCCAAATACAAGTTATCATTTTATAATTCATTCATGTAATTGGAAAACAGTCTTGATAAATTCCCCACATCCATTGGCCTTTGATATATAATGGAATGATTTAATCATATATTTAAAAACCATTATCCCTCAATAAATTCAATATCAGTATCTATCATTTAATAATCCAAAAAATGATCACTGTAATTAATTTGAACATAAAATAAAGTTAGAATATAAATCCAAAAAATTACACAACCCAATCCATAACCATATATATTAGATACTTTCAATTAGGTTTCCAATCACTATCTAGCCTTTTAGAATAGTATTATGATTTGGAATCATAGTTTTTTATTAGTTAATACATTTAAACATGTAAAATGATATATCAAACTATATGAGAATAATTTTAGAAATGTATGAGGGTGTTTCTAAAACTATATGAGGATAATTTTAAAAATTAATTTTAAAAACTATATCATTATACTATTAAAAATATATATCAAACTCTATAAGGATAATATTCAAACTACAAATTGATTGATTATGAAAATTTATTGAATAAATGATAATTAAACATTAAATATTATGTTTACAAAGTTGGATAAACATGAAAGAATAATATTAAGTAAATAAATAAATTTTCATAGATTTTTGATGTTAATGTTGTCAAAAAAAGATCACATTCAATGGATAATAATGTTTGGTAATTTTTTGTGAAAACTCTGATTAAATTTATTAGTAATGAAAAGAATATATTGTAAGAAGAAATGCTTCTAAAAAATATAGAAATTCAAGGATCACTAGTTTCAAAGATAAAAAATGATAAAAAATTATTTTATAAATACTAAAAATAAATATTTTATTAATAGTAATGTGTTACGAGGCCTTGGGAATTTTGGTTTTCACAATTAATTTAAAATTGATGGTCATGGAATTGATGAAGAGTATTTAATAAAATGGGGGAAACTTATTGTTTTTAGTGGTAAGTGTTCATTTTATTGTTACTTTTGGCACTATGGAATCCTTGGGAACATGGAAAGTAGATTTTGGTTTAATTGAAAATATTTTAGTGACTCTAGATGATTTTTTAGAATATTATTTAAGGTGAATCTATCATCTAAAAAGAAAAAAGTTCAATAGAAATCTGAAAAAAAACATATGTAGAAATATAAAAAAATCATTCTTGGCATATGTCACATGGGTAGAAGGCCTCTATAAGAGTCAACATGATCTAAAAATACATTTTATTATTCACTTAACCCTAATGGTAATATTGTGTATTAAAAATATGGAAATTTAGTAAAATGATCAGTGGTTATATATGTTTATGACATTCTCACAAACATAAAAATGTTAGTCCAAAAATTTTAGTACACACTAAATACTTTCAATAAAAAATTAAAGAATACATGATCATTTATATAGACCAATTAGAAAAGGAATTAATTATTTAATAAAAAAATAAAATTAAATTCCCAATGAAAAATTATGAATGAGTGGCATACCTACTTCCTCTCATCACCTGTCATCTTAGTCTTTCCCAAAGTGTGGAGTAATTTTATAGCATCATTTTATTATTTTTTCTAATGTTTCATAGAAAATAATTTTCAATAATAAAAAATAAGTATTAATTCAAATCATTGTGATTTTCATTCAAAAAGCTAAAATTTTATTTGTACCTTGATATATGTACTTGTCTAATGAGTTATAACTTCCCGATAATATTCTACGAGAAATTCATTCCTGAAAAGTGTAACCTCTAAATAAATTCCAACTCTATAACTCCAAACACTATAAAATTCATTCTTATATTCTCTACAAATCCCACCTAATTACATGATTCATTCTACCCTCACAAAATCACCATAAATAAAATGTAAACAAGGATGGAACCGAAATATTAATTTGTATAAATAAAATAATAATATAAAAATAAATCCAATGAATTTTCTTGCACATATTTTCACCCAAGTATTATCTTTTACTTCATTTATAAGGATTCTCTAGGAAAATGGCCTGACTGGAACGATGTTAGAGTATTTTTCAAGCATCACCATAAAACACCAACATTCTCACCCTACTTTTTCAATCATTAGATTGACCTCATAGTACTACACTATAGTTGTGTGCATTGGTTCAACACTGTATGCTTGCATGTATGCCCACACCACCTATCGTAAGATTAAACTGTTAAAGAAACAATATTATATCAATATATATTATAAAGAAAATAAATTATGGTAAAAACATTACCAGGGTTCTATAAATAAACCTAAAGGAGCCTGATTATTGGGGGTCATTAGATCCCTAGGATCTGAAGAAATGTCTACCTGTACAGAAGGAGTGGGACCCATTTTCTTCTATAGAGGCATAAAATGTGTCATAGTATAATTAAAAAGATCAGGAATATATAATCTTAGGGATAAATAAGTATAAGTAAATTAATTTGTAATATAATTCTATTGAAATGAATAATATGTTTGGGGAGTAGGAGCCATCATCGAATAAGTGAAAAATGAGTGAGGATCATATGCCAATGGTGGTGAAAACATAGGTGGCATAAATCTCTTGAGTGCCTCTAAAGTCATTCTGGGATTAGATGGTGTGATATATGGTATGTTATAGGAATGCATAGTTTGTGATTCAGAATTCTAGGTGGTGTTTATAGATCAAATACCACCCCCCTCATAACATCTTTGTGTGCAATGGTACCATTGGGCTGGTCAGAGAATACTAACACCTAAGTGGTGGATAACGATTAAATGATAAAAACAAAATTAAACATTGACATTATATATTATTGATATATATATTTGAAATAAAATGATCACAATAGGCACTAAAGGAATGATGCACATCTCTACTATTCAATGATTATTTTCTTTCATCATTTTCCATCATACCTCTTCAATGTTTCTAATTTCCTGAATTTGAAAAAAAAAATTAATTATAAAAACATATCTAATATGTAATCAAGACAAGAAAAATGTTAATACATGACTTAATTAAGTAATACTTGTTTTTAAACAAAATAATTGATATCTATTGATATAATAAAATCATTTTATATATAGTGGGAAGAATATTAAAACATAAAATACATGTCATAGAAAAATAAAAATGTTTAAATTAGTATGTTTAGAATATTTATGATATAGTCTTATTCTATTTTCAATTTAATCCAATTCAATTTTGGTTAGTTAATTTGGTTTATTTTGGAAAATTGATTAGTTCATTTTTCTATTTTTGTTTTCCATAGTTCATTTGGTTTATATTTTGGGTTAGGTAATTATTTCCATTAATTTTGATTTTCATTTTAAGTATTTTAATATGTTTCAATAGAATTCATTTTTTTCTTATTTTAGTTTTTTTTCACAGGTTCTAATATTTTTTAGTTAAATATTAAAAAATTCTACTCAAAAAAGAATGAAACTGGTATATATTGAAAATATGCATGAATTTCAAGTTGGATACAAAATATTTTTAATAAATAGTAAATAAATTTAAAGATTACTATCCTTAACAATAAAAGTCAATATAAAAAAATTGAGAACACAAATGAATGATTCTATACATTTTACACAACAACATTAGGTTCAGAATCATCTCTAAAAATTGAACTATTGGAGTCACTATAAGAAATAAATTGATTGGGGCCATTGAGAGAAAATATGGTTTCAATTACATCATACAAAATATGTCATGGGATGACTTCAATCATGACACCTAATTCAGGTCACAGATGATATCAGATATAAAAAACATTTTTCCCCATTAATTCCAATATATATAGATCATCAGTAGCAAGAGTCTGATTCATGTCAACAACTCATCGTCCAGAGTCATTAAAAAATATGCCACACCTCATTATAAAATAAAACCACTTGTATTTCAGTATAGTGATGTGACCATGAGAATAAAAATCTAATTCTAGTATTTTCCCAATCACTCTATAAAATTAAACATTTTAAAATCTATGTCTACTATCTGATGCACTGGAATAACAGTATATTGTGGAAGTTATCATAACCCTATAATTTTTTTTTCTCATGTTCATTACTCATTCAGTGATAATAAATCGATTCCCATTGATCGTAGTTGATTTGTATCCATGAACCATGATGTTTCGACCCAAATACAAAGCTATTATTTACACAAAGATAGAATTAATAGTAAAAATCAAAAGCAAAAATATAAATTAATATTAAAATTGAATAAATATTAATTTTATAAATTTATTATATTAATAATTCTGTCTTCAATTTCATCCAAGAACAAAAAACATTCCTATGAAAATTATCTCACCTAAAAGATAAACAACGATGATTTTTATTTATCATTTTTATATTCCCAATTGAAATAATAGAATTACACAAATTGGTATTCACAATAACCTGATAAGAGATGAGATATATATTTTTAATTTACTTACTTGACGTATTCATTAAACAAATCATAGTAAAAAATTGTGATATTTCTCATCTCCCACTAATCAAGGATTAATGTGGTCAATATATATGATACAGGAATTCACCATTTTTGTGAAATATGGGAAAACTAGGTTCAATTTTATGACACCATTCTTCTTCATTTCTCATTGGTTAATTCGATCTGGTAGTCTCATCATAAAAATAATTTGAACAAAAATCCATACATTCTTGAGCCAAGTAACCTTTCATGATAAAAACTTTGGGATGCTTAATGTTCCAAGCATATGACTTCAATGTATACATATTTCTTTTAGTTATATACATCCATGGAAAATAAATAATTCCTCTAAAAGTATTTCGGTCTGTATATTTCCAATTAGATGCAGTATGTATGTGAAAAATGATGGAGGTACTATTTTCTTTAACTCACACAAAATTAATGGTACCTATACCAATAAATAGAAAGAAAGACTTGGAAAACTTCATAACACAAATATATCTATAAAAATGGGAAAAAGAAATAACTAAAACACTCACAGTACTGGATAATAGATGATGGATTTTTATTGGAATCAAATCATAAATAAGGATTTGATAATCATGAGTCTTTAAGGATTTCTACTTCAAATCCCTTCTATTGACCCGTTTTGATATATTGATCGAATATACATGAAGAACTTTTATAGGCTATATTACATCCAAAAATCGATTTTTATGTATGTGTCAGTACATAAGAAGCATATGGAACATTACATTTATTTTCCCGGATACACACAAGATGCAATCTGATTCCCAAATCCAGCTAGTCATGCCAAGATTGTAAATAATCTTTTGTATTTTACTTGACATTTAAAGTAATTGAAATAAAAATTTGGAATATAATAATTCGTTGGGCATTGCGTCTAAGAAATGATGTAACAAATTAGAGGAAACATACAGTAAATCAAAGAAGATACTTTTGTTCTTCAAATAGTAATTTATTTAGTGGAAACATTCAGTCTGTTTCTAGATTTCATCTAACCCTTCTTAAATGAAAAAACCTAAATTGTGAAATTCATTAAAAACATCAGTTCCATAAATATATTTTGGATGATTTTTGGTTTCTATGGTATTATCAAACCTTTATCGATTATTTCAATTTCGATGTTCCATTATGAAAACATCGATGTCCCATAAAACTAAAACTATACTGATATTTATGTCTTTTAGATCATGTATTCTTCATAAAAACAGTACATGATTGTTTTCTGTTCATGCTCCATCTAGATATCATTTCATAATTAGGAAAATCATTTATCGTCCACATAATCACATCACACATCTAAAATATGTCTTTCAAAATTGCATCATATGTGTGCACACCCACATTCCAAAGATGATTCAACTCTTTAATTAGTATTTTTCATGTGTAAATGTAAATCATTTCAAGCATTAGAAGGTTTATATACGAGTAAATTCATAAAAGGGAATTTTTTTCATCCACATTCATGGAGGAAGGTTATAAATGTGTATGAAAACTATCCATCTGATGTACGAAGTAAGAATTTTACCAAAAACATTAAAATAATCACCTGAAATACCCAAACTTACATTATGCATGTCAGCTGCTAAATCAAGATATCAAGTATCCGATTTATACCATGTAAATCCATCAGTGGGATGAACCAACCCATTACTATCCTTCTTTCTCATGGAATCATTCCATCACATTTTTATTGTTATTTCATAAGATATAAAAATAGACTAGAGTAAGGGGATAAATGGAAAGAATTTATGTGGAACACAATGTAGTGTTCCATCAGTATTTGGATTCTATAAGGATGTTCCACATTTTACAAAATCATTGTGTTCAGTGGTTTCCACCAAGAATAAGCTGAAATATTTCAGTCAATATTTAATTTTGTTTTAGAAATTACAAGTTCCTAAACTTACATCTATTCCATATAATGTTTTGAGGTAATATGTACATCATATAGTATTAAGTCCTTCAAAAGGGTAAAAATTTAATCGATGGAAGTATTACAAATCCCATACATGGTTTTCCCCTGAAACAGTCGGATGAAAAATTACTTCTTTTTCATTTTACAACATTTTCAATATACTGGAGTTATGACATCATCATTCAATTATTTCACGCTATCAACATCGTAATTTTCATTACATGAATCTGGTGTCCTCATATCAAATACTCCATCGGTCAAAATCCATTCCTTCTCATGATGAAGAATAAACATAAATTTTTTATCTAATAAATTCTCTAATCTAGTCCTCTAATTTAGATCTTAAACATTTTAATATTGAATTTTATACCATTGAGATACCACACTCATTATTTTTTTAAACCATGTTTGGTTATTTGTTAGATAAATTCTTCATGAATCAACCATGTTCTTCAAACACAATTATAACTTCGGCATTGTATGTGGCCATTATCTAAAGAATTGTTAAATTAGAAATCTCTAATTCTTTGCACAGTATGTTGAAAATCACCTAATATCTGATTAGTTTCTTACATACAAATTATATCAATTATATATAAAAACATTATATGTCATGTAACAAAATAAAAAAAAATTAAATTAAAGTTAAACAAAAAATATATTTAAAGAAATGAGAATTATTCACCTTAGATGAAACCATAACTAACACAGTAGTCTATACGTGAATCATATATAAATGAAAAAAGAAACACTATATATATAACAAAATACATTAAATATAAAACTGTGATATTGAATTCAATTATATTAATGAGTAATAACTATACATAATACTATACAAAATTGTGTTTATAATGGATGTTTTTATTTTTTCTCTTACTTTATTCACTTTCTAACAAATAATTTTTTTATTCAATAAATTCATGTATAAAATATTACTTTTTCTAGGTAACCATACTCTATGTAGTATAGTCACTTGGTGATATAATTAGTATTTTCGATAATTTAAAATAAATTGGTTAGTTACTATAAATGTTCTAATTATATTCTTAGCAATTCTTGGCATGAGATATGACCCCATTTGTGAGCTGAATAATGAGTACACTTTGACTAGCCTACAAAGCGATGACCAGGTGGTGCTTGAAGATGTAATTTTTTAATTTATGAGATAAATAGTCCTTAAAACCACCCCCCTTAGTATTATACATGTTTTTATATTGATTGTGATATGTGTGGTCTCTCCAAATTATGAAATTTACCCCTTTTCAAATTAATTTATTATATATTTTATGATGATATATATGGTGTTGAATCAAATAATGTTCCAAATCCATCAAGGGTCAAGGATTTAATTATGATAATGTTTCTTATATAACATAAATACAAAAGGGTGTTATTAAATGAGATGCAATTGATTGATTAAATTGATGAGGCAAAAAGGACTTCTAGATAGGTACCTTAGTGACTATCCACTTAAATTTGGCCTGGTTTAGGTTAATTTGGTTCCATTTATTTTTATATTGGTAAATTATATTAAATTAGGTCTATTTAAAATAATTTTAGTTAGGTTATGTTAGGGAGGTTATTATTTATTAACTATAGTTTGATTCTTTTAGGGTTTTGTATCTTCAGTTTAAATATATATGCTTTGGTTCAATTTCATTTGTTTCAATTTTAGATAGTTTGATTCAAAGTGGCTTATTTTGGTTAAAATATCTTCTATTTAATTTGGATTAAATAAATTCTATTCGGTTTAGTTAAAATAAGTTCTATTTGGTTTGGTTTGGTGTTATTTTATATAGTTCCGTTCAATTTGGTTCAACATGGTTCTATTCAAGCTGGATCATTTTGGATTGTTTTAGTTAAAATATTTTACTTTCTTGTTTTATTGGTTGGGTTTGTTTAGTTTAAATCTATAATATATCTTTTAGGTTGGTTGAGTTCATTTTATATAAATTCAATTAATTTTTATTCACATTGGATTTCTTCAATTCAGTTTGTTTATATTCTAGTTAGTTGATTTTGTTTGGTTTGATTTAGGTTAATTTAATTTTGGAGTTTTTGGTCTGTTTTGGGTTGGTTCAAGATAATCCAATACATTTATGCTACTTGGTTATATATTTTCTATTTGATTCAGATCAGTTTTGGTTAGTTCCATTTTTTATCATTATTTTAGTTCTTGTTTAATTATTTTGGTTGGGTTTGGTATTTTTATTGGTTTTGGGTCAGTGCATGCCTATAATGGTTTTTTTATGATTTTTCAATTCAGTAATTTTTTATCATTAGTATTGAATTTCTTTTAATTATTTTCAATTTATTTCAGCTTTTTTATTTTAGTTCTGTCTGATGATTTTTTTGGGTAGTTCATGTCTACTAAAGTCTACCTAGGATAGATCGATTCATTTTAATTCAATTCAGTTGGTTTGGTTGAGTTGGATCAATTATGATATAGATAGGATTTTTTTGTTTGGTGAGGATTCAGTGTGTATGTTTTTATTAGTTTAGTTCATTTATTTTCAAACATAGTTAGGACATTTTTTTTACAATTAAATTTTCAGGGAGTCATATCAATATATTTCAATTTATTTTATTTAATGTTGAATTTTTTCTTCATGGTATATTTCATCATTTTTTAGTATGGTTTAGTTCCATTTATTTGTTTATGGTATTTAATTTCAGGAAATTTTTTTTCTGTTTTATTAGTAGTTAATTTATATTCATTTTGGCTCAGTTCAGTTAGGTTTATTTTGGTAATTTCAAATCAGTTTATTTTGGATTTTGAAATTCAAAAGAATTTCTATTCAATTATGTTTGGTTCCCATTGGTTTAGTTTTATTTATATCAATGTAGTTTGGGTTAGGTCTCGTTAGTGTGGTTTTATTCACTGCAACACAGATTGGTTTTTTTGGTCTAGTTTTATTTCAGTATTGTTCAATTCATGTAGAGTTTAGTTTCATTTGGTTTGTTTTTTTAGTTCAATTTATGATGAGTCAATTTGATTTTGTTTTGTTTGATTATAGTTAAGTAATTTTGTAATTTTCATTTCTAATTAAGGTATTTAAATTAAAATTATTTCATAATAATTTGATTTATGTCTAGTATGGTATGAATAGAGCTAGAGGGACTCGATCTTAACTATACCTAACCAACGTGAATCATGGTAAACCAATGAAAACAAAACTAAACTGAATTGAACCAAATGTTATTGAAAACTACCAACCATGATGAACAAATCATATCTGAATAACACCAAAATTTAATAAAATTGGACTAAACTAACTGGAACCTAAATGAATAAGAATAAACAATAATGAACTAATACTAAATTAAACAACACGAACCCAAAAAAATGAACTAGTATGAACTAACTCAAATTAACATGAACTAAATATAAGAAATCCTAAATCAAATTATATTATTCCACATCAAAAGAAATTAAATTTCTATAAAAAATAATCTTATATGATTCTTTAGTAAAAAAATACTGAAATTCATGGTTGATAGAATACCTGAAATATTTGGAAGCCACTAATTTAATATTGATGAATAAATAAATAAATGAAATAAGATATGAGAGATCATCATGTCGTGGGTAAGGAAGAAAGTGTAACTCTAAAGCTTTTAATGGGGTTCAAGATTATAACTTAATGGGAGGAGGGAAGGGGTTCCCATGATGTGTATTTGGGGAAGATCTATGCCAATGGTTTTTTAAAACCATTGGCATAGATATTAGTTATCTAAATTATTTTTAAAACAATTAGGATATGATTCATATAATAAGAATATCCCAATGGTTAGGCTAAACAATTGGCACAAGATAGTCTATACCAACAATTTTTGCAGACCATTGGTAAAATCTCAGAGGAATAACCAACCTTTCCATTAGTGTGAATGGAATTTTCTGACCTGATTTATAATCATTACTTATAAAATGACTATATAAATCATCAAGGTTATTTACAAAGAAGAATATTTTAAAAAAAGAATTGTGTTTTAAATATTTTTCATTGTTTGAAGGATATTTTCCTCAATAAATGTTCTAAATGATCAATCCAAATCATTTTACATATAAGATTTCATTTTTTCATGTTACATATGATATGTTGGAGATATGATATAAAGATTCAATTTTAATTCTTTCTCTAAATGGTTTATTGTTATGATGGATTGATTTGTTGCAAACCCATTTCTCTTCCAAAAGTTAAACCATGAGAAAAATCTTATGAAACCTACTTCCTTTCATAGGTTATGATATGATAAAATGATTATAAAACCAATCTCATTTCCATAGCATATGATTTGATTAAATTTTTAGGATACCCATATCATTTCATGGGATATAATATTATGTATTTTTATGATCTTATGGTACAAATAAATATAGTTTTCATTATATGATTGGTTCGACCTATATCTTCCTCTAATGATTTGGGTAATGATTTATATCTCATGAGACTGACAGGATTGGAATAAGGAGTGGACTTGGTTCAATAAGGGTCATTTTCCACTATGATAGTAATGGGAGTGAATATTGAATACTATTATAGTTTAGAGAGTTATCTCATTCCAATATGATAACATTTTTAGTGAGCCTTGATGAATATGGAAATTATTTTCTATTCTTATGTATATGACACAAATCCATGTCTTATGTCAATGTTATATTGTCATGGATCTTATTATGTGATTATATTATGATTAATTTCTTATTAAATATTAATCCTAATTCCATGATTCATGATTGTGATATTTCATATGAGGGGTATGGTTTTTAGATTTTATTCTCATGACCTCACACCCTTGTACTGATGTTATGATTATATATCTCCCTTTTTTTACCTTACTAAGAATCTGATCTCACTATTTCTTATGTTTCCTTTCTCTAGGTTATTAAGATATGTACTATGTATGATATGTATAAGAAGGGTTCAATTTATGAATAATTTATTGGGAGAATATGTGTGTAACTTATGGACCAATGTTTATATTTACACATTTCCAAAGGCACTAAACTATTACAGTCCAAAAGAATGTATTTTTGAAATGTAACAAATATTTATAAATATGATGTAATATATATGTATGATATTTACAGGTCCCTAATGTTTCTATCCCAACAATGGTTTAGTTATCCTTTCGAATCAGGGATGAGAAAACCATAGTGAAATTTCTAAGGACATGAGTAAGGATAAGTCTATGGATGAATCAATGTATTGGAAAATGCCCTGCAATTTTTTGGAAAGGATAGAGTAAGTGGTTTCCTATAAATACATCATTTTCTGGACACTACAAGTGGATGAGACACTTTCATAGTTTTACCTAGGGGTTACAACTCCCCAAAACATTGTATTGATCTAGACTCAATTGGGAACTGGTGTATGATAACGGGCCATGTTTCACACATGTTTGACACCCCCATGGAATATTCTTTAAATATTAACAAACTATTTATGACACATCATGAAGGATTTAAATAAAATATGATTTTTAATGACCTAGGATAAAAGTAAGGTTTCATATATTAAATAATAATGTGTCCTGAATTCGATATCCTATAACGTATTTTTAATGATTTTCTAGTTCCCTATCATAATAATTGTTTCTTACACAATGTATTTAGTTTTATTCCATGGTTGGAACCCAAAAGAACTGTGTTAATGATGAGTGTGATGGAAAATTCAATTATTTTCCTCATGATAATCCAAATTTTATGGTAGCTAGGATAGAAAATTTCATTTCTATAATCACATAACTTTCTCATGATATGAATCATGCTAGAATTCCAAATAAAAAAGTGATAGAACAATATTCCATATAGTTCTTCATGAGACTACATACACTTCCATGAGGGGGTCCACTGATATTCTAGTTTTTGATAAATGGATCAATACCACTAAAAAGATATTTTAGGTTCTCTAGTGTTCAGAACATGAAAAACTCATTGTGGCTATCTATTGTTAATAAGCTGAAGAAAATCAGTAGTGTAATACTATCAAGAATATGAGGTAATAGGATGAAATTGAATCTTTGTATTGGGACATGTTCAATAACTTATTTTTTAATATGTATTTTCCTTATCATATTCTTAAAAATATAGATATTAAGTTCCTTGAGTTAGATAAAAATGAGGATGAATATGTTGGTTCCTATGAGAAATTTTTTACAAGAATAGTAAGGTATGCTCCTTGAATTATCATCCAACCAGAAAGTAAGTTTGATATATTCTTAAGTTGATTATTACCAATATCCAAAGGGAATTTTCCATATTAAACTCTAATAGATATGAAGTGGTTATTCAATGTTCTATTAAGGTAGAAATATAGTTTGGAGTTATGTATCAATATCATGGTTTTGAAAAGAAAAGGAATACAGAGTTTAAAGAAGAATCTAAATAACATGGAGAGAATAAGATGATCCATCCATTGTGATCAAAGTGTGGAAATATACATGGATGAAATTATATATGGGGGGATAGAAAAGGTTTTACAGATTTAAGGGAAGTTCCTCAGAAAATTGAATGCCAAATTAACGGTAATAAATTATCTTAGGAAGTGAATATAGAGAAAGATAAAAAAAATTCAACACTCACACTCTAGTGTTTCAAATGCAATGAGTATGGGATGTATGCTAACTATTACCCAAATCCAAAGTTTAATGATTATGATCAATGTTAGAAACCTCTTAAGTCGTGATAAAAATGGATATCTCATGTGATCACTATTTCTAGTGAGGGGTGTGATTTTGACATGGTAGTAGGTATACTTACCATCCACTATAGAATTTCTAATTTATTATTTTATACTATTACTACCTATTATTTCATATATAATGAATTTTCTAAGGGTATCAAGATTCCACCCAAATTATCAGATATAGAACAATAAGTGAAAACCCATAATGGTATAATGATCAATTCTTATGTAAATGATTCATCTATGGTTGATGTTTTAAGGAATGTTCTTCCTTAAAATCTTATAATTCTTCCTCTAGTAGAATTTGATGTTGTTTTAGGCATGGATTGGATTTAATAAACAAATCCCAGATTAAATTTTCAGGAAAAAGTAACATTTTATATTGTAAACTAACCTCTGATCATCTATTAATGTGATGATAAGTAATAAATTATAATGGAGATCACATCCATTGTATGGGTCTTAATTCCCATTTATAATGGGTGTTTATCGAAGATGATTGGGGATAAAATTGAAAACAATTATAATCCTACTATGTAGGAATTTTCTAATGTCACTACTAGAAAGTTAAACAATATCAACAGTTGAAACCCATTAGTATAGAAGGGAAAACTGTTGGTATAAAATATTCAAATGGTTAAGAAAACTTTTGGTTAGTCTGGCGTGGAGATAGATATATACCAACAGTTTCTATATAACCATTGGTATATGATGAAAAAAATCATAGGTTCCCAACTGTTACCTTGAAATATTGGAAAATATCTATACCAATGGTTTTAAACAATTGGTTTACAAATCAATTAGTGTTTTATCAATGGTTCAAAAACCGTAAGTGTAGTTTTTTTCAACGGTTTTATGAAACCGTTGGTAAAATTCAGAAGTATATTGATATACCAATGATTTTGTATCCATTGGTATTCCTTTTAAATTTCTTTCAACCCTATACCAATGGTTTATAACTGTTGGTATAGTTTTAAAATTTATTTCAACAGTATAGAAACAATTATAAACTATTGGTATATCCTTCACCCTGATTTCACAGCAATATGTAGAACCCAATACCCAGACAGTATACAAAACCCAACACCCAGATAGTATGCAGAACCTAACACACCTGTAGGGAAGATAATACACCTAAGCTAATACACCACAAAGAATCCAATATCACCTGCACATAGAATCCAATATGTATAAGCCTTCTATATTTCATAAACTAGACTCTAATACACCTGCAACAAATCAAATACACTAGCAGAAAAAAGCTAGTACACCACCACACAGAATCCAATATAGCATACTCCAGACTCCAAAATTGCATACATTGGGAAAACTAAAGTCTATATTCACTAGAAGATAAACCTTATTGAATAGTACGCCTAGTCTTAGTAGTTATTTCCAAACCCTCACCTTACAAATTAATAAATACTCAAACTGGGTAATAGCTGAATGTTTTCACATTAATTATTCTCCTAAATTTGACCATAGTTTATCCCTCAATTTTATCTCCAAAATCCTATTCCTTTGGGGTAATGCACCATTGATTCTAGACAGATCATTCGGGATATTTACTAGTCCTTTCTTGTCATAGTCTCCCATTATATTAACAACATCACTTTAAGTTGAATAAACTTTCTACATAACATACTAACTATCTATCATAATAACTCTATATCATTATAGAACCAATGTCCTCTAATTTATTGAAATTATACTATTAAAATTAAGTCAAAACCTATGTGTTGTAACACTATCATCCATAAACATTCATATGATACTGAATCTGAAAAAGGTAAGTGATTAGGGCCATATTCCATGAATTCATCAGTATTTGTCAACTAATATCTGAGTCACACAATTATTAATGGAACATTCCTCTTGAAAAAAAAGATTAAAAATAAAATTTCAACCCCAAATTCCTTTAAAACACTACTATTTTTTGGTTAACATCCTTTCAGAAACAAAAAAAACATCCTAAATGAGGGAACCCATTAGTCTTCCAACCAATATAAAATTACATGTCATGGTAATTTTTTCATCAAATAAACTATAACCAAGAATTGATACATCTTTTTGGGGCCAGGTGGATAATATAAATTTATAGAACTTATATATTACAATTGATAAAACTTTCATGATTAAAAATATGAGACTGGGTAGTCGACGCACTATATCAATCAGTCTAATCCACCCCTACATCCAGTTTGGTAACCTCATTTTTCTTCCAAAAGAGATTTCATTTGATGAAAATGAACATGAACCAAATAATGCATTCTATAAAAGAAAAAAAGAACAACACTGGGAAATATTTGGTTTAGATGATAATAATATTATATTAGGGAGGGTGTGTGGGATGTCCGGGGGGGCTCTCCTTTTGGGATGTTTGGGGGGGGAGTCCAGGGGGTAAGGGGTGTCCAGAGGGGTGTGTTGGTGTCCAGGGGGATGAGGGCTGCCTAGGGGGATTGGGGGGATGTACAAGGGGGTAAGGGGTGTACAGGGGGTGGGGTGGGGGTGTCCATGGGTGTGATTGGTGTTGTCCAAGGGGTTGGGGGGTTGTCCATGGGGTTGGAGAGGGGGGGGGGTGATTCCCAAGGGGTAGGGGTGTCCAGACGGTGAGGTAGTGTCTGGGGGGACTGTCCAAAGGGTTGGGGGGATTTCCAAGGGGTAGGGTTGTAGAGGTTAGAGGTTTGGTGTCTAGGGGGTGGGGGTGTTCATGGGAGTTGTACAGGGGGTTGGGGACTTTCCAAGGGGGTAGGGGTGTCCATGGGGTGGGGGTGTCCTGGTGGTGTGGTGGTGTCTAGGGGTGGGGGGGCTGTCCAGGGATTGGGGGATATCTAAGGGGGTAGGGGTGTTCTGGGGGTGGGGGTGTCCAGGGGGATGGGGGTGTCCATGGGGTGGAGGGTTGTCCAGGGTTTGGGGGGTTGTCCACAGGGGTAGGGGTGTCCAGGGGTGGGGGTGTCTAGGGGGTGGCGGTGTCCAAGGTGGTGGGGGGAGGGGGCTATCCAGGGGGTTGGGGGATGTCCATGGGGTAGGTGTGTCCAGGGGGTGGGTTGGTTTCCAATGGGGTGGGGGTTGTCCAGGGGGTTAGGGACATCCAAGGGGGTAGGGGTGTCCAGGGGTGGGGTTGTTCAGGGGGTTGGGGGGATGTCCAATTGGTATGTGGGGTCTAGGGGGTGGCGTGTTGTCCAGGGTGGTGGGGGTTTTCTAGGGGGTTGGAGTTGTCCAAGGGGGTATGTGGTGTTTTCCAAGGGTGTAGGAGGTGTCCAGGGTGTGGGGGTGTCGAGGGATGGGGGCTATTCAGGGGGGTTGGGGGGCTGTTCAAGGGGGTAGGGGGTGTCCCATGGGAGGGCGGTAATATTAGGAATTACCTTTTTTAGAAACCTATAATGTTCCATACACATGCTATGATAACAAATTTAGTATCTATATTTATACACTTGGGAAGATATTATTCTAGATCTTGATTACCATCATTCATATATAGACTTTTCCATTATTTCCATATTTAAATTAATTATAACTTTAAACAAGGAAGTGATGATATTGGTTAATTATAAATATAATAACACATTTTTATATTCCATTTATCTTAAAATAAAAAAACATATTTAGGAATATAAATCATAGGGAAAAATACACTTTATGAAATTAAAAATTAATATATAAATTCATATATCATTCAATATACGTAAATAAAACTTCCATTCATCTGCCTTCTAAATATATAGTGGATAACAGAATATCTAAATATTTGTTAAACATAAAAATATCCAATTAAAATAAGCATTCTGGGGGGTGCCCAGGGGGAGGTGGTGTATAGGGGTTGGGTGGTGCCCAGGGGGGTGGTGGGTTGTCAGGGGGTTGGGGGTGTTATCCCAGGGGGTATGGGGTGTCTGGAGGGTGTCCATGGGGTTGGGGGGCTGTCCACGAGGTAGGGGTGTCTAGGGGGTGGGGGTGTCTAGGGGTGGGGGCTTTCCTGGGGGTCGGGGTGATGTCCAGGGTGTGGGGGCTATTCAAGAGAGTAAGGGGATGTCCATGGGGGGTAGAGGTGTCCATGGGGAGAGGGGTTGTCCATGTGGGTGGGGTGTCCACGGGGGCTCTCCAGGGGGTTAGGGGGTGTCCATGTGGGTGGGGTGGTGTCCAGGGGGGTGAGGTGGTGTCCAGGGGGGTGAGGGGGATGTTTAGGGGTGAGGGTGTCCAGGTGGGTGGGGGTGTCCAGGGGTTGGGGGCTATCCATGGGTGTAGGGGTTCTGTCCATGGGGGTAGGGGGTGTTTTCCAAGTGGTTAGGGGTGTCCAGGGGATGGAGGGGTGTCTATGGGGTGGGGGCTGTCTAGGGGGTTGGGGCTATCCAAGGGGGTAGGGGTGATTTCTAGGGGGTGGGGTATGTCCATGGGAGTTAGGGGAGGTTCAAGGGGGTAGGGGGTGTTCATGGGGTGTCCAAGGGGGTTGGGGGTTTTCCAAGGGGGTTGGGGGTTGTCCAAGTGGGGTGGGCTATCGAGGGGGTAGGGGTGTCTAGGGGGTGGGGGTGTCCAGAGGAGTGGTGAATCTGTCATATAAAATTATCAAGTTAAGTTTTATTATTTATAGATAACGAAATAAAGATAACCGGACCTACCTAATCACATATATATTCAACCACAACAAATCATCATACATCAAATGTTAGAAATATCCGTCAAAAAAATGTAATATATCAATTTGTCCCTCATTACCATCCCTATCATCACCATCATCATCATCCTCACCCTTGTCCTCATCGTTATCCACATAATCATTATTTCCCTCCTCAAATCCCTCCCCATCTTCTTCGTACTCCTCCTCGGCCTCCTCCTTTCCCTCCTCGGACCCACCCTCACACTCCTCCTTGGCCTCCTCCTTGCCCTCCTCCTCTCCCTTCTCCTCGCCCTCCTCCTCACCCTCCTCCTCTGCCTCGGCCTCCTCCTCACCATCGTCTCGACCACCACTAGAAATCACACCTGGTTCAACATCTATAGAACTCATCAACGACATATATTCATCACAATCTATGCTGGCCTCTAGTGGATGTGTTGGACGCAAAACCTCCATCAGTTTCATAAATGCAGTGTTTTCCCTAGCAAACTATTCTGCCTTCTCTATGGCCCATTTTTCAGATTATTGTGCCTATGCCTTATCTTTCTAGAAATCGTTGGCACTAAAATTTGTTCTTGTGGAGGTATAATATCTCTTTGGGACTACACTCTTCCCAGGTTGGCATTGTACTCTACTAGGGTGCTCATCTCCCAACACTTAATGTAAGTGGTCATTTTGCCCAAAATTGCCAGGTTCCTAGGCATTAAGGTCCTCTAAAGGAACCTGTTACAAATATAAATAGATTATTAAGTTAGAAAATAGATATTAGAACATGAAATAAACATAGTAAAACTTAAAATCTGCTGGTGATTAGGCTCATTAACATCACTTCCATCTTTCTTCCTTCAACTTGAGAAAAATAGTTTTGCTCGGGGCACCCATTGTTCAATATTAAAAATTTTCAACTAAAATGACATTGAATATAGGAAACCATAATTTAAAATATGTTACCATCAATTAATTTCATAACTAAAATTATATAACAACTTTAGTAATTAAATACGTTATGGAGGAAACAATAGAAAGTGCAAGTCATAAAGAAAAATTATAAACAACTAACATACCTTCTTTCTGTCATGATCTGGCATCGTAGTACGTCCCAATGTGTGGAGGTAATTTTTAGCATAAATGTTTTTTTATTTCTTCCAGACGATTCATAAATAAAATTCAATTATACAAAAGATAATATTATTGAAAAAATGAAATTTTTCATTTAAATACCTCAAAAGTGATTAATACCTTAAACTGGGTAGACATCTAATAAGTAATCATCTCCCAATATTGTTCTACCAGACAATCATCAATGGTGGGGACCTCCTCTAACTCTGTGCCAACTCTTGCATGCCAACCAGTATACAACTCATGCTTATAGGCTCTCTAATGCTCACATAAATCCTTTAGACGTGATGGTCATGCACCCTCACCATCAGGGAAATTAAAGAGAATCTGACATCAAAATATTCATTTATATAATTAAAAAAGATAATATATTTCATTAAATAAAACAGATTTTTTACCCATATCTCATCCCAAGCATTATCCTTGTCTTTATTTGGAAATTGTCTCCATGAAAGTGGGCTGACAGGAATGATGTCGGAGTATTTGGAATGCATCTCCAAAAAGCTCTAACGTTGTTGCCCTGTTATTTCAATAACCTAACTATCTTTATTGTAGTCCACCATCAACTGTATGTGGTGGTTCTGCACCACATGCTTGCATGTATGCCCCCGCCCCCGCCTTCTATCAGTAGATGTATCTGTTATGAGGAAAAACAAATATTTTATCAAGAAATGTTATAATGAAAATAAATAATGGTATAAAAATTTGTTAGGGTTCTATAAATATACCTATGGTAATCTGATCAATGGACGCTGCTGTATCTACAAAATTGAAGGAACACCTAGTTCAGGTGGAGTGTGTCCCAATGTATTCTCTGTAGGGACAGAGTCTGGTGGAGCTAGAGTCAAAGAATATGGAATATAAAAGCATGGAGAGAAGGAAGTGGAAGTAAAATAAATGGCATAGATGAATGGACAAATGATGGATGGGGAGTGGGAATCATCATCGTATATGGTATAGACAGGTGAAGAGACTGAGATATAAAGGGTGATGAAAACATGGGAGGCCTAAATATCTCGTGTGTCCTTAACGATGCACTGGGATCAGAATGTGGCATAGATGATATATCAGTGGGAGGGGTAGGGTTTTATCAGGTATGTCGACCAGATCGACTAGCTATCATACCACCCCCCCTCATATGAACACCCTTAGTACTGTGACCACTACTAGGCTGCTCATCAAATAATTGTCTCCTATGAAGTGGATCTTATAAAAATGAGTTAAACAAAATTAATCACATGACTTTATAAATTATCTAAAAATATTTATTTGAAATAAAATAATCACTACATGAACTAGTGGTGGAATTCCCATATAATCCATGTGGTGATTATTGTCCATCATCATTTTATGTCGCCTTTCTTCAATTGGTTTTATTTCCTACATTTGAAAATAAATGTGGAAGTAATTAGAAAAATAAAACTAATTTGTAACCCAAAAAACAAAATAAATGAGGGGGAATAAGGGGATTCATGAATAATTTTACTCTCTATTATTTTTGAAGAGCCTGAATAGATATATAATGAATTCAATAAATTGTACAAGATTTAATAAAGAAATTTAATATTTATTAGGATGGTTATTTAATAAAAAGACAAACCATAATTTTCATAAGGGGTAAATCACTTGTCAAAATTAAGGAAAAGTTTAATTTCTTTAACCCAGGTAAATAATATTGGTTTCTATAAATGTTTGGCAGAAGAAAACAATCCATCATGTTCATAAGGGGTAAATAACTTGTCAAAATTAAGGAAACATTTAATTTCTTTAACCCAGGTAGATGATGCAGTCAGTGTATTTGTAATCAATATTAAATCAATTTGAATAGAACCAACCTTAACAACCCATTTTGAGCTAAACCAAAATAATCCAGAACATGAATGGATGATTTTATGTATTTTCCACCACAACTTTTGGATCAAATTAAACTCTAACAATTAAGATATTGGATTCATCAAAAGTAATAAATCGATACTTTTTAATGGTTGTAGGGCTAGTGTCAATTTCATTATCACCATCATCAAAAATATATCTTGGAATTAAATCAATAATGACACCAAATTCAAGTTGAGGATGATCTTTGACATAAAAACTCATTTATCCATTGATGCCAATACATATGGTTCATTGGTAGCAAGAGTGAAAGCCATATCAATTACTCGAAATCCACAATCATCAATAATTGTGCCCCACCTCGTCATCAAATCAAACCATTAAAATTTCATCACTGTGACTCATCCAAGAGAATAATAATCCAATATTTTTTTAAAATGACCCGATAATAACCTTTATTTTTAAAGCGTGGTCTACTATCTGATGCACTGGAATAATAATCCTTTTTGTAGTAACCAAAACACCATCATGTTTTGTTCTCATGTTCTTTTCTCATTCAGTGATGAGAAATCTGTACCCATTGATAACAATTGATTTAGAGTCACAAACCGTGGTATTAGCACCAAAATCCAAAACTCTTATTTCCTTAGAGGCAGAGTCAGTAGGAAAACTCAATACCTGAAATATAAATGAATATTAAATTTAATTAAATATTTATTTAATTTTTTTAAACAGTAATATTTTTACCTTCAATGTTAACTAAGAAGAAAACTCTTTGCTATGAAAATTCTCCCTCTTTCTCAAAGATTAAGAATGATTCTTTCAATTTATCATTACTTTATGTTCCCTGTAGATAAAAATAGGAATATTTTAACAGATATATATGTAATATATACATATATTCAATTTACTGACCTGATGTAGTCATCAAACAAATCATAGTTTAACAAAACTGTGTGATGTACCTTCTCCTGCTCTTCTAGGCTTAATGTCGTCAATATATATGATCCATGAATTCCTCCTGTTTGCGGAAGTGATAGAAAACTAGGTTAAATTTCTTCATACATTAATTATTCATTTATAATTGGTCTTCTCATTCTTATTGTAAGATCAGACAAATAAATAGAGCATAAATCCATAAATTCTTGAGCCATGTAACCATTCACTATAGAACCTTAGGGATGATTTTTTTTCGGAAATAAGACTTTAATGTGTACATTTTTATTTTTTTTGGATACATCCAACAAAAAGAAATAGGTCCTATAAGATATATTTCAGTTGGAATACGGACTGTCATATGCAGCATACATGTGAAAAATTATGGAGGAAATATTTTCTCTAACTCACAAAAAATTAATGGGGCCATCTGCCAACAGTTTTTGCAAGAAATAGTTGGAAAAATTCATAAAAAAAATATCTCTAAAAAAATGGCACAACTGAATAACAGCCACCTATACATTATTGGTCAAAAGATGACGGATTTCTACAGAAATCAACTCATGTAGAAGGATGTGATAATCAAGAGTCTTCAAATATTTGTAGCTTTAACTCTCTTCTATTGACCCATTTAGATATTTTGTTTGAATATCCATTAAGAAATTTAAGAGTCTCTTGTACTTCTAGAAATTGATTTTTTTCTATAGGTGTCATCACATAAGAAGTATATGGAACTTGACATTTGTTTTCACTAATATGCACTGGATGCAATTCTAGTCAGATTCCCCAATCCACCAAGTCACACAGAGACCATAAATCATCTTTTGTCTTTCCCTTAACATTTAGAAGAATCGAAAGCAAAATTTCATATATATATTTTTTCAATCTCTATTACGTCTAAGTAATGACATAACAAATTGGTTGAGAAATAATAAAAATCAAAGAAGATACTTCTCTTCTTCCAATTGAAATATGTTTCAGTGGAAACATACTTTCTCTTTCCAGATTTCTTTTAACCCTTCAAGAATAAAAAAATGAAATCTTTCAATTCATTAAGCACATCCGTTCAAGAAATACATTGAGGTGGATCATCAGTCTCCATGGTATTGTCAAATCTTCGATGTTTATTTCAATATGGATGTTCCATTGGAAAGAATCGTTGATGTCCCATTAAACTAAAACTACTGTGATGTTTCATTCTTCAAGATCGTTTATTCTTCATACAAATAAGACATGATAATTTTCTCATCATGCTCCATCCATACATCATTGCATAAGTAGGAAAATAATTGATCATCCACATAATCGCAATACATATCAAAAGGTGTCTTTCAAACATACATCGTATGTGCTCACACCCACATCCCAAAGAAATTTCAAATCTTTTATTAAAGGTTGCATGTATGCGTGTATATCATTTTTGGGATCAGAAGGCCCATATATGAGTATACACATAAAATTGAATGGTTTTTTCATACACAACCATGGGGTGAGGTCATAAATGTTTATAAAAACTTTCCACGTGCTGTGGGAAGTAAGAATCTTCACAAATGGATTAAAATCGTCACATGAAAGACCCAACATCACATTATGCATGTTAGTTGGAAAATCAGGATATCGAGCATCAAATATCTGCCAGGAAAATCCATCTACAGGGTAAACCAACTCATCATTATTCTTTCTTCTCTTGTTATCATGCCATCACATTTTTATTGATATTTCATCAAACATAAAAATATTAGGAGTCTTGGGATGAATGGAAAGTACCATATTTCTTTATGTGGCATAAGGAAAGGTGTTTCATTGGATTTTGGCTTCTAGTGGGATGTGCCAAATTTTATACAATAATTTATTTCAGATGTTTCCACCCAAAATAAACTACAATCTTTCAGGAAATCATGAATTTTGTTTCTTGAAAATCCATGTTCCTCAACTAACTTCCATTCCATATAGTGGTTTGAGGGATTATCTGCATCATCTAGATATAAGTCCTTCAAGAAGCTAAGAATGTAATCGATGTCAGTATTAGAAATACCATATATAGTTTTCCCATTAAACAATCAGATTAAAAATTCCATCTTTTTAATTTTACCACATTTTCAATATACTGGAGTCATGGGAGCCTCATTCAATTTTTTCACCCTGACAACATCATCATTTTCATTAAATGGATTAGGTCTACTCCTATCGAAGTCTTCTTGGGTCGAAATACATTCTTTTTCAAGATGAAAAATAAAACAAAAACCAGTAATATAACAAATTCCCCAATCTAGTCCTCTCATTTATATCATCATGAATTTGAGATTTTATTTTCTCCCCATTGTGATACCACTATTACATGAAAAAACCATTTTTGTGACAGGTTATTTGTGGCAGGACTAAATCTCACCCCAAATAGTTAGTTGAGGAGGTTATTTTCAACAGGAAAATCAACCTATCATAATAATTGGTTATTTTCCATAGGAATAGATGCCCCCGTCACAAACTCTTACGCACGGATTGGCGCTGTTTGCGTGCCAAACCGCGCGAAAGGGTATTTGCGACAGGTAGACAACACTGGTCGCAAATACCAGGAGACTGTAAGAAAAATTTGTGAGGGGGATCCCCCATCTCAACTCATTCGACCCCTGGAGGGTATTTGCGATGGGCCCCATCACAAATACTCGACGACAGTAAAAGTATGGAATCCCACCTTTTTAATACATAACTTTTCATTACATTTTACTAATAGAGGATCTATAAAGTCTAGTGTCTTGGAAATCAGGAACATAAAACATGAAACAAAATAAAATATTCTTATAATCCACTTGTAAGGCATCATCATATGTTCATCCTATATACAATTACAGAATCTCATATCCTAGAGACATACATCAAAGGAAAGGGTGAGCAGAAGGCCCAGTAAGTGTAAACAAGTGAATCAGTGTTCTTGTGATATCAATAAGAACTTGAATAAAAACATAAAGACATGAGAAATGAAAGTATATGAATATCATAAAGAAAATAACTTTGAAGATAACATAAATATGTGACTACAAAATTTCATTTAGACATTCATGAACATATCACCAAGGTCCATCCCCGAGGTGTCATAAAAATTACCAAGGTTATTCCCCAAGGTATCGTAAAACTTGTCATCTCTAGAGATTAATTAATTAGCCAATTAATTGGAGTGATATATGGGAACTCCCTTAATATGTATTTACATTCACATGAGACACATATATCATAATAAAATATTTCATAAATAACCCATAGAGAATGAAAGAAATGGGTTTCATCTCAAAATCGTGATGTTTTAAAAGTTATTAAAAATAAGACCATTATATCATTTATAACCCATAGAAATGGAGTGAGGGTTATATATATGTCAATTACAGAATAAAATATATCATCTTTATATATTTATAATTATCCATTGAAACTAAATAAGTCTGGGTATTCACAAACATAAACAAGATAATTTCTTGAGAGAAAGAGATAGAAATTTTGAGATGATATTTCTGCAGCTTAACGGCTATAAAACATGGTTTTAGAAAACGTTGAAAAGAGACGGGACATGGGTCACCCACTCATAAATAAATCATAATATATTATGGGTACCAAATAATATCATGGTATGGATATTTTAATGACATACCATATGAAAAGGAAACATGAATGAAAAGAGAAGATGTGATTTCTTTTACGAGAAATTCGGCAGCCTAACGGCGTCAATTAAAAATTCAGAAAACAAATTGATGAGAGAGTAAAGAGTCTCTAAAAAATTAAACATGAAATGGAATGTAATTAGAGAATATAGGAACATACCCCCAACATAATGATATGGAAACTAGAATACACAACATAAATAAATTCATGACTTAAAAAAGAGGGTGAAAGGATCCCTTACATTGAAGAGTATCTTTGAAAACCCGATGTTGAGGACCTTGGGAGGCTTGAGGGAACCTTTGGAGGACTCCTTGGGATGTAATTAGACCATAAATTCGTTGAGGAAGAATTTTTAAATGAAATGAATTAGGTAATGGCATGGTATTTATAGGAGAATTGAGGGGAAAAATCATTAATGGCCAAGGGACACATCATTAGTGGTATTGGAAAAACCATGGGCTTTCCCATTGTATTTTCCCACGGTATTGGCCACTTAGGACACCTCATACATTATATTACTATTCATAAGTCTACAATAATGATTACATAATTATTACATCCTTAATGATGTCATTAAACACTCGAAACTAAAAACTGTATTTTCACTATTCATCGAAAATTCAACTTTTTCAGAAAAATCCCCAAAAATCACCTTAACCTAATATCAATGCTCTGAATTCAAAAATGAAATAAATTTTATAAAAATAATTTTCTAAATATTTTTAATTTATTCTTTAAATAAAAAACACTATTCACTTGAAGAAACTAATACTTGACTAATAATTTCTAAAACACTTATTTATCTATATTATTGAATCAGATTACTTAATCAAGGTGCCTAAATTAAATCAATACTTTCTTAAGTGAGGTTACTTAATCCATTTGTTCACATTACTAACCATAAGAGTAAAATCACTATTCATAATTTACTATTCATCAAAAATTATGTTGGTCTTATTAGACTCTAAATTTCTTACTGAACATAACTGTAGAAGAACATTTTTTAAAAATCATTACACATTATTAATTATTTAAAGATTACATAAATATTTTAAAATATACTTTTTCTAAAATTCACCAATAATATTCATACTATATTTACCCGGACATTTGAAAATTCACAAACATCACCAGAAGAAGAAATCACAATTTTTATTTTTATTAAAGGATTACACAAGGCTATTACAGTCTCATTACATAGCCCCTTATAACAATAGAATAGGAACTAAGTGTAAGGTGTGCTAAGGTGATATAATCTTGGGGTGGCTCAGCCAACATTGCCCGAGTGGTGATTTCAATCAGCTTGAACTTCTCGTGAAGGCGATTTCATTCCAGCTTCACATGATGAAGTTCGGCTTGGGTTTGGTTTCGAGTAAATTCCAGTGGTGCTACCTCCTTCTCGAGTTCCGTCATATGGGCTTCTATTGGCCTGAGACTATTGGATGGGACCATCAAATAGTCTTTCTGTATTAATTAACCAAGATCAGTTGTATTTATAAAAAACATGTAACATTAAGAGTTTAGCTTCCAACGGTCATATTGACAAATGGTCATACCACAGTTGAAACCCAATGGTCTCATTTAATTATACTCACTTCATCAATTAAATAATATAGTTTTGTTGAGTATAAAATAAAATAACACAAAAAATTTAGGAAACAAATATTAAGAAAAATTTTGGGTCGTTACATTCTTCCCCCATTAAGATATTTCACCCCCAAAATTTGGAACTCGTAACCTTAGAGGAGAAAATGTGTGGTTAATTCTGCCTCATGACTCTCTTCCAAGGTGAGATTAGAAGAAAGACCTTATCACTGACCTCAAACTCCAAGTCCCTTTTACGGTTTTCGACATAGGTATTTTGCCAACTCTGAGCATCCTTAATGTGTTTTTGGATAGCATGGTCTTTTTCTGTCATCTATTGCACCAGATCAGGCCCAAGAATCTTTATCTCACCAGCTTCATCCCAAAAATTAGAAGTTCTACATCGCTTCCCCTATAAAGCTTCATAGGGTTCCATTTGAATTCTTGAGTGGAAGCTTTTGTTGTAAGAGAAATCAACTAAAGGGAGATGATGATCCCATCCACCCTTAAATTCCATTGAGAACGTCCTCCGCATGTCCTAGAGTGTTTGAATAGTCCTTTCATATTGGCCATCAGTTTGGGGGTGATAGGCCGTAATGAAATTCAATTCACTGCTTAGAGAATATTGAAGAGTTCTCCAAAATCCTAATGTGAACCTTGGATCACAATCAGATACGATAGAAAGTGGAACTCCATGCAGCCTTACTAATTCCTTCACGTAAATCCTGGAAAGTTTATCAAGAGAGAAATCTTCCCGAATGGAGTTAAAATGGGCAGTCCTTGTGAGAGGGTCCACAATAACCCATATCGCATTGTTTCTTTTGAAAGTTCTCAAAAGACCAGTGACAAAGTCCATAGTGATATTGTACCACTTCCTTGCTCGTAAGGGTAGTGGTTGCAACACCCCTTTAAGAAGTTGTCGCTCTGCCTTCATTTGCTGACAGACTATGAAGCTTGAAGTGTAGTCAGCAATCTTCCTTTTCATATTATCCCACCAAAAATGATCATGAAGGTCTCTATACATTTTTGTGAATCCAGGATGTATAGAGAAAGTAGAGCTATGAGCTTCATCTATCAACTCCTTCTTTATTTCTGCAATAGATGGAACACATAGTCTTGTATGAAATTTCAGTACACTTTCTTGATCAATATTGAACTCAGGAAACTTCCCATCCTTTATAGCCTCAAACTTTTTCTGCAATAAAGGATCTTCTTTCTGTGGTTTTTTGATCTTATCAAGTAATTATGGTTGGGAAATCATTTGGGTTAGGGTTGATGATGTCCCTTACCTTATAATTCTTATGTCCAATTTTACTTGGTCACTGATCAGTGGATCTCTTTGAATCTGCATCATAGAAAGAACAACTGGGTCTTTCCTACTTAATGCATCAGTGAATTTGTTTTCTCTTATAGGATGATAATGAATTGAGCAATCATAGTCTTTAATAAGTTCCAACTATCTCTTTTGTCTAATGTTTAATTCATTTTATGTGAAAATATACTTCCAACATTGATGGTCTGTTTATATGTATCACATTTCTCCCCATAAATATAGTGCCTCTATATCTTCAGAGAAAAAATGTTCGCAGCCAGCTCCAGATCATGAATAGAATAATTCTGCTCATGAGTCTTCAATTGTCGAGATGCACAAGAAATAAAATTGTCATTTTGCATGAGGAATCACCTAATCCCTTTTAGAGATGCATCACTAAAAATAATGAATCCTTCTCCACATGAGGGTAGATTTAACATGGGTGCAGTAACCAATCTCTTCTTCAGCTCTTGGAAAATATCCTCACACTCCTTTTTCCAGATGAACTTGACACCTTTTCGAGTGAAATTGGTTAATGGATTATAGAGTCATGAATTTTTTTCACAAACCTCCTATAATATCCTACTAATCCAAGAAAACTATGAATCTTAGTTATTGCTGTAGGTTTAGGCCACTACTCTATAACTTTTGTCTTTGAAGGGTCAACTGTGATTCCATCATTGGTAACAATGTTCCCCAAGAAAGAAACTTGTTGTAACAAGAATTCACATTTACTGAACTTCCCAAAAATCCACTCCTTCCATAGTGTTTGTAAAATATCCCTTAGATTATCCTCATTCTCCTTGTGACTATTGGAATATTTCAGAATATCATCAATAAAAACTACCACAAAGTTATCACGGTAATCCTTAAAGACTATATTCATAAAATCCATAAAAATAGCAGGTTAATTAGTCAGTTTGAAGGGAATAACAACAAACTCATAATGCCCATATCTTGATCAGGCGGTAGTTTTTGGAATATGTTCTTTCCTCACCCTCAATTGATGATAAACAGATCGAAGATCAATCTTAGAGAAGTATTAACCCCCACGAAGATGGTCAAATAAGTCATAAATTCTTGGAAAAGGGTATTTGTTCTTTAGTGTGATCCCGTTCAGTTCTCTAAAATCAATGCATAGCCACATTGATCCATCCTTTTTCTTCAGAAAGAGAACATGTGCTCCCCAAGGAGACCCACATGGTCGGATAAACCCCTTCTCTAAAAGATCTTGGAGTTGTTTTTTCAATTCCTCCAGCTCCACATTTTCCATCCTATACGGGGTCTTTGATATTAGATGAGATCAAGGTACGAGATCAATAGATAACTCTACCTCTCTTTTAGGGGGAGGTCCAGTCAACTCCTCAGGAAATACATCAACATATTCCTGGATGATGGGGAAACTTTCTATCCTTAAACTCTCATCTCCTTATTCTTCTTCACTAATAAACTCCATGAAGAATGATATAGGGGTTATTCTAGACAAGGATCAGGTTGAGATATCTTACCATGGAAGATAACTGTAGGTTTTCCATTCAAGACTACCGATATTTCCATACTTCTTCAACTGATCCTAGAATTATACTTTGAGATCCAGTCCATCCCTAGTATAATGTCGAATTCAAGCATGGGTATTGCTACCAGATTTGCGATAAGATTGTGCTCAATAAATTAAATACTAGAGTTTCTAAACACCGACGATGCTTGGATAATCACCCCAGGAGTCCTGACTGATAACTCTACTTTTAGAAAATCGGTGGTTGATTCTAAATTCTTTGAAAATTATAATAAATAAAGGAATGCTTAGAACCAGAATCAAAAAAAGTATTTGCTAGATTTGAGAGGACAACAAGAGTACCTGCTACTACATCATTCGGAGCTTCGACTTCAGCTGTCATGATAGAAAAAGCACGTCCTTGATACCTTGGCCTTTGCTGAGGATGATTGTGGTTCCCCTCCAGTGCCCTCAGATTTGGACAGTGATTGGAAAAGTGCCCACGTTGTCCACACAAAAAGCACTGGACATCAGGTAGAGCCTACACCATCTTCCCCTTTTCATTAGTGTTTGGAAGTTGATTTTTCACCTCACCATGACAATTACTCGCAAAATGGCTATCTCTACAACACTTGTAGCACTTCCCACTCCCGAGAAGGTAGTTCCCTGAATACTTCTTCCCACATTTATTGCTTGTGGGAAGTAGTACTTTCTTGCTTCCTATTCCTTGATTGAAGCTCATCCCTAAGATTGGATCCAATGATCTCTTCATGTCATTTGATTTATTAGACCACTACATATCACCAAACTCTAGCTCAACTTTCATCTCACTCTGCACGATCTCCTCGTAGCTATCATAGTCCCAGTTGGCTATATTATTGCACAGATGAGGTCTCATTCCACCAAATAATCTATCAACCTTACCATTTGTATCCATGAAAAAGCTAGAGGTATATCATGAAATCCTAGTGAAGTTCATCTCGAATCATCCCACAGATTCATTCTCCTTCTCCTTCATCTCGAGAAACTCCTTCTCCATTATTGTTCTCATGGAACGAGGGAAATACTTACTGAAAAAGATACCTCTAAACTCTTCCCACTCCATATCTTCAACTTCTACTCTTTTCCTTGTGTTTTGGATTAGTTCCCACAACTGATCAGCTTCTCCTTCTATGTGATAGACAGCCTAGGTGACCTTTACTTGCACTGAACTACGGATCACAAAAAATTTCTTCTCGATGGAGCTGATCCACTACTCAACAATCAATGAGTTAGTCTATCCACTGAAGGTTGGTGGTTTTTGACACCTAAAGGACCCAACAGAATGTTGTTCCCTTCATGGTGAGATCGGTCTCTCAGCTTGATTCATGTTATTTCCCTCAACTTGAGTCAGTTGGTTCATTATTTTCACAAATGTTTCCATTCCGGCTTCTATTGGAGGGTTGTTAGCACATGGTCCATTGTGGTCACCATTTGCACGGTTCAACCTATTGCTCTCCATTTTTCTAAAAGAGTAAAACCTTTGTGAGAAACTTATTTCATTTATGAATCTTTTAACTATAAAGGATTTTATGTCTTAAAACTTCAGGCTTAAACAATTACATTTCTCTATAATTCCTTCATAATGATTCATAAAAAGCTTGCGATTAACCAAACATATCCCACAGAAGTGTCGTAACCAAAAGTGAAGCAAGGCCCATTGTCGTGAACCAGTTCCTATTAGAGTCTAGATCAAAGTGGTATTTTTAGGTTTTACCCCTATATACATCTGTGCCAAAGCTGCCTCTACCTGCTCATATCCAGACAGTGATGTATTTGTTTGATAAACCACTAATTCTATACTCACCAAAATACCCGGAAGTTTTCCTATATTTAAACTTTTCTATAGGGTTCTTCCTAAATTTTACATATCCTAATTTTTATAAATAACTAAACTATCCTTTGATACCAACTATGTCATCCCTCCTTTTTTAATACATAACTTTTCATTACATTTTACAAATAGAGGATCATTAAAGTCTAGTGTCATCGAAATCAGGAACATAAAACATGAAACAACATAAAACATTCTTCTAGTGCACTTTTAAGGCTTCATCATATGTTCATTCTATGTACAATTGAAGAATCTCATATCCTAGAGACATACATCAAAGGATAGGGTGACCAGAAGGCCCAGTAAGGGTAAATAAGGGAATCAATATACTTGTGATATCAATAAGAACTTGAATAAAAACATAAAGACATGGGAAATGGAAGTATAAGAATATCATAAAGAAAAGAAATTGTAAAATAACATAAATATGTGGCTACAACATTTCATTTATACATTCATGAACATATCACCAAGGTCCATCCACAAGGTGTTATAAACATTTCCAAGGATATTCACCAAGGTATCGTAAAACTTGTCATCTCTAGAGATTAATTCATTACCCAATGCATTGGAGCTCTATTTGGTCACACCTTTAATATGTATTTACTTTCATTTGAGCCACATAGATCATAATAAAACATTTCATAAATATCCCATAGAGAATGAAAGAAATGGGTTTCATCTCAAAATCGTGATGGTATAAAAGATCTTAAAAATAAGATCATTATATCATTTATAACCCATGGAAAGGGAGTGAGGGTTATATATATGTCAATTCCAAAATAATATATATAATTTTTATATATTTATGAACATCTATAGAAACATAATAGGTTTGGGTATTCACATAAATAAAAAAGACAATTTATTGAGAGAAAGAGATAGAAATTTTGAGACGAAATTTCTGTAGCATAACGACTATATTACATGGTTTTAGAAAACATTGAAAAGAGAGGGGAAAAGGGTCACCCACAAATAAATAATTTATAATATAGTATGGGTACCGAATAAGATCATGGTATGGATATTTTAATGTCATACCAAATGGAAAGGAAACATGAAAGTAAAGAGAAGATGCAATTTCTTTTACGAGAAATTCAGCAGCCTAATGACATGACTTAAAAATTCAGAAAACAAATTGATGAGAGCAGAAAGGGTATCTCAACAATTAGACATGAAATGGACAGTAATTAGAGCATATAATAACATACCCTCAACAAAATGATATGGAAACTAGAAGACACAACATAAAGGAATTCATGACATAAAAAAAAGAGGGTGAAAAGATCCCTTATCTTGAAGAGTAACTTCAAAAGCTAGATGTTCGGGACCTTGGGAGGTCTGACGGCACCTTGGGAGGAATCCTTGGGAGGTAAGGAGACCAGAACTTCATCGAGGAGGATTTGGAAATGAAACGAATGAGGGAATGACTTGGTATTTATAGGAGAAGTGAGTGGACAAGTCATTAATGGCCAAGGGACACCTCATTAGTGGTATTGGCAAGACCATGGGCTTGCCCATAGTATTTCCCCATGGTATGGGCCACTTGGGACACCTAATACCTTATATTACTATTAATAATTTAACCAGAGTTATTACATAATTATTACATCCTTAATGATGTAATTAAACACCTGAAACTAAAAACCGTATTTTCACTATTCACCAAAAATTCAACTTTTTTGGAAAAATCCCCAAAAATCACCTTAACCTAATATCGATTATTTGAATTCAAAAATGAAATCCACTTTATAAAAATATTTTTTTAAATATTTTTAATTTAAATTTAAAATAAAAACACACTATTCACCTAAAAAAACTAATACTTGACTAATAATTTCTAGAACATTTATTTACCTATTTTATTGAATCACATTACTTAATCAATGTTCCTAAATTATATCAATACTTTCTTAAGAGAGGTTACTTAATCCATTTGGTCACATTATTAATCATAAGCATAAAATCACTATTGATAATCAAATATTCACCAAAAATTAAGTTGATATTATTATACTCTAATTTTCTTACTGAACATAACTGTAGAAGACCATTTTTTGAAAATCATTACAAATTATTAATTATTTATGGTTTACATAATTATTTTAAAATATCTTTTTTCTAAAATTCATCAATAATATTCATACTATATTTATACGGAAATTTGAAAATTCACAAACTTCACCTTAAGAATAAATCACAATTTTTATTTATATCAATGGATTACACAAGGTAGTTACGGTCTCGTTACATAGCCCCTTATAACAGCAGTATAGAACCTAACTGCAAGGTGTGTTAAGGTGATAGAATCTTGGGGTGGCTTGGCCAACATTCCCCGAGTAGTGATTTCTATCAGGTTGAACTTCTCACGAAGGAGATTCCATTCCAGGTTCACACGATGAAGTTTGGCTTGAGTTTGGTCCCGAGCAAAGCCCAATGGTGCTACCTCCTTCTCAAGTTCTTTCAGATGGGCTTCGATCAGCCCAAGACTACTGGATGGGGCCATCGAATCTTCTTTTTGTATTAATTAACCAAGATCACTTGTATTTATAAAAAAAATTACGTTTAGAGTTTAGCATCCAATGGTCATATTGACCAACGACCATACAACAGTTGAAACCCAACGGTCTCATTTTATTACACTCACTTCATTAATTAAAGAATATAGTTTTGTTGAGTATAAAATAAAATAACACACAAAATTTAGGAAACAAATATTAATAAAAATTTCAGGTCGTTACAAATAGGCTATCTGTGATGGGATGTTGTCCCCTTGCAAATAGTGTGTCTGCAGGTTACTTTTTGCGACATGACCCATCACAAATAACTTTTTAACCGCAGACCGTAATTAGTGATGTCGAATGTATTAGCGAAGTGTCCCGTCGCAAAAAAAACTATTTGCGATTGGAATCTCATTGTATCTAATCTAACCTATATATACCCCCATCCATTTTTCTTCCCTCCTCCTGAATTCCTTCTTTCTCTGTTTCTCTAAACTCTAATTTTATAGTGAAAATTTTCGAGATTTAGTATTTTTACGAACAAGTAGTGAAGCCACCTATAATTTTAAGAGATCAAGATTCAAGGTATTTATGTTTTATTTAACTTAGTATTTATTTCAATACATTATATTAATTATAATTATTGTTGATTAGTTGTAATTAAGTTAGATTTAAATTGTTTTGTCATCAGTATTTATTTGTAATAATAAAATTCAATTATTAGTACTAATTCTTAATAATTAGTAATAATTAATAATTATTAACGATAATTAGAAATGTATATAAATAATTAGCGGTAATTAGAAATTAGTAGCTGTATTTTGCAGTAATTAATTGTAATTAATAATAATTTGTAATAATTAAAAAGAATAATAATAAATAGAACAAATAGTAATAAATATTTACAATTAGTAAAAAATAGTATTAATTAGTAATAATTAGTAATAAATACTAATAATTAGTAATAAATACCAATAAATAGTAATAAATACTAACAAATAGTAATAAATAATAATAAATTGTCATAAAAACAAAAAAAATACTAATAAATACTAATAAATTGAAATAATTAGTGATAAATACAAATAATTAGTAATAGATAGTAATAAATAATAATAAATACTAATAAAAAGTAATAAATAATAATAAATAGAAATAAATACTAATAAGTACTAATAAATAATAATTAGTAATAATTAGAAATAATTAGTAATAATTAGTAATAATTAGTAATAAATATTAATAATTAGTAAAAAATATTAAAAAAATATTAAAAAATAGTAATAAAAAGTAATAAATACTAATAAATTGGAATAAATAACAGTAACGTGTAATAAATATCAATAAATAGCAATAAATAGCAATAATTAGTAATAATTACTAATAATTAGTAATAATTATTAATAAATAGTAATAAATAGTAATAAATAGTAATAAATATAAATAAGAGTAATAAATAGTAATAAATAGTAATATATAGTAATAATAAGTCATAAATTTTTCAAATTGTAATAAATACTAACAATTAGCAATAAATACTAATAATTAGTAATTAATACTAATAATTATTAATAAATAATAATAATTGAAAATAAATACTAAAAAATATTAATAAATACTAATAAATAGTAATAAAAATTAGTAAATATAAATAAATACTAATAAATAGTAATAAATTCTAATAAATAGTAATAAATACTAATAATTAGTAATAAATAATAATAAACTGTTAGAAATAGTAATAATTAATTATAATTAGTAATAATTAGTAATAATAAGGAAGAATTAGGAATAATTAATAATATTTTGGAATAATTAAGAATAATTAGGAATAATTAAGAATAATTAGGATTAATTTGTAATAATTAGTAATAATTAGGAATAATTAGAAATAATTAGTAATAATTAGTAATAATTAGTAATAATTAGTAATAATTAGTAATAATTAGTAATAATTAGTAATAATTAGTAATAATTAGTAATAATTAGTAATAATTAGTAGTAATTTGTAATAATTTGTAATAATTAGTATTAATTAGAAAGAATTAGTAATAATTGGGAATAATTAGAAATAATTAAGAATAATTAGTAATAATTACGGATAATTAGTTATAATTAGGAATAACTAGGAATAAATGGGAATTAATAGGAATACGTAAGAATAAGTAGGAATAATTAAGAATAAATAGGAATAAATAAGAGTAAATATGAATAAATAAGAATAAATAGGAATAATTAGGAATAATTAGGAATAAATAGGAATAAATATAAATAAATAGGAATAAATAAAAGTAAATATGAATAAATAGAAATAAATAGTAACAAGTTGCAATAATTAGCAATAATTACCAACAATTAGAAATAATTATAAATAATTAGAAATAATTAACAATAAATAGGAATAATTAGCAATAAAAAAGAATAGCTAGCAATAAATGGAAATAATTACCAATAAATATAAATAAATACCAATAGATAGGAATAATTACCAATAAATAGAAATAAATAGGAATAATTAGCAATAATTAGGAATAATTAGGAATAATAAGAATAATTTGGAAAATTTTAAAATAAAATAAATTGTAATAAATTGTAATAATTTCTTCTAGATTGACGACACTCCTTTTGCTCAACGACTCTTCTCCATTCAACTCTCACTAATTCAAAGAATTAGGAAAAGTGTGCTTCTATGTAAGCATATCAAATCTCGTATGCATGAAATTGAATATGCATTCATTGGACCCCATTTTTCATAATTGTTTCAGGCACTGACAGTTTCAAGAAGAAGATTCATTGACGAAAAGTGGGCTCTTTTGTCTGATGGATCCTTTACTTGCATCTTTTTCATAGTGAAATCACAATGAAGAATCTTCTCAGAGGTACTCTTATACATTCTCATATTCATGATAATGTATATGCGTACATTCGAGAAGATTCTTCATTGTGATTTCAGTGTGAAAAAGTTGCAAGTAAATGATCTATTAGACAAAAGAGTAGTCGTCTGTCCACTTGAAATTGTGTCACCTATAATTAATTGTAATTATTAAGAATTAGTTGTAATTATTTATCTTATTTTTGAGATATTGTTTTTCAAATTTAAAATTATTCCAAAATAGTAATGATTTTATATTTTATAGAAAAATATAGAACATCGATGTCGGAAACAGTTATTATTAGATGATCACACTTGGATAAATTAGTACAGAAATCCAAAATATTCTAGTTTAAATCCTGAATATATTAAGGGTGTTGAATCTTTCTTATCATTTGCATCATCAAAACCACAATTTTTTTAGAAGGCAAAATTATGTGTCCTTACAAAAAATGTTCTCTAAGAACATTTGACATATTCGACAAGGTGTGTGGACATTTTTTGTTGTTTGGTTTTCATCTAGATTGTGTTTTTTGGTATCAACACAATGAAAACAGTTCCAGAGAAGATACTAATAACTTGATTCTAAATCTATCATGGTTTTAAGATTTAGTACATGATGTGGTAGGTCCATCTGTTCAATAAACTAAAACTCAGGATGATATTGATTTAACACCTGAGTTGACACCATCTGAATTTTATGAGTTTTTAAGGTATGCTGAGGATGCATTATATCCAAGTTACAAGATAAGGAAATTAGAAGTGGTTTCAAAATTTTGGGCTATTAAATCAGATAATGCAATGTCAAAAAAAAATTTGATCAGATATTTTCATTGGTTAAAACAATGTTACCTGAAAGAAATGTGCTGCCTACAAATTACTATGAGTGCAAGAGGCAGGTTCGTAATATGGGCCTTAGTTATCAGAAGATTCATGAATGTGAAAATGATTTCATCTTTTATTCTGGTGAAAATGAGTGGTTGTAAAGTTGTCCCACATGTGAAAAATCGGGGTATTAAGAAGCTCAAACGTGGAAGTATGGATCAATTTCTATAATATTATTTAGATATTCCCCCTTACACCCAGGTCGAAGCATTAATTTATGTATTAGAACACAACATCGATGATGTCATTGAAAAAAACCAAGACTTCCACTGATAAAAGATTGAATCATCCATCTGATGGTGATTCGTGGAAAAATTTTGTTCTACTACATTGGTCTTTTTCTTTAGGATCCCGAAACGTGTGATTGGGTATTTTTACTGATGGTTTCAGTCTGTTTGGTTCTTATGGTAATCAGTATTCATGTTGGTCAGTCTTTATAACTCCGTATAATTTACCTCTATAGATGTTGATGAAGGATCCCTATATCGTTTTGACCTTATTAATCCCAGTAAATCCAAAAAAAATATTTATGTTTATTTGAAACCATTTATTGATGAGTTAAATTCACTGTTGAGTAATGGTATTAGTACATATGATGTTTCTAGGAAAAAAATCATATTAAAAGCTGCATTGATATGGAAGATTAGTGACTTCTCGGAATATAGAATGTTATCTATCCAGAGTACACATGGTATAAAATCATGTCATACTATATGAAAGACAACAAAGAATTTATGCTCATCAATGGAAGAAAACCTTTCTATTTTGATTGTCATCGCATATTTCATCCAACCGATAATCCTTTTCGGAGGACTAAATCTCATTTTAGAAAAGGCACAATTGAAAGGGACGAACCTTTAAAAATAATCTCAGGTACATAGTTAAAATCAATTTTATTTTCATTACCTCAAATCACATTTGGGCCAACATTAAACCAACAGAAAATTCATGGATTTGGAATTGCACATAATTGGATAAAACTGATCATTTTTTGGGATATTTCATATTTTTCTGATTTGTTGGTCCAACACATGTTGGATGTCATGCATATTGAGAAGAACTATTTTTATAATTTATTTCATACAGTTTTGGATACACTAGGTAAGACCAAAGATAATGTAATGACACAATTAGATCATGCCAAAATTTGCAGATAACCGAAACTTGAACTGTTTCAAAATTTCATATCACAAAGTTTAATGATTCCAAAAGCAGCTTATACATTGTCAAAAGAGAGTCACTTATTATTTCTTTAGTGGATTTCATATTTGAGACTTTTAGATGGCTATGATTCCAATTTGGGTAGAATTTTTAAGAATGGTCATATTACCAGGTTAAAAAGTCATGATTGTCATGTTTAAATGGAAACACTTATGCCAATTCAATTCATAGGTCTGTTGAATTCCATGATTTGGGATTCAGTAAAAGACATATCATAATTTTTGGAGAAATTTGTGTGGCGAAAACTAACTATGATGAACTAAGTAAACTAGAATAATATGTTGTTGTCATTATATGAAAACTGAAAAAAAAATATTCCCACTGGATTTCTTTGACTTAATAGAACATCTGATATTACATTTTCCAGATGAATATAAATGTGGAGGTTGGGTATAGTTTCATGGATGTAACCATTCGAGAGATTCTTGTATAAATTTAAAAAAAAAGAATGTAACAAAGCCTCTATTTAAGGATCAATTGATGAAGCATATTTGCAAGAGGAAATTTCTTTTTTCTGTTCACATTATTTTGAATATAAATATCCCTCCAAACACAACTGTATGGGTTAGAATAAGAGGAATGTTAATGATGAAATGGACAATCAATTATCTATTTTTAATCATCCATATTTAGGCTTCAGTGGCGTTCATGAACGATGGATTCCAGATGATGAACATCCCATTGCTCATACATATGTTCTTCTTAACTGTGAAGAAATTAAAACATTTCTACAATGAGTGCTATCACTTATTTTATAATTTATGTTATAGTAAGTAATTTTTTTTATTTGTTGGTTATATGATAATCATATCAAGAAACAACTTCCAATAATTATAATAACTACTCTTGAAGAACGCCGACAGAAAAAATATCAATGGTTTCAAAAATTGGTAACAAATTTTTTTGATGGTTTAATATATCATTTCAGTTTATTATTTATTATTTATTATATTGATGATTGTTTTACACATTTTCAGGTGTCTCAAAATGCTGATAAAATTGATAAGCAACTGTGTATATTGAGTAACCCACCATCCAAAATGGATAAATCTTATAATTCATATGTGGTGAATGATTTTTGATTTCATACATGAGCATAAATGGAATAAAAAAACAATGAACAGTAGATTTTTCTTGAGAGGATCGCATCATAGAGAAACAAAATTTTACTTTTCTGGAATGCTTAATGAAATCATTGAAATATGTTATATTGGGAAAAATTACATAAAAATGTTTAAATGTTGGTGGTTGGATACTGAGAGAGGCTTGTGTGTTCATCTGATTCATGGAATCGTCCATATTAAATTTAAAAGTCTTCTTATAGTAAATGAACAATTTTTACTGGCTTAACAGGGACATCCAATATTTTACGCAATGTACTCTGATACTTCAAGAGAACTGAGTGATTCGTGGAGAATAATAAAAATAAAATCTCAGGAAAATAAGTTTACTAAAACTAAAGGTGGTTATGATAAATTATAAGGAATTAAATTTTTTCAAGAGACTACTCAAAATACCTCTTCTTTACAAAGAGATATGAATATCAATGATGACACCAAACAGTTAAGGGTCGATGGTAATGATGATGTTATTGATGTTAATACTGAATTTGAAATGGAAAGAGATGATGAATCTAAATCTCATATGGATACTGATGACACCGATGATGAATATGAAGTCATTGACGTCGCCATATATGAAGATGATGATGAAGGTGAACATTAACACAGTTAAATGCTGCAATATTCATAACTAATATATATCTATACGTAATAGTTATTTTCAATTATCTTCTAACAATAATGATTTTTTTAGATGGACCTTGATCAATTTCATGACTTGGAGGAGGCTGAGCTACCTTTGGATGAGAAGGATTTGGGATCATCTTGCCATCAGCCTACTGGCGGTTCAGGGGGTATGAGGGCGGGGTACAGTCTTGCATGACTGATGATTCTTGACCCCATCCCTGAGAAACATCCACATATTGGTTTTGATCCACACAGACAGAGGTATGGTAACCTTTGTATTTTAGTTAGCTTTAAATAATTAATATATATACTAATTGATTGATTATTTTACCTTTTTTCATTATTTTGAACATGTAGTTTTTGGACAGGCGAGTACTATCTTGCTCAATTATTTTTCTCAGTCATGGATCAGATGAGAACTAATTCTCATTGATGTGCGGCTTGGAATGTTCAATCATTGGCTAGTACGTAAATAAATAATCATTATTTAGAAATTTATTTCATTAATAACTAGATATTATAAATTATTTTTAATGATTATATTATCCCATCGATGATAGCATGAGTGGTGTTATCCATGAGGCACGGGAGGTGTCTATGCATGAGCATTTCCGTCAGTTTTTTGCAAAATTTGAGAAGGACAGCCTTTAAGATAGTAAGAGTGTTAGTATTTGATGAGTCTTGTAGATCCCACCAACCAGAGTACATTTCATCCCATGTTTGGGATGGATTACGTTTACACTGGTTGAGTGGTGGATTTCATAGGATATCATCATTGAGCCAACAGAACTGGGGGAGACAGGAGGTGACACAAAAAGCAGGTAGTCGTACATTTAGTACACATAGAGATCATCTGGTAAGTATCTTTATTTAAATATTTTATATAATATTAAATATAAAAATTATATTTTATATTATTATAGGCACTCGATCATCCCGATATTACGGAGTATGACGTTTATCGGAGGATGTAGAGTGATCCAGCCACTAGAGAGATTAGAGGTGATCACTAACATCAGATTGTGGTCAGTATTATTTCTTTTTCAGTTTGAAAATTAACAGCATATAATATTTTCACTCTTTTAATTTCAATTTGAAACTGAAGGAGTCAAATGAGGCTGCAACCTTTCAGACATGGGTTGAGAGTCAGGCCAAGACAACTGATCAGACTAGTTCCCACCATTTCGATGAGGTGTCATGGATCCAGGCGACCCAATATGCCTTAGAGAAGGGCCGAGTAGTTGGTATATGATCTCATTGGACTCTTGGGACTTATTATGGTACTATTGTTATGTCGGCGTCCAGATCAATAGAAGCTCATGGTGAGGAATCATCTTCTGGCTCACAGTATCAGGAGCAGTTGGGAGCAGAAACTGAGATTATAGAGAGTTTGCAAAAGTTGCGGGAAGCGATGTGTCAGTAGTACGAGGATGACACACATCGATGGAAACAACAACAACATGAGAAGATAGAGTACATGCACCATCTGACTCATAGTTTAGGGATGGAGTTTCCTCTACCATCACCTCCAGCTCCTCCAACTCCTCCAAAAGACTACCCTCAGTGATTTTTTTGTTCTGTTAAAAACATTTGAATTGAACATTTGTTGTAATATGAACTATTTACCATTTTTTTCTTTTTAAATGGTACGAATATTACATATATTTTTTTTTTGATATTTTAAAATTATTTATTTATCGTTAGTATTACATTTTTTTATGTTTGTATATTTTAATAATAATAATAATAATAATATTTTATGATTTTTATATACATTTGCGACTATTGAAAATTTTAATATTTTTTATTATTATTTTAGTAATATTAATATTATTTTTTCATTAATCATAATTTATTTATTAATTTTTATTTTCTTAAGTATTTGAAAATATTGAGAATTTTAAAAAAATTTAGTTTTTTATTATTTTAGTAATATTAATATTATTTTTTCATTAATCATAATTAGATTTTTTTAGTTTTTTAAGTATTTATGATGGGACCTTTTGTGATGGGATCCCATCGTAAATAGATTATATATAAATTTTTTAAAACTTATTTGTGATGGGTTACATTACAGTCACAAAAATGTTTTTGCGACGGGCCCATCACAATAGGTTCATGTATATATAATGTATTTAATTGGATATCTATTTACGATGGGACCACATCCTGTTACAAATAGTATTTTTTGTGACGAGCCCATCACAGAAAATACTAGTTGCGACGCCGTTTTCTGGAACATGCTCTTTGCGATGGGTCCCCATTACAAAATCATTTTTGCGATGGGATCCCGTCGCAAATAGCTAAAATTCCAATGGGCACGCATAGTAGTTTGATTGAAAAACATATTTATTTTTGTGGTAGGTTACTTATTAATGAATCAACCAAGGCCTTCCAACCTAATTGTTACATGGGAAATGTATGCGACTACTGTCTGATGCATTCTGAAATTAAAAATCTAAAAAGCTCTCCAAATTATTTTGAAAATAATTTGAGATCTGATCGGTTTCATAAATCCAGCTTCTACCCATTCTGTAAAAAAATTTATAAATCATTTCGCCAAAATAAATTCAACAACATTGAATTTAAATCAAAAATATATTTAAGTAAATGAGAATTTTTCACTTTATATGAAACCATAACTCACACACTACTCTATATGAGAATCATAATATAAAAGACAACAAAATAATATATTTATAACAAAATATCGTTGAAAACTATACAATAATGTACAATATCATATAAACATATGGTAATAACTCTTAGAAAACAAAGTGTTATGTGGATAAGTAACATAGTACCATCATATGTTCCATACACCCATTTCATTTGAGGATTTATCAAATTAATGCCCAACTACTGAAAGATTATCCACTGAGGAACAACTATAATTAATCATATTCATAATTCCACTAACAAGTTATGTAGGAAACCCATATAAAACTCATTATGGAAACTTTATAAAAATAAACCCTATATCATTAGAAAATTCATTCCCACATAAGAATATAAATTTTATGTGAATCCTACATGCCACATATGATGAATGTACACAATCCTCTTTCCTGTATGGTTCAACTTCCAAAACCAAACATTACAATATCAAATCAAGGCATCATTCTTGCGTAAATATCTCAACTATAACATTGATAATCAAGAAGTGGAATTTCACAACCCTATTAACCTATAATAGAATCCAAGAAAGTGTATAACAACACCTCATGTGAACCTCCATAGACTTCAAATACTATCAACTAGCATTGAATAATGACATGCACATGACCATGATATTATATATCATGATATATATCATCCTATAATATTTAAGATTAATACATGTTAGATTTGGTAGAATAATTGGAATATCCATTTCATGTATTTTTTATTTCATTCAAATGATAATTTATATTATTCAATTAAAATTATATCATACTCTATGGTATAAAATGAAAACCATGTTGACCACTATATAATTAGATAATAAATATGGTATAAATAGTGTTATCTAAATAAATACATATCCAAAATCTTATATGTAGCCTTTTTAAAATTTGGAGTATTAATAATGATTATGAGTCTATAATTCATAATCATAAGCAATTACTAGTATCCAAAACACAACAATGTTACCCATAAAATAAAGTGTTCTAGTGTTATATTAATTAAATGAAAACACACACATGAATGTATATATATGTATTTAATACTTTTTCAAATACATGGATTATATCCATGGTATGTAGAAAGTATCAATATCATTTCATAAAATATATCAATTCTCTATTTTCATATTTAAGTAAAAAAATGAATATAACACATGTTATTTGTCTATGTTATTCGGTATATGACCCATCCTTCACCCAATTAGGGAAATGAATTGACTTACTTATATAATCAAGGGGAAAATGTTAAATACTTCATATATTACAATTCTTTATAAAAAACCATTTATATTATTAACAACATACCCAACAAGAATTTACATGGATTATACTTAAGAATGTCTCCATATGAGTGTTATTGTATAATGGTTTAAATGTAAAAAACCTTATTAACCTCAGGCATATGATAAATAAGTATTATATGATTATAGTAAATCAAATAGATTCAAACATAAAATTATACATTGTTAAGATAAAGTAAACTAAAGTCCATAGAAACTATCTTATCACTGCACTAAAAGAATTGGAAACCACCTACACAACTACCCTAACCAGCCCTAACCCCTTCATATGGTTCACTAAATCTACATAAAAGTGTCTATAAATACATAAAATAATGTTTATTCACACAATAAGGAAATTTGAAGTGTTGAAAAAAAATAGAAAAAAAATCAAATTGCAATTATTTGGTATACCATACCGCACTGACCTCAGGTTTAGGCCAAATCAAAACAGAAAACAGAAAAATAAATGTTAAAAATTAAACGTAAGGTACCACTTTCAGATTTGAAGTGTAGAACAAAAAAAATTCCAGATTGGAGATGTATCTGGTGGAATAATAAACTTTCCCAATGGTTTAAAACCCCCATTGGGAATGGTAAGATTTCCCAACGGTTTCAAAACTGTTGGGAAAGCCTTCTTAAAACTCACATATTCCAATGGTTTGATAAAACCATTTGGAAAAAATCATCTAAAACTCACATATTCTAATGGTTTGATAAAATTGCTGGGTAAAACTCATCTAAAAATCTCTATTCCAAATGTTTCAGTAAACCGTTGGGCAAGGTCCTCTCAATATCTGTACTCTAATGGATTATGAAAACCATTGAAAAATATCTATTGGTATAGCCTCCATTTATAGTGGTGCGTATTTATAAAATATATTCCATGTATTCCCCTAAAATTTGATGTTGAGTTCTCAATAGAACTCACACATAGTTCCATACGAATTTCAAATATTCCCGATAGAATGTCATTAATTCAGTTATAGGAATTAAAGAAGTAACTCTAAGAAAACCTTGACAATTGATTAATTTATCCAAGTGTGTCACACTATGTCATGAAATACCTTCACCATGATGAGAGATGGGACAATAGTTTTCCAGACCCTTCCTTCATCAAGTTGAAGGAGATATAATGACCCCCGAGACCCGCCTTCAATAGGTCCCGGAGTGGCGACTAGCACCAAGGGTATACAATCACAGACAAGATAAAAGTAATTACCCTGTTTATTTAATAGTATTGGGAGATAAGATAGTAAATACATACAATACACAATGTGTAATTATAGGTAAATCCAAAACAACCCATTTTCATATGCATGTTCCAAAAGTAAATGATAAAAAAGTAAAAGAAAACCCCAAAAAGAAGTACCAAAAGAAAGAAAAAGACCAACAATAACTATCCCAATGCCTGAACTAGTACAACCCTGTACGATCCCCGATGTCCTCCTGGGAACATGAAAACAATATTATATATGTTGGGTGAACATACAAGTATACTCAGTAGGGAAAACCAAAAGCTCTCGTGCACATGTGGGGAGGCATTCTAATGCCTCATGAGAAAAGAGATAACTGAAACACCTAGCAAGGAAAACTGCCCACCCAAGCCTCACCAAGGCACGCTCCCCAAATAAAACATGTCAAGAAATATAATAGTAATAACACATCGATGTTTGGGTACCCCACGCCACTTCCCCACTGGTTATTGAAGACATTATATGCATCAAACATTTCCCGCCATTCTCACCGCAGTCCCACTGCCACACCCTACCCGTACACACCAGGGCCACAACCACACATCCTGCCTGAAAACACCTAGGACACAACAACCATGTGTAACCACGCCTGTAAAAACCTGGTCCATAACAACTACTTCCACGCCCGAAGACACATGTGCCTCATCTGGAAGACACTTGGGAAATAACCTGCTCGCACACACCTGGGCAACCCGCACAACTATCCTGCCAGAAGAATCTTGGGCTATAATGGACCTCAGGCCATCACATCCTTCCCGATGAGTCTTGTGCAATTCGGGAAAGGGAGCAGAAAAGGAGCTCATAACTAGCCACTCATAAGAGTGTTTGGAAAAACACCCTCCCCCATGAAATGGGGGTGTTCGGCACTAGGTGCTCAACTTCGGTGGGGCGAGAATAAGAAAAATAAGAACTACAATTATATAATATATATAACAAGAACTCATCCCAACCTAGGATTTCCAAAACCAACTTAAACACAAACACCATCATTACTATTCATTCACAAGAAACACCGAACTCGCGACCATGTCACCACTCATCCTTGAAAGAAATTCCCCATTGAGCACATTATTATTTTCATGTTCAAGTGATCCCATTTATGTAAATTATTCACTACTAGGAAACTAAAAAGAATAACCACAAGCCAGAGAAAGAGAATCACCAAAACAACAATTTAAGCATTCAAACCTGGTTCTCTTGTAAAGTCACAACAATAAAGGGATCCGTGAGATCCCTCGAAGTATTGGAACCAAACCAAGCCTCAAGATACATCCCCACATAGCTTCAGATTCACAACCAATAACCGTTCCACAAAAGAGAATCCCATCCCAATCTTTCCATAAGAATCAAACAGAACAACACACTTACTACCATAACAGAGTTGGGAAACTTCCAGGTTCAAGCACATCATTCATTAGGTTCTTATTTCTGTTGGTTAACCGGGGTGACCACACAAGGATTGATGTTCACTGGGAATCCATTTAACCAACTGAGTATAGATGATTAACCAATTTCCATGTTACTGTTATTTAATCATCACAGAAGACAATGGTTCTTTAGTGCGCAAGGAAATACAACCAACGACCATGATTTTCTGTGAGCATAATCCCATATAGTTCAAAACATATATCAATTACAAAAGAGTATAGTATAATTGTCAAACGCACCCCATCATTCTTTAATAGTCTGTTTATTATCTTTGTTAAGGTTTTGTTTCGTCCATTCCCACAGAAATAGTGGCGTATCCACCCCGCATGATAGACAGTAAGGAGAGATGATGGAAAATCCCTACTTGGTTGATCAAGGATCGAAGTTGTTCTCCACGTGCCAGGAACTGGGGATGCGTAACTTACATGGGAGGAATGTCGGGGACTCCAAGGGTGAGCAGAAAGGCTCCAGCACAAGCGCACCACTTTCCTTAGGAAGGGGAACTCCAAACCCAAAAAAGAAGAAAATGATACTAGCCAAGAGGAAGAAGAAATAATTTCTAGCGTAATATGAAGATGATATCCTGTTGTTACATGATATGGAATTTTGAACAGCTATAATGTCAGATTATGGTTTCACCACGCGGTTGGGTGTCTACGCACGATGTAATTAATTGTCATTTAACAGTTCTCCTCAGAGAGGTGGTCATAACGGCTATGCGTTAAATAGTTTTATTTAACTATATGGAAACACGGGCGGATCTGGAAGGTACGGGGAAGGGCATGACACTGAGGAAAAACTACAAATTTTGGTAAGTTGAGGGTTTCCTGACTCTTGGGGAATTTTAGATATTATTTATGGGCTTTAAATGGAATTGAAATGGGGAATTAAATCATCTTTATGTCAATAGATATGTTGCTGGATTGGAAAAGTCAGGAACTGGGAAAGAAAGAAGACCGCTCGGTGAGGACACAGTGCCACCATCACGGTGCCACCCTCACGGTGCCACCATCATAGTGGAGCCTTGTTTTGGCAATGTAATAGACCAGGTTGGTACGGGCCATTACATCAGATACCTCTCATACTATTCTTGTCCTCGAGAATAAAAACTAGACCCGAAGAAAAGAGGGGTTCCGAACAACCACCTCGAAAGATACCTCTCAGGAGTGAACCTCATCGACATCTAGGAACACCTCTCCCTCAAGTATCTAGGAAAAACTCGAGGTTCAAACTGTACAGTCATATGGGTTAGGGAGTTTATTCCTCCATGTCAAGATACTATCCACTTTGGGTGGCACTGACTTTCCCACACTAGTTTAATCACATCCACCTTAATGCATCTTGATTAGAGATCAGGTCCTCCCCTCCCCATAGTCAGGACTCTTCACACACATCAATAGAATAAGGAAAACCACAAATTCCATAGTTAAAAAGGTAAAGTGATCCATCACAAACAATTTCAAACAAAATAGAAAAAAACTAAAAAAATCTATGGGTACTGGGTACGCATCTGCGTCTCCCATTCCCAGGTACTTTCCTCGAGCCTACCATGCCTCCACAACACATGAAACAAAATAAATGGTCCATCCACGGAGCACCTTCTCTTCACAATCCTCGATCCTCACTGGTCTTTCCACAAAAGTCACATCATCCTCGATATCCAGCTTTCCCCAGTCGAGGACGTGTGAATCGACGTGTAGATATCATCGGAGCTGAGACACATGGAAGACATCGTGCAGTCTCAGTAGCGGCGGTGGTTGCACTAGCTGATAAACCACTTCACCGACCCGCCGCATCACTTCGAGCGGTCCGTCGAACCTGGGAGAAAGCTTACTCCCCCTGTCGAACCTCCATTTCCCACGCCGAGGGGAGACCTTCAAGAACACGTGGTCCCCGACCTCGAACTCCAAGGGTCTCCTCCTATTATCATCATATGACTTTTTCCAGTCCTGGGCTACCTTCATCCTCTCCCGTATAAGCTGAACCTTCTACATCGTGCTCTGCACTATCTCTGGGCCATGAAAACCTCCCTCCTCGACCTCTGTCCAGCACACGGGTGAGCGACACAGCCTCTTGTACAAAGCTTCGAATGGAGCCACGTCAATGGTAGATTGACAACTATTGTTGTAGGAATACTATACTAGAGGCAACTGTCGTTCCCACAATCCCCAGAGTCCATAATACATGCTTGTAGCATATCCTCCAATATCTGGATGGTGCGCTCTGTCTGTCCATCTGTCTGGGGGTGGAAAGTAGTGCTAAGACGTAGCTGGGTGCCAAAAGCATGTAGCAATCCTCTCCAGACCCGTGAGGTGATCCGTGCATCCCTATTCGAGACTATGGATCTCGGGACTCCGTGAAACTGCACCACCTCATCCACGTACCTTTGTGCTAGGGAATCCACCATACACGACTCCTTAATATCCTGGAAGTGGGCCGATATCAATAGTCTATCAACCACTACCCAGATCACATCGCAACCCCCGTGAACTCTGGGTAGTCCCATGACGAAATCCATCGAGATGTCATCCCACATCCACTCAGGGACATCTAAAGGTTGTAACAGACCCCCTGGGATGCAGTTTCCATCCTTTACCTATTGAAACATGAGGCACATTTTTATGAAATCTACCATCGCCCGCTTCACCCCGGGCCACCAGAATTTATCTCTCAAGCCCCGATACATTTTGGAAGCTCCCAGGTGTACTGCCAGGGGTGAGTTGTGGAACTCACCAAAAACTCTATCATGCATAGTCTCTAGAACAAAAAAATTCCCTCTGAAAAGCATCTGATTCAGAACATCCTCCTTCCACCCTTCCAGAGCATCACCATGGTTTACCCGGTCACACATTACTTCACTCTCTATGTCTCCCCACTGAGACTCCTCTAACTACCATAGAAGAAAGGATTGCACTTTCATCTGAAACATAAAACCTCTACCACCATCCTCCCTTACATCGAGGTGCTGGGTAGCCAACTCCTACATCGCCTTCCAAGAATCTGGCGACTCTTGAACGTCATACTTCTGCGACTTCCTTCTCAAGGAATTAACCACCACATTACCTTTTCCTAATGTGTAGGAAATCTCAAAGTCATAGTCCTAAAGGAACTCCATAAACCTATGTTTTTGTATGTTTAGGTCCCGCTGGGAGAAGATATATTTCAAGATTTTGTGATTTGTGAAGACCACGAAGTGCTCCCCGATGAGGTAATGTTTCCACAACTTTAGTGCGAAAACGACCGCCGCAAGCTCCAGATCATGGGTGGCATAATTACGCTCAAGGTAACATAATTGTCTATACCCATAAGAGAGCACCCCTTGTTGTTGTATCAACACACACCTGAGGCCTTGTCCTGAAGCATCACAGAACACCTCATACGTCACCCCTTCTTCAGGGAACCTCAGCACTGGGGCTCTTACCAACTTCTCCTTCAGATAGTTAAAGGCTGCCTCACACTTCCCATCTCATTCAAAAGCCTGGTACTTCTTGGTCAAAGCTATCAAAGGTGCTATAACTCGGGAGGGGTTGGGTACGAACCGCTGATAGTAACCTGCCATTCCAAGGAATCAATGAACCTCTGCCACGTTCTTGGGTGCTTCCCAAGAAACAATCTCCTCAACCTTCGATGAGTCAACCGTTATTCCCTACATGGAAACTACGTGCCCAAGGAAGTGCACATATCACATTCAGAACTAGCACTTGGACAATTTCCCATAGATTTTGTGTTGTCGGAGGGCCTCTAAAATAGTTCTCAAGGGCTCAGCGTGATCCTCCTCTGACCTTGAGTAGATCAGGACGTCGTCAATAAACACGACTATGAACCGATCCAGGTATTCCCGAAAGACTATGTTTATGAGTCCCATGAACACAGCTGCTGCATTTGTAACAATGAACGTCATGACTAAAAACTCAAAATGTTCATAACTACATCTGAAGGCAGTCTCTGAGATGTATCCCTCCTTCACCCTCAACTGGTGATATCTAGACTGCATATTGATCGTAGAGAACCAACCTGCTCCCCTCAGCTGGTGAAAGAGATCTTCTATCCTCGGAAGAGGGTAGCGATTCTTGACCGTCACCTGATTCAGTCTCTTGTATACTATTCATAGCCTCATACCACCATCTTCCATCCTTGAAAACATGACAGGAGCACCCCATGGGGACACACTTGGTCAAACAAAACCCTTCTTCATCATATTGTCAATCGGAATCCGCAACTCCCGTAACTCAGAAGGTGCCATCCAGTAGGGAGCCATCGAAATTGGATGGGCACCAGGTTGCAAGTGTATCCAGAATTCAACATCCCATCGAGGGGGTAGAGTCACCACCTATTTAGGTAAGACGTCCATAAACTCACTGACGATCCTTTAGACTTCCACAATTAATGTATCTGCTGACTCCACTGACAGTTCAGTTAATAAGGAAAGGAGGGGCTCTACTCGCTGGTTACCTTCCTGGTAACCCCGCTCACCGATGAAAGTCACACGTCGGCTGACCAAGTCTGAAAACACATTCCATCCTCGGAAGCAGTCAACAACAGAACATACAGATAACAGCCGGTCAATTCCTAGGATGACATCGTATGCATGTATCTGCAATAGTAGATGATCCCTTATTGACTGATGTGGCCCTATCATCAGTCTATACCCTCAACAAACATAAAACAAGTCGATCTGACCTCAAAATGGTGTATTCTACACCAGGGCACTGGTAGTCTCTCAACATCTAGACCCCGAGCATGGGAGAGACTGGGAACAACAAAGGAGTGTGAATTTCCTATATCGAACAAGGCATAAGAAAGTGTACTAAACAAGCTGATCATACCTTGAATGACTTCCGGCCCTGCTAGAGCTGCTGCCTCCATGCTGTGTAACTGTCCATGCCCAGCTCCCTTTCCCCTCGACTGTCAGCTACCTCCCCGACCGCGCCCTGGTCAAGGTCCCTGAGGAGTGCCCTGAGGTTGGCCTCCTCCTGCGACGTCTGCCCTTAGAGGAGCGGGAACTCGTTGTCCCTGCTGCTGCTGTTTAAAGGTCCTGGCTAGAAACTGTTGTAGCTGGGGTGGGTGCTACATTGGCCAACCCCCATTGTACTGTACTCATTCTAGGAACTGATTCCAATGGTGGTCATGGCTGCCACAGATGAAGCATCTCGATCCTGGGCCTGAAAGGAATGGGAAAGGACATGGAGATCGGAATTGGAACTACTAGGGCATGCTCCCTTCTAGTCGAAACCTATAGGGCCCTAATGCTGGAAGCATTCTACTGACGGCCTTCCTCTTCGACAACCCCAATTGGATTCCCTCTCGCGATTCACCTCCCAGCGTGTGCATCCTCTCCACCACTTAATCTTTATTCTGAACCTCCAAGTATGTCGGTAAGGTGAAGGGAGTAACAACATACTGAAGATAATGTCGAAGAGCCTACTCCAAACATCTCGCCCGAGACTCCCCATCTGGAAAGAGGTCCGAAGAAAAGAGGAGGAGATCCATGAACTAGATCCCCAACTCTCTAATTGACATGATCCCCTGCTGGAGGGAGAGTAGCTCCTGCCTCTTCTCATCCTTCATCGTGGAAGAGAGGAATTCCGCCCGGAACTACCTCTCGAAGTCATCCCACATAACCTCATCCTCCCTCTTCTCCCCGAGGTAGAGCATCCACCACTGACGCGCTACTTCCCGTATCTGGCTTATAGCCAGAGGAACCCAGTACTCCATCTGAGCCCGGATCAAGCTGAAAGCTATCACCAGCTCCTCTAGCCAGCTTTCTGTCTCTATGTCTGATGTGCTTCCCTCATACTTCCCAAGGGTCTGTCACTAAAAGGCACAAAGTTTGTTCTTCCACTGATCGTCCTCCTCTTCTCTTTTAGTCTTCTGCCGATCAGCCAAGTCAACCTCCTGGGCCTCGATCGTCCGCACTACTCGTGGTCATATCCCAGGTACCGTAGCTGCAAGGTAAACAAGGAATGCCTAAGCCTGAGTAGTGTAGAATATTGTTCTTAAACTTTCCTAGACTTCTTATTTATTATAAATCCCCAAAATACCCATGAAACACGTGAACAAAAGTCAATATGATTAAAGTACCTTTCCTAGGGTCTCTAACCTACAATCAGTGTTGCCTCACTTGGAAGTTCGGTAGGCATAAAGTCCTTACATCAAATCACGGGGGGCCCTAAAATCCAGTGTCCTAGCCGGTCTTCCCTGGCCTATTTCACGCACCATGATTGCCCAACATTGTTTCCCTACCATCCCATTCAATCCCCACTATGCCTAAATTCGAACTCCATCCTATCTCTCAACCTCCTCCCCTGATACCATTCTGTCACGACCCGCCTTCACCACGATGAGATAAGAGACAACAGGTTTCCAGACCCTTCCTTCTTCAAGTTGAAGGAGAGATAATGACCCCCGAGACCCTCCTTCAATAGGTCCCGGTGTGGTGACTAGAACCAACGGTATAGAATCACACACAAGATGGAAGGCATTACCCTTTTTATTTAATAGGATCAGGAGATAAGATAGTAAATCCCAATGACACCAAAAGTGGAAGTACAAGTAAAGCCAAAACAAACCATTTTCAAATGAATGTTCCAAAATTAAATGATACAAAATTAAAAGAAAACCCCAAAAAGATGTAGCAAATGAAAGAAAAACAGCAACAATAATTGTCCCAACTCCTAAAATATTACAACCCAACACAATCCCGGAAGTCGTCCTGGGAACCATAAAATTGTTTTATATACGTAGGGTGAGCATACAAGTATACTCAGTAGGGAAAAACAAAATCTCTCGTACACAAGTGGGGAGGCATTCTAATGCCTCGTGGGAAAAGTGATAACCAAAACACCTAGAAAAGAAAACTTCCCACCCAAGCCTCACCAAGGCATGCTCCCCAAATAATGCAAGTTAAGACTTATAATAGTAATAACACATCGATGTTTAGGTACATCGTGCCACTTCCCCCCAGGTTATTAAAGACATCATACGCATCGAACCTCTCCTGCCATTCTCCCCACAGTCCCACTACCATACCCCACCCGCACACACCTGGGCTACAACCACACATCCCTCCCGCAAACACCAGGGCCACAACAACCATGCGTATCCACGCCCGTAAACACCTGGTCCATAACAACTACTGCCATGCCTGAAGACACCTGGGCCTCATCGAGAAGACACTTGGGAAACAACCTGCTCACACACACCTGAAAAAACACCACAACTACCCTGCCTGAAGAATCTTGGGCTATAATGGACCTCAAGCCATCACAGCTTGCCCGATGTGTCTTGTGCTATTCGTGAAAGGGAGCAGAAAAGGATCTAATAACCATCAACTCATAAGAGTGTTTGGAAAAAGTCCCTCCCCCATGAAATGGGGGTGTTCGATACTAGGTTCTCAACATGGGTGGGGCGCGAATAAGAAACATAAGAACTAAAATTATATAATATATATAACAAGCACTCATCCCAACCTAGGAGTTCCAAAACCAACTTAAGCACAAACGCCCTCGTTACTATTCATTCACAAGAAACACAGAACCCGTGACCATGTCACCGCTCATCCCGGAAAGAAATTCCCCATTGATCCCATTCTTGTTTTCATGTTCAAGTGATCCCATTTAAGTAAATTCTACACGACTGGGCAACTATCGTGCATAACCACAAGCCAGAGTAATAGAAACACCCAAACAACAATTTAGGCTTTGACACCCAGTTCTCTTGTAAAGTTACAACAACAAAGGGATCTGTGAGATCCCCCGAAGTACTGGAGCCAAACCAAGCCTCGAGATATAGCCCCACACATCTTCAGATTCACAACCAACAACCATGCCATAACAGAGGATCCCTAACCCATCACCCCATAAGCATCAAACAGAACAACACACCTACTACCAAAATAGAGTAGGGAAACTTCCAGGTTCATGCACATCATTCATTAGGTTCCTCTCTCTATTGGTTAACCGGTGTGACCACACAAGGATTTATGTTCACTATGAATCCATTTAATCAACCGAGTTTAGGGGATTAACCAATTTCCATCTTACAGTCATTTAATCATCACAAAAGGCAAGGGTTCATTAGTTACAAACGAAAGACCATCAACGACCATGATTTTTAGTGAGCATAAGCCCAAACAGTTCACAAAATATTGAAATTACAAAAGAGTACAGTAGAATTGTCCAGTTCACCCCATCATTCATTAACAGTCTGTTTATTATCTTTTTTATGTTTTGGTTTCTTCCATTCCCACAGAAATAGTGGCATACCCACCCCGCATGATACACAGTAAGGAGAGATGAAGGAAAATCCCTACTTGGTTGATCAAGGATAGAAGTTCTTCTCCACGCGCCACGAACTGGGGATGCGTGACTTGAAGGGGGGAACATCGGGGACTCCATGGGTGAGAAGAAAGGCTCCAGCATAGGCGAACTACTTTCCTCGGGAAGGGGAACTCCAAACGCACAAATAAGAAAAAGAGACTATCCAAGAGGAAGAATAAATAATTTGTAGCATGATATAAACATGAGATCCAGTTGTTACGGGATATGTAATTTTGAATGGATATAAAGTTGGATCGTGGTTTCACCATGTGGTTGGGTGGTTACGCATGATGGGATTAATTGTCATTTAATAGTTCTCCTCGGAGAGGTGGTCAAAATGGCTATGTGTTAAACAGTTTTCTTTAACTATAAAGAAATGTGGGTGTATATGGTTGGTATGGGGGAGGGCGTGACACTGAGGAAAAACCACACGTTTTGGTAAGTTTAGGGTAGCACGACTCTTGGGAGATTTTTAGATATTATTTATGGGATTTAAATAGATTTTAATGGGGGCATTAAATCGTCTTTACATTATATGATATGTTGTTGGAGCGGAAAAGTCATGAACTGGGAAAGAACGAAGACCGTTCAGTGAGGACACGATGCCACCCTCACGGTGCCACCATCATGGTGCCACCATCACGGTTCCACAATCATGGTGTCACCCATACAGTTCCATCGTCACAGTGGAGCTACGTTTTGGCAATGTAATGGACCAGGTGGGGTCCGGGCCATTACACCATAGGGTGCACATTTTCTTTTTGTTAAAAAGAAAGATGGATCAATTTGACTCTACATTTATTATGAAGTTCATAACAAGATCAAAATTATGAATAAGATTCATTTTCCCTATATTAATGACTTATTTGATCAAATATGCAGAGATAAACTATTTTCCAAGATTTACATTCATTCTGGATATCATCAGTTGAGGGTCATGATGGAAAATATTCCCAATGCAACACTCCATACAAAGTACCAACACTATGATTATATAGTGATGCATTTTTTTCTTACTAATTCCCCTATGATATTAATGGATTTAATGAATAGAGACTTTAGATATTTCCTTGATCAGTTTTTGTTGGTCTTTATAGATGATATTATTTTCTGCTCAAAGATCAAGTAGCGTCATGAATATAACATTAGAATTGTTCTAAATACACAATTTAAGGAGAAAATATATGAAAATTTTACAAAGTGGGAATTTTGGATGAAAAATGTTTCATTTTTGAGTCATATAATCCCAAAAGAGAGTATATCCGCAGATCCACCAAAGATGGAGGCCATTGAATGTTAGCATAGACCATCCATGGAGATTAAGGTCAATCATTTTCTTGGTTTAGATGGGTATTATTAATGTTTTACTGATAATTTATTAGTACTATATAATATTCAATCCAATTTAACTTGGAAGGGATCCATGATCTTCTGTATAGATGAATGTGAGGAAAATTTCAGGGAACTAAAGAGAACATTAGTCAGCACCCAAGTTCTTACATTACACTTTTGTGGAGAATGGTTAATAATATATAGTTATGAATCAATGAAGGGATTGGGACGTGTTCTTATACATAATGAAATTATTATTTCTAATTCGTCATGAAAATTAAAAATTCATGAGAAAATTTACCTAACTCATGATTTAGATTTTTTTGTTGTAATTTCTTTCATTAAATATTCAATGGAATTATCTTTATAGAGAAAATATTGATATATATATATATATACTGATAAAAAAATTTAATGTATATATTCACATAGATGGAGTTGAACATGCGTCAGATAATATTGTTAGAGATGATTAAACATTATGACTGCTCAATACATTACCACCCTAGGAAATGGTTGATGCTTTTAATCGAAAGGATCGTGCTAGCTTATCCATGATGAGGATAAAAAAAGGTCCAATATTTTTGGATTTAAAAAGGATAGATCTTTAAATCTTGAAGGAAGGGAAAAATTATATCGTTATCAATTGAATGCATCACAATCAATCCAATTAAAGATTAATAAAGTGTAGAAGGATGATTTAGATCTGTAAAAGAATGTTAGAAATATTCATAAGTTTATCCTTGATCATGATGGGATGATAATGTTTATGTACCTTGTATGTTTTCTTTTTATACTAGACAATAAGAAAGAGTGTTTATAGAAATATAATAGTTCTCCATTTTCTATTCATCCATGAAGTATAAAGAATTAGATATATTTTAAAGAATAATTCTGATGGTATGGAAGGAAGATATTTATCACATATTTTGTATCTCGATGCTTGGAATGTCAAAAATTTAAGGTTGAAATACTAAATTATAAGAGAATTTTACATCTATTTCTCATATTAGAATGGAAATGAGAAAATATCACCATATATTTTTTTCATTGGGATCCCAAAAATGTATAAATGGAATAATGATATATGGGGTGTAGTTGTTCTCCTTTTTAAGTCATCACACTTCATCACTATGAAAGAATACTTATCTCTATATCAAAAATCCATCATATAAACCATGTATGTGCTAAGGTTTCAGGGAGTACTATATTCTATTGTATTTTATTGGGATATATGTTTTAGATAAAACTTTTTGAAAAGTCTTCACTAAGATTTGGATATGATGTTGAGTTTCCAAACTGTGTATCATCCTCTGATATATGGTAAGTCTTAAAGAACAATTAAAATTGGAAATAATATTTTTAGATCTTATTATTTTTATTTCAATGGTGGTTGGGATAAACACATTCCTCTAGTTGAGTTTTCTTATAATAATATCTTTCACTCGTGAATATATATGTATCCTTATAAATCCCACTATGAAAAGTAATGTAGATATCGAACTTTTTGTAATAAAGATAGATAAAAGAAGCTATTTGGACATGAGATGGACCAATAAATGGAAGAGAAGGTGTAAAAACCTGAACCTAGTTACCCAAAGTCGGTGCATTATTACATAACAATGGAATGATCACAAGATATCATGTCAGGAAAGACAAATTAGTTTAGTAGCCTTGGAAGTACTAGATATATACATATGTTTTACATTAAATCATTAAATGGAAAAAATAATAACATTATGTCTTAATTGAACACAATCATATCCCTTGGCTTATTCCTTCAGGTCAATCATAATATACTTCTTCACATCCTTAGAAAAATAAAACATAAGAAAGGGGTTATCTCAGATGCTCAGTATAGATAACAATATATTAGAAACTATAATAAGAAAACATAATCATTTAAGGCAATGAATAAGACTAAAACAAAAGCCTTTTAAACTTAATCATTAGAAAAATATAGAAAAGATAAATCAAATAATACCATTCAATTATTCTCATGGATATTTTACTAGTCGAATAATCACATGTAATATCAATAGGTAATTTCATAATTATGGAATGCATAATGTCGGACATCATAACCAAATAGTCAAGGCCTCGTGCCAAGACTACAAATAATAATTTTTCCAAGGCCTTATTCGAAGACACTAGTTTGTCTCATGAGAGCTACAGATGAATTGAGGATCTATATCAGGCTCCACCTGTCACTTACTAAGTCTAATTCATTCCGCATATAAAAAGGTTGAATCATAATCTAAATATTCTTATGAAAACCAGCATACAAAATTTCAATATTTTAACCACAACCCATGACTAGTATAAAAATAGAACATCCATAGTTAAACATAACTCATTCAAAACAATATGTAATGTTTTATTATATTAAATAAACATCAATCAAGAATAATGAATTATATTGACATAGATGAAAATAATTAGTAAAACTATTTGAGTGAAATATATCCTTTTTCTTGAAATCATTTAAAAGTCTCACTATTTATCAAGAATCTGTTAAAAATAAATTTTTGAATCAAAGTGTCCCATAACACATTGACACTTTTTAAAGAAACATTAATTATTAAAACATTCATGTCCATATAAATAAATCTTAACACCATTTTTAAAACATGGACATTAATGAAAAAGATTTAGAATAATGCATCTTTAAAACATTTAAAATGATATTTTAGTTAGAGTTCCTAACCAAATTAGAGATGCTTGAATAGAAATAATTGAGGTAATAAAAACATTATAAAATCGTGAGAATAAACAGATTCATGATATACTATGTCAAATTACATTATATACACCATATAAAATTCAATTGATGCATAACAACAATGAAGTCTCAATGGAATGTAAATTAAGATTAAATTCCTTATAAAGACTATATCATTAGGTTATGGATAAATCAATTACATAATTATGTGTGAAATATATAAATAAACTCAATATGATTAGATATTAATTTTAGATCAGTCATAATACATTCACACATATTCTTGTAAAAACAACGCTAATGACTTGGATGCTTAACTCAATAAATATAAATTGAGTTTAGATTACTCTTATCAAGTTCATATTGATGACTTGAGAATTTATCAATGTAGTGATTATGTGTATAAAAAGTATATCCACACAAAGGGGAGTGGAAATAACTAAAAATAATTTTATTTCACACATAATCTTGGAGTAAAATAATCAATGAAGGTTGCGTAAAACCCAATGAGTGGGAAAAAAATTAGAAATTTCCTTACTGATTTGGTAACATTATAATAATACACCCCTTGAAAGAAGGGTCATAAAATGAAGTTATAAATACCCATAAATTAAATTATGTTACACAAGGAATACAATCAGGGGTAGTACAAACACCACACAAAAAAGAAATAGTGGCAAATATAGCATGAATATCATGGGAATAAAAAGTGAGATGAAAATAGCATACCTTGTAATTTTCCTTAGAATAGCTTTGGTTAACCTCCTGTATAATGGTAAAATAATTGTTAATAAATTATGAACGAACCACATACATAAATTTGATATCAAATATGATCTTCTAATATTGCTTTGTTAATGATATTTCTATAATATCATTGTTTTGGGTGTTAACTGATTTGTTTTAATTTATATGTTTTGTTATGTAATTCAGGTTTTTTATGGATATGAAATGTTTCATTCATATCCAGAATGATATTAATTTCATAATTTTTTTAATCATAAAATGAAAATTATTCTTGAATGGTTATGATGGGGAACAAAATCTCATCGCGTCATGGAGATTGTAAGTCGTACGTTCGCACGAGCAACAATATCATTCTATTAGTGTAGAACTTGTTTGTAATTGGATGGTATATTATATATAAAGAGTTATTAACATGTTATATTTATTATTTACATCATTTATACTCATTATTATACCCATTGAAATAATTAAGTGTTGAATAAAAAACTACAGCACGACGTGGAGAAGGTAAGTTGTACGTACGCACGTATGGTGAATTTGTCATTCATATGATGGATAGAATAATGAATATAGTTGTACCATATTTATAATAAAATACCAATTTGTAGAAGGTACTGGATTTATTATTTTTTTACAAAAACAACAATGAAAGAGGATGTGGAAGAAGGAAAGAACTTTTAAAGAAGTGATGAAATTATTACCTCTTTTTTGGGTGATTCCTTTTGATTTGATCAAAATGGATCCATAGGTTGTATTTCAGATCAATGTAAGTCCTATAGGATCATGTGAGGGTAGTTGGGAGGATATTTGAGCAGGGTTTGGTAGAGACAAATGGATTTGGAGGTGTTATTTGGAGAGAATGGTAAGTACCCTTTTATAAGATAGGTGAGCCTCACTTTAGGAAAAGATTGAAATATTATTTTATTATAAATTAATTTTCAGTTTATAATGGCTCCAAATGGATTAATTTAGAGTTTAAGGTGGGTATGGGTCTAAAAACTCCCAAAAAAATAAGTTTTATTTAAGTTAGGTCACCATACAATCCATATCTTTTATATTTAATTCTTAGTTAAATAGATTAACTTTTACCATGTCTTCTTGTATTTTTATATTACATGGATAATAAACATACTATAAAATTCCAAGAGAACATAAAGTGGTTTATTAATGACATATCTATAATTATATAATATTTTTGGTAGAAAATTATATTTTTAGGAATATTATATCCTATAATGATATAGTATTTTTTTATACTCATTTATGTCAATTTTGACACAATTGTGTATTTGGTTTTTGTGAAATTCAACAAAACTTGATTACATCGAAAAAATATATTACTTTAACCCTAAAATGTACTATTAACCTAGAAAATTCTTTTAATGCATAAAAAGTATCAATTTACATATTTTTTGATATTTATAATATCAATTATTTCAATCATTCATTAATAATGTATTTACTCCATCATCATTGTGTCATAAATAAATTTAATTATTTAATGTCAAAAAATTATAAATAAGATACCAAGATGTAGGAAATCATTTTATGTTTCTAATTAATGTTTATAGAAGAATTTATCTTATTCATAACCCTATATTAAAAATGGTTTAGTTATTAAACATTGAATTTAACACTTTTAACTCTTCTTTAAATAAAATAATAATAAATGTCCTAATCAAAACCAATTGGATTAAAAGGATCATATTTTATTCCTAAGATTTATTTTGGTTGATATAAACTTATACAATAGAATTTGGACATGTTTTAGGGTAATTATAACATCATTTTTACCTTCAATTTCCCTATTTACTTTTAACCATTGTAAATAAAATTCAAATGTCACTATTCACCAACAAAATATTTTCATTTTATTGAACAAAATTTTACTTTATAATGTCAACCGTGACTCTTGGATTTTTTAAATTCAATTCACATAAGTAGTAAAATTATGTTTTATGAAAATTTGCAAATGTGCCTAGGAGGTGGGTAAAAGATGGTAAAAAGTTCAATAAAATTTTATATATGAAATATTATTATAAAATGAAATAAATGAATTACCATAGATAAATATAGGTATTATTTCTCTATTTTTACTTTAAAATAATTTTAAATTAAAAATAATTATTAAAATAAAAAAGGTTTTAAACAATTACACAATGTTTTTCACTATTCACTAAAAATTGGAAATTTTAATAGAAATTCCAAAAAATAACCCATAGCTAATTTTGATTTTCAAAATTCAAAAATGATGTCTATTTTACTAAATTAAAAACTTAGAATTTTTATTAATTAAATTAATAAAAATATTCCCTTTTCCAAAACCACAAACTGGGTTTTTGAGAAGTAAAAACTATCAAAAGATTGATACGTGTTTATGTAAACTATAAATGTAAAATTACATCCAATGAAAAAATTGGATTAAATGATAAAAATATATTCAAATTATACTTCAAAACCATTAAAATTTATTATTTAACACTATTAATTATTTGGATTAAAAAAATTATGTTCAATTCGAATTTAGTATTTTTCACTATTCATCAAAATATAAAAGTTCTCAGAAAAGCACAAAATATTTATCAAAACTAATTTTTTATATCCTTATTCTAATGAGGAATTTTATTTTGTCAAATTTAATATATAAAAGTTTCAAATATTGGATTTAAAAAGGGTTCTCCATTAAATGGATTTAAAATTGCATATTTTAAAAAATACTTCTTTTATCTGAAAAATTGAATTTGATCTGAAATTATGTCTAAGAAACACATAATGGGGATTTTAAAATTATATGGAGTATTTATAATTCAAAATACAGTTAATAATATTCATAACTATTTTTTGGAATAGTTAGTTTGGTAAGTCGTGGTGCCCTCAAACTCTGTGTTGCGTGTAGCCCAAGCTATTGAATTACTTTAAAGAAAATAACTTACTATGAAATATTGAGGTGTTACATTATTCCCCCTATAGGAAAATGCATCCTTGAAATTTTAAAATTTGGATTGAGAACATCATTGAAAGTCCCCTATCGGAAAAAGAATCAATAAAACTATCACTTTAAAAGAAAGAATAAGAATTACAATGGTCAAATAGGATAACCAATACTCAGATTCTATGTAGAAATACATGGATATGATAGATAAACTATGTGTCAAGTTATGATGGAGAGTGATAGAAAACATGATCATGAGAATGTTGACAATAAGAAAACCAAAAACGTATGATGGGTTAAATGATCATTAGTTTCACAGTAGGAAAAGTAAAAAGACATGTTTTTTTTATTTTAAGTTCCATTTCATAAAGTTGAGGAATTTATTTATGAAATTGACTAAGAACATAAAGTTATATAACTACATTTCAATTAGAGTTTCATCCTTTAATAAATTTATACCACTAACTCTTATTTTCTCCAAACGATGAGAAATCAAGATGACATGGTCACACCTAAAGCACTAGAATCAGCTTCAAGATAATCACATAATCCACAAATAATGAACAATATATTTCCCTTTTCTTTAGAGATTAACCAAAACCAAATGGTTAGTACAAGATCAGATGATCCCCAAAAGGTAAAATCCCTTATAGAAGGAAATACTAATATTAATTTCCAAAATTAAACAAACAATACCCAATGATTAATAAATACCATTCAATAAAAAATTTCCTTGAAATCATTTAATATAATCAAAACTATGATTGAAACACAAAACGTAGAATAATTTAACCGCATAGTCTTTTATAGTAAATCTTATCATTTATCTCCAAATAACATCAACTACTCTTAATGTCTCATATAGAAGTGAAATAACTAAATCACATATTATATATGATACGTTAATCATATCCATTAATAACCTAAATCACTATAAAAACATTGATTCTTCCAAAATGAAAAAAACCAACCATTACTACTCAAATGAAATCCCACAGTATTGTATATTCCTTATGCATATAGTATTCCTAATAGAGCTAACATCTTCCAAAATAAACTTTATCACTTAATCACCGAATCATTTTCCTCTACTAAGGATATCCATTTGATTAAACATAAGATCCCAAATTAATTTACTATTGATCAATAAAATCATTTAACTAAAAATAATTTGTCACACTAACTAGGGACTTCACGTAGTCCAGTACTATGTGATAAATCCAAGCCACACTTTGTTTGTGGGTTCAATTCCTATAGCTTTGTCTCACATGACAGGTTGTCACATGGTCTACGTGTTGTTCTTTTCCAAAAACTATATTTTATAACATTTCCAAAATGATATAAATTTTCAAAATAACTGTAACATAATTTAACCAAAAATGTTATCTCATAACTAACATTTTCATCCCAAAAATTAATAACATGTAATTGCCTCAAATTAAAGGATCATATAAAGTCAAATGGTTCTTTATAACTATATCCACGAAAGAAAAGATAATTCTTCATTAAATATAATTTTCACATAACAAATTGTAGGGGTACACATACAAGAGAAAAGTATTACAAACTATTACCATCAACAAAGTTCATTAATACTTTTAAACACGTATCCATCCATTTATTTTCACATAGGCTCTTCCTTGACCTATTGGTTATCCTATAGAATCAAGCATTGAATCGAGTAATTCCAAGGTCCCCTATATTTACGAAAAATGACTATAAATTTATTCTTATGATCATTATTATTTTCTTCCATAGTACTCTTCATTTTCCCTCAAAAATTCTTTACTTTATATCCTTTTTTCCAACACATAAAGCATTTATTTGTTCCATTGAGACACTTTCTTGCATGTCTCCTTCTATATTTCTGGCATGATAGAAATTGAGCTTTCTTTTCTCCATGATATCCACTGCTGGAGCTCTTATCATTCTATAATTTTCTTTTCTTTTTTTTTGTTTGGGAGTTTGTTAATGTACATATTTTTTATCATATTTTTAGAAACCAGCTTCAGCATGAACACAATATCTTTTACGCCTATCAACATAACATTTGGTTTCTCATTTCCACCATCATTACCACCTTGTACATCATGTTCAATGTTACTATGATTTCCTTGGATACTGACCATTGACTAAAACCAGTAATAATGGTGTGACTAAAAATAGTCATAAAATCATTTAGAGAATATCACGACACCTAATTTTTAACATAAACCACCTTAGTATTAACCAAGGTTATTTATTCTCATCATATATTAAAATCATTCAAATTGGTTTGTAATGAGAATGTGAATTATCCTATAAATATCCCCCGAGATTGTAAAAACCATGAGTTTAGCAAGGACCATTGTCGTGGACCTGTTCCTGTTTGAGTCTAGCTCAAAGTAGTGTTTTCGGGTCTTACCCCTCCGTACATTTGTTCCAGCTCTTCCACTACCTGCTTGTATTGAGATAGGGATGTGTTGATTGGAAAAATCACATAATATTAACATTACCAAAAATTAAGGATGTTCTTCTATACTAGTCCTCAAATTCCATCGTATGGTAGTGTTTTCTAATAAGATTTTTTCTAAATCTACTTTCTAAGGTTTGTACTAAAATTTCTCTGATACTAACTATGACACTCCGACCCTAGTTACCCACAGTCAGTGAATTATTAAATAACATTGGCATGATCATAATAGATCAAGTCTAAAAAGACCTATTAGTTTAGTATCCTTGGAAGTACTAGATACATACATATGTTTTACATTAAATTATGAAATGGAAAACCTATGTCATTGTGTCTCATTTTAACATACTCATATCCCTTAGCCTATTCCTACTTGTAAATCATAAAATTATTCTTCACATCCTGGGAAAAATAAAACATAATAAACAGGTGAGATCAGATGCTCAGTATGGATAAAAATATAGCAGAAACTATCATAAGAAAACATAAACATTTAAGGCAATATATAAGACTAAAACAAAAGCATTTTAAACATAAAATTAAGCATGACATGGAAAAGTTAAATCAAATAATTCCATTTACATATTCACATGGATACTTTACTCATTTAATAATCACATGTAATATCAATAGCGAATTTCATAATCATGGAATGCATAATATCAGACATCATAACCACATAGTCCCGAACTCATTCCAAAACAAAAAATAATAATTTGGTCAATGCCTTGTTACAAGACACTAGTTTTTTTCAGGATACCTACTGATACGTCACAAAGCTATAGCGAGATCCTCCCATCCCATACTAAGTCCAATGCATTCCTCATCTGAAAAGGTTGAAACATAATATAAGAATTCATATTAAAACTAGCATAAAAAAGTCAACATTTTAACCACAAACCATGAATGGTATAAAAATTGCACATCTATAGTAAAATATAAATCATTCAATACAATATGGAAGATTTTAATATATTAAATCAACATCAATCAAGAATAATTAAGGATATTGACATAGATGAAAATAATTAGTAAAATTATTTGAGAGAAATATCCCCTTTTTCTTGAAAAAATTCAACATTCCCACTATTTATCAAGAAGTTGTTAAAAATATATTTTTGAATCAAAGCGTCCCATACCACTTTGAAACTTTTAAAATTAGTTTTATTTTTAACAAAATTCAGGTCTAAATAAATAAATCATTAAAACCATTTTTAAAACATGGACATTAATGAGAAATATTTAGAATAATTAATCATTAAAACATTTAAAATGATATTTTAGTTAGAGTTCCTAACCATATGAGTGATCCATGAATAAAAATAATTGACTTACTAAAAACATTATAATATCATTATAATAAATGGATTCATGATATAGTATGTCAAATTATAGTATGTACACCATATAAAAATGAATTGGTGCATAACAACAAAGAAGTCACAGTGGAATGTAAATTGAGATGGAATCCCTTATAAATACCATATCATTAGGTTAAGGATAAATAAATGACACAATTATGTGTGAAAAATATAAATAAAGTCAATATTATTGGATATTTAGTGTAAATTAATCAGAGTACATTCATGCATATTCTTGTAAAAACAACACTAATGAATTTGATGTTTAACTCAATGAATGAAAATTGAGTTAAGATTACTCTTATCAAGTTCATATCAATGTCATGAGAATTTATAAATGTAGTGATAATGTGTATCAAGAGTATATCCAAAAAAATGTTAGTGTAAATAACTACCAAAATAAAAAAATAGTGATTTCACCAATAATTTTGGAGTAAAATTATCAATGAAGATTGCGTAAAACCCAATGAATGGAAATCAAAATTAGAAATTACCTTATCAATTTGGTAACTTACAAAACATACACCCCATGAATGATGGATAATAAAATGAAGTTTCAAATACCCATAAATTAATTTATATTACACAAATAATACATTCATAGTTAGTACATACACCACACAAAAAGAAATAGTGGAAAATATAGCATGAATCTCATGGGAATAAAAAGTGAGTTGAAAACACCTTACCTTGTAATTTTCCTTAGTAGATGGAAGTTTAACCTCATGTATAATGGTAAAATCATTGTTATTTAATAATAAAATAACCACATACATAAATATTATATCATATACGATCTTCTAATATTTCTTTGTTAATGATATTTCAGTAGTATCATTGTTTTGGGTGTTAACAGATTTGTTTTCCTTTATATGTTTTGTTATATAAGTCATGTTTGTTATAGATATAATGTATTTGATTTATATATAAAATTATATTAATATCTTAAAAATTATTTTAATCATCAAATGAAAATTATTCACGAATGTTTACGATGGGGAACAAAATCTCATCGCGTCGTGTACACAGTAAGCTGTATGTACGCACGAGCGACAATGTCGTTCTATTAGTGGTGAAATCATATATAATTAGATGTAATGTTATATATAAATAATAATTTACATGTTATATTTATTATTTACATTATTTATAATCATTATTATACCCATCCAAAATAATGAAGTGTTGAATAATAAACTACACCACGAAGTGGAGACGGTAATTCGTACGTACACACATATGTTGACTTTGTACTTCATAGGATGGATAGAATAATTAATATGGTTGTAACATATTTATAATAAAATTAATGTTTGTATAATTATCTGGAGTAATTATTTTGGTAAGGAAACAATAATGAAAGAGTAAGTGGAAGAAGAAATGAACTTTGAAAGAGGTGATGGAATTATTACCTCTTCTTCGCGTGCTTCCTTTTGATTTGATCAAAAGGGATCTATAGGTTGGATTTATGATCAAATTAAGTACTCTATGTTGAATTTATGGTAGTTGAGAGGATATTTGAGCAGAGTTTTACCAATCCAAATGGCTTTGGAGGTGTGATTTTGAGATAAGGGGAAGTACCCTTTATAATAGAGGTGAGGGTACATTTATGAAAAGCTTGAAATATATTTTTATTATAAAATCATTTTCTGTTTATAATTGCTCCAAAAGGATTAACTTCTAGGATATGGAGGGAATGGTTCGAAAGCCTCTCAATCAATGTGTTTTAGACAACTTAAGGTCACCATATTTACATTATCTTTTAGATTTAATTCTTAATTAAATAGTTTAACATTTACCATGCCTTCTTTTATTTTTATATTTCATTGTTAATAAACATAATATAAAATGCCACGAAAAACTAAAGTGGTTAATTAATGACATATCTATGATTATATAAGTCCTTTGGTGAACCTTATATTTTTAGGAATATTATATCATTTAATAATATAATATTGTATTTAAATACTCATTTATGTCAGTTTTGAAACTATTGGGTATTTTGTTTTTGTGAAGGTAAAAAAAACATTATTACTTTAAAAAATATATATTAAATCAATCATAACAGGTCATATTAACCTATAAAATTAGTTTAATTCATCAAAATTCTCAATTAACATTTATTTTAAAATTTATAATATCAATTATTTTAATCATTCATTAATAAGGTAATTAATTCACCATCATTGTGTGATTAATAAAATTAATTATATAATGTATAAATTTTTTAAATAAAATACCATGATGTCATAAATCTTTTTAGATTTATAATGAATATTTATAGTCAAATTTATCTTATGTATAACCCTATATTATTAATGGTTTAGTTATTAATCATTGAATTTAACATTTTTAACTCTTCTTAAAATAAATTAATAATAAATGCCCTAATCTAATCCAAATGGATTAAAAAGATCATATTTTATTCCTATGGTTTATTTTGGTCAAAATAAACTTATCCAAAAGAATTACGACATGTTTTTGGGTAATTATAATATCATTTTTACATTTAATTACCCTATTTACTTTTAACCGTGGTAAATAAAATTCAAAATTTTCTATTCACTAGAAATAATTTTCATCCTATTGAACCAAATTTTACATACTTATTTCAACAGAGTCTCTTAGATTTTGGAAATTAAATTCATAGAAGTGGTAAAATTATGTTTTATGCAAATTTTTAAATGTGCCTAGGTGGTGGGTAAAAGACGGTAAAAAGTTCAATAAAATTTTATATATCTAATATTATTGTAAAATGACATTAATGAATTAAATTGGAATAATATAGGTTTTATGTATCTATTTTTTCTTTAAAATAAATATAATTTAAAAATAATTATTTAAATAAAAATTCGGCTTTAAACAATAACGTAATGTTCTTCACTATTCATTAGAAGTAGAAAGTTTTTTGAAAAATTTAAAAAATTCCCTAAAAGCTAATTTTGTTTTCCCAAATTCAAAAAATGATAACTATTTTAATAAATTCAATTCATAGATGTTGTATTAATTAATTTAAAAAAAATATTCGCATTGTCAAAACCATAAAGTTGGTTTTTGAGAAGTAAAAACTATCAAAAAGATTTAAATGTGTCTGTGTCCAATTTAATTGTAAAATTTTTCCAATGACCAAAATTGGATTAAATGATAAAAATATAATCTAATTATACTTCAAACCCATTCAATTGAATAATTTAACACTAAAAATTATTTTGATTAAAAAATTTGTTTTCAGTAAAAATTTAATATTTTTTACTATTCCTCAAAATATTCAAGTCATTAGAAAAGCACCAAAAATTTATCCAAACTAAATCTTTATTTACAGCTGATAAATAAGAGTTTTATTTTGTTAAATTTAAAATATAAAAGTGTCAAATATTATATTTAAAAAGGGTTTTCCATTAAAAGGCTATAAAATTGCATTGTTTCAAAAATAATTCTTTTATCAGAAAAAATGAATTTGATCTTATATTATGTCTAAGAAACAAATAATATAGATGTTAAAATTATATAGAGTACATAAAATTCAAAATGTAGTTAATACTATTCATAACTGTTTTTTAATGGCTAGATTGGTAAGTCGTGGTGTGCTCATACTCGGTGTTGCGTGTAGCGTGAGCTATAGAATTACTTTAAGGAAAATAACATATTATGAAATCTTGGGGTGTTATAGAAGGTTATACCCATTAATCTAGAGAATAAGGCAGTTTGTAGTTTGTAGAAAATTTATACTAATAATCATTAACTTGGTCTAGAATTTGATGTTTAAAACAATGTGTTTCTAAGAATTTCTCCATCGAAGATGGTTATGAGATTCGGGAAGAAATTGAAACTGATACCTATGTATATCGATCCCGTTTTAAATTCTTAATTTTATTTGTATGATATACTATCGATAGTAAATTTCACAAAATTCCTCTCAATTCCATTATGTGTTTCAAGTATCTCTCCTAAGGAAGTACATACCTGGGCCTTCACATGTACTAAACTCATAATTCATACCACTATAGAAATATATTTTTTATGAGAAATAAATGAATAATATTTTAGATTATATACGTAATTATATATGATACAAGAGCACTCACCTAGTTAATGTTTTGTGGCAGAACCACCCATTTGAGAAAGCTACGTGGGAACTTGAGGATATGATGAGGTAGAAGTATCCTCATTTTTTATTAGAATGATGAATTTTGATGGTGAAATTCATATTAAGGGGGGTAGAATGTAACATCACAAGTTCTTATTAATTATTTGTTTTCAAATAATTTACATTTATTTGATATATTTGGATACATTTAACTCCAAGTTATGTTTTTACAACATGCAACACTGGGTTAGATAATGTGGTAGATGATACAAATTTCTAAGAAAATAATGATATATTGTAAATATTATTCAAATTTGAGACTTTTAAACTAACCTATAATCTTAGTGAGATCAATATTAATAAATAATTTTTAAATATTATGTATAATGGGTTTATGTAATGAAATAATATTGATAAAAAATACTTAATTTTTAGAAAAGTCATTATATGTTTTGAAAATATGATTTTCTCAACAAATGATTTTAATTCATTTTTTGAAGAGTAATAAAATCAAAATTTTAATAATATTATAAATTTCAATTGATAAAATAAATATTATTTTTTGAATTCATCATGATAAAATTATCTTAGTGTGCATTTTAGGTATTTTTTATAAATATTTTATTTTTTGATGAACAATTAAAAAACTGAATTTTAATTGAAAACAACATTTTCATTTAATTTATTTGTAAAGTTGAATTATATATTAAACATACATTAAAGTTACATTAGTTAAATTATAAATCCATAAATCTAATATATTCTATTTAAATCAATTTTATATGGATCTTTTATTTACAAACTTTGTAAACTTTTGAACATTTTATCTTTAAAAACCCTACATTTCCTCAGGTCTGTGGGATTAATTTTAAATTAAAATTTTCCAATTTTCTCAATTGAATTTTAAAAAATTGATTCCATATTTTTAATGAGATTAATATATATTATCTAATTATTTCAACTAACTTTTTGACCAAAATGAATGGTGAATGAAATAAAAAATAATTACCGCACTTTAGGTAAAATGGATTTACTACCTGTTAAACTGAAAAAAAGAAGGGATAAAATAACCTCTACACTTGTCTAAAATATATTTTATTTCCAAATTTATACTATATAATGTCTAATTTTATAATTTTATACATTTTTTTACCCTTTTTACATATTACAAATGTGCTATCACTCAATTAATTTCAAAAAATCGAAGTTTTACCTCTCCCTAACATATAAAAGGCTACCCCACTCCTTTATTCTGAAAACCTTAAAAACCTTTTTTTTCACAATAAATAACCAAATAACTTCCAAATTTTCCTCTCTTATTCTTGTAATCCTTATTTTTGGTATAAATACATCCTAATAACGCTTTTAATTCAATCCTAAAGAGGATATCTGAAGAAGAGGTAATGCTCTTCAATGAGAATTTTTTATTGTTTATTCCTTAAACCCCATGAATTATTTTTATGTAATTATTATATAATAACCTAAATATCTTCAATATAATTATATTTCCTCATGTTAAGGTAATTTCCTACAACCATATTCACTTCCATCAAATGTGTTATGAAATCATCGTCCATGTGTATGAAAAACTACCACCTCGTGAACCTATGTCATTCGTATTTCCATTACCACATCTAAATGATGTTTTTAATGATGAATTTATTATTTATATATTATAATTATCAAAAAATCCTTCATAGTCTCCATTTTTTCGGAATACGATAAGGTTGCTCATGTGTATGGTGAACTACTGACTCTTGAAGCGATGTGATTCATTCACGCCATGCATGGAATGTATTAAGGACAAGTTTAAGAAATATATGTGACATATATGATATAACCATAATTATAAAATGATAATATATATCATTTAGTTTCCTTTATTTCAATACAATATGAAAATGTAAATAGTATCCATGTGTATATACATCCTATCATCTCCATGAATGGTGTATTCCATTTTCTATAACTAAAATTTATGAATGAATATAAATAAATATATACTAAATATATATGATATTTATATAAATTTTTATAATTTATCATTTTATTATACCATGATCTATGTATGAATACCGAAAACAACAAGTTAAAACGTACAAGAAAAATAAAGGAGTTATTACACGAAACGTAACATTAACATGGAATTATTAATAAATTGGTAATAAAATGTCATAATAAATTCATATATTGCGTGATATATATGAATATTTTTATTTAATAGATTTACGATAAACTTATATTTATTATAAATAATACTTTAATGAGTATGACATAATTCAATACTCAAAGTAATTTATTTTGTTCTCAATTTTCCTTATTTGAAAAATATGATATGTTATGAACATATATTACTCCATGAGCTGTATATAAACCCACTTTTACATTTAATATCATGAATTTATTTATCGTCATGATATTGGTACTTCCATTTTATTTAATTTCTTCACACGTCTTATGATTCAAAATTAATAAATTGGAAATTATTTTAGGTTTCAATTTCATCATTTTCTAGGATTGTTTATGATTATATTTATGATGATAAAATCCCAAGATCTAAATATTTTGAAACTCATTAATTTTCTTATAATTTGGTTATTCAGTATATTTTCATGAAATAATACCATTTTTATACTCTTTGGTACTTCAAATAATTGAGAAAATGGTTTTAGTAAAATCTGACGTTATTTATCTCTTTGATCAGAAATCTATTATCATACAAAAACATGTTTTCTAAAAAAATGTATTCAAAAATGTTTTTAAAATTCAAAAATTTATTTATTGAAAACATTTTTACCCATATTTTACTTTTTTAAAAAATTAAGTGAAATATACTTGTATTTTTTAAAAAATATCCCCTTTTGGATTTTATAGAAAATGTCAAAGGAATCTTCATTTTAACATTTACAACATGAATAAAATTTTACAACATAATGAGAAATAATTTCATCAAATAATAATTTATAATTTTTTAAATTTGTTTTCAGAGAAACCTATTTTAAAAAATGTTTTATGTTTTAAAACAGTTTTTCAATTTTGAAAGGACAATTTACTCAAGAAATGTTTTAATTCTTGTTCAAAATCATTTTCCATACAAGATTACATCCTCTGATTTTACCTATTCCTTATTGGTTATGTGATCCAAAGATAACATTCTTATTCTTTATCTGAATGGTTTATGTTTATGATTTCATTATGATTATGAAATCTATTTCTCTTCCATGGGTTATACCATGAGGAAATTCTTATGAAACCCACTTCTTTTTATGGTTTATTCTATGATTAAATTATTATGATACTTGTATCTTTTCCACATGTTGTGATATTATGAATTTTTTTGATACCCATTTAATTTAATGGGTTATGAAATGATGAGTATTTATGATTTTTTGGCATTGATAAATAATGTTTTCATTACCTAACGGGTTGCACCATTGTATTCTTCTAATGCATTGGGTAAATATTTATATCTCATGGGATAAAGGGGCTGGAACGAGATGTAAAATCAGTTCAGTAATAGAATTTTTCCACTATGATGGTTGAGAGAGTGAGCCCATTCCAATATGATAGCCTTTCAAGTGCTCGTTGACTGATATAGAAATTATTTGTATGATTATTTTTATGCCACAAATCCCTGTTTTTTGATTATGTTATGCTCTCATGGATCATGTTCTATGATTATCATATGATTCATGACTTATAAGCCTCCAATACTTATTCCATGATTCAATATTATGATCTTTGATATGTAGGGTATGGTTTGTTTTATTTTATACTCATGTCCTGATACTTTATACTAATGTTATTCTTATGTATCTCCCTTGTTTACCATTAATGAGCATATAAAATATCCCTTAATTATGTTTCCATTCCCAAGGTTATGAATAAATTTATTATGTATGATTGGTCTACGAAGGGTGATAGTTTTAAAGAACATAATAGGACACAATGTAGCTCACTTAGGGACTATTGTTAATGTTTCCATGTTTCCAAATACACTAAACTATTATGGTATTTGGGTGTGTATTTGTGTAATGTAATGAATATTCATAAAAATGATGTATTATCAATGTTTTATAACATTTTCATTCTATACATATCACTATACAAAAAATTTCTATCAAATGGATCTGCATACTTTACATGAATTCTCATATAATCTCTTTTTAAAATACATTAATTACCTCCACGCACACTAAGATATGTATACATCATATAATCTAAATCATGAATTATTGATTATCCTAAAATAGATAGACCACTAAAGATGAGTGTATCATATTTAATTCATCCTAGTAGTTGATCATATTATATGTCACTCAATTAAAAAATAGTAATAATATCCTCAATAAAATTAAATTTAGGGACCGTATTTTATACTTTCTATGTAGGATTATAAATCCATAGTTTGTTGAATTGAAACTACAAATGATCAAAAACATATCCAAGCACTCCAGATTATATCATCCTTAAATATAGTGTAAGAAAGGTATCAAGATATGATGGTTCACATCTATGATAACTTTTAATAATCTTGGAACTAAAATTAATTTAAATTTTACACAACCTTACATATCGATCACATTATGAATAATATTCCATGTGAATACATTAGAAGGGATATCTATGAAAAAAATGCATACTTGAATCTCATAAGTAAAATATATATCCCTATATAATCCCCTACACATTATAAGTTTTTATTTTTTTCACAAACTATAACATTTCATGAAAAGTATTAATTAGGGATAACATAGATATTTTATTATAGGATTATTTATGATTACACTCTCATTTAACAAATAAAACCCTATCAACTCAATGATAAGGTTGAAATTGATTTTAATATTAAAACCATTATATGTTTTATTTTTCTAATATGCATATAATATAAAATATATTTATAATTAATAAAAATCTAATATATTTTATATAATCCCCAATATATCAATAACCTAAATATTTTACATATTAATCATGTTTTTCATCATTAATGGATTTATTAATATATTGGATACATTATCCTTTATATCCACTCAAAAAATATTTATGATGCCTCCTTCAATAATTTATCCAATCAGAATTTATTTTAAAACAATAGGTTTAATCCTTTTGTGATACTAAGGCACTTTAGTTTATAAGATATATCCATTACATTCATGGTACAATTTTATTCTGATTGATACACCAAGAATTGCCTATTATTCAATTATTACCCTTTTGATCTAATCATATACCTTCACAGCACTTTATTTTACGATATACTCTAACTTTATTGAAGAATCATCCATAATTGTCTACTAGGAACTCTTCCAATTTATGGGATCAACATTTTAGAAAAACCAAAATATAAGCTAAGATCACGAATCATTATTGTGAATTTCAATGATGGTCTTGGTGTAACCCCTTGAAATGATCTATTAATTGCCTCTAATGTTCAATAACACATTTTTATTCTGTCTCAAGTACTTATGAATATTCATAATATAAATCTAGTTAATTTTACTTATTTTTATTGGTATTTAATAGTTGTACTGAAATAATAATAAATATCCTATGGAGTGCACAATTTTTCAAAAAAAAATTGATCATATTACTGATGTATAATGAATCTCATTATTTTGTATCATTTCTATTTTAAAAGAATAATATTTTTTCTTACAAATAATCACTCCATATAAGACTGTTATAAAACAATTTATAGAGTTCTATATGTTAAAACTATTCATCACATTAGAAAAATACTTGTTGAGATTCATACCAATAAACCAATTATATTTCTCTCTATAGACAATCATACCATGTTTATAGGAAACTTAACATATTTTAATATTAAATTTATTCATTCTATGAGAAAAATTATTTAACCTAGTCCAACATTTTGGATCATTTTTATTTTATCTTTCCATAGTTATCTAATGAAGATTTTACTTGGTTCTTGTCTCAAGTGTCCCATGTATATGATAGTAAAAACATCCTATATTTTTTAATTGGACATTCAATTACAGAGAGATTGATACTCAAATAGGTTATTCTTATGGATTTAGTTTCATGGGATCCCATTTCCGGAAAAAACTATGATTCTAATGGGTACTAGTATTATTGAAAACTTCCTTATGGTTGGTGACAAAACATCATCCAAAAAAACTCAAAATTGTTTTTATTGAATCATTATAGAAATGGAAATCTAAAAACCATTATCATCATATATTTACTTGAGGGTTGATATATATGACCTTTTTAACATATTATCTTATATGACTCAAAACAATTGTATTTTCTTAACTTCAAGTCTAAAAAGAGGCCCATTATAAGAGGTGTATATTAATTTATATTTTTCAATTAGTTTATATTCCAATGGATATTGAAACAACAATATTCATTTTTAGTGGATTTTATACATTAATGTAGTGAACATCATTCTGCTAGTTCAATTTCTTCTTATTAGTGTGCCGTTATTTTCTCCCCTCTCAAATATTATTCTTGATAGTGATCAAAAGTATGGGTTCACTAAGGAAAAATTATTCTCATATTATTGGTATATTCTTGGTTGATAATTATCGATCTCATCCTTTCTCAGAATGTTTCATTTATATTTTTATCCTCATAAGGAATCTATTATTGTTTTTAAAGATGTTCTTAATTAAGATTTTTCCCAAAGTGGTATCAAAAGACTAAGTGTTTCCCCTATGATATCAACCACCTGTATAGATTCTTCTGATTATATTATGGTCCCTAGGGTGGTTGTTAGTAGTGTTGAATATGTTTATTCACAAGTGGATACAGCTAACTATTTTTTGTATCTTTACTTCAGTTGAAGGTGGGGATTGGTTAAGTTTTTCTCAATTTGAATGGGTGTCTAAAAATAATAATTTTTAAAGGAAATGATTTCAACTCTTAAAAAAGTATATGATCCTTTATTGAATAAAAAATTACATAGTCACTATTCTACTTGTAATCTCAGTCTTCATAAATTAGGACATAAAACAAAATTTCTCATAAAGCCATGATTTTTCCTTTATCATTATGGAATCCAATATTTTCTAATATATCTGATAATATGAATATTTATAATGATATAATAATTTAAAAATATTGGTAAAATAAAAAAAAAATTATTATTTCCTCTATATATCTTTTTGATCTTTTTGAAACGGAGAAGAAGGAAGAATATATTCTAGAAATTGTATCTAAAATTCAATTTTAAAATTATATAGATAAATCTCCTTAAAAAAAATATATTTTTTAATATTATAAAATTAAAATATAGGTATTGTTCTATTTTAATTTCTCATTAACATATCATTATCAATATATTTATATTTATATGTTTCACATTTTTATAATCATTTATTCTATGTGTATTGTCTCTACAAGGGAATATCTCTAAAATTCCATTTCTTCTTCAAACCTGGGTTTCATCTTATGTTTTTAGTGGGATTTTTACATGATAGTTTAAGATTTTATTAAAAATAGAGGATAAAGTTTCTCAGTAAAATCAATGTATGACTTCAATTTAAATATAGAGTACAACCAGCTCTTAAATTTGAAATTTTCATGGAATAGATTAACAAGGTTGAAAAACAAAATAACCAAGGTCAAATTAGATCAATTCCTATCAAATATTTAGCGATTAATTTCTTTACAAAAGAATTTAGAGAAACTCCATATGATAAAACATCCTTACCATTCTCTCATTTATTTAATACTCATGGACTCCATTCAACTGATTAGACATTTATATTTCATTAAATAATATATTTATATGATATATTTTATTTAAAAATGTTTTATATATAGAATGAGTTGAAAATGGTTTAATTTTCTCTGTATGAAACATAAAAATGTTAATTTCACATTACATGTATTGTCCATTTAAAGAATAATCCTATTTCTAGTCTAGAATATCTGGAAAAGGAAATTTAAGAGCATTGTATTATGATGTATTTTCATTGAGAAAATAAAAAAAACATATTTTCAAACCAGCAAAATATATTTCTGTATATATCTTTATTAAGGGAGAATCATTTACATGTAATCATAAGGTTCTTAGGAATTCATTTGGTAACAAAAAACATGGAATTTGTTCATACATGTATTAATGAAAGTTTTTTAATATTTATTCAAATTAATAAATTTTTACTTCTTTATCTATATATATTAATATGGAGGAGCCATTAGCACTGAATTAATTTTATGTAATGATTTATAATGAAATGGATATATATATATATATATTTGTGTGTGTGTCTGTGTATGATTCATGATATATTCTATAGATCTAATGTATTCATGTATTTCTTAATTTATATTAATTATATTATATCACAAACTGAGAATCTATCCTCTATGACATTCTTTAGGAAGATTATATTTTTTATATCTATGCAGGGAATTGTTCTAGAAAATTACATATTACTTGAGGCTTTATAGATTTAATATTTTTCACAAAAAATAATATTATGAGGATAAATGTTATAGTATTTATGCCTGATATTTTTTGGAATAACTTTTGATATCAGTTTTCACCAGAACTCTAATTAAAACATTAAAATAGAAACATCCATTTTATAATTTATTATTTCTATCATACAATGAGAAAAAGTATCTTAGAGTGAATCCTGTGATTAAGTTTATTATAGAAAAGGAATTTGAAAAAATGGAATGGATTTTTATTTAAACATACCTGGTATTTTTGGCTTCTAAGGGGGTTATTATTTTCACATATTTATATTGTTTCTTATCTATAGTCTTCTCAATATTTTTTGGGTATTTATTTGGATTATTTAAATGATATAGGGTCTTATAAAAAGGTAATATCTTATAAATGTTTCTATTTATTTTTGTTGATGGAGCATTTTGTGGAAATTAGAATATATTTATTCATGAAGGAAGTGTGGAACACTTTAATGGGAGGTATGGATTTTCAATAATCGTTTAATTATTATTAGTTAATATAATTGGTATTTCATAATATTTAATAATATTTAGTGGTATAATTTAACTATTATCTCCATGATTTTAGTAATTTTTGTTGGTATATTTTTTATTCCATTAAAATTACTCTTTTTCTATCAAAAAATATGTAATTAAAAAGATGAAACCTTACTAATTTATTCATTTATTTAAGGTTGTGGGAATAAAAAAACCAAAATAAATCCAAAATCCATTGAAACCTATAATTTATTAGTGTATATATTTCCCAAGGAATAAAAACACATGCATGGCCTATTTTATTAGATTATATTTCTCATAGGACCAACATCCCATGGAAATTACACGGCTAGAAAAGACCCAAAGATTACCTAATTTTTTGGGAAATCAAACCCATATAGGACCAAATAGTAGGGTATGCCACATATCCCACCATAATTTTATCACCACATCCCTGAGTCGGAGACATGAACCATTCACCTCGCCTGATCACTATACTTTTAACCATATTTTTCAGACCTACCTCTTGATCAATATTTCCACCCATGATCATTGTGAATTCCGACTAATTTGTTGACATCCCCAACTATAACATACCCCCATATTTTTGTGGGGTCATCATCAATTGAAATATTCCACTACTATAAATTATCAACACCATCTCCTCTATTTCTTCTTACTATCAGCCACCCACATTGTTAATCGAGTGGGGTACATCCATTAACCACCTAATACAAATGGTGTGGGTCTTTTATTATCATAAGTTAGCATCAAATTAGTTTTAAAAATACAATATTTCACCTAAATTAATTAGGGGATCTATTTATTTTCATTGGATCTAACCCCAGATAAGATTCAAAATAAATAACACATATTACACTCAAATAAGTTCTTATGTATAGAGTAAACATTATTCATCATTGTTCTAGTATTTTGAACACATGGGACTCACAATGATCCATTGATAAATTAATATTATTTATTTTGATAACATATAAAGTAAGGATATTAATTTTAACACCATCATATTATATATATATATATATATATTCGTTTGAAATAAACTTTAATTATTTTATAGATTCTTCTAAATGCAACCAAGAGTCTAACTAAAATCTAATATAATACTCTATTATAACCTAGACATTGGAATTGAGGTTATGAGTACGATTAACCACATTATGAAAAAAATATTAATGTTAATATATAATTAATCTTCATTAAAGTCAATTTATACATCCAAAATATATATTCTTCAAATATGGTTTTTATTGCATTTTGTGTGAAAACATTTCAAAAAAATTTAAAATTATTATTTTAGGAAATAGATATAATTTATAAAATAATCATTTCAATATTATATTTGAGTCAAATTTTGTTATTTTTCTAAAAATATTTCTTTTTAACTGAATCGTGAAAAAATAAAGAATTTATTAAAACTAACATTTTTTCATTAAGAAGATAAATTTAAAAGAATAAATATGTTTTTAATTTGATCATAAAGTAAAAAAATCTGCCTATAATTATAAATAAATTAATTAAATACATATTATTCATATTTTTACTTTATTTTTTTAGAAGTTTATTTTTTGGGTTTATGATGCATTTTTTATAAAAACCTTTTTTCGTCATGTTTTGCGAGATTATTTTAATTTTGATCTAGCACTTACATATCTTAAATTTGATAAAATTTAATTCCAAATTTTAATAATGATGTAAAAAATATCTAATGGGTCCACATTCATTTTTTTCATTATGGATAGTAACCGGGGTACAAATTTAGTACTATGGTAAAGGTTAAAATTGATTAATGGAATGTTAATTTAAATAGATAAGGGTTAGAATTAATTCAAAATATACCTAAATACTATTAGATAAATATATTTCTAAAATATATCTTACTCCATTATAAAATAGTCTAATCTAGAGCCAAATTTCTTGAGTAAGTCAGAAATATTTGTTAATCTATTAATGAATTCCTTCTCTATCCCCTACCTCACTTGTAAAAGTACACAACCTCTTATCCCTTATTCACAAATAATGATACTTATAGATTAGAGAAATAATACCTAAATATGATTATAAAAATCCTTAACGTGATCTAGAGTTCTTATTTGGACCAAAATACCAACCTTACAAGGCTTAAGGTGCATTTTAGCGGAGATTTCCAAAGAATATGTATATATCTTAAATGGGGTTTTTCATTTTCTTTTTTCTTATAACTTCTAAAAATCTATTCTAAAAATTATAATATAACAAAACCAATTCCTAAAATATAATTTGTTTTCATTATTTTTATTTCTCATACATCATCCATCATCTTCTCTATCAAATTGTAAATTAAATCATTGTTCATGTATATGAGTAGACTACCAATTCTTGAAGTGATGTATTTTATTTTTCATTACAACTATTCATGGTTGGTTATTGTAACCGATTAATGTAAAAATAATCTATTTATAAAATAATTATTCTTCTATATTTATATGATCTTATATACCTTCTTATAGTTTAATATTTTATAAAATGATAACATCGCCAGTGTGTAAAGGTGAACCACCACCTCTACAAAGCAATGTGATTTATTTTTCATCACCGCTTAATATGAATAATTATAAAATTTTATATGATTAATAAATATGATACTTATTTCAGGATTAATATTATATGTATTATGAAATTATGACCATGTGTCAAGTACTGGAACCATCAAATAGAATCATGCATGCAAAATGGACTAGTTTTTAACTGAATTTTAATTTTAATGAAGAAATTATTAATAAAATAAAAATATGAAATTAAAAAGTAATGATATATAGTTAGTTGTTTTTTAATATGGTTCTGCAATATATTTATAAAAAAATTATATGTATTATAAATTATATTTTCATGTATAGGAAGTATGAAAAGACTAGAGAAAAAGGTTTAGTTACAATCTCATTTCATTTTAGGATTGTCAATACAAAATTTACAGGGAGGGAAATTATAAAGATCTAATAATTTAAAACATGTTTTTTATTTTTCTCTGGTTTATTTTATATTTATTACTTATTATTACCATTTTCCACTATATGGTACTTTAAATGATTAAGAAAATGTTTTTAAAAAATGCTGACATTATTTCCATTTTAGTTTATTAAATGTTTCTTTTATGTCTATTCTCTTCAAAATTATTTTATAAAAGTTTTTACCTATACATGAAATGTTTTAAAAAGTTAAATTTTATTACCTTTTTCATTATTTATCATAGTTGTAAAGGAATGTTTTTAAATAATGTTTTCTAACAAATTTATTTTTATATTTTTTCAAAATAGTAAAAGGAAAGTTCTCTTTTAACATATATGGTATGAATGGATTTTTCCACCATCATGGCTATTATTTTATTTGAATATTTGTTTACATGTTTCCATTTTTATTTTAAATGAAAATGATTTTTACAATATTATTGTAACTTTATATAAAAAATTTATCAAGATAAAATGATATTATTCTTATATTTTCAAATAATGGTTTGAAAATTATTTTAAAGATATTTTTCATATATGGCTAAATACATTAAGGATTGTAATGATTCACTAGGGATATGATATTATGATACCAATCACCATCTTTCATTGGATGGATTGTTATTATATTTATTTAAGGATGATTCTATGAAACCTTTTTCTTTCTAGAAACATAATTAAGTTATGATGAAACCTTTTTGAAACTAGTTTCTTTTACATATTTTAAGCTATGATGAAACAATTAAATGATTATGAAACTTCTTTTATTTCTATTTGTTATGATATGATGAATTTATGATTTTTTATGATTTATGGAAAACATATGTATAGTTTTCATTATGTGATGCATGGGTTAGGAATTATATAGCTCTCTAATGGATTGTGTAAAGACACATATCTGATAATACAATAACGATTTTTATGGGTACTGAACCCAATTCAGTAAGGGAATCTGTAAAATAAAATATTATGGGGATTAAAGATTGACTGAGGAAATGATGGAATGGGTAGTCAACCACGTCTACTATTATAGTCTTAGAATTGATCTCTGACAAAGGAAATGATTTTTTATAATTATGTATATAACAAAAACTTATGTCTTATTCTTATGATATGTTCTCATGGATCATGATTGATTGTTGGGGATTATGCTTACTTATGAATTATTTATTTTGATTGATAATACCTTATTACATGCTTCATGATTAAATATATTTGACTTATTGGGTTTTAATTTATTTTTTTATGATCATTATCTCATACCCTTATGCTTATCCTCACTTATGATCATGGATTGATATCTCCTATATTAACACTTATTGAGCATATGAGAAAATATTTTCTTATTTTTCTATCTTACTTAAGTTATTATGAAATTTATTAAATAAGTAATTTATAAGAAGGGTACTATGAGATAATAACCTTATGGGAGATATTAAAGATCGATTATGAAATACGTTTATTATATATCTAGTATCCAATTAAACTAAAACTTTATGGTCCTTATGAATTTACTATTATGAGATGAATTTGATATTCATATAAAATTATATAATATTTATATATTTTATGCTCATTTATACTATGTATTTGATTGATCATGGTTTAGTTTTTTATTATTATTAGAGAAAATTGATGAAAATCCAAGGGATATGTCTATGTATATGATAAGATCGTAAAGCCTTAATAATTTAGTGATTTTTTATTTTTCAAAGAAACTAAATTAATGTTTGGATACATGAAAGTGGATATGGCAGTGTCATAGATGCACCTATGGGTCATAACTATGAAATGGGTGGATAGGTTATTAATACGATCATAATTAGTACAAGATGAGTGGGTCTAAGATTACAGAACTAACTAGAAATCCTAGAATATATACTTGGGTTGATTTAATTTTTTTTATGAAAAATAATGAAGAATTCAAATAGATAATGACCATGAATGGACTATGTTAAAAATAAAGTTTCATATATTGGAAATAAGGTGTAATGATTTATATATCAAATGAATTATTTTTCATTATTACATGATTAATCACTATTATTATTCTTACACACACTATAATTTTTTTATCTTAGGCAATGGTTGAACCTAGGAGGAATCATTTTATCACTGAATGTGATGGAAAATGCAATGAACAACATCATGAGGAGTCAAATGAAATGGTACTTGGGATGTGAAATCTTACATCTATTATCACCCAACTCTATAAATATATGAATGGAAACAACAATCATTCTAAACTTATCAAAAAAAATTATAAACTCACAATTGTGTCTTTTATGAGGAAATGTCTACCATCCTTTAGTGGTTCCTCTAATCCACTTAATGTCAAGAAATGAATAAATTCTATAGAAAATATATTTTATATTCTCTAATTCATAGAAAATGAGATGGTTATTTTGGTTATGTATTATTTGGAACCTGAATCTGATTAATGGTGGACTCTTATCATGTATATGATGCAAGAGAAGGAAATTGACTCCATGACATGGGAAAAATTTAATAAGGTATTTTTAATACATATTTTACCTAAAATATTTATAATAAAATGTAAGGGTAATTCCTATGACTAGAGAAAAATATCTGATGAATTAATTAGTTCCTATAATGATAATTTCACTAGACATTCTAGGAAGGATTCCAGTTAATCATCGATTTGGAATGAAAAGTTGACAAATTATTTACTGTCTTGAGACTAGTCTTAGATAAGAATTATCTATAAGAGACATTAATACCTGTAAATAAATAGTTGTATGTTCTTATGATAAAACAAAAAATTTATGAATATTTTATTGATAATAAATGAAAAAATTTCCTCAAATTTTGTAAAATAAGGTTATTTTTTAATTATTTGGGATTAGAACATCCATTTGAAAATGTGATGAAAATTCCAGTTTCATGCTTTAAACTTCACTGTATCATTTTAGACATAAATATTTGGATATATATTATTTGAAATTATTATTTTTATATATTTTTGACTTAATGTTCTAAAAATTCATTCAGGACATGGGATCTTAACCATGCATTTGGTTGGTGCAAATGGTCCATGAAGTCAATGTTAGGCTGGACTCGCCAGATTGGACATTGGTTCTATATTAGGGATATAAAACCTAAATACCTGATTGTATTGGGCTTCAATTTGGAGAGGATCTTGAGAGAAAACTTCCATACAAATCTTCCTTATATATGGAGAGCTGGTTCATGTGTTTTGAAGGTCAAACAAGGGGTGCGACATGGAATAAAATATTTGTCTGAATTTCCCCATTCACACTTGAAACCACTTGAAACCTAGCCTCCCTTCCACTCTATAAATTGGTGTTTTATCATTTATATGAGTTGGGATGTGAGTTAAGATATTGGGAGAAAAGGATAAGTGGTTCTATATCATTTCAATTCACAATTGTAGGAATGAATTTACCAAGCTAGGATCTCTTCCAAAATGATATTATTTTCCACTTCTTTGTTGTAATGTTGTTTTACTTCCAATAAACTCTTAGTTTCATTCCATTTATTCTATTGTTTTAAATTTTATTATTATATTAATATTCCTATTTTCTCTATAATTTAAGAGTAGAAACCAGATTGGGTTATACACTTTATAAATCATTGCAAATGAAATCTGTTTCTACGATGACTACACCCCCAATGGAAGAGTAGTTTTTTTGTAATCAATCTACCTATTAACTACTTTATTTATTTATTTTTAATCAATGAGATATTTTAATTCACATAATATGATCTATTAATTTAGTTTTAAATAAAAATGAAACTAATCATGAAATTGAACAACTGACACACAAACATGTGAGGTTGAGATTTGTGTAAATTGTGAGAGTGCTATATTAATCGGTAATACAAGACCGCAAGGTATAAATTTGTAGAGTTCAAATATAATCCCTAAAATATATTAATCCTGGTTTATAGAGTTTATATGTTCTATAATTAACCACTGATCAGAATCTAACATATGAATATTAATCAAGGCTGGTTGTTGTGATTGCATGTTCTGATGTTAGCCTAGGGTTTATGTAATTTTGTGTTTGTGGTTAGGTTAACTCATGTAGGGTTAGAGCCTTAACAAATTAGGGGATTATAATTAATTAAATTTTATTCTAAATGATTATAATAATTAATTTAGTGAAGAGTTGGAGTTAGGTCGATTACACCTTTTAAAATATATTTCAAAAATAAAAATTTTATCATTGTGTTTTATTAATCAAATTTTCATTTCAAAAAAAAACAAAAAATACAATATTCTTCCAAAATTATTATTCTTATTTTATAAACATTGAACAACCACACCATATTTCAATGTTGTTTATTTTATCTTATTTTACTTTGAAGATTACTTTTATATTTTGTTTTAAATTACTTCCTCCTTTGAGAGACAACCTTGGTCACCCACTATGCTACACCTAAATAATCCAAAACAGAACATCATTTGAGAGCTCCCACGACAATGAATTTCAAATTGAAATTTTTTCTGAGGAGTGAATTAATTATTTAAACCATTTAGAGTTATTAATTTTGTTCATTTTATTCTCCTCTTTTCTTTTTTCTTTATTATTTACCGAATCTGTATCTTTTATCTTCTTTTGTTTTCATCTTTTTCTTATTTTTGGACCGTCAACTCCAACTTCTTCTTATTATTTTATTATGTTCCTATTTTTTTTATTTAGAACTTTATTTTATTTAGGAAGAAAACTATTCCTGAAGATATCTTAAATCTTGACCCTGATATTGGACGAACCCTTAGGGATCGAATCAGACATTCTCAGTCTATGGAAAGTTTCAACATTCCACCAGTTGGAGCATTCCTCTATTATAGTAACATTAAAATTGGAATAAATTCAAATTCAAACATAAAACACGAACCAATAGCTGAAAAAAAATAAAAATGTAATTAATAGAACCATTCAATAATTGTCTTCACCAGACATTAATTATCAACCAAATTTTATTGCATACCCAAATCTCAAATCAGACTTTGAAATAAAATATCGTTTAATTAACCTGCTTCCAAAATTTCATGGTATCTATAGTGAGCATCCCAATAAACACCTTAATGAATTTAATTTTTTTTCTCAACCCTAAAAAATGAAATCTATCTGATGATAAAACCAAACTAGGAGAATTTGCACTCTCCCTTTATAGAGCCGCAAAATATTGGATGTATTATTTACAACATGAAGAAGTAACTTTTCGGAACAATTTGAAACATATTTTCTTGCATAAATATTTTCAATCATCAAGGACCAATTTCATTCATAAAGAGATATTAGGAGTCAAGAAATCCCAAGGAGATTCATTGTATGAGTACTGGGAGCGATTCCGGAAGTTGTGCGCATGCTGTCTTCATCACCAAATCAGTGTCCAACTCTTCATCCAATACATCTATGAATGAATCATTCATTTAGAGAGGATCATGGTGGATTCCATAGATGTAAGAGCATTGGTGGACAAAATACCAGTAGGATCACATTCATTAATCGACAATATGGAACAAAACTCTCAATAATTTGGTGATCGAGGTACCCCACATATTATAGGATTACATCTGGTAAGTCCATCTTCTCTTGAAATTCATCTGATTGATAAAAAGTGGTAAGAATTGACAAATATGGTGAGACATATTACATTGGAAAAAAAATACATCCCAACCCCCTCCTTTAAGGCCTTATGTCTTTGTCACTGAGTTAAGACATCCAACTAACTATTGCCCCAAATTACAAGAGTAAGTGGACTGTGCAGCAGTATTCCCTAGGAGACCATATCAGCAGAAAAAATAGCCACATTCCCAAAATATGTATAATTCCTTGGAACCAACATATAAATAAGGGTAGAAGGATCAATCAAACCTAAGATATGGCTCTTGACAACAACAAAGGACCCCTTTTCAACAAAAGTTTCAGTAGTCTCCGCCTTACCAACAGGATTTCCAACAACCCCAAAAGTTATTTGAAGAAAAATCATCCACATGTAAACCCAAAAGGACTTCTCAACCAAAGATAAATTTTAAAAATGATGATATTTTGAATGAAATTGTTCTTAATCAACAGAATTAGTTGAAGATTCAAGGTTTAGAGCTGAGGGAGTTGAAGACTCAAATGAACTAGATTGACACTGCAATCCATGAATTGGTAATTAGGAATTCTGAAAATCTACCTTCCCAACCTACTCCACATCCCATGGGGAATTTCGGTGCCATCACATTGAGAAGTATGAAGAGAAAACCTGATACATCTACACCTGTCATACCACCTGGATTCGCATCAACTCTGGGGAAGCCCCATTCCATACCAACTGATGAGAAACCCAAGGAGAAAGATAACAGTATGAAAAATATTTAGGTTGTTTCTCATAAACCCCTTCCCGTTCCAAACAGGTTTGTACAGACCAATAAGATAGATGAAGAGGTGATGCAAAAATGAAGTATTGGATACATTCAAATGTGTGGAGATCAACATCCCTCTACTTGAATCCATCAAGAAAATCCCAATGTATGAAATTTTTTTAAAAGAACTTTGTACCAATAGAAGAGGGCTTAAAGAAAATGAGAGAATAAATCTTGGAAATAATGTTTCAGAACTCATTACACCAACTATAGAAATTCCAACAATGTGTAAGGATCCCTAGACATTCACAATCCCTTGCACCATAGGGGAGTAGTACATTTCTGATTCCCTTTGTGATTTAGGAGCTTCTATAAATGTAATTCCTCACTCTATATTTTCTTCTTTACAGGTTGGTGAGTTGAAGTCGACGAGCATAGTGGTGTAATTAGAAAATATAGCTACAACATATCCACCAGGATTCCTTGAGGATGTACTTGTCTATGTAAGATACCTGATCTTTCTAGCAGATTTCTACATGCTTATCATAAATGATGATCAAGTAAGTTCTCATGTTCCCATTATCTTAGGTAGAACCTTCCTCAAAACTACAATAACAATCATAAATTTCAATGAGGGTACACTTTCCATGGAGTTTGGAGATGAAGTTGTGATATTTAATGTTATGGACTCCATGAAGTACTACTCAAATGAACATTTTTCTTTTTTTATATCCCAAGTTGAAACACAAAATAGAAACACATGGAATTTGATTATCTTATGCATACGTAGATTATGATCCTTGGCTCTAGTTTTATTTCTAAGAGTACTTCCACACATTTTTCTAATTCACAAGACTCTCTTAGATTTGATTTTTAAATGGATTCATATTCTGATTTTGATCATGTTAAATCTGATTATGACATGTCTGTTGAGTATGCTAATGGATATGATAAATTATTCTCTGATTTTCATTATGTTTACTTTGATACTGATGTTATTTGTGCACATATTTTTGTTCCTTCAATTTTTCTATACAAAAATCATCTCCCTTCATTGGATATCAAGCCATTTCCACCAAATCTCATATTCTCATACTTGTTAAGTAGAGAGAGATTACCTGTTATAGTTGATAATAATATTCCATTTAAACATGAAGAATTTTTTTGAATCTTTTGATGGAGAACATTAGGTCAATCAGGTAGACCTTGGCTGACATATCATGTATTTTCCCTCAATTTTCATTCATATGATTCTTTTGGAGGATGGGGATAAACTGGTTAGGCATCCACAAAGGGGTCTCAATCCAACCCTTCTAGAAGTAGTTAAAAAAGAGGTTGAAAATTTTCTAAAGGCAGGTATAATTTATCCCATTTCAGATTCATAGTGGGTGAGTCCTATTAAGGTTGTTCCTAAAAAAAGTGTTGTTACTATTGTTAAAAATGATAAATAGTATTTAGTTCCAATGAGGGTGAAAAACAGTTGGTTTGTGTGTATTGATTATTGGAATCTAAACCAGTCCACTCAAAAGGACCATTTCTTCATCCCATTTATTCATCAAATTCTTAAGAGGCAAGCTGGGAAAACACACTATTGATTCATGGATGGATTCTATAGATATTATCATGTTCTTATTACACTATACGATCAATATAATACAACATTAACTTGTCTATTCAATACATTTTCCTACCGGAGGATGCCATTTGGACTTCGCAATGCCCCAAGTACCTTCTAGATATGTATGGTGAGTATTTTTTCAGATTTCATTGAGACCTTCATGGAGGTATTTATGGATGATTTTATAGTGTACGGGTCCTCATTTTATGACTATATATCTAGTTTGGGAAAGGTTTTGAATAGTTTTATTGAGAAGAATCTTGTCTTAATGTTTCAAAAGTGTCGTTTCATGGTAGTGCATGGGATTGTCTTATAGCATGTAGTGTGAAAACATGGGATAGAGGATGATAGATCAATGGAAGATATCATTTCATCCTTACACTATCCTTTATGTGTGCATGTTGTTAGATCTTTCCTAGGGCATTCTGGATTTTATTAGAGCTTCATAAAATATTTTAGTAAGATTGATCATCCTATGTCACTATTACATTAAAAAGATTCTGATTTTGTGTTCGATGATTCTGGCAGGAATTCCTTTGATGATCTAAAATAGAATTTGACCACTCCACCTATCATACATCCTCAATGGTGGGAGATTCTTTTTGATATTAAGTGTGATGCATCTAACTTTACTGTTGGAGTTGTCTTATCATAGTGGGTTAACAAACATTCACATGTGATTGCATAAGAATTGAGGACACCAGATTTAGCCCAATAAAACTACACAATGAAAAAAAGGAGTTTATTGATGTTATATTTTCATTAGATAAGTTTCTTTCGTATTTATTGGGCTCTAAAGTAGTTTTTTATGACCATACAGCTCTTAGGTACCTCTTGAAGAATCCAGATACAAAGCCTAGACTTATCTGACAGATGATCCTTCTTCGGGAATTTGACATTGTGATAAAGGAAAAGAAGGTGTCAGAAAACTAGGTGGAATACCACATTAGTAGGATTACTCACACACTAGTGGATGACACCTTTGACTATGTACCACTTCGGGACACTTTCTCCGATGAGGATCATTATTGCATCTCAGGTATGCATCCTTGGTATGCTGATTTAGTGAACTAACTTGTTACATTCAAAATGCCTATAAATTTAAAGAAACATCAAGTCCACAAGTTAATGAGTGAGTCAAGATTTTATGTTTGGGATGATCCACACCTCTAGAGTATGTGTAGTGACCAGGTTATTAGGATTTGTGTTCATGATCATGAATTTGAGTCAATTTTAAATTTTTTTCATATCATTTCTTATGGTGGACACTTTGGAACCCAACAGATAGCTAGGAAAGTCTTAGAAACTATATTATATTGTCCTACCTTATTCCATGATGACTATGTGTTTTTTATGTCATGATCTCGTTACCAAAACACTGGGAAAATTTAATAGAGACATTAGATGCCCCAATAAACCATTCAATTCTGTGAGATTTTCAATGTATGGGGCATCGATATTATGGTCCATTTTACTAGTTCATTTGGTTTATTCTATATTTTTGTTTCGGTTGATTATGCGAGTAAATGGTATGAGGCTAAGGCCACCATGACTGATGACTCTCATGTGGTATTTTAGTTTCTCAAGACATGGTTTTTTATAGGTTTGGAGTACCAAAGGCCATCATTAGTGACCATGCTACACACTTCTACAATCTTAATTTGGATACCCTCCTTTGGAAGTACCGGGTGACAAAAAAACATCAACAACATACCACCCCTAAACAAATGTCCAGGATGAGGTTTCAAATCGTGAGTTGAAACAAATTTTGGAAAAAATTGTGCTGCTGAATTTGAAGGATTGGAGAAATTGATTGGTTAATGAATTATGGGATTATAGGATAGCCTAAAATACACCCGTTGGAATATACCTATTTTAGATTGTTTTTGGTAAATCCTATAGTCTCCCTGTGGAAGTCAAACATTCGGAAAATTGGGAAATAAAGAAATTCAACATGGATTTGGCCCAAGATGGAATCAAAATGAAGTTGAAAATTCAAGAGCTTGAGGAGATTTGATTTTCTTCATATGAAAACTCAGAGCTCTAAAAGGAAATATCAAAAGTATCTAATGATATAATGATCCAACAAATGGAGTTTTATGTTAGAGAGAAAGTCTTACTCTATAATTCACGACTAAAGCTGATTCCTGGTAAGTTTCATTCCAGATGGTTAGGTCCTTATAATTTATCTAATGTTTTTTCTTATGGTTTATTGGAAATCACACAAGAATACATTTTATGGATACTTATATTCAATAGGAAATATTTAAATATATATATTGAGGGACTTCCTACTAATGTAATGGATTTCATCACACTGCATGACCCCATCATCACTTGAGAATATGAGGTTGTTCCAAACCCTTTCACTTTTATATTATTTTTCCTATTTAAAATTATAAATTTCATTTTCACATATCATATCATGGGTTCATGTTGAGTACAATGAAATATTTTAAGTGTGGGGGGGAACCTTTTAATTTAGTAATTTCAACTATTTTTCTATGTTTTTTTAAAAAAATTGTGTTTTTAAAATTTTTTGTGTTTATTTCTGAATTTTTGTGTGTTTTTTAAACCATTGTGTAGAAATTATTTTCCTTGATATATTTAAAACCCATTTCCAATAGTTGAACAATTTATTCCATGAAATCAAGCTTAAATAAATACTGAAAATGAATTTGTTTCAAATTCCAATCTTTAGGAATTTCATGAAATATACTTTGATTATGAATCCCATGACACATATCACTATCTTTGTATTTGAAATGACATTATTGTGTGGATTATGAGACATTTTTTTTATTCTTTACATTCACCTCACTTCTTGAGAGAACCAAATCATGCTTGATTTAACCAGAATTTGATTTATTTTTCTCAACACATGAGGGTTTGAGGTACATGTGTTTTAAATGATTAAGGTATTTCCTTAGTTTTAAAGACCCATTTTCAAGAGAATAACTTTAATTATGGACTACCTTGTATATTTAATTTGATTATCCCTTAGAATACATGAATAACCTATTAGGTTAGCCACATTACATGACAATTTTCCTTATCCAACCAACTCTTGAAGTCAAATTGCATAATCTTGTAGAACATAATTATGGGAGAAGTTGTCTGGTATTGTGATACCAAATTTTTTGATCCTTTGGGTAGAAAATTAAATTCTTAAGTGATTTGTTTTCTGATGGAAAAAAAATTCTGTAGTTATTTGTGCCTTTCGGGAGCTTTCATGATAAAAGATGTTGTTCCTTTCTAAAGATTACAAGAAAAAACTATGTTTGAGAATATTAAAATTATTGTTGCTGAAATGTTCATTGGTGTAATGTTTCAATGAATTTTAATGATTATGGATCTTAATTGATACTAAGAGGAGTGAAGAGGAGACCATACTTTGTTTACAATTAGAATAATGCAATTTCTCTTCAAAAAGAGTCAATCCCTCTTTATTTAGCCTCATAATTTTTCACATCTAAATCCTACCAATTGAAAGCTATAGAACAACACAGTAAATTTAACATGATAAACATAAGTCCTTGACTCACATCTAATTGATATATAGGAATTTACTAAGACAATAGTGACCCTTTTATGAGTTTGGATGAGAAATACATTTTTGAAAAATTGACATTAGTGTGATTAGAGAAAATTTTGGTGAGGTAAGTGTTCTGTGTGCATGGGAGGAAAAATGAAGTGAAAATATATTGAAGGATATAAATGGAGAACTTTAAATAATTATTTTTTATTAATAATGATATCTTTTCATTTCAGGGGTGTATTTTTTCGATCTCAAGGATATGTGTTTTAAGATTTGTTTTGATTTCATATTGAAGTTTAGTTATCACAATTTTGTGGAATACAAGATATGAGGGTTTTCCCATGAGTGAAATGGGAAAGTGTGGGGGATTTAATAAAACCCAATTCTGTTGAATATTTTATTGATAATTAATGAAAAAATTTACTCAAATTATGTTAAATATTTTTATTTATAAAATATTTTGGATTAGGTCATTCATTTGAAAATTTGATGAAAATTTCAGTTTTACCCTTTAAAATTCACTGTATCATTTCGAACATAAATATTTTTTTATATATTATTTGAACTATTTATTTTAAATTTTTTCATAACTTAATGTCCTCCAACTTTCATTCGGGACATTGGAGCTAAATCAAGCATTTGGTTGGTGCAAATGGGCCATAAAGTCAAAGTTGGGCTGGACTCGCCTGATTGGAAATTGGTTGTATATTTGGGCCATAACATCTAAATATATGGATTGGGCTTATATTTGGAGAGGAGATCATGAAAAAAATTATCACAAATCATCCTTCTATACGAATAGCTTGTTCACGTGTTTTTATGGTCAAACATACGGTGCAACATGGAATAAAATATTTGGCCGAATTTCCCCATTCACACTTAAAAACACTTGAAACCTAGCCTCCCCTCCACTCTATAAATTGGTGTTTTCTCATTTTGAGTGGTTGGGACATGCATTAGGATATTTTGAGGAAATAATAAGTTGTTATATACTATATTAATTCACAATTGGAGGAGCAAATCTACCAATCTAGGATCTCCTCCAAAATTATTTTCTTTTCATCTTCATTGTTGTAATATTATTGCACTTTGAATAGACTCTTAGTTTATGTTAAATTTCTTCTATTATTTTCAATTTTATTCTTATCTTAATCGTAATATTTTGGTTGGAATTTAATTTTGAAAACAATATTGGGTTATACACTTTCTAAATATTTTCAAATGAAATCTGTTTCTACGATGACTACACCACCAATGGAAGTGTAGTTTTCTTAGTAATCGATCTACCTATTACCTTCTTTATTTATTTATTTTTAATCAATGAGATAATTTAATTATATTAATAATATCTATTAATTCATTCTATCAATTAAAATGAAACTATTCAAGAAATTGAACAATTTAGACAAAAACACATGAGGTTGAGATTAGTGTAAATCATGAGAGTGTGATCTTAATCGGAAATAAAACACCACAAGGGATAGATTTTTAGTGTTAAAATATAATCCCTAAACTCAATTAGTATTAATTTATAGAATTTATATGTGATTTAATTAACCACTGACTATAAGCTAACCTAATAACATAAATCAATGAAAGGTGATGCGACTGCATGTTCCGAAGCTAGCCTAGGGTTTAAGTAATTTCATCTTTGTGTTTATATAAACTCTCTAAGGGTTCGAGGGTTAACAAATTAGGGAATTTTAATTAATTTCATGTTTATTTAAATGATAATGATAATTAATTAAGTGAATTGGTCGAATTTGATTGATTAATCATTTTAAAATATTTTTCTAAAAAAACATTTTATTTTTGTGTTTTATTAATCCAATTTTTAGTTTAGAAACAAAAAGAAATACAAATACAATATTCTTCCAGAATGATTATTATTCTTATTTTATAAACATTTAACAACCCCCATCCTTCTAAGTTGTTTATTTTGTTTTATTTTACTTTCAAAATAAATTTTATATGTTGCTTTAAATTACTTCCTCCTTGGATAGACGACCTTGGTCAGCCACTCTACCACACCTAAATAACCCAAAACCGAATATCATTTGAGAGATCACATGATAGATCCATTTATATAAAAGTATAAAAATATAAAATTAGATACTATAATTTTTCTCATGGTTTTGGGGACATAAAGAGAATGATGGAATTTTGAGGAAATTCTTCTAATAAAACCCATGGGGGATGAAAATTTATCTTCCTTTATGTTAGAAGTGTATAGAGAAGTTTGAGGAAATTTCATTATGGTGTCTGGTAAATTTTTTATGTATGGAAGATATGGTCATCAAGATGAATAATTTTGAAGTTATGTAAATAATCCATATAATAAAAGCAATAGTGAAAAAGATCAATCAAATGTGCCACTGACACACTAATGTTATAATTTAAAGGAGTGTATAAATTATGCCAATTAGTGCAAGAATATGAGGATTAATGATGAAAATTAGTTCCATTACACTCTAATTCCAAGATACAACGGTAAATCTTATGTGCTCGAAATCATGGAAGTGGGTCACAAGAACTATGTGGTGAAATGTAAACTTACCGTCCACTCATGAATTGAAAACTATTTATTTTATTCTAGATCTACCCACTATTTTATGTCCAAATAATTTTCTAAGTGTATCATATTACCATATCAATAATTATGTTTCTAGTTAGTAATAAAATATTCTAATGGTATAATGATCTTTTCTCAAGTCTATAGCTCCTCTCATGTACAATTTTGTCATAATTTTCTTCCTATAAATATTTATATTATTCATATTGTGGAATTTCATGTGATTTTGGGAATGGATTGGATCTCTCTATATAGGTATCATCTCAATTAAATAGAATGAGAAGTCTAATTTGATATTTTGAATCATCCTATGATCTTTTTTTTGGTGTGAGTATGAATGAGAACTTCTAATAGAAGTTATACCCATTATATTGGACTTAATACCTATCATGAGGGATCTTTTTCTTTAATGGTGGGGTAGAAACTCAAAATCAAAGATATGATAATTTTTCAAGATTATGTTAATGTATTTATTAAATACATTCTGAGTCATCCCCTATATCACGAATTTGAGCTTTCAATAAAACACATACCTAACACTAAACCTATGTCAAATAATCCATATAGAATATCATCAATCGAGTTATTGGAATTGAAAAATAAACTCCATTAGAATTGTGCTAAGGTATTCATACAACCTAGTGAATAACCATGGGGTAAACTTGTCCTCTTTCAAAAATTAATAGGGGTAAATGCATTTTTTTCATTTATTATCTTTAACTTAATTAGATCACTATCAAGAAAAATTATTATATACCCCATATTGATGAAATTTTTCATCAACATTTTGGATCTCAATAATTTTTATAGATTTAACTTCATACTAGATATGTAACATTCCAGATATTTTATGTAATTAAATAAATGATGTTATGAAATATTTTTATAAAACTATGAAAATTCATTTTATCAAAATGAAATTTGTTTACATTAATTTGTATTAATTTTTATGTTTACTTTAATTATTTTTGAACATGTCACTATTTAAATACATAATGATATATGGAGAAAATATAAATTAATTATAGTTTTATGAAATATACTTTTCATTAAATAACTTTTTCTAATTTATTATTTTAATAAATAAATAAACAATACTTAAAGGTAACATTAAAAACAATATTTTATTATAAATTTTTGAATAAACAAGTTATTTATAAATACTGAGAAGAAAAATAATATTATATTTACTTTCTTTGTGATATTAAATAACAATTATTAAGTTTATTAAAATAATTTAATTCTTTAAATTTGAGTATTATTTTGATTTATAAAATTTATTTTGATTTCATATAAAAGTAAGTTTTTTTAATATTAATGAACCTAAATTAAATAAATGATAATAAATATAAAAAATTTATAAAAAAATATAAAATAAATGATCAAAATATTATATTAATTCTAAATAATTGTTTTATATTATTCAAATTTATAAAAAATTTAATATTATTACAAATGGAAATTATTAAAAGTATTTTTAAAAAAATTACAATTATGAATTATGATATAAAAATAAAATTAATTACATATAAATAAATATATATATATATAACGATGATAAAGGATATATAAAATATATATATATATATATGAAATAAAAAAAAAGAGAAATGAATCAAGAATAAGGGGTTTCATTCGAGTCCAGCACGAGGGTAGGGATTCAGATCGAAATCCCCAGGTTGCGCCATCATGAGGAGTCCAACCAATCTATGTCGAGCGCTGTTCTCCTTCAGGGGTTGAGGTCGACATGGATCCAAGAATTTCCTTAGTGTCGTCGATGACAGATGATGAGTTGTGAGCTCGAGTTGAGTGTTTGAGAGTGCCTGTTGATGTCAGAGTTTTTACCGATCGCTGAAGAGCTTCATTAAGTTTCGTTTTGACTACGTGAAGGGTTTTTTGAGAGATATAAAGGAAAACATCCTTTGGATTTTGAGATCTTTCATTTTTTGGTATCTAGAGGTAGTTATTTTTTTTGTGTTTATTAGACTATTATGTATGAATATAAATGTGATCTCATTTATAGTGACTTATTATATCGATTTATCCCACTTGTTTCTTATTGGTGTATAGAATTACTTCAATTAATTTAATCGTCAGTTGGATTTATCTTCAAATGGCAGTGTTTCATATATAGATTTTCAATAATTCAGTTTGGTTATGTATGGTTGTGGATCGATGCATGGTTGACAAGCCTCTATTTCTGTAATCAAGGTATACTATTTCATCTGTATTTTTGTCACTAATCCTTCAATCTGTCTCTATTTGACACAGTTTCCTTGTTTTTTTGTTATCTAATAGTTGTGATTTAATATTCACATATTTTTATTATGTTTTTTTATTGAAACATCCCAATGAAGATGCTAATCCAACCAAATTATCCAAGATAATATGTATTAATAATTTTTTTAAAACAATCAATATGATATCTTCTTCTGTCCAATTGCAGAAATATATTAACATAATATATCAGTATTTCTCAACAATAATTTCAATAGAACCAGTTTGTGGGGACATTACATTGACTACATGTAATAATGTTTTTTCTATACTTTTCACCTAATAATATAAATAGAGACGTTATTGCATGCCCATTTTAAGGCACTGTGTGCTTTCCGCACATAGGGGGAATGGTTCTTCAAAAAAACCAGTAAGGGATTTCTTATATCTGTTCTGTCAAATTAATTTTCTACCTAAATTATATTTTTGAAATATATAATTTATTTCATATCTCATTTATTTACATTAAAAGATTATTTTAATGGAGTTTTTTTCCATTTTTCCTCTTAAGTCCTTGAAAAATTATTTAATTTTGTATAAGGGATTATATATTTTTAGATGCTTTATTTACACTTTCGATTCCATTTTATTTTTTGTAAGGAGTAGTTTGTTTCTTTATTTCAAAATTATGACATTTATTTTTTGAAAGATATATATTTATATATTTATTTATTTAATTATATAAATATTAGGTAATTCTATGTTTCACACCATCTATTTTTCTGATTTTTAACAATAACTTATATTGAAATTATTTTCCCTTATTTTCAACATGTATTTAATTTATCATGTTAAATTATGTCATTTTATAATTCAAAAGTTTTTTTCCAAATTTAGGCAGATATTATTTAATCCAAAATTTTGATTTTATCTTTCAAACCAATTTTATAAGGATCAAGATTATGGTTCATATGAATTATAAATAATTAGTGTTTTAATTAATTTTTAATATATATATATATATATATATCAATTTATTATTTATGGAATATTATGAATTTAAATGATAGATCTACATGCATTTCATACTCATATAATCATTAGGCCCATATATCGACAGGTTCTCATGACATTTCATACATGCATATGCGTATATATATATATATATAAAGGTATGTACACATATACATGATCATAAATTAAAATTTACAAAAATCGATTTTTTTGGGAATATGGATGAAATTTTATGTGCGTCGATGTTGATTAATCTTTTGTGTGATTATAAAACATCATGTATCAGGAGATTTAATCATACCAAGTTGAATATATAATTTTTAGTAAAGATTAGTAATTATTTGTTCTCAGCATGATTATAAATATATTTTCTAAACTAAAACACCACTGAAAATTATACATATATAAGAAATCCAAATAAAAAAAATGTTTTATAAAAACAGGCACTCCATATTTGTAAATAATATAGGGAATTGGATAGTGAATCCATCCCACAAGTGGGTAGGCCAAAGATAGCCTTCAATGTTTAGAGTGGCCTCAATTGTTTTGTTTTTAAGATATTGATTAATATTTTCAACTGAAACACTAGATTAATTTTAAAATTGTTTTCAAAGTATAATTATTTTACAAAGAATTATTTTACAAATGTATTTCTGAATGAATATTTCAAATGTATTATCAAAATGATATTTTTAAAAAGTAATTTATCAAAGGTTTTCAAAACACCTTACTGGGAAATTTAACTCTCATCCATTTATTTTAAAATAGTTTTTCATAGGTATATTAGGAGATTATCATAGATTTCATCTCTTTTAGAGTTAGTTTGTATAGAAGTGTAGTAGAAAATTGTTTTATTATTATTTAAACTCTGATAATTGTATGGTTTCGTCTAATCCTCCAGAACCTAGACAGGTAAAAGGTCTTCTTTTGTGTTTAGAGTGTTGTGAAATTATTTATTCACTTTTATAAAGAACATTACACAACATTTTTCAAGCACCAATTCTGGGAGAGTGGGATCAGGGCATTATAATTGGTATCATAGGAATGGTCTAGACAACATTAAAGATTAGAAGTTGTTTTTTGAGGAAAAAAATTTATGCTTTAAAATTTTCTTTAGTTAGTTAAGTCCGCTTAGTGTTTCTTAATTCTGAAGATGGAAATTCCAAATTTTCATAAGTCCAACAAAATAATTAGAGGGTGAAATTCATTTAATGGTGGGAGAATGTAACATCCCATAATTTTTATGTAATTAAATAAATAATGTTATGAAATATTTTTACAAAACTATGTAATTTCATTCAATCAAAATGAAATTTGATTACATTAATTTGTTTTAATTTTCATGTTTACTTTAATTATTTTTCAACATATCACTATTTAAATACATAATGACATGTAGAGATAATATAAATTAATTATACTTTTAGGAAATATAGTTTTCATGAAATAACTTTGTCTAATATATTATTTTAATAAATAAATAAACAATACTTAAAGGAAACATTAAAAACAAAATTTTATTATAATGTTTTGAATAAACAGGTTATTTATAAATATTGAAAAGGAAAATAATATTAAATTTTCATTATTTGTGATATTAAATAATAATTATTAAGGTTCTTACAAGGATTTAATTTTTTGAATTTGTGTATTATTTTTATTTATAAAATTTATTTTGATTTGATATGAAAATATGTTTTTTTAATATTTACAAAACTAAATTAAATAAAAGATAGAAATTATTAAAAATTTATAAATAAAATTTTAAATAAATGATCAAAATATTATATGAAATCTAATTAATTATTTTATATTTTTCAAATTTCTAAACAAATTAATATTATTACAAATGGAAATTATTAGAAGTATTTTTATAAAATTAGAATTATGAATTATGATATAAAAATAAAACTAACTAGATATATATATATATATAACAATGTAAAAGGATATATAAAAAATATATATATAAATAAGAAATGAATCGAGAATAGGGGGTTCTGTTCGAGTCCAGTGTGGTGGTAGGGTTTTGGATCGAAATTTGCATATTGTGCCACCGTGAGGAGTGTAGCCGATATATGTCGAGCACTGTTCTACTTCGGGGGTTGAGGTCGATGTGGATCCAATCATGTCTGTGGTGTCAATGATGAATGACAATGAGTCATGAGCTTGAGTTGAGTGTTTTAGAGTGCGTGTTGATGACAGAGCATTTTCTAACTGCTAGAAAGCTTTGCTAAGTTTTGTTTTGACCATTTTAAAGGTTATGTGAGAGATCTAAGGAAAACACCCTTACAATTTTGAGATCTTTTCTTTTTTTGGTATCTGGAGGAAGTTGTGTTTTTGTGTTTATTTGACTATTATGTCCAAATATGAATGTGATCTCATTAATAGTGACTTATTCTATCGATTTCTCCCACTTGTTTTCTATTTGTGTATAGAATTACTTCAATTAATTTTATCATCGGTCTAATTTATCTTCAAATGTTAGTGTTTAGTATATAGATTTTCAATAATTCAGTTTTGTTATGTATGGCTATAGATCGATGTGTGGTAGAAAAGTCTCTTTTTCTGTAATCAATATATTCTATTGCATCTATATTTTTTTTGTTAATCCTTCAATCTATCTCAATTTTACACAGTTCCCTTGTTTTTTAGGTATCTAGTATTTGTGATTTTAGATTATCATATTTCTGTGTGGTTATGTATTGAAACTTCACAATAAAGCTTCTAATCCAACCAAATTATCCAATATAATATGTATTAAACAATTTTTCAAACAATCAACAGAATATATTCTTTTTTCCAGTTGAAGAAATATATGAATATATTATATCATGATTTCTCAACAATCATTTCTATATAACCAATTTGTGGGGACATTTCATTGATTACATTTAATTGTGTTTTTTTTCTATATTATTCATTTGATATTATATATAGAGAGGGTATTTCATGCCCATTTTAAGGCACTGCGTGATTTCCGCACATAGGGGGAATGGTTCTTCAATAAAAAAATTAGTAAGGGATTTCTTATATATATTCGGTCAAATTATTTTTCTACCCAAATTATATTTGAGCAATAGATAATTTATTTCATATCTGATTTCTTTACGTTAAAAGTATATTTTAATGGAGTTTTTCTTCAATTTTCATCTAATGTCTTCTAAAAATTATTTAATTTTGTGTAAGGGATTATATATTTTCAGATGCTTTATTTCCACTTTCAATTCCATTTTATTTTTTTGTAAGGAATAGTTTGTTTCATTATTTCAAAATTATGACATTTATTTTCTGAATGAAATATATATATATATATATAATTCTATCAATATTATGGAATTATATGTTTTACAATATCTTTTTTTTGATTTTCAACAATAAATTATATTGAAATTATTTTCCCATATTTTCAACATGTATTTAATTAAAAATGTTAAATTATGTCATTTTATAATTCAAATGTTTCATTTTTCCAAATTTAGAGAGATATTATTTAATCTCAAAATTATGATTTTATGTTTCAAACATATTTTATAAGGATCAAGATTATGTTTCATATAAATTATAATAATTATTGTTTTAATTAAATTATTAAAATATATATATATATATAGAAATTGATTTTTTATGGAATATTATGAATTTAAATGCTGGATCTATATGCATGTCATACTCATATCATGATTATAGACATATATCAATAAGTTCTCATGACATTTCATACATGAATACGCATATATATATAATGGTATATACAGATATACTTGATCATGAATTAAAATTTACAAAAAATAGATTTTTATGGAAATATGGATGAAATTTTAAGTGTGTGGATTTTGATTAATCTTTTGTGTTATTATGCAACATAATGTATCAGGATATTTGGTCATACTAAGTTGAATATATAATTTTTAGTAAATATTAGTGTGTATTTGTTCCAAGTATGATTATAAATATATTTTCAAAACTAAAACACCTGTAAAAATTATATGTATATAAGGCAGGCTAATAAAAAAATGTTTTATAAAAACCAGTACTTGAACTTTATAAATACGATATGGAATTATATAGTGAATTCATCCCTCAAGTGGTTAGGCCCAAGATAGCTTTCTATGTTTCGAGTGGCCTCAACTGTTTTGTTTTTAAGAGCTTGATTAATATTTTCAACTGAAACACCAGATTAATTTTAAATGTGTTTTCGATGTATGATTATTTTTTAAAGCATTATTTTTCAAATGTATTTCTAATTGAATACTTCAAATATATTACCAAACTGATATTTTTAAAAATTTATTTATTTATGGTTTTCAAAACACCTTACTGGGTAATTGAATGCTAACCCTTTTATTTTAAAATAATTTTTCACAGGTATCTTAAGAGATTATTGTAAATGTCAACGCTTTTGGAGTTAGCATGTGCAGAAGAATAATAGATAATTGTTTTATTTTGGTTTCAACTCTGATAATTCTATGGTTTTTCCTAGTCCTCCAGAACATTGACCAGTAAATGTTCTTCTTTTGTGTTTAGAGTGTTGGTAAATTGTTTATTCACTTTTACAAAAAAAACATTACACAACATTTTTCAAGCATCGAGTCGGGAAGAGCGGGATCGAGACATTATAATTGGTATCAGAGGAACAACCTAGAAAAAATTGGATATTATATGCTGATTTTTGATGGAAAAACAAATCTACGCTTTAGAATTTTCTTTATTTAGTTAAGTCCCCTTAGTGTTTCTTAATTCTGAAGATGGAAATTCAGAATTTTCGTAAGCCCGACAAAAGAATTGTGAGGGAACAATTCATTTACGAGGGGGAGAATGTAACATCCTATTTATTTTATGTAATTAAATAAATAATGTTATATAATATTTTTATAAAACTATCTAATTTTATTTAATAAAAAGGATATTTTTTTATTTCAATTTTTATTAATTTTCATGTTTACTTTAATTATTCTTCAACATGTCTCTATTTAAATACATAATAACATATAGAGATAATATAAATTAATTATACTTTTATGAAATATAGTTTTCATTAAATAATTTTTTCTAATATATTATTTTAATAAATAAATAAACAGTACTTAAAGGTAACATTAAAAACGATATTTTATTATAAAGATTTTAATAAACAGTTTATTTATAAATACTGAGAAAAAAATAATATTATATTTACTTTTTTTTGTGATATTAAATAATGATTATTAAGGTTCTAAAAAGGATTTAATTCTTTGAAATTAAGTATTATTTTGATTTATAAAATTTATTTTTATTTAATATGAAAATAAGTTTTTTTTAATATTAATAAAACTAAATTAAATAAATGATAAGAATTATTAAAAATTTATAAATAAATACTAAAATAAATGTTCAAAATATTAAATGAATTATAATTATTTGTTTTATATTATTCAAATTTCTAAAAAAATTAATATTATTACCAAAGGAAATTATTAAATGTTTTTTTATAAAATAATAATTATGAATTATGATATTAAAATAAAACTAATTACAGACACTTATATATATATATACATATATATCTAATGATGATAAAGTATATGTAGAAAATATATGTATGTAACAAAAAAGGAGAAATGAATCAGGAATAAGGGGTTTCATTCATGTCTTTTGTGGGGGTAGGGTTTCAGATCGAAACTTGCAGGTTGTGCCCCAGTGAGGAGTCCATCCGATCTATGTCGAGTTTTGTTCTTCTTTGGGGGTTGAGGTAGACGTGGTTCCAAGCATGACATTGGTGTCATCGATGACACATGATGAGTAGTGAGCTTGAGTTGAGTGTTTTAGTGTGTGTGTTGATGTCAGAGCATTTCCCAACCACTGAAAAGCTTCAGTCAGTTGCATTTTGACTGCGTTAAGGGTTTTGTGAGAGATCTAGTGGAAAACACCCTTCCGATTTCGAGATCTTTTATTTTTGCGGTATCTTGAGGTAGTTTTTTTGTTTCTATTTGACTATTATGTCTGAATATGAATGTGATCTCATTAATAGTGACTTATTCTATTGATTTCTCCCACTTATTTCTTGTTGGTGTATAGAATTACATCATTTAATTTTATCATCAGTTGGATTTATCTTCAAATGTTAGTGTTTAGTATATATATTTTCAATAATTCAGTTTGGTCATGTATGGCTACGGATCAATGTGTGGTAGACAAGCCTCGATTTCTGTAATCAGTGTATGCTATTACATCTGTATTTTTGTCGCTGATCCTTCAATCTGTCTCAATTTGACACAGTTTTCTTTTTTTATTATCTAATAGTTGTGATTTAAGATTCACATATTTTTTTTGGTTGTGTATTTAAACTTCACAATGAAGCTGTTAATCCAACCAAATTATCCAATATAATATGTTTCAATCTATTTTTCAAACATTCATTATAATATCTTCTTCTTTCCAGTTGGTTCAATATATGAATATAATATATCATGATTTCTCAACAACAATTTCAACAAAACCAATTTGTGGGGACATTGCATTGATTGCATTTAATAGTGTTTTTGTCTATATTGTTCATTTGATATTATAAATAGAGAGGGTAATGCATTCCCATTTTAAGGTATTGTGTGCTTTCCGCACATAGGGGGAATGGTTCTTCAATAAAAAAACTAGAATGGGATTTCTTATATCTATTCTGTCAAATTATTTTTCTACATAAATTATATTTTTGCAAAAGTTAATTTATTTCATATCTGATTTCTTTTCATATAATGTTAATTTTAATGAATTTTTTCTCCATTTTTCATCTAATGTCTTCAAAAAATTATTTAATTTTGTGTAAGGGATTATATATTTTTGGGATGATTTATTTACACTTTCAATTCCACTTTATTTTTTATAAGGAATAGTTTGTTTCTTTTTTTCAAGATTATGAAATTTATTTTCTCAAACAAATATATTTATATATATTTTTATTTAATTCTATGAATATTAGGGAATTATATGTTTCATGCCGTCTGTTTTTTTAATTTACAACAATCAATTATATTGAAATTATTTTCCCTTATTTTCAACATGTATTTAATTTATCATGTTAAATTATGTCATTTCATAATTAAAATGTTTTATTTTTTCTAATTTAGCGAGATGTTATTTAATCCAAAATTATGATTTTATGTTTCAAACATATTTTTTAAGGATCAAGAATATGATTCATATGAATTATAATAATTGTGGTTTTAATTAATTATTAATATATATATATATCAATTGATAATTTATGGAATATTATGAATTTAAATGATGGGTCAACATGCATGTCATACTCATATCAAGATTATGGAAATATATCGATAATTTCTCATGACATTTCATATATGTTTATACACATATATATATAGATATATACACATATACTTGATCCCGAATTAAACAATACAAAAATGAATTTTTATGGAAATATGGATGAAATTTTAAGTGTGTGGATGTTGATTAATCTTTTGTGTGATTATGCAACGTCATGTATCGTGAAACTTGATCGTACCAAGTTGAATATGTAATTTTCAGTAAAGATTAGTATTTTTTCTATGAATGATTATAAATATATTTTCCAAACTAAAATACTAGTGAATATTATATGTATACTAGGAAAACTAATAAAAAAATGTTTTATAAAAAATGGTACTCAAACTTTTTAAATATGATAGGGAATTGGATAGTGAATCCATCCCTCAAGTGGGTAGGCCCAAGATAGCCTTCAATGTTTTGACTGACAATAGTTGTTTTGTTTTTAAAAGCTTGGTTAATATTTTCAACTGAAACACTAGATTAATTTTAAACTGTTTTCAAAGTATAATTATTTTTCAAAGAATTATTTAAAAATTGTAACTATAATTAAATATTTCAAATGTATTATCAAAGTGATATTTTTAAAAAGGGATTTATCAAACATTTTCAAAACCCCTTATTGTGAAATTGAATACACACCCTATTATTTTAAAATAATTTTTCACATTTATATTTGGATATTATTGTAGATGTCATTGATTTTAGAGTTAGCGTGCACGAAAGTGTAGTGTACAATTTTTTTATTTTTGTTTCAAATTTGATAATTGTATGGTTTTGTCTAATCCTTGAGAACTTAGACCAGTAAAAGGTCTTCTTTTGTGTCTAGAGTGTTGTTCAATTGTTTATTCACTTTTACAAAAAACATTACATAGAATTTTTCAAGCACTAAGTATGGAAGAGAAGGCTCGAGATGTTATATGATATCATCAATTGGGGGTTAAAACAAGGATAAACTTATAATAGGATTTTTAACTATGCATGGTCATTATGAATTAATGGTGATGCCATTTGGACATACCAATTCCCCTGATCTCTTTATGGATTTAATGAATTTAATGTTTATAGATTTCATCAATCAGTTTTTGTTAGACTTTACATATGATATTATTATATATTCCCTGAGAAAGTAAGTGTGTGATGATCATTTGATGACTGTGTTGAAGACCTTGAGAAAAGAAAATTTTTATTTAAAATTTAGAATGTGCAAATTATGGTTAAAAATGATTCATTATTATGTAATATAATCTCAAGAGAGGGTATATTATTGGATCCATCAAAGATATAAGATATTGATCAATGGACCCTAGTAACCATGGTAAAGAAGATCTATAGTATTCTCAGACTGGATGGATACTAATGATTCATTATGATGGAATTCTCATGGTTATGAAATTTAATAACCAATATGATTTAGAAGGGAGACATGCTACGTTAGATATATGAATGTGAGTTAAATTCCAATTAGGTGAAAATAAGGGTTTTAGCCCACATATTCTTACACTACCCTATAGTAGAGCATGTATTGTGGTCTATAGTGATACATCAAAGAATGGACTGGGATGATTCCTCTTAAAGAATAATATGGTGATATCTTAAGCATTACACCAATTTAAAAGTCATGATAAAAAATTCATGACTCATTATTTATATTTGTAAGTGGTAATTGTTTCCTTGAAAATATGGAGGTTTTTTATTTATAGTGAATGATGTGATATATATAATGGTAATAAAATATTAAAGTATATACTCACACATAAAGAGTTGAATATGCACCAAAGAAGATGGTTTAAATTGATTAAATATTATGAATATTTTTTGGAACTCGATTTTGTAACATGGGATAAGAATTTTATGAAGAGTGCCTTAATTTTTTAAAGAAATTTGGATCCTCTATAAGAATCAAATGTGCTTTCCTATGTTTTCCTGAATGAACACTACTATGCATCTGAAAGCTCCCACATCCCCCCTATGAAGCACAAAAAGTTAGGCCGCCCCTACACAATGTTACTTTTCTAGGTACGTTCATTATGAACCTTTTGAAACAACCACCTTTGAACAGAGTCCCATGTTTTCCTATAAAAATGACCCTATGGATCATTATTTACAGGGTTAAAAAATAGAAAGAATCCTCTAATCTCTATTTTTGCATCCATATCACCCATGTCCTCCAAATTCCTATAGGTATCTCTACAAGACTATATGGAATATATAATTAAGGGGGATATTGAGATCTAATTCCTTCCAGGGTTTGAAACATTAGATATTTGTGTGAGGACCACTTCCCTAAACTCAAGAAATCACTACAGTGAGAGTGCTTCCCTAACCTGGGACCTACATGATACCCTTCAAGGGACACATAAGAAGACATGTGGTTCCTGGGATATGGCCTTACCCTAGTTATATTAACTAGGTTGTCCATTTCCCAAAGAACCTCTAGTTTTTTCATCCTACCCCCTATGTTAAAAACATTCCACTCCTCCTAGGTCCTGTGTGAAGCATGTCATTCTTGTCGATCCTTGATATTCACGAGACACCTTCATACCCTATTTTAAGCGACTAATAATAGGGTTTCCATTCCTTTAGATCCCTTCTCTGAGGGAGAACAAATTAAAACCTTCATCGAATATATTGGAATTGCATGACCATTGTAAGAGATATACTAGAATGTCTCCCATTCGAAAATGGATTCATTCGGTTAGAGGTGTCCCTAACTTGTCATACCTGATGAGTAGGGTCCTTAGGGTGCATGCTGATATGCATTCCCTCATTCATGAGGACCCTGAACCTAACGTTAGTGTTAGGTATTTCTCAGTCTTGAATACTAGTTTTAAGGTAATGTCCTTAAATAGTCATCTATGAAACGAAGAACCTCTGATTCTTAGTGGGGAGGGAGAGGATCATGCTTGCCTTTCCTTTTTAGGTGCAGTGTCTTATTCTCCTATCTTCCCTGGAAACCAGTCACTAGATAATGCCTTCTATATTAAGCCCCTGATATCTCTTATAGGATCCCTACTGCTTCATTCCTTCCTCCTTATCCATTCCCATGGGTTTTTTCCAAATGGGTATTCATATGTGACTGTTCAAGGGACAACGATGGTATGAGATGGGCTTGAAAAATCCCATTCTCTTTCCCTCTTAATTTAGGTATTGGATTCATATTCTAGTGGACAAAGTAAATTGTCTAGTTACTTTGATATATCACTTTCCCTCGTTTCTTGTGCCAAGAATGACTCACATGATCTTAGAGGTTGGTGGTGATCATGACATCCACGTCATTGCAAACATTAGGGAATAATTTCATGTTTAATCCTCAACCAAACTATGGGATACCGACTCAGTATAATCCCCAATCATGTCTCCATAAAACCTAATGGAATCCTCATATGTGTAATACTAAACTCAATCCTCTCAAAGGACATTATTAACCTAAAGGAAAAACCTTCTGAGGGCCTCTATGGGAATTGGTGCTCATAATTAAACTATGTGGGATTTGATTTCAGACAGAATATGGTACATAGGAAGCCTCCTAGAGTTATAAACCCAACACACCAAATCAACTCTAATTCCCTTTGGGAAAAATTTCAGTTGGGTATTTCTAAAATGAGATCCCATAACACTTCCCAGTCTCTTGGGGAACTTCAACATATGCCCCACCCCAAACATTGACTAAGCCCCGTTTTCCTATACGTCTTGGTCACATTACACAAAATGGCATGGTTTGGTATTTATCATATGACCTTAAAAGGTTTGATGTGTCCTATAAGTTCCACTAAACTGCATGGGTTATCATTCCTTTCATATGGATATGTAGGAATACCATATTATGGGTATGATCCAAACATCAATAAAACTCACATCTCTTAGGATGAGGATACACTCCTGAGCACCCCACATTGTTTCTCAAAACTAGCATCATAATAATAAATGACAAAATAATTTCTAATACATTCACAAAAGGGTTCCATTGATGGGGAGCCTTAGATTCATATAGATATATTCATGAATGAAGAACCTAATACGCATATAAATGATTCTAAGTTCCATTCATGATAATAATTAATTATTAATTCAAGAGTGACCCACGTCATACTTGGGAATTAATGAAGGATTTTCAAACTTATCTTAAATATTTAAGAGAGTCCCGGAGTAGGAAAATATTCCCTATAAAAGGGAGTGAAAATACAAACCTCCCATTCTCTTGAAAAATGTGAGTTATTAAGTATCATTGGTCATGTTCTCTGAGGAGAACCGGTATTTGAAAAGTATCTCCATGAGTCATCACATATACTAAAACCATTGGGTGTTTTTTGTTCTATGAATAAACCCCATTGGAATCCTCCTTAAAGGGATGTGGGTGAATGTGTATGATGTGAAGTTCATTCCAACAACACTAAAAAATGTCATTTCAACCCTATTTGGTATTTGGGGATGAAACAAAAATGGTGAAATCAATTTGAATAATTAACCAAGATGATGGAATCACCCACCTAACATGCCCCTTTAACTCTCAAAATGAAAGTGGTCCAAATAAGAAAATCAATTAGTCTTGTGTTCATTTATTGAGATGTTGCTTTGTTGGGTCTTCTTGTTTATGTTTTTACCTATATTGCATGAAATTTCAATAAGTTCCCCCTTCTATCCAAATGATGTCACACCAACTTGCAAAAATATATGTCCCAACTACCATTCATGTTGGATCAATGTCCAAGAAAGGGACACCATCACCGACCCAGCATCATCAATGCTAAGTCTAAAATGCACTAGTCTAGAAGTACCACCTGAAGGCTACCATTCTAACTATAGAGGCCACCCAACATGCCCTCTATCTCACAAAGCCCCACCAGTGATCCACTAAATAATGGTCAACCTCCAAGAAGAAGATGACACTAATCTTTATCTCCAACCTTTTCGAGATATTATCCCCCTAACACTATAATAATATCCAAAATTATCATCGAGAGTTCAATAAAGTGGCCATAGATGGCCTCACCCATAAGAAAAAGGGGTCCTTTAAATGGGTTATTTCTAGTAATTTCTACCACCAAAACCATGTGCCAGTGGACCCTCAACATGATGAGGGTGATTCCCTTGGGAGTCTGGCCCATGTCATCGATGACCAGGCATGCAAGACATCTCACTGAGGTAGCAACTAATTAATAAGGAATAGGTGAAAACCTCTATACCCTCCATAGAATCCCACCAATTGAATTTGGTGGAAAATAGTGAGAAGGTATAAACACCTACCCACACTAGTCAACCCTTCTAGAAAACTCATCTGGAAACATGTAGAGACACCGCCATCAAAATAGAACAACAAACAACGAGTAAGCACAAGAACCTTCCCAAACCCATAAAACCTGCCAGTAAAATTTAGAGGTAATATATTTGTAGGAACAAACACCTTACCACATCAACTAAGGATACCAATCAACTCATCTAGTAGCATTCACACAAGATCACGAATCAATTTTGGTGGAAAACTATAAGCAGGTGAACACACATGCCTACATTTATCATGTTTTGGATAAGTCGACCGATAATTCTTGGAAACATATATGGGGAAGACCCAAATCTCCACCTCTATACATGAGTACTATCTATATCAAATGTTAGGAAATGGAGGAAAATATTAGGAATTCACCGCTTCTCCATCCATGAAATGGGAATATGTCATTGTTACAACTACTAAAGTCGCAAATTACATCATGAAATTGGTGAATGGGCATGCACAAATTCCTTCCCACATCCTAAAAACCTTCCCAGATATCATAAAAGTGATAATAGTGGAAGAGGGGTGGATAAAAAACTATATCCCTATAAATGGGGTTACTCATCAGCATGTCACTATAGAGTAGACACACTTCTCTACTTCCATCTAGGATGGTTGTGGGAATAAATCCCCTACAATATAAAAACAATTGGATCAATTCTATCCCCCTATTTCAACTATAGGTAAATGGAATATTCCAATGGTCAATCTAAGGTAGGCAAAAATCCCTATTGAAATTCTAGAAGCCTGTCTAAAAATTATGATAGTGAAACAAGAGCTGGTAAAATAATTTTCTATACCGAGAAACCACTTTTTCCATAATTTTCCCTTGATTGCTCGTAAGAAGGCATAAAAAAAATAACCCTCATCATAGATGATTAAAAAATTAAGTGTCGATCTATAATCCTATTCTTATTAATGTTTTATTTCTTGAATCCATTAGAATATTATCTATGGTTGCTTAGGATCTTACCCATCTATTACAAAATTGAGAAAACAGTTGTTGTATTTCTAATGGTCCTCCATAGATACTTCACTATGAAGGATTTCATCATTACATAATCTAATTGATTTTTTATTTACATATCCTGATGAGAGTCATGGAAGCACTTCATATGGCTAAAAGATCAATCATCAATAATTTATTACACTTTATTTCATCCACCCGGAATGTCCTCCCTAGGGTATATGCCATAAGATTTCTCTATATTGTTGGATATGGAGCCATAATGGTATCCATCGCTTAAAAAGAATTATCTATGTATTTTATCTCTACATTAGTGTTTCACTTCTCCAATAAAGTCCTCCCCTTGGGGATTTGATGATGATAAATCCCTCCTACCATGAGGCACATGGGAAAATGAGTCTAGTTAGGTCAGATGCCATATCATTGAGCAGTTAAATCCTTTTTTGGTCAGAAGATATCCCAAGGTGAATTCATTGTCCAAAAAATCCTTGGATCAACTACCTTTCATGGTGATAGAGGAAATATTCACCAACATTATTTTTTATGATAAAGAACGAGGGAAGTTTTGAATTTGTCTTGACTAGATTGAGGAATATATGAAAAATAAATACACATTGAACATGAAGAAGTAGCTATCTAACGACAAAACACAAGTCTTGTTCTAGAACTTATCCAATCTTCAATACATTATTCAAAATTAATTTTCAAAATATTTTGTGCATGACATCTACCTTCATATATGGAACACAATTTATCACTTAAGAGAAAATTTATTACACTAAGACTATTATATAATTAATGTCAAGGTAATAGAAGGGATATAATTCCCAATTGACTTGGTGCCTCTCTTGGCTACATGAAATCCAAAATTATGGAAGAAACAAGGATTCATTTAACATTCATTTATTATCATGTTAAAATAATTATATCAATTGATCAAAAATCCATGTTCAATGTTCATATCAGAGGATGGGGTGAACACATAGTTTTTATTTTTACCTCACTCCCAAATTAGTAAACTCCTCAAAACATGACAACATGAAAATTCATAGATTCAGGATGACTTCAACAAATAGACCATGTTCATAATAGATGATATGATAAAAAAAAAGGGCCCAACAAACTCTCAATGAAATCGATCTTGAAGAGTTAAATCCATTGAAATAATTTTCATCAGGAATCAGAATATACTGAGCATTCTTCCCTCTTGAAGGAAGTCAATAATCAAATTGTCAAATTGTCTTTGGAAGTATGTGGTTTAGGTGAAATGTGAATTATTCACCCAACCCATGTTTTAACACGAACCCTTATAATCAATTAGTCATTTATGGAATAATAAAAAATGGAAATCTAGGAGAAACCCCAGATCGTAGGGATGAGGGATTTTTTTACAAAACATTCATGGTTAACAAACCAGGATCAAAGATTTGTGGATGTTGAATGGGAATAGAACCAACCCGTAGGGCTGGGGTATTTTTTACCTCAGTAACCTCCTCCTCTGTAGAAGTCAATCATCTAATAATTAGGGGGAACACCATAGAATGAATCCTCCTAGTTCATCTCATCATGTTACCTGATACCCTCATTAAGAACATGCATGACCAAATTGTATAGAGATTCCCTTTGGATTACCATTCGTCAAACGAATCCTAGAGAACCAGTAAAGGATAGGGAACAACATAATAGAGGATACAAATAAAGTAATTCTCCCAAAGGGACTTATGAATAACTTTCAACGCATTATGTGTTAGTAAACTTCGTTAATACCACCCCATCAAACCTTATCATACATGATACCAATATGAATTAGTTATATGAGGAAGTTTTGGTTCATAATATGGAACACATCAAATTGAATGAAGGGGGTGTACATACCTGAAACAATATGCTATTCCTGAATTTGGGAATTCCCTTAAATACTCCATTATTACCTCATCAGAGAGTATGTAATGACCCAATCCTTCTTTAATGAAAATCCATCTTGATCTAAATAAATGTCTTAATATGTGAAATGGTTATACAACATATTCCATTCTTTTTTTTGGATTTAAAAATACCATTATGAATTGTGACCGTTTCTTTTGTAGCCGTTGAATAGTGATCACATGATTAGAATAAATATGGGTTATAACAAATCCAATTTACTCAGACAAAGGAAGCGATGGACTAATCCAGTAGAATCACTCTATACGAAGCTCATTTGTTGGAGCTCAAAAAAGAGGTGGCATCATTGGGATTTGCTCTTGACCTATCCCAAGCCGAGCTTCAACAGTTTAAGCTCAAACGGAACCACCTATAGGGGAAGTGGAAGTTGATAGTGATCACCACCCGAGCAATGTTATCCGAGCCACCCCAAGAGTCGGTCACCATCACATAGCTCACCCTTCGGTCTTGCACGGGGTTTTAAGGGGTTATTTAACAAGACCCTAGTACTATGTCCATGTAAATTATTATTTTTATATAATAACTAATATACTTTCATTTTATTATTGTTACCATGTAAATAGTTTTTAATACACAAATAGTTTTTTAGTTAATATTCAACTAAGAAATCTATTTTGATAAATTAATTTATTTTTGTATTAAATAATATTCTAATAAAATACTATTATTATCCAAATAATTTTTATGAAATATAAATGATCATATAATTTTAGGAATGCAATTTTAATTTTTATTACGGTTCGAAAGCCATTTTTGTCAAAACCCGTGAATTTTCGATAAATGTCGATTTTTTATTTAAAAAGTTAAAATTAACATAATTAGAAACTTATTTAGATAAAATAAATATTATTTCTGGAATCAGAATGTCGAAATTATCTAACAGTGAATTTTTTCATAATTTTCTGAGACAGTCCAATTTTTGGGAAAAAATTAAATACCGTTTAAATATATAATGTGTTTTATGACATCATAATAACCCAATAGTTAAGTAATAAAATATTATAAGCCATATATTTTGCAAATATATGTTTTAACATTAAAATAATGTGATTTTGGTTTTTTTTTACTTATTTTACAAAGCATTAATGGACCCTTCAAGACTTATTAAGCATCTTGTCTTTTTAAATTGTTTTCCTTGGGAGTGTGACTCATCTCCACATAAGAAACCTAATTATTTTAAGAAGTTATGACTTTTTAATTATAAAATATTGTTTTCCACTTCTCTTTTCAAGAAACCATGTGAATAAACCATGGGCTAGTTTGTGGTTTGGATTAGTTTAATGTGAGGTGTCCCAAACTTTAATAATAAATAATTCCCTCACCTTTCCTATATAAACCCACCCATTATCCCACTTCCTCCAAACTAAAAGCCTTTTAAGTTTGTCTATAATCTTCCATCCTCTCTCTATAATCCTCCCAAGGTTCCCCAAGCTCCCAAGAATCCTCTCTCAAGCCTTTGGATGCACACTTCTAAGTAAGGGTTTTTCTTCCTTTGTAATTTTTGTCCAATTTTCTTTATGTTTTAATGGCCTTTTAATTTCAATTATAAATGTTGGGGTATGGTTTCGAACTCCCAAAATACTTCCCTATATATGTTTTAATGATGGGAGACCCATTTCTCTCCCATTAAATGCCTCCCATGTACACCTGTTACAATGCCGAAATTCCGAAAGGAATTTCCCTCTCTTCATTTACATTCAAGCAATTCTTTTATATCATGAATATAAATTCCATTACATTTTTGGGACATGTATCTATATGACCCCCTTACTGTCCATGTCATTTAAATATTATGATACACACCTTTCTCTCTCATCGACCATTTTTATGAGCTCTTATGTCATGCTGTTATGCTTCCGAAATTACACTGTGCTTTTCCAACCCAAAGTCATTGTGTAGTGAATACCATGCCCATTTATTATTCAAGGGTATTAACCATTATGAACATTTAATTATGGTTTTAATGAGTTTCATGTATTTATTTCACATTTTTTTATCGTGGAATAAACTTTTATATTGAATGATTCAATGTTTTTTGATCCATGTGGAACACTTATTCATGAAATGAAATGTTTAAGAAGGATGGGCCCTAATAGCGCACCAATACATTTGGTAAAGTATAGTATCATGATACATTATGTTAAATGGGTGTTGACTCATGCTAATTCAAGTGCAACTAGGTCTTACTCGTGCTTCATGTGCAACGAGGGTTTACTCATGCTATATGTGCAATGATCCTTGGCTCATGCTAATATCATGTTAAGAGTTGTTGCCACATTTCGATGCTATAATTATCATGATTTATCATTACTTTATGTTTATGATTCTCTTGTGATATATTGATATACTTATTGTCTAACATGTATTTTATTCCTCATGTTATTCCATGTTTATTCCCTTTCTGGGCTTTGTAGCTCACCCTTTTCATATGAATGTCCTCAGGTTATCCCATGCAATGCTAAGAACAAGGGAATGTAGTGGTCATGTAAAGTAATTTTTTAATAAGGATGTTGCATGTATCATGTTTTAAGTTGATATGTGATGATCCTAAGCCTCAAATACACAAGTCCTCTTGATCTTCTATGTTTTATCAAGTTTAGTTCATGTAATAAATTATGTTTAATCGTGTAATAAAAGATCAGGGTTGTCACAGTTGGTATCAGAGGGAAGTTTAGTTTTTTTTGGGATTAAGATTAGAAAACCCTAGTATGGCCTTAGATACAAAACTAAGTATAATAAAAAATATCTATGTTTTAGTGACTATTGATTAAGTGGTTTATCAAGAAAATACATCCCTGTCTGGATGCGAGCAGGTAGAGGCGGCTCTGGCATAGATGTATCCTAGGGGTAAAACCCAAAAACACCACTTTGAGCTAGACTCAAACGGGAAATGGTGCACGAAAATGGGCCTTGCTGCACTATTAGATATGACACTCCTGGGGGATATGCTTTAGTATATTCCTAAGCATAGTACAAACCGTTATTAAGGGACAAAAAACCCCCATAAGAATATATGTTAAGAAATATATTGATGATAACCAAGATTTAAACATAAGAAATAAAAAGTTAGGATATGATTCTTCTTCATAAGTTTATAATTTTTTGTTCTAAGTCTCTTTTTCAGTAATAATGGCTAAGTATTAAAGACCACTAATTATACGTTCTTTTTATTATTTAATGGTGGGAAATAGAAGAACACGTTCCAACAACTAATGTGATAGGAAATGTGAAGATTTCCCAAATGATATGCCTGATATGATGGGAGTGGGTGATCAAAACTTCATGAAAGTACTTGCTCATATGGATCTATTTATGAATAATTACATGAATCAGGCGGAACTCCGTCCTCCTCCATGGAAAGGGCATGTTTCCGTATAATCCTTCATGTAGCAAAGGCCTCCCATTTTTAACGGATCTTCTGATCCCCTCCTCATGGGACAATGGATTAACTCTATTGAAAAGATATTCTTCATACTCTAGTGTTCAAGAGAGGAAAAATTTGTACTGGCAGTCTATTGTTTTGATGGGGAAGCTGATCAGTGGTGGACACTGGTCAAGAATACAAAGTCCCAAGAGGAAATTGATTCCATGAATTGGTAGGAATTCGAGAGGATGTTTTTCAACAAAAATTTCCTTGAACCCTTAGTCTTATGATGGAAAGAGAGTTCCTTAAAATCAAGTAGAAGGAAGATAAGTCCATTGGGGAATATGAAACAAACTTTACAAGGCTTGAAAGGTATACCTCTGGCTTTTTGACGAACACCGAAATCAAGGTGGATCGTTTCTTTAGCGGACTAAAGCTGAGTCTACAAAAATAATTGGAGATTAGATACTTCTACAGTTATGAGGATATTGTCCTTTGTGCCCTCAAGGTTGAAATGGTGATTGGAGACTCTCAGTGGTCTCTTGGGCCCAGTGAAATGAAGTGGAAAATGGAGAACAACATGGTTTTTTCATCAAACAAATTCCATGATAGAAAGAAGCCTGACTTTTAACCATTAAAAAATTATGGGAAGGAACCTCCTGGTAACTATCTAAAGGGAACCAGGAATTTCTAAAAATGTGGAAAGTTTGGTCATCTGGCCAAGAACTACCAAAGGGATATGAAAAATCCCACTAATATTGAATAAGAAAGGAAGGTTTACATCAAAACTCAGCCGACAATGTAGTGTTTCAACTGCATGTAGCTTGGGCATTATGAAAACCATTTCCCTAAGCTGAGGGTTGTTGAAGGCAATCAACAACAACATCTAAGGAAACATGAAAGGGCCTATGCTATCACTACCGCTGAGGTGGAGCTGGAAAATGATGTGGTGATAGGTATGCTAGTTATTTATTCAATAATAATGAACATACTATTTGATTCTGGTTCTACGCATTCTTTCATATCATGCAAGTTTAATTGAACAATTCAAACACCACCTCAAATTTTGGAGGAAACGTTATCTATGAGAATAGAGAATTGGGAAATCATTGCATCCATGGTGTATAAATCCTCCCCGGTTAATTTTTTTGGACTTAACCTCCCAAAAAATCTCTTCATACATACATTAGTAGAGTTTGACTCTATCTTGGTCATGGAATGACTGTCTTTATACAAAGACACTATGAACTACTGGGAAAGGGAGATCACTCTTCACATACCAAAGCATCCTCCAATTCTTTACAAGTGAAAGGAGGGAGATGAATCTCCTTTCAAATCATCGTCGAAAGTGTTGATATTGCTGCCTTATGAGCAATCATATCTAGCTTAAATGATTGAGACAAAGGAGATAATCATGCTTTAAGACATGCCCATCATGAGGGATTACACTGATGTATTCCCTTTTGGAGGAAAATTTATTTGTGAGAACAACGAATGGGGAAATCATTGAATTCATGGTGTATAAATCCTCCCCGGTTAATTTTTGTGGACTAAACCTCCCAAAAAATCTCTTCATACTTACATTAGTAGAGTTTGACGCTATCTTGGGCATGGAATGACTGTCTTTATACAAAGCCACTATGAACTGCTGGGAAAGGGAGATCACTCTTCACATACCAAAGCATCCTACAATTCTTTACAAGTGAAAGGAGGGATATGAATCTCCTTTCAAATCATCATCCTGAGTGTTTATATTGCTTCCTTATGAGCAATCATATCTTGCTTAAATGATTGAGACAATGGAGAGAATCATGCTTGAAGACATGCCCATCGTGAGGGATTACACTGATGTATTCCCTGAAGAGTTTCATGGTATTCCTCTGGATGGAGAGGTTGAATTCTCAAACGAAATTATTCCTATATCTCTACCAATCTCAAAGATACCTTACAGAATGGCCACCGTAGAGCTGGAAGAGTTGAAGAAGCAGATATAGGATATTATAGAGAAGGGTTTTATATGCCCAAGTGCATCGTCATGGGGTGGGTCTGTCCTCTTTGTCAAGAAGAAGGATTGATCAATGTGCCTCTGAATTGATTGTCGCGAGCTCAATAAAATAATGATAAAGAAATATTATCCCCTACCACGGATATATGACTTGTTTGACCAGCTTTGTGGGGCCAGTTATTTCTCTAAGGTAGACCTTTGGTCAGGATATCACCAATTAAAGATGAGGAAACAAAGATATTCCTTAGATTGCCTTTTGAACGAGGTATGGACACAATAAGTTCTTAGTGGTACCCTTCAGACTCACTAATGATCCGAATATTTTCATGGATTTCATGAATAGAGTCTTTAGATATTACCTCAACAAATTTATGGTAGTCTTTATTGATGATATTCTGATATACTCCATGAGCAAGGAGGAACATGAGGAGCATTTGAAAACTGTGTTAAAAACATTGTGACGGGAGATGTTGTATGCAATGTACAATAAATGTGAGTTATGGATAGAAGAAGTATCATTCTTGGGGCATGTAATCACCAGAGAAGGGATATCTATGGACCCTACCAAGATGAAGGCAATTGAAGAGTGGCCCATGCCAACTTCTGTAACGGATATCCATAGCTTTTTGGGTCGAGCTGGGTATTATCGATGACTTGTGAAGAACTTTTCAGGATTTTCAAGCCTAATGACCATACTGACAAGGATGGGAGTAATGTTTTTATGGACATAGGAATGTGAATATTGTTTCAAGGAGTCGAAAAAGAGGTTTATCACTTTGCCAGTACTCACACTCCCTACAAGTGGAGAACTCTTTGTGGTGTATAGTGATTCTTCTAAGAAGGGAAGAGGATGTGTTTTGATGAAAAATGATAAAGTTATTTCCTATGCCTCAAGGAATTTGAAAATCCCTGAGAAAAACTATCCAACGCATGATCTGGAGTTTGTGGCTGTGATCTTTGCCTTGAAAATCTAGCAGCATTATCTCTATGGGAAAAAATGTGAGATATATAAAGACCACAAGAGTCTGAAATATATTTTCACACAGAAAGAGCTTAATATGCACCAATGAATATGGATAGATCTCATCAAGGATTATGACTTCTCAATCCACTACCATCCCGGTAAGGCAAACATGGTGGCGGATTATCTAAGTAGAAATGATCCATCATCTTTATCAATGATGATAATTGAAAAGGATCTGATTTTCTTTGATTTTCAATGGATGGAAATGGGAATCATTAAGGGAGGAACATCATCAATCCCTTATCAAATGATTTCTCAACCATACCTCTTAGAGAGAATAAAGACTTCTCAAAGAAAAGATGTATAAATTCAGAAATAGGTGGAAGATGTTAGAAATGGGAAATCCTCAAATTTCAAAGTTGATGAGGAAGGAATTGTAAGATTTTGGATGTGAATAGGTGTACCATCCGATACAGATATAAATAAGGATCTATTGAATGATGCACATAGCTCGACCTTATCTATCCACCAAGGGAGCACAATGAAGTATCAAGATCTCCGAGAAAACTTTTGGTTGGACAATATGAAAAGGGAGATTGCCGAATATACATCAAAGTGTATGGTATGTCAAAAAGTGAAGGCTGAGAGAAAAAATTCTAAGGGGATGATGAAACCACTACCCATACTAGCATGGAAGTGGTAGAACATTACCATTTACTTTGTCCCTAGACTTCCATGGACATCCAGAGGAAATAATGTTATATGGGTCATTGTGGATCGTATTACAAAGACAACTCACTTTATCGTGATTCGAGAGGACTTATCATTGGATAAACTTACGTGGATTTATGTCAAGGAAGTGGTAAGGCTCCATGGATTACCACTATTTATTGTATTCGACCATGATCCTAGATTCACCTCAAATTTTGGGAAGATACTTCAACATGCTATAGATACTGAGTTGAAATTCAGTACGGCTTGTCATCCCCAAACTGATGGCCAATCTGAGTGGACTATCCAAACACTTGAGGACATGTTGAGACCGTGCTAAATGGAATTAAAAGGAGGGTGGGATGAACATCTTCCTCTGGTTGAGTTCTCTTATAATAACAGTTTCCACTCGATCATCCAAATGACACCTTATGAAGCCATGTATGGGAAGAGGTGAAGAACACTGACATGTTGGGATGAAGCCAGTGAGTGTAAGCTTCTAGGACCTAAAATGATCGAAGAAATGGTAGAGAAGGTGAAAACCATTCAGCAACATATCAAGGCATCCCAGAGTCGACAGAAGAGTTATGAAGATAACCATTGATGAGATCTTGAGTTTAAAGTAGGGGAAATGGTATTTCTACGCTTATCTCCATGGAAGAAGGTCATGATATTTGGAAATAAAGGGAAGTTAAGTCCTAGGTACATCGGCCCCTTCGAGATTCTTGATCGTGTTGGGGTTGTAGCTTATCGACTAGCACTTCCACATTCCATGGCCAAAGTACATGATATATTTCATGAATCCCTCTTAAGTAACTACATACCAGACCCTTCACATGTACTCTCATCTGAGGTGGTACAGTTGGAGGATGATATTTCCTATGAGGAGCATCCAGTGAAGATCTTGGATCGTAGAGACAAATTTCTATGCAACAAGACTACTCATCTGGTCAAGGAACTATAGCAAAACCATAAGTATGAAGAGGAAACATGGGAACTGGAGGAATAAATGAAGGAAAAGTACCCACATTTTTTTGTGTCCTGGAAGGTAAAATGAAATTTTGAAGGCGAAATGTTTTAAGGGGGGGAAGATTGTAACGACCCAAACCTTTGTTAATGAAAATCCCTATTGATCAAATTAAATTTCTTAATATGTGAAATGGTTATACAACATTTTTAGTTCTTTTGTTTTTGGATTTTAAAATACCCTTAAGAATTGTGACCATTGCTTTTGTATCCGTTGAACAGTGATCACATGATTAGTATAGATATGGGTTTTAACAAATCCAATTTACTCCGAAAAAGGAAGTGATGACCTCATCACATAGAATTACTCCATACAAATCACATTTGACGAAGCTCGGAAAAGAGATAGCATCATTGGGCTTTTATGTTGACCTATCCCAAGTCGAGCTTCAATAGTTTATGCTCGAACGGAACCGCCTGTAGGAGAAGTAGAAGTTGATAGAGATCACCACGTGAGAAATGTTATCTAAGCCACCCCAAGAGTCTATCACCATTACACACCTCACCCTTCGGTCTTATGTGGGTGTTATAAGGGGTTATTTAACAAGACCCTAGTACTAATTATATGTACATTATTTTTTGTATATAATAACGAATATAGTTTCATTTTATTATTGTTACATTGTAAACAGTTTTTAATGCACAGATAGTGTTTTTAGTTAATATTCAACTAAGAAATCTATTTTGATAAATTGATGGATTTGTGTATTAAAGAATATTTTAATAAATTATTATTATTATTATTTAATTATTTTTTATTAAATATAAATGATCGTATAATTTTATGAATGCAATTGTAATTTTTATTAAGGTTCGAAAGACATTTTTGTCAAAACCCGTGAATTTTCGATAAATGTAGATTTTTATTTTTAAAAGTGAAAATTAACATATTTAGAAAATTATTTAGATAAAATAAATATTATTTTTGGAAAAAGGACATCGAAATTATTCAATGGTGATTTTTTCGTAATTTTTTGAGATAGTCAAATTTTTGGGGAAAAACTAAATACCGTTTAAATATATTATTTGTTTTATGACATCACATTGACCCAATAGTTATGTAATAAAATACTACAAGACTTATGTTCGGACAATATATGTTTTAGCATTAAAATAATTGGGTTTTTGGTTTGTTTTACTTATTTTAAAAACCATTAATGGACCCTTCAAGACTTATTAAACATCTTGTCTTTTTAAATTTTTTTCCATGGGATTGTGACTCACCTCCACATAAGCAACCCCGTTATTTTATGAAGTTCGGACTTTGGCCTTATAATTGTTTTTACACTTCCCTTTTCAAAAAAAACATGGGCAAAAACTATGGGATGGTTTGTGGTTTGCTTTAGTTTAATTTTAGGTGTCTCAAACCTAAATAATAAATAATTCCCTCACCTTTCCTCTATAAACCCACCCAATCTCCAACTTCCTCCTCACTAAAAGCCTTTGTGGTTTGTCAAACCTCTTCCCTCCTCTCTCTAGAATCCTCACATGGTGCCCCAAGCTCCCACGAAGTCTCTCTCAAGCCTCTCTCAATCCTTTGGAAGCACACTTCCAACTAAGGGTTTTTCTTCCTTTCTAATTTGTATCCAATTTTCATTATGTTGTTATACACTTTTAATTTCAATTATAAATGTTGGGGTATAGTTTCACACCTACCAAAAACATACCTATTTATGTTTTAATTATGGGAGACCCCTTTACCTCTTATTAAATTCCTTCCATGTACACCTATTACTATGCCGAAATTCCGATAGGAATTTCCCTCTCCTCATTAACATTCAAGCAATTATTTTGTATCATGAATCTAAATTCCATTACATTTGTTGGGAAATGTATCTATATTACCCCCGTACTTTCCATGTCATGTAAATTTTATGAGACACCCCTTTCTCTCCCATCAACCATTTTTATGTGTTTTTATGTCACGCTGTTATGCTGCCAAAATTGCACTGCGCTTTTCCAAGCCAAAGTCATTGAGTAGTGAATACCATTCCCATTTTAGTATCAGGGGTATTCACCATTATGAAAATTTACATATTGATTTAAAGAGTTTCATGTATGTATTAAACATTCGTTTATCGTGTAATAAAATATTATGTTGAATGATTCAATGTATTATGATCCATGTTGCACACTTATGCATGAAATGAAATGTTCAAGAAGGGTGTGCCCTGATAGCGCTCCAATGCATTGGGAAAAGTATAGTATCATGATACGTTATGTGAAATGGGTGTTAAATCATGATAATTCAAGTTCAATCAGGGTTTACTCATGCTTCATGTACAATAAGGGTTTACTCATGCTCTATGGGCAATGATCCTAGGCTCATGCTAATTTCATGTTAAGAGTTGTTGCCACATTTCCATGTTATGATTATCATGCTTTATCATGCCTTTATGTTTATGCTTCTCTTGTGCTCTATTGATATGCCTATTGTCTAACATGTATTTTATTCCTCATGTAATTCCTTTTTTATTCCCTTACTGGGTTTATAGCTCACTCTTTTCTTATTCATGTGTTCTGGTTACCCCATGCAATGCTAAGTATAAGAGAATGTAGTGGTCATGTAAAGGAACTTTTCAATAAATATGTCGCATGTTTCATGTTTAAGTTATTATGTAATGATCATAAGCCCGAAAGACACTAGGCCTCTCAATCTTCTTTGTTGTATCATGTGAAGTTCATGTAATAAATTAGGTTTAATTGTGTAATAAAAGATCAGGGTTGTCATAGTATACACCAAGGAAAAGGTAAAAAGTAAAGTTGTGCTTCACCTATAAATTCAACTAGCTGAACCCCTTATAATTGAGGAAATATTCAATCAACAAGAGGAATAGATTAAGGAATTGAGAATAATAAATGTAGAAATACTTGGAGGAAACATTCATCTCAGATATTTTTTGCAAGAATATAATAAACTTTCATTCCCAACTCGTATACCTCAATAAAGAGGGTTCACCACAACAACCAATATAGAGTTGAAACATCTGCTCAACATAGGGTACTGAAAACCAATATATATTGATCCCACACCAGTAGATTTGGATTTACCATTATTAGATACACAACCATAAGAGGTTTGGGAACATCCTTACAGACCTACAACTATAGTTTACCTTTGTTAGATACTAGTAGGGATTTACATATGAACCTACTTTATAGAACCATTGTTTAAGCCCCTACCCAGCCATATATTCCTATAGATATCATCAATACTATTGATTCATTAATTTCTTGATTTGAATCTATAGAGAAGTGGTGTGCACCAATGTATCCAAAGATGAACCCTTACCCTAAATTTTTTGATCTGACACTTCCCCCACAAACCTTTTGGGAACCCTACAATTATAATTTTCAATGGTTTAGGGAACTAAAAGTAGAATTTTACACATTTCATGTCCTTTTGTGATCCCATGAGGGGGACCCCAACATAATAGGATGTAGTGAAACTCATTTTCTTTATGATATCACAACAAGTAAAAACCTTTATATGGTACTCTAGTATGTTAGCTTGGTCAATTAATGTTTGTTAATACCTTAGTCAAAAGTTTTTCTACTGATTTCTCTTAACATTATTGAAGAAAATGGCCCTCGACCTCTCAAACTGAAAATAGTAGGAGAACGATATTTTCTTATATTTTATTCCTCATTGGAAATGGTCGAAAAATTCCCTAAACCTATAACTTTCTCGAGAAATTTTTTTGTCCATATGATTAGAGAATCTTCATGATGTGTTCTACTCACCACTCAACCCATTGAAATTCATATAAGGGTTTAAAGACCTTTCTATTATTTCTCAAATATTGGAAGACTCCATTGGAAAAACCAAGGGAAAGTCCTGAGTAATTCTCTCCTCTCAAGGAAAGATAATATGGAATATAGAGTCTACAACTGTAACACATAATCCGGCCCCTAAACCCGTTCCAATTCCAAATCATGTGACATATAATTTGTTTCCCCCTCTTGAGAATTAACAAAAACTCCTACCTTTTCAGGATGACAAAATAGAGAAGAAGAGAAAATTGTTTGAGTAGTGGAAAAAAATTATTCTTTCCAAAATTTCCAGGTCCCTGGCTATATCATCTCAAAATTGGAGAATAACTTGATCAAGTTTTCAAAGACCAAGATTCCCCACCAGAATGGTGATGAACATCTCCCAATCTATTTTATTTTACAGCAATAATTGGGTAACACTATCCATGACTGTTTTGTTTTTAAAGAGATTCTATAAAAGATAGTGGACCCTAGTAACGTGAAGCTTGACAAGTCCCATCCACAAGTACCATGAGTTTCTTCCTATGATTCAGATGAGCACACTGAATAGAAGGAAGTTAACAGTAATGGTAAGAAAAATATCAATGACTATATGGTTAGAAATATGATCTACTAAACTCCGGGTATCTTTTGAGCATTGTTGAGACAACCAACTATACCCATGGATGCTTCTGCTATGGAATAACTAGCTCTATCGATGCAACAGTCCTTTAAAATCATTTCTTCTAGGAATCAACATGGATAGAAGAGAAAGAAGAAAACATTGGAAGATGATCTTTTTTCCATGTCTAATTTTTTCTTTGACTCTCTCAAACTCCATGCCTTTAATCCCAAAAGCACATGCATCACCCTTTCAAAGGGTACCATAAGAGATGGCCTGCAAGATAGAGTCCTCATTAGAATATGAGTTGATTTTAAATTCAGTTAATCATATTAGCTTAATGAATCCCTTATCAGATGATGATTGTGACTATTAACCAGAGTTCTCTACACCCAAATGGGAATAGGTGGAAGAGGCCATTAGAGGTTGAGGACACGGGTAAGACGTGCTCATAATTGAAGTCAATACTCTGTCCACATCCTCTCTCAGACCGTCTATGTAGCCAAAACTCATGGGAGATGCATCCATAAATCTAAGAAAGAGTAAGAAAGATCCCCCACAATGGTCCAATTTTCCCAAACTCAATCATTCTAGAATATTGACATCAAAATATTTCATCACCCAATCAGCCTTGATGCATAGTCAGACCCATCATACCTAATCCATGAAAGACAGAAGTGTCTTCAATTCATGTTCTAAGGGTCAACCTGTAACAACCTAGAATTTTACCACTGGTAAAATCTCTTATAATAATTATTCCATTTCATATAAATCAAATAAAATCAGATATAGAACACAATAAATCATTATAAAAGAATAATAAATCGAATAAGGGGTATTTCAAGAAGTTAAAGAACCTATATCAATGGAATAGTAACATGACCATTGGAATTGTAATGTTACCATTAGGAATAGTAATATATCCAATAGAATTGTATCCACGCATAAGAAAGTATAAATAAAATTCATGTACCTTATGAATGAACAAATGATATATTTCATGGTATAAGTAAATAAAGGTTTTAGAAATGGTAAATTAAGTGTTGGTATTTTTGTAAGTTATAAATATCTAATTAAAATATTATAATTAATATATTTATTTAAAAGAAATTTTATTTTCATAAAATGAATTCATAAATTAGTATTTTTTGTCTTATTATTATATGATAAATTTATGTGACCTTGATTAATTTTTCAATGTGTCAAAAAATTAATTATAATTTTCAAACTTGTTTTTTTGAATAAATGGAATTTTTTTTAAAATTAACTTCAAAAAATTAGAAAATTATTTTCATAAAATATATTATTTGTTTAAATTCTAAAAATTGAAAAATGGTTAGGGTGGATGTTTTGTATTTTTATAAAATAGTTGAATTTTTAGAGAATAGTGAAATATGGTAATTTACAATATTTAAAAAATACATGAACTATTGATTCATAAATTATGTATGGATAATGTAAGCACATAATATCAAACTATCCTTTATTAAGTAAAAATATTTATTTATAAGGATCAAACTATTCCTTGCCTTGATCTAAAATAATAAACAAATTAATAAAATAATCAAAAAACACCCCTCTCCTCCACTATAAATACCACCCTCACCACCTCTTCTCCTTTCAACTCCAAAGCTTTGAACCATGTCCAATTTTTTATAAATAATCTTCCCAATACCCTTCCCAACTTCTATGAGCCTTTGGTATCCGAAAATTCCAAAACAAATCTCCCTAAGGAGGTTCTCAATGAGAATAATTCAATTGGTAAAATCCTCTTTGTTTTCTTCTAATTTCGTTTCATTTTTATTTTAATTTCCCATTCTTTCCTCACAAAACCTTATCCATGTATCATGATAACTACAATATATTATATATAGTGTAATTTTATTATGTCAATGTAATAATCTATCATCAAACCTCTTCTATTATCCCTTTTATTCTAAAATTGAAAACATTATCTATGAGGTGTAGTTTAATCACTTTTAAGGATGAAAGGATTTCATTTTCATTTACCACATTCAAGTTTATTATTAAAAACATTATAATGGTTGAAAAATACATTAAAATTTATTTTATAACATTCTTATGTTCTGTAACTAAATTATATACACAATCTTAAATAATAAAACAAAACGAGTTAGTTGTGATGGAAAACCACCAAATTAATCTAAAACAATAATTAATTTTTTATCTAATAAATCATCCACATATGTGGGGAAAATATATAAGAAAATTTAAACTGATGGAAGTTCATTAATAGCATATAAAAACAATTTTGTATAATTATTCCCATTTTATATGATCTTCTATACATGTATACAAGTTAACCAATCTTGAAAACAAAAGAAAAAAACACTCTAGAATGATGAAGTTGAACATTATAACTCATAAAAATGGTCATAAATGAATATAATAAAATTATAATGAATAAAATACATGTAAAAGAGGTTTTTGATTTATTAATTAATTAATCTAATTTGATTATCCATGATATTAAAGTTATGAAATCATTCAGACATAAGGTAATGAGATTCTTGAACCAAATTTAATTTCTATGGGCTATTCATCTCCCATGCCAAGTTTTAGTAAGGATGTTATTTTAATATCTATGAAATATAATTTTATTATACATAACTTTTCATATATGGGATATACATTCTTCTAATATTATTTTAGGAAAACTTCAATGATTTTTCCAAAATAACACTTCTTTTTAAAAACAATTGTTTTAATTCTCTTGAGATTGTATCTTCTTCAATCAAGATTGATAATTATTATACCAAGTATGTTATTCCCTTTTTCCTTTTTAAATCACATGGTTTATTCATTAATGTATGTTTTATGAAATTCTCATGAAACCTATTTCCTTTCCAACTGTAATTTTATGGAAAAGACTGTTATATGTTCTATGTGTCATGCATGGTTATGTAAATGTTATGATGTGATGGGTACACAAAGAATTATATATTAGCCCAATTTATTTAGTAATGTGATTTATCACATTAGGTAATGTGCAATATGCATGAAATATTTTCCAGATTTGTTCACAATTATGACGATGTTATGTTTATTTACATATTTTATGTGTGAACATGATGTTAGATTTTTTCAGAACTATATGTTGTATTTGATGACTTAGACATGATGTTTCATTTTTATTAATTTCCACCTTTTATTCCTTCATCTAATTCTTCATATCAGGACTATGATGGTGATACCATGCCTATGTTATGATGATAATGATTATTCCAACCCATGTTATGTTGATCCTTTTTCTTATCTATCCTCTTATTGGGATTTTAACTCACCATATTATTTGATATATATCCTTTGGTGATTACTTGTACTGAAGTGAAAATGAGGACCAATAAGAATCTAGAGAATAAGGAACTAAATAATTTTTATGTTTTATTGTGTAAATTTTATGTTCATTTCTAGTTTTCCCAAGGCACAAAACCATTGGATCATAGGTTTTTAACCCTATTATATTTTTGGTATTTAAAAAGATGTAACAATAATGTAATAAAAATCAGGGTCAATATCCATTGTTGCAGAGTATAGTTTTATTAGTTTGGTTATTACTATTAGGTTTGAGACTAAGTATATGTAAGAACCCAAGATGGTTTATTTTAAAAAAATGATAAACATATGGATTCCAAAAGATATGCATTTATTATTAAGTTCACAGAAAATAATTTATATATTCATGTATTGTTGACTTCTGTTTTGATAAAAAATTACTATTTTAGAAAATGGGGGGAATGGGGAGAAACCAGTCCAACAACCTATATGAGGGACAGTGCAGTGATTTCCTGAACAACATCCCCAATTCCTTGAGAGGTGAAGTTAAAACTTTCATGGAGATGCTTACCCAACTGTCTCAGGATATGAAAAATAACCTGAATAATGTGAAATTTCTCCCTTCACATAAGAGGGATAAACATTATATTGAGTATTTTATGTGGCACCAACCACCAACATCTAGTTAGTCTTATGATCCCCTATATGTGGAACAATGGGTCAACTCAATGGAGAATATATTTTATGTGCTTCACTGTTCTGATATGGAGAAGGAGACTCTATCTATTTATCATTTAGATGGAGAGTTTGATAAATAGTGCTTGTCGATTAATAAAACCAAGACAAAGTATGACATTGAAGATACAGTGTGGGAAGAAGTTAAGAAAATATTTCTTAACAAGTATTTCCCTCGAACTCCTTATAAAAATATGAAGATAGAGAATTTATAGAGATAGAGAAAAAATAAGGTGAATATTTCATGGATTACGAATCAGATTTCACAAGGATTTAAAGGTACGACTTGTGTTTTGTTATCAACAATGATACAAAAATAAATAGATTCTTTATCGGTTCAAAACCAAACCTCCTAAAATCTCTAGTAATTTGAGTGTTTTGGGGTTATAAAGAAGTTGTTCAATGTTCTATCAAAGTGGATATAGAGTTTAGAGAATGGTTCCATGGATATGTAGCCAATAAAAAATATATATTTTCATGTCGGGGGATCTAATGACAATGGTGGAAAGAAATCTCAAAAACTCACATGTCAAAAATGTGGGGAAAAACGTCATGGTAACTACCTCAATGGGATAGGTAAATACTTTAAGTGTTGGATATAAACACATCAATCTAATGATTATAGAAGATACATGAGTAAGTAGGACAATGTGGTGGAGGAAATGAGAGAACCAACCTTGGATCAATGGTTCAACAATAGGGAGAAAGACAACTATAAAATCTAGTGAACTAAAACTCAAGTTCATCTGGGTAATCAAGATAAGCAATCACCAAATCCAAAGGAGTAAGGGAAAGAATACACCATCACTACTATTGATGTGGAACCTGAAAATTATTTTTTGATAGGTACACTAGTTATTCATTTAGAAATATGGAACATAAAATTTGATTCAGTTTATATGAATTTTTTCATATCGTTCAAGTTTAGTATTTTAATTTAAACACCACCTCAAAATATGGAGGTTTAGTTATCTGTGAGAACAAGAAATGGGAATACAAAGTATATAACTCATCACTAGTTAATGTTTCTAGATTAAACCTCCTATAAAATCTTATTTTACTTCCTTTGGTGTAATTTTATGCTATTTTGGGCATGGATTGACTATCTTTGTAAAAAGCCTACATCAAATATGGGTAAAGGGATATCACTCTTAACATCCTGAGGCATCCTCTAATTTAGAATAAGTGTAAGGATGAGGATGAATTTCCTTTATAATCATTACCTCAATTGTTGATATAATTTTGTTCTGAGTAAGCATATATTGCTCAAATGATTGAGATTAAAGTGAGAATCAGGATTGAAGACATTCCCATTGTGAGGGGCTATAATGATGTGTTCCCAAAACAATTTCCTAGTCTTCCTCCTAAATGAGTTGTTTAGTTATTAATTAAACTTATTCTTTGACCTCTAACTATATCAAATACACCATACTGAATTGATAGCCTTGAGTTAGACGAACTGAGGAATCAGCTACAAGAGAATCTTGACAACAATTTCTTCCACCCGAGTTCTTCACCATGGGGTTCACTAGTCCTCTTTGTCAAGAAGAATGATGGTTTATTTCAACATTTCATTGATTATCATGATCTCAAAAAAATCATGATACCGAATAAGTATATCCTTCCATGGATAGATACCTTATTTGATTAACTATGTGGTGCCAATTTTTTCTATAAGGTGGAACTTTAGTTAGGATATATCAAATTAAAGGATATTATATAAGATATTCCTAATGTTGCCTTTTGAAAAATGTATGAACACTATGAGTTCATATTTACACCATTCAGACTCATTAATGCTCCAGTGATATTAATGGATTTAATTAATAGAGTCTTTAGAGATTACCTAAAAATTGTGATATTCATTATTGATGATGTTTTTCAATACACCTATAGAAAGGGGAACATGATAAGCCTTTGAATACTATGATAAATACTTTGTGAAGGGAGAAATTTTATAAAAATTATTATAAATTTGTGTTCTATATAGATGAAGTATCATTATTGGGGCATGCTATCACCCGAAAAAGAATAAATAAATACATATATATCCCCTTCCAAGACAAAGGAAATCAAAGAGTGGACCAGACCAATATTAGTAAGGTAGATCCATATTTTCCATGGTCTAGTTGGGTATTACCAGTGATTTTTAATGAAATTAACACCATTTTCAAACCCACTAACCAAGATGACTCGGAAGGGAGAAAAGTTTTCCTGGACCAGTGAATGTGAATACTACTTCAAAGAGTAAAAACGAGGCTTATCACTACACCATTACTCACACTTTCAACAAGTGGGGAACTCATTGTTTTATATATAGATGCTTAAAATAAGAGATTAGGATTGTATTGATAAAAAATGATAAAGTGATAATCTATGCATCAAGTATGTGGGAAGTTCTTGAGAAAAACTTTCCCACACTTGATATGAGTTGGCGGTTGTGATATTTTCATTAAATATCTAGCAACATTATCTTTATGGGGGAAAGTGTGAAATATATACTGATAATAAGAGACTCAAATATATATTAACATAGAAGGATATTAATATGAACTAGAGAATATTGTTACATCTCATCACAGATTATGAATTCTCAATCCACTACCATCCTCATAATGAAAATAAGGTGGAAGATTCTATAAGTATAAAGGATCCTAAAACATTATAAATTATAATAACTGAGAAGGATAAAACATTCTTATATATGAATAGGATGTAAATGGAAATTATTAAGGAAGGAACATCATAAATCCTTTCTCAAATTACTTCTCAACCATCCCTCATGGAGAAAAAAAAGGATGTTCAAATAAATGATGAGGAAATTCAGAATAAGGTGGAAAACATGAAAAGGGGAAATCCTCATAGTTCAAAATTAATGAGGAAGGAGTTGTATGATTTGGTTCACGGCTATGGGTACCATCCAATATAGTGAAAAAGAAAGAAGTTCTTGGTGATGCGCATATCTTAACAATCTCTATTAACCTAGGGAGTAAAAAATGCATCGAGAAAATTTACAGAAGTGTTGGTGGGATAATATGATGAAGGACATTGTTGAATATAAATCAAAGTTCCTAGTATGTAATCAAGTTAAGGGTAATAGAAAAAATTCTAAGGGGATGATGAAACCATTACTCATACCAACACGGCAATGGGAAAATATCACCAAGGAATTCGTCATTGGACATCTGAAGGAAGCCAGAGGAAACAATGATATATGGGTTGTTGTGGATTTTCTTACAAAGACAACTCACTGTATCACAATTTTGGAGGACTTATAACTGGATCAAATTCCATCGATATATATAATTAGTGGTAATGATGAATGGAGCATGACTATTGATTATATCTGATCAAGATCCAAGATTCACCTTGATGTTATAGAAAACTCTAAAACATTATTTAAACACTAAGCTATAATTTAGTATGGATTATCATCCCCAAAATGATGGCCAATCAATGAGGACTATTTAGACACTTGAAGAAAAGTTGATCGCATGTTATATAAACTTCAGAGGAGGATGGGACCAATGTCTACCTCTGACCGAATTCTCTTTCAATAATAGTTTTCACTTGATCATTAAAATGGATCCATATGAATTCCGTTAGGGGAAAAGATGAAGAACACTGGAATTCTACAATGAGGCTGATGAATGTAAGCTACTAGGATATGAAATAGTTGATGAAATGGTGGAAAAGGTAAAACTATTCTTCAACACATCAAGGTAGTCCAAAGTTGACAGAAGAGCTATGGAGATAATTGTCAATGATACCTAGAGTTTGATTTTGGATAAATGGTATTCCTACACATTTCATTATGTAATAGGATCATGATTTTGGGGAAGAAATGAAAGTTGAGTCATAGGTATATTATCCCCCTCAAGATTCTTGATCGCATCGGATCTGTGACCTATCGACTAGCACTTCCACCTTCCATGTATCAAGTACAAAATGTATTCCATGAACCAATTTTGAGGAAGTACATATCAAATCCCTAACATGTATTGAACCCAGAGGTTGTGCAGTTGGAAATTGATCACTCTTACTAGCAGAAACAGATGAAAATATTAGAATCTAGGGATAATGTTCTCCAAAACAAGACTCCTCACCTTGTCAAAGTACTATGGCGGAACCATAAGTACAAAGAGGAAACATGGGATCCATAAGAAGTTATGAAGGAGAAGTACCCCCACTTGTTTTCAACATATTATATAAAAAAAATCAATAGAAAATTTTCATTAGGGGTGAAGAATGTAACAACCCATAATTTTATCAATAGAAACGCCCTTCTTATAATTATTCCATATTATATAAAACACATAAAACACATAGATAACACAATAACAATGTTATAAATGAATAATTAATAGAATAATAGGTATTTATAGAAGTTAGGGATCCTATACAGGTGGAATAGTAACTTGACCTTTGGAATAGATATGTGACCACTAGGAATAGTAATCTAGAAAATAGTATAGTAACCTCACCTATGAAAGTATAAATAAAATTTTGGTATCTTGTGAATGAAAATATGATATATTTCAAGGTATAATTAATGAAATGTTTTTTAAATGATAAATTATGTGTTGGTGTTTTTGAATGTTATAAATATTTAATTGCAATTTTGTAATTAATATAATGACTTAAAAAATGTATTTTCATCAAATTAATTCATAAATTATTATTTTTTTCCTTATTATTATTAAATAATTTCATGATACCTTATGTAATTTTTCAATGTGTCATAAAACTAGTTAGAATTTTCAAACCGGTATTTTTTGAATAAATGATGATTTTTTAAGAAAATTTTTTTTTTCATATTTATAAAACTATTTTCATAGAATGGAAACCATTTTTTTAATTCTAAATATTGAAAAATGTTTAGGGTTATTTTTTCAAATTTTTCTAAAATAGTTGTTTGTTTGGTGAATAATGGAATACAATAATTTACGATATTTAACAAATACTTGAATTATTGAGTCATAGATGATGTATAGCTAATGTAAGTCCATAATCTCTAACTATTCATAATTATTTTAATATATTATTGATAAATTTAATAATATTAATATTATTGAGCCTAAATAATAAATAAATGAATAAAATAATCCAAAACACCCCTCGCTTCCATTATAAATACCACCCCTCCTCACCTATTCTCCTCAAATATCCAAATCATTGAAGCTTATAAAATTTCTACACAATACACTTACCAATACCCTAACCCACATCAAGGAGACTTTGGCCTCAAAAAAAAGATCAATCCCAATCTCCTTAATGAGGTTCTCAAGGAGAAGAATTCAGGAGGTGAAATCCTCTTTCTTTTGAATAAGTTCCTTTTCATTTTTCTTTTCATTTATTATTATATCCTCATATAACCTTATCCTAGTGGAATTAAAACTCCAGTATCCTATATATAAAAATATTTTATTAATTTAATGGAATAATCTATTTTCAAGTCTCTTCTCTTCACCCTTTTATTATAAAAATAAAAACATCATTGGTGATATGTTGTTTTATCACCTTCAAGGATTAAGTCTTTTCTTTTTTTCCTTAAAAACCTTCATGGATGGTATTAAAAACATTATAATGGTTTAATTTTTTTTAATATTTGTTTTATAACCTTTTGTATATTCCATAACTAACATATATACATAATAATAAATAATAAAGTAAAATGAGTTTGTTGTGAACTAAAAATGCCAAATTAATCTAAATGATTATCATTAACATTTTATCAAATGAATAATCATAATATCTAGAAAAAAATAATATTTAAGACAAATTATACTTATGTAAGATAATTAATAATATATAATATCAATTCTTTATAACTATCCCCAGTTTACATGATCTTAAATACATGTATACAAGTGAAATTATCATGATAACCAAGAAATATAATACTAATGAATAATGAAATTGAACACTATGACTCATTAAAATGGCCATAACAGAACTTAATAAAATTATAAAGTGTCAAATAAATATATAATAGGTTCTATATTTATTTATGAATTAATCTAATTTGATTATCCAGATATTAATGTGAATAAATCATTCATACATAATTTCAGTAGATTCTCAAACCCAATTTCTTTTGTTTGGGTAATTCCTCTCCCATGAAAAATTTTAGTATGGAGTTTTTTAATATTCATAACATATAATTTTATTTTAAATACCTTTTCATTTTTGGTATATACATGCTTCCAATACGATTTTTTGGAAAATACAATGATTTTCCCAAAAGAACTATTATCTCTAAAAACACATGTTTTACTTCCCTTGAGATTGTTTCTTCTTCACTCAAGATTTAAGATTATTAAAAGAAATTACTACCTTTATCATTTGGTAGCCACAATGATTTTTAATTAATGTATTATTTATGAAATTCTCATGAAACCCATTTTCATACCATGGTTTATTTTACCCTAAAGATCATTATACGTTCTATGTGGTAGGCATGATTATGTAAATTTTATAATGTGAAGGGTGAACATGAAATTATATAGTGCTTAAATTCATAAGGTAATGTGATTTATCCCTTGAGATAATGTGAAATATGCATGAAAATGAAACTATGTTTGTTCATAGTGATGATTATTTTATGATTCTGCACAAATTTTATGTGTGAACATGATGCTAGATTTGTTCACTACTATGTGTGGTATTTGAACACTAAGATATTATGCTTAATTTTTATGCATTGTCACATTACATGTGCTTATATAATGATTCATATCATGATTATGTTGATTATCACATGCTTATTTTATGATGATAATGAATATGCTCACTCATGTCATATTGATTCATTTTTTTATCTATCCTCTTACTAGTCTTTTAGCTCACCCGTTTATTTTATGTATATCATCTGGTGATTAATTTTACTATGGAGAAAAAGAGGGAATCTAAGAAGCTATAGAAAAATAAAATAGATAGAGTTTATATTTTATTATATAACTTTTATGTTTGATCCTAATTTTCCTGAGACACTAAACCTTTGAATCCATGTTTTGTAACACTATTATATTTTTTGTCTTTAAAATGATGTAATAGTAATGTAAGAAAAAATTAGGGTTTCTATTGAACATTCCTATAAAATGTACTTCAGTTACTAATTTTCTTGGATTATAGAATCCCGTTCATGGTAATTTCAAACCTTTAACCCATAAGTATGAAATTTTAAATTAATAAGTCACAGTGCTAGAAATGTTTTCAATCTTGGATGCTTTGAATCTATCAAAAGATCATCAAGAAGCACTTATACAATCTATTTACATCCCTCAATAATTGTATGTTAATGATACTGAAGTATATCATGTGGGGAGAGATCTTTCATAGTTCAACATGATCATATCCTTAATAGAAAATTTTAAAAATTTTGAAATACAAGGACTCATCAGACCCTTGTATGTGTATGAAAGGATAAATTAAATTGATATTCAATGATCCATCTTTAATAATGGATCAGGATTAGACTTCATTAGGGTATGAAGACTTAATCAATTGGGTTACAACAAGTCCCACTTTTCCCCTTCCACTCTAACACTTGAGGTTTATGAAAAGAGTGAGAAAAATACTCTTGGTGTGATCATGTTTATAACTCAGTTCTGGGATCTCAAATTTGACTCAAAATTATTTCGAGTATGGAATGATATGACCATTAACAATTTTATAAGAAGTGACCAGTTTCATTAACATGTAGTTATTCCCTTTTCAAAAACAATTCCTCAAATATTTAATTAATGCTCAAATTGGGACATTTCATGTTGAAAAATTCCAATTTAAATGGTATGAATCACAAGATAATGATGTGGGGTTTTTTCATAGGGATGTGAAATAGACCGTGATTTACAATGTAGACTAAATCGATGCTTCAAACAATCGTAAAATGATCTGGGATAATCCTTTCAAGAAACTCAGTGTAGAGTATGTATTACCGATTAATTAGATTAAAGAGTTGAGTTTGAATTCGGGATAATATTTAGATACTTTAATGATATCAATCAGGATAACTAACTCAAAACTTTGAAGAAGTCATTGAATCTTTAGAAAGTGAAAAATGATCGGAAGAGAAATCCCCCATTCCACACCTCAAACTTCAAAAAATACATACCTTATCAGTTGGGTCATAAGCGGTTTCCACATAATGGAGAGAAAATGAATATGCACATCCTATATTACCCATATCCCCATAAAATATTCAATAGATCCCTACATTATCAGTCATGTATGAAGTAGCTTATTCAACATCTGAATATGAAAATAAGGACTCCTCCATTAATTCCATTAAATTGTATTCATTACCTACTTCCACTAATAACCAGGAAGATATATAGGAGGAGGATCATGAGGAAGATGAATAGGTTAAAGACCTTATGGGTTACACTCCAACATTTGGTAAAGGTGTCTCATCCCCTATTGATAATCTCGGAGAAATAAATATGGGTACAAAAGAAGATCCACAACCCACATTGATCGGTGTATCCATGAATTGTTAATAACATGTGGTATAGTCTTCCTTATTGAATCAAACTTGGGTCATTTTCTCTTAGAATTGCACAAAGAGACTTAGACTTGACCCTAAGCTAGTCACCCATCACGTTTTCTTTACAGAAGACCACTGGGGGTAAATATAAGTATCCAGAAGGACACAGCTGACTCATGCCTCTAAATTTGAGGCTGAAGTGGACAAGCTTATCATTGATTACTTCATCTAGGAAATCATTTATCTAAAATAGATAGATAAAATAATCTTGGGGAAGAATAATAATGGTAAAATTAGAGTCTATATAAACATTAGATATCTCAACTAGATCTTTATGAAAGATGATTTACCATTCCCAATCATAGAGCTACTGGTTGATGCAATATCTTGTTATCAAGGACTCTCCTTCATAGAGGGTATTCAATGTACAAACAAATTTTTATAGCCCTAGAATATGAATAATAAACCAAATTCAAGGACCCATACAATATATTTTTATATTGGGTAATGCCCTCAGGTTTGAATAATATCGATGCAACATACAAACATTACATGCATTTAATCTTCAAACCCTTCCTATAGAAGTTTTTCTAATGCTACATCGATAATTTGGTTCTCAATTTAAGACTAAGTCCTATCCATTGAGCTGATAATGAGATTGTCTTCAATAAACATTGACATCATATCCTGAAGATAAACCTCTTGAAATGATCTTTCAGCTTAACCAAGTGACAATTTCTCAATTTCATCATATTCCATCATGGAATCGAATTCAACCCTAAAAAGAGAACAACTACCCTTAGTATGTCACCACCCTAAAACCTAAAATAGTGGAGGGTTTTATAAGAACATATTTCCTACATCTAGTGATTTATAGACAACCTTACAGGAAAGTCTTTTTATTTCACCAATTTAATGAATAAGGGAGTGACCTTTCAATGGACCAGTGACTATCAAGAATCATTTAACAAAATCAAGAAATATGTCTTGATCCCACAAGTGCTTGTCATGAACTAGTCGGAGCCGCTATCCAAACCAGTGAATGAGCCAATCCATGAAAAGTCACAAAGGGTATACCCTATCCCCAAAGGATGGCATAAGTGTTTGGGTATCATAAATAATGGTTTGGGAATGATTTACCCAAGATTAAAAAAAACAAAACAACCAACAATGATAAATAAACCGAATCTGAAATTTCCAAACCAAAAAAATCCTTAATCAAAATAATTAATTAAAATACATATTTTTAAAGAAGTCCCAAAATGGACACAAATAAAAAATATAATCATGTCCTACAAAAAACCACTGCATGTTAAGGGTACATTACCCTCACACCATCTCCATAACGCCATAAAAAGGATGAAAGATACCAACCCAAATCATTGTCTCTAAGGACATTTCCCTTACCTATGTCAAACATTACCAAGTATAATTACACCCAAAGGTGTAAGTAGGGTGTGAGACTAAACCCAATATTATTACGCAAAAAAATATTCCATGTGATAAAAAATTTAAGACAAAATGATTTCAAGTTTTCATAAATAGGAAATACTAGTAACACTTTCTAAGAAATGCAACTTTAAATGAAAACAGTTTTCAAGAGGGAAACTTTAAGGGATGAAAAATTTAAAATAAAACACACATTCTTATGAAATTACCATCCAAAAACACCATATTAGTATGGTATGTTCAATATAATCAATGAACACTAGTCACGAGAACACCCCTAGGCACTGGCTAGTTTTAGGGCCCTAGGTACTTCTTATCTCGATGGGAAATTAACCATAACCAATAACCTTATCATGTAAGAGCCCCTAGGAGTGGAGACCCCAATGGTCTAGTGGTCCCCAAACGTCATCATTGTTTACTTAGTGTTGTCATCATCAATCTTGCTATGTGAAATAGGGATGAGGCCACTATCATATCACTAGCTTACTAGTCATAGTACACCCACCCAGATAACTGGGGTTCTCAATTTATAATCCAATAAGTCCACAAGTTATAAAAATACCATTTTCGCATAGAAAACAATTTATTAATAATACACACACAAAAAAACACCCAACCATGTTTCTCACCCTTTCTGTATTTGAATAAACCATTTAAAATTTTCATAAAACAATTTCAAGAAGTATAGCAAGGTTTTTCACATAAAATTCATTCAAAGTCCCTCTTTTGAGGCCAAATTCACACCAATACCATACCGAAACAGAAATGGATTCCCTAGAATCATTTAATAAACCAATTCCATTAGTACTAAAATGACCCCAAAATGATATAACATGGATATCACATGGAAAACACCCATTTTCGTACAAAAATGAAATGTTAAAATTAATCACATAATAAATGCTAACTAAAAATGGTTTTTTCACCCCAAAAATGGGTGAGAAACGTTCTAAATAGGTAAATAAATCATGATAAATTCATCAAATAAAGTTTACACATGTAACCTCCTACCTTGAATATCAAAAAACTCAAATCTTTGTGTGAAACTTCAAGTGCACAACAATTGCACCATAAGTGAGTGAAGAAGAAGCCTAACTAAAAAGATTTAACCAAGAAACTAATTATTAAACCCTTTAAAAGAACACCTAACTTTTAGAAATTTAGAACCTCTAGAAGGAGGAATAATCCCCGAAGAGAAGGAAGGAACAAAGAAGTAATTCACTTACTTGAAGAATCTTGATGTTTCCCCACCAAAAACCCCTTTAAAATCATTTCCAAAGATGATTGAGGGAGATTGGAATCATTATATGGATGAAATGGTAGAATGTGGAAAGAATGGGGATAATTGTGTTTATTTATGAAATGGAAAAATGGTCAAAATCAATTTTTTTAACACCTATACATTGTGCGCAGTTTTTTCACATAGTTTTGTAAAATGTGCAGCCAGATCTGTCCACCTAAAAACCATAATTTTCTACCAAAATTCAAGGGGGTCCTAGGGGAAACCTATGAGGAAAGGTACGAAAATAATATAACTAAAAAATACATGAAAAGAAGGACCCTAATGTGACAGTTATCCCCACAATGTAAACTTTCTGCCCCGGAAAGTCAACATGAATCCTGATCGGAGAACAAGAATGGGTACTCTTTCTCAACCCATGCATTCCACTCCTAAATCTTGTGCAGATCATTCCAATTTTACCAAAGGAAACATACTAGTGGAATAGAATTTCCCCGATTCACCTTATCTTGGGAATCCACTATTCTCATAGGTCATTCAAACAATAAGAAATTTGGCTCTATTTCCAACTCTTCCCAATTCAAGACGTGGGACGGGTCTGGGTTATACTTCTTCAATTGGTCGATATGGAATAAATCATGAATAGATTTCTAATGAGAAGGAAATTCAACTTTTATTCCACCTTTTTTATCTTCTCGGTGATCTTAAAAGGTCTGACATGAGTTGTCATATTCTTTACCTACTTCCCCAAATAACGATGGCCCAAACGAAGGGCCACCTTTAAGAATACTGAATCACCCACAGAGAACTCAGGATCATGATGCATATGATCATAATAAGATTTTGGATGACTCTATGGTTTTAGTGACCATTTTCTAAACAACTTGACCTTCTCAGTTGTCTCTGACACAAGACTCATCCCCAACAGTGAGGTATCACATACCTCATCCCAACACAGGGGGGACTGATAAGGATGGTCATAATGTACCACAAAAGGATCCATTAGAATAGAGGATTTAAAACATTTATTATAAACAAATTTTACTAGTCCAAAATGTTTATCCTAAGATTCTCTAAAATCCAAAACACATGCATGATGCATGTAGACTAGAATCAGATTTTCACATTCTGTATGTCCTTCCGTTTGAGGATGGTATGTCATTGTCATCTTAATCTGTGACTCAAAATCCTTCTGAAGGACTTATCAAAACCGAGATGTAAAATTGGGTTCTATAGCAGAGGAAACATTTTATGGAACACCATGAAGCCTTACCACCTCTTGATTATACAATCATCCCAACTCATCCATTTTAGTTGTATCTCTGCTCGAAATAAAGTGGGATGATTTGGTTGGATGATCAATCACTACCCAAATAGTGTTCTTAAACCTAGTTGTATGAGGTATGATGATAATTAAATCCATGGAGACCTTTTCCTACTTCTAATTAGGAATAAGCAACGGTTGATGCAAACCAAAGGGCCATTGATTCTTTTCTTTTACTGGATGACATGTATGGCATCTCAACATGAATTCAGTTTTGCACTGTCTCATACATTGCAACTAAAACTACCTACGTACATAATAATAAATTTTTGTATCTCCAGGATGAATGGAACACTGATATTGGTGGCTATCATGCATCACCACCTTCCTCAGAGACAACAGTACCACTGAATAGCCCTTGAAGCACAAGATTCCCCCGGGAGACGAAGACAAATCAGAAGAGAGATCCCCACCAAGAAGACAATACATAGACTGCTGACATAGCTCAACACTGGGCTTCTACTCCTAAATAAACTCTAAAAGTTAAGGTGTCAAATGAACACTCACCAAGAACACACATCCACTATGATCCTTAGACTCCATGTGGATCTGACCAAAGTGTCCCATCAGAGTCCACTCATCACTGGACTTGCACAAATATTTCACTGGTACATTTCAGATCAAGGTGTTAGAAACCACATTACCCTTTCCTAAGGTATAGATGATATCAAAGTCAAACCCCTACAAACACTCAATCTAACAGTGCTACCTTAGATTAAGATCTTTCTATGAGAATATGTATGCTAAGATCTTATGATCAGGGTAGACCACAAACTTCTCCCCAAAGAGGTAGTGATTTCATGTCTTGAAATAATACATCATCAATTATGACTTCATGTTGTGGGTCATGTAATTATTTTGATGTGGTCATAGTTGGTGAGGGCTATACACAACCACGTGATCATCCTAAACAGGCACGCACCCGAGACCCATACTTGAAGCATCTCAATACACCACATAGCCATTTACAGATTTCAGAAAGGTCAACACATGGGAGGTAGTTAAATTCCACTTCAACTCCACAAAGGATCCCTAAAATTATGGGGGCCATTCAAGCATCACCCCATTCTGGGTGAGTGTGGTCATGGGGGAAGCAAGCTGAATGAAATCATAAAAAACCACCAGTTGTAACCTGCCAAGATGATGAAACCTATGATCTCAAACACATTATTTGGATGCTCCCATTACATAAATGAAATGATCTTCTATAGGTCAACCAAAACCAACATTTCCAAGATTACATGGCCCAGAAACATCACCTCCCTATCCCAGAAAGGGAACTTGGACAAATTGTTATAAGGGTGATGATACCGCAGAGTTCCCACCACGATCTGCTAATGATACTCATTCCAGAGTAAACTAGGATGTCATCCATGAATACCACAATGAAAAAGTTTATATATTGGTGGAACACCCTATTCACGAGTGACATAAATACCATTGGATAATTAGTCAATCTGAAAGGCATGGACAAGTACCCAAAGTGATTGTACATGATTCAGAAGTCAGTCTTTGGGATTTACGTCTCTCTCACCCTGACTTGGTGTTAAAAAAAACACATGTCTATCTTGTAAAACCACATTCCACACTTGAACTTATCAAACAATTCATTTATTTAGGGAAATGTATATTTGTTCTTCAGGGTTACCTTAGTCATCTTCCGGAAGTCAATGAACAACAGGAAGGACCCATCATCCATCTTTGCAAAATGAATAGGAGCATCTCAATGAGATTTGATCAGGCGATTGAATCATTTGGATTCAAAATCAACCAATTATATATTTAATTCCCTCAACTTTTTGGATTCCATATGATATGAGGGAAGAGATATCAATAGTGTTCCCAGTTCCAAATCAATTGAGAACTCTGTATCCCGCTCCAAGGGAATGCATAAAAAATAATCTAGAAATACCTCTAGGAACTCGTCCACTGCATGAGGTAATTCACCCTCAGGATCAATACAATCGTCCTATAGCATGAGTGATGATAAATAAAAGAAAATATTTCCCAACTCTGGGAGTGGAAGTCCTGCACAACCGAACCAAGGATCGCATTCCCCAAGAAAAACTAGAGGACTCCCATCAGGTTCCATGAAACACACCCACCGCCTATATCAATCTCTATGGGCATTAAAGTGAACAAGACAATACATGCTGAGGATTACATAAAAATGTCCATATCCAATACTAATAGGACCCATTCTATCTCAATACTTGACACAGAAAGCACACATGATGGGAACCTGAGACCTTGCACCTTCTATTTACCCAACGACGTCATCAAATCCATTGTGAAAGATAACAACATGGTTGGAAAATTCAGTAGGATCATAATATAAGAAGAGATAAAATAAACAGAAGCACCAGTATCAAATAGAATAGTAGCAATAGAAAATTCAATCAAAATGGTATCTAGTACTTTTGAATGTCCAACATTCGATCTCACTGGTGCCTGATCCACAACATGAAGATGTCAAATATCTTCATGAGAATGTACACTCACATGTGGCTCTGCCCTAAAATAGTTCTGCCCAGAAGATGATATGACACGGTCACCATGACCAGAAAACCTAGACCCACTGTCCTAGATGGTTCCGACTAAACTGACACTCCCCGAGAATCCACAGATCCTCCCCCACTAAGAAGATGACACATCACCTTGAAAAATAATTTCAAGTTTCTAATATCATCACATTGATAACAATACCTCAGTTAAGACATACATGTAGGTAGGGTGTTCCCTATAATCCTACACTATTGGCATAAAACAGACCTTAAATCTGAATCCATAGATTAAAAATGCCTGGGATGATATCCTGAAATACCCCATCCATTCTTCCCCTGCTCCTCTCACTTCTTTTTATTCCCTAATTAACTACCACTACCCATCACTGATACTATCCTAGAGAAACAATACCTCCCCTTTCTGTCAATATCCACCATAAAATCTCAATCAACCACCTTAGCATAGGACTTTAGGTTAAACTGGAATACCTGAGAATAGTTATGTAGTCGTAATCCATTTTCAAATACCTAAGCCTTCATCTGTTCATTAGTGACTATCTCGGGAGCATGTCGAACTAGCTCAGAATAGTGGTTGGCATACTCCATCACTGACTAGTCACTTGGAATGAGGTCCATAAACTCATAGGATCTGGCACAAGCCATTACATCAGGACAATACTATTCATTAAAGATATCCTTGAAGTCCTTTTATCTCATCTACTTATGCTTCCCATCTTGAATCACTAATTATCTCCACATGTGACTGGAACCTTCTAGAATAAATTATGAACATTTCACACTGACATCTTTAGGGGTGTCAAGGAACTCAAACATGCATTCAATATTCTCGATCCACTTTTATACTTCCTGAGACTTCGTGCTACCTAGGAAATTATGAGGCTTGTTATTCATAAACTTCATGGATTTTTACTTCCTATGACCAGGTTCATCTTCTCTAACTAGACCATGAGTTGGACCCACTCCCATAATTTAGAGCCTGGACATCCCGAAACACATCTTCTACCAAACATTGATCATGCGGTGAGGGAGAAATATCTCTGGCTTCCTCCTATAGTTTCATGGGAGCTTTTGGGGGAGGAATGTTGCTACAAAAAAAAACAATCACAAGATAAATCATTAGAAAAAAAGATCGGAAAAATTTTATAAATAAAATCAAATATAATTAAATCAAACTCAAAAAAAAACAACTACATCACCCCCAACCTATGTCCATGTCTAGTCTCTAGCTCGCACGTCTCACCTGGATGAGAAGTAAAACAAGAATCCCAATATCCCATGGTGACTCAATGTCTATAACGAGATGTGTGGGATATGAATCCTACTTTAATCTTGAACACAAATCCCCAATAGTCCTAGTTCATATCTCACCAAACTCATCCCAAATAATATGGCCCAAAGATCTTAACCTGCACTAATACCATTTTTTAACAAACCATGTCGGGTCTCTATCCAAACCAGCACCCAAACCGGTCCATGGAAAGGCCTAAATGGAATTCCATATCCACATGGTATGGCGAAAGTGACCAGGTATCATAAATAATGGTTTATGAATGACTTACCAGAGTTTATAAACATAACAATTGTACAATAATAAATAAACTGAATCTATAATTTCTCAACCAAACAATACTTAAAAAAATAAAAATTGAATTAAATAGTTTTAAACAAATACCAAGAGGGAAAAAACTAAAAAGGATAAGAAATTTGAACTCAAAAACCACAACACAAAAAGGGTAAATAGCCCTCAATTCATCTTCACAATAATACACCAACGATGTAAGATAACAACCCAAACCGCCATCTCCAAGGTCCTTGCCCTTACCTGTGTCAAACATTACCAAGTCTACTTACACCCAAAGGATTATATAGGGTGTGAGCCTAAACCCAATACTATTCCACCCAAAAATATTCCATGTGATAAAAATTTTATGGCAAAAATATTGTATGTTTTCATAGATAGGAAATGCAAGTAACAATATCTAAGAGATGATACTCTAAATGAAAACAGTTTTCAAGAGGAAACATTAAAGGTTGAAAATTTTAAAAGAAAAAACACATGATTCTAAAGTTACAATCCAAACTAACCTTATTCCAATGGTATGTACAACATAATAAATGAGCATTAGTTACAAGAACACCCCCATGCACTAGCTAGCTGTGGGGCCCTAGGTATGTCATATCTTTGTGTAAAAGTAACCATAACCAATAAACTTCTCTTGCATGATCCACTAGAAGGTGATACTCCAATGTCCTAATGGTCCCAAAACATCAATATATTTTTATTATTATTTTCATCATCATTCTTTCTATGAGAAATTGGGATGATGTCATTACTGGATCACTAGCATACTAGTCATAGTCTATGCACCTAGAAACCCGTGATTCCAACTATATGCTCAAAAAGTTCCACATGTTATAAAATACTCTTTTCACATAAAAATACCATTTCTAAATCATAAACTCACCAAATAGCATGAAACCATTTTTCACACCCATTATGTATTTCAATGAACAATTTAAAATTTTCATAAAACAATTTCAAGATGTATAACAAGGCTTTACACATAAAGTCATTTAAAACCAATATTTTAAGACCAAATGAACCCCAATAACATAAAAAATAGAAATTGAATCCATATAATCAATTAATAAACTAATTCCATGAATCATAAAATGATCCCAAATGATACAACATGGATTTTACATGGAAACACTCATTTCCATACAAAAAATGAAACATTAAAATTAAACACTTAATCAATGCTACCAAAAAAGGTTTTAAAACAACACAAAATTGAAGAGGATCATGCTAAATAGGTCAATAAATAAAGATAAATTCATAAAATAATGTTTTCACGTGGAACCACCTAGCTTGAATATTGAAAACTACAAATATTTTTATGAAACTTCAACCGCACCACTAGTGAGTGAAGATGAACCATAACCAAAAATATTGAACCAAAAAACTAAATATTAAACCCTAGGTACAAAACCCTAGTAGTTGGAAATTTTTTACCTCAAGGGGGAGGGAAGAAACCCTAAGGGGGAGGAAGGAACAAGGAAGGACTTCACTTACTTGAAGAATCTTGATGTTTCCCCATAAAACCCCATAAACAAATGGGTTCCAAGGAAGATTGAGGGAGCCTGCAAGACTTATATGGTTGAAATTGATTAATTATGGAAGAATGGGGTTTATTAGATTTATTTAAGAAAGGGAAAATGGTCAAAATCCTTTTTTTAACACCTAGGCATTGTTCATGGATTTTCTGCATGGTTTAGTAAACCTTGCAGCCTATTTATTCCACCTAAAAACCCTCATTTTCTTCTAGAATTCAAGGGGGGTCCCTAGGGAAAACTAGGGGAAATGTAGGCCAAGAATATAAGAGAACAATACCTTAAAATAACTATAAGATTGTGAAAGTTCTAATGTCTCCCATTCAAGGAAGACAACTCTTTATATATGTGATAACCCTAAAGCAATCCCTATGGAATTTACATGCATAAAATAATGATGTTGGGAATGAAAACATTCTTTATTATTTAATTTTAATCATGCTTGTAACTGTGACTTGTTATTAAGATATAAATAAGAGATTCCTTGTGTTAATCTTCATGATTCAAGAAACTGAGGCACTACTTGCTGCATGATGAGGTCTATTTGGAATTTTGAGATAACTAGATTAAATATATCTTCAATTGTCCTATGTTGATAGGATGTTTGGCTTGGTTGGTGGTTATTCAGTAGTAGTTTGATATATAGTATGTTCCTCATAATACAGTTAAGGGCTAGGCCTTGAAAAATGTAACATCCCAACCTGGATCACATATAAGACTGTGGCTGGACTGGTGGGTTTCATGACCTCAAGCACATCTCCCTGAATGCCAGAGGCTTCCAACTAGCAATGAGGGCTTTTTGTGTTCGAGGGGGAGACTATTCCCTCATAGGTAATTGATATTATCATAGAAGAAATAAATAACAAATAATAATAAATATTACAGGCACATAAATGAATAAACTGGAGCAGAAGCAATATGGATAATCCAACTAAATAAGAATCAAGTGTGGAAGTTCACAAGACAATGAAATGCCCTGATGTTTTTCTAAACTAAAAGCATGGAAAACAGAAACCCAAGAATACTGTCAACTAAAAAGAAAAGACACAAAGTGCGAAAATTGCATCATGAGAAAGGCTCATTCCTCTGCCCCGGTCTTCATCCTAAGTAGAAATAACCAATCAAGCATCGGAGGCAGCACACTTTCCTTTGTCAATACCTGCAAACATATAATCTTCTTGGGTGCCAATGATGCCCGAGTAGGGTTTGAGATAAAATCTCAGTAGGCCGGCACCCACAGTGTCTAAACCATTCCATTTCATGCAATAATAAATTGCATTGTGCCACTATAGAACAATTGACAATAATTTATTATATGTAATAAAATAATTAACTCATCCCTGGTTCCGAGTGGCACCCATCCCTAATCACCTGCTTCGGCCAATTCCGAGTGTCTGAAAAGAGTACCTATAACAAGAATACACATAAGCATATATATGAAGCCTGGAAGAGTAAGTTAAAACAAAGAAGAGGCATACCCCCAAGTTTTTGATTAAACTTGGCGTCTCAGTCATGTGTCAACTAAGTGTGCTTAAACACACTAGAAAATATCTCATATATCAAGGGAATAATAGTGACATTAACATAAACCTTCATTGCATCATTATTATAGTTCAAGTTTAGAGTTGGAGTCTGAGCTCTTCTCGAAGGTATCACTACGGATGATCCTTCAATTATCCAATACCACTGAGCCCGTCTAAGGAAATATTTTGAAAGACCAAGTATCGATCGAGGGATGGCTTTACCCTAAGTACATCCCGATCTCAAAAAAGGGGTCAAGTATCATCAAAGTCTGTCTTATCCACATTTCCAATGGATCCGTCTTGATGGGCCCTTTTGGAACCGGTGGCACTCATAAGTATTAGAAAGTACAGGGAAGTCTCAGTCCAGCAAAGCCAACGACACTGTCCCCGATGCGTAGTGGTAACCACTAGAAATAGAGGGAATAAGTGTGGACCTTAATACCAGACACACCTTCCTTCATCCACCCTGAATTTAATTAAGGTTTTCACAGCAACATTTATGAAATAATAAGCATATTAAATTACAGCTTGAAAACTAAACAGATACACTTGTGCATCACAAGGTACCAATTAAATATAGCAGTATAGAAATATTAACTAGGAAAATAACATATCAACATGAGAAAACAAATTCATTTTTTTAATAAACAAATAATTTATCACAAACAACTACCCAAGATCTGATAACTAAAAGTTCATAGTTAATCTAAATTAATTTTTAATTTAATCATAACAAACATAGTATTCGCAACACATGCAGTTAATTAAATTAAATGCTTGGGAATGTATATTAAAATAAATAAATAAATCATCACAAAAAATACCAAAGAAACAATAATTACTGGTTCATAATTATTCTAAAATATTTATTTAAATTAAACACAACAAAAATAGGCAGTGCAACACATGTAGTTAGATAAATTAAAAGTTTCAGTTAACAGAAAAATATACCGACCACGTCAGCACACCCAAAGGGGGTTCTGACCATGTTGCAATAATTTAAACAATTTAATTTATATGAATTAGGGATGCGAAAAATAAGAATAATAATTAAATTGAAAATATTGGGGGAATTTTCCCAACGTTGGTAGGCACTGAAGAATGACACAATCGTGCGTTTTTATAAATCACAAAAAAAACTGAGGGAAAGAGAATATACCCATTACTTTATTTTTTTAGATAATCCTATGATTCGTGGTAGGCTTTGATTTGACCTAAAACAGAAGAAAATGGAAGATTTTGGAAAAAACTCAAAATAGGGTAAAATCCATCCGCAGTGAACTGCTCAAAAATTTGGAATGAGACTGCACAATTCATGGTGTGTGGGATTATCCTTACCATGTGTTTCAAATCGCAACCGACAGCAAAGAAAACGGATGAAGAACGAATGCGCCAAGATCTTCCGAAGGGAGGAGAAGGTGGTGCGTACCACATAGGGATAGGGGTGCGCCACACACAAGAGAGAGAGGATAGGAAGAGAGGAGGAAAAAAATAAAAAGGAAAGGAATGAAAAGGAAAATGAAAAAATAAAAAAAATGGAGATAAAGAAAGATAATAAAAATAAAATGGTGAAACAATGAAATAAATAATATAAATGGGTTTACCTCAATTTAATTATTTTTAATTTTCTCTTCAACAGTATCTATATTATTATTTATTTTTATCCCCTTTAAATTCCATTAATTTCCATTAATCATTTTTAATTATTTTTAACCCAGACATTGTGCTATGGAAAGTCGTAATATTTTACATAAAGCGTGAGTAATAATTTAATGAAATTTAATATCCACCCGGGACCTACAACCAGGTGTGTAGGCGTGTTCCTTGAGTCGCATTAAAGATTTAGACTAAAAACATAATGATCCACACTTTGATTTATGTTGAGACGTTACATGAATTTATGTGGGTAATTAATAATAGTTTATCTAACCCAAAAATAAATATTCACCCATATATATATACACGTGTTATGTATATATATATATATATATACAAATCTGTATCTTCATATATACACAATTGCACATGTATATATATAACTATATATATATATTGAATCCCTTATATATGTATATACATCATATACATATATCTCTATGTTTTTGTCCTAATATAATAATATTAAAAACAATAAAAATAATCATTATTTATTTCAACTCATCGATGACACCATTAATATTTTAAAACAATAACCATTAAAAAAAGATAATGGTTATTAAATTAATTTTGATTGTAGATTTTATTAAGATGGAATAAATATTAATATAACATTTATTACATTACCCAGTTATTAATTACAACGCGACACAATTTATTAAGTATGGTAGTGCATTTCCATTTGTTGATATCAACACAAATAATAATATTAATAAAAAATATTATTATTATTTCTATCGACCAACAAAATTATTTAACCCAGTTAAATTATCTTCGGGGGCGATATGACAAAACGTCCACCGCTCGCAAAGGTTATACCATACCTATGATAAACCCCATTTCCCAGAACTATCAGTGATGTTAGATGTTTCATTCGACACACCATTTGGGAGAAAATAATTATTTATTACATAAAAAGAGAATAACTAATTAATTAAAAATAAATATGGAATTATCATGTGTGAGGGTACCAAACACCCGATGCAAATCAAGGTTATACCCTTCCTAGGGTAAACCCGGCATTCTAAACCTAATAATGGTTTCATATTTCTCAAATGATGCACTATATGAGGGTTATTTCTTTTAAAAAAACACACAAACATATGAATAAAATAAATTCAATATTTTTATTCATTCAATGCCAAGGGTCTATGGGTTTCTAAACCCTGTGCTAACACATTTTATATCTCTAAAAATATTACAAATAATATTCCAATGTTTTAATAAAGACTTTTACCATTCATTTAATTTATTTTAATTTTTTTAATCTAATTAATTTAATAAAAATTTATTTAAAAGACACATCATAGTGTCAAATATAAGAAAATAAAAAGATCTGATGCTCGGTTTTAAAGTTTACACACCCAGTTAATGGAAAAAAATTATGAGCTTTTTCATTTGGTTCAAAACATGGGACATTACAACCTTCCCACCTTAGAACTTCTCATCCATGAGAAACCTTCAGAAACAACGTAACCTTCACCTGATCTATAGGGTCATGCAGTCTCATACAAAAGGCCGTGTTTTATATCTAAATACCCAACACATGTTCAAACATTGGATATGAAAGAGTCAAGTAAGCTATTAAGATCTGATCCAACACTCATTTTCTAATTGAAACACCGAGAAAATACCTATCCAAACATGTTCAGCTAGAGATATGAACAAGTCAACATCACATTAACCTCTATCCAAAGCTACTTCCCACCATAGGTTTTAAAGTTAAAAAGAGGAAATTCTGAGTCACAACACCTTCCACCGTTGGAATATCCTACAAGAAACTCCCTAAAGCATTCTCGCGATGGTTCTCACTTTATTTCCAAAATGGATAACATGGTCGATTCCCCATCGACCTTAAAGCCCATGTTGATCTAGTTTTTTATGAAAATCCCTAGTCAACCCAAACTGCACTTTTCTCACCTGATGACATGTCATAAAAAGTTCCTTCACTGACCGCTTCTTTGAGGAAAAGAGGGAACTAGTCAAGACACTCCGGATGACCATTTAAGAAGATGATCGGCTTATAGAGCCATTGTTTTATGAACTGAACTATGATTCCTTCTTCCAATGTATATCGCATTCACCATGAACACATCCACCGAAATCCATCCTTGACTTCCGGTGATGATCCCTGATTTAAGCATCACCAAGCCCAAAAAACTAGTCTAGGGTAAACTCGGATTGGAACAAGTGAAGTGAAATAAATTAATGCAAGGTAGTCCATACTCCATACTTATGAGTGATATTTTGGTATAAGAGAAAGATGCTTGTATCAAAACATTGACCAAGCTCTAAGTGGTGTTGGCCTGGTGTTCAAGTTAGATGAAACGACTGGTGTACAAGAGTTCATCTAAGGAATTACAACATAGAAATATGAAGGTCACTCAAAAATAAACAAAGCCTTGATAAGAATGACACGTCAGCTTGAAACACTAAACAAGCCCAAAAACTTTTAAAACTTTTGTAGGGCATAAGATCGATGCTCTCTTAGTGCATCAAGGATGAAGGTAAGATAGGTGACTTGGTCGTCAATTAAGGAAGAGTACACTAAGAGGATTAGAAGATTAATAGAAAGAAAACATTGAAAAAACGGCATGAAAACCCAACCAAACTGACCGGTGTGTCAATACACCTGAGTCTCTAGAAGTCATTCTGATCATTGGGAAACACTTGATTCCTTTAACATATAAATCATTTTACTACAAGGATGAACTGAAACGTATTTTAGAGCACAAGACATGATGATTACACTAAACTCAACCAGTTCATCACAACCTTAAGAACTCAACGACACAACATACGTGAACACATACTACCCCAAGGTGATACAGAAGCAAGAATAATTTTAACTCATAGGACTACATACTGAATTACCCATCACTTTAGAGAAGAGAGGGATGAATGAACTAAGAAGCAACTGACCATTCCTAAGCCAGGCCTAACCTAATGGAAATGGGAATTACCCGATGCTTAAGCCCAAAACAAATGTCAAGGAAAAAATGACCACCCATCTGAACAAGGGTGTCATTTTAATCAAGGGGGTATGAATAGGGACCAAATCATGCAAAAGGATCTGTTCCAAAACAACTCAAGCAGAAACTAAAACTATCCTTATACCATGGTCTTAAACAGAATTCATTTCTACAGGTTCCATATCCAAGTACTCTATATTTAATCACATTTAATCTTTAATCATCAAAAGATTTAATCAAAACATCAAGTACCATTTTTCAAAACAAAACATAAGGTACTTTATCATAACCAACACCAAAAAGGTAAAATATGCCAGTTTTATAAAACTCTATTTTAAAACATTTTACATTAATTTACATCTCATCACTAATTACGAAGTCTATCACACAAATTACTTTTAAGAAGATAAGGAGACCTACTAGGTTCCCACTAAGATGACCTGGGTTCATTATAATGCAACAAAAAATAGTTATTTAATTATTAAGAGTCACAACACCCATACCGGGTTATCTCATGAGGAACATGCACCAACTAGCCTATTTGGTCCTAGTTGTGCCTTTGGGTAGTTAACCACCTCATTGGAAATTTGAAAATGTTCTAACACATATCATCCTAGATATATGGGTGGCTATCAACCTATGAAGCAACTATACACTTTATAGTTATTGGCATTTCTCTCCCATTCAAAGGAAACCAATACATTTTAGCAAAGAAAACAGTTACCTAACAAACAAGAAAGTAGGGAACTACAAAAAGCTAATATAGAGATACATGTTGTAATCATAGAAGCATAACATTTTAATCAAAGTGATATGCTAATAGGCATAGAATCATTATATATGTCAAACATGGTATTAAACAAGAAGCATGGAAATAGGCTAGCATGATAAATATATCACCAAAACATGGTTTCTAAAAAGGAATGCTAAATAATTACAAGGCATGGAATACATTCAAGGCACACAATTTAAATCAATAGGAAGAGAAAAATGAAACATCATGGCATGGATCTATGCATGGCATGTGAATTCCTGTGTGCCTATTATGATGCATGGAATGCTTCATCCTTACCTTAACTAGCCAATGGTAAAATATCATAAATTCATATGCAGTATAAATTACACAAATAACTTGAGGTGAAATCATATCAATTGTAACATCGAAAAACATAAACCAAAATCCCAACTCTGGTCACTTGGTCATTCCCCGTAAATGGGGTGATCAGTCCCAAGCATGACTATTAACCAAGTGCCAACACATTCCTAGTATCCTATTTAGAAACCCAAAATAGTAAGACAAAAGAAAAAATACCACCTTTGATTCCACTTTGTAATGTCCCAACCCGACTCACCTAATAGACGGTGGCCGGACCGGTGGGTTACATGACCTCAAGCGCATATCCTCGAATGCCAGAGGTTGTCGACTAGCTACGAGGGTCTTTTTGTGTCTCAGGGGGAGACTACACCCTCATAGTTAATATGTATTTTCACGGAAGAAGAAAAAACAAATAATAAGTGCAATGTCATTCTATGATGTATTTTTAAACTAAAAACATGGATAATACAAGTGAATAAGAATCATGTGCGGAATCTCACAAAAAAATTTCATGCCATGATGTATTTTTAAAGTAAAAACATAGAATCCAGAAACCCAAGAATATGGTCAACTGAAAAGAAATGACACAATGTGCAAAAACTGCATCACAAGAAAGGGTTGGTCCTCTTCCCCAGTCTCCATCCTAAGAAGAAAAAAACAATCAAGCATCGGAAGTAGCAAGCTTCACTTTGACAATACCAGCAAACAAATAATCTACTCGGGTGTCAATGATGTCCAAAGAGGGTGTGAGATAAAATCTTAGTAGGCCGGAACCCACATAGTCTAAACCTTTCCATTTCATACAATAATAAAATGCATTGTGCCACTATATTACAATTGTAGATAAATTAATAAGTGCAATGAAATAATTAACTCAGGTTGGGTTCCCAACAGAACCCGTCCCTAATCACCTATTTTAGCCTATGTCAGATGTTTTAAAGGATTACTTCTTAGCAGAATACACATATGCATATATATATGAAGCCTCTAAGAGTAAGCTAAAACAAGGGAGAGGAATACCCCCAAGATTGTGCTTTAACTTGGGGTCTAAGTCATGTGTCAACAAGGTGTTCTTCAACACACCAAAAAATAACTCAAATCTCAATGGAGTAACATCGACATGAATATAAACCTTCAATGCATCATTATTAAGGTTCATGAAGAGAGTTGGAGTCTAATACCATCCTGAAGGTATCGCTATAGAACATCCTTCAATTATCCAATACCATGAGCACATCTATGGAAATATTTCGAAAGACTAAGTATCGCTTGAGGCATGACATTACCCTGAGTCCATCCCGATCTTGCAAAAATGGGTCAAGTATCATCTGAGGATGTCTTATCCACATTGCCAATGGATCTGTGTCGATGGGACCTTTTTGAACCGGTGTCAGTCATATGTATTAGAAATCCCAAGGGAGTCTCAGTCTGGAAAATCCAACGACACCGCCCCTGGTGCGTAGTGTTAACCTTCAGGAACAGAGGTTCTAAGCGTGTCTCTTAGTACGGGACCCACCTTCTTTCCCCACCCTAAATTTAATTAAGGTTTTCATAGTAGCAGATAGTACATAAAAGCATATGAAATTTCATCTTGAAAACTACAGAGATACACTCATGCATCACAATGAACCAATTTAATATTACAGCATAGAAATCTTAATAAGAGAAAATACTGTATCAACATGAGAAGATAAATGCATATTTTAGTAAATAAATAATTCAGCACAAAAAACTATCAAATATCCAATAACTAAAAGTTCATAATTAATTTAACTTAAATTATTAATTTAAACATAAAAAAAAGGTTGCACAACACATGCAATTAATTAACTTAACTAATCAGGAATCTATATTTAAATAAATTAATAATTAGTCATAAATAATTACTAAAGATCCAACAATTCCACATTCTAAATTAGTCTACAATAATTATTTAAATTAAACACAACAAAAACAGATTGTGCAACACATGCAATTAGATAAATTAAAAGTTTGGGTAACGAAAAAAATATACTGACCACGTTGGAAGACCCAAAGGGGTGTCTGACCTCATTTCAACAATTTAAACAATTTAATTTATATCAATTAGGTCTGAAAAAATTAGGCAGAACAATTAAATTGAAAAGATTGGGTGAATTTGCACAACGTCGATAGGAATTGACGAAGGACACAATCATGCGTTTTTATAAATTGAAATGAAACAGAGGGAAAGATAGTAGACATCCTTCATTATGGTCGTAGATGATCCTATGATCTGTGGTAGGCATTGATTTGACCTAAAACGGAAGAAAACATGAGATTTGAGAAAAAACCTCTAAATAAGGTAAAATACTTCGACGACGAACTATGCAAAGGATTTGGAATGAGATCACATTATTCTTGGTGCGTGGAATAAGCCTTATTGAGAGGTTCACAATGCAGCTGAGGGCGAATAAAATGGAATATGAATGGAGACGTGATGATCTATCGAAGGGAGGAGAAGGTGGTGCGCACCACATAGGGGAGGGGGTGTGAAGCACACATGAGATGGATGATAGGAAGAGAGGAGAAAAGAAATAAAAAGAAAATAAAATAAAATAAAGAGGAAAAAAATAAAAATGATATAATGAAAAATAATGAAAATAAAATGGTGGAAGAATGAAATAAAAAATTAATATGGGTTTACCTCAATTTAATTATTTTTAATTTTGTCTACAACCATATCTAATTTAATATTTATTTTTATCCATCTTTAAATTTTATTAATTTCCTTTAATCCTTTTTAATAAATTTTTAACCCGAACTTGCATTATGGCACAACGTAATATTTCACATAAAGCCCCAGCAATCGTTTAATTAATTCTAACAGCTATTTGGGACCCACAACTAGGTGTGAAGGTGCGTGACCTATATTACATTAAATATTTGGACCAAAAACATAACGATCCACACATTGATTTAAGTTGAGATGTTACATGCATTTATGTAGGTAATTAATAATATTTTTTCTAAACCAGAAATGAATATTCACAAATATATATACACATGTTATGTATATATATATATACACATCTGTATATTCTTATATATACAATACACATATATATATATATAACTATATATATATATATTTAATCACATATATATATACATCATATACATATAACTTCATGTTTTTTTCCTAATATAATAATATTAACAACAATTAAAATAATCATTATTTAATTCAACCTATCAATGAAACCATTAATATTTTAAAACAATAACAATTAAAAAAAGAGAATTGTTAATAAATTAATATTTGTTGCGGATTTGTATTTAGTTGGAACAATTAATATTATAACATTTATTACATTGCCCAGTTATTATTTACTCCGCAACACAAATTATTAATTGTGGTAGTGTATTTCCATTTTTTGATTTTAACGCAAGGAAGAATATTAAATAAAATATTATTATTATTATTTCTAATGACCAACAAAAATATTTAAGCCAATTTAATTATCTTATGGGGCGATGTGACCAAACATCCACCGATCAAAATAGTTATACCCTACCTAGGGTAAACCCCACATCCCAGAACGATCAGTGATGTCAGATTTCTCATTTGACGCACCATTTTTGAGAAATTAGATATTTATTATATAAAAACAGAATAATTAATTAATTAAAAATAAATATGGAATTATCATGTGCGAGGGTGCCAAACACCCGATAAGAATCAAGGTTATACCTTTCCTAGGATAAACCTAGTGTTCTGGACCTAACAGTGGTATCTGATTTATCATTAGATGAACCGTTTGAGAGTTATTTCATTAAAAAACATGCATGTGTATAAATAAAAAAAAATCTATATTTTTATTCATTCAATGTCGAGGGTCAATGGGTCTCTAAACCCTACGCTAAATCATTTTCTTACTCTAAAAATATTACAAAGAATATTCCAATGTTTTAAAGAATAATTTTACAATTCATTTATTTTATTACAATTTTTATTTTAATCTAATTAATTTAGTAAAAATTTATTTAAAAGACACATCTTAGTGGAAAGTTTCAAAAAATAAAAAAGTTTTGATGCTTGGTTTTAAAACCGGCCCGCCTAATTAATGGAACAAAATCGTGATCTTCTTCATTTGGTTTAAAACATGGGCCATTATTGAAAATTTTCTTGCAGAACACTTATCTATAGAAAAAATGTTAAATAATGATTTTCTAGATGAATAGATTTTTTCTATTCAGAATTACCCCAAAATGTGGGTTTTTTATTTTTATGGTGCATTAAGGATCCCAATTGGGAAGAGAATATAATATTTAAAGATCAACAAATTCAGGTTGGGGTTTGTTCTCATCTCTCCCAAAAAGGCATTATTTCCTTCCTCCTTCCTATTTTAATAAGTTTGTTTAAATTATGATGTAGAATATCATTCCCTCATTATAGGCCTAGAACTATAAATTTAGTTACCAAGGGCTTCTGAGAGGTGAAAGGTGATTCATATTTAGTAATCAAACAGGTCAATGAGGATTATACCATTAGAAAATAAGAGTTAATCCCCCTATGTGACTATTTTTAGGGTTAATAGTAAAATTCCCCTAGAATACAACATTGACTCGCATATTATGATCACAAAATTACCAAAAATATTCATTATAAAATATAGATACATATTTTTCATATTCATATCGGGACTAAATGTTCATCAACATTGCACATCCCTTAATTGTCTCACGTTTTTCCCATGTCTTCATGGGAAGGATCAATGAAATCTGTCATGTACTTGAACCATATGGTCCTACCACTTATTGGATGGTAACCATCATGGAATAATTTCAAACTGGATCACTCCCGTTAAATAGAGCTTATAAAAGAGAAAATATGAAGAAGATCAACTAATTTTGTTCTATATGATGGTGAAAATCATCTAAATTTTAACTATAAATGGATCCCTGATGGGATATTTTTTTGGTGCATTGATGGAGAGGTGACCTCTTTTTCATAAAATAAGTACACACAGAAGTATGTGGTTCCCACTAGTTAGGGTTCAAGCTCTCTGATAAAATTTGGAGGATTGGGTACTACTGGCACACTATGATGTAGGATTTCCCAAATTTTACCCAAAAATGTTTATTCCTTTCTAGTTCATGCCAACTCAAATCATCTACCCCTATAGTGTTTTCATACAACCAAATACTACTCTGTTTTTCTATTTGGGGAATGGAAATTTTAGGACCATATCCTCCTTCCACTTCCAATAATTTAAACATCTCCTAATAGTTATTAACTTTTTCTCTAAATAGGATGAGGCAATACCCATAATATAAGATAGGTCCAAAATTATTTTTAGATTCATTAAATCCATAATCATTACCAGATTTGGTGTCCCTAATACAATATTGATGAACATGCATACCAATTTTTACTTTTGTTGAGTTAGAAAAACTGTATTTTGAGTATAATATCAAATGCAACCACTTGTATCATTTTCATTTAGTAGCTAATGGATATATTGATTCCTTAAACAAGAACCCATTAAACAAACTCTAAAATATAGTGGATAAATATAAAAAGTATTTTACAAATAATCTCTTTCACTCATTTTGGTCCTACCAAACAAAATCCCACACCGCCACATGGGAAACCCACCTATCAGCAGGATAGAAGAAGTCCTCCCCATTGAGGTACAATCTCCCTCACTCTACAATACCATATGTGATCAACCATCCATAGATGAGCAATCCAAGAAATGGATGGATGATTAGGAGAAACTCAGGGAGAAAATATTTCTTACTAGGAATCACTTGGAGGTCCATCAAAATTAGATAGCATGATATTTTAACAAGAAGGTATGGCTCTATTTGTTCCTCTAAGGAGAACTGGTATAGGTCCTTAGGACTCCAATGAATCTGGGGAAGAATCCTCTAAATATTGAGCCAATTTGGGGGTGGGAACCTTATTTCTTACATAAGGTCTACATTAATGGAGTTTATTCCTTGATCTTGAGGGATGTATATCTCATCATAGCTCTAAATAATCTAAGGTTTCTCAAAAATTACATCATATGAAAAAAGAGAGATATATCTCAGCTCCACGATGTTAAAATGTGTAGTCAGTCTTTATAACATATCCTTAAAAATCAGGATATATCATCCATGTCCTAAGATGATAAACTATATGACTAAAGAATCCTTGTTATATGACATTAAACAACATAGCATCAAGGTCATGTATGAATGAACTTAAAAGGAACGCCATATTGTATTTTCCATATGACCCAAAATTGAAACACATCACAGTACAAGTTATAAGTCATTAAACTACATATCATAACATCCTAGTCAAAAGAAAATAAACTATATAACAATTTCCTTTTAGTAATATATAAAATTGCATGGTTAATATCATTGTTACATGATGTAAAACGACATAACATTTCAATCTATGTTTGATCAGATAATAATCATTGGTGCTACTACCCCAGCACACATTTTATTAGAGAACTACATATGGCTTGATTATTATTCCAATGAGATACACAGTGATGCCTAGATCTCCAATCCTAGGTCTATCTGCAACACACACAAAATTCCCCCTTCACTGTGTATGGGTCAGACCAACACATGGAACCTTTATGAGCTACATGTGTTTTTTTGGAAGTGAAATGGGTTGGTTTCCCAATCCATTCCAAAAGAAATTTATTAAAATGAAAGATTACAGTGAAAACACGGGGTGTATTCAACCTACACCAGCATAAACAAACATACCTTCCACAATATAGAGCAAAAAAGAAAACCCAGGCTAACACAAAAAGCAGAACAGACTCTGAAAAAAAAACGCAATACAAACCCAGATGGTCCAGATTCAATCTCAATACTTCAAGAATAGCCTCCTGAAGTTCACTAAAAAATAGATCCTGTAAGAGAGAGCACACAGATCATGTCAACCAAAACAGAGGAAATGGAAAATAAGAATCCAATCAGTTACTTCCATGTAACCCCAAAGCTCCACAGAATAAAAAACAGCCAGTCCCAAGCTGAGAAAATATCCAGAAAATATCTTTCCTCCTGACATGCAGATCTTCAAACCAGTCTTCTCAAAAATTTAGTTCAGAACCAATAAACATATGACATCCTTAGCAAGCTTCAAAGGTTCTTAGAGGATAGAGAAATAATCCATCAATCAGGATTGCATCTGAACTTGAGAGCACTGAACCTCCATTTCCAGGAGTGTACAGCAATTCCAAAGCTAAAGATCAACCCAGGAAATAGCAGATGTATAAATCATTCAAAAGCAGTAGGTTGTACAGATCAGTCCATCCATTCGTAGTAAAGATGGATAGTGATTGCAGAATAGATTAGGCGGGGAGCAGGAAAGAAAAATCTGATCAAAATCTCCCCAAACAACCAAAGAAGCATAAAAATAGTGCATCACAAAACATATTTCAATTCAGACCAAGACAGATTGAAACATCAATCTGGAGCATCAAATCAGATTTCCCAAACATCTTGAACAAAGCAGTAAACCATGACAAAGAATGTCAGAACACCATCAAACAAAACCCTCCATAAAAACATCCAAACAAAATCCTGAAGTCTGTCTGTATCTTTCATCCAGTAACTCATTGCTCAATAAGCCCATGAGAACAACAGTCATAGTAATCTGGATATGAGAAAAGTATAAGATCCCAGCACAACTCATAACAGGAAAGAGTCTCCTCAAAAACAGCCATAACAAGAGAAACTAGTCTCCAGAGATGCAACTATATAACCCAGCTGAAGCAAAAGTGAACAGAAGGAAAAAAATATGACCATTCTTATTGAGTCGACAAGAAAAAAGCATATCTTCTAAAATAGAAATAGCATGCAGATTCAAGAGACATCCAAACAAAGACTAAACAATATAAAAAATGGAACACAGGAAAATATCTTATTTCCAATCAATGCTCATGAAATCAAAATTTGGATCTTTGTTGAATTCCCCAGCAACTTTAACGAACATCCTCTTTCTAATGTCCAGGTAATCTTGAGCAGTTATATCACCATTTTTATACCTTTGAAAGGTATATTTATCATTCTCTATAAACCAGGAATCATGTTCCTTAGGAAAATCTAGGTCATTATCATATTGGTAAGCATCCCTATATGCAGGATCATTTTCATCACCTTCACTTGAGAAAGAGTCAGAACAATCTGAGGATTGTGAATATTCAGGTAGTGGTTCAGTAGGTAAAGGCTGTGGAGGAACCTCCAGGATATAACCTTTGGCCGCTAATGATATTATGATAACAGTTCTCTCATGAGTGACATTAGATCTTTGTTTTCTAGTTTTACTAGGCATTGGAGTAATGAAACAATCAGAGTCCACATTGGATTTATTACCTTTCCTTTCCTTCCAATGCAAGGCTTCCCCCAAATTGGGGGTCTTACTAGCATGCACATCAAAAGACTCATCAACCTCTTGTTGAAAAACAACATTACTCTAATTCCTACCTTTTCCAGTCACTTGATCCTCAGAAATTGAATCCCCTATCATGATTGGATGATCAACCTCATTCCTTTCATAATTAGCGTGCTCTTGTTACTTGGTGACAGCGAGAGCCTCATGAGAAAAATTTGAAATCTGACATCCAGGTGCTTGAGAAATCAAACCCCTTTTATCCTCATCTTCTCGTTCCATGAAAACACCTTCAGAGGTCTCAGCCACAACTTTTTTCTTACATCTATCTTTTTCTATCCATTTTGAAGTTGAATTTTTGGGGAAAATAATAGTTTTTCCACATCTACTTGAATTATTCCCAAACCTGCAACATAAAATATAGTAGTCTGAGACACATTCATAAATTACCTCTTGATAAAAACCAAAGTCTCCACTTTGAATCCAAATAGCTGAGGGCAATTGTTGGGAGACATCAACTTCGACACATGCTCGTGCAATATAGGGTCTAGAAAGTATTTTTGTGGCATAATCAAGTCTCATCGGGGATCCAATGAGTGATGAAATAGAAAACAAAGCACTTTGTTTGAATAAGTGTAAAGGTAATCTAGGAAATCCAACCCAAATAGTTACAATTGGAGATTCAGCAAGAGGATCAAAATCAGGGGTCCATTTAAGAATTCTCATTTGGCAGCCCCCAAAGGACCATGTACGTTTGGACCAAAGTCTATAATAGATCTCAACGGAATCAAATCGTAGCACAATGTGAGAGGAAGTGAGGAGACCAAGTTGAAATCCCGTAAATCCAATGACTTCCAAAGCAGATCGAAGAAATTTCAATGATGGACTTCTATATTGAAACTTCCCAACCAAGACAAATCGGAGATCCGAGGAGAGTAAACTAACCTCATCGGTTGATAAGGCGATGGCGAGTTGACCACAATGACGATAGGTCTTTGGTTTGATCTGAATGTTCTAGACCACATCAACATACGTAGTAGAGTCTACAAACGATTTACTGGCATCAACTTTAGCAAAAGTGCGAAGATCTGCATTAGGGTTTGCATCTCGCGGCGACGGGTTCGTTCTAGATCTTACATCTTGTTCCATTCACCACAAAAATGTTAATTCCCCTATTTTTTACTTGTGTCATCTTTTAATGGTGTATGAAACATTTTCAACTCCATGTTTCTTACATCGATCATTTCCCACATGGGCTTAGGAGTTTTCTAAAAACCATCCTTGTATGGGTAAATCATATAAATTTATATCAAGGTTACTATAGTCTTAGACACAAGACCATAAAGGGCACACCATATGTCCTCTCCTCATGAATTTAAAATGCATGGTTCCTTAAAAACAATGTATATATTGATTCCCAATCCTTTTTCCACATGATACATAGTGACGTGTGGATCCCACATCCTATTCCATCCATAATATAGTAAATTACCCCGCTCTCCTATGTATGAGTCATATCTACATAATAGGATCCAATTTGGGTTCTCACCCCATGCGTGAGCCCGAATTATTCTTAAAACCCCTTTCTCGACACATAATTTCAATCAGTATGGGGAATATTTTCTATAATTATATGTGTATTGATTCTTATTATAATGAGATACTCAATGACACCTAGCCCTTGCTTCGTAGGCCCAGCCACAATATTTCTTTTCATTCATGTTGGGTGACCCTCTTTCTTACCGAAAGAAATTAAACTACATGGATGATTTCCTCTCTACATGACACTAAAATTCATGGTTTTACAAGAAATATGTGTGTATTGATTCTCACTTTAATGTGATACATAGTGGCACTCAGGTCCTATAACCCAGTCCAGCCACAATATTTATTTTTCATGAAGAGTTACATTTTCCCTTATCATATGATGTTAAACTGCATGGTTTATGTCCTTACCACGTGAATTTAAATTTCATGGTCCATCAAGAACTATGTGTGACTTAATTATCATTCCAATAAGATATGAAGTCACACCAAGACCTCATTTCCTAGTACCATCCATGTGTTTGAATAAAAATCCCCATATCCTATATACAAACAAAGATCTATGCAAGAGATATTAATTTGGTTCCCTCATTTAGGGGTCCACATATGAAATAAAGGCGTTACCTCTTGCATATGATTTAGATCTATGCAAGAGAATATTCACATTATGGAGAATGAAAATCCAAATTATTATATAATTCTCATATGTATTTATTCCGTATTTAATACTCCTAATCTCATATAATATCATATCTTCATATTATTTCTCCATATACTAGTGATAAAATGCTTGATACCTGAGGAATCCTTTTTCAGACTATGTAGTAACATACCCCAGTTGGATTTTCATGATTCAGCCAACAAATGGGTCTGTCATCTAGAGAACGTAAATTTCTGACTACGCAAAAACATTCCCTAGTTGTCTTTTGATATAGTCTCCCACAAAATGGGTTTTTCAACAAGCGGTACATTTTTCCTTGGGAGAAGTCTCTTCTATCTATGTAAGCCTTAATTACATCATATCAGAACCTACTATTCAATAACTATCTATGGTCATCCCTCGTATACTTTTCCCATATCACTTCTCTAAATATGAGAACCCTAATGATCTCGGTTTACAATTCCTTCCCTCATGTCTAAAGTATTTTAGAACAATATTGGTCCAAGATGCTTCATATTACTTATAATTTCCATAATATATTGGTCCTAGTCATATGAATTAAAACTAAAGAAATTATATCATCCTTGTCACGCAACGTTAAAATACATAATATACCCTAACAACCAGAATTTAAATTTCATTGTTTTCCAAAACAATGTAAGTATTTATACTCATTCAAATGTGATATGTAGCAATGATCAGACCCTATTTTCCAAGCATAACCCCAATAAAGGAAACCCCCTCTTTTCTTGCATTTAGATGAGACCTGTGTAGGAAACCATTTAACCATTCATTGGTAATTTTGACTTGAAAATATACTTTCTTAATTAGTTACATCCCTTCTATAAACTAGACACTCTGTCCATAGAATTTAAAATCTCCATAAACAATCACTGAAAATTGGAAATAAAATGTTGAAATTACTATGAACTCCTTTTTTTGACTATGCAATAATATTCCCCAATTTTCCTTGCATAACCCACCCACTAAAATGGCCTATCATCTAGATAATTACACTATTTTTCTATATAGTAACACTCCACAGTTTCCTTTTCATATATATTAATACTTATAAGAGAACTCCTATATTTCCATAATCCCAATCCCCATATCACTCTTCAAATCTCAAGGCCCCCAGATTACATTTTACAACCTTTACCATTCATTATTAAAAAAGATGGAACTTTCTCAAATAAATTACTTTGAAATGGAGAAATATTAATTTCTCAGTCATAGATAAATGACCTTAGAATATAATTCACATTTCATTACTATATGATATTAAACTACAAAGCATGAAATCCTAGTCACAAGATGTTAAACTATACTACAATGACCTCCCTGTAATACATTGTACCGCATAGTACATGTCCTGGTTGCACGATATTAAACTACACGATGCTTCAACCCTTATTGAAAAGGGATCATCCCTTAAAATCGATCATTTAATAAAATTTAATCTCTTTTAAACAATACAAATTTGGGTGGGAGAGGTTTTACATTCATTTACAATTCTAATAAATATTATCTCTTCATTCTCAGACACATTCCCTTAGAAAACCACCCTTCATGTTCTTGAGAAATTTAGATCATCACAAATTTCCCATCTATTGATAATAATAGGTCGTAATTCCTGACGATACAATTGTTTGACTGTGTAGTTTTACACCGCAGTTATATTTTCATAAGTCACCCACCAAAAGGGTCTGTCAGCCAAAATATACCACTATTAGACTATGAAGTATAATGTCCCATTTTTCTTTTCATAAATTCACCAAAAAATGGATTTATCAAACAATTGCATATTCCTAATTGGGAGAGACCTCCTCTATCCCCAAATTCCTAGAAAATATCATGTTGATAACTACATTCTAAACATGGTATGTGGCCATTCATCACATACATTTCTTATGTAATTTTTTAAATCATAAAATCCAGAATTCATGGATCAAAATTCCCAATAGGGTAACTGAAGAATTTCATATTATTCATGGATAACAGTCCTTTCTTGGGTATTCATTTTGAAACTTATTGTCAATGATTCTTGAACTAAAACCCTAATATTATTAGTATGACTTGCAAAATTTTAAAATACCAAAAAAAAGACACAGTACTCGCCAGTTATAAAACCCAAAAAATGGAACCTGAGTTAAAAGTTGATTCTAACCATGCTAGATCTATGCTATGAATGGTTTAGGAAAGATTAATGAAATTAAAAAAGCATTAAAAGGCACAAATCTTGTTAGGATAAAACACACAAATGGAATCCTTGGAAAAATCTAGGTATTTCTTACTAATTGTTCTCATGATAAACTAAGGAAAAAATTAGGGAGATGACACAAAATATGAAAATTTTGTATGGTTTTCCACATAACCCTAGGAATAGTGAAACTTTTCTCCCTAGACCACATGGATTGGGGAAAATTAGTTCTCTCCCTCACCTTTATCATCACAATTATAACGTGATTAAATTCAATCAAATGGGTCAGGTTTAGTGTTGTATAATTATTATGATGAATAAAAGAATATATGAAATGGTGATTGGAAAAAAAAATCCTTTTTTCAATAATGTTATAAAAATGCAGAGGAAATTCCACTTGAGGGGGCCTCTCTACCAAATTTTATATTTGTTCCTCAACAAAGGATATTATATGTTGAACTATGGATCGATCATTTTTTTCAAAGATTTCTAGAATCCATTTAGTTGTGTGATGATGGACTCTTCATCGTGGCGAAGCTTCTCTTTCTCCAAATACATAGAATCTCTTCTTTATTGAATACCATTTGGAAAATGTCTTCAATGAATGTTGTATTTGTAAAATCTCTTCTTGTATGTAATTTTTTTATTCTTTAAGGAATACCATTTAGAGATATTTCTCATCTAGATGGTGTTGAAACTCCTACATCTCCTAGGCATGATTCCACTCTATTTGTGACATATTAGCCCTAAGAATTTCAAATTGGTGTGCTAACTATTCCTCATACTACTGTTACCTTTTCTATAGTGGACCATGCTGTAATAAAACCTGCAATTCCTCAGAAAATAAAACCGGGTGATAAGATAGTGAAGTCATGATGGTAGACCTTCAAGTGGTGTCTCCACAACTATTTTCTAGATGTATCACCAAAATATATAGTGTTCCATGAAAAGAGAATCCAATAGATCCATGACTGGATCAAATCATATCTCCGACGGAGAGATTTATTTTGGGATTAGTGCACTCAATGAGTTTCCTTGTTATTTCCCATCTCATACAACCTCAGTTTTTCCTACCAGTGTTGACGGGAATGGAATAGAAAATCCCACTTCATGCTCTGCTACTGAAGTTCATTGAACTGAATAGAAGGCAATTACCCCTATCAACATCATGAGGTTAACAGATAGAGAAGGTAGTAAAGTAACCAAAATGGTTAATAACACTCAACCATTATTAGGTCAACTATTGGGATTGATTCATCCCCAATTATTCTGGCATAATTTCATGGAATAATATCCTTTTGAAGGGGATAATCCTTTTGTATTTTCCATGTGATCAGGACATAGGTACCTTGAAGATATCACACTTTAGTATTCTCAACTATCACTCCCTCAACAATAGGATTAGGACAGAATTGGACACTAAATTCCTACATTTCTATAGAAACATTCTCTGTAGAAAAAGATTTACATTTTAATATCAAATGAGATGCATAAGATTAATATATGTTGGTTTTATTTAAAAAAATGAAAGAAAGAGAGAACTCATGCACATACAATGACCTAGTAAACACAACAAACTCCTCTAGAGAGGTGGTAAAATTAATGATTTTTACCCCATCCAAAAGTTCTATTAGTTCACCCAATATTTCAATATATAATCCCTCAAATCACTCAACATTATCACTAGTTGGGGTATCCATAACCTGGCACTCAGAACCCAAATCAGATCCATTATCAATTATCTCTGATGACATCATGGTAGAAACTAAATCTTTGAACCCTGAATTGTTAAGATTGGTACCGAAAAAATCAACAGAACATATTGGATCCCTATCAACACCTTGAGAAGTATATATGGGGTCGGTGTTGGTTGTCATATGGTCCTTCAGTGTATGTGAAATATAGGAAATATAACTAGGAATAATGTTAGTGACCAGAACATAGAACATTAAGATGAATATCTAACATTACCATGACCCTCTCCCCCTTTACTTTCATTGGTAAAGGCACGGTTGTATCTCTTGAAACTTAATCCTTCATGGGGATGGATTCATCAGCATAAGTATGTTCATCCTCTGGGATATCCCCCTTGATCCTTGAAGGAAAAATGCTAGATTCATTAAGAGATGAAAGAAATATGGATTTATTAAAATGTAATCACAATCAATAGAGTATGTCAAGCTTGTAATGAGATCAGATAACATAAAAAAGACTTACTATAGTGTATACGTTGGGACAACTTCTCCACCCTCGTTCACTTCATCTCTCAAGATATTGAGGGTACTGTGTCAATGCTATTAGTAACATGCACTTGATATGGATGTCGAGATGACCCTCCCTCCATTTCTATCACTATATTCCTCTAAAGAATGTATAGTTACAAGGGTCTAGGAGACACAATCACTATTATAATTGGCGAAACCATGGGACTATATTTTGATTACTCGAGCACCTTTTTTGTTGTTTCTTCTTCTTCTAATTTAAATTATGAGATATATCCCATTAAAGTTAATAATGGTGGTTGAAAAAGAAAAGTGATAAGGTATAAAAGGTAAATACATCATCAAGGTAGATGAATTTGTCCCATTCTTCATCAGTGTGACTAGCTACCCCCTCAATTTTTCCTCAATCCAATATTCCATATACTCACTTTGTGGATAAGATCTGATCATCAGTTGTGTATATCACAATATCAAAATCCTTAACATATTTTTCATCCTCAGTAAAATTTCTATCTAGGTAGAGATTATAGGGTGCTCAGATATACCCCACCTTTGGGATGTATACGCCATCCTTGAAAAAAACCTATAGGTATTTGATATTTTGATCCATACATTTCTTAGAGTAGATTTTATGGGGGTTGCATATAATCTAGTGATAATTTGGATAGTTATGAGGAATATATGATTTCATTTCAATTTTAAGCCTTCTCAGGCCTCTCAGCTCTCATAGATAACAGAGTGGCTGAGAATTAGTCTCCTCCTAGTAATGATAACTATATCACCATAACCCAGAAGATGTGATCTTTTCAACCCTGGACTACTTGTTGGTATTTTCTCAACATTTCCTTGAAGGCTCTATAGCTTCAGCATCATCACCTTTGGTTTTTACCTTCCTACAATTTTTTCCATGATCAGTAGTTATCATGGCCATGACTCAATGAATGAATTTTATTAATACCTCTCAAGGGTACAGAGAAATCCGAGCACTGGAATACCTTGTCTCCAACCTAATTGATGAATCCAATGGAGGTATCTAGATTGACATTTGGGATACATCATTTTCTGTTAGAATCCATAATTTTTGGGCCACTATCGGGTGCTTCCTAAGAAGATTGTGCATAGGGGGAAGGCACGCGACTGTTGTATACATTTTAACAAGTGGGTTAATCAATATGGATTGTATTCCTCAGATATTATCTTGTTTTCAATGTTTTCCACACATAAATATCTTTAAATGAAATCATGTATTCCCACATATCATCTTCTACTTTTCCATTATCGATGAACATCCTGGTTAGTGGATCACCATATGAAAAAAATTTAAACTCCCCTAATATATTAAGAATCCTCATGACGTCGTCATGTTCGAAGGTTATGGGATGGATTCCATAAATAGCCAGAATAAATGGGTGAAATATAACCTCATGGAATTTAAATCCACTCAACACAGTATATGAACTGAAGTGTTCTGTAATCCACCTCTAGAGTACTTGAAATGGCCCTAAAATTATAAATGGGTACTTCCTAGTGTACACATATAGAAAACACAAATATATCCTTGCCAAGACAGGGGAATCCAACCCTACATGGCTCCCTTATGATAGTTTTTTGTCCATTAAAAAATTCCCTAATCCCATGTTGTCATTACATTCATGGGATGGTTGTGGTTAGATACTATGCCAAATTGTGGGAAATCCTACCATACATATTCTTGTAGAAACTTCATAATTGACCTTATAACCCAAACGGATATACTGTACATTCTCTAATATAATCCAAAACTTTCTAATAAAACTCTAATGTTATAAATTGGTGAATCTCATAGGGAAATGGATGGTGATACATTCTCCTTTTTGTTTGAGAAAATCCTTCATCTACATTCCAGGATGGATGTGACCCCTAGGGTGAGGGTTTTTGTTCTGCACTTTCCAAGACTCCTTAAAAATCTCATGGGCCAAGTGAAGTGTCCTTCCGACATCATCCAAAATTTATTTTTATGGTATAAACTCATTATACATATCCCAAATAATAGGGTATCGTTAAATCATGTATATATCACACAGGATAATGCCAACATCACCATGTGATTGATGAAAATAATTTATCTGAGGACTCCATCAAATCAGTATCTTAGGTATGATATCTTGTTTATTATAAAAATATGTTTTCCTGACCTAAATAGACTTTTAAATGTTGACATCATTAAGGCCCTTATTGATCTATTTATTAGTCTGGAACACCCAATATGCTCACATCCATTCATGAATGACTCCTCCTCTAGAGTGAAAATCCCAATCCTCCTTTCCAACCTTGTGATTAATCTGTCTAGAAAGAATATATGTTTGATTCATAATAGTGAGGCTTTGAATTTGGGGTATGTGACTTCAGATCTTGGGTGCATCAGCTATGATGCATGAAACATTTAGTGGGAACTATTCCTTCCTTGATATAAACACCCTTTAATGAAATGTTTTAAGCAGAGAAGTTTTAATGTTCCATGAACCAAGATGTCAGGAAATAACTTTGAGAATTTGGGATGAGAGAATCCCTCAGAAGTCCATGATAATACATGGTAAAATATTCACTTCGCGGGTAGTCACATTGACATTGAATCAAATGATTTTACAAATCTAGGAGAGTGAATTCAAACATGTTATAGAAATTTGGCACAACAACTTCGATCATTAATGAGGCACATGTAACATCTTTTTCATGAGAATACATTGGTCCAACCATTTGAAAACCTTTAAGAAAACATCTTGATTTTCCATTTTGTGAAAAAATTTATTTAGAAAAGTTTAAAATTCTGGAAAAGTAAATTACTTTGCATATGACCCTCGATTAGGGCCTTTAAGTAGGATCCTTGATCATGTTTTTCGCATGGCCCCCTTCAGAATGTTGTCCAATGAAGTCTCCATGAAAATATGGTTCATGAAAAATAATCACCCAGGTGGTTATACCATATAGGTATGGAAGGAAGTTCTTCAAGATTCATGTGCCAAATGACAAGTGTCATGTCTGGGTGGATATCAGTGTGAAGAGTGCAAAAGGAATGAATGTGGAAGGAATAATTTGAATAATGGTCGGTGGTATTTATAGAATCCTCTGGACTATGCATCGAACCTACACATTGATATTGAACCACATACATTCCTACCAGACATACACATCAGGCATACATAACTAACCTATGTGGGTACCCTATGCAGCTGACCTATGGCACCTTTATAATCATTTCTACCCTCTACCTCAAAACTAGACTATTTTCTTTCAATTAGATCTACTTATGGGGGGGGTTAAAACATTGTTTTGTCTCATGGGATGAAAATTTTATCACATGTTTCTCATGTTTTTTAGGGAAATGAAGATCTCCTAGAATAATCAAAGGAAGTTACCTAAACTATCCTTCACGCACACCTCTGGGTATCAGAATGCTTACACATCCCCCCTACGCAGCACTAAAAGATTGTACACCCATATACTAGGTACCTTCCCTCTAAAACTACGCAGATAGCCTTCTTTGACAATGTAACCATGTTTTCATATAAATAGGACCCTATGGATTCTCTTTTTCAAGGTGAAAAAAACAAAATAAGAATATGAGCTTCGGTCACACAACCCTTTTTCCAGGTCCTCCAAAATCCCTCGGGTATATCTCAAAAACCTAATAGAAGAAAGAATTAATGGGGAAAATGAGATCCAAGTCCCTCCATGTTCTAAACAACAAGACGCATCTGTTAGGACCCATTTTTCCCCTAGTCAAACAACCACTAGTGCGAAGGTCTCCTCTCTAACCTGGTACCTGTGTGAGGCCCTTAAAGGGGCACATGAGGAGACTCGTGCTACATAGGATAAGGCCTCTCCCAAGTGTTGTTTCCCTTGTGGTCCATTTACCATGGAACATATAACTTATACAAGCCTACCCCCTACAAATTGCACTTCTATCTCTTATCAGGTCCTGTGCAAAGAACCTCCTGGATATCAGGCCTTGACCTCCACAAGACACCTTCAATCCCTCTTTCAAGCCACTAATGTAAGGGCTTCCCTTTGGATCCCATATCTAAGGGGGGCCAAATTGAAACCTCAACCAAAACCATCTGACATAAAAGAACATGATAAAAGACACACTATTGTTTCTCCCATTCAGATATGAATTCCTTCAGTTAGTGGTGTCCCACACTTGTCCTACCTTAGGGGTAGGGTCCAAAGGGTGCATGTAGATATTCATTTCATTTGTTATAAGGACCCCTACTCTAGAGGTAGAGTAAGGTATTTATCATTATTGGAAAAGATGGTTAAAACTATTTAATTATGTAATATTCTCTATAACTATGGACTTGTGGTTCCTAAAAGATAAGGAGAGGAACACACTTTCCTTTCCCTTTGAGGTGTTGTGTATATCCCCTCTCTTCCATAGGAACTAGTCACTAGGGAATCCCTCTTAGAAAAATCCACTAATTTCTCTTGTAGAACCACTCTTGATTCATTAATTCCTCCTTCTACATATCCATGATTTATACCAATATGGATATTCATATGTGATTATCTCGGGTACAACGACAGGAGGAGATGGGAGTGCCAAATCCCACTCTCATTCCCTCTCCCTTTGGGTCTTGGCCTCATCCACCAATTGAAAAAAGAATATTTTGTGGTCTTTCAAATCAATAGCTTTCCCTTTTTTCTCCCACTGAGAATTACTTGTGTGGTCTTAGATGTCGGAGGTGATCATGACATCCTCATAATCCCAAAATATGGGTTATAATGTCAATTGTAATCCCCAACCAATCTATGGGCCTTCTATTCAATATAATCCCCAACCATGTCACCATACAACCTAAAGGAATCCTCACTAGTGCAATCCCCAACTCCATCTTATCAAAGGCCCATATTCCCATATGATACAAACCATGTTATAGCCTATATAAGAATGGATAATCACAACATAACTACAAGGGATTGGATTCCCATTCGAATGGAATACAAAGGAAGCCTCCCTGAGGTCTAAACACAACACCCCAAATCAACCCTAATTCCACCCAAGACACATTTCTAGAAGGTTTTTATCTATATTGGGATCCCATATCTCTTATAGGTCTCGAAGTATTATTCAAAATAATTCCTACACAAAACATTGAATAAGACCCTTTCACCTAGACATCCTTACTACAAGTTGTTAAAAGACATGATTTTGCCCTTATAAAATGACCATAAAAGGTATGATGTGTCATGTTATGTGGAATAAAACTACACGGGTTATGATTCCTTTCAAAACGATACATACAAATACCATATTATGCATCCGATATCTATATCAAAAGAACTCACATCTCCCTCGATGATGATACACTGTTGAGTATTCCACTGTTTGGATCAAACCCATCATCGTAATAATAAATGTCAAAAAAATCTCTAATCCACTAAAAATATGTACCATTGATGTGGAACCTCATATACATACAAATATATCCCTGAATGAATAATCATGTATACATACAAATTTTTATGCGTTCTATCCATGTTAATAATTGATTATTAATTTAAGAGTGACCCATTTCGTACATGGGAATTAATAAAGGATTCATAAATATATATTAAATATTTAAGAGAGTCCCAGAGTAGAAAAAAATTCCCCCCAATAGGGGATATGATCCCCAAAGCACATCTTATCAACCAAAGCGGGTTATAAATAATTTTTTGTCATGTTCCCCAATGAGCACAAGCCTTTGGAATGTAGTTCCATGAGTCATCACAAATAAGAGAACTTTTTGGTGTTTTTGATTCAATGAATAAACCCCATTGTAAACCATCTCAAAGAGAATTTAAAGTATGAGTCAAAAGTGAGGGTTGTTCCACAAAAACAACAAAATTCAATAACAACCCCACATGGAATTCATGAATGAAACAATATTCAATACATTACCACCCTTAAAAAGTGAACAAGGGGGATAATTCTCTATGCCCGAAATACGAACCTAGTTTTTCCATGATTAGGATTGAAAGATATATAATATTTATGGATATATAGGATATGTATCTTGAAATAATAGGGTAAGGGTACAAAAAATATCTTTCTAAAATGAATTTTCAACCATCCATCCATATGCGGATTAAAGAGGCATATAAGAATGATTTGGAACTATAGATTAAGGTGAGTAATGTTCCTGAGTTCAACCATTATTGTAATGGAATGGAATTGTAAAAGAACCAAGTTTGTGACTCTTCAATACAAGGCATAAAGAAGGGGATATAGGGTTAATCTAATAGTTCATTATAATCTATTTATCCTTGATGTAAGAATATGTATATAGATATGAAATAGTACTTATAGTGGGATAACATTAAAATGGATATTGTGGAGTGTATATTTATGACTAGTATGTAATCATTTTGAGCCTAAGATATAGAAGTACAAGGGGATTTTATAACCATTACTTATACTAGAATGGAAATAGAAAAATATTTACTTGAATTTAATTATATGACTCCCCAATTCATATAAATGGAATAATGTTATTTCATTTTTAGTGAATCACATTACTAATTTAGTATATTTCATTTCTAATAGATAATATTTCTAACTTTCTATTGTATCAGATCATGAAAATGTGTTTAACTGATGTTTTAGAGAATTATTCAACTATATTTAAACATAGAGTCAAACTTTATCATTGAATTTAATCCTTTGATAGCTCTTAAATCTTAGAGGACCATTAAAATCCTAGAAGATATTCTAAGATATTTTTTCTCAATATTTAGAAGGTGGTTGGTATCAACACCTTATTCTTTTTTAATTATATTATAACAATATCATTCACTCAAGCATTATGATGGATCCTTCTGAATCCATCCCTATAAGTAAGATTAAAACTCTAACATTATAAGATGATGTTGGAGAGAAAATTATATTGGTACCTAATCTAGATTAGGAAGTTGTAGTGAAGTTCAAATCCCTTAAACAGTACATCAAGGAGGATCATATTCAATATAAGATTAACACTAAAAATCATCAATGAGATCATGAATTTTATTTTTATGAGAAAGTATTACTATGAATTTTTCAATTGAAAAAATTTATGATATTTGGAAATAAGTGAAAGTTAATCCCTAGATATACAGGACCATTCGATAATCTAGAAAAAATCAAGATAGTTTGTTATCTCTTATTGATTCCACCAAACATCTCTCAAGTTCATGTTTTATTCCAAAAATATATTTTTAGGAGGTGGTTATCACTACAATGGATGAAAATGTTAAATTTTCGATTTTATATGAAAGGAAGGCTAATTTTTTTTGGGATTGCAACATATTCAGATAGCTTTCATCTAAATGATGTAGATCCAAATTCAATAGTTTAACACCCGAGACTTTTATAAGAAATATTTTGTTTTTATGTTATATAAATCATCAAATAAATATTTCACTACACACAACACTAGCTTGGCTTTCTTTACACGCAAACGCAGCCTTCCTCGATAGCTTGCGTCGTACGCAATACCGAGTTTCACTAAAAAACGATATGCTATTAAAATATTATTAAAACTAGTCGTTATGAATAGTAATAGACACTTTTTGAAATTTTATAAATTTTATTTTTCAAAATGGACTTCATTTTTGGATTTGAAATATCGAAATTAGCCTAGGGTGAAATTTTGGTATTTTTCTGAAAACTTTCAATTTTTGATGAATAGTGAAAACACTGGGTAACTATTTAAAAACCGAATTTTTATTTAAATTTATTTTAGGTAAAAATTGATAAATAATACCTATATAAGTTCAATGTAATTCATTGGAGTAATTTTATAATAATTTTAGATATATAAAAATTTTATTGAAATTTTCTCCGTCTTTTACCCACCTCTTAGGAGAATTTGCAAATTTACATAAAACTTAATTTTGCTGCTTTTGTGAGTGGAATTTCAAAAATCCGAGAGACACGGTTGATGTCAGTAAGTAAAATGTTGTTCAATGAGATGAAAATAATTTTTGGTGAATAGTAACTTTCAATTACCACGGTTAAAAGTAAATAGGGTAATTAAGCGTAAAAGTGTTATTATTATTACCATTACACATGTCCTAATTCTATGGGATAAGTTTAATTCGACCAAAAACAACTTTAGGAATAAAATATGACCATTTGGGCCCACTTGGATTATATTAGGACATTTATTATCAATTTATTTAAAGAATGGGTAAAATAGTTAAAATCAAAGTTTAATAACTAAATAATTTTTAATATAGGGATATTAATAAGATAAAATTGACTATAAATATTCATTAGAAAGATAAAATGATTTCCAATATAATGGTATTTTATTTGTAATTTTTAGACTTAAAATATGTTAATTTATTTATGATACAATGATGATGTAGTAATTATTTTATTAGTGAAATATTGACATAATTGATGTTATAAATACCCAAATAAATGTAATTTGAGACTTTTTATGAATTTCAATAATTTTATATGTTAATATGACATGTTAGTATTGATTTAATTAATTTTATTCGAACTAATCATTCTGTTTTGATTTTCACAAAAATCAATTACCAAATAGTTTCAAAATTGACATAAAATAGTTTTTCAAAAAAATATTATATTATTAAATATTATTATATTCCTAAAAATCTAAGGTTCGGCCAAATGACTTATATAAGATTATATATAAAAATAATAAACAACTTGGTGTTCTTTTGTCTTTTTATAGTAAGTTTATTAACCATATAGTGTAAGAACATAAAAAGATGCGGTAAAAATAAAGTTATTTAATTTAAAGTTAAATCTAAATGATAAGGTTAAAATAGGAACCTAAACTTGTATAAATTATATTGGATGAGAGTATTTATACCAATCCCCACCTTATCTTAGAAATAAATCAATTTGGAGCTATTTAAAACCGAATATGACTTTATAATAAAATAATATTTTTAGTTTTTTCAAAGGTGCCCCTCTCCTCCCTTATAAAAGGGCACCTCCTCCCTCTCTTCCTCACACCACTTTGAGCCTTCAAGCTCGGAAAACCCCTACCAAATTCTCTTATCCACTTCCCTAGAAACATCCTAAAGGTCCTTGTATTCTTCAAAGACCAATTTTAGATCCCTAAAAGGAGGTCTCAAAGAAGCGCTTCAAAGAAGATGTAATGTCCGTTACCAATTCTTTCAACTTTATTTCTTCTTCCACTTATTATTATTTAGTTGTTTCATTATGAAGTAATAACATCAGTATCAATAATATAATGATATGTTATTATAAGTATGAAACAACCCTATTTCACCATATATCCATCCTACGGAAAACGAAATCACCGCGTGTGCGTACGTACAGAATACCGTCTCCACGCCGTGGTGTAATCTATTTTCCACCACCACCTTACTTGGATGGGTATAATGGTGTAAATAATAACTATAAATTATTATTTTAAAGTGATATTGATTCTGAAATAGTATACATACACTCCATTACAATTTCATGATCATGAGAATGATATCATCGCTCGTGCGTACGTACGGAATACCGTCTCCACGATGTGATGCGACTCGTTCTACATGATCTTCATTGCATAATGATTATATAAATGAATTGAATGAATGAATATGATATATATTACACTAATACCATTCTGGAAATGAGGTATCTATAACCCAAAAATAAGAATAAGAATTTCTTCGACAAAACACACATAAGAACAAAAAGTAATAAACACCCGAATAACAAGTAGTAATGAAATATTACTAATAAGAAGCTAATAATATGACCATATATGATATCATAAAAATAATTATTATTCTGGAATAAGTCAATAACATTATTTGAATCATTATACAGGAGGTTCGGACACTTACGAAGCAAATCGGACCTAAGGTAAGGGATAATTTTTCAAATCTCATTTTTTATCCGAGATTGCTTATACGTAAGTATTTACTAGGGTGTATTTTATAATCCAAATCCATGTTTACTCAATATTTAATATTATTTCCATCCACCTACAATTTTTTAAATCCAATTTTACCCTTCAGTGAGTTTTTAGTAAAAGATATGAAAGGAATCTTTTTTCCTTTTTCGTACGAGGTACTTTTTGACTTTTCCGACAAAAGTACGAGAAGAATTTTTTTTTAACTTATACTGCATGAATGGATTTTTAAAAAAAATTTTACAAGAAGATTCATTTACAAGTTTTCAAGTTTATTTTTAATCAACTTCTTTTAGTTTAGAATTGTATGACATGTTAAGAAAGGAAAAGTGTTTTTGAAGTAGAAAGAATATTTTCCCCAAGAATGGAGTTCAAGTGTTTTATCAAAATTATTTTCCATCTAAGATAATAAAGGGTTATTTTTATATCCTTATTATTACATTGATTTTATTATGTTGTGATGAAATTATTTTTATGAATTCCTTTATCTTATATGAATTGTTTTATGTTGTCACGATGTTAAAAATCCCATTTTTATTACATGGGTTATGCTATGATGTATGGTTTATGATTTTGTGGAACACATAAGAATGGTATCATTATAAGATGTGTGGGACCTATATATCCCTCCAATTAATTGGGTAAAGATTTTATATCTCATGATATAGACATGTCTGGAACGGCAGGTTAAACCGGTTCAGTGAAACAGGACTGAAACGAGGAATGAACTCGGTTCAGAAATGGACTTTTTCCACTAAGATAGTCTTGGAAATGAATCTTGAATAATAAGAAATCATTCTATATGATTATGTGTGTATGCCACAAAGCATCATGTTTTAAGTTATGATTATTGTGATTACATTTCACTACCATGATTTATGCCATGTTATGAAATTATGATCTCTTTTACAGGGTAAGATTTCCAAATTGTTATCTTCTTATGAATATGATGTGATTGATTTTTCTTTTGTTTACCCTTACTGAGAATTTGAGATCACCCTTTTGTATGTTTACTTTCCACTAGGTCAGGAAGAAGGTTATTAAGTAGGATATGCCAAAAGGGACTCTAGATATGATGAAATAAATGGGAGACAGTGTAGACGCTTTTTGTACCAGTTGTTTATGTTTCCCAGTTTCTAAATACACTATACCTATACGGTCCTTTCCTGGTTTTGTTATATGTTGTAATAAGTGTGCTTCAATTCTGAAGTAATAACAATGTATGTAAAGTATGGGTCGTTATAGTTGGTATCAGAGGAAAGGTATAGTCAACCTTTGGAAACTGGGATGTGAAAGCCTTAATAAGAATCCTAAGGATAAGTCTAAGCATAGACCACAATCTTAGTGTTTTAGAAATGGACATGAATAACCTAGGATAAGACCTTAAGTGTGAAATTTTATTATTGATTATGTGGTTTTCCTATTATAATTAGTGTTTCTCACACTATTCTTCTTGGTTTTAGTCAATGGCTGGAACCCGAAGGAACCGTGTTAATGCAGAATGCGACGGGCAATGCAATGATTGTCCCCCTGAGCAGCCAAACATTATTGGAGTGGGAATGAAAAATCATGTAGCCATGCTCACAAAAATTTCTCAAGATATGAATCATACAGGACTTCCAAACGAGCAAAGGAAGGAGCAACATTCTGTTGAATCCTTCTGAGGCAGCGTCCACCTTCATTCAGCGGGTCTACTGATCCATTAGTTGCTGAATAATGGATTAGTACTACAGAAAAGATATTTTCAGTTCTTCAATGTCCTGAACATGAAAAAGTCATTTTAGCAGTGTATCATTTGGAAGGTGATGTTGATCAATGGTGGAATCTTATCAAGAATACGAGGCAAAGAATTGAAATTGAGTCCATGGAATGGGACGAGTTCAAGAACTTATTTTTCAATAAGTACTTCCCTCGTATTCTTCGAACAAAGGTTGATAAAGAGTTTATTGAACTAAACCAAAAGGATGATGAATCTGTTGGTACCTATGAAGCAAATTTTACAAGACTTTCAAGTTATGCTTCTGGTATTATTATCTAACTTGAGAGTAAGATTGATCGATTCTTTAGTGGCTTAAAACCAAGTCTTCGAAGGGAGTTAGCCATAAGGGACTTCAATAGCTACGAGGAAATCGTTCAATGTGCTCTCAAAGTTGAGATGGAGATTGGAGTAACCCATCAGTCATATGGGTTTGATAAGATGTGGAAAATGGAATTCAAAGGAAAATCTAAAGAGCACACAGAAAAGAAGATGAGCTTTCCCTTATGCTCAAAGTGTGGAAAGAAACATGGAGGGAGTTGTCTTAAAGGGACAAGTAAATGTTTCAAATGTGGAAAAGAAGGTCATCGGGCATTTGAATGCTGAAATAATGGGAAGAAGATGTCTAATGATGCAAACAAAGGAAGGGATACATAGAATGAACCTACTACACTTCAATGTTTCAAGTGCAAGGAGATGGGGTATTATTCCAATCAATGCCCAAATCCAAGGGTTGATGATGATGGTCGATGTCAATAAACTATTAAGGATAAAGACAAAAGAAAGTCACATGCAATTTCAATCAATGATGTGGAGTACGATAACGATGTGGTGAAAGGTACAATTACCATCCACTATAAAGTAGCAAATGTTTTATTTGATTCTGGATCCACCCACTCTTTTATTTCTGAAGAATTTTCTAAGAGTATCACCATATTACCTCAACAATTAGATGTTTAGTTAGCTGTGACAACCCCTAATGGCACAACAGTCGCATCAAAAGTTTATAATTCTTCTCCAATTGAAGTTTGTGGGAAAATGCTTCCTGAAAATATTGTGATCCTTCCTATAGTGGAATTTGATGTGATTCTTGGCATGGATTGGATTTCTTTATTTGGAGATCATATCAATTGGAAAAGAAGGGAAGTCGCATTTCATATTCCAGATCAATCTATGATCATCTATCAATTCAAGGATGAACATAACCTTCCAGTGGAAATTTCATCCATCATATGGGTCTTGATTTCACTAAATGAAGGTTATTTATCTCATATGGTTGGTGAGAAGCTCATGATTAAGAATATGCCTGTTGTACGGGAGTTTGATGATGTCTTTCCAGAGGAATTTTCGGGTCTTCCACCAAATTGTGAAGTTTAGTTTTCAATATAACTCGTACTGGGTGCTTTGCCTATTTCAAAGAAACCTTATAGAATGTCCCCAATTGAGGTGCAGGAATTGATGAAGCAACTCCAAGAGAATCTTGATAAGGGATTCATACTCCCTAGTGTGTCACCTTGGGGAGCACCTGTTCTGTTTGTTAAGAAGAAAGATGGATCAATGAGACTCTGCATTGATTATCGAGAACTTAACAAGATCACTATCAAGAACAAATATCCTCTCCCATGCAATGATGACTTATTTGACCAACTACGCGGAGCTCAATACTTTTCCAAGATTGATCTTCGTTCAGGGTATCATCAATTAAGGGTCAAAAGAAAGGATATACCAAAGACGGATTTCTGTACAAGGTATGGACACATTGAATTTATAGTGATGCCATTTGGTCTTACTAATGCCCCTGTTATCTTCATGGATCTAATGAATAGAGTCTTTAGAGACTATGTTGATCAGTTTGTGGTAGTCATTATAGACGATATTCTTGTCTATTCAAAGTGCAAGGAAGAACATGAAGATCACTTGAGAATTATATTGAATACCTTGAGAAAGGAGAATCTTTATTCCAAATTTACCAAGTGTGAATTTTGGCTTCAAAAAGTTGCATTTTTGGGTCATATAATCTCAAAAGAGGGGATATCTATGGATCCAGCAAAAACAGAGGTTATCGAAAGAAGGTCGATACCAACAACAGTAACTGAGATCCGAAGTTTTCTTGGTTTGGATGGATATTATCGACATTTTGTGAAATATTTCTCACGATTATCTAATCCACTCACCAAGTTGACTCGGAAAGGAGTTAAGTCTGTTTGGATGGAGGAATGTGAAGAGAATTTCAAGGAGTTGAAAGGAAGGTTATCCAATGCACTTGTGCTCACACTGCCTTGTAGTGGAGAAAGGTTTGTGATCTATAGTGATGCATCCAAGAATGGATTGGGGTGTGTTCTTTTGAAAAATGATATGGTTATAACTTATGCCTCACGATGGTTGAAAATACATGATAAAAATTACCCAACTCATGATTTGGAGTTAGCTGCGGTAATATTTGCATTAAAGATTTGGAGGCATTATCTTTATTGATAAAGGTGTGACATTTATACTGATCATAAAAGTTTAAAGTATATTTTCACACAAAAAGAGTTGAATATGTGCCAAAGAAGATGGTTGGAGCTAATTAAGGATTACGACTGCTCAATTCATTATCACCATGGGAAAGAAAACAAGGTGGCAGATGCATTAAGTCGACAAGACCATGCCAATTTATCCATGATGAGGATCACAAAAGATCCAATATTTATGGATTTACAAAGGATGGATCTTGGAATTATAATGGAAGGGGGAAATCGTATCTTTCTCAAATGAATGTTAAACCATATATACATGTGAAGATTAAAGAGGCACAGAAAGAAGATGTAGAGTTACAAAAGAAGGTGAGAAATGTTCCTGAATTCATCCTTGATTGTGATGGGATAATAAAGTTTAGGAATCGGGTTTGTGTTCCTCCCATCCCCGAATTAAAGAAGGAGCTGCTGGATGAGGCTCATAGTTCTTCATTCTCTATTCATCCTGGAAGCACGAAGATGTATAGGGACCTTAAAGATTACTTCTGGTGGGATGGAATGAAAGGAGATGTTGCTGAATATGTCTCTCGATGCTTGGTTTGTCAGCAAGTTAAAGCTGAGAGACAAAAGTCTAAGGGAATGTTACAACCATTACCCATACCCGAATGGAAATGGGAAAACATCACTATGGACTTTGTCACCGGACTTCCTAAAACATCCAAAGTCAATAATGCTATCTGGGTCATAGTTGATCGTCTTAAAAAGTATGCACACTTCATTGCTATTAGAGAGGATTTCTCTCTGGATCAGCTTGCTAGGATATATGTAAAGGAAGTGGTAAGATTGCATGGAGTACCACTTTCTATTATATCTGATTGGGATTTGAGGTTTACCTCGATGTTCTGGTGAAGTCTACATCATACTCTGGATACAGAGTTGAGTTTCAACACTGCTTATCATCCTCAGACAGACGGTCAGTCTGAGAGGACGATTCAAACTCTAGAAGATATGTTGAGAGCTTGATCTATGGATTTCAAAGGTGGTTGGGATCAACACATACCTTTGGTGGAATTTTCTTATAATAATAGCTTTCACTCTAGTATTCAAATGAATCCTTATGAAGTTATATATGGAAAGAAATGCAGGACTCCAACTTGCTAGGACGAAGTTGGGGAAAGAAAGCTATTAGGACCTGATCTTGTTGATGAGATGGCAGAAAAGGTCATATCTATTCAACAACACATAAGAGCAGCTCAGAGTCGACAAAAAAGTTATGCTGACAACAGAAGAAAAGACGTATATTTTGAAGTGGGTGATAAAGTGTTCTTACGAATATCTCCCTGGAAGAGGGTCATGAGATTTGGAAAGAAGGGAAAGTTGAGTCCTAGATATATCGGTCCTTTCGAAATACTGGATCGTGTTGGAAAGGTAGCTTACCGATTGGCGCTTCCACCGAATCTCTCTCAAGTTCACGATGTGTTCCACGTATCTCTCCTGAGAAAATACATACATGATCCTTCACATGTACTCAGCTCAGAAGTTGTACTGCTGGAACAAGATCTTTCTTATGAAGAACAGCCGATAGAGATTCTCGATCGTAGTGAAAAAGTCCTACGGAACAAGACCACTCGCTTGGTGAATGTTTTATGGAGGAAACACCAATTAGAAGAAGCTACATGGGAGCTTTAGGATATGATGAGGGAGAGGTATCCTCATCTGTTTGTTACAAAGTGACGAATTTCAAGGGCGAAATTCATTTTATGTGGGGTAGAATGTAACACCCGACACTTTTATAAGAAATATTTTGTATTTATGTTATATAAATCATCAAAGGAATCTTTCACTACACACAACACTATCTTGGCTTTCTTTACAAGCAAACGCAGCCTTCCTCGATAGCTTGCATCGTACGCAATACCGAGTTTCACTAAACAACAATATGCTATTAAAATATTATTAAAACTAGCCGTTATGAATAGTAATAACCACTTTTTGAAATTTTATAAATTTTGTTTTTCAAAATGGAATTCATTTTTGGATTCGGAATATCGAAATTAGCCTAGGGTGAAATTTTGGTATTTTTCTGAAAACTTTCAATTTTTGATGAATAGTGAAAACACAAGGTTACTATTTAAAAACCGAATTTTTATTTAAATAATAATTTATTTTATTTAAATTTATTTTAGGTCAAAATTGATACATAATACCTATATAAGTTCAATGTAATTCATTGGAGTAATTTTATAATAATTTTAGATATATAAAAATTTTATTGACTTTTTCACCGTCTTTTACCCACCTCATAGGAGAATTTGCAAATTTACATAAAGCTTAATTTTACCGCTTCTGTGAGTGGAATTTCAAAAATCCGAGAGACACGGTTGATGTCAGTAAGTAAAATGTGGTTCAATGAGATGAAAATAATTTTTGGTGAATAGTAACTTTTTACTTTTATTTACCACGGTTAAAAGTAAATAGGGTAATTAAGGGTAAAAGTGTTATTATTATTACCCTAAAACATGTCCTAATTCTATGGGATAAGTGTAATTCGACCAAAAACAACCTTAGGAATAAAATATTACCATTTAGGCCCACTTGGATTAGATTAGGAAATTTATTATCAATTTATTTAAAGAAGGGTTAAAATAGTTAAAATCAAAGTTTAATAACTAAATCATTTTTAATATAGGGTTATAAATAATATAAATTAGACTATAAATATTCATTAGAAATATAAAAATATTTTAAACATAATGGTATTTTATTTGTAATTTTTAGACTTAAAATAATTTAATTTATTTACGATTCAATGATGATGTAGTTGTTATCTTATTAATGAAATATTGACATAATTGATGTTATAAATACCCAAATAAATGTAATTTGAGACTTTTTATGAATTAAAATATTTTTATATGTTAATATGACATGTTAGTATTGATTTAATTAATTTTTTTTGAACTAATATTTCTGTTATAATTTTCACAAAAATCAATTACCAAATAGTGTCAAAATTGACATAAAATAGTTTTTAAAACAAATATTATATTATTAATTGTTATTATATTCCTAAAAATCTAAGGTTCGGCAAAATGAATTAGATAATGTTATATATATTAATAATAAACAACTTGGGGTTCGTTTGTCTTGTTATAGTATGTTTATTAACCTTATAGTGTAAGAACACAAAAAGACACGATAAAAGTAAAATTATTTAACTTAAAGTTAAATCTAAATGATAAGCTTAAAATAGGAACCTAAACTTGTCTAAATTATATTGGATGAGAGGATTTCGACCCATCCCCACCTTATCTTATAAATAAATTAATTTTGAGCTATTTAAAACCGAATATGACTTTATAATAAAATAATAGTTTTTGTTTTTCCAATGGTGCCCCTCTCCTCCCTTATAAAAGGGCACCTCCTCCCTCTCTTCCTCACACCACTTTGAGCCCTCAAGCTCGGCCAAACACTGCCAAATTCTCTTATCCACTTTCCTAGAAACATACTAGAGGTCCTGGTATTCTTCAAAGACCAATTTTAGTGCCCTAAAAGGAGTTCTCAAAGAAGCGCTTCAAAGAAGAGGTAGTGTCCGTTACCGATTATTTCAACTTTATTTCTTCTTCCAGATATTCTTATTTAGTTGTTTCATTATGAAGTAATAACATCAGTATCACTCATATACTGATATGTTATTATAAGTATCAAACAACCCTATTTCACCATATATCCATCCTACAGAAAACGAAATCACCGGGCGTGCGTACGTATGAAATACCATCTCCACACCGTGGTGTAATATATTTTCCACCACCACCTTACTTGGATGGGTATAATGGTGTAAATAATAACTATAAATTATTATTGTAATGTGATATTGATTCTGAAATATTATACATACACTCCATTACAATTTCACGATCATGGGAACGATATCATCGCTCGTGCGTACGTACGGAATACCGTCTCCACGATGTGATGCCACTCGTTCTACATGATCTTTATTGAATAATGAATATATAAATGAATTGAATGAATGAATATGATATATATTACACTAATAACATTCTGTAAATGAGTTATCTATAACCCAAAAAGAAGAATCAGAATTTTTCGACAAAACACACATAAGAACAAAAAGTAATAAACACACGAATAACAAGTAGTAATGAAATATTACTAATAAAAATCTAAGAATATGACCATATATGATATCATAAAAATAATTATGATTCTATAATAAGTAAATAACATTATTTAAATCATTATACAGGAGGTTTAGACACTTACGAAGCAAATCGTACCTAAGGTAAGGGATAATTTTTCAAATCTCATTTTTTATCCGAGATTGCTTATATGTAAGTATTTACTGGGGTGTATTTTATCATCCACATCCATGTTTCCTCAATATGTAATATTATTTCCATCCACCTACAATTTTTTTAAATCCAATTTTACCCTTCGGTGAGTTTTTAGTAAAAGATATGAAAGGAATCTTTTTTCGTTTTTCGTACGAGGTACTTTTTGACTTTTCCGACAAAAGTACGAGAAGAATGTTTTTTTAACTTATACGGAATGAATGGATTTTTAGAAAATTATTTCCAAGAAGATTCCCTTACAAGTTTTCAAGTTTATTTTTAATCAACGTCTTTTAGTTTAGAATTGTATGACATGTTAAGAAAGGAAAAGTGTTTTTGAAGTAGAAAGGATATTTTACCCAAGAATGGAGTTCAAGTGTTTTATCAAAATTATTTTCCATCTAAGATAATAAAGGGTTCTATTTCTATCCCTATTATTACATTGATTTGATTATTTTGTGATGAATATTTTTTATGAATTCCTTTTTCTTATATGAATTTTTTTATGATGTCACGATGTTTAAGAATCGCATTTTTATTACATGGGTTATGCTATGATGTATTGTTTATGATTTTGTGGCACACATAAGAATGGTATAATTATGAGATGGTTGAGACCTATATCTCCCTCCAATGCATTGAGTAATGATTTTATATCTCATGAGATAGACATGGCTGGAACGGCAGGTTAAACTAGTTCAGTGAAAAAGGATTGAAACGAGGAATGAACTCAGTTCAGAAATGGACTTTGTCCACTAATATAGTCTTGTAAATGAGTCTTGACTAATTAGAAATGATTCTCTATGATTATGTGTATGGAACAAATATTCATGTTTTAAGTTATGATTATTGTGATTACATTTCACTACCATGATTTATCCCATGTTATGAAATTATGATCTCTTCTACAGGGTAAGATTTCCAAATTGTTATGTTCTTATGAATATGATGTGATTGATTTTTCTTTTGTTTACCCTTACTGAGCATTTGAGCTCACCCTTTTGTATGTTTTATTTCCCCCAGGTCAGGAAGAAGGTTATTAAGTAGGATATGCCAAAAGGGACTCTAGATATGATGAAATTAATGGGAGACAGTGTAGATGCTTTATGAACCAGTTGTTTATGTTTACCAGTTTCTAAAGACACTATACCTATACGGCCCTTTACTGGTTTTGTTACATGTTGTAATAAGTGTGCTTTAATTCTGAAGTAATAACAATGTATGTAAAGTATGGGTCGTTATAAATAGCATGTGTAATGAAAAGGGGAATGATGATCCCTCCTTCACAAATGTCATTGGTAAAGGGAAGGGGAATGAACATGCACCATAAAAATCCATTTTCAATTAAAAATCATCTATTTTGATGAATTTCCCCCATTTTATATGGTGGATAATGGTCCCCCCAAGATTCATAGGTTCTAGGATGTAAAGACACATCCCCTCAGGAGGAGGTTTTAGGTCTAGATAATGAGATGGATACTCATGTTGTAATTTTTTTGGTGAAGGAGGCTACTAAAACCCTTCATATTCAATAAGTAATACCCCCTTGTGTAGCTAACATATATGAAATTTTCAACATGGATGATCTTATGACTACTTATGATATCCATAAAGAAGTTTTAGATGTTCTAGGTGAAGGGAGAGATTTTGGGACTTTGGAACAACATGACTATGAAAGTGCCTCTACTAATTGTTCATTTATAGGATTGACTATATATACATCATAGTAGGCTGATGTCCTTACCCCTTAGGTCTAAATAATGTTATGGTTTCTCAAGAAAACAATCAATAGAAATTCTAGGATTATATTATTTAGGATTAATTGAGCTTGTATTCTGTTCATAATTCATAGGAAATCATAATAGTGAAACTCCATGAACAAAATATTTTTGGTTAGGTTGATAGAATACCAGAATTTTCTTTGGAGAAGAAGAAGGATAATGTTACTTCTCACTCCATTCTAATGTCTACTAATTTCTCATAACAAGGTGAGTCATTGGATGGAGTTTCAAGCTAGAATTCAGGGGACGAATGGTCATGTTTATTGATGAATTATAAATAAACACCAGGAGGATACATATGTTTCCAATATAATTTTAGGAATGTCTAGAAAATCATCCAAATATGGTTTTGTCTCTTCTTATATGGGTATGAATTTCATTCACAACAACCAAGAGGATTTATAAGAAATAATATAGAAGAATTCCTTATCTGTAATAGTTTCCCGAGTTAATAATTTGGGTCATCAGCATGAGATGGAAGAGCATTTTTCTCAGGTTCCTCTAGAAAAAATTCAACGAGAATGATTCCTAAGCCCACACCTATTGGAATTTATCAATCTCCCAACAAATTCACTCCTCTCGATGAAGGATTATGGGTTTATGATAATGAGTTCCTTCCTCCAACTGATTCCTCATATGATCTCACTAGTATGAATGATGAGTTTATGGATAGTATTAATGTTAAGAAGAAAGTAATGGGAAATGGAATGAAAAAAATTGGATTTACCAGTGGCAGAAGGGAATCAAACTAGGGGAAGAAAATTTATCAATAAATGAAGATACGTTATTGGAATTTTCAAGGGATTGGGAATTCTCCAATTGTAACAACCCAAAATCATTTCATTACGACCAAAAAACCTATGATTATTGGTGTTTTTGAACCAAAAATAAGGTTTGATAGATGGAATTCCTTTAATTAGGCCTCCCACAGTTTCTTCTTTATTTCAAAAAAACTAAAATGAAAGTAAAGTGGATAATATTTGTGTTTTAAAGAATGGTAGTATTTACCATCTAATTTTGTACTAAAAATCAGAAAGCTGCCTCAATTGATATTGGAATTTATGGAACTGTTATCTCTCTATCCTTTATATATTCCTCCAAATATTATCATAAAATCAGTGTTATTTGGAGGGATCTGGATGTGATCGCAGGTCATATGAACAATGTTTGGGTTATTTTGGGTGATTTTTACTCTATTATAAGACCTAATGAAAATATTAGTGCTCATTATAAAATTTTTTAAGCTTCTAATTATTCTTATTGTGTTGATAGATTTAGTATGGTTGAAGTTCCCATTATTGGAAGATACTAAACATTGAGAAGATACAATCTCAATGGGATGAAATTTAAAAAACTAGATAAATTCTTTTACTTGGTTGATGAAAAGAAAAATTAAATTGATATCTCTAGAAAAATCCTTCCCAAATTTCACTTTGATAAAAATCCTCATGTGGTGGATATTTTCACTAACAAATTAAGTTTATCTCCCTTTCCCTTTAAGTTAAAAAATACATGGCTTATTGTGCAAGTTTTTAGGGAATTCATCATATATTATTAAAAAATATAACCTTCTGGAATCCCTATTAAAATTATATCCACAAAGTTAAAGCATGCAAAAAATATTAGGGAATGGAGAAAATAATCATTCTCAAATATTTATAATGAAATTAGGGTTATTACATAGTGTCTCTTATAATGTCGAAATAAAAAATCTAACCTAGAATGATTCTTCTCAAGATGAGGTCCAAGATCACTCTAATTTGGATGGAATTATTTACCTAAAGGAAAGGTTGTCTGGGAATTAATATAATGTCATATAGATATGGGAGGGAGAAAGAAACTCCATGTTATTTCATTACATGAAAAGGAAGAATAAGCTAAGGAGATGGGTCACTACCCTAAAAATTAATAGGTCCCTATTTCAATTAGAAATTGATATTTCCAATTTTTTGGTCACCATATTAAAAGCCTTTACTTAGAGATAGGGTAATAATACACCAGAAAACTAATGGATAAGATTGTACCCACAATTTATAGTCAAAAAATAGAATGTTAATTGAAGCATTAAATGAGAAGGAAATTAAGGCCACCCTCTTCTCCTTGAACATTGAAAGTACAGAAGGCTCATATGGGTTGGCCCAAAAAATATTTATTTTTAATTAGGACACTGTTGATGATGAAATCATCAATGCAATGAGAAAATTCATTAATCATTCCTCTGTGCCTTTTAGTTTCGATACCAACATTATTATTCTGATTCTAAAAAAGTAAAATGATGTTGATACCAATGACTTCAAGCTAGTTGCTATTGTAAATAAGGTCCCAAAATATCTTATAAAAATCATTTATTAAAGGTTGGGAAATGTTTCTAAGGGATTCATAGTTCAAATAAATTAGTATTTGTACCTGTAAGGTGAATCTAAAAAAAAATTCATTGCCTTATAATTTTTATAAATTTTGAATAAAAAGGTTAATGGGATTTAATTTTCCCATAAAATTAACATCACTGAGGATTTAGACATAATAAAATGATGATTTATTATTTAAATTATTAGAAAAAATGGTTTTTTGGGTACTTCTACCAATTTTTTCAAAATAATTCTCAAAATTGTTTAGGTATCCATTCTTATCAATGGGCCCCGTATAGTATTTTTTTAGTGCTCCATGGGTGTCTAGTAAGGGGACCCTCTTTATGGCATTCTCATTTCTATGTTTGAAGATTAATTGATTTTTTTTGTAATGAAATTGTAAAGTCTAGTGTTTATATGAAAACAAAGGTCATAAGGGAGATTTTAAACCCTTCACCCCATCTTTGTAATGATGATATTATCCTCTTTGTTGAAACTGAAAAAAGAAGAGTTTCTTGAATGAAAATTATTTTTAAGCACTATGAAGAAGTTTATAGAGACCAATTATAAGTTATAATAAGTCTGTTGTGGTTTTTGGGAGTGGATTTGTTGTCTCCAAGTAGAATAATATTTCTAAAACACTTGGGGTTAAGAAGGGATCCCTTTTATTCACCGATCTTTTGGTTGCAACATTATGGTGTGAAGTTAAAAGTTGTTACCTTGGAAAAAGTTACTCCAAGATCACTACATAGATTGAAACCTGGAATGGGGAAACCATTTGTCAAATGGGGATAATTTTTCTGGTGAACTCAGTAATAACCTCCACATTTTTTAATGCCTTCTCTATTTACATATGGCATAATACTATGATCAACGATCTTAAATATTTAATCAGGAAAATTGTTTATACTCTATCCATACATGAAAGGAAGATTAGTATTGTGGCATGTATGGAATTTTTCAAGCCAATTAAAATGGGAATATTGTAAATTAAATATCAAATACACTTAATAGAATCTATCCTCAGTAAATTCACATATAATATAGAGATCCACAATGATTCATCATTGGAATTATTTTCTAATAGATTCATATCAAAGATATAGAATGGATACTCCATGTATATTAACTCATCTATCTATCTATCCATCAAACACTCATACCATGAGCTTATATATTTCTCAAAGTGGCTAGTTTGAAGAAGTAAACTCTCAATATTTTGAACAAAACATGGATGAGAAGGCCAATTAATGAAGATATGATTTTTCTTACTCCATAAAGCACTCTACCATTATTTATTTACATTTTATAATGATTTATAGGGTTTTCTTACTTCTTAATCCATACTGTAGATCCATAGATACTGTTATGTTGATAGGTAATTGCTTATATAGGTTCCAAATTCTGTTGGCCAACTCACTACTAGGGTGTATTACATATTCAAGTGTAAAGGAATTACCATATTTCATTTATGGATGCATAATTTCAGAAATCATTTCATCCCTCAATAACCTATGATTCTACTCTAGACGATATGGAGATGCCACTTACCAATACACATCCTTTTACATAGATCAAGAGTACATATTTCTTCTGCATTCTACCTGTGCTTGAAATATGAGGAATATATCTAAAATATTTTCATATCTTGAAGATTCTCATTCAGATTCAATGATCATATTCAAACAATGTTTTGAGTTAACTTTAGGATAGAAAAAATTATAAATACGATGATATCCATCACTAAAACTGGTCTTAGTGAAAAAAAAACATTTAATGATGATAAAAACAATGGATAATACTATTACATACATCTACAGTGAAATAAATGGGCTTAAATTTGAATATAATACTCCCTTATTGCAAGTGGGAATCACTGTCATATGCACAGAGGTCATGGATGCTTTCGAGGTTCAAATTGGGTATATGAAAAATGATTTTTCTGACCTTGTCATTTTGAAAAATGTTGGTTTAACATTTAGGGTCAAGATTAATTTGGTGCTAAATAACATTATATGGATTCCCCCAATCTCATTACGGTTGAAATTTAACGTGGGTAGGGTAGATTAGGTGCACCAAGACCCTCAGATTGTGGTGGTTCCTTTCAAACCCATTAGGGCTTTGTTAAAGGATATTTCTATGAATTAATTGGTATTGGGTATTACATTAACGAAAAATTGTGGGTGATGATTAAATACATATATTATGTTTTCCATCATGACTAAACATACCTTTGGTTGGAGTTTGACTAAACTACTACTATGAAAATTTTAAAGAATTAATCTAGGAACATTTCTTGTAGAATGATCATGTCTTGGATTTAATGCCTTCATCTTATTGAGAAAAATAACATATATCTAACTCATGCATATAGGTAATCCATTCTGTTTATTGATTCTCTATCAAAAATATTAATTGTGGAAGAAATTTTTCAATGGCCTTTTTTTATTTGATAATTCTATTCATATCATATCGATTTGAATGCATGTGGTGTCTTTCATACTCACCTTTGTAAAAATCCTTATGATATTATTTTCTCTATTTTTAATAAAATTTATTGGAATAGTATTTTTCTATCTTATTGTATTTTTTATTAATACATATTTACTTAATCTTTAGTAAATTAATTTTATGTTTAAGAAATATATTTTCTTAAACAATGTTTTTATCTCATTTTGTGCACAAAAATTATAATTACTTTATAAATTTTATATAAATTTTATTTGAGTAAATAAAAATAATTTTTTTAAATTATTATCTCAATATTATCCTAGGGTTAATTTTGGGTATTTTTCTAAACTGATTTATGGTGAAGTGAATAGTGAAAAAACAATATTTTTTAAAATTGGCATTATTTCATTAAAATAAGTAATTTAAAAGCATAATTATAATTTTAATTTTATAATAAATTTATAAAAGTGTCATTAAATTATAAATAATCTAATAAATTACATAGTAATTATCATTATACTTTATTTTGGTATTAGTTCATTTTTTTTAAATACATTTTTCTAAAAACCTTTTTCTTTACATTTTATAGATTTGTTTTAAATTTAAATCCTTTAGTTATAGAAATTTTATTTGATAAAATTTTATCCATAATTTGAATCAGAATTTAAATTTTTTTTAATACATCCATTTTTTTATTATGAATAGTAGCAAATATCAAAATTCAATACTATGATAAAGGTTAAAATGGATTAATGGGGGTATTAAACAAAAAATATTGGGGATAAATGTACATAAAAACTGGTATACAAATATTTTATCTTTATATTTATATTCTATATATTCATAAATTATAAAATATTCTAATTTGATCCACATATCTTGAGTAAGACATTAATATATTTTAATCTTTTGAAATATTCCAAGTCTGTCCTCTCCGTCCATTATAGTATGATACCACCTCTTTTCTCTTCCTAACACTTCAATATCCTTATATCTAGGATAATATCATACCAAATCCATTATTAAAATCTATCCTCGTGATTTATAGATCCTTCTTTGATCAAAATATCAACCATATAAGGCTTAATGTGTAAAGAAAAGGTGGTTGTCTAAAGAAGAGGTATAACACTTAACAGAGTGTTTTCATTTTATTTCTTCTTATACATCTATACAATATGTGATAATAATTAAAATATAATAACATAATTATTTATCATATATTTAGGTTTTATTATGTCTATGTAACAACCTTTATTCATATCCTTCTCTATTAAATTTGAAATTAAATCATCATTCATGCATGCTTGCAGACCGTCTCCCCGTGAAGTGTTGTATTTCATTTTTCATTACCACCATTAATATCTTGTTATTATGATGTATTAATTTTTATATATGATATTTATGACATAATTATTCTTCTATAAATATATTATCTAATCTACATTCTTACCTTTCTATCCATTAGAAAATGATAAAGTCACTCGGGCGTATGTGTGGACCCCCACCTTCATGAAGTGATGTGATTTGTTTTTCATCAATGATTTATATGAATAATTATAAAATTATATATTATGAATAAAAATTATACACATTTAATTATTAATATTATATATATTAGGAATCCATAACCATGGTTCAATTATTGGAACCATCAAACCAAAATATACATGGAAAAAAGAACCAATTTTCTCTGGAATATTTTTTTATGGAATAAATTATTAATAAAAGGGTAATTAAAAATTATAATGGACTGATATATAGTAGTTTATTTATTTATATGGTTTTTTAATAAGTTTATAATTAACATATATTTATTATACAGGATATGTGAATGCATGTGAAGCAAGATGGGACTTGAGATAAGATTTATGTTACAAATTCTTTTCTTTTCATCATTATCTTTGATAAATTTAAATTGAGGGAAATTATATATATCTTATTATTTAATCACTATATATTTTTCCCTCTATTTATGACTATAATATTTATGTATCGGTACCATTTTCAACTCATATTTACCTAAAATCAATGAGACATGTTTTTAACAAAAAGTAAACATTATTTCATTTTTGGTAGATAAACATTTTATATCATGTACATACTCATAAATTTTTTTTTTTGGGTTTTAACCTATACATGTATTAAAAATCTTAGTTTCATTATCTTTTACCTTTTTTACAATTTTTTAAGAGTAAATATTTTAAAGAAGTATTTTATGAACAATTCCTTTTTACTTTTTTTGTAAAAGTCTTAAAAGAATGTTTTATTTTAACATATACATTATGCATGTATTTTATCATCAACCTGGCTATTCTTTTGTTTGAATAATCCTTTACAGGTTTCCATATTTATTTTCAATGAGAATAATTTTCTCAATTTACTAATTAATTTTTAGTTAAAATTATATCAAAATAAAAGTATATTTTTCTTATGTTTTCAAAGAAGGGTTCGAAGTTTATTTTAATGAAGTATTTATCTATGTATTTATCATATAAGGATTTATATGCTTAACTGGGGATGTGATCTTATTATACCATCATCTTTTCTTCTATTTATTTCTTATGATGGTAATGATTTAAGGATAATTCTATGAAACTCTTTTATTTACCATAGGTTAATTAGGTTATGATGAAACCTTTATGAAAACCATTTATTTTTCAAAGTTTATGCTATCATGAAATTATGAAATGTTTATTAAAGACGCTTCCCTTTACTGGGATGTGATATCATGATATGATGAGTGTTTTATGATATTGTGGCACACATACATATGATTTTCATTATATGGATGATGATCCTAGAATTGTATATCCTTAGTATGTATTGGGTAAAGATGGATATATCATGATATAATAAGTTCTATAAGGGAGAGTGAACTCAATTTAGTAAGGATATATATCTAATAATATAGTCTTGGGGGTGAACCTTGACTAGGGAAATTATGGAATGAGGATTGAACCCAATCAACTATGATATTCTTGTAAGTGATCCTTGAAAAAAGAAATGATTTTATATGATTATGTGTATACCAAAAATATATTCTGTATGCTTATGATATATTCTAATAGATGATGATTTCATACTCTAGTGTATTGTGATTTTTGATAAAAAATACATAGTTCCATTATTCTTGATTAAAGATATTTGAATGATTGGGATTGAATTTATTACGTTATGGTCATGTTCTCATACCCTTATTCTGATTCTCCCTTATTAACATTGATTAATATCTCCAATGTTTACCCATACAACTAATCTAAGATCTTCCATTCTTATGTTTCCATCTTCCCCAAGTTAGGAATAAAGTTATTGAGTATGAAATGTATAATAAGGGTGATATGAGGGGGGAACCTTATGGAATAAGTTAAAGATATTTTATGAAATATTTTCTAGACTCCTAAAACACTAAATAGTTATGGTCCTCAAGAGTATATTATCATGATATGTATTGAATATTCATCTATTATGATTTAATATTTCTGTATGTTATACTTGGTCCACATAAATTATAATTTCAAAAAAATTAATAATCATTTCATTAATTTTTTGGGGAATATACTATGATTAAATGTATTTTAAATTATACTCCAATTCAAATCCCTTTGATCAGACATGTTCTTAATTCTACTTAAAAATTATTTAGAATAATTTTACTCTATTTTTGTGGGACTATTACATTAAACATCACAAAAAATGGTCCAATTAGAAGTTTAATAATCTCCTAAAGGAATAATTTGGTCTTAAAATTCAAGGTATTTTAGATTATATGATGTTATTTCAACCTAAAATTATTTAATATTACAATTTTGTGATGTATATTTAGGAATAATTTGATTTAATCAAAATTTAACATTTTTTATACATTATTGAGAATATATAATTCTTGGGTTTATCTAATATATGGAAATATATTAATGAAGTCATTTTATAGTCCAAAATAAATTATTATTTGATTATTATAAAATAAAATATATTTTTAGGAATCATAAATCATTTATAAGTAAACTTTTATTTTCATGGTGTCCCCTACCAAATTTAGATTACAAAAAAACATTTCATTAAAAATCTTTCCTAATTTAGTGGTATATTAATATAAAAATATATATTTAGTGACATATAATTTTTTTAAGAATTATAAATAATATTATTCTCATATGATTTATTTCAATAAATTATTAAAATTTTTCATATTGAGAAGGATTAAAGATATTATAAAGATACATTGAATAGTAAAAACAATGTTTCCATTAATGGAATATTTAGAGTGGAGTTATCCCGAATGATCTATCGATTTAATACAGGGTTATTCAATTTTCATTAAATTTTAATAGTCATGATAAAATATATATTGAAAAAGTAGTACATTTTTCTCCAACAGTTCTATGGTGGAGGTATTTTAGCAACCTCTTAAAATTTTATACCAATTATATTTTCTTTTAAAACTTTAATTAATTTAGGTTTTAAGGTATTTGTGCTTCCACCATGAAAATATGTATTCAACTAATTATTTCCACAATGATATTTTAGATCATATAGATATCTGTCAATGAGAGATTTTAAGGGATAAAATTAGTTTTGATGTAGTTTATATTATTAAATTTGTTTAAATCACCTAGGGATAGTTCTATATCATTTATGGATATTGGTTTACCTTATTTGGTTTAACTCATTAGGATTAATTCATATCACATTTACATTAATGTTTTTCCAAAACCAAGTATTATTTGGGGTTATAGAGACCTCTAATTTAAAAGAAAAATTGTAGTAAAGATAGATCTTATATAAATTACACAGTGGTGAGTAGATTCCATGTTTGTATATATGTAAACATTTTCCCTTTTGGATTCTTGTAAAATTTTATAGTTAGTATATCATTATTCTTGTGGAAGTGAATGTTTTTTATTTTTTGTATTCATCTGTATATTGTGTAATCTTTTTCTTTCTAACATTTATCTCAACTCAGTTCTTTTGGTTGGATTTCTATTTGTATCTTGTTGGTCCATTGGTCAATTTATTATATTGTTTACTCTTTCCAACACAAGGTTTATAGAAACATGAAATTTTTTTGTAGCTAGTGGAATGGTAATATTGTGATAAATGATTTCTCTTTATTCAATCTTATAGTAATAGTAGTTGTTATTTTTGATAGTTTTGGGTATCTCCCTTATCCTTGTAAAAAAGCTATTAATTTTGGTAATACATGTTTTTATTATTAAACCACTATTATTTAATGATATTTTAATTCTATGTATAAAATTTTATCAATAAAATAGTTTACATAGATTAAAATAAATGTAGGGATATAATTTTCAATGAGTATCATGCCATCCACATAAAAAACAGGAAATATCATAGTTCTCCCATTAATATGCTTATTTAAACATGACTAATCCCCAATTTTAATAAAATAATACTCATTAATTTCATAATCAAAATGAATATTCAACGTTTTAGACTCCCTCTTTAGTACATAAATGGATCATTATAAAATGTATAACTTGTCAAAATTATTTTTATCCTAAAAAAATTTGGCTTGTATCATATACACTTTCTCTAATGGAGTTTTATTAGGTAAAGTTGTTTTAATATTTTTTTGTTAGATCTTATAATCGTAACAAGATTTTTTTAATAGAAATAGTTTTACCAGATCTAATAATGAAAATTATTATTATTATTTTTAAGTAGAAGGTGGATGTTGTGCCTCTTTTATTAGAATGAAATCAAAAGAGTGTAACAAAAATAGTACAGGAAACAAGGCAAAACCCAAGGTAGAAGTCTACTTACATATCTTTTTCATCAATCGAGCACTTCACTTTCTCTATTCTTCTTCAATTTCCTTCCATTCAACTCTTCCGTGACCCCGACCCTGACCTCTTGATCTTCCTCGACACTCATATATCTGACATGAATCATGAAACACATACACAATGTATGCATTTTAGACACTAAGAAATAGTAAAAAAATTATATTTTTACTAGGTTTTCCCATGATTGGGGTAGATATTTCAATTTTGTTTATGATTCGAGTATAAGATATATGTGGTTCAATAATATCATAAAGTAAATACAAATGGGTAAGTGATCATTCCTTTCCCCTAATGAATTCAAATGGTAATGTTATAATCCTTACCCAGAAATCTATTCAACAACAATTAGTTGTTTCTTTAATGGTTATTTTTACTAGAATCGATCAAGTTTACAATGATCTTCTGAACTTACCCTTCTTAAATAAAAACTTCTTGAATCATAAATATGTCACAACGTTGCAATAAGATATTTTCCTCCCAATGGTATGATTGTGATTAACGATCAATAAAGGATTTATATAGTATGCAAATCAGTCTTTTTTTCTTAATCTTCATAATGATCAATATAAGAATAAGAATGTATCTCCAAGTTTTACTATTTCTAAATAATATTATTATTCCAAATATGTTGGTTAGTTCCTCTCAATTAAATTATTTTTAATCTTCTTAATGAAATCTACTTCTTAATATTACATTCTTCATAATCAAAATTTCATTAAAACATTTAGACATATGGATGATGTAGGTCGGTTATATTACATAATTCCTTAACTCATATTCTATTTCAAAACATATAGGGTAGAACCCCAATTCTACCTAAACAAAAATGATATTTAGGAACATTTATTTTATTATCTATATTATTTATTAACTTAATGAATTTCATATAGATACAAGTCATTATATCTTATTCTCATTAGTTGATTTTTCAATTCGACTAACTTCTCTTTATACTCATTATTTAGTATAGAATGTCTATGAATTAAAAAAATGTGAGCTCTGGTAATTTCTAAATATTTTAAATATTCGTTTATATACTTCTAATTCAATTCTTGTTCAGTCATATTTACTAGTTACACAAAATTTAGCATGACCAGGAAACATTCTCATTTAATACCGAGACTTCATTATTTATTCCTTCCCAAAAATTTGTCTGGAATTATGAATTTAGAATCATGATATATGAATCATGAAAAATATATCATCATCATCACAATTTATTCATCAACTCACCATATTCTTATTTTATATTCATATTGAACTTTCCAACACTCTAGGTTTATATTCCATGCGAGTAAGGTTACCCTTGCATAGCTTTTGTATCTTCCAATAATAATCTAATATACAATTTGATATTTTATATTTATTCTTCTGTAGCCTTAACACATCATATGAACTATGGATAATGACATCATATGTTGTAAGACACCTTCCACACTTCACACAACATTCCCTTATAGTGAAACACATCTTTTGATCTCTATATAATGCATTGTGAGGACTCAAATCATTATATATTGGTACTTTTATATAGAAACAAATCTCTAACTTATTCAACACATCAAAATCATCAAAATTTCTCTATTATACAAATCATGTTGTTTCAAATTTTTATTTTTATTTTTAACTTTTATTTCATTCTTATAAATATTTATACTTTTGTTTTTGATACTATTATTCACCATTAACCATCTCAATACATCTTCTAAATTAGATTCAACATCTATTTATTTTATATCGAGAATTACCTTTATTCCATTGTAGGGTCCTGAAAAAAATCCACAAAGGAGATGCTACCCACCTCCCCAAAGAAATTGAGGAAAATATTTCAAAGGCAAGGACGAATTGGACCGGTCCGCAGACCAGTCCGAAGATGATGCCGCGTGACCGGTTCCGCGGAGCACTCCCTTCGTGGACCATTGTCGTTCGCAAAACGGAGGCGGTGATCCTCCATGGGCGCGAGGCAGGACGGGCGCTAAACCGGTCCACTTTCGCGAACCGTCCCCAGTCACGGACCGCATCGAACCACCTGGTTTGTACCGTCTTCATTCGCGAAATGAAGGCGGAAGTCCTCTGTGGGCACGAAGCAGGGCAGGAGCCAGTCTGGTTCACCATTCATGGACCGCCCCAGCCGCGGACCGCGTCAGCTGATCTGAACCGCCTCTCTCATTCACGAAATTGAGGCAGAACCCTCCGCGACCACGAAGCACTCCCTGAGTACAATTTGTGGAGGAGATGTGCTCGGTGCCCACCATGAGGCATGGATTGACCAAGTCAGCCGCAAACCGGGTTTTCAGTCATGGGCCTCCGCAAAAGGTGTTGCGTGACCACAGATGCATCTCTTTCCCCACTCTATAAAAGGAGACCGAGGGGGAAGGGAGAGGAGGTGGAGAATTGGAATCGGATTCGGAGGGATTGGAGATTTGTAAGGAGATCAGTTGAAGGAAGGCTTTGGATTTCGCAAACAGCGAAATTCCCATTCGCGAACAACATCAGGTATACGAATTAACAAGTAATTGGAAAACACATAATAACTTGGTGAACCGTGAACCTAAAATCACAAAAACAAGGAAAACCACAAACCATACCCCCTCCGTGGATGAATTCCCCACAGACCAGGGAGTTTATGCCTATTTTCCCATCCATCGCACTACTTAGCACTCTACTACGTGGGTGAATCCCCAACCGATGAGCCTCCGACCGATGTCGCCCTTGGCTGCTGCTGCCCACCTGGAACCCTCGGTGAGCCACCCTAGTTCGTGGATTGAACCTGACGCCGTGAACCACCCTACCTGCTACTCCGTGAACCACCCTGGTTCCCGGGATGCTAATCAGTAAGTGGACCACCCTGATTCACGGACAGATCCTCCAGCCACGTGGAATTTCCCCACACGAAGGGCGCCACCACCCGAACCGCTCGGTGGCTCTCCAAATCAATCAGTGTTCCTATTCCCCAGGCTGGATGAAACCCTCCCGATCAAGCCTAGTCCCCTGTGACTCCCTCATTGGCCTACTCATCAGCCCCGAGCTGAGGCCTACACCAGAGCCGCCGGACCCATGTGTTGGAACCTTCAGGCACATCAGCGCGCCACTTTGAGTTCACACACCCCTAGTAAGTAGAGGCAAAGGGGTTGCCCCGACCCTTGAGAAGATTCCTGAAGCATTCATGGGTTCACATTCCCACGATAATGTGGAGTCTGATCTTGGGAATCCCCTTTCTACCCCTCTACTTGTTGAGGGCTCCTAGGGGGTGGTAAAATAGCCATCAGAAGGAAGACCTCATGCACTGCAAGAGAGGAGACGGGCATAGGAGCACCCAATTTCCCTCTCCCGCTATGCTTTGTCACCTGGGAATCCACCTAGGAGTAAGCCCCGACCTTATGGGCCGCTACACGCATAATCCCCACTCCCTTCCTCACGGACGCACCTTTCGCGACGTGATCATTTAGTCCCTGCTACCTCTTTTTTCTCACACCGAGCATGACTCACGTGGGATTAGAGTAAGCATCAACCATGACATCCTCTTATGGGACACCTTAGAGTGTAATCCCCAATCCATCACTCTGGGACTCCTCGGAGTGTAAGCCCCACTATGCGAACTACACAGACTTTGATCCCTGTCTCCTGGGCAGGGTACGTAGGAAGCCTCCATGAGGTTCAAGCCCACCACCCATTAAACCACCCGATCCATCTTCACGTCAGTTCCTCGAAACTTAAGTGAACTGTGGGGACTTTGATCCATGTCAAGGCATGGTACGTAGGAAGCCTCCATGAGGTTCAAGCCCACCACTCGGTCGTTTCTTCCCGTCGATTTCCACCCCCGTCCTGCGTGACGTTAAACTATATCCTCCATCCAGCATGAAGTTAAACTATATACCCAAACTACATGGACTTTGATCCCTATCTCTTAGGCAAGGTGCGTAGGAGGCCTTCCTGAGGTTCAATACCAATAACCTGTCAATCCGACTATCATCACGTCGATTCACCGCACCATTCTTAGTGCTTCTTCAATGAGTCCAGACTCCTTGGGGTCATTAACCCAACGAGGGATGGTAAACCTCGGGCCTAAATGATTATAAACCCTTGCGTCCAGTTGACCATTTCCCATCAAGGTTAAATCCATGGATAAAATGTTTGGGTATAAACCAAATATTCACGAACATATGAATATGTATTAAATCTATAAGAGAGTCCTGGAACAGGCAATAACTCCCCCCAAAAGGGTGGTATGAGCCCAACTTCTCATCCTCTTGACCAATGTGAGTTCTTAAGGATCACTTTCCAAACCACCTAGCGGATGCCTGCCTTTTGAAAGAAGTTCCACATATCATTGGATATGGAACCATTGGGAGTTTCGAAATGAAGACCGATGTACCCGACATTGATAATAGAGCGGGGCTCAGCCATCCGTGAGATCGACAGTTGGGTGCGTTGGTCCTCCATCTCCTCAAAGGGGGGGGGGGGGGACGGATCAAAAGAAAAAAATGGTGAACCTGACGTGAATCGTTAACCAAACATGATGGGTTTAACCTAATCCCACCTTGTTCCCCCTTATGCTCTAAAGAAGGTCTAAGCAAGGTCATTAATTACGCATGGGATCATGAGATGCTGCTTTGACGGGTTTGCTCTGTGTACTTGTTAAATTTTCTCTTACAGGTACTACCTTTAGAGTTCCCTTTGATCCAATGGCATGGAAAAGGAACTCACAAGCATGTTCTTCTAACTACACAAGGACCGGACATCCTCAGCAATGGAGGACCCCGTCACCCACCCAGTGTCTTCAATGTTGGGTTTCGGACGCGCTGATCCGAGAGTACCACGTGAACGGTACTATCCCAACGGTGGAGGCGACCATGCACGCCCTCCGATCCGTCAAGATTCACCGGTTGCCTACCCAGCAGTGGCCGCAAAGGTAGATCTAGACAGCCCCTATCACTATATCCAACTGTTTCGGGAGTCTATCCCCAGAACGGGACAATGCGTACCTCCCTTATCTTAAGAGGTAGATGAGGTCGAAGTTGAGGACTTCATCCCTCCCAAACGGGGGTTCTGCTCCAAGGCCCCCACCGGAAGGCGTCATCACGGTCACGCTGCGACTCAACATCCTCACGCTGAGGAGGATATCTCCCCGAGGATTCAGGCCCATGCACCCTGAGATCCGGCCCCTTGGACCGCCTGACGAGGGTGGCAGATGCACCATCACAGACGAGTCATCACCCCGGTCCCTTAGGCGGAGCTCCATCACCCAGCCACAGAAACGTACCATGAATAGGCACCTACACCTGTTCGCTCCTCCCAAGCCCACCATCTAGACAGGGCAGCATCATAGGAGCCGGCACACATCCCTGCTGAGCTCTGTCAAGCCCGTCGCTCATGCAGGACGACACTTACTCGGCATGCACCTGTCCATGCCCAGGGTCATGAAGCCCACCATCTTGACGTGGTGGCAACCCAGCGCCTATAGGACCAGCTCCTAGAAGATGCTTCTGACGCCCGCCATCCTCGCATGGTGGCGATCAACAATGCCCGCCACCCAGATCTGGAGGCAAATCATGGGCGGGCACATCTCCCTGCCAACAAAGGCCACCGAATCAATACGGTTGGAAACCACTATATGCAGGGCCAGTCCCCTGCGGATGTAAGTAAATCCCTCCACCCCGATGTGGCTGCAAATAGAGATACAAGACGGTGTATCCCGACACAGGGGTAGATTCGTTCACCTGCCCTGACACAGGAGAATTGTCAGTATCCACTGACCACGGGAGGACCAGAGATGGATATTCCAACTCCGATACCAGAATGGGCGTTCATACCTGTTCCAGCAAAATATGTCTCTCTACATATCCTGACAATGATGGAGGAGCAGGTATCGATCCCAGATCATATCTTACAGACTTTCCATAATGTAATTGCATTAGCGGCAACTACAAGGACTCGGGCCCGTGAGCCCATCTCCCTAATTGAGGAGACTCATCTAAGAGATGAGATAGCCTCCTTGGAGCAGATCTGCATCCATGCTTCTGCCCAGGAGGATCATCGGCTATATTCTGCGACGCAAGGGCAACCGGATCGAGCAGCTTCACTCATTCCAACTTGGGGATACCCGTCCATCACGGTGGATGCTCCAGAGTAGGCATATATCCATACTAAAATTCATGATGTTCGTCTGCGTATCTCGGCAGCAGCACAGGATCCAATTAGATAGGGTCCCGAAGGTGAAGGCCATTGTCAACAGCAGACATTCCCCGCTTCCAGCAAAAGAGTTCCCCGAACGCTCCGAAGGAAGCCATAAAATAAAGAGGGAGTTCATAACCCCTCTATGATGGAATCTGGGGTCCTTAACGCCACTAAGAATACATCAAAGGCTCAGAACCCTACCCCTCCAATACAATATTATGGGAGTGGAAGTAGTAGTTGCGAAGGTCCTCCCCACAATGTCTCTACCAACAGCTCTGAAGGTCCTCCCTAGAGCACCGGTTGGGGCTTCCCCCACGGGCATATAACGATCGATCACGAGAGCTCCTCTTTTGATGTGATTCATGGAAACCCTCCACATGACTAGAAGTTAGAGAAGCAATAAGGTCCTCCACTTGCTGCGGTCCACCCTGAAGGTCCTCCCCGGGGTATACACTGTAATCACTCTCTATGCAGTGGGACCATAGATTATGATGGTAGTCCTCGCTATCATAGTTGCAACTACGGAGGCCCTCCCCGTAGTGACGTCTCATCATGACAAGAAGGCCCTCCCCTTGTCATGTCCTGCCCTGAAGGTCCTCCCTAGGGGTTACGTTGCAAAGACACTCCATGCAGTCGGGCATCAGATCACAGTGGTAGTCTTCACCACCATGATAACGGAGGTCCTCCCCTAGAGACGTCAAGAAACGAGAAGGACCTCCCCTCATTGCGGTACATTCTGGAGGTCCTCTCCACGGTGTATCCCACATATATTCTCCCTGCAGCAGCAGTAATGGTATTCCTCACCATTGCGGCAGCTGTGATGGTAGTGCTCGCCACCACGGCTGTCGTTGTGAAGGTCCACCCCACATTGGCCCCAAGAGACAAGAAGGGCCTCCCCTTGTCGCAGTGTGTCCTAAAGGTCCTTCCCAGGATGCACATCGAATGTCAAGACATGATGGTCATCCTCACCATGATGGCAGTAGTTGTGAAGGCCCTCTCTGTAACAATGCTACGCAGCCAAAAGGTCCTCCCCTTGTTGTAACACGCCTTGAAGGTCCTCCCCAGGGTGTGCACTGCAAAAGGCCTCTATGCAGCGAAGCATCAAGTAGTAATGGTAGTCCTCACCATTACGGACACCATTGCAGAGGTCCTCCCTATGATGACATGTCATATCGACAGGAAGGTACTCCCCCTGCCGAATCAAGAATAGAAAATCCCTCGTATGTCGAGGCACTCAGAAGGATGGGATCGAGCATGTCAGATTCCCATCTTTTCGCGAACAACGCCATTCTTCAATCAAGAGAGAATCCAGGGCTGCGTTCATCTTTTGAACCTCATCGGAATTGCCCACATAATGACTCAGCACCTATCGGTCCCACTACCTCCGACCACATTGGCGGCGAGCGTCTCAGTTGGGCCAACCAGGTAGAGGAATCACTTGCGGAGGAGTATGCCGATATGTTGCACCTGAGGAAATGACTTGCTAGGGATGATATACTAGTTATGTTTTGGCCCACAACCACCTCTCAGTTCGACATACCCAGAGACTTGTCGGAAGAATGTGTGTACGACATCCGCCATAATATATGGACAACCTTCCACCGGCTGAAATCGAGCTTCCTGCCCTATGACAGGTATGAAGACCATGTCAAGACAATAGGGGACCTCCTGCATCACATCGACCTGGAGGCCCTTTCCTTGACATGGCAACAACGCCTCGAGAGACGTAAAGGGGACATAGAGATAGCCTGCCTCTGTGTGCTGCACGATCTACACCGCCTCATCGGTGATGCTCCGATGGGGGGTCCATATCAGGGGGTGGGGAGAACATGGAACTCTGCATTTCACTCCACTCCCTTCCCAGAAGAACTCGTTCGGCATGGTTTCTTGCAACGTCATCATGTCAAGATGGTAATCGAGTGGTTCCCCTATTCAGGAAAGGCAATACACCCAACAGAGTCAGGCCTTGAGTAAGTCCCATAAGCGTCAGGCCCGGTGGAAATAATCCATACAAGAACTCCTGAATCCAGCCACCGAGAGCATACAGTAGGCCTCCCGCCTAAGAGAGGCCAATCAGAGACCTTTTCCCGCCTCCCCAGAGGGGATTGATCCATAGAAGGACTCGACATCAAACCCAGTTCACCCCTGGATGGGGGCACACGAGATCAGGTAGGTCGCGATAGCAGCATCCACTACTGCCATCCAGGGTTAACCCCAACCTCCAGGGCTAGGGGCATTTTTAAAAACAAATGCCCCCGTAAGACCAGTAAAATTGAGAAGAGACTCAATGTAAAAGGAAGGGGGCTAACCCTAGCCCTCAGGGCTAGGGGAATTATTTCCCCCTCAACAGCAACCTCCCCCACGAGAGTCGGTATTCTCTCGTCTAGGGAGGACGGTCAGCAGAGGAGGTTCTCGTCCTATCCCGTCGTTTGAATCATCATCCCCTCGGAGAGGAAGGCACACCGTAAGGTCACATCACAGCACTCTCCGTGTCACCCTTCGTCAGGGAGTCCATGGAAAATACCAGGACACGAAAAGGAGGGCCAACAGAAGACGCATGAGATCCTCTTCCTGTTTGGAAGATGACTTCCCCTCCACCCTGCGATATGCATTCATCAATGCCATCGAGGCTAACCCCATGGATGACACCGGGGAAAATGCAAATCCGGATGGATCGGGAGACGACGGTTCCGGTCAGGTTGTGACTCACAACAAACCCCCAGGTGTGCACACCCGGAACCAGAGGGGAGCCCTAAATATGGCCGTCCTTCCATCCAACCCTCCTCTGCCTACCCAGCGAGCTTCCATTAATGATAAGAATAAGGGACTGGTTACCCTTAACCTGCCTCCTTCTCTCGACAAAAAAGAGCCACTCACGCTCGAAGAGAGATTTTCTTGACAGGAAGAGGAGATGAAAGAATTAAGGCAGCTTAACGCCGAGCTACTCCAGAGGAACCACCTTATTGAAAGTGCGTCCCAGGAAGAGCCACATCATGCACTCCAAGCAAGTGCACCTAAAAGGCTAAGTCTTGCCCCGAAAAATGAAGCACGGTTAGGGATCCTACCCAATGAGGCGCTTGGTTCATCCAACTACCTAAATGTGGATGATGAATACCAAGATTTACCTCCACTTTGGAGGCAACCTAAGAAAGTACGCCTGAACCCTCTGAGGGTGCCCCGAATGGAATATGCACCCTTGGTGTCGGACTATCCGGATCCTCAGGCAATGCCTCGGGCTACACCTTCCCAGAACCGGGCGCAACAGGATGTAAACCAGGGTCTCACCAACACCATCGTGGCACTAATAGATCGATTGGAAGCGATGGAAGGACGACGTGCTCCGATACAGCCAGATCGAAAACCCTACCTAGATTGGGTGACAAACACACCTCCTCCACCCAACTTTGGGAGCCCTGTATTCCCTATTTTCAATGGATCAGGCGATCTAGAACAGCATTTGAAGCACTACACATCCTATTGCGAACCTATGATGGGATCTCTAGAACAACAAGAAGTAGTGAAAATCAGGTGCTTCGTACGGACCCTGCAAGGATCCGCCTTCGTCTGGTACACAAGTCTGTCAGCCCAGTCAATAAAGAGTTGGGAGGACCTTCAACAGCAGTTCGTATTCCACTTCAGCTCGACATTGCCTAAAATAATAGCCAGTGACCTCATGAACTACAAAAAGAGGGAGAATGATAAGGTCTTAGATTTCATTTCCAGATGGAAAGGTCTGACCTATTCTCTAAACATGCCAATTCCCTATGATGAGATGCTAGCCATATGAATCGATAATCATAGAGATGAGCTGTGAACACCACTCATACCAGTGGAGGCACCACCGGCTTCCGCCATCTCTCGGCCATTGCCTAGAGAATTGAGGACTCCCTACAGCTGACTAATTCTAAGTCCCGAATAGCCTCGTAGGCTCCTGCAAAAAGATCCCCTAGAGCTGAAGCGTCTACTGTCACACTCAAGCTAGCCCCTGTGCATGTTCCACCGCTCAGGCCTCCACCAAATCGTCATGGGCCCCCTGCATATCAGCGGCTACCTCCGCCTAAATGGGACGATCAGAGAGGACCGAAGCAGAACCATTTTTAGGAACGAAGACAAAAAGTATACTTGTTCTGAGATAATCAAGTTCGCGACTACTTTATTGCTTCCATGAATTGCAACCTGCTCCGCCTCCCAGAGCTGAGGAAACCTAAAGAATTCTGCCATGAGGACAGACCAGATTACTACCCCTACATTAGAATGTTGGGGCACAATATCTGAGAATGCGTCTTCTTCAAAGTCCTGTTGTAGAGGATGGTAGACTCCGGATAGGTCGAGCTGGGACCACCCCCAGCACATGTGGCATGTATCTCTACCATCGACTCCGACCGAGAGGAGGGGTGGCTGAAAGTCACCAGCAAGCAGGGGCAGAAATTTGACAACTGGATGACTTGAAAGACTATCAACCGATCCCGGGGAATACTCCGAGATCAACTACAGTTGCTGGTGTTGCCACCAATAGCCCTTGAAGCCGCAGAGCCGACAGCATCGGTCTCACAATCCTTTACGAGCCAGTCATCTGGGTGGAATCGAAGGAGGAAACAATTACAAGAGGAGCAGTCTGCGACGGGGCCAAAGTTAGTCCCAACCTTGGCAGATTTCATTCCCTCGAACTTGGCACCATGGTCACCGACCCACCAAACGGTACCATCAGGGAAAACCGAACAGGTTGACCCGTCAGAGGATAAAGAGCCAATCTTTGCTTCTATTAACGTAATTCATCTTATGGAATCATCCCATCATGGAGGGTATGGTTATGAACCCGAGTTCCCGACACGAGGAGTTGGGATGAGAAATTGCAGAGGCAGAGGATACCATGGGAGGCGCAGTCACGGTCCAAACCAACCCTACGGTTGGACCTCGGCCCAAATGGTCAATATCGCAGAAACCCATGGGAGAGCCCTTCAACGGACTCGACATGAGAAAGAACATCCCCCCACCTCCATGAGTAGCCACTCTAGCCTGGTTGTTCTGTGATACCCACTAGAGGAGGAGAAAGTGTCTGGTTTCCAAGTACGCACAAATAGACTGGCTGGGCCATGTCCTCAAAACACGGGAACACCATCGACATCCGTCCCCGTGGCCGGTCCTTCCTCGTCAAATGCTCCAGCTCCCAAATCACTTGCAAAGACTCTCCCACCAATGGAGAAGCATCGACCGCTGGAGAAAAAAATACGACATCATTAAGCAGTTGTCCTCAGTACCAGCCAAGTTGTCAATCCTGGATGCCCTAGGTTTGTCACCCGACCTTAGGGAGGCTCTTATCAAAGCTTTGATTAGCCCCCAAGAGATTCAAGCCGAGGTAGCTGCCACTGAAATTTACCAGACAGAGACTGGCCCGGATGAATGCAACGCAGTGATTTCCTTCACTGATCAGGATGACGATGCCATCATGCAAGGGCACATCAAACCACTGTATGTGTCTGGTACGAAAAATGGTATTGATATCCAGAAAGACTTTATAGACAATGGCTCTGGAGTTAACCTCCTTCCCCTACGGCCACTCCGCATGTTGGGCTACAGCGAGGATGATCTAATTCCCTAATCCACAACTCTGGTGGGTTACGACAAGAGTGAGCAGAAGCCAATGGGACAGATTAAGCTAAGGACCCATTTTGGTGACCTGGTAGCCTACATGGAATTTCGGGTGGTCCAACAGAGCACAACATTCAATGCCCTGCTGGGAAGTTCGTGGCTCCATAAGCACATGGATGTCCCTTCATCCTACCACCAGTGTATCAAGTACTGCGTCAATGGAAAAATTGGGACATTTCATGCTGACAAGGCCCCTTTCAAGATCTCTGAGTCACATTACATTGACAATACGTTCTATGAGAAAAAGAAAAAGAAACCTTTGGTTGATGGTGTCGACTGGATTCCCGCTCCAAATGTCTTGGAAATAGTTCATGATGACCCACTCATGCGGCTTGGTAGAGATTATGTCCTACCCATCAACCACGTGGAAGGTAGGAGTTCATGTCCGGACACGCACTTGGATGTCCTCATGACTTCATCCATAACGGCTGAGTGTGACAATGTGGGAATGACCACTGACCCTCAATTGGGTGATGAAATCTCGATCAAGGACTCCCACGACACCTCGCCTCCGGACTCCCAAGAGCTCATGTCGGGAGCTCTCTCCTCATCGGACCAAGAAGATGAGTATTTTCAAGAAGAAGAGGGGGACGATCTTAGGATGCACCTCCTGCATTTGAGGAAGGTATCTCCACCACTATGGACGAACTCAGGGAAATTAACCTGGGTACCGAGGAAGACCCGAGGCCCACTCTCATTAGTGTGTCCATGTATCCTGAGGAACACGAGGTATATACCTCCTTCCTAAGGAAACATCGGGATGTATTTGCCTGGAATTACACAGAAATTCTGGGACTTGATCCCGAGGTAGCGACGAATCACCTGGGTCTTCCAGAAAACCACCGGGGCTACAAACAGGCCACCAGAAGGACACACCCCTCACATGCTTCCAAGATAGAGGCTGAAGTATATAATCTCATTAAAGAAGGCTTCATCAGGGAGGTCCAATACCCCGTCTGGTTGGCCAATATCGTCCTCGTTAAGAAAAAGAACAGGCAAATCCGCATTTGCATCGATTTCATATATCTCAATCGGTATTGCCCGAAAGATGACTTCCCAGTCTCAATCACCGAGTTGTTAATCCATGCGACGGCTGGATATGAGGCTCTATCCTTCATGGATGACTATTCTGGATATAATCAAATTAGTATGTCTTGAGAAGACGAAGAAGTCACTGCCTTCAGGGCCCCTCAAGGGGTATTCTGTTACAGGGTCATGCCCTTTGGTCTCAAGATTGCTGGTGCCACATATCAGCGTGCCATGCATCAGATCTTTAAACCGTTCCTGGGGAAATTCGTTGAATGTTACGTGGATGACCTAGTGGTCAAGTCCAGATAGCGCTCGGATCACCTTTCAGACTATGAGACTATCTTCAACAAGCTCCGACAGTATATCCTGAAGATGAACCCCTTGAAATGCGCCTTTGGGGTTACCTCAGGGAAATTCCTTGGCTTCTTCTTACGCCATCGTGGCATCGAAGTCATCCCTGAGAAGACGAAGGCTATCCTTGGCCTGCCACCTCCCCGAAATCTCACCGAGCTGAAGGGATTTCAAGGAAACCTATCCTATATTAGGCGGTTCATAGCCAACCTCACAGGCAAATGTTTTCCCTTCACTAGGTTAATGAAGAATGGGGTCACGTACCAATGGATGGACAACTGCCAAGAGTCGTTCGACAACTTGAAGAAGTACCACTTAAGCCCACTGGTGTTAATGCCCCCGATCGAAGGAAGAACTCTCATTCTATATGTGACAGCCCTAGAACGGTCATGGGGAGCCTTCTTCACACAAAATAACAACGCCGGTAGCAAAAACCATCTCTATTACCTCAGTCGAACGATGATTGACATTGAGATTTGATACTCGAACATTGAGAAGAGCTGTTTGGCCTTGGTCTTCGCAGTCCAAAAATTGTGACACTATTTGTAGCATCATGAAGCCCATTTGATCTCGCGGAGTAACCCGCTCAAGTACATCCTCAGCCTCCCAATGCTGAATGGGTGCCTATCTCGATGGGCGGTCATCCTGCAACAGTTTGACATCCGGTTTGTGCCTCAGAATGCCATCAAAGGCCAGACATTGGCAGATTTTCTAGCATCGCACCCTTCAACAGGGAGCACTGCGCCGGACATCGAGCTACCTAATGAGGACGTCTTCGTGGTTCAAGAGGAGCTCCCAACATGGGAAATGTACTTCGACGGCGCCTCCCAAAGCCCAACCGGGAAGAGGATGGAAGACCCTAAATTTAACCGGGTTGGTTTGGGGATAATACTCATGTCCCCAGAGAAGGCAGTCTTTCCGTATTCCTTTCTCCTGTCCGAAGGATGTACGAACAATGAAGTGGAATATCAATCCCTAATTGCAGGCCAGGATCTCTCACTCCAGGCATAAGTACAACACCTTAAGGTAAAAGGTGACTCGAATCTGGTCATCAAGCAGGTCAATGGTGACTATGCTATCCAAAAGGAGGAGCTGATTCCCCTGTTTGACCCCGTCCAAGAGTTAATGGTGGAATTCTCTACAGAACCGACATTGACTTATATAACCCTTTCCCAGAACGCTCAAGCTGATGCATTAGCCAACGCGGCCACATCCCTAGCCGACCCAGACCGGGATGAAACGGTCATCAGTATTGCTCACCATCGAATGGTATTTCCATTTGTTTAGACCAAGACAGATGAAATCCACAAATTCATTCCTTTCCTTGATCCATTTTCTCCTACCACCAGTTGGATGACCCCCATATCAAACAACCTTTAACAGGGAGAGCTTCCATCAGACATGGTTGAACGAGAGTAAATACGGAGAAGGGAAATCAATTTTGTCCTATATGGAGGCGTGAGTCAGTAAGAGGTCCTCTACAAATGATTCCTTGACGGGGTACTCCTCAGATGCATTGATGGAAAATAAACTATTGCCGTATTGAATGAAGTACATGCCAGAGCATGTGGAGCACATCAACCAGGGACCAAGCTTTCCCATCTGGTTCGAAGGCCTGGGTACTACTGGCCTACAATGGCACGAGACTTCGAGCGTTTTACCGCAAAATGCCCCTAATGTAAGATTCATGCCAACATCATACACCAACCCTCGGAGTTACTTCATCAATCCAAGTACTCCTGGACGTTTTCCGTCTGGGGAATGGACGTCATGGGACCATATCCTCCCTCCACGGCCAAACAGCTGAAGTACATCTTTACGACAACCGAATTCTTTTCCAAATGGGCAGAAGACATACCCCTTAAGGAAGTCGGGGCAAGAAGCATAGTCAACTTTGTGAAGACCAATATCATCACTAGATTTAGTGTCCCTCATACCATACTGATGGACAACGACACCAATTTCTACTCTACTGAATTGGAAAAGCTATACCATGAGTATGTTATCAAGGCTAACCACTCATCCCGCTACCATGCAGTGGCCAACGGACAGAGAGAAGCATTCAACAAGACCCATTCCAACATCCTCCAAAAAATGGTGGACAAAGACAAGGAGACATGGCCAGATAAACTCCTCCATGCATTGTGGGCTTATCGAACCACAATCCGCACCGCTACTCAGGCTACCCCTTACTCGGTGGTCTACGGCACAAAGGCGGTCCTGCCCATTGAGCTCCAATTACCCTCGCTCTGTGTTTCCATTTTTGATCAATTATCTAACGATGAGAAATCTGAAAATTGGCTTGGGGAATTGGAATAGATAGTTGAGAAGCAGTTGCACACTTTGCACCATCTGAAGGTTTACCAGAATCGGATCGCACGAGACTTCAACAAAAAGGTTCATCTTCGGTCCTTTTCGAAAGGAGAATTAGTGTTGGTCCTCCGAACCCCGATGATACCTGGGAAAAAGCCTCCAAAGTTAGAGCCCAAGTGGGAGGGACCGTATTTGGTACACAAGGTCTACTCTAACGGAGCATATACCCTGATCTCGATGGATGGGAAATTCACCACAGCTCTTACAAATACGAGATTCCTAAAGAAGTATGTTGCATAGAGATCAAGAAGATCTCGTTCGAGCCGCATGACGTTAAACTGCCAAGCGCCCAATGGTCCAAACTCTATGACCTTAAACTAAGAGAATTTTGTCCTCACCACATGACGTCAGACTACACAGATTTTAGAGAACTACATACAGCTTGATTCCTGCCCTTGCAGGATTCGTAGCGATGTTGGGGTTCCCTATCCTGGCCCATCCACTCCCAAACAAAAGTTAAAAATGCCCCCTTTCCCCGTGTATAGACCAGACCTGCACGGGGTGTATCACTTTTGTAGAGAACTATGCGCGGCTTGATTCCTTCCATCACTGGATACGTAGAGACACCAGGATTCCCTATCCTGGCCCATCCACCCCCTTAAGAAGTTAAAAGTGCTCCTTCCCCCTGTGTACGGACCAGCCCAACACGGGGTGTTTTCTTTCACAGAACTTCATACGGCTTAATTCCTGCCCTTTCAGGATATGTAGAGATGCCGGGATTCCCCATCCGGGCCCAGCCACTCCCAAATCGAGCAAAATAAAAGATAAATATATCCCCCTTCCCCGTGTATGGACTAGACCTGCACGGGGTGTACCTTTTAGAGAACTACGTAGGGCTTGATTCCCACCCTCACAGGACACGTAGCGATGCCATGATCCTCTATCTCGGCCTGGCCACTTCTCAAAAAACAACATGCCCCTTTCCCGAATGTACGGACTAAACTTTCATGGGGTGTAATCCTCGTTCTTACTGCATGACGTTAAACTGCACAGATGAGAAGCTAAAAATTCCCCTTCCCCCATGTATAGACCATATTTGCACGGGGTGTATAAGTCGTCCTCACCGTGTGACATTAAAATACTTGGACTTCATCCTCACTATATGACTTTAAACTACGCGGACTTCATCCTCACCACATTATGTTAAACGGCGCGGACTTCGTCCTCACCGCATGACGTTAAACTACACAGACGTCATCCTCACTGTATGACGTTAAACTGCACGGACCTCATCCTCACTGCATGAAGTTAAACTGCATGGACCTCATCCTCACCGCATGACGTTAAACTGCATGGAATTCATCGCGACCCACCCAAGATACATGGAGAAACGAGATGGAGGTACTTCTTGCGCATTTGGATACATTCTCTCCACACATCAGAGCCCACAACCCGGAAAATTATGGATCTTCATAACCACTCACGGCCATCGGAAGTGGAAAGTTATCGACCTGGGGACACCTTTGAATGACTTTGCATACCATTCCCTCAGTGGCTCTGCATATTGATATCCCCTATCCCATCTACCAAAGGCACGATTTCCTCAGGCGGTACTCTTCCTAGCTCCGTATGCCTACCAAATTTAGGGCCCCCATATCATATCTCCTGATCCAAAAATCTATGGAGCAGTGGTTTACAAGTTCATTCCCCTTTTCACATCCAAATGTTTTCAGGATACCCCTATCTTGCTAGCCAATGTGTCTTACAGTGGTTCTCATAGCGACCCACATCAATGAACATCAAGCCAGGACTAGGCTAAATTGAATCAACGGAAAATTGCAGTGAAGTTATTTCTTGTATACTCGGACGCCATTATCCCCACGTGCCGAACTCTACACTGTAAGCAATCGCAGATTCTCATAATCATTCATGGCCATCAGAAGTGGAAAGTTATCGACCCGGGGACACCTTTGTACGACTATGCATACCATGCCCTTAGTGGCTCTGCATAATGATAGCCCCTGGATCGTCCATCAAAGGAAAGATTTCTTCAAGAGACGCTCTTCGTAGATCCGTACGCTTACCAGCCTCAGATCCCCCATGCCACACCTCCTGATCTGGGAAAGCTCAAAGTTGCAGTTTACAACCTTCATCCCCCACTTGGTCCCAAGTATATCAGAGCATGTTGACCCAGTTATCCTTCGAGTGACTACAGCAATAGTCACCCAATGGTCCGAGCTCTATGACCGATAAACTAGGAGTAATTCTTCCTTACCGCAGGATGTTAAAATGCATGGAATGAGGACACACCCCCGTGCACAAAAAAAATCAGCGCATGGGGGCTATTTGAACCTCAACAAGCAACCAGGGACAGATATCCCCGACATGCCTAGATATTCTCCTACCGAATGACAGACTTCATGGCCCAGATAATTGTGGATCCTCATAACCATTCACGGCCATCAGAAGTAGAAATTTATCGACCCGTGGACACCTTTGCATGACTATGCATACTATGCCCTCAATGTCTCTACATATTGATATCCCCTGGACCGTCTACCAAGGGAAAGATTTCCACAGGAAATGCTCTTCCTAGCTCCGTACGCTTGCTGGCCTTAGAGCCCCCATATCACCTCTCCTGATCCAAGAAGCCTCGGAACCCTGATTTACACCAATCAACCCCTCCTCCATGGATGGGGAATGTTTAGGTATTCAAGACCAGTTACATTCTAATGAAGGGTGGCCTTTTCAACTACGTCCTTGCTGCATGATGTTAAACTGCACGGGACATCTTGGACGGTTGGCATGAAACTGCAAAGGCCAAGCATTAACCATCTAGGGAAATGCCTCCAACTGCAAGTGTTTTCTCTGGCTCAAAATAAATGCCTCTCGTCCTTGCTGCATGACGTTAAACTACACAACCACCTTTAGAAATGCCTCTCGTCCTTGCTGCATGACGCCAAACTACACAGAATATGTCCCAACCACATGACAATAAACTATACACTGTCAAACTCATCATGGGTTCAGTGAGAAACAAGGGATTTTCTCTGTCCTGCAGTGCACAGGTCAGACCTGCAAAAACCACCGTCTCACACCAGAATGAGAAGGAATTACTTCACCCATTCTTGTGAAGTTTATCCTAGATATTTTCCACTTATTCAGTCACCCTCTCATCATAAGCCATACTTTGTACTCAGAAAAACCCGAACTCTCATAAGCCACCCCTAGTGGTCCCAAATCTCAACTTCCCTGAAGTTTCTCAGCTATCGGAAGTGGATAGTATTTGAATTAAGGACACCTTTGTACGAATAGGAATACCATGCCCTCAGTGGATCTGCATATTGATCTCCCTTAGCTCGTCTACCAAAGGCATGATTTCCTTAGGCAATGCTTCTCTCCGTATGCCTCTTGGCCTCTGAGCCCCCATATCTATCACAGGATTCGGAAAACTCTCTGAGCTACAGTTTACCAACCTATTCCTCAATCCTACCTTAATATGGCGGAACGTCTTTGACAAGATTACTAAGAACCAAGAGAATTCGTTCCATTTCAGATGATATCCCAGCTGCATGACCTTAAACTACGCCAAGCCCCGACCGTCCTTTACGATAGATAAATGTGTAGGATGGGAACCTTGCTTCCACACTCCTGATTGATACAGATGTTCTCTAAACCTTTCAGACATCACATACCCTTTCCGAGCCACCCCTGGTGGTTTTCATTTTTTTTCCAAACCACCCATCGTGGTTTCCATGATCCAGACTTCCATGAAGTCCCCTGGCCATTAGAAATGGATAATTCCTTGACTAAAGGAAACCTCTGTACGACTATGCATACCATGCCCTCATCGTCTCTACATATTGATCACCCCTGGACCGTCTACCAAAGGAAAGTTTTCCTTAGGCAATACTCTTCCTACCTTTGTAATCCAACACGGCTCACATGCCTTGAGACATGCCCTGCATGCCGGTCAAATTTAAACATGTTTCCCCCCACATGTGTCTAAAGAGTATTGAGACATCTTTTAATCAGTTTAACCCCATTGGGGCCCTCGCCCCACCATATTTGGTCAAAGCTATTCGACCTAAAACATTAGTAGTGATAGTCTTGTCTGTGGGAATTTAAACCGCTCACAAAAAGTAGGCACAAAGCCTGTTAGGTCGGAAACCCGAAAAGGGAGACCTAAGAAAAATCTGGGTTATACCCGCTGGGTCCAGACTAAATGGGCCCAGGAAAAATCAGGGCATTAAAAAAGAATAGACAAAAATTTTGTGGGGTTTTCCTACAAAACCCAAGCAATAGTCAAACTATGGTCACTGAATCCCATGGTCCATGGAAAAGTTAGAGGTTGTTTTGTTTTTAGTCCTGGACTTAGATTATTCTATGTGCAGCAATCGTGCCAAACAGTTTCTATCATAGGAGAAGGCGACAAGAGCACTAAGGAGAAATGTTTCTTTGTTCCATAACAATGTTGGTTGGAAGGGAATCCACAATCCCGAGCCTCCTCTACCGTGAAAGGTAATTATAGAAGTTTTTTGGCTGATTCACAAAGTTGTATCAGGTGCTGGTGAGAATCCTCGATTGTCTGAGAGATATTCTACAATAAGGCCGTCTCAGCTTCTACACCAGCCTACAATTCTCCCGCCTCCTGAGCTTCCTTTGTGCTTGCCCTCATTTCCTCCTCCCTCCACCGATCCCCTTCTTTAATCATGGCGGCAACGTTGGCCTCTTCCTGATGCAGCTATTGTATCTCATTCCTCAGCACCTCCAGGTGAGAATGTTGTTCAATAACTTCTCCCTGAAGCCTCGCGATGACCCCAGCATGGTCATGAGCCTTTGTTAGGCAAAGTTGTCAGGTTGCAGAAAGGTAGGCTTCGGATTGGGTAGCGGAAATGTGAGACTCAAAATCACCCAGCCTCTCCCGGTCAGTGACTACCTGCTGGAATATGTCATAAACACCATGATAGTCAAAGCCATCAAATCACAGCAGCATAAACAAATTTTGTAGCCTCAGTAATTTGGTCGGCATCTCAACCAAGGGCGTTTGAGAGATTAGTCTCCAAATTTTCTCCCAAGCCCTTTGGCGAGTGGGTCAAAGGCTAGAGAGGACTTGTTGATCGGGCTCAGAATCACTCCCAGATGAGGACATATACTCAGGGATGAACGTCACCAAGGAGGGACCTGATGCAGCTTTACCCGCAAACTCTAGCACTACGGAAGCTTCGCCCCCAGTAGTTGTGGTCATAGGCACAGCCGGGTCTGGCGACACAATCGTCAGCGCCAAAGGTGGTGATCCTGAAGCCCGAGAGTCAATAAGACAGATGAGTACCCCTATTTAGAAAAGGGAAGAAAAAAGAGTCAGTGGCAGGAGATCGGGGAACTTACTTCTAATCGTCAGGGCATCGACATCCTCAAGCTCTGCACTGCCACGACAGCCACTCGAAGAGGACGCCACATCTTCAATAGGCAAGGTAATCTGGGGAGCCCCTAGAGGGGTACATGACCTGAGGCCATGCCTAAGGCTAGAAGTTTCCAAAGCCGTCCCCAAGTGGTCACCTATGGAGACCATGCTCGGGGAAATCACTCCCCCGATGAATAGGATAATGGCCAGCTCTGGGTTCCCAGCAACTGGATTAATGGCAGGCTCTTCCTCCATCATCATTGGATCCATTAGGTCTGAGTTGGATGGACCCGTTGGATCTGGAGCCCCCTCAGCAATCATGGGCGCCCCATCTACCTCTGCAATTGAAAGGGTTGTTTGATCAGCATGAGTCTCGAATACCAACAATTCCTCCTCTGACGTATCTCTGACTAATAAAGGTGGGAGTAAAGCATCCATATCATCGGCCCCTCTGGCAGGGTCCACCATCTCGTCGCGCCTAGGCATGGTTACGGGTGATTCCGCAGACGGCAAGGAGGCGGAAGGTAAAACCACTTGGGTAGCCACAGTGAGATCCTCGAGTGGCCCTGCACCATACGTCAAATAGTTAATTACTGGCGAAGTCTAAGAATGCAAGTTGGTGATTGAGCAAACGGGAAGTTATGATTACCCGACATTCCCTGCCTGAGCCGTTCCGATAAATGGAATGCCTGTTGCCGTCTCTGGATCTTCCCAGGGGGCAGTTCGCCCAGAATTCTGGGAGGGGCGGGAGGAGGAAAGACCCTAGCTGAGTCTGCGATGGTCGCTTCCATGAGCTTATTTGTGTCGGGGGATCCTTCCTTGATGACCCCCATGGGCAATAGCGCATGCTCCCCCACCGCGGTACCACGAGGGGTATACTCCGGAGGAGGAATTACCCCCTGGGGTAATTCAACACCCTGTATAAAAGGAAGAAACCTTATAAAATCCATAATGAAGGAGGAAGAAAGTCAGAATGGGTGACCAGAGCAACCTTTTTTTCAAGTTCAGACAATTTGTGATGGCTAATCATCATGGACACCCAGATGCTCCCATAGAGATGATTCTGGATTGAATGAATGTACGCATCCATATCCTTTAATGAGGTGACTATTTCATCTAAATCCTCTTCTAATAGCAAGTGGGGTAGAGCGAAGATTTTCCCAATACCCGGAAGTTTAAGAGGGCCCGTTTGAAGTGACGCCCAAACTTCTTCATCTGAACCACTGACCCTCAGGTCATCCCAAATCCTCCAAGCCTCCGTAAATGCAGCCATGGCATGAATCGCCAACCGGGGAGGATCAACCTGAGAAGGTCGGGCAGTGGTAGAGGCTAGTAAGGGAACCAATGGCCATATTTGTGTTCTGGATCCCGTTGCCTCCCAAGAACTCTCTGGGGCTACCTGTGGATGGGACCTCATGGGTAGGGAGGGGAATTCCCTTGCTTCAGCTATGAAAGGGAGATCATCGAAATCATCACCCCCTGAAGAGCAGTCACTTCCTTATTTCTCCTCATCAGTAACCGGGTGCAGCTTGGCCTGGACTCGATGCGTCAACACCACATAACCCTGGCGTGCATGAATATAGACCTCAAGGTCTCAGAGATTTTGAACGGCCCTCTCGGGGTCTACATCATAAAGAATGTCAGTGGGAGCAGATATGTAGCCTAGCCCGTCAAATTATACCTCTTATTCTTGAAGATATTTCCATAGAGGATGGGGTTACTGGCTGCGAAAGGCTGACCGGGATTTGAATTCATCCCATTGGCCCCAAGTCATCAGAAAGGCAGCATCAGCGGGGATAGCCAACCCCCTTCGAGCAGCTTCAAGGGCATGAGAGGTTACACCTATGTCTGTTAAAATATTCCCCAGAATCATGGGTCTAGTAGGGTGACAAAGGATTTTTCCCGACCTAGTTGGAGAACCATCCTCCTTTCGCTTCCTTTTGCCCCTTGATGGCTTGGGACTTGAGATGGTAGGCACCAATTTCCCTAGCTGGACATTTGGGTATGATTGTACCCATGAGTTGTCATAATTCTTGGATAAGAAAGGCATGGATTCCGCAAGCATGGGGGTAATAACCTCACTGTCAATATCCTCCCAAGTAAACATTAACCATAGTTCTCTGGTCGCCATTAAATGACGATTTTCATGGGCACCATTAAGTGCGGGGGGGCATTATGCTTGGACGCAGCCAAATTGACGCCCAAATCGGCAAGGCGTGTTCCCCTTGCAGATTAGTTCTCCACCAATACGAGCCACGAGAATACCCTCTCAGAGGGAGAAAAGGTAGCCCTGCTTTCTAAACTCCTCTATTATGGTATTCGTAATTTCACCAGCTGGGGAAGAAAACAGATGAAAATTGAAATAGTCATAATTCGAGATTCGTCTCGATAGCAGACGCTTGTTATGAACTGTCTGTTGACTATATTTCTCTTGGGTCGCCCACTCTTCGGGCATAACCTCACTGGTCAGTTGCAAGTATGATCGAAATGTGGTGCCCAGAATTTGAAAAGGGTTGATGAAGGTGTAGCAGTTCTTGATGTGTACGCTTAACCATCCCCACAGAATTTGGAAAGGGTTGGCCACTCGGTTTGGTCGGCTCCCATCAGTGATATTACCGAGAAACCGATAAATCCTGGACAGTACTAGGACATCTAAGTTGATAACGTTACCGGTAGACAATTGTTCCACCATGACAAAAGTAGTGACTCGTACGCCACCAGTCTCACATACGGGTAATAGCTAGCCACTTAAGAACATGGCCAGAAATGCTGCTAGACCGAGCGATCGATCAACATCCGGAATAAGCTCCCAGCCCGAGCCGCGAAAAACACCTTGCTCAAAAATCATCCAATAACTACCCCTCTGTTTACGGGAATCCATCGTAAGGGAAGTCATGGGCCTGTGTGGGAGAGCCGCGGATTCATTGGATTTTTTCTCTCGCACAAAATCTTTGACCCATTCACAATATGGGATGAGCTATTTTGGAGATGTATCCTCTGAGTGCTTTTGAGACTGGTTAATAAGCTGCTTCACTAGGGGAGGGTCCTCTCTTATTTCTCCCACATAGAAGGAGGAGGCAGGAACTCATCATAAATACTCCCAACAATGAGGACCCCCAAAATCTGAAAGACATCCCAAATACTAATTCCCACTTCCCCATGAACCAGATGGAAGGTGTTGGTGTCCGAACTCCAACGGCTCATAAGTTGCCTGGTGAGGGCTTGAGTCCGGTGGGTATAGGTTTGGGAAACCCAGGCAGCTTCATACAAGCCTATGGCTTGCAACTCTGCCCCATATTCTGCGCAGCTCTGGGGAACCCAGAAGGGCCACCCCCAATCCAATGACTTAAATGCTCCTCCCGGACGGAGATCCCAATTCGCCTGCCATCCATACTGGTCACTTACCATGGCACAACAGGAAATGGTCTTATAGTAGTGAATTGTTCCTTCCTGTTGATGTGGTTATCCTGTCGGAGATACTGGATAGTGATTCAACATAGATCTGATAGTTTTACCCCTTGGGGCAGTCCACCAGCCAACATGTATCATGAACTGGGGGATAGTGGCAGTAAATATCCATGCTTCAGGATTGTTGTCATGGGATGGTTCTGGAATCGGGGTATCAGACAACAAACCAAACCCATAACTAAGAAGGCTATTAGAAAATGGATAGTCCTTGTGTGATTTGGAGAGCTGGTCGGAAAGGAAGGAAGACAGTAGGGAGTGTCGGATTCCATCTTGAATAGAGTCGTCCATGCCCTTCAGGCGTTGATCAGCAGTTGAGAGGAGCTCCGAAGCAGGACTAGGTGCAGACGGGGGGAACTATATCTTCTCCCTGCACGCCCAAAAAACCAACAAATGGTTAGGAATCAGTTGAGGATCCTTCATATCAATGTCCACAGGGTGGCCTCAAAGGTTGGTTCGTGATGACAGCATCCCGCAAACCAGCCTTATGCGGAATGCCTTCGCGGTACTCTGGCCCGTGGAGCGTTGGCCTGCAAACCATGAACCAGGTTGCTCCACGGAATTTTAATCCTGGATTTAAATGGTTATGTTCGAAGGACTTAAGTTCAGAAGATTTTTAAACCACGGATCGTCGAAACCATGGAGCACCAAAACCGTGAAGCGAGATCCTACGCGGTCCGTCGTGACATACCTTTTAATTAATTCAAAAATGTTAGTTCACGGCTGGGACGTTGCTCCGCAGATGAAATGGCGTGAATGAGAAATGGTTTGCGGAAGTGACAGCTGGTTCGCGGATGAGGTGTTTCATGAAGTAAAAAGTGCACTGAGGAAGGAAAGCATGAGAGCTTTAGTTTCGCGAAGAATCCGGTAGAAGACAAATTAAGGGCCCTCCGTATTTATAGGTGTGGTCCCCCACTGGGTCCACCTCTATATCACAAACCATCCATGTTTCAGAACCACTCTGCATCGGAACGGCCTCCTCTTCATTCCAATCGGACCCCATTCCGATGGGGGGCATTTGTAGGGTCCTGAAAAAAATCATCAAATGAGATGATACCCACCTCCCCAAAGAAATTGGGCAAAGTATTTCAAAGGCAAGGATGAATTGGACCGGTCCGCTGACCGGTCCGAAGATGATGTCACGCGACCGGTTCCGCAGAGCACTCCCTTCGCGGACCATTGGCGTTCGCGAAACGGAGGCAGTGATCCTCCCCGGGCGCGAGGTAGGACGGGCACTGAACTGGTCCACTTTCGCGAACCATCCCCATCCACGGACCGCATCGACCCACCCGGTCTATACCGTCGTTGTTTGCAGAATGAAGGCATATGTCCTCCATGGGTGCGAAGTATGGCAGGAGCCAGTCCGGTTCACCATTCACAGACCGCCCCATCCGCGGACCATGTCAGCTGATCTGAACCGCCTCTGTCATTCGCGAAAGAGAGGCGGAACCCTCCGCGACCACGAAGCACTCCCTGAGTTCGGTTCACGGAGGAGATGTGCTTGGTGCCCACTCTGAGGCATGGATTGACCAAGTCAGCTACAAACTGGGTTTTCGGTCTTGGGCCTCTTTAAAAGGTGTCGCGTGACCACAGATGCATCACTTTCCCCACTCTATAAAAGGAGACTGAGGGGGAAGGGATAAGAGGCGGAGAATTGGAATCGGATTCGGAGGGATTGGAGATTCGGAAGGAGATCGGTTGAAGGAAGGCTTCAGATTTTGCAAATAGAGAAATTCCCATTCGTGAACCACAGTAGGTATACGAATTAACAAGGAATTGGAAAACACATAATAACTTGGTGAACCACGAACATAAAATCATGAAAACAAGGAAAACCGTGAACCATACCCCCTCCGCGGATGAATTCCCCATGGATCAAGGAGTTTATGCCTCTTTTCCCACCCATCGCACCACATAGCACTCTCATATGCGGGCGATTCCCCAACCGACGAGCCTCTGACTGGTGTTTCCCTTGGCCACCGCTGCCCGCCTGGAACCCTCTGCGAGCCACCCTTGTTCGCAGATTGAACCTGAAGCAGCGAACCACCCTGGTTCGCGGGATGCCCGCTACTCCGCAAACCACCCCGGTTCGCAGGATGCCAATCAGTACGTGAACCACCCTGGTTCAAGGGATGCCAATCAGTCTGTGGACCACCCTGGTTCGCAGACAGCTCCTCCAGCCATGTGGCATTTACCCACGCGAAGGGCACCACCACTCGTACCCCTCGGTGGCTCGCCAAAACAATCATCATTCCCATTCCCCGGGCCAGATAAAACCCTCTCGATCCAGCCTAGTCCTTTACGACTCCCTCATTGGCCTACACATCGGCCCCAAGCCGAGGCCTCCACCAGAGCCACTGGACCCGTGTGGTGTAACCTTTAGGTGCATTAGCGTGCCACTTTGAGTTCACATATCCACGGTAAGTAGATGCGATGGGGTTTCCTCGACCCTTGAGTAGATTCCTGAAGCATTAATGGGTTCACATTCCCATAGTAATGTGGAGTCTATGCTCGGGAATCCCCTTTCTGCCCCTCCACGTGTTGAGGGCTCCTCGGGGTGGTAAAATAACCATCAGAAGGAAGCCCTCATGCACTGAAAGAGAGGATATGGACACAGGAACACCCCCTTTCCCTCTCCCACTGCGCTTTGTCACCTGGGAATCCACCTAGGAGTAAGCCCCGACCTTATGGGCCGCTACACACATAAGCCCCACTCCCTTCCTCACGAACACACCTTTCGCGACGTGATCATCTGGTCCTTACTGCCTCTTGTTTCTCACACCGAGCATGACTCACATAGGCTTAGAGTAAGCATCAACCATAAAATCCTCTTATGGTCCTCCTCAGAGTGTAAGACCCAATCCATCACTCTGGGCCTCCTCAGAGTGTAAGCCCCACTATACGAACTACGCGGACTTTGATCCCTGTCTTTTAGACAGGGTACGTAGGAAGGCTCCATGAGGTTCAAGCCCACCACCCATCAGACCACCCGGTCCATCTTCACATCGGTTCCCCGACACTTAATCAAACTACGGGGACTTTGATCCATTTCAAGGCATGGTACATAGGAAGCCTCCACGAGGTTCAAGCCCACCACTCGGTCATTTCTTCACGTTGAGTTCCACCCCCATCCAGGATGACGTTAAACTGTATCCTCCATCCAGCATGACGTTAAACTGTATACCCGAACTACGTGTACATTGATCCCTATCTCTTAGGTAGGGTACGTAGGAGGCCTCCCTGAGGTTCAAGCCCAACAACTGGTCGATCCGACTATCTTCACGTCGGTTCACCACACCATTCTTAGTGCTTCTTCAATGAGTCTAGACTCCTCGGGGTCATTAATCCAATGAGGGATGGTAAACCTCGGGCCTAAATGATTCTGAAACCTTGAGTCTCGTTGAACATTGCCCACCAGGGTTAAATCCGTCGATACTATGTTTGGGTATAAAACAAAGATTCTTGAACATATGAATACGTCTTAAATCTATAAGAGATTCTCGGAACAGGCAATAACTCCCCCCCCAAAAGGGTGTGATGAGCCCGACTTCCCATCCTCTCGACCAATGTGAGTTCTTAAGCATCGCTGGCCAAACCGCCTAGCAGAAGTCTGCCTTTAGAAAGCAGGTCCATGTATCATTGGATATGGAACCGTTGGGCATTTCGAAATGAAGACCGGTGTACCCGACTTTGATAATCAAGCGGGGCTCAGCCATCCGTGAGATCGAAAGTCGGGCACGTTAGTCCTCCATCTCCTCGAAGGGGGGGGGGGGACGGATCAAAACATCCATAAATTATCAATGTTCTGTGAACATAGGGGTTATTAAATATATTTAAATATAATATATTTAATATTACATAATAATGGATATCACATTTTATTCCTATGCCATCCTTAATTAATTTTTAGACTTCTCCAAAATCAACTTTTTTCATTTTCATTAATTGGTTCTACATGTCAACTTTAAAAACAAAACATTTTCAAGACATCATTATAGATTCTTATATTCCTTTTCCAATTAACTAAAACATAGTAATAATAATAATTATCAATAATCTCACCACATATACTTCTTGAAACATCCCTTCTGGAACTTCTAGGTTGTTCTTCATCAAAACATCAAAACATCTTCTACAATACTTTTATCCTTTTAATTATAGACACTGTTTGGTACTGACTAAACATTTTATTAAGTTTTTTAAGATTACAACCAAAAAAATTTGAGATAATCTTCACATTCTAAAATATTCCTCATCTAAAAATATTTATTCGAGATACACATCTAGAAATACATTTGCCATCATTTGTAACTTAACTTTCCTAAGTGTATCTTATGGATTTAACTTTTGAAATTAATATTGACTAATTTTTTTGTAGGATTACAAAATTATTATTTTATAATTACTTCTTTGATATCTTTATCACATTATCAATGATTCCCTAGAAAAAATTGTGTGTCCAGATACATATATAGAAATAAATAATCCTACATTAGTTACATATATTTTGTAAGAGTATCTTTTAGATTCTACTTGGAGACTTTCTTATAGATTATTACACGCTTTAACCTACTGAATGCATTCTTCTTAAACACAAAAGATCATATAATTTATAGTTATATTTATCATCAATTTACACTTTTCATTGTTCCTAATTAATTATAAGCCAAAAATTAGGAAATTTTTAAGATTCTTCTTCATATATGATGTCTTCAAGTTGAAGTTTCATTCATTTTTAATTATTTAATGAAGTCATAGGAATATATATCCAATAGATGAATATATCTATAGAAGTATACAAAATGGATGAAAATAAGGGAACTTCGGGTTGTGTCTCAAACTAAGGAGATATTTAAACATCTCATTTCTAGTAAAACACCGCATCAATAATTGGGTACTTCAATATATATATTTATTGGGTTCTTTATCAACATCAAAAACATTTTGAGACCTGTAGTTATTGAAAAAAAATATAATCATTTGCTTCATTATCCTTTTCATTCTTTAATCCCACCTCCCCATTGGATATGTTATCAATACCATTAAATGCAAAATATAAACCAATATAATTATTTTCCCATAAGTTCACATTTTCTCTCCCCCTTATTGATAATAAATATTATTCTATTATAAGTGATAGTTATATTCATTGTATGATTCAATCACGACTAAAATTTCTCTTCTCCCCCTTAATTTAATAGAAAAAGAATTTCAACTAAGAGGACTATGGAATAACTTTTCCTAATATAATAAGCAATAGGTTAATCAACTTTAACTTGAGATGATCTAGCTTGGTGTAATAAAAAAATGATTAATATAGATGTCAAAGTATTTTATAAATAATTTGACATGTGATGCAAACTTAGATATATTTTTTCAAGGGTTAGTTATAAAAAATAAACTATATCTTACAAAAAAACTTATTAAAAACAAATAAAAAAATTAAAAATAAACAACTACCTTATCCCTTAAAGTTATTTTTATTCCTAATACAATTCAATATATTCTACCCCTTAGAATAAGAATTGATTCTATATAAAATAGGGATTGGAAAAGTGAGACAATAACGCATTAACTTCAGCAATGTCCACATTTATTATATTTTTCATTGAATTAGTAAAATATTGTATCATCTCACATTAACTCCCCTTATTGCGTAAACTCAGCACATCTCAATCATTTTGGATGATACCAATTGAAGTATTATAAGTAGGAAAAATTTTATATTTTACTTATCATTCCATGAAATATAATACTTCATGTTGTAAGATTCTTAAACATACTTATCAATTCCCCTTGAACACATGTATCAACATTTATCCACTCCATCAAAAAAATAGGCTCAAAATATATAAGATTCATGTGTTTTATTATTTTTATCTTAGTCATATAAAAATGTTTGAGAGTTATTTTGAATCCAATAAAATTTTTCAATTCAACTGTAATAGTGAGAGAACCCTTCATGCATATTCATTTATTGATTTATATGGATGAATCCTTATGGGAGGCATGGTATCCATACTTAATTTAATGTTATATTGATGTGGAATAGTATTTTTAGATTGTATAATAAAGTAAACTCTATTTTTTTCATGATCCATTGTCCATTCAAATTTCAACTTTCCTAGAAAAATAATCATACACTTATTTGAAAAATTTCCACCTTTCTTTGATCTTCCACATGGATTCTGAATGTTTCCTTTTTATTATAAACCTCTCATGAAATTTTAATTTCCCTTTATTGATTTATTCCAGTAAAACAAACCTTTTGTTCTTTTAGGATATTTACTCTCATTATTAATCAATATTTATAACTTTATCATTAATGTTCATATATTTCTTAAAATGATACATTATTTTTCCTTCCATTCCATAGTAATTCCATCTTCTTCTTTGTGTATAATCTCTCTCAGTATTATTCTTATACGTGATTTATTTAGTGCTTCACTTTATTTACACCCCAATATGATCTCACAGATACCTATTTTCTTATTTCTTATCATGTGTGCACTTATTTCTTCAAGATAAAAAAAATTGTGATCGGTTGGTACAAACCAATACTCATCATTATAGATACCACATCTATTGAAACTTCCACATTTAGTCTCATATTTTTCAATTATATTTAATGTAAATAGATTTAATTCTTTTATATTCAATTTTCCTTAACATAGTAGGATCTGTATTTACTTTAGCTTTTATACCCATTAATATAGGCCTTCATTTTATTCTAATGGTAGACATGTTATAACAAAAATGTATAATCATGTACCCAAACATTTCATAACACCAAAAATAGAAACCAAATAATATTTTTATATTATGAGTATCAATATTTCAAACATTAATACATTATTATATTTATGAAAACACAATTATTTTGAACAAATATTTGTGAACAACTTCATATAATATTGATACAATCCACATTTTATTATTTTTTTGTATTTATCATTTTTTTTATTCACACACACATATATATATAATTTAAATTTTTATATTTAATTTTTATAGAAATGATACTACTACAAATTTTTTCAAACATGGGTTTATTTTTCTATAAACTAGCACTGGGCTTTACTCTAGATGTTATCATGCACTCTCTTACACTGAAATGAGTCCTTTTTTAAATAATAATATTGTATAAAAACATCATGGAAGCACTTATTTATCAGTAGAAATGGAATATTAAGCTTGTTTCAAATCTATATTTCTCATTTTTTACATCCAATTCAAGATGATCCATGTTGAGAATATTTTTATTATCCATAACTGATCTCAAATTTTATTCCCATTATTTATTTATCATATCAATGAGTTATTAGTTAATCATACTTAGTCATTTTATATGATTTTAAATATCCTTTAATATTTTAGTGTTGACCTCTAACTGAGAAACATTGACATCAATGATAGAATTAAAAGTTTATTCCATTTCATCAATCTTCTCCACACTCATTATTCTTGTCTTAAATTTCTCATCACTTATCCTTTGAAATTATTGTTAAAATGTGGACCATAATTATCTATATTATAGTGAATTATATTCTTTGGTATCAACATGTTTAATGAATTTTTTTTCATTTCAAAATTCTCTATCAATGATTTCTCTATTGCATAATCTTCTACCTTGAATAGTGTTTTCTAATACTATAAACATTGATAAAAAGATATGAATGAGATAACTAAATGAGGTAAATTTACTAAGTAATCCTTAATTTCATTGTAAAAACACAAATTGAATTCATAGACACATACTCTTCGCAACATAAACATGATTCTTCAATAGGATAATTATCAACTAATATAAAAAAATTATTACCATATTGATTACCTCGACTATTTAGTGTACGATATTTATCATTATTCATTGATAAATGATTTTATCTTCTTATAATCTCTTTTCATAAATTGTTTTTTAAATTTTAATCAAATATATACTATATTTTTGTTCTAATATTTAATGAAAAAACCTATTCAAATATTAAATTCAAATATAAGAAAACAATGAAAATAAATAGATCCAATTAGTGGTAGAAACATACACTCTTATACCACGAAAAGTAAATAATGATGTAGTATAATTATACTAAGAGGGAGGTGGGTGGTGAATTAGATTGATCTATTTTTTACCAAATTATTATTTCTTTATTAACTCAAACCTCTACACATATTAGGGAAAATAGATCTCGTATCAATCATGAAACCAAAAAAATATTATCCAAGATAGATATTAAAGAAATCATGGTAAATTTTATTTTTACAAGGTTCACCTATAATGTGTGTGACTACATAAATTATATGATTCAGTTACATTTGACACACAGGTTTTGAAAAATTAACATAATTTTTATACACATTGGGAAGATATAATCCTTAACCCAAAAGAAATACAAATAAGGATGTTATTATCTTTAACCCAAAAAAATGTTCCACAATGGTTAGTTATCTTCAAATGGAATTTTTATACTATAATACCTATAGTCTATAATGATTTTACTAATTTCCATTTCTTGATTTGGATCATCTTGAATAATGTTTTTATCCTATGTTCACAATCACTAACATTCTTCCTCAACAGAAGGAATTTGACAACTAGTGATGGAAAAACATTATTATCATGCACGTTGTCTTGTTTCTCTCAATCAGCACAACAATGAACATATAAATAAGAAACAATATTAATGATAGGTTTATCCTCCAAAATATGTTTTGGGAAGAATAGAGTAGTAAAGATGGGGGTGAATTGAGTATCCATAAAATTTTTGATTAAAGGGTATTATTTAGAGTTCCCCCAAATCTAAAATTCAATTGACCAATGAAATGAAAAAAGTGGTTTATCCCCAAGGAAAAAACTAATCCTCTCCTAATGGTGATCATAAAACTAGATCAGGGTTCACAACAACACACAGGATGTCCGGGTGAGAGGACCGCAACCATAGTTTTCATGGGTACAAACTACCAGGTCACACAAGAACCTCTTCCACGCTTATATTTGAGAGTAAAAAGGTGTAAGAAGGTAATAGTGGAAGGTTATATTGTATCCTTTGTGTTGATATAAGATAAATTGTTTTCTTTATATAGAGATACACACACTGCTCAAAAGTATGTAAAAATGCACACAACAGAGCAAATAAATATGAGAAAGGATTTAGAAGGCTCTGTGTATCTTGAGATGCAGCATTGGACTCTTCATATGTAGTTGATATGAGGTTTGAGTCCTCTTCTGGAAGTGGAAACTAAAATAGAGTGTCGTATTCTAGCTTCCATGTACAAGTACGGTTTTGTAGGTATATTCTTATCCTTCATTTATATGATCAAGTAGTTTTTAAATTCGATGCTCATATCAATTGAGACTGACTCATGTGTTCTCCCTCTTGTTCTTTAATTAATAGTGGGTGTGTGAGAGTCCCATATTTTCTTATGAATGTCTCACATGCGGGCACACCACACCTCAATATTTGTTGTCTCTTAAATTTTTTTTATTATTGAAGTCTGACAAAGATCATGTTCTTTCTATGTGAAAAGGTTAATCTTACCTCATACTTTCTACTAAAAGTACTACAAAAGATTATTAAATATTTCAGTATCCTTAAATGACTCAAATATGACCGTTAAAAATAATATTAAAAAATTTAAATTTAAACAGTCTATCGGTGAGTCGTCTTGTCTGTGAGACTCAGTCAGAGACTCGTCTGTCGGTATGTCCTTCTCTTGGTGACTCAACACATCAGTATGTCATTCTATCAGTATTTCCATACGTCAGTGAGTCATTACATCGATGACCCGTTTCAACTATCAGTGATTAATTGTGTCCGAAACACCATGCATCAGTAGGTTACTTGTACTAGAGGTAGGTCGATTGCATCAGTAAGTTGTATTTGTCTGTAAGTTATATGCATCGGTAGGTCATCTGTGTCGGTAATTCATATCCTCTATTACTATTAGTATGTTATACATGGAATATATTTTTGTCCCAACTTCCTTAAAATATAAATGTAAAAATAATGTACCAAATCTATGTGAGATTATATATAGACACAATTGAACATATTGAAGCATAAATAATTATTATTGAATGTTTTGTTCCTGATTAAAACAAATTGATAAGATTTATATGAATTTACATGATTTTTGAATTAATATGTTTTTTTATTATTAAAACCACTAATACTAGAGAGGAGGACCATCATTCCCCTATGGGTCAACAATATCCCCCTTTTTGATGATCAAAAATCATGACATTATTCAGTACACAAAGGTAAAGAATAGAAGGATAATTTCTACTGGATCTCCCCCTTTTTGGATTATAAAAAAGATAATTTAAAGTATAGAAAGAAAAGTTTCATAAATTAATGGTAAAATATAAAGGGAGCAAAGGAAAGAACACAAAAATTCCATTAATCAGTAAATTCAAATGGATGGCAGGGATCCAAACCAAAAGGAAAAGAAGCAAGCCAAAGCCCTATCATAGAATAATCCATACTATGATTGAGGTTTAAGAGGATCCTTTCCCTTTTCAGAATGATCAATAGAGGATACAGGAGGTGATGGTTGAGAATGTAGAGGGTCTGGAGAAATTCATAGATGAGTTAGGATCACCCCTTCTAGAACATTAGGTACAAAACATGGTTGGTGTTAGGATAGTACATAAGTTTGAACTTATTCTTGGATTACTAGGCGAATCTGAGTCAAGGCATGAACAACTAAAATTAGAGACGTAGGCACTGATCCAGGAGGTCCAAGTGGGGTAGTATCAGGAAGTAAAATTTCTTTACTTTTCACATGGAAGTATGACTCTAATAGTTTACTGAAATCCTCAATAATCTCACCACCATACTTCATTTCTCTCTCAAAGTCATCCTTATTCACCATTAATTTTTCCAACAGGGGAGTGAAGTCCTTTAATTTCTTGACTTGTCTTTGAATGATTTTGTAACTCGGGGTAAAGTAAAATTTTCTTCCAAACACTTTAAAATAATTTTCAACTGGTTCTTGGAGAAAATCTTAGAGAAATATTAATTTACCCTTTTTTATGCTCTTCGAGAGTGGCAGATGCTTACTTGGTATAGAATCTTACCATATCATGCACATGATCACTATTCTTCTCAATATTTTCTAGGATACCCAAGATATAGTTATCAAATAGATCTTTAAGCTCCACTTTTAAAATTGTTCTGATTACCTCAATATCCAGAGTCTATGTGGTTTGACCAGATGTGGAAGGAATAGTAGTAGGAGTTCAAGTTGATGAAGAGTACACAATTTCATGTACTTACTTTCTCAATTTAGAAAAATTAGGAACATTAAGATGAGAAACAAGATAATCAAGCTTGATCATGACATTTTCCATTGTATTCATGTGCTCAATGGTTAAAGAATTGATGACATTAGTTAACTTCTTCATATCATTCCCAATATTGGTGTTGATTTCCACAATGGTTTCAGCAGTAGTAATAAAATTTGGATGAATTTCATTTATCACCATCTATGAGACTAAACCAGCATTAGCTTGAGATGCACATGCTGAGACATGATTAGAAGTAGAAGTCCTAGTTTGCCTTACACCTTCAACTATAGACCGAATATCTTTCAAGATATCATTCAGATTACTGTTTTCACTTTTAGCTTCATCAATATCATATCTCATATGAAATTGTACTGAAAGTCATACTGATGAACATATATCTTCCTTGAATGTCTCTGTGTCTGCCTTAGTTACATAGTCACTAGAAAGGGTCTCATCCACTAGTTCCATTTCAGTAGGTACAAACACTTTATCTTCTGAATATTCATAATCTAATCCCAGTTCCACATAACTAGGATTCCTCCCCCATTCGTTCATTATATCATAATCCATAGGAGTGAGAGTATCATGACTTAATCTTCCAAGTTGATGCTCTTCAACAGCTTGGTCTTCTCTCACTTGAGGATCCCACTCAATCTGATCTTTCTTTATTGGTTTCTTATATTCAACATGAGGTCCTCTACTTTCATAAATCAAATAAGGTTTAGGAATTTTTTGAGTTTCCACTTCAACAGCACCTTCAACATTTTCTCTCACTTCTACAAAAACATCAGGAGGTTCTTTAAACCGAGCCTCATCCACATCTTTAGTAATTTCAACATATTTACATTAATCATATTTATGATGGTAATTATCACTTACATTACTTTCATCATAATCATGTCTAGACACATGTTATTCATTTGTATTTTTATCACCATCTTCTTCACTTTTTTCCTCTTCTCTACCACTGCCACTTTCAACATCTTCACTTTCTTCTTCTTCTTCTTCAGAGCCACTAGATCAATATATATATTCCACACTACTTGATACTTTTTTATCTCCATCCCCATTATATTCCAGAGTGGGATCATTAGAGGGTATGGTAAGTGGAGGACTAAGAGGACCAAAGGAAAAACTCATTGCGAGGTTCAGTGGTGTCATGATCACTCATATCATCAATTGGTGATCCCTGATCCTTAAATGGAGCGACATGATCTTATTCTTCTTCTAAAGAGTAAACAACTTCATCATTTGGTTCAAGACTAGGATGATCCATATTATTAGGTATAGTTGGATAATCCATGGGACTGAACATGTCATAGATCTTATCTTCATATACAACCCATTCTCTTTTCCATGAGTTCTAGTTTATTTTCATCCTCTTAAAAATCTCGTTACTAAGGTAGATCCCATTGAACTTAGAAACAGATTATTTACCTTATATATATACAACCTTTTTATTTCAAAATATTTGAGATCATCCTTGGATTGAATAGGGAATTAGTATTTTTGTAAGGTTTGATCATTTCATTCATCTACACAGCAATATATCTACACAACTTTACCTTGATCCCTTTTCTCAGCATATAAACAAATTAAATATCTTGATATTTCAAAGAATCAAAGTCCCCTTTCTTTTGATAGTTTTGATATTGGATAAAATTAAACATGATTATACATTCTCCATATAACTCTATAGAAATGTGTCTTCTATTCTCATCACTATTAGTGAGTTCCTTTAATTCTATCTCAAATCAAAAAAATATAACTCTTAGGTAGAAAGGTACCTTGATAATCATAAAATAAACCTTCATGAGGAACATTAAGACATTAATCTCAATGTCTTGAAGAAAAATATATTTCCTTCCCTTTTACTATGGACTTTATCAGGGCGACATCACTTACATCCAACAGAAACTCCAAATTCATGTAAAAATCATGTAATATTTTCAGGTAAATGGTCCTTTCATTATTTGAGAACCACTCAAGCCAAACATTATTTTGCACTACCTTGAGAAGTAGAGAATTTAATTCTAATAGCCATTCCTCAAGAACTTATTTATCTAGAGTTACAACATGACCTTCCAGAGAAATATTTACGGGTGTTGAAGAGTTTCTCAATTCACCTTTTTGTTTCTTAGAAGCACGATACTAACCATCATCAAGACCTCACTTCAAACGCTCTATTATAATTTGTTCCGTCTGAAGGTTAAATGTTGAATTCTCAAGGGAAGAGATAGAGAAAAAATCGAGAGAGTGTAAAGTTAAAGGAGTAGAGAAGAACGATTTAAATTTAAATCATTCATCTCTTTTGAAATTATGCAATCGTGAAATCGTGAACCTTGTTTAACAAAATTAACGAAATAGTGTTTTTTTGAAAAAAAATAAAATTTATAAAAATAAGGATTCATTGGTGTTGGAATGAACGATTTTTCATAACACTGTTGGTGTTGGCATGACAAGGCATCAGTGTCGGCATACCAATTGTGTTGACATGACATAGCACCAGTATCAGCATGACAACCATGTCGGCATGACATATTATTGATTTCGGCATGGCAACCATATCGGCATGACATAGAGTCGGTGTCAGCATGACAACCATATAGACATGACATAACATCAGTTTCAACATGGAAACTTTGTCGTCATGACATAGAATCAGTGTCAGAATGAAAACATCACTTAAAAAGATCAAAGTAATTGAAACACAAGGTCATATAGATTGATCATTACTAACTCATTTCTGATGTAATTTATTCTTGTAGAGTTCTATGGCTTAGTGAATATGTTAGAAAGCTAATATTCAGTGCCAATAAATTAAAAAGTGATATCACCCTTTTGATAATGGTCTCCGAAAATGTGATTTCTTACATCAATATGTTTCATTCAAGAATGAGAAACTGGGTTCTTAGAAATTTAAATATCACTTTTATTGTCAAAATTTATAGGTACATGTCTAAATTGATATCCATAGTCTAATAGAGTGTGTTTCATCAGCAAAATTTACCCACAATAGCTACCAGAAGCTATGTATTCATCTTCAGCAGTAGATAATGCAGTAGAATTGTGTTTCTTACTACACCATGAAACCAAAGACTTTTCAAAATGGTGACATGTTCCAGAGGTTCTATTTCTAACTAATATTCATCCAACAAAATTAGTATCATAATAACACACTATATCAAATGATTTTCCTTTATGTTAAAAAAACCTAAATTGATAGTATGTTTGAGGTATTTGAAAATTATTTTAACAACATTTTATTGAGATTCTTTAGGGTTAGCATGAAAACATGAACATATACAAACACTAACCATTATATCTATCCTACTAGAAGTCATGTAGAACAAACATCCAATCATTCCTCTATATGTGGTTTGATAAACAAATTTACCATATTCATCAAGATACAACTAACAAGTAGTACTCATTGGAGTGTCACTACTTTTAATTCATTCAAATCCAAATCTTCTTAAAAGGTATTTTGTGTATTTAATTTTATTTAAAATGATACCTTCTTTATTTTAGAAAATATTAAATCAAAGAAATAATTTGATTTCACCCATCAAACTCATTTCAACTCACTTTTCTTCATTTTTGAAAAATAAATACATAACTAATTACTTGAAGATAGAAAAATAATATCATCTATTTAAATTTTAACAACTAAAACATCTTTAGAAATTTGTTTTATAAAAAGATTACGATCTAAAATTCCTTTGGTAAACCCTTTTGTAATGAGAAAAGTACGTAGTTTATCATACCAATCTCTTGGAGGTTGTTTTAAACCATATACAGTTTTTGATAATTAGAAAACATGATTTTTAAAATGAGGTTTTGTAAAACCAGGGGTTGTTAAAAAAAACATCCTCAACTATAAACCCATTTAGGAATTCACTTTTAATATCTATTTGATAAATTTTTAAATTAATATGGGCAGCATAAGCTAGCAGAATTATGATGGCCTCAATTCTAGAAATAGGTGCAAAAGTTTCATCATAGTCGATGCCTTATTCTTGACTATAACGTGGTGAAACCCATCTGGATTTATTTATAAAAAATTTACTAGATTCATCTACATTTTTCCTAAACACCCACTTATTACATGTGGTCAAGGTGTTTTTGGGTATGTCCAAAAGTTTCCAAACATTATTTCCATCAAATTGATTATGTTATTCTTACATATCCATCACCCAAAATTCATCTTTAATTGAATCATTGATGTATTTTGGTTTAATTTTTGTCAAAAAGTCTTGATATTGAACCATATTTCTATGAGAAGCTCATGTTTGTGTCCCTTTATCTATGTCTCCAACAATAGCATCTAAATGGTGATTCTTGAGGGTTCTATTTGATTAAGTAAATAAAGGGCTAATAATTTTAGGTTCATCTATATGTTTGGGTTCATCATGTCTAGAGTCTAAATAATTTCCATAACCATTTTATTTAATAGATTTCTTGGCAAGAGGATTACATGATTTTTCATTTATGTCCAGATTTGACATATCATCTTCAAGATTATATAGGGGAATCTTAGGTTCATGTGGATCTACTTCATCAAATTTGATATACACATATTCTTTCACACACATGGTTCTTTTATTAAAGACTCTAAAGGATTTACTAGAGGTTTATTAACCTAGGAAGATTCCTTCATCACACTTGGATGCAAATTTATCATGATTTTCCTTTTTATTAAGGATATATACTTTTCAACCAAACCTTTGAAGTAACTATCTTTGGGTTTTCTATTTTTCTACAAATCATAATGTGTCTTCTTTTGGATAGGTATAATTAAGACCCTATTAGTTATATAGAAATCTATATTGAAAACTTCAGCACAAAAGTAAATATGTGGATCTTATTCATTATGAATTGTTTTTTCTATCCATTGTAAAGATCTATTTCTTCTTTCCACAAATCTATTTTGTTGATGTGTCCTAAGGGCAGAGAAGTTATGGCTATAGACATTGTGTGATAAAAATGATTAAAATTATTGATTTTAAAACTCTCAGTCATTATCACATCTTAAGGATTTTATTCTAAGTCCACATATATTTTCCACAGTTTTAGCATAATTGGTGAAGTAAATACATGCTTCAATTTTGGGATCTAAGAAATAATTCCATGTAAATCTAGAAAATTCATCTACAATATCACATACATAGTTCATACAATTTTAAAAAGAAACTCGATATGGTCCAACCAAGTCCATGTGGACCAACTCTAATGGTTTAGAAGTTAAACATCTTTATTTGATTTGAAAGATATATACTTTTTTTACCCTTTTGACATGGATTATATAATTTCTCATTTGAAAACTCATGTTTTGGTAGATCCTTGACTATTCCTTTTTGAGTTTGCTTTCTAAGAGAGTGTACATTAAATGGTACAAGTCTTCTATGCCAAATCCAAGACTCTTTGTGAAATACACTTAAGAATGAGACATTTTGAGAGACTACAGAATCTATGTTCACAACATATACATTTTCATTTCTAAGAGTAGAAAATACTAATTTATTTTTAGAGTTAAAAATATTACAAGCATCATTTTCAAATTTAACATGAAATCCATCATCACATAATAGTGAAATGATAATAAAATTATAATTCAATCCATCAACAAAAAGAACTTTATAAATTAAAACTGAGTTAGATTTACCAACTTGGAATAAGACATTTATGTTTCCTTTAGCATTGTCCCCAAAAGTGATATATCCACCGTAAATCCTGATCAGATTCTTGAAGCATGAATAATCACATATCATGTGTATTGAACATAAACTTTCCAAGTACCATAAGATATTATAGGATCTCTTTAAATATATTTCCTAAATAATAATCAGATGAAAATATATTTTGGTACCCAGAAATGTTTGGGTCTAGTAACATTAGTAATCAGTGATTTAGCTACCCAAATTTTCAGTATGGGTTTCCTATAAGAATTATGTTATATATTTTAAAAATAGACTCTGTTTAGTCCATAAAAACTATAGGTAGTGAATTATTTTCCAAAATTGGAACTAGTAGTATTATTATAATTTTTAGATAGAAAAATAGATTTTCCATATTCAGTTACAAAAAATTTTATATAGGATTCTCTATCTAGGATGATATCCAATACCACAATTGTATTTAGGATATATCTATTTACCAAGCAGTTGAGAAATATTTTTTTCCAATTGGTAAAATTTTCTAGAAATTTCTTCAATTACACATTAGTAATTTTTATTTCATTGTATTCTATGAGAATTAGAGAATTATTTTCCTTTTCAACAGTAAGTTCAGACATAGTATTTATAGTGAGGGAATTATTTTTCTTTAATGATTTATATTTATCTTTATATTCATTTAATTTATCCTCAAGCATGTTACGATATTCAAATATTTCATCACTTGTAATATTTTTAGAATCACATTCATTTCCAGAATAGTAAGAGTTATGTATAGGAGAATCTAGGGTTACCTCTGATGTGTTTGTCATAAATCACATACTTTCAATGTCATATTTCTCATCTTGAGATGATGATGATTCACTAAATCTATCCTCACAGGCACTCCAGGTGTCCTTGATAGCTTTCTTATACTTCTTATCTTTATTTTCATCAATCTTTTGGTATTATAATTTTGGGTCATCCACTTTGACATGACCTATCCTCTAACATTCATAGTAATAAGTCTCCTCTAATTTGTTATTTCTTTAATAGTCCTTTTTAATTTTCCATTGTTATCATATCTTCCCTTATAATTGGGATTCCGGAAGAACTTATTCTTTCTATAGAATTTTATGAATATTATATCCAATTGAGCTATATCTCCATCACTATCTAATGTTGATTCATCATTACAAGAGAATTCACTAAAGTTTAAACTCTTCTCTTTTTCCTTATTCTTAGAGGTGGTAGTCTTAAAGGAAATATATTTTATATTAGGTTCATCCTCTTCTTCTTGAATGACATTCAAATCTTCCTTATACATCTTCTAATTTCCAATGAGTTCTTTGACAGGTAGTTTACTGATGTCACATGATTATCTAATTGAGACAGAAGTTCATCTCCATCTTTTAGGTAAGCATCTGAGTATTCTCATAATTTTTTCTTTGGTTGTAACATCTCTTCCCAGAGAGATCATGGTTTTCACAATTTCATTAAACCTAAGATACATGTCAGAAATAGGCTCATCATCCTTCATTTTATTGTTTTCGTATTTAATAGTATATTTATTAAACCTTATTTTCTTGATATTAGTTGTTCCTTCCCGTGAAACAGATAAGGTGTCCCAAATTTCATGGGCTATTTTACATCAAGATATTCATTTGAATTATTCATCTCCTAAAAAATGTATAATGAATTCATTGATTTGCAACTATTATTACTAGTAGTCTTAGTTGGGTCATCCCCAGAAGTTCTTGAAGTAGCAGGAATCTTATATTCATCTAAAATTGAAAACCAAATTTCAAAACCCATACTTTCTCAGTGAGTTGTCATTTTAATTTTCCATTGTGCATAATTTGTTCCATTAACTAATAGAGGTTTGTTTTTAGTCCCACATTCCAACCTATTTTCCATAATAAAAATATAGAAAAACATTTTAAAGAGATAAATATTTTGTATTAATATAAATTTTACAATCATTGAAATATGACAAAAATCACAATTGAAAAAGTTTGAAAAAGATTCAAAAACTGAAAATTCCCAACAACACTCTAATACCAAATGTTGATCAGAATAGAGTACTCAAGAGGTGGTTGAATTTAGTGTGTATAAAAATTTCTCTTAAAGGGTATTATATGATTTTCACCCAAATTTTAATTTCAATTGACCAGTAAGCCAATAGTGAATTTATAAGAGCATGACATTTCGATTAATTTCTCAATATAGTGATTAGTTATCATTTATATCAATTTCATAATTAATACAAATTTTGATACTAACTTAATATGTCAATACTCTTATAAACACTTTCTAAGACTAACTATCAGAGTTCAATTTAGTTTTACGAAATATGTGATAAAACAGAGTAAACCTAAAAGAAAAAGCACAATGGAAATGAATAAAGAGGTTCTGTCTCTAGAAAAGACCTAATAATATCCACTTGGTGATCACCTGACACCATGAAGATTAAATTAATAAATAGTTTTATCCACACTCTTCATTGGGGTTCGAAACAACACACTAGTTATCCAGGTCACAAGAACTCTACAACATCTCTTCATGGGTGCGAACTACCAGGTCAAAGAAGGATATCTGTCACACTTATCTGAGGGGTTAAAAAGGTTTATGAAGGTAAGAGTGGAAAGATATCTTGTATCCATCAGTTTGATACAAGATAATGTTTGTTCTCTATAGATAGATACATACACTTCTCAAAAGTATGTAAAAATGCACACAATAGAGAAAATAAATATGATAAAGGATTTAGAAGGCTCTTTGTGTCTTGAGATGGACCAATAGACTCTTCAGATGTAGTTGAGATGAGGTTTGAGTCCTCTTCTAGAATTTTATACAAAAACAGAGTGTCATATTCTAGCTTCCAGGTATAGGTATGGTTCTCCAGGTATATTATTCTCCTTTTTAGATAGGTTTAAGTTGTCTGTCAATTCGATGATCATCTCAATTGAGATTTCCTCATGTGTTCTTCCTATTGTTCTTGAGTTCACAGTGGGTGCATAAGAGTCATATATGTTATTATGTATGTCTCAAACATGTGCATGACACACCTCTATATTGCTTCTTACATCAGAATGTTTTTTATTCTTGTGGTCTGAATAAGAGAGCATTCCTTCCACGTGCATAGGTTCATCATAACTTGTATTATCTACTAAATGTCCTAAAAAATATTATTAAATATGTCAGTGTCATTAAATTAATCAAATATGACTGTTAGAAATAATATTAAAAAATGAAAATTTAAACAGTCTATCGGCGAGTCATCCTGTCGGTGATACATCACTCGAAGACTCGTCTGTCGGTATCTCCTTCTATCAGTGACTCAACTGATCAGAATGAAATTCTGTCGGTCTTGCCATTCATTGGTTACTCATTATGTTTGTGACTCGTTTTAACAGTTGGTGAGTTTTTCTGTAGATAGCACCATGCATTGGTAGGTCACTTGTACTGGTGGTAGGTTGATTGCATAGGTAGGTCATCTATGTCAATAAGTCATATGCATCGATAGGTCATATGCATCGATAAGTCATCTCTTCTGTCAGTGTTAGTCTCTTATACTTGTAATATTTTTTTTTCTAGATTTTCTTACAATATAAATGGAAAAAGAATGTAACAAATCAATGTTAGATCATATATTACCATAATTGCACATATTGAAACTTAAATAATTATTATTGAAAGGTTTATACTTGATTAATACAAGTTAATATGATTTATAATAATTTGAATAATTTTTAAATTGGCATGATTTGTGATTATTAGAACAACTAATACTCGATAGGAGGACCATCAGTCCCTTATGGGCCAACAATATGAATATCCAAAATATGTAGTTACATTAAACTTTATTCAATTCTCCTTGATCTTTTGATTCATATATTCTTTTGAATATAAAAGGATTTTTAGTCAACTATTATTATGAACATTTCAATATATGAAAGATGTAAATCAACTACCTCAATTCCTTTATTAACTCAAGTTTATTTCTAGAACATCAATATAATACTCTCACTTTTTCCTTGACTCAAATGATCCTCTAAAATATGCAGGATAGAATCTAAATTATTCCTAAACTTTATGAAAATTTAGTATATGTTGGTAAGAATCTCTTAGTCTCGTAATTATATTATGTTATTTAGGTCTCCACCTTTTATACCAGGCCTTTATAATAGAAATTCCATAAGGCAATAATTTACTCTCCAAGAATATATCAAACTTTTAAATTTACTATAAAATAAATATAATTCAATTATCTATAAATATTATTTATCACTTCATAAATTTTTTTCTTGAATCATCAATTAAAAATCATGATATTTATTCTATAAATAATAGCTTAATGTCTTCATAATGAATTCATCAACTCGATATAAATTTTTATCTTCAGTTTAACCTTTTAAAATAATCTGGTAAAAATTGTGTGAGGGTAATGTTAATATTATATAGATTTTATATATTAGATCATTTATTTTCCTTAAATTCTATGTTTCTATATTTATTTTTCTGTAGCTTTAATAAATCATCCAAAATATGACTAATGGTATGTTTAGTCAAAACAGATCATTCATAATTCACACAATGCATCCCTACAATGAAACACAATATCTAATATTTATATACAACATTGTGAGTTATGAAAACATGATACGTTGGTAATTTTATATGAAATATAATCACAATATTCTTTTAAACATTTATTTATTTCAAACTTTTACATTATCTAGATCATTTTGGCTCCACTTCTACTTCTACATCCACACTTTACCATTAGCATTCACAATACTTTTACTTTTGTTTCTATTTCTATTCTTTAATATATTCCTTCTTCTAAATCATCTATAACATTGTATAATGCATTCATAACTAATTTTAACAGTCAAAAACTTTTGAACATTCACATCATCTAGAACTATCATCGTGACTAAATTTTCTTTCACATACTTATGCATCCTCATTTTCTTACTTTTTCTTTAGAAATAACTTTCTATAGCATGATTCTTTAAGATAATCCCTAATATTTTATAATTTTTCTTCTAGAATAACTTTATATAGAAGTTTTCCTTCATTTTCTATTAATCATCTAACATTTTTTAATTCACTTTGAACTCAACACATCTCAATTTATTTCATACTTAAAACCTGTTTAATATTATATTGAAAATGAAATTATAAATTATTAATATATAATAATTTTTATAACTAATAAAATTATCCATTATCAAATGTTTCCTTTTCATTAATTGGTTCTACATGTTATCTTCTAGAAAAATGAGTTTCTAGATTTACTTTATATAATGCTATATTCCCTTACCAATTTACTCATACTCATCATCAGTATTTATTAATAATATTTTATCCAATTAAACATCAAAAAAAGTTTCTTTTTAAAACTTCTAGGCTATTAGATATCTCATCACTTGTATATCTTCTTCTAGAATAGGATAATTTTGGTTCTAGACACTCCTAGATGTTTTTTTACATTTCCTTTTGGTTTTATAAGTCTTGTTCGGAAACTTATATGTAGAGATATTAATATCATTCATAGAGGACAATATTTTAAAAAAGGTTCCAAATACACATATTTAAATATATATTCTTTCATCTATTACAAATATTCCATTAGTGAACCTTCTAGATTCAACATTGGGAATTATTTTCTAGAATCATAAAAACTTCATCTAGCTGAATTCATTCTTCTCAAACTCATCAAGATCATGTATTAGATGGTTTATTTAATATCCATCAATACTTGTAATTTATTCCTATTAAATATTACCCATTAATCATCCCATTTATTTGATTCTTACTCATATCTAAAGTATTCAATCTTTATATTCTTCCCTTTTTCAATATTTATTTCCAAAATTGGAATAAATATACAATACCTGAGTGCATCTCTAGAAATATAAATAATTTAAAACATCAGAGGAACTATATGTTCTATCTGAAAGAACAGAGATATTTAAACTATTATTTTTAAATAAAATTACTCATCAATCATAGAATACATGAATATGTTAATTTATTGGTCTCTTCACCAACACCCTATATAAATTAATTGTCTTACTTATTAATAATAAATATAAATTCATCATCACAATCCTTTTATATATTTAGATACCTAAATTGTTTAATTTCCATAACCTCTTATTGAAATAAAATCTATTCCTATAACTGGAAATATTATTGATTGTTTTTATTGAATGTCATTTTTTATCCAACTTAAACCTTGATGAATATATTACTTGTTTAGAAATGAATAATATTAATCCATAATTATTTTTTATCTTATGGGATATACAAATAATAACCTATCATATCTTGTGGTTTTCTAATAAATGGAAATTTTACTAATAGAGTTTCAGTTTCAACTAAACCATTCCATTTCACAAAATCTTATCAATCCCATACTTTCAAGAAAATTTAGGACATTTTATAGTATATACCTTATATTTTTTATTAATAACTATATTATGGGTTGAAGTTAAGCATGTAAAAAATTATTTGAAGTGATTAACCCTATAAATACACCAAAAGGGTATATTAATCATCCACCTATAAAAATATAAGATTAATCCTTTCTTATAAACAATACTACTGAGGTATATATGGAGAAGTAATATGCAAAAATAATCTCTTGTTTCATATATTGTAAGAAAAACTTCACTTAATTATTTCCCACAATGATGTGATGGAATTATCTTACTAATATTTTAACATTTATTTTCTGATTTGTTTTTTTGAGCACCTTAATCATTTTAAAGGTTTTAAAATTGTTATTCACAATAAATTCATAACCAACCCAACAAAATTATTTATAAAATGTTATAAAGTATTTATAAAAAACACATTATTTTATACTCATTGTAACATATAAATAAATATTTATTAAGTTCTACAGTTTACTATCTCTTTCATCATTTTCACTAAAATGATAATTTTTTCATTTTTCTTAATAAACAAGATTCAAATATATCTACTGTAGTGTTCATAAAAAAGATAATTAAGAGCACTTTAGGGGTGGTAAGATGGTGATTTATAAAAATTTCCTCTTTTAGGTCACAATTTCTCTCATTTTTTTGTTAAAATGTGAAATTCAATCTCATCAAATAGAGTTATTATGATTTATAAAGTAGTAAAAGAATACACCTAACACCATAATTTTTACACATTTTACCAACTCTTATGAGTTGTAAGTCCATGGTGATCAATAAGCATTTTCCCATATTAGGTAGTATTTTGTATTTTCTAATAATAATGAAGAATAAGTGAAGGGGGAAAACCTTAAACCCTTTATAAATTATTTCACTCAATAGTAAATTCATACTCTCCACAAATAATATTGTATGAAAATTTAAAACACTCATGAAGGAGATCAATAATGTGTGTAGATCTTATAAAGGCTGATCATCTTCCACCTCTACGAGTTATCTTGATCCACCAATGAAGTTTGAATCCATATGTGAAAAATTATCTTTAACTAGTATGGTTGACTATATCTTATTTTCCCTTAGTGAAAATGTATCTTTAAATATATATTAAAAAATTGTGACATATAGTTATAAACCATACAATGAAATTTTTAATCAAATATTTATCCAAAAACCATAATCAATTTATTTTAATATTATATAAAATTAAAATATCACTTCAATATTAGTTTATTATAAACTAATTGATACTATGGTGTGTTTAAATAAATTATAGTATGGCTATCTTATTATTTAAAAACTGTGGTGTAAATATGCAAATTATTAATCTCCTTAGGTTATCCAGTATTGTCCACTTCTAGAACTCAAATTCTTATCATCACATTCTATGAAATATATCACAACATATATTATTCCTTTTATGGATAGTATCTTGTTAAAAAGAAAAAATATGAAATTTTGATCTATTTTAATTTCTAATATTCCCCTATATTTTTGTTATTTAAGGGAAATTATCACATTTTTTAAGTTTTGGGTTTATTTGAAATTAAGTATAAAACCATATTAATAATTTTAATTTAATGATTTTAATTTATTTTTTTATTTTAATGAGAATGGAAAACATTTATTTTGTAATGTTTTTTATTTTTATTTTCAAGTGAAAAAGTAATTACATGTGAATAAATGTAATTTTGTGCCCCATGTAAGATTAAATTATCGTCGAAGATAATATTTAGGAGTAACTAAGCTAGAAATTACTCTATGTATGTTTAAAATAATAGATGTCTGAGCTATATTTTTTTAACTAAATTTTTTGGATGTATCGTTAGATTAGCCTCCATATTTTATAACACATGTAACATTCAATCAGGTTATTCATTCACTACATCCAATTAACTATGGTAGAGAATTGGATATGTATGAATAACAATATCCCCAACCATATATGTAATAATATATTAGGATTTTAAACACACATATCTTTATAACACTAAATTTTATGGATATAATACATTAAATGTTGAAATATACAGTCCATTAATGAGTAACTCAATGTTATGTATAATTAAACTAATATTTCAAAGAGGTATCTGAGTTATTCTGAAACCAACAGTTCTTCAACCAATTACACATGGGGATATTATATGGGGTCTACGGTACACAATTTTTAAATTTCAAGGTTCAAATAACCAAAACTCATTATTAAATGTTCAAGGAACCTTAATATCATCCTAAAAACAACAAGGAAGATATGAGACTATTGTTTAATGTAGTTTATTTGTTTCATGTACACATTTTCTAGAAGAAAAGTATGAGACATGAGAATAAATTCCCTTTCTCATAGTTTGTATTGATCGAATAAAATTGTAGTGGGATTCAAATATGGAACTCATCAAGCTCATCCAAGGATCAAGGGTTAATAAAAAATTCCTTAGAGTGGAAGGAAATAATTGAATACATCCATATAAAGACCATTAGGATATAATCAATAAGTTCAAGAATATTTATTTTAACCCTATAAAAGAATAATGAACCCACTTTCCATTGTATGGGTAATTGTTTTCTTTGTGATCTATAATGCAGAAATATAGGTCTCTTATAACCTAGTCATGGAAACATCCCCATCATTACTTTTAAATTCCATGGGTATATTGATTTCAAAATTGTTTTATTTAGGATCATGAGGAGAAAATATGAATATGAGACAAGGTGATGGTTATCACTATTATTTTCAATATCTCTTTAATTCATTTTCACACTTCTGGTTTACACACACAACCCAATCGATCTTGTTCACTTCCCTATAGGTAAGAGTTATGATCTTGTTTAAAGAGTTATTAAGTGTTATTGATCACTATTAAAAGTATAATAAAGTGTATACAATGGTTATTGTTTGTATCTAACTAATATGAAAAAAAATTATAATTAGTTGTATGAGGTTTCACGAAACTTAATGAGATAATCAAGGGGTGATTTTATTTCGGAAGTTTTAAGATATAGTGATTGGGAAGAGTATCTGAGGAATATCCAATTCTCATTTTATTAGTTTTTACCATTATAATAAATAATTCTGTTCACACATACACATTACCTCCCTCTTTATTTCATTATTTTAAAAATAGAAAAACACAAAAAGATGAAAATAAACAAGGATTCATTAATTTAGCATCAATCCTCTTCGGTAGAGGAATCATGGGTAACATTATGCAACTATTTTAAGGAGATATATAAATATTATTTGATTTAACCCCCATGATACCCAGCAATCAAATTTTGAAACACTTTTAGGGTGTTTATTATTCTTTTTTAGTGATATTTTTCCTTTATTTAGTTTAAAAAAAATATGGAAACTATTTATATCCCACAATCATCTTTTAGAAAAATGGTTTCATTATTTTCTTGGTAAGTGAGATACGATCATAGGTCACAATATATAGAAGATGATTTTAAATTGGCAATAAAAACCACAATGTATATATTTGTTGAAACCCACCAATGAACATTGGAAAATCTATAAGGGAATAAATACCCAAAGCATGGGTATTATTTTATCTGAAAAGAAAAGAAAGAGAAGGTGGCCAACAAACATGGATCATGTAAACCCATAAAAAAATGCAATCAAATGATCTTTATAATTTAATTTTAATGGCTCATTCACATCACATGACCTGATTCAGATCACATGGATCCCATTTCGATAAGCTTAATTGATTTTTTGAAGACATATAATACACTCATTGATTACGTGAATGCTGCTAGGTGAGCCCCTCGGAGTCACGCAACTAATCAGCTGACAAGAGCATGATAACCTCTAAAAAATCTTGTAAAATAAAGGGTAAAAATATGAAAAAGAGAGAATCATTTTTTGGTCATTGATATTCATGATACACAACCCTTTGTTTCTCAATAAACTATAGAATTACCATCAACAAGTCCACATTTCCACATAAGAAAATGAAAGCATGTCACCTTCATCATGTGAAGGGTTTTGAACATGTCCATCTAATCATGATCTTACCCCTTAATAATCACAAGAAAATTAAGGGGATTCATAGGTAAAATAAACACATATAATCATATGAATTATTATTGGTCATGAAACTCATTATAGACTGGGATAGTAACTATTTTCAATAACACTCTTGTAAACCCACAAGTTCCCCAATCTGTGAAAAATATTGAAGGAAATAAAAGGTGAAATAATAGAATCTTATTGCAAAATGAGATTCACTGATCATCATGAGAATGGACTTTTTCACCCTAGGAACTATCCATTTATCGCATATAATCCCCTCAAAATGCCAACATGATCTCACGAAGGCCCCCTAGAAAGTCACATTTGTCTCACGGATGATCCCAAACAACTCACCGAAAAAATAGAAATCCCTTCCATAGGCATGTTGATCTCAATAAGGCCCACATAAATGTTAGCCTAACCTTATAAAATAATAATTGAATATCAAAATGGTTAGTAAAAAATCCTTTTATTGTCCTAGGTCCAATAAAAGTGGAAAAGGATGAACATTCTTGTTATCATTTATCATCATGTGACTCCCCTAAAATGACTCAATGTAGGATCATGAGAATCATGAAATAGGTAATCCCTCCAATAAATCCATACTAATTATATGATATATACATAGAACAATTCATAATATAACCAAGGTGGTGAGGCCTGTAAAAAACTCTCCATTAACACAAAACAAACCAACTACACATCCATGATCAATCGTGCATGAGAGCACCAGAGAAAGCATTTTGAAGTGAAGAATCACATTATCATGAAAGGTCTTCCACTAAGTTAAAAATATGGTTAATGGCATAAGTATCTTGTAACATGCATATAAACTTCATGTGATCACTCATAGATCATGTGATGGACTTATCACATATTAGTCGAGTTACACGAAGGAGGTCCTATATATTGGTTGGATCACGTGAAACCTAAAATAAGTTATCACTGGTAAAACGTAAGGTACATGTGAAATAAAATACTTGAATAAAGGCTAAAATATAGGAGAACAATGGAAAAAATATAAAATTTTACTCATGTACTTCACATGACTCATTTAGATCAGGTGACAACATCGAAACATGTCACTCAAATCATGTGACGCTCCCTTCACATACTATAAGGATCATGAAATGTCCTTTAGATATGTTAAATAAAGTTATTTTATGCCCTTCAAGAATGAAACCCTAGTCTTGTGAAGCCCCCCATGCATGCCAAACATTATTTTTTGATGTCCTCTAGACATGTCTCTCATGTTACATGAAGACACCTGAAAAGGTAAGCTTGTTATCATAGTTACATCGAGACATGTTAGCCTTCATCACACGGTATCCTGCGTACAAGTCATCCAATTCAGGCGGTACCCTCTAAACATGTCATCATGGATCATGAAATTTCCTATGACATGTTATCTAGGTCATGTAACACCCTCCAAAAATTTTAACCTTGACCATGTGATGATCTTCAAACATTCCATTCATATTATACGGCATCCCACATACAGGTAAACTGGATCATGTGAGTTTCCTTGGAAACATACTTTATAGAACGAAGAAATGTCCATAAATTCATGAACATGTCATCCAGACAATCAGTACATCTCTAGACATATACATACATGTCAAACAGACAATCATAACATGTTAAGTAGACAATCAGATCATTTTACAAAAACATCCAAGGACATGATAACCTTTTCTCTGTGAATATATCTAGGAAACTTTAGTGTGTAAGTCCAGATCAGTTCAACACATGCAAGAATCAATGAACCTTTAATACATCATGTTTCTTAACACACCGACTCTTAACCAGGTAAATAATCATTTGGGATCAAGACCCATGCCCCATTTCCATCCTAATATTCCTTCTCAACATTATTAGTATTAGGTCACATACATCTGGACCACCCCATCACATCAACATCACCCAACACCATAGATACAGAAACACACATAATATCTTTCATCAATATGCAACAATAAACACATAATGAAATCTCATGAAGGGGGAATATACAATAGAAGTCAAGATTTACAAAATTGGGTATCACCCACATGAGTTTAAATAGACTAAAACACATAAAATAATCCACTCCAACATTCCGTAAAAAACTAATCAAAATCACTTTGTATAAATAATTTAGATAGATGCTCATATCTATCTTTCTACATTAAATTATCCCTGATTAAGGGTGATTTTAGTTGTGTTTATATTGAATATTTTGGTATGATTCATTCTTTCCTCTCTCAATTTCACTCACCCCCAAATTCCCTTCAATTCCGTGGTTGTGGATTTATGAACTATAGGAACATTCCAACACAAGATAGTGCAATAAATAAAAGAGGATGGATATTTTTTTGGAGATTCATAGTGGAAACATGATGATGATGAATACTCAAGTTTTATTAATTATTTAGATAGAGTTAGTACCTCAAGTGACATATAGTGGGTTAATAGTGATGATATCATTACACTGTAGATAGATTAAAAGGATTTTATAAGGTAATTTATAAAGATATGGGTCTATTTTCATGTTAATGGACTGGGGACCAAGGGCATAGTGGTGACTAAGGATACTAGTGTGACCTTATAGACCTTGGAAATGCATTACCATGATGTAAAATATGATATTATCTTGATGGATGGGATTTATTGATTCCAATGTAAACTATTAATTTAAGAACATCTATGAGTTATAGAATCTAACCTAAAGGGGTTATAATTATTATGACGTGAAATGATATATATTTCAATCTATTGATACATTCATGGGTGAGGTATTTTTGTGATGTGTCCTAAATGAAGGTGACATATAAAAATATAATTGATGAATAAGCTCTTAGGAGGACAATATAGATTCATGTGGGCTACTTTTCCTTGAGGTAAATGTGATAGTTAATAGGTTTAACTTTTATGATTTTTAAATTTGTGGTGGATTTTTGCAGATATTCCCAAAGTGGTACATGGAGTGATGGGTTTAAGAATTAAATAGAAACAGTTGTGGTGGTAATGATGTGATCAAGTTACATGATATATTAGTCAATATGAAATTCCTATGTATTGGATATTCTGACATGAATCTGGAATATTAGAAATTTCACTCAAATTCACTCATATCCTCTTCATATAACTTCCAACCAACCTCAAAAACACCTTCTATGATCATGAAACCTTATAAAATTATGTATTCAAACAAACAAGATGAAGAAGATTCAAAATTTATCAGCAAATCAAAATATTTTTTACAACAAATACAACAACATAAAGTATCATGTACAACATGATTTGTGAATAAGATTAGATAAAAAATTGTTTCCCATAATGTAACGAATAAAATTACGAGGAATCATAGAATGATGACTAATATGTGGTATAATGAAAATGAATAAGCTCAAGCTCTTCAGCCAAGAGTTTGAGTGTATGTAAAAAGAGAATTGTGAAATATCTTTGTTAAAATGTAAACAGAAAATTTATTTAATGCTTACCAACATATCTAGTCAAGTATTATTATTTATAGATAAAGAAATAAATATAACGTGACTTACCTAATCACACATATATACAATCACAACAAATCAACAAATATCAAATGTTAGTAATATCAGTAATAAATGTAACGGATCAATCTGTCCCCCATCACTATCATTATCATCACAATAATCATAATCTTCATTCTCGTCCTTATCATTGTCCTCATAATCATCCCCGCCCTCATCCATGCCCTCATCCTCGGCCTCCTCATCACCCTTATCCTCCCTCCCATCCTCTGCCTCATCCTCTTACTCACCCTTGTTCTCAACATCATCCTCGTACTCAACCTCTTCCTCACCATCATTATCACCAGGAATGATATCATCTCAAACACCATTAGAACTACCACCTACTTCACAATATATTGAATTCATTAATGATACATATTCATCACAAGCTATTATGACCTCTCGTGGAAGTACTGGATATAAAACATTCATCAGTTTCATAAATTCAGTGTTTTCCCTTGCAGACTGTTCTTCAACCTGTGTGGACCTTTTTTTATCCTATTTTTTCTATTTATTAACCTCTCCCAACTGAGTAGAACTACCATAGGTATCTAAATTGGGCAAATACCTCTTCGGGGATATACTCTACCCAAGTTAGGAGCGTACTCTACTACGGTGATCATCTCCCAACACCAGATGTAAGTGATCATTTGGCCCAAAATTGATAGGTTCATGGGCATCAGGGGACTCTAAAATAGATTGTTACAAATATAAATGGATTATAAAGTTAAAAAATAGATATAATATTGTAACATCCCTGGTAAATAAAGAATATGACATTTTCATATTTATTAATATTTGTGAATAAAATATTAATATTACTTTAAAGGGAATTATATGTTCAATGGCATGCCCAATAAGCAACAATGAGTTTCTTTGAAATCTTACGTTGCACACTAATAATATAATAATATTATTTTAAATGGTAGTTAATGCCTAGCCATTGTAATGGCAGGAATGAATATAACTAACAAACAAATGATTATATATGCTTGTCAAATATTATTACATTTATCCAAATAAATGTTATAGGCTTAAAATGAAAATTAATCCAATTTTAAACATAAATCTTCTAATATTCTTTAAAAGGTCGATTAACCGTCTTTTGATGGAGAACCCTTTTTAAATATACTTTTGAAGATTTTATATGTTATATTTGACAAAATTAAATCCTTCTTTAGAATCTGGACATCAAAATTTACTTTGTGTAAATTTCTGTTATTTTTCTGATAAAGTTCATTTTTAGTGAAAATGTTGTATTTTAATTCAAAACCTCCTTTTAATCTAATTTATTTATATAGATATATTATCTTTTTAATTGGGTTTAAAGTGTATTTAAAATATATTTTTACAATTTAATCCAGTGTTAGTCATTTGAATTAATTTCACTTTGAAATCGGACATAAACAAGTGGCAATCTTTTGATAAATATTGTTTCTTAAAAACACGTTATTTGTTTTGACAGCGGGAATTAATTAGTAAATTAATTAATTCAACATATATGTTTTGAATTTTGTAAAATAGAAATAATTTTTGAATTTGGAATAACAAATATATCTTAGGGTGAATTTATGGTATTTTTATGAAGAACGTCAATTTTTGATGAATAGTGAAACCACTAAGTGGTAGTTAAAAAAACTGATTTTTCGTTTAAATAAAAATTTACCACTTCTGTGATTTGAATTTCAAAAATCTGACATACATGGTTGTCATTAGGATGTAAAATGTGGTTCAATGGGATTAAAATAATTTTTTGGTGAATAGTTACTTTTAAGTTTTATTAATCACGATTAAAGGTAATTAATGTAATTTAAGGTAAATATAATGATATAATAATATGAAATTACCTTTACACATGTCCTACACTTATTGGATAAGTCCTGGCCGACCAAAAAAATCCATGGGTCAACATGGGGATCCCATGGGGCCACTTGGGTAAGAAAATGACATTAATAACTTTTTATTTAAAGTTAAAATAAAAATGTCACAAACATATATTGTTTTACTAAAACAATTTTTACATGGGCATATACAAGTCATATTTTTTACAAAAAATATTCATTAGAAATATAAAAATATTTTCTACATCATGATATTTTTTATAATTTTCATACATTAAATAAATTTATTTATTTATGACACCATGATGATGCAATGATTACCTCATTAATGAACGATTTAAATAAAATGAGAAGATGAGGTAAAATCTAAGACTTAAACTTGTCAAAAACCTATTGGATGGGTTTATTTCAAACCCTTATCACCTTATCCTCGAAATATATAATTGTGGGGCTTTTATTATCCAAAAAACATTTTATAATAAAGTAAATTTTCAAGACATTCCAAGAGTGCCCCTCCTCCCTCTTATAAAAGGACCCACCTCTACCCCCTTACCCACACCTCTCGAGATGTTGGATCGACCAAAATCTGCTCATTTTATCTCTCCACATCCCTCTCTTCATCCTAGAAGCCTTACCTTAGGCAGAAATCTCTTCATGAAACCCTTTTGGTTCAAACCAAAGGGAGTTACCCGATTTAAAGGTAATGTACTCTCTTACGTTCTTTTGTTTTATTTTTCTTCTCCAACCCTCTAAACAATTTTTATTACATTATTTTGTAACAAAACCAGTATCTTAAATATAATAGGATGTTGTTATGATATGTATTTGAGCTACACTTACACACACCTCTGTCTAATGGTTAAAGAACATATTGTTTCCGTGGATGGTGAATTACTGCCTCACGAAATGATGATAGTTCTATCTCCTCCTACCACCTCTCATGGTGGCCATTATGATGGAACTATATTTATTTGTGATATATATTATATTTATTTCCTCTATACACTTCTTTAATTACATTTAAATCATACCTTTATTCTTTTCATGTTGTGAAAATGCGATAATTTCATTTGAGGAAGTGTGGACTACCGCCCCCTCAAGTGATGTGACTTGTTCATGCAATACATGGAATGTATAAAGAATGAAATTAATGAACTTATGTGACCTATATAAAATATATATTATACTGGAATTATAATATATATATATCTCATTTAGTTTTAATTTCATTAAATACGAAATAGAAATGAAAGTAGCGTTCATGCGTACGTACGGCTTACCGTCTCCGTGAACGGTGCATTTCATTTCTTACCTCTAAATGTTATGTAATATTATAAATGCAAGTATTTACCAGATATAAATTATATATATGATATCTACATCATGAATATAATTCTGGATATAATGGATAGTTTACCACATGAACAACTTGTAATTATAAGAAGTTTATTTTTGACTCAAGTACCAATGATCGACAAAACGACCGTTATTAACATAAATTATTTCATAATGTTCATAAAATGGTAATAAATGATATAAAAGGATTAATGAACATAAAAAAGGTTCTTAAGAAAGTAGAAATTAACTCTAGTTTATTATTCAGTAATATAAAGAAACAAGCAAGACAAGTCGGACATGAGGTAAGGGATCCTACCTCTCTCTCTTTTTCAAGTAATCTATTTTATGTCATTTATTTTATGATCCATATTCTGATGTTATAGGATGTTATTTAATATTCACCATACTATAATTTTGATTTTAAAATGATGAGATACCCCCTCCTACTATCATCAATTTATTTTAAGAATCATTAAGTGGCGTCGTTAGGCTGCCGAGTTTTCGTAAGGGATTTTTCATCTCACTTTTATTCCCGTGAGATTTATGCTACATTTTCCACTATTTACATTGAGTGGTGTATGTACTTCCCATTATTCTACTATTTATGTAATATAATTTAATTTATGGGTATTTAAATCTTCATTATATGACCCTTCTTCTATGGGGTGTACGTTTCAAAAGTTACCTAAATCGGTAAGGGAACCTTTCACCCTCCTCATTTAAAAAGACTTCTTTTTGTTAGGTATTTTAATCTTATTATGATGGGATATGTTCTTATATATCCTTATTTCTGTAAATGTTTTGTCCAAGTGATGAGATACCCCTTTTTATCTCTCATCATCTCATTTTCAAAATTCTAAATTGATGTCGTTAGGCTGTCAAATTTCTGTAAGGGAATTTCTTAACCCAATTTCAATTCTTTGGGTTAAACCTCTACTTTTTGTTTTTATTATTCCATGATAATGTGTGGAATATATATTTTGTAATTTCCCCAAACCTTTGTGCGGATATACTCTTTATACACATAATCATCTCATTGATAAATTCTTACATCATTTATATGAACTTGTATGGGAAATTATAACTCAATATCATTTAATTGAGTTAAATACCTATGTCATTGGTTTTGTTTTTCTAAGAGTATGTGTGAATGACCTCTGATTGTTTTAAAATTTATATCCACTTATATTGGGTGTATTTAAACTTGTCACACATAATTATGTCATTTATTTTTCCCTGCACTAATGACATGATCATTAAATGGGATTACGTCTCAATTTCTCTTCCTTGAGACACTTCTTGATGATATGCACTTTTATTATTTTTAAAGTGTGTATACAGCCCCTTTGACATTCCATATCCATATTATGTCTATAATAAAGTCATTTAAAAGTTATGAAAATGGTATACTTTCATGTGGCTTATAATTTAAATGTTCAAAATGGAAAAAGACTCTTTTATTAAAACATTATTTTAAATAGTTTTAAAGATTTATTATTTTAAACATTTATCATCCATGTCCATGTTTTAAAAATGGTTCTAAGGATTTATTTATATGGACATGAATGTTTTAAAACCCTTTAAAAATTTTCTAAGTGGTATGGGACATTTTGATTCTAAAATCTCTTTTAAATGTCTTCTTTTAATATTTTCACGGTATAAAGGGATTTTTCTCTCATAGAGTTTTAATGATTTTATTAGATGTTTTTATATATGATAATATCATGATGTGATCTCTTGTGATTGAAATGTGAAAATTTTATGTTTCTTTTATGCATGTTTTAAGTGTTATGATTATGTTATTGTTCTTGTGCAATGTTTATGAAATCGGGTTGTTCAATGATAAAATAAGGGAGGGTGAGCCTGATATAGCTCCCCAATGCATTGGGTAACGCGGAGGAGTTAAATGATAAGTTTTATCTGAAGAGATTTAGGGAATATATTGTGATGGTAATTCCAAACATAATCATGAGGGTTACTCCCTAAGTAAGAATGTTATGAATGCCTCAAGTTACCTTTATGTCTTATGATTTCTATGATTTATTCATAAATCTTATGATTTCATGAGGTATGTTAAAGTGCTTATGTTTTATGAGTAAAGTTTGTTTTCATTGATTCTTATGTATACGTGGACTAATGTTTCCTTTCCATATTTTTGTATCCCTTACTGAGATTTTTGTGCTCATCCCATGTTTTTGAAATGTTTTTCCATAGGATATAATGTGGAATACGGTCAAGGATGGGATCAAGTAAATGTCATGATGTCTAAAACATGGAACTAAAAATGACTCTTTTGTTCATGATTTTATATTTTGTGAAAAAAATGTAGACTGAGTAGATGTTTCTACCTTGAAATCATTGAGATGTAATAGTTATGTCCTAATTCTCTAAAACTCTAAACCTAAAAAGATCCTTAATGTGAATTATTCATTTAATTCAAGATTATGTAATGTTTTAAAGCTGGGTCCTTATAGTTGGTATCAATGGTTGGTTTAGATAACTTTAGAGGTTAGGGTATTCTTTAAACATAAGTTACATTACCATAATGGTTAGGATTTCAGAAAGAGTCATAGTTTTTAGATAAAGTGAATGAGTTTATGATAAAATGAATAATTATATCATAGTATTATATGATGATTCTAATGATATACTCACACTGACCTTTTTGGTTTTAGTAAATGGCTGGATCTAGCAGGAACCAAAGTGACAGTGGATGTTAAGAAAACTGTGACAGTTTTCTGAAAGAACAACTGAATGAAATGGGAGATGCAATGAGAACACTAGTGGTTTTACTCAACCAAATATCATGAGTAATGATTAACCACTTGAACCTTAGTGAGTTCTCTAATGCATCATGTATGAGATGACCAAATCTATTTGGAATTTCAGGCAATAATTATAAAGGAAACCATTAGGGTTTATATGATCCTTACTTTTGAGGCAATTATGGGTTACTATATGTTATAATAGAAAATGAAAGGCATGAGATAAACATGAGGTTAAATTTTGTTATGGTTATTTTTGATGATTTTATCTATTTTTGGGGAATGTTTTAAGAATTATATTGTTTTGTAAAAAGGACAACACACAGACCGTGTGACAACCCGCCGTGTCGGACAAAGCTGTGGGAATCGAACCCACAACCAAAGTGCGACTGGTATTTATCACCTACCACTGGACTACGTGATGTCCCTGGTTAGTATGAAAATTTCATTTTAATTATATGGTCTTATGAATCAGTAATAAGTTGATTTTGGGTTATATATAGAAATGATTACCCTATCATGGAGGATATGTGATTAGGTTAGTTACTTTTTAGTATGAGACTTTAAGAGTAACTGATGTTATTTGGAGATAAATGTTAAGATTTATCTTGGAAGACTATGTGATTAAATCCTTCGAATATTTGGGTTTAATTATTAGTTGATTACTTTGAAGACTTTTATGGATTGCTATTTATTGAATGGTCTTTGATGAACTTTGGGTTTTGTTGTACAAATTTTGGAGATTAAGAGTAGTATTTCTTTTTTATAAAGGATTATCCTTTTTGGGTATTATCTGATCTTGTACTAAAAATTTTTGGTTTTGGTTAAGGTTTAAAGACATGGGAAATATATAATTCATCTTTTTTGGGTTAGTTGATTCTCTACAAGTTGATTATAGTGCTCTTAATATGAACAAGTCATCATGAAATACTCATCGTTTAGAGAAAATATGAGTTTGTGTTAGAAATCTAGTAAAAGATGAAAGTCTACATGAAAAGTGAGTATGTTTCATTATGATTTAGTTAATCTCATAAATAAATTCCTCTTTGAAAAGTAAATTAAAACAAAAATGATTCCTGTTAACGTTTCCTATTGGGGAATCACATACCGTTTAACCCATCATAAGTTTGTGATTTTCTTAGGGTTAACTTTCTCCTAATCATTTTTTCTATCACTCTCCATCAGAACATGACCCTTTTTTTCTCCACCATATCCATGTTTTCATGGATTCCTAGTATGGTTTAACTTAGGTGACATTTTTACTTCTATTTATTTATTTTAAAGTGATAGTTTTACTGACTCTTGTTCCAATGTGGGACTGTCAATGAAGTTTTCGAGCCCAATTTTATAATTGCGAGGATGCAATTCCCAAAACAGGGGAAGGATGTAACATCCCAGGTAAATAAAGAATACGACATTTTCATATTTATTAATATTTGTGAATAAAATATTAATATAATTTTAAAGGGAATACTATGTTCAATGGTGTACCCAATACGCAACAATGAGTTTCTTTGAAATCTTACGTTGCACACTAATAATATAATAATATTATTTTAAATAGTAGTTAACTCCTAGCCATTTTAATGTCTAGAATGAATAGAACTAACTACCAAATTATTATATATGCTTGTCAAATATGTTTACATTTATCCAAATTAATGTTAGAGGCTTAAAATGCAAATGAATCCAATTTTAAGCATAAATCTTTTAATATTCTTTAAAAGGTCGATTAACAGCCTTTTGATGGAGAGCCCTTTTTAAATATGATTTTGAAGATTTTATATGTTATATTTGACAAAATAAAATCATTATTTATAATCTGGACATAAAAATTTAATTTTTATAAATTTTTGTTATTTTTCCGATAAAGATCATTTTTAGTGAAAATGTTGTATTTTAATTCAAAACCTCCTTTTAATATAATTTATTTATACGGATATATTATCTTTTAAATTGGGTTCAAAGTGTATTTAAAATATATTTTTACAATTTAATCCAATGTTGGTCATTGAAATTAATTTCACTTTGAAATCGGACATAAACAAGTGTCAATCTTTTGATAAATATTATTTCTTAAAAACACGTTATTTGTTTTGACAGTGGGAATTAATTATTAAATTAATTAATGAAACTTATATGTTTTGAATTTTTTAAAATATACATCATTTTTGAATTCAGAATATCAAATATAGCTTAGGGTGAATTTTTGGTATTTTTATGAAAAACTTCAATTTTTGATGAATAGTGAAACCACTAAGTGGTAGTTAAAAAAATGATTTTTCATTTAAATGAAACTTTACCACTTCAGTGATTTGAATTTCAAAAATCCGACATACATGGTTGTCATTAGGATGTAAAATGTGGTTCAATGGGATTAAAATAATTTTTTGGTGAATAGTAATTTTTAAGTTTTATTAATCGCGATTAAAGGTAATTAGTGTAATTTAAAGTAAATATAATGATATAATAATATGAAATTACCTTTACACTTGTCCTACACTTATTGGATAAGTCATGGCCGACCATGATAATCCATGGGTCAACTTGGGGACTCCATGGGGCCACTTGGGTAAGAAAATGACATTACTAACTTTTTATTTAAAGTTAAAATAAAAATGTCACAAACATGTATTGTTTTATTAAAACAATTTTTACATGGGGTTATACAAGTCATAGTTTTGACTATAAATATTCATTAGAAAGCTAAAACGATTTTCTACATCATGATATTTTTTTATAATTTTTAGACATTAAATAAATAAATTTATTTATGACACCATGATGATGCAGTGATTACCTCATTAATGAATGATTTAAATAAAATGAGAAGATAAGGTAAAATATAAGACTTAAAATTGTAAAAAACCTATTGGGTGGGTGTATTTTGAACCCTTATCACATTATCCTCGAAATATATAATTGTGGGACCTTTAATATCCAAAAATCATTTTATAATAAAGTAACTTTTCAAGACATTCCAAGAGTGGCCCTCCTCCCACTTATAAAAGGCCCCCTCTACCATCTTACCCACACCTCTCAAGCCTTTGGCTCGACCAAAATCTGCTCATTTTATCTCTCCACATCCCTATATGCATCCTAGAAGCCTTACCTTAGTCAGAAAGATCTTTAAGAAACCCTTTTGGTTCAAACCAAAGGGAGTTACCCAATTTTAAGGTAATGTCCTCTCTTATGTTCTTTTGTTTTATTTTGCTTCTCCAACCCCCTAAACTCTTTTTATTCCTTTGGTTTGTAACTAAAAAAGTATCTTCAATATACTAGGATTTTTTTATGAGAATGATTCGAGATATACATACACACACCTCCATCTAATGGATAAAGAATATACTGTTTCCGTGGATGGCGAATTACTGCCTCACGAAACGATGATTGTTCTATCTCCTCCTACCACCTCTCATAGTGGCCATTATGATGGAACTATATTTATTTATGATATATATTATATTTATTTCCTCCCTAAACTTCTGTATTTAGATTTAAAACATACCTTTATTCTTTTCATGTTGTGCAAATGCGATAATTTCAATTGAGGAAGTGTAGACTACCGCCCCCTCAAGTGATGTGACTCGTTCATGCAATACATGGAATGTATAAAGAATTAAATTAATGAACTTATGTGACCTATATAACATATATATTATACTGTAATTATAATATATATATCTCTCATTTAGTTTTAATTTTATTAAATACGAAATATAAATGAAAGTAGCGTTCATGCGTACGTACGACTTACCGTCTCCATAAACAGTGCATTTCATTTCTTACCTCTAAATGTTATATAATATTATAAATGAAAGTATTTAATTGATTTATATGATATATATAATATCTACATCATCAATATAATTCTGGATATAATGGATATTTTACCACATGAACAACTTGTAATTATAAGAAGTTTATTTTTGACTCAAGTACCAATGATCGACAAAACGACCATTATTGACTTAAATAATTACATAATTTTCATAAAATGGTAATAAAGGATATAAAAGGATTAATGAACTTAAAAAAGGTTCTTAAGAAAGTATAAATTAACTCTAGTTTATTATTCCAGAATATAAAGAAACGAACAAGACAAGTCGGACTTGAGGAAAGGGATCCTACCTCTCTCTTCACTACTGGAAAACTAACCTATACCAACGGTTTGGAACCATTGGTATAGGCCTCCAAACCGTTGGTATAGAATATACCAACAGTTTGGAGAACCGTGGCGAAGTAAGCCGTTGGAATAGGTCTATACCAACGGTTTTGGGAAAACCGTTGGTATAGACCTATCCCAACAGTTTTGAAAACTGTTGGCATAGGTAATATGAAAATCTATTCCAACGGTTATAAAACCGTTGGTATATGTATTTCAAAAAAAAATACATTCGGTGTGATTTGATCCCTGAACCCCTCGTTTATAATAGAACGACTTAACCACTAACCTAATATGACTTTTTTAAACATAATTTCATAAAAATATATATGTATTATAATAATTATTTAAAATTTAGATTTATATAATGTTCTCGGGCAGTAGACCTGGAAAAAAATCGAAGAACCTATCCCAACGGTTCGCAAAACCGTTGGGATAGGTGCATATTTTCTTTCGGGGTGTATGCTGGATTTTGGGGCACCCTTTCCCAACGGTTTGGGAGAACCGTTGGGAAAGGGGTGTTTTGAGCTCCCTTTCCCAACGGTTTGGGAGAACCGTTGGGAAAGGGTGCCTATACCAACGGTTTTTATAAACCGTTGGTATAGAAGTGTTGGGAAAGATCCGATTTCCAGTAGTGCTTTCTTTTCAAGTAATCTATTTTATGTCATTTCTTTTATGCTCCATGTTCTGATGTTGGAGGATGTTCTTTAATATTCACCATACTGTAATTTTTATTTTCATATGATTAGAGACCCCCTCTTACTCTCATCAATTCATTTTAAGAATCTTTAAGTGTTGTCTTTAGGCTGCCGAGTTTTCGTAATGGATTTTTCATCTCACTTTTATTCTCGTGAGATTTATGATACATTTTCCACTATTTACTTTGAGTGGTGTATGTACTGCCCATTATTCTACTATTTATTTAATATTATTTAATTTATGTGTATTTACATCTGCATTGTATGAACCTTCTTCCATGGGGTGTAAATTTCGAAAGTTACCCAAATCGGTAAGGGAACCTTTCACCCTCCTCGTTTAAAAAGACTTCTTTTTGTTAGGTATTTTCATATTATTATGATGGGATATGTTCTTATATATCTTTATTGTTGTAAATGTTATGTCCATGTGATGAGATACCCCTTTTTATCTCTCATCATCTCATTTTCTGAATTCTAAAGTGACGTCGTTAGGCTGTCAAATTTCTATAAGGAAACTTCTTAACCCAATTTCAATTCTTTGGGTTAAACCTCTACTTCTTGTTTTTATTATGCCAAGATTATGTGTGGAATAACTATGTTGTAATTTCCTAAAACCATTGTGTGGATATACTATTTCTACCCATAATCATCTCATTGATAAATTCAAACGTCATTTATACGAACTTGTATGGTAAATTATAACTCAATATCATTTCATTGAGTTAAATACCTATGTCATTGGTTTTGTTTTTTCAAGAGTATGTGTGAATGACCTATGATTGTTTTACACTTAATATACACTTATATTGGGTGTATTTATACTTGTCACAGATAATTATGTCATTGATTTTTCCTTGCACTAATGACATGATCTTTGAATGGGATTACGTCTCAATTTCTCTTCCTTGAGACACTTCTTGATGATATGCACTTTTATTATTTTTAAAGTGTATATATATCCTCTTTGACATTCCATATCCATATTATGTCTATAATCAAGTCATTTAAAAGTTTTGAAAATGGTCTACTTTTATGTGGCTTATAATTTAAATGTTCCAAAAGGAAAATGACTCTTTTATTGAAACATTGTTTTAAATGGTTTTAAAGATTTATTCTTTTAAACATTTATCATCCATGTCCATGTTTTAAAAATGGTTTTAAGGATTTAGTTATATGGACATGAATATTTTAAAACCCTTTCAAAAGTTTCAAAGTGGTATGGGAAACTTTGATTCTAAAATCTCTTTTAAATGTCTTCTTTTAATATTTTCAAAGTATAAAGGGATTTTTCTCTCATAGAGTTTTAATGATTTTATTAGATGTTTTTATTTATGATAATATCATGATGTGATATTTTGTGATTGAAATGTGGAAATTTTATGTTTTTTTATGCATGTTTTAACTGTTATGATTATGTTATGGTTCTTGGGAAATGTTTATGAAATCGGGTGGTTCCGTGATAAACTAAGGGTGGGTGAGCCCAATATAGCTCTCTAATGCATTGGGTAACGCGAAGGAGTTAAATGATAAGGTTTCTCCGAAGAGATTTAGGGAATATAATGGGATGGGTATTCCAAACATAACCATGAGGGTTACTCCCTACGTAAGAATGTTATGAATGCCTCAAGGTAACTTTATGTCTTATGAATTCTAGGAGTTATTCATAAATCTTATGATTCCATGAGGTATGTTAAAGTGCTTATGTTTTTTGAGTAAAGTTTGTTTTCATTGATTCTTATGTATACGTGGACTAATGTTTCCTTTCCTTATTTTTATATCCCTTACTGAGCTTTTGGTGCTCATCCCATGTTTTTGAAATGTTTTTCCATAGGACTTAAAGTGGAATACGGTCAAGGATGGGATCAAGGAAATGTCATGATGTCTAAAACATGGTACTAAACATGACTCTTTTTTCAAGAGTTTATATTTTTTGGAAAAAATGGAGATTGAGTAGATGTGTCTACCTTGTAATCTTTGAGATGTAATAGTTATGTCCAAATTCTCTAAAACTCTAAACCTGAAAAGATCCTTAATGAGATTTATTCATTTAATTCAAGATTATGTAATTTTTTAAGTCTAAGTCCTTATAAATATCTCAAATCAAAATATTAAAACATACAATCTACTTTTCTGTCAGTTCGTTAATGACACTTCCAAATTTTTTCGTTCTACTCGAGAAAAACATTTTTTCTCGAGCCACACGTCCTTTAATATTCAATTCATGCCTCTAAAATGAAATTGAATATAGGAAACCATAATTAAATATAGGTTACCAATAATTAATTTCATAAAAAAATATACAAAAACATTATAAATTGAATTAATTATAAAGAAAACAATAGAGAGTACAGCCCCTAAGGAAAAATTATAAACAACTATCATACCCACTTCCTCTCATGATCTGACATCATAGTACGTCTTAATGTGTGAAGGTATTTTTTAGCATCAATGTTTTTTTTATTTTATCTGGTTGATTCATAAATAAAATTCAATAATAAAAAAGATAGTATTAATGTAAAAAATCCAAATTTTAATTTGAATAACTGAAATGTGATTAATAACTTAAACTAGATAGTCACCTAATGAGTAATCATTTTCCAATACTGTTCTATTGGACAATCATCCAGGAAAGGTACTGCCTCTAACTCTATGTCTACTCTAGCATTCCAACCAATATATAACTCAAACTTATAGGATCTCCAAAGATTACCTAACTCCTTTGGACGTGCATTCCATGCACCCTCACCATTGGGGGAATTAAACTGAACCTGACACCAAAATATTAATTCATATAAATTCAAAAATAGTATATTAGATTAAATACAACAGATTTTTTTACCCATATATGTGACCAAGCATTATCCTTAACTTATTTTCGAAACTGTCTCCCTCATAGTGGGCTGACAGGAATGATGTCGGAGTATTTTACCAGCGTTGCCAAAAAACACCGACATTACTACCCTATTTTTTCAATCATTTGATTGTCTTTGTTGTAGTCCACCACCAAATTCTGTGGAGGTTCCACACTGCACACATGAGTGTACATCCCCTCCCTTGCCTCCTATCAGTTGAGGTATCTGTTATGAAATAAAATAAATATTATATCAATACATGTTATAATGAAAATAAATAATAGTATAAAAATTAGTTAGGGTTCTATAAATATACCTACAGAAGTCTAATTAATGGTTGTTGATGTGGTCTTAAAAACACATGTTTTGCCACATCTTTTTAATTAATTTTTATCAATTTAATTATTTATTTTAACACTTTATTGTAAATAAGTGCTCTTTTTTAATTTTATAGTTAAATTTATTGTTTAATCAATTTTTATATTTAAAATTTTACTTTTAACATTAAAATAATTAATTAATATCTTACTTTTATTTTATAGTCTATTGAATTTTTCTTCAGTCTGGTGTTTATTGTTTACAAATTTAATAATTTAACATTGACTAATTAATTAATTAATTCTGCTTTTACACATAAATAATGTAGCTTAAATTTATCATTCCTTGTATTAAATATAAATTAATTAAAGTAACATTATATAAAAGCCATTTCTGCTCAATTGAGGTCAATATGAGGAGATTCCATCACGAGAGAAGGCATTATAAGGGATGGAGTCATCGATGCCTTGCCGCTGGCCGAACCAGGTTTCTACAACCAGTGAGGGAGGAGGAGTCGCCGCTGCCGTTGTTCTGGGATCGAGAGGGAGCCGGTGTACCACCTAATCATGGATATTGTAAACAAGCAACGCTGAACTGGCTGTAGTATTTCGCGACGAAGTTGATCCGCCTACATCTGACCGCCCCATTCACAGAAATCCACCATTAGCTGCTTGGTTGAGCAGGCCACCGCCAGTTCCTATTAAATTAATTTTAAGATAAAATAATAAGACTTATTAAAACTAAAATAATAATATATAAATAAAATTAATTATTAATATTAATTAATATATTTATATTAAGTCATTAATTATAATTTAATTTCAACAAAATAAATATAATAATTAAATTAATAATGTAATTTATAATAATCTAATTTAAGAATTTAGTTAAGTTATACTAACTAATTATTAATAATACTTATATTAATAAAATAAATTAATGAATAATAATAAATAAAAAACATAATAATTTTATTTAATTAATTATTTAATAATAAATTAATAACTATAATTTTAATATTTAATCTAGTAAATAATATTTATCAATATAAGTATTTTTTAATTAACATTAATTAACTTTTAATTTAACTTTAATTTTAAAAAAATAACTATAATATATTATTTATTTTCTTAGTATTTTTTACCGCTTGTTTTGTTCTCTACAATGCAGGTTCATTCAAGAGACGGGAAAACTTCCATATTAATTTAAACAACTCACCGGGAGTTAGTTACATTGGAAAAGATAGCGCGACATGTCAGTCGCGAAAAAATGCACGTGTGCGGTGCACACCTGAAGGACACTTAAAGTTGGTGGAAGGCAAGAGGTGACATGCATCAGATGATAGTGGGGTTAAAAGCAGAGTAGTAGTCAAATTTGGAGGACACTCATTCATTCCATGATCACATCCATCTGAGAGCAGATCAGGATGCTCATTCATTCCACAAACACACAAGATTCAAGAGAGGACTTTTCGGAGCAGCATTGGAGACGAGTTGGAGGACAAGGAGCCCGAGAGAAGAGAAGTATTTGGGGAGTTCTTCTTCCCACTGTCATTAATTTTTTTACATTACTCTTGGATGTTTTCACTGATATAATCAATATGATCATATACTAATTTCTTAGTTCGAGAATTTTATTCTACTGGATTTTATTCGAAAATATCTTCATGTATTTTTTTTCATAATCATAATCAATCAAGAAGATTGAATTATGTTTCTCTTTTCAATTCTTCACTCCTCAACTATTATTTCAAATTCATAATTTCATTATTGACTGGAAAGGTTGATCATGAATATTTTTATCAAAGATTCAATGTCATTAACATATGAAATTTTATGACATGTTAACTTTCATTTTTATCTTTTTCAAAATCTCAAGAAGTTACGTTATGTTTGGTGTGGTGAACTCTAGGACTTAATCCTCTGCCTGTTGAATTTCCTGGTGAGGGTGATTCTTCAGTTATTTCTTGATTAGCGATACAAATAAAAGTTGTGAAGTAGCCATCCTTTTTTCTGGTAGTTAGAATACATGAGGTTTAAAATTGATCTTTCTTCCTTTTCCTTTTCTCTGTAAATCTTAGTTCATTGTCATTCACTAGTTTTTCAGCATTGTAGTATAAGATATAGTTATATTCTAAAAAAAATATGTCTCCTCATCTTGTATGAAATGTATCATTTAAAAAAAATATAATAAGAAGATGTTCACTCCCTCCACTTCTGACAACAGTGGAGAATATTTTGATCCAACCCTTATAAAACTCACCTACATTCCCTTGGGTTCGACCCTTTACTACTATATTAGTGTGAGTATATAAATAATATTTTAAGGGTTGTGATGACCTCTAGCTTCATCAGTTGTCACTGGATCCGCAGAATCTGAAGGAACACCCTGTACGGGTTGAGTGGGTCCCAGTGTATGCTCTAGAGGAACAGACTATGGTAGAGCAGAAGTCAAAGAATAAGTAATATAAGATCTTGGAGAGAAGAAAGTAGAAGTAAATGAAGAGGGTATGGAATACTGGCCAAATACAAGATGTTGATGAGGAGTGGGAATCATCATTGGATGTTTTATAGACGGATCAGGACGCTCATATGAAATGGGTGGTGAAAACATGGGAGGACAAAATATACCACGTGTCCCTAATGACACACTGTGATTAGAATGTGGGAAAATGGTACGTTAGTGGGAGGGGTAGGGTCTAATCGGGCACACTGACTACATCGCCTATCTCTCGTACCACCCCCCATATTCCACCGGCCTGAGTACTGGTACCACTACTAAGATGCTCGTCAAATAACTATCTCCTCAGTGGTAGATCCTGAAAAAAAAAAGTTTAAAACCAATTTAATCACATGATATTATATGTTATTTAAATATATAGATATTCGAAATAAAATTCTCACAACAGGTACTAGTGGAGGAACTCCCATCTCAGTCTTGCGACGATTATTGTCTATCATCCTTTTTTGTCGCATCTCTTCAATAGGTTTCATTTCCTGCATTTGAAAAAAAATATTGAAGTATTTAGAAAAGGATAACTAATGTGTAACCCAAAAAAAAAATATATTAAAGGGGATAGGGGGATTCATGGGTTCTAGGGTCAAGCATATATGGTCAAAAAAGAAATTAAATGTTGAAGGGGAATCTTTGAGTTATAATAATTTTATAAAAGTTCAATAAAGCATTGAAATGTTCACCAAGTTAGAAATGTTGGTTTCGTAGGTTTGAATATTGTTCAAGTCAGATGCAAAAATTTTTTAATCAATATTAAATCAATTTAAATAATACCATCCTTAAGAACATAAGTCAAACTCAACCAAAATAATTGAGAACATGTATGGATGATTATGTATATTTCCCTCAATAAATTCATGTTCACAATAAACTCTGACAATTGAGATATGAAATTTATCTTAAGTAAAAAATGGATTGTTTCTAATGGTAGTAAGCATGGTTTCAATTCCATCATCACCATCATAAAAAACATGACTTGGAATTACTTCAATAATGACACCTAGGTCGAAGATGATATTTGACATAAAAATCATGTTTCTTCAATGATGTCAATACATATGGTTCATCTATAGCAAGAGTGTGATTTGTGTCAATAACTCAAAATCCACAATCATCAATAAAGGTTCCATGGCTCGTCATCGAATCAAACCACTAACATTTCATCATCGTAACTCAACCATGAGAGTAATATTCTAATATTATTATTTTCTCAATGACTCCATAACAAGATACATTTTCATAATAAAGTCTAATGTCTGATTCACTGACATAACATTCTGTTGTGCCTGTTAACATAACACCATCATGTTGTGTTCTCACGTTATTTTCTCATTCAGTGAAAATAAATCTATACCCATTGATCACAATTGATTTATATTCACGAACCACAGTATTATGACCAAAAGACAGAGCTCTTATTTCCTCAGAAATTGAGTCCGCAAGGAAACTCAATACGTAAAATATAAAAAAATATTAAATTAAATTAAATATATATTTTATTTATTTATTACATCAATATTTCAACCTTCAATTTCAACCAAGTACAAAACTCTTTTCTATGAAATGTCTCTCTCCTTATTAAATATATAGAATGGCGATTTCTATTTTTCATTTATTTATGTTCCCTATAGATAAAAATAGAAATTGTTTCATAGATATGTAAAAGTACAAGAGAAGATAGAAGATATACATGTTCAATTTACTTACTTAATGTAGTCATCAAAGAAATCACAGTTTAACAACACTATGTTATGTGCAATCTCGCGCTCTTCAAGGATTAATGTCGTTAATTTATATGATCTGGTAATTCCTCTTGTTTGAGGAAGTGATGGAAAACTAAGTTCAAATTGATCATAATATTCTTCTTCAGTTCTCATTGGTTTATGCATTCTCGTAGTAATATCATAAAAATACATTGAGCATAAATCCATACATTCTTGATCCAAGTAACCATTCATGATTGACCCTTCAGGTATTTTCTTGTTATAGACATAGGATTTCAATGTGTACATATTTATTTCAGTTGGATACATCCCATGCAAAGCAATAAGTCCTCCAAGAAGTATTTTGGTTAGAATATGGATAGTTAGATGCAACATGCATGTAAAAAATGATATAGGAAGTATTCTCACAATCTCACAAAACATTAATGGTGTCTCTGCCAACATTTCATTCAAGAAAGACTAAGAAAAATTCTTAGCATAAAGATATATAAACAAATGGCATAAAAAAATAATTGAAACCCATAAATTATTTGAAAAAATATGATGGATTGCTATTGGAATCAACTCAAGCAGAAAGATGTGATAATCACGAGTCTTCAATGATTTCAGCTCCAACCCTATTCAGTTGACTCGTTTTGATATATTTCTTGAATTGCCATCAGGAATATTAATAGTATGTAGTACTTCCAGAAATTAATTTTTTTCTACATGTGTCATCACATAAGAATTACATGGAACTTTACATTTATTTGCACTGATACACTGCTCTAATGGCCTGAAGGCCTTAATTTTTTTATTGATTTTGATAATCCACCTTTCAAGGGGTGATGTTGAACCCTTACAAGGCCCGTAGGTGTTAGTATTACATGGCTCATAGGACTTAGAGGAATTAATTTCCCATAGGCTTCAAACATTACTTAAAACCTAGACTAACTACTTGGAACTGCTCCTCCCCATTATCTTCATCGTGAAATCAGCTCTCCCCCATAGCATGGTTGTTCATCTAGGCTTTCTCATACATGCACCGGCTTGTCCTGATGGCAGGTATCATACCCTATCATTCTTGAAATTTGTTTAGCTTCTATTGTGGTAAAAGATCCCTGCTCATCCACCTTTTAGAGCTTATTCCTTGTAGGTTGTATGGTTTGTATCTTCAATTACAGTTGCTCGAAGGCCTTACTGACCTGAAGGCCTTGGTGACCTGAAGACCTTAAAGGACTCGGGGACCAAATTGGTGTTCGGAAGGCCCAAACGGGGGAATAGTCCCGACTGCTATAGTTCCAAACGGTACCTAATACAGTCCCACTATAGTACCTGCTGCAGTACTGCTACAATAGTTACTACATTACTTCTATAGTACTCGAAAATATGCCTCTACTAGGATTTGATCCTTGGTCGCCTGGATGCACATAAGGAGTCCTCACCAAGCGAGTTGAGGCTAATGTGCTTTCACTGATACACACAGGATACAATTTTTGTCTAATGCCCCAATCCACCAAGTCATGCTGAGATCGTAAATCACCTTCTATCATTCCATTTACAGTTAGAAGAATCCAATGAAATATTTCACATATATTTTTTTCAATGTAAATTACGTCTAATCAATGATGTAACAAATTGGTTGTCCAATACAGAAACTCAAAGAAGATACTCAACTTTTTCCAATTGTAACAACTATCATTGGAAACATTTTTTCTCTTTCTAGATTTCATTTGACCCTTCCCAAATGAAAAACTGAAATCTTACAATTCATTAAGCACATCAGTTTCAGACATATGCTGAGGTGGGTTTTCGGTCTCCATGGAATTGAAAAATAAATTACTGTTGTTTCTATATGGATGGTACATTAGAAATAATCATCTATGTCCCATAAAACTAAAACTATGGTCATATTTCAGTCTTCTGTATTGAGTATTCTTCATACAAACATGACATGACAGTTTTCCATTTGTTCTCAATCCAGACATCAATGCATAAAGCATAAAAATAATTGATCTTCTACATAAGTGTAACATGCATTTGAAAAATAGCTTTCAAACATTCATCATATGTGCACACACCCACATCTCAAAGTAGTTTCAACTTTTTTATTAAAAGTTTAATTTAGACATCTATATCATTTTTGGGATCAGAAGGGACAGATATAAGTATACTCATGAAAGTGAAAGGTTTTTTCATTCACAACCATGGGGGGTGGTTATAAATATGTATGAAAACCAAACATGTGATGTGGAAAGTAAGCATGTTCCCAAATTGATTAAACCATCACAGGAAATACCCAACCTCACATTACGCACGTTAGCTAAAACATCAGGATATCGAGCATCATATCTCTTCCATGAAAATCCGTATGTAGGGTGTACCAACTCTTTATTATTCTTTGTTCTCTCAGTATTATTCCATTGCATTTTTGATGATATTTCATTTGACATGAAATGATTCTGGAGTCTAGGGATCAGTGGAAAGTGCCACATTAAATTATATGGAAAACGGGATGGTGTTCTATCATGTTTTGGATTCAATTGAGATGTTCCACATTTGATACAATCATTACATTCAGCGTTTTCCTCCCAGAATAAGCTTAAATATTTTTGGAAATCATGAATTTTGTTTTTTGGAAATCCAATTTATTCAAATAATTTCCTTACTATGTAGTGGTTTGAGGGAATATTTTCATTATATAGAAGTAAGACCTTCAAGAAGATAAGAATGTAACTGATGGTAGTATAATAAATCCCATACATAGTTTTTCCATGAAACTGCCAAATTAAAAATTTTATTTTTTTCAATTTACCCCATTGTCGATATACTGGATTCGTCGCATCATCATTCAATTCTTTCACTCTTCCAACATCATCGTTTTCATTGGACTCATCATTTGTGATTTTATAGAAGTATTCTGGGGTCAACATCCTTTCAATATCATAATTAAGAATAAATGGAAACCATTAATATATAAAATTTTCCAATCTGGTCCTCTCATTTGGATCATCATCATTTTGATATTCCATTTTCTCCCCATTGTGATACCACACATAATAGTTTGTTTGAAAACAATATTTGGTTATATAGTAGCTATCTTCTTCATGGCTAAACCAGGGTCTTACAAAACAATTATAACATGGGGAGTGTATGTGACCACTATCTGAAGCATTATCAAATGATAAATCAAAAAATATCTCAAAATTGATTTGAAAATTGCATGATATCTGATCACTTTCATACGTCCAACTTCAATCCATTCTGTAAAAAAAATTGTAATCAATCATTTCGTGAAATAAAGTAAATAAGATTGAAGTTAAATTGAAAATATTTTTAAGTAAACGAGAAATTATCACTTTATATAAAACCATAATTGACACAATATATAGATACATGTTAAAACATAGAATTAGACATTATAGTATTGTATCAACATTGATTTTAAAATTTTTAATAGAAAACCAAATGACACATAATGGAATTAAAAAAATGATGGTTTAATTCCAATATAGGACATAGACCTCTCCACATGATAGTAACCCAATACTAATCAAGAAGTGCTATTTCATAACCCTATTAACCAATAATTACCAGTAGAGATGGGTTCATGACTCACCTATTTTAGAACTCTCACAAGTCTAACACATTCCTATCTCTATATAATTATCCACTAATCGTAAAAAAAAATTAAACACTCTAATATTGATTTCTAATGCCCAAAATAAAAAACAATAGAATCCATGTAGGTCACAATAATACCTCAGGTGCACATCCAAAGAACACAACTGCTATCAACTACCAGTGATTAATTACATGCACCTAACCATGATATTTTGTTTTTTGAGATATATATCAAAGAGTAAATAATGTGTAGGAATTAACATCCTTGGTGAGTTCTATGATTTTTTTACTCCATTACTAAGGGTGGATTTCTAGGATAGAAAAGAATATAAATTCCTTATTAATTATTATTAACTACCTAAGAAAATTGTGATATGAATTCTTAACACACATTTAGAATTTCAATAAATACAACATAAAAGTGTATGACTAGACCGCTTTATGGAGTGGGACTAAATGATCATGTAATAGGGTAAATTTTGGTCCAATTACCATTCAGACATGAAAAAGACCCCAAACCCACTCTAGTGGTTCAGGTGGAAGCACCACTTAATTAAATGACTTATAGTAAGGGCATCATCATCTTAAAATTTGAGTGTGATATTTCAAAAACAACATTTAGGTGTACATTCATAATGCATGAGTATCTTTCCATTCTTCTTAGGATAAAAAATTCTATAATGGTATTTATGTCTATCCAAAAAAATCATGTCAATAAACATTTAATTTAAAATAAACCAAGTATTAAATAACTCAGGATCATATTGAACTCTTCCATATAAAAAAGCACAACAAAACAAAAACCAAAACCAAAACCTAAAAACCCACAACAAAACCAACAACAAAACCTCAACCAAAACAACAACAACACCACAAAACCACAAAAAAATACAAAAAAACCCACAACAAAACCCCAACAAAAATTATTCCATAAATATAAATTAAAACAAAACCACAACTTAAAATAATATATGACTGTGTTCATAAGGTATCATAATACAATGTACATTGTATTGAAACCAAATGAAAAAATATAAAATAAATGAAGGTAGACGTAGTGATTTAAAGAGGACAAAAAAAATTACTTCAATCAAAGAGAGATGTCTTGTTGGAAAGTAGAGTTAACACAAGTCATCTAATACATTTTTAGGAAAATCATTCTTAGAATAACAAAAAAAAATTTGGCTATGGTGTAGGTGGAGGAACTAAGAAGGAGGTGAAGACCCCTCCACAATTGGAGAATCAAGGGAATCGTGAGCCTATGGGGCATCATGGATCATTTTATGGGAATGTATATGTGGTTGATAAATCTCTTGATGATGATGGAGAAGGATGTTAAATAGTTTCAGGAATGGTTATTATTTCTTATACACTATATATTTCATAGTTTGACAGAGATGTGTCTCAACCATTAATATAATATTTCGTGGGATCGACCATGGAATTATAAATGCGATACACATCTATTTATATAGTAGTTTCCTCAAATTAATCAATTGTTTTCATATTTTATTCCTAATCCACAAGTCATTTAACAGGCCTAAACAAGCCTCATTTTAATGACACACCCCAACATACCCTAGTTCCTACTGTGATTGGAGTTCCACTACTATCAAGTTAACCCTTTAGAGAAATATAAATATAGAACTCTAGCTTAGTACCAAGTTTCCAATGACCAATAAAGAAGCGATGATGATGAATAATTAAGAAAGTATTAACACCAAGACATAAGAAATGAATATCCCTCACTTGTAACACCATCAACATGTTTAAGCGCATATATCCTAACCATATATGGTGTAGAGAAGCATATTACCGCACCAGGTGAGAAAAAATAATCATGTAGTCCCAAAAAAATAAACAAAGTGGGTAAACAACTCAATGAAAAAATTAACATGTTATTTCACAACTAATCGTTTAAAAACAAATTTCCAAATATGTATTTATTTCTAAAACATGGTTCAGAATACCATGTGATTTTAATTTTTTTAAAATATGACTTCAAAATTTCTTTAAAAACTGATATAAATCAAAAATAAAATTAAAAACTTTTAAAATACACCAAAAAAAGGAATCTTCATATTTCAAATCATTAACCTTTCCCAATTCATTCATTTTCCATCAAACAAGTTTTCAAATATAAATTAATTCATTATCTAAAGGGTAAAATTACACACTTATTTTAATAAAACATTCTTCATTAATTATAAAATACTTTTTAAAATATTTCATATTCAGAACCTCACATTAAATCCATTTTTTATTTAAAACATAGTTTTCAATCTATGAAAAATGAAATAAGATAAATATCTATCACAAACCACTAAATAAATTTCAAATAATTTCAAATCAATATATATATCCTTATATTCAATAAAAATAAATTTACAAAGAAGTAAAAAATATTTAATTCAAAATGAAAAAAAATTCATTGTAACACACAACTTAAAGAGTTGTAAAATGACTTAAAACCTTTCAAAACAATTCACTTTCATGGATGAGCACCAAAAAGATAAATTGAATCAAGATTATAACAAAAAAATCAAAAAGTCCAAAATAAATTTAGTAAAAATATATAAATATGTTACCATTTACTAATTTGAAGTGGAAGAGGTCTCTTGTTTAAGAGAAATTGATTTGCTTTTGGAAGAAGGAGGCTCGTGGCTATGAAAAAATGTGGACAGAGGCTCGCAGTAAGGAAAAAATGCAGAAAGATTTGGATTCTAGAAGTAGGAGGGTTGTGATGGGTATTTGGGGGTTTTCAATCCCAAATCATTTTAAAAACCATTAGGATATATGAGATATACCAATGGGTTTCTAGAACTATTGGTATACCCTTCAACAATCCCAACGGTTTCATAAAATCATTGGCAAAAACAAAATTTAACACCCATATACCAATGGTTTCATAGAACCATTGGTAAATTCATCTATTAATAGACCTATAAAAATAGTTTTATAGAAATGTTGGTATATGGAACATATACAAACAATTTTTTTAAAACTGTTGGGATATTTTCATTGGTATACCCTTGGTTTTCTGTAGTTCTGAGTGGAAAACCACATAATCCTACATCCAAAAGACCAGGGTTAAAATATTATCATTCCACTTGGGGTGTATTAGGAAGTTGGTGATTAAGACATGATGATGGTAGGTGATGATGTAGGATTGATATGGCCCTCGTGAAGTAAGAAATGTGATAAAATAATTCTATTTGACTAAGCCTTTGGGTCTCGTTCATGGTCTACTAAACCATGGGACTATGTGTTATGTAATGGGCTTCCCTCTACCTAGATAAAAATAGGTATTTTCATTCATAACAAGAAGTGTATTTAGATCCAACTTCAAAAAAAAATAAAAAAATATTCATAAAAATATATAGTGATAATGACTCATGAGAATAGAAAATGTTAGGACCATATATAGTTCTTTCCCAAAGGATTTGATATATATTTTTGACATCTATTCTATGGATATCCTTAAATGACTCATTTCAACAATATATGATCCCTACATGGGAGTGAGTAAGTATTTTTTTAATGCCTAATAATTATAGTATAAATCCTCAATAGGACATAAGTACTTTTATTGTGATAACTATGAGCCCTAGGAATAATAATGTAATATGGTGGGATTTCTAATTGGAAAATATCTATGTATAATGTTTATAAAAACTTGGACTAGGCTATTATCTGAACCAGAATCTGAACCAGCTCACCACTGACCTAATGGAATCTCATATCTCTTGGGTTGGTGATAAGCACTGCGAAATCTGATACACATAATGGGAATGATTTTTCCCTTAAATCAAAGCTAATCCCTATAAAATTATATTTTAATTCTAGAATGAATCATACTTAGGTCATAAATCAATAGTAAAAAAGTAATCATCATATATAATCCAACATAAACATGTAGAAGATAAAAATGCATCGGCTCTTCTCCAAACTCCCTCACATATCCATCATACCTCAACTCACCTACCATGCTTCCTCAAAATGTTTCATCTCTAGAATCACCTAGTCTAAACCCAAATAATGATATCTACTAAAAAAATAGAAAACAATAATAAAATTATTTAAATATAAATATACCGAATATTATAATAAATCAAAGGTAGGACCTATGAAATCATATAATAGTCACACGTGGATGAATGTGATAAATAAAAAAAAACCACTAACCTCAAATTCTATAAATAAATCAACACTCTAATGTCATTAAGAAGTTGAACCCTATCCCAAAAATAAAATTATAATATAGTAATGAGCATAAAAATACTTTTTAGGAAACCAAATTCATTGACACATGCCATGATTTTAATAATAAAACCATTTTATGGTTGCTTTCATATAATTAAAAGTTAGTTTTTCCATTTTTTTAATAAATAATAGAAATCAATTGAAATATTTTTTCCCTTCCAACACCATTTTTAAAAAAATACTCATTTATCACTTCACCTAAAAAACCAAGATGATAGCCTCTCATTTTAAATATTTTTTATTTTTTCTTTAAAAAACATTTTAAATAAAAAAACTGAGTACAAGGATAAATAATTATATGAGATTCACGCCACAAGTCAAAGAAATAAAATTAAAGTAAATAAGATAAAGTTCCACAAACAGAAAACAATAGGGATATTAGTCAAACATAAAAAACTAATTGAGAAGAAGGCTTCATGGTTTCTAACCCAAGGTCCAAAAGAGAGATAATCCAAGAATTTACTAAAATGGACCAACATGTCATCTTATGTCACATTATGACACAATTCATTTGAATATCCTACACCCAGAGTCATCAGAATGACACACCCCATCTAGCCCTATAATTAAAAAGAGGGAACACTGGTAGTGTTTGACTATCTAGTGATACATAAGACTAGAACGGAACCTAGTTATTTGGGTTCCCATGACCACAAATAGTTAGGCTGACAAAACATATAGAAAGAACAACATGCATCATAAGTATGAAAATAACTCACCCTCACCTCTGATTACCTCAAATAGGAATATATCCAATCCACATCTTCAATCACTGCAAGAATAAAAACCACCCCATAATAGGGTTAATAAACACATGGTGTGAAAATTGTCTATCATAAGAAACTGAGAAACCATTTAAAAGTTCCAATTATGCATATAAAAAAACATACTTCGGAATCCAAGTCATTTTTTTCACATTTGAGAGCACATTTATAAAAACCATATTTAAAATATCACATTTTAAAATCCACCGCTGAAATATTTTTTAAAAACATCCCCCTTTTATGAAACTAATTCCAATGAATTAAATATTTTCCTTTAATTCTATGTATGACGTAAATGAGGTCAATGAATTTTTAAATCCCACATTTCAATTAAATAAAAACATTAAATTACAAACAAATACTTGTAATTTCATGTTACCATTTAAATAATAAGTAAAAAAATTCAAAATTAATTTTAAACCACTAAACATATTTTGTAAACTCAATAAATATTTCAGATGGACAACCATAAAATTTAACAAAAAACTGATGAGGGAAATTAATTAAAACCAATTTTTTATAATTTTTTAAAATATAAAAATATGTTGTTTTAACTAAACCCCATGATAAAATATCATAAACAATTTTAGTTTAATCATATATAATTAAAACAAAATTTCTGAATAGTAAGAAATCAATGGCTCAAAAATTAATAGTTTGGGTATGGTAAAACCTACACACAAAAATTTTATAAACAAACAATGGTAAGACAAAATGAATTGAATTCAATAAAGAATACTCAAATGAGCCTTATGGGACCCACCACAAGACCTATAAGTATTATCCTTTGAGATTATACTACTCCAAATCCACACTGGGACTGAAAAAACCCCAAGGATTACATAAGGGAAATGAAACTAAAAGAAAATGAGGGAAGGAGGGAATAAGAAGGGAGAGGAAGAAGAATTTTAGGGATTTCCAAAGTATATCTATGAGAAGTATAGGAATAAGGGTGTGGAAACCTCCCTAGGTACAACAACCTCATGTGATTAGGAGTGGGAGAGGGGAATGGGGTCACATGACCGAGAGGTCTAGGGGGAAGTGTGTGGTTGGCCTAAGGAGGAGAAATGAAAAAAATATATGTGGAACTTAAAAAATAATAATAATAATATTATTATTATTATTATAAAATAGGTTACATCACATAGTCTCCGGATAGCTTTCCTAAACCACACACTAACAATGTGGGTCAAATCTATGGAAAAAATGAAGACACAAAAATATAGACATTGTTCTCAATCCTTGGAAAAAGTGTTATTAATTTGAAAAAACCAAAACACGTTGTTGTTTTAAACTTAATCCTGACTGTTTATATCCTAGAAAACTCAAAAAAATTATAATTCATGCTCATCCCTTCAAAAAATACCGCTCTAGATTAATACAAAACAAAATAAAATAAAATACTTTGCCACAATAGTGTGAAAAATATCTCTACCATACCACAATATACCACCATATAATAGTTACTAAAATATAAAAGATAAGGAAAGGAAACACTCAACATGATAAACCCACAAAACCATTTAACCAAGATCCTAAAATTATCATACCAAACTTTTATAGTTTTGAAACATCTCAAAGCATTACACAACTTAAATCATATATCCTGATACCACCAAAATTAAAAGAGGGTATTTATTGACTCTTAAAACTATTTAGAACCTTTTTAAAGCATGAAATAAAAATCTGGGAATCCCAAATAACCCCTCATGGTGAACCAATCACACCCCAAAAAATCCAAAAATTATCAATGAAATCGTCAAGACCAATAAAGAAATAGATTTCGGGTCCTAACCCAAAATAAAAAATTGAACAATCTCAAATAGACTTAAGAAAAATATGTGGTTCCTATCCTTGGATCACTGCACTAGAGGGTAACTTGTGATCTCAATACTAGAACATTGCCTCATACTGATCCCAACTAACAAAAGCCGACACTAGTTAGTGTATAATCTGAACTCATTCCATGCACATCCTATCTACCCAAGAACACAATTAAAGTTCATTCCCACATTTTTACCTAAAATACCTAATAATATGCATAATTTCATTACATAAATAACCTCAAAAGGAAAAAATATAATAACTGAACCAAAGAAACACCACTATTTCAGGAACATCCTAAAAAATCCATAGACACCAAAGGTGAACTCTAAATGATAATCACATCAATAGAACTTATTGAATCCATGTACATAATGGAAACTAAAAAATATCCATGCATAACATCCTAAACATCCTTGAGACAATCCTCATATAACCCAACACACAAAATCTCTAGGAATGGCTCTAATAACTGATATAGAGGAAATTCCTCGTAATTTTTTAATAGAATAACTTGGTAGGCCTTAGCGTTCCACACCCAATGGGTTAACCTTCTTCTGACCTATAGGAATCAAGGGTCCACCAATCATGATCCACCTAATCAAGTCATATTATTCCTAGATAGTTACCATGACCACATCCTTAATGGTTTTTAGTCCAGAATAAATCTTACATAATCAATGGTATGGGTGAAGACTAACTTCACATAAATGAGCTTTAGTAGAATCATTTATAACCATCTCATGATAGAAGATTACCTACTCTAAGATGTGATCAACATACTCCTTCACTAAAATCTCATTATACTGAAGGCACAGAAAATCAATAGCTCACTAAACCCTCAAAACATTTAGAAAAAAACAATATAAAAAACACCAATTCAAAGAATTCCAAACACCTACGCTTGCAAAACCAAGAAATATCCAAGGACCCTTACCACATAAAACTTAGTCCAAGGATCCTGCCTATGGAAATTCTAGCCCATGGAGATTTGAGAGTGTTAAGATAATTGAGTATTTACTCAACCATTCCCAACCATTACATTTCATATATCAATCATTGATCATCGCAAGTAGAAACATTGATTTATTCATGAAACCCAAAATGGATTCAAAAATAGAGAAGGGTTCAATCAAACCACAAAGATTAGGGTTTGGGAAAAAACTGGAAGTGATGGAATCTCCTTAGGTTGATAATGGATATTATCAAGAGGATCATCCTAAGATATATTCCTTCAAATATTTTCCTTTAACATTATGACCGTAATATAATTAATTTCCAAGGAAATAGAGCCAAAATTAATTCCCCACAACCAAACAAAAAAAAAGATACCAGAAAAACCCCTTTTTTAAGAAATAAACACACCAAGAACAAAAACCAAATTAAATAAAATAATTTCCAAAAAGAAATTCAAGATAAATAATTTTTAAAAAACACACCATTCATTTTGTTTTGGAAAAAAAATTCACCAAAATTTTAAAACGGTCAAAGTTTAATTCTAAAATTAGAACACTTTTCATATTTTTAAAACCAAATAATCCACTTCCAAATTTTTTTGTAAAAAAAACCATTTCTCAAAAAACCCCTAACATGCTTTAAAAATACTAACTAACCCTAGAAACATATCACAAGAAAACCCTTATAAGTTTTCCCCATACGAACACCACTCAAGTAAATCAAAGATTCTGGATGTCTAAATTTAAAATCCAAAATATTATGTGAAATTATGCTTGACCTATCCACATAGTTGATGGGGTATGTTCCACTCATGAAATGGTTTCTAGAATGGTTCTGGAATTAAGCCCTTGAATGTTTCATAGTCCATCATGCTGTGTTATCCAACCTCACTCCTTTATTTCATTTGGAATTTCATCTCAATAATGAGAGAACCCCTCATGGAAACTCATTATTTCAATGCGGATCAAATAAATTCACTAACTAAAATCTCAATCAACAACAAAACCAAACCAAAAATCAGATTTCAGCTTCTCATGTTGACTCAATCATCGTCGTGATTGGTGGTTTTTAGGAACCCTCTCATAACCAAACTCATGAGTCCTAATGACCTATTATAACTTGATCCTAACATAACACCCCAAATAACAAAAGAGACTTTCAATAATCTCGGCTCCCACTAAATATCCTAGTTTATGATACCATTTTAACCACCCATCATGGGATTCCCACTAAAACGGAACACAAACCATTCCTCAACTAACCAGAATGATTTTCCAAAACCCCATGGGTTGGTGAAAAGAATTAGGGCATCATATATATGAAATGGGAATGATTTAACCCTTAAATAAGAGTTATGAACTGAATAATTCTATTAAAATATCATTATAATAAATCCATATGTCGAACATTTTTTCCAGAAATGAATTAGAATAAAAAATAAAATAAAAAACAAGTATATATAAGTCCCAGCTCGCCTCTAAATTCCCTCACCGAGTTAACAAGATCCCTCAATATGACGCAACTAAATAATCACCCATTATCTATATAAATAATGAAATCTACAATTTACTAAAATTAAATTATGTAAATAACTCCTTTAAAGGGTCACATATTAGATATTCTAATAATGTAAAGGTGGGTCCTTCAAAAGCATGTAATGGGAACACTTCTTAGAATAAGATAAATAAAATAAAACCCCTAACCTCAAATCCCCCAAATAAATTAATTTTCTAAGAGTGGTTAGATGCCAAACCCAAGCCTGAAATGCAAATTATAATATAGTTGTTATCATAGGAATACTTACTAGGCCACAACATTCTTTTCAACATGTCAATATTTAAATAAAAAAATCAAGATAGTTTAATATACAAGTCTAAATTAAGTTTTATATTTTTATTTTATTAAAATAAAATAATACCCTGAAATATATTTTCTAGACCAAAACCATTTCCAAACCAACACACCCATTTACCATTTCACGTAAAAACCTCAGATAAAAGCCTTTCATTTAAAACAATTTCCAAAACCTCTTATTTTAATAAAAAAATTCATATAAGTGGATATTTAATGGTATTATATCGACATCATAAGTCAAAGGTAGTTAATTAAAATAAATAATATACGGTCACGTAATCAATATAAAAAATATTGAAATAATCTAAGAATAAGATACATATTTCCAAAATAAAACACTAATCACGAAAAAGGTGGAATGGGGTCTATCCCCATGTCATAATGTGTGGAAGTCCTATACATTACTAACCAACCTATCAACATATGTTTCATCCTGACACAATTATTCCAATTATCTTTCACCCATCATCATCAAAAATGGAACACTATGTCTATCCTTATCACTAACTAGATGTGACACTAGTAGTGGGTGGATATCTAGGGCAGTATAATTATAGACTCCCACATTGGTACCCAAGTTCCTCTAATGAAACATAGTGAGGGAAAGAAAATATACAACAATCAAAATAGGCATTAGAATCATAAAAATAAATCACCATCAACTTGAACACACTCTCATAGGAATTCCCCCAATCCACTTCTCTAATCACTACAATATTAACAGACAACCCTTAACAGGAATAAAAAAACAAATGGGTTGACAAATAGGGATCACCAGTAACAAATAAACCATTTAAAAGTTCTAATCAATCATTTAAAAGTAAAAACACTTGAAAGGCCAAGTAACTCTTTCAAATTTCAAATCTTTTTCATAAAACCCATTTTTGAAACATCACATTTCTAAATTCTACTTTTTAATTCATTTAAAATTCACAAAAATTTTATAAAACATCTTAAAAATCATTATTCATTTTTCATTAGTTCTCTATATGAACTAAACAATGAAAAAATATTTTTAAATCCCAAATTTCACATGAAAAAATCTTTAAATAATAAATCAATACATATAATTTCATGTACCACCTCAAATTGGAAGTAAATTAATTAAAAACTAAATTTGAAACCCCCCAAACATATTTTAAAACCTTAATATAATTTTTAAAAGGATATCCATGCCATTTAAAAAAATAGAGAGTTTTATTAAATAAAGACAACTTTTCAAAATTCTTTAGAATAAGAAAAAAAAATTCATCAAATTAAACCATGATAAAGTATAAAAAATAAGTGTAATTTGATCATAAAAAACTAAAACAAAATTTCTAAATGATAATAAATAAAAAATAAGAAAATTAAAAGTACATGCATGGTAAAACCTACCTCAAAAATGTGATTAAGCTATTGTAGTAATCTAAAATTCATTGACTTCTACAATAAATTCTCAAACAATCCTCAAGACTTAATAAGAAGAACACCTATATTAGACTACATAGAAACTGGATTATAGATAAATATATCTACGGTTCATAGTATGGGGATAAAACTAAGAGAAAAATGAGGTAAGGGGGTAAATATGGGAGAGGAAGAAGAATTTAGGGGGTTACTAGGGGAGATCCCAGAGAATCGAGGAAAAAAGGGGGTGAGGCCTCCCTAGGAGTGGTGGCCTCATATAATCAAGAGAGAGAGAGATTAGAAGGGGTTCATGAAATTGATAAGGGTAGAGTGAGAGGATTTGGATGGCATGATGAATAGTGAAATGAAAAAAATATGGAGAGTATAAAAAATATTATTATTATGATGACGATGATTATTATTATTATTATCAAACAAGGAATGTTAAATGATCTCTACATGGTTTCTTAAACCATGTATTGATTGTTTGGGTCACCCCTATGGTTAAAACAAAGGTGAGTAGTTATTTTAACCATTCTAAATCCTTCTTAAATAGAACTGGTTAGTTTCAAACCTCAAACACATAGCTGGAACTAGGTTACTCCCAACCATGGACAACTCATGCACCTATAAAACTCTAAAAATATTAAAAAACATCCCTGAACCCTCTAAAAAAATTTAGCCACCTTATATTAATAATAAATTATATAGAATAAAATACAACCATCATACTTGGCTATGAAGATATTGGTTTTGAGTGTGTAAACTATAATAATGGTATCACAGCACAAAGTCCTGGGTTTGGGTCATTTTTTCATGCATTGAGTTTTCTCCCACAATTCATAAACTCAAAGTTGATGTCAGGAACATACCTCTCATGTTCATCAACTAACTTTATGAACATTACAATTATTATCACATTAAGACTTTTAAAATATTCCTTCTAGTAATAGATTAATCATTAACCACTATATATGATTTTAGTGTTTTTAAAAATCAAGAATAATTTAGTTGTGATACTCTTGATTTAATCAAGTTCATTCCTCCTACATAATAATCTTGAATCACAAGTCATTCCTATTATATCATGAAATTTAACAATTTAATCTTAATAAATCATCATATGAATTTATTTATTCCTTTAATTATTTTTATGATGGTGCTGAAAATCCTATTAACTGTTGAAAATAATTCTTGAGGATTCTACCTTAAATGATTGATTCTATGATCACATCACTCAATGATAAAGATATATATGTGTTAACTATGATGATTTAAATAGTACTCTCACTAATTTTGATATATGAATAATAAATTCTCTCAAAATAAAATTCACATAGAAGAATTAAATATCATTTAATGCTTTCAAGAATGTGATGAAAAAATTAGATCATATTAGTTCTGATGAAGAGGATAGTATAGAAGACTATGTTGAGACTCTTTAAATTATGTAAAGGAATTTCAGGAGAATAAATGGTAAGTATATATGGAAACATCTTTTTAAATTTTTTTGATATGAAAAAATATCTCATTACTCTAACAAGTGTCCCTTGAAAATCCAAAGTGAAAATAGATATAATAAAGTTACTAATACATTCTCAAATAAAGAATATTCTATCAAGATTCATCAATATAAATATAATGTTTGGAAGAAACTTTCACCCATTTTCTTTAGAAGTTGTTTTCAATTTATTGATGATGAATATTCCCGTGGTAAGGAAAGTTTTGATGTTGAGTTAACAGCTAAAGAGGATTCTAGAATGGATTGCATAGCTTAATAAGAATAAGTAGGTGAATAATCTAAAGGTGGATTGAAATTAAATATTATTTTCACTACAAAAAATGATAATTATCCAAGGAGTACAATATGATAATTAATAACATGATATTTCTTTAGGATATTAAAAGGTTAATAGATTAAAATTCACATCTCAAACAAAACTCTTATAGGATTAATCAAATCTTGATTGGGAAATAAAGTATTTTCAAAGATATTGAGATGTTAAAAATTAAAAATGTAGATAAAATGATGATTTAGGATGATTTGACTTCCACATTTATCTATAGGTATAATGAGGTTGAAAATATAATAATGAGAATTATTTTATCCAATAATAAAATGATAAATTTATACATTATTGCAAAAAAAGTTTCATATGAATAGGTGAAAGTTCAAAGTAATCTATATCCAAAATAAATGATACATAATATTATGTTGAATGATCTATGAAATAATATCCAATAAATATTAATTAAAAATAATTTGGACTTTTATAATATTAGTAAACTATTATTATACTGAAAAATAAAATCATGTGTTTAGAAGAATTTATTGAAAAAAAATATGGATTAGATAAGATTTCCAAAGTGAAAGGAAAATATTCTCATATCTGGATAGATAAAATATCTAGAAAAATATGTAAACCAACCCAATATTTATAGAGAAGATATTTAAAAAAGGTTTTGGTGAAATCAACTACTTATATGATTAAGAATTTATTTGAAAAAAACAATGCAAGTTCATAATTTCTATCAAGGAAATAGGTTTTAGCATTACTGTTGGTGTTGTGGTGCATTTTGACATAAAGATTACTATTTCTAGAATAACATGTCCTTACCTGGACAAAGATTTAATCCTAAATAAATATGTATATAACAAAATTATATGAGAACTAATTGCATGATCAAACATCATAAAATGTATATTAAAGTAAAAAAAATCCAAGAGTTTTCAAGAAGTTTGTGAAAAGTGTGATCAACAACCCCTATCACAAATGAATGTATTACATTCATATTATCTGAATTAAATATTTTTGAGTTATATAAAATTGTTAAAAATAATAATTAGATAATACAATAGAAAAATATGGATTAAGTTTCATTTATGTTTAAAAAAAATTAGAAGTAGTAAATTATATATAGTGGGTTCTCTTCTGAAATCAATGGTGACTAAAATAAACTGACTAATGGAGAAATATTCTAAGGATGTTTGGTTTCATTTGGAAATGTTATATCCTTAAAATCAAAGGTTTTATATTATTTAAAATTGATAAAAATAATATTAACCCATACAATTTTCTATTTATTGACGGGAAGAATAATATATGAGTTTATCATAACTTTTTGATGGGGGAAATTATATGATTTTCAGAAAAAATATATATAGATATTTTGTGAAGAAACTGAAATATATAGTTGTGATAACAAGATGTTTTTGAGCCCAAGGTAACTTGTTTCATGTTTTAAAATACAAAAAAGGTTCCTATATGAGTTTGAATGTTGACAAGAAATTAGCATAAAAAGACAAACATCTTGGAAAAAATATAGAGAAAAAATTGATCATAGATGTGTCTATGAGTTATATCCATGTTTTGAAATAAGACATTTTCACTATCTACAAAACATGTAAAGAATTGAATATAGGTAAAAATAGTCATAATGGATTTTGGATTTAAACTAAAATACCATTTTATTTAGATCTCTCTTATGTTTGTGAACTCATGAAAAATAAGAAATAAGTGGAGATAGGTAATTCATCACTTTTATTGATGACTTCACTATAATGACATAAATTATGTTTTTCTATAAAAAAATTCATTCCTTGACCATGTTTAAAATTTTTTTTAGTATATTTGAAAATAAAATAGGATTTCTTTTAAATAGACTAATATTAAACAATGGTAATGATTATGTTGATAAATAGTTCTTATAATATCATTATAAACTTTAAATGGACATCTGTTCAGTGAACCATACACTCCCCTAGATAATATAGTTCCTAAAAGTAATAATTTGGCTTGTATTGGAATAGATGAAATTAAACTAAAATTGCATGACACATCAATATATTTCCATTTTCAAGGAATCACCACTACTAGGATTAATAAAATTGATTATTTTAAGTCCAAATTCATATATAAAATCTTATGAAATGTGTTTTAATGAGAAGATAAATGTAAAACACTTAAGTGTGTTTAAAATTTTATCTTTTATAAATTATATAAGGAGGAGTGGTGGTAAGTATTATGATAAGGAGGAAATTGGATATTAATTGGTTATATAGAAAATATAAGCTCTTAAAGGTTATACAACAAAAACATTTAGAAGATAGTGGAATGTGATGATGTAAAATCCATTTAGAAGGAATTAAAAATCAAAAATTAAATCATTGAAAATGATAAGGATGATGTTTTCAATTTTAACATGCTAAAGTGGCTAAAGAAAATGCACATATTATGGATAGAGAAGTCGATTATTCTTACTCTTATGGTGACATGGAATATAATAATTCTAAATGAAAAAATATAATATAGAAGAGAAATTTTAATTATAATAATATTATTCATGTTTAGAATAGATGGGAGAAAATATGAATAAACATCAAGGGATATTTTTATTTTACTCAACTTTAAAAGATTAAACCATGAATTATTGATTAATATTTTGAACCCAAAGAATGATTCAAAATATGAATGAATAACTAGATCAAATTTTAAGTTATGAAACACGGTATCTTGTTCCCAAGCCTAAGTAAAATAACATCATTTGAAAAAAAAATGATTATTTAGGAACATGCTAAATGAGAAATTTGAAGTTTCATGATAAAAATAGATAATTATGTGAAAGTGTTACTCAAATATTTAATATATTGATTACTATGAAATATTTTACAATATTTCTTGGATTTATAACATCATAATTTTCCTTGATATTTTAGGACATAAAAGCATCAATGTTTTTCAAATGGATATAAATTTCATATCTATGAATGATTAGAAAAATGAAGAATCATATATGGAGTAACCCAATGGTTTATGTTTTATGAATATGGCCTAAAAGTATGAATATTGAATAATTCACTAGTTGAGTACTTGAGAATCATGGAATTTTGAAGAGGAAGGGTGGATAGAAACCTGTATGTGAAAACGATCAGTAGAACATAACTTAAGGGGATTTTTTAGGTGTATGATATTATATTTTTTTGATAAAATGATGTGAAAAAATTGATCTCGATCCATCTTGCTTTCCCTGTTCCTTGTGGATATTCCCTAACCCGATGGCGGTTTCCCTAGCCCCCTCCTCCACACCAGAGGGGGGGGGGGGGATTTTCCCATGCATTCGTTTGACAATTTGTTTTTCCCCTTCACCCCTTTCTCTAACCTTGATTTTCTAAAAACGTTTATGTATATATAATTTTTTGAAGGTCCCATATCTCTTTAATAGTGCTTACAAATCTTGATTTCATCCAATGAATTCTCCAACACCTAAAGATATAAATATCTGACCCTGTTTGCTTGATCTAGGTCTCAGTAGTCTTCAGTAGACAAATTTGACAGGTTTTTCTTCAGATTCTTGGGTCTACATAAATCTGATATTGTTGGTCTCCTGGATAAATTTCATATTATGATCTTTTACACATAAATGGAGGACTTGATCATTCTATGATCAAGAGCTCTATGTAACTACAATGGTGATAGTTTTTATCTATTTCTGTGGTATTATGAATTTCATATGAAGAGGGACATTCCTATTACAAATGTGTGGGTAAGTTTCCCCAAAATCTAGTTTCCATTCAAAAATTCTTCAATTTAGCAATTACTAGGAAGCCTGGTATGTCAGTATTTGTGTTCAGATAGTCGAACGATCTCTATGTTCCACTGGATTTACTCTTGCATTTGTGTTGAGGTGAATGTCTCCAAGATAATGGTGAAATGGGTCGAGATCAGTATTGGGGGGGGGGAGTTCTACTACAAACAAGTCGTTGTCTTCAAATTGTTGATGGACAACTGCATGTTGTGAAAATTAATGGGTCACCATACTTCATTTTTTTATCATGGTCACCAATTGGAACACGATAATTATAGTTTTAGGTTACAACATTTGACCGAAGTTGAGAAGGCTACTTGTGGATTAATTCCGTCCCACTCCATCTAGTAGGATTCCATCCTCAACAATGTTAATATAAAGTTTTTTGATGTTTTCAACTGGATGAGGAATAATCTAGCTTACCCAAATTCAGTCTTAGATCCATTGGAATCTGTGGGAAATATGGTATTTGGTTTAGTCTTGGATCATAATTTTAATTCCTTGAACTCTTCATCCTATGTTGGGGTCGTGCGATTGGCCAATGCTCACAAATAAAAAATGTTGTTGCAGGTTCTATCCAAGGATAGTCTTATAGGCTATGAGGCTTGGGAGTGGTCAATGCTATATTTATAGGACTGGGTGAAAGTGGTGTAGGGTCCCTCCACTAAAAAGACTATAACAAAGCCTTATACTAGTTACCAGTTTAAAATCTTGTGAACGAAAGAACCAGTCAAGGATCAAAGTGAACTAGAATAGGAAAAGGAATGAAAGGATGGCCATGAAATATATGGGTATGCTTCAAGAAAGGATATATTTATTCATGATTCTAGAGATAGTGAAGAGAGTTATCACTAAAGAGGGACTTACAAACCAAGGAGGGAAAAGGGCAGGAAGGGTTCTTGTGATTTGGAAAGTCGCATCCTTGAAAATTAGAAGAAGGGTAAAGGATGGAAGGACTAATCACACGATACTCAAATAATGGAGATGAGATCATCTTTGAATTCTAGGTCCAAAGAGATGATAGGTGAACCTTCTTCTATTGAGTAATAAACAAAAGGTGGGTATCCTAATAGAAAAATGAAATCATGAGAGACAAAATACGTGTTCTTGGCCGTTGAGGATCATGAAAACATTGAGGCTGGACCAACATGGGTTGTTGATGTAATATGGGAGCTTGGTGTCTGGTACATCATCACATAGACTAAGCCATCCACACATGATATTTTGGCGAAGGTTGTTGAAGAGGTGGTAACTGATGCAGTAGTGGCTTCAGAGATTCTCCTACATACGAATGAAGAGATGTTGGAGAAATTTTTCATGATCAACATCTCTAAGGTGGATTCCTATCAAATGTTTGAAAGACCATTGTTGTTCTATTTTAATGAAGAAAAATTATATTGTATTTTAATATAGAATAAATTCTTCATACATGACGTTAATAAATGGAAGACAAGCTTGAAAGAACACGTACGTGCAAGGGATAACATGGACTTCTATTTTGAGTATCTTATCAAGGAAAATAAAGAATTAGAGGTAAATTTTATCCAATGAGAATTATATATAATTAGTCATTCGAATTCATTTAATTTAATCTTGAATGACCAGGCTTACACCTTTGAAGCTTTATTCTCTTTTGGTTTCATGTACTTGGTTTTCCACTTTTCATTAAAAGTACACTCTTGAAATAATAAAAAATTAAATTTGGAGCATATTATATATTATAGTAATAAGGAACATTTGTGTGATTAATTTTCCACATAATTGAAGAATAATTTTGATAATTATTTTCTAATGTAAATTAAATATTTCATGGGATTAAAAGTTGCTCAAGTTATTGGTCACATTTTAATTTTATAAGAAATATATTCCAATGAGTTATTAAAGTAGTTTGATATTAATGGATCAAGAAGAGTGTCTAAACCAATATAATATGGTAATAAATTGAGTAAGGATGATGATGCAAATATTTTAAATGGTAAATAATTCATAAATTTAATTTACAGACTATAATGACTTGAATATTTATAAATTAAATTCACTTTATTATTGACTTAAATTACCTATTGTGGTTAAAGAAAGAAAATGAATATATTTGGTTTTATTATATTATATTGGATTTGAAAGACTTTTAATCATCAATAACATTGATAATATATCCATTTAAATGTGATCATATGATTTGTATAAATATAAGGTTATGATAAATCCAATTGACACAAAAGAACAATGGCCTCAACCTAAAATATTTTACCCTATGATGCCTATTTATTAGAGCTTATGAGGGAGATAGGATCAACGGGATTTGACCTTGACCAAGACCAAGCTATGTTCTAACAATTAAATAATGATAAAAACTATTTATGGTAGAAGTTCATGCTCTTCAAGATCACCACCCAAACCATATACACTGAACCACCCCATGAAATTCTCACCCTCGTGCACCTTACCCTTAGAGATTTTTCCTGTATAATGGTAGGATATGTATCAAGACCATAATATTTTTTATTTTTATATTTTTATATAATAATGAATATATTTATTTCCTATTTTCATTACATTATAAATTACTTTTATTTGGAAATGATAAAAAATTGAATTTTTGTGTACTATGAAACTACAATAAAGATATTTTATTTTGATGAATTAATGAATTTTAAAAATAAATTATATTGAAATAAAATAAAAAAATAAAAAAGTAATTTTTAAATATAAATTATAATATAATTTTTATGAAGTAAAATGTAATTTTTATAAGGGTTTGAAAAATATTATTTTCAAAAATCCAAACATTTCACAATAAATATCAAATATTATCATAAAAGAAATGATTAAAATATTTATAAAATTAATTTTATAAAATAAATATTATTTTTTGAATCATAATGTTAAATTATCCAATAGTTCATTTTTTATAATTTTTTGATACGATGGAATATTTAGATAAAAATTAAATATGATATAAAATACGGTGTGAATTATAACATCATAAAAGTCCAAAAGTGATGTAATAAATAATATGAAATATATAAATGACCAAATATAAGTTTCCCCTTTAAAATAATGTTATTTTATGTTTAATTGATTAATTTTATAAATCCATTACGAATCCTCCAAAATCAATATTATTTTTAGGGGTTTAAACACAATTCTTTATAAACATGACTCACTTACACATCAGTAGTGGTATTATTTTATTGAGTTCGGACCTTGGACATATAAAATAATTAAAATCCATAAACCATAGGCAAGAACCATGGGATGTTTTGTGATTTTGATTACATTATTATATAGAGTCCAAAACCAATGTTTAGGAAATAATAAAGGACTCCCCTCTCTATTCCTATATAAACCCACCCAATATCCATTTAATATTCATTAAAAACCTTGGATCATGTCCTTAATATAACCTCACCTTTCTATTGTCCTCCAAAGGTTCCCTAAATCTCTCAAGATTCTCCTCACAAAAATTTTAAATCACCCTCTTTGGTAAGGGATCCTCTCTTTCTCCTCTTTATTTAAGAACCTTATTTATGTAATGTAATTTTTCTATAATTAATATTGATGGGATATAATATTAAAAATACATTATACTTCCATTATTATTTCAATGTTATTATTTATCCCTTTCACTCTATTTAATCCCTTCAATGATTCATTATGCACCCCTGTTATACTGCTAAAATTATCCTGTATTTTTTTCAGGCCAAGTTTCATTCATGAAACCTCCTAGACTTATGCCTAGTAATTTCAAAATTATCAGGTTGGATAATGTTATTACATATTCTTCAAGCTTTCCTTTTTAATTATAAGTTTATAGAGACCCTTTTCCCTCTCATTTAACCATTTTATTAATCTTTATGTAATGTCATTATGCAACCAAAATGTCACTGTGATTTTCCATATAGAACATTTTTGAGGTGTATACCTGTACAACTTTCAAATCAAGGTTATTCTCCTAGATTTACCTATACTTAATTTATTGGTGGATTCCATGTAAATAACCCACATTCCTTAATCATTGAATTAAATTTGTTGAAATATGTTATTATGTTAAATGATCTATATAGAACACTAATTCTTGTACATGATATGATTATGATGGGTGTGTAAGGATATTTCCCTAATTAATTAGGTAATGTTTTAGTCTCATGAGATACCATATATGGTTCATGAGTTGTTATCCTAAGAACATTATGTTATTATTCTTTTTTTTACCTCGACTTATGTACATTATTTCTTGTTTAAAGTTGTTTCCGCATTACCTGTTTCCTTTAGGTCATGATGATACATCATGCCTCATTGTTCATGTTTATGATTATCACCCCTTTTATGTACCATGGAAATTCATATTTTCTAATATATAATACTTTCTTCATGATATTATTTTTTATTCCTTTACTGGAATTTATATCTCACCCATTTCTTATGTATGTCCCTAGGTTATCAGATGATGTTTTAATAATGATGAAATATTATGAGCATGTTAAAGAAGATTTCAATAATATTGATATACCATGTATTTTTAATATGTTAGGTAATGTACTAAGTAACACAAAGACACAAGGATTATCAATATTTTTAGTTGTATAATGTCAATTACTATGTAATAAATCATGAATTAATGTGTAACAAATACATGGGATTTCATAGTTGATAATAGAGGAAAAGAAGGTTATATAATCCTTGATAACTCACAAGTGTGAGAGTTAAATGAAGAATAGCTCCCCACCCAATGGCTTCATGAGGATAGGGCTTCCACTAGGGATGGTGGTGTGTCTCACCCTATAGGTTTAGCTACCCATGTAGTTCCCTAATAGTTATCAATTATAGTCCAATGGATACAATTGTAGACTGTTATAGTTAGTATTAGGGGAAAGCCTAGTTATTTTTGGGTTCTGGATTAGAAAACTCTAAATAAATCCTTAGGGATAAGAATAAACATAAGGAAATATACCTAAATTTTGTTAATGTATAGATTAAGTGGTTTCCAAAATAAATACGTCCCTATCTAGATACTACAAGTGGATGTGGATCAGGAAAAGAGGTACCTAGGGGTAATAACCTTGAAAGGGTACATTGAAATAGAATCAATTGTTACCTAGTGTATGAGAATGCTCCTTGATGAAAACCTAGTTTGAATATTTTGAGTGATATTCTTTGATAAATTTACAATCTCATTAGAAACCATTATTAATGGATCAAAAATTCTATAAGAGTTTATGTAATGAAATAGATCACAGATATCATATATTGAAGCCAATAAATTCATAAGTTAAGGAAATATAGTTAATTTATAAATTGTCCCTTTAATATTATTATATTAATTTTTTTTGTGTTTAATAGTTGGTAAGTACTCATCCCTAATTTTTTATTTTATTCGAGACAATGGCTAAAAACAGGCGGAACTGAGTAAACAACTTAAGAGAAGGGAAATTTGATTACTTCCCAAATGAGATTCTCAACCCAATGGGAGGAAGGATAGAAAAAATTGTGATGATACACTCTTAGTTGACTCATTTTTTGAAAAAAAAACCAAATCAGGAGGACAAAAAAAACCACTATAAGAAATAACATGATGCAATTGAGAACTTTAAGTGACAAAGGCCTCCAACATTCAATGGATCATCTAATCCCTTAATTGTGGAAAACTATATTTAATCCATTTAGAATATATTCCAAATCCATTAATGTTATGTTAAAAATAAGGTTATACTAGTTTTTTATCATATGGAGGGATGATCTAAATAATTGTGGACATTGATCAAGAATACGAATCATGAGGGAGAGATTAAATCAATGGCGTTAATGGAATTACAAGAAATTGATAAATATTTTCCTCAAAATATCCGACAGAAAATGGAAAGGGATTTCCTTAACCTCAAGAAAAAATATGATAAATCTATCAGGATGTATGAGGAATACTTCACAAGACTTCCATGATACGACTTTTGATTTCTCATTACCCTCGAATGAAATATTGACCATTTATTTGGTGGGATAAAACTGGGTTTATGGAAAGCCTTGAATATTCTAGGATTTGGAAACTATTACGTAATTATATGATGTTTCCTCAATGTAACAACAGAGATCAGTGAATCTCAAGGGTCTCACAAGTATAATAAGTGGAATTTGGAGTTTAATTCGAGTGGGGCAATAGAGAAATCTAATGGTGGTAAGAAATTTAAACATCTCACTTGTCAAAAGTGTTCAAATAATCACCTAAGAAATTTCCTAAAGTGGATGAGGATATTCTTTAGGTGTGGAATGGAAGGGAACCTATTTAGAAATTGCCTAAAGGAGAAACCCACAAATGTAATTGAAGAGAGTAATGTTCCATTCATCCCTTAGTCTATTTTCCAAGGTTTCAACTACAAGGGATAAGGACACTATGAAAACCATTACCCAAAGAAAAGGGTTTTTTGAGAAAATCGACACCAAAATGCTCCAAGGTAGAAAGGTAACACATATTCCATCACAACACTATAATGGATCTTGATAATGAAATGGTGATAGGTATTCTATTTATTCAGTAAATAATAGAGAACATACTTTTTTATTTTGGTTTTATGCATTCTTTTATATCACATAAGTTTAGTAGAACCATCTGAACTCCACAACAAAGCATAGAAGTATAGTTTTCGGTGAAAATGGTAAATGGGAAAATTATTTCATCCTATGTATATAACTCCTCACCTGTAAAAATTTGTGGGATAAACTTCCTATAGAACCTTATGATACTCCCTTTAATAGAATTTTATATAATTATGGGTATGGATTGTATTTCCATATATGAATCAAATATAAATTTCTACAAGAAGGAAATAACTCTTCATATTATGAATCATCATCTGATTATATACAACTGAAAGGAGTAGGGTGAATATTATTTAGCACCAATATCTCAACCAGGGATATTATTTCCCTATGAGAAAGTATATCTAGACCGAATGATTAATTATAAGGAAAATGTATCCCTTGAAGAGATTAACATTATGAGGGAATTAACTAATGTGTTTCCAAAATAATTTCTTGGTCTTCCACTAAGACGAGTGGTTGAATTTTCAATCAAGTTTATACATAGGCCTTTTACAATATCTAAGACTCCACATAGAATAGTTATTATTGAACTTGATGAGATGAAGAAGAAACTATAATAGAACCTAAATAAAGGATTTATATACCCAAGTGTTTCATTGTGGGGAACACCAATATTCATTATCAAGAATATTGATGGGTTGACGCACCATTTCATTGATTATCATGAGCTTAAAAATAACACGATAAAGAATAAGTATCATCTGCCATAGATTTATGACTTGTCCAATTAGCTATATAGATCCTAATACTTCTCCAAGGTAGATCTTTGATTGAGTTATTATAAAATAAGTGTGAAGAAGGAGGATATCCCCAATACTAGTTTCCATGATAGTTACAAGCACTATGGTTTTATAGTAATGTCATTCAGACTCAATAATGATCCATCAATATTCATGGAATTAATGAATATATTATTTAGAGATTACCTATAAAAAACTGATAGTCATGTTAGATGATATTCTAATATATTTAAAAATCATGGAGGATCATGAGGAGCATTTTAGAACTTTGTTAAAGACCTTACTAAAGGATAAAAATTATGAAAATATAGAGAATGTCAGTTATGGTTGAGGGAAGTCTCATTATAGGGGAATGTTTTCACAAGAATTGGAATATATGTAGACCCTATTATGGTAGATGACAACATCAATGATATATATTTATAGTTTCCTAGGACAATGTCATGAAATGACCCAAATAGCTTGTTACCCTGATACCCATTCTGATCATGAAATGGCCCGAAGGTCATTCCTAATCCCCATGGGTTGGAGACTTGCACCTGACATCATACAAGATAAATTTTGGAATGGTTTTCCCATAAAAACAGTGGAAGAAGCAAAAAAAATGCATTATTATAAAAAAAATACATGGGACAATAGTACTAGAAGTTAAACAAGTATATAAACCCTAAGTACAACTACAATGTACCAAAAATTGAAAGATAAACAAACCAAGTCCCAATGGAGAATAGACTCCAATCCTAAAGTTTAACAACCACCACCTACAATAGGTTCTTTTTCCCCTACTCAAACATGGCAGAACAAAATCTAAAAACACCCAAAGGCATAGGTAGGTTGTGAGATAAAATCCTAGTAGGGTCTATGAAAGGATTCCATAATAATATTCTAATAAAAAATATAAATTCATTCATTTAATTTTAAATAAAACCAGTATGGAAATATAGTTTCATATTTAGAAGAAAACATTATAATCATTTCAATTTATGGAAGAATTTCAAAACAATGTCTTAATAAACATTTTATACAAAAAAATTTATACAAATTCGCATGCAATGTAAAAATATGTTTTACAAACAATGGAATATATATCAAAATAATCCCAAACAAGAAACATGGCCATCTACGATGTGGTATGATAGTTCTAGGTTATGGGATTCTCATACAGTCAAAAAAGTGATCACACTAATATGAATACATAGGTCCCGTAGATATTGGTCAAAGAGGACCCATCACTATCCCATCAAGGGTGTGACCAACTGAACTATGTTTTTTTATAGTTGTAAATCATCAATAGAGTGTTTTCCCAAATAACTCACTATGTACCTAGGCTATCATGTGCTCAAACAAAAACCAATTATGGGGAACGTATTTCAAAACTGTTCAAAACAATGCCCCATTTTCCATTTCAATAATTCAATTTCTATTTAAAAACAAATATCAGTGTTTTTAATCAATTTATTCCTTTTTAGGATAAATCCAATGGGTTCTTATCAAAAAAAAATTAATTCGTGTTTTCAAAAACAATTTAATAATTTGATTTCACAAAATAAATTTCCAAAATTTCAATTAAATTAAAATCACACCACAATTAACTAAAACTGAAGGTATTCCCAAATTTCTCATGCCAAAAAAATTTAAAATCCCAATTCACTCCCAATAGGGTATTCAAAATTTAAATTTAAATCAATTTAATTTAAATCAATAATTTTGGGGTTAAATCAATTGGCTATAAAAATACAAAACCACATACCTTATGATAATGAGATCATGAAACTCAACACCCATAATGGGATACTCCAAAAAAGAATTCCACAAATAGATATTTGAGAATCAAAACTAGATTAAAGATCTAAAATAGTGGATATTTGATTCTCCCACAACACTGAGATTAACCAAACATTAGGGAGGAGATAAGAAGATATTGTGAGATAAAGAGTTGGAGAAGAACTCTTATCAAGAAGAGATCAAACAACATTTTCCATGCTTTGATTTTCCTTGGAGAGGGTTTGGATGAGCCAAAATGGGTTCTTAAGAGATCCAATGACCTAGGATGATGTCCAATCCTAATTTAGGGTTGACCGGGGGAATAATATGTGTTCATTAATTTTTTAAATATTTTTTGAAAAAAAAGAAATCCATGCTCATGTTTCTTGGAGGGGGCGTATAGTTTGTCAAATAGTGCACCTTAATTGTGCACCTCTCTAAATGGGTGGAAGTTTTATAATAGATAGGATCATGGGTTTTTAAACCATGTTCCAACCGTGAAAACCATCACTACCTAGGTTTTCATTTTTTTCACTAGCGGGTCGCGTGGTTTGGGAAAATCGTCAGCCAATGCCGCACAACCTACAATCCTTCCAAAATTTTCAAAATTTCACCAAAATAACCCTTAAATGTGACCCGACCAAATCATGCTCAAAATAGGGGTCAATGAGGACATGAAAATAGTAATTGGATGTTATAACCTCCCCACTATAGAAAAAAATTTCCCCTAAAATCCTATCAAGATGTCTCTATGTCAACCAGATGAGGCCACTACTCTATCATTCGTGCCTCCCTCTCCCAAGTCCCATGAGTATCAGAACCCTGATGTCATAGAAATCAAGCCAAAGGTATATTCCTTCAACAAAGTACATTAGTTTGAAAATCAACTATCCGTACTGGATGCTCATTCATGGATAAATAAGGCTCGACATCAAGATCACTCCATCTTAGAACATGAGATGGATAAAAAAGATACTTTCAGAGCTATGATACATGGAACATGACATGTATCAACATAAAATATGGAGGATGTGAAAAATATTAAGACACATTCCATACCTAATAAATAACATTAAAAGGTTCCTTAAATTTAGGATAATGTTTTCCTTCACTCCCAGCCCGTTGATGAACCAAATGAGGTGAAACTTTCAAGAACACTTGATCACAAACTGAAAATTACAATGGTATATGATGATGATTAGAATAATACTTATCTTTTCTATATACCTTCAAAATTTTATGACAAATAAACTAAATAATTCATCTCAAGTCTTGAACCAAGTTCAATCCAACCATGTACTTTAACCGATCTCCCTCCAACACAACAGTGATTTGAAAGGTCTTCCAAAAAAAGCCTCAAAATAACCCATTCTGATTATGAACTAGTTACTATTGTTATAAGAAAACTCAACCTGCCTAAAATTCGAATCCCAAGCCCCACTAAGGTAAATAATTCTAGAACTAATCATTTCCTCAAGGATCTATATAGCTCTTTCTCTATTTATAACTAACTATAGATGGTATGTTATACTCAAAGAATCCTAAGATCATAGTTCCTTGTAATGGCCTCTTCAAAAGTGAGAAGTAAAACGGGGATCTCTATCAGAGACTATAGTAGATGGAACTATATACAAAAAAATATCTTTTACATATATATTTCCTAGATCCCCAAGGTTTGTTGTATCACATATGGGTATAAAGTGAGATTCTTTAGTCAGCCTATCAATCACATCCCATATTACATTATTTATTCTCCAGGTACATGGAAACCTAACCAAAATGTCATAAAGATCTCATCCCACATCCAAGTCAACACTATAAGTGGATAATTAAATCATGTAGGTCTCTTGTGCTTGGTCTTGACCTATTGGACCATATACAATGAATGAAAAAATTACCAATTACTTATCTCATACATGGACACCAGAATCCTCACCACATGTCATAGAAAATCTTTTTGGTTCCTAGGTGCACTCCCTACTGGGAGTTATTGAAATCCCCATAACAAATTTTCTTACTACTAATGATAAAAATATGATTCAGAATTTATAGAATACCCTCAATAGAGAAAAACCATTCAACAATGGTCTCCCCACCATTAAGAGAGTATTTAATGAAATGTAACTCATCATCAAGATGTTATTCTTGAAGAATTATCTTTAGAAGAGTGGAAGTCAACTGAACACTATCAAAAAAAACCTCGACCCCAAATCCTCAAATTGATGTATGAAATTGTGAAAAGAGATCAATCATGTTCCACTGTTTTGCGGATTCTTTCTTATCTTGGGTTGTAAGTTTCCTACTCAAATCATATACGATGATATTCCCTTTCCCCAAGGTATAGGTGATGTAAAGATAAAAATATTTTAGTTTTTTGACCCAATTCCACAAGCAGAGATCTAAATATTTTTGAGAGTAGATATAAATTAGGCTATTATGGTCAGAATACATGATAAAAACATCACTAAAAAGGTAATTACACTAACTCTTAAGTTAATACATCACATTTATAAGTTTATGTTCATGGGTTGGATAATTATTCTCATGCTCTCTAAGTTTCGGAGAGCCATAGGAAATAACATGATCACCCTACATAGGAACACATCACATGATTGAACCTAATACATCATAAAAGATCAAATGGACCTTCCCAACATAGGGAAGATTCAACACATTTTCAGCGGTCAAAATACATTTTAGCTCAACAAAAAAACTCTGACATTTATCATCCCAAATAAGATTTACTCCCTTTTTATTTAGAGTTGTCATTCGAGAAGCCAACTTTGAGAATACCTTTGCAAATGGGCAATAATTCCCAACTAAACCCAAGAAAATCCAAATATTAAAAACATTTTTCAGTTTTTTTCATTTCATAACATCATTCACCTTCTCATGATCAACTGAGACACCTTGTTCTGACACTACGTTTCCAAATAACTTGACTTCCTAAATCAATAAATCAAATTTTCATATATTGGAATAAGTTGGCTGATTTCTTAACAATTCTAGAACTTCTCTTAGATGACGCACATGATCCTCATTTAAATTAGAGTAAATAATTATTTCATCCATAAATACAACGAAAAAATTATCAAGATACACAAGGAAGATCTTGTTCATTGACGACCAAAATACTGTAAGAGAATTGGATAAACCCAATGCCATAAAAAGGTACTCATAATAGACATACCATCTCTGAAAGGTGGATTTATGAATTTCAAATTATTTTATTCTCAACTGATGATAACCTTATCAAAGAGAATTCATTGATAAGCACTTCTACCATTTTAATTGGTCAAACAAATCCTCAATCTATGACAATGGATACTTGTTCTTTATCATAACTCGAATGAGTTTTTATTAATTAATAATTATCTAAAGTGACCCATCAAGTTTCTTAGCAAAGAGAACCAATTCCTCACATGGTGACATACTCAGGTGTATGAATCCTTCCTCTAAATGATCATCCAGCTAATTCTATAACCCCATAATTTTTTATGGTTCCATGTAGTAATAAGGAATTGATAACAACTCAGTACCAAGAACCAAATCAATATAAAACACTACATCCCTTATTGATGGAACACCAGAGAAGTAGGGATAAAAAAATGGGAAACTCAATGAAATATTGTGCGAGATATTCACTCAATGATTCAATCTCCAGAGTTAAATTCAAAACATATTTTACTTTCTCCCAACTCTAGATAAAAAGGTTTGTATCTACACAACCTTGGGTCCCATTCTCTATGAATGTTATGACATACACCGTTGGGTGCTGTAAAGGAGACCCATAAAATATAATAATAAATTAGATATTTATTTTAAATGATCCAATCCATCCTAGAAATGACATAAAGAGGTTTCATGTGGATAACCATAAAATTCCATTCAAGATTAGTTTCTGATAAAGAAAAGACACAAGGGGGAAATAGATACCCTACTCTCATTTCATTCAAAAGGGTGTAGTAATATCCATCACGAAAGATAAAACCTTCATAGGAAGATTAATCATTATCACAATATGATTTGAAATAAATTAATGAGATGCAACAATATCAAATAAATAATTCACTAATGACGATTCTATAGTGATGGTACCTCTCATAGTCATTGGACCCATATTTGCTTCCTCTGGAGACTCTTCCACAACATGAAGATGCATCATTCTGGATGCATGTGGTTGAAACCCCTTTGTTCATGAAGAATATAATTGACCCAAACTAATTTTATGTGCATATGATCTTATGCCACTACACATAGCAGAATAGACATGACGGAACTTCTGAAAGTGACATGTTCATTCATAGGAACCACATACTTTGGGTGCCTCAGTGTAAACCCATTTAGAGTTCCCAATCATGCCACATCGATGTCTAATAAAATTTCCTCTACCAGGAACTAGAGTATCTCTAGAATAACCTTGAAATCATGAACCCCCATGAGAGTCATCATGCTTCTTCTCTCCATTGAAGGAACTCCTAGAACAGCCACTAGGAGAAAGAGGAACTCCTAACATCCCTAGCATACCATCCAGGTCCGTCTCAACCATAAACTCTCTATCCAGCACCTCAGTATAAGAAGATATCTTCAACAAGAAATCCTAATAATGAATATCATATCGAATTTCCTTACCAAACCATCAATTATTTATCTTCTCATTCAATACAATCTCATATGATAACTGCAAAAGCTCAACAAAGTGATTTTCATATTCTATCATGGTCTTATCAGATTTATTGAGTTTGAAAAACTTTATATCCTTATCCAACACCATAGGATCTGGATATAACTAATCAGTGAAAATATCATAAGTATTTCTAAAATAATATCTCATGTATCTTTTTTATCACCATCATGTCTCACCATCTTTTCCTAGATCCCACTATCTTAAAGGTGACACATTTCACCTTTATAGAATATGGTTTTTCCAAGAGCTCAAATAAAATTTCAACACTTATCAACTCGTAGTCATCCTCCTGTGGATTTTTTGAGCCTTGGAATGCTAGTGGATTGGAGAAGATAAATTCCTACGAATGAATCTAGAATTCATTCCTATGAGGTTTCACAACTAGAGCCTGGACAATAATGGGTGTTTTTGCCTGTCCCTGATCTAGGACAACACACACAACAACCTCAACTAGATTATAGTATATGGGAGGAGTTTCTCATTGTGTTTCATCATCATCTTCCTTCGATATTTTATTTTTTCATCTTCCCAAATGTATAATGTTGTACAACATCCTAAGACAACATTGAAGATGATATAAGGGATATTCTTATCAACAATTAAATTAGAGCGATAGGTAAAATTAATCCTTTCAGATAGATAATCAAGATTTGGATTTCATCAAACCAAATAAAAATCAGGGAAAACACTAGATATAATCTTCATGTTTTCATTACCAACCCACCCCTAGTGACATAAGGCTCATCACGATGAGAACTGGATAAGAACTCACTCAAAACTACCTCTTATGTCTCTATAAGATTTCAAAACTGCATACTGACATCAAGGAAATATGATTAACTTGCTCATACGATACCAATTTATCATGAACTAGCCATGATACTTGGGTACCATGATACTCAAGTTGACCCTGACATGTCTTGTAGGTCATTACCAATCCCCATGGGTTGGTTACTATAACCTTGCATCATACAAGATAAAGTTGGTAATGCTTTTTACACAAAAATAGCTGAATTTACATATAAAAGTTAGTATGCTTAAAAGAGAACTCCATAGGGAAAAAGTACCAGAAGTAAAATTGGTATATAAACCCAAATTACAACAAAAAATTACCAAAAAAACTAAAAGATAAATAACCCAATTCCCAAAGGACACAACACTCCAACCCCAAATTTCAACAACCACTAACATCAAGAGTTGATTTATCTTTCTCGGACCTAGAAGAACGAAATCTACATGAACCTGAAGGTACAGGTAGGGTGTCATAAAAAATTAGTGTGGGGTCTCATAATGGAATCCATAATAAGATTCCACTAAAATAAACCGATACAAGATTCAAATTTTAAATAAAATAGGAATGGAAATACAATTTATTATTTAAAACAAAACATGCTAATCATTTCAATTGATGGATACATTTCAAAAAAATGCCTTAATGAAAAATTTATATAAAATATTTTATATAAATTTACAATCCATATTTAAATTAGTCTTACAAACAATGTCATATATATCAGCATAACAAAAAATGAGAAACACTGTCATCTACCAAGAGGCACGATAGTTTCGGTTTCTGGGATCCTCACACACTCAAAAATATGATCACAACAATGTGAATAAACATTTCCCTTAGACACTAGTCAAATAAGACTCATCACCATCCCATAATGGATGTGACCTACTTAAATATGTTTTATTAGAGTTGTAAAGCATTAATAGAGTGTTGTCCCAAATAAATCACTAACTAAATACGTTTGCATGTGCTCAAACAACAATCAATAATGGTAAAATTATTTCAAAAATATTCTAATTTTTTCCCACATATTCCATTTCAGTATGCCAATTTCTATTTAAAAATCAATAGACAGGTTTTAAATAAATTTATGAATTTTCTAGGACAAAACCATTGGGTTATTATTAAAACAATTTAATTCATTTTCTCAAAAACAATTTCCTATTTTAATTTCATAAAAACGAATTCCATAATTTCCATTAAATCCAAATCACATCCCAAATCATTATATTGAGAGGTTTTCCTCAATTTCTCATGCCAAATAAATTTAAAATCCCAATTCACACAAAATAGTGTTTTCAAATTTTAAATTGAATTAAATTAAATTTAAATAAAAATAATTAAGGTTAAATCAATTGGCTATACTTATATAGAACAACCCACTGTGGGATCATGAGATCATGAAACACAACAACCACAATGGTAAAATCCAATGAAGAATTTTGACAATGGATATTTGAAAATAAAACCTAGATTCAAGATCTAAAACAATGAAGATTAGATCATCCAAAAAGGCAGATATCTAACAAACCTTAAAGATGATAGAAGATGAAATTGGGAGAAAAATAATGAGAGAAGAACTCTTATCAAGAAGAGATTGAATGATGTTTTTCATGCTGTCATCCACCATGGAAAGGGTTTGGAGGATAAAAAATGGTTTATTAAGAGCCCCAATTACCTAGGAGGAAGTAAAATCTTGAGTTACAGACGACCAAGGGAATAAATTGGGGTTCAATAATTTTTATTTTAATTCTAGGCATAAAATAAATCCATTCCCTTGGTATCCTGGAAGGGGAAACATAGTTTTTAAAACCATTTTCCTCTCTGAATGGGTTCTTGGTTTCTACCTGGTGGGGACACAGTTTTTCAAACTATGATCCAACTATTCACACCCTAAGAGCCTTTCAAAATTTTCAAAATTTCACCTGAACACCTAAACAATACCCAATAAAAGCATGCTCAAAAGAGGGGGTCAATGAGTACATGAAAATAGTAATAGTATTTTATAGAATAGATAGCTATTATCAATGATTTTTAAAAAATTTATCATGATTTTCAAACCCTCTAACCAATAAAACTCTAAAGGAAGTCATGTTTTTTTGTAGTAATGAATGTGAAGAGCTGTTGAAGGAGTTGAAAAAGAGTCTTATCACTACACCTATACATACATTACCCACAAGTGGGGAACTTTATATAGTATAAAGATATATTTTAAATATGTACATGGGTTGTGTGATAATACAAAATAAAAAACTGATAGCCTATGCCTCTTGGAAATTGAAATTTTAGGAACATAACTACCAAATGCTTGATCAGGAGTTGGATACAATGATCTTCTTGTTGGAAATACGAAATAATTATATCTTTGAGTAGAAGTGTGAAATATATACGGATCAAAATATCCTCAAGTATATATTCCCACAAAAATAGATGTATTTTTTCTAGTGAATATGGTTAGAGTAGATTAATGATTATAACTACTCAATCCATTACCATCATGGGAATGAAAATATAGTGGTAGACACTCTAAGTAGAAAGGATCTATAAATTTCATCATTAATGATAATTGATATGTATATGATATTCTTGACATGAAATGGATAGACATTGGAATCATAAATTTGGGAATATAATTAACCCTTTCCAAAATTATTTCTTAACCATACCTTCTAAAGAAGATAACAGATTATCAAAGAGATAATATGGAAATTTAAAAGAAGGTGGAGTTATAAGAAATTGGAAATACTTAGAGTTAAAAATTAATGGAGAAGGTGTTTTAAGATTTCGGTTATGAATATGTGAACCTTAAAATTTTGAGTTAAAGATGGATATACTAGATTATGCACATAGCTCAACCTTCCCCATCAATCCATGGAGCACAAAATGTATTGGGATCTCCTTGATAACTATTTTTGGGACAATATAAAGAATGAGATGATGGAATATTCATCAATATGTATTGTATATCAGCAAGTGAAGTATGAAAGGAAAATATTCAAGAGTATTATGCAACCATTATCCATACCTACATGGAAATGGTAAAACATAACCGTGGAATTTTTCACTTGTATTATAAAGACATCAATAGGGAATTGGGGTATATGGGTTATGGTGGATCATCTTACTAACACTGGTCATTTCATTGAAATCCAAGAGGACTTATCACTTGATCAACTTACAAGGATATACATTTGAGATGTGGTGAGGCCATATGGAAACCCACTATCGATTTTATCTGATCAAGATCCATGATTTACTTCCATCTTTTGGAAGTGTCTCCCCCAAGCTCTAAATATTGAGTTGAACATCAGTACGACTTATCAACCATAAATCAACCGTAATTTCCAAAAAAATATCAAAACACTCAAAAACATGTTAATATCATGCTCAGTGGAATTAAAAGGATGATGGGATCAACATATTCCTTTGGTCAAGTTCTCCTATAATAATTGTTTCTAATCATGTATCCAAATAGATCACCATGAATCCATTTATGGGAAGATATGTAATACAATTTCATGTTGGGAAGAAGTTGGTTAACATGCACTATTGGGTCCTAAAATGGTCAAGAAAATTGTGTAAAAATTCAAAACCATTCAACAATACATCAGGGTTTCTCAGATTTGACATAAGCGCTAGGTTGAAAATCATTGATGATACATGGAGTTTAAGTTTTGAGATATGTTTTTCCTCTATATATATCTATGGAATAAATTTGATAGATTTGGTAGGAAGTGTAAGCTTAGTGCAAGATACATCAATCCCATCGATATCCTTGATCGCATCAGAGTGGTAGCCTATTGACTAGTACTCTCACCAAACCTATCTCAAGTACATGATGTGTTCCATGTATCCCTCTTGAGGAAGTACATTCCAAACCCCTCCCATGTGCTGAATCCATTTGTGGTACCATTGGAGAATGAACTTTTATATAAATAGTAGAAGGTGACTATCGTAGATTGAGGAGAAAAGGTTCTAAAAAATAAGACAATGAACTTTTTCAAAGTGTTACGAAGAAACAAAATGTTTTAAAAAATAGACATCAGAACTGAAGGAGGTGATGAAACAAGATTATCCTCATCTATTTTAGTGTATGATATGATTTTTTTAGAATTTTCTAAATGGGGGAATATCATAATGACCTTAAATATTATAAATAAAATTTCCTTCATGAATGAATTAAATGACATATTATGGTTATAGAAAACACACCCACTTATTTGGTTTTATTATATCCTATAGGATTTAAAATACTATTTACCATCATAACTGCTAATAATAAAGTTCATGAACAGTTATTATATGATAAGTATAATTATTGGGTTATGATAAATCCAATTGACATGTTAAAAAAGAAGCAATGATCTCAACTAGCATGATCTTACCATATGAAGCCCATTTTTCAGAGGATTTGAGAGAGATGACATCACTAGGATTTTCACTATAATAACCCCAAGCTAGGATCCAACAACTAAATAATGATCAAAACATTTTATGAGAAAATTTCAAGCTTGTCAAGATCATGACTCAAACCATATACGCAAAACAAGCCCAAAAAAATATCCTCATCATGCACCTTACCCACTGGGTGTTTAGTAGAGAAATAAAGGGCTATGTGTTAGGACCCTAAAAATTTAAAAATTTATATTTTATATAATAATTAATATATTTACTTCTTATTTCCATTACTTTGTAAAAAAATTATTTTGATTTGATAAAACAAAAATTGTATTTTGGTGTATTATGAAATTTCAAATAAGATGTTATTTTTTATGAATTCATGAATTTTAAAAAAATTGATATATTAATAAAATAATAAAATTAATTATATTTATTAAATATAAATGATAAAAAAAATTATGATGATAATTGAATTTTTTATAAGGGTTCAAAAACTGTTATTGCCAAAAAAATCTTATATTTCTCAATAAATACCAATTCATGTTTCAAAAGTGAAAATACTAATTTTAAGAAATTTATTTTGGTAAAATAAATATTATTTTTGGAATCATCATTTCTAAATTATCGAAAGGTCAATTTTTCATAATTTTATGAGACAATAAAATTTTAGATATAAATTAAATATAGTATAAAATATGGTGTGTATTATTACATCATGAAATACCAGAAGTGATATAATAAATGCTATAAAAGGTATCCACGACCAAATATATGTTTTAACATTAAAATAATTTTATTTTATGGTTATTTTATTAATTTTATAAATCCTTTATGAATCCTCAAAAACCAATATTATATTTTAATGTTTAAAAACCAATTCCTAATGAACAAGACTCACTTCCACATCAATCGAGTGAGTATTTTTTTAGTTTAATCCCATTTACTTATAAAATATTTAAAGATAAATCTATTTGTTATAAAAATTCTTAAAACTATGGGAAGGTTTTTTTTTATTAATTAAATATATAGAGTCCAAAAACTATGTTTGGGAAATAATGAAGAACTCCCCTCTCTTTTACTATACAAAATCACCCATACTCCCATTAATATTCACTAAAAACCATTAAATAACATAATTATTCTTCCCATGCCTCTATATAGTCCTCCCAAGGTTCCCCTAGTCTCTCAATATTCTCCTCCCAATCTTTTTGAATCACCCACTCATGGTAAGGTATCCACTCTTTCTCCACTTTATTCAAGCACCTTATTTGTGTAATTCATTTTATATTCTAATTTATATTGGTGGATTATTCTCTTAAAAACAACTAATACATCCATTATGATCTGAAAGTGATTATTTATCCAATTTACTCTCTTTAAACCCTCCCATGATTTATTATGTATCCTCATTATGCTGTTGAAATTATCCTACATTGTTTTCACGCCATGTTTTTTTTCAAGAACCCTCCATGTTGTATTCCTATTAATTACAAAATTATCATATTTTATAATGATATTACATATTCCTCATAATTTCCTTTTTTACATCCATGTGATGAGATACCCCTTTATCTCTCATTGAACCATTTTATTAATCTTCATGTAATGTAGTTACACTACTGAAATGTCTCTATGATTTTCCATGCAGAAAATTTGTGAGGTGTATACCCATACCCATTTCCACTCAAGGGTACTCACCTAGATGTTTCTATGCTTCATTTATTAGATAATTCCATGTATATAAATCACTATCATTAATATTGTGATTAAATGTGATGATATTTGTACTTATATTATATGATATATGTAGCACATTTATGCATATACCTGATATGATTATGATGAGTGCACTCAGATAGCGCTCCAATGAATTGGGTTACATTTTAGTCTCATGATATTCCAAGTTTGGTGCATGGAAGGTTATACTAAGCAGATTATGTTATTATTTCTATTATATCCTTGACATATACTAATGATGTTATGTTTATAGTTGTTGTCACATTCCAACATTTCTTTATATGTTATCATGCTATACCATGCCTCATTGTTCATGTTTATAGTTCTCGCCACTTTTATATCCCATTAAAATTCATATTATCTAACATATAATACATCCCCCAAGTTATTCATTTATTATTCCCTCACTAGTCTTTATAGCTCACCCCTTTCATATGTATATCCCCAGGTTATCCCATGCAGCTTTAAGAAAAAGGGAATATTATGAGCATGTTAAGGATGTTTTCAATAATGACGACATACCACACATTTTTAAGTTTTTATGTAATGTATGTAATTACCCAAAGACACAAGGTTTTCTGATATTATATGTTGTGTTATGTGTATTTATATGTAATAAATCATTAATTGATGTGTAATAAAGCTAAGGTTTTTCATACTCTCTCTTATACTTGACTACCTTGGGGAAAAATATTTTCTAAAATGTTACCCATTGTGTTGGGAATTAATAAAATCCTAAGGAGTCACATATATTAGAATAAAATAGAATTCTGATATACATTTTAAGGACATCATATTAAGTAATATTTTATGATAAAAATAGTTTTAATTATAATTATTCAATTATATTTTTTGGGCTTGTAATGTTGATGATAAAAATACAACATTAGTTGAATAATTCTTCATTAATGGGAGATTCATGTTATGTAATTCGATGAATAAATCATTTATCATAATAACTTCAAATGAGGTTAAGTATATTTTTACATCATGGGTGTCTACTTATATGATGTTTTTAAAGACTCAACGTGATTATATTAATGTTTTATAAGGATTTATATTGGTTATTGATTGTGACCACCAAAGTTCTATACATCTATCTAAGAATCTAGTTTAATATTCTAGATCAAGACACATTAATATTATGTATAATTTTTTTAAGGTGATATTTACTGAAAGAATATTGAATCTAAAATATGTTCCATCAAAGGAGAATATTGTGAATATCATTAAAAAACCACTTTTAATGGAGTATTTTGAAAATTTAATACATTATATTGGCAATGACAAAACTCGAAACACCCAGGTCCCTCCTAGGCCCATGGTTAGATTAGAGTTCCACCCCAAGACCACCTCTAATTGGAATGGGGAAAGGGACTAGCACCAAGTAGGCATATAACATACATGAGAGGCATTAGCCTAATGTTATTGTACACACACCCATCTATAAACACACCAAATTAAGGAAAAATATTGATAAATTGAGTAATAAAGGAATCCATACCCTCTAACAACCAACAAAACAGTATGAAAGTATATAACCAAAATAAAAAGGTGGTAAAATACAAGCCCATCCACCAAGAAAGAAATATACAACCTAAAAATTTTTATGAATACGTTCCCTATAAGAGACCACTAGATTCTGGTCCCGATCCAGCTATTACCACCACCAAGCACCTCTTTACACCTTTCACTCCTAATCCACCTAAATCACTATTGAACTATCTTCTATCTATATAAGACACGATGGATGAAAGAAAATACCATGTAGTGGTGATATTATAATACCCAGTAGGATATCAAAATATCACCAAATAATTAAATCCAAATAGAATAATTAGATATAAACCATAATAATGTGAGAAAATACTAAAGAACCAAAATATTCCAATTGAAAGGATCAAATACATATATAGGGATCTCAATCATTACAACTAGATAAAGATTATATGTTACTCATAGATTCACAAATATATACTTCCCCAATCTAATAACCGAGTGTAAACTCTCCAAATAAATAGTGGGTGACCTATGCCTTGTTGATGGGAAGTCACTTCTGAGGGGAGTGGAGGACCCACACCCTACCCAGGGTCATGGATGGGGGGAAACTTACTCCATAGAAAGAGAACCCACACTATAAGTGAGTGTGGTGGAAACCAATCCTATATTTACCATGGAAGTGGAGGACCCATTCCATGACATAACAACACATTTAAGGGAATACTGACCTAGTTGTCACTCTGGAGATCACACATGAACCTCTTCATCAACCAATTTGATTCTAAAGAGAGATACAAGATCACCCCATCATGTTCCACATATTTGGTATTGAAACAAAGGTTACCATCATTTCCCTCATATAATTCTAATCAGAAAGGACTACTCATAGGTCTAAATACAAGCCTCATGAAGGATATACAATTAGTGGATGGTTCTGAAAAGATATACACAACATGACCTCAAGGGTATATAGTGTTTTAACCTATGTTGAAGTTGAGTCCATATAAGTTCATATTATATATCATGTAAAGATTCATATACAAGGAATTTTAGTTGGGGAACATGATTTGTAAGACCATAAAGTGGCACTTGGTGCGTACCACACTTCCCATGTTGTGTTCTTACTAGGACACAAATCTTTTGGTCATTACACACATAGAATGTAGGTAAAATCATGTTACCATTTATATAATCCTTGTATATAGAATTTTTTCTATATGGGGACATATGAAACATCTGATGTGCCACATGAAATATGAAAATTTTCTCTATCCAAAACCCTATCTATCGTAGAACTCAGGTCCCACAATGTGTGTTTTTGTACCGCATGCCATGTAGTCCATATTTTTCTACAATGTCATAAATTCTTCCATTGTTTCACCATGATCACTATATAGAATTCCATATCTGATAATAAAGTCAACTATAATTTTTTATCATGGATGAATATCACACTGGATCCCCAATCATCGCCACCTCTCACATAAAAAAAGTTGTTTTCACCACCTCATGTCGCCAATGTGTCCCAACTTGAAAAATTGTCCACAATCCATATCTCTTATGATTCAAACATAATTTATGATCCTCTAATACATCTAAGATCTCATCTTTGAACTAGTAATAAAGAACCACAACACCAAAAAATGACTACCCAATGAATTGGTTGGTGGATTGGTCAAACCACCATTCAAATCGATGGAAGGTGATGAAAACATGGAGAACGGATTGGGAAACAAAAAAATAAAAAAGTTAAGTAACCTAAAAAGTTCATCAAAAATTTATCCATTGATTATAGGATGTAAATTAAAGGATCAAGAAGAAAAAAACCCAACAAAAATTATTTCTCAATTACTTAATATAAGAGAAATAATAAGTTAATGGGATACGGAAATATCAAACATAGATTTAAATCAAGTGGAATAAATCCATGAATGCATCAATATCAAAGATTGTTCAAAAAAAAATCCCTAGTATAATTAGGATCGATCATTTGTGGAGGATAAACCTTCTTTATCATCATGGAAAATATATATTGATCATTTTTCATTGATTTCATCACTCCTCATTATTTTATTACAATGGATTATGATATAGAAGGCTCCTATAAAATATATTATATATATGGATAAACCTAGAGATTCCTGAAATAAAATAATATATATTGAAAATTTAGGAAAAAATGATTTGAAATTTTAATTATTTTTTTAAATCATTTTTAAATTTTTAATGGCGTCCCACCGTCGTAGTACCAGATGTGAATTGAAATTATGTCTTCCCGAGGGTAAAATCTACACTTTAGACTCAACAATAGTTTGAGTTCCTTATCTATGATATATATCAATAGATGAATCATTAATTATGAAAATGCATATGGGTGTTAATAAAATATTAATATTATTTTGTTTACTCGATATTAAGGATCCAATGACACCTAATATCCATACCAACATCACAAATAAGTTTAGGGAAATCTACATTACCATTAAAAGAATCCAAAAAAACCCATTCTCATTATACATGTTGGTCGAAGTAGAATACTCAAGAGGGGGGGGGGTGAATTGAGTATCAATTAAATTTTTTGTCAAAACATTTTCATATAACGGTTCCCCCATAAAAATGAAAACAACCTAGTTAATCAAGGTAATACGATTATAAAATTTTAATTGTACAAATATCCTCCCAGAAGATTGATTAATTCTTATTAATATCAATATGAGTGATTGATACTAATTTTTAAGCTATTATAATAAGAAAAAACAATTATAAATTCTATCCCAGAGTAACTATAAAAGTAAAATATATTGTTTTATGAAATATAAAATAAAGTATTGAAAACTAAATTAATGGACACATCAGAAAAAACAAGTGGTTCAGTCTCAAGACAAGACCTAATCCAATCCACTTGGAGATCACCTACCACCAAGAAGCTTATATTAATAATCATGATTCACACCTTGGATCGGGGTAAACAACAGTGCACATGACTGTCCAGGCCACATGACCACTTCGCACAGTTCTTCGTGGGTATAAACTACCAGGTCACACAAGGACCTCTTCCACACTTATCTATGGGAGAAAACAGATTTAAAAAGATTTGAGAGTAAGGATATATTGTATCCTTCATTTTAGTGCAGGAGATAGTGTATGTTTTAATATATACATACACACACTGCTCGAAAGCTAAAAATAGTACACAACTGAGAAAAGAGGAGAAGATATGGTTAGAAGTGCTTTGAGTGTTGTTCTATGAATTTAAGGACTTGTAGGATGAGGAGAATGAAAGTATAAAGTCCTCTTGGGAAAAAAATATTATCGCAAGTCTGCCAGTTCGAAGGTGTAGGATGTATATCTTGTGTTCTTCTTGAAGGTGGTACTGCGAAGATATTATTGGATTTGATCTACGGTAGTCCAGCCTTTGGAATCATGAGTTATTCATTTGTTCTTTAGTTGATTATTGTTTCATATATCAGTTCAAATTTCAAAATGCTTACACCACTTCTCTACACTACTACTCATCACTTTTTTCCAGTGCAACTCTTTTATTTTTATTTTTGAGTGCATGTGTTGAAACTGAAAATATGAATATATGTTTCACCACATTCCTCAAGATATCATGTGACATGCCTACAAAGAAACATTAATTATGTCAGAGCCTTTAAATTACTCATATATGATTGTTAGAAATTAAATTGAAAAATACTAAATAGATTAAAGAATAGTGACACAGTCTGTCCTCAAATGGTATCATTTGGAAATGGTGTCACCCTGAAATAGAATATTTTTTTTGACATTGAGTGGTGAGACATTCATGATGTCATATTTGTATTGAGATCAGGAACTGGCATCACATATGCGGTGTTAGAATCACAGTGTCTGGTGCTTTTCCAAAATTCAAACAATGTCTTAGTGATGGTAGTAAAGAATCGATGTCACAAAAATCATGTGATCTGAAACACGTTACAGTGTCTAGGTCATGGTGTTTGGGTCACGGTGTCTAGTTCACGGTGTCTGAGTCACGGTTTTTGGGTCATAGTGTCTAGGTTACGGTGTTTGAGTCACTTTGTCTGGGTCCTTTTCTAGAAAACTGGAACAAGTGGCAGACTCACGGTTTCATAGACTTATCCAGATATCTATATATAGTGTTAAGTAGTAATATTCATATAATAAATTAGACTTAATCATTAATATAAGAAATAATTATAGAACACTTTTAAATATAGTTTACAATAATCAAACATGATTTATAGGAATCAGGATCTAGTTGATGTTTATAGAAATCATATAGAAACCAACCATTTATACACATGATTTGAGACAGATTAAACATTGAAAATAGGATTAAAACATAAGGAGTCCAACAATACCCCCCTTTTTGATGATCACAAATCATATGAGTTAATGTTTTCTTAAAATTTTTGTTCTTAGGGGGACATAGTGTTTTTTATTTACTTAGTGTGCTGATCTCCCTTAGGTTCTTAGTGTGATGTTCTCCCCTTTTGGGATTATCAAAAAAGAGTACAAGAAAAAGAAGGAATGAAATTTAATAAGATAATAGACAAATACAGTACACATTGAATTAGAGGGAAAAGATGCATCATTACAATTAGTATGCAACAGAAATATAAAACATCCCTATGAAAATATAGTTTTCACCTTGCTTCAGCACCAGATTTCTTCTTTTTTCCCTTGGAAGCATCATCATAAGGATCCATAAGTGAAGAAGTAGAAGTTTAAGAAGCTAGTGATCCAACTGTTATAGAAGGAAGAGGGAGTCCTTAAAAAATAGAGGGTGATAAAGTAGGTTTGGTGGAAGACTGAGGCAAGTTTTGGTCAAGGATAATCTGTCGAATCTGGCTTAGAGCCTAAGATACATACATTGAGGTATATGCAAAGGTATTGGATGAGGAAGTAGTTAAGCTAGACCATAAGAGTGCACCTACAGGAGCCACAACAGCAGTGCTCTGCACATGAAGATAAGGCTTCAACAATTTAATGATGTCAATAATAATCTCACCACCATACTGCATTTCCTTCTTGAAATCATCTTTGTTCCCTATAAAATTGTATATTATTAGAGTGAAGTCTTTCATATTTTGAACTTGAGTCTTTAAGGATTGAGTGACAAGAGGTATTTTCAAATTCTCAAAAAGAAACATGAAATTATTAATCATATAATGCTTATAGAAAATCGTATTAAAGTTGAAATCCACATTCTTAGTAATTTCTTCCTGAGCATAATTTTCAATCTCTAAATGAATCCTCACCAAATCAATTACTCTGTCACTATTCCTTAAAATAGTAGATTCACTCTCATTGTCAAAGCCACTTAACACTAAATGAAGTTCCTCCTTAACAAAAATTTTGATTAGATAACTTTCAAAGGGTTAAGATGACTATCCAGAGGCATTAGAGGCTGTAACAACTAATGTCTGGGAAATAAGCCGATTGAGAACATTCTGTAGACATCCCTTGTGCTAATCAGTCAATTTTTTGAGACAAACAACATGTTCACACATATCTTGGAATATCTAGTTGTTTCTCTCATCAACTTTTTCATCTAATGAAGTCAAGTTTGTTTGAATTAGAGAGGAAACTTTCTATGGAATCTGACCACTAACATCCTAAATAGGATGAGAAACAGGAGCTTGTCCTGATTGTAACACTTTTTGCATATCTTTAACCATAGCTCAGAGAGACTTCACTTCATCACTCAATTTCTTATTCTCAATTCTAACCTCTTGTATTTCATGAATCATTTTTGGCGGAATCTTCCATATGATCTTTTCTAATAGCAAGAAAGTATCTCTTTCACTTAGATTTGTTACAGGATCATGTTGGGTGTTCATGATCTTTTCCACTCCATATAATAAAGTAAATCTAATGGCTTCTAAACCAGTATGAATCCCGAAAGTAGGAGGTTCTTGTGAAGGATTGGGAATAGGAGTTGAGATAGGCTTAGGTTACTTTGTAGACATTACTTCTAAAGTAGACACCCATTTCAATTGAGACATAGTAGACATGTTTATGCCTTTAACTGAAGCTTACTGGGAATCATCAACATCAATGTATCTAGGGAACTTATACCAGGTATCCACAGTGATTTTATCAATAGGATTAAAAACTTTAACAATTTCTAGACATGGGTACTTCTCCCCCTCAAAAAGTTCATCTCTCACAGGACTAGGAGATTCAATTCCTTATTCCATTTCTAAAATTTCAACTTCAATACTCTCACCCATTTCATTTATAGCCAGCTGGAAGGCTTGTTACATTATTTCCTTAGAAGATCAAATGGCTTTCAGATTATCTTGTTCCTATAAATGTTCCTTAACAACAACCTATTTCTCAATAATAAGTTCTTCTTCTAGATGCTCCTTAGGTAAAACATTTTATTTTACACTAACAACAAAATATTTTTCCAGAAGTATGTTCTTATTTAAAATCAATACTTCTTTCAGTAATAATTAATTCCTTCTCAACTATATTTTGTGGAACAGGTGGAATACTATCTTCTTTGCCGATGGAATTTTCTTCCATAGTTTCAACAACTACCTCTTCTTTTTATTCAATAGGATAGTCAACAATTTTATCTAGTTCTAAACTAGGATGAAATATATTATTACATCTTGAACAATGCTCAACTAGATTAAACGTTTCATATATCTTTTCATTATCCTCCAACCAAGAATTTTTCCACGGATGCAAGATTATTTTCATCCATTTGACTATAACCTTTGAGATAGAGAATTCATAGTCTTGGATGACTTATTCACTTGGTCTAACCATTCCATTAGCATACTACTTATAAGAAATTAAACTTGAGTAAAAAAAATATGTAGACTATCAGATTGTCTTAATAAAATCACACATATTATGTAAAACATACTTTCACATGTTAACCTTGTGCCTATTTTTCATAAGATGTATCAAAAAAATATATTGATACTTGAGGGTAGAATAATATCATTTTCTTGGACTAATCAAATTCTGAATAATCTTAAGAAAAAATTAGGTTTCACCATCTAACTCAGTAGAAATTTCTATTATTTTCTTTTTATTTACAGTCAAGCTTCCCAAGGCCTCTTCTAAAACAAAAATATCACTAGGAGGAGAGGACCTCTTTGTTAGTCCTCAAAAAATCCTTCATGAGGTATCCTTAGGCAGGAATCTTGTAACCTTGAGAAAAAGGAGCATCTTTGGCCATTGATTTAGCTTCTAAAAATAAAACCATCTTCAGCATTGAAAGAAAACTGAACAAAATGATAGAACTGAGCATTAATCTTTGGATAAATAATCCTTTTCTATTTTGTGAACCAATCCATCTATATCTTATCTTTTAGTACTTTCAAAACTAAATACTTATGTGACAACAACCACTTATGGAATATTTCTATTTCTGGTACCACTATTATATCAACAAGATTTTGGTTCAACAGTCCTTTACTTGCTACCTTCGGTGCTCTTTTCACTTTTTTCAATGATCCGCGCTTCTCTATAGTTAATGAAGAAGGGTACTTCATCATGGGAATTCAATGAGGGGTTCAAGAGAGAGGTATAGAGATGAAAGGATGAAGGGGGTCTTATAGTTTGAGATAAAATGTTTTAGTTTTGAGAGAAGAAAACTCAAGTGAAGAAAATAGTGAAAGACATTTAGTTTTCATCATTTTGGTATTTCAAGCATCACAAATTCAAAAGAGCGAGTTGAATATAATAAAATAATCAACACAGAAATAAGGGTAATAAAATAAAAATAAAATGAAAACATTTCATTATGGTGAGACTGGAACAAGTTTTCATGGTGAGACCAGAACATGTAGTCATGGTGAGACCAGAACATGTTTTTATGGTGTCATCTTTACAGTGTGTCTCTACACGGTGTGACCATATTATTTGAGATAATAAGTGAAAAATAGTAACCATGAGACATTAACTATGAGACTATAAACATATTACATTATCTTGCACAATTGTGATAGTGAGATAGTAACTATAAAATAGTGACTCGTGAAACCATAAACTATGAAATAGTAAGCCTGTTAGTCAGTAAGTTTTTAAAAACAATACATTTTCTACCTGAGATTTATCATTTCTAATTCTTGTATGGTGTAACCTATCCATTCAAAATTTAATGGTTTGGTGAATATATCAAAAATTTGATAATCAGTCCCCATGAATTCCAAAGTGATATCACATTTTTGATAAGGGTCTCTCAAAAAGTGATGTCTTACATCAATATGTTTTGTCCTGGAATGTGAAACAGGATTCGTTGAAATGTTAATAGCACTTATATTGTCACAATTTATAGGTACATGCCTGAATTTATATCTATAATATAGTAATGTGTGTTTCATCCACTAAATTTTTTCACAACCACTACCAGCAGCTATGTATTCAGCTTTGGCTGTAGATAATGCAGCCGAGTTTTCTTTCTCTCTACCCCATGATACAATAGACTTGCCTAAAAGGTGACATTTTCCAGTGTTTATTTTTTTATCTAACTTATAACCACCGAAATCAACATCAGAATAACTTACTAACTCAAATGATTTTCCTCTGGGATAGAACAATCCTAAATTTAGTGTATGTTTAAGGTATTGTAAAATTGTTTCAACAGCCTTTAAACGAGATTCCTTCTGGTTTTCCTGAAAATGAACACACATACATACACTAAACATAATGTTGGGTCGGCTAGCTGGTAAGTAGAGTAAGCTTCCAATCATTCCTCTGTTAGTGGTTTGATCAACATATTTTCTATCTTCATCAAGATCCAACTTACAAGTAGTACTCGATGAAGTATCACTACTTTTAGTGCTATAAAATCCAAAAAAATTTAGAATATCATTAGAATATTTAATTTGATTTAAAATAATACCATATTTATTTTGAAAGATTTGAAATCTAAGAAAGAATTTTAGTTCACCCATTAAACTCATTTCAAATTCATTTTGCATCATTTTATAAAATTCTATACATAAAGTATTTTTTGAAGATCCAAAAATAATATCATCTATATAAATTTGAACTACTAAAACTTTATTGGAAATTTGTTTTATAAAAAGGGTAGGATCAACTATAAATTTTGTAATACCTTCGGAAATAAGAAAAATACTTAGTCTATTATACCAATCTCTTGGAACTTATTTCAAACCATATAACTATTTTGATAATTTGAAAAAATTATTTGGAGAGTAAGGATTTGTGAAACCATTGGGGTTTTTAACATAAACATCTTCAGATATATGCACATTTAGGAATGCACTTTTGACATCCATTTGATATAGTTTGAAATTCAGATGGGATGCATAAGAAAGCAGTATTCTAATAGATTCAAGTCTAGAAACAAGAGAAAAGGTATCCTTATAGTCGATTTCTTCTTCTTTACTATAGCCTTGTGCAACTAATCTAGCCTTGTTTCTAAATATATTACCAGCTTCATCTAACTTATTTTTAAACACCCACTTAGTGCCTAGCAACAGGTGTCCAAATTGTGTTCCTCTCATACTGATTAAGTTCTTATTGAATATACATCACCCATAATTCATCATTGATAGCATCAATACTATTTTGAGGTTCAATTTGTGACAAGAAAACTTTATGTTCAACCTAATTTCTAAGATAATCTCTATTTTGTATCCCTTTATATAAATCTCCTACAATAGCATCTAAAGTATGGTTCTTATGTGTTCTAATATCTCTAGAAAAAGAGGGGCTATTTATTTTAGGTTATTCAATAGGTTTGGGTTTATTATGACTTGAATCTAGAGAATTTACAGAACTAGAAGTTTTCACAGATTCCTTTACAGGATGGTTAGAGGATTTAGCATTGATGTCCAGATTTAATATATCATCCTCTAGGTTCTCCAGAGCGGTCCTAGGATCATGTGGATCTGTATCATCAAACATGACAAGGAAAGGTTCATCTACTTATTTAGTTCTTTTTTAAACACTCTATAGGCTTTAATAAAGATAGAATATCCTAGAAAACATCCTTCATCACTCTTGGATGTAAAATTGTAAAGATTGTCCTTAGTACTGAATGTATAGACATTGCAACAAAAAACCTTGATGTAGCATACTTTGGGTTTTATATTATTCCATAAATCATATCAATTTATTTTAATAATAGGTCTAATCAACACTCTATAAATAATATACCATGTAAAATTTATTTCTTTATCCCAAAAATAAATAATTAAGTAATATTCACTAAACATGGTTCTAGAAATTTCTTATAAGGTCAAATTTCTTCTTTCTATAACTCCATTTTTTAGGTGTTATAGGGGAAGAGAAATTAGGATTATAGCTATTTTTGAGAAAAAGTATTCAAACTCTTGATTTTTATACTCACGACCATGATCACTAATTAAGGATTTAATTCTAAGTGCACTAATATTTTCTATATTTTTCACATATTTGGTAAAATGAGAGAAGATTTCACTTTTGTGATCCAAAAAGAAAGTCCAAGTATATCTAGAAAGGTCATATAAAATAACATAAACATAGTACATCCCCTTTAAACTAGAAACTCTAGATGGTCTAAACAAATCCATGTGAACCAACTTGGGAGGTTGATAAGTTGACACTTCTTTCTTTGGATTGAACGAAATTTTGTTTTACTTTCCATTTTGACAAGGATTACACACTTTATCATTTGGAAACTCATGTTTGGGTAGGTATTTGAATACAATTTTCCAAGTTAGCTTTCTCAGGGAGTGAATAATAAAGTGTCCTTGTATTCTATTCCAATGCCAAGATTTTTTGTGAAATACACTTAAACATGATGCATTTTTAGAAACTAAAAAATCTAAGTTAACAGAGTATACATTTTCATTTATCAATGAATAAAATACTAATTCATTTTTATAATTAATAACATTGCAACCATCATTTTTAAATTTAACATTCAATCCATTATCACATAATTGTGAAATAATAAGTATATTATCTTTAATTACATAAAAAAATGTACATTGAAAATTAATACTGAGTTAGAGTTATCGATTTGGCTAAGTCTAATGATTTTTCCTTTGGCATTGTCACCAAAGGTAACATATCCAGAATCAATTTTTATTAAGTTCTTGAAGCATGAATAGTCTCCTATCATCTGTCTTGAACACCCTCTGTCCAAGTACCACAATGTTTTATAGGATCTCTTTAAACAATTTTACTAAAAAATAGTCAAATAAAAATAGACTTTGGTACCCATAATTGTTTGCATCTTTTAATACTAGTAATTAGTGATTTAAGAACCCAAATTTACCTAATAGGTTTCCTATATGAATTATGTAATGTATTTGATAAATAAAATCTATTTTATCAAGAAAATATTGAAACAGTATAGAGTATATCATGCTTTAAACTAGCAGAATGTTTTCCAAAACTTGGAGTAAAGCTGTATGTCCTAGATTTAGAAACAAAATTGATTTTTCAAAAATTTATTTTACCAGGTTGATATCCTATACTTGTAGTGTATTTAGGGGAAATTTTTTTACCTAGAATTTTTACCAAGGTATATTTACCATTAGAAAGCCTTTCAAGGTCCTTTTTCAATTGCTCATTATATGGCTTTAATTAATTATTTTCTTTGAGTAATTAAACATTTTTCTCTCTTCATACAGTAAGTTCAGATTTAACAATTGAGGTAAGAGCATGATGTTTCTTTAAAGACTTGTATTTATATTTTTTTTCATTACATATATCTTCAATAATATTAAAATAATCAAATAGTTCCTCTTTAAACATATTTTTAGAATCACTTTCATCTCCAGAATAATAGGAATTTTGTACAGGAGATTCCAAGGTTACCTCATTTGTGTTTTTCATAAAACACATATTGGATTTGTTAACCTATTAATCATGTGAAGATTCTAAGTCACTTGAACTATCCTTATAAGCACTTCAAGTTTCTTTCAATTATTTTTTATACTTTCTATCTTTGTACTCATATTTATTTTTAAACATGAGCTTGGGAAAGTCAGCCTTTACATTCCCTTTCACTTACACTCATAACATACTATCTCATAAGACTTGTCATTTCTTTTCTATTCTTTCTCCCAGCTTCCCTTTTGATCATATATTCCTTTGAAGTTATGATTTCTAATAACTTTCTTTCTTTTGTAAAATTTCTTAAACCTTTTCTCTAATTTATCCATCTCCTCATCACTATCAGGTGATGATTTTTCACTACTAGAAATTTCTATAGAAACATGCAGTTTCTCCTTTTCTTTGTGTTTAGAGGTGGTGGTCTTGAATGACATTTATTTTATTTTGGTTTCATACTCCTCTTTCTTATTGACTTAAATCTTCTCTTCATACATAATTTGTTTCTCAATGAGTTCATTAACTGGTAATTTGCAGATGTTGCATGAATATCTAATAGAGACATAGGTTCCTTTCTATCTATCATGTATGCATTTGAGAATCCTCATAACTTGTTCTTTGGTAGTGACTTCACTTCCATGAGAAATCCTTGTGTTAACAATTTCGTTGAACATAAGATACATGTCAGAAATAGGATCATCATGATTCATTTTAATTTTATTATATTTAATGGTTTATGTGTTGAGTCTCATTTCTTTTACACTAGAAGTTCCTTCATGTGAAACAAATAAGGTATCCCAAATTTCATGGGCATTTTTACTTGTATATATTCTATTAAATTCCTCATCTTTTAAATAGAAATATAATGCATTCATGGATTTTTAATCGCTATTGTAAGAAGTCTTTGTTGGGTTATCCAAAGTAATTCTATCAGTAGTAGGAATCTTATTCTCATCTATAATTGAATAGAAAATTTCAAATCCCATACTTTCTAAATGCATTTTCATTTTAATTTTCCATTCGTCATAATCGGTTCCATTAATAAATAGAGGTATATTGTTATAGAACCTTCCATTCGATTATCCATAATAAATAAATGATTTTAAAGATCTATAAATTTATAATATATAGAAATTTACAGATCATTAAAGTAAAACTAAAATCACAGTTGAATAGATTTAAAAATAGAGACTTAATAGGAATAACCTTATTTAATACCAAATGATGGTTGGAGTAGAGTACTCAAGAGGAAGTGAATTGAGTATCTATTAAATTTTTTGTTAAAAATTTTTCTTAGAAAGGTTCCCAAAAAAATAATAAAGACTATTTAATCAAGTTTATACGGTTATAAAAGTTCGATTGCAAAAATTGTTCTGCTTATCTTTCCATCTAATACTTATTTCCATTCCTAACGAATTCATGCTTCCACCTTCAAAAAAATATGAGTTATTGATACTAATTTTAAAGATATTATAATAAGGAAAAACAATTATAACCTCTATCCAAGACTAATGATCAAAGTAAAATCTAGTGTTTCCAGAAATATATAGTAAATAGGGAAAAACTAAATTAAAATAAACAGCAAATAAAACAATTTGTTCAGTCTCAAGATGATACTTAATCCACTCCATTTGGTGATAACCTTCCACAAAGAAGTTTATATTAATAAACTTGATCCACTCCCTGTATTGGGGTAAAAACATTGGGTAGGACTGTGTAGGCCACACGACCTCTTCTATAGTTCTTCATGGGTATAAATTACCAGGTCACACAAGGACCTCTTCCACACTTATCTATGGGAGTAAACATATGTAAAAATATATGAGAGGAAGGATATCTTGTATCCTTATTTTTAGTGGATGAGATGAAGTATGTTTTAATACAGACATATACACAATACTAGAAAGCTAAAAATATTAAAAAATAGAGCACATATGATGAGAAAGGGTTAGAAGTGCTCTGAGTGTTGTTCTATGCAGCTCTAGACTTGTTAGATGAGGAAGATTCTTGTATTTAGTCCTCTTGTGAAAAATAGAGTATTGCATGTCTGCCAGTTCGAAGGTGTATTCTGTCTAGCTCGTATTCTTCTTGAAGTTGGTACTGTGAAGATATTTTTGGATCTGATCTATGGTAGTCCAGCCTTTTGAATCGAGAGTGCTTTGTGTGTTATTTAGTTTTTTATTCTTACATGTATCAGTTCAATTTTCAAGATGCTCATGTGTCTTCTCTACACTACTACTCGTCACCTTTTTCCAGTGCAACACTTTTCTTTTTATTTTAGTGTCGATGTGTTGAAGCCGATAGGATGCATGTATTCTGAACCCCATACCTCATACTATTAGGTGAAATGTCTACAAAAAACATTTATTATGTTAGTGCATTTAAATGACTCATATATGAATGTTAGAAATTAAATTGAAGATGATAAAATAGATTAAATAACAGTATCACAACCTATCTAGAAATGGTATCACATGGAAACAATGCCACCAAGAAACGGTGAATTATTCTTGGACATTGAGTTGTGAGACAAAAATGATGGTATAGTTGTATTGAGATCAGGAACTGGTAGCACATATATGGTGTTAGAATCACAGTGTATGGTGCTTTTCCAAACTTTGAAAGGTGTCTCATTGATGGAAGCAAGGAACTGTTATCACAAAATTCATGAGATCTGAATGTGGTTATGGTGTCTAGGTCATGATGATTAGGTCACAGTGTCTGGGTCACAGTTTTTTGGGTCATGGTGTCTGGGTCACGATGTTTGGCTTACGGTGTCTGGATCATAGTGTCTGGGTCACTTTGTCTGGGACCTTTGCCAGAAAACCAGAACCAATGGTAGAATAATAGTTTCTCGGACTTAGCCAAATATATGTAAACACTCTTAATAAGTAATATTCAAAGAATGAATTAGAATTAATCATTCATATAATAAATCATTATAAAACAAATTTAAATATTGTTTACAATAATCAAACAAGATGTATAAGAATCAGGTTCTAGTGGATGTTTATTAAAAGCATATAGAAACCAACCATTTCTACACATGATTTGAGATAGATTAAACAATATTAATAGGATTTGTGATCATTAAAACATGATTAAAACATGAGGAGTCCAACAATACCATCCCAACAATCAAGGATTTTCATCCATGAATATAAGAACCTACTAAAAAATGTGGAAGTTCTGAACTCACATTTGGTTGTCATAGTCCAACAAATACTCTAGAATATTCTTATAAAACAAAATATTGTTCACCATTGTAATAGATCATCCTTTAAGGGTATTCTACTAACTATCCAAAATCACAATAAAATAATTTAAAATGGTGTATCCATCCACAATGTCAAAATTTCTTCATTCATAATCATGAAATATATCATACACATGCCCCCTCAATTGTGAAATGTAGAATATTTCATGCATCAAGTCTAATTGAGGGGTTATAACCAAGCAGTACGTAACTTTTCCAACCCTGTGTGAGATATGGAATGAACCGATGTATCTCAGGGATAACATGTTTCACTAAAAAATCTCTACAAACCCCATCATGGTGAGACCCAAATGAACACATATTCTCCCTCCTTGAACTATAAATATCTTTTTTGACCATCTGTGTGGAATTTATAAAGGATCTATATATTATTCATCCACTCCAAGATGATCTAAAAAATCAATTTCATCACATTCACTAAATCAGGCCCCATAAGTATTTAACTTATAATTCCTATAATGTAAAATCGTGACTTACAGGTTCTCTTATACAATGCCTCAAATGGTGATAAGTCAATTTCTAAGTGATAAATACCATTGAATGAAAACTCTACAAAGGGTATATAATCCTAACAAATTAAATCAAATTCCACCAAGTAATCTTATGGTATGTGTTCAAGGACCCTAATGGTCCACTTAGTTAGGTCATCCCTATTCCACTAAGAAAAACCACAATAGGTTTGACTTCCTTAACACATCCTCTATTAACCATGAATAGGAATTCTTGTAAGGATTGTCTTGCAAAAAAAAATTATATTTTAGATAGTATATACTATCTAAAATTAATAATCCTATAGGAACTTTTTCCATTTAATCTAACACAAGTTGAGATCCCTCTAAGTAAATATATTCCTGATACTCCTATTGTATGAATAAACATAAAACTATTAACTAAGAAGGTAGTTCTACCAAGTCTTTAGAAATAACATCATAGTTGTCATCTCCCGATCATGGGTCATGTAATTATTATCATGGTTTCCAAGTTTTCATGATCTCTAAGAAATTACTACATCCCTTTGCATGAAAACACATCCATGAAAACCTATAGAGGCATCACATAACACCATGTACTTAACCCCCCTCTTCTATAAAATGCATAATGGGAATGCTAGTCAGTCTCATTCAAAAGTCCTTAAAAAATGTTAAACAAGTCTATAACTAAATAAAATTTTACCCATCCTAGGTTAAATCATTCAAAGGAGCCACAATATTTGAGAAATATGGAATGAATATATGATGATACCTAGATATCCTAATGAAACTCTACACCTCTATGAAACTATTGGGTGTCTCACAAGCTAAATATACCTCGATATTCTCTAGGTCCACATACACTCATTATGGGATAACGTGTACCCAAAAGATGACCTCTCCAATCCAAAACTGATGCTAGGAGAGATTCCTAAGTAGACAACTATTTGGAAGTAGGTTTAGAACCATCACCAAAGAGATAATTAATTCTTATAAAAGGATATTTATTCATTATTATCACCAAACTTGCAACCATAGGATCTCATATACCTTCTTATAGAACAATACCAGATCTTCATAGGATGACACACTAGGTCTAATAAAATCTTTCATCTATAGATCCCTTATGTAAGCCCTCAACTCCAACAACTCAGTAGGGGCTATATAACATGTCATAAAATAAATCGAAAAAGTCATGGTATATAAGTCATTATTAAAATTAATCACCTAAAAATGAGTTAAATAAATTAAAAACTCTAGTAAAATATATTTATACTCCTCCACCACTACCAAAAATTGAAATTACGTGGTGTTAGATTCCCAATGGATCAAATTAGAAAACTAGGGGGAATTGATTATAACTTACATCACATGAACTTGAATTGGCTAGTCTATAAATACATCTCTATAGTGAAGTAAAATCCAAAAATATCCTCCTTTATGGCTCCTACCCTTTAATAAATATAATTAATCTTGGAATATGCTACTAATATCTAGTATAAGGGCCCATCCATAAATAATGTGTAAAATTTATTCTTTAGATAAGAATTAATTTTCATTCATTACTAGAGAACTTTTAGGTTTAAGGTTTTATATAATTATTTTATCACCCTTATAAACTAAAATATTACTTCACAAAGTAGACACTTCCCCTAAGTATATATTTTTCCCACAATAAAAATCTTTTAAGATATGACTTGTTTTTTTCATGATGTATCTTTATAATTTTCATCTTCACATCATCCTTGTCCTAACTCATCCTTAAAACTACACGATTTTTTTTTAAAACATAGTATAAGAACAAAAAATCAATAAGGTATATATAAAAATAAATAAATAAACATGATATTCCATGAATAATCATAAAAATTATCTTTTTTTTTCAAAATAAACATTGACCACAAAATGAAAATTTTATTACCTGATAAATTAACCTAGATGAAAAAATATTTTTATAAAAAAAATCATAAGAAATATTAAAGTAAAAAAATAAAACTCATAATGGTTTATTTTCAATCATGATGAACTCAAGAATAATTTTTCACAAAGTTATAAATTTCACCCTTAAGAATTATTATAAACGTCCCTTTTAAAATAAATATCATTATATTACCATGCGAATTCAATGGATTCCTATAAAAACACATAGAAAGCATAAATAAATCATTTTTGAAACTTGTGACATCATTTTAATATCATTGTTACAATCAATCTTAATAATATAATAACCAACCTGATAAATTTCAATAATATCTTAGAAAAAACCTATAACTATTTTACTTTGTCCCTTAACATAAATAATTAGAGTTAAATTTTAGGGTTACCCATCATCATGAGCTATATCAAGATTAATAATAATTATAAAAAAAACATGAACCATTGCATAATAATATCACATTAAATATTTCATACTCATAAAAATATTATATTCACCCATAAGAAAAACATTTACGAATATAAAAAAGTCCAATCAATTTAAAACCCTTTTTGAAAATAACCAAAATAAAGGGAATGGTTGTTTTTATTTGAGGAAAACATGAAATATTTTAAATTATTCCAAACATAAAATAATGGTTATGGTTGTGGGAAAAATCATTGACATTGTATATGTTAAAATAGAACATTCCTTTCTTCCTTTTCTTCAAAATGTTATGTATACAATGTGTAAGAAGATTTATTTGAAAATCCTTTGAAATAATTTAAACGTTGATATAACACATACATTATAATTTATTTATTTCCATTTAAATACATCCAAAAAATTTATTTAATTAATATTGTCATGGAAGAAAATGATATAGAAAACAAATCTTTAAAACCTTAAAAATGAGGGTTTTAAGGTAAATTGTTCCATACCTTGTTTATGACTTGTCACGTACATTATTTATCTCTTATATAATAAACTTTTATGAATTAGTTTATTTATTTAAAAGCTATGATAGATTTTATACATTATCATTTTATCCATTTATATCATTTATTTTAATTTCATAATCAATTAAGTCCACGTAGAGTATTTTGAGGATGTTTAGTTCATATATCCAAAATTACATTGGTAGGTTTAATATAGTCAAAGATGTTATTATTAAATCATATATATAAAAATAATAAATTCATAATTATCATTTTTAAAAATTAATTATACTTTTAAAAATAACCATGAAATATGATTATATTAAATGAAGTCTGTTACAATAATGGAGATGGTTGGTCATACGTATGCATAAGTATCATTTACATTTTCCAACGAACATGTGGGAAAGAAGGTAAGTATTAATTTAAATTAAATTATTTATTATTAAATAATAAATATCATATTATATCTTTAATTAAACTCATATATACAATCCATGTGATACATTGATGAAAAACAAATCACATATCTTCATAGAGGTGGTAATACACATGCACGCACGATCGATGTTATTATTTTTCAATGGATGGAAAGGTACAAAATAGATGATATATAATTTTAAAATAATTATAATTATTTCATTAAGATCATATATATACATTAAATCCATCATTATAACCATCCATGAGAGGCGGTGATAGAAAATGAATTACATTATTTTGTGAGGTGGTTGTCCGTTGTAAAAACTAATGGTGACTTCATTTCCCATTTTATGGAAGAAGAGATGGATATACATTATTAAATTAACATATAACATATAAGTATATTTAATATAATAATGTTTTTATTTTATCATGGTTGAATAATATTTATAGGAATTAAAATAAGAAATAAAATGAAAATGGTCGGTTAAGAACTACAACTCTTCTTGGGAAAGCCTCTTTGGGTATACACCTAAATCCTTACTAGTTTGTTTGTATGATCTAAAAAATAATAATATTATGTGGTGATAGATTTTGGGAAGTTATTTTATTAGGTATCAGTGTAAATAAAGTTCTCAAATTGTGTGAGGGATAGAGGATAAGAGATTCACTTTTATAATTGAGGGAAATGACACATTTGGAATTACTTCAAATATTAAATAATATATATATAATTTCATGTTGATCCAAGGAATCACAAAATATAATATAATATTTTATAAAGTTTTAATAAACTCAACTAATCGCATTTATATATGTTTGGGACACATTTTAGGCCTTATATCATAGTTAAACAACTTTAAATTCATTTTAACCTTAGCCGTGATAACATAACTATTTATCAAGAGAACAAAATTATATTAATAAAAATAAAATGGTATTTATAAAAAAATGGACATGAATATTAAAAATTTAGAATCCATTTTATCTTGTTCAAATTTTAAATATAAGAAAAATTATTATTAATATAAGAACACAAAATGCATGAAAACTGTTTTTAGGAAAATGCGTAATTCAATAATTAACATAATTTTACCTTGAAATAAAGTAATAAATTGGTTTCCATGATTTTTATTGTTACATAAAAAAATTAAGGTCTTTATATTTTTTATAAATACAAAAAAATAGAATCTTCTAACCATTCCATTAAATGTAAAGACCCAAAAATAATTTTTAATTTGAAAAAAATATTACTTATCATCTCAAAAGTTATGTTTGGGTTCCTATGTAACACCCCAAGCTTCCACGGTACATTTTCCTTTGAATAATAAAATAGATTGCGCTGTATGAAACTTCGAGTTCTAACAGACCACAACCAATCAAACTAGCTGTTATAAATAGTAATACCCACTTTTCAAAATTTTATAAATATTATTTTTCAAAATGGACTTCATTTTTTTATTCGGAATACAAAAATGTTCTTAGGGTGGTTTTTTGAAATTTTTCTGAAAACATTCAATTTTTGATGAATAGTGAAAAACACTACATTATTGTTAAAAACTGAATTTTTATTTAAATAATTATCGACTTTATTTAAATTTTTTTTTAAGTAGATACATAATACCTATATATGTTCAATGTAATTAATTTGAGTAATTTAATAATAATATTACATATATAAATTTTATTGAACTTTTTACCGTCTTTTACCCCCATCTCGGTACGTTAGCGAATTTGCATAAATTTTTTTTACCACTTATGTGAGCTGAATTTAAAAACTTCAAGAGACACGTTTGACATTAGTAAGTAAATTTTGGTTCAATAAGATGAAAATAATTTTTGATTAATAGTAACTTTTGAATTTTATTTACCACAATTAAAAGTAAATAGGGTAATTAAAGGTAAAAATGATATTATAATTTCCATAACACATGTTTTATTTCTATTGGATAAGTTATTTTCGACCAAAATCAACACTATAAATAAAATATGATCCTTTTGGTCCACATGGATTATATTAGGACATTTATTATTATTTTATTTAAAGAAGAGTTAAAAGTGTTAAATTCAAATTTTCATAACTAAAACATTTTTAATATAGTGTTACACATAAGATAAATTCGACTATAAATATTCATTATAAATCTAAAAATATTTCCCACATAATGGTATTTTATTTAAAATATTAAGGTATTAGATAATTAAATTTATTTATGAAATAATGATGATGCAGTAATTACCTTATTAATGAAACATTAAAATAATTAATATTATAAATATCCAAATAAATGTAAATTGAGACATTTGATGAATTAAAAGAATTTTATAGCTTAATATGACATGTTAGGGTTAATGAAATGAATTTTATTCAAAGTAATAAAGTTTTTAGGACTTTAAAAAAAATCAAATACTAAATAGGGTCAAAATTGACATAAATGAGTTTTTAAAACAAATACTATATTAGTAATTGATATAATATTCATAAAAATACATGTTTCGGAAAAAGGACTTAGATAAGGTTATATATATTAATAATTTACCACGTGGGGTTCTATTGGATTTTTATACTATGTTTATTAACCATTTATTATAATAATACAAGAATACATGGTAAAAGTTAAACTATTAAACTAAGAGTTAAATCTAAAAGATAACGTTAATATGCTGACCTAAACCTGTCTAAAAAGTATTGGATGAGCGTTTTTTGACCCATACCCATATTATCATAGACATAAATCATTTTTAGCCATTATAAATTGAATCTGATTGTATAATAAAATAATATTTTAAGCATTACCCAAAGTGACCCTCACCTCTCTTGTAAAAGGGTACTCCCCCTTCTTTCAAAATAACACCTCCAAATCCATTTATATCAGCCAAAACTTTCCCAAATATCCTCCCAACTACCCCAACGTCTACCTAGAGGACTTAACTTGATCAGAAAGCCTTCCTAAGGAGCCCTTTTGATCAACTCAAAAGGAAACACCCGAAGAAGAGGTAATAATTTCACCACCTCTTTCAAAGATCTTTTCTTCTACCACTTCCTCTTTCTTTGTTTTTTCCATAAAAAAATAATAACCCTAGTACCTTATACATACTATGAGGTTATTATAAATATAGTAAAACCATATTCATTATTCTATCCATCCTATGAATGACAATTCACCATACATGCGTACGTACGACTAACCGTCTCCACGTCATGGTGTAGTTTGTTATTCAAACAATTCATTATTTGGATGGGAATAAGGATGAGTATAATTGATGTAAATAATAAATATAACATGTTAAAGTTTATTTATATATGATATAACATCCAATTAAATACTATTTTACCATCAATATAAGGATATTGTCGCTTGTGCGTACGTACAGATTACCGTCTCCACGAACGCGATGAAATTCATTCCCCATCATAACCATTCTAGAATATTTTTCATTTTAAGATTAAAAATATTTGTTAAGAACTTAATATCATTATAGATATGAATAAAATAAATCATATCCATAAAAAATGGCATAATTAACCAATCATATAAAGGAAAAATAATTATTTAACACATGAAATGATGATACCACTATAATATTATTAACAAAGAAAAATTAGAAGATCGTATATGATATCATATTTATGTATGTTGTTATTGTATAATTTAATAACAATTATTTAATGATTATAAAATAGGTTAATTTACCCTTGAATAAGGAAATTTACTAGGTAATGATTAATTCTATAATCTCTTAATTATTTGAGGTGGTTTATACATGAGAATCTATTGGGAACTCTTTATCATCCACATCCATGTTTCTTAAAAATTTATTTCAAAACATTTTTACTATTTAATAGACTATGGTTTATATTAATTCACACCCTTTTTATAATTTTTATAAAATATTTATAATGTAATCTTTCTGTCATTTTCAAAACAAGCTTCTTTACAACCTTTTCGAAAAAATTAAATAAAAAATGTTTTTAACATATTTAGAGGGTGAGACTATTTTTGTCTATTATAAAACCTTAAAATCTTCCCTTACAATCATATAATAATTATTTCAATAACATGACTTTTAAATGATTTCAAAATAAAAAGAGATATTTCTCTCAAACATTTTTTATTTCATCTATGTCAACATCCTTTGATGGATTGTAAAATTATTTGAAGTTGATTTGTTTTGATACAAATCATCCATATTTTATTGAAGGTTTTCTAATATGTTTAACTATGGATGTGTTATTTTTATACCATTCATGGTTTATGGATACACTATTTACATTTCATATGCTAGTTTTAATAAGAATGTTTATGTTATGTTTAAACCTTTTCAGATGAGGAATGCATTGGACTTTGTAAGTGACGGGTGGAGACCAATATAACTCCTCAATGCATCGGTAGGTATCACGAGAAAAACAAGTGTATTGACACAAGGTCTTGAAAAAATATTATTAGTTGTCTTGGTATGAGGCCCTGAATATGTGGTTATGAAGTCTGGCATTATGCATTCCATAATTTCAAAATTGGCTATTGGTATGGCATGTGATTATTAAACTAGTAGATTATCTATGTAAATAAGTAAATGGCATTATTTGATTTATATTTTCCATATTTTCCTAAAGTTTAAGTTTAAAAGGCTTATGTTTTAGTCTTATACATTGCCTTAAATTTTTATTCTTATTTATGAATGTTTCTGCTATATTGTTATCCTTACTAAGCATCTGAGCACACCCTTTATATGATTTATTTTTTACAGGTTGAGAAGAAGTATATTATAACTAAACTGTAGGGATAGTATAAGGGATATGAATGTGGTCAAAGGAGACAATGTTGTTGTAGTTTTTCATTTTATAATTTAATGTAAAAAATTATGCATGCATCTAGTACTTCCAAGGCTACTAAAATGATCGGTCTTTCGAGATTTGAACCCTTATGATCATGAAACTGTTGTGTAATAATGCACTGAATTTGGGAAACTGGGGTCAGGGCATAAAAATTGGTATTAGAGGAAGTTTAGTAAAAACCTTGGAAGCTAGATTAAGAAAAACTCTGATTAGAGAACATTACTCTAAGATAAACTGTAAGGATTAGTATAGATGAACTTCTTATAATTTTGGAAATATAGAGATTTTTTGTATTTTCAAAGAAATACATCCATGTTTGGATGAGAGCAGGTAGAGGTGGCTCTGGCACATATGTACTTAGGAGTGAAAACTCCAACAATGAGTTTCAGGCTTGACTCAGGGTATCCTAGTACACAACAATGCACCTTGGTGCACTCTTGGTTATGACACTCCCATGGGATATTCTTAGGATAATTCATATTTTCATTACAAACAATTATGAAGGATTTATGAGTGTATTATCCTAAAAGAATTTTTTTTATGATTATGGATTATATCCACAAACTGTTCAATTTATGTTAAGTGTTTTAGAAGTTTGGAATTATGTATTACGATTCGTAAACTAATATAGTGTATGACATTGTTTAGAAATGGAGCCTAGTGGAAGGAATGGAAACCGTATCAACGCACATAATCCATGTAGGGATTTCCCTCCTATTAGAGATAAATATAGTGGAGCTAGTGATATAACTAGTGCTGATCGACTTATCCCCATACTAGGATAACTTTATCAAGTTATGAATAATAACCTTACCCATATAAAGCACCCTGATCCATAATGTGGAGGATTAATGTTTGACTGCTGCATGAGACAACAAACAAAAACATTCAATGGGACTATAAATCCATTTGTAGCTGAGAAATGGATAAGTTCCTTAGAGAAAATATTTCATTCTTTGGGGAGTAGTGAAATGGAAAAAGTTTTCATGTAAGTTTATCGCCTAACATGAGATGAAGATCAATGGTGGTCATTAATTCAAAACACAAAGGAGGATGACTAAGTATCAAATATTTAATGGAGGGAGTTTAATGAGATATTCTTAGAAAAATACTTTCCTCATGACCATCGAGCTTATATGGAAAGAAAATTTATGGGACTGAAGAAAAAGGAGGATGCGAATGTCACAATGTGTGAAGCTAACATTACAAGGTTAGAAAGGCATGCATCAGATTATATACATATACCAAGGAGTAAGTTTGATGGATTATTTAATGAGTTAAAACCATTTATCTGCTAAGAATTAGTCTCACAATCCTTCTCATCGTATGAAGATATTGTCTCATGTTCTATCAAGATAGAAAAGGAATTATCTAAGTCATTCGACTTTAAATCAAAGTAAGAAAATAAGAGATCTGTTGAAAACACTAGAAATGGAAATACAGGGAAGAAGGGAAAGGTTGAATATCCATTCTGTGGTAAATGTGGGAAGAAAAACCCCAGTACTTGCCTGAAGGGAATGGGTGTCTGTTACAAGTGTGTTGAAAAAGGCCACCAAGATCATGATTACAAGGGAAAGAAACCGGTTGTCAATGTTGACTGCTAAAATCATAGAGAAATGTGTCATTATGAAAATTAATTTCCTACGTGCCAAAAAAACATACCTTAGAAAAGGACAAGGGAGAAATTCCAAGATTATGTGATCACTACTACTGAGGTTGAAGCTCCTAAAGATGCGGTGGTAGGTAATTTAGTGGTTACCTCAAATTTAGCCAATGCTTTATTTGATTTTGGATCATCGAATTATTTCATATCTTTCCATTTTTCTAAGAAAATTAGGTATTTCCAATTTTATTTAACAAAGGAGTTGTCAATAAAAACTTATAATGGAAGTATCATTGCAATAACGTTTTGTGAATTAGTTCCCATTAAGTCATATAAATGTTATTTACCTACTGATCTTATCGTCATACCCATGATTGAATTTGATATAATCCTCGGTATGGATTGGATTTCAGACCATGATGCAGAAATTTATTCTTAGAAGAAGGATGTTACAATTTTCAATGATTATAAGGAGTACCTTATCTTTAAAAAAGAAATGTCACCATATGATTCTTATCTTGATCCAACCCAAATAGATCTACTAAATTCAATTATTGGGGAGGAAGAGAGTGAAATAAATATGGTTAAGGAAAGGAATGTTCAAATAGAGGATGTACCTAATGTTCATGAATATTTTTATGCATTTTAAAAGGATTTACCTGGACATAATCTAGAATAAGAAATTGAGTTTTCTAGTTATTTAATTCTTTATTAAGGCCCATATCAAAGACAACTTATAGAATGGACCCTGGGGAATTAATGGAACTAAAGAAACAACTATAGGAATTGAGTAATATGGGATTTATTTTCCCTAGTGTTTCACTATGGGGAACCCCTTGTTATTTTTGTTATGAAATAAGATGGATCTATGAGGTTGTGCATTGACTACAGGGTGATCAATGCTATAACAATAAATAACAAGTACCCTTACCTCGCATTGATGCTATATTTGACCAACATCATCGAGATAAATATTTTTTAAAGTTTGACCTTAGATCTAGATATCATCAGTTGTGTGTGAAGAAGGAAGACATTTCGAAAACAACATTTCAAACCAGGTACGAGCATGATGAGTTTATAGTAACGCTTTTTGGACTGACTAATTCACCATTTGTTTTCATGGATATAATGAATATAATTTTCAAGTAATTTATTTATGACTTTGTAATGGTATTTATTGATGATATGATGGTTTACTCAAAAATCTATGAAGATCATGAAAATCACTTGCGCACTATTCTGAAAACCCTCAAAAGAAATGAATTATACGGGAAGTGTATCAAGTGTGAATTTGGGATTCAAGAGAAGTGTTTTATTAGCCATATTGTCTCTAAGTATGGAATCTCTGTTGATCCTTCAAAGACCAAGGAAATACTAGAATGGCCAGCACCAACAAGTATAACTCAGGTACACAATTTTATTGGTTTAGCAGGTTTTTATCTGTGCTTCGTCCATAATTTTTCATGATTGGATAACCTGTTAACCGATTTCACACGTAAAGGGGTTAAATTAAATTGGACAAAAGAGTGTGATGAATTTTCTTGATGAATCAAAGATAAGATTAGTCAATGCTCCTATGATGACTCTACCTTCGAGGAATGATGGGTTTGTTATTTATAGTGATTTTTCAAAGAAAGGACTTGGTTGCGTCCTTATACAGAATGATAGAGTTATTGCCTATGCATCACGAAAGGTAAAAATTAATTTACAAAACAATCCCACTCATGATCATGAGTTTTCAGTTGTAATATTTTATTTTAATATTTGGAGACACTATCTCTGTGGTGAAAAATGTGATAAATATACTAATCACAAGATATAGAAGTTTATTTTCTCACAAAAATAACTTAACATGAGGCAAAGGTGATGGCTCGAGCTACTCAAGGATTATGATTTCATTATACACTACCACCTAAGGAAGGAAAATAGGGTGGAAGATTCTTTGAGTATAAAGGATCATGGATTTATGAACAAGATTAGAGTTGAAATGGATCTTATGTTCATAGATCTAGTAAAGATGGATATGGGAATAATCATGGAAGGTGAAACATAAATACTTTTTCAAATGGTTGCCAAAACATCTTTACTAGAAATGATAAAATGTTCTCGGACTGATGATGAGGAGTTTCCAAAGAAAATTAAATATTTGAATGATTAGAGAATGATGAATTCATATTTGATGACGTGATATTGAATTTTTGGAAGATACTTGGTCTTACTGACATACCTGATCTAAAAAGGGAATTGTTGGATGATGCTCATAGCTCTAATTTCTCTATACACCATGGTAGCACTAAGCTGTATAGAGATTCGATGGAACATTTTTGGTGGGACAACATGAAGAGATATATTTCTAATTATGTGTCAAGATGTATGGTTTGTCAATAGGTTAAGTCTAGAAGACAACATCCTGTAGGATTCATGAAACTTCTTCCATTACCTGAGAGTAAATGGGATTATATTACGATGGACTTTGTCATGGGGCTACCAAAGACTCCTAGATGGAATGATGAAATATGGGTCATTGTTGATTATCTTACCAATTTAGCACATTTTCATACTATAAGAGAAGATTTACCATTTTAACATTTAGATAAACTATATATTAATGATTTTGTAAGTCATCATGGAGTTTCCCTATCGATTGTTTTAGATCGTGATCTCTATTTTACATCATGATTCTAGAAAAATATTTAGAAGGCCTTGGATACAGAACTTCCTTTGAGCACTGCCTACCACCCTAAAACTGATGGACAATTAGAACAAACTATTAAAACATTAGAATACATGTTGAGATCTTGCTCACTTGACTTTTAATGTATGTGGGATCAGTATCTACCTCTGGTAGAATTTTCTTATAACAATAGCATCCATTCAAGTATTCAGATGGCATCATTTGAAGCGTTATATGAAAAGAGATGTCTCAAACCAACTTGTTGGGATGATGTTGGTGAAAGAAAACTCGTAGGCCCAAAACATATAGAGGAAACAATGGAAAAGGTGAAGGTTATCCAAACCCACATCAAAGCAGATCAAAGTTGGAAAAAGAGCTGTGTTGATAATCGAAGGAAGAATTTGGAATTTCAAGTAGGTGATCATGTTTTCTTGAAGGTATCTCCAAGGAAGAGTGTTAAAAGATTCAGTAAGAAGGGTAAATTATGTCTCAGGTACATTGGACTATTCAAAATTCATGAACTATTTGGATTTATAGCTGGTCGTGTGGCCATGACACCAAGTCTCTCCAATATTCATGATCTGTTCCATATATCACTGTTGGGAAAATACATGCTTAACCCAACACATGTACTCACCTATGAAGAAATAGAACTGGAACCTGGCATGTCTAATTGTGAAGAGCCAAATAGAATTATTGATACCAGAGAACAAGTTTTGAGAAACTGAATAACTCAACTCATTAAAGTTCTATGTGGAAATCATTAGATGGAAGAGGCAATGTGGGAACCTGAGTAACATATGATGAAGAACCACCCAGATATTTTTATGCAGTGTTATTCTAGAAATTTTGAGGACAAAATAATTTAGACTGGATAATGTAATTCCCCAAGCTTCCACGGTACGTTTCCCTTTCAATAATAAAATAGCTTGCGCTATACACAACTTCGAGTCCATACACACCACGACCAATCAAACTAGCTGTTATGAATAGTAATACCCACTTTTTGAAATTTTATAAATTTTATTTTTCAAAATGGACTTCATTTTTGGATTTGTAATATCAAAATTATGTGAATTTTTTGTATTTTTCTGAAAACATTCCATTTTTTGATGAATAGTTAAAAACATTGCGTTATTGTTTAAATCCAACTATTTATTTAAATAGTTAACTATTTCATTTAATTTTAATTTAGTTAAAAATAGATACATAATACCTATATAGGTTCAATGTAATTAATTGAGGTCATTTTATAATAATATTAGACATATAAAATTTTATTGACCTTTATAACGTCTTTTACCCACCTTCTAGGCACATTAGCAAATTTGCATAAAACGTAATTTTACATCTTCAGTGAGTTGAATTTAAAAAATCTTAGAGACATAGTTGATATTAGTAAGTAAAATTTGGTTTAATATGATGAAAATATTTTTTGGTGAATAGTAACTTTTGACTTTAATTTACCACCGTTAAAATTAAATAGGGTAATTAAAAGTAAAAATTGTAACACCCCGAGATTTTATGAAAAATATTCTTTTTAATTTTATTGATGTCTTGTGTTTTAAACTACACCAAAAGGATCTTGCACTACAAGCATCCCTGACTTGGCTTGCATTACACGCAACCGCGACCTTCCACGATAGCGTGTGTTGTACGCAATACCGAGTTACACTAAAAAACGATATGTTATGTAAACTAGCTGTTATGAATAGTAATACCCAATTTCTAAAATTTTATGAATTTTATCTTTCGAAATGGACTTCATTTTTGGATTCATAATATCAAAATTATCCTAGGGTGAATTTTTGATATTTTTCTGAAAACTTTCAATTTTTGATGAATAGTGAAAACACTAGGTTAATATTTAAAAACCGTCTTTTTATTTAAATAATTATTTATTTTACATAAATTTATTTTAGCTCAAAATTGATACATAATACCTATATAAGTTCAATGTAATTAATTGGATTCATTTTATAATAATTTTAGATATATAAAAATTTTATTGAACTTTTCATAGTCTTTTACCCACCACCTAGGAGAATCTGTAAATTCACATAAAACTTAATTTTACCGCTTCTGTGAGTGAAATTTCAAAAATCCAAGAGACATAGTTTATAACAAGGACTAAAATGTGGTTCAATGAGATGAAAATAATTTTTGGTGAATAGTAACTTTTTACTTTTATTTACCACGGTTAAAAGTAAATAGAGCAATTAAGGGTAAAAATGATATTATTATTACCCTAAAACATGTCATAATTATATTGGATAAGTTTAATTCGACCAAAAAAAACCTTAGGAATTAAATATGACCATTTAGGTCCACTTGGATTAGATTAGGACATTTATTATTAATTTATTTAACGAAGGGTTAAAATAGTTAAAATCAAAGTTTAATAACTATATTTTTAATATAGGGTTATACATAAGATAAATTAGACTATAAATATTCATTAGAAACCTAAAAATATTTCCTACCTAATGGTAGTTTATTTATATATTTTAAACATTAAATAAGTTATGTTATTTATGACACAATGGTGAGGCAATAATTAACTAAATAATGAAATATTAAAATAATGGATATTATAAATACACAAATAAATGTAATTTGAGACTTTTTATGAATTCAAATAATTTTATAGGTTAATATTACATGTTAGTATTGATTTAATGAATGTTTTTCGAACTAATAATGCTGTTATAAGTTTCATAAAAATCAATTACGAAATAGTGTCAGAATTGACATAAAAAAGTTTTTAAAACAAATATTATATTATTAATTGTTATTTTATTCCTAAAAATCTAAGGTTCTGCCAAATGACATATATAAGGATATATATATTAATAATTAACCACTTGGGGTTATTTTGGATTGTTATAGAAAGTTTATTAACCATATAGTGTAAGAAAACAAGAAGATATGGTAAAAGTTAAATTATTTACCTTAGAGTTAAATCTAAATGATAATGTTAAAATTGAAACCTAAACTTGTCTGAAATCTATTGGTTGAGAGTATTTCGACCCATCCCCATTTTATCTTTTAAATAAATCAATTTGGAGCTATTATAAACCGAATATGACTTTATTATAAAATAATATTTTGAGTTTTTCCAAAGGTGCCCCTCTCCTCCATTATAAGAAGGGAACCCCTTCCCCCTTCTCTTCACACCATTTTGAGCCTTGAGGATCATCCAACCCCTGAAAATTTCTCTTATAAACTTTCATAGAAACATTCTAGAGGTTCTGGTCTTCTCAAAAGACAAACTCTACTTCCATAAGAGGAAGATTAAAGGAGGTGCGTCGAAGAAGAGGTAATCTCTTCTTCTGATTCTCTCAAGTTTCTTTCTTCTTCTACTTATTCTTCTTTAGTTGTCTCATTATAAATTAATTAAATAAGTATTAATTATATACTGATATGTTATTATAAATATGAAACAACAATATTTCACCTTCTATCCATCCTAGGGAAAAAAATCACCGCGCGTGCGTACGTACGAAATACCGTCTCGACGCTGTGGTGTAATCTGTTTTCAACCACCACCTTACTTGGATGGGTATAATGGTGTAAATAAATAACTATATATGATTATTGTAAGGTGATATTGATTCTGAAATATTAAACATACGCTTCAATATAATTCCACAATCATGGGAATGATATCATCGCTCGTGCGTACGTACGGACTACCGTCTCCACGACGCGATGAGATTCATTCTCCATGTTAACCATTCATGAATGATTATAAAATATATATAATGAATAATAATGAAATATATGACATAATAATGATACTAGAATTATATATATATATATATATATATATATATTTCATCTACTTAATTCCATTCAATTCAATAAGGAAACAAAAACAACGTTCATGCGTACGTACGGCCTACCGTCTGCATGAACGTTGTATTTCATTTCATTTATCGATCTATCATATATATATATATATATATATGTATATGATAAATATATATTATATATAAATCATTTTTTAACATTCTGGAATTAATTAAATCAGGATATAAGTAATAATATCAAGAACAAGATGTCGAAACACGTACAATAAATGAAACAATTTTACCCAAATCGCTGCTTTTACATCGAATTTACAAAAGTACGGGTAATATAAAGTAATAAGTAAACCATATATGATATCATAACAATGAACATGATTCTGTAATAAGTCAATGACATTATTTAAATCATTATATAGGAGGTTCATATACATACGAATAATATCAGACATAAGGTAAGGGATAATTATTCCAATCTCATTCTTATCAGAGATTGTTTATTTGTAAGTATTTACTAGGGTTATGTTTATTATACATGTCCATATGTTCTCAAAATGTTTTCATAAAATTTTTAATTTTCTTCCATGTATGTTTAAAGTCATTCTTACCTTTTTTTACTTTTACCACATCGTATGAAATGAATCTTTCTTTTGTTTACCATACGAGGTACTTTTTGACTTCTCCGACAAAAGTACAAGAAGAATGTTATTTTTAACTTATACGGCATGACCAGATTTTTACGGTTTCATAACCCCGCATTTTCATGAATTTTACTCTACAATATTTTTTGACTATTTTCAACAAAATACTTTTCTTTTAAAATTGCATGGAATTTTGTGAAAATAAAATGATTTTGAAGAAGAAAAGATATTTTCCTCAAGAATTCTTTTCAAGTGTTTTATCAAAACCATTTTCTATCTAAGATGATGTTATTTCATATGTGTATGTTTCAAGTATAATGTATCAATGATTTAAATGTTTTCACTTTTCTTATGATGAAACTATATCCATTGGTTTTATATGGATTATGTTATGAAGGGATGATGTTTATGAAACCCATTTTTATTCTTTGGGTTATGATGAATGATTTATGTTTATGATGTGGCACAAGTAAGAATGATTTCATTATGAGATGGGTGGGACCTATATCTCCCTCCAATTCATTGGGTAAATATTTATATATTATGAGATAGACATGGCTGGAATGGTAAGTTAATCCGGTTCAGTGTTACAGGACTGGAATGAGGAGTGAACTCGATTCAGAATGAGACTTTTTCCACTAAGATGGTCTTGGAAGCAATGCCTTGGCTACTATAGAAATCATAACATGTGCTTAATAGATTCCACAATTACATGTTTTATTACCATTCTAGTTTATCATGACTAATGTTCCTTTATAATCTATGCCTTGTGTACTTCCAAGATTTATGTTGTTGCTCATGATTTTGATGTTTAGATTTTATGTTCATGTTTTTGCATTCAAATGTTTATGGATTCTTTTATATTCTCTATGCTTACCCTTATTGAGCATTTGAGCGCACCCTTTATATGTTTTCTTTTCCCCAAGATTTAAAGAAAGGTTTTAGGTAAGAAAACAAAAGGGGAAGATATTTATGGGAGATGTTGAAGATCTTTCACCATGATTAAAAGATTATTTTTCGAGTTTCCAATGACACTAAACTATTACGGTCCTTGTGTGTCTATTTTCGTTATGTATTAAGTATTCCAAAAATGTAATGTAATTTCCATGTACATCAAGCTTTGGGTCTTTATAGTTGGTATCAGAGGAAAGGTTTATTCATCCTTTGGAAACCAGGATGTGAAAACTTTAGTGAGATCCCTAGAGATATTTCTAAGGTATTTTTAGGGATGTCCCTAAGGTTAAGTATAAGTATATGTTATAGTCTTAGAATTATGGTAACAATCTTAGAATTTAACCTAAGATGTTATATATTGAAGGTAATCCCCCTTGATTATGATTTTGGCCTCTCACACTATTTTTTTGGGTTTTAGAAAATGGCTGGGAATGGGAAGATTCACGATAATGGAGGATATAATGGACAATGGAATGATATTCTTCATGGGAAACCGAATAAAATTTGATCTCGAGGTCCACATATAATTATTATTCCTAATCAGAAATCTCATAATATGATCAATAATCTCAACTTTGGTAAGTTTCCCGACTCAGCTAATAAGAGAAAGATGGAGTTTCATGATGATCATAGAGGAAGGAAAGTTCAATTTTTATCGTGTAAATCATGTGGGAAGAGGCATCAAGGAGAATGTTTCAAAGGAACTGGAAGATGATTTGGGTGCGGAAAAGAAGGACAAAAATCTAGTAAGTGCAAAAGAAAAGGTTTATTTAACACCATGGATAATGATAATGGTATGGCTACGATATCAATAATGATTAGATGTTTTAAATGTGGAATGTAGGGGCATTATGAAAACCAATTCCCTAAGGGAAAATCTCATGAAGAGAATTAGCATGGTCATATGGGTAGTATTTATGTGGATGATGATGAGGAGACTACAAATGATATATGAGATGAAAGAAGTGTTGAATATTGGTCAATGGTTTAATAAGTTAGTGGAATGATTGTATGTTTATCAAGAGTTATGTTGTATAGGTAATTTAATGGTACTATGGAATAAAGAAACTTCTAGGGATTGTTACACTCTTGTTTTTTCTATAGTATTTGAAAGTATATGTTGAATGGTACTGGTAACCCTGAAAGGTTATTCAGATATTTTTGGAAAGAAGATGATATGCACATAATGAATGGATAAGGAGGAAATAATATGTTTGATATTATTCATGAGCTAATGATTGTTATAAGGACTAAGTGATATCATGGTTTGAGTATACAGAATTTTTGGATTTTGGTATGTGGAAAGAGTTAACATTTGACAACACTCATGTCTTCACTAAGGTTCAATGGGTATTCATTTTTCAAGAGAATACATGATTATGGCCTTAGAATGTTTGGAATGTGACCAACAAGACATATCTTATGATATATGGGCATTAACGATGGTATTAACATGCTTTTTATATGAACTCTCTGGTAATCGTTTTCACTATAATATGAGATTGGACAATAGTATTTTGGATAAGCCTATAGATTGGAATGGATTATATTGGACATAAGTTAGTATTGTTTAAGGCTATAACTTTTTGGATATTATTAATAGAAAGTTATAATAATGTATTTTTAGAAAAAGGACAACCTGCAGGATGGGTGAAAACCCATCGCGTCGGACAAGGCTGTGGGAATTGAACCCACAACTGAAGTGCGACAGGCCTTTATCACCTACCAATGGCCTACAAGAAGTCCCTGTTTAGTAGAAACCAATTTTATTATATTAAGGAGTATGATATATGAAGTATAAGTCCATTTTAGGAACCATATATGATTTATCTCACTATAGATGAACTTATGTATTTTTGATAACTTTTTCTAACCTTTTGTTTGAGACAGATGGAATAACCCATCATTCTATCACAAGATCTACTAACACTTCACGAATGACAAATTCAACTTCATTTCTTTAAGAGATGAATTGGAAATTTTGCAAGGAATGACCAACGCTGAGACTGTACCAAAATCAAAAAAGTATTTCTTCTAATTCCAATTTCTTCAACTTTAGGGAAATGATCTTGAAAACCAAAAATGTTTTCCTAGTGCCCTTATATCCAATGAATCAGATTATACCTTAGATCATCACAAATATATGACTTTTTTATTATTTACTTTTTCATAGCCATGTTCTCTACCACTCTCCATCAAAACATGATGGTTAGATTTCTCTTCCATATCCATATTTTCACCTATGTTCTCCTATGTGGAACCCAGTGATTAGTTAATTTGGGTAACCGTTATGTTTCATACTTTAGTTTTTAAAGATTGGTTTTGGTATTCCTTTTTATGATGTGGGTTTTTATTAAAGAAAATTTCGAGTAGTAAACCATTTACAACCCCGACGAATTTCGAGGGAGAAATTCATTTAAGGGGGGTAGAATGTAACACCCGGAGATTTTATGAAAAATATTATTTTTAATTCTATTTATGTCTTGTGTTGTATGGTACACCAAAAGGATCTTGAAATACATGCATCCCTGACTTGGCTTACATTACACGCAATCGTGGCCTTCCATGATAGCGTGTGTTGTACGCAATACCGAGTTTCACTAAACAACGATATGTTATATAAACTAGCCATTATGAATAGTAATACCCACTTTTTAAAATTTTAAAAATTTTATCTTTCGAAATGAACTTCATTTTTGGATTCAGAATATCGAAATTAGCCTAGGGTGAATTTTTGGTATTTTTCTGAAAACTTTCAATTTTTGATGAATATGGAAAACACTGGGTTACTATTTAAAAACCTACTTTTTATTTAAATAATTATTTATTTTACTTAAATTTATTTTAGGTCAAAATTGATACATAATACCTATATAAGTTCAATGTAATTCATTGGAGTCATTTTATAATAATTTTAGATATATAAAAATTTTATTGAACTTTTCACCGTCTTTTACCCACCTCCTAGGAGAATTTGGAAATTCACATAAACCATAATTTTACCACTTTTGTGAGTGGAATTTCAAAAATACGAGATAAATGGTTAATATCAAGGACTAAAATGTGGTTTAATGAGATGAAAATAATTTTTGGTGAATATTAACTTTTCACTTTTATTTACCACGGTTAAAAGTAAATAGGGAAATTAAGGGTAAAAATGACATTATTATTACCCAAAAACATGTTCTAATTCTCTTGGATAAGTGTAATTCGACCAAAAACAACCTTAGGAATGAAATATGACCATTTAGGTCCACTTGGATTAGATTAGTACATTTATTATTAATTTATTTAAAGAAAGGTTAAAATAGTTAAAATCAAATTTTAATAACTAATTCATTTTTAATATAGGGTTATACATAATATAAATTCGACTATAAATATTAATTAGATTTATAAAAAGAGTTTTTACCCAATGGTATTTTATTTATAATTTTTAGACATTAAATAATTTAAGTTATTTAGGACACAATGGTGACACAATAATTACCTAAATAATTAAATATTAAAATAACTGATATTATAAATACCAAAATAAATGTAATTTGAGACTTTTTATGAATTAAACTAATTTTATAGGTTAACATGACATGTTAGTATTGATTTAATTAAAGTTTTTAGAACTAATCATGCTGTTATGATTTTCACAAATATCAATTACCAAATAGTGTCAAAATTGACATAAAATAGTTGCTAAAAAAATATTATATTATTAATTGTTATTTTATTTTTAAAAATCTACGGTTCAGAAAAATGACTTATATAAGGATATATATATTAATAATGAACCACTTGGGGTTCTTTTGGCTTTTTATAGTCAGTTTATTAACCATATAGTGTAAGAAAACAAGAAGACATGGTAAAAGTTAAATTATTTAACTTAGAGTTAAATCTAAATGATAAGGTTAAAATTGTAACATAAACTTTTCTAAAATCTATTGGTTGAGAGGATTTAGACCCAACCCCACTGTAGCTTCTAAATAAATCAATTTGGAGCTATTATAAACCGAATACGACTTTATTATAAAATAATATTTTGAGTTTTTCCAAAGGTGTCCCTCTCCTCCCTTATAAAAAGGGCACCCCTTCCCTCTTCTCTTCACACCCTTTTGAGCCTTGAATCTCGGAAAATACCTGACCATTTCTCTTCTACACTTCCATAGAAACATTCTAGAGGTTCTTTTCTTCTCAAATGACCAACTCTACTTCCATAAGAGGAAGCTTAAAGGAGGTGCGTCGAAGAAGAGGTAATCTCTTCTTCCGATTCTCTCATGTTTCTTTTTTTCTACTTATTATTCTTTAGTTGTCTCATTATAAAGTAATAAAATCAGTATTAATTATATACTTATATGTTATTATAAATGTCAAACAACCATATTTTACCTTCTATCCATCCTACGGAAAACAAAATCACCGCGCGTGCGTACGTACAGAATACCATCTCCACGCCGTGGTGTAATCTATTTTCGACCACCACCTTACTTGGATGGGTATAATGGTGTGAATAAATAACTATATATGATTATTGTAAAGTGATATTGATTCTGAAATATTATACGTACTCTTCAATACAATTCCACGATCATGGGAATGATATCATCGCTCGTACGTAAGTACGGACTACCATCTCCACGACGCGATGAGATTCATTTTCCATGTTAACAATTAATGAATGATTATAAAGTATATATAATGAATAATAATGAAATATATGACATAATAATGATACTGGATTTATGTATATATATATATATATATGTTTTTAATCTACTTAATTCCATTCAATTCAATAAGGAAACGAAAACAGCGTTCATGCGTACGTACGGCCTACCGTCTGCATGAACGGTGTATTTCATTCTATATATCGATCTATCATAAATATATGTATATACTGAATATATATTATATATAAATCATTTGTTTACATTCTTGAATTAATTAAATCGGTATATAAGTAATAATATCAAGAACAACAAGTCGAAACATGTACAATAAATGAAACGATTTTACCCAAATTGCTGTTTTTACATCGAATTTACAAAAGAACGGGTAATATAAAGACATAAGTAAACCATATATGATATCATAAAAAGGAAAATGATTCTGTAATAATTCAATGACATTATTTAAATCATTATACAGGAGGTTCAGATACATACGAAGCATATCAGACATAAGGTAAGGGATAATTATTCCAATCTCATTCTTATCCGAGATTGTTTATTCATAAGTATTTACTGGGGTTATGTTTATTATCCATGTCCTTATGTTCTCAAAATGTTTTCATAAAATTTTTAATTTTCTTTTATGTATGTTTAAAGTCATTCTTACCCTTTTTTACTTTTACTACATCGTATGTAATGAATCTTTCTTTTGTTTACCAAACGAGGTACTTTTTGACTTTTCCTACAAAAGTACGAGAATAATGTTATTTTTAACTTATACGGCATGAACAAAATTTTACGGTTTCATAACCCCTCATTTTCATGAAGCTTACTATACACGATTTTATGACTATTTTCAACAAAATACCTTTCTTTTAAAATTGCATGGAATTTTGTGAAAAGAAAATTATTTTGAAGAAGAAAGGATATTTTCCTCAAGAATTCTGGTAAAGTGTTTTATCAAAACCATTTTACAACTAAGATGATGTTATTTCATATGTGTATGTTTCAAGTATAATGTCCAAATGATTTAAATGGTTTCACTTTTCTTATGATGAAACGATGTCCATTGGTTTTATATAGATTATGTTATGATGGGATGATGTTTATGAAACTAATTTTTATTCTTTGGGTTATGATGAATGATTTATGTTTATGTTGTGTCACAAGTAAGAATGATTTCATTATGAGATGGGTGGGACCTATAACTCTCTCCAATTCATTGGGTAAATATTTATATCTCATGAGATAGATATGGCTAGAACGGTAAGTTAATCCGATTCAGTGTTACAGGACTGGAATGAGGAGTGAACTCGATTCAGAAGGGGACTTTGTCCACTAAGATGGTCTTGGCAGCAATGCCTTGGCTACTATGGAAATCACAACATGTGCTTAATAGATGCAGCAATTACATGTTTTATTACCATTCTAGTTTATCATGACTAATGTTCCTTTATAATCTATGCCTTGTGTTCTTCTAAGATTTATGTCATTGCTCATGATTTTGATGTTTAGATTTTATGTTCATGTTTTTGAATTCAAATGTTTATGGATTGTTTTATGTTCTCTATGCTTACCGTTACTAAGAATTTGATCTCACCCTTTATATGTTTTCTTTTCCCCATGATTTAAAGAAAGGTTTTAGGTAAGAAATCAAACGGGGAAGATCTTTATGGGAGATGTTGAAGATCTTTCACCATGATTAGAAGATTATTTTCCATGTTTCCAAAGACACTAAACTATTACGGTTCTTGTGTGTCTATTTTCGTTATGTATTAAGTATTCCATAAATGTAATGTAATTTCCATGTATGTCAAGCTTCGAGTCTCTACAAAAATGATATTATAATTACCATAACACATGTCTAAATTCTATTGGATAATTTTTTTTCAACCAAAATAAACCCTAGGAATAAAATATGATCCTTTTGGTCCACTTGTATTAGATTAGGTCATTTATTAAAATTTTATTTAATGAATAGTTAAAAGACTTAAATTTAAATTTTCATAACTAAAACATTTCTAATATAGGGTTAAGCATAAGATAAATTCGACTATAAATATTAATTATAAAGATAAAAATATTTCCTACATAATGGTATTTTATTTATAATTATTATACATTAAATAATTAAATTTATTTTATACACAATAATGATGTAGTAATTACCTTATTAATGAACAATTAAAATAATTAATAAATTAAATATCCAAATAAATGTAAATTGAGACTTTTGAAGAATTAAAAAAAAATCAGAGGTTAATATGACATGTTAGGGTCGATTAAATGATTTTTTTGAAGTGATAATGTTTTTAGGACTTAAAAAAAATCAAATACTAAATAGTATCAAAATTGACATAAACAAGTTTTTAAAAAAAATACAATATTATTAATTGATTTAAAATTACTAAAAATATAAGGTTCGGCCCAAGGATTTATATAATGTTAGATATATTAATAATTAACCTTTTGGGGTTCGGGTGGATTTTTATAGTATGTTTGTTGACCAATTATTACAATAATATTAGAATACATGGTTAAAGTTAAACTATTTAACTAAGAGTTAAATCTAAATGATAAGGTTAATATGGTGACCTAAACCTGTCTAAAACACATTGGTTGATATTTTTTCGACCCATACCCGCCTTATAATTGAAATAAATCATTTTGGAGAGATTCTATACCGATGATGATTGTATAATAAAATATTATTTCTAGCTTTACCTAAAGTGTCCCTCACCTCTCTTATAAAAAGGTACTCACACTTGTCTCAAAATCACATCTCTAAAGCCATTTGGATTGGCCAAAAACTACCCCAAAATCCTCCAAACTACCCTCCCTTTTACCTAGAGTCCTTAAATTGATTAGAAATCCAACCTATGGAGCTCTTTTGATCAACTGAATAGGAAACACCCAATGAAGATGTAATAATTTCACAACCTCTTTTGAAGTTATTTTCTTCTTCCACTTCCTCTTTCTTTGTTTTTTCCATACCAAAATTATTACTCTCTTACCTTATACCTAGTGTGATGTTATTATAAATACGGTATAACCATATTCATTATTCTATCCATCCTATGAATGATAAGTCACCATACGTGTGTACGTATGGATTACCGTCTCCACGTCGTGGTGTAGTTTGATATTCAAACACATAATTATTTTCATGGGTATAATGATGGGTATATCTAATGTAAATAATAAATATAACATTTTAAGGAATATTTATATATGATATACCATCCAATTGCATACTATTTCACTATTAATAGATTGATATTATCGCTCATGCATACGTACGGATTATCATCTACACGAACGCGATGAAATTCCTTCTCCATCATAACCATACAAGAATAGTTTTTATTTTATGATTAAATATAATTTTTAAGAAGTTAATATCATTATATATATGAATCAGATACATCATATCCTTAAAAAACAAGGCTTACATAACCAATTATTCAAAGGAAAACGAATCAGTTAACACCCAAAATGTTGATACTGCTGAAATATTATTAACAAAGCAATATTAGAAGATCCTATATGATATCATATTTATGTATGTGGTTGTTGTAAAGTTTAATAACAATTAATTAACTATTATATAGGAGGTTAACGTACCCTTGACCAAGAAAAAGTTCAATGTAAGGGTTAATTCTACAATCTATTCATTATCCGAGGTTGTTTATACGTGAGTATCTACTGGGACCTCTTTATCATCCACATCCATGTTTCTTAAAAATGTATTTCAAAACATTTTTACTATTTCTTAGACTATGGTTTAAATTAATTTATACCCTTTTTTGTCTTTTTATAAATTGTTTATAAAATAATATTTCTGTCATTTTCCAAACAAGGTCCTTTATGACATTTTTGACAAAATTAAGGAAAGAATGTTTTTTTAACTTACACAACGGGTGTGGCTATTTTCTTCCATTATAACACCTTTGAAGACTCCCTTAAAAGATTATAATAATATTTTTAATTACAATACTTTTAAATTATTTCAAAATAGAAATATATATTTCTCTCAAATATTTTCGATTTCATCTCTGTCAACACCCTTTGATATATTATAAACAAGTTTGAAGTTGATTTATTATGATGCTAATCATCCATATTGTATTGAAGGTTTTGTGATATGATTGATTATGGATCTGTTATTTTTATACAACTTAAGGTTTATGGATAATGTATTGACATTTAATATGCTATTTTTAATACAAATGTCTATGTTATGTTTAAACCTTTTCATATGAGAAATGCATTGGACATAGTAAGTGATGGGTGGAGCCCGCTATAGCTCCTTGATGCATTGGTAGGTCTCATGAGACAAACTAATATCTTGGCAAAAGGTCTGGACAAAATCTTATTTGTAGTCTTGGCACATGGCCTTGACTATGTGGTTATGAATTATGGAATTATGAATTCCATCATTATGAAATTGGCTATTGATATTGCATGTGATTATTCAACTAGTAGAATATCCATGTGAATAAGTAAATGGAATTATTTGATTTATATTTTCCATATTATTCTGAATTTTAAGTTTAAAAGGCATATGTTTTAGTCATATACATTACCTTATATGTTTATACTTATTTATGAAAGTTTCTGCAATATTGTTATCTTTACTAAGCATCTGAGCTCACCCCTTTCTATGTTTTATTTTTCCCAACTTGCGAAGAAGTATATTATGATTGACCTGCGGGGATAGTCTAAGGGATATGATTAGGGTCAAAGTAGACAATTTGGTTGTCATTTTTAATTTTATAATTTAATGTAATACATATATATGTGTCTAGTACTTCCAAGGATACTAAACTGATCGGCCTTTCGGGATTTGATCCCTTGTGATCATGCTTATATTATGTAATAATGCACCAACTCTGGGTAACTAGGTTCAGGGCGTTACATCCTAAATTCAAAATAATGTTTTAAAATATAAATTATTTTTATAACACTCATCCAATAAGATAAAGGAATTTCTTAGGTAATTCTGGCACTTATCTCTTAGTTTAACCCCCCATTTAACTAGTTTTTACATTAATAATTGTAAAGTATTTTTACAATTTTTTCTATTCATTATGGAAAAAAATTAAAATTAACATATTAAATTATATTAATTATTATTATTCCAAATATAGAATTCATTTTATGAAATTAAATTCACATAATTTGTTGATTTTAATTTAAAATTAATCCGACAAAAAGTGACACAAAGTTATTTTCTAGAAAAATGCCTTTTAAATATAATCATTTTTATACAAGATTCATGTATAATTATGATTCAAAAGAAATTTATTTGATTGTTTATAATAAAAATAAACTAATTTAATTTGAAAAATAATCCAAAATATAATGTTATATTCTAAATACTTGATAATAATAGATATTTGTTAGTAAAAATTAGAATTTTCTCTATTCATTTGATGAATTAAAATTTTCTTAAAATTAGGAAAAAGACAAAGAATATTTCGAAAGGATGAATTAAAAAATGCAGTTCATTTTTCTAAATAAAAATCTAATTTTTTTAAAAAATAATCATATAATATATGTAACCAAATTTAATAATAATAAAACTTTTTCTTTTTGATTTGAAAATTATTTTATATTCTTGTAGTGAATATAAGTAAATAAAATATAATTATTGAATATTAATAATGAATGAATTTTATTTTATATTAATATTACATGGGTTTTTACATTCTTTCCCCATTTTGGAATTTGTGTCCACATAATTTTATTTATTATTTAATTAGATTGGGATATCTTTCCCTCGTAGTGTTTTCTGATTCCAATGTTGCTTCTTCAATCATATGGTTTTTCAAAAAAATGTTTAACCTAAAATATAAATTTATTCCTAAGAAAAAGTTACCTAAAATCAAGAATATTTATTTTTTATTCCGCATAAGAAATATTTTCCTCTAACTGAAACACCCAAGGGCTCAAAACATGAGATTCATCTGGTGCATATTTTCTTAATAATGAAACATGAAATAAATCATGTGCCTAAGATAAACTCGAAGGCATCCCAATTGAGAATAAAATGATCCAAAATAATCTATAATTTCTTATAGTCCAATGAATTATGTACTTTACATTCCTATTTTATAAAAACAAATAACACTTCTCGATGGAGATAATTTAAGAAAAACAAGATCACTTACCATGAATAAAATACCTTTCCTCCAATTGTTCACATAAATTTTATACCTTCTTTGAGGCATACTAATGTATTTCTGAATCATCATCACATTCTCAACCATTTATTCTACCAATTATAGTGCCAAAAAAATATATTTCCTTATCATCATCCCAACAAGCTAGAGTCCAAATTCACTTTCCATATAATGCGTCAAAAATTTCCATCTGTAAACTGGAATGAAAACTATTATTATAAGAAAACTCAAAAAAAAAAATGTTGATCGAAACTTCTTTGAAAATCCATTGAATAAGATTTAATCATATCATATAGATTCAAAATAATTCAATTTTAGTCTATATTAGATTAAGGATGAAAGGTTGTAATAAAATTTAATTCAGTACCCAATGACTTATGAAGTCCTTTCTAGAAATCAGATGTGAATCTGGGATCACAATTAGATATAATATGAATATAAAATCCATGTAATATAATTATTTTTTTAATATAAAGATGATCTAAATACATGTTATCTCAAATGGGGATAAAATGATAATATTTAGTAAATCAATAAACAATTACCCAAATATTATTATTAACTTGAGATATATTCATTAATCCGAAAGTGAAACCCATGGATATATTCTCCTATTTCTATTTTGGAAATGTAAAATTATGAAGAATCACCTTTGGTAATTTATTCTTGTATTTTACCAATTGATAAGAGAAAACTTTCATAATAAAATCAAAAATATATTTCTTCATTCTTTCTCACCGAAAATGTTCCTAAAGGTCTCTATTAATTTTTTTCTTCTAGGATGAATTGAAAATATAGAGCCATAAGCCTCACTCAATTGTTATTTATTCAACTAGGGTCACATAAAGCACATTGATTTTTTATAAATATTTAAACACCATAATTTTCAATATTATATTTAGTCCACTTTATTTTCATAAAAAATTCTACATTTTCCAATAACCCACAGTCTTCCTTTCAAGCTTTATTAATTATGTCTGACATAGATGATTGTATTGATTCCTAAAATAAAATATAGGGTACAGTTTATAATCTAATATTTATCAATTAATTTATTATGGGATCATGTTCTAGTCATATCATAGTTAATGGTACATTATATTTCTAAATCAAATCATCATTTAATCTATTTTATTTAAATAAATGGTAATGAATTATGAAACTATATTCCATCATCAGTTTATCCATCACTTCTCCCTCATGTTAACCTCTTTGTTAGTGAATATATACATTAAAAATTTATGATCAGTAAAATAATAATAATTTAATCCATGTAAATGAGGTTTCTAGATTTTTTAATCGAATATTATAGCCACTAGTTCAAGTTCATGTGTGGGATAAGTTTTCTCATGGGGTCTTAATTAACTTGAAACATAAGTAATTACTCGATCTTTATGTGTTAAAAGACAAATAATTTCATTTATTGAAGCATCTTTTATGTAAAACAAGTTACCATTTTTTTGATGTTAGGGCCAAAACATGAGCAATAACTAATATAATTTCCATTTTATAGAAACATTTATTTTATTACTTTTTCAAATCAACCTAACCCAGTTTAATATTAAATTTGTTATTGGGATGGAAAATCATGAAATTTTTTCGAAAAATGGATAGTAATATCCAACTGATCAAGGAAAAAATTTAATATCAACAACATTTTCAAGTCCCAGCTATTCATAAACCACTTTTGTTTTAATGTGATCAATAGTTATTCCTTATTAATTAATGACATGTTTAATGAATGAAATATGCCATAACTAAAAATCAGATTCACTAAATTTTCCACATAATTTATTTTCACTCATGGTTTTATAAAAATCCATTGATGTTTTTTTATCCTCAGAACTTTTGAATACACCAAATTACTATCAATGAAAACGGGAAAACATTTCTCCAAATATTTGTGGAAAAAATTATTCACACGATCCATGAATATGACTAGATAATTTTTTTAACCCAAAGGGAATAACAAAAAACACATAATGCCCATACCTTGTATGAAACTCTATATTAGGAATTTCATCCTCTTTCACCTCCATTTTATGGTACCTAGACCTTAGATCACCTTTTTAAAAATATCAAACTCCTTGGATTCGATCAAACAAGTCATAGACATGAGTCATATGATACTTATTCTTAATAGTGTTGTTAATCAATGCTCCAATTCAAAGCCTCATGGAACCATATTTCTTTTTAATTGAAAAATAGAGCACCCCATGGTAAAGTGATTTGATGAATAAATTCTTTATCAAGAAATTATTGTAATTTATTTTTCAATTCTAGAAGTCTACTTGAGCCATTCGATAAGGGGGTTTTGAAATTTGATTAGAATCAAGAATTAAGTTAATGGTAAATTCATCTTCATAATGATGTATAATACCAGTAAAAGTTTGAAAAAAAAAGAATTTAGATATTCTTTTTCTATTAGCATGAATTTAATCAGAATAGTTACTTTATTTTAAACAATATGATCCAGATTAGATTCATTTACATATTTTAATATTTTTTTAGCTTCTTAATATGTTTTCAAAGGTATGAATTCATTCATATATATAAATAAAAACTCATTTAAAATATAACTTCTTTTTCTCTACAATATATCTTTGCAAGAAAAACTAAAATCTAATCAATACCTAGAATAACATCAAATTATAAAATGGGAAAGATACATGGATTGATGTGAAAATCCTTCCATATATGGTAATAGGATGATCTATTTAAATTATTGTTTCCTTAATACTACCACCGTGTATCTTTACAAAATCTCCTTACATCACTTCTTATGGTAAAATGTTCATTTTACTAGTAAATTTATAAGAAATAAAAGAATGTGTAGACCCCAAATAAAACAATACATTAGAATAATATGAATAAACAAGTAGTCTACTTGTTACTATTTCTTTCAATGGACCAAAATCAACAGAAGTAGTTTTGAATTTTCTTAGAACACCCTTTTTCTTATATTTTTTCTACATCCCATCATTCATGCTCTTCTTCAGATACACATATAAATTATTACACAACTCATTTCATTTAAAACAAAAAATTGATGACATATAAAAATTATACATACCCCTGCCAAGGTATTTTTCTTTGAAATGATGATTCAAATACCCAAACCTAAAACATCATAATAACTTCCTATATTTCATAAGAAATTACAAATAGTTCTCTTTTACTATACCAGTAACAAACTAGAATGTTGAATTTTTTAAAATCATATTTCTTTAATGGATTCTTCTCATTTGACTTCCACATAGACCACTAATTATGCTTGTTTTTATAGGGCACATGATCATCAGTAAACTTCATTTCCACCTTCTCATCATAACAAACAAGTTTTTAATAACATTTCAATTTGAGAGAGGCTAATGATCTTCTATATATTAAATTTAATCCTAGGTAAAACCAATTAATTTTATTATCAATATATTGAATATAATTTTATGTGTACCTTTTCAATCATATGATGTTTTCTTTATACACGACAACTAAATCTTACTCCTTCTACCTCAATTCAAAAAATGGATTTTCCATCATAACTCAAACAACATTATTAAAATAATTCTCAAGGAGAATATTCTTAACTGTGTCCCATTTTATGTCATTATTTTATTATCTTTATCAAGTATTATTAACTATTGACCACTATTTATTAACTTAACCATCAAAATTATAAATATAAGTTCTTACCTTCTAATTATTCAAATATCCCATGAATTCAAATATATTTTCCATTGCATTAATCCATCCCTCAAATACCACTAATTTATAATATCCAATGAATACTAGAGGGTGTTTTCTCATAAAATTCCTCACTAACGACAATTTCCTATGTGGTAGATCTGGTTACTCTCTAGAATAGACACCATCACCATTTATAGCTTTCATCGACAAATCTATCACATTAAAAAATTACTTAGTTCTAATTAAAACAATTCTAGGATTCTATTTTAGAAGGATGTTGTCCTCCAGGTGCCTTCTTACTTTAGCATCCCAATTTTCTCCATGAAAAACCATTATAAACAAACATAGTTTTGATAAATAAACATGGTAATATTCTAATTCTATATAATGATAACAATAATTTGGAATATCTTAAGGGTATTTACTCCCATCATTCTAACCTATAAAATTATCTATACCTTTTATCTAATACCAACTATAACGGCTTACACTTAAATAATATATTGAATTGATTCTTTACAAAAAAATTATTTTCTGGAAATATTCAATATCATTTAGGTTTACAGTTTTATAAAATTAGTTCATCACCCACATAAATTAAAATATTACATCCCAAAGTGGACACTTCATCTCAGTATCCATTTTACTCACAATACAAAACCTTTTATACATAAAATGTTTTCTTTTGATGACATATATTAACAATTTTCACTTTGACAAAATCATTGTCCCTACTATTAATTAAAACCTATTGAAAAAAATTAAAAATGTAGTATGTGCATAAAAATATCAATAAAGAACATGTAAAAAGAAAAAATGAAACATATTAGTCTATGAATACACATAAAAATTTTCGTTTTTCAAAATAAACATTGAGCCCAAAATAAACATTTCCTTATGAATGATATCAACTTTACTACACAAATATTTTCATAAAACATTTAATAATAAATATTAATGGTAAAATAAAACTTATACATGTTTATTTTCAATCATGAGAAACTCAAGAATAAATGTTCACAAATTTATACATTACACCCATAAGAAGTAGCATAAACTTCTCTATTCAAATTATACTCATTACCATACCTTGTGAAATCATATGAATTTTGTAAAAACCTATATAAATAATAGATAAATCATGTTTTTAAATTTTTAAATAATTTTCTTGTCACTCTTATGATCACACTTAAAAATGGAATAACCTAATCACTAAATTCTAATAATTTCTTTAGAGAAACCTATAATTGGTTAAGTTTGTCCCATTATGAAATGAATTAGAGAGTTATGTTGGGATCACCCATAATAAATGGATATATTAATCTCACTCATAATCATTATTTCCTAATAAATATAACATAATCATAACACATAAAATCTTTCATAATCAAAAATAATATTCTTTATACCCATAAGAAAAACATTTCTAGATATCTAATTATCCATTCAATTTAAAATAACTTTTGAAAAAACCAAGAACAAAGAGAAAGATGGTTTTTATTTGAATAAAAAATAAAGTATTATAAAGGAATACCAACAAAAAATAACATTTACTGTGTTAGAAAAAACCATTGACATCCTATACAATAAAATAAAACAATCATTTTTTCTTTTTTTTCAAAAAGTTCCTTATAAAATGCATAAAAATATACCATTTGAAAACCATTAAAAGAAATTAATAAGTGACATAAAATTTACAGTATAATTTATTTTTGTCCATATAAATATATACATAAAATTATTTTATGAATATAGATATGGGAGAAGATGATTTAGAGAATAAATATTTAATCATTTTCAAAAAAAATTCAAGGTAAAGTGTCTCTTACATTGAGTTTGAATTTTCTTGTACATTATTTATCTTCTATATAATAAAATTTTATCAATTATTATATTTTTAAATAACATTTTATAGACTTAATCCCTTATAATTCAAACAATTAGTATCTTTTTTTTCTGTTACTTAATCTGTTAAGTCCACAGCAGGTGTTTTGAGGATGTTGGATTCAGATGTCCAAAATGAATTCGGTAGGATGACGATAGTCAAACAGCAATTATTACATAATTTAAATAATAATAATTAAATAATTATAATTTTTATTCATTAATTATAATTTTAAAATCAACCGTGAAATATGTGTATGAAAAATGAATTACATTACAATCATTTAGATGGCCAGGCATATGTACGCATAAGTATCATTTCCATTTTTTAAATAACATGGGGAAAATATGATAAGTATTATTTTATATTTATGTAGTGATAATTATATAATAAATATAATTTTAAATCGTTAATTGAACACACACACACACACACACATATATATATCATATAATTTGTGTGGTGAAGAAAAACAAATGACATCCCTTCATAGAGGTGGTAAACCACACATATGCACGAACACCGTTATCATTTTCCAATGGATAGAAATATAAAAAAATAGTTGATATGTTGTCATTATAGAATTATAATAATTTCATTAATATCATATATATATATATATATATATATTAAATCCATCATTATAATCATTCATGAGAGGTGGTGATGGAAAATGAATTTCATCGGTTCACAAGGTGGTAGTCTGTCGTACACAAGAATGATGGTTTCATTCCCCAATTGATATAAGAGGAGATGGATATAGGTTATGAAATTAATATAATGAAATAAAATTTTATGGAATATATTTATTTTATTATTTCATCATGGTTGAAGAAATTTTTATGGAGGTAGAATAATAAATAAAATAAAAATTCATGGTTCAGAACTATACCTTTTGTTCAGAAAACCTCTTCTGGTTTATACCTCAAAGCCTTCCTAGGTTAGATTTATGATCAAAACATAGTCTATAGAATGAATTTAGGTATGTTATAATTTGAATTTTTAGGTATTTTTTGAACTATAGTTCTAAATGGGAGTGAGGAACAGATGATAGGAGCTTCCATTTTATAAGTGAGGGAAAAGACATACATAAAATTACTTAAAAGATTAAATGATATATATATATATATCATTATCATGTAATGATGAACCAAGAAACCCAAATTAGAATGTGATATTGTTAAAATAATCCAAAATATCACATTTAGTAAATGTTTTGATACATTTTAATCTTTATCCCCCAGTGAAACCATTTTAAACTGATTTTATCCATAACCATGAGAACATAACTTTTTATCATGATAACTTCATTATATGACCAAAAAATGTGGCCTTATAAAATTTTTTGGAGAGACTAACTAAAAAAACTTAATCCATTTATTAGGTTTTTTTATAAAGTTGGAAGAAATTACATGGAATATATGAACACAAAATGAATAAAAACGTTTTTTAGGAAAAAACTAATTTAAGTATAAAAATCATTTTTCCATTAAATCATGTAATAAAATGGTTTCCAAGAATTTTTTGGTAAAATAATAATAAAATGATATTTTTATACTTTTTTAAGAAATAAATAACCAAATGTAATCTTCTAACCATGTCATTAAATGAAAACATTCAAAATGGTTTTTAATTAGAATAAAATATAACTTATCTTCTCAAGAGTCAATAAGGACAAGAAACTGAGTATTTAATGGGAGATTACTAGCGGTGGTTTAATAAACAACAACTAATATTTTTTTTAAAAATATTTTTTTTTATAAATTTTTTCTAAATAATTACATTTTTAACAACAGACTCTCCCCCTTCCTCGATACAGTCGACCCCCCGACCTCGTGACTCCACCGATGCCCAACTCCCTTGCATCACCAATCATCATTGACTGTAGTTGTTCTAGCCTCATCACAACCATAACCACCAATCACAACCCATCACCTCGCCTCTCCATTCCCCATCGACCATCACCGCCCGTCGGCTTGCTGTATTATGTGATACTTTTTGTGATACTGATTTAATTTTTTGAAATTGGTGTATTGATCTTTTATGTTATGATATTCAGAATTTACTAGATTCACATCAGATCATTGGGTGTTTATATGGGAAATGAGAATATGTGATACTATATCTTAGATTAAGCAATGGATAGTGCCCTAGGTTTTGTTCATTCATTGTCAAGGGGGTTGTTGCTCAATAAGGACATGAGGGTATGTGGGGATCTTAGTATTTCTAAATTATATTATGTTAGGTTTTATCCATAAGGTAGGTTATAGGTTATCCCATTAAGTTAATGTTTGATGTCTTATGTTTGATAATGTAAAAATCGTTATTTTGTATTACTTTAGGTTACCTTGAAATGCTAATATCTTATGATTCGTTACATGTTTTTACATTTACCATTAATTTTTTTTTCAAATTATTGAAATTTGTTTTAAAAATAATAGAAATTATTTGTTTAAATATTCATGTATGAGAAAAGGACATTTTATAATTATTTTTCAAATTTGTTTTATGTGTTTTTTTGTAAAAGAAGTTTTATAGTTAAATGGTTTTATCATATGGGGCGATTACTCACTTTGTATATAAAACCACCAGTTTTATGTATACTTTATGTTATCTCATGAATGTAAAGGTAAATGTGATAATTCCATGGGTGGTAGAAGGTTATTGGTATCATAATTTTACATAATTTTTTGGGTTTTTAATATTAGGTTTTTGTTTTTCGATATTACATACATTCCCTGTGCTTCTCCAAAAATAGATAAACCACAAAAATAATTGTCATAATTAAATTCTAGACATGATATGAGACGTTGATATTCAGTTGGAGGTTGATTAACTCTAATAAACCACCACATGGGTTAGCTTCACTAAATTAATTAATGATTTATGTTCCTTTGTAACCTAAGAACCACTAAGTCATTTTAGGATTCGATTTAGCTAGTGAACTAAGATAAAGTGAGGTAAAAAAATGAGGTTGTGGAATAGATTATACACCATTTACCTTCATATAATTTATAAACTATATAGATTAAATGGTTAAATTAATTGAATAATGGATTGAGTGTTATTTTTTATTCTTGAATGTATTTTGTAAGGGATGTGATTACATAATTAATAACATCTATAATGTACATGAAATTACATATTTTTATTATTAATTTAAGGACACGAGATTCATTAACATTTACTATGAATATACAGACATGATGTTCCTTGTTTTTAATTATAATTAAGAGAAATGATACTTTATATTATTTATTTGTAGTCTCTATACATTAAATTCCTCTATGTTATTCATAATTAATGGAAATGATGTCCCATATTGTCAAAGATTAATTAATGGACATGATGATACACATTTTCCTTTTTTAAATAAATGGGCATGGTATCCTCATAAGACACAACACTAACACTATGACATAGAGATGCCTGAATTTATATTTCCACTAAAGATTATAGGAGTATCCTATATAGCTTTAAATCTGTCATGAAATGTGGAAAATATGGTTTTAACAAATCCCCTAATATAGGGATTTTTTTATTTTTTTATTTATATTAGAAAACATTATTTAATATATTCATATTTTTTAAACTATATATATGAATATCATTTCCTATTTAGTAATAGTTATGTGTTTTAATTTTTTTTAATAATATGTAGGTATATTGTGATATATATGGATAAAATCTAGATCACATTACCTAGGAACACACCATAGTATGCTAATGGTTTGGAGGAGTTTTTAGAATTTTCAATTTCCAATCAATCTGTTGATGGGAGAATCAGTTTTACCTGTCCTAAATGTAAATTTAGAAGATTTTAGAATATATATGAACTTTATGAACACTTGATATTGAGGCAATTACCTGCTCAATATTTGTGTTGGATTTTACATGGAGAATCAAACGTTACAGAAAGGTTGATCACCGATGTCAATCCATAGAATGAGCTCCCAACTTCGTCGACAAAGGAAAATGAAATGAAAAAACTTATAAATTATTCATTATGTATTTAAAGACACCATCATCAACATCAAAGAATATCATAATAACCAATTGAGGGTGATACAAATAACAATGTGACAAGTGATGTTTTTGAGACTATAGGCCAAACAGATCAAGATTGTAACATAAAATTGGATCCTCCTCTTGATTATGTGGAGACTAATGTAAGAGAAAAATTCACTGAGAAAAATGTGTTCCATTGTTTAGTTGATGAAAGAAATTAAGAGTTTTACAATGGATGATTTAAATATTCAAAACTTTTTTTTTCTGCGGAAGTTATACCAAATAGAATGCCTTTCATGAAGTAAAAATAAGGTGCTGTCTCTGATATAGGTATTGTTGTGTGATACATTTTCAGAAGAATAAATCCCCATGTATTTTTATGATATGAAAAAAATTTGTTAATAGGATTTTTTTGAATTATTCAAAAATACTTGTGTGTCCTAATGATTGTATGCTTTATTTGTGAGAGGATTCAAGAAGCCAGGATTGCAAAAAATGTTCTTCTTCTAGATTGCAGTAAATGGGTGATTTCGAAATACTAAATCAATATACTACCATGAAGAATAAGAAATGGAACACACCTGCAATGGTTTTATGTTACTTTACTTTAAATCTTTGATTACAAGGATTATTCATGACATCGAAAACCACTGAACACATCATGTGGAATTATGTATATAATAAAAATGATGGGTTAATGTGATATCCAAAAGATTAAAAATCGTGGAATACATTTGATTCATTACATCCAAATTTATAATCTTATCCGAGGAATGTTTTATAGGGATTGGATGTAGAGGGATTTAACCCATTTCGGATTGTGAGTACCAGTTATTGCATTTGGCCAGTTGTTTTCATCCCTTACAATCTGCCTTCATGGATGTGTATCCAACAAATTTCATTTATCATTTCAATGATTATTATAGGAAAAAAATTCATAAAAATGATATTGATGTATAATTTAATCCATTAATTGATGAATTATAGGAGCTATACAGCAACAATGTTGAGACATATGACGCTTCTTCTAAAATAGTGTTGAAAATGAAAGTAGCTCTAATGTAGACCATTAGTGACTTCCCTGGACTTGGGAATTTATCTGGTTAGAACACTTATACAAGTTTGGATTTTTCCTATTTGAAACACTGATTTTCATCCAAAATGGATAACTCACAATAGAAAATGGTGCTTCTTGTGCCATCAATGATTTCTCAATCCACCTCATAGATTTCAGTTGAATAAGTCAAAATTCAATGGTTTCATTGATCGTAGGCCACTTCCAATGTTTTTAACTGGTTCTGAAATTTTGGAGCAACTTGGAAATGTTGAAATAGAATTTGGGAAGGTTCATAATTTTAATGATAGTGGCAAATTAGTTCTAAGTACATCATCAAGTGAAATCGTAACGCAACAATGGAAGAAAAAAAATCTTATTCTTCAAACTTCTAAATTGGGGAATTAATTTGTTGTGATATAATATTTATGTGATTCATATAGAGAATAATGTTTGTAAAAATTTGATATTATCATTTATTAATGACCATGGAATGTAGAAGGATCACCTCAAGGCACAAAAATACATACAAACAATGAACATAAAGCATGATCCCAGGCCATATGATAATGAAAAGTATGCTCTGGAAATTTTTGCAATGAAAATTAGTGATAAAGATACATTCCATCGAATTTTAAGACATCTGAAGGTATCTGATGGGTATTCAAGTAACATCTCAAGGTTTTTTTGACTTAAATCATCGTGTGTTAAATGGATTGAATTGTCACGATTCACATATTTTGTTGCAGTAGTTACCATCATTTTCATTGTGTACATTATTACATGAAAAGGTTACTCCTGTTGTACTCCAATTATGCACATTTTTCAAAAAACACTATTAAAAATATCTACATCCATTTGAGATTGAAAAACATTATGAGATATTTATATTGGCACTTTGTGCAATGGAGATTATCATTCCTCCACATTTTTTACTATCATGATGCATTTAACTGTGAATTTGGTTGAGGAAGCTAAATTAAGATTCCACATACATTATAGATGGATGTATCCAATTGAGAGGTACATTATTTATATGTTTTTTAGTTAATTATTCAATTATTAGAACTTAATTAAAGATATTATTATGATTTTTTTTATTTTATTTCATAGATATCTTGGGAATTTGAAATCATACATGAGAAATAATGCTTAAGAAGAAGGCTCTATTTCTAAAGGCTTTTTGGCATAGGATTGTATTATCATTTTTATAGATACTTAGATGATATTGAGACAATATTTAATCAAGTTATATGTATTGATGAATAATCTAATGAATCTCAAATACATGGGAAATCAAAAATATTTCTTGCTATTGGTCGATCAGTTGGGATGACCTCAAATGTTACACTTACAGAAATGGAATTATTACAGGCACATAAATATGTGCTGATGAATAGTAAAATTGTAGATTAATTTATTGATGAGTAGATAATACAAAAAAAAGAGATGATTGAGAGGCCGCACAAGAAATGAGAAAGATATAACAAAAGCTGTTAATAAAGAGCTTGTTGAATGGTTTTCATGACATGTAATTTTATAAATATTGAAATAAATATGGATCTTAAGATGAAACATATATTTTGTAAATCAAATAATGTAAATAATTTTTTTTGGATCTTTAATACTGATACTCAAGAAGATTTTTCTAAATATTTGAATTTTCTTGCTCAAGGTCCTTTAAAACAGGCTAGAAAATTCAACACTTACAACATGAATGGCTTCATATTTCATACAGTAGATCGAAAAGAGGGTTTAAAAACCAAGAATAGTGGTATATTTACATTTTATGAAGTGGGATACTATGGGAAGATGAATTATATTACCAAATTTAACTACCACATGCATTTTTTAATTTTTTTGTTCAAATGAAATTGGGTCACCTTTATCAGAGGTGTTAAAATATATTACTTTAAATGTAATACTATACACTTATCTCACTTGATGGATATTGGTAAGCATGAACTAAATGATCTCCATATCATATAATTACAAGAGATAATGGTATATTATGTGGAAGATGTTTTAGATGAATGGTGGAGTGTAGTTACTCACGCAAAACAAAGATATTTGTATGATATCGGTGATGAAGTGGAAGATTTGACCACTAAAATGTAATCTCATCAACAGTAAGAATAGGTCTTATTTGTCCATCATGATATTGAAAATATCAGTATTTCAATGTTGGATGATGTAATGGAGAAATAAACTGACATTATTGAAGGGAAAATTGATTGTATATACAATTATACATTCATTTATCAACCACTTATGTTATTTGTGAAGTCATTCATTATCATTGATGTGTATATTTTGTTTGTTAGTATTGTGAAAGTTTTATATTTTTTATTTTTATCCTGCATAATTTTTTGGAAATATATGTTCAAAACTTAATTTTATTTGATTAAATGATCGTAATACTAAGGAGGAAGTGTCACATTGTTTCATCAATCACACTGAAATATGATGATCCATCTGTCTCCCTCTCTGCAGAAAGTGAAACACCATCCACTTTCCCCCCTGCACTATCTCTCACACCCTCTTTGAGAATTCCTTAAGTAGCTCAGGTGACACCTTCCCCTTTAGGAGCCTCAGTAGTGAGAGATCAGGGTACCACTGTTAGTTCTTCATGGGGATACTGGAGGGAAAATTTTATAGGTAAAAATTTTAATATGAATAAATTTATTTCACTTTTTTATACAAACTGTTAGTTCAAAAAATATGAAAACAATGCAAGTATGGAGAAAAATATGAAAATTTCAGATGTTTGAAATCTGACCAGAGAGAAGATAGTTGTTCCATTTGATTCATATGGGGTCCCTATTGATGACTTCGTTGGAATACTTTTCTAGATGTTAGGTCAGCTAGTCGCAGAGCTGGTTTCCCTTCCAATTACTAATAATTATTAGAGTCATATAACATAAAATTGAAAAAATGAAGTTTTTGATTCAAAAATAAATGTAAATTTAATACATTATGGTGTAATTCAATTTCGTTATGTTATTAAATTATTATATTTTAAAAATAAAATTTTGTGTAGAGATTTTTTTTCACATTACGGTTGCTGATGTGCTCACACAAAAGTGGACTTTGGAAAATCTAGGCAAGAAATAGAAAGACTTTAAATTGATATTGTAAGGTTATGTCAATGATATTTAATTGAGCACCCAATAGATGTATGACAGGGTACACAATGGGGTACCCAAAGATAAATGGAACGTTTTTATTGATTGACATCGTGATGAGAAGTATACGGTGTTTAAACAAATATTATTATATTAATCTCATTTGACATTTATACATGAATATTAAAATTAGATTACATTTCATACATTACTGTTAAATTAAATTTTATTTATTTCAAGATATTTCAAGGAAGAATTCATTGATCCGGTCTAAGCAAATCACCCCCTCACAATGTAAGGTCAAAACGTTTTTCTAGAATCTAATCAGCTATAGTAATATTTTCATTAGTTTAAATATTTATAATATAATTTTATTATCATAATATATTATAATTTGTTATTTATCTTTGTTTAATGAAATCAAAGAGTTTAGGGAACCCAACATACCAAACAGAACTATGGTTGGATGTTCATAAAAATCTGATAGAAGTTTTGTTAATGAGTCTGCCAAAGATGTTGGGGTATGAATTCATTTTTTATTATAATAACTTATTTTCATTTTTCACTATGTTAATATATATTTCTTATAATATAACTGATATTTTATTTATAGGAAAAAAATAAAGAACTATGGAATGCCAATCCTATGTAGTCCGACATAGTCTCCCAGACTGACCGAGTTGGTCAAGTGCTTGGGAAGAAGCATCCTAGTTGAGTGCGTGGGATATGTATGGGATCCATACTATTTGAGGTCTTTGGAAAACCATCTATGATTGATGTTTCATATACTCCTCATTTTAGACACACCCTATCCAGAGATGCACATAGATGTTTTTTTCAGTATAAAACAAAATTGAGGAATAGGGGACTCAGATATCTACTTTGCAGAAAGCGTTGATTGATTTATATCAGAAGACAGATGGATCTATCCCAAATGATATTGCATCGATGACAGTTGGTTGGGAGCAGGTAAATAAAAAATATTCAAAGTAATTTAGTTTTAAAACATTTATTCATGTTAATTTTAAATAAGAATATATAACACTATTGAATATTCAATATGATTGTCTTATAGGTGACGGTACCAGGAAGTAGAGATGGAGGTGGAGAGGTGAGGAGCTGTATTTATCATCGGGAAATGATTAGTGGTTTTGTTGATATGTTGGGAAAATTTTGAAATATTTTGTTTTTTTATATATCATGTATGGCACAGAGTAGTGATTAAACATATTTAGTTTATGTATCATGTGTGGAAGTGTAGTCCCCAAACATATTTTCATTTTAGTCATGTTAGGATGTATATATAAGTATTTTAGATTTTTGATTTATGAATAATGTTAGATGGATTACATTATTATATTATATAAAATCTACACATGGTTTTTTAGGGTACTAGTATTGGGGCTGTAGAACAATAATTAGTTTTTTATTTGTAAATATACTGTTACTGGTAGTTTAAACTACCACGAAGTAAATGTCACATATTTAGTGGTGGTTTAAATCGCCACTATAATGTGGTAGCCTATTATTGTTGTTGGTTTAAATTACCACTAAATTACGTAGTTCATGTATTTTGAGTGGCAGTTTTGGGGTTTTAGGGGTGGATTTTTTGGGGAAAATTGTTTTTTTTGCAGTGATTAAAACCACTTCTAAAAAAGATCAAATTTTGTCCTAGAAACCACCACTAAAACCACAAAAAACCACCACTGAAAGGGTTTCTACGACACTTAATGAAAGTTTCTTCTATATTGAATAAACCACCACATATTGGTTACCAAAACCCAGTTTACGATGGTTTCATGAAACCACCATGGAATCATATAGCGGTGGTTTAAAACGCCGCTATTCGTTGATTTTCATGTAGTAAAGGTTGGGTTCCCAAATTCAAAATAATGTTTTAAAATACATCTTTTGACATGTAAAATAGATATTTATTCAAAAAAATTATAAAATAGGATAAAGTAAATTTTTTAGTTAATTTTAGTTCTTATATATTTAGTTTAACCTCTTGATAAAATTGTTTTATCCTTAACCATGGGAACATGTTTTTATTGTATTTACTATTCATTATGAAAAATAATTAAGTTTCACCAATAAAATTATGTTAATTATAATGATTAAAAAAATGCATTATATTTTATTAAATTCAATTCATAGATGTGGTGAAAATTAATTTAAAATTATACCCAAAAAAATGCAATGAAAAGTGGTTTTTTAAAAAAATCATTTAAGTATAAAAACGTTATATTCCAAATTCAAGTATAATGTTGATTAAAAATACATTTATTGGATTATGTTTAATAAGAATAAGGTAATTAAATTTTCAAACACATCCAAAATATAATGTTTCTTTTTAAATATGTGAAAAGGAAAAACAATTTTCAACAAAAATCATTATTTTTCACTATTCATTTGAAAATCAATCTTTTCATAAATTTTTGAAAAAATAATCATATGCTTATTTTCACATTAAAAATTCAAAATTATGTGCATTTATTCAAATTAAAATGATAAAATTTGGAAATAAAACCATATAATATATGTCGAAAACTTTTTTAATAATCTTTTTTTTAAAATTACTTAATATTATTATTGTGAATATAAGTCTATAAAAATATAATTAATAAATATTAACAATTCATTAAATTTATTTTCTATTAATATTACCTTGGTTTTTATATCCAGTCCATACTAAGAGTGATGTCATATGGTTTCAATGCAGCTGTTAAGTGATCTCATGTGAATCTTTCTCCTCTAAGAGTGAAACACCTAGAAAGTGTATTTTAAAATAATACTAAGCTCAATATATTTCTTGAAGCACAACACCTAGATTTAAGTGAATTGATATATGTTATAAAAATATTATTATTTAAATACAACCATTATAACCTAACTGTTGAATTGGTGGGTGTGAATATGAGTAACCATATTATGAAATATAATTGTCATAAAAAATGTAATGATTAATACTTATAAAATAGGAACTAATTTTTTAGTGAAAACTCATTTTTCTTCAAAAATGTATTTTATTCCAAATATTTTTTACTACTTTTTATAAACAAATTTTATAATGAATTTCTATCAATTTTGAATTTTTTTTTATAAAAGTAATAGAATTATTAAAATCCTAATATCATAATTAACTTATGGTGAAATTTTGTGATTTTTATAAGATTATTGATTTTTTAGTGAATATTGAAAAACTACTAATATGTAAAACTATTTTTTCATTTCATCAAATAAATTACTTTAAAACTATCAGCATGATTCTAATTTGATCTTTATTTAACATAAGTATTATTCAATTAGATAAAATTTAAATAATTAAATTTTAATAATAATTATACATGATATTTATATATATTAATATTTGTGATTAAAAACATATTTTTCTAAAAAAAATTAAATGTGTTTTATACATTTTTTTTAAATTTACTTATTCTAATTATAGAAATTGAATCTTGAAAAAAAGATTCCATATTTTGAATCAGGATATTCTAATTTGGTAAATAAAACCCTTTTATTTTTTGTCATTATGAATAGTAATCACGGTAAATATGTGTCACATCCGTGAGGGTAGAATGGGTAAAATTGGGTTAAAACAATGAGATATGATCACACAATTTACCCAAAACTTACCTTTATTTCATTGTATGGTATTTATTTGACCATATCCATCATAACATTAAATATATGTTATTTTTTGTCATTTTACCTTAGTAATGATGTGAAAATTAATTGTGTAAATAAGAAAACAAAATGTCACTTTCTTTCTTTTAATATCTTATATATGTTCTCATTTAAATATGAATATGTTATGAATGCATATAAAAGTTTATTTAGAACATTATTGATTTATTTTTTTGATTTTAATATATTATAATGATTTTAATTTAGTTTCTATTTTTTATTAATAGTATATTTATCTTAAATTCTTCCACAATAATGACATGGTGTTTGTAAAAGCATTATAAAAATCAAAGAAAATGGTTTTAAAAATAAAAAAAACTAATTTTTTTGGATAAATTTTGGTGTAACATGAATTTGATAATTGATTGTAATGTATAATTTATGTTGAATGGTTCTATATTTAAAATACATTTCTTCTTCCTAAATTTAATGTCAAATTAAATTAATAGTGTCCAAAATGAAAATAATGATATTTTATGAAACATTATTTTTTATTAAATTATTTAAAAATAATAAAAATACTGAAAGTGTACAATGGGAAAATATATAGTCTAAAATTTCGTCCCTTGAAAATTTTTGAAAAAAATACCATATAATTAAATTAATAACTCTTTAAGACTATAAGATTTTTTATCAGTGTAATGGTTAAAAATGGTTAATAAAGGGGTTAATCCAAAAGATAAGTTTTTAATGATATATAAACCAGTATAAGGTAGTTTTTGATGACTATATTAAGACTCGGTCCTCCTTATATTTAAATCCGATTCATTTTGGAACAACTCAACTTATAACACCCTAAATTGTTTAAATAATAACATTATGTTCAATGCCATACATGACACAGACATTGAGCTTAAATGACTAAGGAAATATATGAATATTATTACATAGTTCTAAAATTTTCAATTTTGAATAATGTTATCTAATTTATGAGATATATATATATACCAACATCCTATTCAATATAAATTTATTGATAAATTCTTAGTAAATAATCATTCAATTATTAGTGATGTCATTCTATTAATCAAAAATATATTTTCTTCAGAATTTATTTGTATTGCTTTTTATGAGAAAATATTATAATTAATTTATATAAATTTTAGAAATTATATTATATAAAATTAAATGAGTTTTTGAAATCATTATATAAAAATTAATTTGGGTAAAATTTTCGGATTTTTCATAAAATATTGATTTTTTAATTAAATAGTGAAAAATACCGATATCTGTAAAAATGTTATTTCTTTTCAGTAAATTCATTAACATAAAAGTACCATTATGATTTAAATTTTTTAAAAGAAAAATAATAATTATTTATTTATATTTAATATAATTAATCACATTTGAATAATTTTTATGTTGTATTTCGGTATAAGTTTATTTTTCAGCTTAAAAACACATTTTTCTGAAAATTGTTTTAAAGTGTATAATGTTTATGAGTTTTCATTAATTAAAATAACAAAAAATGAGGAATTATTTATATAAAATTTTGATTATATATATATATATATATATATAAATTCATATATGCATTATTATCGGTCATAAATTTAATATAAGATCATCTTATGCTTGAAATATACATTTCTAAAAAGACCTACATTTTTATCACGTTTGTGAGATTTATTTTAAATAATCTTCTACCACATCTATGAAATGAGTTTGATAAAATAGATTCCAAAATTTTAATTCTTATAATTTATATTAAATAACAATTTCAAATTAATTCTTTGTCATAATGAATAGTAAAAATAGTAAAACACTTTTAACCAATGTTTAGGTGAAAACGGATTTACCTGAGGTTGAACTAATAATATAATGGATAAAGTGACCATAAAACATGTATAAATTCTATTTTTTAACATATTTAGACCTCATATCAGATAAGTGTTTATAATGGTCAATTTTTTAGCCTTTTGGAATGTATAAAATGTGGGTATGACTTTTTCATATAAAAATTTCCAAGTGTTTCCTCTCCCCAACATATAAAAGGCTACCCCATATCATCTCTTTTTCACACCTTAAAAAAATGGTTCATCAAAGTCCAGACCAAATCCATTTCTCTCTTCCCTCACAACTTCCAAGAATCTTTTATTGATTAAAAAAGTCTCTTATATATGATTTTGGTGCAATTCTAAAGAGGCCTTCCAAAGAATATGAGTTAAAGGTCATACATGGAATGTCTAGAATTGAGATTAGGGTTTCCTGTATCAATTTTATTTTTGTGATACATATTGCACATTCAACACTTATTTATATTGTTTTTTATATACAACCCATTAATTTATTTTATGGTTATTTTTTATGAAAATTATTGGGATTTACAAATCCATATGAGGTTATCTCTTTCATGAGGTTTTAATCTAGATACTACCAAAGAAATAAGGGATTTAATCCCAATTTATATTCATTTAGGATTATTTTATTATTATGCACCTTATTAATTTTATTAGTTGTATATATACTTTCTATTTTTTATGTTATTTAATGAATCCTTCGTACTTATTGTTATTCTATTTTTAACATGAATTCTTTCATCCAAGGGGATTTTAACAAAATGTTACTAAATGGTAAAGGGTTTATCCACTCAATTTGATTTCATTGGGTTATAGCTCATCTTCATTGACTTTGTTATGATATAATTATGTGTTAATTGATCTATAAATTTTTTTTTTGTATTTACACATATTTTTTGGGTATTTACGTTTGTTACATATAATTTTTCCATTTATCAACTCTAAATTCAATGATATGATCTTTATAAGGCTTATTCTTCTCCAATACCATTTCTTTGGGACATATGTTTAATGATATAAACCAATATTATTTTATGTGGGTTATATACTATAAATATAACATGTAGTATGATAAATATCTTTATATTCTTGATATTTAAATTTTCATTTGAATTTATTCTTTCATGGGGCTTATGATTGAAAAGTTACCAATGTGGTAAAGGTTTTAAGAAAAAATCACCTTTCATTTTAGGATTGTTTATATTGGAGGTTATTTTAGAGGAAATAATTTGATCTTATTTTATTGAACCAAAAATCTTTTATTATCCATTATTTATGAATTTTTTCCACATATTGATTAAATAAACATTAAGTATATTATTTGTAGGTTCAACTAATCTTGTACTTTCTTTTAGATTGGTAATATTTCTCTTTCAAATATATATTTTTTTAAATGTTTTTAAAAATGTTATTTTCTAAAAATAAATTATTTCATGAATCTATTTTACATTATCTTTGACCTTATTTTAATTGTTTTTAAAAAGAAAATTCGTAATATTTTCTAAATGGATCACTTTTGACTCCTTTTATAGACTGTTTAAAAGGAATGTTTAATTTTAAAATTTATACCATGAACTTATTTTCCCGCTATAATGACCATTATTTTATTTCAATATTTGATTATAATTTTCTAATATTATTTTAAAATGGAAAGTATTTTCACAATATTTTGTAATTTTTATTTTTTATAATTAATTATCTAAGTGAAAAGTTTATATTCCTCAAGAATGATTTTAATTATCTTTTAATAATATTTCCATTCATCAAAATCATTATCCTTTTATGTTACTTATTCTCCAAAGGGGATATTTTTTTATTCCATATTTTTTCTTCCTCTTGATTGATTATGATATTGACATGGAAATAATTTATTTTATATAGGTGAATCAATAAATTAATGGAAAATAATTATTAAAATGAAAAACTGAAAATTTATAAATTTTTTATTCATGAATGATAGTTTTACATTATTAATGATCATGGTTGCACCCAGATAGTGCCGAGTGAGCCCAATATTTCTTATACTATGGGTGTTCCCAGATATTTCCAAGTGATCCTATTATTTCTTATATTATGGGTGAACCCAAATATTTCTCTAATGCATTGGTTAATGATTATTTTATCTATAGAATTATATTGGAAGTCATGAGTATGGTTATTCTAATTTTTAAGTCTTCTTTAAGGGTTCTAGAAAGATAATGTTCCAAGAAAACAACATGTTCCTCTAATGCATTCTATGGATTTTTAATGATTCATTTTATCAATATTGACATCACATGGATCATGATTATAGATTATTATGTATCTTGTCTTTATTAAATATTTATTATATGTTTCAAGGTTTGGATTTAGGTATTTATGGGTATAAATATTTGTATGTTATTCCCTTACACTCTATTTAGGTTTTCTTAATCTTATTCTCTTCTAATAATCACTAAAGAAATTCAATTTCTTACTCTTATGTTTACCCTTACTAAAAATTTATCTCACCCTTATTATGATTCATTTTTCCTATGTTATTAAGAATGATGTTAAATTAATTAAGTCTAAATGGGTTTAATATGGATGTTGATGATAACTTAATTTGAGATAATAAAAGATTGGTTTGGTGAGAGAACTAATAATTTGAAGAAATGGGTACTGTTTATGTAAGATTTTGTACTAATTATCTAAAACTCTAGACATAAGATATCCTTAGGTATATAAGTGATATATTATTTCCTTCTATTATTATAAGTTTTGGATGGAGAAAATTGAGTCACATTTATCGGTATCAAGTGAGAAATGTAAAGATAATTTTTTATCACTAGATCCTGGAGTTCAAGTTCTGGGGTATTCACTACTATAAATTAAGGATCTTTCCACACTTATATAGCCATGGTTTAAAGAAAAGATGGAAATAAGCTAAGATATCCCCACATGTCTTATGTTATTTTTGGGGCTACGCCCCCAACCCTCGTGATTCCACCCCCGAGTTTTACCTTCTTGATGTCTCCTCCCCGTGAGTTAGTGAACATCCTCACATAATGCTTCCACCCAACCTCTCACTATCCTCCGACGATGACATGGCCACCCAACCTTATCCGCCTCCTCCGACATGGCCACCCAACATCGATATGTTCCTCCTCTGATGATGCGGCCACCCAAATTCCCCGTGATTCTCTTCCTCCGATGCGACTCTACCTCTGCCTCCACCTTTGGGACACACTCTTCCTCGAATCAAAAGTTTTTTTACTATTTAGTCATTCTAGGCACCCCACAACATATTACCGGTGGGCGGTCCATGACTCACATCTTGTGAGTAACTATTGGTAGGGTGTGTTATGGTTTGTTTTCTATTTCATCATTTATCTATTCTATTTATATTGTTGGGTTGTCAATTAACTTTGATTTTATCCGATATAGAGCCACATACATAAAAACTAGGAATGTTCTAATTCCTCACATGCCCTCTGATTTCATCCATAAAGAAGAGTTTGTTTGATTTCAGATCCACAATGTGTTCAATTTATATTGGGTAATATTTGTTTGTTTTGATTTATTGTCTTCTTAATTTTCACATTTGTCTTTGATAAGGTTTATTTGTTTTTAACGTATTGCATTGAGTATGATTTATTTGATTTTATGTCTAATTTTCAGGGGGTTTGATTGTATTATATAGTTTAAATATGTAAATTTAGGAAATCATAAGTTATGATAATATGATTATAAGATGAATAAAACTTATATGGGGAGTTCTTAAAGAAAATTTCATAAATATATTGTATTTATTAATTATTATTACTTTGGTTAATGTAAACATATGTTTCATAGTGATGGATAAATGGCATATCAGGATATTTCTACTGATGTTGATTAAAAGTAATGTTTAGATGATTTACTAAATTACATGTTGACTTATCAAATTTTTTTAAGAGAACATCATTTTCCCATATAAATAAAATTTAATATGATTGTGATGAGTCAAATAAAATATGTCTGTTCTGAAACCACGATGTGATATATACATAGGATATTGTTTCCCCATGGGGTCTTATTCATTACCCATTAGCTGTTTAGTCTTAGGTCTTTCTTCTAGATATTTATCCACACTACCCTATACCTCCCTACCAATTCTTATAGAAATAAAAATTTGGGTTAAGAATTGGTTAAGATAAGTGTTTACCCAAACCTTGATTTATCAATGTATTTAAAATAATAAGGATTTTTTCCTCTTGGATTCTTAAATCCGTAAGCTTTGAACCGTGGGTTGTCAAAGTATATTCTTGATTACCTTGGTACTTCATCTGCCTCTGTAGTTCCTTCATGGATGGATCTTAAATTTTTTAGTAAAGACCCGAAAATCCCATGGATTTTTTTTAAATACATGGAAATTTTAGGAGTCCATGAATTTTTATGGTGCTTGATTCTGAGGCCTAGTGTGCCAGGAATCAATTTATGATGATTTGTTTGGCTACGTTTAGTAAACGTACGAGTGGGATTTTATAACTTTTGAACCAGTGCTTGGAACTGAAATCTGAAGGTACCATTGAACTCGCAGTGCCAGTATTCACATAAGAAAACTTTCACCTCGACGATGGATGGATAGAATAAAAGTTAGTTATTGTATTTTTATAAAAAAAATAATAAAATAATGTGTACAACACTTTATTTTATTTTAAGCTTCCATGAGAGTGGTTGTTGGTTAAAACCTACAATTGGGAGTTGAAGGTGAGACCACCACACCTGAACCTCCAATGAGGGGAGAGGATAGGAGAGCTTGGGAGAAAATAAGTTCTCCCAACAAAGAATGAAGAACGTGAAGAACACTGCCAACAACATTCTTCAACTTCCTCCCTCAGATCCTACCGATGTGGAGTGTCTTCCATGTCCAACGCAGCTCGGGGTTGGGAGTGCGTGATGAACGCAGCGAACGATGAACTTCATAGTCTTCATTCCTCAACACCATCAACAAATGACGAACATCGATTGACGAATCAAAGGTAGGAGGTTTACCTTGTATTTTATCCATTTTCTTTTATCATCATTGTTTGAAATTAAATAGTTGTGTGGTTGTAAATAATTTATGTTCATCTTTCCTAATTCGATGAATGAATTTATATCACTTTAAACGCAAAGGATGCGGGGAAACCTAATATGGCCCGACATCCTCCATCGATTATTCTTTCTTATGGAATTGTACGACAGGGCGATGATGTGATGATGACGAAGGCAACAATGATGAAGGCCATGCTACTCACGACCTCCATGAATCATGCTGCCACCATGGCACATTGAATCTTCCGGATGACCACTTCCGACCCGAGAGGCGCCCGACCCGCCTACCCACGGCCTCCCAGCGCCCTACCCGACGCGCGACCGTCCTAACTGCGACCTCTTGGGGCCCTGACCGACGCCCCTTCGGCCGCTCCCACGCCCTGTCGGTGCCCCAACGCCCTACCTGGCGCCCTACAGGTGCCCCCACGGCCAACCTGACACCCTGCCGGCTCCCCCACGGCCTTCTAGGCTCCTGCCGCAGCCTGGCTGACACCCTCGCGCCCTGCCCAGTGCAATGTTGGCACACCCACAACCACACCGGCGCCCTGCTGGCGCCCCCACAGCCTGGACGACCCATGTCGCGGCATGCCCGACCTATGTCGCGGCCTGCCCAGTGCCCTGTCGGTGCCGCCTCGGCATGCCCTTCTCCTCCCGCTCCCTACCCGGTGCACCCGCGGCCTGCCCCGGTGGTCAGCCGGCCTACCCGCTGGCCACCCGACCGAATGACCTTCCGAAATGAGTCGCCAGAGTCGTGCCCCTCATGGTGCTGGCCGAATGGGCCCCTGACCTCTAAGCCAAGTCACTTATGTGGCGACCTCTGGGCTGAACCGCCCTTGTAGTCCACTGGGCCGGGCCCAGCAGACCGGGCCAAAACATAGGGGACTGACCCGCCCAACGGGCCGGGTCAGACCCAGCGAGTCTGACCGGGTCGGCCTAGACTAGGTTGGGTGGAGTCGGTCTGACCGGGTCAGACCATACCCGAGCCCATTACTGACCCATTACCTTCTTGGGCCATATCTTTGGCACCAGATGCCCATTTGACAAACTGTCAGCGGTGATGGTATTCTTGGAGAGAATCCATCCCTTTGAGAATACCCCACTGGTGTTCAGGGTATAGTTGTGATACGGTCAGGTTGGATCGTACAGAAATACAACTAGGCCCCCATGACTAAAAGGCTAATAACTAACAGACCAGGCGTCCGATTGATGTGCCGTCTGATGCGTTGATACCCCTATGACGTGAAGAAACATTGAGATACTTATAAGTGGGACTTATTGATAGTTGGAGTATCGACCAGTAGCTTGTGGAGAAGATCTTCCCGAGATGAGCATGCATTTGTGTGGGAACCTAGTTGCTGGCTGAGACTTGACGACTGCTGACAGATTTGACTCGGAGTGATTCGACTAACCCAGTGGGGAGCGCCTCTGTGTGAGCGCAGTAGACCCATGGTGGGGAGCGCCTCTGTGTGAGCGTGGAAGACCCACGGTACTCGACATTTGGAGTACCTCAGCAGGATACTAGGGGAGCACCTCTATGTGAGTGCAACAGACCCACCGTGGGGAGTACCTCTTTGTGAGCGCAGCAGATCCACAGTACTCGACAGGAGGAGTAACTCAGTAGTCCAATTTAAGGGGAATCACTTCTGTGTGACGCAACATGCCCAATTTACTCGATAGGGAAGGAGTTCTCCAGCAGCCAAGGGTTCAGATTAATAAAAATCCTGGTCTGAGCTGAGTCAATGACATTTGTGTTTTCCTCACAATTTAGATGGGTTACTAGATAACTTAGTTATATGTATGGGAAAATAAATAAATAATGGTTATCCATTGATTTCATACTTTTTGGTTTATCCTTGTTGGATTTAGTGGGACCTTGAGGGTCTCGAGGTCCCTACTGATTATTTTTATACTCACCCCTGCATGGGCTATGCCCGCACCTCTTTCTGTTGGTTGCAGATGACGGACAAAACTGACTGAGGCAGAGGGTAGCATGACTGGATGACACCCGGATGCGGATCACTTAGTGTGATGGTGCACAGAGGAGAAGGACGGACGTGGAGTGTTGAAAAGGCCATCTGTACCTACCCTTCAGGTAGGAACCCTAGAGGACGACCCAATAGTTACTTCACTTTTCTTCAGTTGTACTTGCTTTCAGTTTTACTTGTACTTTCCTGTTGGGATTTTATTTCCTGCCCCTTTAACTTTCCAGCACTTCCTTTGTATACAATTTTACTTAGTGTTTTCTACTATTTGTGTGCTCTGATGTGTTTATTTATAGTTATAAAGGAAATTACTTCCCAATTTTGGGATTTACACTTTTGGTGCTAGTCGACAGCCCTTGGCCTATGGAAGGCGGGCTTGGGGTAGTCACGATACGGGCCTCGGGGGATGGGTCATGACAAATTGGTATCAGAGGATTTGGTTCTACTATAGAACTTATAACTATGGTATTTCTTTTCTATGAAGCAATAGTGTCAAGGGTACTAAGTGTGGTTTTTTGTTCAGGGAGTCCAGTGTTGGTGCGGGTGACCGACATATCCATACACAAGGACCCTGACTTCTAATTTCCGACTCAGTGCACGAAAACACTGATTGCGTGCATGTTTTCAAAAGTTTTTCTTTAAGTCTGCTCAAATAGGTCAACTCACCAGGTATAATCTTTTGACCATGTCAGATCTGTTTCTTTCAAGATTCCTCCCCGCTGACGACCAGTTAGATCCATGAGAGTCATACGTACTGACAGCCCACTGAGCGACAAGGCCTTGGTGTAGGGCCCTTTACCAGTGGATGCACTAGTGGTACCACTTCTCGTTGGGCCACCGATGCCACCATCCCCAACAGCAGATTATGCACACCGCTTGAGTACGTTGCACGAGTTCCAGCGCCAGATGCCACCCAGGTTTAGGGGAGAGATGGACCCACAGGCGGCTGAGGATTGGTTGGAGGCTGTGGTGTGAGTCTTCAGTCTAGTAGGGACACCACAAAACTTCATGGTGATCCTTTCCACGAGTCTCCTTTTAGGCAGTAGTAGGCAGATGGTGGATCCTGATGCTCTAGGTTAATGACAAGGCGACCCTACTCTGGGTAGACGTTGAGATCCAATTCCAGGCAGAGTATGTACTAGCCACCATTCGTGTAGTGCGGATACATGAGCTACTTCATCTACAGCAGGGCAACATGACTATAGCACAGTACTCAGTGAGATTCACCGACCTCTCGCACTGCTCCACAAATATGGTGTGGGGCCAATTATTCAGGGCTTGGACCTTTGAGTAGGGGCTCGGGCAAGAGATCCGAGCTCCGATGATCTCACTTAGCTTCTCGATGTAGGTAGGGGTGTTAGAGAGATCCCTCCTAGTGGAGAGTTTCCTTGCTGACCAGTCTCCCGCAGCAAGACCCATCACTAGCCGACATGCATCGAAGTCTTCTGCAGCTAGTAGTAGAAAAATGTTTCAAAGGTCCAAGAGGACCATACCTATAGGTGTATGGATGCATGACTCAAAATTGTTTGTGTGGGGCACCTAGAGTGGAGACAGATCCAGACATGCCAGGAGAGGACAATGTTACTCACGCGGCGGGCAGGGTCACATGGCTCGTGACTGTCCAAACCGCTGTACAGATTATTAGTAGACAGTTGAGGGACATCCTAGGTAGAGGAATAGGTTCGATCGAGGTGGTCTGTAGAGAGGAGACAGATGTGTCCGAGGATATGGATGTGTAGCTGGCGGTGGAAGACGTTACGAGCTGTTACCACCACCACCACTAGGAGGTCCACCCCGACCGCAGCGAGCGGGTGGAAATGGGAGAGCTCAGCTTCAGGCAGCTGAGGCCTACGATCACGATTCTATATAGATGATTCGAGGTATGATCTATGTCTACTCCACTTTAGCTATAGTTTTTATAGACACAGGTTCCAGTCACTCTTTCATTTCCACTCCCTTGTCTAGAGCTCGGCGATTCCGACGGAGCCGTCGGCTCGATCCTTACATCTAAAGACTACTACGAGAGATGATTCGACAATTAAACACTAGTGCCGGTAGTGCGAGCTTACCCTAGGGGGCAAGATATTTGGATGAGATCTCCTAGTAGTGGCATTGAGGCCATCCGACATCATCTCTGGTATGGACTACTTATCTACAGTCCATGCTTTGATTGACTGTATTAGGTGAAAAGTGTGGTGTGTCCACATGGATGGGACCAGGTTTACCTTCACCGGAAAGAAGGGAGACCTTGCATCACATGAAGGACTTACTCAAAGGAGGGTGCAGCTAATCACTCACAAGTTGGCTTGCCTTACCCTCAGAGAAGTTGATGTGGAGAGTCCGACTTATCCTGTAGTGGTGGACCAGTACGCGGATGTTTTCCCTGACAATGTTCAAGACTACATCCTCACAGAGAGGTGGAATTATACATTGACCTATACCCTGGGACGACAACGATATCTACTCCAGCATATCAGATGGCTCCTGATGAGCTTCGTGAGCTGAGGGTACAACTAGAGGACTTTCCAGGGAAGGGATTCATCTGGCCAAGTGTTTCTCACTTGGCAGCCCCGATTCTGTTCACCATGAAGGTAGACGAGATCTTGAGGCTTTGTGTCGACTACAGTCGCCTGAACCAAGTGACCATGAAGAAATATTACCCACTCCCAAGGATTTATGACCTCTTTGATCAGCTAAAGGGAGCACAGTGGTTCTCAAAGATAGAACTCAAATCAGGCTATCAACAACTCAGAGTTTGAGATGGGGATGTGTAGAAGACTTACTTCAAGTGACGTTATGTCCACTATGAGTTCTTGGTTATGACATTCGGTGTAACCAATGCTCCATCAGTGTTCATGAGTCTCATGAATAGGATCTTATAGCCTTACCTCGATCGCTTTGTCGTAGTCTTCATTGATGACATTCTGATCTACTCAACTACTGAGGAGGAGCATGCCTACTATTTGCAGGTAGTACTGGACACACTATGAGAGCACTAGATTTATGGTAAGCTCTCGAAGTACCATTTTTGGGTTCGAGAGGTTCACTTCTTGGGACAAGAAATCTTGAAGGCTGGAGTTGCAGTGGATCCAGCGAAGATCGAGGCAGAACTTGCTTGGAATCCACCCAGGAGTGTGATGGAGGTATGGAGTTTCCTGGGTTTGGCTTGATACTATAGGAGGTTTGTTCCAGACTTATCCAGAGTTGCAGTACCACTATCAGCATTGACTAGTTAGGGGAAACCCTTTGTGTGGTCGGAGAGATTCTAGCAGAGATTTTAGGAGCTGAGGTAGAGGATAACTAGTGCCCCCCCATCTTGAGTCTTCTAGAGGAGGGTGTAGGGTATGTAGCATACTCCGATGCATCAGGGAACGAACATGGGTGTGTCCTGATGCAGGAGAGAGCAGTGATTGCTGATGGTTCTTGGCAACTTAGACGGAATGAGAAGAACTACGATACCCATGACCAAGATTTAGCAGCAGTGGTCTTTTCCTTGAAGATGTGGTGGCACTATCTGTTGGGAGAGAGTTTTACCATCTACTCTAATAACAAGAATTTCAGTTATATCTCCTCTCAGAAGGAAATGAACCTTAGACAGTAATGTTGGCTTGAGTTCCTCTAGGACTATGACTTAGATATAGTCTATACTCCTGGGAAGGGGAAAATTGTTGCAGATGTGCTCAGCCGGAGGACTGGTATACAACCTCTAGGAGAGGCGACATAGTAGATAGCTGCTTTACAGATATCCTTTGTGGATATAGATGGATCAGTGACTCTACAGTCTCTTACAGTAACTCCCCCTCTTCTTTAACGAGTCTTGGAGGCACAACATGGGGACACTGACTACGAGAAACGACGTGCTCAGATATCCACAAGGCAGGCACCTGATGGATTATCTGAATGTGGGGAGCACATCATCTTCTTCAGAGGACGTACCATGGTACCAGTGGCACTTCGGGAGGAAGTGTTGAGAGAGTTCCACACATCCCCTCTAGTGGTACATCCAGGAGTGTTGAAGATGTACTAGGACCTTCAATGACAACACTGGTGGCCAGTTATGAAGAAGGAAGTAGCAGAGTTTGTCTCACGGTGCCTCAATTGTCAGTAAGTGAAGGCAGAGCACCAGGTACCAGTAGGCTTGGTTCAGCCTTTAGAGGTACCAGAGTGGAAGTGGGATGGGATATACATGGACTTAGTGATGGTTTTTACACATACATATATGGGTTATGACTTGATTTGGGTGATCGTCGACCGACTCTCCATGTCAACCCACTTCCTACCAATCAGAGAGCAAGGTGTAGTAGAGAGATTGGGATGCCTCTATGTGTAGGAAATTGTGAGTTTACATGGATTAACTTCCTCTATTGTCTCCGACCATGACACGCGGTTTACTTCCCGGCTATGGAAGGGGTTGCGGGAAGCTTTCAGGACATAGCTTAGCTTGACCACTAACTTCCATCCTCAAACTGATGGTCAGACTGAGCGGACCATTCAGACCCTCGAGGACATGCTACGTGCATGTGTCCTCAACTTTGGTCGTATCTGGTAGGATCGCATGCCTTTGGTGGAGTTTTCTTACAACAACTGCTATCACTCTACCATATGGATGACACCTTTTGAGGCCTTGTACGGGCGACCTTGCAGATCACCCTTGTGCTAGACTGAAAAAGTGGAGTCAGCACTAGTGGGACCAGACATGGTACGAGCTACTATAGGGAAGATGCAGATCATCCAGGAGCGGATGAAGACTGCATAGAGTAGACAGAAGTCGTATGCTGACAAGAGACTGAGACCTCTAGAGTTCGAGGATGGTGACCACATCTTTCTACGGGACTCACCTCGACGAGGTCTACAAAGATTTGGATAAGTTGGAAAGTTATCACTGAGATTCATCAGACCTTTCTAGGTCCTCAGCAGAGTAGGCTAGGTGGATTACCGCTTAGCTTTTCCACCTCAGTTGCACCGGGTGCACGACGTCTTCCACGTATCTCAGCTAAGGAGATACGTGCACGACCCTTCCCACATCATCGACCATGGAGAGATGGAAGTCGACGATGGGGTGACTTTTACAGAAGTTCCAGTGGAGATTTATGATCGACATGAGTGGGTCCTACGTGGACTTTTGATACCTCTGGTGCACATTCGCTGGCAGCACAAGATCCTCTAGGAGAGCACATGGCAGCGGGAGGCTTAGATGCGTGCTCAATACCCCCATTTGTTACCTTATTTTGAGTTGTAGCTTATGGGTATGTAAATCCCTGAGGTGGGGAGAATGTATAGTCCCAGAAATCAAATGGATTTTTTTTAAATACATGGGAATTTTACAAGTTTGTGAATTTTTACGGTGCTTGATTCTGAGGCCCGGTGTGCCCAAAATCAATTTTTGAAGTTTTTTTGGGTACATTTAGTAAATGTACGAGTGGGTTTTTATAACTTTTGAACTGGTGATCGAAACTGAAATCTGAGGGCACCGTTGAACTCGCAGCACTGGTACTCACTTAAGAAGACTTTCACCACGATGGAGGATGGTCGAGAATAAAAGTTTGTTTTTGTTTTTTTATAAAAAAATAATAAAATAAAGTGTACAACACTTTATTTTATTTTAAGATGTCATGCGAATGGTTGTTGGTTAAAACCACCACTAGGGAGTTGGAGGTCGGACCGCCACACCTTAACCTCCCATGAAAGGTTATGTTGGTGGGGCCCACCTGAACATAACCTCCTGTGAGAGGTTACGTCGTGGGGACCACACGAGACTAAAACCCCCAATTAATGGGAGGGTGGAAAATCTCCCAACTCACATCATAAAAGAAGGGGGAGTCCCTTGACCTCCTCTACCATTAATTGGTTCCACCTTTCCCTTTCAATTAATTGCACCAACGCTTGTAATTTAATTAACGGGAGCCTCTTGACCTCCCCATTAATAAATGACGCCAACACATTTAATTTATTAAGGGGAGCCTCTTAATTTATTCCTCCATTTTGAAATTGTTGTTCCACTAAAATAATATATAACTTATATTATTTTTGGATTGGAAATTCTCATTTGGTGGGAGCTTGAGAGGAGAGCGTGGGAGAAAAGAAGCACTCCCAACGAAGAATGAAGAACGTGAAGAAAACCGCCAACAACCTTCTTCGACTTCCTCCCTCGGAGCCCACCAATGTGGAGTGTCTTCCACGGCCGACACAGCTCAGGTTTGGGAGTGCGTGACGAACACGGAAAATGATGAACTTCATCATCTTCTTTCTAAAACACCATCAATGAATGAGGAACGTCGATTGATGAATCAAAGGTATGGGGTTTACCTTGTGTTTTATCCCTTTTCTTTTCTCGTCATTATTTGAAAAGAAATCATTGTGTGGTTGTAAATAATTGATGTTCATCTTACCTATTTTAATGAACCAATTGATATCACTTTAAATGCAGAGGATGCAGGCCAACCTAAAATGGTCCGACATCTTCTGTCAATTCTTCTTTCTTGTGGCGTTCTACGACATGGAGATGAGGTGACAATGATGAAGGTGGCAACGACGAAGTTCACGCTACCCGCAACCTCTCTGAATCCTACCGCCCCCATGGCGCACCGGAGCTTCCAGACGACCCCCTCCAGCCCGAACGGCACCCGAACCACCTGCCCGCGGCCTCCCAGTGCCCTAGACGGCGCGAAGCATGCCTGCCCGCGGCCTCCCGGCGCCCCCCTTGACTGCTGTCGCGCCCTGCCGGCACCCCCGCCGCCCCGACGGCGCCCCCGCGGCCTACCCATCCCCTACCGTGGCCTTCCTGGCACCCCTGCGGCCTGACCGACGCCCTGCGGGCACCCCCGCGGTGCGACCGATGCCCTGTCGGTGCCCCCGTGGCCTGCCTGGCCCCTGCCACGGCCTGATCGGTGCCCCCGCGGCCTGCCCGATGCCCTAGAAGCACCCCCACAACCTGCTCGGCCCCTGCTGCGCCCTACCCAGTGCACCTGTGACCTGCCCAACATGTAGTCGGCCTGCCCACTGGCCTCCCGGATGACTGGCCTTCTAGGCAGATTCACTCGAGCCACAACCCTCACGGCGCTGGTCGAACCAGCCCCCGGGCTCCGAGCTGAGTCACCTACGTCGTGACCCCTGAGCCGAACCTCCCTCGCAGTCTTCTGGGCCGTGCCTAGCAGACCAGGAAAAAAAATAGCAGGCTGACCCATCCAATGGGCTGGGTCAGACCCTGCGAGTCTGACCGAGTCGACCCAGACTGGGTCAGCTCAGACTGGGTCGGGTTGAGTCAGTTTGATAGGGTCTGACCGGACCCAATCCCATTACTGACCCATTACCTTCTTGGGCCATATCTTTGGCACCAAACACATGTTTGACGAACCGTCAGAAGCGCCGATATTATTGGAGTGAAGAAGTCCCTTTTAGAATACCCCACTAGAGTTCTGGGTATTGTTGAGATACGGTCAGGTTGGATCGTACACGAATCCAACTAGGCCCCGGGACTAAAAGTTTAATAAATAACAGACTGAGCATTCGATTGACGTGTAGTCTATTGCATTGAGACCCCTATGACATCCGGACCTTTGAGATACTTCTACGTGGGACTTCATGATAGTTGGAGTATCGACCAATAGCTTGTGGAGCAGATCTTCCAGAAACGAGCAGACATTTTTCCGGGAACCTAGTAGCTGGCTGAGACTTGACGACTGCTGACCGATTCGACTCGGAGTGATTCGACTAGCCTAGTGGGGATCACCTCTGTGTGATCATGGAAGAACCACAGTACTTGAAAATTGAAGTACCTAAGTAGTCTACCAGGGGAGCATCTCTGTGTGAGCACAGTAGACCCATGGTGGGGAGTGCCTCTATGTTAGCACAACAGATCCACAGTACTCGACAGGAGGAGTACATCAACAGTCCATGTAAGTGCAAAGTGCCTCTGTGTGACATGGCAGGCCCACTGTACTCGATAGAGAAAGATTTCTCCATCAACTGAGGGTTCAGATTAATAAAAATCCTTGTTTGAGCTGAGTCAATAAATTTTCTGTTTTCCTCACGATTGAGATGGGTTACTATATAACTTAGGTATTTGTTTGGGAATATAACTAAGTAATGGTTATCCATTGATTTCATACATTTTGGTTCATCCTTGTTGGATTTAGTGAGACCTTGAGGGTCTCTGGGTCCATACTATGTATTATTATTCTCACCCCTATAGGGGCTATGCCCACACCTCATTGAGTTGGTTGCAGATGATGCACGACACTGACTGAGGCTGAGAGTTGTAGGACTGGATGGTACATGGAGGTGGATCACTCGGTGTGACGGTCCATGGAGGAGATAGATTGATGTGGAGTGCTGAGGAGGCCATATGTACCTACCCTTCATGTAGGGACCCTAGAGGATGACCCAGTAGCTGCTTTACTTTGGTTCCGTTGTACTTACTTTCAGTTGTACTTGTACTTTCTTGTGGGGCTTGTATTTATGGCCCCGTTTACTTTCCAGCACTTCTTTTGTATACAGTTTTACTTAGTGTTTTCCTCCAGTTGTGTACTCTGATGTGTTTGTTTATAGTTATAAAGGCAATTCCTTCCCAGTTTAGGGATTTATGCATTTGTTCATAGTTACCAGCCCCCGGCCTATGGAAGGCGGGCTTGGGGTAGTCACGATACGGGCCCTAGGGGATGGGTCGTGACAGTTTCCTTATGTTTGGTAACTTTTTAAAGGTTGGATGTTTTTACTTAACTACTAGAAGTGTGTGGTATGATAAATCTATTAGAAAGAAGACATGGATTTATATTTCTTTCCATATCCTTATGAGACTATTGAATTCTCCTTGAAACCTTAGTTGTTCAACCACAATTGATAGACCCCCCAATAATGTGTCTACAATAATCTAGTGGGATCTATAATTGGTATGGTAAACAAATTTCCTTTGTTTGGATTTATATTTTTTCAAGTCCTACTGAGTTTATTTGAAATATATGAACTGAAAAATAAGAAGTTTTATTGAAGGTAATTTGATAGAAAACTCAATTGTCATGCCTGTTGAATTTGAATTGAATGTATTAGGTAAGAATTTTATGAACTTGAATAAATATGAGGCTACAATTCAAATAAATAATTCTTTGGATAAGGTGATTACACCACTATTTGAAGCTAATCAAAGTGGTTTTACTACAATTAAATCTACTGAGAATGATTACTGTAATGGATTCTGTTCATGTTTTAATGAATTAAGTTCATGTTTTGATGAAGTTATTTCCATTGAATCATTCATTGATATCAATTGTGAATTCAATTATTGTATTAAAATGGACCCAATTGAAGTTATTATATACATATGTGAATACATCAAGGGGATAGAATATTAGAAATCATAGTAATATTTAGATTATATGTCAATTAAATATAATGTCACTAAAAAGGTGAGTAAATGTATCACCATCATAATTTTTATTAAAGCATAGGAGATATTTTTATCACTTTTCTATGGAAATTTGTCTATAAATGAATAAGAATTGAAAATGAGAGTTTTTAGGAGGTTGTTATTATAGAAGTGGTTTTTTTTCTAGAAAAACTATATTGAACATCTATAGATGTCAATTATTTATAGCTGGATGTTAAAGATAATAGTATTATAGAACTAGATAGTTCTCTTATAAAGAATAATAATGTGTTTGGAGGTCTGATTTTGAAGTTACAAATGGGGTATGAAGAAGTGTTAAAATCTATTGAATATGATATTTATTATCTAAATCTATAATTATTAGAGTAAGAGGTGAAATTGATAAATCAAGAAGTCACCCAAGTTGAATCATTACATGTTTTTAGAAAAATAAGAGTTTCTACCACAATAACTAATGATAAAAATATTACTAACAAAAAGACTCTAAATCATGTCTAAATAACATTAATTGATTCACTAGTTTTTGCACTATTAGCTCATGGAGGAATGTGACAGACTATCCTGATAAATTTGTAAGTACTGATGCATTTTAACTATTACCCATGGTTTAAAATGAAATTCTGTACAAATATGGGTGTGATTAAATAACGAGAATCAATCCATATCATTGAATCTGACTATGATCATGAATAAAATACTTGGATCTATAAATAAATATCACGATCATATTATTGTTTTCCAAAAATTGAATGAAAGAAAAACTAGATATACATCATACAATAGAAAGAGAAAGTTATTTATTTGTCAATAATATTGATTCTATACATTTGAACAGAAGTATAGTGAATGTTGGAATAATATGCCGACCTATGTAGGATATATAATGTCTATATTCTAGGGGATAATACCATATTTTGAAATAAGACCTATCGGAAAAATGAAGAATTCAAAAAATAGGAGTAATCAATCTATAATAACTAAATTTAAATATTTTGAATATATTTATTAAATATGAAAAAAGTGATCATATTTAGGATTCTTGTTATCATATACCAACTCAACACAAAGTACATACTAATTTCAGAATAAGAACACAACAAAAATTGAAGTAGGTAAGAAAAGTAAATTAATCAAACTTGGGGAGAAAACATAATATGGATATTATATCATGTAATCTCAAAAATTCAATGAAGGGGGTTAAAGAGGGTTTTGAAATAGAGATGAACTACCTACACTATGGACTAATAGTCCAGTCCCATGACAATTGAAAATTGGAAATTAACATAATGACTGATTGAAGTGAGCTAATATAACAAATTTAATCAATTCAGGAAAGGAATCGTAGAAATCATTTAATTAAAGATATCCTAGAATAATAAGATTAATACTGACTTCTAAATAATTGTATTATAAATAATACCAATGAGATACATGGAAGATAAAAAATTCAAGGTCATACAAGAAACAAATTCTTAAGTTCACTTCTAGGAAAAGACGAACTATTGATGTGAAAATATAAAACATTAGTGGCTCTAAATATCATGAAATTTTTTTGTAGAAAATTTTCGACACACATTAATTAGGTAGATCATGTGCCTAAAGAATGTGTGATCATATGACCTAACTAATTTCTAGATACGAAGATGATGGATCTAGTAGAAAAGTATAGAAGTGATCTATTTTTTAAAGTAAGGTTTCACGTACCATCTTTAATGAATGACTAAAAGAGTAGAAAAGAATATTTTCTAATGATTTATATATTGTGAAAATCATTATGGAATCTCACATGAATATATCTCAATATTTTATATATGTAAAAAATATTTTCTTAGTTGGAATATAAGTCATGATATTAGTACCTTGATTATTTTTTTCACTTTTTGTTTGGAATTAATGGTTATAATGAAAAAAGAGAGAACTACTTAAAAGTTGTTATCATTACATAATTGTGGGTTTTATGCATCATGGTTCTTTCAAACTGGTATAACTATCTCATAAAAATACCATAAAATACAATGGTTAAGAATATAATTTTTCTTTTAAAACAACTATCCAAGATAAAGACTATTGGGATTCATTCCTAGAGGCTGGGGGTGGGGTGTAGAGGGGTGAAGTGGGGGGCAGTGGGGGTGCAGGTGGGGGTTGGGGGAGTGGTGTAGGGGGGACTAGTGCTAGGGGGTTGTGGCTGGGGGGCCAGGGTCATTGGGGGTGCAGGTGGGGTGGGGGTGCTGAGGGATGGGGAGAGGGGATGGGGGGTGGGGTGATGGGGGATTGTTCATGAGGGGAGCGGGGGGGTGGGGGGGTTGGGGATAGGGGGAGTGGTGTAAGGGGGTTGGTGTAGGGGGAATGGTGCTGTGGGGAGGGGGCAGGTGCTAGGGGTTGGGGCAGTGGGGTGTAGGTGGGGGGGGGGTTGAGGGATGGGGGATGAGCCTAGGGGAGTCGTGCTGGGGGTGGTACTAGGGGTTGGGGGAGAGTGGTGCATGGGGGACTGGTGTAGGAGGGATTGGTGCTGGGGGTGCTGGTGATGGGGGTTGGGGAGGAGTGGGGGTGCATGTAGGGGGTGGGGGATAGGGGCTGGGGGATGAGATATGGGGGAGGGGCTAGGGGGATTGGTGCATGGGTGGCGGGAAATAAAATTTGGGAAGTGTTTTGGAAATGAAATGAATAAGGAAATTGGAAGGGAATGAGAAACCGAAGAATAATTTGAGTTCCTTTATATTCTATTTGTTGATTATATAATAACCATGCACAACTTCGTTTCTTTGATTTCATATGATAATTGAGATATATTTTTGAAATAATTTCTAGGAAGAAAATATTTAATTTAAATGATAATATGTAAGAATAGGGTATGCTTAATGGATTTGTTATTTCTATTTTTTATGCATGTACTGATGCAATGATTATTGATATTATGAAGACCAATGTTTGTTTTTGTAGCTATTTTGTGTTGGCATGACCACCATAAATTATCATTCTAATGGGAGTGACTAAATGATAATATTGTTATAGCAATAGATAGTAATTATAGAGTCTATAATGGTAATGGATTCATGTATCATTTATCATCACTAATCACAAGTAAATAAAAAGTCACTCTATCTCATTTCATTTCCCACTATTTCTTTATAGGTGGTTTCTTATGATGAGGCAGGTTCTATCCACCACCATCAATGATAGTGAGTTCAACATCAGATTTGGGTAAGATTTATTCCATTTTTATTCTTTGGAAAAAATTTATTTAGGGATTTTTTGTGATTTTTAGGTTTTTATATTTTTGTAGTGCTTTTTGGATCTCATTGAGGTGGATTAGATTTGATGTTGACAAAGGATTACATGTGTATGAGTATCTAGGAATATACACATATAATTTCCCCCTTTATATATATATATATATTCAATCAGGGAAGTATGAATATATATATTGGGGCTAGGTGTTCTTATATATAGATTTGAAAAATGCATACATGTATAAGTGTAAAGGGGTATATGCAAGTATAAACATATATCTAAGGACCCCCTTGTGCATATTTGGCCATTAAATAATGTACATTGGGTCTACGTGTCCTTATATATTTGTGGAGTTACATATGCGAGCAAGTGGAAAAAAGGATGATTCGAGTTGTCGTTATCAAGAGCAGTGTGCCTTGAGGTTGAGGTAAGTTCCCCCTTCCTAACCAATTAATTTGAATTCTCTAATTTCATTCGTATTTTAAAATCTTTATTTTATTAATATATAATGTGTATATGCTATGACAATTTTTTTTGGATATTTGAAATTCAATTTCCATATGTTTAACATGATTTCCCTAAGCCTTCAATGTGGACTAGTAGAAAGTTTCATCAAACTCAATAGTAGAAAATAAATTTTCTATCACTTTAGAGATGACAATGTCCTCATTTTGAGAAAACATGAATTGATCATTCTCGTAAAAATCTAAAACGTAAAGAAAATATTTGTTTTCATATCATCAAACAAAAAAAACCGACCTTGAAAACTTGATAAATTATTCGATAACATCACTGTGAAACACCTGACCTAGAAAAAGACATAAGTTAACCTATTAAAATAAATAAACCTATGCATTATTCATGGTGTGACCAGGGGTTTCACACCATGAATCTCTACCCCTGGGAATTTCAAGGCTTGAATTGAGGTTGACAACTAGAAATGGTTAGGATATGGGTTTCACCCCACAACCAACCCCATTCAAGGCATAAACATAATGGGTCACAACATCAAAGCATACGATAGCTTAAATTTCAGTTATTTTTCTCCCTGAACCTCCACAAACATCCACCAAAACCCCTAATATGGGACTCAAACCAAATCAAAAAATACCATTTAGAAACATCTAATATTCATATTTCTGATCCAAATTAAAATTTATGAAACAACCAATGCTTTATATTAAAAACAAATTTCCTCTAAAAATAATAAATCAGAAACCTGTGGGGAATTAAAAACTCCCCAACTTAACACTTCTCAACCCTGAGAAGACATGGTATTCACCAAAACATGTCTCAAAAACTAATACGGTTGTAAAATCCATAAGAACTCACTTTTATCCATCTCTGAATTCTAAACATGTTTCTGTTGCAAAAATCCAATCATCAAGGCACACTTTTGACCAGAAGTCGAGCAACTCACTCACTACACATGCTAACACCAAGAAGGCTCCCACTACATCCATATATATGGACACTCCTTTGTGTCTTTAATTGAATCATCCTAAAGCTTATGGTCCTTCCAACCATACTAATATTCTTGTGAAGGTTGAAAAAACATCATGGTGCTCCTAACCATATGAATTTCCAACTAATAATGATCTTCCAACTATCTATAGATCAAGTAACTAGATTTTGAAAAATGATCTAAATTCGGCTTTCAGGTCATTGCATCCAACCCCAGGAAAAACACCAGTCTGTTCTCCTTTGGATGAATTTTTCTGAAATTTTGTGGTTTCTCCCATTGGTGAGCTATCACACCTCTCAATCAAGATGAATTAACCTCCCGAGGAATCTGCAGATCATATAATGCCTACACCTAAGTCTGATCCCTGACTCCCAAGGTAATTTAATTGTTGGATCACCAACTATTATCTTCCTCCATCATGCTCTCACTCTAAGAATTGACTCATCTTTGATGTGATTCACCCTCAGATCACTCAAAAACCATCCTATGCCTGATTCCAATTCACTAACTCCACTCAACACCACATATGAAAAAAAAATTGAATATTACATAAGGAACCAGAAAAGATAGGATCTTCCAACACACTATATTTAAGGGGTGGTTGGGGGAGGGGGTAGGGGTGGTGCAAGGGTTAGGGGAGGGGTTGGGGGAAAGGGGTAGTGTGTGTGCTGGGTTCTTTTGTAATGGGTAGGGGTAGGGTGTAGGGGAGTGGGTAGGGTGGTGTGCTGGGGTGCATGGGGTGTGCTGGGGGGTGCAGTTGGTTGGGGGGTGCGGTGGCAAGGGGGTGTGCTAGGGGGTAGGGGTGTGCTGGGGGAATGGGGATAGGGGTGCAAGAGGGAGGGGTGTAGGGGGGCGGGGGTCCAGGTGTAGAGACCCAAAGCTTGACGTACATGGACATTACATTACTTTTTCGAAATACTTAATACATAACAAAAACAGACACACAAGGATTGTAATAGTTTAGTGTCTTTGGAAACATGGAACATAATCTTATAATCATGGTGAAAGATCTTCAACATCTCCCCTAAAGATATTCCCTTTTTTTTCTTACCTAAAACCTTTCTTTATATCCTGGGGAAAATAAAACATAAAAAGGGTGAGTTCAAATGCTCAGTAAGGGTAATCATGGGTGAAATAAAACATACCATATACATTTGAACCTAAAAACATGAACATAATGTTTAAACATCAAAAACTTGAGCAAAGACATAAAACATAGAAGTACGTAAGGCATAGATCATAAAGAAACATTAAGAATGATAAAATAGCATGGGAATAAAACATTTAATTGTGGAAACCATTAAGCACATGATATGATTTCCATATTAGCCAATGCATTGCTGCCAAGACCATCTTAGTGGACAAAGTTCCTTTCTGAATCGAGTTACTCTTCGTTCCAGTCCTGTATTACTGAACCGGTTTAACTTGTCGTTCCAGCCATGTCTGTCTCATGAGATATAAATCTTTACCCAATGCATTTGAGGGAGATATATTTCCCACCCATCTCATAATGAAATCATTCTAACTTGTTCCACAAAATAAACTTAAAACATTCATCATAACCCAAAGAATAAAATGGGTTTCATAAACATGATCCCATTATTTAATAATCCATATAAAACAAACATACATTTCATCATAAGAAAAGTGAACCATGTAAATTATAGAGACATTAAACTTAAAATATACACATATGAAATAATTTCATCTTAGATAGAAAATGGTTTTGATAAAACATTTGAAATGAATTCTTGAGGAAAATATCCTTTCTTCTTCAAAATCAATTTCTTTTCACAAAACGTCATGCTATTTTAAAAGAAATAGATTTTTTTGAAAATAGTCATGAAATCTTTAGAAGGAAGCTTCATGCAAATAAGGCTTTATAAAACCGTAAAAATCTGTTCGTGCCGTATAAGTTAAAAAACATTCTTCTCGTACTTTTGCCGGAAAAGTCAAAAAGTACCTCGTAATAGTAAGATTCCATACATACCATGTAGTAAAAGTAAAAAATGGGTAAAAATAACTTTAAACATACATGAAAACACTTTTATGAAACATGGACATGGATGATAGAAATAACCCCAGAAAATACTTATGAATAAGCAATCTTAGATAAAAATGAGATTTGAAAAATTATCCCTTACCTTATGTCCGATATGCTTCGTATGTATCTGAACCTCCTGTATAATGATTTAAATAATTTCATTGACTTATTACAGAATCATATTCATTGTTATTATATCAGATATGGTTCACTTACGACTTTATATTACCCGTTCTTTTGTAAATCCATGTTAAAGAGTGCTTTGGGTAAAATCCTTTCATTTGTCGTCTGTGTTTTGACTTGTAATTATTCATATGATTACTTTGATCATGATTACTTAATTAAAGAATATAAAACATGATTTATATATAATATATATTCAAAATATACATATATATATAATAGATCGATAAATGGAATGAAATACACCGTTCATGGAGACGGTAGGCCGTACGTACGCATAAACGCTGTTTTCGTTTCCTTATTGAGTTGAATGGAATTAAGTAGATGAAATACATACATATATATATATATATATATATAAATAAATCCAGTAGATTTATAATTCCATATATTTCATTATTATTTCTTATATATACTTTATAATCATTCTTAAATGGTTAACATGGAGAATGAATCTCATCGCGTCGTGGAGACGGTAGTCCGTACGTACGCACGAGCGATGATATCGTTCCCATAATTATTGAATTGAATTGGATAGGATGATACAATATATAATAATCAGTATTATGTTATAATAACTATTTATAGTAATTATTTACACCATTATACCCATCCAAGTAAGGTGGTGTTGGAAAAACAGATTACACCACGGCGTGGAGACGGTATTCTGTACGTACGCACGCGCGGTGATTTCGTTTTCCATAGGATGGATAGATGGTGAAATATTGTTGTTTAATACTTATAATAACATATCAGTATATGAGTGATACTGATGTTATTACTTCATAATGAAACAACTAAAGAAGAATAAGTAGAAGAAGAAATAAAGTTGAAAGAATCAGTAATGGACATTACCTGTTCTTTGAAGTGCCTCTTTGAGACCTCCTCTTAGGGCACTAAAACCGGTCTTTGAAGAAGACCAGGACCTCTAGGATGTTTCTAGGGAAGTGGAGAAGAGAATTTGGCAGTGTTTGGCCGAACTTGAAGGCTCAAATTGGTGTGAGGAAGAGAGGGAGGAGGTGCCCTTTTATAAGGGAGGAGAGGGGCACCTTTGGAAATCTTAAAAATATTAATTTATAATAAATATAACCCAACTTAAGAAATTCAAAAAATGACTCATATTATAATATTAGATGATATAGGTTTGTAATATCATCAATCAATAAAATTTATACATGTTAGGAATTTATTTTAAACATTATCAACTTGATTTATCCTTACTTAATCAATTTAATTTTATTTGTGGTAATAACATTCTAAATTTTAAATTATAACAAATAATTACTTATTTGTTGTGAATTTTCCATAATTGGATGCTTTATCACATTTGAAACCATATAAATTTAAATTTATAATTTTTAAATATTTTTGTGATTTTTAAACAATTTTATAATATGTTATTTTTCTAAAATAACAATAGTGTCAATTTTGACACTATTCATTTATTTGAATTTAAATAAAATATATACAGCAGATATGTTCAAAATAAAGGCTTTAATAGAATCATAAAAGGTCATATGTATCTAGAAAATTATTTTAGAACATTAAATAGTTCATATAATATTTATTTTATTATTTTTAAAACCATTTATTTGGTTTATCTCTTAATAAAATAATTACTACAACATTTTTGTATAATTATTTAATATACATATTTTTTGTATAAAAATTAAAAATAAAATCCTATGAGGAAGATAAATCTATTAAATTTCCCAATAATACTTTTACTCTAATTTTTCATCTTAAAATCACAATATTGAAATTGTTATATTTATTAAATTATGAAGGTGACAACTTTGGCATCATTTAAAATAAAATAATATAAGTGTCATAATCACTTTTATAAGAATCCAAACGGTTATATATTAGGTAATTGGATTATTATGGTATATATATATACTACCAATAAGTTTTGGTCAAGTTTGGGGTCCTTTTAATGGGTATTATTATTTGAATAAAAACTATATTACTGATTTTTCACTTAATAAATAATTTCTGCATCATTAATGTATCACCATTAATGACAATTATTTAATCCCTAAAAATTTTAAATAAATTATCATGATGTATATAATTTTATTAGATTTCTGTAGACTATTAAGTTTCAAAGTTTTATGATGTTTATAACTAAATTAAAATTATTATACTTATAAGATTTGAGAGAGTGACATGTTGTAACTTTCTTTGGTTTTAATAAGAATTAAATTATTTTCATAGTCAAAAGTCCATAAAATGAATTTAATCCGACCCTTATGTGATATGAGTCGACGTTTAGTCATACACTAGAATTTTAGCATGTGATAGGGTAATTTTATAATATTATATTCACCCTTAATTACTCGATTTACCTTTAACTATGGTAAATAAAATTTACCATAGTTACTATTCATAATTCCCAAAAATAAAAAGTATCCCATGAAAATAATTTCATCCAACTGATTCCAAATATGGAATCCATTTTTTCAAATTTAATACATATAAGTTGAAGAAATTAAATTAAAATTAATCCTGTTGTCGAATGAAAACAGGTTTTTGTTTAAAACATTGCAAAACATTGAATTGATTTAACCTACGAATTCAATGTAAAATCAATGCTAATGACATAAATTATATTAAATGGTAAAAATATATTCTATTTATACTTTAAAACCATTAAATATTATAATTTAACCACATAAATATTGCGATGAAAAAAGTTGTTTTTAATTAAAATATAGCGTGTTTTTACTATTCATCAAAATATGAAAGTTACCAGAATAATATGAAAAATTTATCCAAAGTAAATTTTTATTTCTTGATTCCAATGAATAATTTTATTTTGTAAAATTGAACTTATAAACATGTAAAAAACTAGATTTAAAGTGGGTGCGCCATCAAAAGGTGGCAAAACTACATTTTTTGAAAAAATACTTATTTTACCTAAAAAATTTATTTTGTTCTTATACCATGTTCTAGAAAATGTGTAAGATGAATAATAATGTTATAAAATTCAAAATTTAGTTAATACTATTCATAACGGCTAGTTCATAATAATATTATAATAATATATCGTTGTTTAGTAAAACCCGGTATTGCGTACTACACACACTACCGAGGAAGGTCGTGATTGCGTATAATTAAAGTCAAGTTAGGGTTGCGTGTTGTGAAAGACTTATTTGTTTTTGTGTATAAAAAAATCCAACCATATTTCATTTATACATTGAACATATATATATATACACTCAGTGTTGTGTAGAATGACTATTATCAAACGAACATGAAATTGTGTATAACACGATCCAAGAATTGTGTTGCGTATACTGCAAGCTAATACAATGTTACGTATAGCACAAGATAAACATGGTTTAGCATAAAACACATGACATCAAAATAATTAAAAAGAATAAAATCTCGGGGTGTTACATTCTACCCCCCTTAAAATGAATTTCACCCTCGAAATTCGTCGGGGTTATACATGGTTTACTATTTAAAAGTTTCTTTAATAGAAACCCACATCGTAAAAAGGAATACCAAAACTTATCTTTAAAAACTAAAGTATGAAACGTAATGGTTACCAAAATTAACTAATCACTGGGTTTCCACGTAGGAGAACATAGGTGAAAATATTGATATGGAAGAGAAATCTAACCGTCATGTTCTGATGGAGAGTGGTAGAGAACATGGCTATGAAATTGCCAACAATCACAAAGCCATAGATTTGTAATGATATAAGGTACCATCTGATTCATCGGATATAAGAGCACCAGGACAACATTTTTTTTGGTTTTCAGGGTCATTTCTCTAATGTTGAATAATTTTTGAATCAAAAGAAATACTTACTTTATTTTGGTACAATCACACCGTTGTTCGTGCCTTGAACAATTTCCACTTCATCTCTTAAATAAATGAAGTTGAATATGCCATTCATGAAGTGTTAGCAGATCATGTGATAGAATGATGAGTCATTCCATCTGTTTCAAACAAAAGGTTAGAAAATGTTATCAAATATACATAAGCCCATCTACGGTGTGGTTAATCGTATACGATTCCAAAAATGAACTTATACTTCATATATCATACCGTTTAATAAAACTAATTTCTACTAACCAGAGACTTCCTATAGGCCAGTGGTAGGTGATAAAGGCCAGTCTCACTTCTGTTGTGGGTTCGATTCTCGCAACCTTGTCCGACGCGACGGGTTGTCGCCTGTCCTGTAAGTTGTCCTTTTTCTAAAACTACATTACTATAACATCCCATCAATAATATCGAAAAAATTTCTATCCTTAAACAATACTAACTTATGTCCAACATAATCCATTCCAATCTTTATGCTTATCTAAAATACTTTGGTACAAGCTCATAGTATAAAGAAAATGATTACTTGAAATGTCACATAACAATCACATGAATGCCATCATTTATCTCCCATATATCATAAGATATATCTTGTTGGTCAAATTACAAACATGTGAATACCTTAATCATGTATTCTCTTGAAAAATGAATACCCATTTAACCTTAGTGAAAACATGAATGCTGTCAAAAGTTAACTCTTTCCACATACCAAAATCCCAAAATTTCTATATAATCAAACCATAATATCACTTAGTCCTTATATCAGTCATGAGCTCATGAATACAACCAAACATCTCATTATCTTCTTATCCATTCATTATGCGCATATCATATACTTTCCAAAAATATCTAAATAACCTTCCATGGTTACCAGTACCATTCAACATATAATTTCAAATACTTTAGTAAAAACAATAGTGTAACAATCCTTAGATGTTTTTTTATTCCATAGTACCATACATTATTATTTGTAAACATACAATTATTCCACTAACTTCAGAAACCAATAGCTGAGCTTCATCATTTCTTTCATCTCATATTTCATTTGTAGTCTCTTCATCATCATCCACATAAATACTACTCATGTTACCTTGCTGATTCTCTTCATGAGATTTTCCTTTAGGGAATTGGTTTGCATAATGCCCATACATTCCACATTTAAAACATCTAATCATTGTTGATGTCGTAGCAATACCATTATCCTTGTCCATGGTGTTAACTGAACTTTTTCCTTTGCACTTACTGGCTTTGTGCCCATCTTTTCCACAACCAAAGAATATTCTAGTTCCTTTGAAACAATCTCCCCGATGCCACTTCCCACATGATTTACATGAGGGAAATTGAACTTTCTTTCCTCTATGATCATCATGAAACTCCATATTTCTCTTATTATCTGAGTCGGGAAACTTACCAAAGTTGAGATTATTGATCATATTATAAGATTGCTGATTAGGCATAATAACGATGTTTGGACTTCCAAATCCCATTTCATTTGGTTTCTCATGAAGAATATAATTCCATTGTCCGTCATATCCTCCATTATAGTGAATCTTCCTGTTTCCAGCCATTTTATAAAACCCAAAAAGAATAGTGTGAGGGGGAAAAATCATGCTAGGGAAAACAACATAATAAAGGGGAAGTACCCTCAATATCTAACATCTTAGGTTAAATTCTATGATCTTTACCGTAGTTCTAGGACTATATCCTATACGTATACTTATCCTCAGGGATATTTATAGACATACCTTAGAAATATCTCTAGGGATCTCACTAATGTTTTCACATCCTAGTTTCCAAAGGTTGACTAAACCTTTCCTCCGATACCAACTGTAGAGACCCAAAGCTTGACGTACATAGACATTACATTACTTTTGCGGAATACTTAATACATAACAAAAACAGACACACAAGGACCGTAATAGTTTAGTGTCTCTGAAAATTTGGAACATAATCTTCTAATCGTGGTGAAAGATCTGCAACATCTCCCATAAATATCTTCCCTTTTTTTCTTACCTAAAACCCTTCTTTATATCCTGGGGAAAAGAAAACTTAAAAAAGGTGAGCTCAAATTCTCCTTAAGGGTAATCATGGGTAAAATAAAACATACCATATACATTTGAACCTAAAAACATGAACATAATGTTTAAACATTAAAAACTTGAGCAAAGACATAAAACATAGAAGTCCGTAAGGCATAGATCATAATGAAACATTAAGAATGATAAAATAGCATGGGAATAAAACATGAAATTGTGGCAACCATTAAGCACATGATATGATTTCCATATTATCCAATCCATTGCTTCCAAGACCATCTTAGTGGACAAAGTTCCTTTCTGAATCGAGTTCACTCCTCGTTCTAGTCCAGTCCTATATTACTGAACCGGTTTAACTTTCCGTTCCAGCCATGTCTATCTCATGAGATATAAATCTTTACCCAATTCATTGGGGGGAGATATAGGTCCCACCCATCTCATAATGAAATCATTCTTACTTGTGCCACAAAATAAACTTAAAACATTCATCATAACCCAAAGAATAAAATGGGTTTAATAAACATAATCCCATCATTTCATAATCCATATAAAAAAAACTGACATTTCATCATAAGAAAAGTGAACCATGTAAATTATAGAGACATTAAACTTAAAGCATACACATATGAAATAATTTCATATTAGATGGAAAATGGTTTTGATAAAACATTTGAAATGAATTCTTGAGGAAAATATCCATTCTTCTTCAAAATCAATTTCTTTTCACAAAACGTCATGCTATTTTAAAAGAAAAATATTTTGTTGAAAATATTCATGAATTTTTTTGAAGGAATCTTCATGCAAATAAGGCTTTATAAAAAAGTAAAATCCGTTCATTCTGTATAAGATAAAAAAACACTCTTCTTGTACTTTTGCCAGAAAAGTCAAAAAGTACCTCGTAATAGTAAGATTCCATACATACCATGTAGTAAAAGTCAAAATGGGTAAAAAGGAATTTAAACATACATGAAATCACTTTTATAAAATATGGACATGGATGATAGAAATAACCTCAATAAATACTTACGAATAAGAAATCTCGGATAAAAATGAGATTTGCAAAATTATCCCTTACCTTATGTCTGATATGCTTCGTATGCATCTGAACCTCCTGTATAATGATTTAAATAATGTCATTGACTTATTACAGAATCGTATTCATTGTTATTATATCATATATGGTTCACTTAGGACTTTATATTACCCGTTCTTTTGTAAATTCCATGTTAAATAGTGTTTTGGGTAAAATCATTTCATTTGTCGTCCGTGTTTTGACTTGTAATTATTCATATGATTACTTAGATCATGATTACTTAATTCCAGAATATAAAACATGATTTATATATAATATATATTCAGAATATACATATATATAACAGATCAATAAATGGAAAGAAATACACCGTTCATGGAGATGGTAGGCCGTACGTACGCATGAACGCTGTTTTCGTTTCCTTATTGAGTTGAATGGAATTAAGTAGATGACATACATACATACATATATACATAAATACAGTAGCTTTATAATTTCATATATTTCATTATTATTTCTTATATATACTTTATAATCATTTTTCAATGGTTAACATGGAGAATGAATCTCATCACGTGGTGGAGACGGTAGTCCGTACGTACGCACGAGCGATGATATCGTTCCCATAATTATTGAATTGACTTGGATAGGATGATACAATATATCATAATCAGTATGATGTTATAATAACTATGTATAGTTATTATTTACACCATTATACCCATCCAAGTAAGGTGGTGTTGGAAAAACAGATTACACCACGACGTGGAGACAGTATTTCGTACGTACGCACGCGCGGTGATTTCGTTTTCCGTAGGATGGATTGATGGTGAAATAGGGTTATTTCATACTTATAATATCATATCAGTATTTGAGTGATACTGATGTTATTACTTAATAATGAAACAACTAAAGAATAATAAGTAGAAGAAGAAATAAAGTTGAAAGAATCGGTAACGGACATTACCTCTTCTTTGAAGCGCCTCTTTCAGACCTCCTCTTAGGGCACTAAAACTGGTCTTTGGAGAAGACCATGACCTATAGGATGTTTCTAGGGAAGTGGATAAGATAATATGTCAGGGTTTTGACGAGCTTGAAGGCTCAAATTGGTGTGAGGAAGAGAGGGAGGAGGTGCCCTTTTATAAGGGAGGAGAGGGGCACCTTTGGAAATCATAAAAATATTAATTTATAATAAATCTAACCCCACATAAAAACCTCCAAAAATGACTCATATTAGAATATTATATGATATAGGGTTGTAATCACATCAACCAATAAAATTTAGACATGTTAGGAAGTTATTTTAAACATTATCAACTTGATTTATCCTTAATCAATTTAATTTTATTTGTGGTAATAAAATTCTTAATTTTAATTTATAACAAATAATTACTTATTTGTTGTGAATTTTCCATAATTGGATGATTTATAAGATGTGAGACCATATAAATTTAAATTTATAATTGTTTAATATTTTTCTGATTTTTAAACAATATTATAATATATTATTTTTATAAAATAACAGTAGTGTCAATTTTGACACTATTCATTTATTTGAATTTAAATAAAATATATACAGACGATATGTTCCAAATAAATGATTTAATAGATTAATAAAAGGTCATATGTATCTATAAAATTATTTTATAACATTAAATAGTTCATATAATATTTATTTTATTATTTTTAAAACCATTTATTTGGTTTATCTCTTAATAAAATAATTATTACAACAGTTTTGTATAATTATTTAATATACATATTTGTTGTATAAAAATTAAAAATAAAATACTATGATGAATATAAATCTATTAAATTTCATAATAATACTTTTACTCGAATTTATCATCTTAAAATCAAAATAGTTAAATTGTTATATTTATTAAATTATGAAGGTGACAACTTTGGCATCATTTAAAATAAAATAATATAAGTGTCATAATAACTTTTATAAGACTCCAAACAGTTATATATTAGGTAATTGGATTATTATGGTATTGATATATACTAACAATAAGTTTTGGTCAGGTTTTTGGGCCTTTTAATGGGTAGTAGTATTTCAATAAAAACTATATTACTGATTTTTCACTTAATAAATAATTTCTGCATCATTAATGTATCACCATTAATGAAAATTACTTAATCCCTAAAAATTCTAAATAAATTATCATGATGTATATAATTTTATTAGATTTCTTGATACTATTAAATTTCTATGTTTTATGATGTTTATCACTAAATTAAAATTATTATACTTATAAGATTTAAGAGAGTGACATGTTGTCACTTTCTTTGGTTTTAATAAGAATTAAATTATTTTCATAGTCAAAAGTCCATAAAATGAATCTAATCGGACCCTTAGGTGATATGGGTCGACTTTTAGTCATCCAAACCAATTTTGGAATGTGTTTGGATAATTCTATAATATTATATTCACCCTTAATAACCCGATTTACCTTTAACTATGGTAAATAAAATTTACCGTAGTTACTATTCATAATTCCCAAAAATAAAAAGTAGCCTATTAACATAATTTCAAACCACTGATTCCAAATATGTAATCCATTTTTTTTCAAATTCAATACATAGAAGTTTCAGAAATTAAAATAAAATTAATCTCGTTGTCGAATGAAAACGAGTTTTTGTTTAAAACATTGCAAAAGATTGATTTGATTTAACCTATGAATTCCATGTAAAATCAATGATAATGACATAAATTATATTAAATGGTAAAAATATATTCTATTTATACTTTAAAACCATTAAATATTATAATTTAGCCACATAAATTATTGCGATGAAAAAAGTTGTTTTTAAATAAAATAGAGCGTGTTTTTACTATTCATCAAAATATGAAAGTTACCAGAATATTATGAAAAATTTATCCAAAGTAAATTTTTATTTCTTGATTCCAAAGAATAATATTATTTTGTTAAATTGAACTTATAAAAATGTCAAAAACTATATTTAATGTGGGTGCGCCATCAAAAGGCGGCAAAACTACATTTTTTGAAAAATTCTTATTTCACCTGAACAATTTATTTTGTTCTTATACCATGTTATAGAAAATGTGTAAGATGAATAATAATGTTATAAAATTCAAAATTTAGTTAATAATATTCATAACAGCTAGTTCATAATAATATTATAATAATATATCGTTGTTTCGTAAAACCCGGTATTGCGTACTACGCACGCTACCGAGGAAGGTCGCGATTGCGTATAATGGAAGTCAAGCTAGGGTTGCGTGTTGTGAAAGACTTCTTTGTTGTTGAGTATAAAAAAATCCAACCATATTTCATTTATACATTGAACATATATATATATATATACACTCAATGTTGTGTAGAATGACTGTTATCAAACGAACTTGAAATTGTGTATAACACGATCCAAGAATTGTGTTGCGTATACTGCAAGCTAATACGGTGTTGCATATAGAAGAAGATAATCATGGTGTAGCATAAAACATATAACATAAAATAAATTAAAAAGAATAAAATCTCAGGGTGTTACACCAGGTGGTGTGATGGGGGTTGGTAATGTGAAGGGGGTGGGAAGGGGGTGTGTTCTAGGGATGGGGCAGGGGGTGTGCAGGGGGTAGGGTGAGGGGTCAGGGGGGTGTGTTGGAGGGTGTGTTGGGGGTGTGTAGGGGGGTGTGCATGGGGGTGGGTTTGGGTGGTGTGATAGGGAAGGGGGAAAGGGGTGTGCTGGGGGGCAGGGGGTGTGCTGGGGGTGTGCTGGGGGCAGGGGTGCAAGGGGGAGGGGGTGCATGGGGGTGTAAGGGGAAGGGGGTGTCTACTAATAATTCAAGTGTAGGATGGGCCAATAATTTGGCCCACGTGTGGGGTTGTATTTGAATTTTTATATCTCTTATTCTTCTATATTTCAAATCATCAAATGTTACCTGGGGAAAGGAATTGAGTAAGGAAGAGTACATTCTAGTAGCCATTTCTCTATAAAATAAAATTCTCTGAACAACCAACACTAAATAACGAGGCGTTTTTATTGAATGGGGAGACATATTTCAAACGTTTTAAACAATGGATATATGTATTTCAGGAATTAGGATTCTACCATGGTATCAAAATCGTGGTTATAGGGTGTTTCCACAGTTTAAATCATGACTATTGGTTTTTACATATAACAACTTCAATACCAGCCATAGTTTATGAAGCTTTGGCAATAACCTATAACCACATTTTTTGGGATTGTTACAAATTGTGGCTATAGATTTATTTTTTAGTAGTGATTATAGTTGGAATCAAATCATGGTTTATATAACTTTTTAGATTATGATGTTTTCATGTGATGTTATCTTAAGAGTTATGGATACCATCGTTAAACTATAAGACTAAGGTTGATCATAAGTTCAAATTATTATACACCCCTTTTGAGGTTTTGAGTGATGGGATCTTAAAGTGGTTAAAGAATTTTTGGGATGAATATTATTAGATTGAATTATATGTAAATCTTTGGTTTAAAAGGATGAATGATCTTTTCATTTTGTGGAAATATGTTAAAAGATATTGAAAACCTTTAGGGTTTATATAATATTTTATGATTAATATTATATTTAAGGATGTTAAATTTAGTTAGGGGAATTTTATAAGAATTATATAAATATATCTTTCAAAAATATGAAATCCTATAGGTTGGTAGAAAAACCATCATATCTAACAAGGCCATAGGTCTTGAACTCCAAACTAAAGGGTGAAAAGGGTGTAGCACATACCACTAGCCTATGTGATGACCTGGTAATTATGAAAAAATTAGCTAAATAGTTTGAAATATAATGATTATGTTTATTTTAAAAACAAATGTTTTATTGTATGGATAACAATGGGATTGGAAAGTGATTTGGTGATTATGTGATAAATGTTATTTTAGAAAAATTTCATAATTTTCATAACATTATATGATTAAGGTAGACAAGAAATTAAGGAATTTTATTTGATGTGTAAAAGATGAATTATCAATTGGAATTGTATAATATTATACAATGTCTATGATTTGATTCAATTTATTTATAGAAATGATTTTTATATCTTATATATTATCTAATTAGGGAATATATATTTTTCATCATGACACTTCAAAAGTGATTCATTTTTTGGAGATAAATTTCAAATGTCTCACGAAAGAATATATGATCAAACCCTTCTAATTTTTGGGTTTTAATCTTGGTCGATAATTTTTTTTTGATAGTTGTTTATCGAATGATCTAAGCTAAACTTCATGTGTTATTGTTTAGGCATTGGAGATTAATGTTGTGTTTTACCAAATGATGTTTTATTCATTTTCGGAATTATATTACCTTATGATAACCATTTTGGTTTTAGTGAAGGTATACAGATAGGAAAAATATATTATTATCCTTTTATTATATTATGTGATCCATTAGAAGTCGATTTTAGTGCATCGGGAAAAAACCCATATTGAATGCTCATAATTTGGAGGGAAAAATCAGATTGTCGTAGAAATTAATTATATGTAGAAATTAATTAAAGTTCTAAATTCAATCTTTAGATGAAGTATACTCTCCTTATGTTATTATTTTATATGTTAATAAATTCTTCAACTCTAAGAAAATTATATTCAAAATAAAAATGTTATCCAATTAATGTCATTTTTGATGAGATGATGGTCTTTTCCACACCATTATGTTTATGGTTTTATAGTGGTCAACTTTATCGTAATCATTCAATTTCTAATGATCAATGATATGTGACACTCCCTTTCATTATTTTGGAATTACTCTTTTCTTCCTTGTCTATATCATCACTTCCCACTAATTTTTCTCTACTTGGAAACCTATTTATGAGTTATTCTAGATGACCTTCATACTTCCCTCTCTCTCTTATCAAGTGGAAGCTTTGTTATCCCTTTTTACAATTGGTAATTTCAAAAATGGTATTTGGTAATGTAAACCCCTTGTTTTCAACGTTCAAGTTCAAATTTTGTAAAAACATTTATTAAATGTCATAGAATATAACACCTATATATTTTAAAAGAACAAATTTATGTTCGGTAGCATATATGACATGTAACACTGAGCTTAAACAACCCATGATTTGTATTATCATTGTTGCCTAGCTATAAAATTGGTAGGTATGAATAGGATTAAATAATATATGATATATAGATAAATATATAAACTTTTTACTCAGAAAAAATTAATTGATAAATTCTTATTAAATAATCACTCAACTTTTAATAATATCATTTTATTCATCAAAAATATGTTTTCATCAAAAATGATTTTTATTGATTTTTTAAGAATAAATTCTAATTAATTTTTAGAACTTTTAGAAAATATATTTGATAAAATGAACTTAATTTTTGAAATATAAATATAAAAAAATTATTTATGATGATATTTTTCCATTTTTCAAAAAATATTGATATTTTCAAATGAATAGTGAAAATATCGATTTTTGTAAAACTTTCATTTTTGTCAACCTCATTGTTTTCACCCTTTAGAGTTCTGATAAATTAAATCAACATTGTCCCATGTATTGGCTTTCTATCCACTTGAATGCCCAACAAGAGCTCTGAGTCCATACTCATGCCATCATGTACCTCCTCAACCCTGACAATATAAGTTGAGGCAGGATTTAAAAGTATTTCAAGATTTTGAGAAAAATCATTATCACCTATTAATTAGATCATCCATGTCTATAATCCACCATTTATTGGTAGATTAGAGTAGTCCTTGCGAGGTCTTGATTTTTACATTTACTGACCGGAAAATCATAAAAAAAAAGGTTTCCATTCATTTATATCCTTATTTTCTAAAATTTATTCAATGATGTTATTTTATAAATATAAATTATTTCCTAAATATATTTTTTATCATCTTTTACCTTTTTTTGAATGGTTTTAGAGGTAAATTTATTACAATTTTCCAAAAGGGAAACTTTTGACTCCCTTTACAAAAATTTTTAAGAGAATTTTTATTTCTAACGTTTACATCATGAGTGGATTTTCCCTCTGTCATAACAATTATTTGTTTTGAATAATCCTTTATATGTTTCCAAGATTATTTTCAAAATTAAATTATTTATTTAGTATTTTGTGAATTTTATGTTTTTAATAGTAATTTTTAAAGTGTTAAGGTTATCTTCCTCAAGATCTTTTTTAATAATATTTTATTGGTAGTTCCATTAATAAACTTTGTTAATACATGATGTTACTTATGATCCAATGGGGATATTTTTTAATGATACCATCCTTATTATTCCTCTTGGTGGATTATGTGATTGACATAGAACCCGTTTCTTTTTTATAGGTAAATCATACAATGAAAGATTAATGATTATTCTTTAGCTAAAAAAGTAAAAGATTATAAATGTTATATTAATTAAAAATACTTATAAATTATTTATCATAATGGGTTCACATTGAAATTGATGAATTATCTTGATATATCTTAAATGATTGGTGCTTCCAAATAGCATTGGGTGAGCCTAAAATTTATTATTCCATGGTTGTGCACAGATAGCATCAGGAAACACTGATATAGCTTATATGATGTGTGTTCCCAGATAGTTTTAGTTGATCCTAGTATATATTATAATATGGGTGTTCCCAAATAGTTCCCCAATTCATTGGGTAGTGGTTATGTTCTCTATATAATTATATTTAAAGTCTGTTGTATAGTTATTCTAATACATAAGGTGTCTGTGAATATAATGTTCCAAGATAAAAATTCGTTCTCTTTATTCATTCTATGGGATTTTAATGATTCATTAGCTCAATATAGACATCACATAGATCATTATTATTAATTCTTATGACTCTTACATTTATTAAAATTTTATTCAATGTTTCAAGGATGTTGATCCAGGTATTTAACGGTATTAATATTTTTATGTTACTCCCAAACACTCTTTCTATATAATCATGATCTTATAATATTATTGTGATAAATAATTACATTCAATTAGTAATTATTATTTTTAACCTTACATAGAATTTAATCTCACCCTTATTGTATTTTCTTTTCCCCAGGTTATCAAGAATAATGTTAAATGAATTATGTCAAGAAGGGTTTCTTATGGATGATGATGGTGTCTTAATAGGAAATAAAAAAGATGGATTTAGTAAGAGAAATACTCATATTAATACACATATAATTTTTATATAATAATTTTACTTAATTCTCAATAAATATAGATCTAAAAGGACCTTGGGTATGTAAGTGGTCTAGTATTTATTTTAATTGTTATAATCTTTGGAGATGAAAAATTGGGCCATGTTTATTATTATTAATACTGAAATATAAAGACAATTTTTAGCACCATATCTGGGAGTGTGGGTTTTGGGTCATTATATATCCATGAATGTGACTTTATAATATTTTATAGTTTTGAAAAATTATAAGAGTACCCCTTTCCTGCCTAATAAAAGGAAACCCTTCATTTCTCTTCCTTACACCACTTTGATCATCCTAACAAGACCAAACCCTACCAAAATCTAATATAAATTTTCTTATAAATGGATTAAAGGTTAATATATTATTTAAATACCATAATAATGTTCCTTAATAAGTGATATAAAGGAGGTCTATCTATGAAGAAGAAATCATCCTTCCCGAACACTTGTAATTTATTTCTTCTTATAACTCTTATAAATCTGTGGTATTCATAATAAAATAATAGATTTGGTGTCATAAATATACTATAATGTTATTATAATTATTGAACCACCATTATTCACCCTTTTTTAAATTAAATTTAACGTAAAATTATCGCTCTTGCATACGTGTGGACTGCCAACTCCACACAACAATACAATTCATTCTTCATCACCATATTTAATGGATGGTTTTTATGATGGGTTTATTTTTTATATATTATATTAATGAAATAATTATGATTTAGGAATTATAATTTCATAATTACCTTATTACCTTTCTATATGTTTGAAAATGATTATATCGCTCGTACGTACGTGTGGACTACCACATCCACAAAGAGATGTGATCTGTTTTTCATTTTTGATTTATTTTGATAGTAATTGGGATATATTTCAGGTATATATATTTTATTTATGATATAATTATGTTTTTTAATGATAAAATAATATTAATCTTCCTTTTATTCTTTTCATTATAATTTGAAAACATCATTGATTTGTACGTACGACCAATCATCTTCATGAATGGTGTAAATCATTTTTCTATATATACATTTTATGGATGATTATAAATATATATATAATGAATATATATTATATTTATATCATGAATAACATTATTTATATAATGTAACCATGACCAAAGAACATGTCATGGAATTTTTGATCTGGAATTTCTATGAGAAATGAAATAGTTAACATACTAAAATGATGATTCTAATAAAAAATTATTAATAAATAGGTGTTGAAATGTTATAAGTGGATCATATATATTATTATAAGAATCTTAATTATTATATTATATAATAATACTAAATTTAAATTTATTATATAGGATTTGAGATCACTTTTGAAGAAATCCTAACTTTAGGTAAGGGTTTCTCATCCCACCTTTTTTCTGTGAAACATATGTCAAATTCACCATTTATTTCTTTTATGTGGTGTATATACTTACCATGAATATATTTTATAATTATTATAATTAAAATTATGTGGATTTAAAAATCCATATAATTATTTATCTTTCATGTGTTTTTGATTCAATGATTACAAAAATGGTAACAGTTTTATGTTACAATCTCAATTTTTTAAGGATTGTTTATGATTAAGTTTATGATGATGAAATTTCATAATCTACCTCACAATGATCAAATTAATTTTCTTATACTCTAGTTATTCAAGGAATTTTCAATTAATAATGCCAATTTTCTCTATTTGTTACATAAAATTATTAAGAAATATTTTTTATGAAAAAAAAATTCATTTCCTCTTTGGTTGGGAACCTTTTTTTCCATATCCATCATTCCTTTAAAATATTTTTAATAATTTTTTAATATTAAAATATAATTTTTTTGAATAATTTTTACCCATGTTTTAATTTATTAAAAAAATTAAAATTAATATTCTTTTTGTTTTCTGAATGTGATACATTTGAATTTTTACCAAAAAATGTGAAAGGAATCTTTGTTTTAATATACATGACATCAAAGAAATTTCATAATGTTATGACCATTCAAATATTTAAATATTAAATTTCAAGTTTCAATGGTTCTTTTTAATAAAATTAATTTCTATAATATTTTGTAAATATTTATATTTTAAACAATTGATTGAAAAATTAATAGGGTATTTTCCTCGAGAAATATTACAAGTAATCTTTTAATGGAATTTTAATCTTAGATAGCATCCATTAATGGTACTTATGAATTACTGGGGATTTTATCCAAGGATTCGATCCTTATTATTTATTTGGATGTTTTTTTATGATGATTATATGTTTATAAACTGCATTTATTTTCCTTGACTTATATAATGATATATTTTTGAAATGTTAAGGAAACTCATTTCATTTCCAAGGGTTATGATATATGATTAATGTTTTTATAATCTTGTGGAATGTATTTGAATGGATTTATTATTATGTTATGGTATGGTCCATAATTGTCTCTCTCTATAATGCGTTGGTTAAAGATTAATATATGATCAAATGGTTCAAGGGAGGTTATCCCAATCCTAAAAGATAATATATGGGTGGTTATCTGAATACTAAACCATTACTAATGACTAGGTGGGTATAAATGACATAATATATCTATTATTACGATTATACCCCACTTTAAGACAGTCTTTTATGACATGATCTTATACTAATTTTATGCTCTCATGGCTCATGTTCATTGATTCGTTAATGATTCATGTGTTATAAAATGCCAGTCTTTATTCCAAAAATCATTTTTATGATCTAGTAATTATTGGGTATGGTTTTTAAAGGTTATCCTCAGGTTCTTATACCCTTATGATCATGTTATTCTTATAATATCATTGATATATCCCTTTTTTCTTATAAATCATTTTAGACCACCGTTTATTATGTTTCCCTTTCCCAGAGATATAAATAATGGTTTTAAGTATGATATGTCTAAGATGGGTGATAATTATGAAGAAATAAGTGGGAAATTATTTAGATCTTATGCATACCAGTTGTTTATTTATCCATGTTTCTAAATACAGTAAAACTTTATAGTTATGGAATGGATTGTAATGTTATGTAATTAATATATATCTAATAAGATGTAATATTTATGTATGAAAAGTATGAGTCTCTATAATTGATATTACAGTGAAGGTTTAGTTAATCTTTTGAGATAAGGATTGGAGACCATTAGTGAAAAACATAGGGATGATTCTAAGTACAGAATAACATCCTAAAGTTTTGTTAAGGTAGATACTATGTGGTTTTCTATGCAATAAATTCGTTTCTAGATACTATAAATGGGAATGGTTTTGGTATAGATTCATCTTGGGGTAATAACCGTAAAAATAGTTGGTTGAGTATATCTCGACCATAATTTTGGGGAATAGTGAGAGTACCGATACTGAAAACCTAGTTTTACACTCTCAGGGGTTATTTATGGGTTAATTTACATTTTCCTTATGATCCATTATGATGTATTTGAATATATGATGATCACAGATATCCTAGGTTAAAATTAAGGTGACATAGATTAAAAATATGAAGTAATCAATAATATATTTTATAAATGATTTTTTATGATTATATGGTTTTTCACTATGATTATTATTTATCACTCTATGGTTTTGGTTTTTAGTCAATGGCTTGAGCTAAGAGGATTAATGCTAACACTGATTTTGGCTAAAAATTTAATGATTGTACCCATGAGTTACCAAATGAAAAAGAGCTCTAATAAAAAGGTGTTTATTATGCCGAATAAGATATCTCAATATGTGATTAAAAAACTCAACATGGATGAGATTACTAACACACCTAATAAGGGAAAAAAATAATTATCATGGGAGTTCAGTTAATGAATTCCATGGAGGGAAGAAGATTCATCTTCATATAAGTCAAGTATGTGGGAACAGCTACCGAGGTAAATGTATCAATGGAATGGGAAGATGTTTTATTTCTGTAAAATATAGTTATAGAGTAAGTAATATCAAATTAAAAATAAATAGTTTTATGGAGGGAAATGAATTTTATTTTAAAAACCATGACCCTATGAGCCTATATCTAGTGGTTACTTTATTATGTTAACACTGGATATAATAAATATCATCTCAAGGACCGAATAGTTTAGTAGTCTTAGTAAACCAAATAAAAATATGTTTCTGACTTTACATTAGTATAAAAATACAAAACAATTGCGTAAGTAAATATTTTAGTATCCTATAACCCATTCAATGATTCTTTCTTCATATCATAGGGAAAGGAAACAAAATAATGAGGTGTTTAGATTCTCATTAAGGGTTACATACAGTAAAAGCTATTTAGAGTAAATATAGCACCCCAAATATTTCATGGTATGTTCCTCTTAAATACATTATATTCATAGCCAATATTTCATGATGCACTAAGTATCTTATGAAACAAAACATTATAATATAAAGTTATTACCTATCCATTAAACTTAATTTTTTTTACTTCAATGTTTTGAATTTAGAAAAACAGTAATCTAGAGTTATAACTAGTAAGTCATTTGGAGTCTGATAGAACCAACTTGATTTTTGAAAAATAGTAACATACCCTTATAAATAGTAATATGAATATTAATATGACCCTTATGAATAGTAAATAATGACAATATTTTATTTTCATTAACTAATAAGATAATAAGATCATAATTAATCTTTCAATGTTATATGAAAACAATTAAACCTTTAAAATTATTATTTTTAGAATTAACTATGATTCTATTTAAAAATTAAATTATAAATATATATAATATTATTTTCAAAAAATGGTGTTCATTTTTGAGTTCTACACATCGAAAAATGGTAAGGGATAATTTTTGGGATTTTTCTAAAATACTTGAATTTTTTGTGAATAGTAAAAATACAGTTTTAAGTTTTTTGTAGTTTAATGACATCACAGTGATATAATGATTAATATAAAATGAATATCGAAGTTTTTATAGTAACATATGACATAAGTTGTACTATGTGGCTAAAACCATGGGAAAATACCATGGTCAAGCCAGTGGTTTTGCAAAAACCACTAATGAGGTGTCCCTTTAAATTAATAAAAAAACACACTCTCAGTTACTATAAATTCCCACTCACCCCCTTTGTTTTATTTCATTCAAAACAAATAATCCTAGATGTTCTGGTAGTATTACCTCCCTATTAGTCTTTCCAAGGTGTCCTCAAACCCCCCAAGTTCTCAACCTTTATGTTTTGGGAGTTACTCTACAAGGTAAGAGAATCAACAACCCCTCTCTTTTCTTAAAGCTTTCATTTTATGTTTATCTTTTATTTTGAATAGGATTATGTTGGAATGTCTAATAAAAAATTTCCCTTTCTTCCATATTATTTAAGAGTTTTTATAGACCCCCTTTCTCTCATGAAACTATTTTATTAAATTTTAAGTTATGTCGTTAGGCTGCCGAATTTTAATGAGAGATTTCCCAATGGTCTTCTATTTTGAGTTCCTTTATTTTATAATTATATCCTAATATCCCCTAATAAAAATGCTATGATAATTCTTGTAACTTACATGAACTGGAATTTTATTATGTGAATGGGATATTTCTTCATTATCTCTCTCTCCCCCTCTACTTATACTAAAATCATCATCTGAGATTTGTTGATTTATCACATTCAAGGACAACAGGTTCTAAATTTTTCTTTACCATGTTCAATTCCTATCATGAAACCATTTTTATGGTTGAAACAGATTATAATATATGTATATAATCTAATTAATTGTCTATAATCCTTACACACAAATAATATAAAATAATAATTCAAAAAAAGTTTACTATGAAAAAAACTGCCAAGTTATTCCAAACAATTGTAATTAACATATTACCAATGAATCATCCTCATGGTATATAATCCAAAATCATTATAAGGTCATTTATATACCTAAAATGTAATTAATAATATATATTAACAATTCTATATGTTTAACCACACATCAAACTAACTTTCATTCACGAATACATGTAAACCGGTCATGAAAACCATGGGAAACATGCTTCCAAACAATAAAATTGGACCTCTTAAACCCATTAAAAGAGCCATGAATGAATCTAATAAGGATATAAAAAATAAATTAAATGTATATTAGGTTCTAGAATTATTAATTAATGTAGCTAAATTTTATTATTTAGGTCATTAAAACAAACGAAGAATATACTCGAGCATAAGGTAAGGGGTTTCTAATCTAATTTTCATTTCATTGAGATTTCCATTGTCCGCCACTTATTTTTTTCATGTGGTGTATTGTGTACTAACTTTTGATAAAGATATTATCATGATTATCCTTATATTCCTAGTATTCAGTTATTCATTTTATGTTTATTATGTTTTGGTCATATGATTCAATTGATTGCAATATGTTAAGGGACTTTGTCTCAATTCCCATTTCTTTGAGACCTTCTTGATATTATGAAACTTATATTTTTTATATGGTGTATCTAATATCCATTTGAGATAATTTTTCATATTAATTTGTAAATAAATTATATATCTATATTCCTGTTTCATGGATATGAGTATTTTCTTAAGTTGTATACCCTTTTACATATGGTGTTTATTTAGGATGTTATTTAAACTATGGAAATATTGATGAATCTTTATTCTCTACTATATATGGATATTGAGACGAAATATTGTAATTTTATTAAATATATGTATAAATAATTATTTTGAATTGAAATAGTGGGTGGTCCCTCTATATCCCCTCGATGCATCGACATGTTTCATGTGAAAAATCAGTTGGCGAGAAACCCATCGAGTTTGTTTCCAAAAATCAAAAGGGTTTCTACCCACATAACTAACACATTTCAAAAGTATTATAGTATCATCTTCCAGATACATGACTTACAATTAATTAGAATTATATCTATTCATTATTTATTATTACTATTCATGAGGTTTTCACTATGACAAAATCTATGGATTTAGTTTCATTATTAGTTTATTAATTGGGTGAGTTTTTCATTTATTCACCATACCACATTGATTATGTGAAATTATTTATGATTATCTTATTATTTAATTCATTCTTCCTCTATTTTTAACCCTTGCTGGGCATTTGAGCTCACCCCTTTTTTTTAACCTTCAACAGGTTATGAAGACTAGATTATTTTTTGAGTTTAAGTGGATAAAGTTATAATTTTTGTTATTTATTGTATTTTGAAAAAATTTCCAATGTTATTTTAGTTAAATATATGTACCTTGTTTCTTCAAGACTATTAAACTGGTCATTCCTTAGAAATTTCATTCATTCTAACAATTCCAATGTAATTATTAATGCACCGGCTCCAGTCTGGTGGGGTCAGGGTGTTACAGTTGGTATCAAAGCATGTTTAGTAAGAACCTTGGAAACTGGAATAGAAAATGTAGATTAGGGAACAAATCCATAAGGTATTATTTGAGGAAAAACATACAATAATGTCCTGGAATTTATGTAAGGAATAGATTTTGTGGATATTTCTAGACAATACATCCTCTTCTAGATACAAATATCTAGAGGTGGCTCTGACAATGATGTACCTAGGAGTGAAAACTCTAACAAGGAGTTTCAGGCTAGACCCGAGGTATCCAGGAACATGATAATGGGCCTTGCTTCACTCTTGATATTGACACTCCCAGGGGATATTCTTTGAATAATTAAAATTTTCATTACAATCCATTATGAAGGATCTTAATGTAAATGTTTTCTCAGAGAAACCATGTTTATGAGTTTAGCTATGCATAGAATTTCAGTCTATGTTATGTGATTTTATATTTGACAATCATAACCAAATCTAGTGTATGCCATTTTTTATAAATGGTTCCTAATGGAAGAAATGGAATCAATACTCATGGACAATGTAGGTATTTCCCCACTGAGCAAGTCAACATAGTCAATGTTAGAGGATATCAAATCCTAACCATATTGGGACAACATACATAGGTTGTGATGAATAACCATTCCACACCTATGTTAGATTGTTTCTTCGGGAAGAAGCCCCCATATTTCAGTGGGACTACTAGTCCAGTGGTTACAGACCAGTCGATCAAGTCCCTTGAAAATATATTCATGGCATTAAAGTGCAATGAAGATGAAAAAGGCAGTGTCGGTGGTATATTTTCTCAAGGGTCACACAGATAAATAGTGGTCTTTGATCCAGAATACCATGGATGAAGAAGAAATAGAGGATATGGAATTGAGGAATTTTAAGGAAATATTATTCAAATAATATTTCCCTCTTGAGGAATGAACTGAAATAAAGAGGAAATTCCTTAGCTTAAAGAAAAAGGAAGAATACAATGTTGCCGTGTATGAGGAAACCTTCACGGGACTAGCTAGTTATTCCATAGAATACGTATGAGACTTGAAAGAGAGGATTGATTGGTTCTTTGAAGGTCTTAAGCCCAGTCATCAAAGGGAACTAGCTTCTCAAAAAATTTCATTATATAATGAAATTGTATCAAGTACCATCAAAACATAGAAGAAATTTTCTATATATAATTTTTTCAAAGGAAACCATGATAAGAAGCAATACTCTGATAACCATGGAAAAGGTGAAGTGCCAAATAAGATTAAGGGAATGAATAAATTTCCATTATGTGTGAACTGTAGAAAGAATCATCTTGGGAAGTGCTTGAAAGGCACGAGAGTCTGCTATAAGTTCAGAGAAAAGGGTCATTGATATGATTAATTCAAGGGGAATAAATAAGTCAATGATATTCAATTCTATAATTTTAGAGATATGGGACATTCTTCAAATTTGCGTCCGAAACACTAAGGAATATTGCCTCAGAAAATTCCATGAGAGTAAGGGAAAGCTTATGCGATTACAACCACGGAGGATGCAGTTCCTAATGATGTGGTAGTAGGTACTTTAATTGTTTCCTCAAAATTATCCAACACTTTATTTGATTCCAGATCATCAAATTCATTTGTATCGTCCCAGTTTTCAAAGAAAATTAGACATGTCCAATTTGATTTAATAATGGAGTTGTCAATCAAAACTTTTATGGGATGTATCATTGCAATAAAAGAATTTCAATTAGTCCCCCTCATGACATATAAACATGATTTAGTTTCTAACCTTATAATCATACCAATGAATAACTTTGGCATAATTCTTAGTCTGAATTGGATTTCAAATTATTATGCAAAGATTTACTACAAGAATAAGTTACACTATTTGAAAATTGTGTATAATTCTTTATTTTTGGGGCAGAAACCTCACCATTTGATTCTTATGTAGATCCACCGCCAATAGATCTATTGAATGAAATTCATGGAGAGGAATAGAACACAGTGTATATGAGTGAGGAATGAAATCTTCAAATTGAATATGTACATATAGTTCAAGAATTTATTGATGAATTCCCAGAGGATTTACCTAGATATCCTCTAGTGTGAGAAGTTGAGTCCTCTGTTGATTTAATTCCTCGTTCAGAACCAATATCAAATACTCTCTATAGAATGGCCACTATGTAGTTAGTGGAGCTAAAGAAATAACTATAGGAATTTAGTGTCAAATTATTTATTCGACCTAGTGTTTCTCCATGGGGATCCCTTATCCTCTTTGTCAAGAATAAATATGGATCTATGAGGTTATGCATTGATTACAGGGAAATCAGTGCTATTACAATTAAAAATATGTATCCTCTTCTATGAATTGATTATTTATTTGATCAAATTAATGGATCACAATATTTTTCAAAGATTGACCATTGATCTGGATATCATCAGCTTTTTGTGAGGAAGGAAGATACTTCTAATACGACATTTCAAAGCAGGTATGGGCATTATGAATTTTCAATGATTCCTTTTGGACTGAATAATGCACCCCTATTTTCATAGATTTAATTAGTAGAGTTTTCAAGGAATATCTTGATAATATTTTTATGGTCTTCATCGATGATATCCTTTTATTCTCCAAAATCTATAAAGTCCATGAGAATTACTTGAGGATTATTCTGAAAACTCTTAGATGAATTGAATTATATAGGATGTTTAGAATGTTCGAATTGTGCCTTCAATTAGTTTTTTTTCTTGTCCATATTGTCTATAAGGATGTAATCTTAGTTGATCTTATGAAGAAAAATGAAATCCAACAATGGATCATGCCAACAAACATAACTGAGGTACGCAGTTTTATTTTCTTAGTATGTTACTATTGACATTTCATTCAGAATTTTTCCCGACTAGAAAACCCACTAACCAAGATCAAACATAAAGAAGTTATGTTTGTGTGGAAGGAAGAACATACAGAATGCTTTGATGAATTCAAAATAAGATTGTTCAATGCTCCAATTTTGACTCTTCTATCTAGAATTTAGGGATTTTTAATATATAGTGATGTATCAATGAATGGGTTGGGTTGTATCATTATGCGAAATGATAAAGTTATTTATTATGAATCAAGGTAGTTGAAAAATCATGAGAAAAATTATCCAAATAATGATCTTTAGTTATCAGCTTTAATCTTTTCTCTGAAAATATAGAGACATTATCTTTACAGTGAAAAATGCGGGATATACACAGATCATAAGAGTTTGAAATAATTTTTCACACAAAAAGAGCTCAACATGAGGTAACGTAGATGGCTAGAGTTACTCAAATATTATGATTTTTCAATACACTAGCTCCCAGGAAAGGAAAATAATGTGGCAAATGTATTAATCAGGAATGATCATGGACTTCTGACTCAAATGTGGATTGAGAGAGATCCTATATTTATGGATCTACTAAAGATAGAAATGGGAATTGTTAATAAATGGGAAACACCTTTCTAATCTCAATTTATTACTAAACCATCTTTACTAGTGAAGATAAAAAGATCTCAATCTGATGATGAGAATCTTCACAAGAAAATTAATGCTCTTAAAGAAGGGAGTTGGGAAGACTTCGTGTATGAGGAAGGAGTTTTGAAATTTGGGAAGAGGTTGTGTGTTCTATTAGAACCAGATCTATAAAGATAACTATTAGATGATGCTCATAGCTCAAATTTTTCTATACACCCAGGTATCACAAAGATGTATGGAGATATAAAAGAATATTTTTTTTTTGTGGGGTAATATAATGCGAGAAATTGTTGAAAATGTGTCATGATTTCTAGTTTGTCAAAAAGTGAAGGCAGAGAGATGACATCCTAGAGGGGTGATGAAACCCTTACCGATTCCTATATGGAAGTGGGATGAAATTACGATGGATTTTGTCATCGGACTACCGATGAAACCTATAAGGAATGATTCAATATGGGTAATTGTTGATCATCTCCCAAAATTAGAACATTTCCTTTCTATAAGATATGATTAACTACTTAAGTTCCTGGAAATACAATATATTAATAAATTTGTAATAATTCATGGTGCACCTCTATTGATTGTGTATGATCGAGATCCCCGGTTTATATCGAAATTCGAGAAAAGTATCTAGAAATCTTTGAATACTGAGATTCATATGAGTACTGCATATCACCCCCAAACCAGCATACAGTCTGAAAGGACTATTCAAACTCTGGAAGACATGCTGAGATCATGATCTCTTGACTTTCAACATATGTAGGATCAATAATTTCCTTTTGTGGAATTTTCCTACAATAATAGTTTCCATTCTAGTATTCAAATGGCTTCATATGAATCATTTTATGGAAACATATTTTGAACTCCAACTTGTTGGGATGAAGTTGGTGAGAGGAAACTTATAGGTCCAGAACTTATTGAAGAGACCATAGAAAAGGTAAAGGAAATACAAGACCATATTAAAGTATCCCAAAGTAGGTATAAGAGTTATGCTGACTACCGGATAAAGGATTTGGAATTCCAAGCGGGAGATCATGTCTTTCTGAAAGTATCTACAAGGAAGGGTCTGTTAAGGATCAATAAGAAAGGGAAAATGAGTCCTAAGTACATCAGACCAATTGAAATTATGGAAGTAATCAGATTTGTAGCATATAGTTTAGAAATTCTTCCAAGTCCCTCCAAAGTTCATGAGGCATTCTATATGTCATTGTTGAAGAAATACATTCCAGACCCAATGCATGTACACACCTATAAAGAAATAGAATTCGAACCTGATTTGTCATACTGTGAAGAGCCTATCAGGATTCTTGATAGAAGAGAGAAGGTATTGAGAAATCGGAAAAATCATCAAATAAAGGCTCTTCATAGAAACCATAATATAGAGGAAGAAAAGTGGGAAACTAAGGATGTTATTAAGAAGAACCCCCCATATCTTTTTAGAGGGCTTTATTCTTGAAAATTTTCATGGAAGAAATTTCTGAAGGGGGGAATAATATAACACCCCAAAAATTTCATGGTATGTTCCTCTTAAATACATTCTATTCATATCCTATATTTCATGAAAAACTAATTATATTGTTAAAAAAATTATAGGAGATAATTTTAACTTATCCATTAAACTTAAAATTTCCACTTCTATGTTTTGAATTTTAAAAAACCGTCATCTAGAGTTGTGATTAGTAAGTCATTTCGAGTCTGATAGAACCAAATTGATTTTTGATGAATAGTAACATACCCTTATTAATAGTAATATGAATTTTAATATTACCATTATAAATAGTAAATAATGATAATATTTTATTTTCTTATGATAATAAGATAATAAGTTCTTAATTAATTTTTCAACGTGATACAAAAATAATTATACCTTTAAAATTATTATTTTTCGAATTAACTATGATTTTATTTTAAAATTATATTAAAAATACATAGAAAATTATTTTCAAAAAATGTAGTTCATCTTTGAATTCTACATGTTATAAAATGGTTAGAGTTATTTTTGGATTTTTTTTTAAAATACTTGAATGTTTCGTGAATAGTAAAAATACAATTTTCAATTTTTGGTAGTTTAATGACATCATAATGATATAATGATAAATATATATCTCTCATAAAAAAATTTAAAGTAATGTAAGAAATTAGGTGTCCCAAGAGGATAAAACTATGGGCAAATACCATGATAAATCCCATGGTTTTGCAAAAATGACTAATAAGGTGTCCCTTTCAATTAATAAAAAACTCCCTCTCATTTACTATAAATACAAACTCACCCCCTTCATTTTATTTCATTGAAAACTCATTATCCATGAAGACTTGGTAGTATTATCTCCCTAGGAGTCCTCCTATGGTGTCCTCAAACCCCCTAAGGTCTCAACCTTTACGTTTTTAGAGTTACTCTACAAGGTAAGAGAATCAACCACCCTTTTCTTTTCTTAAAGCATTGATTTTATGATTCTCTTTTATTTTTAATTGGATTTTGATTGGATATGTAATTACATATTACCCTTTCTATAAATATTATTTATGATTTTTGAGATACCCCCTTTCTCTCATCAAACTATTTTATGAAATTTTAACTAACGTTGTTAGGCTGCCGAATTTTAGTGAGAGATTTCTCAAATTTCATCTATTTTGAGTTTCTTTATTTTATAAGTCTTTTCTCATCTCCCCTAATCAAAATTATTTTATAATTATTGTACCTTACATGAACTATAATTTTATTATTCTAATGTAATATTTCATCATCATCTCTTTTTCAGCCTCCTCTTATAATAAAAACATTGTCCAAGATGTGTTGATTTATCACATTCAAGGACGGCAGGTTCTCAATTTTTATTACCATGTTCAATTTTGGTCATGAAACCATTTTTTGGTTGAAATAGATTATAATATCTTTATTTAATCTCATTTTTTTTTGTAATCCTTACACACTCATAATATAAAATAACAATACACGACAAGTTCACTGGGAACAAAACCGCCAAGTTAATTCAAACATTTGTAATTAACTTATAACTAATGAATCATTGTCATGGTATATAACCCAAAAACATTATAAGATAATTTATATCTCAAAAATTTCATTAATAAGATATATTAAAAATTATGTATGTTTAAACAAACATTTATTCATTAATACAAGTAAACTGATCATGAAAACTGGGGAACAAATTGCTTCCAAACATTAGAATTGAACCTCTAAAACCCATAAAAGGGCCCTGAATAAACCTAATAAGGTTATAATAAATAAATTACACAAATAAAAGGTTATATAAATATTAATTAATGGAGATATATTTTATAATTCAGGTCATTAAAATAAACAAAAAACACACTCGAGCATAAGGTAAGGGGTTTCTCATCACACTTTCATTTCTATAATATTTCCATTGTCTGCCACTAATTTATTAAATTTGGTGTATTGTGTAATACCTTTTGATATATATATTATCATTATTTTCTATATATTCATGTTATTTAATTATTCATGTCAAGGTTATTATGTTTTGGTCTTATGATTCAATATATTAAAATATGTTAAGTGACTTTGTCTCAATTTCCATTTCATTGAGACCTTCTTGGTATCGTGCAACTAATATTTCTTATTTGGTGTATCTACTACCCAATTGAGATAATTATTAAATTTAAATTGTAAATATATTATATATCCATATTCTGGTTTCATGGATATGAGTATTTTCATAAGCCGTATACCCTTTTATATATGGTGTTTATTTGGAATGTTATTTTAACTCCAGAAATCTTGATGAATCTGTATTCTCTACTCTATATGAATATTGAATATCCATATTTTATTTTTTTTAAATATATTTATAAATAATTATTTGGACTTTAAGTGGTGGGTGTGGTCCTCTATATCCCCTCGATGCATCGATAGGTCTCATGAGACAAATTAGTTGGTGACAAACCCTTCGTGTTTGTTTCCAAAAATCAGAAGAGTTTCTACCCACACAACTAACCCATTTTAATGTTATTATGGTATCATGTTACATATACATGATGTCGAATTAATAATCATTTTATTTATTCATTATAATTTATTACTATCCATGAGGTTTTCATTATGACAAAATCTATGGATGCAGTTTCATTTTCAGTTTATTAATGGTGTGAGTTTTTCATTTATTCACCATGACACATTGATTGTGTCAAATTTATTATGATTAACTAATTATTAAATAAATTATTTCGCTATTTTAAACCCTTATTAATAATTTGATCTCACCCCATTCATTTTTTACCTTTAGTGGGTTATGAAGAGTAGACCATTTATTGAGTTTCTATGGTTGTAGTTTTTTTGTTTTTGTTATGTATTGTATTTTGTAACATTTTACAATGTAATTTGAGTTACATCTACGTATCTAGTTTCTTCAAGACTATTAAACTGATTTTTTCTTCGGTATTTCATTTCTTATAACCATGCCAATGTAATTAGTAATTCACTATCTCCGGTCTAGAGGGTTCAGGGTGTTACATTAAATAAGTAATAATAAATATAGAAAGGTAAATAAAAAAACACAAGTCATTTAATTAATAATCTCATCATGAAAAATAAAATGTAGAAATAAATGAAAATAATTCCACATAAAAAATAACATGAGATTGATATATATTAATTGATATCATAACTATTCAAATAATTACATGGACATCAATAACTGATTTCATAATTATGGAATTTATAATTATAGAAAACATAATATTACCTTCAAGGCCTTGTTCCATGACAACAATACAAAAAAATTTAAGGCAGACACCAAATATCCAAATGAGTTTGTCTCATGAGACCTACCGATACATTGATGGGTAAAAACAGGCCTCGATCGTTAGTTACTAAGTCTATTTAATTCCTCATATATTTAATAATAAATATAATTCTTAAAAAATATGCCTCATGAATAAATATTTGTATTGAGTAAAGAATTTGAAATATCTTTATTTCCTCAATAAATAAAAACAATAAATACCATTGGTAGATTGTTATATGGTTTAGTAAATAATCATATCCATGATGAAAATATTATGGAATGATTTAAGAAAATATATCATAATAAATTTGATATTTCAAGAGAAATTTAATGACCAAAAAATTAATCAAGTGATGATAAATGATAATTAATACATCAGAAAAGTAGATTTTATTGTAAAATCAAGTCTTCTAGAGGATAAAATAAAATGAAAGAAAAACATTTAAAATAAATTTTATTAAAATAATTTTATTTTTAAAACCATTTAAATATTATATAAAATCTTATTATCAAAAAATCTTTGAGGTGATTGAAAATTTTATTAATGAAATATATATTAAAAAAACTCTTTTGACTTTCTGTAAATAATGTTAAAAATGACCCTTTTAGAAAAAATTAGAAAGATTCATTCCGAACCTTGTAAAAAATTTAAGGATAACATAAAATTTATTCAATAAATAATTTTATTAAATAAAAAGGAATTTGGAATAATAACTTTTTAAAATATGGACACAGAAGAAAAATATAACCGATCAATAGAGAAATAAGATCAATTTTTTTTAAATTTCCTTCACTTGATTCAAGAGAAAAGTAAAGTAAAATTTGGATGAAAATATGGATACTTATTAAAAATATATAGATTAAGAAAATATATGTATTTTATTAATGATATTATATAATATTACCTTAATGAAAATAAGGGAATTCCAAAATAAATGATATTGTAAAATAAATTATTACCACTTTAGTAACATTTAAATTGAAACCCATTGAAAGAGTGAAATTTAATTGAAAAATTCATCACCATGAATAAATATATATTCCTTTTAAATAAAATAAAATGGTAGTATATTCAACTGAAAGAATAAAATAGTTGCATAATACAAAATATGTCTTAATGGAGTGTTAATTGAGAAGAAATTCCTTACAATGATCATTTTATTGAAGTGAGAATTAATCAATGAAATTATTTTGTGTGAAAAATTTAAATCCACATAAATTAAGTGGAAATAAAATATAAACCAATTATTTCTCATTTCCAAAATAATATTGGTTTTTCATAGTCAATGTAGTAGAAGTATAACCTAAGGAATGGAAATTGAGTTAAAAAACTCATTACCTCATGTATGAATTTCTTCGCAAGTGATTTTAACCTTCTATATAGTGGTTTTAAAATTTATATTAATTTCTACTAGTACCAAATTAATATTTATAATATCATATATGATCCAATTATAACATTTCAACAAAATTTTATTAATAATTCATTTTTAAAATCACTATTTTTGAGTGTTAACTATCTAGTTTTTCATTAAGTTTCAGTTCAGTTATTTCGATCCTTTCATATTTATTAAGGTTAAATCATCTCAAAAAAATATTACTTTTATAAATGTTATATGTACTAATTATATACATTTTTTACCATTATTTAATGGTGTATATATACAAATTAATTACACCATTTATGGAGATAGTAGACCATGCGTACGTTGGAACATTGTTTTCAATCTTCAATGAATGGAATGATAGAAAGGTAAATAATAATTTAAATTTTAAAAAGTAGTATTATATCATATATATAATATATATTAATTAAATATATCCTTACTATCATCCTTATAAAGAAAAAATTAAAAACTAATGACATTGCTTTGTGGAGGTTGTAGTCCACACATACTTATGAGCGACATTATTTTTTTCTAACATATGGAAAGGTAAAAAAGATAATTTTTTCTATATTTATAGAAATATAAATATGAAAAAATATATAATATATTATAATTATTTCCATATTTATAATCATCAAATTAAAAAAGTTATTAAATACAAATTACAATGATATGTGTAGTTGGTAAGTCGTTCGTACACACAAGCGTTGTTTTTTATCTCCCTGGGATGTGAAAGAGGTGGTAAATGATTCTCCCATAATCATAATAATATATTACTATATTTATGATAATTGATTTATTCTTTTAGTATGGGTTAAATTTATTTATAGTAAGTATAATAAGAAATAAACATTAAAGAGTCGGCAAAGATGATTACCTCTTCTTCAGTTTACTTCCTTTAGATTATATATTCAAGACCCTTGGAATGTTATTTAAACAAGAAAATCACATATATTTATTTAATATAATATATTATAGGATAATTAAATATTTTTTGTTCAATTTATATTGCTCAAGGTGGTGCAAATAAGAGATGGGAGGGTATCCTTTTATAATTAATGTTAGTGGAACACTTATAATTTTTTAATGTTATAAAATATTATTAAATAAAATATTTAGAAAGATATATCCAAAATGAATCATATTACAATTTTATATGGTTAAGGTATAAATAATATATATTAATTAGGTTTAAGAGAGTGTTTTGGATATTTTCACCATTATTGTTTTAGATAAATCCCTTAGTAAACTCGTTTTGACCTTAATTGCGGTAATAACTTTTTCAATCTTAAGGGGTCATAATTTTACTTATAAGGTAAAAATTGGATAATTAATTTATATTGGATGAAATTATAGAAAATTTGTTATTCTAGTTGTCATAATTATTATTTTTTTGTTTTTTTAGATAATTTAATAAAATATTATTTAACATAAAATATCGTTAATATCATTTTTGACACTATGCATTTAATTTGTATGTGAAAACAACAAAATAGAACATTAATTTGAATATAACCTTCCAAAAATCACTAATATGTTATATACATCAATAAAATTTGTGTGAAACTATGGCTGACCAAAAAATATTACTTTTAGAGTTTTTTATTGTCATTTACACGACTTTTCTATTGATTTCACACGAATTTTTCAGCATTGTATAATGATTTAAGGTAATTATTTAATCACTAAGAGATAAAAATAAATTTATATGATAAAAAAATAATTTATATTTAATATAAATTTTTATAAATAAAATTACACTCTTTTTAACAGTATGTGAAAAAATTAGTGTTATTAACGTCTAGAGTGTGATATTTTGGAATTTTCATTACATAGAATGATATAAATGACATTATCAAGAGAAAAGAGAAATAAATTCCATATAATAACAATTTGTATGGATACGGTATCATTTATACCATAAAATGAAATCAAGGAATGTTTTGGGATGATTTGGAAACCTTATCTCAAAATTTTAACCTTGTTTTACACATTTTACCCTTGCTAATGTGATGAATATTTACCATGGTTAATATTTATAATGATAAAAAATAAAATTAAACTATTTCCCAAACATCAAAAATAGAAATTAAAAATGTGGTATAAATTTTTAAATTTTAAATTTTTTGAAATTTAATGAATAAATTTTAATATAAATTCATAAAATGCAATAAAAAAAGTTTTTTTTGAACAGATACATTTTTAAGAATAAAAATTAACAAATTTAGAAATAATGAATTTTTCTTATTAAAATGGCCTTTATTATATTATTATAAATAAAATATATCATATTAAATAAATACAAAATATAATGTTTCTTTTAAATTACTTTATTCAAAATAAAAGAAATTATTGCATTTGAAATATTAGTATTTTTCACTATTCACTGAAAAATCAATCATGTCAAAAAAGTTCCAAAATTTCACTATAATTTAATTTTGATAAAATGATTTGAAAAATTTTGTTCATCTTATAAGTTTCATTTTATAAATGTGGACTAAATTAATTTTTTTTCACAGACAACAATAAATCCAAATTTGAGAAAAATTTATTTTTATAGTATATAATGACTTTACTAAAAATATATTTGATTTATCTAAAACCCTTAAATTTTTTTAAAATTTTTATTTATTTATATTAATTAAACCAATTTAATGGATAGGTTATAATAGTCAAGTTTAAATGATATTATTTTAATAGAATATATTGGTCTTCTTAAACATGGTGTTGCATGTACGTAAAAAATCAAATAAATTAAATTTATTTAAAGATAAATATAACATGAGTAATTTGCTGACCAAAAAACCATAAACTAGTGAGCAGTTAAAAGATAATCAATTCATCTAAAATGGATGTATTGGGAAAAAATTTTATTTCAAAATTCTCTTTATAGAGTTGAGGAATTTCTTTAATATATAGACTAATAACATAAGGAAATATACATACTTGAAATGTATAATTTTAATCTTTAATCAAACTCTACTAAAAACTCATATTATTTCTTAAAAATGCGTATTCAATCTGGATTTTTAAAACATGAAGAACTAAAATTAAATTCTAAAGGATTACATTATATATAAAAGATTAACAATTAATTCCTTATATATTTACTAAACAAAAATGTTTATAACAATGTAAGATAATTCCCAAAATGAATGAATATATTTATGAAAAAAATAATACCTTAATATCAAAATTCAATAATGGAACTAAAAGTTTAACATAAACTAATAAATAACCCAATATCCCAAATGACCACAATAACTTCAATATTAAATAATATTTTAACCTCAAAGGTTATCTCATACTCTTCAGCTTACACCTCAAAAAATTAATATAATTCTTCCCAAATAATCTAATATGTTAAACATAAAGGTTATATATACCTTAACCTAATAAAACATCTCTAGAAATATCATTAATCACCTAAAAATATGAAAAATTCAAAAATATTTGATCCTATAATATGATTCCCAAAATAAAATTAATCCTTTTTCATTAATTTTTTAAAAAACAATGTCATACATAACAATATATCACATAGGTTAGTGGTTGGCACAACACCCTTATCACCCTTTAGTTGTATGCTCAATACCGATGGACTTGTAGGATGTGACAGGTTTTCACGTCGTATACGAGTTGTCCTCTTTCTAAAAATATATTAATATAATTCTTCTAACATTCACTAAAATATTATGGGCATCTTTAAAAAATGACATTAATCATAAAATCATTTTTAACCACTAATATTTTCTATACAACTTTTTTTACCACAAAATCAAATAATCTTATTTGACTATTATTTCTTTAACATTAGTGATCATATTAACCATAAATATTATCTATAACATTATACTTATATAAAAAAGGATTATTCCTCAAATAACCTTCTCTCTAAAACATATACTAAAGGGTTTTATTCCATTAAATATCTCCCAAAATGTCCTTAATAATCTTAAACATTAGTCACATGAAATATCATAAGGGTTATCAATAAAAATAAACTTATGATCAGCTTTAGACTTATCAACATTTTTTTTAGGTTTATCCCATATTACTATGGAATATCATAGTTTTATATTGGTTTTACTCTATTATTCATCATAATGGTTTATAAATAAAATGGAAATCAATCGAAGCATATCCTTTTTGATTGTTTAACCAAGTGAACAGAAAGGGAACACTCATCATGCAATAGAATGATGGTTGATAATATTCATTTAAATCTGTTATGAGTTTTGCATCTAAATTCATATGTTATAAAAACATATCCACTTATATTATTTATACATGAATGTATTTATAATAAAATCACATAATAACTACATTACCAAAAACATTGTGATATTATCCTCCAATTAGAAATATCCTCAAATATTTTCATAGGATTATGGTCCCAAAACTCTATTTACCTAAATCTATTTCTCCAGCTTTCTACTAAACTTTCTCTCAAACCAACTATAAATACCCTGACTCTAGGTGCCCAGAGATGGTGGTTACGTTATTACATTGGCACAAGATAAAAGTGATCTCACCCTAAGGATTGAAAAGTTTGTATGTCCTTATAAACTAAATGTAAACATTCTTCCCATTTACCATTGGTAAAAAAATATAAAAACAAGTTAAATTAAATATACTACATACTTTAACTCATTAAAAGATAACTTATTTATATCATAGGGAAAGGAAATAAAATAATCATGAGTTAAAATGATTAGTAAGGGTTATGTACCACAGATTCTATCTTGAGTAAAAAATTCATAATTAACATGGAACATTAAACAAGTTAAAACACGTTTTATTTAATCAATAACTTTAGCATAAACAATAATACGACTGGAATACATGAAAATAATGTCATATATATAATCACATGAGCTTGAAACATATCTATGGATAAAATAACTACTAAAATAATCACATGGACATCAATAACTAATTTTATAATGATTAATTTATAATATTTAACATTATAACATTACCCTCAACGCCTTTTTCAAAGACAATATATGTAAATAGGTATAACATATACGAAATATCCAAATTAGTTGTCTCATGAGACCTACCGATACATCGAAGGGTTATAAGAGGACCCACCGATAAATTATTAATTGAAATTAATTCCTCATATATTTAATATTTAATTTAATTTATAAACAATATGTTTCATCAATAAATATGTTTATTGATTAAAGAATATGTAATATCAAGATTTCTACAATCAATCAATTAAAAAAACATTACATTTATAATTGTATATGGTTAAGGAAATAATAATATTCATGAATCAAATAATATGGACATGTTTGATGAAATTTATCATAATAAAGTGAATATTTTTAGAGAAATTTAGTGACAAAAAAATTAATCCATAAATGAGTGATGGCCACTAATTCAAGAGAAAATTAGATTTTGTAGTAAAATCCCATATTTTGGAGGATATAAGCAAATGATATTAAAATATTTAAAATAAATTTTCCATAAAGAATTTTCTTTATAAAACCATTTCAAACTTATAAAATAATATGAATATCATAAAATTGTTATGGAAGTGGGAAATTTTGTTAATGTTTTACACATTAAAAAACATTCATTTTGATATTTTATAAAGAAAGTCAAAAATAACACCTTTAGAAAACATTAGAAAGATTAATTTGAAACCATATCAAAATATTCAAGGATAATATAAAACATCCTTTCATAAATCATTTTAGTAAATAAAAAGTACATTTTTAAAACAATTTTTAAAAATATGAACATAGAAGAAAAATATACCAAATCAAATGAGAAATAAGATTAGATTTTTTATTAAAAATTTATTTTCATGATTCAAGTAAAAAAGAGAGGAAAATTATATTAAAATGATTACAATAATTAAATATCTAGAAGATAATAAAATATATAGATTTTATGGTTGATACATTATAAGATTACATCAATTAAAATAATATAAATCCCAGAAAATGAGATTCAAAAATAAATTTATGTCCATTCAGTGACATAAAAATTGTAACCCCATGAAAGATTAAACTTGATATTAAACATTAAACATTATAAATAAATATATATATATTAAATACATAAAATGGATAGTATATACACCTTATAAAGGAAAATAGGTTTATGATACCAAATAAATCTCAATGGAGTGAAAATTGTGTTGAAATCCCTTGCAAGGATTGTATCATTGAAGTGGGAATTAATAAAAAATTAATTATGTTTAAAAATTTTAAATCCATAAAAACATTAAATAAAACATAATACAATCATATTTCATTTCACACGTAACCATGGCATATCATAGTCGATGAAGTATAAGTATAACCCAACAAATGGAAATTGAGTCAAGAAATACATTACATCTGGTCTAACATGATTCCAAAGTGGTTTTAAACATCCTATATAATGGTGTCAAACATTATATTAAATTATACCAAAAACAATATTCATATTTATAATAACATATATGATCAACTTAAAACATTTAAACACCCGTTTATTAATAATTCATTATAAAAATCATTGTTTCCAAGTGTTAATTGTCACATTTTTCATGTAACTTTTGATTTGGTAGTTTCATTAATTTTACATTCCTCATAGTTAAATAATCTAAAGAGTTATATTAATGATATAAATATTATATTTATTCATTATATACATTTTTATAACCATTATTTAAAAGTGGATATAGAAGAATGGTTTACATAAATCATGGAGGTGGTGGGTCATACGTATGCATTGGCATTGTTTTCACTTTTTGTAATATGGAATGAAATAAAGTTAAATAACAATTAAAATTTATGGAATTATTATTATGTAATATATATCATATATATTGTTTAAATTTATTATTATTACTATCCATGTAAACCAGAAATGAAAAATCAATCACTTCGCTTCGTGGGGGTGGTAGTCCACAAATACGCATGAGCAACATTATCGTTTCCCAACAAATGGAAATGTCAAATGGTAAATGATATATTATATTAAAAAAATATAATTATATCATAAATATCATATATTCTAATTATTTACATTTTTATAATGATCCAAGTAAAATTTTGATGAAAAACGGATTACATCATAGTGTGGAGACGGTAAGTCGTACGCATACACATGAAATTTTTTTGCTTTATGCTTGATAAAAATTGCTGTAAATGGTTTTAACATAATCATAATAACATATAAGTATATTTATAATACTGGGTTTATTATTTTAAGATGGTTATAAAATATTTATTGGAACTATAAAGAAAAATAAACTCTAAAGATTTAGTAAATGCGATTACCTCTTCTCTAGAAGACTTCTTTTATATCCTTTCTTAAGGACCTCTGTAATTTTATTTTAATAATACTATAACCTTTATTTTGTGTATATTTAATATTATAAAATAATTGGGATATTTTTTTTTCAATCTTGGTTACTCAAAGTGGTGTAAATAAGAGAGGCATAATTGTAATTTTTTAAAATTTTGAAATATTATTAAGTCACTTTTTTAGAAAAATGTATCCAAAATGACTCATATTATAATTTTATAAGGATAAGGTAGAAATAAAAATAAACAATGTGGGATAAAAAAAATTAGTTCCTTTTCACCCTTATCATTTTAGATTAACCCCCATTAAACTAATTTTGACCTCAATCATAGTAATAATGTTTTCAATATTAAAGTGTTATATATTTTTTATAAGGAAAAAATTGGATCATAAATGGAAAATGGATTAAATTTTAGACTATTCATTGTCCTGATTTTCATATTTAATTATTTTTATGATTTTTTAAAAATGTAATAAAATATTTTTTAACATAAAATATCCTTAATGTCATTTTTTACAATATTCATTTAATTTGACTTTGGAAACAACATGATAACAAATTAATTAGAATATAAAACATTAAAACATATTAAATATGTTATATTCTTATATAAATATTTTGGGTAACTATATATCACCGAAAAAATATTAATTTTAAATATTTTAAAAAACAATTAAATGATTATTCTACTATTTTCACAAGCATTGTGTCAGAGTTGTGTAAGAATTTAAGGTAATTATTTCATCACTAAAAATTAAAAGTAAATTAATATGATAAAAAAATAATTAATATTTTGAATAAAAATTTATTACATATATTATCCTCTTCTTATCATTATGTAAAAATTTTATAAATATTAAAGTCAAGAGAGTTACACTTTAGAATTTTCATTATTTAAAATAATAAAAATGTCATTATCAAGGGAAAAGGAAACCAAAATTCCATATATTTGAAATTGGGATGTATATGGTAAATCTTATACCATAAAATTAAATTAAATTATGTTTTGTATTGATTTTGATATCTTATCTCACAATTTTATCCATGTTTTATCCATTTTACCCTTACCAAGGAGATAAATATCTTTTCATCGCTACAATTCATAATGAACAAAAATAAAAAGGACTACTTCAATAGATTTAAATCTCCCAATTCCAAATATGGTATCCATTTTTCAAAATTAAATTTATATAAGTGGAATAAATTAATTCTAATATAAATGTGTAAGATGAAAGAAAAATAGTTATTAGAAAAATACATTCTTAAGCATAAAAATTAACTTATATCGAAATCATAACTATTGATGATTAAACAAGAATTAATAATATTTTTATAAATAAAATTTATCATATATAACTAAATCCAAAATATAATTATAATTTTAAATTAATTTATTTTAATGAAAACTAATGAGAATATTTTGAAAAAATTGTATTTTACACTATTCACTAAAAGATCAATCATTTCAACAAAAATCACAAAATTTCAACATAAGTTAATTTTGATCAGATTATTTCAAAAAAATGTTAATTTTTTAAAATAAAATTTCCAAAATTATTGTAAATTAATTATGTTATTAATTCACAAAAATAAATAAAAACCATTTTCCTGGAAAAATGTCTTTTTAATGCATTTTATGACATTACTAAAAATATACATGATTCATATAGTTTAAAAAAATAGATATTCATATTCATTTAACTAATTAGACTAATAATTTATAATATTCATGTTTAAATAATAATACTTTAATATTATATCATGTTTTTTAACATGGTTCTACATATAACAAAAACTATCAAAGAAATGAAATTTATATAAAGAGAAATATATTATAAAATCCTGGGGTGTTACATATTTTCTAAGGAATCAGTTATAGCTAAGTGTTTTTTATGTGTAAATAAATGGAATAGAGGAATAAGTTTCCAAGTAATTTGTTGTCATATGTTTTGGGTACTTTGGTTTTATCTAAGTCAATGCCCTAATCCAAGCGTGATCTCGGTGTCTAAGGAAGGCCTTGTGATATTCCAATCATTGAAGTGTAATGATTGAAGTGTTTATGTATTGGGATGTAGAATTATGTTGTATAAGTATTTTATCAATGATATTTTGTTTATAATAATAATGAAACATATAAGGATTGTTCTGCATAATAATTTCATTAATGATTTGAAAATATATGTTGAATGGTACCGATAACATAGAAATGTGATTTATTTATAATATGATGTTTTATGGAAAACACAGGATTAAAGGGATGGATAATACATAATATGTTCCTGACGTTGATATAATCAATTTTAGTTAATATAAGGAGATTATAGACATTAATAAAGTAAATGGGATAGTATTGATGGCCTTTAAATTTGTTAGTGATTTGATGAAAATGTGACTTAAGTCATCTTTGATAATGTTTATTGAATTTTTTGATTTGAGTAGTATATTCTAAAGTTTTTTAGAGTTAAATTTTTGATGAATTTATTCAATTCAATTAGATTTTATTATGGTTAAATATTTTTGGAAAGGATTGGCATTTTTAAGAGAATATATGATCAAGGTATTCACATGTTTGGTATGTCACATTATGACATACTTCTTGTTGTCTAGGGATAAGTGTGAAATTTTATCTTAGAAAAATATATATGATCAAATATTTAAGATTTTTGGATTCTTAATTTGGTTATATATATTTTTTAGGGGTCTTAAGGTAAAATATTTATGGAATGGATTAAGTTGAACTTTGGGCGTTACTATTGAGATTTTAAAGATTATTTCATTTAATTTGTCCATATTGGATAACTTGTGGTAACCATTTTGTTTTAGTAAGTATTTTTATATATAAAGAATAAATTATGGATCTAATAATCCTTTGAAAGAAAATTTTAGTTATTCATTAATGAAAAATCATATTGAATATTAATTTCATCGAGTAAGAGATGGAGTGGAAATTTATCAAAGCATAACCAAATGATGAAATTATTCTTATGAAATTTAATGAAATAATGTAATTATATATTTTAGGTAATCTAAGTTAATAGAAATGTAATAACTAAATTTTAGTAAAAGGATATTGAAATAAAAATGTTATTATTTTACCTTCATTTTTTATGAATTGATGGTATTTTCAACCCTCATTGACTTATGGTTTTTTGGTCATTAACTTTCTCATGAGTATATTCTCTATCACTCTATATTAGTACTTAGATGTTATTTTTTCCTCCATGTTTACATTTTATTTTCCTAATAGTTTTATCCTTATTTAAGAACTTTATTATGTGTTATTTAAAGTAACCTTAATGTTTCCCACCTTCCCTTTTTAATAGAAGTTGTATTATCCATCTGTAAGATGTGGGTTTTTAATAAATTCACTTTCAAATATTGGACCTTTTATGTCCAATATAAAACATATAGTGAAAAGATTATTTAATTTGGGATTATTTAACACTCAAGAAATTTAGTTTTAGATAATAATAATCTTGATATATTTCTTGACACACAACATTGAGCTTTAAGCGAATTGAAATATATCAAAAATATAATATTTTTTAAATCTGACCATTATAACCTAGTCATTGAATTTGTGAGTATTAATATGAGTAAATTTATTATGAAATATAATTTTCCAAATTGTTAAAAAATTATTGATTAATTATTAATAAATAAGTGCTCAATATTTAGAGAAGTCATTTAATCCTTTAAAAACATTTTTTCTTTAAAAATAGTTTTTATTTCTTTTTGTTAGAAAATATTATAATAAATTAATATCACTTCTATAAATTTTATTTTATAAAATGAACATATTTTTTAAATATTCATATTAAAACTAACTTAGGGTAAAATTTTGTGATTTTCTTTAATGATTGATTTTTTAATGAATAGTGAAAAATATCGATTTCTAAAAAAATATAGTTTATTATCATTAAATCAATTAATTTAAAATTATTAGTGTGCCTTGAATTTAATTATAAAGATAAATAATTCTTATTTAATTAGATAAAATATATTTAATTATATTTTAATAAGCATTATAATTGATTTTGATATTAGTTGATTTTTAGGCTTAAAATGTGTTTTCCTAGAAAATTATTTTTCATTGTGTTTTATGAATTTATTTTGAAATTAATTCTTTCACTTCTAGAAATTGAATATTAATCTAATTAATTCTATAATTTGAATTATGAGGCTTAAATTTCATAAATTGTACCTTTTTATTTTTAGTCATTATGAATATTAATCGTGGTAAATATTTGTCACCATAGTAAAGGTAAAATGGGTAAATCTATGTTAAATCCCTAAGATAAGGTACCAAAATCAACCAATTTTTTTTATTTATTTCATTTCATGAGATTAATTTGACCATATACATCCTAAGTTATAATATATGGAATTTTTTTTTCATTTTCCTTGGATAATGACATTTATATCATTTTAAGTAAAGATAAATCCAAAATATCAATATCTTGCTTTTAATTTCATTTATATGTTCACATAAGAATACGTATGTATTATGAATGAATATATAAATTTATTTTGAACATGATTAACTTATTATTATGATTTTCATTTATTTTTAAATTTTTACTAAATGTATAATTATCATAAATGATTACAAAATTTTGATACAATACTTATTCATGATGTAGAAAAATCAAAGTAGATGATTTTAAAAACAAAAAAAATAGTTTTTTAGGATTTATTAAAGAATGACATGATTTTGGTAAAAAAAATTAATTTATATTTTATTGTTAAAGGGAATATATTCTAAATATATTTTTTTCACCCTACCTTTAAATACAAGTTTAATGAATAGCGTTACAAATGACAAAAATGATATAATATGAAAAAATAATATTTTGTTAAATTATTTAAAAATAATAAAAATATTAAATATAACAAGAGGTATAATATATCATAAAAAAATTTATATCTTTACCATCTTGGAATAAATATTTATCTTATAATTGAATTTATTTCCCTTTAAAATTGAAAAATTTATTACCACGATTAAGGTTAAAAATAGTTAACGAATGGGTTAATTCAATAGATAAGGTTTAAAATCATATATAAACTTATTTAAATTTTATTTGATGATTATATTAAGACCATATAATTCTTATATTAAAATATATATCATTTAGGAATCTATTATCTAGGAATGTAACTTTATAACATTTTATATTTTGAAAAACTACTAGAGTGCCCCTTCCCTTCCTTATAAAAGGACACCCCTATTTTTTATTATTTACACCACTTTGAGCCATCTATCACAACTAAACCATAAAAAATATATATTAATATTTAATAAACATGAATTATAGATGTTTGTATTCATAAAAAGTCTATTCCATGTTTTCTTAAGAAGGGATCTAAAGGATACCTGCCGACGAAGAGGTAATCATCCAACCCGACCAATTTCAATTTATTTATTCTTCTACCTCCTACAAATATATAGTATTCATCAAAAAATAATAAATTTAATATCATAATTGTACTAAATCTTATTAAAATTCTTTAGCCACCATTATTTTCCCTCTTTTCCTTTAAATGGTAAGTGAATGTACTGCCCGTGCATACGTGTGGACTACCGCCTCCATGTACTAATATAATTCATTTTCTATCACCATATTTTATGGATGGTTGTTATGATGGGTTTAATATTTATATATTATTTTTATGGAATAATTATTAATTTTTAATAATATTTTCATATCTACATTCTAACCTTCCTACCTATTGGAAAATGATAATGTTGCTCACATATGGGTGGGGACCACCACCACCACAAAGTGATGTAATTACGTTTTCATTTATGATTAATTTAAATGTTAATAATGATTAATTTAATGTATATATATATTATTTATTATAAAATTATGTTTCAACAATTACAAAAATAAAATTTTTCATTCTTTAATTCATTTTGTTAGAAAATCAAAACAGGTTTCATGCATACATACGGTCTACTATCTCCATGAATTGTGTAAATCATTTTTCTATATCTAAATTTTATGCATGATTATATATATAATGAATATATATGATATTTATTTCTTTAATAAAATTATTGATATTATGAAACCATGTTCAATGTACATGGAATCAAACATCCAATCTAGAATTTCCATGGAAAATGAAATAGTTGTCCACCTAAAATGATGATTTTAATATGGAATTATAAATAAATGGGTGTTTAAATTTCATAAAAGGATAATATATAATATTATAATTAGGTAAATGATTATGCCATATAATTATAATAATTTTAAATTTATTATACAAGTGGTTAGATCACTTTCAATGTAAGTTAAACATGAGGTAAGGGTTTCTTACCACACTTTTATTTCGGGGAGACATATTCTACATTCAACACGTATTTCTCTTCTGCAGTGTATATAATATACATGAATGTTTTTTATGACTATATTAATGAAAATTATGTGGAATTACAAATATATCTAAGTTTTTCTCTTTCTTTATGTATTTGAATCGAATATTACCAAAGCCTTATGGTTTTTAGGTTACAATCTCATTGATTACGGGGATTGTTTATAATTATGTTTTTAATGATAAAAATTAATAATCTCCATCTAAAAAATCATTAATTTTATTATAATCTATTTATTCATATAATTTTTTAATTAAAAGTACCATTTCCCATAATTTTTACTTAAAATGATTGAGAAATGTTATTATGAAAAAAAAACATTATTTTCTCTTTGATCAAGAATATTTTTCTTCTATTTATATTTTTTTAATATTTTTTTTAATATTATAATATGATTTTATAAAGTCAATTTTACCCATGTATGAATTTTTGAAAAAAAGGTTTAAAGGAACATTTTTTTCATTTTCTAAAAATATGAAAGGAATATTTGAATTAACATAAACGACATGATTGGAATTTCCCACTATCATGGCCGCTAAAATATTTGAATATTAATTTATAATTTTTCATGGTTATTTTAAATAAAAATATTTTCCATTATATTTTTAAAAAAAATTAGATTTTAAAGAAGTGAATCCAAAATAAAAGGGTATTTTCATCAAGAAATATTCCAAGTGATCTTTCATAGGAATTTTCTTTTATGATAACATAATTTTGTGTTACTTATGATTTAATAGGACATGATCCATGATAACATTCTTATGCTTTATCTAGCCTATTTTTTATTATGATTATGAGATTTTTATGAAACTAATTTATTTTTTACAAGATATGATGTAGCAAACACGACTCCAATAACCCATAGTTGGTGGTTACATTATTACGTTGACATAGATACAATGGATATAATCCTAGATTACAAGTAAATGTATTAGTCTTGGAGAGATAGATATATACATGATACCCATTTTACATTTTTAATGAAATATAAAACATAACAGAAGTGAGCATTAATAATCCTTGAAACTCACTCAAATATCTCTTCTTCATAACCCGAGGAAAGGAAAAAAATATTGGTGATATAAAATTATTTGTAATAATTATATACAATATAATCTATCAGGATTAAGTAAGTCATAATCAATATGTGAAGGTAATTAACTAAAAACACATACCATTAAATCAATAGTTTGATCTCGAAAAGAATCCGTGGATAATATCATTGCAATAATATCATGGATAATAAGAACTAAATTATCATTGAAAGAAATGTATAATATTGTTTATAATGATATAATCCTTTATGATATCTATACTATCAATATCTTTCACAAGGAAAGTTTAATTTATGGGTAGGTATACACCAAAAAACCATTAAATTTGGCTAACTCATCTGTCTCATGAGACTACGAATGCATCAAGGGGCTATTAATAAATGATCCCCACCCACCAATACATATATAATGTGTTACTCATATATTAAATGTTCAATTTAAATTATAATTAATATAAATATTTAATAAAATATCTATATAGATTAAATAATATGGATTCTTCAATATTTTCCCCAATTAATCAAATAAATTTCATATTGAAACATTATATGTTAAAATGGTGCATGATTTATGAAATATCATATCTTTGATATAAATAATTTGGATAGTTAATAGAAATTTAATTTAAAATTATCATAAGAAATTAAATGTTTTAAGAGAAATTTAAACACCATAAAATAAATAAAGGGTAAGAGATGACCACCGGTTCATCGTAAATATAGGTTTTATAATAAAATCATGTCCTTTGGAAAAAATAATGAAAAAGGAGTTTAAATATTAAAATAATCTTTAATTAAAATGTTTTATTTATTAAACCATTGAGAAAATGTCAAAGAAGCGAAATATAATAAATTTTTTATGGGGGGAGGGGAAGTTTATTAATGCCATATAAATTAAAACATTCTTTTTGAAATTTTATAAATAAGGTCAAAAATTACTATTCTTGGAAAACATAAAAAAGACTCCTTTAAAACCTTTTAAAAAGTATAGAGTAAATTTAAATTTTCTTAATAAAATTAAATGATTAATAGAAATGACTTTTGTAAAATAATTTATAAAAATATGGGAAAGGAAGACAATTATTTCTACTTAAAAGAGAAATAAAATAGTTTTTTATTTTAAACCTTTTATTATTTATTTTAACTACCAAATAGAGGAAAATATGGAATAAAATATAGAAAATCGTTAAATATATAGAGTATAAGAAAAATATATGGAGTTTAAGAATGATATATTATAGTATTCCATCAATGGAAATAAGCGAAATCCCAAATAATTGAGATTTTGGGATGAATTCTTACCTCTTTGGTAACCTTCAAATATTAACCACTTGATAGAGTAAACATGAATAGAAAAAATATTGATCATGAATAAATAAATATTCATGTTAAATACTTCATAGGATAAATATATATACTATATAAAATTAAATAGGTTCATAATACCAAATGAGTCTCAATATAGTGGAAATTGAGAAAAAATCTATTACCTCACACTTCCCTTCATTTGAACATGCATTAACCTCCTATGTAATGATTTGAAAAGAAATATTAATTTATATTAGAACCATATTAATATTTTTTAATATCATATATGATCCTATTATAACATCTTATCACCTGTTTGTTAATAATACTTCATTATTACCATTGTTTTGGGTGTTAACTCCTTCGTTTTCTCATACATGTTATTTCATTGAATTTCTAGTTTTTATGCATATGATATATTTATATCATATAAAAAATTATATTATGTTATAAATATCATATTTATTTATTAGATAAATTGTTATAATAAGTATTTTAAAATTTACATGGAAAATGAATCATATCATTTCATGGAGATAGAAGACAACACACACGCATGATCGGTATTATCATTTCCTTGATGGATGAAATTGTAAGAAAGTGGATGATATATTAATTTTATAAAATCAATATATTTTATTAATTATCTAATTTATTCATTATTTCCATCATTATGAATATCCATGTGTTTCGGTGATGGAAACAAATTACATCAGTTCGCGAGGTGGTAGACGGTTGTACACACGAGCGATGGTTTTATTTATCATTTGATGGAGAAGAAGATGGATAAATATTATTACAAAAAATAATAAAATCTCAATATATTTTATATAATAGTGTTTTTTTATATTATTTTTTATTACATAATTGAAGGTAGTAAGAGAAGACGTAAAAAATAAAGATCTTGGTGAAGATGATTACTTTCACTTAGAAAACCCTCTTTTATATCTCTTATTAAGGACCCTAGGGTTGGTATTTTAAGAATATCTGAACCAGTATAATGTGTATATGTTTATTTTGGAGATATTTTTAATTATTTGTTTCAGGATAAATATATTGAGATGTGTGAAGAAGTGATGCGAGGATGTTCCCTTTTATAATTATGGTGAGTGGCACACTTGTAATTTTTCAATGTTTTTCAATAATGTGAAGTCACTTTCATAGAAATATGGAACCAAAATGATAAAAATTATAATTTTAAAAGTGTAGGTTTTAAATTAAACTAACTATTGGGTTTTCAAAAACTTTCTAGGTCATTTTAACCCTTATATTTGTAGGTTAACCCCATGTAAATCCATTTAACCTTAACCTTGGGAATTATTTTTTTACAATTTTTACTAATATTTATGACCAAAAATTAAGTTTCAATTATTACCTAATATTAATTATTAAAATTTAAAATATGGAATAAAATTTATAAAATTAAATTATTATATGTTCCAAAATTTAATTTAAAAATAAACTGTAAAAATGTGTCGAAAAATGATTTTTCAAGAAATGCATTTTTCAAGCATAAGACGATATTATATTAAATATATGACAAGTAATATTAATTATATAGATTTAAATTAATATAATTATATATATAATCATAATATATCAATTAAAATATTAATAATTAAATATTATTTTAATTAATTTAAATGGTAGGACATTATGACTTTTTAAAAAACTAGTTGTTTAAAAATATCCCTTTTACCTCTGAATGGTATTATCTTTATTTATATAAAATAGATAGTTAATAAATTTTTAATTAAAAATATTATAATAGATTATTATAAATAAAATGATAAATATATAAATAATACATTTTAAATTATTCATAAAATCTTATTTCTAAGGAAAAGTTTTAGAAATTCAATCTAGGATGATTTTTACAAAGTATGTTCAAAATAAATATTCCCCTTATAATATTAGAATTTTAATGACATGAAATTTTAAAGTGTTCATTTTATTATAGTTTTAATAAAATTCAATGTTCACTTACTGTAATTTAATCTTGGGTATTATATTCTACACTCCTACAAAAATTCCATCCTCAAATTATTCATGGATATTAATTTCTAAACAGATGAAGGTGATTATTCTTCATAACATCATCTCATTCCCATGATTATTCCGCCATTTTATGATTTCTCTAAAGTACCTTTTCTAGATGATTCATTTTATTTTAGTAACACTTTTTCTCTAGTTTCATGAATCTATATAGACTCCTTGTAGTAAGCTGGATTAGGTTTCAATTCTATTTCATCATAGGTGAGCATATACATTTGGTTTGGAATGTACTTATTTGACAATGATATATGGAAAAAATCATTTAATTTTGAGAGGCTAGGTGGAATTTCTAATTTACAAGGCAAAACTCTAATTCTTAAAAAATTATAAATATTTATGATATACCTGGGGCTTAGTTTCCCTTTTTTCTCTAAACCGTATAGCATCATTTCACAGAGATACTCTCAAAAAAATATGATCTCCCAATTTAAATTCCTAATATTTCATCTGAATATCAAAAAAAATATTTCTAATCTTTTATATGATTTTATATGAGTCTAAATATACTTTAAAATTTTTATTTTATACTCAATAATTTCTAGTCCTACGAAATTTCTTTCACGAAATTCATCCAAAAAAAGATTGATTTTGAAATCTCATTCCATATAATGCTTCATAAATCACCATTTTATTAATTCAATAAAATTTATTATTATAGTAAAACTCTACCAAAGGTAAAAAATGATCCCACATACCTTTAAATTCAAGTGAGAATGAGGTCTTATAATGTTATAATAGTCCTTTTATACTGTCCATCGGTTTGAGGGTGATAAGTGGTGCATAAGTGAAACTCAGAATCTAAAGCCTTATAAAGACTTTTCCAGAATTTCAATGTAAATTATAGATCATGATCATACAAAATTTAAAAAGGTTCTCCATTAATTCTTACAACTTCATCAATATAGAGTTAAGCGAGGTTATCAAGAGGTAAATCATCTCTTATATAAAGTAAATGTGATGATTTTTTAAGGTGGTCAATCATAACCCATATTGAATCATTCATTCTAAGATTATTTAGTAATAAATTGAAAATTTCCATTGTAATTTCATCACATGTACACATAGTAATTGGTAGAGTTTTCATGACTCCTCTTGGGTGTGGTATCTCAGCATTCACCAATTTATAAACCAAGAATCTTGATACATACTCATCCATTTCCCTATTCATTTTATCCAACAAAAAATTTTCCCTCAAATAACTATATATATAAGTTTCAATAGGATGTATAAAGAAATCTGAAATTTGATTATCATCCAATAATTCCATTTTTATCTCAAGTGTAGATGGAACACATATCCTCCTTCCAAATTTCAGAATTCTATCATTATATATGAAATATACCAATTTCACATCATTCATAACATTGATTTTATTTTGAAAATTCTTATCCTTAGGTTAATAAAATTTTAGAATTTTTTATTAAATATGGTTTAGAAATAATTTGAAAAAGATTGATTTCTCCTCTTCATTAATAATTCCCATACTCATCTTTACTATATCCATGAACATATGATACCTATCAATTCTTATTTTGGTCAGAACATTAGGATATTTCCAAATCAAATCATTCTCTGCCTTACTTTTCTTCACTGGGTGGTAGTGTATTGAGGAATCATAATCTTTGATTATATCGAACCTCCATATTTTCCATATCTTGATATCTTTATATGAAAAGAATTATTTTAGAATCTTGTGATATATTTATACCTCACATATTTATCTATTGATATAATGTCTCTATATCTTCTACGAAAATATTATAGCTACCTACTCAATGTCATGGGTTGGATTTCTTTATTCATGATTCATTCACAACCATGATTCATTGTTTGTTAATTTATCATTCTATATATGAAAAAACCAATTTTCTTATATAGTGCATCACTATATAACACATATTCATCATTTCATGATGGAAGAGTTAAATTATGTGCATTGACCAATCTATTATTCAATTATTCAAAAAAAAATTACATTTCTTTATCCATATGAACAAAACACATTTAGTGTAATGATGGTTAACTGGTTAGTAAATTAGGAAAAAAATTAAACAAATCGTGGTTTGTAGCCTGAAAAACCAATGAAACTATGTACTTATGTTATATTCATTGGTGTAGGAAATTATTTGATTTATTTTTTCTTTATAATATCTAATAAGATTCTATTCTTGGAGACAATATATTCTAGAAAAAAAACTTTTTAAAGACATAATTCACAGTTTCTAAATTTCTGATATAACTATTTTATTTTAAGATTCTCATGAATGATCCACAATTGATTCTCATGGTCCAAATAAATTTTTTAATACACCAAGATATCATCAATAAATACAACAAATAAAATCATCAATATAATCTTTGAATAATATATTCATTAGATCCATAATAATAGGCGGTGCATTAGTCATTTCAAATGGAATTACTATAATCTTGTAATGTCTATAAATTATTTGAAATGTTTTATTTCAATTACCTTCCTTCTTTACCCACAATTTATTGTACTCAAGTTTAATTTAAATCTTTAAAAAAATTAGCAACGAGAATTTGATCAAATAAGACATCAATGTGAGGTAGATAATACTCATTCTTTATAATAATAGAATTCATTTCCTTGTAATAAATATAGAGCCTTATAGAGCCATCATTATTCTTAATGAAAAGAAAAAGGGATCCCCACGGTGAAAAACTAGGGTGTATAAGTACCTTATTACACAACTCCAATAGTTGTTTCATTAATTACAATAATCCCAACATGTACATTCTATATAGATTCATTGATAATGGTATTCCATCAGAGATTAAATCAATGAAAATTTTATCTTTATGATTTTGTATATGTCCAAGTAATTCTGTAGGAAATATATATATGTAATATTTTATAATAGGTAAATCGTCAATTTGAAGATTATATATTCTATCTATAAATTGTATCATATCTTATTTTACAATATTCTCATTCAAAATATAATATTTGGGTAGATCTATTCATAACTTATATGATGAAGTCTCCCCTCTAAAGATAAGAAATTACACATCTTTATAACATATCATAATTTCCTTCTCTTTTCAAGAAGTTTTTTCATAAATTTTTTAAATCCAGTCCATACCAAGGATTATATAAAATATAATCATATATTTAATTATAAATTTGAAAAAAATATCACATTTATGTGTCATAATGGGAACTTCCTAACACATCCTTGTTATGTTGATATTTCCACTAGGAGTTTTGATTAATAACTCCTTTATTAGGCTCTAGGTATCTATATAATTTTCTAGGAAAATAAGGTATATATGAAAGAGTGTGATGATCCCTAATCAAATAATAAATTAGCTAAATCTGAGTCTATGATTAATGTACAAGCTGCTATATATTTTGGAACTTCAAGCATAGTTATAGTGATTTTATAAGCTTAAACATCTCCCATTGGCCTCTTCTATGGTAGATTCCCTTGATTCTTAGGATATTAGTTTCCATAAATCCATTTTTTTATTTGAATAATTGGATTGTAGTGGTCAGTTTTTTCCCATACATTCATTTTTTGGATTAACCTTGTCTCTAAACTTGTAATAAACTCCCATTCCCATTTTCTATAATTTTCACGCGATGAAATTTAATTCATTAGTTCTTATTATCTGAAACGTTCCCTTTTTCGTGGTGTTCATACAACCAATTCTTATCTTGATTTCTCCTAAATATATATGATTTGGAAAAATAATTCTCTATTTTTATGGAATATAAAACTATTTTAGAATATGATAAAAAATTTTAAGAAAATATTTATCTTTAGATACTTACCTTAATCCCATCAAAGAAATAGTCAACCATTATTTTGTTATTATGTATTTAATTTGTATAATACCAAGATTATCTTGTAATGGTAGCCTCATACTTTGTAAAATATTAGTCCTTGTTTTTTTTAAATTGAGGAAAGTTATCTTCATTTTTTTCATTGCTCATGAGGGAAATATTTTTTGAATAATGTTACTTTAAAATCTATCCATTCTATGAATTCTAATTTTTATTCCCCCCAGTATTATTGATAAATGAACACTATTTATCAGAAAACCCAATGATAGAATATACCACTAGTATGTTTTTTCACTTTCATCACATCCCAAGACAAGAAATATCATTTCACGGGACATGATTCATTTTTCATCCACCACTAGATCAATAGTTACACTAAAATATAGAGGCTTCTTCCAAATGAAGTGATCCATCATAGGATAATTATGTTGTGGAACAACATTTTCATCCATTCTGAAAAGGTTATTCATCATAACCTGATTAATATTTTGTGATATATACATGATCTACTCAGTTCCAAAACAAACTTTATTGTCTTTATCAGTAGGACAATAACTAAATTGTTCATGAGTAATAATATCATTCTTTCTAATAGGTTCTATTTCTAAATGATGGAATATAATGGATTAGCTCGTATCATTATGAATTTTAAATCAAAATTTATAACTCTAAATCTGATGTAACACTTGACCTAAATTGAAAATTTATGAATTGTTAATCTTTGAATTATAAATCTGGTTTCTTTAGGTAATACCATTAAATCATAAAAATATCCTCAAATATTTCAAAATGTAATGTAAATAAAATGTGAATTATCATCAAAATAACCCATGAGAGTGTTAAAATAAGTGCGCAATTAGGAAACACTCACCATGCACCGGAATGATGAATGAGATATATGTGACCAACTCTTTTCAGGGTTATTACCCCTAGAAGCATCGGTTCTAAAAGCACATCCACTTTTAGTATCTAGAAAGGTATATATTTCTGGGAAAACCACATAATATCTACCGTAAAATAACATTTAGGATACTATTCCATAATTAGACATATCCTCAATGTCTATAAAAGGTTTGTGTTCCCTAATTGATGTTTTCCTAAAACTAGTTCCCAAGGTTTTTACTAAAATTCCTCTGATACTGACTATAATAGCCCAGACTATAATAACCTAGATTAGGTGGTTATTTTGTTACATTGGAATAGAAATAAGGGATCTAATCCTAAAGGGCATTTGATTTTATCAGTCATGGAGATCCATATACATAAATGATACCCATTTTATATTAGGAATAAAATATAAATCATAATAAAATTAAACATTCTATATCCTTAAAACTCATTCTATGATTTCTTCTTCATAACCTAGGGAAAGGAAAAAAATAAGGGTGATATCAGATGCTCAGTAAGGGTTATATATAGTGGATTATATCAAGAGTAATTGAGTTATAATCAATATGGTAAGGTAAATAATAAAATACTTATGCCATTTAATCAATAACTTGAGCCTAAAATTCTTCCATGGATAATATAAATAAAATAATCTCATTGATAATAATAACTTGGTTATCAATGAAAGAAAAAAATAATATTGTATTTCATGATCTCATAAATCATGATATCTAAACTGTTAAGTTCATGCTCTAGGACAGATTCATGAATGGGTATATATTCACTAAAACCCCCTGAATTTGAAAAACTAATTCGCCTAATGAGACTACTAATGCAACGAAAGAGATATTTATAATTAGGCCCCACCTAACACTACATGTGAAATTAATTCCTAATATATTTCATAATCAATTCAATTTCTAACTAATATTAATTATTAATAAATATATATATATTGAGTATATAATATAGATTTATCAGGATTTTCCACAGTCTATCAAATAATTTTTAGAGATAAACAATGTACAAAAAAAATAGTATACAGTTTTGGAAATAATCATATCCATGATAAAAATAATATGGATAATTAAGAGAAATTTAATGTTCAATTATTATATTAAATTGAATTTTTCAAGAAACATTTAATGACCCCAAAATTAATAAGGTCTAAGAGATACCATCAGTTTATTAGAAATATAGGTTTTGTAATGAAATCATGTTCTTTGAAAAAAAAAGTGAAATAATAAAATAAGTTTTCATTAAAAAATTAATTTTAAAAACATTGAAAACATGTATAAGAAGATAAATATCATAAAATGGTTACGACTGTAACACCTATATATTTGTATGAAATATTTCTCCTGATATAATTTTAATTCTTCAATAGCTTTCATTACATGCAACCGTGAGTCTAAAAAAACCGCAAGACACTATTTTTGTTAAAGGAACATTATGACCTAACTATTAAATTGGTGTGAATAAATATGAATAAATAATTTATGAAATATAAATCCAAATCAATAAGAATGTATTGGTATGTTCTTAGAAAATAATCAAAGAATTTTAGTAAAATCACTTTATTCTTAAAATATATGTTTACCTAAAAATGATTTTTTCTTATTTTTATGATGGAATATTAATTTTTAAAAGATATAGAATATTTATTTTACAAAATTAATTAAATTTTTGAACTCATAATGTCAAATTTATCTTTTTCCTAAAGACATATATTTTTTTCAGAAATAATAAAAATATAGATTTTTATTGAAAACTGTAATTTATTTTAATGTAGTTAGAAGGTAAAATTTTACTTTGGATTAGTTATAAATTTTAATTATCTAAAAACAATAAAATTATTGTTTTTAAAAAAAATTTATAAAAAAAATTATTATAAAAAGTTTTTATATTTTAAAAGGGAATTTTTTGAAAAATCTATTTTTCATGCAATTTTACTAGATATATTTAAAATTAAAATCTAAAACTATAGTGTTTTGAATTTTTAAAAATGGGTGAAAAATTTTGATTCATAAGGTTCAAATTTAATTTATATTTTCCTCTTGTTTTTTCCAATATTAATAGCAACCTTGGTAGATTTTGTTACCATAGTTAAGGATAAATTTGGTAATTTTGGTTAAAAAAATGATAAAGACTACAAAATAACCCTAACACAAGCCCAAATTATAGTGGGTGAAAATAGTTTTAACCTTAACTCATAACTATCTAAATTATGTTGTTTAATGGACACTTTTCCAATATGTTATATAATATTTAAATCAAACAAAATCACATAATGTCACTTTCACTACTGGAAAAATAGCCTATACCCACGGTTCAAAACCATTGGTATAGCCCCCAAAACCGTGGGGATAGCCTATACCCACGGTTTTGGGAACAGTGGGCTGGAACAACGTCGGTATAGGTCTCCAGCCTATACCCACAGTTTTGGAAAACCGTGGGTATAGGTGTCCTGCCACCGTGTCACCGAAACATAGACAATTTCCACGGTGTCAACGGCTTTTACCCACGGTTTCAAAACCGTGGGTATAGGTCCTAAAATAATGCAGCCGCCGAGTTTCGATCCCGCAACCTCTTCGCTGCAAACACCGCGTCTAACCACTACCCTAACTTCACATATATGTATATATATATATATTTAGTTAAATATAGTTATAAAAACCGTGGGTATAGAGGGAAGAACCGTGGGTATAGGGTTCCCGCCAAAAAAAAATTCCTTCCCGCGGAAAACTTTTTTTCCCGCGCACACAAAATTGACCTATACCCACGGTTTTTCATAACCGTGGGTATAGGTATTTTATCCCAGACCTATCCCCATGGTTTTGGGGAAAACCGTGGGGATAGGGACCCCTATACCCACGGTTTTGGGAAACCGTGGGTATAGGTGACTTTTCAAGACCTATCCCCACGGTTTTCCAAAACCGTGGGGATAGACCCCCCTATACCCATGGTTTTGGCAAACCGTGGGAATAGGTCATGAAAAGTCACATATACCCACGGTTTTCCAAAACCGTGGGTATAGGGGGGGTCTATCCCCAAGGTTTTGGTGAAAACCGTGGGGATAGGTACATTTTCCAGTAGTGTTTCTTTGTCTTAAATATACCTTATGTGTCCACATGGGAAAAAAGGTATGTTATTAATGAATATAAATGTAAATTTTTTACATAATAAGCTTATTTTCATGATAAGAAAATATTTTAGGCTTTTTGTGCCACTAATATGAGACAATGATATTTATAATATGTTATTTAATAAAAATTTAAAGATATTGCATTCATGTTTTATATACTATATCATTTTTAATATAGGGTTAAACAAAAAAGATATTAGACTATAAATATTAATATTTAATATATAATATTTATCTCTATTAAGGTATTTTATTTTAAATTTTTAGTGTAGAAATAATTATATTAAATAATTACAGAACACTAATGTAATAATTATTTTATTAACAGATATTTCAAATTAATTTTATTAAAAATATTAAAATAAATATAAATTGAGAATATTAATGTGGTAACTAAATTTTATAGATTAAAATAACCTCTAATTAATAGAATAAAATATTTTTCTTGAATTTAACTTGTCATGTTGAAATTTTTAAAAAACGAAGTAATGAATTGTGTCAAAATTGCTACTAATGATATTTTATCAGAATACTATTTTATTAAAATGCATTAAAAATCATAAAACATATATAAAAATAAAAAATAATTATTATATGATATAAAATTTGATAATTTTTTCATTTATAGTCTAATTTAAATCACATAATTAAAAATTAAAAGCTATAAATATTGAAAAATTTGTTACCATAGTTAAAATTAAAATAGGTTAACTAAGGATTAATAAAAATGATAAGGTTAAAAATAGTATAAAAGTTGTATAAAATCTATTGGTTTATAAGATTAATATTTTATCTCATTTTATCTTTTAATCCATGTAATTTTGGAGGTGTTTTTATGGATATTTACTTTATTATAAATTATTATTTTGAGAAAATTTCAAAATTTCCTCTCACCTCATTTATAAAAGGGCACCCCCTTCCTCGCTTCTTCATAGAAATTTGTGCCTTCAATATCGACCATAACATATAAATTTATCTTATAAACTTTCCTAGACACATTATAGAGGTTCTTTTCATCTCAAAATACCAACCCTAGTGTCTCTAAGAGGAGATCAAAAAGAAGTTCTCCAAAAAAGAGGTAATCATTTTTACAGACTCTTTCATGATTATTTCCTATTATACTTCCTCTTCATGTGTTTTTTCAATTATAAAGTAATAAATATAGTATAAACTACCTGATGATATTTTATTATGATTATTTAACAACCATATACCACATTTAGACCATCCTACAAAAAAACAAAGCACCGCGTGTGTGTACATACGACTTACCGTCTTCACGTTGTGGTGTAATCTATTTTTCTTCACCACATTATTTGGATGGTTATAATGATTGAAATAATATATATATATATATATGATAATTATAAAATTATATTTATTATTTAATTTAATACCCTATATTTTTCCTTACCATTTCACCATTAATGGAATGATATCATCGCTCATGCATACGTACTACCTACCTTCTCCACGACATGATGCCATTAATTTTCCATGTTCACCATTAAAGAATGATTATATAAATGTATATAATGAATAAATATAATATATATTACCCAAATATAATTTTTTATAGGAAATAATTATATCCAATGCGCAAGAATGGTGACTTATATGATAAAACAATCATAAGAAAATATTGCTTTTAACACCCAAAAGGCAAGTAATAATGAAGTATTACTAACAAAAGGGTGATAAAATGATATAAGAGGACCACATGTGATATAATAAATATTAATTTGGTTTTATTTATAAATTAGTAACATTATTTAAACCATTATATTTGATTTTTATATATGTATGAAGGAAATCATACCTAATGTAAGGGATTTTTGTCTCACTTTTATTTATGTGGGATGTGTGCCTTATACAGTTATTGTTTGTTTATTTTTTGATGTATATACTTCCCATGAATTTATTTTATTATTATTCTTCTGAATATTATGTTATTTCTATGTCTATATAATTTTCTTCCTTTCATGGGGCTTGATATTATACTTATTATAAAGTGGTAAGAGTTAATTTCACAATCTCATTATTATTAAAGATTGTATATATGTTTGTATCTCCTGGGGAATATTTATCATACATGTCTATTTTTTAAAAAAAAATAAAAATATTTTTACTATTCTTCTATAATTTTTTAAATTCATTTTTACCCATGTGTGTGTTTTTACAAAATGGATTGATAAGAATATTTTTTTCATTTTCCAAATGAGGTACTTTGTTGGTTTTCTAAAAAACTACCAAATAAGGGTTTTTTTATCTTATACAGTATGAATAGATTTTTATGATTTCATGAAATATTAATTACTTGAATATTTATTTATAATCATAAAATTTTATTTTCAAATAAAATATTTTACTTTAAAATTGCATAGGAATTTAAAAAACAAATCATTTTCAATGTAGAAAGGATTTTTTCTTCAAAAAAATTAAAGTGATCTCTCAAAATTATTTTCCCTTTATGATTACATTATTTGAGGTTAATTATGATTTATTGAGGGGATTTTTCATGGATAATATCCCTACTCATTATATGGTTGGTTTATGATGAAATGATATCTATAGAACCCATTTATTTTACATTAGTTATGTAATGATGGAATGATGTTTATGAGACCTTTTTCTTTTTATGGGTTTCGATATAATGGATGAACTTTGTTCTTAGGGTACAGATATATATGGTTTTCATTAGGTGATGGATGGGACCTATATATCCCTCCAGTGCATTGGGTAAAAATTTATATCTCAAGATATATATAGGATTGGGATGAGTGAACTCAGTTCAGAAATACAGGGCTATAATGGGGAGTGAACCCGGTTTAGTAAAGGGCATTTTTCACTGCTGGTATTAGTAATAAGACTTGACTAATATGGAAATGATTTTCTACGCATATTTGTATTCTAAAATTCCATGACATCTTTTATGCTCTCATGGAATATATTCTTTGATTATTTATGAACTTATATGATTTATCCCCTGACATGATATCCTGATCTTTGATATGCAGGATAAATTTTCAAATGTTTTGTTTATTTTATTATGTCTTATGATTATGATATGGTTGATATATCCCTTTTTTACCCTTATTGAGAATCTAAGATCACCCTTTATTATGTTTCTTTTTCTTGGTATATGAAGAACGTTATTAAGCAAGATTTTTCAAAAATTGTTGTATTAATAAAAGAATAAGTGAGAGATGATGTAGATATTTTATGAATCGGTTGTTTATGTTTCCATGATTCCAAAAAAACTAAATATACATAGTTCTGGAATATTTTTGTTATGTAATTTAATTAATATTGTTCTATTTATATGTATTTTATATTTATTAAAATTATGGGTCATTATAGGTGGTATCAAATCAAGGTTTAGTTATCCTTTAGAAACTTGAATGAGAAAACTTTGTAAGAACCCCAAAGATAATTTTAATTATAGGATACAATCCTAGAGTTTTTGTAATGATCATAAATAACCTTGGATAAAAACTAATATGTTCTCAATTGAAATTTTATAAGTAATTTCCATTTATTATGTGGTTTTCCCATTAGGATTTTTTACACACACTATATTTTTAGTTTTATTCAATGGCTAAGACTCGAGTGAACCATGTTAATGCTGAATGCAACAGGAAATGCAATGATTTTCATCCTTCACAACTGAATGTTATGTGAGATATAATGTGAAATATTGGTGTTATACTGAAAACAAATTCTCAAGATATTAATCATGCAGGACTTCCAAATGAGAAAAGAAGGGAAGAAAAATCTCTTGAGTCCTTTATGAGGTAGCATCCATCTTATTTAAGTGGGTCTTATGATACACTAAGGGATTAATAGTGTATTAGTACTAATGAAATGATATTTTGATGTCTCTAATGTTTAGAACATGAGAAGTTAATTTTGGTAGTTTACCATTTTAAGTTTAAGTGAATCAATAGTGTAACCTCATCAAGAATTTGATTCAATAAGTTGAAATTAAATCCATAGAATGGGATGAGTTCATGAACTTAATTTTCAATATGTAAATTCCTCATATTCTTTGTGTGAATATGGATAAGGAGTTCCTTGATTTTAAGCAGAGGGATAATAAATCTGTTGGTACCTACAAAACAAATGTTACAACACTTTCAAGGTACTCTTTGAGAATTATCATCAAAACTGAAAGTATGTTTTATTGATTATTTAGAGGCTTAAAACCAAGTCTATGAAGCTAATTATCCATTAGGAAATTGAGTAATAATGAATAGATAGTTCGATGTTATATAAAATATGTGATTGATATTGGATTTACCCATCAATATTATGGGTTTGATAAGAGTAGAAAAATATAATTTAATGGATAAAATAAAAAATATAGTGAAAAGAGGATGATATTAACTTTTTTCTCTAAGTGTGGAAAGAAACATATTAGAGACTATCTTAAGGGTACTAGTAAATTTTAAGTGTGGAAAATAAGGGCTTAAAGAAATGGAATTCCTAAGTTAAGGGAAAAAGATCACAAACTATGAAAATAGGGAAAATGCTACATAGAATTCACCTCCCACACTTCAATGCTTAAAGTGCAAGGAAAATTGGAATTATACTAACCAATGCCCAAATCTAAGGGTTATCAATGATTATCAATGTCGGAATCCTCTTAAATCTAAAGAAAAAAAATGAAAATGTCATGTGATCACTATTTTTTATGTAGAGTATATAAGGAAGTGGTGAAAGGCACACTTACCATTAACTCTAAAGTAACTAATGTTTTATTTGATTGTAGATCCACCCACTATAAATTTATAAATAATTTTATAAGGTTATATTAGTATTACCTCAATAATTAGATGTTGAGTTAGCTATGAAGAATCCTAATAAAACAATGGTCGCATCAAAAGTCTATAATTATTCTTTGGTTGAGGTTTGTGGGAAAGTGATTCCTGCAAATCTTGTGATCCATCATTTAGTTGAATTTGATGTGATTCTAAGCATGGATTGGATTTCTCTATATTTAACTCATATATATTAATGAATAATGGAAGTCACATTTCATATTCTAAATTAATCAATGATAATTTATCAATGCAAGTATGAATAAGAACTTCGAGTGGAAAATAGATCCAACTTATGGGTCTTAATTCCTATAAACGAATGTTTTATATCTAATATGGTTGGGAATAAATATATCATTAAGGATACACCTATTTTATGGGAGTTTTTATGTATTTTTCAACGAATTTATGGGTCTTACCCCAAATCATGAAGAAAAGTTTTCAATAGAACTCTTATCAGGTGATATGCCTATTTTAAAGACATCTTATATATTGGACCTAATTGATTTACATGAATTGAATAAGAAAATCCTAGAGATCATTGATAATGGATTCATAGACCCTAGTCTGTCACCTTGGAGTTCTCCTATTCTATTTTTAAGAAGAAATATGGATCAATGAGAATCTATATTAATTATCACGAACTTAACAAGATCACTATCATTAACAAATATCTTATCCCTCATATTGATGACTTATTTGATCAAATATGTAGAGATAAATACATTTCTATATTTTATCTTCAATATGGATATCATAAATTTAGGGTCAAGGAGGAGGATATACCCAAGACGTCATTCTATAAAAGTTATAGACACTATGAATTTATAATGATATCATTTGGTCTTACTAATTACCCTACTATCTTCATGGATATAATGAATTGAGTCTTTACAGACTATCTTGATCCATTTTTTGATGTCTTTATAGATGATATTATTTTATATTCAAATATAAATAAATAACATCAAGATCACTTGAGAATTTTACTAAAGACCCTGATAAAGGGTAATCATTATGAAAAATTTACCAAGTGTAAATTTTCACTTCCTAAAATTTCATATTAGGTTCACATAATCTCAAGAGAGGGGTATTTTTGGATCCATCCAATATGGGAGTTATTGAATATTGGCCTAGACCAACTAGGATAATTAAGATCCGATTTTTTCTTAGTTTATCTAGATATTATCAATGTTTTGTGAAAATTTTATAAAAAAATATAATATACTCTCTAAGTTTACTCATAAATGAGTTAAGTACATATGGATTGAAGAATGTGAAGATAATTTTAATGAGTTGAAAAGAATTTTAGTTGGTGAACCTGTTCTCACACTACCCTATAGTGGATAAATGTTTGTGATCTATATTGATGCATCCAAGAAGGTAATGGGATGTTTTTTCATTAAAAATGATACGGTGATAGTTTATGCTTCATGAAAATTAAAAATATATGAGAAAAATTACCCAACTCTTGATATGGAGTTAGCTGTGGTAGTTTTTCCTTAAAGATATGGAAGCATTATATTTATGGATAAAGATGTGACATATATACTGATCATAAAATTTCAAAGAATATTTTCACTCAAAAAGATATGAATATACACCAAAGAATATGGTTGGATTTAATTAAATATTGTTAATGAGAAATACATTACAACCCTAGGAATGACAACAATGAGGAAAATTCTCTGAGTAAAAAAGGATCATGCTATCCTATCTAGGATGAGTATTGAAAAATGATCCAATATTTATGGTTTTTAAAATGATGTATCTAGAAATATTAAATAAAGGTGATAAATCTTATCTAGGTCAAATGAATGTTCAACCATCTATACAAGATAAGATTAATGAAGTGTATAAGGAAGTTGTAGAGCTGAAAAAAGAAGGTGAGAAATATTCATGAGATCAAATTTGATTATTGTAAGAACCCGGATCTTCATTTTAGGTATGTTTTCCCTTTTCTGGTCGTTTTTAAGAAAAAGTGGAAAATATGGAAATTGTCGAAGTACACGCCATGTAATTTATGAGTATACGCCGTGTACTTTGATGCCGCACAAGGCCATGTGATGGCTGTCTCCGAGCCGCACACATGTTGTGTAGGGGCGATGTGGAGGCCGCTCTAAGCGAAGTACAGAAAGGCCTAGTACACGTCGTGTTCTCCAGAAGTACACGTCATGTACTTTTTTTTCATTAAACGGATCGGGGTCGCGCCTAATCAAAGGAATCGTCTTCTTCTCAAGGTTCTTCGACCGAGAGCGTTCGTACGGTTGCGAACATTCTCCGATCCCCTGAGCCACCGTCTGTTTTCCGAATCGACTACCGTCAATTGAGTTGGAACTGCAGTGGTGAGCTCTTCCTTCTTCATGAGTTTCATTCTATGAATTTCCCTCTTTCTCTTAATATCGTGGGATGAAAATTTTGTGCATTTTCATAGATCTACGACGTTATAAGGAGAATCAAGCCTCGTGGTTCATGTATATTGATCTCCTAGCATTATGGTAGGTGATTTGTGCCTTACCTTTCGAATTATTTGAGTTGTATGTGCTAATTTCCACCAATAACTGTGAACGAGGAATTGTGTGTTTACCATTTTTCCCTATTGTTTTCTTACATTTCTTGTATGCTTGTGTAGAGTTGAGTTGATCATTTATGAGGATAATTGATGTTCTTGAATGTTTTTCCCATGACGTTTTCTGTTTACGACCTTTGGGTCTTGTTTGCCTTTAGTCATTATACCTGTTTCCCATGCCTTCTGACCGTAGGATGGAGTGATATTCTTTACATGCTTGTTTTTATGTAGACTAGTTATCGAAGTACCTCTATAGGTGTACCTTGGACTTATAGCATTATTATTCACTGAATGGCATGGGACTGTGAGAACCTGGTGTTATAGACTATAAGGGATAGACAAAGTGAGCTTCCCAGAGAGTCTTGGACTTTATAGACTACAGGGGATAGACTGAGTGACATTCCTAGAGAGTCTTAGATATTATAGAATATAGGAGGGTAGACCGAGTGAGCTTCCTCAGAGATTCTTTACTTGTTTGAATTTCCTTAAACTATTCTAGGATAGAGGAGGAATTAACTAAGTGAGCTTCCTTAGAGAGTCTGTGATATACCTGAGACTATAGGAGGAATTGACTGTGTGCGCTTCTTCAGAGAGTTTCTAGACAATGGGGCTATAAGAGGGTTAGAATGTGTGATCTTCCTCAGAGATTCCCTGACTACCCTAGAATATAATGGGAATTGACTGAGCGAGCTTCCCCATAGAGTCTTATAATTTTGTATGACCAAACTAGAGGGGTTAGACTGACTGCACTGCCCAGAGGTTTATTGGTTCTTCTTGGATAAGACCAGAGGGGTTGGCTTCAAGTACTTCCCAGAGGGGTTCCTATTGTGGTTAGTTGTTTGCTTCACTGCTACTTGTTGTTCTGTGGATTTATTACTATTGTATATCATCATGTTACTGCTTACTATTTACTACCTACCGTTTACTGTTACTTTTTAATGCTTACTGTACTATTACCTGCCATATGTTCACTGACTATTAGGCACAGATCATCAGGTGGTTGCCTAGTGGGATTTAGTCTCACAACCTGTTTGGTCTATGCTTTTGGGCCCAATTAGACTATGTTGTTGCAGGTATAGACAAGGGTAAGACCCCTTCAACTTTGGGTAGTTGATTTCTTTGGAGCAGGAGAGCATGGAACCAAACTTAGGCTTGCGATGCAGCAAGGCTGTTTATCTTTTATTTTGTATTTTTTTGGTACTGTTTATATTTCCAGCATTGTGACCTGTTTGGATGCTTTCCAAGATATGTATCATGCATCATTTCATATATACATATGTGCTCTAGTTGTTTATTGTTTTAGTCTTTTGATGTTTATTTTTGTTGGATATTTACTGCTTCAGCTATTTCATATCTTGTTTACTTCTTCTGTGTACTCTGCCAATGAGGGCATAGTTTCCCTACTATCACACCCAAGGCCCTCGGTGCTAGTCAGCAGCCTCTGGCTTTTAGAGAAATGTGCTTGAGGCCATGTGACCAACTGAGTATGGGGAGCCTTTGGGTGGCTTCTGGAACTGGGATGTTACAAAGTGGTATCAGATGAATTCTTTTCTCTTGATTTACTGTTTGGAGCCTTTAGCTAGGGATAGGACGGATTCGGTACTTGGTAATAAGCTGTGACCGGGAGTAGCTAACCCATGTACAGGGAAAAGCCAATCTACCTCATTTATTGCAGTTTTCTTATTTTGATATTTTACGGTTGATATGATTTCACCTTTAGTGACTCACATGATTGTGTTGTTATTGTTGTTGCTATTGCGGTTCTATTTCTATCGTAACCCGATGAGATGAGGGTATTCCATCTCATGAATCATATTGGCACTTGTTAGAAATCACATTCCATGCATTCTTTCCATGCCATCTAGGGTGAATTAGCGATTGCATGTTGTTATGATAGACATTGTGTATATTATGCATGCTGTTGTGATAGATGATTTGATATAATCCCTCTAGTTTGATACAGAAATTGTTTATATTATACCTTTATTAAATGAATAGAAAAATTTTGGTTATTGAGGTGTTATGGGACCTCATGAATCGTAACTTGGAGGATCATTGGCTTGTTTCTCATGTATATGAATTATATGAGATGCCAATCTTTGATTCGCAGGGAGTATGGGCCCTTACAGATCAGAATTTGGCTCCTCCATGTTGGTTTTTCAATGTTTTTGGTCTTTACTGTAGTTTCTGAGCTACTGCCCGAAAAAACCCAGAATACACGGCGTGTAGTTTATGACTACACGCCGTGTAGTTTTCAAACCGTGTTACTGACTGGGTGAGTAGAAAAACGGGGTGTGAGAAGTCTTCAGGTACACGCCATGTATGGTAGGTACATGCCATGTAGTAGTGAGTTGTGTACTCGGTCGTGTCACTAACAACATGGGTCGAGGAAACTTGTGTGGTACACGTCGTGTTTCGTACGAACACGCCGTGTAGCCTTGTTATAGGTACCCGACCATGTCACGAAAAACACAGGTTGGTGTTATCTTCTCTTATACATGTCGTGTTTGTTCGGAACACGCCGTGTAAGGGGTCATTTGTGTAGCCATCCATGTAACTAACAACACGGTTGTCGAAACCCTGTCTAGTACAAACCGTGTCCTTAGTGAACACGCAGTTTAGTCTAGTGTTAAGAGGACCGTGTGATTTAGTCGTATAAAGAGACCCGGGCAGGGGAATGAAGTTCAAGTACACGCCATGTATGGGGAAAACACGCTGTGTAGTATGGGGTGTTACATGACCAGATGTGGTTGAAGTACATGCCCATGTAAATGGATTTAAGGAACACGCTGTGTAGTTTTATACACACTGTGTAGTCTTGTTTGGTAAAACATGAGTTTTTATTTCTCTTGTTCTCATTTTGTACTCTGGTGTTCTCTGTCCTTGATAATCCTGATCTAAGGTGTGATTTTGATCTTTCAGAGCTATGCCTCTGAGACATCCTCCAGTTGTAAGTCAGCTTCCAGACGGTGATCAGACACCGGATATGTCCGATTAGGGATCTCCTATAGATCCTCCTACAGATTCTTTTATGGTTCCATCCTTGGCACCAAATATTATACCCATTGCATGCACCGATGCACAGTTCAGGGAGGACTTCCTGATGATGATGCAGACCTTTTAGGGAGGACCACCTCTTGCCCCGTCGATGGCTGAGTTGACACGGGTTTTCCAGAAATAGTATCTTCATTCATTCTCAGGGGATGGAGGACCCCAGGCTGCAGAGTTGTGGGTAGAGTCCACACAGATGATCATTGAGCACCTGGAGATACCTCTAAATAAAAGGGTACAGATGGCTACTCTTATGTCCCGAGACACCACCATGTGGTGGTGGGAAGTGATCTCACAGTCAGGGTGCCAGTAGAGTATGACTTGGGATGAGTTTGGATGCATCTTCTACGATTAATTTTATCCGGAGACCTTGAGGTCCAACTGAGCCTGGGATTTTACGAGTCTCAAGCAGGGTTCTCTTTCTGTTATGGAGTACTCATCTCATTTTACTGAGCTGCAGCACTTCACGCCGATTCCAGCAGGTGATGAGTTTTTCCTTTTTATGAAGTTTGAGGATGGTCTCAGGTAGGAGATCCATTCCCAGGTGAATATATTTAGGTTGACTTCGATATCCGCTATCATCAACCAGGTGCTGATCAATGAGCGCAATCTGATAGATTCTGGAGCAGTGGGCCAGGGCGGTTCAACATCTAGAGTCGTTGTTCCTCCTACTGATAGAAGGAAGGGCCGCAGGGAGTCTGCTCGAAGAGATCAGAGTCGGAGGAACATATCTTCGGGAATCCAGGTAGTATTCTATCAGTGTTGTAAAGACCCGTAAAATTCAAGGGAAATTTTTTCTTAATTTTCTTTGGGATTTTACAAGAACCGGTTTCTGACGGCACTTGATTCTGAGGCCTGGTGTGCCCGAAATTTTAATCCGAAGTTTAGCTCGGGTACATTCAGTGAACGAACGACCATGTTTTTTTAACCTTTGAACTGGTTCTCAGAATCGAATTCTGAGGGCACCAATGGATTCGTAGCGCCCGTAATTTCTTAGGAACACATTTTTCGGAGTTGCGTTTTCACGAGAGTAGTTGTTAAAATTATGGAAGTTAAAAATAAAAATTTGAGCTACAATTTTTATTTTTCTATAAGTGTTTAGCCTTTGAGTGGAAGTTGGGGTAACCACCCAACTTCCCATGTGAGGTTATGAGAGTGGTGGGGCCCACATGAAACCCACCTCTTCATCTTCCCTAACCTTCCATATCCCTCCATTTATTAAGTCAGGTTGAGTTAATTAATTGAGTGGATTAATTCAACTTTTGAATTTCAAACTTAAGTCATGTTAATAAAATAAGGGAAGTACTTATTTATTTTTGGTTGGATCTTGTTGTGAGAGTATTTGGGAGAAAAGGAAAATCTCTTGAAGTTCTTCTTCCTCGACGAAGAACGCGAAGAACGCGAAGAACATCGGATCCTCGGAGATCGACGACGCGACGCTGATGAATCATTTCTCCGCGACGCGACGATTCTCCTTTCGCGATGTCTTCTTCCGCGATGGTTATTTCCGCGACGAACCACCATTAAAACTACGCGCGAGGTAGGGGTTTTATGCATTTCTATTCGTGAATTTTCTTCCATCATCATTCCTCGTACAATTAGACCACTTGTTATCAGATAACGGGAGGGGGCTGGACCGCACAAACACGACCGACCCACCTCCCCCTTTTCTCTTGTCTACCTTGTGGTGGAATGGAACGAGGATGGCACGGTGCCGTCGCACCACGCGTGGTCAAGTGGCAAGGAATGAGCGGCGCCGTCACGCCGCGCCGTTGCATAGAGAAAGATCGCGGCGCCATCGCGCCGCACCGGGTGGATTAAGGCCGCAGCCATAGGCCGCCGCGGAGCAGGGACCGGCGGCCGGTTCTGGGCCGCCGACATCAGAGCAGGGGGACCGGCCATCGCCGGTCCCGTGGCGGCAACAGCCGGCCGACCGGAGCAGGCCGGCCGGACAGGGGAAGAGCCGGGGGTTACGACCCCCGGCTGGCTAGCATGAGCGGCCCCCCATTATGGGGCCCGCTGTTACGAAACAGGGGGCAGGCGCCCCCCCCCCCCCCATCCGCTCGGCCAAACGTCGGAGCCACCTGGCTGGCTGCCCAGGCCGTATTTCCAGGCCGGACCGCGCCAGGCCGGGCCTGGCCGGACCCGGACCCGGGACGGTTCGACCCGGTTCGGGCTGACCCAGAGGGTATCGGGCCGGGTCGGACCGGGCCAAAACCCCCTAATACCGGACCTCTCACAGTCTTTTGCCCAAAAAATGGGCTTCAGACCTCCGATCGACGCACCGTCAGTTGCGATGTGATCCTTGTATTGAGACGGTCGTTTTGGTATATTACACTCAAGGTTTCAGAGTACTTTGAGTTCGGTGAGGTTGGTTCGTACCCGAAACCAATCGGGCCCTCGGAGCGGTAATGCTTATAACTTGAGTTCCGGACATCCGATTGACGTGCCTTCAACTTTGTTGGATTCATCTAAGTGAGACAGACCTTTTGGATTACTCTGCTCGAGGTTTGGGTGTAGTTGGAGTACAGTCGGGTTGGTTTTGACTTAAAAATCAACCGGGCCCCTGGAACGAAAAAGCGAATAACTCTCAGACCGGGCGTCCGATCGATGTGTCGTCTGTCGCGTTGAGTTCCTATTGACGATAAGGAACTTTTGGATACATCATCTCCGGACTATGTGTCAGTTGATGTATCAGCCCCTCAGATCGTGGAACGGACCCTCCCGAACGAGCCTGCTGTGTGCGGGAACCCTAGAGCTGGCTGTGACTGTGACGATGATGACGAATGTGCAGAAATCCTTTGTGGATTCAACGGCGATGACTACAGCACTCAGCGATCCTACGTGGATCAGTGCTACCAGTCCTGTGTGGGTCAGATCATGTGTGGGTCAGCGCTCAGCGGTCTTGTGTGGTCCAGCACGTACAGATCCTGTGTGGGTCCGATCCTGTGTGGGTCATTGCGGGGTTTAGTTACCTATCGATCCTTTGTGGGTCATTACGGGGGTTAGTTACCTATCGATCCTTTGTGGGTCATTGAGGGGGTTAGTTACCTATCGATCCTTTGTGGGTCATTGTGGGGTTTAGTTACCTATCGATCATTTGTGGGTCATTGCGGGTGTTAGTACCTATCGATCCTGTGTGGGTCCGACGACTTAGATGAATTGGTGGCAATATCTGATCATCTCTATCGTCTTACGAAGAAGTATACCTGTGTGAGATGAATCTTGACTTTCAATTCTTATCTTCGATAAGATTGACTTGTTATCCTGTGTGGATTACGTTATGCTTTTCTGTGTGGATTGGGTTGTGTTTCCTCTGTGGACTGGGTTGTACTTGGGCTCGGATGTTGGAGCCGAACAAGAATTGAGGACTTAGGTATATATATGGGCATATACCTAAGTGGTGACGGATGTTACTTCGTGATTGTATCTTCCTTTGTGTATTATCTTTTGTGGATTCTGGGAGACCTTCGGGGGTCTCGGGGTCCCTAATGAGTAGCTTATACTCACCCCTGCACGGGCTATGCCCGCACTACGTTGTGTTGGTTGCAGACGAAAGACAATGCTGATCGTGGTTGAGGCTGGCGGAGAAGGACGATACCTGGAGGTGGACCACTGGGCGGGATGTACTCAGAGCGGACGACTGGAAACGAGGAGCTCTGGAGGCTATCTATACCCACCCTTTAGGTTGTTGTACCAGGGTATGACTCACTATAGCGGCTTTACATTATAGTTGATGTACTTCCTTTCAGTTGTATTTTACTTTCAGTTTGGGTTTGTATTCTGTCCCACTTAATTTTTCTCACTTACTGTTGTACCCAGTTTTTACTCAGTGTTTACTTCTGCTTTCTTGCTCTGTGGTGTTTTTTTACTTTACAAAGGCAATGCCTTCCCTTTTTACTGGGAATTACGCCTTGGTGACAGTCACCAGCCCCTGACCTATAGAAGGTGGGCTTGGGGTAGTCATGCCATGGGCCTCGAGGACGGGTCATGACAAATTGGTATTAGAGGAGTTCGGTTCTACCGCAGAACTCAAGACTCTGATCTTTTTCTATGTGAACAAATTGTGTTAAGAGTATTGAGTGTGGTTATCAGTCCAGGGAGTCCAGTGTTGGTGTGGCGGCCAACGTATCTGTACACCAGGACCCTGACTCCTGATTTCCGACTTAATACACAAAAACATTGATTGCTTGTGTGTTTCAAGTTTTCTTTGTGATTACTTTATGTCAGCTCACCAGGTATACTGTTTGACCGTGGAACACCTGTTTCTTTTCAGGATGGCCCCACGACGGCAGCCAACTAGGGTTCCGAGAGTTGTGCGTGATGACAGCCCACCGAGCAACGAGGCCTCGGTACATGGCCCTTTGATAGCAGAGGCACCGATGGTACCTCTACCCGCCGATCCACTGATGCTACCATCCCCAGCCGCTGATAATGTACGTCGCCTTAGTGCACTGCACGAGTTTCAGCATCAGCGACCACCTAGGTTCCGCGGGGAGACGGACCCTCAGGCCGTCGAGGATTGGCTGGAGGCAGTTGTACGGGTTTTCAGGTTAGTGAAACTACTAGAATTTGGGTTTTTCCCAACGGAAGTATACCAACGGTTCAATTAAACCGTTGGTATACTCAGCCTTGGCCAACGGTTTACTGAAACCGTTGGCAAAGGTCATTCCAGTGACCCATTTCCCAACGGTTCTATAGAACCGTTGGGAAAGGGGTGCTAAACTTATCCCTTTCCCAACGGTTTATTGAAACCGTTGGGAAAGGTTGCCTTTGCCAACAGTTTTTACAAACCGTTGGCAAAGGTTTTGCCCAAATAGCAACCCCTATCTGCTCTCCCTCATTCGAGACAGAGCCCTAATTATCCTCCGCTCCCATGCTCTCGCAAACCCCCCGTCCGAACATCATCAACCCCCGTCCGAATAGGTACACCCCCCATCCGAACAGGTAAAAATTGATCTCAATCAAGTTTTTGTAGTTGTTTTAATGAATTGATTTTTACATTAATTAAAACATAAACACTATGGTTCCATTTTTATAGAAGCTTACATGCCAATGGTGGAAAATTTTATAATGCATATAGATTCTATTTTTTTAGATTTCTTCTCTTATGGATATGTGTTGGTTTTCTACATGGAATGCCTTGACTATCTACTTAGCATGATAGAGGGTTTCTTTTGGAAATTTCCAATGGAAATTACATGATCCTATAAACATTTTGACGAATTTTCCTAACCTAGATGGATTGTCTGATGTTTCTCTAATGATCAAGGACGGAATGTTTGGAGGACATCACAAGTCCTGACTGGTTGATCCTAGAAGCAATTTCATGATAATGGATGTAATGCCTATAGGGAATCTCTTGATTTTGGTGATCTTCTCCATTTTCATCAAAAGACATGTTTGACACACTGAGAGGGAAACTCTAGAGTCAGTGTGACATGTCTTGAAGGGTGATTTATGTCAATAGTGACATGATTTGAGGACATAACATGACCTAGTTGGTGTGCCTGGAGGGTGTTAAGGGAGCCATCTAACATTCCTGACATTTAATATGAGACTGAGATAATATGTATTGATTCCCCTATATAGAAGGAGATACATATCTATTGGAAAACATGTAGTCTATATGGTGAGAATTAAAGGATTTTCATTACAAGGGTGGCATATTCATGGGTGCCATCTGATTTTATTTGACATGCCAAGGGGACATCAAATGATCAAAATAGGTTTCCAATGGAATGTATTGTGAACAGGATAAAATTTCATAGTGCAGTAAAATTTCATAGGTGATGCATGTTATGAAAATTAGGGTCAAAATATATTTCCTTCACCTTAGTCTCCCATATTTTAGTATTTCATCCATCCTTTTATCCCAAATTCCATAGATTTATACATTATTTTGTTATATTATGTCTTAACTTATCTTAAATATGTGTTTGATGTTCTTCATGTGACCTATCATAATTCCTTCTCATAATCTATAGTGATCATGGGAAGATCCCATGCATGATTCATGATCACTCAAATTATTCTGCAGATCATACATAATGGAAGCCTTACAGGATGTGAGATTATTATATCTATGAAATCTACTCAGGTACCTGGTGATGAAGTGCATATTAATTCAAAAAGGTAAATCACATATGAGGATACCCTACTAATATGGTTATGGGATGAGGCATGCTCTGATGTGATAACACATTAAGTTCTTGTTGGTTTTACATTTTTTCAATAACACATTAGTATGTTTTTTTCACATGTGTAGTTGATACCATGATTATTTTCTTCCTTTATCGTTTACTTAAATGTATTTTCTATTAAAGTTAAATCCTATTGAATTGTTTATGACAAAATGACTTATATGAATTCTTTTTACAGAATGGACAGAAGTTGGATGTATGAAACCGATCGTATCTCAAGCGATTTTCAAAAAAATTTGGAGAGCTTTATAGATTTTGCATTTCACAATGCTTCAGATAGTGGTCACATACACTGCCCATGTTCCAATTGTGTTGGTAGACCTTGGTTGAGTCGTGAAGAAGTCAGCTACCACATAACCAAAAATGGTTTTCAAGCAAACTACTTTGTGTGGTATCACAATGGGGAGAAAATGAAATCTCAAATTGGTGATGATCGAAATGAAAGGACTGGAATGGAGAATTTGTTAGATGATCGGTTTCTGTTTATTCGTCATCATGAAAAAGAAAGGATTTCGAATCAAGAAGACATCGATATGAGGACAACTGATGCATCTAGTAAAAATGATGATATTGATAGGGTGAAAAAATTGAATGATGCTGCCATGACTCTAGTTGATCGACAATGCGATAAAATGAAAAAGATGGAATTTTTAATCTGATTGTTTCATGGAAAAACTATGTATGGGATTTCTAATACAGCAATCGATTACATTCTTACCCTCTTGAAGGATTTACTTCCAGATGATGCAGATATTCCCTCAAACCACTATATGGCATTGAAGTTAGTTGAAGAACTTGGATTTTCTAGAAACAAAATTCATGCTTGCCCGAAAGATTGCAGTTTATTCTGGGAAGAAACCACTGAACGAAATGAATGTATAAAATGTGGCACATCCCGCTGGAAGTCAAAATCTGATAGAACACCATCCCGCGTTCCAGAGAAAGTAATGTGGCACTTTCCATTGATCCCCAAACTCCAGAATCTTTTTATGTCTGATGACATATCAATAAAAATGAGATGGCATGATACCGAGAGAAAGAAGACTAATGATGAGTTGGTTCATCCTGCAGATGGATTTGCATGGCAGAGATTTGATGCTCGACATCCTGATTTTGTAGCTGACGTGCGTAATGTGAGGCTGGGTCTTTCATGCGACGGTTTTAATCCGTTTGGGCAGATGCTTACTTCGCACAACACATGGCCAGTTTTTATACACATTTATAATCTTCCCCCATGGTTGTGTATGAAAAAATATTTCACTTTCATGGGTATACTCATATCTGGTCCTTCTGATCCCGTCATTGATATTGATGTATACATGCAACCTTTAATAAAAGAGTTGAAACTTCTTTGGGATGTGGGTGTGCGCACATACGATGCATGTTCAAAAGACATATTTCAGATGTGTGTTGTGCTTATGTGGACGATCAATGATTTTCCGGCTTATGCAATGATGTCTGGATGGAGCATGAAGGGAAAACTGTCATGTCCAGTTTGTATGAAGAATACACGATCCAGAAGACTGAAACATCGTTGTAGTTTCCTTTTTATGGGACATCAACGATTTTTTCCAAAGGATCATCCATATAGAATGAATCGTCGAAGATTTGATAATACTATAGAGACCGATGATCCACCTCATCGTATGTCTGGAACTGATGTGATTAATGAATTGAAAGATTTCAGTTTTTCGTTCGGGAAGGGTCAAATGAAATCTGGAAAGAGAAAGAATGTTTCCACAGAAACCTGTTACAATTAGAGGAAGAGGAGTATCTTTTTTGATTTTCCTTATTGGTCAACCAATTTTCTACGTCATTGCTTAGACGTAATGCATATTGAAAAGAATATATGTGAAATGTTGCTTTCAGTTCTTCTAAATGTCAAGGGGAAGACAAAAGATGATTTACGATCTCGACGTGACTTGGTGGATTGGGGCATCAGACCAGAATTGCATCCTGTGCGTATCAGTGAAAATAAATGGCAACTTCCATGTGCTTCTTATGTGATGACACCTACTGAAAAAAACAATTTCTGGAAGTATTAGAGACTATTAGAGTTCCTGATGGCTATTCAAGAAACATATCTAAACGGGTCAACAGAAGAGAGTTGAAGCTAAAATCTTTGAAGACTCATGATTATCACGTTCTACTGCATGAGTTGCTTCCAATAGCAATCCTTCATCTTTTTTCCAATAATGTAAGGGTGGGTGTTATTCGGTTTTTCCATTTTTTTAGAGATCTTTGTGCTAAGAAGTTGTCCAAGTCTTTCTTGCAAAAAATGTTGACAGATGCCCCATTAATTTTGTGTGAGTTGGAGAAAATATTTCCCCCATCATTGTTCACATGCATGCTTCATCTGACTGTCCATATTCCACCTGAAATACTTCTCGGAGGACCTATTTCTTTTCGTTGGATGTATCCAACTGAAAGAAATATGTTCACATTAAAGTCTTATGTTCGAAACAAGAATCATCCCGAAGGTTCTATCGTGAACGGTTACTTAGCTCAAGAATGTATGGATTTCGGTTCGATGTATTTGTCTGATCTTACTACAAGAATGAACAGACCAATGAGAAACGAAGAAGAACAATATGAGAAAATTGAACCCAGTTTTCCATCACTTCCTCAAATAGGAGGAATTCCTGGATCATATACATTGAAGACATTACGCCATGAAGAGCGGGAGATGGCACATCGCACAGTTTTGTTCAACTGTGATTTGTTCGATGACTATATCAGGTAACAAAATTGAATATGTATATCTTACATATATATCTGTTAAACTATTCATATTTTTTTATCTACAGGGAACATAAAACAATGATAAATAGGAAGCATCATTCTTTATCTTTGAGAAGGAGAGAGACTTTGCATAGCAAAGAGTTTTCTGCTTGGTTAAAATTGAAGGTAAAAATATTACTGTTTAAATTAATTATTTCAATATTTACTTAAATTTAACTGTCATTTATATTGCAGGTATTGAGTTTGTCTGTTGACTCTGTCTCTGAGGAAATAAGAGCTTTGGCTTTTGGTCCTAATACCGTGGTTCGTGACTGTAAATCAATTGTTATCAATGGGTACAGATTTATTTTCACTGAACGAGCCAAAAACATGAGAACACAACATGATGGTATTATGGTTACTACCACAACAGATTGTTATGCCAGTGCATCAGATAGTAGACCGCGACTTGAAAATGTGGGTTATTATGGATTCGTTGAGAAAATAATAATATTGGATTATTACTCTCATGGACGAGTCACAATGATGAAATTCCATTGGTTTGATTCGATGACGAGACATGGCACATTTATTGATGATTGTGGATTTCGAGTAATTAATATGACGCGCACTCTTGCTACCGAAGAACCATATGTGTTGGCATCAATGGCTAAACAAGTTTTTTATGTCAAAGATCAACTTCAACCTGAATTTGGTGTCATAGTTGAATAAATTCCAAGACATATTTTTGATGATGCTGATGATGGAATTGACACTGTCCCTATTGCCATTGGAACCAATCCATTTATTTCTTTTGATGACTCCAATAGCTCAATTGTCAGATTTGATTGTGAACCTGAAGTTGTGGTTGGAAATATATAGAATCATTCATCCATGTTCTCAATTCTTTTAGTTTACCTAGAGTTGGGTTGTTAAGGTTGGTAATATTCATATTTATTTAGTATTGATCAAAAATATGTTTTAGCTGACTTGACCGTTATGTGAATTTTCAATGTTTATTGGTTGCTGTTTTATTTGAATTGCATTTTCTAATTTTGAATTGAACTGTATTCAAACCAAATCAAACAATATTTCTAACTTGGTGAACATTACAACTTGTATGTTTTATTAAATTCATTCAAGCTCTTCTAAAACAATTGATAGCTAAATTACCAATGAATCCCCTCATTACCTCATATATTTAGTTTTTTGGTTTACACATTAATTTCCTTTTTCTAATTAATTACATATTTGTTTTCAAATGCAGGAAATGCAGCCAATTGAAGAGAGACAAAGAAAAAAATGGCGGAGAACAATCGTCGGATTGAGGAGCTGGGCATTCCACCATTAATGCCTACAGTGAGTACTTTATTTCAAATATATATATATATATATATATATATTTACAGAATATATAATGTCATGTGATTAATTTTTTTGTAAACTTTTTTGTAGGATCCACTGTTACGTTGACAGTTATTCGACGAGGAGCCTAGTACTGGTCCTAGTACTCAGGCCGGTGGTATGAGGAGGGTTCGTACCAGAGGTGGACGTAGAGCTGCGCGTGCCCGACTAGACCCTGCCCCTCCCACTGACATTTCAGCCTTCCCACATTCTGATCCCGGTGTGTCGTTAGGGACACACAGGGTATTTAGGCCTCCCATGTTTTCGCTACCTTCTGCATCTTCTGCCCCATCATTTTTACATCCCATGATGATTCCCACTCCCCAGTCATCATCAGGTCATACAGTTGTTCCATCTTCTTTTCCTTCTACTTCTATCTCTTCGAGCTTTTATATTCCATCGTTTTCGACTCCTGTTCCACCAGAAGGTGTTCCATCAGGTTCTGTGGATCCGGCGCCACTCATTTAATAGACTAGCGCAGGTATATTTATAAAACCCTAACAAATTTTTATAGCAATATTTATTTTCATTATAACATGTTTTGATAAAATATTTGTTTTTCTTTCATGACAGATACATCTACTGACAGGAGGTGGGGGCGGGGTCGTACACGCATGCGTTCGGTGTGGAACTGTCGCACACAGGTTATGGTGGAATATAATGAAGACAATCAGATGGTTGAGAAAACAGGGCAGCAATGTCGGAGTTTTCTGGCGACGCTTGCCAAATACTCCAACATCATTCCCGTCAGCCCGCTGTCGTGGAGAGATTTGCCACATGAGGTCAAAGATAGAGCTTGGGTAGAGATATGGGTAAAAAAATATGTTGTATTTAATGCCATGAATTATTTTTGTATTTATATGAATTAATATTTTGATTTCAGCTTCGATTTAATTTTCCTGATGGTGAGGGTGCACGACTGGAACATCTAAAGGATTTAGGCAAGCTTTGGAGAGCCTACAAGCATGAGATTTATATTGGCTGGCGTGCTAGAGTTGGCACTGAGTTAGAGGCGGTACCAGTCGTGGATGATTGTCCTATAGAGCAGTATCGTCAGATGATTACTCATTGGATGAGTACCCAGTTTAAGGTATGAATTACATTTGAGGTATTTAAATAATAACTTTCAAGTTTTTCATTAATATTATCCTTTGCATTATCGAATTTTACTTAGGAATCATCTAGAAAAAATAAAAAAAACATTGATGCAAAAAAATACCTCCATACACTAGGATGCACGACGATGTCGGATCATGAGAGGCAGCAGGTATGAAAATTGATTATAAGTTTTCTTTACGACTTAAATTTTCTTTTGTTTACTCAATTATTTAATCATTTGATAAATTTTTTATATAACTTTTGTTTTCAATGTCATTGTAGAGGTAAGTACAAAATATTGAAGGACGTGTGCCTCGAACAAAACTGTTTTCCTCGAGTAGACGAAAAAAGGATGGAAGTGCTGTCAACGAAGCGACTCAGCAGTAGATTGTAAGTTTTAATCTGTTGATTTTATATTTTAATATCTATTTTGTAACTTAATAATATATTTATATTTGTAACAGGATGCTTTATAGGCCCTCGATGCCCAAGAAGCAGACAATCTTGGGCCATCTGATCACTTACATCAGGTGTTGGGAGAGGATCATTCTGGCAGAGTACACTACCGACCTAGGATAGCCCTGATGAGGTATTGGCCTGCCTCAGGTACGAGTTGTAGTGCCACCGAGCTGCAGAAAGTTAGGGCACAGGCAGAACAGGCTGAGAAAAGGGCCACAGAGACGGCAGAACAGTCTGCTAGGGCAAACAGTGCATTTATGAAATTTATTGAAGTTCTGCGTCCAACACTTCCAGCAGAGGCCAACCCAGCGATTGATGAATACATGTCGTCGATACATTCTATTTATGGTTCACCAGGTGGCAGTTCCAGTGGTGGTCAGGCCGATGTCCAGCTTAAAGATGATGATGGCGAGGAGTCTGATGTGGAAGAGGAGGGAGATGAGGAGGGCGAGGAGGAGGGTGAAGGCGAGGAGGAGGGCGCTATGGAGGGTGAGAACGATGAGGAGGACGATGACGAGGGTGATGATGATGATGATGATGATGGTGATGGTGATGCTGATGTGGGACATATTGATCCGTTACATTTTTGACTTATATTACTGAGATTTGATGTTTAGTCTATTCTAGTTGTTGGTTTTATCTAGACTCGTAGTATAGTATTGGAGTTGAGTTATTTTTATATATTGTCTGTTTTTATGGATGTTGTTGTCTTTTAGTGGTTGTGTGTTTGAGAACTCCCTGGACAACCCCCCTCATTCTTGGACCCTGGACAACCCCCCCCCCCCCCCCCCCCTCCCCCTTGGACCCCGAACACCCCCCAAACACCCCCCGGATAGCCCCGCGGACAGCCCCCCGGACAGCCCCCCACCCTGGACCCTAGATAGCCCCCCAGACAGCCCCCCGGACAACCCCCCCACCCTCCCCCTTAGACCCCAGACAACCCCCCAAACACCCCCCGGATAGCCCCCCACACAGCCCCCTGAACAACCCCGGACAACCCCCTGAACAACCCCTGAACAACCCCTGAACAACCCCTAAACAACCCCCTGAACAACCCCCGGATAGCCCCCTGAACAACCCCGGACAGCCCCCTGAACAACCCCCAAACACCCCCCGGACAGACCCCGCACAGCCCCCCCACCCTCCTCCGTGGTCCCCAGACAGCCCCCCCGGACACCCACCAGACAGCCCCCCCGGACAGCCCCCCGGACAGCCCCTCCACCTTCCTTAATTTCATTAGCTCTGAAATGTTTCATATCATGATCAACTAAAATCTAATCCATACTAAATATGATATAAAAATATTCTATATGAATTTCTATAAGATTTTAAGTGAAAACAAAAAGTGACATACGAAAGACTGACCAAACACATTCGAAATGTGTTGATGCTTTAGGAAAACGATCCATGGGTCATATGTGACGTGTACGAATCAACTGCGCCTCAATACGAGGTGTGGTGTGGCCGGAACAACTCAAAGTGTATGTCTTTTGTTTCAAAAGGACATCATTTTAAGCGAAAAATATCAACTGGCATACGGAAAACTGGCCAAACGCATTCGGATTGTGTTGATACTTTAAGACAACAATCCATGGGTCATTTGAGACGTATACGAGTCAACCCCGCCTAAATCCGAGATGCGGTGTGGTCGTGGCCACTCTAAGTGACTTTCTTTTGTTTAAAATGGACAGTATTTTAAGTACATACGGAAAACCAACCAAACGCATTCGGTTTCTATTGAAACTTTAGGAGAACTATCCATGGGTCATATGTGACGTGTACGAGTCAACGCCACCTCAATCCGAGGCACGGTGTGACCTACACCACTCAAAGTATCTCTATTTTGTTTAAAATGGACTTCATTTTTAGTGAAAACAACAAATGACATACGGAAAACCGACCAAACGAATTCTGATTGTGTTGATACTTTAGCACAATGATCCATGGGTCATATGGGACGTGTACTAGTCAACCCCACCTCAATCCGAGGCGCGGTGTGGCCGGAACAACTCAAAGTGTATGTCTTTTGTTTCAAAAGGACGTCATTTTAAGTGAAAAACATCAACTGGCAGACAGAAAACCGACCAAACGCATTCGGTTTCTGTTGAAACTTTAGGAGAACGATCCATGGGTCATATCTGATGTGTACGAGTCAACACCACCTAAATCCGAGGTGCGGTGTGGGCAACACCACTCAAAGTGTCTCTGTTTTGTTTAAAATGGACTTCGTTTTTAGTGAAAACAACAAATGACATACGGAAAACCGACCGAACGGATTATGATTGTGTTGATACTTTAGCACAATTACACATGGGTCATATGTGACGCGTACGAGTCAACCCCGCCTCAATCCGAGGCGCTGTGTGGCCGGCACAACTCAAAGTGTATGTCTTTTGTTTCAAAAGGACGTCATTTTAAGTGAAAAACATCAACTGGCATACGGAAAACTGGCCAAACGCATTCGGATTGTGTTGATACTTTAGGACAACGATCCATGGTTCATTTGAGACATGTAAGAGTCAACCCCTCCTAAATACGAGACGCGGTGTGGCCGGTACCACTCTAATTGTGTCTCTTTTGTTTCAAACGGACAAGATTATAAGTGAAATAAACAACTGGCAGACGAAAAACCGACCAAACGCATTCGGAATCTGTTGAAATTTTAGGACAACGATCCATGGGTCATATGTGACGTGTATGATCCAACCCGGGCTCAATCCGAGTCACGTTGTGGTCGGGACCACTCTAAGTGACTTTCTTTTGTTTAAAATGGACAATATTTTAAGTACATACGGAAAACCGACCAAACGCATTCGGTTTCTGTTGAAACTTTAGGAGAACGATCCATGGGTCATATGTGACGTGTACGAGTCAACGCCACCTCAATATGAGGCACGGTGTGGCCGAAACCACTCAAAGTGTCTCTATTTTGTTTAAAATGGACTTCGTTTTTAGTGAAAACAAAAAATGACATACAGAAAACCGACCGAATGGATTCTGATTGTGTTGATAATTTAGAACAATTATCCATGGGTCATATGTGACGTGTACAAGTCAACCCTGCCTCAATCTGAGGTGCGGTGTGGCCGGCACAACTCAAACTGTATGTCCTTTGTTTCAAAAGGACGTCATTTTAAATGAAAAACATCAACTGGCATACGGAAAACCGGCCAAACGCATTCGGATTGTGTTGATACTTTAGGACAACGATCCATGGTTCATTTGAGACGTGTACGAGTCAACCCCGCCTAAATCCGAGACGTGGTGTGGCCGGTACCACTCTAAATGTGTCTCTTTTGTTTAAAATGGAAAAGATTATAAGTGAAATAAACAACTGACAGACAAAAAACTGACCAAACGCATTCGGAATCTGTTGAAATTTTAGGAAAACGATCCATGGGTCATATTTGATGTGTAAGAGCCAACCCGGGCTCAATCCGAGTCACGGTGTGGTCAGGACCACTCTAAGTGACTTTCTTTTGTTTAAAATGTATAGTATTTTAAGTACACACGGAAAACCAACCAAACGCATTCGGTTTCTGTTGAAACTTTAGGAGAACGATCCATGGCTCATATGTGACGTGTAAGAGTCAACGCCACCTCAATCCGAGGCGCGGTGTGGCCGACACCACTCAAAGTGTCTCTATTTTGTTTAAAATGGACTTCATTTTTAGTGAAAACAACAAATGACATATGGAAAACCGACCTAACGGATTCTGATTGTGTTGATACTTTAGCACAATTATCCATGGGTCATATGTGACGTGTACGAGTCAACCCCTCCTCAATTCAAGGCGCAGTGTGGCCGGCACAACTCAATGTGTATGTCTTTTGTTTCAAAAGGACGTCATTTTAAGTGAAAAACATCAACTAACATACGGAAAACCGACCAAACGCATTCAGATTATGTTAATACTTTAGGACAAAGATTCATGGGTTAGTTGAGATGTGTACGAGTCAACCCCGTCTAAATCCAAAACGTGATGTCGCCGGTCCCACTCTAACTGCGTCTCTATTGTTTAAAAGGGACAAGATTATAAGTGAAATAAACAACTGACATACGAAAAACCGACCAAACGCATTCGGAATCTATTGAAATTTTAGGATAACGATCCATGGGTCATATGTTACGTGTACGAGTCAACCGCGCCTCAATCCGAGTCACGTCTTGGCCGAGACCACTCTAAGTGTATCTATCTTCTTTAAAATGGACTACATTTTAAATACATACGGAAAACCAACCAAACGCATTCTTATTGTGTTTATATTTTAGCACAACAATGCATGGGTAATGTGTGATGTGTACGAGTCAACCCCGCGTCAATCTGAGGTGCGGTGTGGCTGACACCATTCAAAGTGTCTCTCTTTTATTTAAAAAACACTTCATTTTAAGTGAAAACAACAACTGGCATACGGAAAACTGACCAAACGATTTCAGAATATGTTGATACTTTAGGACAATGATCAATGAGTCATTTTTGACGTGTACGAGTTAACCTCTCCTCAATCTGAGGCACGGTGTGACCGGTATCATTCCAGGTGTATGTATTTGTTTTAAAATGTATATGATTTCGAGTAAAAATATATGGTGTACAAAAAACCAATCAAATTATGAATTGAATTCCGGATTCCACATATGATTGTCATCTAAATTTTAAATTTAATTCTAAATGAATTATGTATGTTTATAATTATGTTATGAATTCTAATTTAATTATGGATGAGTATATTTCCAGGATGCATTATATGTGTTGGTTGTTTGGTTTGCATTATTTAAATGTGTTGGTTTGTTCTCTATATGTATGCATTGTATATGTGTTACAGTTACAATAATTGGATTGAAAATTGAATTGAAAATGAAAATTGAATTGAAAATGAGCCTAAAACAGACCTGCTGTGCAAATTGCAGGCTGCTGTGCAATTTTCACATCAAAGCCTATGCCAACGGTTTCAAAACGTTGGCATAGCCCATATGGAGCTGTTTTTACCAACGGTTCATTAAACTGTTGGTAAAAACTGACTATCCCAACGGTTCAAACCGTTGGGATAGCTTTTGGAATTGGTGTTTTTACCAACGGTTGGTAGAACCGTTGGTAAAAACCTTTCCCAACGGTTTTCAAACCGTTGGGAAAGAAAATATTCATGGGATTCCCCAACGAGCCAAACAGTTGGGAAAGGATTTTCCCAACGGTTTGACACAACCGTTGTGGTAGGTTGATTTTTTCTAACCTATCCCAACGGTTCCTTGTAAACCGTAGGTAAAAGCCTTTCCCAATGGCTTACTTCCCCATGGTTGGCAGAACCGTTGGGAAAAGATGGATTTCCAGTAGTGTGAGGACACCAGCAGACCTCATGGTGATCCTCGCTGTGAGCCTACTGCATGCGGCAGCAGGTAGATGGTGGAGCTTGATGCTCTAGGTGCACAACGAGGCATCTCTTCCCTGGACGGACTTTGAGAGCCTCTTCCACTCGGAGTTAGTTCCAGCCACCCTCCGTGTGGTGCACATCCAGGAGCTTCTTCAGCTATGGAAGGGCAGCTTGACGGTCGCCCAGTACTCGACGAGATTTACCGATCTCTCGCACTACTCGACGGACATGGTACGAGACCCATTCTTCCGGGCCCGGACCTTTGAGCAGGGATTGAGGTTGGAGATCAGGGCATCGCTGATCTCCCTCAGCATTCCGACATAGGAAGGGGTACAGGAGCGAGCCCTTCTGATCTAGAGCTTCCTTTTTGAGCCTACATCAGCAGCGAGACCTACCACAGGGTGGCACGTAGCAGAGTCTTCTACAGCAGGAAGTCGACGGATGACTCATGGGTCCAGGCAGACCAGACCCTCAGGAAGACGACTTCAGGACACTGGCTCAGTGGTGCGGGGCACACAGCATGGAGCCAGTCTTTCGAGAGGCAGACAGTGCTACGCATGCTGCGGGCAGGGCCACATGGATCGTGTCTACCCGACCCGCTGTGCAGAGGAGCGGAATATGGTTGAGGGACCACCCAGGAAGAGGCAGAGGGTCGACCGTGGCGGTCTGTAGGGAGCAGGAGGATGAGACATAGGAGTTGGCCGAGCAGCAGGTGGTGGGCAACGCTTTGAGGCTCTACCACCACCACCACTAGGAGGTCCACCCCGACCACAGGAAGCTGGCGGGAAGAGACAGGAACAACTTCAAGCAGTGGAATCCTATGACCACGGCGCACCCAAGATGATACAAGGTATTATCTATGTCTATTCCATCCTTTCTTCAGTTCTTATAGACATAGAAACGAGTCATTCTTTCATAGTCACTGCCCTTGTTCGGAGCTCGGAGATTTCGACAGAGCCGTTGGCTCGATCCTTACAGCTAGAGACTCCTACGAGAGCATACTCGACGATTACGCACTAGTGCCGGCAGTATGAGCTTACTCTAGGAGGCGAGAGCTTTGGATGGGATCTTCTAGTAGTAGCATCGAGGCCTTACGACGTCATCTTGGGCATGGATTAGTTATCTACAGTCCATGCTCAGATTGACTATATTAGGCGCAAGGTGCGATGTGTACGCACTGACGGGAGAAGGTTCACCTTCACTGGAAAGAAGGGAGCCTTCGCAGCACAGGATGGACTCTCGTAGAGGAGAGGATAGCCCATCACTCCTCAGTTGGCTAGCCTCATCCTAGGAGCAGTTGATGTGCGGAGTTCTGGTTTTCCTGCTGTGGTGGATCAGTATATAGACATTTTTCCCGACGATGTTCCAGGACTACCTCCTTGCAGAGAGGTAGACTTTTATATTGACTTGTACCCCAGGACAACCCCGATATCCGCTCCAGTGTATCGGATGACCCCCTATGAGCTTCGAGAGCTATGGGTATAGTTGGAGGACTTGCAGGGCAGGGGATTCATCCGACCCAGTGTTTCACCCTGGGCTTCCCCGATATTGTTCATCAAGAAGGCGGACAGGAGCTTGCGACTTTGTGTTGACTATCGTCTCCTGAACCAGGTGACAATGAGGAACATGTATCCGCTATCAAGGATTGATAACCTCTTTAATCAGCTCAAGGGAGCACGGTGGTTCTCGAAGATAGACCTCAGGTTAGGCTATCATTAGCTCAGAGTTCGGGACGAGGACATGTAGAAGACGACCATCGGATATCGGTATGGACACTATGAGTTCTTGGTTATGCCATTCGGCGTAACCAATGATATAGCAGTGTTCATGGCCCTCATGAACATGATATTTTAGCCATACCTCGATCGATTTGTCGTGGTCTTCATCGATGACATTTTGATTTACTCGACGACTGGGGAGGATCACGCCTACCACTTGCGGGTTGTACTAGACACACTCCGAGAGAACCAGCTTTATGGAAAGCTCTCGAAGTGTCAGTTCTGGATACATGAGGTCCACTTCTTAGCACAGATCATCTCTGAGGCGGGAGTTACGGTGGATCCTACGAAGATCGAGGCAGTGTTAGCTTGGGAGCCACCCAGGAGCATGACAGAGGTGCTGAGATTCTTGGGACTAGCTGGGTACTACCTGAGATTTGTGCCAGACTTCTCCAGAGTTGCGGCGCCACTCTCAGCTTTGACGAAGAAGGGTAAACCCTTTGTGTGGTCATACATATGTCAGCAGAGCTTCCAGGATCTGAGAGAGAGATTGACCAGCGCGCCTATCTTGAGGTTGCTGGAGGAGGGAGTAGGGTATGTAGTTTACTGCGATGAATTAGGGACCAGACTCAGATGTGTCCTGATTCAGGAGCGGGCCGTGATCACCAATGTATCACGTCAGTTGAGGCAGCATGAGGAGAATTATGCTACCCATGACCTGGAGTTATAAGCAGTGGTCTTTTCTCTGAAGATGTGGTGACACTATCTGACGGGCGAGCGCTTTACAGTCTATTCTGACCATCAGAGTCTCAGGTACATCTTCTCACAGAAGGACCTGAACCTGAGACAGCGGCGATGGCTCAAGTTCCTCCAAGACTATGACTTTGAGATAATATATACTCTTTGGAAGGGGAACGTAGTTGTCGATGCTCTCAGCAGGAGGACGGGAATCTAGCTACTTGGGGAGGCGACAAAGAAGCTAGCCACTTTGCAGAGATCCTTCGTGGATAGAGATGGAGCATCCTTTCTTAATTCGCTCACAGTCACTTCTCAACTACTGTAGTGGGTCAGAGAGGCACAGCGTGGTGACGCCGACTGTGAGACGCGGCGTGCACAGATATCCTCAAGACAGACACCCGATGGTTTCTCCTTAGGAGGAGAGAACGATGTCCTTTTCAAGGGACGTACCTTGGTACCAGTTGCTTTATGAGATGAGGTGATGAGAGAGTTTCACACTTCCCCTTTGGCGGTACATCCTGGAGTGGCGAAGATGTACCAGGGCCTCAGACGACAGCACTGGTGGCCTGGAATGAAGAAGGCTGTGGCAGAGTTTGTTTCTCGATGCCTCACCTACCAGTAGGTGAAGGCAGAGCACCAGGTACCAGCAGGCTTGGTACAACCCTTGGAGGTCCTGGAGTGGAAGTGGGATGGGATATCTATGGACTACGTGACTGGACTTCCACGCACTTCCAGAGTTCATGACTACATTTGGGTGATTGTCGACCGACTCACCATGTCGGCTCACTTCTTACCCATCAGAGAGCAGGGCTCAGTGGAGAGCTTGTGACGTCTCTAAGTTCAGGAGATTGTGCGGCTTCATGGTGTTCCATCATCTATCATCTCCGATCGAGATGCTCGCTTTACTTCCCGGCTTTGGAAGGGGTTTCAGGAGGCATTCGGGATGCAACTACATCTGAGTACCACCTTTCACCCTTAGAAAGATGGTTAGATAGAGAGGACCATTCAAACTCTTTAGGACACGCTCCGCTCATGTGTCCTCAACTTTGTTCGCAGTTGGGAGGACCACCTACCCTTGGTGGAGTTCGCGTAAAACAACATCTACCACTCTACCATTAGGATGACACCATACGAGGCATTGTATGGCCGACCTTGCAGATCTCCTATGTGTTGGACAGACCCTGGGGAGTCAGCACTTGTGGGACCAGAGATGGTCCAGGACACGACATAGAAGGTTCAGATCATCCAGGAGTGGATGAGGACAGCTCAGAGCCGGTAGAAGTCTTATGCTGACTGGAGGTGGAGGCCACTAGAGTTCGAGGATGGCGACCACATCTTCTTGCGGGTCTCACCTCAACATGGAATAAGGAGATTTGGATGAGGCGGAAAGTTTTCTCCACGCTTGATCGGACCATTCCAGGTCCTCAAGAGGATTGGCGAGGTGTCTTATCGCCTGGCTCTACCACCTCAGTTGCACTGGGTGCACGACGTCATTCATGTATCTCAGCTGGGGAGATATGTGCACGACCCGACACATATCATTGACCATGGGGAGCTGGACATAGCTGATGGGGTGACTTTTGTGGAGGTCCCAGTGGAGATCGAGGATTGACAGGAGTGAGTCCTACATGGACGGTCGATTCCTCTAGTGCGCATCAGATGGCAGCACATGAACCTCCAGGAGAGAACTTGGGAGCGGGAGGCTCAGATGCGTGCACAATACCCGCATTTGTTCCCCTAGTTTTTGATGTATCTTTACGGGGACGTAAATCCCTGAGTTGGGAGTAATGTAAAGACCCGTAAAATTAAAGGGAAAATTTTTCTTAATTTTCTTTGGGATTTTACAAAAACGCGGTTTCTCACGGCACTTGATTCCGAGGCCCGGTGTGCCCGGGATTTTAATCCAAAGTTTAGCTCGGGTACGTTCAATGAACGAATGAGCGGGTTTTTCTAACCTTTGAACCGGTGCTCGGAATCGAATTCTGAGGGCACCAATGGATTCGCAGTGCCGGTAATTTCTTAGGAACACCTTTTCTGGAGTTGCGTTTTCACAAGAGTAGTTGTTAAAATTATGGAAGTTAAAAATAAAAATTTGAGCTACAACTTTTATTTTTCTCTAAGTTTTTAGCCTTTGAGTGGAAGTTGGGTTAACGACCCAACTTCCCATGGGAGGTTATTAGAGTGGTGGGGCCCACACGAACCCCATATCTTCATCTTCCCTAACCTTCCATAACCCTCCATTTATTAAGTCAAGTTGAGTTAATTAATTGAGTGGATTAATTCAACTTTTGAATTTCAAACATAAGTCATGTTAATAAAATAAGGGAATTGCTTATTTTATTTTGGTTGGATCTTGTTGTGAGAGTCTTTGAGAGAAAAGGAAAATCTCTTGAAGTTCTTCTTCCTCGACGAAGAACACAAAGAACGTGAAGAATTCCGGATCCTCGGAGATCGACGACGCGATGCCAACGAATCATTTCTCCACTATGCGATGATTATCCTTCCGCGATGTCTTCTTCCACGACAATTATTTTCGCGACGAACCTCCGTTCAAACTACGCTCGAGGTAGGTGTTTTATGCATTTCTATTCGTGAATTTTCTTCCGTCATCATTCCTCGTACAATTGGACCACTTGTTATCAGATAACGGGAGGGGGCCGGACTGCACAAATAAACGGTCGACCCACCTCCCCTTTTTCTCTTGTCTACCTTGTGGTGGAATGGAACGAGGATGGAACGGTGCCATCACACCACGCGGGGTCAATTGGTAAGGAATGCGCGGCGCCGTCACGCCGCGCCGTTGAATCGAGCAAGATCGCGGCGCCGTCGCGCCGCGCCGGAGAACCCCGAAGGCACCGCTGCTAGAGCGGGGCCGCGGTGGAGGGGCATGGCGCCATCGCGGCAGAGCAGGGACCGGCGGCCCCGCTCTAGTAGAACGATACAGAACTTTTGGATACATCAACTCCGGACTATGTGTCAGTTGATGTATCAGCCCCTCGGCTCGTGGAGCGGACCCTACCGAACGAGCTTGCTGTGCGCGGGAACCCTAGAGCTGGCTGTGACTGTGACGACGATGACGACTATGCAGAAATCCTCCATGGATTCGATGACGACGACTACTACAACTCTCAGCGATCCTACGTGGATCAGTGCTACCGATATTGTGTTGGTCAGATCATGTGTGGGTCAGTGCTCAGCGGTCCTGTGTGGGCCAGCGCCTACAGATCCTGTGTGGGTCCGATCCTGTGTGGGTCATTGAGGGGGTTAGTTACCTATCGATCCTTTGTGGGACATTGTGGGGGTTAGTTACCTATCGATCTTTTGTGGGTCATTGCGGGGATTAGTTACCTATCGATACTTTGTGGGTCATTGCGGGGGTTAGTTACCTATCGATCCTTTGTGGGTCATTGCGGGGGTTAGTACCTATCGATCCTGTGTGGGTCCGACAGCTTAGATGAATTAGTGGTAATATCTAATCATCTCTATCGTATTACGAAGAAGTATACATGTGTGTGCTGAATCTTGACTTTCAATTCTTATCATTGAAAAGATTGACTTGTTATCCGCTGTATATTACGTTATGCTTTTCTGTGTGGATTGGGTTGTGTTTCCTATGTGTACTGGGTTCTACTTGGGCTCAGATGTTGGAGCCGAACAAGAATTGACGACTTAGGTATATTTATGGGAATATACCTAAGTGGTGACGGATGTTACTTCGTGATTATATCTTCCTTTTTGGATTATCCTTTTTGGATTCTGGGAGACCTTCGGGGGTCTTAGGGTCCCTACTGAGTAGATTATACTCACCCCTGCACAGGTTATGCCCGCATTACGTTGTGTTGGTTTCAGATGATGGACAACGCTGATCGTGGTTGAGGCTTGCAGAGCAGGATGGTACCTGGAGGTAGACCACTAGGCGGGACGTACTCGGAGCGGACAGCTGGACCTGAGGAGCTGTGGAGGCTACCTGTACCCACCCTTCAGGTGGGAGTACCAGAGGACGGCTCGCCGTAGCGGCTTTACTTTACAGTTGTTGTACTTCCTTTCAGTTGTATTTTACTTTCAGTTTGGGTTTGTATTCTGGCCCACTTACTTTTCCGCACTTACTGTTGTACCCAGTTTTTACTCAGTGTTTACTTCAGTTTGCTTGCTCTGTGGTGTTTGTTTACTTTACAAAGGAAATGTCTTCCCTTTTTACCGGGAATTACGCCTTGATGCTAGTCGCCAGCCCCTGGCCTATGGAAGGCGGGCTTGGGGTAGTCACGACATGGGCCCCAAGGACGGGTCGTGACAAGCGTAGTAGGAGTGGGCATACTAGGCCTCAATTCCAGAGAGACCCAATGTAGTGCTAATCTTACGACAAGATGGGCCATCTTCATCATTTTTGTCAGATCTTATCGCCTACAGCTGGTGGTAGGGGTTCTTCTATGACCTCACGTAAAATAGATTTATTGCCAGTTTCTCACATTTTTGGGAAGTGGATTTCTTCCGTCCGTTCAGTCCGAGGTGGAGTTCGTGGTCGTGGTGGTCAGTCGCCAGGTTACCAGCGACAGCAGAGTGGATCATCTCAGAGTGGTCATCCAGGGGCACAGGTCCGCGGTACAGGCTAGACTTTCGCCGTGGAGCAGACCTATCAGGAGCAGGATCCCGACCCTTCCATAGTTCGAGGTACGATCTTAGTAGCCTTAGTTTTATCTTCATCCCTTTTCAATACTATTGCTTCACATAACTTTATCTATATTTCTGTTTTGGAGAGCCTTGGGCTCTGTATCTTTTCGTCTGCCGACATGTTGACTCTAGATACCCCGTTAGGAACAAGGTTTTCTAGCTTACGTAAATGCAAAGAGTTCCCTCTTGAAGTTTCAGGGTGTCACTTCTTATGGGACATCTATGTACTAGAGATGACAGGCTATGATATCATTCTCTGTATAGACTAGTTAGTTCCCTTCCAGATAGTCGTCGATTTCTATCGTCGTAGGGTGAGTTTTGTATCACCAGAGGGCGGATCGTTTCTTTATAGAGAAGAGTGGGATATCCAAGTGGGTAGAGCTAGAACAGAGCATTATGGGCTAGGAGGAGTTATAGACCATATTTCCAGTCTTTATCTGGATGACCAGGGGACTTTTCAGTTAGACTTTCCTCCAGTGGTGGATCGTTTCAGGGATGCCTTTCCAGATGAGTTTTTTGGTTTTCCTCCGGAGCATGAGGTAGACTTCTCGATTGAGCTCGTGCTAGGAGAGGCACATGTGTCCATTCCTCCTTATAGGATGGATACACCTGAGTTGCAGGAGCTCAAGAAGTAGTTGGAAGAGTTTCAAGAAAAGGTTTTCACCCGACCCTGTACTTCTCCTTTTATTTTTCCTATCCTTTTTGCAAAGAAGGCAGATGGCACCCTTAGGCTTTGCGTGAATTATCAGAAGCTAAACCAGTTGATGGTCAAGAACCGATATCCCTTGTTCAGGATCGATGACCTCTGTGATCCTCTTCGAGTATCCAGGGTGTTCTCGAAGATCTATTTGAGGTTCGGTTATCATCAGTTGAGCGTTAGATCATCAGATATACCTCTTATAGCCTTTAGGAGAATTTATGGTCTATACGAGTATATGGTCATGCCATTCGGTCTCACAAATGCCCCAGCAGCTTTAATGGCACTGATGAACCGAGTGTTCCATCCATACTTGGATTCCTTCGTGGTTGTTTTTGTGGACGACATCTTGGTGTACTCTCACACACGAAATGAAAATGCTACCCATCTTGAGATCGTTCTGAGTACATTGAGAGAGCATCAGTTATATGCTAAGCTCTCGAAATTCCTCTTTTCGATGGATCAGATTCACTTCTTGGGTCACGTTATCTCAGAGACAGGAGTATCAGTAGACCCAGAAAAAGTGAGAGATGTAGTTTCCTGGGAGACTCCGAAGAATGTCTTTGAGGTGCGGAGTTTTCTAGGGCTAGCTGGATACTACAATCATTTCATACATGACTTTTCATGCCTTGCAGCACCGCTAACAGGTCCGACCAAGAAAGGTGCAAAGTTCTTATGGTCAGATTCTTGTGAGTCATCCATTCAGGAGCTGAAAGGGATGTTGATGTCAGCACCGATACTAGTCTTTCCAGAGCCGGGAAAGAGCTATACAGTCTACTGTGATGCTTCAGGTGTTGGATTGGGAGCTATTCTTATGCAGGGAGAAGGAGTCGTTGCATACGGGTCTCGATAGTTGAGGCCACACGAGAGAAACTACCCGGCGCATGATCTAGAGTTGGCAGCTGTTGTTCATTCCATATGTTGTTGGAGACATTACCTTCTGGGAGAGTTCTTTTTGGTTTTCACCGATCACAAGAGTCTCAAGTACTTCTTCACTCAGCGTGATCTGAATCTGAGACAGCACAGGTTGTTCGAGTATCTTTAGTCCTTCAACTTTGAGCTTGCCTATACGCCTGGAAAGGGAAATGCAGTGGCTGATTCTTTGAGCAGGAGAACTCAGATTCAGGTAGTTCAGGAGGCCAGTAGTGAGTGGAATCTTACGGATCTATTCTTTGAGATGCATTTGGAGGTTCATGACAAATAGGGGAAGACCTTTCTATCTTCTGTATCTATTACCTCTACCCTTCTTGATCGGTTATGGATGAGGTAGCTATCAGAATCAGAAGGACTAGTCCTGTAGGAGAGTGTGTCAGGAGAGGACCCTCTTCTTGGATGGATAGTGGGTGAGGATGAAATCTTTCATTTCCAGGGACGCGTATGGGTATCAGTAGACATACGCAAGGAACTGATGCTGGATTTTCATTCTTCATTTTAAGAAGTTCATCCTGGCATCACCAAGATGTATCGTGATCTACACTGCCAGTACATGTGGTGAGGTATGAAGTGGGATGTTTTTGGGGTCATCCTGAGATGTTCTACTTGTCAGCAGGTGAAAGCGGAGCATCAGCGACCAACAATACTTTTACAGTAGTTGCCCATTCCTGAGTGGAAGTGGAACGATGTCGCGATGGACTTCATGACCGGGTTACCGTGGTCACCTCGAAAGAGTGATGATGTTTGGGTTATCATCGATGGGATTAAGAGGGTTTCTCACTTCATGTCGATCAATGAGACTTTCAGTGTTGAAGAGTTGGGGTGGTTGTACATCTGAGAGATTGGACGTCTTCATGGAGTTCCACACTCCATTGTTTCAGATAGGGATGCTAGTTTTACTTCTCGGTTCAGGCAGGGGCTTCATTAGACTTTGGGTACATAGGTACTTTTGAGTACAACATACCATTCCCATATAGATGGCCAGTCCGAGCATATGATCTAGGTGCATGAGGATATGCTCCGAGCTTGTATTCTAGACTTTGGCAGTTCTTGGTAGAAGCATATTTCTCTTGTGGAGTTTTCCTATAACAACAGTTTTCAGATGACTATTCAGATGGAACATTACGAGTCTTCATACGGTAGGCCATGCCGATCACATTTGTGCTGACTGGAGGTAGGAGAGGCAGCTTTTCTGTGACCTTGTCTTGTTCAAGAGACCTCAGAGCAGATAGAGTTGATTCATAAGAGGATGGATACAACATAGTCTCGATAGAAGTCTTATGCTGATCAGCAAAGACGACCTCTATAGTTCAAGGTCAGGGATCATGTTTTCCTATGTGTCACACCGAGGATGGACACAATAGGATTCGTAGATAGGGCAATCTATCACCACGGTACGTTGGGCTATTTGAGGTGTTGGAGAGAGTTGTGCTGGTTGCCTATCGGTTGCGGTTACCTGATAGGTATTGGGCTATGCATGACGTCTTCCACATCTCTCAACTCCGATGTTACGTTTTAGACCCATCTCATGTCTTTCAACCCGAGGAGGTTAAGCTCTCGAAGCAGATGTATCATTTGAGGAGAATCCTATCTAGATTATCGATCACAGTACGAAGGTTCTCCGTGGTCGGTCTGTTCCTCTGGTACAGGTGTTATGGCAGCACTGACGAGTACAAGATGAGACCTGGGAGAGGGAGGCCGATGTACGATCGCAGTGGCCAGAGATGTTCGAGGATTCTTCTTTTACGCCTCGTTAGGGAAATTCGGGGATGAATTTATTTAAGGGGGGAAGTTTGTAAGAAATGGATCTTAGTTTCAGGTATGTTTTTTCCTTTCGGTTTGTTTTTAAGAAAAAGAGGAAAATCTGGAAATTTTCAATGTACACGTCGTGTACTTTATGAGTACACACCGTGTACTTAGATCTCGCGCAAGGCTGTGTGCTTGCCGTGTCCAGGACACACAAACGGTGTGTATGGACAATGTGGAGGCAATGTAAAGTGGATTATAGAAAGGCCTAGTCCATGCCGTGTACTCTAGAAGTACACGCCATGTACTTTTTTTTCATTAAACAGACCGGGGTTGCGCCTAATCGACAGAATCGTCTTCTTCTCAAGGTTCTTCGACCGAGAGCATCCGTATGGCCACAAATATCCTCCGAGCCCCCAAGCCTCCATCTGGTTTCTGAATCGACCATCCTCTATTGTTTTGGAACCATAGAGGTGAGATATTTCTTCTTCTTGAGTATCATTCCATGATTTTCCCTCGTTCTCAAGTTATCGTGGGTTGAACGTTTTGTGCATTTTCATAGATCTACAACATTCTACGGAGAATCAAGCCTCGTGGTTCAAGTATATTGATCTCATAGCATCAAGGTAGGTGGTTTGTGCCTTACCTTTCGAAGTCTTTGAGTTGTATGTGCAAATTTCTACCAATACCCATGAAGGCGGTATTTCGTGTTTACCGTTTTCCCTGTTATTTTCCTACCTTGCTTGTATGCTTTTGTAGAGGTAAGTTGATCCTGTATGAGGATAATTGCTGTGCTTGAATGTTTTTTCCATTCATTTTTCTATTTACTAACTTTGGGTCTTGTTAGCCTTTGGTATTTATTCCTATTTTTCATGCCTTGTGACCATAGGATGGAGTGATATTCTTGACATGTTTGTTTTTCTATAGACTGGTTACCCAAGTAGATCTATAGGTGTACTTTGTCCTTATAGAATTATTATGCACTGATTGGCATGGGACTGTGAGAAAATGGTGTTATAGACTATAAGGGATATACCGAGTGAGCTTCCTAGAGAGTCTTGGACTTTATAGACTACAGGGGATAGACTGAGTGAGCTTCTCAGAGAGTTTTGGATATTATATACTACAAGAGGGTAGACCGAGTGATCTTCCTCAGAGATTCATTACTTGTTAGAATTTCCTTAAACCATTCAAGGCTAGAGGAGTAATTGACCAAGAGAGCTTCCTCAGAGAGTCTATGATAGACCTGAGACTATAGGAGGAATTGACCAAGTGTGATTCCTAAGAGAGTTTCTAGACCATGGGGCTATATTAGGGTTAGACCACTTGATCTTCCTCAGAGAGTCCCTGACTACCCTAGAATATAAGGGGAATTGACCGAGCGAGCTTCCCCAGAGAGTCTTATAATTTCCTATGACCAAACCAGGGGGGTTAGGCTGAGTGCACTACCCAGAGGGTTGTTGGTACTTCTTGGATATGACCAGAGGGGTTGGCTGCGAGTACTTTCCAGAGGGGTTCCTGTTGTTGTTAGTTGTTTGCTTCACTGCTGCTTGTTGTTCTATGGATTGATTACTATTGTATATCATCCTGTTACTGCTTACTGTTTACTGCCAGCTGTTTACTGTTACTATTTACTGTTTACTGTACTATTACCTGCCATATGCTTACTGACTATTAGGAATAGATCTTTGGGTGGTTGCCTACTAGGATTTAGTCCCACACCCTGTTTGGGCCATGCTTTTGGGCCCAAGAAGACTATGTTTTTGCAAGTATAGACAAGGGAAAGTTTCCTTCGACTTCAGGTACTTGATTGCTTTGGAGCAGGAGAGCATGGGACAAAGATTAGGCTTGCGATGCTGTAGAGCTGTTTATCATTTCTTTTGTACTTGTTTTGGTATTGTTTATATTTCCGGAATTGTGACCTATTTGGATGCTTTCTTAGATATGTATCATGCATCATTTCATATATACATATGTGCTATGGTTTTTTTATTGTTTTAGTCTTCTGCTGTTTATTGTTGTTGGATATTTACTGCTTCCGCTATTTCATGTCTTGTTTACTTCTACTGTGTACTCTGCCAATGAGGGCATAGTTTCCCCACTATCACACCCAAGGACCTCGCTGCTAGTCAGCAGCCTCTAGCATTTGGGGAAATGTGCTTGAGGCCATATGACCAACAGGGTACGGGGCACCTCTGGGTGGCTGCCAGAACTGGGACGTTACAATTATGATGAAATAATAAGGTTCAGGAATCATGTTTGTGGCCCTCCCAAAACATATTTAAATAAGAATTTGTAAGATGAGGCTCATATTTCACCATTCTCTATTCATATTGGAAGCACCAAGATGTATAGAGACATAAAAGAGTATTTATGGTGGGATGGAACGAAGAGAGATATTGCAGAGTATGTTTTTAGGTTCTTGGTTTTTCAGCAAGTTAAGGCCAGGACATAGAAGTCGAAGGGGGTGTTACTACCATTTCCCATACCATAATAGAAATGGTAAAATATCACCTTGGATTTTTTCATCAAACATCCCAAAACATTTAAAGGCCATAATACTATATTAGTTATATTTTCTCACTATATGAATTAAGAAAACATAATTGCTACTAAATAATATTTCTATCTTAATTAGCTTGATAGAATATATATTAAGTAAGTGGTGATATTTCTTGCAGCACCACTTTCTATTATATCGGATCGGCATCCTATGTTTATCTCAAATTTCTGGAGAAGTCTTCAGCAAGCTCCTGATACAAAGTTAATATTTTTCATTACATATCAACCTCATATAGATGATCTTTATGAGAGGACAATTCAAACTCTAGAATACATGTTGATAGCTTGATCTGTGGATTTCAAATTTGGTTGGGATTTGTGCCTTCCATTAATATAATTATATTACAATAATAGTGGTCACTTCATAATTCAGATGGATCCTTATAAATGCCTTTGTGGTAATAAGTTTAGAACTCCCACATGATGTAATGAAGTTAGGTAAAGAAATATATTGGTTCCTGATCTAGTTGAGTAAATGGAAGAGAAGATCATATCTATTCAACTATACATAAGAGCCATTCAGAGTCGACAAAAATTTTATGTTGATAATCAATGAAAAGATCTATAGTTTGAAGTGGGTGACAAGGTATTTTTATGAATATCTCTCAAGAAGAAATTGATGAGATTTGGAAATTAGGTTAATCAAATCCATAGGTATATCAGTCCTTTTAGAATTTTGGATCGTGTTGGAAAGGCAGTTTATAGATTGATGCTTCCATAAAATCCCTCTCAAGTTCATGATGTATTCCATGAATCTCCCTATAGAATTTAAATACATGATTCATAACATATAAAAACTCCTAACTCATACCACTGGTGAAATACCTTTATTATAAGAAACAATTGAAAGAGACTTTGGGTCGTATAGAGAAATTTCTACAAAACAAAATCACTCGCTTGGTTAGATTTTTATGGTAGAACACTAGTACAAAAACCTTTTTTTACGTCACCATTTTTCTCGTCGGTTTTTTAGAACCGACGTGAAAATATCTAAAAATCAATTTTTCACATCGGTTATTATATAACCGACGTTAAAATACATTTTCGCTGATTTTTCACGTCGGTTATATAAGAACCGATGTTAAAATTCCATTTTATCTGATTTTTCACGTCGGTTATTATATTACCGATGTAAAAAAGTCATGAAAATTGATTTTTCACGTCGGTTATTAAATAACCGACCTGAAAAATCCTTTTCCAGGAAAATATATTAAAATTTTCACTTATTTTTCACGTCGGTTATTAAATAACAGACGTGAAAAATCTATTTTTGTGATTTTTTCACGTCAGTTATTTAATAACCGACGTGAAAAATGTTTACAAAAATGCAGTTCATTTCTTAGGCTTTAATTTGACAGGTCACAGAGCTCAAACGGAGTTACAGATTAAATGTTATGGCCTTCAGAAGTTGATCTTTTCTAAACGATGTCTTAAGAATGTCCAACTTCTAAAGGCCATAACTTTTAATCCGTAACTCTGTTTGAGCTCCGTGACCTGTCAAATTAAATCTTGGAAAATGAAGTACATTTTTGTAAAAAATTTTCACGTCGGTTATTAAATAACCGACCTGAAAAATCCTTTTCCAGGAAAATATATTAAAATTTTCACTTATTTTTCACGTCGGTTATTAAATAACCGACGTGAAAAATCTATTTTCGTGACTTTTTCACGTCAGTTATTTAATAAATGATGTGAAAAATGTTTACAGAAATGTAGTTCATTTCTCAATCTTTAATTGGACAGGTCTCGAAGCTCAAACAAAGTTACGGATTAAAAGTTATGCCCTTCAGAAGTTGATCATATCTAAACGATGTCTTAAGGATGTCCAACTTTTAAAGGCCAGAACTTTTAATATGTAACTTCGTTTGAGCTCCATGACCTATCAAATTAAATCTTGGAAAATGAAGTACATTTTTGTAAACTTTTTTCACGTCGGTTATTAAATAACCAACGTGAAAAATACCTTTTAATTTCGGTTATTAAATAACCGATGTGAAAAATTCATGAAAATCGATTTTTCACGTCGGTTATTTAATAACCGACGTGAAAGAGTGATGAAGATTGATTTTTCACGTCAGTTTTATAATAACTGATGTGAAAAATAAGTGAAAATTTTAATATCTTATCATGTCAGTTATCATAAAACCGATGTGAATGATATTTTTAATATCCCGCGAACGCGAAATTTAAATTTTTTTACATCGCAGCATCGAAATTTTGAATTGCCGCGCAAAAATTTTAATACCACGTTTTCTCATAGAATCTCAATTATATGTTTCCATTATACACCCATACTAATTTGAAGATCATTTATTTCAACCATTATCGTTCCCCCAAATCGAATCTTTTTCTCTCGAACGTGAATCAATTATTTCTTCTTTCCGCAATCTCGTCAAGGTATATTTAATCATACATCCATGATTTATGGTTTTTATGATTTGTATTCTTAATTGATATACCATTTTATGATCATTTCATTAAACCATCATCGTTACACCGAATAAACTTGTTTTATCTTCAACTTGAATCAACGATTTCTTATTTTCGCGACCTCGTCAAGGTATTTGTAATTATTTTCCCATGATTTATATTTTATATGAGTAGTTTTCTTAATTGATATACCATTTAACGATTGTTAATTTATTATAATGATGGATGATTATTTATATCATGATAAAACTGAAAATCCCCCTACGGATTCAAAAATTCATTCTAATATGAAGTTACGGTTGGCTCATTCAATCTTTCCTCGAAAAAAATATCAAACTTCTGATGGTCATAACTTTTGATCTCTAAATCCGTTTGAGCTTTATGACCTGTCGAATGAAAGCTTAGAAAATTTTATACAAGATACTAAACATTTTTTACGTCATTTATTCAATAGCCGACGTTAAAAATAACTTTTAACATCAGTTATTAAATAACCGACGTAAAAAATGACTTATAACGTCAGTTTTTTCAAAAACTGACCTAAAAAATGGCTTCTTATCACCATTTTCCAGAATGTATTTGTAACACCCCGAGATTTTATGAAAAATATTCTTCTTAATTTCATTAATGTCGTGTGTTGTACGCTACACCAAAAGGAGCTTGCACAACATGCATCCTTGACTTGCCTTGCATTACACGCAATCACGACCTTCCTGGATAGCGTGTGTAGTACGCAATACCGAGTTTCACTAAACAACGATATGCTATTAAAATATTATTAAAACTAGCCGTTATGAATACTAATAACCACCTTTTAAAATTTTAGAAATTTTATCTCTCAAAATGGACTTCATTTTTGGATTCTGAATATCGAAATTAGCTTAGGGTGAAATTTTTGTACGTTTCAGATAACTTTCATATTCAGATGAATAGTGAAAATTACTAAATTTTAATTAAAAACAACTTTTTTAATCAAAATAATTTATAGTGATAAATTATTAATTTGAGTGGTTTTAAAGTATATTTAGAATATATTTTCACAATTTAATACAATGTTGTTCATTGGATGTAATTTCACATTTAAACTAGATATAAACAAGTGTCAATCTTTTGGTAGTTATTATCTCTTAAAAAACACGCTATTTGTTTTGACGACGGGAATTAATTTTTAAATTAGTCAATGTAACTGATATGTTTTGAATTTGATAAAATAGACATCATTTTTGAATTCATAATATCAAATATATCTTAGGCCTAATTTTTGGTGTTTTTCTGGAAACTTTCATTTTTTGATGAATTGTGAAATCACTAAGTGGTAGTTAAAAAACTGAATTTTTCATAAAACTTAATTTTACCGCTTCTGTGAGTGGAATTTTGAAAATTCGAGAGACACGGTTAATATCAAGGACTAAAATTCGGTTCAATGAGATGAAAGTAATTTTTGGTGAATAGTAACTTTTTACTTTTTTTACCACGGTTAAAAGTAAATAGGGTAATTAAGGGTAAAAATGATATTATTATTACCCTAACACATGTCCTAATTCTATTGGATAAGTATAATTCGACCAAAAACAACCTTAGTAATAAACTATGACCATTTAAGCCCACTTGGATTAGATTAGGACATTTATTATTATTTAATTCAAAGATCAGTTAAAAGAGTTAAAATCAAAGTTTATTTACTAAAACATTTTTAATATGGGGTTATACATAAGATAAATTAAATTTTAAATATTCATTAGAAAGATAAAAATATTTCCTACATAATGGTATTTTATTTGTAATTTTTAGACATTAGATAATGTAATTTATTTATGACACAATGATGATACAGTAATTACCATAATAGTGACAAATTATAAAAATTGATATTATAAATACCCAAATAAATATAATTTTAGACTTTCTATGAATTCAACTAATTTTCTAGATTAGTATGACATGTTAGTATTGAGTTAATTAACTTATTTCGAACTAATCATTCTGTTATGATTTTAACAAAAATCAATTATTAAATAGTGTCAAAATTGACATAAAATAGTTTTTTAAAAAAATATTATATTATTAGTTGTTATTTTATTCCTAAAAATCTAAGGTTCGGCCAAATGACTTAGATAAGGTTATATATATTAATAATAAACAACTTGGGGTTCGTTTGGCTTGTTATAGTAAGTTTATTAACCTTATAGTATAAGAACACAAGAAGACACGGTAAAAGTAAAATTATTTAACTTAATGTTAAATCTAAATGATAAGGTTAAAATAGGAACCTAAACTTGTCTAAATTCTATTGGATGAGAGGATTCCAACCCATCACCACCCTAGCTTCAAAATAAATCAATTTGGATCTATTTTAAACCGAATATGACTTTATAATAAAATAATATTGTTAGTTTTCCAAAGGAGCCCCTCTCCTCCCTTATAAAAGGGCACCTCATCCCTCTCTTCCTCACACAACTTTGAGCCTTCAATCTCGGCCAACACATGCCCAATTCTCTTCTCCACTTTCCTTGCAACATTATAGTGGTTCTAGTCTTCCTCAGAGACAAATTTTAGTGCCCTAAGAGGAGATCTCAAAGAGGTGCTTCAAAGAAGATGTAATTTCCGTTACCGATTCTTTCACCTTTATTTCTTCTTCCACTTATTCTTCTTAGGTTGTTTCATTATGAAGTAATAACATCAGTATCACTCATATACTGATATGTTATTATAAGTATTAAACAACCCTATTTCACCATCTATCCAACCTATGAAAAACGAAATCACCGCGCGTGCGTACGTACGGAATACCGTCTCCACGCCGTGGTGAAATCTATTTTCCACCACCAACTTACTTGGATGGGTATAATGGTGTAAATAATAACTATATATTATTATTTTAAAGTGATATTGATTCTGAAATAGTATACATACAATCCAATACAGTCCCACGACCATGAGAACGATATCATCGCTCGTGCGTACGTACAGACTACCATCTCCACGACGCGATGAGATTCATTCTCCACTTTAACCATTCATGAATGATTATAAAGTATATATAATAAGTAATCATGAAATATATGACATATTAATTATACTGTATTTAGGTTTATATATGTGTATGTCATCTACTTAATTCCATTCAACTCAATAAGGAAACAAAAACAACGTTCATGCGTACGTACGGCCAACTGTCTCCATGAACGGTGTATTTCTTTCCATTTACTGATTTATTATATATATATATATGTATATTCTGAATATATATTATATATAAATCATGTTTTATATTCTGTAATTAATTAATCATGATCTAAGTAATCATATGAATAATTACAAGTCAAAACACGAACGACAAATGAAACAATTTTACTCAAAACGCTCATTAACATGGAATTTACAAAAGAACGGGTAATATAAAGACATAAGTGAACCATATATGATATCATAACAATGAATATTAGTCTGTAATAAGTCAATAAAATTATTTAAATCATTATATAGGAGGTTCAGACACTTACGAAGCAAATCGGACCAAAGGTAAGGGAAATATCACAATCTCATTTTTATCCGAGATTGTTTATAATTTGGTATTTACTGGGGTGTATTTTATCATCCACATCCATGTTTCCTCAATATGTAATATTATTTCCATCCACCTACAATTGTTTAAATCCAATTTTACCCTTTGGTGAGTTTATAGTAAAAGATATGAAAGGAATATTTTGTCATTTTTCATACGAGGTACTTTTTGACTTTTCCGACAAAAGTACGAGAAGAATGTTTTTTAACTTATACGGCATGAATGGATTTTTAAAAAATTATTTCCAAGAAGCTTCCTTTACAAGTTTACAACTTTATTTTTAATCAACTTCTTTTAGTTTAAAATTGTATGACATGTTTTGAAAGGAAAATGTTTTTGAAGTAGAAAGGATATTTTCCTCAAGAATGGAGTTCAAGAGTTTTATCAAAATTATTTTCCATCTATGATAATACAAGGTTATGTTTCTATCCCTATTATTACATTGATTTGATTATGTTGTGATGGAATTATTTTTATGAATTCCTTTATCTTATATGAATTTTTTTATGATGTCATGTTGTTTAAGAATTCCATTTTTATTACATGGGTTATGCAATGATGTATGATTTATGATTTTGTGGAACACATAAGAATGGTATAATTATAATATGGGTGGGACCTATATCTCCCTTCAATTAATTGGGTAAAGATTTTATATCTCATGAGATAGACATGGCTGGAACGGTAGGTTATATCGGTTCAGTGAAACAGGACTGAAATGAGGAGTGAACTCAGTTCAGAAAGGGACTTTGTCCACTAAGATAGTCTTGGAAATGAGTCTTGACTAAAAAAAATGATTCTATATGATTATATGTGTATTCCACAAAGTTTCATGTTTTATGTTATGATTATTGGGATTACATTTCACTACTACGATTTATCCCATGTTATGATATTATGATCTCTTTTGCAGGTTAAGATTTCCACAATGTTATGTTCTTATGAATATGATGTGATTGATATTTATTTTGTTTACCCTTACTGAGAATTTGAGCTCACCCTTTTATGTTTTCATTTCCCTAGGATATAAAGAAAGGTTTTAGGTAAAAAAAAGGGAAGATCTTTATGGGAGATGTTGAAGATCTTTCACCACGATTAGAAGATTATATTCCGAGTTTCCAAAGACACTGAACTATTACGGTCCTTGTGTGTGTGTTTTTGTTATGTACTAAGTATTCCGCAAAATTAATGTAATGTCCATGTACGTCATGATTCGGGTCTCTACAGTTGGTATCAGAGGAAAGGTTTAGTCAACCTTTGGAAACTAGGATGCGAGAAATTTAGTGAGATCCCTATAGATATTTCTAAGGTATGTCTAGGGATGTCCCTAAGGATAAGTATATGTATATGATATAGTCCTAGAACTATGGTAACAATATTATATTAAACCAAAGATGTTAGATATTGAAGATACTCCCCCTTTATTATGTTTTTTGTCTCTCACACTATTCTTTTTTGGTTTTAGAAAATGGCTGGAAACAAGATGATTCACGATAATGGAGGATATGATGGACAATGGAATGATATTATTCATGAGAAACCAAATGAAATGGGATTTGGAAGTCCAAACATCATTATTATTCCGAATCAGCAATCTCATAATATGACCAATAAAGTAAAATTTGGTAAGTTTCCTGACTCGGCTAATAAGAGAAAGATGGAGTATCATGATGATCATAGAGGAAAGAAAGTTCAATTTCCCCTATATAAATCATGTGGGAAGAGGCATCAAGGAGAATGTTTCAAAGGAACTGGAAGATGCTTTTGGTGTGGAAAAGAAGGACAAAAAACCAGTATGTGCAAAGGAAAAGGTTCAGTTAACACCAGGGATGAGGATAATGGTATTGCTACGACATCAACAATGGTTAAATGTTTTAAATGTGGAATGTACGGGCATTATGCAAACCAATTCCCTAAGGGAAAGTCTCATGAAGAGAATCAGTATGGTCGTATGGGTAGTATTTATGTTGATGATGATGAAGAGACTACAAATGATATGTGAGATGAAAGAATTGTTGAATCCAGGTCAATGGTTTAAGAATGTAGTGGAATGATTACATGTTTATCAAGTGCAATATTGTATAAGTAATCTCATGGTACTATGGAATAAAGAGAAATATAAGGATTGTTACACTGTTGTCTTTCCTTGAGTTTTGAAAGTGTATGATTAATGGTACTGGTATCCATGAAAGGTTATTCAGATATTTTTGGAAAGTAGATGATATGCGCATAATGAAGGGATAAGGAGAAAATGAAATGTTTGACAGTATTCATGAGCTCATGATTGATATAAGGACTAAGTATATAGAATTTTGATGATTTTGGTATGTGGAAAGAGTTAACTTTTGACAGCACTCATGTATTCACTAAGATTCAATGGGTATTCATTTTTCAATAGATTACATGATTATGATATTCACATTACTGGAATGTGATGAACAAGATATATGAGGGATAAATGATGGTATTCACGTGCTTGTTATATGACCTTTTTAGTAATCATTCTCTTTATACAATGAGTTTGGAAAGAAGTATTTTGGATAAGCCTAAAGATTGGAATGGATTATGTTGGACATAAGTTAGTATTTTTTAAGGATATAAACTTTTTTGATATTATTGATGGGATGTTATAGTAATGTAGTTTTAGAAAAAGGACAACCTACAGGACTGGCGACAACCCATCGCGTTAGACAAGGCTGTGGGAATCGAACCCACAACCGAAGTGCGACTGGCCTTTTTCACCTACCACTGGCCTACAGGAAGTCCTTGTTTAGTAGAAACTAGTTTTATTATATTAAGCAGTGTGATATAAGAAGGATAAGTCCATTTTAGAAACCATATACGATTAAACTCACCATAGATGATCTTATGTATTTTTGATAAATTTTGTAACCTTTTGTTTGAGATAGATGGAATGACCCATAATTCTATCACATGATCTGCTAACACTTCACGAATGACAAATCGAACTTCATTTCTTTAAGAGATGAAGTGGAGATTGTCCAAAGAACGTCCAACGGGGACACTGTACCAAAATCACGAAAGTATTTCTTCTAATTCCAATTTCACCAACTTTAGGGAAATGATCTTGAAAACTAAAAATGTTGTCCTAGTACTTTTATATCTGATGAATCAGATGGTACCTTATATCGTCACAAATTTATGGATTTGTGATTTCTGGCTTTTCCATAGCCATGTTCTCTACCACTCTCCATCAGAACATGGTGGTTAGATTTCTCTTCCATATCCATATTTTCACCTATGTGGAAACCCAGTGATTAGTTTATTTAGGTAACCATTACATTTCATACTTTTGTTTTTAAAGATTGGTTTTGGTATTCCTTTTTACGATGTGGGTTTTTATTAACGAAACTTTCGAGTAGTAAACCATTTATAACCCCGATGAATTTCGAGGGCGAAATACATTTTAAGGGGGGTAGAATGTAACACCCCGAGATTTTATGAAAAATATTCTTTTTAATTTCATTAATGTCTTGTGTTGTATGCTACACCAAAAGGATCTTGCACAACACGCATCCGTGACTGGCCTTGCATTACACGCAATCGCGACCTTCCTCTATAGCGTGTGTAGTACGCAATACCGAGTTTTACTAAACAACGATATGTTTTTAAACAATTATTAAAACTAGCCGTTATGAATAGTAATAACCACCTTTTAAAATTTTAGATATTTTATCTCTCAAAATGGACTTCATTTTTGGATTTGGAATATCGAAATTAGCTTAGGGTGAAATTTTGGTACGTTTCGGATAACTTTCATATTCTGATGAATAATGAAAATTACTAAATTTTAATTAAAAACAACTTTTTTAATCAAAATAATTTATAGTGATAAATTATTAATTTGAGTGGTTTTAAAGTATATTTAGAATATATTTTTACAATTTAATACAATGTTGTTCATTGGATGTAATTTCACATTTAAACCAGATATAAACAAGTGTCAATCTTTTGGTAGTTATTATCTCTTAAAAAACACGCTATTTGTTTTGACGACGTGAATTAATTTTTAAATTAGTTAATGTAACTGATATGTTTTGAATTTGATAAAATAGACATCATTTTTGAATTCATAATATCAAATATATATTAGGCCTAATTTTTGGTATTTTTCTGGAAACTTTCATTTTTTGATGAATAGTGAAATCACTAAGTGGTAGTTAAAAAACTGAATTTTTCATAAAACTTAATTTTACCGCTTCTGTGAGTGGAATTTCGAAAATCCGAGAGACACGGTTAATATCAAGGACTAAAATGTGGTTCAATGAGATGAAAATAATTTTTGGTGAATAGTAACTTCTTACTTTTTTTTACCACGGTTAAAAGTAAATAGGGTAATTAAGGGTAAAAATGATATTATTATTACCCTAACACATGTCCTAATTCTATTGGATAAGTGTAATTCGACCAAAAACAACCTTAGTAATAAATATGACCATTTAAGCCCACTTGGATTAGATTAGGACATTTATTATTATTTAATTCAAAGAAGAGTTAAAACAGTTAAAATCAAAGTTTATTTACTAGAACATTTTTAATATGGGGTTATACATAAGATAAATTATATTTTAAATATTAATTATAACTCTAAAAAGATTTCCTACATAATAGTATTTTATTTGTAATTTTTGGACATTAAATAATTTAATTTATTTATGACACAATGATGATACATTAATTACCATAATAGTGAAAATTATAATAATTGATATTATAAATACCCAAATAAATATAATTTGAGACTTTTTATGAATTCCACTAATTTTATAGGTTAATATGAAATGTTAGTATTGAGTTAATTAATGTTTTTCGAACTAATCATTCTGTTATGAGTTTCACAAAAATCAATTATTAAATAGTGTCAAAATTGACATAAAATAGTTTTTAAAACAAATATTATATTATTAGTTTTTATTTTATTCCTAAAAATCTAAGGTTCGGCAAAATGACTTAGATAAGGTTATATATATTAATAATGAACAACCTGGGGTTCTTTTGGCTTGTTATAGTAAGTTTATTAACCTTATAGTATAATTACACAAGAAGACACGGTAAAAGTAAAATTATTTAACTTAATGTTCAATCTAAATGATAAGGTTAAAATAGGAACCTAAACTTGTCTAAATTCTATTGGATGAGATTATTTTGACCCATCCCCACCCTAGCTTCAAAATAAATCAATTTGGAGCTATTTAAAACCGAATATGACTTTATAATAAAATAATATTTTTAGTTTTCCAAAGGAGCCCCTCTCCTCCCTTATAAAAGGGCACATCCTCCCTCTCTTCCTCACACAACTTTGAGCCTTCAAGCTCGGCCAAACCCTTCCAAATTATCTTCTCCACTTCCATTGCAACATCCTTGTGGTTCTGGTCTTCCTCAATGACCAATTTTAGTGCCCTAAGAGGAGGTCTCAAAGAGGTGCTTCAAAGAAGAGGTAATTTCCGTTACCGATTCTTTCACCTTTATTTCTTCTTCCACTTATTCTTCTTAGGTTGTTTCATTATTAAGTAATAACATTAGTATCACTCATATACTGATATGTTATTATAAGTATGAAACAACCCTATTTCACCATCTATCCATCCTACGGAAAACGAAATCACCGCGCGTGCGTACGTACGAAATACCGTCTCCACGCCGTGGTGAAATCTATTTTCCACCACCACCGTACTTGGATGGGTATAATGGTGTAAATAATAACTATATATGATTATTTTAAAGTGATATTGATTCTGAAATAGTATATGTACACTCCAATACAGTCCCACGATCATGAGAACGATATCATCGCTCGTGCGTACGTACGGACTACCGTCTCCACGACGTGATGAGATTCATTCTCCACTTTAACCATTAATGATTGATTATAAAGTATATATAATAAGTAATAATGAAATATATGACATAATAATTATACTGGATTTATGTGTATATATATGTATTTCATCTACTTAATTCCATTCAACTCAATAAGGAAACAAAAACAGCGTTCATGCGTACGTACGACCTACCGTCTCCATGAACAGTGTATTTCTTTCCATTTACTGATTTATTATATATATATGTATATTATGAATATATATTATATATAAATCATGTTTTATATTCTGGAATTAAGTAATCATGATCTAAGTAATCATATGAATAATTACAAGTCAAAACACGGACGACAAATGAAACAATTTTACCCAAAACGCTCTTTAACATGGAATTTACAAAAGAACGGGTAATATAAAGTCATAAGTGAACCATATATGATATCATAATAATGAATATGATTCTGTAATAAGTCAATAACCTTATTTAAATAATTATACAGGAGTTTCAGACACTTACGAAGCAAATCGGACCAAAGGTAAGGGAAATATCACAATCTCATTTTTATCCGAGATTGTTTATACTTTGGTATTTAATGGGGTGTATTTTATCATCCACATCCATGTTTCCTCAATATGTAAAATTATTTCCATCCACCTACAATTGTTTAAATCCAATTTTACCCTCTGGTGAGTTTATAGTAAAAGATATGAAAGGAATCTTTTTTCATTTTTCATACGAGGTACTTTTTGACTTTTCTGACAAAAGTACGAGAAGAATGTTTTTTAACTTTTACGGAATGAATGGATTTTTTAAAAATTATTTCCAAGAAGCTTCCTTTACAAGTTTTCAACTTTATTTTTAATCAACTTCTTTTAGTTTAAAATTTTATGACATGTTAAGAAAGTAAAATGTTTTTGAAGTAGAAAGGATATTTTCCTCAAGAATGGAGTTCACGAGTTTTATCAAAATTATTTTCCATCTAAGATAATATAGGGTTCTGTTTCTATCCCTATTATTACATTGATTTGATTATGTTGTGATGGAATTATTTTTATGAATTCCTTTATATTATATGAATTGTTTTATGATGTCATGTTTTTTAAGAATTCCATTTTTATTACATGGGTTATGCAATGATGTATGATTTATGATTTTGTGGCACACATAAGAATGGTATCATTATGAGATGGGTGGACCTATATCTCCATCCAATTCATTGAGTAAAGATTTTATATCTCCTGAGATAGACATGGCTGGAATGGTAGGTTATATCAGTTCAGTGAAACAGGACTGAAACGAGGAGTGAACTCGGTTCAGAAAGGGACTTTGTCCACTAAGATAGTCTTGGAAATGAGTCTTGACTAATAAGAAATGATTCTCTATGATTATGTGTGTATGCCACAAAGTTTCATGTTTTAAGTTATGATTATTGGGATTACATTTCACTACTACGATTTATCCCATGTTATGATATTATGATCTATTTTGCAGGTTAAGATTTCCAAAATGTTATGTTCTTATGAATATGATGTGATTGATATTTATTTTTGTTTACCCTTACTGAGAATTTGAGCTCACCCTTTTATGTTTTCTTTTCCCCAGGATATAAAGAAAGGTTTTAGGTAAAATAAAAGGGGAAGATCTTTATGGGAGATGTTGAAGATTTTTCACCACTATTAGAAGATTATATTCCGAGTTTCCAAATACAATAAACTATTACGGTCCTTGTGTGTGTGTTTTTGTTATGTACTAAGTATTCCGCAAAAGTAATGTAATGTCCATGTACGTCAAGATTCGGGTCTCTACAGTATTTCAAGTCATTTTTTTAAAAACTGGAGTTAAAAACTATATTACACCATTTTTTACATTGGTTATTAAATAACCGATGTAAAAAATCATATTTTTAACGTCGCTCACAAAAATGTCGCTTAAAACCCGATGTTAAAAGGAAAAAAAACCGACGTAAAAAAAGGTTTTTGTACTAGTGGAACTACAAATTTGAGGAAACTACAGGGGAACCTGAGGATGCGATATGGAAGAGGTATCCTCATCCGTTTGTATCCAAGTGATGAATTATGAGGTAAAATTTCATTTTAAGGGGGTATAATTTAACACCTTGATATTTTTATGAAATATTTCTATTTAAATAATTATAATTCTTCAACTGCTTCTATTCCACACAACCATTAGTTTAAATGAACCGTGAGAAAAAATATTTATAAAATTACCATTATAACCTAGTCATTAAATTTAACAAGATTAAATATGAATAACTAATTTATAAAATAAAAATCCAACTCAATATGAATGTATTCAAAAGTGCTTAGCAAATAATTACAAAATTGTAGTTAAATCAATTAATTCTTAAAAAATGTGTTTTCTTCGAAAATGGTTTTTTCTTAATTTTATGAATAAATATTAATTTTTAGAAGTTTTATAAAATGGATTTGGTAAAAATTAATTTCATTTTTTAATTCATAATTTTAAAATTGTCTTTTTTTAAACATTTATCTTTTTATGAAATAATGAAAATACTGATTTTTATTTAAAACTATATTTTCTTTTAAAGTATTAGAAGGTAAAATTATTATTTTGATTAGTTTTAAATTTTAATTTGTTAAAAATATTAATATTATGGTTTATTTAAAGAATTTAATATATGAATTTATTATAAAAACATTTTATTTTTTAAAATGGTATTTTTTCAAAAAAAAACAATTTTCATGCAATTTTACTAGTTTTATTTTAAATTAAATTTTAAAATTTCTTTTTTATGAATTTTTAAAAATGGGTAGAAAATTTAGATTCATAAGGTTCAAATTTAGTGAATACTTCCCTTCTATTTTTGTCCAATATGAATAGTAACCTTGGTAAATTTTGTTACCATGATAAAGTGTAAATTGGGTAATTTATGTTAAAAATAAAACCATAAAGACTATAAAATGAACCTAACACATGCCCATATTTTATTGGAATAAATAATTTGATCCTTAACATATAAGTAAAGTATTTAAGTAGTTTAATGTACATTTTTCATCGAAAATGACTTATAAATTATTTAAATAAAATAAGTTCACAAAATGTCTCTTTCTTTATCTTAAATATACCTTATTTTTCACATGGGGAAAAGGTTGTTATGAATGAATATAAAAGTAAAAATTTAAATTAAAAAACTTATCTTCATGATAAAATTTTATTTTTGGAATTTGGGGCCACTTAGATGAGATTATGATATTTGTTGGTCGGAGTGGAAACTCAAGAGGGGGGGGGGGGTGAATTGAGTTCCAATTAAAATTTCTGTTAAAAAATATTTCTCCGAAAAACCCCCAAATTAAAAAAAAGTTAAATTGTAGTTAATTTATATAGATTATAAATGTTCAATTAGTTTCTCAAATAGTGATTAGATCTCAGTGAATTTAATCTCAAGATTAAATTGAGTTTTGAAACTGATTTACTGATTTACAATAAATATAAACACTTTCTAATTTAACTATCAAAGTAGCTTTAAAATAATTTTGTCTTTTAAAGTAACAGCAACAAAATATGAAATAAATATATAGTATACTTGTAGAGTTAAATTAAAAAGCATAGCAGAGTTAACCAAGAGGTTCAGTCTCAAGCTGAGACTTAGTCCTCTCAACAATTTATAAATTGATCCACACCCTAGATTGGTGGTAAACAACAGTACACTACTGTCCATGTCCACATACCTCTACCACAGTTCTTTGTGGGAAAAAAAATAGAACACAAGATGTCCAGGTCTTACTCAACCTCTACCACTATCCATAGTGGGAAACTAAAAGTTATAAAGTTTGAGTGAGGATTTTAGAATCTTTCAGTTTTGTTCAGGAGACAGTGTGTGTGTAAACTAAACAGGATACACACACTGCTCAAAATGTAAAGATAGAATCACTAATGAAAGTTGGAGAGAGTTTATAAAAGATTTAGTGATTGGCAGTGAAACTCTGGACTCATTTGGTTTATCAGAAAAGATTCTGATTCCCTTTTCTGGTTTCTATTCAAAAAACAGAGTATCGTTTTCTTCCTTGGTTCCAGGTTCAACTTAGCAGCCTGAGTGCATGAAGTGTTTGTTGTAGTTCTTCACTCAAGGTGCAGCTTGTGTTCTCCTCTAGAATAAGTTTCTTCGTGTATGTCCAGGATTCTCGGAGTATGGATGTAGACTAGTGAAAATTGCTCCACATTTGAATGGTGTTCAGATCTTGTCTCGTTCACCCTTCATGTGTCTTCTTAGTGCTTTGATTATCTCTCTTTCATGAAGTATATACTGCACGATCTTTTTACTTCCCTTTATATCTTTTTGCTTCAGCAGAAAATAATAATTACTTTTTTCTTGGGTACTAGGTACAGTTCCCTGACATGGAAATAGAGATCATTAAATAACATTAACTTCATTAAAAAAATCAAATGTAACGGTTAGTTTAATAAATAAATAGTATTGAGAGTATAGGGTTTGACTGGTTGGTCAATCATTAGTAGCCTTTTATTGGAAGATGTATATGGTGGACTTGTGTCGCAGGGCCTTCCATCGGTAGCTCTTTTGAACTTACATCATTAGATCTATATACCGGTGACTTGGTTCCATCAATAGCTCTTGATCCATTAGGAGTTGTTGCTCCTTCGGTAGCTCCTTGTATCGGTAGCTGTTCACAGTCGTATTGGTAGACTTATACTATCATGAGACTTCTATCGGTAGCTATCTGTGAACTGGTTCTATCGGTAGACTTTTGTCTATCAGTAGCTCTAGTCTGTTTTTCTGTCGGCAGCTCTGGTTATCAGTGACTGTCTGTACTTGTATCAGTAGGCTTACTCTATTGGTAACTTATGGTAGACATGCACGTCGGTAGCTCTATACATATCGGTGACCTTTGTGTATCGGTGACGCTGTCTATCGGTAGACTAAGTCTATCGGTTGACTGAGTACCGGTAGCTCTTTATCAGTAGCTATACGCAGATTAGTGACTTACACTTATCTGTTTTTATGAAAAACATATCATAATGGGTTAGAGGAACTTTATAACTCATATAAACATAGATAGACATGGATTAACATATTCCAGAGATTATTTTAATATTATTATCATCTTGATCATATAATCTCATAGGTTTGAAAGAATTAATATATAAATAAGCATTAATTGGGATTATCAAAGTATATGAAAGCATGATTGGGATTATCAAAATATGTGAGGTCAAAAATCTCCCCCTTTTTTCTAATCTCAACTTATAATATTATAGTTTTAAAATAGTGAGAAACTTTATAATAGGATATATAATTAAATTCAATTTTCTCAGAGAAAATAGTATGTTATAAAACATGATTTATCAGAGGTAGAATAGAATGTGATAGTATCAGATATAAAAGAAAATATAATGATAGAAGAGGTAAAATTTAGTGGTATCAGAGAATTAAATGAAATGGTATCAAAGGATGAAAGTAAAAGCACTGGTATCAGAAGGGAAAAGCATGATAGCTTTTCCTTAGAGAAAATTTCTCCCCCTTTGATACTCTCTCCCCCTTTGTAAAATCTTGGTAAACTATTTCTCCCCCTTAATATCCTTGTAGAACATTCCTATAGAACATTTATCCCCCTTTGTTATAATCAAAAAGTAGGAAACAATAAGAAATAGAAAAAGTATCACAATGAGAAAAAAAGAAATCCAAGTGTATTAGATGTTGAAAAAAGGTACAGAGACATAAAACAAAATACAATGGATTCTTATCAAATAGTCTAGCCACTTGTTCAATCCACATCCTCAATGTGAGATTTTCCCTTGGGTGTAGAAGAGGATTCAGGTGAAGTTGTTGCAGGTGAGGGCTTAGGAATTCCAGAAATTATCAAAGGAGGCTGAGCCACAAAAACTGATCCTGGTTTGTACTGAGGAGTCCTTTGTGTGATCATAAGAGAGAGGCTTCGAATTGCTTGGTCAGGAGTCATTAGAACTGGAGAAGTAGCAGAGGCAGAGGCAGGAAAAGCAGGAGGGACAATCACTAGCGTAACATCAACATGCAAAAAAGGCAGCAACAGAATACTGAAATCCATGATTATTCCTCCTCCTCTCTCCATGGCATATATGAAGTCATCCTTTTTCTCCATAAACTTTTCCAACGCTGGAGTAAATTCTCTTAGCTTTCTAAATTGTTCTCGGAAGGCTTGATTGACAGGAGGAAGCTTCATATTTTCTATCAGAATCTTGAAGTGACTGGTCATTTGATTCTTTGTGTAAATCTTTTGGAAATAGGAATCCAATTTTTCTTTCACTTTTTTTTGAGAGGCAGAAGCTTCTTTAATGTAGTCTTGGACTATCTTCATTATCTCTCTAGTTGAATCTCGGGTAGAATTCACACCTCTTCTCAGCTCAGATGAGTCCACAGAGCCACTGGTTGAAGCTGAACCAAGCTCCTCCTTCATCATAACTCGAATTTGATTCAAATTGACTGAGGGTTTAGAAGCAATAGACCCAACAAGAAATGTTACTATTTCCTTGAATTTCTTGGTCAACCCACTAATAAGATTTTGAACTTGAGCATCCTGGGTTTTAACATGATCTTTCATGGAGGTTTTAATGCTTTTGAATACTGAAACCATCTGACTTACAACACTTTTTACATAAGCTAAGTCCTTATCTTCTTGGGATTTTGAGCTCATGTAAGAGTCTAAAGAAACAGCATATTCCTTTAGTGCTTCAAGATCTGCTTGAAGTCTAGAAACTTGTCCTGGTAGTCTTTAACTTCTTCCACTATCTCACTCATAAAGGTTGAAAAATTACAAGCAAGAGAATGTTCAAAAGAACTTTCCAACACACTCATCTATTTAGAAAAACAAAGCTTCATCTCAGCAACAGAGGCATTAAAAGATTGTTTTAGATCATTCTTCAAGGATTCTAGATCAGCCTTTGTGATCATATCAGCAGGTGCAACTGCAGTGGGTACTCTTTTAGATGCTAAACTAACCACTGAGTCATTCATAACTAATTGAATTGAAGATACCAAAGAAACTTCCTTATTATTTACCTCTTTTACAAAGATGTCCTTAAGATTTTTCTTTAAAGTATCCAGGTCATGCATTCTGACCACATCTTCTGGAAACAACTCATATTCAATATTATAAAAATCTTTGGTCTATTGTGAGATACCTCATTATCTGAATCTGGATATTCTAAACCACAGACTACAAAACCTGGGTTTTCTACCCAATCTTCAATTTCTGCAGCCACTGTAACACTTCCAACATTAGTTTGATGCTCCCCCTAAATGGGTGCATCCTCAAGTAAAACAACAACATTTTTAGGAGCATTCTCAGCATGTCTTTCATCCTGAGGAGAATCTTCTACTATCATTTCCATCTCTGCAGTAGCAGGAGGTTCTTCCAAAACCGGCAAGGGTATGTCAACTTCATTTGCATCCATAGAAGGCAATAAATATTGTCCAATCACTGGACTAATACTCAAATTATCTGAAAGAGATGCTTCACATTCATGAACATCTTCTTCATTCTCTACAACATCCTCTTCAACAGCCTCTAAAGCATCTTCTTCCTTATCTGATTTATGTTGATCAAGATTTTCAAGAGCTGGCCTGGGAGGTAAGTCAGAGTATCCTCCTTCATCACCAGAGGACTCTTCCTCTTCTGAATCATCACTGTATTCTGGCTCCTCTTCATCAGGTCCCAGACCTGGATCCCTCACATCCTTAGGTCTTAAAGGATGATTCACAGGATTAAATTTTTCATACACCTTCTGGTCATCATTGACCCATTCTCCTTTCCAAGGGTTCCAATTTATCCTCATGTATTTGAAAAATATGGATGTGATACAAAAGTTATTCTTGGCCATTTCTATCACATCTTGAGACTCAGCTTACCCTTTTACTTTAATCATCACAGAAATCAATTTAGCAAAGAATAGGGCATTTGTATTTGATTTCCGTCTTGTCATATCTTCCATTTGGATCATCAGCAATCTGCACAAATTCACCTTTACACAATGTCTTAAGAGGTTCAGGAGATAGATATCCTGATATCTCAAATTGGAAAAGTCTCCTCTCCTTGGTATCAAGACATGTTGAACAAATTTGAACAATAATCTGTTCTCTCCATCCATTTCTGCAGCAACTACTTGTATTTGACTTCCATCACCAGTCAGCTCTTCCAAAGCCGTCTCATAGTCGAAAATATCACGGGTAGGTGGCATGGCTATCGATACATACCTAGATACACCTTCATGTAGAACTTTGAAGAACTCATCCCATTCAACAGATGAAAACGACAGCTCCTTCCCATTCACAAAAGAGGTTACTCGATTTTCATTCTCAGATTTTTCAAAGCTCCCAAACTCGTAAAATTGTATCACTAATTTTGGAAAGTAGGGACCATTTTTGTTCGAAAAAACACTCTACCAATTTTTGATCTTCAAGTACTTCAAGCACTAAGGATTTTCTAGGCAGCAACCATTCTACATACAACTCCTTTTCAATCACAATGACTCTATTTTGCAGATGAGGATAGACTGGTCATCTCACTGACCTAGTTCTAGCAAAACTACCACTTGCTTCTTACTCTGACTTATGCTTCTTTGCTTTCGGCTCATTGGAAACATCTTTAACAGAAGGGAGTTTGGTTTTTTCCATCTTGAATTCGAAGGATTTAGGGTTCTTGAACGATTCGGGAGATAAGGTTTGAGGGTTAAGGTTTTGAGGCTTGGTGGATTGAGAAGTAGCTTGAACTTTATTTTTATCATTTAGGAATCATAAAATAAATAAATAAAATGAAATAACGCAAAAATGATTCAGATTCTGGCAGCAGACAGAAGTTTAAAACAACACACTCATCGGTAGGGTCTATCAGTGAGAATTCATATCAGTGAGGTTACATCGGTGACGATATCACATCAGTGAGAATTTTACATCGGTGAGAGTATCACATTAGTGAGAATATTAAATCTATGAGAATTTCACATCAGTGATAATATTACATCGGTGAGAATTTCACATCGGTGAGAATATTACATCGGTGAGAATTCCACATCGCTGAGAATTTTACATCTGTGAGAATAGATACCGATTGAGGTTAAACATTACTAACTCGTGTCTAATGTAACTTAACCTATCTGGACTCAAAGGTTTAGTGAAGAGTTCTGCTAATTGATGTTCAGTGCCTATAAACTCAAGAAAAATATCACCCTTTTGGTAATGATCTCTCAAGAAATGGTTCCTTATATCAATGTGTTTGGTCATAGAGTGAGACACAGGGTTCTTCGAGATATTTATTGCACTAGTGTTTTCATAGTTGATTGAAACATGCTTAAAGCCATATCCATAGTCCAAAAGAGTGTGTTTCATTCATAGAACTTGTGCACATCAACTACCAGCAGCTATATACTCAGCCTCGGCAGTGGATAATGCAACAGAATTCTACTTCTTACTACACCAAGATACTAAGGATTTTCCAAATAAATGACATGTTCCTGGTGTGCTTTTTCTATCCAACTTGCAACCAGCAAAGTCAGCATCTGAATATCTCATTAACTCAAAGGAATGTCCTTTTGGGTAAAACAAACCTAGGTTTACAGTATGTTTAAGATACTTAAAAATTCATTTAACAGAAAGTAAATTAGATTCTTTTGGATTAACTTGAAATCTTGCACACATACACACACTAAAAATAATATCTGGTTGACTAGAAGTAAGGTAAAGTAAGATTCCAATCATACCTCTGTAATTGGTTTAATCCACTGGTTTCCCAGTTTCATCTGCAGCCAATTTACAGACTGTACTCATAGGAGTTTCACTTTCCTTAATCCAATCCAATCCAAAACGTTTTAAAAGATCCTTTTTATATTTACTTTGATTCAAAATAATACCATTTTCATTTTGGAAAACTTGAAATCCAAGAAAATATTTAAGTTCTCCCATTAAACTCATTTAACACTCATTTTACATACTCTTTAAAAAATCAGTACATAAGGAATGTTTAGAAGATCCAAAAACAATATCATCAACATAAATTTGTACTATTAAAACATCTTTAGAAATTCTTTTAATAAAAAGAGTTGAATCATCAATCCCTTTAGTAAAACTTTTTGAAATAATAAAATTACTAAGTCTATCATACCAAGCTCTTGGAGCTTGTTTTAGACAATATAAAGCTTTAGAATGTTTAAAAACGTGATTTGGAAAATAAGGATCAGTAAATCCAGGTGGTTGTTCAACAAAAACATCTTCAATTATAAATCCATTTAATAAAGCACTTTTGACATCCATTTGATATAACTTGAAATTCATATGAGCAGCATAGGTAAGTAAGATCCTAATAGATTCTAATCTAGCTATAGGTTCAAAGGTTTCCTCATAGTCTATAGCTTCCTCTTGAATATATCCTTGTGCAACTAGCCTAGCTTTGTTTCTAACTATGTTTCCAGATTCATCAACTTTGTTTCTAAAAACCCATTTAGTACCTATTGTTAAAGTGTCCTTAGGCCTGCCAACTAATTCCCATAATTTTTTTATTTTAAATTTATTTAACTCTTCTTGCATAGACATTACCCAAAATTCATCATTGATAGCATCATTGACATATTTAGGTTTTAGCTGTGAAAGAAAGGCTTGATGTTCAAACTGGTTTCTTAGAGATGCTCTAGTCTGTATCCCTCTATCAAGATTACCAACAACATCATTTAAATGATGATTCTTTATAATCCTAGTTGATCTAGTAAAGGTAGGACTAGAAATATTAGGTTCATCTATAGGTTCGGATTCTATAGCAGTAGATTCTGGAATATGTCCAGAACTGGATGTTTTTATAGCAGGTTGTTTAGATTTATCATTAAGGTTCAGAACACTCAAATCTTCTTTAAAATTTTCAAGAGAGGTTTTAGGCTCATGTGGATTAGTTTCATCAAACATGATGTGAACAGATTCTTCCACACATTAGGTTCTTTTATTAAAGAATTTATAGGCTTTCCTATTAAAGGAATAACCAAGAAAAATTCCTTCATCACTATTAGAAGCAAACTTGTCCAGATTATCCTCTGTATTAAGAATAAAAACTTTGCAGCCAAAGAATCTAAAGAAACTAACTTTAGGTTTTCTATTATTCCACAAATCATATTAGGTATTCTTGATAACTGGTCTAATTAAGACTCTATTAATAATATAACAAGTTGTATTCACAACTTCAGCCCAAAAGTAAATCGACAGGTCATATTCATTAAGCATGGTTATAGCTATTTCTTGAAGGGTTGTATTCCTTATTTCTACCACACCATTCTGCTGAGGTATCCTAGGAGTAGAAAAGTTATGACTATAGCCATTGTGTTAGCAATAAGATTCAAACTCTTGATTTTCAAACTCACGGCCATGATCACTTCTCAGGTTTTTAATCTTAAGTCCACCAATATTTTCTACAGATTTGGAGTATTTAACAAAGTAAGAACAGGATTCACTTTTGTGAGATAATAAGTATACCCGAGTATATCTAGAAAAGTAATCTACTAGGACCTATACATAGTGCTTCCCATTTAAACTAGAAACTCTAGAAGGTCCAAACAAGTCCATGTGAACCAACTCAAGAGGTTGAGAAGTTGAAACTTCTTTCTTTGATTTAAAATAAACTTTATGTTGCTTTCTCTTTTGACAGGGATTACAAACTTTGTCATTTGGGAATTCAAGTTTAGGTAGGTCTCTAACTAAGTTTTTCCTAGTTAATTTTCTAAGTGAATAGATGTTGCAGTGTCCTAATGTTCTTGTGTCAAAGCCAATATTCTTTATGAAAATCATTTAAGAAAGTAACATTTTGCCTAGCTAAGGAGTTTAAATCAACAGCATAAACATTTTCATTTATTAAGGTAGAGAATACTAAAAAAAATTAGAATTAAAAACATTACAAGAATCATTTTCAAGTTTCACATTAAATCCATCATCACATAATTGAGAAATACTTAACAGGTTATACTTAAGTCCATCAACAAAAAAAACTTTAGAAATTAAAACTGAATCGGTGTTACCAATCTGGCCTAGGCCGATGATTTTTCCTTTAGAATTATCACCAAAGGTGACATGGCCTCCATAAACCTTTATTAATCTCTTGAAGAATGAATAATCTCCAGACATATTCCTTTAACAGCCACTGCCCAAGTACCATACCTTATTGTGAGAACTCTTCAAACTAGTTTCCAACAAAACAAATTTACACAGAAAATGATTTTGGTACCCAGATCTTGTTGGGTCTAGATAGGTTAGAAATCAAAGCTTTAGGTACCCATATTTATCTTATGGTTTTCATATAATTTACAGAATCAATAGATTTTGAATGATAAACTTTATTTGATCTATAACCATATGAATAACTAGTTGAAGAATATGAATTTCCAGAACTAGAATAAGCAGAATTTTGTCTATACTTAGAGATAAATCAAGTTTTAGTGAACTGTCTTTGTCTAGGTATGTATCCCAAACCAGTACTGTATTTAGGTGCAACTTTTTTACCTAACATTTGCGTTAGAGTATCTTTTCCCTTTTTGAATTTTTCTAAGTCCTTTCTATGTTTCCCATTAGACATTTTCAATTCAGTATTTTCCTTTAACAGTTGAGCATTATTTTCTTTTTCAATATCAAAGGTAGATTTAACATTGGCAGTAAGAGCATGCTATTGTTTTAGCGACTTATATTTTTATTTAAGTTCATTACATGTTTCTTCAAGAATATTATAGTATTCAAACATTTCAGCCTTAGACATATTTTCATAATTAGAATCAGATTCTACATCATCTCCAGAATAATAGGAATTTAAAACAGGAGTATATAAAGTTACCTCAGATGTGTTAGTCATGAAACACATGTTGGCACGATTCTTCTTAGAATCAGATACTTCAGATTCACTTGTGCTATCTTCTGAAGCACTCCAAGTTTCTTTCATAGATTTCTTGTACTTCTTGTCTTTATAATCATATTTCTTTTTGACTTTTAATTTTGGACAATCGGCCTTGATGTGTCCTTTCCTTTTACACTCATAGCAGACTATTTCATCATCCTTGTCAGCTTTCTTCCAATCCTTTTTCCAGTGTCCCTTATTATCAAACGTTCCTTTGTAGTTATATTTCTTGAATAATTTCTTCTTCCTATAAAACTTCTTGAATCTCCTGGCTATTTGATCCATCTCAGTATCACTATCAGAGTCTGAATCTTCACTGGTTGAACTCTTAGTAGGTATTTTCATTTTCTCCATGTCTTTACTCTTAGAGGCAGTAGACTTGAAAGCTACGGATTTTCTCTTATGTTCATCATCTTCCTCCTTGTTCACCTTGAGTTCTTCCTCATACATCATAAGCTTACCAATAAGCTCTTTTACAGGCAGTGCTCCAATGTCACATGACTCTCTAATTGAAACAGAGGTGACCTTCCATCAGTCTGGTAGACATCTCAAGATTCTCATGATTTGTTCCTTTGCTGGAACAACCTTTCCAAGTGAACTCATTGTATTGACAATATTATTGAACCGAAGATATATGTTAGAAATAGGTTCATTAGTTTTCATTTTAAAATTATCATATTTAATAGTATAAGTATTCAATCTCATTTCCTTAACATTGGTTGTTAATTCATGAGAAACACCCCAAGTATCCCAAACTTTAAAATCAGTTTTACAGGAAGAAATTATATTGAATTCCTCATCTCCTAAAGCATAGTATAGGGCATTCATGGATTTACAGTTATTATTGTAAGCAGTATTTGTAGGTTCATCCCAAGTTGTTCTTTCAGTTTCTGGAATTTTATATTGAGACTCTATAGCAGTCCAGATATCAAAACCCATACTCTCTAAATGAATTTTCATTTTCAGCTTCCACTGGCCATAATTGGTGCCATTGAAGAAAGGTGGTCGGTTAGTAGAAGCACCCTCTAATCTATTATCTATATGTAGATTTTACAAAATAGTTTTAAAGAAATGAAATTTAAAACAAATAGAAATTTAAGATCATTAAAGATGCAACTAAAATCACAGTTGAAAAACAGAGAATGTCAAATATCCTTTAACAAAAACAACCCTTTGATACCAAATGTTGTTCAGAGTGGACACTCAAGAGGGGGGGGGTGTGAATTGAGTTCCAATTAAAATTTTTGTTCAAAAATATTTCTCCTAAAAACCCCCAAATTAAAAACAAAGTTAAATTTTAGTGAATTTATATAGATTATAAATGTTCAATTAGTTTCTCAAATAGTGATTAGATCTCAGTTAATTTAATCTCAAGATTAAATTGACTTTTGAAATTGATTTACTGATTTACAATAAATATAAACACCTGCTAATTTAACTATCAAAGTAGCTTTAAAATAATTTTGTCTTTTAAAGTAACAACAATGGAATATGAAATAAATATATAGTATACTTATAGACTTAAATTAAAAAGCATAGTAGAGTTAAACAAGAGGTTCAGTCTCAAGCTGAGACTTAGTCCTCTCGACAATTTATAAATTTATCCACACCCTGGATCTGGGGTAAACAACAGTACACTATTGTCCAAGTCCAAAGACCTCTACTAGAGTTCTTCGTGGGAAAAAACAAATAGCACACAAGCTATCCAGGTCTTACTCAACCTCTACCACTATCCACAGTGGGAAACAAAATGTTATGAAGTTTGAGTGATGATTTTAGAATCCCCCAGTTTTTCTCAGGAGATAGTGTGTGTGTAAAATAAACAGGATACACACACTGCTCGAAATGTTGAGATAGAATCACTAAAGAAAGTGGGAGAGAGTTTAGAAAATATTTAGTGATTGGCAGTGCAGCTCTGGACTCATTTGGTTTATCAGAAAAGCTTCTGATTCCGTTTTCCAGTTTCTGTTCAGAAAACAGAGTATCACTTTCTTCCCTGGTTCCAGGTTCAACTTAGCATCCTGAGTTCATGAAGTGTTTGTTGAAGTTCTTCACTCAAGGTGTAGCTTTTGTTCTCCTCTAGAATAAGTTTCTTCGTGTATGTCCAAGATTCTTGGATTATGGATGTAGACTAGTGAAAATTGGTCCACATTTGAATGTTGTTCAACTCTTGTCTCATTCACCCTTCATGTGCCTTCTTAGTGCCTTGATTCTCTCTCTTTAATGAAGTATATACTACATGATATTTTTCCTTCACTTTATAGATTTTATCTTTGGAAGAAAAGAATAATTACTTTTTTCATGGGTACTAGGTACAGTTCCCTGACACGGGAACAGAGATCATTAAATAACATTAACTGCATTAAAAATATCAAATGTAACCGTTAGTTTAATAAATAAATAGTATTGAGAGTATAGGTTTTGATTGGTTGGTCAATAATTAGTAGCCTTTTATTGGTAGATGTATACGGTGGACTTGTGTCGCAGGGCCTTCCATCCGTAGCTCTTTTGAACTTGCATCGGTAGCTCTATATACCGGTGACTTGGTTCCATCAGTAGCTCTTGATCCATCAGTAGTTGTTGCTCCATCGGTAGCTCCTTGTATCGGTAGTTGTTCGCACTCGTATCAGTAGACTTATACTATCATAAGACTTCTATCAGTAGCTATCTATGAACTGGTTCTATCAGTAGACTTCCGTCTATTGGTAGCTCTAGTCTGTTTGTCTTTCGGTAGCTCTGGTTATCAGTGACTGTCTGTACTCGTATCAGCAGGCTTACTCTATCGGTAACTACTGGTAGACATGCATATCAGTAGCTCTATACATATCAGTGACCTTTGTGTATCGGTGACTCTTTCTATTGGTAGACTAAGTCAATCGGTAGACTGAGTATCGGTAGCTCTTTATCAGTAGCTATACGCAGATCAGTGACTTACACTTATATGTTTTTATGAAAAAAATATCAGAATGGGTTAGAGGAACTTCAGAACTCATATAAACATAGATAGACATGGATTAACATATCCCAGAGATTATTTTAATATTATTATCATCTTGATCATAGAATCTCATAGGTTTGAAAGAATTAATATATAAATAATCATTACTTGGGATTATCAAAGTATATGAAAGCATGATTGGGATTATTAAAACAGGTGAGGTCAACAATATTTATAATATTTTATTTAATAAATATTGAAAGATTTCACGTTCAAAATTTAAATACTATATCATTTTTAATATAGGGTTATCCAAGAGATGTATTCGACTAAAAATATTATTCTGAAATATATAAGATTATATTCGTCATGGTATTTTTTTTTAATTTTTAACTAATAAATAATTATTTTAAATAATTTCACAACGTTGATGTAATAATTATTTTTTAATGGAAATATCTAATAAATATTATTAAAAATATCAAAATTAATATAAATTGGAAAAATTAATATTATTAAAGAAATTATAGATTATAATGTCCTTCTATGGATATAATAAAATATTTTCCTTGAAGTGAACATTTCGTCTTGATATTTTTAAAATTCCAGGTAATGAATAGTGTCCAAATAGACACTAATGATATTTTAGTAAAATTATATTTTATTAATATTATTTGAAAATAATAAAAAAATATTTAAAAATAAAAAATAATATAATATGGCCTAAAATGTTATAAATTATTCATTTATGGTCTAACATACATAAAATAAGCAAAAACTACAACCTTTTAAAATTGAAAATTTTGTTACCTTAATTAAAATTAAAATAGGATAACTAGGGATTAATCAAAATGATAAGGTTTAAAATAATATAAAAATATGTCTAAAATATATTTATTTAGGGAATTAATAGTTTATATCTACTTATTTTTTAATCCATGTCCTCATTGAAGTATTTATATTGATATTTAATTTATTATAAATTAATATTTGGAGAAAATTTCAGAACTACTCCTCACCTCAGTTATAAGAGGGCGCCTCTTCCCTCCCTTATTTACCTCACTTTGAGCCTTAAATATCAAACATAACATATAAAGTTATCTTATAAACTTACTTATCCACAATCTATAGGTTATTTTCTTCTTAAAAGGGAAACTCTAGTGTCCCAAAGAGAAAATTAAAAGTTTGTTCTCCATAGAAGAGATAATCATCTTTACCGACTCTTTCTTTAGGATTATTTCTTTTTTCAGATTTCTCATCATGTGTTGTTTTTATTATAAATTAATAACACCAGTATAAAATATTTTATTAGATATAATTATAATTATGAAACAACCACATATCTCATTTTTTCCATCCTATGAAAAATGAAATCACATCGCGCATGTACATACGTATAGCTTACAGTCTCCATTCCATGGTGTAATCTATTTTTTATTACCACTTTAATTGCATGGATATAATTATGGAAATAATATATATATATATATGATAATTATAACATTATATTGATTCTAAAAATTAATATTCCATAATATTCCTTACCATTTCGCCATTAAGGGAATGATATCATCGCTCATGCATACACAGATCCTACTGTATCCACGATGCAATGCGATTCATTTTCCATATTCACCATTCCAAAATGATTATATAAATGTATATAATAAATATATATGATATATATTAACATAATATAATTATTTATATGACATAAATATATCCTATGTGTTAGAACAATTACTTATACAATAAAACATGGATAGGAAAATGAAACAGTTAATAACTGAAAAACATGAATTAATGAAGTATTATTAACAAACGGGTTATAAAATGATATAATAGGATCATATATGCTATCACAAATATGAATATGGTTCTATTATAAATTAATAACACTATTTAAACCATTATGAATAATGTTTAGATACATGCAATGGAAACCATACCTAAGGTAATGGATTTTTGTCTCACTATTATTTTTGGGGGGCACATGCCTTATAACCTACTTGTTTGTTTTGAGTGGTGTAATCAATTACAATTAATGTATTTTAAGATTATTATTCTGAATATTTTGGTATTTTCATATCCAGGTAATTTTCTTTCTACCATGGCAAATATGACTCTAGTGATTATAATGTAGTAAGGGTTAATTTAATAATCTCATTATTATCAAATATTGTGTATACGCCAGTATCTTATAGGGAATATTTATTTTCCATGACCATGTTTCTTAAAAAAATAAAAAATATTTTTACTATTATTTTACATTTATTTAAATTAATTTTTAACCATGGTTGAATTTTTACTAAACAGTTTGAATGGAATCTTTTTTTCATTTTCCAAACAAGGCACATTGTGACTTTTCTAAAATAAAGTATGAAAGGAATGTTTTTTAACTTATACAATATGAATAGATTTTTATGCATTCATGAAGCCATAATGACATGAACATTCTGTCAAATTTTTATAATATTATTTTTAAATAAAATTGTTTCTTTTAAAATTTCATTACATTTTAAGAAAATAATTGTCTTCAATGTAAAAAAGATATTTTCCCAAGAATTATTTTCAAGTGATCTCTCAAAATTGTATTCCATTTATGAAATAATTATTTGATTTTACATATATTTAATTGGGGATAATTTTCAAGGATATTATCTCTATTATTTTTATGGTTATTTTATTGTGGAATTATTTTTTATGAAACTCATTTATTTTACATGGGTTATATTGTGATGAATTTATGTTTATGAATCCCAGTTATTTTTATAGGTTCTGATAAGTTGAATGAATTATATTCTTGTGGAACAAAAATGCATCGTATTAATTATGTGATGGGTGGGACCTATATCTACCTCCAACTCATTGGGTAAAGATTTATATCTTATGATATAGATCGTACTGGAACGGAGATTAAAATCGGTTAACAAATACATGGTAATATTGGGGAGTGAACCAAGTTTAATAAAGGCAATTTTCCACAATGATGGTCTTATAAATGAGCCTTGAATAATATAAAAATGGTTTTTTATTATTATTTTTATTCCATAATTCTATTTATTATGTTATTATCTCATTAAATATGTTCTTTTATTATTATTGAACATTTAATTTATCTCAAGATATAATATCATGATCTTTAATATACAGGATATAAATATCAAATGTTTTGTTTATATTCTTATATAAAAAGATTATGATAGGATTGATATCTCCCTTTTTTACCCTTACTGATAATATTATATTATCCTTTCTTATATTTATTTTCCCCATGATATAAACAAATATATTATGTAAGATATGTTAAAAAGGGTTATTGTAATGAAGGAACAAGTGGGACATGATGTAGATATTTTATGAATCAGTTGTTTATGTTAACAAGATTCCAAAGAAACTAAACCTATACGTTTCTAGAATGATTTTTTTATGTTATTTAATGAATATTTTTTTATTTATATGTAAAACCTATTTATGAAATGTATGGTCTATTATAATTGTGATGAGAAATTTTGTTAAGGTTATATATATTAAAGAATTCCTTTTGATTTTTTATAAAGAATGTAAAAAATGACCTTTATAGGAAAACATTAGAAATAATTCTTTAAAAACTTTTAAAAATTAAATGATAAATTAAAATTTCCTTAATAAATCATTTCATTAACAAAAATTACTTTTTTAGAACAATTTAGAAAAATATAGACATGGATGAAAAAATAATCCGATTAAAAAAGAAATAAAATCGGTTTTTATATTAAACATTTATTTTCTTGATTCAAGTGAAAAATATGAGAAGATTTATAATAAAATATATAAAATCATTATATATCTATATGACAATAAAAATATATAGATTTTAAGAAGGATACATTATAATATTACTTCAATGAAAATAATAGAAATCCCAGATAAATAAGATTTTAAAATAAATTATTACCTCTTTGGTAGTAACCCCTTTAAATATTAAAAATGAATATAAATATTAATCATCATGAATAAATAGATATTCATGTAAAACAATTTAGATTTTCTGGATATACACCATGTAAAATTCCACAGGTGCATAATACCAAATAAGTTTCAATGGAGTGGAAATTGAGATTAAATTCCTTATGTCACACATCCCTTTAGTTGGATGAGATTCTCCCTCATATATAATGGTTTTAAACATGTTATTAATTTATAAAAGAAAAATTTTCATATTTATATTTTCATATATTACCCTCTTATAACTTCTTATCACTGATTCGTTTATAATATTTCATTATTACCATTGTTTCAGGTGTTGATTGTTTTGTTTTCACATGCATTCTTTTTCATGAATGTTTTGGTTTTTGAGAATAGGATATAATTTCATAATATCTAGAAATTTTTTAAATTTATAAATTTCATATTTATTTTTTTATATATATTTTTAGAATCATTCTAAAAATTTGGACATGGAAAATGAATCACATTCTTTTGTGGAGATGGTAGGTCGTACATACGAACGAGCGACGTTATCATTTATTTAATTTGTGAAAATGTAAGGAATTGGATGATATATTTATTTTTTAGAATAAATATAATTTCACAAGTATCATATGTATTCATTACTTTCATCATTATGATTTTATATGTTAGTCGGTGATGGAAAACAAATTACATATGTTCGCAAGGTGATAATACTTTGTACACATGAGTGACGATTTTGTTTCTCATAAGATAAAGAATGGTATGGATAAATATTATACCACAAACATAATAAATTATCAGTATATTATAGTTAATGATTTTATAATATTTTAATTTTTAAGACATAATTTAAGGTAGTGAAATCATAAAGTAAAAAATAAAGAGCTTAGTGAAGATGATTATCATCACTTAGAAAAACCACCTTTGGATCTCTTATTCCAAACCCTAGGTTTGGTATTTTGGGAATAAGGGAATATATTGAACATGTAAAAGGTTTTTTGAGATATATTTTTAGTATTATTTTTCCAAGACAAACTGGTTTAGAGTTTCGAATAAGTGATGGGAGTAGGTTCCCTTTTATAATTGAGGTGACTGGCACACATGTATTTTTTAAAAAGATTTTCAATAATTTCAAGCCACTTTCTTGTAAATATGGCTCCAAAATGGAAAATAATCTAAATTTATAAGTTAAATGTTTAAATAAAACCAAATAATGAGGTTTTATCCAGCAAGAAATTCATTTTAACCCATATCTTATTAGGTTAACCCCCAGTAAACTCGTTTTAACATTAATTATGATAATTAATTTTTTATTGTTTTTACAATTCATTATGATAAAAAAAATTATATGAAATTATTAAATATTATTAATTATTATAATTACAAATATTTAATCTATTTTATCAAATTCAATTTATAAAATTTAAATAATTTAATTTAAAAATACACCCACAAAACATGTCGAAAAATAGTTATTCAAGAAATGCATTTTTAAAGAAAAAAAATAATATTATAATAACTATAAGACATGTAATCATCATTATATGTAATTAAATTCATATATTTATATATATAATCTATAAATTTATTTCAAATCATTCATCATTGAATATTATTTTAATTAATTAAAATGGTAATATATTATGAATTTTTTTAAATAGTTTTCTAAAGGAAAAAATATCTCTTTTACCTCTGAATGATCTTATCCATATTTATAAAAAAATCTATTCAATAACTTATTTATTACACATATTATAATACAATATTTTATATAAAATTTTTAATATTTAATTAATACATTTTTAATTATTCATAATATCTTATTTCTAAGGGAGAATTTAAAGACAAATTCATTCTAGGATTATTTTCACAAATTTCAAAATCGATATTTATCCGATAAAATTAGAATTTTTGTTCGATAAAATATTAAAATATAATTTTATTATATTTTTATTAAATTATAATTTTTCACTTACTATATTTAAACTAGGGTGTTACATATTATATAATGAATTTTTAAAAAATTTAATGAAACCTTTTTTCACTCGTTATAATATATGAGGAATGTTTTTATAATTTTATGGCATAAATATAAATGGATTTATGACTATATTATAGGTGGGACTAGAATTATATAGCCCTAATATTCATTTGGTTTATATTAGTATGAATTAAATGGGTTCACAGGTGGTTATCCCAAGCCTAAAATAGAGTACAAGAGAGCTTATCCCAATCCAAAAAGAGTATACATGAGAGGTTATCACAATCCTAGAAGAGGGTAAACATGAAATTATACCAAGCTTGAAGCATGTACACTAGTATTTATCATAATACTAACATGTTATTAATTTCTTATTATTTTTTATTGATATAATATTTATATTATTATGATTATGATACATTTTATGCCACTCTTTTATGATATGATATTATACCAATGTTATGATCTCATAGATTATGTTATATGATTCCTTTATGATTCATGTTTTATAAACTACCTATAATTATTCATTGTCTCATTTTTTTATTTAAAATTAGTGGGTTTTGTTTTCAATGGTTATGATCTAGTTTTCATACCCTTATTCTCATGTTATTCTTATAAGATAAATAATATCTTCCATATTTTATGTTAACGAGCATTTAAGCTCATCCATTATTATGTCTTATTTTAACCAAAATATAAATACTGTTTTTAAGTATGATATGTATAATAAGGGTGATAGTTGAGAAAAACTATGTTCAAGATTATCCAAAAATTATACTTACCATCTCTTTATATATCCATGTTTCTAAAGACACTAAACCTTTACGGTTTTAGTGTGGATCATAATGTTATCTAATGAATATTCATCTAATAAGATATAATATTTATGAATAAAAAGTATGTAATGTAATAAATTTCTAAGTCACATATCAAGAATATGAGTGTGGTCACAAAATATTTTCTATTATTATTCACTCACCTTAAGAATCAAGAAAGGGGAATTGATGGAATCTCTGGTTCTCAAATAAGGGATGAGGAAAAATTATAATGGTTTGTTATTATGTCTACCGAAACTAATAGTAATATAAATAAGAAGTGGATCATGCCTTGAATAATTTTTTAAGCTTCCCATTTGTATCCAATTTGTGCTTATAGTTGTTTGTGCCCTTTCCTTCACTCCCTCTACACCAAATGTGAATCGCTCAGAGGTGGTGATGGTGGATTGAAATCATAGAATCAGACAACTCTCGAAACTCCTATTAGGGAGCCTCCAAAAACCTGGTAATATCCACCTCTCTAAAGGATACTCTAACCTCCTTAAAGAGGTCCCTAATATCTCCATAATATCCTCCTTATAGTTTAATCATCTTTATCCATTATCTTTCAAAAAACAAATTAGGAAATCATGTTCCAAGAGACCCTGTCCCTTGCAAGAATAGCACCAATCGTCCCTCATCTATCAAGGTCCTTGATTGGACCCTTGTGCTACAGATCCCTAAATATGATCACACTCACATGAATGAATCATACTCCAGGAATCTAATGACTGTTTCCTTCCAGAAGAAACTAATTAATCTGATTTAAAATGTACATTACCTACTCCATCAACCTGGTTATCCTCTTTTATGAAAATTTCTACCACTGTATCTCACTCCAGTTTCCTAACATAAGTGGTAATACAACGTGGGACCACACCATATCAAATTTCCTTACAGAGGCCCATCTCAAACATTCATTCCATGAATAATAAATCTTTGAAAATATTAATAGAATATTTTTTAATGTTGGTAAACCAGGACATGTACTCCACAATAGTCATATTTCCCTTCAGTAACTACAAAAGATCCCGAATTCACACTGTGTGCATGGTCAATATGTAAAATTACTTAAGAAATATATGCTCAATACATATCTAGAGGAGAAATATATCATCATGAGTCTTGGTTACTATACCTCACCAATTCCCCATATAACTATAAAGGAGGTTATCCCTAAGTGAAACCATTTAATCAAATGGGGTTAGTGTGAATTAGAATACTCTGACCAGTAATGTTATCAAATCATCAGCTATCTAGGGTGAATATCACCTTAAAAATTGGGTGACCTCTATATCTAGAATCCATACAACATGTTCAGCCTAACCCTATAATAATCTTACACCATTGGAATTAAATTCATGTTGACCAGACTAGGAGCATCCACCGAAACTACTATAGGTAGGTATACTCACTGCTCTAGAGGTGGGAGAATTGCCCGTTGTCCACATAGTAGGAAAACCACATGCAATAAACAATAAATTTATGCCTCATCACTGAGATGTTCATTATTATGACCCTATCTTAGGACCTTAATTGGCTATTTTTATTATATAATCATGAATTTTTAATAAGATAAACTATAACCATTATATCATATATGGGGATATAACTGAAAGTTGAAATTAAAATAATGAAACCATTCTTATATGATGTCTTTAAATTTTTTCCCTTCAACTAGTGCCTTTATGTACCGAGTTAAAAATTAGGTAATGAAAGTCCATGTTTATGGATACTTTAGTTGTCGAACCATCACTAAGCTCCAATGATTGAGAGTCAAACTCAATAAATGTCAGCATCATTTCCCTAATTTCTCAAACTAATCCTCACAACGCATCTATCTTAAAACTCTATCCCTAGGAAATCCTTTATATGATACCACTATAATATAAAACAACCTACAATAGACCTTATTGGGTTGGTGGGAAACCTAGGATTCCAACCTAAGACCACCTCCAATAGTCTTAGGGTTGGTGAATAGTAAAAAGTAGGCATATTTTACACATGGGTGGTCCAAGCCTATTGGATCTGTGTACACACACATCTCCCTGCACTCGAGAGTATTGAAAAATAATGACAAATAGAATAATAAATGCATGAATGTCATCCAAAACCCCACAAAATAGTTTTATGGTATATAACCAAAAACAATTGGTAAAATACATACCCACGAACAAGGGAAAAAATGTACAAACTAACAATTGGTAATAAGAAAATCCATGAACAGAACCACTAGAGTATGTTTCTAGTCAATCTTTCATTTCCACCAACCACCATTATACACCAATTACAGAAAGTCCACCTAGGTCACAACCAAACTATCTATCATATGAATAATACATGACATGTGTGGGAAACACCCATGTAAGTGTGAGTATACACGTACCTTGTAGGACTCCCTAAAATCACTAAATAAGTAAATAATCAATATAAGAATCAACTTTTAAAAACAATAAAATGGTATAGAAAACAACCCATATATTCTAAAATATATATTCTAATCCATAGATAAGGATAATGATCTTCACAGATAGATAATGATGATCAATTTCCCGCAGATCCATAAATCAATGTTTCCCTAAACAAGTAACCTAAGTAAACTCTACAGATTAATAGTGAGGTACCCATACCTCACTAATGGGAAGTCACATCTGAGGGGACACCAACCCTAGTGGAAGACCCACACTTTTCTAGATCTCTTAGATGGGGGATACCAATTCTATAGTTATAATATTTACACTTTGGGTGAGTATGGTTTATATTTTACCTATCTATTACAAGTGGAGGATTAACTCCATTAGGGGGTACCAACCCCAATGTCACTCTAGAGATCATACTTAGACCTCATCATTTGGTAATACATTTTTGAAGGGGGAAACATGCTACACCCATCATGAGACACATATTGTTTGTCCAAAAAAGGTGATCATCACATGCCTTATGGAATTATTCTCATAAAATACTAATTTCAGGTCATGATCTATGATCAAGGAAGGATATATGGTCAGTGGATGCTTCTGAAAAATATTACATGATCTGTTATTTGAGGTACATGGTGTGTTACCTTAATAAAACCCACTAATTTTGTACTATTAAACTTCATGGTGTGTGGAGATCCATATAATCAGTGTTAGAGTTGTGGAGCACGTCATGTAGAATCAAAAGTGTCACTAGGAACATGCAATGTTTCCTATGTTCCTTCAAGGATACATATTGTGTTCTCTAAACACACATGACATATGGGAAAACTTAGGTTCATGGGTGTGTACTCCATATATATGTAAATCTATATCTCTAGGGACACATTTCATGTGGGTTGGACCACACAACATAAGATATTCTTCTTAGTCCAAAACTCTAGCATCTACAGCACCCAGGTCACACAACTTGGGTTCTTCCAAACTACAAACCGTAAAGTCAGGTTTTTTCCCAAAAGAAAAAAATTTATATGTAATACTATTTATGAATGTTATATCCACCTCCATCTTCATCAAAATATCTTTTTTAATGATGACCATGGTCGAATTCCTCATCAGAGTTCTGACCCAGAGCACCACTCGCTAGAAAAATTATCATCACCGCCTCCTCATGTCACCTATATATCCCATCTTATGGAAACTACCACCATAAATTATACACTCAGATTCCATCATTTTAAATGATATTACAATAAATCATAGTTCCTATCATTTAATAATATGTAATGAATTGAAAAATAGACAATTAATAGTGTAATTAATCGATCTACGGATTGGATGAACCACTAGAAACATAGAAGGTCAGTGAGGAAAATGCGAAGAACAGAGGGTGAAAACCATATAACCATAAAAATAATTAATATATGATGGTTATAAACAATATATACATTGATCATGGAATGGATATTATATCATCTAGAAAATAAAATCAACCCTATGAAAAAATATATATTAATTCCTAAATACAGGAAAAATTATTTGTTGATAGGGACATGCTAAGATCAAATAACAATTTAAATCAATAGGAATAAATCCATGAATGAATAAATATATAATTTGGGGTAAATAAAAAATAATAAATATTATTACCTTGATTTTTATTGATTATTGTTGGATAATGAGCCATTTTTTCATTGTTGGAAATCTCTTAGGAGTTTGTCTTCAATTCCCTTGATCCTTCTTATTTTATTATTAATGATTCTTCCATGGAAAACACCTATAAAATCATAGGGTTGAGAGGATAAACATAGGTATTCACATAATTAAATAATATATAAATAAAATTTAGGTCATATTTTAATTAATCGTTTTAATTCCATTATTTAATAAATAATTTTTAACCCATCAATGACAACTCACCAAAATTAAGAATGATGATAACAATACTTATGCCACGCCTCAAGTAAAAACCATATTCTAGAATCAAATACATTCTAAAATTTCCCATTTAATAATACTATCATTAGATACTTCATTAATAATGGAAATTTTATTAGGGTTCTAAAAAAATATTTATTTTATTTTATTTACTCAATATCTAGGTCCAAATGACAACTGATATTCAAACCAAACACACAAATAAGTTCAACGTAATATCCATTAATATTCAAAGGTTATAACTATAAAAATATATTTTTTATAGGATTGAATAGAATTTACTAACATATAGGTGTTTTTTTAGTTTCCCCATTGCTTCCAATTGTACTTTGTTTACTACAAAGCAGGAGAAGTAATCTATAGAGGATGAAATTTGATTGATTTTGAATATTTCAGTCTGATTTTTGAGAGATTATAGGAAAGTGATTGAAAATTAGTTTTTAATTTCAAAATAGAAGACTCTGAGTTGGTATATATTTTTTATCTATTTATATATATGATTTTATGTCTTCATTAATCACTCTTATTTTATACACTGTGTTTTTTAAGTTGAGTTAGAGTTTATTAGTTTATAGCTCACTTATTTGAGGAATTCAATACCACTCCTTTCAAAAAATCTCTTTGTATTTATTATAAATAAGGGGGAGAAAATTGGTATCACATTTGAGTTACATTTTAAAAATTATGTTGAAGAAGATTTCATTTTTTAAATAAAGATGAAATTTATTCTATTTATAACAAACAAAAATTGGGATATTATTGAACCCATATAAGGATAATGTTTTATTTTCATTCAGTACTTATAGTTGGATATTTAATTCATCTAATTTAAAGCTAAATAAGGAGTTTTATTAATTTGAATATGATTAAATTAGCTTCATTTGAGTGACCTCATGCTATAATGTTACTTGTATTTTTATTAAACAATTTATTTTGAAGGCCTTGGAATTTACTAGAATCATTTGAATTTTATTGAAATGAATATAATTAGATAAGTATGATATTGTTGTAGATAAATTTTGGAGGTTTTATACTTGAATATTATTGAACATTTTGGAAAAGTACTCTATATATAAGAGTTTCTATGAATTTTCACACTATATGTAATTGTTGATAGAAAATTATATATACCAAAGGAAATACATAAGGGGTGTTTATACATTGCATATTGTAAATTAAAACATTTAAAAATCTATATTATGATACATATGGTTTCTCCAACACATTTGTATGGGTAATAAACTTATACTTAAGGTTATTGAACTCATACATAAGGCCTGATTTGTTCTCTAGAGAGTATATAAGGGTCTCCCAAAAATATTGAAGAATACATAAGAGTTCCAAAATAATTCATAAAGGTAAAAATATAATTTTTAGAGACAATTTCTCATATATAAAGCTGAATTACATTTTGAAGGAGATACATAAGAGTCAAAAGGGAGATACATAAAAGTTAATTGGATTTTCTAATAATTACATAAGAATTATTTTGAAAGATTAATAAGGAGTTTCAGAATAATGGTTTCCAAATAGAGAATTTGAAAAAAGAAATAAATTTTAGACAATTCATTATTGTTCATAAAGTCTTAAAAATCATGACTTTTTTTGGATTGATCCGTGATTCATGATGAGTTATAAAGAGTAATGAATTGAAGGAAATTAATAAGATCACTACCCAATTAGGATGAATTTTTCATAAACAAGAATATAATTTACAATGATCAAGTTTATAATGATTATTTGAAGGAATATTGGATATATCTTAAAGTGATAATCATAAATATATGAAGAAATTTAGTTGAGGTTCATAAGAGGTGGGTTCATGATATTAGTTTTGAGCTTATGTATTGTGGTATAAAACTCACATGATTCAGTTGAGGTATTGAAAATTCAAAAACATCATTATAGAAGTTTTTTTAGAATTATTAATAATTTAATTATAGTAATTTATTACATTTTCATAATGAGAATATATGAATGGTAAGAATGAGTAGATAAATGAGTGAGTGAAAATGTTACAAAATTTACTATAGAGAAATTTTGAGAAGTGAATGTCCCATGAGAATTGTTGTCTTAGTTGAGAAGGAAGAAGATCAGAAATATTGTGTCCATAGTGATATTGACTAAAATTGGTGACTATTCTTTAAAAAATTGTTCTTGTTTTGGTTATAACAAGTTTTTCTTGTTCAAATCTAGTTGGTTCCCTCAATTATATAAGGTTTAAGGATATACCCTTGCCTCTAGCTACATTCTAATAATAAAATAAGAGTTGTGGGGGGTAAAAATTTTCATATAATAGGGATATATTAATCCATATTAGAGGTTAATATTATTAATAAAATCGACATGTTCATTATTTTTTTCCATTTTTTCACTATAATGAGTTAGAGGGGTCTATGCTGAATAAGAAAGAGAGTGATTATGAATTAAAAAAATTGTTATTAACACTGATTAAACCCCCTGTCAATGTTGATCACTTATAAAGTGAACCTATCAGTATATATTTCTTCCTTGAATATCTTTAATCAATTCCTCACATGTATATACTTTGAGAGGGCCACTAAATCACCACATCATCACTGTTGATAGAAGGATTACCCAAGATGTGTAGGTATTCAAAATCTCACAACTAGAATTTTAGATGTCGAAGGAGGAAATGAAAATATACTCTTAGAGGGATAAACCATTGTTTATAATGAAACCCTGTGATCTGAAAATCATAAAAGAAAACTATCTTCTATAGCTTAACTCTTTATCATTAGAAAAAAAATCATGGTGAAACTTGTACCATCACATCATAATAACCCTCATTCAAAAAAATATCCTAAAATCATGGCATGATAAAAATAATTCTTAACTCCCTAGAAAAGTCATTCAAACCTAAAAAATCTACATGGATTAGACCTCTCTATAGTTCAACATGAGTCACTATGATTCAACACATAAAACTCTAGAAATCATGGTGTAACCCTAATAACTCCCTTACTAAACCACAATTAATGCCACAACACAACACAACAATTGTGATATACCCCAATATAATATTAAACCATGGATTCCATGCATACTATGCCCCTCACAAGAGATTTACTCAATGTAATACAATACTTCATGACATGACATAAAATACCATGATGTTACGGAAGTTTCATCTCATATAATAAGACACCACACCATAATTAGTCTCTTAAAATCAATAGTTTATACAGAGGTAAAAAGAAAAAGTCATGATTGTTACATTATACACACCTTCAGGTTTTTCATTCATAAAATGAAAGAATCACTAAAAAAGGTGAGGGTATTGATTCAAAATATAACTCACACACTCTTATAAGTTCTCCATAAAATTATTATGCTACTATATTACTCTCACCAAATCTATCACCTGAGACTGATGGGTCCTCTCCCTCTAATCTTTGATCACCACTGAGTATTTTGTAAAGGTAACATCTTCCTTAGTACCTAACTCTCCCCAATCGATGAAGTTCAATAGATCACATATATACCCTCTCGGCTACAACATGTGGAAGTCAGAGTGAATCTAGTATAAATATATTAGTAATTCTAGGTAGAAAAAACATCTTCCATCATACATAAAATATAGAAAGGCCTAGTGAACCAAGGGTATATCTTTGTTCACTAACCAAATCTATTAAATATACATTGTAGAGAGACCATCAAGAACACATTGTATCTCTCATTGAACTATAAATACCATCAACATCAACCTATGTAGAACTTATGATGGTAATGAGATAATCATATCCACTCTTAGTTCATCAATGATTTCTCTATTTTCAATAACTGTCATTCTATTTCCAACAGTGATGCCTTTATAATCTAATTCTAGTATAATGGGGACCAACTGGGATAGATGCATACTGCCTCAAATAGTGTCATGTTGATAGGGGAGTGGTGGCTATTATTTTATGTGAAATATATTAATATTAAGTAATTATACTAACTCTATACACAATCCAACACATAAGACCTCAATATATCATCCATAACATGGATGGTTCTCTCCTTTTACCCTTCTATCTGAGGGTGAAATGTTGTTCTTATATGAAAATATTTCATGAATACCTCCTATAAGTTCCTTTACAACAAATATTTGAAATGAATATATTCAATGAAAAAGATTGGTAAAGGTACTACATGTAGTATTACTTTCTAATCTACAGACATGTAGCCCAACTTTTAACTGAAATATACTACTCAATGGGAAGTAAGTGGGCCAAATAGCTAGGTAAATCAACGATCACCTAGATGGAATCATGGACCATCATTGGAAATCTATGTTCTATTATAAATCCCATTGATATACTATTTCACTTCTGTTATAGTACCACTATGGGTTGATTTAATCCTGTTAGAATGTAGTTCATTTCATTCAATTGTGGATAGGTGGTGCATTGGGAGATAAATTCAACAATACTTCTCTTTATACCAGTCCACCAAATATACACATGAGATATGGGTACATCTTTGACACACCTAGATGTATTATAAGATGGAAATATGGAACTCCCTTTTCACATCCTCATTCAACTTGACTGGTATAACTATCCACCCTCAAAACAGTATTATGTGCTACCCTACTTTAGAAAAACCAATGTTTCTATAACTTTAGGACACCTAGTCATGAAAAACATATTAATAGATGTCACCCAATTTGGCCTCCCTTATGCAATGTATAATTGGAGGTGTAAATCAATCAATAAAAGAATGGTCACACCTCTCTCATCCAATAAGTGTAACTAAATCACCATAGATTATGACTCCTCCATCATTAAAGATAAAAATATATAGATAAGCGAATCAACCACCACATTTCCCATTTCTAGAGTGTGGAATTTTTTAAATTCATAGTCCTTCAGGAACCCCCAACCAATGTCTCTATCTCATATTAATATCTATCAATGTGAAGATTTATCGAAGACTCTTATGGTTTGTATAGACTATAAAACACTCACCAAGAAGGTAGTTCCAATAAGTCTTAAAGGTGAAAACTACCACTACCAACTCTAAATTGTTTGTCATAAAGTTTTCCTCGTGATATATCAAAAACTTTAACCCAAAATAAATCCATGCATTCCTCTACAATATCATACAACTAAGTCTCTATCCATAGGTATAATAGAAAACCATATACTCATCTTCCTCATCTAGAAACCTCAGAATGGAAGCACTCATAATTGTCTATTTCAGTTCCTCAAAACATCTCCACCACTACTAAAACTAAATGAAAGGTTTCTCCATTTAGGTAAGTTAATTATTGATATCTTCTATCCTACAGATGTATGCTATGAATCTCCTATAGTATCATTCAAACAAAAGAAGGATTTATAACTCAATCATGCTCTTGGATGGATCCTAAGAAATCATTGTCTCAATCATCACTAGGTTTATAATTACTCTTACCTTATAGATGGTGTTACCCATAATGTAGACCTCTTAGATAAAAAAAATAACACAACCAAATCTTATTATAAATCAATTTTTCATGAAGAAAGTATAGTATAGTCCTAAAATGATTGAATTTATCATCAGATTATAATGAATAGAAAATAATTTCATTGATGAGGAGCACATAAAACTAGTCCAGTAAGATAAAAATGATCTTCTTCATAAGGCCCATGAATATATCCTTGGAATTTTTATGTCAAATTGCATTTAAAAACTCATAATATCCCTTGTGATATCTGAAAAAATAATCAATATATCCTCTTTGTGAACTTGAATCTAGTTATATATGAACCTAAGATCAATCTTCGATAAAAAATTCTCCCAATTTGGATAGTTGTGAAGGCTCTCAATCCTCAACATATGATATTTTTATTAATTCTTACCAGCTTTTGGTGGAGATATTCAATACAAACCCTCAAGATTTCATACACCTTCGTAGTGAACAGTATTGGAGCTACCTAGAGGGAAACATTGAATTTGATGAAACCTTTCTATATAAGGCCCTCAAACTATTCCTCCATCTCCTTGATCTCTATGTGGGATAACTAATTTGATATAGAATATATTAGATTAGTAGCATGGGGTAACTCATTATAAAATTTGATCTCTTGATAATGGTATAATAAAGGTATATCCTCTACGAAGAAGTCCATGTACTCTTCCACAACAGTAGGAAGATGATTATGTGAAGAAACCTCCACATAAGGCCAATATTTAAAATTGATTTTTTATCAACTACAACATCCCACACATGGGTCCTTCTCATTTAGAATAAAGTTTTCACTCGCCCATTAAAAAAATATTGATCCATCTACTCAAAAATATATCATTATATTATGATAAAAGTTCACATGGAAACAAATTGAGGATTGCCTGTACATATAAACGATGGAGTTGTATTTCTTCATCCAACCCACTACGAAGTCCCACAAAAACCTCTCTTTACTAAGTACTAACTCAAATTATCAACATATTTAGGTGAACATATGATCAAATCTACTAGGAATCACTAGCCACAAAGGTTTTGTTAAGTGCTAAAATGAGATTTTTATATCTCAAACTAAGGATACATAAACAAATAGATCATTTAAATAATTATGAGTATAGGTACTAGTGTAGAGTAGATATTGATTATACCTTGGATTATGTTGAGAACTACCTAGTCATATTCTACTATCACTTACATCTAGGTAAATCTCAGACATTCATCTCCCAAATCATGTGGTGGGATGATTGGGGGTAGCAGTTGTGTAAGTGCATTATAGAAACATCCACCTCTAACCCCACCTCTTGATGCACCTCCACCTCCACTATCATAACTGCCTCCCAAAGGACCACACTATCTACTTTATAAAGGTACCTAATTATATCACTTTCTCTAAAACTGAGTTCTATATACTTATTTACATCCCTTTAATACAAATAGGTTTGGGGTCATTAGGTATGTGGCCTCATCTTCCACAGTCACAACAGATATTGGCTGCTAGTTGGTTAGATCCTCTACGTGATTATGGGATTACTGGTCCTCAGGTCTGGGATCATACATGAGTATGACTCCAATGTTGATACCCTGAAACCCACTGAGATTCTATCGTAACTCATGACTATACCCCTTTATAACCTCCACCATCCCTAACTACTTTTTTTCGCTCAACTAAAAAACAATTAACCCCTAAGGCCCTCTCTAGAACCCTTTCATAAGTGGGGATGAAAAGGGAAACACCAGCTTAAATCTGTATATGATGGTTTTTCTCTATCTTTCATGCCTAATGGAACCTATAACAACTCATTTTAAGGGATTATGATACAAGCAAATTTTTATTTGGTGATGGTTTCATAGCGGTGTTTTTTAAAACCATCGCTAAAAGGTTCATTTTTATTTTTTGAGTGATAATTTTTGAAAACAACAGTTATTTAACGACGGTTTTTAAACAACCACCATCATATAGTAGTGGTTAATAACTCTTCTTTATAGTCGCGATTAAAATCACCACTAAATCAGAAAAAACTAATTATTTTTTATTTAATCATAGCGGTGATTTTTTAAAAACCAATGCAAAATAATGATAATAATTAATTAATTACAAATCTAAACAGATATTAATATTAAACAAATATTTTTTATTTTCTATTCTTAATTTTTTATTTTTTATTTATAATCATTTATCATTTAAAATTTTAATTATTAATTATTTATTATTTTATCATTATATTATTATTATTACTTAATTAATAATTCTTAATAATTAATTGGTAATTATTTTAGTAGTAATTATTGTTATATGAATATATTTCCCTATAAACACACAAACATATACACACATATATATATACATAATATATATAAACACACACACAGAGAAATATATATATATATATATATATATATATTAATTTTTAATTGTGTGTGTATATAAGTATGTATGTATTTATATATATTTATGTATATTTATTAATATTTATATATATATATATATATTTGTGTATATATATATATGTATATTTATATGCGTTTATGTATATATTTATATCAATTTATTTATAGTTATATATATATATGTATATTTATATATATAATGTGGGAATATATATGTGTTTTTATATTTATATGTCTTTATATATATATACTTATTTTTTATATTTATATATAATTACATTTAATCATATATATATTAATTTATTTATTTATAATTATATAAATTAATGAATATTTATATTTATTTACGTATATTTAAATATATTTATAATATTTTATATTTATTTATATTTATATATATTTCCATGTGTGTGTATTTTTGTTTTTGTATATTTATATATCCTTATATATATTTAATTGTGTTTAATTATATAATGATTCTTGTATTTATATATGTTTATGTAAATTTATTTATAATGTATATATATTTATGCATGTTTATTTATAATTTATAGGTATTTATATTTATTTAGGTAAATTTATATATATTTATAAATTTTTATATGTATATATTTAAATATGTATATGTGTGTGTGTGTGTGTATGTGTATGTGTATTTATATATATTTATATGTGTTTATATGTAAATAATTATATTTCATTATAAATATATGGTTTTATTTATATATATCTATATATATTTATTTATAATTTATATATATTTATGAATATTAATATATAATTTATAGATATTTAATTGTATTCATGAATATATATATATATATACTTTTATATATATATAAATAAATATAATTATATAATTATATATTAGGTTTATATAACATTATATTTAATTATACTTATATTTATGTGTAGTTATGTATATTTATGTATATTTATATATATATATATGCTTATATGTGTGTCTGTGTGTAATGTCGATATATATGTAACATAAAATAAAATGCATTAAAGCCTCACTAGTGGTTGGGGAAACCCTTGTTATAAAATTTCCAAGTGAAAGATAAATAAAAGCAACTAAAGTCCTTAAATTTTCCCCTTAGAAGAATTTTGATTTGTAATGGGGTATAGGAGCAGCTCTTGAATATATTTTCTATGTTCATAAAAGTTTATGTTGAAAGAGGGTCATCAAAATATTTCATAAATCTCCCTAAACCCAAAATCGTTATTCCAAACTAATCTAGCTCACACTAACACCTTTAGTAAAAATATTCAATTGCTTGTAAATCCAAGAAAAATATAAAACAGAACGGATCATTGAAAATTATATAGATTTTTTCTATATCTCCTTATCCACTCATATTTCATGAAAAACAGTAGGACCCTATACATATCATTCTAAATCAATAAAAATAAGAGATACCTACAAAGGTGGCGAGAAGAATAAAGAACTATTAGGATGTGATGCATCAACAAAATATTTATCTACTTCAACATTATTTGAAGATGTACCACTGAGTTCCTTACTAACTAACTTAGTGATCATAATGTGTTGCTTTTATATAAATTCTTATGTGATCTAGACATCTTTGATTGGTACATCGTGAATCCATCAACATCGATAAAAGGGATCTTCCCTTTATGATTGGTAACATGATAAAAACTATTCGCTTTGTCTGTGATGGGAGAAGAAGCGGTAGTAAGAGATAATTCATCACCCCTTGGATTTGAATCAGAAGGTTGAAACAAGTTATGAACTTTATTCATTTCCCCTAAATTATCATCAATCTTGCTTTAGATCTCTATAAAATTGGCATGGTCCTTCTGAATTTCTATATCCTGCCCAACTGCATCACCAGAGGCACCTACAAAAGGAAACTCTAAGACTAAATTATGTTTTTAAATATACCCATCAACCACTTGAATTTTTTTAACTTGATCTGCTGCAATAGCTAACTTGTCATCCAATTGAATAGGATCACATTACGGATATATATATATATATGTATGTATGTATGTATGTATGTATGTATGTATGTATGTATGAAATTATGTATTTATTTATATGTATGTGTGTGTGTGTGTGTGTCTGTATGTATGTATGCATGTATGCATGTATGTATGGATGTATGTATGTATGAATGCATGTATGTATGTATGTATGTATGTATGTATGTATGTATGTAGATATGTATATATGTATGTATGTATGTATGGATAGATGAATGTATGTATGGATGCATGCATGTATGTATGTATGTATGTCTTTATGTATGTATGTATGTATGTGTGTATGTATGTGTGTGTGTATGTATGTATGTATGTATTCCTGGATGCATGCACGCATGAATGCATGCATGTATGTATGTATGCATGTATGCATGTATGTATATATGTATGTATGTAGGTATGTAAGTAAGTAAGTATGTATGTATGTATATATGTATGTATGTATGTATGTATGTATGTATGTATGTAAGTATGTAAGTATGTATGTATGTAGGTAGGTATGTATGTACGTACGTACGTACGTAGGTAGGTAGGTAGGTAGGTAGGTAGGTATGTATGTATGTATGTATGTATGTATGTATGTATGTATGTATGTATGTATGTATGTATGTATGTATGTATGTATGTATGTATGTATGTATGTATGTATGTATGTACATATGTATCTGTGTATGTGTGTGTGTATGTATGTATGTATGTATGTATGTATGTATGTATGTATGTACATATGTATCTGTGTATGTGTGTGTGTATGTATGTATGTATGTATGTATGTATGTATGTATGTATGTATGTATGTATGTATATATGTGTCAATATATATACCTTTATATAACTTTTTTTATAAAAAATTACATTTAATTATATATATGTATGTATTTTCATATGTTTATGTGAATTTATTAATATTTATTTATATGAATATTTATTTATGCATATTTATATAAATTTATATTTATATATATATCATGTTAGTATATATAAATATATATTTAAAAATATTATTGTGTTTGTGTGATTATAATTATATTTAATTATATAAGGTCGATTATATCAGCCACCACGGAACACAATGCAAATAATCAAATTGTATTAAACCTGCAAGCATGGGGACTTGAATATATACACACACACACACATAGACATATATATATATATATATTTACATGTATTTATCAATATATATAAGTATATTGAAGTCTTTTTGATCACCATATGATGGATTTGATGGAATGGTAATACTTTTCATAAAAACAAAGTTGTAATGGGTTCAAATATCATTCTACACATATTCATGCATATTTATATAGTAATAGGTAATATGTAATAATAAATATTATTATTATTATTATTAAGAAAGTAAATAATGTTGTCAATTGTTTAGTGGTGCTTCTTCAATCCTCTACAAAAGGATTCGTGATGGATTATTAAGTGCGCCATGAAATGATTTGTGACACTACATTATGTGGCAGTTTTGAAAAACCATCATGAATCATTTCATGTCTATTTAAACTATCGAAAAATACAAAAACAAATTTCCACTAAATGGAATTTTTTGTATTGTGGCACTTCGTGAGGTTAGTGAAACATGATGATTACTCAAAAACAAACATGTTGCCTTATTTCAACTCTAACATCTCATGGATGTGTATTATAAAGTCCTGTATTTTTTAACTGGGTGTAAATATGATGGTTTTCAAAAAAAATCCATTTATCGATGGGTCGGTTTATAAACTATGCTTCAGAACATTATTTCAAGTGTTGGAACAATTTAAGGTGTTGTTTCTTGACTTGGTTCTATACCCTATAATTTTTGTAGGTGTCCCAATGAATCTCAAGAGCACCAGATCTGGAAAATTCCACTTTAATGGAACGATTGCAGTCCAACCCGTGTAGCTTACCCATTTTAATATTTTATTTACTTGAATTAAATAATATTAAATAAGAGATTTGTGATTAAATAGAATAATTTGTTAATAATAATAATTATATTATTATTATTAGTATGGTTTCTTAGATTATTTGGATGTTAAATGATTTAATTGCATGATTAATGGAGTGAAACATTTACGTTAAATGATTTTAATTTCCTGATTAATGGGGTGAAAATTTTTTTTAAAATTTTTTTAATTTCATGATTAATGTGGTGTAACATTTATGTGAAATTAATGTGGTTTTTGGGTTTCTCAAATAAATGTTTAATTAAATAAAGAGTTTCTGAATTAATGAAGAACCATTATTATTAAAATAAGGTTTTGGGTTATATCAATGGTTTGGGTAATAATAATTGTAAAATTTTAATTATGTTTTTATTATTTTTATAATTATTTTTAATTAGGGTTATTATTTTTGTAAATAATTATAGTAATGGATTTGGGGGTTTTGGTGTGTTTTGATTAAATAAAAGGGGGTAATAATAGTTATATTGTAACTATTATTAATATCATAATTATGATTATTGTTATTAAAATAATTACATTCAATTAATTAAAACTAATTTTTGGGTATTATTTTTAGGTTTTAAAAGGGGAAAACCAAAGGGAGTAGATTGCTTCTCCTTCCCCCATGTATAGGCGTGCTACTAGGGGCACGACCACTATTTTTTTATTCCCCAAATAGCAAGGATTCTCCTCCATCGGACTCCTCCGCCATGGTCATATTATCCTTAGCCAAACCACCTCCTCTCTGCAGCACAACCTCTAGCAGTGTGCAACCCCCCAGAGGATCCTCCGTAGTAGGCGCGACCCCCCCCATCCGGGTATAACTGCGACGTGTGATGCCCCCTATAGGTTCTTCATCCCCAGATGTTTTCTACACAATTTCATTGTGAGTTTGGTATAATTCTACGAGGTATAAACTTCTCTCATACACTACTTCGTCTATTTGGAGTTATGTTGTGTTTTTGGTGCCCAATTTGTTTTTGTCCGAATTCAAGGTTTTGGGGTAACACCGGGTTTTGATGTTATTCCTTCATTAAGGTGTGAAAATGGTGTTTTGGGGTCCTTTGGTCCCTAATACAAAATCCTCCACCAATAGAAAAGAGTATGAACTCATTTTTCTTTGTCGCCTTTGGTTTTGGTAAGGTTTCTACTTCATTATATGGTTTTGCAGCACCTAAATTGAAGTCTAATATTTTATCAGTCCCTGGTATCTAGATGTAGGTGCGTAGACCTTGCAATACTGGTTTTGGTCTTCTGAAGTTATTTTAGTGATTTTTGATTTTTTTGTAGGGCGGATGCACGTGTAAATATATATTTAGATATATATATATATATATATATGAAGGTGGTGCATCTGTGACTCTGTTCCATTTGCAAAAAATTTCCACCAAGTACATTAAAGTGTTGCGTATTTAAAATGATGTCACCCCAAGGTAGGGTCCAAAATATCTATCAGTTTATTTAATAATTATTTTCTTCTATAAATAATTTGAGATTATGAGTTTCCTTGATTATGGAATCTCTAAATATTCTTTAAATGATGTTTAAAGAAAAATAGTTGGTTGGTGGTAATTTCATATCATACTTTCTTAAGGTTGGGATTTTGTATGTATCCCTATTGATATCGATAAATGATATGTCAACACAAGTCTTTTAATTTTATTGAATGATGCTTTACAAGTGTGATAAATGAGGAAATGACCATGATTTGGAGTTAAGCATGTATTGTTGGCTATTGAAAATATGTTGAGCTTATGCCATGAATATTAAATGGTGAACTAGGAAGCAACCATGTGTCATCATGTAAAATGAGACTTCAATAGAATTGGACTAGGACAACATTAGGTGTACCTTCTTAACCCATGCCACTGATTATTAATTACATAAATGGTGATATATCAGTTGTAAATTTGAATGATTGAATGTGGTAGGATATATAATTGGTTAATTAATGGAAGAATTAATTATCAAGTCATTAATTGAAAAACAATTGTGACATTTACTAAATTTTGATAATATTGAATATTTTTACATATTTATAATATAAATTAGAAAATAGTAATAATTAATGGATGGATTAATTATTACATATTAAATGTTAAATGGATAATCAATTGATGAACTGGTTAAAGAGGTATGATTTAATTAATTAATTTTTGAATTAATTAATTTGCATGCATTAATTTAATATTTTGAATTGATTGATTGTTACGACTATTGGAAAAGAATACCTTTTGATACGTGTTTGTTTTCCATGACATAAGTTGTTTTGGATGGTGTTGTTTAAAAATATGATATGTTGTGTGAGATGGTTGCAAAATATCAAGGCCTTGTTCAACATGTTTGACTTGATAAGTTTATGATATGCATGTAAATTGTTGAAGTCCTTGATGAATCACTGTTTGAGTGGACGGGTTCCGACTTGTTAAAGAATTGGGATAATTAAATGTTGAGTTAATTATCTAGTAGTCTAACTTGTGTCAAAGAATAATTAATTTTTAATTAATTATTAACTATTTATATGTTAAATGTTTAATTAATTATTGAGTTATTCGATGGGATATTTATGTTGTTAATTAGTTGTTAAATTAAATAATGGATTTTATTAATTAATTTATGAGTTAATTAATGAATGGTTTTGGGTTTTTAGACATGGCGTTCTACAAAAATGATATATATATATATGATTTATAAATAGATTTTGAGACAGGGGCTGATGCTCCAAATAATCACAGGGTGCTAGACATGGCGTTCTACACCCAGCTTGCATGAGAATATTCTTTTACGGGACATGGATTGATGATCCAAATACCAATGGGTTGTGAGATAAGGGTTGATGCTCCAAATACTCATGAGGGTGCTAGACATGATGTTTTACACCCATTAATTGATATTAGACTATAGTTCCAACAGTTCATAAGTGAAGTGAATTAAATGGTTAATGAAATATGTTTTGACATAATGATTTGAGAACTAAATATTGGAAATAGTTTAGACCCTAGCACGACCAAGGCAAGTATTGAGAAACAGGTGTATTGGAGAACCAAAGTATTTTTGAGGTAAAATAAAGAGTAAAAATTAATGAGGCTTATATAATTTAATGAGGTTTGAATAATTGATTAATGAAAATGAGTGTGTCATAACTGTATTGTATGCATGAAAAAATTTACAATGCTAGTTTAGACACCAACTGAGGTCATAAGCATGTACTTGGGTATATATATACATTATACTACTTACCTTAATTATGAATTCTTTCAAAATGTTTTAATTATTTATTGAATGGATGGAATTGGGGTAGACAACGGTGGTCTCAGCCTACTGAGATTTATATCTCACAACCTACTCAGGCAACCATTTCACTAGGGTACCCGAGTATATTATATTTGGTTGTAAGATTGTGTTGTTTGCATAACCTTGTGAGATAAGAGAAGAGGAACAAGTGGAATCTTGGGGTGCTCAAGGAGATCACCCTTGATACTTTGAGTCTTTTCTTTATTTATGTATTGGTATGTAAATCATGTTTTTTTGTTTAACTTTTTTTCCATTTTGTTTCATTAGCATGTCATGCACACATCTACCATATATACTAGAATTTTTCACTTGTCTTCATGTTTTATAAAAATCAGTCTTCTACTACTTTATCATTTATTAGACTGATTCTTCTATTTATTGCTATTGACTATTATGGAACTCTGATATGATGGTATATTCTACCCACTGACTATCCATAGAACCTCGCTGCTTGTTGGAAGCCTTTGGCGTATGAGAAGATAGGCTTTAGATCATGTGGTGACCGGTTAGGCCACTGGATTCAGGGTGATCCGGGTCAGGGTGTCACAAAGTGGTATTATTGGTTTAGGTTTTCTTTCTTTTCCATTGTCTTACTGTTCTGGGGATTGGTAGACAAGAGACTAGGATTTTGTTGGTGTTTTGTTTAATAGTCATGCTTGGGACTGATCATCCCATGTATGAGAAATGACCATGTGGCTAGGGTTTGTATTATTGTTCATGTTGTTCATTGTTATTGTTGATATGATTTCTCCTTGAGTGAATAGTGTATTTTCCAATACTTATAGATTGTGAAAATTTTGAAAAAATTTACATTGGCCTGATATAGAAATAAATTTTCATTACATGCATCATATTAGGAACATAGAGATCAATATTCCATGAATATATTCCATGTCATGTAGTTGCATTAGTAGGATTCTAGCTAATATGGATTGTGTGCCATGAAAATGTGTCATGTCTGGTAATTATTTAGCCTTACTTTTAGATAGCATGTTTCAGTGAAAAATATAACATGATTGGGTGTTTATATTCCATTTTTAATATGTGATTATCATGTCTTATAATTGTGAAATTCTTCTGTGTTAAAACATATTGTTGTTTTATTTCTTATGATATCATGCTAGAGATGTTTTGATGTGTAAAAAGGGCTGCAAAAGTAAAAATGATAAATGAATATTGATTGTAACAAATGGGAACCAAATGGAAGCGATAATTTGTATGGGAACCTTATTGATTGGTTTATGGTCACCCATGTGACTAAACATTTAATAACCATAGTTTATGTGAGAATGGTTATAATAGTTAAACTTTTGAGTTTTTATTTAATTGAACTATTGTGGGTTGCTTTTTGAAAAAAAAAACTAGAATAGAATAAATGGGACCCTCAGAGGTCGCCTCTATGTTAAAAATAAATTTAGTTTCTAAATTTCATATTTAAAATTATATGACATAAAATGTTAAATGATTAAAGAGGATGTTTGTGATAGCATGCCTTTTTTCCATAGAGAGTTTTTTGAAAACCAAATGACTGGTTGTGAAAAAGTACTTGCTCGTTTGTTTAAATTCATTAAAAATTTTAAATGTTAAAATGAATTACTTAAATGGATAAAAAAATGGTGTTGGGAAAAAATCCCTCAAGGTATCATTGAAGCATTTTTTTGGTGATTGTGTTTGTTGAAAAAATGGGACTCCATGTTGTGTTAGTTGACAAAGCAGACCACGATGTCCAATTTGTTGAAAAGGGGGGTTTACATAGTGATTTTTTGGGTTTAAGAGATGTTGTTGGATATCCATGTTTGAAAAAAGAACCTAGACAATGAAATAGATGATCTAGAGGTGGTTCAAAAAGAGAATATATAAGGTGGAACCATTTTCTAGTGTTCACAAAAACTTTTGGCCTGAAAATTGGAAAATGGATAGATGTGTTTTTGGCAAAGGGAGGTACTTGAAAAAGGAAAGAGGTGCGAGGAATATTTTAGTGGTGTGTGAAAAAGTAATGTGGTGTGCGAAATATTATCATGGTGTGAATAATAGAGGATTGGTGTTTTCACATAAGAGGTGTTACGAGATCAGAAGCTCGAAAATTGGCAAAGGCATGAGGTGCGAGAAATACTGGAGCAGTGTGCGAAAAATGATGCGGTGTGGAAGATGTGTTTTTCATGCTTGAAGTTAATTACGTTCTCAAGGAGTTTTATACACACATGGTCAATTTTTACTATAAATATGAAGTGACCCCCTTCATGAACAACACATCAAGACATAGAGAGTATCTGAGCTCTGGCACACAAAATTGGAATACGCAAAGTGGATTTCATGCAAAAGCAGGGAATTACATGCAAGGAAATGTAGTGGTTGCGCGTAAAATTTGGGGTTGGCCGATATACCTGGTGCAAAGAGAGATTTATCTGCGAGTGAAATTTGGACGTCAACAGAGCATCTATCAACAGTTAAATATATAGATTTCATCAATGATAATGAAGGAACCTACAAGTCGTTAAAATATGAGTGGATCATTCCCAGAGTAGTGATAAAAGGAAGAGTAGAAGTTGATCCTCTCCACAGGCACTGAGTCAGAGAGAGAAATAGGGAGTGACACTTGGGGAAGTAGTGATCTATCCCTAAACATTTTAAAGGCAGTGTGCCTAGGCATAAAAGTTATCTTGCCCGAACATTGTAAACAATAGTGCTCTTTTAGTGGATTTGGTACATCGGTACATCATCGGTGTATGCTCATTAGACGTAGCCCAGTGAGGGTGAACCATATAAATATCATTGTGTCTTGTGCATGATTTAGTTTCTATTTACACTTTTCTATAGGAAAGAGAAAGAAGAGAGTTTTTCTTAACAGCGAAATAAGATCAAAAGGAGAAGTTGTTTTAATATTCCATACGCTAATTCACCCCCCCTCAGGGTATCTAGCCTTGTAGACCTAAAAAAGGGTCTTTTGAGAATAGTGATATTATTTTTTCATGACCGAAATAGAGGTTCAACGTTTATGTTTCGTCAGAGACTATCTTGTGGGGCCTGTGTTTTTTGACACACTAGTTGGTATAAATTTTTGGCTTTCATGTGAGAATGTTTGATGTGGTGATCGTGGTTTGAGGAATGTCACACTTGTGTTTAAGGTGTTTCAGAAATAGTGCACTAGTAAGTGGATAAAATTTTATTTCGATGTCATGGACAATCCTACGGTGTCCATTGTCGCATTGATTTCAGTAAACGTGTCAGTAGGTGATGCAAATATTTTTTTAACAGAGTCATCTGGATAAAGTTCGATTGATCATTTTAGTGACCCTGGTTTTCTATTAGTGTGCTATTAAAAATACCACAAGCATGTCCCCTATCTTGACCTCATCCTGAAGACACTAAGATATCATCAGTCTTACGCTATGTTAATGTCTTAAATGTTGTTGGGTTTGATGAGTGGTTGTTATCTGGGTTGTACGTAGGATGCATGGTTTCTTTGGTCTATTCCTTCATTCATGTTGGGGCATGTTAGTTTTTTTAAATAGCCTTATGATGGATTGACTTGAGAATGTCACCAAATGTTAGGTAAGTAAATCGGTATACATGCGGTGGGTGGTGTAATAATTTTTAAAGGCACATCACCAGTTTAAGGGTGAGTGTGGGTTTTGGGATCGTAATGTATTTTCAATAAATCATGTGCAACTAGATTTTATTGGTTTATTGAGATTCGACCGTTTCAATGATGAGGTCTATATAATGGCCTCAGATGTAATCATTGTTTCAGTGGTATTTGGTAATGTGAGCTTTGTATTGGGTTTAAATGTTTTAAAAGTAGTTGGGATTGTGAAATTGGTTAAAGATGAGTTTGGAATTTTGGAACACAACACAATAGTTCTAATGTTATTAAATGACCTTGGTGGGTTTTTTTAGTATTTACCAATGGATTCTAGTGGATGAGAAGATTTTAAGGTGAGTAGATTGCAATGTCCCATGTTTTTTAATTGAGTTTGAATATGAAGGTTTTAAAAAAATCATTCTGTTTATCGATGGGTTGGTTTATACACCAAGATCCAAAACATTTTTCTGAATTTTAGACACTTTAAGGTGTTGTTTTTGGACTTGGGAATATACCCAATAATTTTCATGGGTGTCACGATGAATCTCGGGAGCACCGGATCCGGAAAGGTTTACTTTAATAAATTAGCATGAGCTGCACACAGTTTCAGTCCAACCCATGCATATTACCTAGTTTAATATTGTATTTACCTTAAATAAATAATATTAAATGGGATATTTTTTTTAAATAGAATAATGTGTTAATAAAAATAATCTTATTATTATTATTTTGGGGTCTTAAATTGTTTGGTTCTTAAAAGATTTAATTACATGATTAATGTGGTGAAACATTTGTGCTAAAATATTTTAATTGCATGAATAATGGAGTGTAACTTTTATGTTAAAATATTTTAATTGTATGATTAATGTGGTGTAACTTTTATGTGAAATTAATTTTCCTTTTGGATTTATCAAGGAAACATTTAGTTAAATAAATAGTTTCTGAATTAACAAAGAATAATTATTAATAAATGGTGGTTTTGGATTATATCAAAGGTTTGGTTAATAATAATGGGTTAATTTTAATTATGGTTTATGAGTGTTATAATTATTTTTAATTATGGTTACTATTATTGAAAAATAATAATAGTAATGGCTTTGGGGGTTTTGGTTGGTTTTGAATAAATAAAAGTGGGAAATAATTGTTATATTGTAAATATTATTAATAGCATATGTATGAGTGTCGTTATTATAAATATTACATTTAATTAAATAAAATTAATTTAGGGGTTTATTTTTAGGTTTTAAATGGGAAAAACCAAGGGGGGAGATTTCTTCTTCTTCCCCCACACATAGGCACACTACAGGGGGCGTGACCCCTTTTTTTCTTCCCCAAATCGGAAGGCTTCTCTTACTCCACGTGGCTCATCCCCCATGGATATATATGCCTTTTCTAAAGCACATACACCCTGCAGTGTGACCTCCATAAGCTCGCAACCCCCCAGAAGATCCCCTATCGTTGGTGTGACCACCCACTCCGAGCATAACTGCGACGCACGATGCCCCCCTCCCCCTCTGGGTTCCCCATCCATGGATGTTTTCTACCCAATTTCTTTGTGGGTTTGGTTTGATTCAATGGGGTATGAACTTATCTCATACTCTCCTTCACCACCTTGGTGATTCATTGTGTTTTCGGTGCCCAATTTGTTTTTGGCCGAATTTAGGGTTTTGGGACACTACTTGATTTTGATGTTCATCCTTCATTGAGGTGTGAAAATAATGTTTTGGGGTCCTTTGGCTCGTAATCCAACATATGCTACCAAGATCAAAGAGGATGAACTCATTTTTCTTTTCCTACTTTGGTTCGAGTAAGGTTTCTACTTCTTTATTTGTTTTTTCCCCACCAAAATAGGATTCAAATATTTTATCTATGTACCTGGTATCTAGCAGTAGGTGCATAAACCTTGCTCCATTGTTTTTGTTATTCCGAAGTTTCCATGGTGATTTGTTGATTTTTTCGCAGGGCATGCTCATTTGTAAATATATATTTAGATATATCTATATTTATAAATATATATAAAGTTGGTGCGTAATTAAAATGACATCACCCCAATGTAGGGTCCCAAATATCTTTCACATTATTTATGAATTATTTGATTCTTTAAATAATTTCAGTTTATGAGTTTCCATGATTATGAAACTGCTAAATTTTCATTAAATGATGATTAAAGATAAAATTTTGGTTGGTGGTAATGTCATATCATGCTTGCATAAGGTTTGGATTTCTATGTTTCCATGTTGATATCGATACATAATATGTTGATGAAAAAATTTTGATTTTATTGAATGATGATTTCCACATGTGATAAATGAGGAAATGAACATGTTTTTGTGTTAAGAATGTATTGTTGGCTATTCAAAATATGTTGAGCTTATGCCCTGAATATTAAAGGGTTGAATAGGAAGAACCCATGGGTCTTCCTTGTAAATGATACTTAAATGGTGTTGGACTCAGACAACCTTAGGTGTGCCTTCTTATCCCATGTCACGGAATATTAATTACACAAATGGTTATATATCAGTTATAGAATTAAATAATTGAATGAAGAAGGATGGTAAATAGCGTAATCAATTGAAGTGTTAATTATCAAGTCATTAGTGGAAAAAAAATTGTGGCATTTACTGAATATTGAGAATGTTGAATATTTTAACATGTTTGAAATATAAATTGAAAAATACTAATAAATAATGGATAGATTAATTATTATATGTTAAATGGTAAATGGTTAATTAATTAATGATCTGGTTAAATAGATATGATTTAATTATTTAATTGTTGAATTAATTAATTTTCTAGAATTAATTTAATATTGTGAATTGATTTTTTTTACGATTGTTGGCCATGAATACCTTTTGATGCGTGATTTTTTTCACGACATCGGTTTTTTTGGATGGAGTTGTTTAAAAAAATGATATCTTGTGTGAAATGTTTTCTAAATATCTAGGCCTTGTTCATAATGTTTGACTTGAGATGTTTATGATGTGCATGTAAATTGTTAAAGTCCCAGATGAATCACTCCTTGAGTGGATGGGTCCAGACTTGTTAATGAATTGGAATAATTAAATATTTAGTTAATTGTTTAGTAGACTTTCTTGGTGATAATAATAATTAATTGTTAATTAATTATTATCTTTTGAGATGTTTAATGGTTAATTAATTATTGAGTTATTTGATTATAGATTTATGTTTTTAATTATCTGTTGAATTAATTAACAAATTTGATTAATTAATTTATGTGTTAATTAAAGGATGGTTTTGGTGTGTTAGACATGGAGTTCTACAAAAATGATAAATATATGTATGTATGATTGATAAATGGGTTGTGAGATAGGGACTGATGATCCAAATACTCATAGGGTGCTAGACACGGAGTTCTACACCCATCTTGCAAGGGAATATTCTTTTAGGGGACTGGGATTGATGCTCCACATACCCATGGGTTGTGAGACAAGGACTAACACTCCAAATACTCATGAGGGTGCTAGAAATGATATTCAAAACCCATTAATTGACATTGGATTGTGGGTATATCATTTCGTACATGAAATGAATTAAATGGTTAAAGAAATATGTTGTGAATTAATGATATGAGAATAGAATATGAGAAATAGTTTAAAACCCAGCACGACCAAGGCATGTTTTGAGATACGGGTGTCCTGGGGAACCTAGGGATTTATGTAGTTAAATAAAGAGTAATAATTAATGAAGGTTATATAATTTAATGATGTTTGAATAATTGATAAATTAAAATGAGTGTGTGATGACTGTTGTGTATTCGTGACAAATGTATAATGCAGTTTCAAACACTAGTTGAGGGCTAAAGCAGGTACTTGGGTATATAGATATGTTGTACTGCTTCCTCTAATTATTCATTCTTTCACGCTATTTTAATTATTTATTGAATTTCTGGATTTTGGGTAGACACTGGTGGTCCATTCATATTGAGATTTATATCCCACACCCTACTCTGGCTACCATTGAACTGGGGTACCCGAGTTGATTCTATTTGGTTGCAGGATTGTGATGTTTTCATATACTTTGGAGATAGGATCAGAGGACCGAGCAGAAGCTTGGGATGCTTGATGAGATCTCCCTAAGGGTTTTGTGTCGTTTATTTATATCTATATTGGGATGTAAAGCTTTATTTTTTGTTTGACTTCATTTCATTTTATTTCATTAGCATTTCATGCATGCATCTACTATATAAACTGGAATTTTCCACTTTTGTTCGGGTTTAATAAAAAGTATCCTTCCTTTGCTTTATCATTTATTAGACTGCTTCCACTATTTATTTATATTGACTATTATTGATCTATGATATGAAGTTATAGTCTCCCCACTAACTATCCATAGACCCGTGCTACTAGTCGGCAGCCTATGGAGTACGGGGAGACATGCTTGAGGTTATGTGACGACTGGTCTGGCCACTAGTTCAGGGGTGAGTTGGGTCGAGATATTACATGTACAACCCTCAATGTAGTTGGATAATAATCATTTTAAAATAGTTTCTCAAACTCTATCCATGATAAAGTCTCCACACCATGGGTTTGGACAATCAAGATCCACCAATAACTCATAGCACTATAGAGAATCAAAGATACTAGCACTACCGTCAAATCAGAGATTTTCCAGTCAAGGTGGAACATCTGAATCACCACCTCAAAAAAATATTGTTTCTTAGGGAATATGATTTCCTTAAAAGATGGATATTCAATGTCACTTAAAATATTAAAGGGCAATGAACCTACACGAGTCATCATCTTTCCCAATAAAAATCTTCCACTACTCAATCGGTGGAATAATTTCTATCTATAATATAAAAGGTGCTCTTTCTAATTATACTACGATTGATGGAATTTCACCCCTCTCACATAGTGGGTGAATCCCATGATCAAGTCCCTATGTGGAATCTATTTCATTCTTCTAGTCAAATGGAGGTGATTTAATCATTATAATGGGTAGGTTACAACCCTACTTTAGGATCCTAGATGGGTTTCCATGTAGAAACATCTTATATTTGATAAGATGAACCATGATCCTTAAACAATATCTATGTATTTGGATTAATAAGGACATGAAAATCAATCACCGATACCTATATGATGCATATACCATTTTATTATTCCTGCAACAAACTCCCTAGAAACTTGTGTAAAATAAAAGGTTATAACAGCCCTAGTAAATTGATACATCATCCATCACACCAATATCAGGGTCCTTAGTTTGAGATCCATACATAAAAAACCTTATAACCATTTCCCTAAGTTCTTAAACAAAACCTCATATACACCAAACTCCAAAATCATCCCTAATACACTCCCACTCTATTAACTCTTTTATAAGACTCAGCACAATGTATGATAACCCATTAATTTAACAACGAATAAATATTAATTAATCGTAAGGATTTTAAATTTTTAAATTATCATGATATTTTTTGTCTAGAGTTTCATAGAATTAGGAAAAATATTACATAATATGTAGAAAATAGAACATAGTGTACATTTTTTCACAAAAACAGGGCTTTATATTCACAGCCCAATTTCATTGATGACACTTTTTATACTTTTAATATGAGTCCAAAGTAGAATGTTTTACCTTTTTATAGTTCCTAATCATCTTTAAATTCTATAAATAATATTTCCAATTTTAGTATAAGAACAAAAATACAAGTAATGGATATAAAAATGAAGGAATCCTCCTTATCTAGTGAAAACATGAAAACCTGTGAAAATTTTCACCCTTTCCACAATAAAACTGTAAACACTTAAATAAAAATATCCACATATTAAAATAAATCATTTCTCAAAGAATAATTTTGAACCCCATTAGAAAACATAGTAAAACCAAGAATTAATCTGTAGGAAAATGAGAACTCCTAAAAATATTCATTAAAAATAAAATTTCTCACCTTGAAAAGTCCATAAAAAATATTTCCTCATGATATCAAAAAAATCATAAAAACCCTTAAAAATATGAAATAGGTATCCTAGAGAATAATGTTGATAAATCAAGTTCAGTAATGTTTAACTCGTCTTAGAATAACTAAAATGAATTTAATTTTGTATAAGTAACCCACTCAGTTATCACCCTCATTTTTTACATCATAGACTAAATCATTACCTAGCGCATTAGAGAGAAATATTAGGATCACCCATCGTTATGAGCTATATCAAGCTTTCCAATCATCATTTATAATGATAAGGTGACTTATTATAAACAAAACATTTGTATTATTTCACTATTCAGTCATAAAACCTTTGAAAAACTTATTTAAACTGATAAGAAAAAGAACTTTAACTTTTTAAATAAATATTTAGTGAAATATCCCTTTCTATTGAAAATTTTTATTTAACTAAAAATTATTAGAATTGTTGAAATATGATTTTAAATTAAAATCCATGAAACTTGTATAATATTATATATAATTAATAACACATGTTATGGTAGGAAAGTGAAATCAACTCGTATAAGTTAAAAACCATTTTTTCACTTTTTAAAAAGTAAAAAATAACCCATACAGAAAACATTGAAAGGATTATTTTTAAAAAAATTATAAATAAATTTTGAAAATATTGGAAAATTAAATTTTAAAATATATTTATTATATATAATAAAATTCTTTTAATATTTAAACGAACATAGATATAGAGGGAAAAGAGTTGTAATGAAATAATTAAACAAGGATTTAAGGAAAAATTCCCTTACCTTGGCTCTCAAATAACTTCGTACATTATTTAACTCCTAGGTAATGAAATTATATTAGTAGTTTTCTATCTTAATAAACTTTTTAATCTTTTTCAGTTATCATTACAACCTTTATTCCATTTATTAATATGTTTTACTTACTAAATCAGTTAAGTTTATGTCAGATAATTTGAGGTTGTTCAGTATTTATTTTTCAAAATAGACTTTATATGTTGATCATGGTAAAGTTAAGGATTTTTTAATATTATACATTTCATTATTTTTATATTTTTACATTAATTTGTTTTTAAAACTAAATATGGAAGTAGTTATTAAAAAATGAATCACATCATTTCATGGAAATGGTAGTTTGCACATACACACGAGCGACATTTTTATTTTTCCAAGAGATAAAAAATAAATAAAATAGATAAATTTTTACATTTATAGAATAATATTTATGTTATTAGTATCATATTAATTGATTAGACCCATTCTTTAGATCAGCCATATAATTTGAAAATGAAGATCGAATCACATCACTTAGTGGAGGCAGTAGTCCACAGATATACATGAGTGATGATATCATTTTCCAACAGATAGTAGGGTAAGAAGATAAATAATATTTTATCTTTATATAATAATAATAATTTCATAAATTTTATAAATATTCATTAATTACATATTAATAACCCACTATGTGAGGCGGTGATGAAAAATGAAACTCATTGCTTCATGGTGGTGGTGGTCCACATGTATGCATGAGCAATGTTTTAATTTTCCACAGGATGGAAATGAAGTAGAAAATTGTAATTAAAACATTGTAATAAAATTAAAAAAATATATTAAACTTATTTAATTATTTTGTACTATTTACAATGGATTATAATGATGTAGAAGAAGAAATAAACGTGAAATGATTCAATTGGGGATCATAGCTCCTCCTTCGATAACCTCCTTTTACTTCCACCTTAAACCTTATAGGATGGTTATTTTTGGAATAAAAAGACAAATAAGATTGGTTTTTAGAGTTGTTAAGTTATTTGGGTATAGATTTTTCAATCTAAAATTCTCAATATGTGTGAAGAATTGAGGAGGGAAGGTGTCTTTTTCAAAGTGAGGGGAGTTTCAGTCATGTAATTATTTTACATTTTAAAATAATATAATGTATTATTAATATGAATGTGTCACCAAGACAACCCAATTTTTAATATAATATGACATAAGGTCTAAATAAAATCAAATAATAAAATTTAATTAATTTTTTGATATATTTTAATCTATATCTCTCAGTTTAACCCTTTTTAACCCATTTTATTCTTTATAGAGATACATTATCTTTTTTAACAAGGTAAAGTATTTATATAACACAAAATAAAATGGAAATTATAATAATTTTTTTATTTTTTATTAAAAATATAGAATCCATTTTATAATATTTAGTTTCTAAAGGTTTTATAAATTTATTTCAGTATAAGTATACAAAATACAAGCAAAACTAGATTTTAGAAAAATACATGTTTTAAGGGTAAAAAATATTTTACACTAAAACAACTCATATAATTGATTATCAAAAATTTAATTGGATTATAATTAAAAACAATAAATATATATGACATTTTTAACATTAAAAAACCAAATAAAACCCTTCCATCGACACTATTAAATACAAAGATATGAAAATTGTTATCAATTATAATAAAATATAACTTAAGTTCTAAAAATTAAAGAATATGTTTCCAAATTCAAATTAATGTATTTAAATAATATATTGAACTACTTAAACACATATATGGATGAAAAAAAGTGTTTATAATTTTTTAATTCATGCTTACATCATGATGATGTCAGCAAAGTTACGGTATTTTGTAAAAAAAGTTATTTTTCACTATTAAGAAAAAAATAAAATACATTAGAAAAATATAAAAAATAACCCTAAGATAAATTCAATATGAAAAATAAAACACATTATAAATTTTATAAATTCAAATTTCAATTTTTTTTTTAATTTTTATATAAAACTATCTGATACATGGAAAAAATTGACAAAATAATAACTATTTCATTTTCAATTGAAAAAATTAAATAAAATTATTTATAAAACTATGATAATTATGAATCCATAAAATGATTAATTATAAATCATAAGATTTATTCAACACTATGATTACCTATGTTTCCACATTATTCTATTTTTAAAAAAATGTGTCCACATAATTTTATTCATTACAAAAACAATTTAAGGTATTTTTCCATCATATATTTTTCTGATTCTGGTATTTCTTCCACAATAATATAATTCTTCCATAAAAACATTAGCTATTGAATTATCTTATTACACACTATTTTCTCTCTATAATTCAAAATTTGAACCATAATTCCTTTATAGGAAAGGTTCACTTCCAATTGTATCACCTCAGGGCTCAAAACATGTGATGTGTCTTGGACATATTTTCTTAATAATGAAACATGAAACACATCATGTAAATGAGATAAAATCAGAATAAAGTCTACACATTTATAAATTTATTTCAATTTTTCTTGAATTTCATATGGTATAATAAACCATAGACTTAATTTTATTTTTTTCCAAAAAAATTATAACACCAATCCATGGAAATATTTTAAGAAAGACATGATCACATACCTCAAATGAAAGGTATTTCTTCTACTTATCTACCAAAATTTTATTCCTTCTATGAAACTCCCTCATGTTTTATTGAATCATCGCTACCTTATCAGTAATTTCTTATTCTAGTTATTTTCTTAAATAATTCATCTTAATAACTTCATACCAACATGCTAGTGTTTGTCACCTCCTTCCATATAATTTTTAAAATGGTGTCATATGTATAATGGAATGAAAAATGTTATTATAATAAAAGTTAAATAATAAAAATTACTAATTCCAAATTATTTGTCAATCAAATGTGAAACCTTAAAGAATATATTTCAAATTTTTAATCATTTTCTCTAATTTTCCATCAGTTTGGGGATAAAAAAGTAGTGCTGAAATTTGTATTTATTACTCAATGGTTTTTAAAGATCTTTACAAAAATTGGAGGTAAATATGGGACCATGATTTGATAGAATAAAGATATAGATTCCATCTAATCTAACTATAAATTTAAGATATATTCTAGAAATATGATCCAAATACAAAATATCTTGAATAGGAAAAAAATGCTCATAGTTAGTCAAGATATGACTAAAAAACAAAATATAATTATTAATTATAATTTTTTTGTTAATATCTCCATAAAATCCATGGATATATTTTTCCATTTCCTTTTAATCAGTAGAAAAGGCTAAATCATCCCATTTGATATTTTTCACCCATCTTTAAAAAGTTTACAAGTTAATCATTTCATGGTAAAACCAGTAATATATTTATTTATTCTATCCCACCAATATTATCTTTGAAGGTATCTATGCATCTTAGTATTGTTGAGATGAATATAAAATAGAGATTTATACACTTAACTGAACACTTCCTTCTTTAACTATGGATCACTTAGCATACACAATCCCTTTCAAAATATTATAAAACCTTCTATGTCAATTCTAAATTCAGGAAACATACCCTTATTAAGAAATTCTAATATTTCATTTAAACCATGATCTTACTTCCAAGGGTCAAAAAAATCTTTCTAAAAAATATGACTACACCAAAACCTAAACATAAATATATAGAGTTCTTGCATGCACAATTTCTAATCCAATATTTATTAAATCATAAACAAAATATCAGGTTCCAAATATAGAATTTCTAATGATTAATTATATTTTTGACTCATGGAATGAACTACCTTATTTATTTAAATTGATGATAATGAATCATGAAATCACAATCTTTTATTAATTCCAATCATCTTCTCTACCTCATGTTAGATTCTTTTTTGGTGAATATATACTTCAAACTTGTATGGTCTGTATGTGATTTACATTTCTCCAAATATAAAATATTTCTCCATATTTTCAAATCGAATAATGCATAAAAATTTCAATGTCTTGTGTAGGATAATTCATCTCATGTGGTTTCAATTGATCTGATACAAACACAATCCTTCAGTCATTCTGCACCAAAACATGACTTGGTCCCTCCAATGAAGAATTGTTATAAATGAAAAAAATCATCATTTAATTCTATAAAGGATAAAACTAGATCATTAAACCATCATATTTTTAATTATTTTAAAAATTAATCACATTCTATTATACAAATTAATTTAGCTCATTATTTTAGTTAACTTATTTAATTTCCTTGAAAAAAAAGAAAAAATTCAACAAATTGTCTATAGTAACCTTTTAATATAAGAAAATATCAAATATCAATGACATTTATAGGTATTGGAAACTCTTAAACCACTTTATTTTTAATAGGATCAACAGTTATGGCATATTTAGAAATAATATGACTAAGGAATGATTTCTTTTGAAACCAAAATTTACATTTACTAAATTTTCCATACAACATCTTTTTATTTAAGGTTTTCAAAACAATCCAAATATTTTTCACATGTTCCCCATAACATTTATAGTAAACAAAAATTCAATTAATTAAAACCAACAAAAAATTATCCAAATACTCATGGAAACACTATTTATAAGATCCATAAATATTTTTGGTGCATTCTTCAACCCAAATGGCATAATAAAAACACATAATGGCCATATATAGTATAAAAAATCATTATAAGAATGTATTTATCTTTCAATTTCAACTAGAAAAACCCAAACATGAGATCAATCTTTGAAAAATATTGATCACCTTGGAGATGATCAAAAAAGTCATCAATATGAGGAAACAAATAATTATTCTTAATATTGATGTTTTTAAGTGACCAATAATTAATGAATATTCTAATATAACCATTATTCTTCTTAATAAACAATATATTATCATGCCAAAGTGAAGTGATAGGATGAATGAAACACTTATCAATTAACTCTAGTAACTACTTTTTCAATTCCAAAATTTTTACTGGGGTAATTGAAGGGGGGGTTTTGAATAAGGATTTGCATCAAGCACTAAGCCAATAGTGAATTAAACCTCCCAATAAGAAATAAAACCACGAAAAACAACTGGAAATACAAACAAATACTCGTTTATTACTGGAACATCACTAATTTGAGAAGTTTCTTTAATTTTAAAAGTATGTTCAATATAACATTAATTAGTTTCTAAAATTCTTGATATTTTATAAAAGCTATGAATTCATTATTATACAAAACCTAAAACTCATTCTTAAAAATTACTTCTTTATTTCTAAACTCTATAGCATGATAAAAAAAGAAACATCATACCTAGAATAAAATCAAACTATATAATAAAAAATAAACTACTTTTTTATGAAAAACTATTCCACATATGATAAGAGGAAGATTTATATAAATTAATATTACCTTTATACTACCCTAATGAGTTTTTAAAAAAATATATAACTTCATTTAGTGAGATGTTATTTACATTTTACTTTCAAATTTCCTAGATGTAAAAGAATGGAAATACATCCAAATACTCGTTTATTACTAGAACATCACTAATTTGAAAATTTTCTTTCATTTCAAAAGTATGTTCAATATAACATTAATTAGTTTCTCAAATTCTTGATATTTTATAAAAGCTATGAATTCATTATTATACAAAACCTAAAACTCATTCTTAAAAATTACTTCTTTATTTCTAAACTCTATAGCATGATAAAAAAAGAAACATCATACCTAGAATAAAATCAAACTATATAATAAAAAATAAACTACTTTTTTATGAAAAACTATTCCACATATGATAAGAGGAAGATTTATATAAATTATTATTACCTTTATACTACCCTAATGAGTTTTTAAAAAAAATATAACTTCATTTAGTGAGATGGTATTTACATTTTACTTTCAAATTTCTTAGATGTAAAAGAATTCTGAGATCCTAAATCAAATAACACATTTGCATAATCTGAATAAAAAAGAAATATAAATTCCACCACTATATTTTAAGGTCTCACATCTACCATAGAAGTAGAAAAATACTTTTACACACCATTTCATTTTTTATCATTATTATTAAAACCTCATGTAACCAACTTGAAACATGGATTCTCATAATGAACCAAATCATTAAAATTAAAACATATTACTACTATTTTATTATTTACTTTCTCATTACTGGTCTGATTGGAACTCTCAACCTTATAGTTACAAGCCAAATGACCGAGATTTCCACATTTAGAATGAGTAGGGGTCTTAGTTCTAGATTTCTTAGTTAACTAAAAATCCATTTCATTCCAACTAAACCAATATTTTATCTTATTTTCATGATATATGTAAGTGTAGATAAACTCTATCTCAAATTTATCAAAAAATAAAATAATGTCCTCATAACTATTATAATAATGAGAGGAAATTTCACTCTATTATTACATTTTCAAACCTATGTAAAATCTATCAATTTTATTTTTATAGACCTAAATGAAATTTGGATCATACCTATATAATCTAGTTAAAAATTCATAAGTCTCCACTAATCCATTTTATTATTTCTTAAACTCTATAAATTTACTTTCTACTTTAAATGAAATAACTTTAGGAATATATTTCATAAGAAACATGTATTTAAATATCATTAAATCCTTGTAATAAACATCATAATTTTCCTTATTAATAATAATAATATTCCACTATAGATTGGATTTACCTTCAAAATAATAGAAATAATTTCTTTTTAGTGTTCTATACATCCCAAAAAATCACATTTCTCAACGAATTCATTTATTCATCCTTTAGATTTCATCAAGTTTTTAGATCCTCTAAAATTTGGAGGGTGTTGTTTCATAAAATTATATAATATTAACATGTTTATCTATAGAATATTTGGATGTTATCTTTCCTAGGTTCCACTATTAAAATCCTATTACTAAAAAGATAACACTACTATAAAGTTAATTATTCCAATTATTCTAGGTTACTAGTTTGGAAGGTTATTATCACCATGATTCTTGTCTACTTCACCTACCCTATTTCATCTATGGAAACCCATTTTAAATATAAATGGATTAGATGAAGCAATATATAAATATTAAAGATATATCTCATGAAAATATACCCATAAATCTAAATATCTTAAGAGTGTATTTTAGCATCCTCTTATCCTCTAAATTTATCTAAACCCTATTCTGATAAAAATAATAATAACTCATTACTTTAACAACCCATAAATTTGAGTCAACAGAAAGGATTTCACATTTTTTACATTATTGTGATATTTTAGTTTCGTAGATTTTGTGAATTAGAAATAACATTATATGACAAAGATTCACTTCCATATAGTGTACATTTTTTACTCAAAAAATGGTTATTAAGTTTACACTCATGTTTCATATAAGACACTTTTACTTATTTTAGGATGAGTTTAGAGTAGAAATTTTGACCATGTTATAGTTACTACTCATCCTTATATCCAATGAAAAAATATTAAAATTAGTTTTCTGAAGAAAAAAAATCTTACTAAGGGACAAAAAAATAAATTAAATTCATTAGACCGGTGTAAAATACTAAACCCCATAAAAATGGATTCCTTTTACACAATAAAACATTGATCACATAAATAAAACTTTTACACATATGAAAATCATCCATTTCTCAAATAAAATATTTGAAAATTATTATAAAGAATATGAAAACTATGAAAGTATCTTGAGGAACATGAAAGATCATGAAAACAACCCTTTAAAAGAAAAATTTCTCTAATAAAATATCATAAACATTTATTTACATATGAAATCAAAAAAATTCCATAAAAACCATTATAAAACATAAAATAGGTATCATGGAGAATAATTTTAAAAAATATATTTTAACTCATTTTTAAATAATTTTAGAATAATTCTTTCATAGTTAAATCTATATGAGTAACCTACCTGGTTATCTCCTTCATTTCTTCATTAAAATAATAAATCAATACCTAATGAATTAAAGATATATATTTGGGTCACCCATCATCATGAGTTATATCAGGATAACCCATCCCCATATATAATTCTAAAGTACCATATCATGAAGAATTTTTTTTAATCTTTCACTTCTCCATCATTAAACCAATTAGAAACTCATCTAAACCCATAAGAAAAATAAATTTCAATTTTCACATTAAAATAAAGAAAAATATCATTTTCCTTCAAAATATTTTAAAAACTAAAATTTATCAAGATAGAGTGAATATGATATTATTTTAAAACCCAAAAAAATTATGGATATCTTTATAATTAATAACAGTTGTTATGGTAAGAATATTTTTCAAGCCACATATATTAAAAAAAACTACACTTTTTTTAAAAGTAAGAAATAACCCATACATAAAAATTGAGAAGATTACTATTTAAAACACTTTAAAGAAAGTAAAAATAGAATAAAATTACCCTTAATTTTATTTTAATTACACTAAATAACATTCTTGAACCATTTAAATGAACATGGATAGAGAGGGAAAATATATGGAAAGAAATATTTAAACATGATTTTAATAAAAATATTCACATACCTTAAACTCGGTCAAGCTTTGTACACCCTCTAAATTCTAAATAATAAAATTATATATGTTCTTTATGTTATAAAGAACCATTTTAATGTTCATTCCATTATAATTATTCATTTAATTTCATTTCTTACCATTTTTTATTTAGTTACTAAATCAGTTAAGTTTACATCGGACATTTTGAGGTCGTTCAATCATTAATTTTTAATACATCCATTATAGGTTGATTATAGTAAAGGGTTCATGGGTTCATAATCTTATCCCTATAAAAATTATTATATCTGTACAATAAATATTATTTTAAAACAAAATATGTTATGTGGTCAGGAAAAATTAATCACGTCATTTCATGGAGACGACAATTCGTATATACACACGAGAAATGTTTTCATTTTTATAAAAGATGGAAATGAAATAAAATAGATAAATATTTAACATTATAGAATCATATTTATTTATTAATTATAAATTTAATATATTAAATCCATATATATAACCCTCCATGTATAGTGGAAATGAAAAATGGATCACATAACTTCATGGAGGTGGTAGTCCACTGGAACGCATGAGCAATGTTATCATTTTCTGATGGATATAATTATAAGAAGTTAGATACTATAATATCATTAAATAATCATAATAATTTCATAAATATTATATATATTCATTAATTATATCTTTATAACCATCCATGTGAGGTGGTGATGAAAAATGAAACACATCGCTTCATAGAGGTGGTAGTCGAAATATATGCACATGCAATGTTTACATTTCCCATAGGATGGAAAAGAGGATTAAAATATTTTTTTATAAACATAATAAAACTTAATTATTAATAATATACTTATTTAATTATTTCATAATATTTATTACATATTAAATGTAGGGATAATAATAAATAAACTTGAAAGGGGTTTGTTAGGGATTATACCACTTCTTTAGATATCATCATTTGACTTACACCTTAAGCCCTATAGGATAGGTATATATAGAATAATAAGAAATATAGAACACGAGTAGGATATATGGGAAGTTATTGGGGTAGATCATGGTTATCTAGAGTGCTAAGGTTTTGTTGAGAAGTGATTATAGTGGGTACCCTTTTATAAGTGAGGGGAGTGACACTCCTGTTATTATTTAATGTTTTAAAATAATATAAATCTTGTTCATATGAACATTGGATCAAGGAAACCAAATTTAAAATTCAAGAAAATTAATGGTGTATATATATTCAACCAACCATATTTTAAAATTTTCTAGATGTTTTTAATCCTTATATCTTAGTTTATCTATTTTAACCCATTTTATACTCTACTGAGATACCTAAACTTTTTACGAAGGTAATTTATTTATATGAAGAAAAATAAAAGTGTAATTATAAAAAAAATATGGTGATTAAAAATATTAAAAATATTTTATCATATTCAATTTCTAAAATTGGTTAAAATTAATTTTAATATAAGTACACAAAACTAATGATAATTTTTTTAAAAAAAATCATTTTAAGCGTATATAAGATTTTACTTTAAAATTATGCATAAATTTTGTTATAATGAAATTAATTGAACTATAATTTAAAAATAAAGTTTTATTACATTTTTATCATAAAAAATTGAATGTAATCTTCTAACCACACTATTAAATTAAAAGATCCAAAAATTATGTTTTATTAGAATAAAATATAACTTAAGTTCCACGAAGTTACACGTAGGTTTCCAAATTTAAAATAATGATTTTAAATGGTTTATTTTACTTATTAAAATCATTTTTTGTTGAACGAAATGTTTTATAATTTTTGTAATTCAGTCTTAAATCTTCATCAAGTCATAAAAATTAGGATATTTTGTAAAAATTGTATTTTCACTATTCATCCAAAAAACAACTATTTCAGAAAAATAACAAAATTTCACCCTATACTAAATTTGATATAATTAATTCAAAAAATTAATTATTTTATCAATTTAAAATTTAAAATCTAACTTTTAAATTATACCATGTGATAGAGGGAAAAACAATTTATTTAAAATGATAACTATTTCATTTTCAATTGAACAATTTAAATAAAATTATTAATAAAACTATAATCACTATGAATCCATAAAATGGTTATTAAAAATCATAATATTGATTCATTAATAGTACTACATGGGTTATCACATGATGTGTCCCATCTTGTGTGATAGTAAGTTTAGTGTGCCATCCCTTCCAACCTCTAATATGCCAAGGATTGGTTTATAGCACCAAATTGGCATATCAAAAATTATTGAAGGCCTTATATTAATTCCATTTACCCAGAATACATATCCTTACAGAATAAAAAATAATGTAGTATAAAGAATAAAAATCAACAACAATATATATATAATTCATGTGAAAATGTCAAGATCTAAATAGAGGATCAAATGCACAAACGATAAAGTAGATGGGAGAAATAGGTTACCAAAACACCCAAAGGTAAATCAATCTAAAGTTGTTGAGTTAAAGGGGTTTTAAAAATAAATAATCACCAAAAACTTATTTAATCTCTTTTTTCACCTCCAAGAACCACTAATCCATTACACCACAAAAAATATATCCACCAAAGTCATTACAGAACTATCAATCATATGAATAAGACACAAAATCTGTGGATGATATTATCACATAGGGGTGATTAAATACGTATCTAATAGGATTACTCAAAAAAATAATTAATAAAGTTTTGTGTTATCTTGAAACAACAAAGGTAAATTAGTCATCCAATTTAGGAAGAATAATATAAAGATGAAAAAACCCTAGATATGCTTTAAGATAGATAAACTTGAACACTAAGTCCCAAAAAAATATCCTAAATAATAAAAGGAATACATCATGTTTATAAAAAATGAAACAATATACAAAACTGAAACATATCCATGTTATCTAACTGAGTACGGTGGGGGACCTGTGCCTCACCAAGATAAGTGATGTTCTAGGAAATACTGAACCCCTTATAGAAGAATAACTCTATATCAAAAAATTTAATTGATCAGGGATTACCTAACTCCATAAATAAAAAACCCATTCTCTAACAATGCATATAATACTAATCAATGGATTACCAAACTCGATTGACCGTGTGGCAGACTCGCACCTTTTTGGGTGAAAATGAGTATTGACACCATGCCCAAACAGTGAAGGATCTACACCCCATGAATGCAGGGGACTATTAAATTATATAATCCCATGGGGGGACTAGATTCCTATCATTAATACATGAAAATGGGAGTAAAAACCATATGGAACACTTTTCTCATTATGCCTTAACACATTTTTTCACTCATAAAGTGTCAAATATACTAGTTCCACACCACAATTAAAGATACACACACCATAGTTGATGTATATTTGTATCTACTGGAACCTTAATCAACATATCCACACCATATCCATATCCTTCACATCATAGGATGAACTACCATGCTACAACACAACCCATATGGGATTAATTTATGCTACATGGCTTCTATGTAGAAATAACATTATTTTATTCTTATGTGTCACTAGAAAAAGGGGTGGTCATGAAAAAAAAATATAGTGTTTTGGAATGAACCTATCATGAGGGATATAAAAATAATTTAAGAAACCTTATTTCATAGTATTACATTACTTGTTAAGGTGCAACATGACACGACACTACTGAATCTTATTGTTATCATTATTTCAATCATGTTTAATCCATTCTATTATATTCTTCATATATCATAAACCAATTACACACTAAATCATAATTATAAATATGGTAATATGGTAAATAAAACCATGATAATATTAGGACATCTTATAGAAAGGATTTTGAAATGAAACATACGATACATGAAACACAATAAGAAAGTTTCAAACATAAAGTGAAATTATCATAGTGGTTAATATTGTTTCACAATTGTGATATCATGTGGATATGATGAAGAAATATCATAAAGGTTAAAATATATATATAATTTGTTTAAATATAATAATATGAGAAAATAATCCAACCTTATATCTCATTCTCGATTTCTTTATGAATACATACTTTGGGAGCACCAAAAGATCATGATAAGGGGTCCATTGGTTAAAGGATCATCCAAGATGCCTAGGGAACCATAAATTCACCACTATAAGATGATATTGGAGGAAAATACAATATTAGTGTGAAAGTGTAACACCTTGATATTTTAAAATAACGCGATGTTTGATAGCTTAAATTTCACGCAACATCATGCCTAAACAAACCCCAAAATATTTTTATTTAAATATGACAATTATAACATATCCCTTAAATTGGTGGGAATGAAAATAATTAACTAAATTATGATATATTTATATATATAAAGGAAATACTCAATACGAATTAATTATTTAATTCTTATGAAATATTTACTCAATTTTTAGTAATGTTATTTTATGTTTTGAAAATATATTTTCTTCAAAAATTGGTTTTCTTGATTTTTGTGAGGGAATGCTATAATAACAATTAATAACTTATATAAATATCATTTCATATAAATAATATAATTTATGAAATCATTATACAACAGTTATATTAGGGTGAAATTTTCAGATTTTTATGAAAAGGTTGATTTTCTAGTTAATAGTGAAAAATTCAAATATTTATTGAAAATTTTATTTTTGTTACCATCATTTGTAAAGTTAAAATTTATTTTAAAATGATTTCAAAGAAAAAAATTATATCATATTATTAATAATTAATTTAGTTTCATTGGAACAAATTTTATAACAAAATTTGGAATAAAATCATTTTAATACAAAACTATATATTTTTAAGAAAAACTCTATTTTTTTAAAAGTAGTTTTCATCACATTTTGCGAAATTATTTTATAATTAATTACTATAAATTATAAGAATATTTTTTAAAGAAATAAAATTTATTTTTGAATACATTAATCCAAATTTATCATAGTATGAGTTTCTTTAGATATTTCAAAAGAAAGTAAATTTTTAGTAAAAACTAAAAAAATATTGTTTTTATGAAATATGGTGTCTTTTATGATAACGCCAAGACATAGAAATAATATAAGAATTTATGAATCTTGTGGAAAGAATAAATTATGATTAAATAATTTAAATATAATTCAAAAATAATTTAACATATAAAAATTATAATTTATTCCATAATAAATCTGAAAATCATTTTCGGTGATGACGTATAGTATGCGTGACACTAGAAAAGTCAAATTTTGTAACTTAAAAATAATAATTGGGGTGATATAAGTCCTTTATATACATTTATATTAAATATTAATTATTATTAATTATTTTTATGGTTAGAAATAAATTTTAGAGTTATATAACAAGTGGATTATCCAAATGCTTGTGCAAGGCCAAAAAAGTAAAAATAACACATTAAATGCATTTTCATGTTATATATGTGAGTTAAAATAAGTAATTAATGAATATAAATATACATTTTAATTATAATGAACTTATTTTTATTATATAAATTTATTTATAATATTTATAAATTTTATAATTATCCTATATGCTTGTGAAACTCTAATACATTATTAATTTAATTAACAAAAAAATGAAAAAAATGATTATAAAAATATTAAAATTAATATAATTTTATATATTTAAGGTTATAAATGAATTATCCAGATTACCATGAATTTTATTGGATATAATAAAATAGGTTCTTCAAATTTTACTTATTGTATTGATGTTTTTTAATTCAATGTAATGAATAGAATCAAAAGGGACAATAATGATATTTTATGGTATTAATAATGTATTAAATTATTTAAAAATCATAAAAAATAATATATGTTGATTAATCAGATAATATATTGTCTAAAATTTCATTATATATGCATTTATAACTTATTTTGAAGAATTTGACTCTAGAAGAGTCTTATTATATTTTAATCTTTTAAGAAATTCAGAAAGTGTTCCTCACCTCAACTATAAAATGGAACCTCCCCCTCACTTCTTCACACCACATAATGCCTTATATATCGACCAATACCTACCTATTATTCTTATAAATATCTTTATTCTAGTTCAAGAAGTTTTGTTTCTTCCCAAATACCAACCCTATATCACTTAATAATAGATCTAAATGACACTACTACAAAACCCATGTTTAATAATGCTGGTATTTATCAGTACTAGAAAAAAGTGCTTATAAATGAAATATTAATCAGTGATAAAGAAATCACTGATAAATTTCACCATTTAAAAGTGCTGATAAAAGGTACCATTTATTAGTTCTTTAGTTTTATCGTTGATAAAGGATACCCTTTATCAATACTTTATTTTTAGCACTAATGAAGGTTACCTTTTATTAGTGCTATATTTTTAGAGCTCATAAAGGAATCTTTTATCATCATTTTTTAACAATGATACAGGACCGAATAAATAAAATGAAATAATTAAATAAAAAATGATTTTATTAAAAAACATAACAACTTTTATTAAAAATATAGCACTAATAAAGGGTAATTTAAAATTAATTTGAATAATGGTTTATAATTTACAATTAATTTGAATTAAAAATACTGACTAATTGCATATAGTAATCAACTTATAATTAAATGTCATTTGATTTCACAATTTAACATAAATCAAATGTGTGTTATATTGATTTCACTTATAAGTAATTAATTCATTTTTATATTCAATGTACACAGACAAAACTTATCCATTTCTTCAATATTATTAAAGTGTACTTATTTTTAATTTATTCAATTTCACTCATTTTTAACTTACATGCACTAAAAATTTGATATTCATTAATCATTTTAAAAAAATATATGTAAAGATAATTTATAAAAAATATTTATAAATAAATATAATTAAAAATATAAATACTATGTTTATAAAATACTATGTTTATAATTATAAGTAAATCAAAATTTTATATATGGTATTTATATAATTATAAATAAATAATTATATATATTTAAATAATAATAAATAAATAATTGTACATATTTAAATAATTATTAAATTTATAATAAACTTATAATAAATTTACTCAAATAATAAATATATTTATTAAAATTAAAATTTATATATATTTATTAAATAAACTTATATAATTATTTAAATATATATAATTATATAAATATATATAATGATACATATATTCTTATTAATAAATATTTATATAATTATGAATCAATAATTTTATTTTTAAATAATTATAAAATTACCATAAATATATTTAAATATAAAATATATTTAATATATTTATATTTATATATATTGATTAAGTATATATATATTTACAAATTTTTTTATTTATAATTATAATTATAAATGATTTATCTACGCTTAAGTAAAAAAGCACTCATAAAAGAGATCTTTAATAGTCATTTTTAGCACTGATAAAGATGAGGCTTTATCAGCACTTAGAAAATTCTAATAAATGTAATATTTATCAGGACTATAGATTTAATGCTAATAAATATGTATTTTATCAACACCTTTTAAAAGCACTGATAAAATTGTCCCGGTATAATTAAAAAACATAACATGTGGCGAACCCATTATGATATCTGGAAAAACCCTACTTAGAACCCTTCGAGGGAACTTCTCATTCATTCTCCCCTTTCACCAACCCCCGATTTTTCCCACCTTTCCCTCAATAACTTCACCCTAAGGTCCCATATCTTTACAATGGTGTTCTATGTTTTTTATATTGACCTCAGAGTACAACATGACGAAGACTCTTATGGATTGGATAATCTTCAAGTCATGGGGTTCCAAGATCGAGTAATGGTAGGTTTGCTAAAAAAAGGAACATCATGATTTTTTTTCTTTCAGAGGAAGATCTGGTCAGGGCTTGGTCCAGTGCCCCCCCAGTAGTTGCAACAGAGTTTAGTTCTATCTCTGTATGTGGTCATAAAACTTCCATATGAAGCCCGGAATTCTAACAACAACAATTTGGGTTAGCTTTCTCAAGACCCCATTTCCTTTTTAAAATCCAGTGATTATACTTATTCTATTGAATCTTGTTGGTAGATATTTATTTTTTGATAGTTGAACCCGGTCTGTTTCTCACCCTATTTCTCTTGGTATTTTCATAGAAGTTGATGTATCGAGAGTGCCTTTGGATTATATTTGGTTTATAGTTGGGGAAGAATTTTGATGCATGTAGGTTATGTGGTTGGAATTGTGGCTCTATTTCTAAGGTTCCTATAATAAATCGGGTCATTCAATATCTTCTTGTAGGCGAGGGACCAATAAACGCAAATAATAATAGGTTATGGTTTCTAGATATAACAATAAGGGCTTCAATCTGAGTTTTGGTGAAGGGCTAATTGGAAAGAGTCAATTGGATGTTTCTACTGATCCATGCAATGCAACGACTATTCAATACGAGTCTCATGGGATTATCTCCTCAATGAATGGAAGTAATCAAATTCTATATATTAGAAATTATTTTTAAGTATTCATTATTTTACATTTATATATACTACTTAAATATATATGTACATTTAATTAACATTAATATAATTTAGACTTAAATAACCAATAAAATATTGTATACTCATGTTACTTTCAAAATAATAAAACTAGGTAACTATATATACATTTTTTTGAAATTAATAAACTTTCCAAAATTTAAATAATTATATTTTATATCAAAATTCCTCAGAATAATAATTAATTATAATTAAAATAATTTAAAAATTATTATTAATAATATTTTTGTTGTTTCATTCGAAAAAATAGTATTATATATATATATATCAAATAATATATTGTATATTTAAATAAATTTATATATGATAAATAAATATATATTTATATATAATTATATTCAAAATAAAGTTCCTAATATTATAAATATATATATAACATATATATAATATTTATTTAGATGCACTTTATTTATCTATGTATCGAAAGAGGAGTGACCTCCATTTTATAGTTTTTGACGGTGGAAGGTGTGAATTCCGTTTAGGTTTATTGCCTATCGAGGTAAGTGTGAAAAAAGTACATCCCTTTATCAACCTATTTTTCTTATCATATAATTCCCTATAATTATTTTTAATAAAATAAAACCTACTAAAAATGCCATGTTTTATCAAAAAAGAATTAAAAAATCCTCAACTAATTATTTTATTAATGTTTTATTCATATCCTTGTGGATAATTTAGAGGATAAAAAATGAAATTAATTCATCATTAACAATTACTCCACTTCAAATAAAATAAAATAATTTCAGTAACACACACTCTTCATCTAAAATTACACTATAACAACCCAAGACCAGCGGGCTGTGCAACACTATAGTTGTATATTCTGATTATTTTGTCCCCACCCTATCCATTTCTTTCCCTCCCTCCACTCTATCATTTATCTTATTGTGTGGAGGTTTTATCTGAAAGGAGTTGGGGTAAATTGAGGCGTTGATTTAATAACTAGTGTCAATGGTTCAATTCTCACAAATATGAGGCATTTCCCTATTTAGAGAACACAATGACGTATAATTGTCATCCTCATCAATTTCATCTCATGAATAGTTATTATTTCATTTTTTCCTTGATACACACACCCCATCTCATTTGGACATTCCCATATGTTTCTTGTACTACTCTGAGCATTATTCATCCCATGGATGACTACTACTTAGAGTATTTCAAGCAATATTGGCACATGTCCACCGGAGATGGAGAATGTGTGTCAAACAACAAATGCAGTCATAATTGTTTAAGAGATGAGTTGATGATGATGAAAATTGTACTTCATTATGTTCTCTAAAAGGGGAAATTCCTCCCATTTGTGAGAATTTTACTATTTTCACTATTTATTGACTCAGAACCTTCATTGTCCCCAACTCCTTCCAGAGAAAACCTCCACACAACTAGAGAAATGATATAGTGAAGGGCGGGAAATAAATGGAAAGGGTGAAGACTGAAGAATCCGAATACGCAACTATAGTGTTGCACAACCCAAGGGTCTTAGGTTTTATAGTTTAAGTTTAGCTGATGAGTGTATATTAATGAAATTAATTTATTTTATTTGAGGTTGAGGCAGAGTTAATGATGAATTACTTCCATTTTTATCCTCAAAATTATCCACAAAGATCCGAATAAAACATTAATGAAATAATTTTCTGAGTATTTTTTTAATGTATTTTTATAAAACATATCCTTTTTTAATAGGTTATATTTTATTAAAAAATATAGGGTATTTTATGATTTGAAAAATAGGTGGATGGAGGTGTGTACTTCGTTCACACTTACTTCGATAGGTAATAAACCTGAATGGGGTTCACACCTTCCAACATCAAAAACTATAAAACAGTGGTCACTCTACATTCAATACATAGGTAAATAAATTGAATCTACATAAATATTTTATATATATTTTATATATATGTGTGTGTGTGTGTGAGTGTGTATTATATTAGTAACCTTATTTGAATATAATTATATATATATATATATGTAAATTATTTATCATATTTAAATTTATTTAAATATATAATATATTACTCAATATATATATAATACTATTTATTCTAACTAAACTTAAAAATACTATTAATAATAATTTTAAATTATATTAATTATGAATAATTATTATTCTATGTAATTGTGACCGTTATCAGTGTGAAATTGGCAGTTTAGTTTAAAAAATGTAACTCTATGAAAAAAAAAATTCACTTGGATTATCTTGATAATTTAGGGCATTGAATCATAAGTCCTTTGTGATGTGTAGGAATTGGTCTCTTGTCAAATCAATACATTATATGATCAGTATAGGTCACAGTGCGTGTTTCCAGTTTAAAATAACATTTTAGTAAAAATAATATTTCACCTACTCAATGTCGAGCAAATTCATTGTTTCGATACTATAGAAAAATGATCCATAAGTCATATATGATATATAAAAATCAGTCAGACCTTAATACAATGCATGGTGTGACCAGTATGACTCTAAGTACATATTTTTGTTTAAAAATGACATCAATTGTAATAAAAAAAGACAACTGACCTACTCAAAACTGAGAAAAAACATTCATACTAATTTGATACTTTGGGTAAATGATATATAAGTCGGTTTTTACATGTAGGAATCATATTCACCTCAATCTGATACATTGTGTTCCTGGTATGACTCAATGTGTCTGTTATCATATTAAAATTAATAGTTTAGTTAAAAAAATCACTCCCTAATAAACAAGAAAATGCGCTCATATTTTCTTAATAATTTATGAAATTGATTCACAAGTCATTTATGGAATGTAGGAATTGGTCTAACATCAAATAAATACATGATGGGTTCAATATGATTCAAAGTGCGTGATTCTATTTTAAAATGACAATTTAGTAAAAAAGACATGTGACATACTCAAAAACTAAGTAAACACATTCATATTATTTTGATACATTATTAAAATTATCCATAAGACATTTGGGACATGTAAGAATTATACACACCTCAATTCGACACACGGTGTGACTAATGTGACTCAATGTGCATCTTTTTTATAAATTGACATCAATTTTAGTAAAATGGACAACTCACCTGCTCAAAAATGAGAAAATTCATTTTAATTTTTTTATACTTCCGAAAAATGATTCATAAGTAATTTTTGACATGTGGGAATCATATGAACCTCAATATGATATATGATGTGTCTGGTATTACTCAATGTGTTTGTTGTCATTTTAAAATCAATATTTTAGTTCAAAAAGTCTCAATCACTGAAAACATTGAAAACACACTCGGATTGTATTCATAAGTTAGGAAAATTATTCATAAGTAATTTGTGACATGTAGTAATTGGTATAAAATCAAATAGACACACGAAATTATTGATATGATTCAAAGTGAGTGTTTCCAGTTTAAAATGACATTTTTGTAAAAAAGACAAGCTACGTACTCAAAACTGGGAAACACATTATAATTATTTTGATAAATTAGAAAAATAATCCATAAGTAATTTGATATGTTTAAAAATCATCCTCAAATAAATATAATTAATTGTGTGATTGTTATGACTCAATTTTCATTTTTTCAATATATTAGTTTTATTTTAGTTTAAAATGTGCATTATATCGCCAAAAGCAAGAAAACGATCCCAAATTGTTTTATATTCATTTAAATTTTTATCCACACTTTATTTTTTTATATTGTGGTGTTTTTTTATATGGTGTGTTGTTACATCACACTTAATTGGTGGGGGGGTCTCGTAACAGTGTACTACAGTGTAGTATGCCCCTTAATCAGTGCTTTTTAAGCGCTGATAAATGATTCCTTTATAAGCACTTATAGAAGCGCTGATAAATTGTCCCTTATCAGTGATTTATAATTATTGATCAAATAATAAGGATTTTAACCTTTCTCCATTATTCAGTGATTCTCTGTCACTGATAATGGCCATTTTTGGTGCTGTTAGAGGCCTATTTTGTGGTAATAGAAAGTCTGTCGAAGAAGAGGTAATCATATTTACCAACTATTTCAAGTTTATTACTTCTTATAATTCATATTAATGTATTTTTTTCATTCTAAATTAAGAAATAAAATATCATAAATATACGTATATTTTATTATTATTATTATGTTACAACTATATTACATTTCGTTTCCATCATACGAAAAGCAAAAAACATTGTTCATGAATACGTACAACTTACCATCATCACATAGCGGTGTAATTAATTTTTCAACACCAATTTAGTTGAATGGTTATAAATATGAAAATAATGAATATATATATTATATATTAAGTAATATTGATAATATAAAATTTAATTATTATTTTATATTCTTTCCTTCTATCCATCAAAAATGAAAACAATGTTCATGTGTATGTATGGACTCCCATCTCCATGAATGGTGTAATTTATTATTATATTTATATATTTATGGATTAATATATATATATATATATATATAATATTTACACTATAAATAATATTATGGAGTTGATGTAACAATATCTTATGCTCTTTAACTGAAACATACATGACAAAATATTCATGGGAAAATGAAGTAGTTAACATCCAAAACTAGGGTAATAAGATAATATTACTAACGAGTGATAATATGATATAAAATTATCATATATGATATTATAAATATAAATATGGTTCTAGTATAAATTAATAACACATTAAAACCCATTATATATGAGGATAAATCACATTTAACTAAAGGTAAGCGTGTGGTAAGGGATTTTCATCCAACGTTTATTTTTGTGGGACACATGTCATATTAACCACTTGTTTATTTTGTATGGTGTATATAATTTACATGAATTATATTTTATGATGATTATTATTAATTTTATTGGTATTTACATATCCATATAAGTTTCCATCATTCATGGGTCTTATGATTTGAATGTAACCAAAGTGGTAAGGGTTTACTTCAAAATCTCATCATTATTTGATATTGTTTATGTTTAAGTATCTACTGGGGAATATTTATCATCCGTATCCATATTTTTTAAATTTATTCAAAAAAATTATTATTATCATGTATTTTTTTTAAAATCATATTTACCCATGTTTTACTTTTTCTAAAATGGTTTGAAAGAAATATTTTGGTCATTTTCTAAATGAGGTACTCTGTGACTTTTGAGATAAAAAATATGGATGGAATTTTTTTTAACTTATATGGAATGAGTTAATATTCCCACCATCATGAATCCTTAATTATTTTAAGATTCCATTAAAATTTTACAATTTTATTTTTACTTAAAATATTTTCATTTATATATGTTCATCTTTTTTAAAAGATATGTGGTTGTAAAATAAAAAAGTTATTTACCTCAATAATTATTCAATGTGATCATTTAAAATGAGTTTTCTATATAAGATTACATATTTTGACGTTACATATGATTTATTGGAGATATGATCAAAGGATACCATACTTATTCATTCTGTGGATGGTTTATGTTTATTATTACATAGTGTTTAAAGAAACCCATTACCTTTTTATCGGTTATACTTTGAAGAAATTCATTTTTTTCCGAGTTCTAATTTCCTAAATGATTTACGATCCTATGGAACACATATTTATGGTTTTAATTATGTTATGGGTGGGAACTATATCTCCCTATAATGCATTTGGTATATACTTATATCTCATGAGATAAACAGGACAATAATGGAGAGTGAACCTAGTTTAGTGAGGGACCTTGTCCAATATAATAGTCTTGGGAGTGAACCTTAACTACTATTATGGTTTATGGAGTGAACCCATTATACTATGATAGTATTGAGAGTGATCCTTGACAACTATGGTGGTTTTGTGAGTGAACTCATTCCACTATGATATTCATGGTAGTGAACATGGCCAAATAGGATGGTTTGGAGAGTGAACCCATTCCACTATGATAGTCTATGAAAAATCCTTGAATACTAAAAAATGATTTTCAATACTTATATGTATGCCAAAATTCTATGTCTTACGACATTGTTATTTTCTCATGGATTATGATCCTTTATGATTCATATCTTATGAACTACCAAGATTTATTCCATGATTGAATATTTTGATCTATAATATAAAGTGCATAATTTTCAAATGTTAATTTCATGTTATTATTACCTTATGCTCGTGTTATGCCTATATAATATTTGATATATCTTTTGTTTACCCTTAATGTGCATCTATGATCACCCATTTATTATGTATCCTTACCCAAGGTTATAAAGAATGGTTTTTATTTGGGTATTCCTAATAATGGTGATAAACATAATGAAATTTTAGGGAATGATATATATTTGTATGAAACATTTGTTTATTTTTACAAGATATGTCATAATTTTCCTTATTTCTCTAAAACTATCTACCTAAAAGGTCATTCAGTATGAAAGTGATCCAATATTTACATTGAATTTTAATTTTTTGGATGGTTGAAATTGGTTCATGTTTATTAGTATCAAAGATAGAAATGTAAATCTAATTTTTTTAGCACCAAGTCTGGGAGTGCGAGTTCTGGGATATTACAGTTGGTAGCATAGGTCGGTTTAGAAAACATTGAGATTATGATATTTTCCAAAGATGTTATCTTAAGATTTATGGATACCATTATCGGTATATAAGTTTGAGTTTGACATTAATTTCATAATCTTAGATATCCCTTTTGAGGTTTTAAGTGGTTTAATTTTAAAGAGGCTAGTGATATTTTGAGATAGGTATATAAAACCTTTCGGTCTAAAAAGTAGTATTATTTATGAAAGAGTTCCTTTAAATTTGGTGGACATGTATTTAAAGATATTAGTATCCTTCAAGGTTTATAATATCTCTTATTATGATGTAATTATGGGTTATTACATTTTTCTAGTATGTTATTCATCTTTTGGAAATTTTATTGTAGTTATATTAATATAGTTTTAGTAATAGGATTACAAATTGGTCAGGTGAAAAATTGTCACATAAAGAAAGGCCATGGGGCTTGAACCCACAACTGAGGGGAGACAAGGGTGCATCTCCTACCACTAGCCTACATGATTCCCTTCTTAGTATTTCATTATTAGTATTTATATAAACTGTTTGATACATAAAATTTAAGTTTGTTTTGGGAACATATGTTTTATCTCATAGAAACCATGGGATTATAAATTGAGTTGGTGTTAATTGATTAGTGTTATTTAAAAATATGTTCACTATTTTGGAAACCCAACATAATTAAGGTAAAAACTATTAAGAAGTATTATTTGAAGAATAAATATTGTATTATCTCTTGGAAGAATATATAATTTTACTGTATATTTATGGTGATTCATGTTGTTTAGGGAAATGGTTTATTGATTTTGGAAATTATATGTTTTGGGAATGTACGTTTTGGGTGATAAATACTAAACATATCTTGGAATATGATGAGATAAAATCCTTATGATTTTTTGGGTGTCAATCCTAGTCTAAAATATTTTGAGTAATTTTAAGGATTTTTATTTATTGAATTATCTATGTTGAACTTTGGTTATTAATGTTGAATGTTTTAGATTAATTCGGTTTTCCTCATATGAAGGTTTATTCGTTTTAGAATTTTTTTTATCATTTGCTCACCAAATTTTGGTTTTTTTAATGCCTAAATTTAGTAAGAATGGATTTTTATTATTTTCTGGATTATAAAATCTATTATAACTTGATTTTAGTGCATTAGGTATGAAATTATTTTCTTAAATACTTATTTGGAGTAAAATATCTGATTATGGTGGAAATTAATTGAAGTGTGAAACTATACTTTTCATGTAAGTATGTCTTATTATTTTCATAGACTAGTTAATTTCTTAACTCTATAAAAAATGATATTGAAATAAATACATTATGCATTAAATTTTCTTACTGAGAAATCAATGGCCTTTTAACCTATCACAAAATTATGGTTTTGTGATGGTTAACATTCCCATGATCATGTTATCTAACAATAGCTATCAATCCTTGGAAGTTATTTTTTCACTTCGATATCCATTTTTTTTGTTACAAACAATTCTTTACTATATATAAACCTAGTATGTGTTATTATAGATTACCTTCATTGTTCTATTTCTCTCTTTTCAACTGGAAGTTTTATGGTTCCTTTTTACGATGAAGTATTTCGAAAAATATTATTATAAAAAGTCCAATCCAAGTTACCAAGACCATGTTAAAATTTTAAGGATGGAATTTATTAAATGGAGATATTGTAAAACCCTAATATTTTAAAATAATTCCATGTTTGATATCTTACGTTGCATGCAACATCGATCCGAAACGATCCCCAAAATATTATTATTTATATATGACTGTTATATCATATTTGTTAAATTGAAGGGTATGAATAGTATTAACTAAATTATTAAATATAAATATATAAAGGACCAAATATATAAAAATAAATTGGTTAATTCTTATTAAATATGTACTCAATTTTTAGTGAAGTTATTTTATGCTTTATAAATACATTTTCTTCAAAAATGGGGTTTCTTGCTTTTCATGAGTGAATATTATAATAAATTCTAGAACTTACATAAATATAATTTTATAGAAATAATATTATTTTTTAAATCAATATAGAATAATTATCTTATGGTTAAATATTCAGGTTTTTCTAGAAATATTTATTATCCCGTGAATAAAGAAAAAGACCAATTTTTATTGAAAACTGTATTTTTTTCAACTATTTATGAAGTTACATTTTATTTAAAAAATATTTCAAATAAAAATTAGTTCTATTATATTATTAATAATTAAATTAGGTTAATTGGAATAAATTTTATAATTTAATTTGGTATGAAATTATTTTTATATATAAATAGTCATTTTTAAGAAAAGCTATATTCTTTCTAAAAAAAAGTTTCTATCACTTTTTGAACAGTTATTTTAAAATTAATTTATACCACTTATATGAATTTAATTTCATGGAATGGAATTTATTTTTGGATTTATGAATTCAAATTTATCGAAGGATAATTTTTTACATTTTTCTAATGAAATTTATTTTTTAGTGAATAGTAAAAAGATTGTTTTTATGAAATCTGATATCTTTTATGATAACATCAAGACATAGAAATAATATAAAAAGTTATCTAAATTATTAAATGAATATATTATTATAAAATAATATAATTATCATTCAAATATAATTTATAATCTATCTACTATAATTTATTTCAAAAAAAATATGAAAATCATTTTCAATGTTGACATAGAGCATGTGCATCACTTGAAAAGTCAAATTTTGTTTCGTAAAAATAATAATTGGGATGAGATAAGTACATTATATAGTTTTATATTAAATATTAGTTATTATTGAATAATATTAGGATTATACATTAATTTTATAGTAATAAAAATGTGGCTTATCCAAATAGATGTGAAATGCTTGCACAAAGTGAGAAAAGTCAAAATAACACATCAAATGTGTTTTCAAGATATAGGTGTGAGTTAAAATTAATATTTAATGAATATAAATGTATATTTTTATCATAATAAACTTATTTTACTGATATAAATTTATTTATTATTTTAATAAATTATATAATTTCCTTATATGCTTGTGCAATGCTAAAAAAGTATTAATTTAATTAATATAAAAATAAAATATATCATATAAAAAATATTAAATTTAGTATAATATGAGATATTTAAGGTGATAAAAGAATTATATATACGATATAAAAATTTTACGATATAATAAAATAGTTTCTTGAAATTTTACTTGTTGTCTTAATGTTTTTAAAGTCAAAGTAATAAATAGTATCAAAATTAACAACATTGATATTTTATGGGATTAATAATTTATGAAATTATTTAAAAATTATAAAAATATTAAATAAGGAAATATGGGATAATATATGCTCTAATAGTTCACCCAATGTTCATTTATATTCCATTTTTAATCATTTTTTTGAAGAGTACTATTAAATTTTAATCTTTTGAGAAATTCCAAAAGTGCCCCGCACATAAATTATAAATGAGAACCCCCTCCCTCAATTATTCACCCCACTTTGAGACTTCTATCATTTCCAATTCCAAAAAATTCCTCTTATAAATGTCCTTATCCAATTTCTAGAGTTTCTTGTCCTTCTAGAAGACCAACTGTAGATCCTTTAAGAAGAGATCTAAAGGAAAGCTATCGAAGAATAGGTAAACATCTTTACCAACTCTTCCAAGTTTATTATTTCATATACTCCACATTAATGTACTGTTTTCATTATAAATTAATACATTAAGTATCATAAATATAATTAGATTTTATTATTATTATGGGATACCTATACCCCATCTCTTTTTCATCATATGAAAAGTGAAAACATCACTCATGTGTATATATGGTTTACTATCTCCCCATAGTGGTGTAAAGTGTTTTTCATCAAAAATTTACATGTATAGTTATAAATATGAAAATAATGAATATATATTATATATATTATATAATAATTATTCTATAAATTTTAAATATTATTTACCACTCTTTCATTCCATTCATCGAAAAATGAAAATAGTGTTCATGCGTATATACGGCCTACTGTCTCCATGAACGGTGTAATTTTTTTATATTACTATATTTATGTATGAATATAAGTGTATATATGTATTTAATATATATTATATTTACACCATAAATAATATTTGTTGATTATGTAATCATATCCTACACACAAGAACCATAACTTACATGACAAAATATGCATGGGAAAATGAAGCAGTTAACACCTAAAACAAGGGTAATAAGAAAATATTATTAACAAATGGGTGATAAGATGATATAATAAGGTCTTATATGATATTATAAATATGAAATTTTTTTATAAATTAATAACATGTTTAAAACTGTTACACTAGATGTTAAATCACATTCAACTAAAGGGAAGCGTGAGGTAAGGTATTTTCATCTCACTTTTATTTTCATGGGACACATACTATATTCACCATTCATTTATTTTGTGTGGTGTATATACTGCACATGAATTGTATTTTATGAATATTATTATGAATTTTATAGAGATTTTTTAATCCATATAAGGTTTTTTCACTCATTGGGATAATGATTGTAAAGATACCAAAGTGGTAAGGTTGTATTTCACAATCCAATCATTATTCGGGATTGTTAATGTTTAAGTCTCCATTGGGGAATATTTCTATTGCATGTATACATTTTTTTAAAAATGTTTTCACAAAGGTTTTTATAAATCTCTTAATTTTTTTTGAAGACATTTTTTCCATATTTGAATTTTTTAAAATGATTCGAAAGGAATCTTTTTTTCATTTTCTAAATGAGGTACTTTGTGACTTTTATGAAAAAAATAAAAATGAAATGTTTTTAAACTTATACATCATGACTGTATTTTCCCACTAGCATGATTCCTTAATGATTTAAATACTCATTTAAAAGTTTTCATGTCTATTTTCAATGAAAAATTTTCATTTTTAAGTGTGAAACTTATTAAAAAGAGAATTGATTTTAAAGTAAAAAAGCTATTTACCTCAATAATTATTCCAATGGATCTTTCAAAATGACTTGTCCCTATAAGATGACATGATTTAATGTTACTTAATATTTAATTGGGAAATTATTCACGTATACCATCCTTATTCATTCAATGGATAGTTAATGTTTATGATTAGATGATTTTTATGAAACCCATTACCTTTCCACTGGTTATAATTTGATGAAATTTGTTTCTTTTCATGAGTTGTGATATGATAAATTATTTATGATCCTATGTCACACATATGTATGGTTTCATTTATTTAATGTTTGGGACCTATATCTCCCTAAAATTCATTTGGTATGAAAAATGATATCTCACAATATAAACAAAACTATAATGTAGAGTGAACCCAATTTAGTAATGGACCTTGTCCACTGTAATAGTCTATGGAGTAAAACATAACTATTATGATGGTTTGGGGAGTTAACCCATTCCAATATGAAATTATTGGTAGTGAAACTTGACTACTATTATGGTTTGGGCAGTGAACTCATTCCACAAAGATAGTCTTATGAGAGAACCTTGACTATTGTAATGGTTTGTGGAGTGAAACCATTCTAATATGACAGTCTAGGGAAAAAATATTTGACTACTAAGAAAATAATTTTTAATAATTATGTGAATGCCAGAATTCTATGTCAGAGGCCAATGTTATTTTCTATGGCTCATGATACTTTAAGATTTATATGTTATGAACTACCATGATTTATTCCATAACTCATGATTTTGATCTATGATAAGCAAGGTATAATTTTCAAATATTAAGTTCATGTTATTATGCCCTTATTCTCATATTCTTCTTATGTAATATTTGATATATATTTTTTGACCCTTATTAATAATCTAAACTGACCCTTTTCTTATTTTTCATTTCCCTAGGTTATCAAGAAAGGTTTTAAGTTGGGTATGCTAAAGAAGGGAGCCAGACATGAAGAAATTTTAGGGAATTATATAGATTTTTATAAACTAGTAATTTATTTTAACAAGATATGAATGTTTTTTATGATTTCAATAAAACTATAAACCTAAAAGTTCCTTTATTATGAAATTTATTCAATATTTAACGTATTTTTAAATTTTTGGATGGTTGAAATTGGGTCACTATTGGAACCATAAAACACATCCATGTAATTCACTAAATGTTTCCAAACATGATCTCGAAGCATGGCTCATTTTGAAAGCTTCAATCTGACTGGTTAGGGATCCCCAACAGAGTAACAAATTAGAATTTATAGCCTTTAGAAGTTATAATACATAAAATGGCCATCCAGGATGATTTTGGGACAAAGTATGGTTTTGTGTCCAAGAATGGAAAATTGGCACACAGGAATGGATGTTTTTCATGCAAGAATGGAATCTTGCGTGCAACAAAAAAATCATGTGTGTGGAATGTCATGAAAACCGTTTATTTTCCCAATGTGATGTCATCTTCTATCCCGGACACCAGAAAAATGTCTATCCAAAGTCTGCACAAGTTTTAAGATGCGCGTGAAAGATCAACTTATGTGTGCAAGATTCTTAAATTCCCAATGCGACATAGGTTTGGAATTTTCTGAAAAGTGTAGGTAAAATGGATAAAGATGTTTCATGAAAGTTTTGTGATGTGAACACATGATTAGCATAAACGTGGAAGAATCTTACATTCCCAATGAGATGTCAAATGCCACTTTGCATGCGCACCCACTATAGGGTGTGAAGAAGATCGCCTCCTTACCTGAAATCTTATGAGTCACCATTCAAGGTTTCACATATAAATACAAGTGCACCCCATCCCCTCGGGGTAAGTTTATGGAGGTCAATATTCGCTCTGTTATGCATAAATCCACCACTTTTGCATCTTTGTGGAAGAATGGAACCCTCCATGTGAGATCTTTCATAACAGGTCCTTTATGGGTCCATCCTCGTTTGGGCCATAGTGGTTTGATCCTCACCTAATCACATTTCTTCCCAAGTCATGTGCATGCAAGATCTCCCTTTGCACGCAATATTCTATTCCTACCCGCTGGATATCCAATCATGCACGCCAAAACATCAATCTTACGTGCAAAATTTCCATGTTCCAAATCTTGTGCGCAATAGTTCCAATGTTCCCATCTTGCATACATGTTTGTCGCACAACCTAATCTTGCGCACAATGCATCTTGTTCATAGCCCATATTACATGAAATAATGCCTAGGATTATTCCCAATAGTCCATACCCTTAGGAGATGCACCCCCACACCCTCGCTCGGGTTCAGGGTCAGGCTGCAGTCTCATCTCTCCGGGCTAGTCCCTTCACTACTGCCATTGACCTCCATGAAAATTGAAGAGTCTCACCGCAAACTTTTTGATACATTTTTCCATTATTTTACATTATTCCCTTATGCACACCCAACTTCCATCTATGGAATACCATAATTATAGATACTCCTTTTCACTCCAGGAAACACTTGAGTTCATATATTCTTCTTGGTCCCTTTTATATGCCATGAGTTGAGATTCTCATCATCAATTCCCCAAGTACCTTGAGTCAAATCATTACTCTAGAAACTCATCCAAACCCTCATAACAGGACTCCTTTATCAGGATCAAACAGAAAGGTCCACTCTTGAGTAAGTCCAACACCATCCATTACTATCCACCTTAGACTAATATTTTTCACTTCACAACTTTAAACATTATTACACCCTATATGAAAAACATAGTATACCACCTGTTCTAATTAAGAGACTCATTATGCACTAAGCAAGAGATTACAATAGTTCTATCTACATGAATTTAAACTATAGGATGAAATATCACTCATCAATAATATTTCTTATGAATCATATATAAGATTGCCTCATGGCCTGACATAAGGAAGTCATAACGTGTAGCTCATTGCACAAGCCCCGCACAACTCGTCCATCCACATGACATTAAACTGAATCCATACCACTTGAAATGAACATGGTATGCCTTCATGGACAAACATGTGGATGAAATCATGGGAAGATTCCGCACGTAATCCCCAACCACCAATTTCCACTCCTTAGAGGCACCCGAGCAACATCCACACATAAGCCCCAACCACCAATTTTTTCTCCTTAGCGACACCTGGGTAACTTCCACGTGTAATCCCCAACCACCAATTTCAACTCCTATGTGGCAACCGAGTAGCTTCCATGCGTAAGTCCCAACCACCAATTTCCACTCCATAGCAGCACTTGGGCCACTTCAACATGTAATCCTCACAACATCTCTTGTGTGTTTACCTTCACGACACGGTAGTCGGGTCTGTTGCTGCCTCTTGTTTCCCACACCGAGTATGACTCACATGGGTATAGAGTAAGCATCGACCATGACATACTCTATTGATCGCTATCCAAACATAAACCCCATGTCCCACTTTTTTCCTCAACTATGTGGGATTTGATCCATGTATTTTAAATTGGACACTTTGGAAGCCTCCCTAAGGTTCAATCCCATCATCCATTTGTTCCATGCATATCACGTTGGTTCACTTTTTTCTCACATGACGTTAAATTTTATGCTCCTTTCTTCCAGCATGGTACTAAACTGTATCACCGAACTACATGGGTTTTGATCCTTTTCAGGTACGTAGGAAGCCTCTTTGAGATTCAATCCCAACAAATGGTAAACTCTGGTGCTCCCTCCTATGGATGTACCCTCCTGATATGATATATTCCCTTTTGGTGATGCATCTCTTGGATCCTCCTCCCTGAGGTGTTCTAATCCCCCCATGCAGCTAACCAAGCATAAGCCCCACACAATCCACAACTACCAAACAAAGAGTGTCCCTCTTGTGATGGGAATCTTACCATGTATAATCCCATGCATTTCGTTGGGTATCGATCCTTTGTGTACACCATGATTCTATGCCCCATTCTCAAACTATGTGGAATATGATCCCTATATTCTAAACAAGGTATGTAGGGAACCTATTTGAAGGTTCAAGCCCATCACCCGTTTCTCATCTAGGTCTCTCCCTCAAGCCTTTGTGTTTTCGGAATTTCATGCCCCGTCTTGAAGGTTCCACTTCCTTTGGATCCCCATCCATGCATCCATTCCCACAATTTGCCTCCTCTGGTGACTCATCACCCAATTCTAGAACTACATGGCCTCTGATTCCCATCAACTATGATATATAAGAAACCCCATTGAGGTTAAATCCCTGCACCCTAATCCTCTCATCGGTTCCAATTCATTCATCCTTATCCATTGAAACTACCTCCACCTTCATCCTGATTTTCCCTGGGCCTCCATATCCCAGTGAACTCATGCCATCCATATGAGAAGTTAACCAAGTGTAAGTCCCAAATCACCCTTTAGAATTATGAGGGTTTTGATCCATGTCTTCTACACAAGGTATGTAGGAATCCTCCTTGAGTTTCAATACCAGCCAATGGTAAACCTTAGTCCCCATTTGTTAGGACCCACTGTAACACCCCGAGATTTTATGAAAAATATTCTTTTTAATTTCATTAATGTCTTGTGTTGTACGCTACACCAAAAGGAGCTTGCACAACACACATCATTGACTTGCCTTTCATTACACGCAATCGCGACCTTCCTTGATAGCGTGTGTAGTACGCAATACCGAGTTTCACTAAACAACGATATGCTATTAAAATATTATTAAAACTAGCCGTTTTGGATAGTAATAACCACTTTTTGAAATTTTGTAAATTTTATTTTTCAAAATGGACTTCATTTTTGGATCCGGAATATCGAAATTAGCTTAGGGTGAAATTTTGGTAATTTTCGGATAACTTTCATATTTTGATGAATAGTGAAAATTACTAAATTTTAATTAAAAACAACTTTTTCAATCGAAATAATTAATAGTGATAAATTATTAATTTGAGTGGTTTTAAAGTATATTTAGAATATATTTTTACAATTTAATACAATGTTGGTCATTGGATGTAATTTCACATTTAAACCAGTTATAAACAAGTGTCTATCTTTTGATAGTTATTATCTCTTAAAAACACGCCTTTTGTTTTGACGACGGGAATTAATTTTTAAATTAATTAATGCAACTGATATGTTCTGAATTTGGTAAAATAGAGATCATTTTTGAGTTCATAATATCAAATAGAGCTTAGGCCTAATTTTTGGCATTTTTCTGAAAACTTTCAATTTTTGATGAATAGTGAAACCACTAAGTGGTAGTTAAAAAAACTGAATTTTTCATAAAACTTAATTTTACCGCTTCTGTGAGTGGAATTTCAAAAATCTGAGAGACACAGTTGATGTCAGTAAGTAAAATGTGGTTGAATTAGATGAAAATAATTTTTTGGTGAATAGTAACTTTTTACTTTTTTTACCACGGTTAAAAGTAAATAGGGTAATTAAGGGTAGAAATGATATTATTATTACCCTAACACGTGTCCTAATTATATTGGACAAGTTTACTTCGACCAAAAACAAACTTAGGAATAAAATATGACCATTTAGGCCCACTTGGATTAGATTAGGACATTTGTTATTAATTTATTTAAAGAAGGGTTAAAAGAGTTAAAATCAAAGTTTATTTACTAAAACATTTTTAATATAGGGTTATACATAAGATAAATTCGTCTATAAATATTCATTAGAAAGATAAAAATATTTCATACATAATGGTATTTTATTTGTAATTTTTATACATAAAATAATTTAATTTATTTATGACACAAAGATGATGCAGTAATTATCTTATTAATGAAATATTGACATAATTGATGTTATAAATACCAAAATAAATGTAATTTAAGACTTTATATGAATTACACTAATTTTATAGGTTAATATTACATGTTAGTATTGATTTAATTAACTTTTTTCGAACTTATCATTCTGTTATGATTTTCATAAAAATCAATTACTAAATAGTGTCAAAATTGACATAAAATTGTTTTTAAAACAAATATTATATTATAAATTGTTATTTTATTCCTAAAAATATAAGGTTAGGAACAATGACTTATATAAGGTTATATATATTAATAATAAACAAATTGGGGTTCGTTTGGCTTCTTATAGTAAGTTTATTAACCTTATAGTGTAAGAACACAAGAAAACAGGGTAAAAGTAAAATTATTTAACTTAATGATAAATCTAAATGATAAGTTTAAAATAGGAACCTAAACTTGTCTAAATTCTATTGGATGAAATTATTTCGACCCATACCCACCTTAGCCTCGAAATAAATCAATTTGGAGCTATTTAAAACCGAACTTGACTTTATGATAAAATAATATTTTTAGTTTTTCCAAAGGAGCCCCTCTCCTCCCTTATAAAAGGGAACCTCCTCCCTCTCTTACTCACACAACATTTAGCCTTCAATATCGGCCAACCCCTGACATATTCTCCTCTCCACTTCCCTAGCAACATCCTAGAGGTTCTGGTCTTCCTCGAAGACCAATTTTAGTGCCCTAAAAGAAGGTCTCAAAGAAGCACTTCAAAGAAGAGGTAATTTCCGTTACCAATTCTTTCACCTTTATTTCTTCTTCCACTTCTTATTCTTAGATTGTTTCATTATGAAGTAATAACATCAGTATCACTCGTATACTGATATGTTATTATAATTATGAAACAGTCCTATTTCACCATCTATCCATCCTACGGAAAACGAAATCACCGCGCGTGCGTACGTACGGAATACCGTCTTTACGCCGTGGTGAAATCTATTTTCCACCACCACCTTACTTGGATGGGTATAATGGTGTAAATAATAACTATATATTATTATTTTAAAGTGATATTTATTCTGAAATAGTATACATACTCTCCAATACAGTCCGACGATCATGAGAATGATATCATCGCCCGTGCGTACGTACGGACTACCGTCTCCACGACACGATGAGATTCATTCTCCACTTTAAACCATTCATGAATGATTATAAAGTATAAATAATAAGTAATAATGAAATATATTACATAATAATGATACTGGATTTATGTGTATATATATGAATTTCATCTACTTAATTTTGTTCAACTCAATAAGGAAATGAAAACAGAGTTCTTGCGTACGTACGGCCTACCGTCTCCATGAACGGTGTATTTATTTCCATTTACTGATTTATTATATATATGTATATTCTGAATATATATATATAAATCGTGTTTTATATTCTGAAATTAAGTAATCATGATCTAAGTAATCATATGAATAATTACAAGACAAAACACGGACGACAAATGAAACAATTTTACCCAAAACGCTCTTTAACATGGAATTTACAAAAGAACAGGTAATATAAAGTCATAAGTGAACCATATATGATATCATAACAATGAATATGATTCTTTAATAAGTCAATGACATTATTTAAATCATTATACAGGAGGTTCGGACACTTACAAAGCAAATCGGACCTAAGGTAAGGGAAATATCACAATCTCATTTTTATCCGAGATTGTTTATTCGTAAGTATTTACTGGGGTGTATTTTATCATCCACATCCATGTTTCATCAATATGTAATATTATTTCCATCCACCTAAAATTGTTTAAATCCATTTTTACCCTTCGGTGAGTTTTTAGTAAAAGAAATGAAAGGAATCTTTTGGCGTTTTTCGTACGAGGTACTTTTTGACTTTTCTGACAAAAGTACGAAGAATGTTTTTTTAACTTATACGGCATGAATGGATTTTTAAAACATTATTTCCAAGAAGCATCCTTTACAAGTTTTCAAGTTTATTTTTAATCAAATTATTTTAGTTTAAAGTTGTATGACATGTTAATAAAGGAAAAATGTTTTTTTAAAGAAGAAAGGATATTTTCCTCAAGAATGGAGTTAAAGTGTTTTATCAAAATTATTTTCCATCTAAGATAATAAAGGTTTATGTTTTATCCCTATTATTAAATTGATTTTATTATGTTGTGATGGAATTAGTCTTATGAATTCCTTTATGAATTGTTTTATGATGTCATGATGTTTAATATTCCCATTTGTATTACATGGGTTATGAAATGATGTATGATTTATGATTTTGTGGCACACATAAGAATGGTATCATTATGAGATGGGTGGGACCTAAATCTCCCTCCAATGCATTGGGTAAAGATTTTATATCTCATGAGATAGACATGGTTGGAACGGTAGGTTATACCGGTTCAATGAAACAGGACTGAAACGAGGGTGACTCGGTTCAGAAAGGGACTTTGTCCACTAAGATAGTCTTGGCAATGAGTCTTGACTAACAAGAAATGATTCTCTATGATTATGTGTGAATGCCACAAAGTTTCATGTTTTAAGTTATGATTATTGTGATTACATTTAACTGCCATGATTTACCCCATGTTATGAAATTATGATATCTTTTGCAGGTTAAGATTTCTAAAAGTTATGTGCTTATGTATATGATGTGATTGATATTTATTTTGTTTACCCTTACTGAGCATTGAGCTCACCCTTTTATGTTTTCTTTTCCCTAGGATATAAAGAAAGGTTTTAGGTAAAAAAAAGAAGATATTTATGGGAGATGTTGAAGATCTTTCACCGGGATTAGAAGATTATATTCTGAGTTTCCAAAGACACTAAACTATTACGATCCTTGTGTTTGTGTTTTTTTATGTACTAAGTATTCCGCAAATGTAATGTAATGTCAATGTACGTCAAGCTTCGGGTCTCTATAGTTGGTATCAGAGGAAAGGTTTAGTCAACCTTTGGAAACTAGGATGCAAGAACTTTAGTGAGATTCCAAGAGATATTTCTAAGGTATTTCTAGGGATGTCTCTAAGGTTAAGTATACGTATAGGTTATAGTCATATAATTGCGCTAACGATCTTAGAATTTAACCTAAGATGTTAGATATTAAGGGTACGCCCCCTTTTATTATGTTGTTTTCCCTAGCATGATTTTTTCCTCTCACACTATTCTTTTTGGGTTTTAGAAAATGGATGGAAACAAGATGATTCACGATAATGGAGGATATGATGGACAATGGAATGATATTATTCATGAGAAACCAAATGAAATGGGATTTGGAAGTCCAAACATCATTATTATGCCGAATAAGAAATATCATAATATGATCAATAAAGTAAAATTTGGTAAGTTTCCTGACTCGGCTAATAAGAGAAAGATGGAGTTTCATGATGATCATAGAGGAAAGAAAGTTCAATTTCCCCTATGTAAATCATGTGGGAAGAGGCATCAAGGAGAATGTTTCAAAGGAACTGGAAGATGCTTTGGGTGTGGAAAAGAAGGACACAAAGCCAGTAAGTGAAAAGTCAAAGGTTCAGTTAACACCAAGGATGAGGATAATGGTATTGCTATGACATCAACGATGGTTAAATGTTTTAAATGTGGAATGTACGGGCATTATGAAAACCATTTCCCTAAGGGAAAGTCTAATGAAGAGAATCAGCATGGTCGTATGGGTAGTATTTATGTTGATGATGATGAAGAGACTACAAATGATATGTGAGATGAAAGAATTGTTGAAGCTCGGTCAATGGTTTAAGAATGTAGTGGAATGATGACATGTTTATCATGTGTAATGTTGTATAAGTAATCTCATGGTACTATGGAAAAAAGAGACATCTAAGGATTGTTACACTGTTGTCTTTCCTTGAGTTTTGAAAGTGTATGATTAATGGTACCAGTATCCATGAAAGGTTATTCAGATATTTTTGGAATGTAGATGATATGCGCATAATGAAGGGATAAGACGATAATGAGATGTTTGATTGTATTCATGAGCTCATGATTGACATAAAGACTAAGTGATATAATGGTTTGAGTATAAATAAATTTGAGGATTTTGGTTTGTGGAAAGTGTTAACTTTTAACTGCATTCATGTTTTCACTAAGGTTCAATGAGTATTCATTCTTCAAGAGAATACATGATTAAGGTATTCACATGTTTGTAATTTGACCAACAAGATATATCTTATGATATATGGGGGATAAATGATGGCATTCACGTGATGGTTCTGTGACATTTCAAGTAATCATTTTCTTTATAATATGAGCTTGGACCGAAGTATTTTAGATAAGCCTAAAGTTTGGAATGGATTATGTTGGACATAAGTTAGGATAAAACGTTTTTTGATATTATTGATGAGATGTTATAGTAATATAGCTTTAGAAAAAGGACAACCTGCAGGACGAGCGACAGCCCATCGCTTCGGACAAGGCTGTGGGAATCGAACCCACAACCGAAATGCGACTGGACTTTATCGCCTACCACTGGCCTACATGAAGTCCCTGGTTAGTAGAAACTAGTTTTATTTTATTAAGCGTTATGATATATGAAGTATAAGTTCATTTTTGGAACCATATACGATTAACCATAAGATGGACTTATAACTTTTGTTAACCTTTTGTTTGAAAGAGATGGAATGACCCATCATTCTATTACATGATTTTCTAACAATGACAAATTCAACTTCATTTCTTTAAGTGATGAAGTGGAAATTGTCCAAAGAACGACAAACGGTGAGACTATACCAAAATCAAGAAAGTATTTCTTCTAATTCCAATTTCATCAACTTTAGGGAAATGATCTTGAAAACCAAAAATGTTGTCTTAGTGCTCTTATATCTGATGAATCAGATGGTACCTTAGAACGTCACAAATTTATGGCTTTGTGATTGATAGATTTTCCATAGCCATGTTCTCTACCACTCTCCATCAGAACATGATGGTTAGATTTCTCTTCCATATCCATATTTTCACCTTTGTGGAAACCCAGTGATTAGTTTATTTGGGTAACCGTTACGTTTCATACTTTTGTTTTTAAAGATTGGTTTTGGTATTCCTTTTTACGATGTGGGTTTCTATTAAAGAAACTTTAGAATAGTAAACCATTTATAACCCCAACGAATTTCGAGGGCGAAATTCATTTTAAGGGGGTAGAATGTAACACCCTGAGATTTTATGAAAAATTTTCTTTTTAATTTCATTAATGTCTTGTGTTGTACGCTACACCAAAAGGAGCTTGCACAACACGCATCCTTGACTTGCCTTTCATTACACGCAATCGCGACCTTCCTTGATAGCGTGTGTAGTACGCAATACCGAGTTTCACTAAACAACGATATGCTATTAAAATATTATTAAAACTAGCCGTTATGAACAGTAATAACCACTTTTTGAAATTTTTTAAATTTTATTTTTCAAAATGGACTTCATTTTTGGATCCGTAATATTGAAATTAGATTAGGGTGAAATTTTGGTAATTTTCGGATAACTTTCATATTTTGATGAATAGTGAAAATTACTAAATTTTAATTAAAAAAAACTTTTTCAATCGAAATAATTAATAGTGATAAATTATTAATTTGATTGGTTTTAAAGTATACTTAGAATATATTTTTACAATTTAATACAATTTTGGTCATTGAATGTAATTTCACATTTAAACCAGTTATAAACAAGTGTCAATCTTTTGATAGTTATTGTCTCTTAAAAACACGCCTTTTGTTTTGACGACGGGAATTACTTTTTAAATTAATTAATGCAACTGATATGTTTTGAATTTGGTAAAATAGAGATCATTTTTGAGTTCATAATATCAAATATAGCTTAGGCCTAATTTTTGGCATTTTTCTGAAAACTTTCAATTTTTGATGAATAGTGAAACCACTAAGTGGTAGTTAAAAAAACAGAATTTTTCATAAAACTTAATTTTACCTCTTCTGTGAGTGGAATTTCAAAAATCCGAGAGACACGGTTTATGTCAGTAAGTAAAATGTGGTTCGATGAGATGAAAATAATTTTTTGGGAATAATAACTTTTTTATTTTATTTACCACGGTTAAAAGTAAATATGGTAATTAAGGGTAAAAGTGTTATTATTATTACCCTAACACATGTCCTAATTCTAGGGTATAAGTGTAATTAAACCAAAAACAACCTTAGGAATAAAATATGACCATTTAGGCCCACTTGGATTAGATTAGGACATTTATTATCAATTTATTTAAAGAAGGGTTAAAATAGTTAAAATCAAAGTTTAATAACTATATCATTTTTAATATAGGGTTATACATAAGATAAATTCTACTATAAATATTCATTATAAAGATACAAATATTTCCAATATAATGGAATTTTATTTGTAATTTTTAGACTTAAAATAATTTAATTTATTCATGATACAATGATGATGCAGTAATTATCTTATTAATGAAATATTGACATAATTGATGTTATAAATACACAAATAAATGTCATTTGAGACTTTTTATGAATTCCAATAATTTTCTATGTTAATATGACATGTTAGTATTTATTTAATTAATTTTTTTCGAACTAATCATTCTATTATGGTTTTCAAAAAAATCAATTACCAAATAGTGTCAAAATTGACATAAAATAGTTTTTTAAAAAATATTATATTATTAATTGTTATTATATTCCTAAAAATCTAAGGTTTGGCCAATTGACATATATAAGGTTATATATTTTAATAATAAACAAATTGAGGTTCTTTTGGCTTCTTATAGTAAGTTTATTAACCTTATAGTGTAAGAACACAAGAAGACAAGGTAAAAGTAAAATTATTTAACTTAATGTTAAATCTAAATGATATGGTTAAAATAGGAACCAAAACTTGTCTAAATTATATTGGATGAGAGGATTTCGACCCATCCCCACCTTAGCCTCTAAATAAATTAATTTGGAGCTATTTAAAACCTAACTTGACTTTATAATAAAATAATATTTTTAGTTTTTCCAAAGGAGTCCCTCTCCTCCCTTATAAAAGGGCACATCCTCCCTCTCTTCCTCACACAACTTTGAGCCTTCGAGCTCGGCCAACCCCTGACAAATTCTCCTCTCCACTTCCCTAGAAACATCCTAGAGGTTCTTCTCTTCATCAAAGACCAATTTTAGTTCCCTAAAAGAAGGTCTCAAAGAAGCACTTCAAAGAAGAGGTAATTTCCGTTACCGATTCTTTCACCTTTATTTCTTCTTCCACTTCTTCTTCTTAGGTTGTTTCATTATGAAATAATAACATCAGTATCACTCATATACTGATATGTTATTATAAGTATGAAACAATCCTATTTCGCCATCTATCCATCCTACGGAAAACGAAATCACCGCGCGTGCGTACGTACGGAATACCGTCTCCATGCCGTGGTGAAATCTAATTTCCACCACCACCTTACTTGGATGGGTATAATGGTGTAAATAATAACTATATATTATTATTTTAAAGTTATATTGATTGTGAAATAGTATACATACTCTCCAATACAGTCCCACGATCATGAGAACGATATCATCGCTCGTGCGTACGTACGGACTACTGTCTCCACAACGCGATGAGATTCATTCTCCACTTTAAACCATTCATGAATGATTATAAAGTATAAATAATAAGTAATAATGAAATATATGACATAATAATGATACTGGATTTATGTGTATATATATGAATTTCATCTACTTAATTCCGTTCAACTCAACAAGGAAACGAAAACAGCGTTCATGCGTACGTACGGCCTACCGTCTCCATGAACGGTGTATTTCTTTCCATTTACTGATTTATTATATATATGTATATTCCAAATATATATATATATATATATATCATGTTTTATATTCTGGAATTAAGTAATCATGATCTAAGTAATCATATGAATAATTACAAGAAAAAACACGGACGACAAATGAAACAATTTTACCCAAAACGCTCTTTAACATGGAATTTACAAAAGAACAGGTAATATAAAGTCATAAGTGAACCATATATGATATCATAACAATGAATATGATTCTGTAATAAGTCAATGACATTATTTAAATCATTATACATGAGTTTTGGACACTTACGAAGCAAATAGGACCTAAGGTAAGGGAAATATCACAATCTCATTTTTATCCGAGATTGTTTATTCGTAAGTATTTACTGGGGTGTATTTTATCATCCACATCCATGTTTCATCAATATGTAATATTATTTCCATCCACCTACAATTTTTTAAATCCATTTTTACCCTTCGGTGATTTTTTAGTAAAAGAAATGAAAGGAATCTTTTGTCGTTTTTCGTACGAGGTACTTTTTGACTTTTCTGACAAAAGTTCGAAGAATGTTTTTTTTAACTTATACGGCAAGAATGGATTTTTAAAAAATTATTTCCAAGAAGAATCCTTTACAAGTTTTCAAGTTTATTTTTAATCAACTTCTTTTAGTTTAATGTTTTATGACATGTTAAGAAAGGAAAAATGTTTTTTTTAAAGAAGAAAGGATATTTTCCTCAAGAATGGAGTTAAAGTGTTTTATCAAAATTATTTTCCATCTAAGATAATAAAGGGTTCTGTTTTATCCCTATTATTACATTGATTTGATTATGTTGTGATGGAATTATTTTTATGAATTCCTTTATGAATTGTTTTATGATGTCATGATGTTTAAGATTCCCATGTGTATTACATGGGTTATGCAATGATGTATGATTTATGATTTTGTGGCACACATAATAATGGTATAATTATGAGATGGGTGGGACCTAAATCTCCCTCCAATGCATTGGGTAAAGATTTTATATCTCATGAGATAGACATGGCTGGAACGGTAGGTTATACCGGTTCAGTGAAACAGGACTGAAACGAGGGTGACTCGGTTCAGAAAGGGACTTTGTCCACTAAGATAGTCTTGGAAATGAGTCTTGACTAACAAGAAATTATTCTCTATGATTATGTGTGAATGCCACAAAGTTTTATGTTTTAAGTTATGATTATTGTGATTACATTTCACTGCCATGATTTACCCCATGTTATGAAATTATGATCTCTTTTGCAGGTTAAGATTTCCAAAAGTTATGTGCTTATGTATATGATGTGATTGATATTTCTTTTTTTTACCCTTACTGAGCATTGAGCTCACCCTTTTATGTTTTCTTTTCCCCAGGATATAAAGAAAGGTTTTAGGTAAAAGAAAGAATATCTTTATGGGAGATGTTGAAGATCTTTCACCAGGATTAGAAGATTATATTCCGAGTTTCCAAAGACACTAAACTATTACGATCCTTGTGTGTGTGTTTTTGTTATGTACTAAGTATTCCACAAATGTAATGTAATGTCAATGTATGTCAAGATTCGGGTATCTACACCCACCTTCTCTGATCCACCCTTTGCGGTCCCTAGACTAGCCTTCATGGTGTGATACGTCCCCTTTCTAGGAAATTCCATTCAGTGTATGTCCTTATCGGGCGTTCTAACCCATCCATCTAGTAAACCTTGGTGTCCCGTTTGTTAGGACCCTCCATATTTCTGATCCACCCTTTGTGGTATCCAGATCATCCTTTACAGAGTGAAAACTTCCATTTTTTGGACACTTTATCCCAGGTCTATCTTCGTTGGGCGTTTTGACTCATCCATCCAGTAAACCTTCTAGGCACTCCCTCCTAGGGATGTACCCTCCTGATCTATCCTTTGTGATTAGCATATCATCCTTCAAGATGATAGACATTCCCTTTTTGGGACATTCCTTATAGGGGCCATTCATATTGGGCATTATGAACTATCCATCTGGTAAAACTTCTAGGTATTCCCTCCTAGAGATGTACCCATCCAATCCACTTTCATAAGTGTACTGATCATTCTGATCTATCTCCACAAGATGTTAAAATCATAGCATACCCCATGTTGAACATGGGAAGATGAGGAAAACCTTGGAATCATGCCTCTGGCATAATATTCCCCATGATAGACATGGGATGACTCATGCTTCTATGACTTTGAGAATCCCTCCTGTGAGGAATAATATAGGTTACCAATGTTCTAGCATCTCAAGATTACCTGACCTTCCTGATGTTCTCTTCTACTCTAATCGTAGATTGTTGACCTGACATGACCCTTTGGAATTTCCTAATAAAATCAGTTCAATTAACTGACATCCACAAATATGTGGCATTGAGAATGTGATTCAAGAAAAAAGACTCAAATCTATGAGGGAGACTCGAACTAGGTGATGAATTCTGAGGAGGAATCCACAGAAGGAGAGACTATCATCCCATTATCCTATTCTGATCAAGCAGTAGACATATCTAAAGATGTGACAGATGTCTCCCACCTTTGGAAAGTGGGAAAACGGTGCCACAAGAGCATGTCTCCACAAAGATGCACCCATCAGCTACAGAAATCATTGTAAATAGTTAGGTTTATTTGTATCAAATATGAAAATGTAAAGATTATGTTTTTAGCACTCAATCTAGGAATTTAGGTTCTGGGATATTATTTTAAGGGCTCCAAAACTATTTATAATGAAACCCTAGTTCATCCCAATTAGGACTCAATACTAAAAGTTGAGATGTGACTCATTAGATTTGTACTAAAACCATGGTTCAACATCTACCATCATTCAACAATGGTCTTTGGTCAATTAAAGATCTTAAAACCATATCATGATAAAAAAAACTATTCTTAATGCCCTAAAAACTCGTTCAATCCTCAAATATCTGTGAAAAATAGTCACTGTTATATCAAAATACTAATTGAAATAGAAAAATGTATAAAACGAATACAATCACATCAGAAACCTTACTCCTCAACCAATCCTTGATAATGGTTGTGGCATAAACCATCCATCCAAACACTAGTCCCTATATAAGATAAAACCAAGGGTGTTTCACAATCTGGACTCTATTTTTAGATTAACCCAAAGTCACACAATACTCCACATTCCAACCTAAAATAATATAGTGCAAGGGAAGAATTGTCACAAAAAATAAGAGACCATGCTACAACGAGGCTCTTCAGCTGAAAAATTTATAACATTTTCAAGATAAAATATTTTTTTCATTATATGTGACCATTGAAATTAAATAATTAAATGAAAAAATAGAATATAATTTACTACCTGTAAGATATATAACCTTTTCTAGAGTCATCTTGGTCATGTTTTCTAGGTACTTTTTTGTTTTTTTGAAGTACCATTGCTTCAGAATTAGGGTTTGAGGTGCGTTTAGGTGAAGTTTTAATAAAAATCTATCGATAGAGGGTTGTGCATGGTTTTCACATGGTTTGAAAAATAATGTACCCAAACCCAGGTAATCGTGTTAACCTGGATAGTGAGTTCTATACAGTTTGTGCACAGTTTCGTTAACTATGCACCCATTCTAAGAAAAATCGTGTTTACCGAACACCTCTCTATGAAAATTAGTTTTTAAATCACTATAATGCCCAAACCCCCTCTATTTTGACCCATACATGGGAATGAACAATTCTAGGTGATCCTAGAAATTTTAGAAGGGATTATAAGGATATTAGAACACCTTTCTTCAAGATCGAAATCCCAAATTAAAGATCTGCTCTCTTTCCGGTAAGTGGATTTCTTCCTTATGCTTCTTCCTTTATTTCCTCTCACATTCTTTGATATTTTAATAGAATATATCCACTATTTCCATGGATCTAAACCTATTTGTTGAGAACTAGATCTAGTATTATGTATATAGATCTAGATTTGCAAGATCTTGATGCCTTGGATCTTAATTTTGGGTATAGTAATTTAGATCCGGATTTCAATAGACGTCATTTTACTGCTCAAATTTTGGGGATTTCTACTAGGAAAACATACATCAATAAACCAAGGAGGTTGGACTAAATAGAACACTCATAGTCATGGATATGATATGTTTATGTGAGTTTATTTATTTTCTAGTTTCTCTTAATAATTTACTTCCAAAATTGGAGTAATATAGAATGTGAAATTTACTTTTTGACACCTTAGTGACTAAATAGATGATTGAACCACGAGGATACGGGGTTATCCAAATAGATGTTTGATTTGAGGAAATTATTTATGGCTTGGGATATTATAATTGAGTTATTTAATTTGGTTGGGTTTGAGATAATCAGTCGGAGGAATTAACTCTGAGATAAGGATTGGCTATGTGAGATAATTATGGTTGATTAATTATGTGCCTTGTTGTTCCATTAAGATAATTAATTTTGGGATTAATTATGAGAAGTTGATATTTTATTTGGATAATTAATTGTTTTTAATTAATTATGAAATTATATTAGTTTTTATTTATTTATTTATTGATGAATTAATTAATGGGTTGTGCACATAGTTAAAAAAGGGTTAACTAATGGGTTTTGATGTAATTGACTAATTTTTGGATTAATAATATATTGATCTAAATTATTCTTTATGTATAAATAAATGATTTAAATGATTTGTAATGTGGGAGATAAACATGGTGTTCTAGTCCAATGGAGAATTTGGGTCTTAGACAAGGAGTTCTACCCTAATAGTTATCCAAGCGCTTGTGATGTGTGGTGGACTACATGGAAATCTACACCAGATGGGATTTGGGGTGCTAGATGTGGTGATCTACACTAGATGAGATTTGGGTTGTTAAGAATGGTGACCTATAAAAAATGGGATTTGAGGTGTTTGACATGGAGTTAAAAACCAAATGAATAAAAACAATGAATTATGAAATGAATGAGAGACATGAATCAAACTCAATTTTAATGTGTTTAAACCTAGAATAAATGAAAATGTGATAACTATTTAATTATGCATTGTACTTATTGCTTTAGAGAATTGACTACATTGTCTTCTTATTGGACTTGTTTTAGACACCATTGGTGGTGGAATACTAAGTCATACTCAAACCCTACTCCGGTCACCTGATCAGAACCTGAGCAGACTTTGTTGTTTCAGGATTGGATAAGGGAAAGCCCATAGGATAGGTTGTTGTTTGTGAATGAAGCATGGGTGAGGGAACCAAATGTGGTTTGGGACCCGCTTTGGATTTGTTGGGTATTTACTTTTAGTTTCTTTGTAACACTTGGATCATTCAATGTTACATCATGATTTCCCTTTTAATTGAGTGTGGAATTTCATATTTTGACTATCTTGTGACATTGGTATTGTTCTTGTGATTTATAAGATTCTGCACTTGTTTATTGTTGTCTTCTTATATAGGTGATTTAGTCTAATTAAAGAGGGTATGGTCTCCCCAGGAATGACTTATCAGACTTTCACTGCTAGTTGATACCCTCTAGTGTATAGGGAGGTGAGATTGAGGGCATGTGACTGACCGGCTCGGGGCCCCATTACATGGAAACCGGGTCGGGATGTTACAAAGTTGTATTATAGGAGTTTTCATTCATTCTTCATCTCTTGTATTATTGATTTGGTAAAGATAGATAGGATACTAGGAAGTTTCATGGCTTGTTAATGAGCTCATTCATGGGAGTTTCAGACCCGTGTACAGGGGGAAATCCAAATACTCAGGCTGGGATTGTTGTGATTGATGTTTATTATTATAATTGGATATTATTTCACCTTTGGGGACACACTTGTGGTGTGATTTGATAATTGTTTTTGATAATTGTTGAGTATTGATTCATGTCCTAAAAAGGCATGAGAGTTGAATCTTCATGCATCATTATAGGTACTCAGGGTTGTTGTGACATGCATATTTAGGCACTCATCGAAAAATAGGTTATGGGTAAGTATTTGAACTTGAACTGATTTCTTTTTTATTTTATTGAAAGGAAAATGGTTCCTAACATGAATTGAGAAAAAAATAAAAATAATACAAATTAAGAATAATTGGGTGTCAAAATGAGAAACTTGTTAATGAGAATGTGTTTACCCTTTCTAACCAAAACCTAGGGGTAGGATGGTTAAGGTTAGTGATAGTGACTTGGTGTCAACCGCAAGGTGATAAATGAGGGAAGGAAATGCTGAATCTTTTTGTGTTTCTTTTTCCTATTATGTAATGTTAAAAGGTTGTGTTATGATACCTAAGAAGGTTTTTAGAATTTTAGAGATTATTCCTCCATGATACTTTTTGAGGGGAGGATTGAATGGTAAGGATAAAAAAACATCCAAATTGGGAACTTGAGGCACTGTTAGTGCCTACTAAGGAGAAAGGAGAGATGTTATGAGATAACATTTATCATTTCATGAACTTCATGGAGAGATACCTAGGGAAGGTTATGAAAATATTGTCTGAGTTGACAAGGGAGTTTCAGCGGTAACACCCTATGCCTTTTACTTGAGAGGGTGGACCTGAGGGATATGAATTCTGGATTGAATCTATAGAGATGATAATTGACCATTTGGATACTCCGACTGAGAGGAGGATCAATTTGTCAGATTATATGCTATAGGGATCATGGAAGCACTGGTGTGACATTCAGGTACAATCTGGAAAGACTAATGATATTTTATGGAAAGACTTTCTGGAGAAGTTCTTGGAGAACTTCTATCCAGAGACACTGAGACAAAAGAATTCTTCATATTTTATTCATATAAACTAGGTAAGCATGTCTATAATGTATTGTGTCGAATGTTTTATTTATTTATAGAATTTATATCCAATGATGGCAGCAGATGAGGCTACTTAGGAAAAACAATTTCAGGACGTGCTCAAATGTGAAATTAAGTCCCCTGTGAATATATTTAAACTGAATAAGTTCTCGTAAGTGTTGAATAAAGATTTCATTTCAGAGGGGAACTTGAAATTGTATTCCTTTACTAGACAGATAGTTGTCACTGGATGACTTGGGAGTGTGCCTTCTGAGAGTAGGAAGCATCATTACAAGAACCTTATTTAGGAAAGTTGAAACCAAGGTGGATAATTAGGAAGAACAATTGCACATAATCTTACTCATGTGTTTTTTCACCTGTGTGGTAGGCCACGATACTATTACAAAAATTTTCCTCAACCACCAGTGGAGTGATGATTTTGGGTCATGATGGGGAACCTACAAAGGTTTTGGTGGTTGCAGCGACAGACTGATACTGAGGGAGTAGCTATGAAGAGTCAGAATATGGGGAGGGGGTATTCTACACCATATAGTTATGGAAGTTGGATTTCTTCTGGACGAAGTGGTAGAGGTAATGGACATGGTGGTTCAGGTAAATGGTGCTTGTATTAGTAGAGGGGTACTAATCAGGGGAGTCAGACAACATCACTGGGAAGAGGGTCCGGATAGTTACATACAGTCTAGCCTACACTTGTGGAGAGATAGGTTGGTCCATCAACAGTGAGATGTACTATTCTAGTACATTATACTTTATCTAGTTCCTTGTTTGATACTGGGGTATCTCATTCTTATATATCTACAAATCATGTTAATGGATTGATCTAGGAGGTGGAGTCCATGAATGGAGTAATTGATATCGATACACCATTGGAAGCATGATCTAGATATATCTATCTATGTAAGGGATGTTCATTAGAGATCAGTGGCTATAATTTTATTTGGGATCTCTATGTCTATGATATGATGGTCTTCGACCTGATTATGGGTATGGAATGCTGAGTCACATACCGAGACCACATCAATTTTTACCACAGGATAATGACCTTTTTGTCTCCTAAGGGTGACCAGCATGCTCATCATGGAGAGTGGGATATCCAGAAAAGTGGAGCAAGGCCAATTACTTAGAAACTAAAGGAGATCATGGCCAAAATTTCAAGTCTTTTGATGGATAATGGGGGCAATTTGCAATACATCCATCCACCAGTTTTAGAATAGTTACAAGATGTCTTTCCTGAATACTTCTTAGGGTTACCACTAAAGAGGGATGTGGAATTCACTATTGAGATCATGTGAGGGGATGATACAATATCTATTCTTCCTTACAGAATGTCACTGACTGAGCTTCAATATCTCTAGAATCAGTTGGAAGAGTTTTAGGATAATGGGTTTATCCATCCAAGTGTGTCCCCTTGGGTATCACCCATTTTGTTTGAAAATAAATTCAATGTGGGTTTATGCTTGTGTTTCAATTAACAGATATTGAATAAGATACTTGTGAAAAACCAATATCCTCTTTCACATATCGATGATATGTTTGACTAGCCAAAGGGATCTTGTGTGTTCTCAAAAATTGATTTGAGATTGGGTTATCATCATGTGAGAGTTCAGACTTCTAATATAATAATGACCGATTTAAGAAGTAGGTATGACCTTTATACGTTTTAAATAATTCTGTTATGGTTGAATAATACTCCCATAGTGTTTATGGCCTGTATTAATAGGATCATTCATCCATACCTGAATTAGTTTGTTGTAGTGTTCGTGGAAGACATATTGGTTTATGCCAAGACTCATAATGATCATTCCCAACATCTTTACATCATCTTGAGTACACTAATAGGGAATCGATTATACACCAAGCTATCTAAGTGTCAGTTTTAAATTTATCAGGTACACTTTTTAGGGCATATCATCTTGAAAGAAGGTGTGGCAGTGGTTTCCTGGTAGCATCCCAAGAATGTTTTTGATATCAAAATCTTTTTGAGATTACCTGGATATTACAAGAGGTTCACCCAAGCCTTTTCTTGATTAGCGGCATCTATTTTAGTTTTGACAAAGAAGTGGATAAAGTTTGAATGGACAGAAGCATATGATAAATCTTTCCAGGAGATAAAGTAGTGTTTGACATCGGTACCAATATTGATCCTTCCTGAGTCGGGTGATCAGTACGCGGTGTATCGTGATGCTATTGGGATAGGACTCGAATCTTTATTTATGCAAGGGGATCGATTAATTGTGTATGGGTTTCGGCAGTTGAGGTCACATTAATGGAATTACCCCACACAGGACGTCAAGTTGGCAGTGGTGGTTTATGCTCTTACGTTTTGGTGACACTACCTCTTGGATGAAAAGTTTATAGTTTTTACAGATCACAAAAGCCTGAAGTATATTTTTTGTATCATAACCTGAATCTTTGGAAGTTAATATGGGAATATTATATATAGTACATTGATTTTCAAATAGAATATACATATGCAAAGGGGAATAGTGTGAATGGTTCGTTGAGCGAGAAAACATAGACTCAGTTGGTACATGAGTCGAGTGTGGAGTGGATGATGAGGAATTTTCTGGATGAAATGCATGGGGTGGTTCAGGAGATTCAGGATAAAATGACTCTATTTTCAGTAATTGTAGAGTCTGCACTCTTGAGATGGATTAGGAACAGGCGGTATGATTTTCCGAAGTGCTTATCCTTGAGGGAAATCCATGAAGGTGGGGAGACACATTCAAACTAGTTGATATATGAGGATGAGGTTATCTATGTGAAATGTCGGGTTGTTGTGCCTATGAGTATGCAAGAGGTACTCATGAGAGAATTTCATGCCTAGAATCGGGAGTTACATCTTGGGGTGAAAAAAATGTACTGTTACCTATGATGACATTTTTCATGTCTAGGAATGAAAAAGAAGATAGCATGATTCTTGATAAAATGTTTCACCTGTTAGCATGTGAAGGCGGAGCACCAATGACCTATAGTTTTACTACAGTCATTGTCTACTCCATAATTTAAGTGGAATGATGTGACCATGTATTTTTTGGTAGATATTCCAAATATTATTAGGAATAATTATGCTATTTGGATCATTGTGGATATACTGACAAAGGTATAACATTTCTTTCCCATTAGGGAAACCTTCACAATTAGAAAATTGGGGGAAAATGAACATTCGAGAGATAGTTTTTTTTCATGGGGTGTCACAGATTATAGTTTTAGATTGTGATTCACACATTACTTCACACTTTGGAAAGAGCTTACATAAAGTTCTTGGCATATAGGTTTTGTTGAGTACATCATTCCACCCACAGATAGTTGGGCAGTCGGAGCATACCATACAAGTGCTAGAGGATATGTTGCGGGTATGTGTACTTGATTTCTATGGTTCTTGGGAGATGATCTTGGCTTTAGTGGAGTTCGTCTATAAAAATAGTTATCAAGAAACTATACAGATGGATCCATATGAGGCATATTATGTAAGGAAATGTAGATCACCGCTATGCCGGATAGAGGCACGTAAGTCAGAGTTGTTGGGACTGAGTCTCGTGCATGAGACATCGAAGCATGTGTAGTTGATTCAAAAATGTATGGCTAAGGCTCATAGTAGACATAAGTCACATGATAATAGATGGAGATGAACCCTAGAGTTTACAGAGGGTGATCATGTTTTCCTTTGGGTGTCAACTAGGTTGGGTCACCAAAAGTTACGGAGGTAGGGAAAGTTAAAACCCAGGTTTGTGGGACCGTTTGAAGTTGTTGAGAGAATCGGGTTGATGGCATGCTGATTGGATCTTCCATAGAAATATAGTGCTATGCAAGACATCTTTCATGTGTCACAGTGATGGAGGTATCACCCTGACCCTTCTCATGTGATCAATGTGGGTGAGGTTGACCTTGAGATAAATTCATCCTTTGAGGAGCATCTAATATGTGTGTTGTATCACAGTGAGAAACTATTGTGGGGAAATAGTGTGTCAATAGTTCATGTGTTCTGGATACATAGATGTGTATAAGAAGAAACATGGGAATATGAAGCAGACATGAGGGCTCAATGGACCAATCTTTTTTTCTTGGAATCATAGTGATGTTCGGGAGTGTATCTCTAGGATGAACTATTTTAAAGTGGTGATATTGTAAGATATCAGCCATTTATAGAGTCATATTGATCACATTTCTCAAGTACTTTTTTGTTGTTTTGAAGTACTTTCTATTTGAAATTGTGGTTTGAGGTGAGTTTGGGTGATGTTTTAAGAAAAATATGTGGATAGAGGGATATGCATTGTTTCTTCATGGATTGAAAAACCATGCACCCAAAACCAGGTAACTATATGAACCTAGACAGTGTCGTCCAGACTGGTTTCATATGGTTTCCTTAAACATGCAACCTTGCAAGGTAAAACTGTGCACACAAAACATTTTTCTAAAAAAAATTAGTTTTTTAATCACATAAACCCTCGAAACCCCTCTATTATGACCTAGTCGCAATCTTGACCAATTCTAGGTGATCCTAGAGCCTTCATGAGGTATTCCAAGGAAATTAAAACACCATTCATTAAGATTGAAAGCCCAGATTGAAGATCTGATCTCTTCTTAGTAAGTGGATTTCATCCCAATGTTTCTTCTAATCTTTCCTCTATCTTTCTTTCATCTTTTCATCGAAGATCTCCATTGTTTCTATAGATATAAACTTATGTTTTGAGATCTAGATCTAGGATTGTGGATCTAGATCTATATTTTCAAGATCTTGATGCCTTTGATCTTAATTTTGGGATTAGTGATTTAGATCTGGATTTCCATTTACATCGTTGTCCTACTCAGATTTTGTGGATTTATGCTGGGAAAATATCTGTCAACAAATTGAAGTATGTGGTCTAAATAGAACTCACATATTCATGGACTTGATATGTATATGTGATATTATCGATTTTCTAGCTTCCATTAATAATTTATTTCCAAAATTGGAGTAATTAGGAATGTTAAATTAACTTGTGGACTCCTTAGTGATTAAATAGATGATTGAACCATGATGCTAATGGGATTTATAAATAGATGTTTGATTTGGGGAAATTATTTATGGGTTGAGATATTGTAATTGTGATATTGAATTGGGTTGGGTTTGAGATAATTAATCTTGGGGAATTAACTATGATACAAGGAATGCATATGTGAGATAATTAATGGTGGATTAATTATGTGACTTGTTGTTTCATTAAGATAATTAATTGTGTGATTAATTATGATAAGTTTAGATATTATTTAGATAATTAATTGTGGACAATTAATTATGGAATTATATTAATGCTGATTAATTAATTAATTAATGAATTAATTAATGGGTTGTGTACTTTGTAAAACATGGGTTAACTAATGGGATTTTATGTATTTAACTAACTGTTGGATTAGTAAGGTATTGATGTGACTAATTCTTTATGAATTAATAAATGATGTAAATGATTGAGAATGGGGGTTCTATACATGGAGTTCTAGATCAATGAATAAGTTGGGGCCTAGACATGGTGTTCTATACCAATAGTTATCCAAGCACTTGTGTTATGAGGTGGTATATGCGGAGATCTACACCAGATGGTATTCGGGGTGGTAGATGTGGAAATATACACTAGATGAGATTTGGGGTGTTAAGCATCACTACCTAAACCAAATGAATGACAATAATGAATTATGAAATGAATGAGATACCTGAATCAAACCCGAGTTTAATGAGTTTAAACAAAGAATAAATGAAAATGTGATAACTGTTTAATTATGCATTGTACATGTTGCCTTATAAAATTGCATACATTATCTTTTGACTGGAATTTTTAAGACATCATTGGTGGGGGCCTTTTGAGTTATACTCACACCCTATTTGGGCCACCTGATCAGCACCCAAGCATACTTTATTGTTCCATGGTAGATAAGGGCAAGTCTTGGGATGGGTTGTTGCTTGGGAATGAAGATTGGGTGAGAGAACCAAATGTGGTTCAGGGCTTTCTTTAGAGTTGTTGTGTCATTAATTTTAGTTTCATTATAGACACTTGGAACTCGGATTATTACAACATGATTTCCCCTTCAATTGAGTATGGTATTTTCTATTTTGACTATCTTGTGAAATTGGTATTGTTTGGGTGATTTATATGATTCCTCACTTATTTACTGTTGTTTGCTTATGCTAATTCCTTACTCAGATGAAAGAGGGTATAGTATCCCCAAGAATGACTTACCATACCCTCACTATAAGTCAGCACCCTCTAGTATACGGGGAGGTGCACTTGAGGGCATGTGACCGACCATATCAGGGCCCCATTTCTTAGAACCCATGTCTTGATGTTACACTACCTTAGTACACAAATCTATTTCCAAAAGAAACACCAAATAAGGAATATAATTGGAATAAATTAATGGATATAGTAGACTATTTATTTGATTTGATTATTTTTATTTTTATTTTATTGAATGTTACACTAAATACCCTCCATTAAATTATTAATATTTATCCAAGACACTAAATGTTAGAGATGATGAAGAGGACCAGACTACATGGGATATATTTTTCATCAAAGAAAGAGTTGATGAGTAAAAATATATAAGTATCATAAGTGATTTACCAATTTAATTACATGAATTACGAATGTTTCAAACAAGTATATATGAGGGATTTGATGAAACCATTTTTAATTTCCTAATCCGGGTGCCACATGTCAGTTTTCTAAGTCGGTTTGTTACTTGACCTCAGGCACACCTCCCTATATTCCAATGGTTTCAAACCAGTATAAAGGGTCTAATTTTTTATGTTTGGAGACTATAACCTATTTATCAAATCATCACAACAATATAATTAAATATAAAATATCCAAAATAATATAATAATCGATGATAATGGATATAACGACCAATAATTTATTGTGAATTCAAAATAGGTAAAATGATTATAAACCAAAGTAATAAATATTTCATGTCATACAAGTGTCAAGTGTCTAATGAAAACCCAAAATAAAGACACAATAACATCTCCCAAGTAGATCCCAACATCATGTCTGGTTCTCTCATCCATGCTCCATCCTGAATCTCAAATCTTCCATCTAACATAGAGCTCTTACCCTAAACCATCCCTACAAACATAAACTCTATTTGAGTACAAGTTAGATATCCTGAGTAGGGTGTGAGTAAAACTCAATATGTCACCAGCAATGGAATCTAAATAAATATTCAATCTATAACAATGTATGCAGTTTTATAAAGAATAAATAAGAAATTAGAAAAGTAAATAGGCTTCACATTTAATTATTCTTTAATCAACCACCTAGGCCCTTGAGTTCATGGTGACACCAGAACCAATCACACATATTTTGGCCCATGTTGGAGTCTGGAGCATAAATCCCAAAATTTCACAATTAATTATTTCAAGGTATTAAATTATTCACTTAATTCCAATTTCATTTTCGGTACCTTAGAAAAATAGTTCAATTACCAATTCACAATCATGCATCGAGGGCCTAGAGCATCAGTTTGAATCCTTGTGGGTATTTGGAGCATCAATCCATGTCCCATAACTCATTGTTCATATTCACATATAATTATATATATATCAAGGTTCTATAGCATCAATATGAAAGCCTATGGGTATTTGGAGCATCAGTCTCTATCCCACACCTCATTGTTGACATGCATGCATCGGGGTCCAAGAGAATCATTCTGGAAGCCCATGGATATTTGCATCATAAATCTTTGAACCACAACTCATTTATCAATAAAATATATCACAATATATAAAGTGAGGTTCAATGTCTTAAACCTTGCTAAATATTATTCACATAATGGTGCACTATATCATTTACCGATCACAATCGTGGTTCTTTACTTTAATCACAAGGATCAACAAGAAAAATTCATAAATTATTCTATTTATCATCATTTAATTTAAAACTCATTAAATTATTAAATTTTTTCCAATATTTCCATTAAATACCACTATCAACCATGAAATAAGGATTTATTTCAATTTCATAAGCCCACTATTTTTTTATTTTTTTATCCATAATTATCATTTCATGTAAATTGTAACACCCCATGGGTTACCTTTAAATCTAGTCTCATAATCTCTAATAGTTCCAACATAATCTGTGAAGGGTCACACAATTTAATGGAATTAAATTCACCTTTTCAATTTTAAATGTAATTTCCCAACATGGAATCCTAATAGAATAATTACATACATAACATCATAATCAAGACTATGTGAAATAGAAATTACACCACAGACCTCATGATCATTGATGAATTCTCACCAAATTATAACCCTATATTCAATGTACAATGTTCAAATTCAAAATGGTGTAGGGGATATAGAATCAAAATGAAATAGATATTGATTCCTTCCAAAAAAATCTTTGATTCACACTAGAAGAGGTTTGATGAGTCTTGGAAACCTCTCAGGAGCCTCTAAAAGAAAGGTAAATTGTATTAGTAAAAGTGTGGGTCATTAGGGATATAAATGAGGAGCTTCTGAATTTTTAATTAAATTTTTGGTGGTTCAAAATCCTATGAACTCGGTTTCTTGGGTGGGGATGCACAGTTTTCCAAACTATGTAACCCAACCATTCACCCCTACTGTCTAGGGTTCATGGTTTCTATAATGTGGGTAGACAATTTTCCCAATCGTTTGTCAAACATAAAAACCCCATCTGTGTAAGGGTGCACAGTTTGGGGAGGAAGGCCACACAGTTTGGTCAAACCATGAACCACCTTCTATGGCTCAAAACCGAGCACACTGTTTTTTAGGGAATGCTATATATTTTTCCCTAATTATGTGCCAACCATACATAGGACCATGGTCTTCCAAAATTCTTCAAATTCACTTGAAACAACCCAAAAAAACTAAACCAACGTATGATAAAAACAAGCGTAAAATAATACCTGAAAATGAGCATGAGACATCTCTAGAAAGGTTAATATCTTACAATCTCCTCACCTTATAATAGCTCATCCTCAATATGTACTCCCAATCTCCATTAATATTACAAGGTGAAAAGGTTGTACCATTGGGACCAAATATCTTCTTCCCTCTCCCATATTTCTCCTAAACATGTTGATCCTACCATAACACTCAAACGAATGAAATAACCTTTCCCCAAGACACTTTCTCACAATGACCCACAACATGAATAGGACTTATATCTATTAGCATAAGACTTATTTTGACACTACACTATATCTATACATTTCCCAATCAATTGAAGCTATTCTAATTTCTACTATATGAGATTTCATCCCAAAAAATAAAACTCTCCCCCTTTTATCTAATATATAGTTGATCTATATGGACTACTATAAAGCACCTTATTTGGTGTCATTTGAATATTCACCTAATAGTTTTTGTCATGGGTAAACTGAACCAGGGGTAATTGCTTATCCCAATATCCAGAAAAATTATTTATGCATACCCATATCATGTCCTCTAATTATTGATATGTATGCTCCAATTTCCCATTTGTATGTGGGTAAAAGTCCTTAAGCAGAAATACCTGGGTACCCAACACCTTTCGTAAGCATTTATAAAAGCTTGATGTAACACGTGAGTCACAATCTAAAACTATGATCTATGGAACCCTATGAAAATAGACTATATATCAAACCTACATATCCCCCAACTTCTCAACTTTGAAATCCTACAAAATAGAAAAGAAATGGCATACCTTCATCAATCAGTTCACAATCACCCATATATAATCATTCTTATGAGGAATCCTTTGAATTCCTACCATAAAGTCTATGGTAATGTCATCCCAATTCTATTTTTGAATGGGTAATGGTTTTAAAAAACACCTAGGTCATTGATGCTCAGACTTCACCTACTGATATGTGTAGCATCATGTCACGAAACCTGAAATTTTCCTTTTCATGTGAGGCCACCAAAACTATAGACATAGGTTACAAAACATTATGGTCAAACTAGGATTCACCGCCCACTTTGATGCATGAAAATCACACATAAAATACTCTCATATACATATAGGAATATCAACATGGTTTTGTACATAGATGATCTCATCTTTATCCATAGTCCAATAGAAAAGTGACTCTCCTCCTTTAAGGATTTTCATCAAGTCCAAACACTCTGGATCCTCATACTACCTCTCCCTTATTCAGATCAACAGTTTGGACTCTACTGATAAGGAAATTAGTTTCATCTACTCATGGACCTCCTAAAACTCAATATACATTTTAGATATCAAGTTCATCATCTTCCACTCAATACTGGACTCTTCAACTTCCTGAGCTAGTGTCTTCCTTCTCAAAGACTCGTCAAAACAATTTTCCTTTATCAGTGTATATGCTATGTCAAAATAAAATGGCTACATATACTCAACCAATCTCCACTAGCGAAGGATTAAATGTCACTATAAAAAGATATATTTAACCTTTGGTGGTTGTTATACACAATAAACTTCTCACCCAACAGGTAATGCAACCAACAATTTAAAGCATAAATCATCATGGACAACTCATGATCATGTGTAGGAGAATTTCATTCATGTGTCCTCAACTATCATGATCCATATTCCAAGACTTGATCTCCCTACATTAACACTACTCCAAGCCTGATTCCAGATACATCACAGAGAATGGTATACTCCTCACCCAGCTCGAGTAGGATCAAAATCGGTGTCATAGTTAAACACTTCTTCAACTCTGGAAATCATTCTCACATTCTCCATACCAATAAAAATTTACCCCCTTCATTGTCTAGTATTAATGTTGTATGACCAAATGGTAAAATTCCTATATAAACCTATAATAATATCTTACCAACCCCAAAAATCATCAGATATCAAAAATATTATTGGGATACTCCTAATAAATAACTACCTAAAATTTATAAAGGTTCATTGACACACCTTCCTCAAAGAAGATGTGACCCATGAAATGTACCCTATGGACCTAGAATTAGATCTTGGATAGATTGGAATATAGTCAATTCTCTCTTAGTGCACTCGAGATGATGTTAAGATATTGGCCATGATAATCATTAGTCTTGGAGTACTCTATGATTATATACACAAATAATCCACAAAATTATCTAGTTAAGGGAGGAAAATTCATTTCATTAAGGCCATAAACTCAGCTGTAGTATTCTTCATCCCGAACGACATTACGTTGAACTCATATAGGTCATGCCTACTTCTAAAAGTAGTTTGTGGTATGTTATAAAGTCTAACTCTCAACTAATGATTCTTTGATCTCAATTCAATCTTGGAGAATACAGAAGATCCTATCAACTATTTAAAGTGATCATTGATACATGGAAGAGGATACCAGTTCATAACTAAAATCAAATTCTACTTTAAGTGGTTGATACATAAGCACAATGTCCTATCAGATAACTTAGAAAACAGAATCGGTGAACCCCAAGGTGACGTACTCAGATAGATAAATCCCTTATCCATAAATTCTTCTAGATGTGTCTTTAGTTATTGAAGATATTTTGGTGTTTTTTGATAAGGTGGAATGGAAATTGGTTCAACTCAAAGAATTAGTTTAATTGTGAACTCAATATCTCTCTCAGGTTGAATCCTTGATAATTTCCCTTGAAACACATCCTAAAACAAATACACTACAGGTGGAAATAAAAAATGATTAACACCCCCATCATCCAACAAAATACTTTCAACCTGAGTGGTGATCTCCCCTAGTTGTTGATGAATAGGAACTGTATGGTCTACCAGGAGATCTCAATATCCATGATGGACATAATTGTTACCCTTAAGAGACATAAAGTTACTCTCCTATGGTAACAATCAATGTGGTTTTGATATGATACCACCTAGTCCATACCCAAAATCAATTCAAAACCTAAAAGTTCATCTATGTGAAAACCCCAAATGAAATAATACTACCCAACCTCGAGTTCACACCCCTTGTATAAACATATTTCCTTAGAATATAAACCCAAAGATGTCTTGATTGTTATAACCCCACTCAAACAATCCACCATTAGACTCAAACCATTCACAAATTGAGAATATATAAAGTAATTTCAGGATCCTATATCTAATAAAATGCTATAAATAATAGAATCTATAAGAATATTACCTCTAATTGTTAACAACCCAGCCTCGTTATCCATAAGTGCAAGTTGACTTGCATGAAACTATCATATCTTGATGCCTTTCACTATATTCTACATCCCCTACGTCATGCAACTTTTCTAATACAGGTGCTCTTTCATTGAAGCACCATGTCCTCCACCTTGACCAGCATGGCTAGTAGTACTCCAACTTCTGTACCAGTATGGTGTTGAATACCAACTTCCTATACACTAGTTTGGTCTAGGTCCTCCATCACTACCCATCTATCATGTGTTCTTGAAAAACAATTATAGATTCCCCATATTTCCATAAGATTGACACTCAATAAGTGGGTGGGGACTCCAGATATGATAGTGAATCAGTCTGCCACATTAAAGGAAAATCACTCAAGCATTTATCAAAGTAACCCATCCTTCCCCCTAGCCACACTTCTTGTTACTGTTCTGGTTAACATTCTTCATAACGATGCTTCCTGCCCTCAGAAGACGAACCTCTTTGTTATCTAAAAGAATCCACATATCCTCCACTTGAATCCCCCATTTGTTTCCCCTTAGAAATGATATCCTGATTCATAACCTTGGAAAACTTCTTCAATTGAAATATTTAAACCTAGGATTTCATCTCACATTTAAGTCCATCCATAAAATTCCTTGTCACGGTATTCTTATCTCATACCAGTGCTGGAACAATGTGTTGTAAATAAGTGATTCGACCATCATAGTCCATCACAGACATACCCCCTAGGTCAACTATATAAATTTAGCTACCCTCTCCTATCTAAATATATATAGGAAATTGTATTCTTGGAACTTATTATAAAATTCATTAAATACCATGTTCTCCATACGATCATCTTGAGCCTGGATATGCCACCAATGCTACATTAATCCTCACAACATATAAGAATCCAACTTGACCCTATTCTATGAAGGATTCTATAAATGGTCAAGAATTTTTTAGATAAATTAATCTAGAACTCATGAACCTTAGGTCTTCTCTCTCTTGTGAAGATTAGAGTGTGTTTTAACTGGTAATACCATACAAAATTAGTTATATTTCACACATCCTACTCTGGTTATCTATCCATGAACCATATAAAGTGACAAAAGTTCTTTCCGAAATGCACTCTCAGTTATTACCCGAAAGCTATTTTGTTCTATGGTCTCACTACTCTAGGTACATTTCCAGTAATGTCCTCCTATCACCCTACCAAGAAAATTCATCACGGAAGAATATATCTACAATTGAAAACACATGTCTTCATACACATAACATATCATAAACATATATTAATAATAGGGGGTCCACATTAATCCATGACAAGTCATCCCTGATACACTACCACATGGTCAATACCGAGGCACTATCACTATCATCAACCATCCCATACCGGGATCATGGATAACATAGGGTAAACACTTCCATATTTCTAAGTTTATAATTAGAAACCTATTTTATACAATTCAAATTTCCACATTTATCATCATTTATTATCATAAATTCTGTATTAGGTACCATTAAATTTTAAAATAATCAAATTAATAGAAGCATTCCCATTTCATCAACTCACCCAAAATCATATTTTCTAGGTGTGCGTAGAATTATGCAAGTTACATGATATCATACGTTCCTCGAATGATGAATCTATACTTAAAACATGTTCCAGACTATTCTATGAGTACAATCCTTGAAATAAAAATCACACAAAAAGTACATCACCCAAGGTGAAATAACATCAAACTGTAACAAAATACATTAAGAGAAACAATCCCACCTGAGGTAATTGGGTTTCCCCCGTACATGGGTTAGCTACTCCCATACATGAGCTCATGCACAAGGCTCGACTCATCCTAACATCTTGTTTTAATTTCCAAATAATAAATTAACTAAAAAGAAAATAAAATGGTTTGATTCCACATTGTAATTTCCAGACATGGGTACCAAATGTCGATGACCCGATATGGTTCATTACGTGACCTCAGACATTCCTCCATATATGCTAGAGGATTCCGACTAGCAGTGATGGTCTAATTTGTAATGTGGGGAGAATATACCCTCTTTATCAAATATAAAAACAGTGGAAATTAATAGACAATGTCCAAAATAATAAAATAATAAAATAATCAATGATACTTAATATAATTATAAATAACTCATGATGAATCCAAAAGATGTAAAATGACTATAAACCAAACCATTAAATATGTCATTCTATACAAGTGTCAGTTATCTAATGAAAACCCAAAATAAAGACAATCTAATATCTCTCATGTGGGTGTTGACTTCATTTTTAGTTCCATCATCCATACTCTATCATAAATTCAAACTCATCGATCTAATATAGTGCTCTTCGCTTATCCTATCTTGTAAACATGAAGTCTATTCGGATATAGATTAGCCAACCTGAGTAGGATGTGAGTACAACTCAATAGCCCACCACCAATGATGTCAAAAAAAAATATTCAGTCTATAATAGTGTGTGTAGTTGTATAAATAATAAACAACAAATTAAAAAAGTAAGCAATCCTAACATTTAATTTTTTTAATCAAACATATAGGCCCCCTGAATCACATTGACACCCAAACCAATCATACCAACTTCATCTCATGTCATAGTTTGAACCATATATCATAGAATATCAAATTTCATTATTTTATGGGATTTAGTGATTCATTTAATTCAAATTTCATTTTTAGTACCTTGGATAAAGATTCCAATTACCGATTCATAATCATGGATTAGGGACCTAGAGCAATTGTTTGGAACCACGTGAGTATTTAGAGCATTAGTCATTATATCATAACACATTGTTAATATTTAAATTTAATTATATATATATATATCAGGCGCCTAGATAATCATTCTATAACCCCATGGGTATTTGGTGCATCAGTCTATGTCCCGAACCTCATTGTTTACATGCATGCATCAGGGGCCTCATATATCAGTCTAACACCCCAAGGGTATTTAGAGAATCATTCCCTTACCTATACCTCATTGATCAATAAAATATATCATAATATATAAACCAGGGTTCAAAATCATTATCCTTCTTAAAAATAATTCACATCACAATGACCGTTTTATTTACAAATCACAATCATGATTCTTGACATTAATCATAAGGATCGACAATAACAATTCATCATTTATTCCATTTATCATCATTTATTTCATAACTCCTTAAATCATCAAAGTTAATCCAATATTCCCATTAAATCCCATTATCAACCATTAAAAAAGATTTATTTCAAACTCATAAACCAACTATTTCAACTTTTTTTATACATAATTATAATTTCAAGGAAATTGGAACACCATATGGGTTGCAATAAAATCTGATCTCATAATCTCCAACAGGTCCAATGGGATCCATGAAGGGTTACAAAATTTCATAGAATTAAATTCACATTTTCAATTTCAAGTGAAATTTCCAAACATGAAACCATAATGGAGCGATTACATACACATGATCATATTAAAAATGTTGGAAATATCAATTAGACCTCCTACCTCATGATCATTGATGAATGCATGTAAAATCATAGCCCTAAATTCATTGTAGAACTATAGAATTCATAATGGTGGAGGAGATCTAGGATCAAAACCTAGGATAAATATCTAATAAAATGGGATCTATCATAACCTATATCTAAAACAATTTCTAATGGAGGAAAAATCAACCCTCTCAAAGGGGAGAGAAAGATGGGGGTGAGGGGGATATAAAGAGGGAAGAAATTAAATACCAAAGAGAATTCAATTCCATTAATGGGGTCTTTTATATTCATTATAAGAGGTTCTAGGATCCTTGGAATTCTCTAAATAGACTCCTAAGGCAATGTATTTTTTATTAGTTCGTGCGTGAGTCATTAGGGATATAAACCAAGGGTTCTGAAATGTTTCATTAATTTTTTTGGGGGTTTAAAATCCCACATGCATAGTTTCCTAGGTGGTTGGTGCATAGTTTGAAAAACTGCAACATCAGGATGTGGGTTCCAGATATTGGTTCCCCAAGCCATTTAGTTATGTCACCTCATGCATGCCTCCCATATGCTAGAGGATTTCAACAACCATTGAGGGTATAATATGTTACATGGAGAGACTATAACATCTTTATCAATGTAGAACAACAATGGAAATCATTATAAAATATAACCAAGAAAATAAAATAATAAATACTCAAAAATAATCAATAATATCCAAAATCATAAGAATAAATCCAAAATAGGAGAAGTTACCATAAACCAAAGCAGTTAATATGTCATGCCATACTAGTGTCTTGTTTATAATTAAGATCTAAAATAAATACATACATACATCTCCCAAGATGGTCACGACATCACATTTGGTTCCCTCATCGATGCTCCCTCCCGAATCCCAACTCATCCATCTAACATAGGGCTCTTTACCTTATCATATCATCCAAACATGAAGTCTTTTTGGGTATTGATCAAGCAGCTTGAGTAGGTTGTTAGTAAAACTTAGTATCCCACCACCAACTGCATATAAATAAATATCCAATCTATAAAAATGAAAGCAGTTGTATAAAAAATAATTAAAAAAATTAAATGGGCATCACATTTAATTATTCTTTAATCAACCATATAGGCACCTAAGTTCAGGGTGACACCCTAACAAATCATATATACTTCATCTCATTTCGTAGTCTGAACCATACATCATTAGAATATCACAATTCATTCTTTCGTGGTATTTCATTATTTATTTAATTCCAATTTCATTTATAGTTCCTTAGAGAAAAATTCTAAGTACAAATTCACAATCATGCATTTGGGGCCTAGAGCATCGGTTTGGCACCCCGTAGGTATTTTGAGCATTGGTCCCTATACCACAACTCATTGTTCAGATTCACATATAATTATATATATACATTCATATATATATACATATATATATACATATATATATATATATATCAGAGGTCTAGAGCATCACTTTGGTACCCCATGTGTATTTGGAGCATCAGTACCTATCCCGAACGTCATTATTCTCATGCAAACAATTTGAGCCTAGATCATCATTTTATCAACCCATGGGTATTTTGAGCATCAGTCCCAGACCCACACCTTATTTACTAACCACATATATAAAAATATATAAATCAAGGTTCAACATCATTATCCTTATTAACAATTATTCAAATCATTATGCTCCATTTCATTTACCAATCACAATCATGGTTCTTTGTATTAATCATAATGATCAATAAGAAAAATTCTTCAATTATTCAATTTATCATCATTTATTTCATAAATCATTAACACATAAAAGTTAATAAAATATTTCCTTTAAATTACATTATGAACCATGGAATGATAATTTTGTTCAATATCATAAACCAATTATTTCCCCTTTTTTAATCAATGATTATCAGTTCATGGAAATTGGCATAGCCCATGGGTTTCCCTCAAATTTGGTCTCATAATCTCTAATGGGTCCAATGAGATCCTTGTAGGGTCACATAGTTTCATGGAATTAAATTAACCTTTTCAATTTTAAATGTAATTTTCCAACAAGGAAATGAAATAGCGCAATTACATACACAATATCATAATTAATACTATGGGTAATAAAAATTATAACACCTACCTCATGATCGTTGACGAACACTTTCCAAATTATTACCCCCAATTTAATATAGAACGGTCAAATTCAAAATGGTGAATGAGATCTAGGATCAAAATATAGGATTGAGATCCAATTAAATAAGATCCATAAAAACCTAGATCTAAACCAATTTACAATAAAGGAAAATCATCCCTCTCAAAGGGGGGAGAAATATGGGAGATGGGGGATCTAAAAGGGGAAGAAATTTCATACCAAATAGAGGTAAATTCCTTCCACTAGATCCTAAATTCACACCAGAAGAGTTTTTAGGATCCTTTTAATCCTTCTATATGCCTCTAAAAGAAAGGTAGTTTGTATTAGTTCTATTGTGGGTCATTAGGGATATAAATTGGGTGTTTGGGAATTTTTAATTAAATTTTCAGGGGTTTAAAATCTCATGTGCTCAGTTTCTTGGGTGGTTGGTACAAGGTTTGGAAAACCACAATGTCTCGACCCAAGTGCCACATACTACTACCCCGATCTGGTTCATTATGTGACCTTAAGTGTGACTCCCTATATTATAGAGGCTACTAACTAGTAGCGAGGGTCTAATATGTAACGTGGGGAGACTATACCCTCTTTAGCAAAGAAGAAAAATAATGAAAATAAATATGAAATATTACCAACATAATATAACAATCAATACTCAAAAATAATAAATAATATCAAACATCACATAAAAAAATCCAAAATATGAGAAATTGCTATAAACAAAATTAGTAAATATGTTATACCATAAAAGTATCAAGTGTCTAATGAAATCCTAAAATAAAGGAAAACTAGCATCTCCTAAGCAGGTACCACTATCACGTCTAGTTCCATAATCCATAATCCACCCCGAATCTCAAATAATCCATCTAACAGAGGTATCATACCCTTATCTTATCCTAAAAACATGAATTCTATTCGGGTAACGATCAATAAACCTACGTAGGGTGTGATTGAAACTCAGTAGGCCACCACCAATGATGTCTAAATAAATATCCAGTATAAATCAGTGTATGTAGTCATATAAAGAGTAAATAAAAATAAAAAAAAGTAAATAGGATTCCCATTTGATTATTCATTAATCAACCACATAATCCAATGGGTTCATGGTGACACCTGAACCAATACTACCTACTTTGGCCCATTCTATAGTCTGAACCATAAATAATAATAATTTCACAATTCATTCTTTCATGGGTTTTCATTATTAATTTAATTCCACTTTCATTTCTGGTACGTTGGATAAATAGTTCATGTACTAATTCAAAATAATGAATCGAGGGCCTATAGCATTTTTCTAGAACCCTGTGGGTATTTAGAGCATAAGTCTCTATCCCACAACTCATTGTTCATATTCACATATAATTATATATATATATATATATATCAGGAGCCTGGAGAATTATTTTGGCTCCCCAAGGGTATTTGGAGCATCAGTCCCTATCCCACACCTCATTGTTCTCATGCATGCATTGAGGGCCTAGAGCATCAGTCAGGCACCCCATGGGTATTTGGTGCATTATTCCATGTCCCACACCTCATTGATCAATCACATATATCACAATATATAAATCAATGTTCAACATCACTAACCTTATTAACAATCACTCACATCATGGTTCACCGTTTTATTTATCAATCGTAATCATGTTTCATTACTTTAATCGCAAGGAACAACAAGAATAATTCATCAGTAATTCAATTTATCATCATTTGATTCATAACTCTTTAACATGTCAATGTAAAGACAATATTACCTTTAAATCACATTATGAACCATGCAATAAGGATTTATTTCAATTTCATAAACCCACTATTTCCCCTTTCTCAATCCATAATTATCATTTCAAGGAAATTAGAACACCCCATGGGTTTCCATCAAATCTGATCCCATAATAATCAGTGAGTACAATGGGATCAGTGAAGGGTAATATAATTTCATTGAATTAAATTCACATTTTCAATTTTAAATAAAATTTCACACCATGGATACGAAATGGAACAATTACATACACAATATCATAATCAATACTATTGGAAATAGAAATTAGAACATCTACCTCAATATCATTGATGAACTCTCACCAAATCATAACCATCAATATAATGTAGAATAGTCAAATTCAAAAATGTGGAGGAGATCTAGAATCAAAAACCAAAGAGACTTCCATTCCTTCCTCTGAATCTTCTATTCGCACTGGAAGAGGTTTTAGGAACCTTGTAGTCCTCCCAAGACCCTCCAAAATCAAGTAAATTTGTATTAAGTCAAGCATGGGTTGTTATAGATATAAAATGGGGTTTTTGGAATTTCTAATTAAATTTTAACGGGTTTAAAATTTCATTTTCATGGTTTCTTAGGTGGGGACACATGGATTTCCAAACCATACTCCCTAACTATTCTCCAATACTGTCTAGGGTGAACAGTTTTTCCTAGGTGGGTGCATGGTTTTCCAAACTATTCACCAACCATACAAACCCCCTCTATTTGAGGGTGCACAATTTGGGGATAGAAGCTTCATAGTTTGTTCAAACTATGTTCCACCTCTTATATCCCAAAATGTGGTGCAATGTTTCATGGGGAAAACCACACATTTTTCGCTAATTGTATGCCAATCTTGCACAACCTCATGGGATTCAAATATTCCCCAAATTCAATTAAAAAAACCCCAAAACAAAACCCAACCAAGGTATGATCAAAACAAATGTTAAATAATACCTAAAAATTTCCATGATACATATCTAGAATGTTAATGATCTGACACCTTTAACATATTCCATTTAGATTTTAAAAAAATATTTTATATTTTGATCCTCCTTGTTTTAAAATTATAGAAATTGTACCACTTATTTTTTTCCTAACATAACATTATAAGGACATAGAATAGGTTACCAAGTACATCAAAACAAGACTTCTAATAAATTTTTAACCCTCGTGTTTTTGTTCCTCCTAGTTCCCACATTCTACCCCACTATTCACAATCATATGATCTCACTCCCCTCCACCATCACTATTTCCCTTTCCAGTCCCCCCCATTTCCTGCTAACACTTATTTTACTATTCCCCTACTCAAGCCCCTTGACACCTATCTCCATACCCATTCAATGACCCCGTTGGGTTCTATCACATACCACTCTGAATAACTCATTATTATACTCCATTAATACAAAAAATTTCTTCCTCTTTTCCTTCTTCGACCATCCCCTCCATTGTCCACTCTCCCTTCCTAACCTTCATTTTCCTCCCTGGTTCTAGTTGTTCATTTATTACTTAATATTCACCATATTTTTATCAATGGTTCAGTGTTGATATTTTAAAACCATATATTTTTATTATATTTTTATATTTCATTAAATATTTTACCATTACTCAACGTGTATTAAAGAATTTATAGCTTTCTTAAAATAGAGTAATTTTAAAATCATGTATTTCAAAGTTTAAGGAATTTAAAAGTTATATATATATACTCTCAGGTTTTATTTAATATTATTCGATATGTGGATGTAATGATAATAATATTAATGACTTGGGATCTTCAAACTCAACCCAACACATGAACAACCCTTAATTTTATCTAACTATTGGTATTCCAACCACTGGATTTGACATGGGAGATGGATATTAATCAAGCCCATTGATTATAAATTCATGTTTCTTATATATATGTAATTATTTTAATAGAATTATTAGCTTATGAATATATATATTTTCTCTCCAACACTTTTTTACCTTTTCTGTATTACTTTATTTCATCTATAATTATACCTATAACAATTTGACTCCATGATTCTTTAATACATCACCTCACCCATCATTGGTAATTAATTTCTAGTTTTGATAATCATCATGGTTTCAATCCACATTCCATTAGTTTCACAACATATTATCAACATGAGACTCGTTTTTTTAAATATTTTAGTAAAAATTTGTATGTCATATTTTCCATGGTGAATATTATAAACCACAATTTTTTCCTTTTATATTTTTTTGAAAGAAAAGATTATCATAGACATTGGGTGTTGAGGTGTATCTAAACCCAAATTTCCTTGGTGATATGATAAAAGTTAGAAGTCAATATTCTACTCAAGAACATGTTTGGTCGCTGATATTCCTTTATGATCACCTCCATGAGTATTTGAAAAATGAGTTCATGATAGTGGAGGACTATATTATGTTATAGAAAATCGTCAAAGAGTAGTATGCTCACCTATGACTAGTAATAATACCTAAATCTATGTATTTATGTAGTCCCTTATGATTCCAAGAAAATAAATATAAAAGTGAATATAACTCCATATTTGTTAACACTATATCACAATAATAGTTTACTGAGAAAATATTATCAACACCAATATGATGGAAAATAATTTTTCTACTTTTTATGCATCGATTGATATTCCAGAACAATATTATTACTAATAAGGCTTTACAAAATATTCTAAATTACTCCCTTTCCTTATTGTTGTGTAATAATACAATGAACTCTTGGTGGAGAACCATGAATCCTAAGTTACTCATACAACACCATTCCCTGAAGTGAATATAGGTTCTTATAATTTAAGACCTGGAAATAATAGATGACGTTAAGGATAGTAAAATTAATTTTCTATGGGTGTTCATATAATTAAAAATAATAGTAACGGTAACCCCCATAAGTGGTTAAATAATGAACAACCATAGTCGACAAAATCGATGAATGTTGAAAGTGAATTATTCTAGTGTTTTATAATGGGGAACTAGTCCCATAACTATCATATGAAAAAGATTTTTTTAATATATGTCAATGATAAATTAAAGGGAATGAAATTATAATTTTAAAAACCTTTTCTATAAAGGCCTTAAATTATAATAATTTCAGTACAGATTTTGAAATAACTGGTTATTTTATAAAACCTGATGGTATCAAGGATATTGATAACATTTAAATGTACATGATAGAGATGTTTTTTTTTTGAATTTTTAATATTTTTAAATTAATTATAAATATTTTATTTCATTTCATTTTATTTAATTTTTTATATGCATTTATTATTATGATTTAAATAGAAATTAGTGTTTTGAAATGATCTGTTAGGATTAATCCTCATGATAAAGATATTTTCCCCATTGATAGCGCCATAATGCACAAAACTCTTAAATATGATAAATATTTTACCAAACATAAAATTTTTTGTGATTATATTAGTATATTATCTTGTATTATGACATTAGTCAAATTATTTGAAAGAAAAAAAATTGTTTACCTAGTGGCACATAAATTTTAATAACTAATGATATTTTTCTCCTAATTCTTAATAAAAATTATTAAATCTAAAGATTCTTGTGAAAATGGATATCATAGAGAGACTATTGATGAAATAGTTGTTTATTACCTCTATAGAACACAAATTAATAAATAATATATTTTTATTTGAGAGAAACTACCAATACATCCCTTCGAAATGTACTGTGTCAACATATATACAATCAAATAAAATAATATAACCAGAATTTTATTGATCTTGATACATTTATTTAATGGAAAGTATATTGGAATCATCTCTGATCAGTAATTATGAGGGAAATAATTAAATGTACACATGTCCATCCATTGGTTGATAAAAAGGTTATTACACCTAATGATTTTTTATGCTCTGCTTTTTCTCATGGAGAATTGATTATAAAACTATCACAAAAAAATAGTATAAATACCCCATGTTTATAGAAAGAATTTATGATGACATATATAGAATAATTTATCATCTATGAAGAACATTTAAATATTTTATTATCTTTAATGATGTGTCAACATGGTGGTATCATGTGTGCATATTATGTAACCACAACCTATCATTTTCAACATTTTTTTCCAAATAATAAATTTAAGGGAATAATTTCTATATTATTCAATCAAGAATACTTAGATTGATAAGATTTGGGAATATTCAACACAATACTTTAATAATTATTTCATTTTAATTGGTTTAAGTGTTGTAAATATTGTAACTTGTGTTCATGATCAAAAGAGTTTAGTTGAATCATTTCTAAAGTGGAGAAAAAGTTTCACTGGACCATTTTTCATGAAAACATGGATTCCCAGTTTAGTATGGGAACATGAAATTTTTAATGAAACAACACCAATTAAAATAATACCATCATGTTATCATGAATTATTCCTTATAAAATTATTTTATGGTCATAAACCAAATATTTCATAATGAAGAATTTTTTTTGTGCTTTGTATGTTTCAGTAGAACCCCCCATAATGATGCAAAACGAGACCCAAAAAATTAGGGATTTCTATTGGATTTGAATCACCATCGATCATAAACTATCTTGAGAAAATGATATGATATGTATTTATAGAAATAATTTCTGATTTTAATTTTTATTAAATGGGTTTTCCAATTTTTAAAGGATAAAATAAATTGATATCTAAGGTAATATCATATAAATTGAATTCATTATTGCATCATGATCCTTGTTCCAATATTATTGAACAAGAAGTTCAAAATATCATTAATTTAAAAAAATAGAAAGAATCCTGAAGCATTATATGATTCAAAATGGATTACAAAGTCTTATATACCCACTAAAAATTAACCCATATAAATAGATTTCCCAAAGTAAAATATTATATTTTTACAAAAAATGGTTTATATCCATGAATGGGTCATAGAATACCGCATTGTAAAAAATATAAAAGCCATTTAGAAAGTGAAAAAAACACATGTTTTTTTAATGAAATAAATAAACATGAGGATAATATAAATTCATTTTATCATGACATTCATCAATAAAACAACACACTAGAAATACATGATCATGATCAAGAGGAAATTTCCATTAATTTTACTAACACTGAATGATTTTGGAACCATGTTGATACAATAATTAAAGACACATTTTCATACAATGTGACACATAATATTATTATTGATGAATGATAAATTAAATTATATTATAAATGTCCTAATTTATAATACTGAGATAAATGGAAGGCTTCAATACCACCTGTGTTGGACTCACCTACTAAAAGTGAGGTTTTTGTGTTAATTGTGAACACCTCAAAAGGGATTACACATATTGGTTATAAATGTCTATTTGTGAGAAATTTAAATAAAAATACTGCATTTGTGAGATATAAATCATAAATAGTTTCTTGAGGTTTCTCAAAAATATATAAGATTTATTATAATGAAGCATACTCCCCTGTAATGGATGTTATAAACTCTCAGTATCTCATGATTTTTGATATACAAGAATATTTTGAATTTTAACATGTTGATGTTTTGAATGCATACCTATATAGTAATATTTATAGTTATGTGTATAAAAATACTAAAAGGAATCATAACAATGTCTATATATTCTGGATCTTGAGATATTTATTCAATTCAGTTGAATAAATCATTATATGGATTAAAACAGTCAAGGAATATGTAGTATATATGAGTGAATATTTGATGAATAAGTGTTATAAAAATGATATAATTTTTCAATGTGTATTCACTAAGAGTATTGGATTTGAATTTTTTTTATCATTGTAGTATGTGTTGATCATCTAAATGTTATTGGGACACATAATTAAATCTCCATGTCAGTACAATTTGTAATGAAATAACATGAAGAAGAAAATATTAGAAAGACAAAGTGTTTCCTTGGATTAGAAATTTATCATTTTAAAGATGGATTTTTTGTTCATCAATATCAGTATAATAAAAAAGAATTATATGGAAAATTTATATACGATAATTATATGAATGGTTTTATGGTATCCTAATCATAATAAAAATCCTTTTATACTGAAAGATGATAATAAAGAACTTATATATATTGGAGTGCCATATATGAGTGCTATAGGACCACTAATGTACATTTCAAATAATACAAGTCCATATAAAAAAATTTATGTGAATTTTTTATCTATATATAGTTCACCTCTTAATCATCAACATTAGAATTTTATCAAACGTATATTAAGATACCTCCAAGGATATATTGATAAAGGATTTTTTTATTCTAAAAATTTAGAACCAAAATTAGTTAGTTATGTTAATGTTGGATATTTATTTGATCTACATAATTACAAATCTCAAACATGATATTTTTTCACATATTTTGGAGTTTCCATTACATGGAATTCTATAAAATAAATCATTTTTATGAATTCTTATAATCATGCTTAGTTGAATTTTTTCCATGAATAAAGTCAAGAATGTTTTTTATTGATAATGTTTATTCATAATATCAGAATTAATTATGGATTACATATGAATAATGATATTCCCACCATATTATGTGATTATAAAATTGATTTTATAGTGAAATTAAAGGGTTCATATATAAAAGGCTATTGGATAAAATATATCTCACCAAAATTATTTTTCACTTATGAGCTTTAAAATAATAGTTATGTTGATATCCAAAAAATATGGTCATGAAATAATTAGAATTTTTTTTACAAAGGAATTACCAAATAAAAATTAATAGAAATTTATATTTAAAATTATAAAGAGAATATTGAAAAGTATATCAAGATTTTATGAGTGGGAATTTATAGTTTCACACTATTTTGTCCTTCATTAGGTTTATTGCCACTAGGTTTTCCAGAACTGATTTTTAATGAATAATAATGGCATTGAATTCATTTAATTTTGTTTCACTTATTTTTTTCCCATAGAGTTTTTTTTCATCTGAAGATTATATAAGATTCCTTAAAATTATAACATTCAAGGGGGAGTATTATGAAATATTATTTAATATGAGGATGTAATAATAGTGATAATTATTATGATGATGAATTATAATTTCCCAAAACAAACCCTTACATATAGAACCCTTCATTTCCTCTATTTTTTGGAATTCCAAATATCAGATTTAACATTTTTTATGATTATTAATCTTGATCATTGATTTTAACTGAGTGCACCCTATATATATATAGAAATATATTAAGTTAATGATGAAATTTTATATCTCTAAATTTTATCTCCTACTCTTTTATACCATTATTTATATTATTAAATTTATACTACCATCATCAATATAATGATTTGAATCTATGATTCATAAATTCTTCTCTTCACCCATGATCAATCACATATTTATATTTTTTGAAATCACATATGGTTTCAATCGGTGTTCAATCAGTTTTAAAATATCATGTGACATATATATATATATAATATTAAATCTTCATTAGGATATATAATCCAAAATTTATGGTTGGTTTGATTCAAATTTTGAATGTTTTTTCACCAATGGTCTTATCATTAGGTTAAAAATTTATGAATGGCTTGTGAAAGTGCATTGATTATTGATGATTTTCCTTATAGGTTGTTACCTTAAAAAATTTCATATTATTTAATTAAAAAATATTTTTATTTTGTAATATTGGTGTTGAACCATAAATTGTTTTTATTGTTAATTAATTTATAAGAAGATTTTGTTGTGACCTTATATATCGAACTTAATGAAGAATATATGTAACAATACATTGATAAAATGTTCGATAGAAATTAATAATTATATGAGGAATTTTAATAAAAATTTACTATATCATTTTCATATAAAGTGTGTATTAAAACATTAAAATATTTTTGATAATATTGAAAATGAAAATATTGACATGGAAAATAGATTATGAGAATGGATTCTTTCATTTATTACTTGATTTTCACCATATTTTTTGTCATTGAATCACTATAAAAAATTTAAACCCCAATTTTTTTTTATTCGTTGAATGTTTAACCAATACCCAATGCACATTATATATGGAATATTTAATTTATTCAAGAATTGAAAGGAAATTATTGGATGAATATTTAGCTAACACTCATTGTACATTATCCACTAATTATTTAGTCAATTTTCACATCATTTACTATCAATATGGTGAAAATTATTTTAGTTCATTATAATTATAATCTTTTAATATGATTCCAAGTATTGATTGATTTAAAAAAAGTAAAAAAAAATTAACTGAATAAGAGAATAAGAATCATGTGAGTATGATATTTTCAATAACAAGTTGGTAGTTTTACCAACTATGGCCACCAAACTAAGAAATTTGATACAATTTTTATATGAAAATATCTTTTTGTTATATTAATTGTTTATATAATTGATAATTAATATCAAAAATAAATATGCTCATACAAAAATGAACTCAAGTTTCTTAGTGTGGGAGTTTCCATTAGAAAAAAACTATCAGTTAATTATTGACAATATCATCTCAATATAGTTTGTTTGGAGTCTCTATTATAAATTTTTATATGAGGTATGCTAACAAATTCCTTATTTATAATTATTTATGTACTATTTTTATTATAATATTAATGATGTGTTTTTTATTTCATATTTTTATATTATAATTTTCTATCTGATGGAAATGTTTATATTTTTTTAATGTTTTTAAGTCCCAATATTCACTCAAAAAAATAAAGTTATATCTCAATTTTTTATTTTAGCTCTATGTCTTAAAAATGTGAATTGTAAATTTAAAATTGGAATTTTAGTTATAAATATGCATAATATAGTCCAAAATTAGCATGTTTTCTTATTTTGTCATGATAATTTAGTAAAATTACTGGTTATTCATTTATGATATATAAAAATTAATTCCATATCAAACTAACCCGTGGTGTATGTGGTATAATTAAATGTTTATGTTTTCTATTAAAAAGTGACATTTTAGTTCAAAATATACATCATATAGTCAAAATAAATCAATCACACTCATATTTTCATGATACTTTGCGATGACACTCAATGATTCATATACGATATGTCGAAATTAACTTCACTTCAATCTAACAGATGGTGTAGCCTGTAAAACTATATTTTCTTATTTTCATTTTAAAAATGAAATTTTTTTAGATAAAACCTTGCATCGCATAGTCAAAACCATTTAAATGTGTTTATATTACCATTATAATTTAGGAAATAGATAAATGATTCATATTCAAAATATAGAAATTAGCTTCATCTAAATCTATCTTACAGTGTGTTCGGTATGAGAAAAGTGCATGTTTTCAATTTAAATGTGTGATTTTAGTTCAAAACATGCATTACATAGTCAAAATAAATTTAAAATTATTGTATTTTTGTGATAAATTATGAAAATGATTAGTTATTAATTTGTGAAATGAAAGTGTTAACAATATGTCAATTTAACAAAATGTGTGGCTTTTATTATATAAAGTGAAAGAATCTGATTTTAAAGTGACATTTTAGTTGAAAACATGAATTACATAGTCAAAACCAATAAAATTATGTTATATTGTATTCATACTTGAGAAAAATAATCAATGATTTATTTTATTCATGTAAGAATTAAAAATATATGAATCTAATAGATGGTGTGTCCAGGATGACTGAAAGGAAATTTTATCAATGTAAAAATGATATTATATTTCAAAACATGAATCATATTGTTAGATCCAATAAAACACACTTGAATTGTCATGATACGTGAGTTAAAATATTAGTACTTAATTTGTGGTATGTATGAATTAACCAAACATCAATATCAGACACTTTGTTTCTTGTATGACTAAAAGTACATGTTATCAATTTAAAACTATTATTTTAGTTTAAAAAAAGTATCACATAATCAAAACAAAGAAAAAATTCTTAGATTAGCCAAATAATTTTGGGTAATGATCAATTATTCTTTCGTGACATATAAGAAATAATATCATATCAATGTGACACACAGTGTGTCCAGTATGACCTAAAGTGTATGATTTCAATTTAGAACAAATATTTTAGTTCAAAAGATGCATTAAATTGCTAAAATAGAAAACAAATCTTGAATTTACATCATATATTAGAAAAAATAGATATTCATTTGTGACTTTTAGGATTTATCTTCACATCAATCTAACACATAGTTTGGCCATTATAACTTAAATTGTGTGTTTTCAATTTAGAAAAGATATATAATTTAGTTGAAAAAGAGCATCATATAATCAAAATCAAGAAAACAATCACAAATTATTGTAATAGTTTAGGGAAAAGATCCATAGTTTTTCTGTGATGTGTAGTAATTAACGATGCATCAATTTGACATGCAGTGTGACCAATCCTACTCAGATTATTCATGTTATTTTAGCATAGATATAGATTTACTATAACTACCATCAATGGGACTATCAGTTTGTACTTTAACATGATAACATTAAATGATAAATTACTAAAAATAATTTCATAATTTATATTCAAAATAAAAAAAATTAATAATAAAAAGGGGGAAATATTAGTTATCATAGTTGGTTCACTAATCTATAATAGGTGTTTTAAATTATTTATCATTAATTTTTTTTGATCCTCAAGTTTGATTTAATTTACAATAATTTATTTTAAGCATAACTTAATTATTTTTCTTATTTATCTTAATTACATTGGTTGGTTTCATGATTTTTAACAATTTATAGTGTTGTGTGTCACTATATAATAATTAAATGGGATTTATTTTATATATTTTTTATATGTACATTATTATTATGTAGTTAATTATTTTAAATACATGTACTAAAGATGGAAATTTTGTATGATGTTGATGACTGAAAACCACCATTTGAGGGGAGAAAATGGATCCATGATAACAGAGCATTATGTGTTTATATACATTTTATTACTTATTATATTAATGTAAATATCAATTTTGAACATTTTGTTAATTCAAATAGCATTCAATGATTTTATATAGATTGGTTTTTTTCATACTGATTGTTGAATCCAATTTTTATTAAATCGTATGGGTTGTATATATTATATATGTATTTGATCTTAGTTTTTTGTTGTGTAGGATTGAATAGAAATGTGTCCATCAATGGAAATAAATACCGTAGTACCATATTTAGTGGAGGTTTTAATAGCCACTAAGTATGGTACATATAAAATATAGATGAACTTTCTAGTGGTAGTTTTTTAAAATCATCACTAATATATATGTAGAGAAACCTCATGATGGTTTCATAATATACTATCAACATCTCAAAAGTCTCTAAATATATGGAAAAAATATCATTAATTTACTCAGTATTTAGGGGCGGTTTATAAAAGTGATTCTAATTGAATAAACCTCTTTGAAATAGAGGTTTTGTAAAAATATTTAGAAAATTACATGAAATAAAAATTGAAATGAATTTAATACTGATGTATAAATGCATAGAGGTTTGTATTAAATGTCACAAATTAATTTCATGAATATTAAAGACACTATTGATCTTAAAAAAACCAGAACCAAGGATGTTATTATTTATAGTGTATAATGTGTGCTCCTTGCCTAGCTTAAGTAAAGTCAAGATCAACGAAATCATTTACCTCCCATTTTTCTGTTAAAATGATATCTATTGCAATGGTTTGATAACTTCAGATTCACCCCATTCTTGGTTTTTTTTCATTAATGAAACTAATCAGAATAAGTCGTGAATAAATCACTGTCGGTAGCCACCTAATTCCAGGAAGCTACTGAACTCAAAAACATTATTGGGTTGCTCCCATGAAACAATTTTCTCATCCTTCATAAGGTATACTATTATATTATTCATTAACATCACATTCCCTAATAATCACACAATTTTAATCTATAAATTAATCTTTGAGAGTTTTGAATATTGTTTTTGATCTCTTAGTGTTCTCAATACAATATCTTGATGTTGATCTTGATCCTACTTTTTCTAGGAGTACACCAAAATAACTTTGACAATGAAAATAACTAAAAATACAAATATTGATGGAAAAATCTATTCATTGGGTCCTTTAACACCAAGGGGGTGTTTTTAAGCTAAATATTATCCTAAATAACTCATATAATACATAAATTATATAAAAAATATAATTAACATCAACTAGCCTCCCCCACAACTAACAATTTTATAATCACAAATCACTCTTGGTGAGACACTAGGATTCTCTCAGTTGATCAAATAGTTAACCTATATAAGGTATATGATATTGGTTCTTTTAAATCACTTGCGTCAACCTATGATAATACAAAAACAAGTACAAAAAACCTTCACCCTTCTTAGAGAATAAAATAGGGGCATTCCAGAGGGATGTGCATGGGAAAATGAATCGCACTACTATAATGTTCTCTAACTGAACCTTTGTATTTATAAAAAATACTGAAGCTTTTTGTTATTTTGAAGACTCTTAAATATCTAGAGTCTATTTACAAAAAGTAGAAAGTCTAGAGGACCCGTAAGTCTTTTTAGAGTAGCTACAACATTCTTTAGCAGGATGGCACTATAGTTGTTAAAATTTGATGATTTTTTGATGGATACAATATGGTGTTCAACTCACTAGAATTTCATAAATTGTTTTGATCTCCAAAATGAGTCAATTTTTACATTTATATCACTCTCATCGTGAATATTTTTTAAAGGAGTGGGTGTATGATCATCATTGTTCTGTCGGTGATCTGTGGTCAAGCTAAGGAATGCAATAGGGTATCAGTTGTTGCACAGTGCAACAAATAAACCTCCGTGATTATGGGAAGTTGGTGAAACTGGATAACTAGGTGGTACCCGCAATAAGATAGTGGTGTGACCACATTTATAAGGATTTATATAATTACTCAAGTTAGTGATCTATGTGTCTATCTAGTCCTAATGATTATAACCTTGTACATCTGATGAAATCAAAGTGTGAAATGATTCTCTTGTAGATATAAGATGAAAGTATGAACCTTGTAAAACCTTGTTGTTATGGGAGTTTTATATCTAGAACCAACTTCTATATATTTTATTATTACCTATTTTTATTGTTTTAAATATTAATAAACTTCGAATCACATCATGATTGTTCTTCTACATGACATTGTATGTGAGAATGTACTAAGAGTTACTATCATGTTGAAAGGTCACGGTAATTCTCATATTTGATGAGAAACTAGAAGTACCATGAAATTATTTATAAATATATATTCTATAACTATATAATATCATTTTATGGGATGAAAATTATATAGGATATCAAGGGTGGAGGCTCATAGGACTGTGAGGAACTTTTATATGATTTATAGCCTTGGTAATTTCCAGTGCAATAGATTTTGAGAACATAAGCCACCAGTAGTAAATCCAAATTTGTATGTTTCATTGGATGTTTCTATCTGTGGATGTGTGTATTAATCCATAAATATTAATATTATTATTAAAAGATGTTACTAGTCATGTTCATTGATGTATTGATGAAATCAATGATTACATATGTTTGTGGTGAAGCAGGATATGTTGGGTGAATCGTGAGTGATATTACATTAATGAATAATGAAAGAAAGGATTTTTCCTTTCTATTATTTAATAGAAGTTTATATCTCAACTCATTTGATGGGAATGGAACATGCTAAATAAATCCCAGTACATGGTGTTAGGTGGGTAGGTGCAATTCATAAAATTCAAAGAAATAGACATCGAGCGCATAGGTTGATGACACCAGCATACAACCTATTTTTATTGTATATATCACAATAAAGAGATTATATTGCATACTGAGTATTCATATGTGGTTCTATGTCATTGGAACATTAAAATATTTTTCTAGGGGGGATTTTGTGTGTTTCTGGATGCTAACATTATACTTTAAGAATTTTCTCCTAATGTCACTGAGGAGGGGCCAACAGGTTAAGATAGTAAGTGTATCTAAAATCTTAGTTGTGTTATATTTGAATTTAATAATTTTGAATAAATATTATTCCATATTTGTGGTTTAATAATTATTTAGTATTAGTTTATCACCAATATTTAATCATGATTTATTTAGATGATTAAATTTTTGAGTTAAAAAATAATAAATATTTATTCATGATATTTATTAAATATAATACTTATTATATTTATAGAAGAACAATGCTGTCAGGTTTATTTATTAAATAAATATTAATTATTAAAGGCCTGATAAATATTTCTAAGGGTTGAAAGCGGATTTTAATGGTCTAGATGGAAAATATATATTAATTATAATTTGAATAAATATTAATTAATTTATTTAACAAATGATATTTATTTATCCATATGTGTTTAGTATCTCAAGAAAATAATAATAATATTTATATTATTATTATACATGAAGATATCTAAGGAATAGGGAAATTTTCAAGGGACTATGTGTAATTACTAACCCTATCCTAGATCTCTAAATACTCATTTATATCACATTTTAGGGTCAATTGCTTGTAGTGAAAAACAGACCTATGGATATTCCTCTCAAGAACATGCTTAAGAATGAGAGCATCAAATCTCTTCAAGCCACTCAATTCTTCAAGATATCCTTAACAATCCACCATCCATGATTATATTATTTTTTCTATCGGTAAACAATGAAAGCAGCATTTAGAAATAACTGAGCTAGCACCCTGTGATTTTATAGTAATGTTCTTTGATTTTGGAGCACATATAAATCATTGCTGGAGGGATTATCCCCTTGGATCCTATAACACAATTATGGTATAATGAGAGTAGTCAACCAAGTCATCTACAAAAAAATAAGTAAAATATAATTTAATTATAAGTCTATCTATAAATAAGTAATAAATTATATGTGATGATCATGCCTTTTGGTTCTGATGTTAACAAGTCAATTAATCATGTATTTAATTCCACTGGTCATGACTTTATTTGTTATTTTAATCTTGTATTATTAATCGATTGGGATAAAAAAAATGATTTAGTCATGCCCAATATGTTCTTTAGAGATGCCGAGAACCTTCAAGTTGTATCAAAGGGTGACCTAATTATTTTATAATTATTTATTAATCATTTATTGATAATATGAATTTTTTGATATTTTTATTTCTTAATTATACATTATTTAATTTCAAACATCTGTTTATTACCCTTTATTATTTGTTCTCACTCATATAACCAATAAAAAGCTAAAATGAAAACAATGAAAATTCAAAGAATCCATCAGGAGATGCTGAGAGTTCTGGCTGGAAAACACAAGAGTATACGACATGTAGCCTAAAAGTAAACATCGTATACCCATGTTAAATTCACTAGGATGAATCTCAATAAAAGCAGGTTGTCATGAATTCTCTACACATCCAATAAATTTAATGCAAACCACATATTAATCAGGCCAGTATGGAGTGCGTTTTGAACGGACTACATGATATGTAACTCACTTACATGTCGTGTAGTCCATTTTTTTCATAGAAAACAACACATGGGTCCAAGTCGTGTGGTCTATTTACTATAATACACAAGGACTATAATACAGTACAACTTTAAGTTCACATGACATGTATCTGTTATGTACATTGTGTACCTCACACACATTTCTTATCGATAAACATGCATAATCCCTAGGCATGTGTAGTGGACATGGGGAGAAGATATTACATGATGTATAGTTTTAGTATACACTGTATAATCTAATGTACCTTGTTTAATTAATTTGACGCTGAGAGAAAAATTAAACATATAATTAAATATATCTCCATGTGTTCTGTGTGTCATTTATTTGGCACTATAAGCCATAGGATAGGATTACTAATTTTATATTAAATTAATTTCCTAATTAAATTCTGAACTAAAAGTTGTGTATGGTATTTACTTATATTGAACTCCATGTGCTTTAATATAATCACATGTTGTATAATTTATATATGATCATGCACCATTTATTAAAAAATTCACACCATGACATTATAGGCCTCGAAATTTTTGTTGGATGCAATGTGAATACCTATTACAAGGACCATAATGAGTACTTTTGTACTAGTATATGTCGTTTCCTTCAAGTACGCTTGTGTGCTTTGTTAATTTTAAATAGTTTTTTTTTTATTTTTTTAGAAATTTTGAATAATGGAAATTTCAGGATGGTTAGAATGGAATTAAGATAAATTGAATTTACTAAATAATTGGATTAATTCGAGGTGCTTCTCTTAATTAACAAAAAAACTGAAGTAATGGCTAGCTAGATAAAAAAATTATATTCATTTTTTGTGTGTGGGTGATCATGAGCTTAGACCAGACATATGTATATAGTTGGTTTCTTTTAATTTATTATTATTCAATTAAATCGATGGTGTATGCATCATTCCATCCTCTTGTTATATAAGAGCTTGTGTGACCACTATTTCTTTTATGTAAAACCCCTAAACTGATCCTTTGGTTCCCCTCACCTATGTGTGGGTAAATCATATGTAATAGAAGAATTTACCAAGTGCATGGAAATGGTTAATGTTTGGATATGAGGTTAAACTTCTCCCTGAGGTTCATGTGATCATATGTGGAATGGTGCATCTCAAACTAGTGCATATTCAAGTAATTATTACTTTTGGATCAAAGTTAGTTAATCATCCACTAGATAAAGAAACTATTAGATAAATCTCACGATCATACAAATTTATTTATTTGTTTTTTACTTATATTGTTAGTTAGTTGAATGAATGATGTTCACATTAAATAAATGAATAAATAAATCATACAAGATGGAATTAAATAATTTGATTGTTTGTATTTTTATCAAGATATGGTTAATCACTTACGTAAATCCACTTAAAGTAAAACAAATAGTTCAAATTGATTGATATCCCATGTTAGGATGTTTTAATTTATCGAGGAATTTTAACTTGCATTTTGGGTTAACATAACTTAGTTCGCATCAAGGATTGACTACCCTAGTAGGGCATGGTGTAAGTAAGAGGAAAATTTTGAGGAAATCGTTATCCATTATTTTAGGATTGGGGAGCCCACTCAAAAGATCAAATAACTGTGAGTAAATGATGTTGTTGAGTTATTACTACCTAAAAGAGATCAAATAACATTTCAAGCCCAAGTCTAGGTTATTATAAGTGAGATATGGGTCCTTGACACTAGAATATACATGATATAGTATATTCTAAAAATAATAGTGAGGTATATTAAGTTTCAATAAAATAATGGGACATTAATAAATTTTAGAATTTTATCTACTTATTTTTCAATCCAGATAAAGTACTAAAATTATGTTCTTAATTATTATATAAATAACAAGCCACATGACTTAGGCTATATTATTATGATCCATTCTATAGAAGGATAACCTTCTCACTAACTTGAATTTCTATGAATGGTATAGGTGATTTCATGTTATAATATTCCATGAATAGAAATTATACATCATTGAAATCCCACTTCATGAGTCACATGCTAAATATTCTAGTGAGGAAGAAGTATATTTTTACTTGAAACATCTAGACGATGCCATGGATGTCCAATGTTTCATGTTATCATCCATGTCCAGTGATATTTTAATGTAACAATAGGATATGGATTCATGCACTATCATGTTTCACATTCATGGTCTTTATAAAGAGAAGATGAGGAAAGAGAAATATGAGATCTTAAATACACTATTCACATGAAATCATGGAGATTCAGTTTTGGTTGGACCTCATGTAGTCAAGATGATTGGATACATAGAGTGCTTATATATATTGTGGTTTAGAATCCCTGATGATTTGAGAATGGTTCTCATTTTCTCCTCACTGCCTACGGTCTTCTCTAGTTTCATTATGACATAAAATATGAGCTATACTTAGAAGACTCTATCATAACATCATACTTCGATTCACAAAGTTGACAAGGACATAGGGTGTGAAAACTGTGTAAACCTTATGGTGAATAAGAAAATTAAGAACAAATAAAATGGCCCCAATAATTTTTCCAAGTCTAAATCCCCTAAGCACCATCCTTCCATGAAAAATGTTATCCAACATTAAGAAGAGGAACAAAACACGGTATGTTTTTCATGTGGAAATATACTTCATAGGAAGAATAAATTCACCCTATTCAATAATTAAGGGAATCTATAGGTTCATTTTTTAATATTTTTATATCTAAAAATTGGTTTTTAGATACATATTTTGGTTCTCACACATGTATCGAAATACGGGAAGTAAGTAAATTCCAAAATATTTCTATAGGAGATGTGGGTATTGAAGCAACAAAATTGAGAATGTCTTTATAGTATGATTATTAGATACTACCACATTTTGATTCCAAAAATCATGATTTTTGGTTTTAAGAAATTTTATTTTTTTCATAGTGTTACTAACAACATCATCTCTATTTATTTCCTTAACAAGGATGGATTTATTTTCAAATTTGAGAATAAAGAATTTCAATTTTACAAAAATATAATTTGTTAGGGTATGACATAGTTGAATGATTGTATTTATGTATTGAATTATGAAAAACAAATATCAGTAATTATTAATGACAAAATCATCATTTGGTGGACATGGTGAAAGAACCATAGATCTTCTAGAATTATCACACATTGATGTGTGTATATCTTTTCTAGAATGATCTTGAGGTAAGAATTGTTACTTCATAACTTTTACTCATGACTTGAGTATATATTTTTATATTTACTTGATGATGTATAAGACTAAGTCCTTTGAAAAAATTAAATAATTAAATAATGAATTGTAGAATCAACATAGAAAGAAGATAAATTTTATACAATTTTATTGAGGTATTAAATATATTAAGTAACAGTTTATCGAATTTCTATGGGAATATAAAATTATATAACAACTCAATACAACTTATGCAACACAATTGAATGATGATACTGAAAGGAGGAATCATACCTTGCTTGACATGGTGAAGATACTGATGAATCATATAGATCTTCTATTATTCTTTTGGGGATATGCATTGCACATTATATCATACATATGAAAATGAGTACAATAAAAGTGTAAAAATAATTCCTTTAAAGTTATGAAGTGGAAATAAACCTATTTTTTATATACTCGTGTATGAGGATGTATGGTGTTTGTTAAGGCCCTCTAAGGAAACAAACTAGCACCTCGAGGCATGAGGTGTTATATTTATAGGGTTTCCAAAGGAAATAAAAGGATAATATATATACAACCCCTCAAATAACAAGGTGTTAATTGTAAGACAATCCATTTTTATTGACAGGGATAATATCCTCAAGAAGAATAGTGAGGGTGATTTTGACTTCAATGCATTTGTTTCTCAAGATACGCAAGAGTTGGCACATGAACTCATTCAACTAGTCCCTATGGAATATATTATTCATGAAACCTAATAATTGTGTAATAGAACCATATATGTTATAGAATCATAGAGATATTATTTTCTAGTCACCTATGATGGTGGATCATTGTTTATTTACAGTATTGATCTTTTTTCCTATAATGAAGTAGTAGATAACTCTGAATTACAAGATGGCTATTCAAGGGAAAACTCGGCTTGAAAGGAAAAGTGAATACTTATAAAGAAATATTTTTGGATAAAGTGTTCAAATATCATCAAGTCATTAACTATGATGAATTATTTTCATGGGTATCCATATTTTTTTCCACTAGAATTCTTCTCTCTAAAATGGTTTTCCATGACAATGATATTTGGAAGATATATTTCAAAACAGTCTTCCTTAATGGGAATTTTCGTATATATGTCTATATGAAATAAACAAAAGTGTTTGTGACTCTAGGTAATGACAAAAGGGTATGAAAGTTGCAGAGATCCCTTTATAGATTTAAGTAAGCATTGAATTTATGGAAAATTCAATTTTATTAAGTTATAAAAGAATTTGGTTTCATTAAGAATGAACGTAAGGCATGTGTTTATAATTTGTTCAGAGTGAGTGTTATTTTTATCCTAGTAGTATCTGTTAATGAAATATTTATTATTGGTAACCACATACCATTCTTACAGTAAATTAAGGTCTAGTCAAACAAGTGATTATCCTTGAAGGACTTGGGTGAAGCAGCCTACATCCTTGTCATCAGGATCATTTTTGATAAATCCAATGGGTTTTCTAGACTAATTCAAAGAATATAAATTGACCATATACTAAAGATATTTGCTATGGAATAATCCAAGAGGATATTGGTTCCACTATCTCATGGTATACACTATTACAATAAAATATGTCCTTATACCCAACATGAAATAAAGATAATGAGTATGATATCATAAACTCTTATGATAAGATCAATCATGTAAGTATTATTTTCTACTACGCTTCATATTTCCAATTACATGAACATGGTAGGAAGATATTAAGATGATCTAGGTGAACAACATTGGTATTATATTAAAGATATCCATAAGTATATAAGGTAAACTAAGGACATGTTTTTGGTTTGTGGAGGAGACATGGAGTGAGTCATGAGGGGTTATACAAATGCTAGTTTTTAGATATATAATAAAGATCTAAAGTCACAGTCGGGATATTTCATTAATCTCAATAAAGGGCCTATGAATTGAAAGCATTCAAAGTTATATTTTTTTGATGATTCGATAATGGATACTGAATATATAGCGGCTTATGATGCATCCAATGAAGCTTTTTTATATGAACCATTTTCTAAGAGAATTATGGGGTTCCTTAAAGTAATGATCCTATCACATTATATTGTGATAATGATATAGTGGTGACTATCACATGGATCCAAGTTTACACAAAGATAAATAAAATACTTTACAAGTATAACCTCTATAGTAAATTTTCTCAGAGAGGTGAAGTTTCATTGAGCAATGTTTCTATGGTATAGGATATGGTGGACCCATTGAATAAATCCTTATCTCATCATGAGTTTGTGTATCATATGAGAACTATTAGATTAAAGGTTGTTAGAAGATGGTTATAGTGACAGTGAGATTATGTTAGAGTTGGTTCCCTAGAACCAATTTCTATGTAATTTATGAATATTTTTATTCATTGTTTTGAATATCAATAAACTTCTTGTCACTTAATTATTATTCTTCTACATGAAATTGTATGTGATAATATCTTAAGATTAATTTACACACTTAATGGTTATAGAATTTCCCCATTATGATTAAAATCTAGAAGTGTCTCAATAATATTATTAAAATATTTTTTATTGTTAAATGATATCATTTTATGGGACTCCAATGATATAGACTAATAGAGGTAGAGAATCATAAGAATTTTAGGTACTTTCCCTTGGTTTTCACCCTTGGTAATTTATAGTGTTGGAGATTATGAGAACATGGACCACAATTAAGAAATCCATATTCATATGTGTCGTTGAATATTCCTATATGTGGACATGTGTATCGATGCATAGACATTAATATTATTATTAATGAAGATTGTTAGTCATACACTTTGATGTATTGATGAAAATCATGATGATATATGTTCACATAGAAGTTGGATATGTTGGGTGCATCCCGAGTGATATTACATTATTAAATAATAAAAGAATGTATTAGTCCCTTACATTATTTAATAGAAGTTAATATCTCATAACCATTAATAGGAATAGAACATCCTAAATAAATTCATAGTCATAGTATTCTGTGGGATGGTTAAATTTCAAAAATTCAAAGAAAGAGACATTAATCACATAGGTTGATGACACTAGCATGCAACCTTATTTATTACAGATTTCATTATAAATGGATTATATTATATATTTTGATTCTATACAATTATTTATATCATTGAGACAGTAACTTCTTTATCTATGGATGTCTTGGTGTGTTTTTAGAATCTACCCTTTGACTTTAAGTGGTTCACCTATTTTTACTGAGAAAGGCGACGAGAGGGACACACATTAAGTGTATCTAAAATCTTAATTAAATTATATTTGAGTTTAAACATTTTTAATAAATATTATTCCTACTTTGTGGTTTAATAATTATTAAATATTGTGTTATTTTCAAGATTTAATCATGAGTTATTTGGAAGAATAAACATGTGAGTTAAATAATATTAAATATATATTCAAAAGATTTAATGAATATTATATTTATTATATTTATCAGTTAATAATGTAGTAATATTTATTTATTAAATAAATAATCATTATTCAAGACCTAATAAATATTGATGAGGGTAGTGGACGGAGTTTAATATTCCAACTGAAAATGATATATTAAATATCATTTAAATAATTATTTATTTACTTATCTAAAAATTGATATTCATTTATTTTTAGTTGTTTCACATGTCATGAAAATAATATTATTGTTTATATTATTATTATACATGGGTTTTCTAAGGAATAGGGAATTTGTTAAGGGACTATGTACAATTCCCAACTATAGCATAACTCTACCAATACCTGGTTATATCACATTCATGGGTTAGCTACTTTTTTCACAAAAAACCTAGAGAGAATCATCTCAATGAAACACTAAAGAACAAGATCACAAATCCTCGTCCAACCACTCAATCCTTTAAGAGGCCTTTTATAATTCATCATCTATGATGATATTAAATTTGTGATCAATAATGAATGATTCATTTAATCATAATTGTTTGATGTAGAACTGGTTGTTTCTGAAATGATGTTTTGAGATTTTTTAGCACGTTTGGATCACCTCTAGAATAATATTTCCTTTAAATACAATGACATAATGATGTTTTGAAGAGATAACAAAAATAAGTCATCAACTAAGAAATAATTACTTGATATGGTAATTTTAAATCTATCTATAAATTAATTATAAATTATATTTTATAATCCTACCTTATGGATTTGGAATTAAAAATTAAATTAATAATTGATTTAATTTAATTGGATATTTTATTCTTCACCATGTACATCGAGAATTATTTGTCAATTATTATAAGAAAAGTTGATTTGTTCATACCCAATAAGCACTTCCATTGTGCCTGGAAACTTTAGTTGTGCCTTTACATGATTTTATTTCTTTTCTTTTCTTACATGTGAATGTTTGTATGAGTTTGGAGTAAACAGTATTTCATGACAAAATTATTCTGTTCATTTTAGTGAAATATTTCATTCTTTTTTGGGTACATTAAAGTTTTTAGGATTCTATCTAGTGACCTCTTTCTGCCAGCATGGTATTTGAGTGGGAAAACATACTAAGTGCGATGTTTGTGCAGAATTATCAATAATTAGTATCAGCATAGTAGAAGGTTTTCATAGGATTGTAATTTCACTCATAAATTTCTCTGGTAATATCCTTATTTGCATAGATGTTTTTCTGATTCATTGGGTTTCATTGTATTGGAAGATGATGACATCCTCAGATAGCAAGGTCAAAATTGAAAAATTTAATGGAATGGATTTAAGTTTCTAAATTATGTAGAAAAAGTATTATCTCGTCCAGAAAGGTATTTTTGTTATTTTGAAACGTGTAAAGTTAGAGACATTGGAGAAAAGGGAATGGGAAAATTTTAATTGAAAGTTGTTGGGTTTTGTGTGGATGGCACTATCGCGGAATATGGCTCTGAACAACTGAGAAAAGAAAACTACAGAAAATTTGATGGAGTCATTGTAAGATATATACAAGAAGCCTAAAATACTCTAAAAAGTTTTGTTTATGTGAAATATGTTCAATATAAGTCCATCGGAAAAAAGTTCTGCAATAGATCATTTGAATGATTTCAACTTTAACTGAAGCTATCTTGAGTCTTTGAAGGTAAAAATCATGGACGATGTTCGATCTATGTTACTATTTTCATCATTGTTGGAGTCTTGGTATGAAATTGTAATAGTATTGATAACTATAAGGAAAGGGAAACTTGATATTAGACAAATTTTAGAACATGATTCTAAATGAAGAGCTCCAGATGAGGTAAACTGAAGAACCCTCTTGAAATGAATTTAGTGTGTATGGAAGAGATAAATTGAAACATTGAAGAAGTTTATGATGATTAAAAGATAATTAAATAGATATAATTAGAGTTAAATATTTCATAATCGATATAACCTAATAGAACTATGGAAAAATAAGTCACCTCAAGAAGAATTATTGGGAACACCAAGGAAATCCTAGAAGATCAACTTATGGAGGTTTAAGTTCTCTTTATTCAATTAGAGAGAGTAGTTGAAATATACTTTTGAGTTTCAACACTCTAGTTTAATCATGGAAAATTTATTCTCTATCATCTTTCAATGCAATTTTTGAAAATTTGTAAATTAAAAATTATGTGTTTGGATGATTTAGAAGGATTCATCTAGTGGATGATGAATACCTTGATATTTTGGGTAGGGGAGATTTCAGAATTCATTTGAATAATAAAATTTTAATTGTATTAAATGGAATTTAGTCATATTCTTGGCCTTTAGATGAACTTTAATTCAATTTCAAAGTTAGATAATGCTGGGTATCGAACTACCTTTATCGGTAGAGTGTGGAAAAACACTCAAGGTTCCTTGATCATTGCTATATGTTTAAATGTTGAAACATTTTATATGATTGGAAGGGTATTGGGAGTTAACCAAAAATATATATTTTTATTAATAGGAAAAATTATCCCTATCCATCACATAATGAGACAACAACACATGGAGACTATGGGGGTCTGAAATAATGAAAACCAAGAGAGTCAATAATAACAGTGCTCACACCTTTTTGTGGAAAATACCCCAAGATATTGAAGTAGGTGAAAGTGTTGTACAATGGATTTTTGGAGTCTACAATATCATCTACCATATTTCCCTTGCACCAAGTGTGATTAAGCTCCATGCAGCAAAAGTTACACTTTTAATAACATTAAATTTTGCATATAAAGATCTATGGCACTACTGACCTGAGCACCTAGGTGATAAAGCTATAAAAGTTTTAGGGTGGAAGTAATGATGAAGTTGAATCACCAAATCATTGGAACTTTTTAGAGATTCATACTCAATAATCAATGAAATGTGAACTTTGACTTGAGCACAATAGCACTAAAATTCAAAAATCTATAGCTGGAAGACACTGATATATAGAGTCCTACCCTAGTTAATATCATGAAGTTTCAAAATATTTTATGACTTTAATTAATGACTCTATGAGGAAATTATGGGTATACATCCTAAAACATAAATCTAATGTGTTTGGAGTGTTTGTGCTATGTAAATATATGGATGAAAGTGATATCAGTCAGAAGGGGGAAATTTATGAGATCAAACAATATATGAGAGTACACTAAAATTAATTTCAATAACTTTTAGACTCATGGGAATTATGAATGAGAAAACTATACTCGAGTCACTTAAGAAAAATGGTATAGTTGAGTTGATGAATCATACATTAATGGAAAGGGTATAGACTATGATGTTTCATTGGGAAATGCCCAAGGTTATTTTGTAAGGAAGCGTTGAATATCATAGAATAATTAATCAATCCAAACTCATCTGTGATAGTGGTATAGGTTCAACCATATGCTCTGTGGAAAGGGAAAATAATATATTTATCTCCACTTAAATTATTTTTAATTTTATCCTATGTTCATGTAGATTCCAAGATAAAGATAATCTATAAGTGAAATCCCATGCATGTTTCTTTATAGGATGTGGAGATGGGAATCTCAGATTTTTACTTTGGGATAATGAGAAAATTAAAATCCTCAGAAGTAAAAAAATGTGCTCTTTAATGGGTAGGTTTTTGGATGTAAATCCAAGCTAATATGAATGGAGGAACCAAAATTTCTGGAATTAAAGAGAATTTAGGTGACTCTAAATCTATTAGATGTTTGAAAATTATATAGGAAAGTTCATAGGATAGACTAGGAAGTTTGATAATGAGATTATAATATTATATACATAAAATCTAAATAACTGCTGAGACTTGATCTATAATTTCAGAGTGTGAAATTATAGAGGTTTAAATTAGAGAGTGAATTAAACTGCATGGTGAATTTTGAAGGTCTATAAGAGTCAAATGACTTGTGTAGAGGTTTGTAGATGACTTAAAATTCTTAAATATAATGTATGGTGTATAATAAGATATCCTAGATGAGGTATCTACCCGTATTAATTCTAATAAAGGGGAGTTGTCCATAAAGGATGATCTGAATTTGCTGCATGAAAATAACTCCTGGGAGCTAACAGTTTTACCACTCAGAAAATAGGTGCTTAAGAACAAGTGGTTTTTTTGGTAAAAATATTAAGCTTAATGAAGTATAAGGTATAATTTGAGTTTGGAGGTAAAATAATTACAATATAAAGAGGGTGTATACTTCTATAAAATATTATCTCTTGTAATAAAACGTACTAATATTTGATTTGTGATAAGTTTGGTAACATCTATAATCTGGAGCTAATGGATGTGAAAATGGATTTTATTCATATGGATGAAGTGGAAGAGAACTATATGGAAAAACCTACTGGTTTCATGGCCCAATAGAATCATGGATTAGTTTGTAAACTAAATAAAAGCATTTACATTTTGAAATAAGTATAAAGATAGTAGAACAATATGTTTAACTCATTCAAGGATGATAAAGGTTTTATATGGGGAAACTCTGGACATTTTTGTCACCAAAAGGAGGATAATCATGGGAATTTCATTATTCTATACTTGTAAGTGATGGAATGCTTTTGGTGGGTCTATTAATCCAACAGATTCGGGAGTTGAAGAAATACTTTTCACAGAAGTTTGAAATGAAAGATCCCATAGATGAAAAGAAGATCTTAGGAATAGATTTTGTGAGAGATTAAAATATTGGAATTTGATTGTATATTAGAAAGAGTATGTCTGGAAGATTGTATAAAAAATTATGATAATTGGATTCAAATTTTTTCAACTCCACTTTCCAGAAACATTGAACTCACGAAGGAATAAGCACCAAAAATGAAGGAACAGGCTAGTACATGGAAAGAATACCATATATGTCAGCAGTAGGAAGTACCATTTATTCCATGGTGTGTAATTGACTAGGTTGTTCCCATGCGGTGTGATTTATTAGTCGATTCATGCCAAATATAGGGAAAGAACATTTTTCAATTTGTGAAGTTGATCTTGAGATATATTAAAGAAATGGAGGAGGCTGACCATTTCTTTAGAGATTATGTTATGTTGATTCTATATGTTTATAGAGACATTGGGGGAGACTAATAATCATATAAAACACAATTGCATATATCTTTAATTATAGTGGAGTTGTGTTCAGTTGGATATTGAGGATACAAATAGTTATTTCTCACTCCATAATGGAATCAAAGTATGTGGAAGAATCGAAAGAAAGAATAGAAATGCTTTAGTTGAAAAATTTGGTTTGGGAGCTATAATGCAACCAGGAATGTGAATGTCTCTACTTTGATAGTCAAAGTGCAATACACTTGGCTAAAAATCTAGTGTTTCATGTGAAAATGAAACTACTAAATATGCAAATTTATATATTTTACAAAGGTTTTAAGCATTGTTATTTTATTCATAGTGGTTAAAACTTCCACTTGTTATGTGGTTTTAGAAATAACTAAATATGTTGTCAGAAGATCCACCAAAAACTAGTACTCAAAAAATACATACCAACAAAATCTAACCAATATTTTATAACAAATTAAGTAACTTTCGTACATAAACAAACATTACATTACATATAATACAAAAATATTAAATTACATAATAGTTTACAAAATTTCAACACTAACATGAGTCCTAGTTACTCTAATAATATGCATGCAAATCACCCTCCATTACTCAGTCATGTTGCTTCCCATCACCTGCTTCCCCAATTCCAGCCAATGGTACATGAATTTAAATTAAATTTCATATCAGTGATAAGAAAATTAAATTAATAATAAATGAAATATAACTAAAATGATATGTGATTTTTTCTAAATTCAGTTTGTGTAATGGTACAATAATGAATAATTGGTAGTCATATGCATGCCCAGAATTATCATAACATATGATAGCCTTAGTTGTGTTAGAAGATACACGACATTCTATGGTATTGAAAACTATTATCCTATTATTGTAACACACAATAGACATAATTAAGTTAGAAAAAAGCTACATTTCATACTGTATATTGTTTATTTTACATCTAAAATTCCTTAATTCTAATCTCTTAATTTAAGATTAGATCTCGAATATCCTCAAACAGTAAGTCAAAATTTCAATATCAGTTGAATTTTATGGTAACCAGCTCAACTAATAATTATATCCATGATTATAATTGATCAATGAACAAACTCTATTCAAAAAATATACATTTACAAAGTCAAAATAGCATTTTTATTATAATTAGTTAATTTAAATGTTCAATGACCAACATTCCCTCAATTATCATAATACTAAACACACTCCATATCATAAACATATTATTCATTACAATCACTTTATCATACATGATTTAAAGTATAAACATCAAATCGGTAGTTGATTTCATATATTTGGTATTGAAATAAAGGTTTCATGTTAACTTCACACATGCGACTCCATGTTCCCTCTAGTCAACATTTTCTTAATTATAATTCCTAATTGTATCTTTTTTAACACTATATAATGACTAATTTGGATCTCCTTGATATAAATAATCATTTATTTGAAACTTATATAAACATAAATCAATCATTTAAAACCTATCAATCATTTCCTCAACTTATTCCAATTTCATAGCCTCTAAAATGAATCCTAAATATAAATTTTTATATCAATAACAAAGCATATATTTTTATTAAAATTCATCGCACTTCTCTTAACATAAATGGTGCTAGTGATAAATTATAGTGTTTGGAACCAATAGCTGAGGTACCACTTGTTTTGATCAAAAAAGAGATTTATACTGTAGAATTCAATGGTATCATAAATAAGATATTAAAAGTAACATGAAAAATAAGTATCCAAGTGAGAATCTTCTCACAGAATTCATTATTGATCAAGAAACACTAAATAAAGAAACTAATTAATGTTAAGAGAACAATCTAATAACTCATCTACACAACACTATAAAATAACAAATTTAGTGTGGTTTGGAAAATTATATAAATTCTCAATGAAAAACTATAATCAATTAGAATACTCAATGATATAAAGTATTAGGTATCCTATGGCTACCTTATATAGTTTATTATAATGGTAAATGAAATTTCACAAACTGAAGTAATCCTGCATTTTATCATAATTATCATGAGATTACGTTGTGAATGTTTCAAAGAATTAAAGCCTGGTTTTTATGGGTGATACTGAAGAAATATTTAAAGTCGTTTGACTTAGAATATTTACTGAAAAAAATAATAACTACTAAAATGAAGAATATAAGTGTAAATTTATAAAATTTACCACTCCTACACCCCTGATTAGTGTAGTTGTTTCTTCAGAAATACTTATGGTCAACTTCTAAAATACAATATCCAATACACTCTCTAATGCCAAGGTCCAAACATTAAGTGTCCTATTTGATTTCTCGATATCATTAGTAAAATTCATACTTGTGGATGAAATCATATTTGGATTATATGAAATGGTGTCAAAAAGGTGTGAAAGGTATGTGATGAATTGTACCATGTGTCATAGAGGGAGAACAAGAAATCTATAATGTAAAGAGGGTACTGAAACTAAACATATTTTTGTGCAGAATATTGTTAAAAAATATTCCTTTCATTTATTAATATTAAAAATAGTATTTTAATTTATTAATATGAAATAACATTCCTTGAATTTATCAATATCAAAAAATGAAACATAAAAATTATATTCATGGGTGGTTATGTTTTTATCAGGTTCTGTTGTTAACATTATTTCTTCTATTTGTTATTATTCTTCTTCACTCTCCCTTACAAGACTAAAAGTTTCAATATCATCAGGTACAAACAATTCTATTGGTTTTTATTGATGGTTTTCACTGTCAAAAATTAATTCACCTCTATCACTCATGTTAAACATGTCTCTCGATTTCATGTGGACAAAAACACTCCACCCATCATTTAATTTATTATCAATATAATATGTCATTTTTTCTTGGGAATTAATAATATAGGGATCATGTTCTTCCCACTCTCCAATATCAATCAACCGAGTGAAATTAATGTATGTAAAATATAATGCAAATTTCATTATAACCCTATTGATATTGACATAGTTAGATTTAAATAATACAACTACAAATTTCCCATGATAATTTAACTCGATAATATCAACCAACATTCCATAGTGACATTGATCTAAAACTATGAATATATCATTAATTTGTGTTTTCAAATATTACTTGTGATCAATGTATGAAACTTGAGTCCAAAAATATTGTAAGCATTGAATCTCATATCATTACACAAAGGATGTTGGGATAAAAACATAAAATATTTAAATATTTTAGCTCTATTATCATTATTCATTACCTATACAAGTAGATAAAAAATTAAATATATAATTTAGATTATTGTCAACATATTCAAAATATGTATTAGATTAAGAATTTATAAGATTTGAAAACCATTGAATAATTGTTTTGAAACAATGTATGTTATCTTTGTCTCATTCCGAGTTCGGATCGTAAGGTTTCTTTTTATTTATGCCCTTAATTCTCTGACATAGGGATCAAAAATATATGTATTGAGTAGAGTATATCTATGTTCTTGTCTTAAATTCACATCTATCAATGAAAATGAAGAGACTTTTTCAATTTATCGACCTATATTTGTAAACATCGATGACTTGTTATGAGGCTACAATTGACTTGTATTATCGTCAACATATCCTAATTGAGTGAATCTTGTCTATTTCGAATCAAAATACATTGAACAGAAAGTTAAACACTCATTGATAAGGTAACATTCTGTAATAGAACCATCTGGAAGAGATTTATTTTTTACATAATATTTCAAATGACCAAGATACTTGATGATAAAAGGTATGAAATTAAGAAATACTGTTTTTAAATATTGAGCAATAAAATTATTATTATTTAATTAAAACATTATTAAATAAAATACCTCTCCATGGGATACATCCATCTATAATGTACGGGCCCTCTAATTTTAGCTTCTTCGGAAAAATGCACCATTAGATGAATCATCATAGTGAAAAAATATTTCAAAAAGAACATCTCTAATTAACATAGAATTCGTACATTTCAATACTAAATTTATCCAATTCATTAGGGTTTAACGTCTTCTCACAAATCTATGTATGAATGTGGAAAAATCGATTAAAATGGTGGTTATTTTTTCAAGTAACAAATTATGTATTTCCGAAGGTAGCGACTATTCCATCAATACATATGAGTCGTGAATTTTTAATCCATGTATATTAGGGTGATTCCAATAAAAACATCTTGAACTATTATAAGAATATCAATCACACACTTCCACATTTTTTTAATCTTCATAGGAAAATATATTTCTAGTAATTTTTCATTGTGAAAATAGTCATTGGAAACTTCTCATTCTCATTTAACCATAGATAATGTTTGATATTAATTTATTCTAAGTCCTTATGAGAATTTAAATGATCTATTAATTTTACCTTCTCATTAAGAAATGAAAACAACACATTATGACAAAAATTATTCTCAATATGTATAACATTAAGATTATGACATAAAAAATTAAATTCTAGATATGCAAGTTTTAAAAATATGTCATTTTTCTTCCATTGTTGTGATCCAAATATAACTGAATGTGTTTTAAATCCTTTTCAACATTAATTTAGCTTAAAATATTTTACAAACATTGTACCAAAATTTGATAATTTTTCTAAGACCTGTGATCCTGAAAATTATTTTGGTGGAAGTCTCAAATCAGTTTTTCCATTGAAATATGACTTATTAAACTAAAATCTAATATATGTATCATGTAAGAGACAATGAAACATGAAGCACCACTTTCTGCTATAAGATTTCCATTAATAATCAAAATCAAAGTTACAAACTAGACAAGAAAAACTAGGGTATATGTTCTAAATAGACAAATATCCTAGTCTAGGAAACATGCATTTTGAATATTTTCACTATAGATACATTTTATGTTTCTACACCATCATTCCATAACGCCTATAATTCTTGAATAAGAGGTAGAAGGTAGACATCAATGTGATTTCCAGGAATTTGATTTTCATAAATAATCATCGATATGACGAATGAAGCATGCTTCATACTCATCTAGGGAGATATATTATAAGGGATGAAAATAACTGGTCAAATGTTGTGACTACTACTCATTCCCAAAAGGATTGAATCCATAAAATTTCAATCTCAAGCATACATTTCTACGATCAAAACAGAAGTATGGATGTAATGAATCAAAGGTATTCCAAGATTTTGAATCTCTTGGATGTTTTATGAAATCATTGTTATTCTTATGAAAATAATTCCACTACATATTCTTAGTGGTTTTAGATGACATAAACAATCTTTGCAATAATGGTTTTAATGGAAAGTAACGTAAATCCTTTCCAGAGATTTTCTTTTTCTGCTTCTTTGTGGTGGTACACGGATTCAAACTAACATCATTATTTGTTGATTTCCATCTAGAAGTACACCATCTTTTTCACTTTTCTCTATTCGAATATTCTTTTAAATAAAGCTTACAATCATTGGTACATGCATATATATTCATATAATTGAGTCCTAGATTGATAATAATCTTACTCATCTCATAAAATGATACATGGATTTAGCTTTAGAAAATTAATCAAATGAAAATTCTAATATCATGGAAATAGATTTTTTTTATAGTTTTACATAAACATTTTATGTGGTAAAAATTTAGCATAAAATACAATTTTGATAAATTTGACACATCCTCCATATAATTTTTGATTTCCATATATAACTAATTTAGAAAAATTAGTTGTCTGTTCGATTGAGTTTTCCCTTGTATTATTCTCCTCATCATCATCCATTAATATGTTAGTATCTTGATCACAGTGTCTTTCATTATGAAAACATATCTATAACATCAAAAAATGAATTAATTGATGTGTTACATTATTGATAGTGTTCCCCTATTATGTTGAATGAATCAATTATCAAGTTTTGGATTTCATTATGCACTATTGGGGCATTCGCTTGTTCATTTTGACTGTATACATAACTGTTCAAATTTTTTATAACATTTAATTCTCCATACTAAAATCCAACGCACATAATGAGGAGAAAATTGTTTCAATATCAAGTGTTCAAATAATTAATTTATATTCAACCATCATATGAATTTTCTATTAAGACATGGATATATTATTATTATATCCATGGATTGATTTTAAAATACAAAATCCAAAAACATTTTCTAACCCGTAACATGATGAGATGTCTTCTGAGGTAAGGTAATCCATCTTTTATCCATATTTACTTGAATTCCTACACTATCAAATATAAAATATTATTATAATATTATATATATAAATAAAATACATTTAATATCAAAAATAAAGATAGTTGTAATTTTTTGAATTAGGATATACATATTAAGACAAATAATTTAGACATTCAAATGAAATTTTATTTATAAATTTATATTAAAAAATTATATAACCAATAGAACATAAAATAAATATATTTTTAAAATCCATACACATAATTTATACTCAAACACTCATTTCATGATTTATTTCATCATTTATAACAATACACCACACAATAATATAACCATATAACACTAAAAAATAATTCAACGATGCATAAATTTATTATTTATTCTTCTAATAATGTTAACATCAATTTTATGAATTATTTCACCATTTTACCAGTTAAATATCTTTTTTACATGTAATTTCATTTTCATTACCATCAAAAAAAATTATATACAATGTTTACAACTTATCAATTCATGTAAAATCATTCTCATTCAACTGAACTCAATTATCAAGTTATTAATTTAGTGATAAAAATCAAACATAAGATAAGATTACATTTTTATAAAATCGTCAAAATAAATATCATAGTGTCCAAGAAGTAATATATCTCAAACTAGACAAACAATCAACACCAAGAATGGATCTCAAACTACCCCTAAAACAAAAATAATTCATGAATATTCTAAACTATAAACATTGAAGGATAATTAGAATAGGTAAATTACTAAACCTAATTATATTGCACAATTCTACCCTAAAATAGTGCCCAAAATCAACTAGTTGTGATTAGGGTGAAATGAATCTGAGAAATCTTACCCCAATTTAGGGTGAGGATCCAATGTCATTGAGATGGAGAGGGAATCAATGAGGGGGATTGGGTGTTAATTTCGAGAGGGCGCCAGGTCCAGTTTCATGTTATGTTGAGGGGGAGGGGGTCTAGCATCGAGCATTAATGGGGGGAGGCCAAGAGGGGTCCAACGTCGAGTAGTGGTGAGGGTAATTCTGAGGAAAGTTTAGCGGCAGTGGACCGGTGTGAATAAATGGTGAGGGGGAGGTCAAGGACGAGAGGCTTTAGCTGGCATTGACCAACGGTGATGGGGTGGCTAAGGTTGAGAGGGTTTAGAGTTGGGGGTTAGGTCCATAGTGATTTTTTTAAAAAATTATATTGAGATGAAATTTTAAAGAAAAGTACAGCTAAATACTTTTTAAAATTATTTAGAAGTATTTTTAAACAAAACTGACACTAAATACCAATGCTTTTCAAAAGCATCATAAAAAAGGGGGAATAATATAGTTTTTGTGTTTAGAGGCCATTTATAAAATTGTAACAATTTACTAAATTTCTTATAGTGTTGAGTGAAAGGGATGTAAATGAATAAGATCATTGCATGCATCAAATGTTTGGAAGGTTGAGGTATATCAAAGTGTTGGAGAATGTCGTGAAGTTATTGAATCCAACTTCAAGTGGGAGACTATTGGGATGGTGAAGACCCTTCAGAATTTTGAGTCTATTTGTTGGAAGGAAAAACTCTTGAGGACCCTTAGGTCTTGTTAAAGCAGCATTAGTAGTCTTCATCAGGATGCAAGTGAGGTCAGAATTTGATAATTTTTTTATAGATGAAACATAGTGGTCAACTCATTAAAATATCAACATTTGTTGTGATCACCAAAAGGAGGTAGTGTCGCCATTTGTGTCACTCTCATCATGGATCTTATATAAAATATTGAGGCATAGGATCACTTTTTTTCTATCGATGATTGGTGGTCAGGACAAAAAATGAAATAGAGGATCAGAAATTGCACAGTGCAATAGATGGACCACCACGATTGTAGAAATTCTATGTGATTAGATAACTATGTGAGACCCTATATGGGAGGGGGGGTTACATTGTTGTGATGTCATTAAATTTCTCAAGTCAGTTATCTGCATGTATTTTTAGTCATAGTGATTGTAAAAATGCACATCTAATGAAATAAAAGTGTGTAATGCTTATCCTTTGGATGTACGATGAATGTAAAAACCACATAAAACCTTATTGTGTCTTAATTTTCTTTAATTTCTTTTCTTGTCTTGTATGTGAATGTTTGTAAGGGTTTGGAGTAAATGAGCTCTATGTGGTGATTTGGGTGAAGCAATTCTTCCAAGTTCAGGTACATTGATGGTTTTAGGATTCCATCAGGTGGCCTATTTCCACCAGTATGGTCTTCTAGTGGATGAGCATCTAGTTTGTGAAGATTTTGAGGAATTCTCAATAATATCTACTTGTATAGAGGAATGTATATGTGCTTCGTAACTAGGATCAATTCAATCATAAAATCAACATATAAATCAAGCAGAAAACTCTAGAAGTATCCAATAAAAAGGTCTTGAAATTGGTAAAAAAAATGGGAAGAAAGAACAATTTTCCCATATCATCCTTGAATTGTAGAGAAAAGATCACAAACTAAGCTATACTTTTACCCACCCACTAATGTCCATATCCCAAATAGCCTTCTGGTAAATCCCACTCTCCAAAGAAGGAATTACAATCACCCAAAATAGATGTGAAATATACCCATCAATGGTTGTAGTTAATGTGAACATGATAATGATCAAATAAATCCATCATAAGGATCACATCAAAGTTTCAAATATCTAATACAATTAAATCCAAGATATTCATATAATAATTAATCATGATAGCACATGTTAAACACCTCCAAGTACCCTCTCATCAAACACCAACCTAGATAGATACTCTATAACCAACCCTAAATCATCAACATGTTGGGAGGATATAAACAAGTGTAACACAATAATATCAGATAAAGAAGATGAGTAGGTGGGTCTTACTAAAATCATACATTGAATATTCTATGACCCCTATCTTATATCAAACGGATCTTTCTTGATAGCATGGAGCTATATTGAGGCTGACAAAACTTTTATTGGGTAAACCCTCCCTATAAAACTATTAACACATAGGATTAGACCTCCCTTATTGGGAAAGAGACGATCCATAACCCTAAATGGCCTATCTATCACCACTCTGATGAGAATAACCTAAATGTATCTTTCTAACACTAGAAAATCTGTATCCAGATCTACCAGATAAACCAGAATGCCCCGAAATACCACTCTTTCTAGGTTTCTCTCAGAAATAAGGGTCTCATTCACTACCTCAATAAATGAATTCATGTGGAAAATCATCATATGAACCTACATTGAATGCCTTTAATCCATCATCAAAGTAATTAAATTCGATAATATCATCACATATTAACATGGTCATGAAACCAAGAATGTATGTAAAGTAAGTAGTATAATCCATCAAAGAGATATCCCCCTAAACAAGATGAATAAAATTCTACGCCCTATTAGACCTCAGTATATCGAGGAAGCCCCACATGAAGGAATGATCCTAAAAATCCTTCTAGGATAGTCCCTTATGATATTATTCATAGGCTAATATTTCCCAATAATGATTCATTGGTTCTTGTAACATATATAAATCAATCTTATCTATTATCTCATTGGGGACTGAATAATGTAAAAAATTTCCAGTAAAAACTCAATCTATAACTCCATAACCATCATACCATTATCACCTAACCCTTTAACTAAATCTAACATAAAAGGCTTATGTCTAGGAACCCCATTTCACATAGACTAAATCTCATGGAGCATAATTTCTTGAAGTTGTTGGTCAATAGGAGGTACATGTGAAACAATAGGCTTTGACTCAATTAATGGTGGGGCATGCTCTCCCCCTCCATCCTGACACTCTACTAAAGGTTTTTTTAATGGAATGTCACTTGCGCAAGAGCCTTAACCAATTGGTGAGGACTTGAAAAGTGCATTCAAGAGACCAGATTTCAAAACTGGGTGGAGACATATTTTTTAGGGGTATTGTAGTAGTACTATAGCAAGCCATGTTCGGTACTATAGCAGTTGTAACTATTCATCTGTTCGGGATTTCAGGCCACCGTTTTGGGCTTTGGGTCTTTTAAGGCCTTCGGGCCCCCCAAGGCCATCATCCTATAAAGGCTTTCAGGCCACCTAAAGGCCTTTGGGCCACCTCAAGACCTTCAGGACACCTGAAATTGTTCTTAATGATTAAACAAACTCTACAAGGAGCAGACTTCAAATGGGGATCAGAGCAGCTGCATTCACCATAGAGAATCTAAGAGGATTTCTTAGAAAGAGAGGGTATAACATAGCTATCAGGACAAGCCTGTGCTTGTATGGAAAGCCTAGCCAAATAGCCATGCGAAGGTGGAGAGCTGATATTATGATAAAGAATCTGGGAGGAGGAGTTCAAAGTATAAGTTCGTATAATTTCCTAAGGCCTACGGGTCATGTAATCTCTAATACTACGGGCCTTATAAGGGTTCCCCCTCTTCCCTTGAAAGGGGGATTATCAAAAAAACATTAAAAATAAGGCCTTCGGGCCATTCAGGCATGTCACTTTGATGAAAAATACACAACTTAAAACACATTTCTCTTACAATTTTTTATATCACATTTTAGGATAAGCAGAAGCAAGCATAGTATCTTACTATGATTTACACACACCCTATAATATAATGGTCTCATACAACATGAGTTATCTCTCTCCTAACATGGATACCCACTCTCAAGGGTTCAATACAAGATACATATAAAATCCACATAATCAATAATCTTATAAAAACACAAATATAACCAATAAGTAAAAATCCATTCAAGTAAATATCCACAAACAACTTATATAGATAAATTTTTTATTGCTTGTTGTTGTAACATTAAATTACTAAACCCTTCTTCATAACCCAAATAACAGTCATAAAAAATAATATGAATCTAATTTGAATCCTATGTCCGGAATATCATGCATGAACACATGCTCTCTTATAACCCTGGGCCAAGAATAAAATAATAAACTATGAATCACACATTATATTCTTTGAAAAACACTAAATCATAACATCTAAAATACATGAATAATAATCATTTCACTAGTTACATGAACTTTTCTTATAAAAGGGATATCTAAATCCAAGAATAAAGTTCATCCAAATCCCTAATAACATCCTATCCCTAGCTACCATTCTCAAATAGTAATACAGCTCAAAATAAGGCTCTCATAATACTTCGTAATATTTTTCTCGATCAACCCAGCTAGTAACTAAAGTGGCAGAACCACATAAACTCAATCAAACCTCCTTATTTTCCACATGCTACCAACAGTGGTAAAACACTAAGATAATGTGGGATGAATATACCCCTTATGTTATATAGCCATAAATAAAAGAAAAATTAATAATAATAAACCATCAAAATGTAACAGCATGATATGTACACTACATCTTTGATCCAACCATAATAAAATATATCATATTAATTAATAAAATGGAATTCCATCGTAATATATCATAGTTATACATAATTAATAAAGATCACCACATGGCTGATCATATGTGGTGCGGTCCAAAAGTATAAAATAATGGACAAAACCCATTGAATTTTTGTCAGAGTCTCTGACTAGTCTTTAATCCCACTTTAATAATCCAAAAACCTCATCCATAAACTATAGGGCCCTTGTCCTTACTAGAATCCATTTTTTATGTGCTCTAGGATGCCTATATTGGGTGTGACTACAACTCAAATAAGCTACCATGAACGATGTCTTCAACCAAATAGAAAATATATATGTGTATATACAATGTCATACACTAATAGTAAGAACTAAATAATAACAACAACAATATCAATTTCATATTTGGTTGTGAATGAGTGTACCTACCACGACTAGTGTCGGTATCGGTCTGAACATATCACCCACCATATGAATGCTTAGAATAGCATCCACCCACAAAATTATAACCAATCCCAATTTAAAACCAAATTTAGTATGACCATCAATCAATATGAACAATCATGATAAACTAATAGTTTATAAAAAATACAAAATGGTATAATGTCCCTTTTCTTGAACAAATTCAATATTGAATGGGCATGTCATTCCTTCTTGTGGTCGATGATAAATAGAATATTATATTTTTCTATCCCATACACGATATCAAAAGGGAATGGGCATATGATTCCATTCCATAATAAATAACAGACTGGATGGCATATCATTTTATCCCATAATGAATGTCAATAATGAATGGCCATATCCCTCTATTCCCAAACCAAGATAAGGAATGAATAGGCACATTATTCCATGTGAAATCCATGTTGTTAGAAGATTATCATAGTATTACAATCCTATAAATTACAAGCATGGTAGGGAATAATTTTTCCAAGAAATATCCCATCAAAAATAATTTTCATATCACCCTATTTCAAATACAAGTCATCTTATATTAGAATCATGTAGATTTCCATTTCATAATTAATTTTATATTTGTTCCCACACAACCAACCACATTATATATCTTAAATCCAATGTACACCCTATAATAAACCATTCAAATTAAATGAGGAATACTTTTATCACTTAAAACATACTAAAAAAAGACAAATTACTATCAAGAAACCTAAAATACTAAGGAATAGATAACTCCAGGATAGCCTCTTACATGATGATGCATTCACTTATCAAAAGTGGCACAAGAGAACTTATCAATGTCTAATATATTATAATTAATAATGGGAAAACCCTCATGGGTTCCAAGCATAAGATCAACACCTTAATTAAATCCCATGGTCATAGGTGAACATGGAATTGAAACACGCTAATAAGAAGACTTATCACAACCTTCACATTCACATTCTACCCATCAGGCATAGAGAAACCCAATTTGGTGTCATATAGGGACATTCACACGTCCCTCCAAGCCTCACATGTAATAACATACATGAAACTCATATAAACTAGGGAAGGTATTAAAGACCACATAGCACATATTTCTAGGACCCACTCATTGAAACACTCTAGGTAATCCAGTATTAATCAAATAAAATCTCAAAATCTATCACCAACAACTAAATTAATGATTTACAATTATTTATGATGTTTTCTTGTCAATGTTTTCACATACTATGTTTTTATAGGCCGATTTCTACTAAGATGTGTTAGTGATACATGGGGTGTTGTGCATTGAAATTGAGAGGATGAGAGGTCGACTCATCCCAAAAAGGATCTTGTTGTCTAGCATATGTCTCTCTTGTCGATTTAAGTCATGTTTGTGAAGTAATTCACTGTATAAATATTGATTATCCTTATCATAAAAGTGAATGATTGATATCATGAATTCGTTGAAAACATGTATGAGAGGTTCTCCACCTTCTTTTTTGTTAATTAATTAATTACAAAGTAGTTTAAAGACATAATGTAGGGAACTCTACAATTTATCAACATCCAAGGAGGATGTAGGTGTAGTAGCATTCAGACCGGGCCAATTAAAGAGGATTTCTACATGTCCTTTTGAAGAGAATCATAATACAGGTAGTTTAGTTCCATTTAATAAAGAATTCCATATAATTTTTGGTCATGTGATTAGGACCATTATGGTTCATTCTATGTTCTTAAAACCATGACCAATGATACACCTTTTAAGATTTTACGTCCAGGATCATTATGTATTTTGATTCTTGTTTATATAAATATGACCTATTCTTGATAGTTTAAAGTCATTAAGAATGAATTACTAAGTGAAAAGTTCTTAGAAATAGTTTAGTGTGGGACATACACATGAACAACCCTATCTGGTCTTCCCTAATAAATGAGTCAGGTGAAGGTGGTTTTGGGCTTACACTAGGTCGAAGAACCATTATGTTTCTGGCTCATTGATTGAAATCCAAGATGAGAGCAAAAAAATATTTTAATTTTAATTCCATTAATTAAAATTCAATTATTTTATTTATTAATGTTGCAGTCTATTTCCATCCACATCAGACATTCATGTTTTTTATCTTTATAATTATCTATAAATAAACATCAAGGTCACTCTTATGAGGCATCTTGGGTATTGGGTTACTTACTCTCCTCCATTCTAAAATGGTATCAAGGGAGGTATAAATTAAAACCCCTTCCTCCTGTACTCTCTTCCAAGATCTTTTTTCCATCTAGGGAGTTGCAATACCATGGGGAGCGAGCCCCATTTCTCAACCCCCCTACTCCTCCATCTACCGTGCACCCCCTTTCACGGTCCTCTATCGAAAATCCCCTAACGCCCCCCTTCGCAAACCTCGTGCAAGCTGTCGTCTATCAGTTTGCTTGTCCCAAGCCATAGACGCCTATCAGCATTGCTTGATGCTCCTGCATCCCACTAATGTCACATGTCCTATATACGTTATCCTCTTCGTGTGATTCTCTCTAGCCATTACTACTCACCCCATCATGCATACCTCCCTATCATGTCGGTGCTTTTATACATCTCCCCTCCCTACGCATCTCCCTACATGTGCTCCATCCCTCTACCCTACACATCGACCCTCCCTACACAACAGCACAATATCCCCCTATTGCACACACACCACCTTTATAATCCAAAAGTGTACGACTCAGGTGCCCCCCCCTTCCATCCATTTTGCATTTTTTTCATTTTCATCTTGTCACACATGTTCGAGTCTTTCCTATCAGACATCTGATCTCATCGCATGTTGTTCTTACATGCTTAGATGCTCTTAACTAGACTATTCCTATTAAGAATCGATCTAGCTATTCTTACCAGTGTCTTCTATTTCCATTCATTCCATCTGGTTCTACATTATTGGCATTATTCCACTGTTGGAACAATTTTTTTTAGTGAAATCATCTATTAACTTCTTTAGGGGTACCATTCATGGTGATTTATCTTTTGATATTTTTATGTCTTGTTGTGCCATCAAGTTGGGCATGTCCTGGTTGAGGGGGAGTACTGGAAGTGTCTATGCCCTATTTTACTTTGATTTTTTTCTTTAAATATGTATCCAAGCTAGGTATACCTAGATTGATCGGGATTGTTGGAGTCTGGGTCCCACATTGGACATTGGTGTTTTGTTGTCTTTATAATTCTCTATAAATTAACACCAAGGCCTCTCCAAAGAGTCATCTTCAGTATTGCGTTACTTACTCCCCTCCATTCTAACAATTAAATTAGAAATTAATATTTTTTAATGATATTAGAAAAAAAATAATTAAAATTTAAAATGGATATAATTTTGGTTTTAACAATTTTATTCATTTTTTATATAGTAGATAAAAACCTACGATAAATTTGTTTTTGTTATATGGGTGTTCTTCCAAGTGAAAAAAAATATAATATATAAAGATAAAAGGGTTATCTCACCCCCTTATAGCAAGCTTGACCCTGAACCATGGACCAACCTTTTGGATTATTAACGAGGTTCCATCTTCATCTATAAACCAATGTGGGATAAAAAAATGAATGCAACACTATCTTCTTTGCATTTCCCACTTGTAGCATTACGTGTGCCTCTCCTACAATAGACCACTATAAAAATTAGAAGCTCATTTTTGTTACAAATAAAGAAATTATTGATTCCATATGTTTAACATTGTATTCTCGGGTATTTTTCATGAAAAAATTCTTTATTTAGTTTTATTATGAAATTTATATTATGTGTGGTCAATTCTATTGTCTCAATGGGCCTGTTTTCTTGGGATTCATCTATTGGGATTTGTAATGGGAGTTGATTTTTCCTATTTCACTTGATTGGATATTCTATTCCTTTAGGGTTTTATTTTTTTCCATTAATTAAGCTTGATCATGTAACTCTGCTTTTAGGTTTTGTGTCTCCTATGTCTATTTTGGATGAGATCCACGTCACCATCCTCCCCTCTTATCTGAATTTACTATATCTTATGGGTTGTTTCAAAGCCATTTTTCTATTGAATAGATATAGGTTCTTGGTGTAGGCATGGTTCTATAATCCTGTCATCATTTTTTCATTGGAGTCGTCTTGTGCCCTTTGCTTGTATTTTGTTCATATGATGTTGCATGAGTGAGTTCGTTTGGTTTGCTCAAATATGTCGCATCTTCAGTTTGATTCCACTGCATGTCCTAAAGTTGCAGGAACATTATCTCTGGATAGTTTCTCGAGTCCTGCATGCATTATGTCTTTCTTTATCTTATCCGTTGTATGGTTTTTTGCAAAATAAATATGGTTTTTTCTTTGTATGAATGATTTAGAGATAGGGTTTTTTAATGGGTTTGTGTTGAATTTATTTAGGTAAATGGGTCTATTAAGCGCCACTTGAAGTGACACTTTGATATAAAAACCCAACGTGCCACTTCAAGTTGTGATTTGGTTTTTTTCACTCGATTACCCATTATATATATTTATAATAAATCTATATTTATAATATAATTATAAATATAAATATATTTACATATAAATAATTAATAAATTTTAATTTATAAATATGTATTTAAGATTATATTTATAAATACATAAATATGTATTTACAATAATAAATAACTATATATAATATAAATATATTTAAATATAAATAAATCTAAGGAATTTTGATTGTGTATTTATAAATATACATTTAAATATATAATTATAAATAAGGATTTATTTATATAAATATATAATTACAATTTTAAATATAATAATATAAACATTTATAATTAATAAATATAATTATGTATATATATAATTACAAATATATATTAATAAATATAAATATATTTAAATAATAATTATATTTATAATTATAAATACTTATAAATACTTATATATTTATTAATAAATAGATAATTATAAATATATATTTATTTATAAATTATTAATTAATAAATACTTATAATTATATATTTATTTATAAATTATTAATAAATAAATACTTATATATTTATAATTAATACTTATTAATTATTTATACTAATTAATTATAATTATTAAGTATAAATACTTATTAATTATACTTATTAATTAAAAATACTTATTAATTATAATTATTAATAATTACAAAGAATTAATAAGTATAAAACAACAAAGTCCTACTTCAAGTGGCGCTTTGTATTTGTGTTTTTTTGGCCAATTTTGTGTATGTTTTATTTATATATTTAAATAAAAAATATATTTTTCATTACATAATTATAAAACTATCTTTATAGATAAATATTTATAATTATATAAATATAAATATATTTAGAAATATATAATTTTGAAAATATTTTGACATATATATTTAAAATTTATTTATAAATATATTGTATATTCATTTGTAAATATATATATATATATATATATATAATTATATTGTAATTATATTTATACTTATATATTTATAATTATATATTTTTACAAATATATATAATTTTAAATCTATAATTACTAATCTATATTTATATAGTTATATGTATTTATTTATAAATAAATTTAAAATATTGTTAAACATATAATAAATAGTAGAAAATAAATATAATTTCATAAACAATATTGACTAAAAATAATTTATAAGCTTTCAGATCCACCTAATTGAAACTTAAAAATGTTTCAATTAAGTATTTTTGAATGATTATAAAATATAAACTATAAGAGAAACATAAATGAAACTTAAAACTTGGATTAAAAATATAATAAATAGTTGAAAATAAAAAGAATTTCATAAACAATGTTGATAAAATATTATATGCTTTCAAAGACACCTACTTGTAACTTAAAATTGCATCAAGTATGTGACCTTGAAAGCTTATAAAATATAAACTATATGACCAATATAAATGAAACATAAAATATGGATTAATCATACAATAAATAGTTTAAAATAAAAATACTTTTTTAAACAATGTTCATCAAAAATAATTTATAAGCTTTCAAATCTACTTATTTGAAACATAACATTTTTTCAAGTATGTGACATTGAAAGAATATAAAATATAAACTATAAGATGAATATAAATGAAACATAAAATATGGATTAAACATATAATAAATATTTGAAAATAAAAAAAAATTGTAAACAATGTTGCTCAGAAATAACTTATATGATTTCAAATCCACCTACGTGAAAGATAAAACTTTTTCAAGAATGTTGCTTTGAAAGACTATAAAATATTAACCAAATATACATGAAACTTAAAATATGGATTAAGCATATATGAAATATTTAAAAATTAATTAGTTAATTCATAATATATTTATTAATTATATAATTTTTAATTTTCTAATAATTAATACGTCAATTATTAATATAACTATTAATTATACAATATTTAATTAGTTAATTAGTAAAATAATTATTAATTATTATTCATCATTATAATTATTAATTATTAATGGTTAATTATTAATGGTTAATTATTAATGGTTAATTATTAATTATTTAATTACTAATTAGTAATTTACATTTGTAAATATTTTTACAAATATATAATTATTAATATAATATTTTTGAATATTTAAGTTGTCATGTAAAGTATTTTTTGTTTTCTATATGTTTATTTTTCTTTTCATTTTTCAATAAATTATTATATTCTTAGTCTATGTGAATTTTTTTTGATTGTACTTGTAATGTATAATTTATATGCTTTATTCATGAAGCATAATAATGTCACAATTATGAGAATTTTAAAATATATAAAATATTAATAGCTAATTTAAATTTGTTTGTATTTACTATATTTTTTATTTTCTTGTGATTTGTCTGAAACAAAAATTTATTATAATAATAAATATGTATTTTAATATATAAAAAATGAAATTTTAAACATCAATGATGATGCCCCCCTGTACCACAACGCGGGATCTAAATCTCACGTCCTCTCCGCTCCTGACGTCGGTGTCGCTCCAGTGTCCTAGCTACGGGTTCCTCCTCTTCTGGTGCTTCTTGTGGCTCCACAAGGTGCTGTGTAGAGGACTGACCAAAACCATGTGAGAAGGATTACCCAGAATCATATGGGGAGCCATATGGCTCTGAAGCTCCTATAAATGGTAGAAATGGGGCACTGAAGAAGGCTTTATTGGGAGAGGGGCCCGCCATAAGCTATGTGACCGCATCCAGATTGAAGTCCATACTAATCTATGGAGATGGCATCTATGGTATATAATTGTCTCCCTATTGTGCAATATCATCAGTAGGCTGTGTTGGATCCTCTCTCTGTGGTGCAGAGGCATCTGCAGGAGCCTCTCTCGGATGTCGATGTCATCGCCTCTGCCCCTCTTGATGTGCTCGTCTCTATCGTCCAACTAGCGGTGGTGGTGGCAGTGCATCGTCCTTAGCAGGCATAGTAGGGACATTGTCCTCCTTAAGAGCTTTAGTTGGAGGATATGGATTGGGATATTCCTATGGATCCTCATCAAAAAAATGTCACGTATCAACCGGAGATGATCAAGGAGAGCCAACTCATCCTGATAAACAACATCCCGCCTAATATATGCGTCCTCATGAGGCTGTGTGGTATGTGAAAAATGAAAAATGGTGTCTGTCTACAAATGAAATAACATTCAAATTAATACCAAAATTGAGTTAAACAAATATAATAACTCTTAGTATACATATCAATGGCTGAATGCCAATCCCCTGACATGTAAGATGCATGATAGTGTGACATCGATACCAGTTTTCAAAATCCCCCTGAGAAGATTACTAACTGTGTGTTGTAGTATATCCAAATGGAAAGATACTAAATCTGTCATGCTTGTCCCACAACATGATATAAGATGCATGAAATCGCTTCCAGTTTATCGTTTGTCTGCTTGTAAGCACGATCGAATGTAAATCTGGAGGTTGTCCTGGTGGCATGGGGGTATGCTGTATGAAACCGAACTGGCACATGACCCGATTTGGCTGGTTCCACTCAATGATTTGGAAGTGGATGATTGGCACCACTACAACACTATCTCCAACCCTAGATGTGCATTAAGGTGTAAGTGATGCATAGACATGACCTATATACAGAGTCCATGAAACCTGAAATATAATCTCAAAAAAATAATTCATATATTAGCATGAAAATGTTACTGATTTTATATTGAAATAACCTAAAATAGTGATAACAAAACATATTTGACTATAAAAAAGTATCGTTTAACTTACATCAGTTGGTACAATGGCGTCGAATGTTTGTAGAAAGCTATGGAAACTATGTCTCGAAGTATGTGCATACTTCTGAGACTAACTCCACCTGGTTAAAAAAGATTCATATATTTCATGTTTATAAAAAACAATAACAAATGTAATAAATAACTGAAATTAATGATGTATGTAACACCCCAAGATTTCATAGTGTGTTATTTCTTCAAAATAATTCAATAACTTGCACTACACGCAACAACGAGTTCAATCACACCATGACTTACAAAAAAAAGCCATCCAAAAGAGGTTATGGATAGTATTATCTAAATTTTAAACTTTATATAATCATTATAATTTTAGAATCCATATTATGAGTTTCTTAGATATAATGCAAGAACAAATTCATTTTCAGTATTGCACTTTTATCAACTTTTAATAGTGAACCCTTTTTAAATACAATATTTTAAACTTTTTGACTAAATGGGGACATCAAAAATTTAAAATGAAACATCCCAAGCTTCCACGGTACGCTTTCTTTGAATAATACAGTAGCGTGTGTTGTACACAGCCTTGAGTTTTAACACACACCAAAACCAATCAAACTAGCCGTTATGAATAGTAATACCTACTTTTTGAAATTATATATATTTTATATTTTAAAATGGACTTCATTTCTGGATTCGGAATATCAAATTTAGCCTAAGGTGAAATTTTGGTACTTTTCGGATAACTTTCATATTTTGATGAATAGTGAAAATTACTAAATTTTAATTAAAAATAACTTTTTTAATCAAAATAATTAATAGTGATAAATTATGAATTTGAGTGGTTTTAAAGTATATTTAGAATATATTTTTACCATTTAATATAATGTTGGTCATTGTACATAATTTTACAATTAAATCAAACATAAACAAGTGTCAATCTTTTGATAGTTATTACCTCTTAAAAACACGCTTTTTGTTTTGACAGCGGGAATTAATTTTAAATTAATTTCTTCCAATTCTGTGTTTTGAATTTAGAAAAATGGATTCCATATTTGGAATCAGGATGTCCAAATTGTGTAAATAGATAACTTTTATTTTTAGACATTTTGAATAATTACTGTGGTAAATATTTTATTTACCATGGTTAAGGGTAAATCCGGTAAATAAGGGTTAAAATATAATATTATAATAATACAAAATTAACCTAAAACGTGTCCTAACCTTATTGGTGGACACATACCCGACCATGAGCATCCTTGGGTCAATTTGGGGACCCCTTGGATCCACTTGTATGTGGTAGGGACACTTTATATTAATAAAGATAAAATAAAAATAAAAATGGCATAAGCTTACATCTTTTAGAAGAACAATTTTTACATAGGGTTATACATGTTGTATTTTCGATTATAAATATTCATTAGAAATCTAAAAAGATTTCCTATATAATGATATTTTATTTATAATTTTTAGACATCAAATAATTTAAATTATTAATGACACAATAATGATGCAATGTTTACCTCATTAATAAATCATTTAAATAAATAAGATTATAATGATTAAAATATTATCTAAAACCTGTCCAATTATTATTGGTTGATGTTATTTAGAATATGAGTCATCTTATCTTCGACATCAATGATTTTTGGACCATTATAAACCGAATATAATTATATTATAAAGTAATACTTTCACTCTTTCCTAAAGAGCCCCTCTTCTCCCTTATAAAAGGAGACCACTTCTACTCATTCCTCACACCTCTCAAGCCACTTGGCTCGTCCAAAATCTGCCCAACTAAGCTCCCCACAGCCCTCTCCTCCTCCTTGAAGCTTCCCCTTAGGCAGAAAGCATTTCAATAAGTCCTTTGGTTCCAACCAAAGTGAGTTACCTAAATTAAAGGTAACGATTTCTCTTAAATTATTTTTATTTATTTTGCTTCTCCAACCCCCAAACTCTTTTTATTTCCTTTCTTTTGTAACAACACCAGTATCCTCAATATACTAGGAGGTTGTTATAAGAAGGATTCAAACTACACATACACACAACTCCATCTAATGGATGATGAACATAATGTTTCTGTGGATGGAAAACTAACGCCTCACGAAACGATGATTGTTCAAATACATCTTACCGCCTCTCATGGTGGCCATTATGATGGCACTATAATTAAATATGATATTAATGATATATATTTTATATATAAGCTTCTGTAATTCCATTTTATTTCATACCATTATTCGTTTCATGTTGTATATACATACGATAATTTCATTTGAGGAAGTGCGGACTACCGCCCCCTTAAAATGATATGACTCGTTCATACCACACATGGAACGTATAAAGGATGGTGTTAATGAACTTAAGTAACATATATAAAATATTATATTATACTGGAATATTAATATACCTATGTATCATTTGGATTCAATTCTTTTAAAATAAAAATTAAATGGAAGTAGCGTTCGTGCGTACGTACGGACTACCGTCTCCACGAACGCGGTGAGATCCATCCTCCATCGTATCCATTCAAGTCTTATTCTCATTTTAGGGTTAAAAATAATGTTAATATCATTCTTATTATGAATAAGATATAATCTATCCATTACAAACATGTCTTACGTAACCAAACATTTAAGAAGAACGAATCGATTATCACCCGAAACGACGATAATACTAAGATATTATTAATAAAGCAATGTTAAAAGAACATATATGATATCATATTATTGTATATGATTCTTGTATAATTTAATAACAATTATTTCACCATTATACAGGAGGTTAACCTACCCCAACCAAGGAAAAGTACAAGGTAAGGGATTTTTCTTATCTCACATTCAATTCTGTGAGATTTCCATTATTCGCCACTAAATTATTGAAAGTGGTGTATTGTGTACTGGAATTTGATATATATTATCATATTCATGTTATTCTGTAAATAATTTGGTGGTTATTAACTTTTGGCCATACGACTCAGTTGATTAACGTGGTAAGGGGTTTTCATCTCACTCCTTATTCCCGTGAGATTCATGCCATATTGCCACCATTACCTTTTGTGTGGTGTATGTACTGCCCATAATTATATCCTTTGTGTAATACACTCTAATTTATGTGTACTTACATATTCATTGTATGATACCTCTTTCATGGGTTGTATGTTTCATAAGTTACCAAACTGGTAAGGGTTATTTCACAATCTCTTCATTATCCGAGGTTGTTTATACATAATAATCTACTGGGATCTCGTTATCATCCACATCCATGTTTCTTCAAAATGTATTTCAAAACATTTTTAATATTTTAAAGAATATGGGTTAAAGTCATTTATACCCTTTTTTGAATTTTTATAAGAGTTTTATATTGGAATCTTTCCGTCGTTTTCCAAACAAGGTGCTTTTTAACCTTTTCGACAGAATTAAGATAAGAATGTTTTTTTTAACTTATACGGCGGGTGCGGTTATTTTCCGCCATTATAAAATCGTCAAAGCTTCCCTTAAAATCTTATAAGATTATTTTCAAAGAAAATGTTTGATTTTATATGGATCTTAAATGATTTCAAAATAAAAGGAGATATTTCTTTAAAAAGAATTTTGATTTCATCTATGTCAACATCCTTTGATGGGTTTTAAGATTATTTGAAGTTGATTTATTATGATACAAAACTTCTATATTGTTTTGAAGGTTTTGTGATATGTTTGACTATGGATGTGCTATTTTTATACCATTCATAGTTTATGGTGAAAGTATTGACATTTCGTATGCTAGTTCCAATAAGAATGTTTATGTTATATTTCAATCTTTACTTCATATGAATGTGTTGGACAAGTATGTTCCAGGTTGGGGACTGGTTAAAGTAAGCCCTCCAGGTTAGGGACTGGTAAAAGTAAGCCCTTCGGGTTGGTGTCCGGTTATTAGAGGCACTCCGGGTTGGTGTCCAGTTATTAGAGGCACTCCGGGTTGGTGTCCGGTTATTAGAGGCACTCCGGGTTGGTGTCCGGTTATTAGAGGCACTCCGGGTTGGGTTCCGGTTACAGTTAGCCCCAAGGTCTTGGGACGAGGCCTTGAAAAGTAATTAAAGTTTAGCATTATGCATTCCAACATTATGAAAGTGGTTATTGATTTTGCATGTGATTATTCGATTAGTAGAATATCCATGTGAATAAGTAAATGGAATTATCTAATTTTATTTATGCCATACTATGTTAAACGTTCAAGTTTAAAAGGCTTTTGTTTTAGTTATACATTGCCTTAAATGTTTATTCTTATTTATGAAAGTTTCCGCTATATTGTTATCCTTACTGGGCATTTGAGCTCACCCCTTTTCTATGTTTTATTTTTCCCAGGAAGTGAAGAAGTAAATTATGAATGACCTGCAGGGATATTATGAGGGGATTATAGTGTGGACTGTGGAAACATTATGTTGTTGTAGTAGTTTTTCATTTTATGATGTAATGTAAAACTTATGAATATATCTAGTGTTTCCAAGGCTACTAAACCAATCGGTCTTTCGAGATTTGATCTTTCTTGTGATCATGCCAATGTTATGTAATAATGCACCGACTCTGGGTAACTAGGGTCGGGGCGTTACAGTTGGTATCAAAGGAAGTTTAGTACAAACCTGGGAAGCTAGATTTAGATAAACTCTGATTAGAGCACGTAGACCTAAGATGAACTTTGAGGATTAGTATAGAAGAACTTCCAAGAATTTTGGTATTGTAGATATTTTGTGAGTTTTCCGAGCAATACATCCCTGTCTGGATACGAGCAGGTAGAGGCGGCTCTGGCACAGATGTACCTAGGGGTAAAACCCGAAAACACCGCTTTGAGCTAGACTCGAACGGGAACTGGTGCACGACAACGGGCCTTGCTGCACTCTTGGTTACGACACTCCCGGGGGATATGCTTAGGATAACTCTCATTTTCTTTACAAATCATTTTGAAGGGATTATGAGTATATACTTCCTCAAAGAAAACATTCTTATGATTATGGATTATATCCATAAATAGTTCAATTTATGTTAGGTGTTTTATAAGTATGGGATTATGTATTTTGATTCATAAACTGATCTAGTTTATGCCATTGTATAGAAATGGCGCCCAGTAGAAGGAATGAGAACTCCAGAAATGCACATGATCCAAAGAGAAGGAAGGATCATATCTTTCATGGTCTTAAGCTAGAATTTATAAGAGAAATAGTCTCCCATGTATTATCATCATATGAAGAAATAATATCATGTATTTTACTGAGTCCTATGGATTTGAAGGGAAGCAAGAGAAGAAAAGGATATAAGAGAGAAAGATGGATAAAGGGAAAAGGGAAAAGAAGAATTTTCCCATATGTGGTAACTGTGGAAAGAAACACCCTGGAACTTGCCTGAAAGGAATGGGAGTTTGTTATAAGTGTGGAGGAAAAGGGCACAAAGTACGTGACTGCAAGGGTAAGAAAATGGTTTTAAATGTACAATGCTTCATTTGCAAGGAGTTTGGACACTACGCGAACCTATGCCCCAGTCATCAGACTATGCCGCAAATGATGCTATTGGATAATAATCAAGTTATGATACTACCACAGATGAAGAGGAATGATTAGAGTTCTTATGTTGATTATGTCAATTGAGTGTTGTATCAAAAATGTACTTGTTATAATAATTATGGAGTATATAAGGATTGTACTGCAGTACTATTTCATTAAGGACTTGAGATTGTGTGGAACAAAGAAAAGTGACTCAATAGCAGGATAAATTTTTGGAAAATATATGGTTGAGGGAATGATAAATCATAATATAGTTCTGATACTGAGGTAGTGATTTTGGAATAATATGTGATTGTTTTGGATAAATAATATTGGATATTCTTGACTACCCTGGAACTGATTAATGATTTGTATATTCCATCATTGTTGGGGTTTAAAACATTTTTGGATTAATGAAGTATATCCAGCATTCTATATGGAATAAGGGAGCATGAATGTAATCAATAAGGAATATGGTAATACATGATGAAGGTATTCATATTCTATTACGGGGTAAAAAGGATCTATATTATGTTTACCTTCCTTATAAATGTTGGACTGTGAGTTTAGACAGAAGTATTTTGGATAGTTCTAGTTTGGATTAATTTGGATTGTCATAAAAGGACAACCCGGAGGTCGGGCGGCAACCCGTCGCGTCCGGCAAGGCTGCGAGACTTGAACCCGCAACCGAAGGGCGACAAGGGTGTATCACCTACCACTGTCCCACGAGATGTCCTGAATTAAATAATGTACTTTTTATAAAAGATCTGGTAGATGAATTATAAATTCATTTATTTTGGGACCCTGTACGAATAGTATAAATAGAAAAAAAAAATTACGTTCTATTATCTTTTAGAGTGAAAGATGAGTTTGTGGTAGAAATTTATTAATGGGTAAAATTCTAATTATAAAGTAAGTATATCTCTTTATTATCTTAACCAATCTCATAAATAAATTCCTCAACAATAATAATAGAAACTTAGAACAAAAATGTTGTCCTAGATGGTACCTTAAATCATCACAAATTTATGGCTTTGGGATTGTTGGCCTTTTCATAGCCATGTTCTCTACCACTCTCCATCAGATAATTGATGGTTATATTTCTCTTCCATATCCATATTTTCCTACATGGAACCCTAGTATGTGTTATTTTCGGTAATCTTCATACTTTCCACTCTTTATTTTAAATAGAGGCCTCATTAATTCATTTTTCGATGTGGGATTTCAACTAAGATATTTTGAAACGTCAAAAATGTGTTATCCTAATACCCTATGTTTTGTTGAACCGATGGTATTTCAAATCATCATAGATTGATGAATTTAAGGACCTCAATTATACACTTGTTTGTGATTGATGATCTCAATCACTACCTATAAATATTTACATTTTTCCTCCAATTATATGTCTCTAATTGCCACCAATGTTCTCCTAATCGAGATCATAATTTGGTGGTGACTCTTTCATTTCTCTTTTCCTCATATTAAGACTAAATTTTAGTAACCTAATTTCCGATGTGGGTTTTCCCACAAAGATATTTTCTATTTTCAACCTTTTATTTTCGAAGAACAATTTCAAATTGCGAGGACGCAATTTATTGAAGGAGGGGAGAATGTAACACCCCAAGATTTCATAGTGTGTTATTTCTTCAAAATAATTCAATAACTTGCACTACACGCAACAACGAGTTCAATCACACCATGACTTACAAAAAAAATCCATTCAAAAGAGGTTATGGATAGTATTATCTAAATTTTAAACTTTATATAATCATTATAATTTTAGAATCCATATTATGAGTTTCTTAGATATAATGCAAGAACAAATTCATTTTCAGTATTGCACTTTTATCAACTTTTAATAGTGAACCCTTTTTAAATACAATATTTTAAACTTTTTGAATAAATGGGGACATCAAAAATTTAAAATGAAACATCCCAAGCTTCCACGGTACGCTTTCTTTGAATAATACAGTAGCGTGTGTTGTACGCAGCCTTGAGTTTTAACACACACCACAACCAATCAAACTAGCTGTTATGAATAGTAATACCTAATTTTTGAAATTATATATATTTTATATTTTAAAATGGACTTCATTTCTGGATTCGGAATATCAAATTTAGCCTAAGGTGAAATTTTGGTACTTTTCGGATAACTTTCATATTTTGATGAATAGTGAAAATTACTAAATTTTAATTAAAAACAACTTTTTTAATCAAAATAATTAATAGTGATAAATTATGAATTTGAGTGGTTTTAAAGTATATTTAGAATATATTTTTACCATTTAATATAATGTTGGTCATTGTACATAATTTTACAATTAAACCAAACATAAACAAGTGTCAATCTTTTGATAGTTATTACCTCTTAAAAACACGCTTTTTGTTTTGACAGCGGGAATTAATTTTAAATTAATTTCTGCCACTTCTGTGTTTTGAATTTAGAAAAAGGGATTCCATATTTGGAATCAGGATGTCCAAATTGTGTAAATAGGTAACTTTTATTTTTAGACATTTTGAATAATTACTGTGGTTAATATTTTATTTACCATGGTTAAGGGTAAATCCGGTAAATAAGGGTTAAAAAATAATATTATAATAATACAAAATTAACCTAAAACGTGTCCTAACCTTATTGGTGGACACATACCCGACCATGAGCATCCTCGGGTCAATTTGGGGACCCCTTGGATCCACTTGTATGTGGTAGGGACACTTTATATTAATAAAGTTAAAATAAAAATAAAAATGGCATAAGCTTACATCTTTTAGAAGAACAATTTTTACATAGGGTTATACATGTTGTATTTTCGATTATAAATATTCATTAGAAAAGCTAAAAAGATTTCCTACATAATGATATTTTATTTATAATTTTTAGACATAAAATAATTTAAATTATTAATGACACAATAATGATGCAATGTTTACCTCATTAATAAATCATTTAAATAAATAAGATTATAATGATTAAAATATTATCTAAAACCTGTCCAATTATTATTGGTTGATGTTATTTAGAATATGAGTCATCGTATCTTCGACCTCAATGATTTTTGGACCATTATAAACCGAATATAATTATATTATAAAGTAATACTTTCACTCTTTCCTAAAGAGCCCCTCTTCTCCCTTATAAAAGGAGACCACTTCTACTCATTCCTCACACCTCTCAAGCCACTTGGCTCGTCCAAACTCTGCCCAAATAAGCTCCCCACATCCCTCTCATCCTCCTTGAAGCTTCCCCTTTGGCAGAAAGAATTTCAAGAAGTCCTTTGGTTCCAACCAAAGTGAGATACCTAAATTAAAGGTAACGATTTCTCTTAAATTATTTTCATTTATTTTGCCTCTCCAACCCCCAAACTCTTTTTATTTCCTTTCTTTTGTAACAACACCAGTATCCTCAATATACTAGAATGTTGTTATAAGAAGGATTCAAACTACACATACACACAACTCCATCTAATGGATGATGAACATAATGTTTCTGTGGATGGAAAACTAACGCCTCACGAAACGATGATTGTTCAAATACATCTTACCGCCTCTCATGGTGGCCATTATGATGGCACTATAATTAAATATGATATTAATGATATATATTTTATATATAAGCTTCTGTAATTCCATTTTATTTCATACCATTATTCGTTTCATGTTGTATATACATACGATAATTTCATTTGAGGAAGTGCGGACTACCGCCCCCTTAAAATGATATGACTCGTTCATACCACACATGGAACATATAAAGGATGGTGTTAATAAACTTAAGTAACATATATAAAATATTATATTATACTGGAATAGTAATATACCTATGTATAATTTGGATTCAATTCTTTTAAAATAAAAATTAAATGGAAGTAGCGTTCGTGCGTACGTACGGACTACCGTCTCCACGAACGCGGTGAGATCCATCCTCCATCATATCCATTCAAGTCTTATTCTAATTTTAGGGTTAAAAATAATGTTAATATCATTCTGATTATGAATAAGATATAATCTATCCATTACAAACATGTCTTACGTAACCAAACATTTAAGAAGAACGAATCGATTATCACCCGAAACGACGATAATACTAAGATATTATTAATAAAGCAATGTTAAAAGAACATATATGATATCATATTAATGTATATGATTCTTGTATAATTTAATAACAATTATTTCACCATTATACAGGAGGTTAACCTACCCCAACCAAGGAAAAGTACAAGGTAAGGGATTTTTCTTATCTCACATTCAATTCTGTGAGATTTCCATTATTCGCCACTAAATTATTGAAAGTGGTGTATTGTGTACTGGAATTTGATATATATTATCATATTCATGTTATTCTGTAAATAATTTGGTGGTTATTAACTTTTGGCCATACGACTCAGTTGATTAACGTGGTAAGGGGTTTTCATCTCACTCCTTATTCCCGTGAGATTCATGCCATATTGCCACCATTACCTTTTGTGTGGTGTATGTACTGCCCATAATTATATCCTTTGTGTAATACACTCTAATTTATGTGTACTTACATATTCATTGTATGATACCTCTTTCATGGGTTGTATGTTTCATAAGTTACCAAACTGGTAAGGGTTATTTCACAATCTCTTCATTATCCGACGTTGTTTATGCGTAATAATCTACTGGGATCTCGTTATCATCCACATCCATGTTTCTTCAAAATGTATTTCAAAACATTTTTAATATTTAAAAGAATATGGGTTAAAGTCATTTATACCATTGTTTGACTTTTTATAAGAGGTTTATAAGGGAATCTTTCCGTCGTTTTCCAAACAAGGTGCTTTTTAACCTTTTCGACAGAATTAAGATAAGAATGTTTTTTTTAACTTATACGGCGGGTGCGGTTATTTTCCGCCGTTATAAAATCGTAAAAGGTTCCCTTAAAAGCTTATAAGATTATTTTCAAAGAAAATGTTTGATTTTATATGGATCTTAAATGATTTCAAAATAAAAGGAGATATTTCTTTAAAAAGAATTTTGATTTCATCTATGTCAACATCCTTTGATGGGTTTTAAGATTATTTGAAGTTGATTTATTATGATACAAAACTTATATATTGTTTTTAAGGTTTTGTGATATGTTTGACTGTGGATGTGCTATTTTTATACCATTCATAGTTTATGGTGAAAGTATTGACATTTCGTATGCTAGTTCCAATAAGAATGTTTATGTTATATTTCAATCTTTACTTCATATGAATGTGTTGGACAAGTATGTTCCAGGTTGGGGACTGGTTAAAGTAAGCCCTCCAGGTTAGGGACTGGTAAAAGTAAGCCCTCCGGGTTGGTGTCCGGTTATTAGAGGCACTCCGGGTTGGTGTACGGTTATTAGAGGCACTCCGGGTTGGTGTCCGGTTATTAGAGGCACTCCGGGTTGGTGTCCGGTTATTAGAGGCACTCCGGGTTGGGTTCCGGTTACAGTTAGCCCCAAGGTCTTGGGACGAGGCCTTGAAAAGTAATTAAAGTTTAGCATTATGCATTCCAACATTATGAAAGTGGTTATTGATTTTTCATGTGATTATTCGATTAGTAGAATATCCATGTGAATAAGTAAATGGCATTATCTAATTTTATTTATGCCATACTATGTTAAAAGTTCAAGTTTAAAAGGCTTTTGTTTTAGTTATACATTGCCTTAAATGTTTATTCTTATTTATGAAAGTTTCCGCTATATTGTTATCCTTACTGGGCATTTGAGCTCACCCCTTTTCTATGTTTTATTTTTCCCAGGAAGTGAAGAAGTAAATTATGAATGACCTGCAGGGATATTATGAGGGGATTATAGTGTGGACTGTGGAAACATTATGTTGTTGTAGTAGTTTTTCATTTTATGATGTAATGTAAAACTTATGAATATATCTAGTGTTTCCAAGGCTACTAAACCAATCGGTCTTTCGAGATTTGATCTTTCTTGTGATCATGCCAATGTTATGTAATAATGCACCGACTCTGGGTAACTAGGGTCGGGGCGTTACAATGTAGACATATCATTGTCCCTGAGGACATCCCTAAAATAGCTATGCTGCATATGGTGCAATGGCTCGAGGATAGATGCATGGAAAATGCTCCCAGACCCACATCTTTTCTAACACAATTAAACCTAAAATCTAATGTGAATATGTGGGACAACTAGTACAGAGTGATCTATACAGATGTTCTAATACAACAGACCCCCAACTGTATGTAGCCATCTGATCCAGATCCTCATGTAATGGGAGGTACATCATGTCTACCAAAGCGGTAGAGTAGTCGACACACAAGACGCCTCCGAGCAGCTGAAAAATGTATGCACATGTGTGATGAATAAGCATATCCTCGTCGGTATCATCAGAAATGATGTAAAAATACTGATCAAACCACCTCATATGCAAGCGCAAACCCTGGAGAACACCTCGTATGCCAACAACATCAATGCCTATTAGCCTCTGTATGACTACAACCCAGTCACCACTACTGGCACCCATTATTGCATGTTCATGGATGGGTAACCCCAGCATGTAGGCGATGTCTTCTAAAGTGATGTCCATCTCTTCCTCTTGGAAATGAAATGTTTGTGTCTATAGCCGCCATCTCTCAACTAATGTAGCAACCAAATGGTGATCAATGGTCTTGAAGTCGCACATAGAGACTCCATTAAATCCCACACATATAATTTATGGAGAAATAGATAATGGTGGTGGTTCTTGATGGAAATTATGTTCTCTCCGAACTGAAAGATGTCTGACAGGTCATCACGCCAACACATTATGTGACACATGCGTCTCTAGGGCAGATAATAGTAAATTCTCTATCTAAATTTACAAACATTAAAAAATGAATTTCATGTAAGATATGACATTTATCATGTAAGGTATGAAATTAATCATATAATAAATGAAAGAAGAAGAAACACATTGTGTAACTTATGTTATCTCTTGTGTTGGGGTGTTGGGGTGAAGGCGTTTAGAGTTTCCTCGCTTTTTTGTAGCCATTATATGTTCATCTTTCATTATAAAAGTCTGATAAAATTTTCATTTCATAGTTCAAATGGTTTTTTTGAATGTTAAACTTTAAATGGTTAGTAATGCATGAATAGCTTCAAACAACCAACACCAACTCAAAAAAGGAATCTATATGTACAAGAAAACATTCCAGTGTAGTGTGTAGATTCATTTTAATGATGTATTTTGTTTAAAGCTACTCATATAGTGGTGATAGTTCAACAAAGAATGTCAATTGAAGTCATGGTAACATTGACAGTTTGGATTTTTTATGAATGAATATTATAATTTGTAATTTTGTAATTCTATTAACCAATGTTTCCATAGTGTAGCCCTCTGTTCAAGCCCTCTTCAACCTACTTTCCTCTTTCTAGAAATTACTTTACACTACGATAGAAGGTCTCTTGTACCAAACATGTAATTTATATTTACGAAATTAGAATAATATTATATTATAATTGTATCTCTTCTTAGTAACATATAATCAAATATTCATATTTACCTGTGATAGGTAATTTTTGAACTCCCTTGAAAACTCCATTTATACATTCTACAATGTTGGTCATTATATAACCATATCTCCTCCCTTCATCATAGGCCAATGACCATTTCTGCTTGGGAATTAACATCATGTAATCATACACTTTTAGATTCACTCTGTGAATATCTTGAAAAGGCTCTTCCATCCTTAGTTTTTGAGGCTCATATGTTATAAAACAAGAACTCATCTGAACAAATATAAAAATTACTATGACAAAAAAACATAAAATTCAAAAGGATGTTCATACCAATTTTTAAGATTTCCTTCTTCATAGACTCATTTTTTAACTTCTTTTCCATTTTTCTGGAAATGTTTTGAATGCAGTATCAATAATGGACATAGGGTGGTGTCCACATAACACCCTCAGACTGTACTTCCTCCTTGATTTCATGGTGTCGATCTGAAATAAGACAAATCCCTTCCGCATACATAACAAACTCTTGGAGACATGATAAAAACCATCTCCATGATGAGAAGTTCTATTTCTCCACAATTTCAAATGAAAAAGTTAGAGGGGCTTGATTTCCATCTTGTGTGGTGGAAATCAATATATTTCATGTATATTTTCCATAAACAAATGTTCCATCAATCTATATAAACTGCTTGCAATGTCTAAAAGCTGCCACACATGGTAAAAATGTCAAAAATAATCTATCAAACACAACCATTGAATGGTCAAATTGGTTTTGTTGGTTAACATATTCAGCAGTATGTAACTGATAGACCACTTGATTTTTGAGGCATAAAAATCCCAAGGTTGTGCTAAAACTCGATAAGAGTCATCCCAATCATTGTACAATTTCACCATAGCCTTTTTTTTCGTGCTACCCATTCCTTCTAATAAGAGATTTGATACCCAAAAAGTTGTTGGATTCGCTTCATCACCAGAACTACAGGAAGGTACTGACATGCTCTAATCATCTCAACAATAATAGTTGAAACAAACTCAACATCTACTGAAGAGTGTTCCTGTGACAATATTTGGTTCACACAGGTGTGTGGAGTTAATCTAGTGATGCGTTGGCATTGAAAAGTGTTATCAATTCTAGCTCGCAGATTCATTTGAAAGTTAGATTCATATTTGTCACAAAAATTCAAACAGTAAGAACTCTTTGACTCTTCTATAACATAAGAGTAATGTCTTTTGATGTAATATTGTTTTATCACAATTTTCATTGCTTATTTGCTATCAAACACTCTCCCAATATACAGAACACTGTCATTTGAAACTCAATTTGTGCCTCCAATGATTTCTATAAATTATAAACATTGAGTAATAATTGGCCAACCAAATTTTGGCAAGAGATTCATGCCTTCAGTCGAACATGAATCCAATTGTGGAGGATGGTTCAATGGTCGTTTAAAACTCACAAGTGTGGGTACAGACTGTTCTTCTATATTCTCTTCTTCTTCTCAAATTTCATCTTTATCTTCTTCTTAGAAATTGTCATCTTCTTCCAAATCATCAACCAATGCATCTAAGGTATGTGGAGGACTATCCATTGAATGTTTGGTCAAGGGAAATGATTGAACAACTACAGATGCTGATGGAACTTCTTGATTTTTTGGAGCATATGACACAGTATCATGACATTGAGATGGTCCAACTTCCAATGTTGATGGAACCTCCATTGTATCTATAGAGACATACAACTCCATCATTTTATTCTTGTGTAGATACTTAACCAATGAAAGTACATATTTCCAATCTTCATCGTCATTTACCAGATAGTCCATATGCCAAAACCAATCTATATATTGAAGATGTATGAATGTGATGGGCTCTATCAGTTGATTCCTCGCCAGTTTTAACTTTCGATGACTTTTCTATTTCACAGCTTCCAAATTAGTACATCCTCCCAGCATCACTATAGCTTCTGGATGTATACTTTAACTACATCCTTGTTCTGTCTCCACTATTCAAACATTGCAATAAATATAGTCATCCATCTTTTTCATCTAAAATAAACCATCGTAATAAATTAAATCTGATTAGAGAATCAAATTCTGTGTGCATGCTTCTAGTAATTTTGGATGGAATCCTAATCCCTTCTTGAAATAAATATGTTCGAATAATATTGATGTGTAACTATTTACACAACCCAAAAGTTTGTGTTACTTACCCAAAAATAAAATACTAACATATTCATACATATCCACATGCATTATATGCATGACGTACAAAAACTAGTCATGTAAAAGCATAGAGTTATATGAAATTGAAAAACACCACATGAGTAAGCCCATAACGATAGATATCCAACCCCATTTACTTTCCTAGACAAGGCAATCCTCCATGAAAGTATTTGCTCTGACCCAATGCCCCTCTACCCGAGGATACTTTACTCACAAGATCATTCATTTCTTGATAACTCTAACACTTAATATGAAAAAAATATATTCAACTACTAAATTCAATTTCTTAACTTCAATTAAAAATTTAGGTCAAGGTAGATGTCCAACTAAATTCATTTTCATAGCTAGAATGTAATAAAAGGGTATATTATAGAATCAATCTATAACTACTTCGCTAATTAACATAACTACTTAACTAATTAATATAACCACTTTTCTAATTAATATAACTACTTAGATTTAATTAATTACCTAATTAGATTTAAGTAATTAACTTGTTATATTTAAGTAATTTCCTAGTTACATTTAAGTAATTTCCTAGTTAGATTTAATTAATTACCTTGTTAGATTTAAGTAATTGCCTAGTTAGATTTAAGTAATTGCCTATTTAGATTTATGTAATTTCCTAATGACATTTAATTAATTTCCTAATCACATTTAAGTAATTCCCTAATCACATTTAATTATTTCCCTAATTAGAGTTAATTAATTCCCTAATCACATTTAATTAATTCCCTAATCACATTTATTTAATTTCCTAATCACATTTAATTAATTCCATAATCACATTTAATTAATTCCCTAATCACATTTAATTAAGTGCCTAATGACATTTAATTATGTGCCTAATCACCTTTATTTAATTCCCTAATAACATTTAATTAAATTCCTAATAACATTTAATTAAGTGCCTAATCACATTTAATTAAGTGTCTAATCACACTAAATTAAGTTTCCATTCACACTTAATTAAGTGCCCAATCACACTTAATTAAGTGCCCAATCACACTTAAGTAAGTGTCCAATCACACTTAAATAAGTTCCCAATCACAATTAATTAGTTGTCTATTCACATTTAATTAGTTTCCTTATCACATTTAATTAAGTGCCTAATGAAAATTAATTAAGTGCCTAATGATAATTAATTAATTACCCCATTATAATAAATTAATTACCTCCTTATAATTAATTAATTACCTCCTTATAATTAATTAATTACATGCTTTAAATTAATTAATTACCTTCTTATAATTAATTAATTACCTTCTATTAATTCATTAATTACCATCTTATAATTAATTAATTACAGTCTTATAATTGATTAATTACCATCTTATAATTTATTAATTACTTAACTAAATTACAATTAATTAAGTGCCTAATGATAATTAATTAATTTACTAATGATAATTAATTAATTTTATTAACAGTAATTAATTAATTTCTCAACTGTAATTAATTACCTCCTTAGAATTAATTAATTATCTCCTTGTAATAAATTAATCACCTCCTTATAATTAATTAATTACCTTCTTATAATTAATTATTTACCAACTTATAATTATTTAATTACCATCATATAATTAATTAATTAGATACTTATAATTAATTAATTAGCTACATTATAATTAATTAATTTCTTAACAATAATTAATTAATTACATAACGGTAATTAATTACATCCTTATAATTAATTAATTACCTCTTTATATTTAATTAATTACCTCCTTATAATTAATTAATTACCTCCTTATAATAAATTAATTACCTCCTAATAATTAATTAATTACCTCCTTATAATTAATTAATTACCTTTTTATAATTAATTAATTACCTTCTTACAATTAATTAATTACCTTATTATAATTAATTAATTACCATATTATAATTAATTAATTACCTACTTATAATCAATTAATTACCTACTTATAATTAATTACCTACTTATAATTAATTATTTACTTAACTACATTATAATTTATTAATTTCTTAACGATTATTAATTAATTTCTTAACAATAATTAATTAATTGATTAATGGTAATTAATTACCTTCTTATGATTAATTAATTACCTCTTTATAATTATTTAATTACCTCTTAATAATTAATTAATTATCTCCTTATAATTAATTAATTACCTCTTTATAATTAATTAATTACCATTTTATAATTAATTTATTACCTTATTATAATTAATTAATTACCATCTTATAATTAATTAACTACCTTCTTATAATTAATTAATTACCTACTTATAATTAATTAATTCCATCATGATAATTAATTAATTGCTTAACAGTAATTAATTAATTTCTTAATGGTAATTAATTACCTCTTCATAATTAATTAATTACCTCCTTATAATTAATTAATTACCTCCTAATAATTAATTAATTACGGTCTTATAATTAATTAATTACCTGCTTATAATTAATTAATTACTCTCTTATAATTAATTAATTATCATCTTATAATTAATTAGTTATCGTCTTATAATTAATTAATTACCAACTTATAATTAATTAATTACTTAACTATAATTAAAAAAACTATTACTATTTATAAATATAAAATAATAATTACAAACTAAACCTATGAATTAAATAAATATTTTAGTAAATCATAATATTAAATAAACTTAAAACAAGAATTACCTCAAATTTGTGGAGAGGAAGCTATGTGAGCAGAGCAACCGAAGCAGAGCAGCCGAAGTAGAGAGAGATAGAGCCGAACTAGAGAGAGATTGAAGATGGGAAGTGGGGATGGTAAATTAGGGGGGACGAGAGCTGATTTTATAGGGAAGATGAGGCATCAGCTCCACTTGAAGTGACACCAAGAGGCAAACCCCAAAGGTATTAGCACCACATCAAGTGGCACTATGCTCCCAAAATTATTCAATCACCACTTGAAGTGGCGCATTGACCCATTTTCCTAATTATATCTAACCTACACCCATTTTAATAAAAGGCCTATACACCAAATTAATCCTATCTTTACCAATGTAGTCTGAAGAAAATAAATATTTGCCTTATTTTACTTTCCTAAATGATCATTATCATTCAGGTTTCTATTTTCGTCATTTCTATTTATGTCTTACCTAGCCTCATCTTTTCAAAGTGCATCAATAAAACTGATCTCCACTTTCATCATTTTTGGGTGTGGACTGCCTTTTATCAAACTCGTTACACCCCAATAATTTGTATTTAAGCATGTTATTGGATTTAGTGTTGTCTTCTTCTAAGTTTGAGGTTGAGATGTTTGATGGTGATAGTTATTTTAATTTGTAGATAATGAATATATGGTCACTACTTGTCCATAATATATTACCAGATAATATATTCATTGTATGTTGAAGGATATTTAACCACCACTTATACAGATATCAAGCCTTTCATTCTGGAGAAAGCCCATATGTTGCTTTTGACCTTAAGAGATAAAGATTCAAGTGAAGTTTCTTATAAAGCCTTTGTTAAATCCATTTGGATAATGACCAAACATATGTATATGAATAAATATCTTCTCATTCATTTGTATAATAAGATTAGACTATAATTTTAAAACAACTCATAGAACTTCTTCCTGGGTTTATTTATATTAATTTAATAATTTCTTGCTCGATCTTGCTAATATAAGTGTCCATATAAGTGATGATGACCAGGACATCATTCTGTTGACCTCCCTTGATGAAAATTTTAATTATTTAAAAGTCCCTATGTTGTACAGTGGGGACTCAATTGATCATGAAGGGGTTAAATCCGTTGTTTTATCTAGGGATCTTCCGACCCAAGGAAAAAAGGAAGAGGATAGTGTATCCAAAATCGAACCTCAATTGATGAATGTTACGTGTTAGTCCAAAAACAAAAGTACAGAGAGTAAGGATAAGTGTTGATTTAATAATTTCCAACGTTATGAGTATGGTAAGACAAACTACATTAATATATACTTCCCTGAGAATAAATCTAAGGATAGTATGGTCTGGACCAACGTTGTTCCCTGGTTTCAATATTGTCTATGTCCTATGTTTTTTTAGCTTCCCTTAAGTAAGAGTTAGGCATAGCTCTAGTATTTCTTTCAACAACATTCCTTGTATTAGTGTAATGACTCAAACCATCTCGACCCATTACTATGCTGGTTTTGTGGATGGAAAGTGTCAAGAGGAGGCAAGAGGAGGTTGGAACTACAGCAGAATTGTTGCGGTATTTTTAATCCATAAAAGGAGCTTACAGTTATGGAAATTTTGGAGTAACAATGACGGAAATGATTATCATTTGATGAAAAGAAATAAGAAAGAATCACACAGAACATAGAGATTTATGTGGTTCTGGATAGGATCACTACATCCATGGAGAGGTGAAAATATCACTATAGTCAGGAGCCCAAAATTATAGGGATCTTCAGGGTTTTCAAGAACACAGAAAACCCTACACCAAAATGGGCTAATAAAGAGTATGAACCACTATTCCACCAATTGTATAGAAATTCCATTGTGATATTGTAAAAGGTGGCTAGAAGTCTACATCACTATAGTGTCCAGACCACCCAAATCCAAGGTGCTACTGTGGCCAGCGGCTGGATGTTTTCATAGCTACAGTAGTTATACCAATGGTTTGCACTGCTATAGTGCCCTATCGGTGTCAACCGGTCAGATCTTATATTGTTGGTCAAAGTTTCTATAGTACCCCAAAATTTGGGATGGGGGCCTTCAATCGTCGAAGTAAGGGTTTGTTGCCCCTGTAACCCCCAACGAGCTCACCGCAGAGTTGCAACCTGGTGCGCAGTATGGGTCGGAAACATTCATCCTAATCATCATACAAAACATATCGAGAAACACCAATCAAACATTTATGGAATACTTTTTAGGATTATTGGTTGTGTTCAGCAAAGGAATAGTCATGTAATGGGTCGTAAAAGTGGAATTTACAACGTAAATCAATTCCAATCAGAAGCGCCATGTTTTCAGGCTGGTGTTGAGGTTTTGAATGTTTTGCAACATAGAATGTGATTTTGAGGATTAAAATATATGGACCAATGAAATCTACATTGTAAATCTGTAATTTACGGAATGAATCTATAATACAATGTGTAAATCAGGCTATTTATATAATTTTAGTATATCTTACTTAACATATTTTCTCCTCATTCGGTCATAATCTCTCTTGTCTGTGGAGAACCATATACGCCAGAGGAGGATATCCCAACCTCGATTCCCCCTACTTTAGTCATTGGTTCTGGTGATTGTGTTTTTGTTATCTATGGTTAGTTGTTCCCTAATCCTTGATGTTTTCCTTGAATTCTTCCTTTGAGGATCCATTGTGACTATGTTGTTTTTATCAATGTGTACTTTGGGATACATTTTGTATAACCCTTTTCTGTGATCCATATTGATCCATTATTTCATAGTCTGGTTGGGGATTCTGGGTTGTTTCTTCTTCTCCCTATGGTGCGCGTGAAATCAAAAAGATTTATTTGTGGTATTGGATCCTCGTTCTTACCTATTTACAATCTATTTGTAGAGATATCACATACTTTACTGTTTTGATATTGTTGCAGATGTGTTTATGCCATATATTTCTAATAATAAAAACAAAGGGTATTGGGAGCCCTTCATTCACTTTAGATGATATGTTCTGAGACCCTTGATGTGTTGTTTGATCATACCCTTAATAAATGGATAAAAAATGTATATTTGGATAATAAATTGGTTTCCCATGAAATTTGATTTGTGTGATAACACTCATGCTAAATAAAAATGTAATGTGATAAAATCCCTCAAAAAATTGTGGATGTTGGAATGTGGTGGTGTGGTGTTAGTTTGTGATTGTTATGTTTTCTTCTATGGTTTAGGTTGTTGTGCGGTGATGGAGGTGACTTGACTCGGTTGTTTGATGTTTAGGACTGTGATTTAGTGGTTGGATGAAATGGATGTGATATGGGAAGTAATGTGATGTGGTGCATAGTGGTTGTGGTGTGCAACAGTGTGATGTGCAGTGGAGGTTATGTGTGGTGCTGATGTGTGGTTGATGTATGAGGCTGTTGTGTTGTGAGATGCAGTTGGGATGTATGATGTGTGGTTTTTGTGGTGAGATGGATTATTCAATGTGGCACGATGATGATGGAAGACAATTGGTTTTGTGGCGATAGTTGTGTGTCAGGCCAGTTTTGTGGTGTAGTTGTGTTAGTTGCACGATTATCCATGGAATATATTATGATGTAGTAAATGAATATGAATGGGTATAAAATTGAATATAATGGGATGAGAATTGATTTTTGGTAATTGAAATAAATGAAATGAATAAATAAACGAAATATGTTAATGTGAATGAAGTGGTCAGTAAATGAAATTTATTAAAAAAATTATTTTTCTAGAATGTGGTGAAACCTATAATTAAAAGTGGGGTTCTGTGTGGTTCTGTGTGGTGGTTTGGTGTGTTACATTTATATTATCATGCATGCCACATCGAACATATATCATTCTTGGACATAAAATAACCCATGGAAATGAATGGGTTTCATTTCATAAATAATGAATTCATAAACTCTGGTTTCCCAAATTAAAGAGGGAATACCATACTTTATATAATAATCATCCACCTTGAGTGAAAAAGCTACGTTCTTGAGAAGTAAAAGGTGTGTTTTTTTAAATAAGGGTTCTTTTGAAAACATTGTGTTTTTCAAAAACTCAAGTAGAAAACATGTATATACCAAAAAAGGTAATATAATGATAAATTAATTATATTTAAGGAATATACATACTAAAAATTGGGTGAATGAGGGAAAACTCAGATAAATAGAGTTGGGTTTGAGAATCCCCTAACCTTATGTCTGGAAGCCTCCTTTACGTTAATATGTGGTATAATCACATTAGATATATTAATAAACAAATTTATAAACTTTTTAATATTAATTTTATTCATTAATGTTTTATTAATTTTATTTATGGGATTTTTGATTAGTTATAGAGTTTAATTTCATCGTTCGAGAGCATTTGTTTTCATAGTTTTCGTGATCAGTTCACTTGTATACATGAATTGATGTTCATGTAAAATGATGATAAATATCCAGAATTATTATTATATGTTAGTAATTATATTCTACAAATATAAATTATCTAATAAATAATTTTTTTATATGGTTTGATGATGAATCGTTATATTAAATTTAATGATCGTTTTTGGTTAATTTTGGCAGTTTTTCGATCACAACGAACTCGTTTTTCTTTATCATTTAGTATTATGTAAATAATTTAGTTCCAGAAGATAAAAAGGGTAATAAAATACAATTTACAATCTCTTTTCAATAATTTAATGGTTTTGTTAACATCCTTTCACGTGTTAAATGTAAATTAATGTGCATCGTCCATGATGTTGGTAAATTGACACATCACATATAATTATTTCGTTTTTAGAATAAAAGAGAGAGAAAGGATTTTGGTGATGGATCTTACGTGAAAATGATATTATTCCAGTATATCAAACATACTAGAGTTTTCATGCCTTTTTGATAATATAAGGTGAGGAGAATAAAATAAAATAAATTAAATTGAAAAGAAATTAAAAGAAAAAGGAAGAAAATTTTACCTGTTAAATCTCTCCTCCTTGAGAACCTCCTTAGGGAAAAGGTTTGGCTCTTTTGATGATACCAAGAGCTGTTGAATGTGAGGAAGGGGATAGGAAATAGTATTGGTCATAATTTGGACAAGTCTCAAAGCTTGAAAGATGTGATGAGAAAATGGGGTGAGGGTGGTATTTGTAGTGGAGGAGAGGAGTGTTTTCTCATTAATATATTCACTGGTTCATTATTTTGGTTCAAGACTATGAATAGTTTGAGTATTATCACTAAAAATATTAAAATAATGATGATAAGTTCAATATTATGGTTCTTACATCATAAATTCCCCAATTATTAGTGTATTTAACATATAATGTGTATATACCATAAATTATTGCATTTTACTATTTACCGAACATTAAAATATTTCATAAAAATACCAAAAAATAACCCGAATAATTTTTGGATGTTTAGAATTCAAAACTAAACTGCATTTTATAAAAATAATTTTCTAAATATGAGTAATTTAATTTTTAATTAAAATCATCATTTACATTGAAAATACCGATTTTAAAATTATAGATGATTTTATAACACTTTGGAAAATTACTTAAGGTCTCATAAAATTATAATAAAATAATAAGACATCAAAATATTAATTTATGAATATATTTTATGAAAATACATTTTATTTTAAATTAATAAATTGATCATAAAATTGTAATTAAATATTTATGACTTACAAAATTTCTAACACTTATAATTTTAAAAAATTTATGTACTTAAACTATGATATAATTATACCATAACTTCATTTATAAGATTACTAAATTTGATTTATAATATCATAGTTGAGGTTACTATTCATTTGGCTGGTTTACTATTCCCAATGGTCATATTACTATTCTTAAGGTCAAGTTACTATTTCATCATTATATGTTCTTTAACATATATAAATACATATTATTTCATTAATTATTCGTTTAAAAAAGTTTTTATTATGGTCTCTAAGTGATTTTATGAGATTTATATTACATGAAACTTTTATAAGGAATACATTTCATTGATAAAATTTTGATTCATTACATGGTGTAGGGTTAGCGATGTGGTGTACATTAATGAAGCCGATGAAATCCCATAGGTTGGGTTTTGTGTTATATCTGTATATCATGTATAATTATGTTATTTCAATATTTTCCACACCAAAGTTGGATAACATTACCAATGCCCGGAGGTTTTGGTTCTGGATGTTTTCTGCAACATCTAGGATGGTGGTGATATGGATGGTTGGCTACCATCTTTTCTATACTCTACCTTCAGCGGTTATGATGACCCAAGTTGATGTTAATGATTACCCAGCGGTGTTGGCACAGGTGTTTTCAGGTGAGTGTGATGTGATGAGGCATTGATTTGGTATGATATATAATGGGGATCATGTGTGGTAGGAGGGCACAATATTGATGTGTTTCATGTTCATAATACCCTACTATCTTAGTTATATGATGATATGAGATGTGATAACCTAGGTGTCTTTGAGTTAGATGTGATGTGATATGATGTGTTGCGGAAAATTCAGGAGTCACAACAACAGAACATGTAGGCAGATGAAGAAAGGACAATTACAAAATAAGAACACAGACACATCGATTTACGTGGTTAATTTTTTTTTACATCCATAGAGAGGTAGAATCACTTCACTAGGAAATCCAAGAGCACAAATACTAGGAGATCTCAGAGTTTCTCACAGGCATAAAACCTATCTTGAAATGAGCTAACAAGGAGGATGAAACAATATTCCATGAACCGCACAAAAATTCTGTTGTGCTATATTGAAAGGCAGTTGGAAGTCCACACTACTACATAGTTGCAGTCACCCAAGTCCAAGCTGTTATAGTAGTCATTGGAATGAAGTATGTGGAACTACAGTACTAATGTCTCCTAATTCCAAGCTATTATAGTAGTCGTGTCAAAGTCTACACTACAACACTTCCCTATCGGTCTCATCTGATCAGCTCTGCTATATTCAGTCAAAGTTGCTACAATACCTCAAAATTTGGGTCAGGTGGATTTGACCCCTAGAGTTGGGGCGTGTTTCCCCCTACAACACCAAACGAGCTCAGCACGGAGCCCGACTCGTGAGAGTTACGACCTGGTGCATAGTATGGGTTGGAAGAATTCAGTACAACATCATCCAAAACAGATCGTACTACTCCAATCCAACATGATGATACCTGATTTTAACACAAAATTCTATACCTAAAAGGGTGGGGTGGATAGGGATGTGCCCCAGCCTATATCAGATATGGTTGGCATGATAGGTGATGTGATGTGATGTGATGTGGTTTTTTCAAAAGGGATGAGAGCACAAGATATTCAACGTTGGGGGGTGAGACTATAAAATCTGTGGGGAAGAGGCGGAAGGGCGTCATGCTTTATTATCTTCTCGATATTATATTATTACAGTGATACAAAATGGCCTTGCGGACTTTGTGGGTATGGAGCTGATGCGGGGCGGGGCCGAACTAAAAATTTTTGTTGTTTAGAGTGTGGTCCAATGTGTGTTAAGCCCACATGGGTGTGTACTAAGGCCGGTTATGCCCATGTGGGTGTGTGCTTACCCACTTGCCTAATTTTAAAAAATATTCTTTTTATAATAATTTTTTTTAACATTGTAGTTTTTTTTAATAAAAAATCACGATTAAAACATGACATTTGATTTCTCAGCATAATGTTCCTAAAAATTCATCATTCATTAACATGTGACTTTTAAATAGGTTTATATAATAATTATTAACCATATTTACATTCTGTGTCATCCCACCTCTTGAAAAATGAAACTTTTCTCCCCAATATATGGTTTTAGTTCTAAAATATCTATTATAGTCATAATATTTTTTATTTGATTTAATTTTTTTATTATTTTATTTTATTTTCTTATTAAGAAAATAGGAAATGACATAATGGTAACCCTAACAGACTCCTCTAAAACTGGTCATTACCTAGAGAGTCATCATTCATTCATAGGTCTAACTGTTCACATCAACACACAACCATTATCATCATTCACCACCCTCACTAATCACTCACCTGCTTTTCATCACAATAGTTCACCACCACATTTGTGTCGCCACATTCCACCATTGGCCCAAAGAAAAACATTTCATCTCATCTCTTAAAACATTATATATTGTCAATTCATACTTCTCCCTGCAATTAAAATTAAAAATTATAAAAAATATATTATTTAAATCATTATAAATAGTATTTTTTTTAAATGTGGGTAAGCCCACAGGCTTATGTAGGGTAGGGCAGGATGAGCATGAAATTTTGTGATCACATTATATGCGAGTTTTTGTGGAAACCCCACATGGGCTCAAACCTGTATAGTCTTGGCCCACCCTTCCCCGACCCACCCATTTTTCATTACAATGTTATTATACTGGATGTGTGATTTTCTAAACAAGTCATAGTGAGGCTGAGATTTGTTAGTTGATCTGTTTTGGTGCTTTTTGGTTTTGTTTATTGTTCATTGTCGCATTAATATTTTATTTTCACATGTGCACTTGAGACCTTATGTATGATCTTATTTAATATACTTATCTTCCCACTCTACATATATAAACTATTTATTCATGATTTCAAGAGGATTTTGGGGACTAGGTTTGACATCACTCGCTTGGGATTCGAAGGTGTTGTTGAGTCACAACTATAGGGTTTCTCTTTGGTACTTTACTTTGGAGACTTTTATATGTATAAATTACCATTTCTCATGCATTGTAGGGTTTTTTTTGGATTACTTTATATATATGTGCTGGAGTTGTTTGGTAATTTCTTATCCCATATCTCAATCATGTTTTATTTAGAGTCTAATGCCTCCCATATGTGAAATTTGTTATACCTTTGGTGCTTGTCGTCAACTCAGGGCCTACTGGAGGTAGGACTTAGAGGTCATTATATCCTTTCTTTTATGGCAGTATCATTGGAGGGAGGGGTTATGAAAGAGTGGTGTCAAAGGTTTTGGTTGAGGGTTAGATTGGAGTTTGGAGTTAGGAACTATGAGGGTTTCATTGATTATAGGGCTTCAGTGCCAGTTGAACTTGGTTTGTGACATAGTTCACGGAGATCGGCTAGGCCACATGATTTTTAGACCCCCTATGATCCAGTTCATAGACTCTAAGCTCATTGAACAATAAGTGAGGTTGACCTATTTGTAAGGTAGAGAACTAATAGAGGTATATGCATCCCAACTGATTGTGTTTATCTTTTAATTAGGTTATTTTGGGGAAATAAATTGAATTAAATAAATAATATTTGATAAAATTTCATACTATCTGGCTTAGGATATAATCCTTTCTTTTCAAGAATGGATTTTGGTAATCATGTGTAGGTAGCTCAAACAGTTGAGGTTTAGTAGGCTGATCTGGTTAATTGTCAAAGAGATGACCCGAAAAAGCAGGATGAGGTTTAGTAGTAGGCTTTGCATGCCTTTTAGGAGCAATGTTTGGGAAAGTACAAGGAGAATGTCTATGGCCTAGAAGTGGAGCACTGGCTGGAAGTGCTAGAGATCTATTTCAGTTATATCCGAGCATGGGCTAAGTTCTAGGTATCATTGGCAGTTAGTTAGATGTAGGGAGATGCGAGTCAATAGTGGTCATTTTATCTTGGTGATCGCAAGGATGTAGATGTGGTGTGTCTATGCTTTCAGAGGGAGTTCCGAGCAGAGTTTCATTCATCAATGATGAGGTCATCCATGAGTTAAGAGTTTCTCTCCCTTTATCATGGGATATTTAGTGTGCGAGACCTTGGGATCAGTTTTAAGGACCTCCTGCACTTTTCTCTAGATGTCTTTCTAGATGAGGAGTCTAGATCGCAGTTCCTGAAGGAGGCATTGTGCACAATGATCAGGTATGTGGTCACTTTTTTTACACTCCTTATGTATCTAGAGGTGCGAAAAAATGCATAGTTTATCGATAATATGATTTTTTTTGGGAGTTAATCTATAAGAGAGTGATTAGAAGGGTGTCTCGAGTAATAGGGCTTCAGGAGGTGGGTCAGAGTTAGGCATTCAGGGTTTTGATCAGTAGAGAACCAACCGTAGCAGATCTCCTCCTATTCATCTACAGTAGGTGGATCCCAAGAACTTGTAAGAGGCTTTCTGTTTTCATGCTATGTTTGCAGTGGAAATGAGCACTGTCAGGCCCAGTGTTCGACTCCTCAAGGAGTCCTATTTCATGTGGGATTCCAGTTCCCTTTTTGACAATAGCATCAGTTGCCTCCGAGGCAGTTTCGGTATCAAGGTCCCTCATCACTTGTTTACAATGGAAAGGAGATGGTGTTGGTAGAATAAATCCTAATGATAGTCATCATCAAAATGAACATAATTCCAAATAGTGACCACTGAGGCCGATAGTAGAGATCCAAAGAAGTTGTGTGTGGTTAGATGCACACGTTAGAGGTGGAAACGCTAGTAAAATCCGGAGTTGTTTGAGGTACAATCTGTTTATCATATACACTTTTTTGAGATTTTTTTGATTCAGGAGTCTTGAACTCCTTTGTTTCACCTAATTTGATCCATGTTTTGGGATTTAATGGGAAGAGACTTCCAAAGTGTTTGGTTTTATCTACACCGGTTGGAGGTCAGGTTACTTTGTTTGATGTGTGCTGGGGGTGTAGACTGGTGGTGGGGCAGCACCAGTCCATAGGATATTTATTCTTATTATAAAAATAGTCATATTATGTTATCCTTGGAAGAGATTGGGTTTATTTTGTGGGTTCATTCATCTACTGCTTCCAAAGGAGAGTTTCATTTTTCGATATAGAGAGTCAGTGAGTGGCTTTTGTCAGTGGGAAAAGTTATCTGATGGGTTGCAGGTAAGTGGAGCATCTTTTTTCTCAGTTGGAAGAGCAATCGATTATAGTTGAAATGGATGGAGTTCTTCAAGATTGTGGATGAGTTCCTGGATGTTTTCCTGGATGATTTTGTGGTTCTACCCTTGTGATGCAATGTTGAGTTTGAGACAGAGTTTCAACTGGGCATGTCTCCAATTTCAATGTCTCCCTATCAAAACAGTGCTAATAGAGTTATGAAAGTTGAGGTTTTAGATGAATGATCTGATGTAGAGGGGGTTTTATTCGACCCAGTGTGTCTCCTTGGGGTTCTCCATTGTTGTTCACCAAGAAGGATGATGGTGGTATGATATTGTGTATAGACTACCAAATTTTGAATCAGGTGATGGTCAAGAACTGTTACCCTCCTCTATGGATAGATGACCTGTTTAACCAGTTGAGAGGAATTGGTTTTCGAATATTCATCTATAGTTTAGATATCACCAGTTGAGGGTTATAGATGAGGATATCCCGAATAATGCCTTTAAATGCAGGTATGGGTACTTTAAATTTATAGTCATGTCGTTCATTGTTAAGAACAAGCCATTCGTGCTCAAGAACTCTGTGTTCGGTGTTTCAAACACACCAGTCAGTTTGTCATCATATTCTCTGATGATATCTAGATCTACATGAGGTCAAATGAGGATCAATTCAGGTATCTCATGGCTATTTTTAAGTCTTTCAACACCAAAAAATCTATGGAATTTTGTCCAAGTGTGAGTTTTTGACATGAGAAGTGTGTTTCCTTGGACATGTGGTGTCTTAATACGGTGTGTTCAGGGACACATTAGAGTTTGAAGCAGCTGTTTCTTGGTAAACACCCAAGAACATGGTAGATGTTCTTATATTCATTAGTCTCTTAGGCTATTATTGGAGGTTTGTGCCAAATTTTTCTCAAGTTTTAGTCCCAATACCAATGCTCACTATGAAGGATCAAGATTTAAATGCAGTGATCAGTGTCAAGCATCATTCATTACTTAAAATAAAGTTAGTTAGTTATTTATTTTCATAAGGAGGGTGTGTTGTTTGAGGTTTTTTTACGCGTCCTGTCTGGTATTGAGATACGTGTTGATGCAGTAGAAGGTGATGATCTCATATGGGTATACCCAGTTACATACCCATGAGAATAACTATGTTACTCATGATCTAGAGTTGGAACTTGTTGGTTTTACACTACGGATGTCATGGAATTACTTCATTGATGAGTGCTTTGTGGTTTTCATGGACAATAAAAGCCTTAAATATATATTTTCTCACTAGGATTTGAATCTATGCCCAGAGAGGTGGAAATATTTCCTTCAAGATTACGATTTTGAGATCTCTTAAACCCCAAGAAAGGGGAATTTTATTATCGATGTGTTTAGTTGGAAGTCTCAAGGATATGTGGTTCAAGAGTCTGGTGATGTTTGGAATGGGATGGATGAGTTTTAAACACTTCATCATAACATTAGAGAGATCAGTCATCATGGTTTTCTTTATCAAATGATTTTGGAGTCATCCTTGGTGAGGAAAGTGGTGGAGTCTCAGTGGGGAGACTTGGAGATAGTGTCGATGCTTGGCTGTTTTGGACTTGGTAATGCTTCTGAGGGGTGTTTGGAGGATAGTCAGAACTGTATGTTGTTCAAGGGGAGGTCATTTTTTTCAATGCGTGATGGAGTTCTCCATGAGTTTCAAAACTCACCTTTAGTGGTACATCTCAACATGAAAAATATGTATTGTGGCTTGAGGAGATAGTGTTGGTGGTTTGGGATGAAATGGCCAGTGGTAAAAAAAATCCATGTATCTAGTTTTTTAGTTTATAAAAGTGGGGAAATGTGTGACTAGAGGTTTTTTGTAGTCCTTGGATGTTCCCTAGTGAAAATGGAAAGACATATTGATGCAATTTGTTACCAAGTTACCCAGATCTCAGGGAGGTTGTGATGCATTTTGGGTGATATTGGAGCGACTAAAGAAGTCAGATCTTTTTCAGCAATCCCTAAGTCGAGTGTCATGGATGTATTGGTGAGGCAGTATGTGGACGATGTGGTTAGGCTTCACAATGTACCATGGACCACCATCTCTGGTCGGGATCCTTGTTTTACCTCGCGAGTCCAAAGGGTATTGCAACCTATTTTTGGATCCCAGTTACACCATATCACTTTTTTCCACCCTCATATATATGGGCAGACAGAGTGGGCTATCCAAACACTAGAGGATAGGTTACGAGCTTGTGTCTTGGACTTTGGTGGTTCGTGGGTAAGGAACCGACCATAGGTTGAGTTTTCAAACAAAAATAGTTATCACTTGTCTATTGACATGGATTTTTTAGGCGTTTTATGGGTGGTCATATCATTCTTGGTTGTGTTGGACAAAGTTTGGGGAATCATAATTTCTTGGTTCTGATGTGGTGTAGAGAACGATTGAGAATATCTAGTTAGTTCGAGAGAGGATGAGGGTGTTGAAAACCATTCAAAAGGCCTATGTTGATCAGAGGTGGAGTACCTTGGAGTTAGATGTTATAAACCATGTGTTCTTGAGAGTCTCTCCTCAATGAGAGCAGAAGAGGTTTGACAGGGGGAGTAAGCTTTCTATATAGTTTTTTGTGCATTTTCAGGTGTTGAGGCATGTTAGTGATATGGTGTATCAGTGGGCATTGTCACCACGGTTGGAGAAGATACACAACATCTTCCACGTGTCTTAGCTTCGTCGGTGTCTTCATGATGACTCACATCATTGAATAATAAGAGTTGGATACCAAGTGTTATGTGACAGTTGTGGAGCGGCTAGTAGATATCCAGAATTATCAGGAGAAGGTGTTACATGGATGAACCATTTCTTTGTATCATGAGTTTTGGAGGCTTGGTTTTTTGGAGAAGCGTACTTGGGATTAAGAGACGCAGACGCATTCCTAGCACCCAGATCAATTTAATGTTGTTATTTTATCTGTTCTATTTTGATGATGTGATTGTGTAACACCTAGAGGTTTTATAAGAAATATTCTTTTTAATTTCTTTGACATCTTTTACGCCTCACCAAAATTATCTTGCGCTATACGCAACACCGTATTAGCTTGCAGTATACGGAACACTATTCTTGGATTCTGATGCACACAATTTCATGTTCTTTAGAATAAAATTCATTTTACACAACAACAAGTATAATTTTTGATCAATGTATAACTGAACTACATTTTTAGTATGTTATACGCTACACCAAAGGAAGCTTTCCCTACATGCCACCCTGACTTGGTTACGTTACAGCAAGAGCGATCTTCCTCAATAGCGTGAGTTGTACGCAATACCGAGTTTCACTAAACAATGATATATTATTATTAACTAGCCATTATGAATAGTATTAACTACATTTTGAATTTTATTACATAATAATTAATCTTACACATATTCTAGAACATGGTATGAGAACAAAATAAAATTTTCGGGTAAAATAAGTATTTTTCAAAAAATGAAGTTTTTTCGCCTTTTGAGGGAAAACCTATTTTAAATATAATTTTTAACAAATTTATAAGTTCAATTTTACAAAATAAACTTCTTATTGTGAATCGGGATATAAAAATTTACATTGGATAATGTTTTGTAATTTTTCTGAAAACGTTTATATTTTGATGAACAGTAAAAACAAGCTAAATTTTATTTTAAAACAACTTTTTTTTCATTAAGATAATTTATATGGTTACATTATAATATTGAATGGTTTTAAAGTATAAATTGAATATATTTTTACCATTAAATATAATTCATTTCGTTACCATTAATTTTACATTGAATTCATAGGTAAAAACATTTCAATCTTTGACAATGTTTTAACTTTTAAAACTCGTTTTTTTAACAACAGGATTAATTTTAAATTAATTAATGAAACTTATGTGTTTTGAATTTTGAAAAATGGATTCCATATTTTGATTCAATACGTCCAAATTATGTTAATAGGTTACTTTTATTTTTTTGACTTTACGAATTGTAACTACAGTAATTTTTATTTACTACAGTTAAAGGTAAATCCGGTAATTAAGGGTAAGAATAAGATTATAAAATTACCCTAAAACCTACCAAAATTTTATTTGATGAATAAAAGTCGACCCATATCACCTAAGGGTCATAATATATTCGTTTCATGGACTATTTACCATGAAAATGATATATTTATAATTAAAACCAAAGAAAGTGACAACCTATCACTCTCTTATATCTTATAAGTGTAATAATTTTAATTTAGTGATAAACTTCATAAAACATCGAACAAAAATAGTCTCCAGAAATTTAATAAAATTATATACATCATGTGAATTTATTTAGAATTTATAGGGATTATATAATTTTCATTAATAAAGACACAATAGTGATGTTGAAATTATTTTATTGATTGAAATATCAAATAAATGGTTATAAAAATATTAAAATAATTATTATATGAACTATTTAATGTGATGAAAGAATTTTATATATGAATATGACATATTAGGAATCTATTAAATATTTTGGTTCAAATATATCTTCTGTGAGGATTTTATTTAAATTCAAATAAATGAATAGTGTCAAAATTGACACTATTGTTATTTTATAAAAATAACATATTATAAAATTGTTTAAAAATCAAAAAAATATTTAAAAATTATAATTTTAAATTTATATGGTCTAAAATGTCATAAATTATCCAATTATGGAAAATTCACAACACATAATTAATTATTTATAATAATTTAAAATTTTGAATATTTTTACAACAAATAAAATTAAATAGATTAAATAAGGATAAATCAATTTGATAAGGTTTAAAATAAATTCACAACATGTCTAAATTTTATTAGATGATGAGATTACAAACCTGTATCATCTCATCTTCTAATTGAGTCATTTTTTAGAGGTTTTTAAGTGGGGTTGGAATTTATTATTGCTGGGAAAAAATCCCTCAAGGTATCATTGAAGCATTTTTGAGGTTATTTTGTTTGTTGACAAAGTGTACATCTATGTAGTGATTGTTGACAAAGAAAAAAAATGACATACAAATTTTTTGAAAAAGGTAATTTCATGCTGAAATGTAGAGTTCAAGAGCTGTGGTCAACGATCCATGTTTGATTCAAGATCGTCGACAAAGGAATGGATGATCTGGAGGAAGTACGAAAAGAGCAGATACAAGGTGGCACCGTTTTCCAGTGTTTGTGAAATTTTTGGGCCTGAAAATCAACGAATGAAGAAAAGTGGTTTTTGGAAAAGGGACTTGTGCACCATGTACTTTAAGGAGAGGAAACTTGCATGCCTAATGTTTTTTAAGATCAGAAGTTAAAAATATGGCATAGGAAAGAGGTTCACGCAGGTATTGATGTGGTCACGCAGGTGACTTGCATGCCGTGAAAGGACCTACACGCCGGTGCCTAGGAGGGTTAGAAGGTTGTGAACCATATGTTTTTCAAGATCAGATCTTTGAAATATGGAAAAGAAAATAGGGTCGCGCAGGTGTCTTGCAGGGGAAGAAACCTGCGTGTCGGGACTCGCACGCCGAGGTAAGACTTGTGTGCCACCGCGTAGGTTGACCAAATGCCTATAAATACCAGACCACCACTCCTCATTTTTAATAGAGTTTAATAATTTGAAAAATCAGAGCTCCATTCGTGCTGGTGTGGTGGTCGCGTAGGTGGTGTGTGGTAACGTAGGTGTACTTGTGCGCCAGTGTTTGATGTTGAGCGTCAGTTGGTAGTTGCATGCCAATATTGGTGTGGGCGTAAAAGGAAGTGAGTCGCGCATGTTTGGAGTCAAAGAAGGTTGTGCCGCGCAGGTGGTTGAGGTAGACCCGCACGCCAGTTGTGACTTGTGCACCGATACTTGTGTGACAGGTTAGACTTTCTTGCCAAGTAAGGTTGATTCACGGTGGTTATTCAGGGCTGTGTGAAACCTGGAAGATTTCCCGATACCTTCGGTGCAAATAGAAATTCATCTACGGGTGAAATTTCAACATCAATAGAGAATCCACATACAAAAGAGGATGTGTTCATTATAGATAATGAAGATACCTACACGTCTATAAATGGTGAGTGGATCCTTTCCCTTATAGTGAGCAAAGGAAGAGGAAGAAGGTGATCCTCTCCACCAGTAGTGAGCCAGAGAGAGAGAAACAGGTAGTGAACCTTGGGAAAGTAGTGAGATGACCCTAAAACTTATAAATACAGTGATCCTGGGATAGAGTGACTCTTCCTGAACCTTCTAATCCATAGCTAGTGAAGTTTAGTGGAATTTGGTGCGACTGAAAACAAGTCAGCGTATGCTCCTTGGACGTAGCTCTTTGCGGTGAACCAAGTAAAAATTGTTGCGTCCTGTGTTTAATTTACTTTATGTTAATATCGTGCAACAGAAAATAGAGAGAAGAGTGTTTTGCTTAACAAAAAAACCAAATCAGAATGGGATTTAATTTTAAATTAGTCATACCCTGATTCACCCCCCCCCCCCCCCCTCTCAGGGTATTCAGCCTTGTGGACCTAACAATTATAAATTAACATTTATTATGTTTCCAAAGGTGCCCCTCTCCTCCCTTATAAAAGGGAACCTCCTCCATCTCCTCCTCACACCATTTTGAGCCTTCAAGCTCAGGAATACCCTACCAATTTCTCTTATCCACTTCCCTAGAAACATACTAGGGGTCCTGGTCTTCTTCAAAAACCAACTTTAGTTCCCTAAGAGGAGGTTTTGAAGAGGCGCGTCGAAGAAGAGGTAATATACTTTACCGAATCTTTCAAATTCATTTCTTCTTCTACTTTATCTTATTTTGTTGTTTTATAATAAATTAATAACATTATTATCACTCATATACAGATATGTTATTATAAATATGAACCAATCCTATTTCACCTTCTATCCATCCTATGGAAAATGAAATCACCGCATGTGCGTACATACGGAATACCGTCTCCACGCTATGGTGTAATCTTTTTTTCCACCACCACCTTACTTGGATGGGTATAATGGTGTAAAGAATAACTATATATGGTTATTATAACATGATACTAATTCTAGGATATTATATCATCCACATCAATTCCATTAAATAATTATGAGAACGATATCATCGCTTGTGCATACGTACGGATTACCGTCTCCACGACGCGATGGGATTCATTCTACAAGTCAACCATTCCATAATGATTATAAAGTATATATATTAAATAATAATGAAATATATGACATATATAAGATACTGGATTTATGTATATTTTATTTACTTACTTCCATTCAATTTAATACGGAAACAAAAACAGCGTTCATGCGTACGTACAGCCTATCGTCTCCATGAACGATGTATTTCACTCCATTTATAAATGTATTATATATATGTATATTCTGAATATAAATTATATATAAATCATGTTTTACATTTTAGAAGTAAGTAATCATGATCTAATTAATCATATTAATAATTACATGTCAAAACACAGACGATAAATGAAATGATTTTAACCAAAACACTGCTTTAACTTGGAATTGACAAATGAACAGGTAATATAAAGTCTTAAGTGAATCATATATGATATCAAAAATATTATTATAGTTCTATTACAAGTTAATAATATGTTTAAACCCACTATAAAGGATTCTTGGACACATACGGAAGAAATTGGACATAAGGTAAGAGATAATTTTGCAATCTCATTTTTATCTGAGATTGCATATATGTATGTATTTACTAGGGTTATATATTTCATCCATCTCCATAAAATGTTTTTCATAAAGTGTTTAATATTATTCCATGTATGTTTAAAGTCATTTTTACCCCTTTTTACTTGTACTATGTACTGTGGAAGGAATCTTTCTTTTGTTTACTATACAAGGTACTTTTTGAATTTTCTGACAAAAGTATGAGGGGAATGATTTTTTTTATCCTATACAGCATGAACGGATTTTTACGGTTTCATAACACCTAATTTTCATGAAGCTTCCTATAAAAGATTTCATGATTATTTTCAAAAATATCCTTTTCCTTTATAATTGAATGGAATTTTGTGAAAAGAAAATGATTTTGAAGAAGAAATGTTATTTTCCTCAAGAATTCATTTCAAGCGTTTTGTCAAAACTATTTTCCATCTAAGATGAAATTATTTAGTATGATTATGTTTCAAGTAAAATGTCTCTATTATTTAAATGGTTTGATTCTTCTTATGATGAAATGATATCCATTTGTTTTATATGGATTATGTTATGATGGGATGATGTTTATGAAACTCATTTTATCCTTTGGGTTATGATGAATAATTTATGTTTATTTTGTGGCATAAGTAAGAATGATTTCATTATGAGATGGGTGGGACCTATATCTCCCTCCAATTCATTGGGTAAAGATTTATATCTCATGATATAGACATGGATGGAATGATAAGTGAATCTGGTTCAGTAATACAGGGCTGGAACGGCAAGTAAACCTGATTCAGTAATGTACTTTGTCCACTATGATGGTCTTGGAAACAATGCCTTGGCTACTATGGAAATAATAACAAGTGATTAATTGTTTTCCACAATTACATGTTTTATTCCCATGATATTTTATCATGATTATTGTTCCTTTCTGATCTATGCATTATGTACTCCCAAGATTTATGTCATTGCTTATGTTCATGTTTTTACGTTAAAATGTTTATGGATTTTTTTTATGTTCTCCATGTTTAAACTTACTGAGAATTTGAGCTCACCTTTTTATGTTTTCTTTTCCCCAGGATATAAATAAATGTTTAAGGTAAGAAAAAAATGGGAAGATATTTATGGGAGATGTTGAAGATCTTTCACCGTGATTAGAAGATTATGTTCCAAGTTTCCAAAGACACTAAACTAATACGGTCTTTGGGTGTCTGTTTTTGTAATGTATTAAGTATTACACAAAAGTAATGTAATGTCTATGTACGTCAAGTATGGGTCTCTACAGTTGGTATCAGAGTGAAGGTTTAGTTGACCTTTGGAAACTAGGATCCGAAAGTATTAGTGAGATCCCTAGAGATATTTATAAGGTATGTCTAGGGATGTCCCTAAGGTTATGTATAAGTATAGGTTACAGTCCTAGAATTATGATAACGATCATGAATAACCTATGATTAAACCTAAGATTTTAGAGATTGAATGTAATACCCTTGATTATGTTGTTTTCCTAGTATGATTTTTTGCTCTCACACTATTCTTTTGGGGATTTATAAAATGACTGGAAACCTGAATATTCACGATAATGGAGGATATGATGGACAATGGAATGATATTCTTCATGAGAAACCAAATGAAAAGGGATTTGGAAGTTCAAACATCGTTATTATGCCTAATCATCAATCTCATAATATGATCAATATTCTCAACTTTGGTATGTTTCTGATCTCAGCTAATAAAAGAAAGATGGAGTTTTATGATGATCATAGAGGAAAGAAAGTTCAATTTCCGTCACATAAGTCACGTGTAAAGAGGAATCAGGGGGAATTTTTCATAGGAACTGTAAGATGATTTGGGTGTGGAAACGAAGGACACAAATCCATTAATTGAAAAAGAAAAGGTTCACTTAACACCATGGAAAAGGATAATGGTATTGATAAGACATCAACAACGGTTAAATGTTTTAAATGTGGAATGTATGGGTATTATGAAAACCAATTCCATAAGAGAAAATATCATGAAGAGAATCAGCATTGTCATATGGGTAGTATTTATGTTGATGATGATGAAGAGACTACAATTGATATATGAGATGAAATAAGTGTTGAGGAATAAAATGATGAAGCTCAGTCAATGGTTTAAGAAGGTAGTGGAATGATTGTATGTTTATCAAGAGTTATGTTGTATAGGTAATTTAATGGTACTATGGAATAAAGAAACATATAAGGATTGTTACACTATTTTTTCATAAAATATTTAAAATTATATGTTGAATGGTACCGGTAACCATGAAAGGTTATTCAGATGTTTTTGGAAAGAAGATGATATGCACATAATTAATGGATAAGGAGAAAATAATGTGTTTGATAGTATTAATGAGATCATGATTGATATAAGGACAAAGTGACATCATGGTTTGAGTAAATAGAAATTTTGGGATTTTTGTATGTGGAAAGAGTTAACTTTTGACAGAATTCATGTTTTCACTAAGGTTCTATGGTGATTCATGTTTCAAGAGAATACATGATTAAGGTATTCACATGTTTAGAATGTGACCAACAAGATATATATTATGATATACAGGGGATAAATGATGGTATTCACATGATTGGTTGTTGAAATTTCTAGTAATTAGTGTCTTTATACAATGATCTTGGATAGACGTATTTTGGATAATCCTAGAGATTTGAAATGGATTATGTTGGAAATAAGATAATATTGTTTAAGGATAGAACCTTTTTTCGATATTATTTCTGGAATGTTATAATAGTGTAGTTTTAAAAAAAGGTTAACTTGCAGGTCGGGAGACAACCTGTCGCATCAGACAATGTTACAGGAATCGAACCCAGAACCAAAGAGTGACAGGCCTTTTATCGCCTACCACTGGCCTACAGAAATTCCCTCGTTAGTAGAAACTAGTTTCAAGCGGTTTGATAAATAATGTATAAGTCCATTTTTGGAACCATATACGATTAATCTCACCATAATATGAACTTATGTATATAACTTTTTCTATCCTTATGTTCGAGACAGATGGAATGACCAATCATTCTATCACATGATCTTCTAACACTTCACGAAAGGCAAATTCAACTTCATTTCTTTAATGGATTAAGTGTAAATTGTTCATGGCACAAACTATAGTTAGATTGTACCAAAATCATGTAAGTAATTATTTTAATTCAAAAATTCTTCAACATTAGGGAAATGATCTTGAAAACCAAAAATGTTGTCCAAGTGCCCTCATATCTGATGAATCAGATAGTACCTTAGATCATCACAAATTTATGGCTTTGTGATTTTTGGCTTTTTTATAGCCATGTTCTCTACCACTCTCCATCCAAACATGATGGTTAGATTTCTCTTCCATATCCATATTTTCACCTATATTCTCCTTTGTGGAAACCCATTGCTGAGTTACATTGGATGACCGTTATGTTTTAACTTTCCTTTTTAAAATTAAGTTTTAGTATTCCTTTTTATGATGTGGGTTTCTAAGAAAGAAACTTTCATGTAGTAAACAATTTATAACAGCAATGAATTTTGAGGGAGAAATTCATTTTAAGGGGGGTAGAATGTAACACCCTGAGATTCTATGAGAAATATTATTTTTAATTTCTTGGACATTTTTTACGCTTCACCAAGATTATCTTGCGCTATACGCAACATCGTATTAGCTTGCAGTATACGCAACACTATTCTTGTCTTGTGATGCACACAATTTCAAGTTATTTCGAATAAAATTTATTTTACACAACACCAAGTATAGATTTTCATCAATATATAACTAAACTATATTTTGAGTATTTTATGTGCAACACCATAGGAAGTTTTTCTTACATGCAACCCTGACTTGGCTTGCATTACACGCAAGAGCGACCTTCCTCAATAGTGTGTGATGTACGTAATACCGAGTTTTACGAAACAACGATATATTGTTATAATATTATTATGAACTAGAAGTTATGAATAGTATTAACTAAAATTTGAATTTTATTACATTATAATTCATCTTACACATATTCTAGAACATGGGATGAGAACAAAATAATTTTTTTAGGAAAAATAATTTTTTTTAAAAAATGAATGTTTCCCGCCTTTTGAAGGCACACCCACTTTAAAGATAATTTTTAACAAGTTTATAGTTCAATTTTAAAAAATAAACTTCTTTTTGTGAATCAAGATATAAAAATTTACATTGGATAAAGTTTTTTTATTTTTCTGATAACGTTCATATTATGATGAATAGTAAATAGAAGCTAAATTTTATTTAAAAACAAATTTTTTCATTAAGATAATTTATATGGTTAAATTATAATATTGAATGGTTTTAAAGTATAAATATAATATATTTTTACCATTTAATATAATTCATTTCATTGCCATTAATTTTACATTGAATTCATAGGTAAAAACATTTAAATCTTTGACAATGTTTTAAAATTTAAAACCAGTTTTCTTAACAACAGGATTAATTTTTAATTAATTGATTCCAATTTGGTGTTTTGAATTTTTAAAAATGGATTCCATATTTGGATTCATTGGGTCTAAATTATTTTAATAGGATGCTTTAATTTTTTTGACATTTTGAATAGTAACTAGGGTGATTTTTATTTACTATAGTTAAAGGTAAATCGGGTAATTAGGGGTAAAAATAAGATTATAAAATTACCCTAACAACAACCAAAATTATATTGGATGAATAAAAGTAAACCCATATCACCTAAGGGTCTGAATAGATTCGTTTCATGGACTATTGACCATGAAAATTATATAATTAGAATTAAAACCAATGAATGTAACAACATGTCACTCTCCTATATCTTATAAGTGTAATAATTTTAATTTAGTGATAAACTTCATAAAACATCGAACATGAATAGTCTACAGAAATATAATAAAATTATCTACATCATTTTAATTTATTTAGAATTTTTAGGGATTAAATAATTATCATTAATAAAAACACAATAGTGATGTTGAAATTATTTTATTGATTGAAATATCAAATAAATGGTTTTAAAAATATTAAAATAATTATTAAATAGACAATTTAATGTGATCCAAGAATTTTATAGATGAATATGACATATTTTTAATCATTTATATATTTTTTTTAGAATATATCCTCTCTGTGGATTTTATTTAAATTAAAATAAATGAATAGTGTCAAAATTGACACTATTGTTATTTTATAAAAATAACATATTATAAAATTGTTTAAAAATAAAAAAAATTAAAATTTAAAATTTAAATTTATATGGTATAAAATTTCATAAAGTATCCAATTATGTACAATTCACAACACATAAGTAATTATTTATAAAAATTTAAAATTTATAATGTTATTACCCCAAATAAAATTTAATAGATTAAATAAGGATAAATCAATTTGATAAGGTTTAAAATAAATTAAAAAAAGGTATAAATTTTATTGGTTGATTATATTACAACCCTATATCATCTCATCTTCTAATTGAGTCATTTTTTTGAGTTTTTTAAGTGGGTTGGAATTTATTATAAATTAATATTTCTTATGTTTTCAAAGGTGCCCCTCTCCTCCCTTATAAAAGGGAACCTCCTCCCTCTCCTCCTCACACCATTTTGAGAATTCAATCTCGGCCAAACCCTGCCATTTTCTATTCTACACTTCTCTAGATACATACTAGAGGTCCTGGTTATTTTCAAATACCAACTTTAGTGCCCTTTTAGAAGAGGCGTGTCGAAGAAGTGGTAATATCCTTTACTGATTCTTTAAAATTCATTTCTTCTTCTACATCCTCTTATTTTGTTGTTTCATAATAATGTAATAACATCAGTATCACTCTTATACTAATATTTTATTATAAATATGAACCAAAACTATTTCACCTTTTATCCATCCTATGAAAAACGAAATCACCACGCGTGTGTACGTATGGAATACCATCTCCACGCCGTGGTGTAATTTTTTTTTCCACCACCACCTCACTTGGATGGGTATAATGGTGTAAAGAATAACTATATATGGTTATTATAACATGATACTAATTCTGAGATATTATATAATCCACTTCAATTCCATTCAATAATTATGATAACGATATCATCGCTTGTGTGTACGTACGGATTACCGTCTCCACCACGCGATGAGATTCATTATCCAAGTTAACCATTCAAGAATGATTATAAAGTATATATATTAAATAATAATGAAATATATGACATATTAATGATACTATATTTATGTATATGTTATTTACTTACTTCCATTCAATTTAATAAGGAAACAAAAACAACGTTCATGCGTACGTACGGTCTACCGTCTCCATGAATGGTGTATTTCATTCCATTTATTGATCTATTATATATATGTATATTCTAAATATATATTATATATAAATCATGTTTTAAATTCTAGAAGTAAGTAATCATGATCTAAGTAATCATATGAATAATTACAAGTCAAAACACAGATGATAAATAAAACGATTTTACCCAAAACGCTGCTTTAAAATGGAATTGACAAATGAACGGGTAATATAAAGTCTTAAATGAATAATATATGATATCATAAATATTATTATGGTTCTGTTACAAGTTAATAATATGTTTAAACCCACTATACTGGAGTCTCAGACCCATACAAAAGAAATTGTACATGTGGTAAGGGATAATTTTGCAATCTCATTTTTATCCGAAATTGCTTATACGTATGTATTTACTGGGGTTATATTTTTCATCCATGTCCACAAAATATTTATCATAAAGTGTTTAATATTATTACATGTATGATTAAAGTTATGTTTACCTCTTTTTGAATATTACTATGTACTGTGGAAGAAATGTTTCTTTTGTTTATCATACGAGGTACTTTTTGACTTTTCTGGAAAAAGTATGATTGGAATGATTTTTTTAACTTATATGGCACGAACAGATTATTACGGTTTCATTACACCTAATTTTCAAGAAGATTACTATATAATATTTCATGATTATTTTCAGAAAAATATTTTTCTTTTAAAATTGAATGGAATTTTTTGAAAATAAAATGACTTTGAATAGGAAAGGATATTTTCCTCAAAAATTCATTTCAAGTGTTTTGTGAAAACTATTTCCATATAAGATGAAATTATTTAGAATGATTATGTTTCAAGTATAATGTATATATTATTTACGTGGTTTTATTCTTATTTTAATGAAATTACATCCATTTGTTTTATATGGATTATGTTATGATGGGATAATGTTTATGAAACCCATTTTATTCTTTGGGTTATGATGAATGATTTATGTTTATTTTGTGGAACAAGTAAGAATGATTTCATTATGAGATGGTTGGGACCTATATCTCTCTCTAATACATTAGGTAAAGATTTATATCTCATGATATAGACATGGCTGTAATAGCAAGTGAATTTGTTTCAGTAATACAGGGTTGGAATGGCAAGTGAACCCGGTTTAGTAATGGAATTTGTCCACTATGATGGTCTTAGAAACAATGCCTTGGCTTCTATTGAAATCATAACATGTGCTTAATGGTTTTACACAGTTACATGTTTTATTCCCATGATATTTTATCATTATTAATGTTCCTTTATGACTTATGCCTTATGTACTATAAAGATTTATGTCATTACTTATGTTCATGTTTTTACATTCAAATGTTTATGGATTGTTTTTATGTTCTCCATGTTTACCCTTACTGAGCATTTGAGCTCACCCTTTTTATTTTTTCTTTTCCCCTGGATATAAATATAGGTTTTAGGTAAGAAAAAAAAGGGGAAGATATTTATGGGAGATGTTGAAGATCTTTCACCATGATTAGAAGATTATGTTCCGAGTTTCCAAAGACACTAAAATAATAGGGTCTTTGGGCGTCTGTTTTTTTAATGTATTAAGTATTCCAAAAAATTAATGTAATGTCTATGTACGTCAAGTATGGGTCTCTACAGATTTTGGGTCTTTTAATTTTATGAGATGTGTTTTTTCTTGATGTGTGATGTGTGATGTGTGAAAAATATTCCAACATACAAAAAAGGGGAATTCATAATTCCTAATCAAGACGTGTTATAATTTAAAATGATTAAAACTATGTGGGTGAATAAGTGCCACCTAAAATGGATAATATCTTGATATAGAATATGTTATTCCTTGATTTGTGTGCTCGAGATAGTTTTTGTGTTGGTTGTGGTAGTAGTTGGTTTGGGTTGTGTGTAGGTTGAGATGCACCACCCTATCATAACATAACCCTCATTAAAAGATAATATAAATTATATAATTAGGTTTTTAGTTGTAAAATGTTGAATCTAGTGTATTACAAATTGAAAAAATCCATCATGCATGGTTAGTTTATTGCATATCCATGCATTGAATCCCGAAAATAAATCTTTGGAGTATCAAAATTGACTACAATCGACATCCAATGCTGCCTAAAAACACAAAAAGGAATAAGTAATTAAATAAATAAAAAAAAATTATATGATTTAATTATAGAGTTTTAACCCTAAATTATTGGTATTAAAAAGAGTCTGTCATCTGTAATTTTTTTTTCAAATGATTTGAGCAGAGATGACATTATTTCAGCCTCTTTATCATAATCTATTTCTTCTTTTAAAGAGGAGATGTGAAGACTAATGATTCAATATTATTGTTTATAGGGAAATCCATTCAATTGTTTTTCATCTATACGCCTGCGAAAAATTTAAAATTTATTTAGTCCTAATTATCATAGTATATTAGATTTTGTTAAATAAAATCATGAAAACATACTTCATTTATACCTTTAGAAATGAGGCGCCTAGCCATTCACACTTGAGGATTTCATTTACATTTTCATCACTAATGAAATCTTATTTTTCTTCTCCACACATATTTTTTTCAAAATCAATTATATGAGAATTATTGTCTATCAAATTTTTATTCACATGATCCTACAATGATATTAAATATGGATATAGAATGGGTGGGGTGAAGGTGCTCTCAGTAGATTGTTTCAATCAGTTGGTTGATCCTGGAGATAGTTTTGAGCTGATATTTCATTTCTCCCCTTCTCTTTTTCATTCTGTAATAACATTCATTGGTTTATAACTATTTTAGTTAAATGTTAAAGGTTCATATTGAAATATAAATTGTAAATGGATACCTCCTTGTAGACATGTTTTTTACAAGAATTGACGGTCATGCGATGAATGTTCCAATAGCTTGTTCGACTTTATGAATGGCATCATCATAATTGGGAATATGTAGCTCGACACTCAACTCATTAGCTATGTTAATCGACACTCTGACCTGATCTGTTGGAAGTTGTCTATTGTGTACCTTTTTGTTCTGCATATTGAACATCGTAGCCCTCGCTACAAGGTGATAGGTGGGAGTTGATAGATATAAATCACAATCATGTTCACCCTATAGAATATTAGCATAGAAAAGGTATCAGTGTCTATGTGATTCACATTTCACCGAAACAATTATTATATCATTAATTACCTCAACTAAGTCAGGTTTTTTAGGGGAATGGATCGTCTTAATCCTGGTGGGAGGTGGGCGGGGTCTCCACACATGGGTTGTTGTTGAGTTGTTTCTTCTCTTTGCCTCTCCCCCATCAAACATGATATCTTCTCTCTCTAGTATTGTAATTCTTCTTGAAACATAGATATTGTTTCTATCATCTTTTTCATTTCCTCAGTTTGATCCTCTTCTTGTTTTTCATTATGAAAATATGTTCAGGGTGTTACCCCAAAACCCGCACCTCTGACGCGACCATACTGTTCTAGCTGCTTCAAGGCTGTTGAAAGTATGTTTGCATCTAGTGCAGGTGTTGTTTATTCTTGTGATTATGTCAGTTAGAAAATATAGGAAAATAAGTAGTCATTTCTATGTAATAGATATTTAAAGCAAATAAAATTTTTATTATGTCATACTTACACATGTTTCCCACACTTTTTGTGTGTTTTCATCTATCAGTATCCCATTTTTATTTACACGAGCCTTCTTCCATAGCACATGGCATTGGATGGAAGTTTATTTAAATTACGATTAATCAATATAAATATAAACAAAGGAACATGGTTATAGTGTTGTTTTATGTCACATATAATTATTACAGTAGATTTAAAATATGTACCAATTTTTTCTTAAGTGAAGCGTACCCCATCCTTTCTTTACGGAAGTGGTACACTGGTTTTGTTGCCTGTTTTTTATTTTCAGCACTCAGTTACTCTTTCATTAATAAAAAACTATCAATCAAAATGATGAATATAAGAAACTTCAAACAACATATTACCAAAAAAATGTACCTGAAAATTCTGCTCCCTATGAAGGTTGAAAAACACATCCCACACTCCTTGGGATATCAAGTGTGTATAAAGAGGATGTGGGTGTGGCCTGATTTTCCCTTCGTTATCTTTAAGGTGATATTCCGTTAAAATTTTGTGGAAGCCTTTATGAATCCTTCCTACAACTCTTAATAGATATTTCTTGTGTGAGGAATATACTATAAATGCACTCTATAATGGATGATGAAGAGTAAGTCAATGTTTTAGTATTTTATTTTGTTTTAATAAATTAAATAAATGATATCATAATGTTACCATAATCTCTTCCAAAATTAGAGTCTTAAGCCCGGTGACAACATGGTTCCATGACCAGACATCAATTGGCACGTGTTGCTGAGTGAAAATTCCAATTTAGCTACTAAATATGGCTTTGTAGTGTTTAACATGTTGGTCTCGCTTATTCCATCCCACCTCAAATTTGATGCCTTTTTCTTTTGCCTTAAGAAGTTTAGCTAACAGTGTCAAACTACATCGCTCTTTTTTTGTTCCATCAGGGTTTCATTTCCTACCACTTCCTCAAAAGCATCATTATTATGTTCCTTTGGAGAGCCAGCATCGACACTGGGATCCACAACAATAGGTTGAGAAACCTGTTGTACCACAGCGGTGGGACCAGCACCAACAGGTTTAGAAACATGTTTTTGCTCTGCACTGGGACCAGCAACAGCAGGTTGAGAGACCTATTGTGCATTGAGATTGGGTGCTCCAGTAGGTGAAAAAGTAATTATCTATAGAAGTGGTTTAAAATTTAATTTAGACTACATAAAAGTATAAAAAATAGATAATTACATATTGTAACACAATGTATATTACAATATACAAATTACCTGATTATTAAACACTTTTTTTTAAGTTGAAGAGTTTGACTCTTCTATAGACTATGTAAATCCCTTTATTGTGGTCTCCTCTAACATAAAAAATTCCATCTACATTGGGACGGCTATGAAATTATTGTGAATTCCCAATTAAAGGGTCATCCTCTGTTGAACTTTCATCTGTACCTTCAGTTTTTTTGGTCGATAAAATAACAATTGACAAATTTCGGTTTCCGGATCTGGAACATAAAATAATTGTACTGCCTGTGTTTCCATTATAAATGGTTCGTCTTTCACCCCCTCCTTAATGAAATCAACTCTCACAAATCCCAATTTATTTATTTTAACAGTACTATTATTATCAACCCACTTTCATTGAAAAATCGGCACTTGGAATTTCGTATAATCCAACTTTCATATTTGTTTGATGATTCCAAATTATGGAATATTCGCATAAATTAGATCTTTGTCCTTAGCTTTGGAAACATGCATCACTTCAGCCACAAGTGTAATCCCACTATTTTGTATTTTATTGTATTCATCGTGTTCATTAGTATAGATTGTATAACCATTAACTACATAAGAAATGTATGGTAATACATACACACTTGATCCTCTGGCTAGCCATTGAAGTCGTTCTAAAATTGATTTCATGTTTTCATCTAACTTCATCAAAATATGGTACTGAAACAATCCTATAAACAATTGATTATGTGTATCTAATATGTATATTTCATCCCTAGATGGATTCAAATGTATAATATATTCTTTGTGGGTATGAACATATGTTTCAACGTTGAAACTGTTATGAAAAACATAAAGGTGAGACTGCTCCTAATCTGTAATATTGATTGTGACAACATCTCTTCTAGAAATTCCTTCACCCTCAAGCTTTCTAGTGTGACAAGATTTCGGTAGTCCAATGTTTTCCACAAAAGACAGGTATTCGGTACTGAATTCAACAGTTTCCTCAATAAAAATTTTTCTCTGCAATACAACCCTCTATCCAACATTTATTTTTCACATACCCTTTAAAAATATTCAAATATAGTTCAATGGGGTACATATATCTATAATGTACAAGACCACACAGTCAAATATCTCTCACAAAATGAACCATCAAATGGACCATCATATCAAAGAATGTTGATGGGAATAACAATTCCAATTCACATAATATAACGACAATTTTTCTTTCCATAGTTTTCAATTTCGTTGGCCTTTATAACTTTGTTGCATATAGCTTTGAAGAAGAAACAAATCTTCATTAATGCATGGTGGACATTCTTGGAAAAAATGCAATGTAAAGATATAGGAATTATATGTTGCATCAAAACATGGCAATCATGTGATTTTAGACCCTTTAACTTTAAATCTCTCATTGAAACGATGTTCTTGATATTTGATGAATAAACTTCTGGAACCTTTGCGTCATTCAAGAAGTTTCAAAACTGATATCTCTCTTTCCTGGAAAGAGTGTAAGTAGTCAGAGGATGAAATGTTTGTTTTCCACCCTTCACCGGTGACAACTATTTTTGTATTACCATCTCAACCAAGTCTAATCTATCCTTAATTACATCCTTTTTTTTACCGAGTGCATTTAGGAATCTGACGATGACACTATCACATACATTCTTTTAACCTGAATATCATCAATAAAATTTCTGACATACAGACAATTCCAGTATGATAATTCCAAAAAACTAACCTCTTTTTCCAACCAGTTTTCGTAAGGTTTTTCGAAAGTAGTTTACCAAAATTAGTGTCCACGTATTTTAATTTCTCAAACAATTGATCACCTGTTAGTGGAGATGGTTTTTTATTTTCTTCTAAACATCCTTTGAATGATGTCATCCAAGATTGGTACTTATGTCATCAGGGATGAAATCTACGATGTCCTAGAAACACAGTTTTCGATAAATGCTTCAACCTAATTGACGGTGTACCTTGTTCACAAATGGTACACCCTTGAGTTCCTTTAATACTATATCCTAAAAAATTTCTATATAAGGAGGAAATTCATTTTTCATCCCATACAACATGGCTCTCAAAGTGAAATCTTCATTTTTTAAGCATCATACAACGTAACACTTGAATCCCACAATAATTTCAAATCCTCGATCAATGGAGCCAAATAAACATCAATATCTTTACTCAGTTGTTTTGGTTCTGATATAATAATATATAACATGATGTATTTTCATTTCATGCATAACCACTATGGTCAGTTATAATTTACCAACATAACCAACCATGTACTGTGACTACTGCTTTGAAAACCAAAAGGATTAACTCCATCTATAGATAATACATGATGAAGGTTTCATGGCTCGTTTCCATATACAGGATACTCATGATCAATTATCTTCCACTGAGGAGAGTCTACCGGGTGACATAGTTTCCCATCTTTAATTCATGTATCTGCCTGCCATGTCAATTGTCAAGCAGTCTCCTCACTTCTATATAGGCGCCTAAACCTTGGAATGATTGGGATGTACCCTAAAATTTTCATAGGAATTGATTCATCTTTCTTGTAATAAGAATCACCACACTTTGTTCATTCATTAAGTGATTTGTGGTCCTTGAAGAACAATATACAGTCATTCGGGTAGGCCTGTATTATTTCCGAGGTCATACCCAATGAGAGTAGCATTCATTTGGCATCGTATATTCGGATCTAGAGCACATTATCTTTTGAGAGCATGTAATTTAGGAGATAAAGTAGTTCTATAAAACTAGCATCACTCCACCTATTTCCTAATTTCAAATTATACAGCTTCAGTATGGCTGATAATACTATATATTTATTGCAATCATCATACAATGGAATCATTGCGCAACAATTTAACTTCTCAAATTTTTTTGGGAAATCACTAATTTCATCTTCAGCTATCCTTGTCATTTCTTCATTATGATCTTAATCATCATTCTCATCTATAATCACATCCTCCATACAATCATCTTCATTGTTCACTCTTGTAATCATATCAGATGATCCATAAAATGTAGTGTTATCCCATCTACTACCTGCATTCATTTTCTCTCTTGTTTATTCCAACATGTATAACTTCAATCTATTTCACGACAAATCAGGCGTTCTTCAAACTCCTCTAGACTAATTTGTATTGAATAACAACAACGTAAACACGGAAAAAGGATTTTAGAAGGGTCGTATGCATGATCTTTTGCAAACATGATAAACTCTTTCATACTATCTTCATACTCTTTTGTCAACCGATTGGAATTCATCCATTATTTATTCATATTCATCCTATTTGATACAACAATATTAATATTTAACAAAATAATTAAACAAAATATGTTCAAATAGGGTCATCATCCATCTACAATCAATGGAAATAGCTATGGTAAACAATAACCTTACCTCTCCATGCATTACTAAGGACCATAGTAGATCACACCCATCTTCCCAACCACATAATCAATGGAACTAGCTATGAGAAGCCATTGCACTAGAATGTTTTAGTATCCCACATGTGATCTATATGTATTATTGTAAATCTGTTTTTTAGTGTTTCTCTATAAACATAATGTCTCTAGTGAAGAACTATGGTACTAAACTAATAGATGGTATAATTTTCAATAGAGTTCTTGTGGGTGGAAGGATTAATTACATGTATAGTTATGGTTATTTGAGTAGGGTTTCCATAAAGTGTCTCATGGAGTCCTCTAGTGAAGTGGTTTTCGAAGATTCAATGGAATTGCACTAGTAACCTAGTGGTGGATCCATTGAAATGGGTAAATTTTGGATTGATATTCAATTGTGGAAGAACTATAATATGGAAAACAAATAGCTTATCAATCATTCCAACATCTGCAACCCCATAAAAACACACAATCGTTCTCACAATCGCAACACCATAAAAACTAAACAATCACAATTTCATATTTTACAAAGCATCCCTTATTCAATTCCATTGGTTAATTGATGGTTTATCACAGATGTTTTATCATCATGGGTCATTCGTTCATTAGTCAAGTATACGTAAATTACCAATTTTTATATTCAAATGTTCAACAAGAACCAAACAACATGAAATTAATTTAATGTGCAAACAAAGACCACCAACAACCACAATTTTTAGTAGGGCGATTAGCCTATACATTTCACTACATAACCATCAATATCAAATAATAATAATAGGAGAAAAAGAGAAAACTAATGATTAATAATAGACAACTCACCGTGAAGGTGTCGTTCAGTGTGCGGCAAAGGTGTGTTTGCTGTAGAGGAGAGGCGTGCTATATAGGAGATTTCCAACTGAAAAGAAAACATAAAAAGATAACTCACATGTTAAACAATTTTATTGGTCAATAGTTGGATTTTATTTTCCATCTTTGATATCTAATTCTTCTATTTATTTTTTGTGTATCTACTATTTTCCTAGATGTTCAACGTATGAATGCGACATGTTTTCTTTTCAAGAGAAACATCATTTTCAATTTACTATAATTTAGGGGTAAAATATTCCACTTTAATTGTATTTTTCCTAGGGGATCATTTCTATCCCATAGGGATCATGAATGCCTCTTAGGTTACTGGAATGTCAGGTCAATTGTTGTTTATGATACTCGTCAAGGCTGTATCATTACATTTCCAATTATAATTAAACCGTGTCCATTTAAATATAGGATTTGGGGGGGGTCAGACACTAATATATAGAAGGAATAAGAGAGGTAAAAATTATCCTAGGATCTCCAATATAAGTGATGATGGATGAAACATACACCGGGTGAGGGAGAAACACCCAAGAGGATAGGAGGGGGAGGGTGGTGTAGCGCGGAGGGGTTCCGGATGAGAAAAAAAGAAAATATCGTAAAACATAAATAGTTCAAAGGGGGAGGGGTAGGGGGGATTTAGGGGTGTGGGGGAGGGGTTGTAGGTTGTCCAATGAGGGTGTGGGTTGTCCCGGTGGGGGCAGCAGGGTTGTGGGGGAGGGGGTGTGGGTTGTCTAGAGGGGGGGGTGTCCACTATGAAATTACCATTTGCGATCCTAAAGAGTGAATTATTAGAGGGGAAATTATGGGGAAGAGGGGTTTGGATGATGGGGTCAATTGGCGGATAAGGAATAGTGGAACCTCATTAAAAAAGACTAAAAAAATATCATTTCATTTCAAGAATAGGGTACATTAATGTGTAGCCTAAGGGTCTATTTCATAGTGCACCCTATGATGTCACATTGTTGAATTACCACAAGGTATACAATGAAACACTCATTCCCTAGGAAGAACCATTAAATCTTGATCATGAATTCTGATGTGACTATATTCCTTATGGAATAACATCCACCCACCAAAAAATAGTATGGAGGGCATAACATAGCCAACCTCACACACGATCCAATCCATTAACATAAGGCGGGTCCCATGGATAAACTCACATACATAAAGAAGGAAATAAAGAGTAATAACCAATCTAACCTCTAACACGATCTAAATCACTAATACAAGGTATTCTGCATGGATAATAAGATATACTAGAAGTATATCGTGAGAAGGTCATAAAAGAGAAAACTTACTACCTGAGAAGGACTACCAATGTAAGACAGATCTCTTGGATAAATGAACATGAATAAATCAGATACTAGGGAGGGTATAACATATCTAACCTTAAACACAATTTGAACAACTAAAATAATTTATGTCTTGTGGAAAATCACATATACCCCATGTTGTATATCAAAACATAAACATTAAAAAATTTGAAAGAATGTTCACCTTTGTGGAGTATCTCTACATTGCAATCCAAGGTCTCTAGGCCTCATCCTCATCATAGATGTATAATAATGATTAAGATATAATGAATGAGAATGGAAGATAAGCCTCATCTAAGATCTTAGCTAGCCAATGATTGATACTTATCATTGAGCAAGAGGCTATTACATAAGAAGCTCATACATGACCCATCCTAAGCATCCTCACTACACATATCCATTATTAGAATATTTCATAGTTAAAAAATATATCATGATGATCCCATGACCTATAGGTAAAAATATATCAAAAAGAAATATCTTTATTCATATTTAGCTACTAACCTACACCACCCCATGTGTGGATTTACCTACCCTTAAGGTCATAATGAATCCACATTATCATTTCCACTAACATCATAATCAACCCCTTTCCATGTATTGTACCTATAAGGGTTTTAAGGGAGATGTCACAATTTCATATAACCATGATAATTATTTTATGTGGGATAATCAATAAAAACCATGTACTCAACATGATATATGATATAAAATAATCCTTGATATATCTCACAAAATAACCTACCCACTTGTTATTCCATCACTAGTACCCACCAAGACTTCCCCCAATCACACTATGTAGTACTACCATAATGGCCCACAACATAGGATATCCAAATCTCTAGTAAACGCAAGGTATTTACCAATAAAGTTCACATCACTCTAACTCTACCCCAATTAACAATCCATATAAAGACCATTTCCATGTGATTACCATAATTCTTCCCTCACAGAAACCCCCAACCATGACCCTTACAACATGATTGATCATAACACCATTCATACAGTTTCATCCTAGGATATTAGTAATTAATTACATGAACCAATACCACTATAGGGTCCATTAGATCTAACTCTGCACGCAAACTATATTTCAAATGCAGAAGAGTAAAAATTCATTACATAAGAGACTCGCTAGGGGGAATCTGACACACTGTAGAGGAGGCTACCAGGATGGTCATCAGATGAGGAGGGCATGTCAGAGCAGGTCACAAGGACAAGGGGACTGCGCAAAGAAGAGGAGAAGAAGTAGGATGGGGAGGATGAGGAGGAGGAGTCCGCGATGGAGGAGGATGAGTTGGTGGTTACAGGAGGAGAAGGATGAGGCAGCGGTAGCGGTGGATGAGGAGAAGTAGGGTCACAGTGAAGGAGGGATCACGACAAAGTATGAGGAGAAGGAAGTGGAAGAGGAGGAGGAGGAGGAGGAAGGTCATGGAAAAAGAGGAGGAAAAGGCAGCAGTAGCAGAGGTGGAGGTGGAGAGGGAGGAAGAGTGGTCATGACAGAGGAGAGGTTGATAGCGTAGGGTTCATCTTCCACAAAGGCTTGAACGGGTGCGTGGGAGGAGGGGCTTATTAGGGTCATTTTATAAAAACTGTTGGAACCATTATCAATTCTAGTTAAAAGAAATGATAAAGGTATGTTTTATTAGCACTAAAATAAAAGCACTGATAAAAAATACCTTTATCAGTGCTTTTTGAGTCCTAATAAAGTTATGCTTTTATCAGTGCTAAAAAATCACTAATAAAGGGCCTATTTATTAGAACTAAAAGTATAGTGCTGATAAATACTTATTTTATCTATCCTTTTTAAGGATGATAAATATATTCCATTATCAGCGCTAAAATTCACTGATAAAGGTATAATTTTAATAATTTATTTAATCTTATATATTTATTTAAAATGATATATATGATAAAGATATATTTATTTTTTAATAATTATAACTATAAATATTATATATTTATAAATATTTGTATATAATTATTAATATATTTATAATAAAAAATTATACTTAAAAATTTATTTGAAAAGTATTTATATATATCATTAAGAATATAATACATTATATTTACTATTTAAATATATTTAATGTAATTTTATAAGTACATTTTTTTAAAAAAATATAGTTCATATGGGTAACATTAAGAATTAATCAATATACCACATCATGTAATGCACAAATGAACATTCATTCATATGATACATAACATATATACAAATATTCATCGACCAAATTCATTTGAAAACACACATATATTCAATAATTTTAATTATAAACCTATATATTAAAAATTATAATATATTTATAAATAAAATTAATAAAATAAATATATTAAATATAACAAATATCATAAATACAATGAATTAATCTAATAATTCTAATAAATATCTAATAAATATAATAAATATAATAAATATATTTATTATTTAAAGTAATTTATTATAATCTTATAATTATTTAATTATATATATATATATATATATATATTTAATTATAATCTTTGAAATAATTTTTCAATTAAAACATTATATATATATATTTGAATTATTAAAAAAATATTAATTATAAACATTTGTTTTTTAATTTAATGTATTCAAATAAATATTATTTTTGAATATAAATATATAAAATTTATATAAATTAATAATAAAAACTTTTATTAGATCTAATAATAGAGTTGATAAATGTACCATTTATCAATACTTTTTTTAGCATTGATAAAGGGTACATTTATCAGCGCTTTTAGATAACGCTGATAAAGGCCCACCCCTTTATCTGTGCTATCTTCTTAGCACAAATAAATGGCAGTGCTTCCCTTGCCATGTTTTGTGGAAGTGATGGTTGTGCGGATGACTTTGTGGAAAGAAGGTTTTTTATGGAAAGTGTCGGATGACATGGTGTTGTGCTTGGTGAGAGGTGGTGATGTAGTTGTGTGGGGTGTTTTATGGGTGTTTTGGTTTTTCATGTTGGGTTGGTGGTGGAATTTGAGATATAACCAGAACCCTGGGGGTATCTCACAGGATGGTCATTCAGACCACTTGTCTTCCAAGTTTGGTTTTGATTCTCAAGGGAGAGAATCATTTGAAAGGAGTTTAATGTAACGACTCATTCCTTCCTGACCAATTACTTTGTTGGTTTTATGGATGTATAATTTCTAGAGGCTATAGGAGGTTAGAGCTACAGTATAACTACAACAAGCATTTTATGTTGTAAGAGGGGTTTACGGTGTAAAGGAGCGACTTATGGCTTCTGTGGTCGGACGGTTTATGACTTTTGTTTGAAAGAGGAGTAGCCGTGAAATGGGTTTATACCTTAAATGTGGAATTTACAATGTAAATAAATTCAATCCCAAGGAACCATGTTTTCTGGTGGATGATGAGGTTTTGAAGGGTTTATGACATAAAATGTGGTTTTACAACTTGAAATATAGAACCGTGGAATTTACCTCATAAATCTGTAATTTATGGTGTAAATAGAGATATTTGAAGCATGTTTATTACAATAGTTCAGGGAGTATGATACAAATAAACAAAGAAAATTAGGTTTATATATATTTATTTCCTGATTTTCTCCTCATTCGGTCATAGTATCTCACATTTTTTATGTACCCTTGATGCCATAGGAGGATCTCTCAGGCTTGTTTCCTCCTACTTTGGTCGTTGGTTCTGGTGGTTGTGTTTTGGAAATATGCAATGAGTTTTTCCCTAATCCAATCTATTTTCTTTTTGTTCTTCCTTTGTGGATCCATTGCGACGATGTTTTTTTGATTAGGGTGTTCTTTGGGTTTATTTTTTTATAACACTTGGAAATCTGCAATGAGTTGTTCCCTAATCCCATATATTTTCTTTGTGTTCTTCCTTTGGGGATCCACTGCGATGATGTTGTTTTGATCAGGGTGTTCTTTGGGTTTCATTTTTTATAACACTTTGGTGTGATCTAGGTTGATCTGTGGTTTCGTAGTGCGGTTGTGGATTTTGGGTTATTTCTTCTTCTCCATATTGTGTGCAAAGAGATCGGAAAGCTTTCTTTGAGGTAGGGGATCCTCATCCTTACATTTTTATGTGCTATGTGTGGGGATTTCATGATTTGTTTTCTCATTTGGTGGATAGTAAGGGTTGAAATAATAAAAATAATTAATTGGAATAACTGAAATTCTTGGGTATTGGGGGGATCACATGTTTTTTTATATTGTTGTGGACATATTTACGTCTGACATTACCAATACTAAAATTAAGGGTTATTGAGAGCCATGTTTTCACTATAGATGATATGTTTTGAGATCCTTATTGTGTTGTGTGATCGCCCCCTAAATAAAAGGATTAAGAATATATATGAGGCTAATAAATTGGTTTCTCATGGAATCTGATTTGTGTGATAATATTCATGGTAAATAAAGAAGTAATAAGATAAAATCCCTTAAATAATTGTGTAAGACATAATATGTTGTTATGTGATTTTGTGTTTGTTTTGTTCCCTTGTGTGGTTTTGGCTGTTATGTAGTGATGGATGTGAAATGCTAAGTTGTGTGGTGTGTGGGGCTGTGATATGATGGTTGGCTATCATGGATGCGGTGTGGGCAATTGTGCAATGTGGTGTACAGTGATTGTGATGTGGTTGTGGTGTGCAGTTGTGTGATGTGCAGTGGAAATCATGCATAACGATCATACTCATTAGTTCATATTTAAACATACTTTATTACATAAAATTTCATTTAATATAACTTATATGATCGATAGATCTAGTGTATTTGTGGCTTATGAACATTACATAACTACTTAAAACATGAAATACACATCTTTATTGAAAACTTCTTTTACATGACCACAATATTCCTTCAAACTTAGCATTGCATCGGATAACCTGAGGAAATAAGAAAAGGTTGAGCTATAAAACCCAATAAAAGAGTAAAAAGGGAGTACCATGAAGAATACTATACAATTTAGGTAATATACATATCAATTGAGAATAAGAGAAACATGAACATAAATGCATGATATAGCATGATTATCATAACATGGAAATTTCACAATAACATAAAACCCTACATCATTAACATAAAATAATCAGGTAACCCCTGGTTCCAAAATGGTTGAAAAAATAACTATAAATGAATTAGGTAAACCTCTATCCCAACATGACATATCATGATACTGAACATTACCCAATGCATTGGATCACTATCAAGGCACACCCTTCATAATCATTTCAATCTCATGCTTAAGTGTGCCACATAGATCATATAACATGGATTCATTCAACATCATCATTTATTCCATGATTGAGGAATTTGGGATTCCAAAATGTAAGTCACCATTGGATAATTATGTGTGCATATTGTTGAATACCCTTGATAGAGGAATGGGTACGGTATTCACTACATGATTATTTTGGCTTGGAAAATCACGGTGCAATTTTGGTAGCATAACGGTGTCATATAGAAATTCATAAATTGGGTTGATGTGTGAGAAATGGGTCATGTAATCTATACATGGGATGGGTAGTAAGGGAATCATGAAACATAATATCCCAACATGTGAAATGAATTTTAGATTCGTAAAAGAAAATACTTGAAAGAAAATGAGTAGAGAGAAATATCTTACCGAATTTTGGCGTAATAACGGGTGGGTTTAAAGGATAATAGATGGGATTAATGGGAGTGAATGTAATTTCTCATCATGTATAAATCAAGTGGATAGTAATGAGTTATATAATTACATATCGCTAGTCAAGAAAACGAAAATTAAAAAGGCATGGCATAAAAAGAGGTGCTTGAAGAAAAAAGAGAGAGGGGATCCCTAACATGGATGTGTGGTCCCAAAGGCTTGGGAGAGGCTTTAGGGAGCATAGGGGTGCATTGGGAGGACTCTAGGGAGTAGGGTTCAGAGTTTATTTGATCTTCAATGAGCTTGAGTGAAGAGGAATGGGTTATTGGGTGGGTTTATATTGGAAAGGTGGGAGAGTTCTTTATTATTTTGGTTTTGGAACCTACACACTAAAATATTCAAAACCTCAAACCATCTTATGGTTTTTTCTAATGGTTTCTAGAAAAGGGTAGTGTTAAAATTATTTTAAAAGGATAAGAGCCGTAGATATTAAAATATTATCTTTAATTATGTGGATTTGAGTCACACTTTTAAGGAAATGATTTTCAATATCTTAAAATATTTTATATGTCTTGGAAGATTCATTAAGACTCTATAAAATAAATCAAATAAACCTAAAATTAAATTATTTTAAAGTAAAACATACATTTTTCTAATTATACCCTTTATATTATTTTATTACATAACAATTGGTTCATTATGATGTCATAAACCACATTATATATGTATACGGTATTTAATTTTTACCTAAAAATTCGAATGTCTCAGAAAATTATGAAAAATTCAGCAATGGATAAATTTTACAACCTAGTTCTAAAAATAATATTCATTTTATCTAGATAATTTTATAAATATGTGAATTTTAATTTTTCAAATAAAAACATACATTTATTGAAAATGTACAGGTTTTGACAAAAACAGTTTTCAACCCATAATAGAAATTACAATTGACTTTATAAAAATTATAAAATCATTTATATTTAATAAAAATAATTTAATAATAATATTTTATGAAAATATTATTTAATTCCAAAATCCATCAAAATAGATTTCTTAATTGAATTTGAATATTAACCAATTAATATTATTTGTTCTTTAAAAATCATTTACAGAGTAATAATAATAAAATAAAAGTACATTAATTCTTATATAAGAAAATAATGCACATAATCATAATTCTAGTATATTGTTACATATCCCTTTATTACACCATCATACACCCGAAGATTAAGGTGTATGATGGTGGGGCTTTCATGGGGTCATTCGGTAAACATTGTTTGGGACGTGATCTCGATGAGCTTAAACTTATCCCGTAAATAATTTTGCTTTGGATTAAGTTTTTGGATCTCATCTTGGGATTGGTATAGGGAAAATCCATGAAATTTTATCTCCCTTGTAAGATCTGATAAATGGTCTTTCTAGGGTACGATCCTACTGGTTGAGGCCATCACTTTCTTTGTCTGTGTCAAAAGGATTTGTTAAATCCCTCTATTTATACTAGTCATGTGATCATAGTTCAACGTCTATATTATCAATGGTAATTATACTTAACGGTCATTTAAATCCAATTGGATATAATAAAACCCAAGGAGTGCATGAGTTTTCTATATCCAAAATATATTTAATTAAAATAAATGGAATTTTGTTTATAATAGTTTTTTTGTTATATCATGTGTGGTGGTAGTGTGTAGTTGTTGTGTTAGGTGGTTTTGTTGCGAGATTTCCTTGGGATGTGTGATGTGTGGTTGTGGTGAGATGGATTAGTTTATGGGGCATGATGATGATGGTGTACATGTGGTGTTGTGGTGATGGTTCTTTGGTGGGCCAATTGTTGTGTGACATAGTTGTGTTTGTTTCTCGATTAGCCATGGAATAGATTATGATCCAATAAATGAATATAAATGGGTAGGAAATTAAATATAATGGGATGAGAATTGATATTTGGTAGATGGATTAAATGAAATGAATTAATGAATAGGCTATGTGAATTGGAATGAAGTGAATTAGTAAATGAAAGTTAGTGGCAACTTGATATGTATGGAAAGTGGTGAAACATGTAATTCAAAGTGGGTATTTGTGTGGTTATGTGTGGTGGAGTGGGGTGTTACATATAAGGGAACAAACAGTTGTGATGCTAGATGCGTGGTGTAGTGTTGGTGATGTGGTTTAGTGGTGGTGCAGTTGATGTAAACTCATATTTTGGGATTTGTGTGCTATTTATATATCATTTATGATTATTTAATTTCTATACGCATCATGTCTGAGTTAGATAACATTACCAATGCTTAGAGGTTCTAGGTTCTAGTTGTTTTCCCCAACATCTATAATGGTCATGATATAGATGGTCGACTACCCCTTCATCCTCGCTCTTCCTTTAGAAACAGTGATGATACAGGTTTTTATTGGAGATTATCCAGCAGTGTTGAGCCAGGTGTTTTCAGGTGAGGTGTGATTTGATGAGGTGGTGATGTGGTGTGATATATGGTGGAGGTCCTGCTTGGTACGAGGGAACAATTTTGATGTCTTTCACGTTCATGATACCCTGTTATCCTAGTTATATGGTGAGATGACATGAGATGAGATGTGATAGCCCAGATGTCTTCGAGTGAGATGTGATGTGATGATACTTGATGCTCATTGGATGCTAGACCTTGAGGGTGGGGTGGGTGGGGATGCGACCCAGCCCACATTAGAGATAGTTGGTATAAGATGTCATATGATGTGGTATGTACATAAGGGATGGGAGCACATGACATTTGAAGTAGGGGAATGAGAGGAGAAAATCAGTGGGGAAGTGAAAACAGAGCATCTTACTTTATTATGTTCTCAATATTATGTTATTGTACTAGGTGCATGATCTGTTAAGTAGGTCATGGTGAGGTTGTGATTAGTTAATTGACCTATTTAGGTGCTTATTGGTTCTATTTTTTCCTCTCTGGTTCATTATCATGTTGTTTTCAAATTTTCACTTTAAACCATGGGTATGATCCTACCAATTATACATGTATTCTCTCCCTACGTAAATAAGATGGGTTTTTTTCAAGTTTCTACGATAATTTTGAGGCCCAATCTGGACATTACTAGCTTAAGATTCAAATATGTTGTTGAGTCGCTGGTACATGATTTGTATTTGGTACTTTGGAGACTTTAATATGTATCAGTTACCTTTTCATGCATTATGGGATAGTTTTTATCTACTTATATATATATGTGGTGGAGTTATTTAGAGTTTGTTTATCATATCTCTCAATTCTATTTTATTTATATAGGTTAATGTCTACCATATGTCAGATTTTTTTATACACTTGGTGTTTGTCACAAACTCAGGGCCCACTATAAGTGGGAATAGAGGGGGTCGTTATCTCTCTTCCCTCATTGTAGTATCTTTGGAGGAAGAGGGTCCTGACAACAGGCCATGTATGTAATTTATAGGGGTCCTCGATTTGAAGAGATTGTGAGTTTTAGGTTGGTTTTATGAGCAGTTCAGGCTCAGGTGGAGACTTTTCTCCTATAAAATTCTTGTGTTTTGATTTATATGTATTTCTATTTTCTTACTAGTATTTTATTAAGCTTTTTTTTCTGAGATTCGTGGATACTACTTTTAATCCCCAAGGAAGGATGTTTCTATTTGCTGCTGTCTGTGTTCCCTTCGTAATTGCAGCTTCTTTGGCTCAAGTGGAGACTCAGGCAATGGTTTGGTAAGTTATGGTTTGAATGTTATTACATAGATATGTTTTTAATTTTCAATCCATGTTTACAAGTAAATATAAATAAATGAGAGGGCTTGGGAAGAACATGTTCCACCATGGAACATGCTATGTGATAATGATACTTCGATGATTATGTTTAGACTTTAGGTTTTTTGTTTAGTAAAACCTGTATAAACCGGCTAATAGGTTAGGGTGGTTTATAAAAAAATCAACAGTTAAACATTGATTTTATTTTTAAGGTAGATATTTGTGAAAATTAACTTCTTGGTTATAACAGCACAAGACTTTACACATATCATTACATGATTTTAACTATAATTAAACATCTAACTGTAAGAAAAAGATCACAAAGTCTACTGTCTTGGAGATTAGGTACATAATTAAACATCATGATTCCAAAATAAGAACATATTTTATTTAATCTTTACAAATTTCTCCTAAATTTCTTGGATCCCTTACATTGGCATAGGATAACATGGGGATAACATGAACGAAGGGGTAATCTAAAAGCTCAGTAAGGGAATAAACATAAGAATAAAGTTTAGCACATGGGTAAGAAGGCATAACATAAAGATACAAAAAGGCATGGAACATGATTAAATATAAGGAATAATAACATGGGATCATATAATCATAGAGTAAAAATAATGTGGAAGCAACATAGAACATGAATTTAGCACGATTCAAGGCTTATTGCACATATAAGAGCACAAGTCAAGGCTAACCACCAAGACCTTTACATATGGAGCATGACTCAAGGCTAACCACCAAGACCGTTGCACAGAATGTCTCATGAGACTAAAAATTACCCAATGCATTAGAGAACTATATGGATTCACTCATGATAACATGTTCATGAATATGTTTTCTACATAAAGAATCATACAAAAGCAATCAAACATAAACATAAGGGTTACCCATAGAAAGAATTGGGTATCATAATCATGTCATAAAGCATAATAAATAGGTGTATTATAAAAGTGTCCATGAAAGAAAGGAATTAAATTATAAATAGACATTCATAAATTAAAATAGTCATAGAACATGATTACTGATGAAAAACTGATGTTATAACATATAAAAAGATTATTTAAGAAATTTTAGAATTAAAACATTTTAGTGAAGTCTAAGAAAAATATTAAAGAGAATTTAAAAGCAGAAAAAGATAATAGTATTTTATATAAAATCCAAAGTGAACCAAGAGTGTTTTCATAATAAAATTAATGATTTTAATAAATATTGGTGGTATAAAATATATTATATAGTTCACTTGGAATAGTGTAAGAATTCAAGAAGTTCCCTTAAATTGGGCTTGCATATCGGGAAGAGTTGAGTAGTGAACTCTTTAAAAACATGTATATCCCTAAAAAAGGATGAATGGATCTTAATAGAAGAGTTTGGAACATATAAAAATAATTTTGAATATTTACATAAAAATAAAATATAGTTTCATTTGGCTTAAAAGAGAGAAAGGGTAACCCGAATGAATAAAGGAGGTTCGGGTAAAATCTCTTACCTTAATTATGAAGGTTCTCTTCAATTAATATTAATGTCATGGATAATAAAATTAGATTAATTAATTAAAATTTTCAAAACCCTTTATACATGTATTTGATGTATTATAATTATATTAAATTCATTTATGGTTTTTTGATGGGTTAAGATCTTTAATTTCATCGTTTAAGAGCGTTGGTTTCATTGGTTTTCCGGATTGGTTTACTTGTATACATGTACGAGAAGTCGTATAAGGTTGGGGTAATTATCCAGAATTGAACTTACATGTTATTAATAATCTTAAATAGGTTAAATTTTTCGTATATATCATTTCGTTTTATTGAATGAGGATGAATCATTATATAAATAGTTAATGATAATAGTTTGGGTTTATTTTGGCGGTTTTCTATCCTAATGAACTCATTTTGTTTTATAAATTAATATCATGATTAAAAAATAATTACAAAATAGTACATAAGATATAATACATATATTATAATTTGGTTCAACCATAAAATTTGTTTCATGGTCATCCTCGAAGATGGTAATGGAAATTTAAAATTCTGTCATACCTGAATGTGATAAATTAACACATCACGGACAATGTTTTTATTTTTACTATAAAAGGATGGGGAAGGATAGATGATGATAAATTATCTCATTACCATTAAAAAATTACATTTTATATAAGGTTCTATAGTTATCATTCCATTTTTATGAGGGGAAGTGAGGAGAGAAAAAGAAGAGAAAAGAAGATGAAAAAAAAATTAAAAGAAAAGAAAGATAATTTTACCTCTTGATTCCTTCTTTTTGAGAAGCTCCTTATGGGAATGGTTTTGGTCTTTTATTAAGAAACAAATATCATGGAAATTTGATAGGGGCTTGTAAGGATATTTGAGTATAATTTGGACAAGTCTCAAGTCTTGATTTCTGTGAAGAGAAGAGGTGGTGAGGGGTGGTATTTGTAGTAGAGGAGAGTGGTGTTTTCTCGTTATTTTAGTCATTAGTTTATTATTTTGGCTCAAGACTTTGAAAAGTTTGATCATTATTATAAAAAATATTAAAATACAGAATAGTTTGTGATTTTTGGCTTACATCAACCATAAAACATCTATGACTCAATAATTCATGTATTTAGCATTTATCGTAAATTGTCATATTTTACTATTCACCAAAAATTTAAGTGTTGTAGAAAAATCCGAAAAAATCCACCCTAACCTTTTTTAGACATGTAAAATTCGAAAATGAACTTCATTTTATGAAAATAACTTTCTAATTATGATTTTTTTTATTAAAATCATAATTTACTAAAAAATACAAATTTTAAATTTATAATAGCTTTTATATCACTTTGAAAAATTAAATAAAGTCTAATAAAATTATCTTATAATCCTAAGACATTAAAACACTCATTTATGAATATATTTTATAAAAATAATTTTTCTTTTAATTTATTAAATTAGTCATAAATTTGTAATTAAATATTTATGACTTATAGGAATACCGACACTAAATTAATAATTTTTAAAATATTTATTTACTTATACTATTATATAATTATATCATATTTTCACTTATAATATGGATAAATTTTATTTATACTTTCATTTGTGAGGTTACTATTCAATTGTCTGGTTTACTATTCATAAGGATCATGTTACAATTCTGAAGGTCAAGTTACTATTTCTTTCTTATATGTTCCTTAAATTTTAGAAATGTATTTTATTTCATTAATTCTTATTTTATAAAGCTATTATTGTTTTCTTAATGTGATTTTATTTGATTACACTATATTATAAAATTATAAGAAAGGGATTTCATTGATAAAATTTTGGTGTGGTTACATTCTTCCCCTTTATGAAATTTCACCCACGAATTTTTTTTTTGTATTCTACTTTGAAAACAGGGGTGAATAAGTTTCCTTCATCGCTTCTGCTAGTTTCAATGTTACCACTTAGTACTAATGGTTCTATCATGGTACTTTGACCAGCTGAGTTGTCTAGTTGTGTAGAACATTATCTCTATGATCTAAGATCTTCACTGGCTACTCCGCATAAGAAAGATCATTCTCCAACTATACCACATCTGAATTCAGTATATGTGAGGGATCTGGTATGCACTTCATTTAGAGTGATATGTGGAATACATCATGTACTTTATATATGATAGGTGGAAGTTCTAGTTGGAAGGCCACAACTTTGACATGATAAAGGATCTCAAGGGGGATAATGTACCTGATACTTAGCTTCCCTTTCTTCCCAAATCTCGTGATCCTCTTTCATGAAGATATACAAAGGAATACCATTTCTCCAACCTTAAACTATGGGTCTCACCAATGATTTTCTGCATAGCTCTTTTGTCAACTTTGGGCAGTCTTGATGTGATGCGGAATGATTTTTACCTACTCCACCATTTCTTTGACCATTTCAGACCGACTTCTTCCCATCATGTCAGTGTTCTACACCATTTCCCATAAAGGGATTCATATGGAGTCATTCGGTTGCTTGAGTGGAAACTATTGTTGTAAGAGAACTCAACCAGAGGCAGATGTTGGTCTCATCCACCATTGAAGACACACACTCAACATGTCTTCTAATTTCTAAATAGTTCACTCAAATTCACCATCAGTTTGAGGATGATTGTCCATACTGAAGTTCAGTTTAATGCTTAGAGCTTGTAGGAGACTTTTATAGAACATCGAGGTGAATCTCGAATGTTGATCAGATACAATCGATAGAGGTACTCTATGCAGCCTTACCACATCTTTGATATGTATCCATGAAAATTGATTCAGTGAGAAGTCCTCTCAAATTGGGATAATGTGAGTTTTCTTTGTAAGACGGCCCACAGTAACCCATATAGAATTTTTCCCTCTGGATGTATTTGGAAGTATAGTGACAAAATTCATGGTGATATTATCTCACTTCCAAGTTGGTGTGGATAATGGTTGCGTCATCCCTTTAGAATTTTTTATTTCATCCTTCACTTTTCTAACATACCAAACACTTTGATGTATATTCAGTGATATCCTTTTTCATATTATCTCTACAAAAGTTCTCTCAGAGATCTTGATTCATATTTCTCTTCCCTGGGTGAATAGAAAAGGTTGAGCAGTGTGCGTCATTCATAAGATCTTTCTTTAACTCTAGATTAGATTACACACATAATCATGACCCAAATCTTATGACTCCATCCTCATCAGTCTTGAACTCGGAGGATTTCATATTCTTGATGGCTTCCAACTTTTTCGAAATTTCCATGTCATTTTTTTTAGCATCCTTTATTTTCTCTATAAGGGATGGTGAGTAATCATTTGATAAATTATTGATGATGTTCCTCCCTTAATGATTCTCATGTACGTAATTTGTAATTCTAAGATGATTGGATGCTCAATTAAAATCATTTATAATGATATATGATACTTTCTACATAGAGCATCTACCACCTTATTTTACTTATCATGATGGTAGTGGATTGAGAAATCGTAATTCTTATTGATCTCTAACCATATTTGATGGTGAAAATTAATCTCTTTCTGTGTGAATATTTATTTGAAACTCTTTTGATCAGTATATATATATCACACTTCTCACCATAAAGGCAATGTCACCAGATTTTCAACGTGAAGATCATAGCCGCCAACTCCAAATCATGTGTAGGATAGTTTTTCTCCTGAATTTTCTACTACCTTGAGGTGTAGGCTATCACTTTATCATTTTTCATCATTACATAGTCTAAGCCTTTCTTTTAAGCATCATTGTACACCACAAATAGTTCTCCACTTGTCAGGAGTGTGAGTACCGGATTAGTGATAATCCTCTTATTGAGGTCCTTAAAACTTTTCTCATATTCTTGAGTCTAGACAAACCATTCTCTCTTTCAAGTCATCTTGGTTATTGGGATTGACAATCAGGAGAAATTATTCAAACATAACTGGTAGTACTCATCTAGTCCAAGAAAGCAACGGATTTCTGTTATAGATGTTGGTCTAGGCCACTCTTCGATTGTCTTTGTCTTGGAAGGGTCCACAGATATTCTTTTGTTGGTGAAAATATGCCCCAATAATGATATTTCTTCTATCCAGAACTCACATTTACTATAATTTTCATAAATTTTCTATCTTCATAAAGTCTTCAACATAGTATTCAAATTCTCTTCATGTTCCTCCTTGATCTTATAGTATATCATAATATCATCAATAAATACTACCACAAATTTTTTGATGTAATCCTAAAAACTATATTCATTAAATCCATGAAAATTTTTGGATCATTCATGAGTCTTAATGGAATCACTCTAAGCTCATAGTTTCCATACCAAGTTTGAAGGGCAGTCTTGGGAATATTATTCTTCATCGGCATTAATTGATGATTTCCCAAACGAAGGTCTGCCTTTGAGAAATAACTAGTCCCACATAGCTGATTGAACAAGTAGTTTATCTGAGGCAGGGGTACTTGTTATTTGTTGTGATTTTATTGAACTCGCGATAATCAATGTTGAGGTGCATTGATTCATCCTTATTATTGAAAAAGTGGATTGGTTCACCCCATGGTGAATCACTTGGGTTTATAAAACTATTATCCAGATTCTCATGTAACTTCTTCTTTAGTTCATCTAGATCAACAATGGTTTTCATATAAGGTTTATTTCATATAGACAATAATTTAGGAATAAGTTCAATTGAGAAATCAACCTCTCGATCAGGCAGAATACTAGAAAATTCTTCAGGGAATACACCAGTGTAATCCCTCATAATGGGAATGTCTTAAAGAATGATCAAATCCTTTGTGTCAATCATATGAGAGATATATGTTTTCTCATAATGTAGTAATATTCACACTTGAAATGATGATTCTGAGGAAAATTCATCTTCTTTATTACACTTATAAAGAATTGGAGGATGCTTCAGGATGTTAAGAGTGATCTCCCATTCCAAACAATTGATGTTGGATTTGTATAAATATAGTCAATTGATATCCAAAATAGCATCAAACTCCATCGAAGGAAGTAAGACAAGATTTGCATATAGGTTCACTCCAAAAACATTAACCAGGGGGAGTTATGTACTTTGGATGCAATAATTTCTCCATTATTTATTCTCATAGAAAACTCAACCTCCATATTTTGTGGTGGTGTTTGAATAGTTCTACTAAACTTGCAGGATATGAAAGAATACATAGAACTAGAATCAAAGAGTGTGTTTGTTATTCTTGAATAAATAACCAGTGTATTTGTCACCACATCGTTGTCTGGCTCCACCTCAGTAGTAGTGATGGCATATGACATGCCTTGTTGCCTTGGAGGTTTTTGTCGATTGCCTCTGAGAAACCTGGGCTTAGGGCATTGGTTTACAAAATGCTCATGTTCGTTGCAGTTCAAACACTAAATTATAGGTTGAGTGTTTATCTGAACCTTCCTTTCTTCTTCCATATTAGTGGAATTATTCATTTACCTTTGGTAGTTCTGATCCAGATGCCTCATTCTTCTACATTTTAGTCAATTCCCAATTCCCTTTAAACAGTTCATAGGATTCTTCTTCCCATAATTTCGATACATGGGATATTCTATCTTCTTTCCATCATAGAATTTATTTACTAATTCACCCATATTAGACTACATTTTGCACTTTTTTTTATCAGGAACATGAGGCTATTGAGAGTCTCTGATCTCCATTTTAACCTTGAGGGTGTAACAAAAAAATTTCCTCATAACTGGCGAAGTCTGGAATCACCATCACTTTTTGTAGACTCAACTTTAGTCCATTAAAGAAGTAATCCACCTTGCTTTCGGTGTTCATGAAAAAGATGGAGGCATATCTTACATGCCTAGTAAAGTTTGTTTCATACTTCATAATAGACTCATATTTCTTATCCTTAAGTTTGAGGAACTCTATTTCTATCCTGAAATGGAGGGTTTGGGGAAAATATTTTTAAAAAACATTTTCCTGAATTCCTATCAATCCATAGAATCAATTTCCTCCTTGGAATTCATATTTTTTATCAGTGTCCACCGCTGATCACTTTCCCCATCATAACTATAAACGATCAAAGCAAATTTTTCTTCTTCTGAGCACTAGAGGATAGAAAATATCTTTTCAATGGAGTCAATCCACTATTCTTCGAGGAGGGGATCAAAAGATCCACAAAACACGGGAGGTTATTGTCACATGAAGGATTTGATGACAAATTTCTCTTTCCATGGAGAATTAGGGAATTTCACACAATTCATGTTATTATTTATAACTTGAGTCGGCTGAGAAGGTACTGTAATAAAGTTTTGACCACTCATTCCCATCAAATTTGTCATATCATTAGGGAAATTGCCACACTATCTATCACATTGATTATTGGAACATTTTCTTCTATTTCCCGCCATTTACTATGAAAAGAAAAGTGAAATTAGGGGGCATGATTACTTAGATAATAAATATAAAAATAAAACATTAAACATAAAATTATGTACTTATAATAGAAAATTAAATCCTAACTTGTGATTCCCTAGGTTTCAATATATGTTGTCCCTGATAAAGTTCCTAATATATATTCTTATGGGTATTTTCTTTGTTCTATTCATAATGGTTTGTAATGAGCATATGAATTTATCAAAGCATATCCTCTAGGAGTGTCAAACCAAGTTCATAGTAAGGCTCATTGTCATGTACCAGGTCAGATCAAGTCAGACCCAGACCACCTTGTCAGAGTTGTTACTCCTAAGCACATTTGTGTCAGAACCACATCCACTTTTAGTATCTAGATAGGGATGATAAACCATTTAATCTATACTTACCAAAATTTAATGATGTTTTCTTACACTTAAACTTATACTTATTGTTCTTACTAAAGTTCTATATTCCTAATCTCCAAAAATAACTAAACTTCCCTCTCATACCAACTATAGAGACCCAATCCATTAAACATATCATTACATGATTTTATGCATAGTTAAATATATAATTACAAGCCAAGGATCGTAAGTACATAATTAAACATCAAGATTCCAAAATAAAAACATCTTTTATTTAATCTTCATAAAGAAATCCTAAATTTAATTTATCCCTTACATCGGCATAGGATAACCTAGGGATAACATGAACAAAGGGATGATCTAAAAGCCCAATAACGAAATAAAAAAAAAGAATAAATCTTAACACATAGGTTAGAAGGCATAACGTAATGATATAAAAATGAATGGAACATGATTAACTATAAGTAATCATAACACATGATCATATAATAATGGATTCATAGTAATGTGACAGAAACATAAAACATTACTTTATCACGAGTCAAGGCTCATTTCACAAAGAGGATCATGAGTCAAGCCTAACCACCAAGACCATTGCACATGGATCATGATTCAAAGATAACCACCAAGACCATTGCACAAAACATCTCATGAGACTAAACATCACTCAATATATTGGAGCACTATCAAGGCACCCTGATCATAACATGTTCATAAATATGTTTTTCACATAAAAATCAAACATAAACAATCAAACATAAATATAATGGTTACCCATGGAAAGAATTGGGTATTATAAACATGTCATAAAGCATAATAAATGGGTGTATCATAAAAGTGACCATGTAATAAAGGAATTATATCATACATGGACATTCATAAAGGAAAAAAAGGTATATACATGATTACTGATGTCAAACTGAATTGATAACATAGAAAAATAGTATTTATGAAACTTTTGAATTAAAAATTTTTAGTACCGTTTAATGAAAATTGTAAAGATCATTAAAAGAAGAAAGGAAAATAATATTTTATATAAAACAAGAAGTTAACCAAAACAATTTTCATAATAAAATGAGTTATTTTATAAAAATAATGGTACATTAAAATAGATTATAGAGTACACTTTAAATTTGGTAAGAATTCGAGAAGTTCCCCTAAATCGGACTTTCTTATTAGAAAAAATTGAGTAGGGAAACTTTTAAAAACATATATATATATATATATATATAAAAGAAGGATGAATTGATCTTGATTAATGAGTTTTGAACATATACAAAGAATTTATAAGATGTAAATAAAAATAAAATATAATTTCATTTGGATGAAAAGTGATAAAGAGTAACCCAGAGGAATAATGGAGGTTCGAGTAAAATATCTTACCATAAGTCTGAAGGTGTTTTTCACTTGATCTTAATGTCCAGGATAATCACATTATCTTCATTAATTAATAATTCCATAACTCTTTCTACATGTATTTGATTTATCATAACTTTATTTGGTTCATTTATGAACTTTTTTATGGGTTAAGAGATTCAATTTCATCATTTAGGAGTGTTGGTTTCCTTGGTTTTCGTGATCAGTTTACTTGTATACATGTATGAAAGATCATATAAAGTGTGGGTAATTATCCATAATTTAACATAAATTTTATTAATTATATTACAGAGATTAAATTAGTCTTATATATCACTTTGTTTTATGGAATGAGGATGAATCATTAGATAAATAGTCGATGATAATCGTTTGGGTTTATTTTGGTGGTTTTCGATCACAACGAACTCATTTTGTTTTATAAATTAATATCATGTGAAAAAATTATTACAAATTAGTAAATAATATATAATACATATATTATAATCTTTTTCATTAATAAAAATGGTTTCATGACCAGCTTTGAAGACAGTAATGGAAAATTAAATCTTCATTGTCCTTGGATGTGATAAATTAACACATCACTGACGATATTTTCATTTTTAGTATAAAAGGAGGGGGAAAGAGAGATGGTGATGAACTATTCCATTATAATAACAAAATTAGAGTATATTTAAGGTACTATAGATCTCATACCATTTGGATGAGTAGAGTTGATGAGACAAAAAAGGAAAGAAATGACCTTGAAAAGAAATTAAAAGAAAATGAAGAGGGTTTGACCTATTGATTCCTTCTTCTTGAGAACCCCCTTAGGGGATTGGTTTTGATCTTATATTAAGACCAAAATCTCATGATCTTAGGGGAGAGGCTTGGGAGTATATTTGAGAAAAATATAAACAAGGCTTAAGCCTTGAGAGGTGTGAGGAGAACATGTGGTGAGGGGTGGTATTTATAGTGGAGTAGAGTTGTGTTTGCTCATTATTTTAATCATTAGTTTATTATTTTGGATCAAGACTGTGAATAGTTTGAGCATTATCCTGAAAAATATTATAATAATTTATATTTAGATATTTTTAGCTTACATCACCCATATATCATCTATGACTCCATAATTCATGTATTTAGCTTTTATCGGAAATTATCGTATTTTACTATTCACCAAAAATTCAAGTATTTTAAAAAATATCAATAATTTTCTGTTACTATTTTTTGACACGTAGAATTCCAAAATAAACTCCATTTTTTGAAAATAATTTTCTAATTAGGAGAAATTTAATTTTTTATTAAAATCATAATTTTCTCAAAAATACATTTTAAAATTATAACTGATTTGATATCATTATGAAAAATTAACTAAAGTTTTATAAAATTATCATATAATCATATGACATAAAAATTCGAATTTATGAATACATTTTATGAAAATAAATTTTCTTTTAAATTATTAAATTAGTCAAAAAAATTAATTAAATATTTATGACTTACAAAAATACCAACACTTAATTAATAATTTTAAAAAAAAATTATTTAGTTATACTATGATATAATTATATCATATTTTCACTTACAATATGGATAAATTTTATTTATACATTCATTGGAGAGGTTACTATTCAATTGTCTAGTTTACTATTCATAAGGGTCATGTTACTATTCCAAAGGTCAGGTTGTTATTCCTTTGATATATGTTGCTTAACTTCTAAAAATGGATTTTATTTCCTTAATTATTCATTTATAAAGTTTTTATTTTATTCTTAATGTGATTTTATGTGATTATACTATATGACATAATTATAAGGGAATTTCATTGATAAATGTTTTTGGTCGGTACATTGGTTTTGTTACAAATAAAATGTTTTTATTTGTTGGTGACATATTTTTTACATTGTATTATCCTCTTAGTTTTCATGAAAAAAAAATTTTGATTTATTTTTATTATAGAAATTATATTTCATGGGGTCTTTTATTTTCTTATGGGGGTCTGTTTTCTTGGGCTCCATCTCTTGGGTCTAGTAATGGCGCTGCTCTGGCCTACTTCACTTCGGATACTCCATTCCTTTATGGTCTTATTTCTAGTCATTGATTAAGCTGGATCATGTAGCTTTAGTTTCAGGTTTTTGTTTTTTGTATAAATGTATCTATATTAACAAAAATATAATAAATAATTATTTTCATGTAGTTTATATATTTTAAAAGATTTTTTATGTGTAAATATATTTAAATAATTATTTATACAATTAAGTATTTATATATAAATATATACAAATTATATATATATACCTATATATAATTATAAATAACACTACAATATACTAATAAGGGTGAAATTTTAACACCATAATATCCATATCAGTGTGGCTCCTAAGGTTGAAAAATACAATAAGACCCTTAAATGAAGCTAAAATTTCATCAATTGTTAAACAATTAGGTTATCCCAACTAAAAAATTGGTTTTGGAGACCTTTATGGCCATTTAGACCTTGAATAAAAAAACCGTGATCGGGGCTTCCCCTGGTTAACATGTTGTATATCTTTTCACAGACTTCGATTTGATATGTCAGAGAATAAATGAACACCTGGATAAAAGGTTATACTTGTTTCAAGTTCAAGTCATGTTTTCAATTTATCCTAATATATTTATTGGTTTTTTAATTTTTCTTATCACCAAATTGTAATTAAATATCTATTACTCAATATTAATTAATAAATTTTTAATTTTTAATTTATTTAACCAATTTTCACTAAATATATTATATGTTTACTGTAAATACATATTTAGTATTATATAAATTATATTTATGAAAATATACTATATATATATCAATATAAATATATTTATATATTAAAATATGATTTTTAATGATATTTTTTTTATTAAGGGTTCCTTTTTCAGTGCTGATAAATGCATCATTTATCACTGTTAACAAAAAATGCTAATAAAGGATGTGTTTTTATCAACCCTTTTAGCTAGAACTGATAAAAATACCCCCTTTATTAACATTTTTTAGTATTGATAAAGGGTATGGTGGAATAAGTGTGATTCTATAGAAGTGTCAATTTTGAAGTTTGTTTATTTTTTCTCTTAAATGGCGCATTGTTTCCTTTAATTGTATTCAACTTCCCATGGGGTTACATGAGTGAATGTGTCTGAAATAATCTTACATGACACATCCTCATCATGATTTCATTTTATATCTTAAAGTTTCATGAACATTATCTCATGATAGTTTCTCAAGTCCTATGTTTGTTCTAATTTTTTTTCATTGTATGTGTACTATGGTTTTGTTTTTGCATAATAATGAAGGTTATGGTGGTGTTCATCACATGAAAATAGGGAAAACTTAGTCTAAAGCATGTAAATAATTGTCTTCTTTTACTTTGTTTCGTTTTCTTTATCATTCCGGTTTCTATTTTCACCGTTTCTATTTTTTTCCCTTGATTTGCCTCTTCTTTTCAAAGTGCATTAATAAACCCAATCTCCACTTTCAACTATGTTGGGTGTATACTACGTTGTATCAATCATGTTCCATCCCAACATCCACCCGAACCATGTAAGTGTTAACCTTGATTTCCATCTTCTCGACCAATTGTAGTGGTTCTCATTCCCCACAATGAAACTTAACATTGCCACTTGCATCGTAGCCACCTTGCAAACCAATGCTCATAATTCAAACCAAGTTTCATCCTCTTTAAGATTTATTGTAGCACACTAAAAGTCACATGCAAGTTGATTTCCACCATTTATGAAACCTACATGCTCATATCTGACTGAATTAATTGTCAGTGAATTAATAGGAAAATGGCCTTCAGCAACCATTAAAATTCATCCCTGAAGGCCTATAATGGCCTCCCCAAGACTGTTAAATGGCAGACACTTTTGACCCATCGTTATTGATTATAGAGACAGCCAACTAGTGTTCATTATAGGTAAGACCGAGGCCCCTTATATTGACTTCCATTTGGAGGCCCCTATGGGGTAACACTATAGCAACCTCCATATGGAATCTGCTAAATATTAATTATTTTTTAAAAAAATCACTACAAAATATAAAAAACTAAAAAACTACCATAATTCAAAAAATCGATAAATATCTCGGTGATATGCAAAATCACAGGTGCTTAAATATTTTTTTCAATCAACTTCTAAGCTCTCCTCCCATCAAATAAAACTAAATATGAAAAATTAATAAAATAATTAATTCAGTAATTGATCACAAAAATTAATAATTGAAATGCGGTTGAATATTTCAATTAAAATTTAGAGAAACAGTCTAAAATCATTTTATTTTGACTATATTAATATTTTCTAATCTTTTTTTAATTTAAAATAGTTTATTTGGTTGTTCTGGACAATCTACACGCTCAATTTGAGTGTCTTCTACTCGTACACATCAAAAATAATACCAAGACGGGTTTCATGTGATTTTACATCATTATGAGATCGTTTTCTATGGATTTCACTGTCAAAAGTACATTATCATTTTTTTAAACAATAAAAGTGTGTTTTTGGTCATCCTGGACAAACAACACCTCTAATTGATTTATCTTCTATTAAAACATTTCAAAAATCATTGTATGGTTGTTGTTGTTTAGTTGGTTTTGACCCTCTGATGCATGTTTTTAAAGGCTATAAAAACCATTATAACTACTTATTTGATCATTCTGAAGCTTGTATCGCACGTGTGATTAACGCACTATCTACTTGTACACATCACAAATAATAATAATATGTTTTTCCTATGATTTCACATCATTTTAATGTCTTTTACAATAGATTTGACTATTAAATATGTGTTTTGGTGTTTTACAAAAACAAAAATGTGTTTTCAGTCATCCTGGACAAATGCCACCTCATATTGATGTTTCTTCTACTCCACCATTTCACAAATCACTATATTGTTTTTTCAATGGATTTCATAGCATTTTCAAGCCGTTCGATTAGTTTTGACTCCTTGACACACGTTTTTAAAGGGCGTAAAACCATTGAAAACTATTTATTCTGTTGTTTCGAGCAGACCAAAAGTCTGATTAACATTTCATCTGCTCTTATATGTCAAAAATAATACCAATACGATCTTCCTATGATTTATGTCATTCTGAGACCATTTTTTAGATTTAACCGTTATGTTTTCTTGTTTTAAAACAATAAAAATGTCTTTCTGATCATCCCTGGAAAACGGTACCTTAGATTCACATTCTTTCTACTTGAACATTTAAAAAATCACTTTAAGGTTTTTCCTATGATTTCATGGCATTTGAAGGTCGGTCAGTTAATTTTGACCCCTTGACGCATGTTTTTAAAGGCGGTCAAACCAATAAAATATTCCTATTTAGTCATTTTGGAAAACCCACATGTTTTATTAACATTTTTTTTGCTCATACACATCACACATAATACTAAGACAACTATCCTATTATTTCATTCCATTTTGAAAACATTTAATATAGATATGATAGTTAAACACATGTTTTCATGTTTTATAACAATAAGCATCTTTATAGCCATCCTGGAGAAACAACACATTAGATTAATGTTTTGTATTCTCAAACATTTCAAAAATACTTATATAGTTTCCATCCTATGATTTCATGGAATTCATAGATCGTTCAGTTGGTTTTTACCCCTAAACACACGTTTGTAAAGGGTGTCAAACTTTAAAAAATGATTATTTGGTCGTTACGAGCATACTGCATGTCTAATTGACATGTAGTTTTCTCTTACATGTTACAAATAATAATAAGATGGTTTTCCTATGATTTCACATCATTCTTAAATTATTTTCTATGGATCTGACTGTTTAATGCATGTTTCAGTGTTTTAAAAGAATAAAAGTGTGTTTTCAGTCATTCCGGTCAAGCGGCACCTCTAATTATTGTTTCTTCTAGTCCGCCATTTGAAAAATCACTATATGGTTCTTATCATCTGATTTCACATCATTCGGATGTCATTTGGTTGGTTTTTACTAACACACATTTTTAAAGAACATCAAACCTTTAGAAACTATTTATTTGGTATTTTCAGGCAGACTGCATGCTTGATTGACGTGTCACATGCTCTTACACATCAAAAATTATACTAAGACTGGTTTCCTATGATTTCACATCATTCTAAGATCGTTGGTCGTGGATTTTATAATTAAACACGTGTTTTCATGTTTTAAAACAATAAAAGTGTGTTTTTGATCATCTTGGACAAACAACACCTTGAATTAACGTTCCTTATCCTCGACCATTTCAAAAATCATTGTAAGGTTGTTTTCCTATGCTTTTATGACATTCAAAGCTTGTTTTCCAATGATTTTATGACATTCGGAGGTCTTTAGGTTGGTTTTAATAGTTGAAAGTGGGTTCTTTAGACTCAACTTTTCATGTACTTTGATTACCACTACATGCATAGAGTTTTATATATATACATGTGTTTATCTGACCATAATAGTGTAGATACTTCTACCTCCACCATATTTATGTTAATATATTTTGATTATGTGTTGTACCAAAGGGTTATAACATTTCTTAGGCAATAAAGAGAACCTAAAGATTGCATGACAATAATTATTAAGACTACTTTCATTAAGTTCACACTTGGTGATCTCTAGTAGTTGAGATCATGAGAACAGACCCTACAATAAAAAACCCCATGTTTTGGGTGTTATTGGTTGTTCCCACTATAGACATGTGAATTGGTCTTTGTACTTGGTATCATTATCAATGTTTGTCATTTGATCATGTACATTGATGCAAGCTTAAAACCAAGACAATGAGGTCATGGCAAGGTAGCATGTGTTGGGCATGTCATTGATGGTATGGTGTTGGACTCCTCATGTGTTAATCATGTTTTAATGATCACATATTCTTTTACTGTTAATTAATCTCGATCTTCATTGCCCATTTTTCTAATTCTCTTCAATCTCAACAATAACTACTCATCATGTTTTAATAATAACAAATCTTATGGATGTTAATTAATCTCTTTATTATTTACAAGTCTTATGCATAATCACAAATCCCACATATATTATCAAGCCTTTGTGTTTATGATTCAAGTTCTCTTACTCTCTAATGATTAAACTTAATCCATATTCTGCATATTCTGTCTAAGTCCAAATACAGAAATTTGTCTAAGTATGGACTCACCGTGAAGGACTCACCGTGACCCAGACACCGTGATCTAGACACCGTAAAGGCCAGACACCGTGAAGGACTCACCGTGACCCAGACACCGTTACCCAGACACCGTGACCCAGACACTGTGACCAAGACATCGTGAAGGACAAACCGTGACCTCGACACCGTGAGCTAGACACTGTGACATGGTCATACCGTGAACCTCATACCGTGAGCTAGACACCGTGACATGGTCATACCGTGAACCTCATACCATGAAGAAGACACCGTTTACATAATGACTATGACACAATTCCTTAACTTTTTGTCAATATTATTTAAATAATACTAACGGTCATATTTGATGTTTTTAATGAAATTAATGTTATTTAAGGATAGTTTTTGGCATGTCAGGAAACCGTATCTTGTACCTATGAAAAGAGAATAATTCCTACCGCCAGAAATCATGGAATATAAGGAAGATTAAGATGCAGTACACGATATAGAGAAAAACAGAACAGAAGTGTGGCATGCAAGTGTGAATATACAATTAGAAGAACTTACATACAACAAGAGCACTACAAGAAGAAAAATCCTGAACAAGAAAGAGATTTACAGACTTTCAATGAATTCTCATGAATGCAATCCAACACAACTGAAGAACACACGACAGATAAAGAGTTCTTTTTCATTCCTATAGAATACAAGCTGACTACGACACTCTGTTTTTCAATAGAAAGACCAGAGAAGGACTCAGAATAATTACTTCTAAATCCAATGAGTCCAGAGCTGTATTGATAATCACAAGAGCTTTCTAAACTCTTATCTGCTCTCTCTATGTTATTTATTTATTAACTTTCGAGCAGTGTGGTGTACTCTGTATTTCTTATACACACACTGTCTCCTACAATGAACTGGAGGATATCAATCCTCACTCCAAATCTCTTATCTCTTGTTTACCCATGTCAACTATGGAAGAGGTCCTTGTGTGGCCTGGTCTTTGTTTTGTTTCCCACAAAGAACAGTGGTAGAGGTCCCTATGTGGCCTGGATAGTTTTGTAAACTGTTGTTAACCCCGATCTAGGGTGTGGATCAAATTTATATAAATTTTAGAGGACTAAGTCTCGGCTTAAGACTGAACCTCTTGCTATATATATTGTGCATCTTTATTTTAAGTTCATAGTATACTACATATATCTTATTTATTCTGTTGATATTACTTTGAAATACAAAACTATTTTAAAGCTACTTTGATAGTTAAATTAGCAAGTGTTTACACTTATTGTAAATCAGTAGGTTAGTTTCAAAAGTTAGTTTGATCTTGTGGTTAAATTAACTGAGACCTAATCAATATTTTAGAAGCTAAGTGAACATTTACAATCTGTACAAATTCACTATAGTTTAACTTGTTTTATAAATTAGGGGATTTTAAATAGACAATATTTTAACAGAAAGTTTAATTGGAACTCAATTCACCCCCCTCTTGAGTATCCACTCCGACCAGCATATGGTATTGGTTGAATGATGAAGATAGAATTTATCCCTTTGGAGTTAAGGAATTTATGTCTTTGGAATGGTTGATCGGGATGGTAGTGCTTTCATAAATCTATAGTCATGATAGTCGAAGATAAATCCATATAAATCGATCAACAAATAATAAAGAAAGAAATGATGATGACACAAGTATGTGTCTTACTTAATGATATATCATATGAAAAAAATTATATTACAGAATGTGTGTTTGTAATTTGATTGTCATTGCTATGACTATTCCTTGTCTCCATAGAAGCCTTGATGAGTTGCCAGACTTTTCTCTTGGTGTGTAAATAGTATTCATTGCTATCGAAAGAAGGACTTAGAGGGTCACACGCTATAATACTTTCAATAATCTTCCATATTCTGATGAATATGAATATAGGACATTGAGGGCCCCACCACGGGGTCCGAGAGTTATCCAATACTACTACAAATCGGGCCTTTAATAACACTAGTAAAAGGGCTTTATCAGCTCTATAGAAACATTGATAATGTAAGAAATGTTAAAGAGCCCTTTATCAGTGCTTTTAAAGACCACCTTTATCAACATTATTAAATACCCCCTTTAAGAATGCTAAAAACATTGATAAAAAAGATGATTTTTTTCACCACCCCCCCCAATTAGCACTTCCTCCACAACTTTACTTTAGATAATCTCACTATCCCAAGTGTGCCCCTGCCTCCAGTGAGTTTCAATGTTGAGACCTCCAGCTTATACACCAGTATCTTTCTGACTCACCTATATTGTTTTGTTTTACATTTTATGATATATATATATATATATTTATATATATATATATCATTATATTTTTAAATCTATGCATATACATATAAAATACATATATAAAATATGTTTTTTTGAATGTTTTTATAAATACATACATACATATATCATTTATATATATATATACATCAATAAATATAATTATACATATTTATATTTATTAACATATATTATATATTAATATTTATATACCTATATTAGAATATATAGATAAATATATATCTATTTTTCAATACACACAAATATATATATATATACATTACATATATATATATTAATTTTCTATGTATATAAATATTCATACATTTGAATTTTAAATAAAATGGATATTAGTTTTTTTTTAGATCAGGTTTATATATTGAGAAAAATATTTTACATGTAAATATGTTTAATTATTTATTTATAAAATTAAATTTTTATCTGTGAATATATATAAAAAATGTATATATTTTTATATATTAGATTATAAATAATAGTACATTGTGAAAAATGATAAAATTTCAAATCCATAATATCAATATGAATGAATGCCATGAAAATAAATTCAGTCCCCCTTGAAAAAGAGAAAAAGGACCATAGACGATACTGCAAATCTATCGAATGTTAAAAATATTAGGCACCCCGACTAAAAACTCAGTTCTGGAGGCCTTCTAGGCCTTTTTCATCTCAAAAAAATAGTGATTGGGGTCCCCCCCAGTTAACACAGCGTAGAACTTGCCACAGGCTTCGATTTAATATGGGATAGAACTCAAATGGACACCCGAATCAAAATTTATGGTCGTTTAAAGTTCGAGTTACGTTTTCCAATTTAAATATTTTTTGATTTTTTTGATTTTTTTATCTTTAAATTGTTATTAAATGACTATTACTCAATAATAATTTGTAAATTATTAATTACAAATATTTTTTAATTATTTTATAATCCATTTTTACTAAATATCTTATATATTATGTGTAAATGATTATTTAGCCACATCTAGAACATATTTAAAAAATATATATATTATTTATATCTAAATAAATATATTTATATATTAATATAATATTTTTAATAAAATATTTTTTTTCAAATATACCACTTATCAGCGCTAGTAAAAAATAATTGATAAATATCCCTTTTTATCAGTTCTTTTTTAATGCTGTTAAAGACCCCCTTTAATAGATTTGTCAAAAACTCCTGTTTAACACGTTTTTTCTAGTGCTGAAAAATGAGGTTTTTAATAGCGATTCTTGCTAGCGCTGATTAAACCCTAGCATAGGATAAACCCAATTTTGTAGTAGTGCAGGTTTTATCGATCACCGATAAATAAATAATTTCATTATTATTTATGTAAAGAATAATTGGGTTGAACTTATTTATTAAAAGTATTTACAAGTGTTTTAAGTAAATACAATGATTAATATTAAATGAACAAATATTATTTTTATATTCTGGGTTCGTATAATATTATTTGGAATTATGAGTCAAGTTAATAACTCAGGTTTATCACGTAATGTATTTAATATATATTACAAGTATTTGATAAAATTTAAATCATATTTATGACATGGTTAGTTCTTCATAATTATTTATTTACTAATTATTTAGTGAATGTTAAATATACGGGGGTTAGGGAACCCTAACTGAGTATTTAGACTTCCACTATAAAAGTCAGAGAGAAGCTTTTCCCATTTGACTATTCAGAATTGAGAGCTTCTCTCTCCTCCTGAATCCTAGAGAGAGAACCGCTCGATCTGAGCGAATGATCTGAGAACATCTTCATGGATCGAAGGAAGGTGATCATGATTATTATCGAAACATAGAAGGAATTCTCAAAGATCTGCAAAATCACCTAAAATCCGAGAAACGACGTATGTGTAGATTTAAGAAATATGTGTGGATGATTTAGAGATGTTCGACGTCAGATACTTCATACAATGATAATTAGCAACTTGTGATAGATGTTTCCACTTCAAAATGGAACGAGGTACTCATTATTTTATTTTTTATGCTCCAATTATACCATGCAATATCATTTTACTCTTCCAGTTCTCAGATTGGCCGAGATGATGAAGTTTCATCACTCAAGTAACAGAAAAATAATAAATCTATGACTCATCGGATTCTCTTACGTGCCCTAGTACCAATAATTGGTATGAGAAATCATGTGAATTTTCAAAGTCAAGAAAATTATTTGGAATTAAATTTTATGTAGATGGTTGTAAATCGTTCCCAATGAATCTGATCGCGCATCGATTCCATCTCAGATGACCAAGTTACGATCATCCGAAAAAATATGGATAACATGTTTTTTCGGATATTAAAATTTTTATATATCAAATTTTGAATAACACTGTATATATGTGTATGTATTAGAGCGTGTGTGTGTATTTGATGATGTTATTTTTTCAAATAATTTCTAATGACCCCTATATATTCCAATCATGAATAGACCAGAATCTGGACACTGGTTTCCTCCAGCATTATCCAAGTTCCAATTAAAATAATAATATTTTATTTTCAAATACACCTTAAACAGGGGTTGCAGGAAAAAAAATGGGAGAATGAAAGTTACAGACCAAATGAGAGGTGTAATTCAGGTTAAAGACCAAATATTTAGGAAATACCAAATAGAGACCTCTGATTATTAAACTGGGTATCCAAATAAAAATTATACCCTTAAAACATTTTCCCCTATTACGGCTCCCACAGCTCCCCATCGCGCTCAGCACGTGTCCTCTCCCTCTCCCTCTTCATCACTCGTCTCTCCCGAAAACCCTAGTTTGGCGTCGCCTACTCTGTGCCACCACCCTCATCTTTCATGGTCGTGGTGTCGCCCTCACCTCCTATAGTGTCATCGTCCTCTCCTAAAAATCATAGCATGTTGTTGCCTCCTCTCATGCACTACTCTTGCCATACATCCACTCCCGCGCGCTACTCCTTCCATGAATCTTCTCAGGCGGTCATCCTCCACCCCCACATGATGTAGCCCTCGTGTTTGTCGCGTCATCACCCTCCACTTCTGTGCAATACTCTCAACTCGTGAACCGTCACTGATATTTAGGGAAACCCCTAGCCGGCCATTGCCTCCTCCTGGCATGTACCTCCACTTTCCATTGACTTTTATGTGACATATTTATATCCTCTCCCAATGTTTTCCTTCTCACATATATTTTCCATAATTTCATACATCTTTGATTATTATTTTACAGTTTTGTTCATTGGTAAATGTTCTAGGGAATCCAATAGAGAGAAAGGGATCATCAGGATTGAAAAAATTTAGGTATGATTTTATTTTTGGTATGTTATAATTTGTTTTAGAAAATCATGTTATATTAAGGTTGTGAATATTTTTTTTCTTTTATAATGTGTCGGAATGTTTTTTTTGAAAAAAATAATGGTGTGTATAAAAATGATAGGGATGCAAATTCTAACATAATAGATGTTGGATCAAAACATTCAAAGCATCAAAAGAATAAGTATAATGACATGGAAAATGATGAAAAGGATGCTTCACTAGGTCAAAAAGTTAGACCGAAAACTATTTTAAAATGTAGATGTTCTCCAAATCTATTTAAAGATGTTGTTTATTTTGTTGTTAGCTATAAGATGAAAAAACAATTGGCCAAAAAAGTGGGATTTGGTACGTTGTTGGAATTTAACTTTCAATGCCTATCGAGATAAATATGCAAGAATATTGTAGATGCCTTTGATACTCCAACTTGTATGATGGCATTTAGAAGAAAAGAAATGATGATTAATGTCGCATTTGTTAATTAAATGTTAGGCATTCCTTTAAGAGGATGATTTGTCTATCTTGAAAATAAAAATGATGAATATAAACAAATAAAGAGGAATTATATGGGAAAAAAGTTACCTTTGTTATGGGAGATGATTTTTGAAGGCTTGGTTGGAAATGAGTTTTTGACAACCTTTATGTTGTTTACCTTGGGGACATTGTTAAATCCCAGCACTAGTTCTTCTATAAATAAAAGAAATATTAGGATGTTGTGTGGTTGTCCAAAAAATATTGGAGAATGGGATTGGTCCCAGTTAGTCTTGACAGAGCATGTTAGATAAGTAAATATCTACAAGAAGTCAATACAAAAAGGACAACTAAAGAAGTATGTTGGTGTTTACCTAGTTGTCTTATTATAATGTTTTGAAAATGTCTAACCATGTGTGATTTTTTTATTAGTTAGTAAATTTATTTTACTAATAATAACATGTTGACATTAAATTGTAGCTATTTTTCTTCATCCAATTCCCCATTGGAGAAGTTTGAAATGTTTGTATCGAGAATCACTAGCAATTTTGGAATGAAGATAATATTCTAAGGTGGGGGAGTTGGAAAAAACAAACAAAAAAGTAATCTTATATGAACCTCATACCTCATCAAGGAATGGGTTGCCTAATCAGGCTTTGTTCACCCATCCAGTAAGAACATAATCCTTATCTTTATATTAGTTAAAGATTACTTTAAAAAATATCATGTCAAAATTTGAAATTAAATTGTTGAAATATGGTTATTTATGTTAACTTTTTCATGCTCGGTGTCAAAATGTGTTTATATGTATAATCAGTGTGTTAAAAACATGAAAATATAGGGTTACCATGTGGGGTTTTAGTGGCACCTACATTGAAATGGTTGCTAGAAAGATTTATTTTTTATTTATTAAAAGATAGTGTCAAAAACTAGAGGATGAGTGTTATAATATGAAAGGTTTGTGTTAGTTTCTATAAGTTCTATGTTAGTTTCTATTATTTTATTGGTTTTCAATGTTAAAACATAGAATAAGAGGGTTAAACATTTTTATTTTATTGTTATTATTTGGGATGTTATTTTAAAAGGCTTCCTCTTTGAATCTCCCACTATTAATGATAACATGTGAAAAGAGAATGATAAAACCTAGATGCTGAATGTTAATTTCTGGTAGATCAGTGCTAATTTCTGGTAGGATAATGTTAAATTCCCTATAATCCACTTCAAAAATTTCCATGTGGTTAGATGTGTAATCATAGTGGTAAAAAATTGAAAATGGACAGTTATCATGTGGGGCTTTAGTGGTACCTACATTGAAATGGTCACTAGAAAGTGTTAGTTTTCATTTATTATTAGATAGTGTCAAAAAATAGAGGATGAGTGTCAGTTTATGGAAGGTCTATGTTATTTTATGATATTTTATTGGTTTTCAATGTTAAATCATGAAATGGGAGTGTTAAACATTGGCATTTTAGTGTTAGTATCTAGGATGTTAAATTAAAAATGCTTCCTATTTGAATCTCTCACTATTAACAATAACATGTGGACAATGAATGTTTAAACCTAGATACTAAATGTTAATTTCAGGTAGATCAGTTTTAATTTTAGGTAGGTTAATGATAAATTTCCTTTAATACTCTTTAGAAAAGTCCATGTGGTTAGATGTGTAATAATAGTGGTAAAAAGCAAAAAATGGAGAGTTACCATGTGGGGTTTTAGTGGTACCTACATTGAAATGTTCTATAGAATGTGTTAGTTTTCATTTATTAATAGATACTGTCAAAAACCAGAGGATGAGTGTTATAAACTGGAAGGTATGTGTTAGTTTCCAAAAGGTATGTGTTAGTTTCAGTTATTTTGTTGTTTTCAATGTTTAAACAAGAAATGAGAGTGTTAAACATTTGTATTCTATTGATAGTAATTGGGATGTAAAATTATAAGCTTTCCTGTTTGAATCTCCCAATATTAACGATAATATATGGACAACGAATGTCAAAACTGGGATGCTGAGTGTTAATTTCTGGTAGCTCAGAGTAATTTTTTGGTAGGTTGATGTTAGATTCCATGTAGTCCTCTTTAAAAATGGACATGTGGATAGATGTGTAATCATAGTGGTAAAATCCTGAAAATATAGAGTTACAATTTGGGGTTTTAGTGGTAACTACATTGAAATGGTCCCCATAAAGTGTTAGTTTTCATTTGTTAATAGATAGGGTCAACAACTAGATGATGAGTGTTATAATCGGTAAGGTCTTTGTTATTTTCTGGAAGGTCTGTGTTAGTTTCTGTTATTTTATTGGTATTCAGTGTTAAAACATGGAATGAGAGTGTTAAACATTTGTATTTTAGTGTTAGTATGTAGGCTGTTAAATTAAATGGCTTCCTATTATAATTTCTCACTATTAATGATATCATGTGGACAAAGAATGTTAAACCTGGATGTTGATGTTAATTTCTGGTACATCAGTGTTAATTTTTGGTAGGTTAATGTTAAATTTCCTTTAATCCTCTTTATAAATGTCTCTATGGTTAGATGTGTAATAATAGTGGTAAAAAGCGGAAAATATGGAGTTATCATGTGGGGTTTTATTGGTACCTACATGGAAATGGTCCATAGAATGTGTAATTTTTCATTTATTAATAGATAGTGTCAAAAACCAAAGGATGGGTGTTATAATATGGAAGGTTTGTGTTATTTTCTGTAAGGACTGTGTTAGTTTTTATTATTTTATTGGTTTACAATGTTAAAACATGGAATGAGAGTGTTAATCCTTTGTATTTTAGTGTTAGTATCTAGGTAGTTAAATTAAAAGGTTTCTTGTTTGAATCTCCCATTGTTAATGATAACATGTTGATAGCGAATGTTAAAACCTGGATGTTGAATGTTAATTTCTGGTAGATCAATGATAATTTTTGGTAGTTTAATGTTAAATTTTCTGTAATACTCTTTAGATATGGCCATGTGGTTATAAGTGTAACAATAATGAAAAAAAACCTAAAAATTGAGAGTTACTATGTGGGTTTTTAGTGGTACCTACATTAAAATGTTCTCTGGAAATTGTTAGTTTTTATTTATTAGTATATTGTGTCAAAAACCAGAGGAAGGGTGTTATAATATGGATGTTAGGTGTTTGTTTCTAGAAGGTATCTGTTATTTTCTCTTATTTTATTGGTTTTCAATGTTAAAACATGGAATGAGAGTGTCAAAAAAATTTATTTTAGTGTTAGTATCTAGGATATTAAAATAAAAGAGTTCGTATTTGAATATCCTAACATCAATGATAACATGTGGAAAGTGAATGTTAAAACCAGGATGCTGAATGTTAATTTCTGGTAGATTGGTGTAAATGTTTGGTAGGTTAATGTTTAATTCTCGGTAATCCTATTTACAAATGGCCATGTGGTTATATGTGTAATCATATTGGTAAAATCCTAAAAATAGATAGTTACCATGTGGGGTTTTAGGGGTACCTACATTGAAATGGTCCTTAGAAAGTGTTAGTTTTCTTTTATTAATAGTTCCTGTAAAAAACTAGGGGATGAGTACTATAATCTAGAAGGTCTGTGTTAATTTCTAGAAGGTCTATGTTAGGTTCTTTTATTTTATTGGTTTTGAATGTTAAAACATGGAATGAGAGTGTTAAAAATCTGTATTTCAGTGTTAGTATATGGCCTATTAAATTAAAAGGCCTCCTGTTTGAATCTACCACTTTTGACAATATCATGTGGACAATGAATGTTAAAACAAAGATGCTGAATGTTAAATTTTGGTAGATCAGTGTTAATTTTTTGTTGGTTAATGTTAAATTCTCTATATTCCTCTTTATAAATGGATTTGTGGTTATATGTGTAATCATAGTGAAAAAAACATGAAAAAATAAAGTTACCATGTGTGGTTTTAGTGGTACCTACATTGAAATGGTCCCTAGAAAGTGTTAGTTTTTATTTTTTTTAACAGATATTGTGAAAATATAGTGGATGAATTATATAATCTGGAAGTTCTGTGTTAGTTTCTGGAAGGTATGTGTTATTTTCTATTGTTTTATTGGTTTTCAATGATAAAGTATATAATGAGAGTGTTAAAAAAATTAGTGTTAGTATCTAGGCTGTAAAATTAAAAGGATTCCTGTTTGAATCTTCCACTGTTAACAATAACACATGGACAACAAATGTTAAAACCTGGATGTTGAATATTAATTTTTGGTTGATCAGTGTTAATTTCTTATAGGATAATGTTAAATTCCTTATAAACCTCTTTATAAATGACCATGTGATTAGATGTGTAATCATAGTGGTAAAAACCTGAAAAATACAGAGTTACCATGTGGGATTTTAGTGGGACCTACATTGAAATGGACCCTAGAAAGTGTTAGGATTTATTTATTAATAGATAGTGTCAAAACCTAGAGGATGGGTGTTATAATCTGAAAGGTCTGTGTTAGCTTCTGAAAGGTTTGTGTTTGTTTTTGTTATTTTATTGGTTTTCAATGTTAAAACATGGAATGAGAGTGTTAAACATTTGTATTTTAGTGTTAGTATCTAGGTTGTTAAATTAAAAGGCTTCCTATTTGAATCTCAGACAGTTAACGATAACATGTTCACAATGAATGTTTAAACATGGATGCTGAATGTAAATTTCTAGTAGATCAGTATTACTTTTTTGTAGGTTAATATTAAATTCATCGTAATCCTCATTATAAATTCCCATGTGATTAGACGTGAAATCATAGTGGAAAAACCAGAAAATACAGAGGTATCATGTGGGGTTTTTGTGGTAACTATATTGAAATGGTCTCCAGAAGGTTTTAGTTTTCATTTATTAATAGACAGTGTCAAAAACTAGAGGATGAGTGTTATAATGTGGAAGGTCTGTGTCTGTTTCTGGAAGGTGTGAGTTAGTTTCAATTATTTTTTGGGTTTTCAATATTAAAACATGGAATGAGAGTGTAAAAAAACTTATTTTTGTGTTAGTATCTAGGATATTAAATTAAAAGGCTTCCTGTTAAAATCTCTCTCTGTTAACAATAACATGTGGACATCAAATGTTAAAACCTGTATTCTAAATGATAATTTCTGGTGGATAAGTGTTAATTTTCGGTAGGTTAATATTAAATCCCATGTAATCCTCTTTATAAATGTCCATGTGGTTAGATGTGTAATCTTAGTCATAAAAACCTGAAAATAGAGAGTTACCATGTGGGGTTTTAGTGGTACCAACATTGAAATGGTCCCTAGAAAGTGTTAGTTTTCATTTATTAATAGATAGTGTCAAAAACCAGAGGATGAGTGTTATAATCTGGAAGGTATGTGTTAGTTTCTAGAATGAATGTGTTTGTTTATATTATTTTATTGTTTTTCAATGTTAAAACATGGAATGAGAGTGTTGAACATTTATATTTTAGTGTCAGTATCAGGGCTGTTAAATGAAAAGGGTTCCTGTTTGAATCTCCCACTGTTAATAATAACACGCTGATAACGAATTTTAAAACCTAGATGCTGAATGTTAACTTCTGGTAGATCAGTGTTAATTCTTGGTAGGTTAATGTTAAATTCCCAATAATCCTATTTTGAAATGGCCATGTGGTTAGATGTGTAATCATAGTGGTAAAAACAAGAAAATAGAGAGTTTTAATATGGTGTTTAAGTGGTACCTACATTGAAATGGTCCCTAGAAAGTGTTAGTTTTCATTTATTAATAGATAATGTGAAAACTGGAGGATGGGTGTTATAATATAGAAGGTATGTGTTAATTTCTGGAAGTTCTGTGTTAGTTTCTATTATTTTATTGGTTTGCAATGTTATAACACAGATTGAGAGTGTTAAACATTTTTATTTAGTGTATGTATAAGGGTTGTTAAATTAAAAGAAATCATGTTTGAATCTACCACTATTAACGATAACATGTGGATTGCGAATGTTAAAACCTAGATGCTGAATGTTAATTTCATGTAGATCAATTTTAATTTTTGGAAGGTTAATGTTAAATTCAATATAATCCTCTTTAGAAAATGTCATGTGGTTAGATGTGTAACCATAGTGGTAAAAACCTAAAAACAGAGAGTTACCATGTGGGGTTTTAGTAGTACCTACATTGAAAAGGTCTCTAAAAGTGTTAGTTTTCATTTATTAATAGATAATTTAAAAACAAGAGGATGAGTGTTACATTATGGAAGGTCCATGTTGGTTTCTAGAAGGCATGTGTTAGTTTCTATTATTTTATTAGTTTTCAATGTTAAAACATGGAGTGAGAGTGTTAAAAAATTGTATTTTAGTGTTAGTATATGGGATGTTAAATTAAAAGGCTTCCTATTTGAAACTCCCACTTTTAACGATAACATGTGGACAACAAGTGTTAAAACCAAGATGCTGAATTTTAATTTCTGGTAGATCAGTGTTAATTTTTATTAGGTTAATGTAAAATTTCATGTAATCCTCTTTAGAAATGTTCATGTGGTATGATGTGTAATTATAGTGGTAGAAACTTGAAAATAGAGAGTTATCATATAGGTTTTTATTGGTATATACATTTAAATGGTCCCTATAAATTGTATGTTTTCATTTACTAATAGATAGTGTCAAAAACTAGTGGATGAGTGTTAAAATCTAGAGGTTCGGTGTTGGTTTCTAGAAGGTCGATGTTTGTTTCTGTAATTTTATTGGTTTTCAATGTTAAAACATGGAATAAGAGTGTTAAATATTTGTATTTTAGTGTTAGTATCTGGGCTATTAAATTAAAAGGCTTCTTGTTTGAATCCACCAATGTTAACAATAACATGTGGACAAAAAATGTTAAAAACTCGATGCTGAATGTTAATTTCTGGTAGATCGGTTTTAATTTTTGGTATGTTAATGTTAAATTCCCTATAATCCTTTGTATAAATGGACATGTGGTTAGATGTGTAATAATTGTAGAAAAATCCTGAAAATAGAGAGTTACCATGTTGGGTTTTAGTGGTAGCTACATTGAAATGGTCCCTAAAAAGATTTAGTTTTCATTTATTAATAGATAGTGTTAAAAACCAGAGGTTGAGTGTTATAATCTGGAAGGTCTGTGTTAGTTTCTGTAAGGTCTGTGTTATTTTATGTTATTTTATTGGTTTTCAATGTTAAAACCTGGAATGATAGTGTTAAACATTAGTATTTTAGTGTTAGTATCTGGGCTGTTAAAAATGGGGGTTCAAAACCCACTGGCAACATCTTATTGTAGAAGTACTATAATGCTACTATAGTAGTGGTGGTACTGTTGATTGGAAGGTACTGTAGTGGTGGCAGGGCACTGTAGCCGTAGTGGGTACTGCAGCAGCTAGATTACTATTCACAGAATGGTCCTTGGGCCTAAAATATGGGCCTACGGGCTATGTAATAGGCTTCATGCCCACTGAGCCTTTGGGCCATGTACTAGGACTCCCTCTACCTAGTTAAAAGAGGTCTTTTATTTTCGTTAATAATAAAATGAGGCTTTGAACTCAACCTTTAAAAAAATTAAACGGCTTCCTGTTTAAATCTCCCACAATTAACGATAACATGTGGAAAACGAATGCTTAAACCTAGATGCTGAATGTTAATTTCTTGTAGATCAATGTTAATTTTTGGTAGATTAATATTAAATTTCCTGTAATCCTCTTTATAAATGGACATATGGTTATATGTGTATTCATGATGGTAAAAACCTGAAAATAATGACTAACCATTTGGAGTTTTATTGGTACCGACATTGAAATGGTCCCAAGAACGTGTTAGTATTCATTTATTAATAAATAGTGTCAAAAACCAAAGTATGAGTGTTATAATCTAGAAGGTTTGTGTTAGTTTATGTTATTTTATTGGTTTTCAATGTTAAAACATGGAATGATAGTGTTAAACATTTTTATTTTATTGCTAGTATCTGGGCTATTAAATTAAAAGGATTCATGTTTGAATCTCCCACTGTTAATGATAATATGTTAACAACGACTGTCAAAACCTGGATGTTGAATGTTAATTTCTAGTAGATCAGTGTTAGTTTTTGGTTGGTAATGTTAAATTCCCTGTAATACTCTATAGAAATGTCCATGTGGTTAGATGTGTAATCATAGTTGTAAAAACCTCAAAATAGAGAGTTATCATGGGTGTTTTTGTGGTGCCCACATTTTAATGGTCCCTAGAAATTGTTAGTTTTCATTTATTAATAGATAGTATCAAAAACCAGAGGACGAGTGTTATAATCTGAAAGGTACGTGTTAGTTTTTGGAAGTTCTATGTTAGTTTCTGTTATTTTATTGGTTTTCAATGTTAAAACATGGAATGAGAGTGTTAAACTTTTTTATAATATTTTTAGTATCTGGGTAGTTAAATTAAAAGGCTTCTTGATTGAATCTACCACTATTAGTGATAATATCTGAATAACGAATGTTAAAACCAGGATGATGAATGTTAATTTCTCAAAGATCTATGTTAATTTTTGGTTAGTTAATGTTAAATTACCTATAATACTCTTCAGAAATGGCCATGTGGTTAGATGTCGAATCATAGTGGTAAAAACCTGAAAATAGAGAGTTCCCATGTGGGGTTTTACTATTACCTACATTGACATGGACCCTAGAAAGTGTTAGTTTTCCTTTATTAATATATAGTGTCAAAAACTAGAGGATGAGTGTTATAATCTAGAAGGTCTATGTTAGTTTCTGAATGTTTTGTGTTAGTTTCTGTTATTTTATTAGTTTTCAATATTAAAACATGGAATGATAGTGTTACAAATTTTTATTTTAGTGTTAGTATCTGGGCTGTTAAATTAAAAGCCTTCCTATTTGAATATCCCACTATTAATGATAACATGTGGATAGAGAATGTTAAAACCTAGATGCTGAGTGTTAATTTCGGGTAGATCAATGTTAATCTTTGGAAGGTTAATATTTAATTCCTTGTAATGTTCTTTAGAAACGGCCATGTGGTTAGATGTGTAATCATAGTGGTGAAAACATACAAATAGAGAGTTACCTTGTGGGGTTTTGGTGGTATCTACATTGAAATGGTCCCTAGAAAGTGTTAGTTTTCATTGATTAATAGACAGTGGCAAAAAACCGAGGATGAGTTTTATAATCTAGAAGGAATGTGTTTGTTTCTAGAAGTTCTATGTTAGTTTCTATTATTTTATTGGTTTTCAAGGTTAATACATGGAATGAGAGTGTTAAACACTTGTATTTTAGTGTTAGTATCTGGGTTGTTAAGTTAAAAGGCTTCATGTTTCAATCTCCCACTATTAACGATAACATGTGGAAAAAGAATGTTAAAACCCTAATGCTGAATGTTAATTTCCGGTATATCAGTGTTAATTTTTTGTAGGTTAATGTTAAACTTCATATAATCCTCTTCATAAATGTCTGTGTGGTTAGATGTGTAATCATAGTGGTAAAAATCTTAAAATAGATAGTTACCCTGTGGGATTTTAGTGGTACCTACATTGAAATGGTCCCTAGAAAGTGTTACTTTTCATTTATTAATAGACAGTTTCAAAAACCAGAGGATAAGTTTTATAATCTGGAAGTTCTGTGATAGTTTCTGGATGGTCTATGTTAGTTTCTATTATTTTATTTATTTTCAATGTTAAAACATGGAATTAGAGTGTTAAAATTTTTTATTTTAGTGTTATTATTTGGGATGTTAAATTAAAAGGCTTCCAATTTGAATCTCCCATTGTTAATGATAACATGTGGATAACGGATGTTAGAACCTGGATGCATTATGTTAATTTTTGGTAGATCAGTGTTAATTTCGGGTATGTTATTGTTAAATTCCTTGTAATCCACTTTAGAAATGGACATGTGGTTAGATGTGTAATCATTGTGGTAAAAACCTGAAAATAGAGATTTACAATATGGGGTTTCAGTGGTACCAACTTTGAAATGGTCCCCAGAAAGTGTTAGTTTTCATTTATTAATAGATAGTGTAAAAACGAGAGCATGAGTGTTATAATCTGGAAGGTGTGTGTTTGTTTCTAGAAGTTTTGTTTTAGTTTCTATTATTTCATTGGTTTTAATGTTAAAACATGGAATTATTGTGTTAAACATTTCTATTATAGTGTTAGTATTTGGGTTGTTAAATTAAAATGCTTCCTTTTTGAATCCCATACTATTAACGATAACATGTATAAAATTATTGTTAAAAACTAGATGCTAAATTTTAATTTCTTGTAGATTACTATTAATTTATGGTAGGCTAATGTCAAATTCTCTTAAGTCCTTTTTAGAAATGGGAATGTGGTTAGATGTGTAATCATATTGGTAAAACCTGAAAAAAATGAGTTCCTAGGAGGGGTTTTACTGGTTACTACATTGAAATGGTTCCTATAAATTGTAACTTTTCATTTATTAAAAGATAGTGTCAAAAACCAAAGGATGAATGATATAATCTGAAAGGTCTGTGTTATTTTATTTTATTTTATTGGTTTTCAAGGTTAAAACGTGGAATGAGAGTGTTAACCATGTGTATTTTAGTGTTAGTATTTGTGCTATTAAATTAAAAGGCTTCTTGTTTGAATCTCCCACTGTTAACGATAACACATGGACAGTGGATGTTAAAAACCGGATGCTAAATGTTAATTTCTAGTAGATCAGTGTTAATTTATGGTAGGTTAATGTTAAATTCCCTATAATCCTCTTTAGAAATGGACATCTGGTTAGATGTGTAATCATAGTAGTAAAAATCTAAAATAGATAGTTATCATGTGGGATTTTAGTGGTACCTACATTGAAAAAAGTCCTTATAAAGTGTTAGTTTTCATTTATTAATAGATGTTATCAAAACCCAGAGGATGAGTGTTATAATCTGAAAGGTCTGTGTTAGTTTCTGAAAGGTCTATGTTAGCATCTCTTATTTTATTAGTTTTTAATGTTCAAACATGGAATGAGAGTGTTGAACATTTGTATTTAAGTTTTAGTATATGTTCTATTAAATTAAAAGGCTTCATATTTGAATATCCCACTATTAACAAGGATATGTGGACAGTGAATGTTAAAATATCGATGCTAAATGATAATTTCTGGTAGATCATTGTTAATTTTTGGTAGGTTAATGTTAAATTCCCTGTATTATTCTTTAGAAATGTCCATATTTTTATATGTGTAATCATAGTGGTAAAAACCTGAAAATAGAGAGTTACCATGTAGGGTTTTACTGGTACCTACAATGAAATGGTCCCTAGAAACTGTTATTTTTCATTTAATAATAGATAGAGTCAAAAACTAGTGGATGAGGGTTATAATCTGGAAGGTCTATGTTAGTTTCTGGATGGTCTATGTTAGTTTCTATTATTTTATTGGTTTTCAATGTTAAAACATGGAATGAGGGTGTTAATCATTTTTATTTTAGTGTTAGTATCTAGTATGTTAAATTAAAAGGATTCATGTTTGAATCTCCCACTGTTAACAATAAAATTTTGATAGAAAATGTTAAAACCTAGATTCTAAATGTTAATTTCTGGTTGATCAGTGTTAATTTTTGATATGTTAATGGTTAATTCCCTTTAATCCTATTCAGAAATGTCCATGTGGTTAGATGTGAAATTATAGTGGTAAAAACCTGAAAATTAAGAGTTATTATGTGGGGTTTTATTGGTAACTACATTAAAATGGTCCCTAGAAAGTGTTATTTTTCATTTATTAATAGATATTTCCAAAAACCAGAGGATGAGTGTTATAATATAGAAGTTCTGTGTTAGTTTCTGGATGTTCTTTGTAATTTTCTATTATTTTACTGTGTTTCAATGTTAAAACATGGAATGAGAGTGTTAAGTATTTGTAGTTTAGTATTAGTATATGGGCTATTAATTTAAGTCTCCTGGTTTGAATATCCTGCTATTAACGACCACATGTGGACACCGAATGTTAAAACATGGATGCTGAATGTTAATTTCTGGAAAATTAGTGTTAATTTTTGGTAAGTAAATTTTATATACACTGTAATCTTCTTTAGAAATGTTCATGTGGTTATATGTGTAATTATAGTAGTAAAAACCTGAAAATAGAGAGTTACCATGTGTTGTTTTAGTGGTACCTATATTGAAATGGTCCCTAGAAAGTGTTGGTTTTGATTTATTAATAAGTAATATAAAAAACCAAAGGATGAGTTTTATAATCTGGTAGGTCTGTGTTAGTTTCTATTATTTTATTGGTTTTCAATGTTAAAACATGGAATGAGAGAGTTAATCATTTGTATTTTAGTGTTAGTATATGGGCTATGAAATTAAAAGGCTTCCTTTTTGAATCTCCCAATTTTAATGATAACATGTGGACAATGCACGTTAAAACATGGATGTTTAATGTTAATTTCAAGTAGATCAGTGTTAATTTTTTGTAGGTTAATGTTAAATTCTATGTAATCCTCTTTAGAAATTTCCATGTGTTTATATGTGTAATCATAGTGGTAAAAACCAGAAAATAAAGAGTTATAATGTGGTATTTTAGTGGTACCAACATTGAAATGGTCCCTAGAAAGTGTTAGTTTTCATTTATAAATAGATGGTGTCAAAAAGGAGAGGATGAGAGTTATAATATAGAAGGTATGTGTTAGTTTTAGAGAGGTTCGTGTTAGTTTCTCTTATTTTATTGGGTTTCAATGATAAAACAAGGAATGAGAGTGTTAAACATTTGTATTTAAGTGTTAGTATCTGGGATGTTAAATTAAAAGGGTTTTTGTTTGAATGTCCCATTGTTAAAGATAACATTTGGACAGGTAATGTTAAAACCTGGATGCTGAATGTTAATTTCTGGTAGATCAGTGTTATATTTTGGTAGGTTAATGTTAAATTCCATGTAATCCTCTTTATAAATGGACATGTTTTTAGATTTTTAATCATATTTGTAAAACCCTAAAAACAAATAGTTACCATGAGGGGTTATACTGGTACCTACATTGAAATGGTCCCTAGAAACTGTTAGATTTCATTTATTAATAGATAGTGTCAAAAACCAGAGGATGATTGTTATAATCTGGAAGGTTTATGTTTGTTTCTAAATGGTATGTGTTAGTTTCTATTATTTTATTGGTTTTCAATGTTAAAACATGGAATGAGGGTGTTAATCATTTTTATTTTAGTGTTAGTATCAAGGCTGTTAAATTAAAAGGCCTCATGTTTGCATCTCCCACTGTTAACAAAAACATGTGGATAAAGAATGTTAAAACCTAGATGATGAATGTTAATTTTCGGTAGATCAGTTTTAATTTTTGGTAGGTTAATGTTAAATTCCATGTAATCCTATTTTGAAATTTCCATGTAGTTAGATTTGTAATCATATTGGTAAAAACCTGAAAATAGAGAGTTACCATGTGGGGTTTTATTGGTACCTAAATTAAAATGGTCACAAGAAAGTGATATTTTTCATTTATTAATATATGGTGCCAAAAACCAGAATATGAGTTTAATAATATGGAAGTTATGTGTTATTTTCTGGAAGGATATTGTTAGTTTTTGTTATTTTATTGTGTTTTAATGTTAAAACACGGAATGAGAGTGTTATGCATTTGTATTTTAGTATTAGTATCTAGGTTGTTAAAGTAAGTCTTTCTATTTGAATCTCCCTCTATTAATGATAACATGTGGATAACGAATGTTAAAACTTCGATTTTTAATGTTAATTTATGGTAGATTACTGTTAATTTCTATTTGGATAATGTTATATACCATGTAATCCTCTATAGAAATTGTTATATGGGTAGATGTGTAATTATAGTGGTAAAAAACTGAAAATAGAGAGTTACCATGTGGAATTTTAGTGCTACCTACATTGAAATGGTCTATAGAAAGTGTTAGTTTTCATTTATTAATAGATAATGTAAAAAACCAGAGGATGAGTGTTATATTCTGGAAGGTTTGTGTCAGTTTCTGGAAGTTCTCTGTTAGTTTCTGTAATTTTATTGGTTTTCAATGTTAAAACATGGAATGGAAGTGTTAAACATTTGTATTTTAGTGTTAGTATATGGGATATTTAATTAAATAGCTTCCTATTTGAATCTCCCACTGTTAATTATAACATGTGGACAATGAACAATTAAAATTGGATGCTGATTGTTAATTTCTGGTAGATCAGTGTTAATTTTTTGTAGGTTAATATTAAATTCCCTGTAATCCTCTTTAGAAATGGCCATGTGGTTAGATGTGTAATCATTGTGGTAAAAACCATAAAATATAGAGTTACCATGTGGGGTTTTAATGGTACCTATATTGAAATAGTCCCTATAATGTGTAGGTTCTCGTTTATTAATAGATATTTTCAAAAACTAGAGGATGAGTGTTATAATCTAGAAGGTCTGTGTTTGTTTCTATAAGGTCTGTGTTAGTTTATGTTATTTTATTGGTTTTCTATGTTAAAACATGGAATGATAGTATTAAAAAATTTTATTTTAGTGTTAGTATCTGGGATATTAAAGTAAAATCATTCTTGTTTGAATCTCTCACTGTTAATGATAACATGTGGACAGCGAATGTTAAAACCTGGATGTTGAATGTTAATTTATTGTAGATCACTGTTAATATTTAGTAGGATAATTCTAAATTCCCTATAATACTCTTTAGAAATTCCAATGTGGTTAGATGTGTAATCATAGTGGTAAAAACCAGGAAATAGGGAGTTACCATGTGGGGTTTTAGTGGTACCCACATTGAAATAGTCCCTAGAAAGTGTTAGTTTTCATTTATTAATAGATAGTGTCAAAAACCATAGGATGAGTGTTATAATCTGGAAGGTCTGTGTTAGTTTCTAGAAGGTCTGTGTTAGTTTCTGTTATTTTCTTAGGTTTCAATGTTGAAACATGGAATGATAGTGTTAAAAATTTGTATTTTAGTGTTATTATCTGGGTTGTTAAGTTAAAATGCTTCTTGTTTGAATCTCCCACTATTAATGATAACATGTCGACAACATATGTAAAAACCTGGAAGCTGAATGTTAATTTCTGGTAGTTCTATTTTATATTTTGGTAAGTTAATGTTAAATTCATTTTAATCCTCTTTAAAAATGGCCATGTGGTTAGATGTGTAATCATAGTGCTAAAAACCTGAAAATAGAGAGTTACCATGTGGGGCTTTAGTGGTACCTACATTGAACTGGTCTCTAGAAAGTGTTAGTTTTCATTTATTAATAGATAGTGTCAAAAAAAGAGGATGGGTGTTATAATTTGGTAGGTCTGTGTTAGTTTCTGGAAGGTCTGTGTTATTTTCTGTTATATTATTGGGTTTCAAGGTTAAAACATGGAATTAGAGTGTTAAATATTTGTATTTTAGTGTTTGTATCTGGGCTGTTAAATTAAAAGGCTTCCTGTTTGAATCTCCCACTATTAACTATAACATGTGGACAACGAATGTTAAAACCTGGTACTGAATTTTAATTTCTTATATTTTAGTGTAAATTTTCAGTAGGTTAATGTTAAATTGGGGATGGAGTTATGTTTTCATTACATTTTTCCAAATTCCCAAAAGAGTTTTCTTGGAATGTTTTATAGCAATATCCTCACACTTCATTAAACAGTAGGTATTAGAAGAAATTTTAATAATGTTTTTATAAGAAATTACCAAATTTATTTTGATTAGATGATTTATTATTATTTATTAGCCTTTATAAATCAAGGATATTAGAATTTTATCAGTGTTTTCAAATAATTTAAGACTGATATGGAATTGAAGAAACTGTATATCATTTTTCTCAAACCCTAATTGTTTTACCCCTTATGGAGGTTTATGTTATTATTTAATGGTTTTATGGAATGTTTTTTATGGATTCATGAGGTGGTTGTTTTCATAAATAGTTAATGGGTTCTTTGATGTTAGTTTAAATACATGTTTTAATATAATTTTTTTAGGACAAGAAGATGAAAGTGTTAGTTTTCATTTACAAACTGGAGACTGAGTGTTAAAATCATAGAGGTTTGTGTTAATTTATTCAAGATTGTTGTTAAATACTTTTAATTCTTCATTTCTATTATTTGTTACTAAAATTTATCTCTATTATATATTTTAGGATATCATGTTTTTGTATTATGGATATATGAAAGGTGTCAATGATCACCTGCATGAACTCCTTCGAGTTCAAGGAAATTTGTTAGCTGGAGGCTCTACTACTCATGTGGATAGATTTGATATAGTCTTAGATGAAGAAATAAAGTTTTCTAGAGAGTCGAAGGAGCATATAGAGTTATTCAAAGAGGAAGTGGAGGGGTGGCTAAAATAGAGGAGGTGAGGGAAGATAAATAGGATGAAACTTAGTTAGACGGAGATAAAAAAAGTGATGATAAAGGGTGGGGGTAGAAGATAGTGATGAGGAACCGGAAGAGGAAGCATATTAAGGTGTTTTTGAACCAACATTATGAGACCCATCTATTGGGATGACTACAAGAAGATCACCGCGAAAAAAGATGGAAAAAATGGTCACACTATGTGCAACATCCTGTCAATGGGAGAGATGACATTAAAAGGAGGGTTTATGAGTTATGCACCTAGGGAAGGATGAAGGGAAACAAAGAGCGGTAGGTTCTACATGTATTCATATGTTGAATAATGGTACTGTATTGAAATGTATTTCATGTACTTATGGGCTGAGATTTATATGCATATTTGTTGATGAAATGCATAATTACTATTTGACTGCACATGAGTGTGGTTGTTTGGGTCTTATGGAATGGGTCAACAATAAGGTTATTAAATGATTCCATTATAATCAACTATTTTTATGATAAATAATCAGTTTCATATAAATGACCATGTTGGAATCATAGATGGTGACCATGATTGGAAGAACTCTAGTGAATGATCAAAAAGCCTTCGAAACAGTGACTAGACACATCTTTGATCCATTATTCATGGTACTTATTTAATTCATATATTTATGTACAAAAAAACTTTTGTACTATGTTTTATATTTCATGCTAATATACTATTGTGGGATAAGAGTATTTCCTACAAGGAAGAGTGTAATGTTGCTTATGATTTGATTTATGTGATGCCTAATGTTGTTGAACATAACATAGCAAACTGTTGAATTTTTTTTCCCAACATTGATGAATTTTCATTGGTTTTTCTATTGCGCTGACTTAAAGAGAAAGAAATTACATGTTCTAGACTCCCTTGGCAATTCTTCCACTGATAAACAATAGAAAAACGTTTCGGCATTGCCGGTACTTAAGTTTCCCTTTGTCATCAGTTGGTTTTCGGTTAACAACCCTATTTACTGATTTAGATTGTACTAATTTATTATATCTTTGTACATTCAAATAGGGTGATTGTCTTGTGCCCATGTTGCAACATCTATCACAATTGGACTTTTCTTTCCAATTTAAATTTGAAGTTTTATATGAATCTGTTCAACTTCAGTCTAATTAGTAGACAAATTTACTCACTGATTTATTTTTCAAATGTAGTTATGTTATCTAATTGGTGTGTCTATTTTTCAATAATGATTGTGGCATTTTCTTTATTAGGTACATGCAAGAATGGGATAACATGAAAAGGATGAGAGACTATACTTGTGTAATTATTTTACACCTATTTAAATAATTTTTTATCCTTAATATATAGACTGTTTTTCATTATATGTTTGTAGATTCAGATTCAAATGAAAAGGGTTGATTTACTATGGTTGTTGGTGAATCATGGGTGAAATTAAAGTAGGAAAAAGTTTTTGGAGGATTTTTCCAGTTAAAAACAGAATTTCTAGGGGAAATGGTCATAAAGAAAACTATTATTGAGTTGCTGGCATTTGGTTGATGCTGGTTGGAGTTTGATTTGGTTCTATTGTTACTATATTTTTTTTATCAAAGATTTACTCTCGCATGGTCACTTTTTATTTTTTTAACCAATGGAATATTGAATCTATATTGTCATAAATTTCTTTACAATAAAAAAGTGTGTTATGTAAAATTCATAATGTTATTTCACTTTTCATGAAAATCCAATCAAAAAACATACAGCAGGTTTGTTTAAAATAATTCATGGGGATTAAACACAAAAACTCAACAAAAAACATATTTCTTTCCTCTAAACATTTACCTCCTTACCCGCACTAACATGACCTTGTTACAAAGCATATTCGACAGCATACATAAACTTGGATTGGGATTTCTACACCCTTCTCGTGTGTCGCCAACATCTTTACAATGATGAAGACAAATATTCCATGGATGTAAATATTTTTCCATCATTTAATTTGTATATATCAACACATTATACTATACAATCTATATGTAGAATTCACTGACTGTAATTTCACTTTTCATGAACACCAAATCAAAAAACCTACGACAGGTCTGTTAAAATCTGGAGCATCTGCGTTAAAACCTAGGAAGTCACTGTTAAAATCTGTAATTTATACCATCTAAACATATTGAAATAATTAATATGTTAGAATGTCATACAACTTCCACAATTCATCAATTACATTATAAAAACCAATGATTTTTCAAAGCTCAACATCATTGTTAGTGACACATGACCAAAATTAAGAAGCATTAATGAGGTTTAAACACCAAAACTCCACAAAAAACTTACTTCTTTCCTCTTAACATTTGCCTCCTTACCCGCACTAACTTGACCTTGTTTCGAAACATATTCGGTAGCATACATAAACTTGTATTGGGATTTCTACACTTTCTCGTGTGTCTCCAACATTTTTATAATGATGAAGAAAACTCTTCCGTGGCTGTAAATGTGTTTCCACCATTTCGTTGGTATATATCAACACATTAAACTATAAAAAAATTATTACAATCTATATGTAAAATTCACTGACTGTAATTTCCCTTTTCATGAACACCAAATAAAAAACCTATAGCAGGTCTGTTAAATTCTGGATAATCCACTTTAAAACATGGGAAGTCACTGTTAAAATCTATAATTTATACCATCTAAACATGTTGAAATGATTAATATGTTATAATTCCATACACCTTCCACAATGCATCTATTACATTATAAACACCAATGATTTTTCAAATCTCAACATCATTGGTAGTTACACATAACCAAAATTAAGAAGCATTCATGAGGCTTAAACACCGAAACTCTAAAAAAACATATTTCTTTCCTCTTAATATTTACCTCTTTTCCTGCTCTAATATTCCCTTTTTTGAAACATATTCAGAAGCATACAAAAAGAACACCACCCTTTTAAGGTTGCCACATCTAGTTGGATTGGGATTTCTACACCTTTTTCCTCTGTGACCAACTTCTTTACAATGAGTACAATGATACAACTTCTTATATTGAAATTGATACTCAAAACGATTATGAGATGGTCTACTAGGAGGAAGAGAATTCTTTGGTGCTTGTAAATAAGTTTCATCTCTTTAATCATTATAAGTCATTTCATTCAAATGTGGAATGTCATTGGTCTAACCGGATTCATAACTCCAAGATAAAGATTATGTTGGGTGTTGAGAATATAAAAATCTTCTACATATCTGTATAGGTTACCATGTACATTTCTTATTGTTGTACATGCATGAGCACAAGGGATCCCACTCATTTTCCATGCTTTACATGTGCATTCCCAACTACCTAATTGTACCGTGATATCCACATTACTGGTCCAAACTAAGAAAAAATTGTGTCCATATTGCTCTATTGTCCAAGTTTCAGCCCTTAACACATTCATTTTCAATCCTCCACATTTGGACAAACTCCATTTCTCAATTTTTTCATATCTTCCTTTGGTGGTAAAAAATTTCTTACTCAATTTATCACAATGTTCATTAATCAACACCCTTATTTTTTCCTCTCCTTCACAATCTAGGATTTGAAGGATTCAGATAAATTTGTTGTAATATGATCCCATCGATGGTCTTGAAATTGTGACATTTCCCACCTATCAACATCACCATCCTTTTCAACCCATTTTGACAATTATGGATAAAATCTTGTCAATTTCTTCATAGAAACATTGAAATCACATTGTAACTAAGAATAAGCAATGGAATCCAATAATTTCAACGCCCTTTCCTTAGTTCCTCTTCTTATTCCCCTACATAATCTTGTAATTTCATAGATAAAATTTTCTTTCACATGACAGTAACAATATTAAGGTCCATCCCCACAAAAAACTATTTTAACCATAGTTGTAATTTTATTGTGTCGATCAGATACAATAACCAGTTGAGTATAACCTGTAATTTCTTTTATGTTGTTTAAAAACCATGTTGAATAATCATATGTTTCACCCCCAACAATTGAATATGCTAATGGGAAAAGGTTGTCATATGCATCATATGTTGACGCTACCAACAAGGCACCATTGTAAGGACCAAAAAGGTGACACCCATCCACAAACAACATAGATCAACCACCTAATAAGAAATATTTTATGAGACACACATATGCAACGAATAATCTTCCAAATATACCATTTTCTGACGATACCCACTTATCTAATGTTTACGGTTTGACTTCCATTAGTCTATTACATATCAAGGGGATTAACATATATGACTGCTCTGGAACCCCATTTTTTCCACCAACTTCTTTTTCGTTGGCTCTTAATGCTTGCTGGTGTGTGATATACCATAGTCTCTGTACAAGTCATCTTTAATTTCATTGGAATATTTTTCCACATTAGACTTCACCTCATCAAAACTAATAGATGACACTAATGATGCCCTTGATTTGTGACTAATTGTTAATTTTATCTTGGGATGAGTGCATATGAGCATTTTTAAAAGTTTTAACACAAAGAAATTGAGTCGAGTTCCCCAATCCATATGCTCTTAACTTTCACATGCAACTCTCAATGTTTCATTTTCAATACTCTTTTGAGGACTATTCATAACATATTCACAGTCAAACCCATGTACAATGTTGTAATTGAAAATCATCTCCCTTTTTTCTTTGGCTGATGGAAAAATATGGTCAACATCCACCAATAATTCATTCCACTTTGAAGTATTTAACTCTAGAATAAAACATGGAACACTACTAAATACACAAGGAAGCATTTGAAGATCACTATCAGCTGATAAACTTTGTTCTGAATTCCCACCAACTAATTCAACACTTCAAATTAAATATCATTTGTAAATAAAAAACTTGAGAACAAAATATTAATATAAACAATTTTGACATGTCATTATCTTTTATCTACATACATTCATTGATTTTCATCCATTATCGATTGCAAGCATTTATCCAACCTCAAAATAATATAGACATAAGAAAAACTGTCATTGAATCTGAACAACTTCTCAACTCCTTCATCATATTTAAGGATTCAAAAAGTACCATTGTCAAACATTAATTTGTTTCATATCTAACGATGACACATAACACTTTAGAATCGACGATTCTAATATTGATATTTAATCAAATGAAATTCCTTCTATTAGCATTCTACCCATCGATCTTCTATCTTTATAATGCATTTTTTCTTGCGAATCACCAACAAGTGCTCTATCAAAATGAAAATAACAACGCATTTCTTCATGAAAATAATTTGACATCATCTTCTATGAATAAACCAAAAATATTAATGAATATAAGATCCTAAAACTCATTCTCAGTTCATATTTACACCCATTAACAAAATAAATCAACCAAAAAATTCATAGCATAAAATTTACAGAAAATCTGGTTTCTTGGCACTAGGAGAAGGGGAACACTGATTGAATGTTGCAAAAAGTATAGATGAATCAAGGGATCCTGGGAGAAGATGCACCAGATGGATGACCGCCAGAGAAGATGCGTGGTGGGAGCAGTGCGTGGGAGTGAATGTGTGGCGGGAGCAGTGTGCGGGAGGAGGCAAGAGCATGCAATGGTTTTTGGGAGAGGACGACAACACTGCAGGAGATGAGGGTGACACCACGACCATGAAAGATGAGGGTGGTGGCATGGAGGAGGCGACACTGAACTAGGGTTTTTGGGAGATACGAGTGACAAAGAGGGAGAGGGTGACGACACGAGCTGAGCGCGATGGGGATCAGCGGGAGCCGTTGTTGGGGGAGAATACCGAATCCAGGCCAAAAATTTCTTGCCAAAAAATATCATGAGAAACCCGAAGCGATATGAGCAGAATAAATAAATCAGCACGCATGTTTTTTAACGTGGAAAAACCCTCCCATGTGGAGGATTAAAAAACCACAGGGGCAATTCTCAAATATCAACTATGAATCAAAGAGTACAAAGAATCCAAGTAATTCCCAAACTTGAATTACAAATGAGAGAGAGTAGAAACCCTATGTGAAAACCACACCCTAATACGCCTCTGTAATCTCTCTGATAAACATCCCGCTGACGCCATGTATCAGAAGATCAATCTGTGACAAAACGTCACCATTCTGTCGACGAAACGTCACTACCTCGGAGATCTTCACCCGAACATGAGTCAGCATCACATCATCTTGCGACACCCTAATGATCTCTCCATCATGATGTACCACCGATCTTCAATCGGGACTCTCCACCTGATCACCGCTGTCATGAGGACTTTCGATATATGACCCCGATCATCATTTGTGTCATCGCTGCACCGCACCTGTCAAACGCTGACGCGCCATCGTTGTCATGTCACACGGGCCACCGCAAATGCGTCAACCCCTTCTCGGGTCTCCCTTGTCGGCTACATCTTGCTGGAACACCCTTCTATTTAAAATATGTTTCTGCATCCTTCTTATATAGACACCAAGTCCATAATAATAAATTAATGCAGTAAACATCCATTATTTCATCCATTAATATCGAGAATTAAATCTCTATAATTCTGGAAGAAAATCCCCAATTAATGTTGAGATAAATCTCTCCATTAAATATTTTTCTCTTTCATCATAAATGTGATGAATCTCAACAGCCGTAATAGGGGGGAAATTTTTAAGGGTATAATCATCATTTCGATACCCAGTTTAATAATCGAAGGTGTCCATTTGGTATTTCCAAAATATTTGGTTCTTAACCTGAATTACGTCTCACATTTGGTCTGTAACTATCATAGGAAATAGCCTTTTTTAATAATGGTGACAAAAAAAATGAGTGGATGTCTTCCACACCGCATGTCACCTTCCTCCCTGATTCAAGCAGTATCCCATCTATGGCCCTCCCTCCTTCCAATCAATATGTATAAGGTTATGCATGTACTCTTTATTTGTTATATATTTCACCCCGAGACCCCCTTGTCTATGTATGAGTATACATGTATAGTTGGAGATGGCATTATAAGATGCAGACCCCACCAAGATGAAGCACACTCCATACGAGAAGCGAATTCACTGGATCAAGGCGATTTGCGATACAAGTCAAGAATTAACTCAAGTATAAGACCCCTAGAATAAAATTTATCTATTAGTTCATAAAAATGGATCAGTCACAATTATATATTCACAATAAATTGGGTAATTATTTATTTTATGCATTGTTTGTTATTTTGTGTGTGTACATGTTTATTGTGAGATTATGCCCCCCCCCCCCACACAAGCGACTGGGGTGGCAGGGTGGTAGAAGCAGAAGAGTGAACACAGTTTTGTAGAAGTAATTCTCTAATTTCACATATTTTTTAACAACTAAAAATTCAAAGGGGATTCTTATAGAAAGAGAGAGAAAAAATTTATAGGAATTTCGGGAAGGATGGTCTGCTTCCCGCCCAGGTGTAGGCCGCTCAAGTGAGTCCAAATCATCCTACACAATATTCCCCCCTTGATTCTTATTTATAGGGAAGTTACTAACAGACTCCCTAAGTGCCTTAGGTGTATTATTGACCCCTTTCCCCCTCCGCGTATACACCTTCCACTACCCCTCCCTAACACTCCCCCCCTCTTGAAAAGTCATCTTGTCCGCAAGCCAGAAATAAGGAAACTGATTCTAGAGCACAAAATCACCCTCCCAAGTAGCGTCATCCAGAGAGTGGTCGCACCAATGAATAAGGCTCTATAGAGAGTGTTACTGGAAATGCTGCTGGAACCGCCGTGCTAAAACAACCTCTGGTTCTGGACAAAGCAAGGAATCGGCTACCAAATCAGTAGTTTATGTATCAAGGGCTGGTTGAGCAGGTTGCGCCTTCTTACACCGAGACACATGAAAAATAGGATGAATATGTGTTGCAGATGGAAGAGCTAGTTTATAAACAACTGGTCCAATCCGTTTGGTGATGAGGATAGGACCATAAAAACAAGGCGAAAAATTCTGATTAATACGAGAAGCAAAAGAAGTTTTTCATTGGAGATGTAGCTTCAAATAGACATGATCCCCTTCCTGAAACTCAACTTCTTGACGATGAAGGTCAGCCAGATGCTTTATATGTTGCTGAGAACAAAGTAAGTGGTTTTTAAGTTGAGAAAAAGACTTAGCACAGTCACTAAAAGTAGTGGAAATGACCTCAACTCGAATTTCATATGGAGGAGTAGCCACAAGACTAGGTGGAGAAAGACCATAAACAATCTAAAACGGTGTAGTATTTATAGAAGAATTTCAAGAAGTTTTGTAATGAAATTAAGACTAGGGTAACCAAAAAGACCAATTCTTTGGTTGATCCCTAGAAAAATAATGAAGATAGGTCTCCAAACAATGGTTAACCACCTCAATTTGACCATATTTTTATGGATGATAGGAAGAGATTTGTCATGATTTGGTACCATGGAGCCAAAATAGTTCTGTCTAAAATTGGATAAGGAAAATGGGATCCTGGACACTAATAATAGATGGTGGAATTCCATGTAAATGCACAACTTCCTAAACAAAAAGTGAATCCACTATCTTTGTTGTATATGGATGTTTTAAAGAAACAAAATGTGCATATTTAGACAATATTTTCCCACAACTAGAATGACATCAAAACTTCTTGATTTTGGCAACCCAGTAATAAAGTCTATGGAAATATCATCCTAGACAAGATAGGGGAGTTCAAGCAATTGTAACAGTCCAAACAAAGCCAAATTAGAGTATTCTGATCACTGAAAAATACCAAACCAACAAATAAAGTCTAACACATGGAAACACATGCCAATCCAATACCAATAAGTATCCAACTGACGATAGGTCGAATAAAAACTAGAATGAACACCCTCCAGTGTAGTGCGATATGTAGCAATAAGACGAAGAACCCAAACATATGAAGCATGAATGACCAAATGGTTATAATAATATAGGCGATTATTGGAATATGATTAACCATGATAAGATGTACTATTATGCTTCAAAGCATGAATAATCCGCTACAGAGCCAGATCGCTATGAAGACCATATGCCAAAAAAGATCTATCTGCCCAGACTGGAAAAGAATATATAGAACGACATGTAGAAAAATCGTCGACATGAGATAAAGAATCAGTAGTAGTGTTTTAAGAGCCAGGTTTGTATTTGACCTCAAAATGGTAACCCAAAAGATTGGCTATCCAATGGTGCTGAATAGAAGAAGCAACCCATTGTTGAAGCAAAAATTAAAGACTCTTGCGGTCCGAATAAAAAAAAATTAATTACGTCAATGTTAAATAGATAAAACCAAGGCCATCATTTCTTTTTCATAAGTTGATTTAGCCAGTGTTCTATTATCAAATGACTTACTGTAAAATTATATAGGATGATGATTCTGCATCAAAATAGCACCGACACCATGACCCAAATAATCACATTCTAACTCAAAAGGATGATAAAAATCAAGAAAGGCCAACACCAGAGACATTGTAATAAGCTGTTTTAATCTGTGAAAGGCCTGTTGAGCAATAGGAGACCAAAGGAAATTGTCCTTATGAGTCAAACCATTATGTAGATAAGAAATCTTCCCATACCCTTCAATGAATTTATCATAATAACCCATTAGACTGAGAAAACTACGGATACCTTTAACCGATTGTGGAAGAGGACAATCCAAAACTACTTATACTTTAAAAGGATCGACAATTACACCATCCTGTGAAATAACATGGCCAAGATATTCTATGCTATGCTGGGAAATTAAGAATTTCAATGGATTAGCAAAAAACTGATGATACCGAAGAGCCTAAAGAGCAGTACGTAAGTGATCCAAATGTTGTGACCAAGTAGAAATATATATAAGGATATCATCAAAGAAAATCAATATAAAATTTCTAAGATAGAGATGGAAAACATTGTTCATGGAAGCCTGAATAGTGGACGAAGCATTGGTCAGTCCAAATGGTATGACCAAAAATTCGTAATGGCCATTATGATACCAGAAGGCTGTTTTCTCAATATTTGTATCTCACATATGAATCTAATGATATCCTACCATTAAGCACAACATAGAAAAATATTTGGAACCACTAACATCATCAAGGAACACATCCACTACTTGAATATCAAATTTATCAATTATCGTCATTGCATTAATAGAACGATATCCCACACATAAACGTCAAGAGTCATCTTTCTTTTTCAATAGAAAAACAGGAATTGAGAAGGCACTGGTACTAGAATGGATTATTCCAGTTTGTAACATGGCTTCCACTAGTTTTTCAATCTCAATTTTCTGAAAATGTGGATAATGATAGGGACGAATAGTGACCAAACTTTTTTTTTTCAAGAAAATAAAATTCTCCCATTGTCGTACTAGTGGTAAAACAAAGGGCTCCCAAATTTTTTTTTCATATTTTTGAAGAAAATATTGCAAGCCTACTTATTGTGTTGTATAAATAAGAGAATCAAATTTACTAGTGACACCACCAAGTATTTTTTGTAAAAACGTCAGGAGCAATGAAGAAAAACATGGATCACAGAAGAGTAAAATGGAAAAAAGAATGATAACACAAGGATATATGTGGTTCAGGAATAATCCCTACATCCACATAGATGAAAAAATTCACTATATGTTGAGAGCATAATTTTATAGAAGATCTCTCAGAGTTTTACACATACACACAACCCTATCTCGAAATGGGCTAATGTAGAGGACAAAATAATATTCCACCAACTATCAGAAAGTTTGTTGATCTATAGTGAAAGGTGGAAAGAATTATACGTCACTATAGTGAAAGAAGGTCACCCATGTAAAAAGTGCTATAGTGACTGTTGGCTGGAAGTCCAAGGAGCTACAGTATTGTTGACTCTGAATTTTGTACTGCTACAGTGTCTTTTCAGTGTTAGTCAGCCAGCTTTGCTACAGTGGTCCGAGTTGCTACAGATCCCCAAAATTTCGGATAGGGCCCTTAGTCCCCCAGATCAGGGACATGTTTCCCCCCATGCAACCCCCTACAAGATCACCACAGAGCTCATCCCGTGAAAGTTACGGGATGGTGTGTATTATGATCCATAAGCGTTCGGCCCAATTGGATCGGGAAACACCAATCCAACAATCTCCAACTTGGAGCCTAATCTATTACATTGCCCTGATTTGATCTCAATGACTAAAAATACATACTTAATCTGAGTTATTCCTCTTCTTCACTCACCAATGCATGTGCTTTACATCCACAGCTTCAATTTCAACATGACGATTCATGAAATACAAATTGTTTTCATCTTGTTCTCCCATTGTGTCCTCCCTTGTTCTACCTCTCATCATCTGTTCATTAGTGGAGACCAATAGAGGCACAACAGTGCCTCAACTCTTGTATTACCATTAGCTTCTTCAACATGTCTGCTAGATTGTTCATTCCACAAATATTCTACAATGCCAGCAACCCATCCTGTATCAAACCTTTGATTAAATGATACTTCAGCTGAATGTGCCTCGTCCAACATGAAATATTGGGTTCTTTATAAGATGTATCACACTCTGACTATCACAGTGAAATACATTCTCTTTTCAATTTCTTCCAAAATCATACAAGAAGTTTTTCATCCAAACTGTCTCCATACCAACTTCTGTTACAAAAATGTATTATGCCTCTGTGGTTGATACAGCCACCACCTTCTGAAATTGTGATATCCATCTCACTACAGTTCCTCCACAAGTAAATACATAACCTGTGGTACTCTTACGATTGTTGACTTTGCCTCTAATGTCAGCATCCACATACCCCTATAATGAATTTCCTTTGATAAAGCACAGAGATACCTATTTGATGCCCTTTAAACACCTTAGTATCCATTTCACATCTTCGCAATGTTGTTTTCCAAGGTTAGCTATATACCTTCTCACAAATCCCATTGCATTAGTGATGTCAGGTTGAGTGAAAACCATGGCATAGATTAGGATTCCAACAGCTGATGTGTATGGAACCTTTGTCTTATACTCAACCTCTTCTGTCATCCTTGTTGATTTCTCCTTTGAGAGTTTGAAATGGCCCACCATGGGAATAGACCACTGTTTCTTACAACATACTAAATCTTCTTAGAACCTTACTAATGTAGTCAACCTATGATAGCTTCAAGGTTCCAGCTGCATGATCTCTCTTGATCTTTATCCCCAAAATCTTACTAGCTTCTCTAAGATCCTTCATTTCAAACTCTTTAGCCAACTTCCCTTTTAACTCGTCAATCCTCTGCATATATGATCCTTCAATGAGCATGTAATCCACATAGATAAGAAATAATATATATTCATCACCAAAGGAATTTATATAGCAACATTGATCCATGTCACATCATTTGTATGAATTTTTAGTCATAGATGCATCAAAAATTTTATTCCACTTCCTGGGTTCCTGCTTCAACCCATATAAGCTCTTATAGAGTTTACACACTAGGTCTTCCTTCCCAGACTCAACATATCCCTCGGGCTTCTACATATAGATTTCCTCCTCTAGATCTTCATGAAGGAAATCAGTCTTGACATGAAACTTCTCAAGGTATAAATCATCTAATGAAACAATACTGAGAACCATCCAGATGGTGGTAAGATTCAGTACAGATGAAAATATTTCAGTGAATTCCACACCATCCTTCTGTTGAAAGCCTTTCACCTCCATTTTTTCCTTGTACATCCTCTTTCCATCATGTTCTTCCATGACCCGATAAACCCACTTGTTCTGCAATGCTTTATTTCCTGTTGGCAGTTGTGTCAGCTCCCAAGTGTTGTTATTATGCAATGAGGAAATATCCTCCTTCATATCCATCTCTCACTTGCTCGACTCCTTCAGTTTCATTTCATATTCAAATCATTCTAGTTCTCCACCATCAATCAATAACAGATAATGATAGGATAGTGAATACCTCTGCACAAGACTTCTCTCTAGTTTTTATCTCCTCAAATCCACTAGAGTAGTAGGTTCCACCGGTTCTGGTGTCTCATGATCAATTACACCATTAAGCTTCACTTTTTCTTTGCATTTATATTCAATTTTCCTTTTTTCATCATCAACTGTATAGAAATCCTTGTACGTGACACCTTCATTGAATACCACGTTCTGGCTCTTATTGACCATCTTCTTGAGATCATCCCAAAAATGGTAACCAAACTCCTCAGCACCATAGCCAATAAAGAAACATGGTTTGGACTTAGCATCATGTTTTTTCCTTGAGTTAGAATTAATGTGTACATAAGCCAAACTATAAAAAATAGTAAATGTGATAGTTTTACCTCCTTACTGGACCAGATATCCTCGGTTAGATATTCTCCCATCGACACAGATAGATTCTTGTTGATCAGATATGCTTCCATGTTCACTGCATCAGCATGAAAGGTCTTGGGTAACCCCGATTATAACCTCATTCTCTTGGCGCATTCATTCAACATCCTATCCATCCTCTCTGTTACACAATTCTATTACGGTGTACCAGGAATAGTTTTCTCCTACCGAATTCCATTATTAAAACAGAATTCTATGAACTCATGACTGTCATACTCTCCACCATTTCCAGACCTCAAACATTTCATCTTAGCTCATGACTCATTCTCCACCATAAACTTCAACTTCTGAATAATCTTAAACACATTAGATTTAGTTTTCAGAAAGTAAATTCATACCTTCCTTGTTGAGTGGTCAATAAATTTCACATAGTATTGTGACCCTCCAAGGGAATGTACTGGTGCAGGCCCCAAAACATCTGTGTTCACTAGGTCCAACTTCATAACCTTTGGTGTTCTCCCTCATTTTGAAAAAGACACATTCTCCTACTTTTTGAAGAAACAATATTCACATAGGCCAACAACCACTTACTTCAACTCTGGTAGGAACCATTTTGTTTTCTATACCTTCAGCCACTTCTCACTCATGTGGTATAGTCTCTAGTGCCACAATTGTGAAAATATGACAGCTTTCAGTGATGCAGCTAGGTCGATGAAAGTCTCTATCTTGTTGTATAGGGTACCATTCTTTGCTCCTCGAGCTGTGAACAAAGTTCCTTTGGTGATCTTCCATGAACCACCAACGAATGTGGTACTCAACCCTATATCATCATGTTGTCCGACATAAATAATATTTCCTCTCAAGCTAGGGATATCCCTCACATTTTCTAGAACCAATATACTCCCACTGTTGGTCTTGATTTGTGCATATCCTTTCCCTAAAATCAGCAAGGGATCATCATCAGGAATATGTTCCTTGATGAAATTTATTGAAATATGATTTTTCAGGAATACCTTCTCCATTGTAGAATAGAAAGACACCCTAGAGTCTAAAATCCAAGACTTCTTTAGGATATGCACCCTCAATAGCAGCACGTCATCAGTTCCTTCAGCTATAGTGTTTTCTCCACTGGTTTCAGGTCCCTTCTGTTTATCTTTTCACTCCTTGACATGTCCTTTATTCCCGTAAGTCTAGCTAGCAGAACCATCCCAGTTTTCCTTGTCTCATCTTTTACCTCTTGACTTTGATCGCCCCATACGATTATCTTTTTGTGGGTACCTTCCTCTTCCTTCAACGTTCAGAGCAGAACTAGAAAATATATCTAATTCTCTTATTCACATATCATCATTGAGGATTAGGTCTCGTACATCCTTCACAGCCATTTTAGTATTCCCCAAGGTATTGCACACAACTGTTACAGTTGCTTCCCAACTGTTAGTTAAAGAGGACAGTAAGACCAGTGAACATACCTCATCACCAAGATCAATTTTCACCGATGTCATCTGACATATGATGGTGTTGAATTCGTTTATGTGGTCTGCAACAATTCTCTCTTCAACCATTTTTAGGTTGAACAATCATCGCATCAATTGAACCTTATTTTCCACAGAAGTATTCTTGAACATATTCGTGTGAGATTTCATCAGACCAAACGTCGTATTCTCCTCTATAATGTTGAATGCTACATTTTTTTCCCACATAAGGCACACAATGCCCAGAACCTGCTGATTTAATAGCTCCCACTCTCATTTCTCTATTTCCATTGGATTAAGAACTAGAAGTGGAAAATGAATCTTTTCTTTAAAGTTAATCCTTGATCTGCATCCTCTATAAACTGAAGTCAGTTTCATCAATGTGATCAATCTTCACCTTGCCTTCTATTATAGCCATCGTTGGAGAATCCCAAACTCAACCTCTAATACCAGTTGATGTGGAAACTTCAAGAGAAAAAACATGGATCACATAAGAGTAAAATGGGAAAAATGATAACACAAGGATTTACATGGTTTAGGAGTAATCCTTATGTCCACGAAGAGGAAAAACATCACTATATGTCAATATCACAATTTTATAGAAGATCTCTCAGAGTTTCTCACACACACAAAATCCTAGACCAAAATGGGATAATGTAGAGGACGAAACACTATTCCAAAAAATGTCGAAATGTCAGATGTGTTGTAGTGAAAGGCAGCGGGAAGTCCACATTACTACAGTGAAAGGTGGTCACCAAAGTCAAAAAATACTACAGTGGCTGTCAGATGAATGTACAAGGAGCTACAATATTTTTAACTCTGAAGGGTTGGTGTGTAGTACGGGACACAATAATTCGGCCCAACCGGATTAAGCTACACCAATCCAACAGTAGTATTCGATGCTAGCCTAACGGGCTAGTTGGGGAAATAGGTTTTTATAAGGAAGTAGCTATACAAAATCACTAATAAGCACCTAAAAGAATATAATCCTGATTGGAAACCTGAAAACACGTCGTCGTGTCATGCAAATTGGTCGTCACTTCACCCAAAGTGCGCAACCATGCAATGCTCATAATGAAATATAAACTGCCCAATTCCAGAACATGTGCATCAATTGAACATGTATAGTCACCAAGAATCAAAGGCAATTGACTACACTACCCCTAAGTTAATATGCAAGGACCATCGATTAGTTTTACAGGCAGTTAATTAAAAGAGTGAACTGATAAACTGAGTAAATGAATCAGGTTTGGTGAAATGAAATTAGGTGTGGCCCCAATATCGAGAACAATTAAAATTGGAACCTATTTTAAACAACCTTCAACCTTCATAGAGGTAGGATCTACTTTAGGAATTGAGAAATTGTGAAAAGCAGCGACAGAACATTCTAGATCTACAACGGGCAGTGGAAAACCTGAAGGTGAAACAAGAGTTAAATTTGACAAAGCATCCACTGATAAAGAATCATCTTCTGCCAATAAAGTAACCCAATGTTTGGGGTCAGTACACTTATGAAGTGGATTGTATGTTTGACCACAGTGAAAACAATGCTCATGCTTACGGCGATCATCCCATTCATGGGAAGATAAAAATTTAGTGGTGTGACTTAATGGAGGAGAAGACTTTGAATGTTCACCACGTGAACCCGGCAAAAGAACCTCCAAGTTCTGAGTCACATGAGACAAATTACTAGAAAATTAATTTTTAGGAGCTCTGTAAGGAGGAGGAGTCCAGTGATCCTCATCATGATGACCACCCAAAATGTACAGAATCGAAGATCGGGTAAGGAAAATTTATGAACCTGAAACAGCAAGGTTGACATTGTGTGCCACCCTCATCACCTAAAAACAAGTAACTAGATTCTGAATTCGCACCCAACTATGTATGTCCAGCTTTAATCCATTCAAAAAATAGTTGTCATACTGATGCCCATGCTATTGAGGCACCAAAGTGGAAAGATACTTGAACTGATCTATGTATTCCTCCATAATCAACATTTTTCACAGCACATAACGTTCTTCATAAGTATTCTGATCGTTGAGTCTGCTAAACCATGCCATCAAACTACCCTTTGAAAGTGGGAAATGTTACAATAGAATAGACCTCTTCTAAAATAGTAAACCAGTGTATATAAATTCATAACATACTAATTTGAAAAAGTGAAACCTTCATAGCGTTATAATTTTGATGAATTCTAAAATATATCTCAGCAGGCATGAGATAACCACGAGGATCGGTTCCATTGAACTTAGTCAAGTCAACGCAATGAGTTAAAAATTTTACGAAGTTGGTTCATCCATCACCTATAATCACTGATTACGAGGATCATTAGAAACTGTAGGAGCACCAGAAAGCATGCCAAACACATCCTTCGATGCTAAAGTTGAAGTATCTGCTCACACAAGAGACTTGTCAGTATGACGAATCATGAAATGGTGAAACATTGCATGATCAGCAAGCTCCTTCTCCCGATGGACTTGATCAAGCACGAATTGATGATGCTTTTCTAAAATCATGTTCAGTGTAATTTATAATTGGCCCAGACTCTATTCGACAACATCTATGCATCCTTGTTGACATGTTTCCATAATATGAACAAAAACTAAAAAGTTATAGTAAGGAGAAGACGTATAATGGAAGGTCATACCAAAATTGGTAGAAGCAGAGGAGTGAAAACTGTTTTGCAGAAGTAATTATTTAATTTCACATCTTTTCTTACAACTAAAAATTCAAAGGGGATTCTTATAGAATGAGAGAAAATAGGTTTACAGGAATTTTCGGAAGGCTAGTCTACTTTCTTCCCTATCCTAGGCTGCTCAAGTGAGTCCAAATCATTATACACTATATTCCCCCATTGATCCTTACTTATAGGGAAGTTACTAACAGACTCCCCAACTACCTTAGGTGTATTATTTACCCCTTTTCCCATCTATGTATACACCTTCCATGACTCCTCCCTAACATACGGGGGGATGGGGTGTGGGGCGCCTGTCACGGGGCAGAGCCCCCAAATAGTTTTCTTTGTAGCGTGCATAAGTTAAGGGATCCACCGTTATGTTTATTATGATATCACATAAAATAATAAAGAAAAAAAGCATAAGGATGTGACATATGTTTTTCTATTAATTCATGTTCATTTGTGAACATGACAACATTGTTTAAAAATATTTAACAGAAATGAATTTTGTTGAAAAATAATAAAATCTCTCGAAGATATATTAAGTCGTAATGTCTTTAATTGCTCAAATTTGAACAAAACCAAGTGTTTGGGTGTTTTTCAGCCATAGTTGAGTGTCCCCTACTTCCAAGGAGTTATTATGAGAGTCATGGGTTGACTTATCAAAAATTGGTACCCAATGAGTAGTCATAGCTAGCTTGTTATAACTTTATAGGAAAAGTGTTTAGGGAATCAAAGTTACGATTCTGATAAGTTGAGGCTTTACTCAAAAAATCAAGGAATGACGAGTTAATGTAGTTGACCTTCCTAGATATTACCTTGAAACTTTCTAAGTAGTGGCATAGTCATAGCTTGTATACTATAAGGGAAGGTTTCTAGGATCATTCCCACTAGAATACTCAAGTGAAATAGTATTCTGGAATCAAATAGTTATGGATATTAAGGTTCGATAAAATAGTGGGAGATATTTTAATGATTTAATAATTAATTAATAAAAAATTTCTAAAAGGTAATCAAGATAATATACAGATAGCTAAAATTTATTATAGATCAAAAACAGAAATCACCAACACTACCAGAACATTATCACTGTGATCAACACTGGATAAAGAAAGGTTGATAAAAACAAGTATTAGAAGCATGCAAATGATCAGGTACATTGAGAGACTTGAAGAAGCATGCAGGTGATGCACTAGACATACAGTGTATCATGTTTTCATCTATTTCCATAAAATTTCAGAAAATGAATGAGGATGAAGATGCTTAAAATGTGTTTTCTCATCTTCAACAATTATATCAAGAGATAGATAAGCAAGAAATGTTTGGGATATACAATGCACTATATAAGTGTATTCTATCATAAATGAATCAAGAAGGACCTCATGTACTCAAGATGATCAGGTTTATTGAGATACTTGAAGCCCTTAGGTTCAAGGTGAACCAAGAACTAGATATGGATATCATTCTTTCCACTTTGTCTTCAAGCATTTTGACTTTTGTTGTTAATTACAATATGAATAACATGACAATGTTTATACCAAATCTTTTGGATTTAGTTTTCCAAGATGATATGTATATGAAGAATACAAATTCTCCGGTCCTTATGTTGAACAAGTAAGGTGGATAAAGAAAAGTATAACAAACAACTAGATGATGAAGTATACTTAAAGTATATCATGTTGTCATGTATGTCCACACAATTTCAAAAAATGCCCAAGGATAAAGATCCCTACAATATGCTTTCTCATCTCTAACAATTATATCAAGATAGGGCTAGGAAAGAAAGCTATGGGATATCCAATTCACTTTATAAGTTCATTCTATCATAAGGGAATCAAGAAATACCTCATGTACTCAAGATGTTCAGGTACATTGAGAGTCTTGAATCCCTTAGGTTCAAGGTGAACTGAGAACTAGAGATAAATATCATTTTTTCCACATTGTCTTCAAGCTTTTCAACATTCATTTTTAATTACAATATGAATAACATGACACAGTTTCTCCCAAATATTTTGGATTTAGTTCTCCAAGACGATAAGGATATGAATAATACCAATTCTCTAGTCCTTATGATGAACAAGAGGATGAAGGGAAAGGCTAACTAGTCTCAGGATAAGCCAAAATAAATACATTGATGCACCGTCCTTTCAAAAAGATAAGGATACAAAGGCAGGGAAGTGATAGGGATATTGTCTGCTTTCTATGTGGAAAGAAGGAACACTAGAAGAAGAATTGTATAGCTGGGAGGAATAATCAAGGCGGCGCTTCTACTTCATGTATTTTTTCCATTGAATGAAATCTTTCATTATCTTTAAATTGGGTATTGGATACAGCATATGGTTCAAACATTTGTATTCATATACAGGAACCGAATAGATTCAAAAAGATTGCAAAAGGTGAAGTGAGTCTCTGAGCTATAAATGGTGCGAGTTGAGAACCCATTGCAGAGATATATTATTGAAAAAATTTATCTAGTGGTTTAATTTTTTATTGAATAATTTTTATAATATACCTTCAATTACTACAAACAAAATCTTAGTTTCATGTCCAGACATAATGATATTTTATTTCCCGTTTGGAAATAAATTTTCTCTTTTACAATAATAACATGTGTCATGGTATAGAACATCCTAAAAATGGGTTATATATATTTGAACTTGAAAACCAAGTAAGGTAAATCAATGAAAAAACCCAAAAACATGACTCATGCATGATACAGAAATGTCGGGAGTCACAGTGAAAAAATGAAATGATTCAGAGAAGAGTGAAAGGGGGAAAACAGAATGAGAACACAAGGATTTACAATGTTTGGGAATAATCCCTACGTCTATAAAGAGGAAAAATATTCACTATGATTCGGGAGCATAATTATAAAGAGTTTTTCAGAGTTTTTTAGTAAATAACTCTAGCAAAAATGGGATATAAAAGGAGGAAGATGATCCACTGTTCCACCAACCACACGGGAATTCCACACTACTACAGTGAAAGGTGGCCACCTATGTCAAAAGTGCTATAGTGGTATTCAGCTGGAAGTCCAAGGAGCTACAATTAATGGAGGCTGTAAGTTCGCATCACTACAGTTCTTTGTTGGTTTCGGTCATCCAGGTATTCTATAGTGGTCAAAATTGTTACAATTCCCCAAAATTAGGGTTGGGGGCCTTCGACCTCTGAACCCTGGATCAGGGGGTGTGTTGCCCCTACAACCCCCGAAGAGCTCACCGTAGAGCTTGACCTACAAAATTTGTGACCTTATGTGAAGTACATGGCACAATCATTCATCACAAACATCAAAACCAAATCGGGCTGCATCAATCCAATAATACAACACTCACCTATGTAACTTTAGGTTTGGTCATGTAAATAAGAAGCGCTTATAGAAAGTACATCAAGAAGGGTATTTAGAATCAATTGAGTTTAAACCCTTGTATGTATGTCAAAAAAATGACCAAAGAACCCTTCTATGAGAAGGGATAAAGAACCATTGATTTACCAGAATTAATTCATACTGGCATATGGGGTTCATTTCTAGTAGAGGCAGGGGGTGGGTTTTCAAACATCATTTCTTTTACCGATGAAAATAGTGGGTATGACTATACCTACTTAATGTGATATAAGTAAAATTCTTTTAATATGTTTATGGAATACCAAAATAAAATAGAAAACTAGAATGGTAGGAATATTAATACACTCCACTCAAATCAAGGCGGGGAGTATCTTAACCAAGATTTCTATGATCACTTAAAGGGGTCATTTATAGATTAAAAGAAATAATGTTTACCATCATCACCTAAATAGACCAAAACGCTTCCAAATACTACCACTATAGAGGAAGAACACCATAAGGGACTCATTGTAAAGTGTCTGGCACACCAGCAAATAATGTTCAGTGATCTCTCATCACCCTTCCCTTGTAATCCATCAAAAACTTTCAGAATTTGGCGATACATACAGGCTGAAACTAATCTATACAAGATATATAATTATCCTATTAAAATAAATGGCAAGTGGCTATGATAATAATAAAAATAATGTAATGATAAAATAAAGTAAATTTACCTGAACCTCCAGTCATGATATGTCAATTGTATTATGGGTGATGAAGTCCAATCATGAGTTTTCAGAGAGAATTAATGTGGGTCTTGTATCATATGATCCAACTGACGAATCAATACACTTTCACCCACTCTAACAAGATGAAAGCTGTCATTAAATAACACGTCCAACCATGCTCCATAGTTTAAAGCATGAACCCCTTTATTGGGTACTCTGTGTCTGCTAGAATACTCACAAGATCCTGCTAAATATAAATTTATAATGTAGTTAACAAAAAATATGAAACACCTAAGGTAATGTACTTAAAAAAATTATAATGAATTAATTTTATGAAAAATGAAAACATACATACCAACATCAGGAGAACCACACTAATCATCCTATGACATATCTATATTTATAAAAATAATACAGTTAAATCATGTAATTTAATACAAATAATACATAAATATTTTTACAAATTTTAACTGGTAAAAAAAATAAGAAATATTTCATTAACCATTAAGTTCTATTGTTTCTCCTTCAACTACCTCTCTGGAACACTGTATATATTCTTCTCATATAGCTACAGTTGTTTGGTAGTGTTTGATCAGGAAAGACAGAAACATCTGGTTCCTATCGGTCAATCAGAAAAAACCCTCTTCTAAAAAATTTCACAACATTCCAATTAGAATCAATAACGACAAAGAAAACATATTCTACCCAAAATGTTAGTATAAATGGTTCATTTTTTTATCAATCATCTTTATATAGCATATTATTAATGTTTACGAGTGTAAATTAGAAATGGTCGACTTTGATTCCACAAAATGGATCAATCCAATCACACCTTAACAATATGTGTTTTAATTAACAATCATAAATAACCTTAATAATATTCCTTAAAAATCCATAATAATAACCGGCATCAAATGAAAAAACAACCAACACAAATGTTCTGCATTTCTTATTTCACATTAACATCGCTAATACAGAATCTAAATTTTTTGGCATCCCAAAACATAATGTGACGAGTTGTATTAAATGGATCATCCACTAGTTGGTTGAGTTCATAGCTCTCATAGTATGATCAGTCGATTCATGAATCTTTTGAATATGTAAATCTCACACATAATTTAATGGATGGATGGTTGTAAAAATACACCTCAGTTTCACTGTAAAAATATTAAATCAATTATTCATATGTACGTGAGTCTTGAACCATTCGAAAAATGTGTTGAAATAAAGTATTTGGATTTGATGGTCAGTTTCATAAGATTTGTATCATTTCCAATCAGTGATAGGTGTCTTAAATTACAACATAATAAATGGTAAGTAATAAATTAAATATAGAAATATAGGGAATAATAGATCAATTATGCAACTTATTGTATCAATGGAGTAACTGATGGGTTTTTTACCAACACATATTGATGAGATTTAACCCACTCATCATTTTGCATATCAAACATTTTCCCTTCTCCAATAGAACATTTGTTAATCTAGAAGATTTTATCAAAATTTGTTTCATCTTCATCAATATATGAAACACAGAAATTAGTGCACTCATCCATTAAATATTTATTGGCAATTGAAGCATTCAAATGATCTTTGTTGTGCACATACCATTTCAATAGTTTTGAATATATTTTTATTAGATAAATATACCAGAATTGCACAGGGCTATCAACAATGACTTCACCAGTGAAATTCATGGTCAATTGAAGTCATTGGTGGTGGTCCTGTGCAATTATGGTGGATGTATGCAATAGAGATATACTTAAAAACATTAAAATGGTATGTGCGAAACAGAGCTTCTCTAGAAGCTTCGATTTCTAATGGATATTTGATGAATGAGTGAACTATTTTTTATGCTTCAAATATTGATGAGGTGGAAATCAAATTATCTAAACCTTCCTAGATTGATGAAGGTCCAATTGGAGAAGGGATAATTTTTGATATGTACAATGATGAATGGGTTCAAACTCATTGATATGCATTGTTCAACACTCCATCAGTTATTTCATTGATACAATAAGTGGAATAAATGATATATTATCCTTTTATGTTTTTATATTTAATTTGTAACTTATCATTTATTTTGTTGTAATTTATGACATGTATCACTGAGTTGAAATGGGATAGGACCCATGAAACTGACCATCAAATCCAAAAACATAATTCCAACACATTCCATGAGTGTTTCTAGACTCACATATGTATAAATAATTGATTCAATATTTTTATAATGCAACTGAGGTTTATTTTCACAACCCTCTATCTATTGAATTATGTGAAATTTAGAGATTCACAAGATGCATGAATAAGTGCTCATACTATGAGAGAAGAATTCAACCAACTAGTTGATGGCTCGTTTATTACATCTTGTCCTTAAAATTCTTTAGATGGTAATAGATTCTAATTCCATATTAACGATATTGAAGTGCACCGAGCAACACATGAGATTGGTGTTGGTTGTTCGTTTGTTAATGAAGGTTATTATTAGGGATTTTCGGGGGATGTTATTGATGTTATTTATAGTCATGTCTTAAAACATATATTGTTGAGGTGTGATTGGATCGATCTGTTCATGAAATTAAATAACCACTTCCAATTTACATTGGTAAACTTTAACAATATGCTATATAAAGACGACTGAGTAAGCAATGATTTGTTTATACAGACATCACATGCAGAGTGGGATTTATTTGTAGGCATTGATTCTAATTGGAAAGATGTAGCGAAAATGTCTAAAAGATGAATTTTTTAGATTGACTAGGAGGAATATAAATTTTCTTTCTAGATCAAACAATTGACCAAGCCACTGTAGTTGTACGATAAGAAGAAATACAATGGTATTGAGAGAGCATTGAAGAAGATATGATAGACATGCCTGATCAGTGAAAGATTTCCTGCATTTTTTTTCAAGTTAACATTTGTAAAAATATTTTTGAATTATATGTATAAAAATTATTTATTTAACTATAATTTGTTAATAAATGTAGAAATGTCACAGAGTGATTAGAGTTGTTCACTGGATGTTGTTGGTATGCATGTTTTCATTTTTTTAAATTAATATATTGTGATTTCTTGTAAATATATTCCCCTAATTGTTTCTCATTTTCAATTAAAAATTTGGTTATTGCTAACTACATTATGAATTTATGTTTAGCAAGATCTAGGGAATCTTCCAATAGACGTAGGGTTCCTAGTAGAGGGGTTTGAGCCTGGAACACTAATGCCCGATTGGATGTCTTATTGGATGACATATTTCATCCTGTGGGAGAGAGTGTGAATGTATTGATTTGGAAGCTCGGGCATATGATACAAGAACCACACAGATTCTCATTGATGGCTCATGATTGGACTTTCTTCCCCCAAGATATTAATGACACATTATAGTGGGAGGTTCAAGTAAATTTATAGTTTATTTTTTCATGAAATTATTTTTATTATTATCTTACCCACTGACTATTATTTTTAACAAGAAAATATGATATTCTATCTAGAAGAGTTATGGACAGTATGCATCACCAAATTCCGAAATTTGTATAAGGATTATATTTGAAGGGTGAAAAAATATCATTAGGAATCATTTGCGGGTGTGTCAGACATTGTACAGTAAGTTCCTCAGGGCGTTCTTCTCATGGAGTGGCAAGATTTGGTTGCGTTTTGGGCGACAGGTGACGATGGTAAAATTTATTACTTTTCATTTATAAATGGATCTAATGTTTCATATATCTATTAAATTAATGTGTTGAATGTAGACCGAGTATTCTCGTTATTCACGTAATTGGACCATTTAGGGAATGACTTCCAAACATGGAACTCAACATGTGTCACAACTTAGACAAAATGAATGTATATAATTCATTGTCCATTCATATATTAAAAATATTGTAGTATAAAAAGAATATAAAAATTTATTTTTAGATCACATTTAATATTGTTACACTAGCAAGGTTAGTTGACCAATCAGATGTCGATATGAGTGAGCACTCGTCGGGCGAGAGATCCAGATCTTTTTGGCATTATAGAAAGAAAAATATTTAGTAAACATGTATTTTTATTTCATATAAATTATTCACATTTTTTTGTTAATTCATTATATATATTCAATAGACCCTCTTTAACACCGATTTAGCAGAGCTACTAGAGGAGCAAGATCATATTACTGTGCACAAATATGAGATATTTCAGTGTGTTGTGCGGTGTGATGGTCATGGTTATTCTTTGACTTATGGCACTGGTGTCCCACATCGTTTAGTTATTAGAGCGGAGACAATGTGTGCATGGAGAGATGTAGGAATGTACACACTGACTCAAGTAGATTCTATCATATATACTATGAAACACAGTATGGATGAGTGGTTTCAACTATTATGTTCTGAGTACAAGGATAGATTATAACTCTAAGGACCTGTGTTTTTCTGGACTACAGTTTTGAGAAGAAATTTGAATTTCTTGTTTTGGATACTCATGATTGGTAAAATGGTCTTTTTCCCATACTAGTTGATATTAGATAATTTTTTTGACAACTCTGTTGGTCCCGGGATATTGTTTACACTAGGACAAGAGTTTTTGTGGAAGTCTGAGCTATTCGAATTTTAGCTGAATAATTAATAATAAATATTATTAAATTAAATATTAATTTATTTACACAGGTTTGTTTCTAAATAATTTTTAAAAAGAGTTTTGGATTGATATTTTGTCTACTCTTTTGATTCTGTAATGGGGATTTTATCCTAGTAAAAGCATAAACTCAAGTCAGACATCGGGGATGGCTCGGGCCCCTTTTTCTTCTTTTCCTTTTCTTTTCTTTTATTTCCTTTATCCTCCTTCCTCCACCTTCTTACGCACCCTCCTTGTGTGGATCCTCCTTGGTCATGTGCCATTGGGTAAAATGGGTATTTTTAAAGAGAGAGATATGGAAGGTAAGATTGGTACCATTGCAAATCCCTCTATGCGTTGAGTCGGCGTATGGCATCCGTTGACGGTGAAATCAACCGAAGCGTCTACGGTTTCTTCCCGATGGTAGAAAAATTTACATTTTTGCAATAGATTCCCTTTAAACATGTTTTTTTAAGTTTTTAAAGCCTTATATTTCTTGTTTGTGGCCCCTTTTGGCTTGATCTGTTGTTTTGAGGCTGAAAACAGGGGTTTCAGGCAATCTGAGAGATTTCTCGTCGGGAAACCCAAGTTACACGGTGTGTGTTCCAATGGAAGAATAAATTTGTTCTTCCCATTCAAGAAAGAATTAGTTTTCTTGTGTACATGCCATGTACTATGAGTACACACCATGTAGTGGTTGGTCGTGTGGAATAAAACATGGAATAGTTGTTTTTGAATAGTACACGCCGTGTACTGGGAGTACACGTCGTGTAGTGGCACATGTGCACGTGTTCGGGTAAAAACACACACAAGATGGCCTCTTGTGAATAGTAAAAGTATTGTATAGTAAGTTATACATCATGTACTACTAAATAGATAGGCCCCATGTACTCTAGAGTACATGCCATGTACTTTGTCCAACCTGGTTTCGTTTGGGGGTTATTTAAATCCCTGTAACTTGCAATCTAGGGGTCCGTTTCACGTGTCATCTATAGCCACATGACCCTTGATTTGAGAAGGACCTTTTGAGGATATTTGAAGAACTTTTTGGTGTTGGGAAAGATTCTCAGCGGTACAAAACGTCCAAAATAAGAATAATATTTTTATTATTATTATTTGGCGATTATTGAATCGGATGAATCTTCTGTGTCTAATGTCTATTTGATGCACCGTCAGTAGAGTTGTGACCCAGAATTAAAGGTGAAAGTATTAAGACTAATTTAAGGTTCTAAAATCAAAATCAGGTGTGGGACCCACTCATGATCATTACAATGAATAGTACTTTTTTATCGTTTGACCATTTTGGGCGTGTGAGTAGTCTGTTCTGAGCATTTTTCTATGTAGATCACAATGGCGGAATCATCTTGACATTTTGAGATCATCTAAATGGGTTTTTGTGGTTTTATATCTAAATAGAGAGGTTATTCTTCCAGTTATCGAGTTCAGTTGCCACCAGGGAGTGAGACACGACTTATATGATAGGTTGGGTGTTCAGACCAACCAAGTTGAGACCTTTGAACTGAGATGAGTTGTGAGCTATCTCCCATAAATTATGCTTTTGAAAAAGTCCCATTGTGAGACGTGCCCTTATGGACTAGGCTATGAGACCATATGCTTACAAGGATCCCTTAAGGGATTCCTTTTCTTTTTTGTTGACTTAGGTAGTCCTTTTTAGTATCTCCATAATATTTTCCTTTAAGATTATCCATGTTATAGGATGCCTCTATTGTTTTTTAATTTGAGGATCATTAGTAGGATACCTCCCTTACTCTTCACTAAGGATCCTATGTTGGATGCGTTTGCTCGTGTTTACCTGGAGGATCCTGAGTAGGTTTCCTCCTCGGTGTTTGACTTAATGCACCCAGTGGGTACCCATGGTTTGACAGACCTAGAGCTATTACATCAGGTTTTGGTATAGATGTTGTTCAGGTGTCACCTAGAACTTGTGCCAACGTTTTAAGACCATGGGGTTGTGTATATAGTGGTGGGTTGGGAATTTGGCCACCCTCACTCCTTTATTCATATCTGACTTGGTTTTGCTGATGTGGTAGCATTTACTAGATGTGCTTCTTATATGGTGGTTCTTTATCCTAACACGAGGTGTATTTCTTGTGTATTGGAATTCATGAATGTACTCTCCTAGTATCCGACTTCTAAACCATGTTATTATTGATATTTTATAGGTACCATAGGTGTTACCTAGGACTCGGATGTTAAAATTATGTGTTGACTTGTATGCCGGGAGTGATATAAGGATTCCCATTGTAGGAATTCCTTGGATGGACCCATTGGGCTGATTATTTACTTACCTTGAGTGATACATGGTTCCTCATTGTAGGAATTCATTGGACGGACTGATTGGGCAGATTATTTACTTAACCTGAGTGATACATGGATTCCTGTTGCAGGAATTCCTTTGACATACTCATGGGGTTGTTGATTTATGTACCCTATGTGATACATGGATTCCCGTTGAGGGATTCCATGGACAGGATCATTGGTTGGATATGGTTATACCATGAGTAATACATGGATCCAGTTGAGGGATGCCTTAGACGGGCTCAGCGAGTAATAGACTTATATTCCATAAGTGATTCATTGATTCAGTTGAGGGATGCCATGGATGGGCTCAGTGGGTTGATGAATCCTATGCCTTGGGTGATATTTGGAATCCCGTGTATGAATGACTTGGAGGGGCTCATAGGCTAGATGTTAGGTGATCAGAATGATTAAATTTTTCAAAATCAGTTATGGGAAACTAGGGGTGTAGTATGGAATATCACCAGATGTTCAAATATTTTTCCAGAAATATTTATTCACAAGATTGACCATCGTATATGGTATCCTTATTCAGTGATTGGAAGTGAGTACGAGTGAATCCAGGTGTAGGAAGAACATCCCCCTGTGTTCACATAGCCTACTTAGAGATATAATTCTGGCGTTGGGCAAAGAAGATACATGTTGATGGCATTACAGATCTAGAGATTGACTTAATGATACACATCTTGAGTGGCACGACGTCCATCTCAATTCCCTTGCTCAGAATGTCTAGGCGATTGGGCTTATAGACCCAAGGATCAACTACTGATGTTTTTTTATTTTTATTTGATTCACATACACATGAATATTCATATATATGTATATGTGCATAGTTATGGGACTATACCTGTATACATAGATAGATATGGGCATCCATGGTGGTACTTTCCCAGTTGACAAGGATTATAGACCCGGGGTTCGACTATGATTGCACATTTGATTTGCTTCTCTTTTGTTGTGTGTTCTAGCAAGGATGAACACTTTATTGTTTCATACACTTTTAGCATCACAATTATAGGATTATTTTCAGGGGTCTACTAAGATAATTTCTCACCCCTACACAGGAAATTCGATGTAGTTGTAGTCTATATGTCTCGTTTTCAGGTTGAGCATGAGTTGCATGGTGGATAGGGCTGAAGCCCAGTATTGCATGATCGAGCAGAGCTGCTCGAGTGGTTCTACTGATCGAGTTGTTGTAGTTCGACAGTGTCTAGAGATCGGGTACATGAATTGACTCAGAGTTAGTATTAGAACCATGTAATTTTAATTTCAGTTTATTTTGTACTTGTATTAGTATGGTCAGCCTAGTGGGTGACCAGTGTTGTATTTTATTGCAATGTTGTTTGGGATTTTACAGAATTTTACTATTGAATCTTGTTCTATTTCAATTTTTATTGCATATTCTATCTGTTTACTTTCTGTTGTGTATCTATTTAGTAATTTTAATTGTTTTCTTACTCTGGTATGAGGGAATAGTCTCCCCACTATCACACCCTAGGCCCTTTCTACAAGCCGGCAGCCTCTGGCATATGATGAGGCGCACATGAGGACTTATGGCAAACCAGCTTGGAGCACCAGTTTAGTGGCTTCCAGGTTGGGTTTCTACAAAGTGTTATAAGAGTATTTTCTATTTCTCATCTTTAATATTTGGGATATGGTAGACAAGAGTATTAGGAATGTGTTAGAACCTGTGATGGATATTAGAATGGTGTATCGAGAACACTTATTCTGGAGAGAATTCCTGGTTTCTAGGGTTTAGGATTGTTGTTCTTATTTGGTATGTTACATTTGCATATGATTTTTTCCTTGAGCAACACAAAAGTTGTGGGGTTTTTTTAATTTAATATGGATTTCTGGCTCTTGGCTATCGGTAAAAGGCCATAGTTGGATTTTGACTATAGGCTGACAAAGGCAAGAGGCATCTCATGCATCATACTAGGCATGTAGGATTCATAGCATATGGGTCTGCTAGTGTTTGTTTTTATGGATGACTAAGACCTTTGTGTTTGCATACACATACTTTTTAATTTGATGGCAGGTTATGTGGATCTACATTGGGGGATTCTTTGTTGTGAGGATGATGAATCGGTTCTCATGCACAGGTGGTGAAGTGACCTTAGTAGGTCGATGTAGTATTTGATGCCTTTTTATTTAACCCCTTGTGGGTGTTGTTTATATGGTCTATGGTTATCTAGTCAGATTGATAAGTACGATGCCAATATATACCATGGCTTTTCTTATGAACTGGACCTCCTTGTGGTATTGTTGTTTATAGATACCCGATGAGTGTTAGTTCATCTTGTCTCTTTTGTTTTGGTTGTGACCTATAATGAGCATCTACTTATGAGGATACTCGGAGAGGATCAGGGCCCTTGTAGGCCATTTGTTTCAGTTTTGACCCTTGTTAGTTCATCTTTTCTCTTCTGTTTTGGTTGTGACCTCTAAGGAGCAGTACATTCTGAGGATACTCAGAGAGGATCAGGGACCTCGTAGGCCATTTGTTTCAGTTTTAACCCCTGTTAGTCATTGTGATCTTACACTCGTTTTATGATCAAGGCATGATGATTTCTCAAGTTTGTGTTATAGGCATTTTGATGTCTTCATCTTTTGATTGAGGCGCCTTGGGTTCTTGCCTTTCAAGAATGAATTCAATGAGTTGGACTGTTCAGGTTCCTGGCTTGAATGACCAGTGTTTTTTCTATTGCTAATATAGTCAGGGCATGGGTAGACGCTCCTCGCTAGAACGACGTCGTGGGTATGTGTCTGGTATTTAGGATATACGCTAGTGTGCATTGTATCATTTGTTTCTAAATCGGTGAGTGGCGGGGTGTGAGCTGAGGATCGATGTTCCAATACTTTCCCTGGGTTTGGATCCCAAAATTTGTGTTGGAATGTCCCTCTATGGTAGTGGTGAAATTGTGGAATAAATCGGGTACTGCAAGACTCTTGACCCATGGCTGAATCCTAGTTAGGTTTTGGAAGGATATTAGCATGGCTCAGAGGGAGCTGGACAATCCTTCAGTGAAATCTTAGTGTACTCCTATAAAAGATTATCATGCTCTATCTTTATTCATCTTGAGTATGTTGAGAGTGCTTTGACCCAATGTTGAGCCCCCTTTTCTTTTTTAATGTTCTTCCCTATTGAGGAGGTAACGTATTGTGGTTTTTCTCTAGAAGTATGGTAAGGAAATTATTATGGTGGGGAGAGCACCATTTTCTATTTTAGGGTGGTCTTACTCATTTTGGTTAAACTTTGGTGTTTTTTTGAGCTTTCGAGATCAATTTTTTCTTTGAAGATGACAATAGGGGTATTCCTATGATGGGGAGTACCAGATAGGTCACAGTTAAACATATTCATTGTAAAATAAAGTGGTTGGTGCTATAAGGATGGTCCTTGGATAGTCCAAATAGCTTGGTTATGCATATGCTTGGATTCGGATCATGGTTTCTGGTCCTTCAATTGGGCTTCTAAGGATGAGAAGGTTTATGTGTGGGGAGTTTGTAAGGACCTGTTTTTTTTTTTTCGGAAAACGGTATTGAGTAGAAATATGATTTTTTGTTTTTGGATGCTAGTGAGGGGTAAAATGGTATTTTACCCAACTATTTTATCTCAGATAAGTTTTCTGACAACTCTGTTGGTCCCAGAATAGGGTGTTTACACTAGGACATGAGTTTGGTGGAAATCTGACCTGTTCGAATTTTAGCAGAATAATTAATATTTAATAATATTAAATTAAATATTAAATTATTTATGTATGATTTTTTGGAAATAACTTTTAAAAATAGTGTCGTATTGATATTTTTTCTTCTCCATTGAGTTTAGAATGGAGAGTTCAGAATAGGCAAGGCATAAACTCAAGTCAAGCATCGGGGCCGGCCCGAGCCCCTTTTTCTTATTTTCCTTTCCATTTTTTCATTTTTTATCTTCATTCCTCCTCATTCTGGTGCATGATCCTTGTGTGGATCCTCCTTATTTATGTCCCATTGGGTAAAATAGGGATTGTGAAAGGGAGGGAGAGATGGAAGGGAAGATTGGTACCGTTACAAATCCCTCGACGCGTAGAATCGGCGTATAGCATTCATTGGCAGTGAAATCAACCGAAGCATCGATGGTTTCCACATAAAGGTAGTAACATTTACATTTTATTAAATTATCCCCTTTAAATATTTTATTTTAAGTTATTAAAGGCTTATATTTCTTTCTTGTGGCCCCTTGTGGCTCGATCTGTTGTTTCAGGGGCGAAAATGGTGGTTTCGGGCAATCCGAAGGATTTCTCGTCGGAAAACCCAGGTTACACAACGTGTGTTCTAGGGGAACACACCATGTGTTCCTATTTTTTGGGGAAGAAGAAGTTTTTTTAAGTACACTCCGTGTACTCTAAGTACACGCTGTGTAGTGGTTGGTCGTGTGTCCGGCCATGTGAAATAAAACACATAATAGTGGTTTTTGAATATTACACGTCATGTAGTGGCATAGGGGCATGTGTACAGGTGAAAATGAACATAGTATGGAGTTCTGTGAATATTACAAACTTTTTATAGTAACATACACACCTTGTAATACTAAACATGAATACCCCATGTACTCTAGAGTACATGCCATGTACTTTGTCCAGCCAATTTTCATCCGGGGGTTCTTTAAACCCCTATAACTTTTAATCCAGGAGTTTGTTTCATGTTCCTTCTATGGCCACACGAACCTTTCTTTTGGGGGGACCTTTTGAGGTAATTTGAAGAACTGTTTCTATTGGGAACGATGATCAGTGGTACGAAACATCCAAAATTAGATTAATATTTTAATTATTATTATTTGGAGATTATTGAATCAGATGTGTCGTCTACATCTGATGTCTGTTTGACGCACCGTCAGTGGAGTTGAAACCCTAAATTAAAGGTGGAATCTTATAGAATGATTTCATGTTCTAAAACCTAAATCAAGTGTGGTCCCAACTCAGGATCGTTACAGTGAATAGTAAATATTTTCACTGGTTGACCATTTTGGGCATGTGAGCAGTCCATTCTGAGAGTTTTTTCACGTAGATTGCAATGGTGGAATACTCTTGACATTTAGAGGTCATATAACTAGTTTTTTGGGGATTTATATATAAATGGAGAGGTTCTTACTCCAGTTATCACATTCAGTTGTCACTTGGGAGTGAGACTTGGCGTATATGATAGGTTGGGTGTTCGGACCAACCTAGTTGAGACCTTTGATCTAAGATGGTCTATGAGATATCTCCCATAAACTATTCTTTTTAGGATGTCCCATTGTGAGATGTTCCCTTTTGGACTATAAGTCTATGTGACTAGATGATTCCATGGATCCCCTGAGGGATGCCTTTGCTTATGTGTTGACCTAGGTAGTCCCTTGTAGTATTCTATCCTATTTTTCTATAGGAGGATCCCTGTTATAGGATTCCTCATTTGTTCTTTATTTGAGGATCCTGTGTATTATTCCTCCCTTACTCTTCACTAAGGATCCCGTGTTGGATTTCATCGCTTGTATTTACCTAGAGGATCCCGAGTAGGATGGCTCCTCAGTGTTTGACTTGAGGGACCCAGTGGGTACCCGTGGTTTGACCAACCCTAAGCTGTTACATTGGGTTTGGGTAGAGATGGTGTCTGAGTGTCACCTCGAACACGTGCCAAACTTATAAGCCCATGGGGTTGTGTATTTAGTGTTAGTTTGGGAATTCAGGCCACCCTCACTCGTTTTTTTAGATCTTACTTGGTTTTGCTGATGTAGAAGGGTTTACCAGAGGTTCTTCCTGGATGGTGGTTATTGAGCCTGACGTGAGGCATCTTTCTTATTTTTTGGGATTACCGTACATACTCTCTTGGGATCTGGATTCTAAGCCAAGTTATTTTTGATATTTTATAGGTATCAGAGGTATTAACTAGGACTCAGCTGTTAAGTTTTCTGCGTTGACTTGTATTCCCTAAGTGATACATGGATTCCTGTTGTAGGAATGCCCTGGATGGACCCATTAGGCTGATTATTTACTTACCCTGAGTGATACATGGATTCTCGTTGTAGGAATTCTGTGGAAGGACTCATTGGAATGATTATTTACTTACCCTGAGTGATACATGGATTATCATTGTAGGAATGCCTTGTACATACTCATTGAGCTATTTATTTACGTACCATAAATGATACATGGATTCCCAATGAGGTATTTCATCGACAAGATCATTGGTTAGATATGGTTATACCCTGAGTGATACGTGGATCCAGTTGAGGGATTCCTTGGACGAGCTCATTGGGTAATAGACTTATATGTCCTGATTGATTCTTGTATCCAGTTGAGGGATGCCTTGAATAGGCTCATTGGGTTGATGACTCCTATTACTTGAGTGATATTTGGATTCCCGTGTTGGAATGCCCTGGATGGGCTCCTAGGGTGGATGTTATTTGATCAGAATGATTACGTTCTTCTAGATCTGTTATGTGACACCGGGGGTGTGGCATGGCATCTCACCAGAAGTACAAATATTTTTTCTAGAATCTTTCTTCATGGGATTCACCATTAGTATACGATATTCTTCTTCAAGTATTGGAGGTGAGTACGAGTGGACCCAGGTGTTATACGAACATTCCCATGTGGTGAGGTAGATTGCTCAGAGGTATAATTCAGGAATTTTCCAATGTAGGTACATGTTTATGGGATTATGGACCCAAATATTGACTTAATGATACACAGATTGAGTGGCACAACATCCATCTAAATTCCCTTTCTCAAGATGTCCATGTGATCGAGCCTATGGACCCAAGGACCGACAGCTGATGTGGTTTATTTTTATTTGATTCACATACTCATGAATGTTCATATTTATGTATATCTGTATAGGTATGAGACTATACATGTATACATATATACATATCTTTCCTAGTTTAAAGGGATTACGGACCCTGGGTTCGATTGTGGTTGCATGCTTGGTTTACTTTTTTTTGTTGTGTTTTCCAGTTAGGGTGAGCACATTGTTGTTGCATGCAATTTTAGCAGCACAGTTATAGGATGCTTGTCGGGGTGCCCTACTGAGATTATTTCTCACCCCTACACATGCACTTTGGTGTAAATGTAGACCTTATGTCTGGTTTTTAGGTTGAGAATGAGTTACAAAGTGTATAGGGATAAATCCCAATGTTGCATGATCGAATGGAGCTGCTCGAGTGTTTCTATTGATTGGGCTGGTTCAGTTTGACAGTGTTTGGAGATCAGGTACATGGATTGGCTCAGAGTTAGTAGTAGATCCATGTACTTTTACTTTTCGTTTCTTTTGTACTTGTATCAGTATGGTTGGCCTAGTGGGTGACCAATGTTGTATTCTGTTTCATATCTGTTTAGGATTTTAGAGCATTTTACTATTACAACTTGTTCTATTTCAATTGTTTATTGCTTCTGCACTCTGTTTACTTTCTGTTGTGTTTGATATTTAGATTTTTCTACAGTTTTCTTACTTTGGTATGAGGGAATAGTCTCCCCACTATCACACACTAGGCCCTCAATGCTACTCAGTGGCCTCTAGTGTACAGGGAAGCACGCTTGGGGCCTTGTAGTGAACCGGATCGAAGCACCTATATAGTGGATTTCGGGTTGGGATGATATAAAGTTGTATCAGAGGAGTTTATTTTTCTGGTATTTACTATTTGGGATATTGTAGATGGGTGTATTAGGAATGTGCCAGAACCTATGATGGATATTGGACTGGTGCGTCAAGAACACTTATTCCGATGAGAATTCCTGGTTTCTAGGGTTTGTGATTGCTGTTCGGATTTGTGATGTTATAGTTTTATATGATTTTTTCCTTGAGAGACACACATGTTGTATGGGTGTTTTGATTTAATATGGATTTTAGGATCTTTTCCATCAGTAAGAGGCCAGATATGGATTTTGAATCTTTGTTGGAAAATTATAGAGGTGTCTCATGCATCGTACGAGGAACGTAGGATTCATAGAATATGGGCCTTCTAGTGTGTGTTTTTTCTGATGAATGAGACCTTTGAGTTTTCTTACACATACTTTTTACTCTGATGGCAGGTCTACATTGGGAAATTTTTGTTGTGAGGATGATAAATCAGTTCTTGTGTACAGGTGGTGCAATGACCCATGTAGGTCGATATGGCACGTGATTCCATTTTATTTGACCCCTTGTAGGTGATGTTTCTTGGGTCTGTGGTTATCTAGTCAGATCGCTGAGTACGATTCCAATAGATATCAAGGATTTTCTTTTGAATTGGACCTCCTTGTTGTATTATCGTATACAGATACCTGATGAGTGTCAGTTCAGATTTTCTCTTCTATTTTGGTTGTGACCTCCAAGGAGCAATTCCTTCTGAGGATACTTGGAGAGGATAAGGTCCCTCATAGACTATTTTTTCAGTTTTAACCCACATTGGTTGTTGTGATCTTATGCTCGTTTTGTGATCAAGGCACAATAGGTGCTCAAAGTTTGTGTTATAGTAATGTTGATTTATTGATATTTTTATTGAGGAACCTCAAGTGCCTACTTTCTGAGACTAGCTTCGATGAGCATGGCTATTTGGGTGACAGGCATGGTTGACCAGTGTTTTTACTATTGGTAATTTTGTCAGGACATGGGTATGCGCTCGTGACTAGAACAATGCCATGTATATGTGTCAGGTGTTTATGATACACATTGGTTGTGTGTGGTATCATTTGTTTCTAAATAGGTGAGTGTATAGGTGCGAGCTGAGAACCAATGTTCCATGACTTTCTATGGGTTTGGATCCCATAATTTGTGCTGGAATGTCCCTCCGTGGTAGAGGTGACATCGTGGAATAAATCGGGCACCATAAGACCGTTGACCCATAGCTGAATCTTGGTCAGGTTTTGGAAGTGTATTAGTGTGGCTCGGAGGGAGATGTACATGCCTTCTATGAAATCTTATTATACTCATGTAAGAGATGACCATGTGATATCTCGATTCATCTTGAGTATGCTGAGCGAGATTTGGCCCTACGCTGAGCTCCCTTTTCTTTCTTAATGTTCATCCTTGTTGAAGAGGGAACCTGTTGTGGTTCTGCTCTTGGAGCGGCGTAAGGAAATCCATATGGTGGGGAGAGAACCATTAGCAATTTTAGGGTGGTCTTCCTCATTTCTCTTAAACTTCTTTGTTTTTCATGAGCTTTCGAACTTGAAATTTTCTTTTAAGACTCCGATATGGGTATTCCTAAGGTGGGGAGTGCCAGATCAGTCAGAGTTAAATGTATTCTGTGTAAAAGATAGTTTTTGGTGCTATAAGACTAGTCCTTGGATGGTCAAAATAGATTGTTTGCATATATTCATGAGTTTGGAGCATGGTTGCTAGTTCTTACACTGGACTTCTGCGGCCCCCCTTCATTATGGCCTTGCCGATGCCTTCCCTCCCACAAGGGGTAGAGGGCATTGGTCATCTAAGCCCTAGGGGTGTGAAGCGAACCCACCTCGTCCAAGCTGCAGGACGTTAAACTGCTAAGCATCTCGTCCTTAACACAAGACGTTAAACTGTGGTCCGACCTCATGCTTCGCACGTAGGGTCCCCCCAGCTCGGACATTTTTTACACTACTCGTCTCCACAGGAATGGACTCTTACTAACATGGAATGAGATCCTCCTTGTCGGAGCGGAGTTTGTCCGCGGAGGAAGGGCTGCCTCAGAGCGTAAGCCCCTAGCCTTTCTTCCGGATGATTGCACCCGTGCATCTCCGTACTTCCCCCCTGCCAAGGCCAGTGGAGTCCTTTTCCCACTGCGCTTTGTCTCACCACAGGCCTCCACCCTGGAGTAAGCCCCGACACCAAGGGCCGCTAACCACGCGTAAGCCCCTGTTTCCTCTTTGGGCCGCTCAACGCGTAAGCCCCATTCCGCTTCTCACGGACGCACCCTTCATGACGTGATCGTCTGGTCCCTACTGCCTCTTGTTTCCCACACCGAGTATGACTCACGTGGTCTTAGAGTGCGCATTGACCATGACATCCTCTTATGGGCCGCCCCAGAGCGTAATCCCCATCCCAGAGAACTATGTGGACTTTGATCTGTGCTAACGCACGGTACGTAGGAAGCCTCCATGAGGTTCAAGCCCACCACTCGGTCGTCCCGACCTCTCCATGTAGGTTCCCCGACCACCTTGGGCTGCCTCAGAGCATAAGCCCCAAATATCCCATCCCGCATGACGTTAAACTGTATCCCATCCCGCATGATGTTAAACTGTATTCCGTCCCACATGACGTTAAACTGTATCCCGTCCCACATGACGTTAAACTGTATCAAACTGTATTCCGTCCCGCATGACGTTAAACTGTATCAAACTGTATAATGTCCCGCATGATGTTAAACTGTATTGCGTCCCGCATGACGTTAAACTGTATCGCATCCCGCATGACGTTAAACTGTATTCCATCCCGCATGACGTTAAACTGTATCGCGTCTCGCATGACATTAAACTGTATCGCGTCCTGCATGACGTTAAACTGTATCATGCCCCGCATGACGTTAAACTGTATCCCGTCCCACATGACGTTAAACTGTATTCCCCCGCTTGGGCCATCTCAGAACGTAAGCCCCATGTCTCACTCCACCGTCCATCCTAATCCTTACCCAGGCCGCCACATCCCGGTAAGATCATGCCACCCCATCCCACTCCATGATATATGGGAATCCGCCCACGTGCTGGCCCCAACATCGGTTTTCCCCCCTAGGGATCCTTCAATCTGTTCCGTCTCCGCAAGACGTTAAACTCGCGACATACCCCGTGTTAAACATGAGAAGCTGAGGAAAACCTCAGATGGTACATATTCCCCACGTTCGATGCGGGATGCCTCGGGCTTCCGCACCCTCGAGAAGCCCTGTGATGAGGGACCAAAGACAGACATGCTGACGACGCCCCAACGTGACCATTCTCCTCACCGAAGGTTGCTGCCCCGAAAAGACCCCTTGGAGAGTCTTGACGGATGCAGCGTAATTAACTGGCGTCCATGTAGATATGGCACCGAGAATGAGATTCACGAACCCGTCTTAAATCTATGAGGGAGACCCGGACTAGGTGACGAGTTCCGAGGAGGAATCCATGGAAGGAAGAACCGACATCCCATCATCCCGGTTTCGATCAAGGGGCAGACGTCCCTGAACAAGGAACGGATGCCGCCCGCCTTTGGAAAGCGGGAATGCAGGGTAACAAGCAGCGCGTCCTCCCCACAGACGGATGCGCGCGCCCCGGCGAAAGCGTCGGAAACAAAAAATGGTGAACCCGACGTGAATCTCTTCTCCTCAACACGGGGAATGGTAGCCGTTGGGGCGTCGGATCCACAAAAATGGTGAACCCGACGTGAATCTCTTCTCCTCAACACGGGGAATGGTAGCCGTTGGGGCATCGGATCCACAAAAATGGTGAACCCGACGTGAAGCTCTTCTCCTCAACACGGGGAATGGTAGCCGTTGGGGCGTCGGATCCACAAAAAATGGTGAACCCGACGTGAAGCTCTTCTCCTCAACACGGGGAATGGTAGCCGTTGGGGCGTCGGAAGAACAACATGTCACCAGGTCTAGGTAACCCTCACCGGGACATGAACCCACCAGGGGTCGAGGCGGTCAAGATGTTGACTACTCCGTTCTATGACGTCGTCAGCGTGGAACCCTCTCGCCGACCATGGAAGACGGAATGACGCTGGGCCTTGGTAGTTAATCTCCTTTCTTGTTGATGCTAATGGGTTCATCTCCCTGTTTCTAGGAACTAGATCACTGCATTCGGAGCTCCATCGCCACCTGCCACCAGCGCAGGGGCAGGGGCAGTACCGACGCGGCTACCCCGCGCGGTCCCACCTATTCGGCGGTCACTCCAGCTTCGACCGTTGTAGCAGACGGGCGCTTGCGCCCCCTCTCCCCTTCAGAAATCATCCAACAGAGGGTGATCAATAACATGGTTTGTAGGTATGACGAGAAAGGGGTCATACCCACCAGGGGCATGGCCCACTTTGATCTAGAGGCAGTCGCGCCTCACCACCATCGCCGCCCTCGAGGGCCACGTAGGGAGCCGCCGCTCCCTACTCCGACGTTCAACCGCTTCAGGAACCTATCCCTGGAGGGCATTGACACATCCTTCCCCTACGGCAATGAGGTGGGGGATGTCCGGGTCCACCCGATCAGCGATCCATCCCAGGGGTTAACGGCAAGAACCCCCGCCAGGCTGCGTCGACGCCGCCGCCTGACTCCCTGAGCCGAGGAGCAGGAAATCTTCATGCCCGCACCGCCGGTTCCGGCCAATCTGACTCAACGCCAGCATCGGGCGCGAGTGGGAGAGAATGCCCGTCCTGGGGCACCAGCAGCAGCAACCACTGTGGCCCGAGCCACTGCTGACTCCTGTTACCAGATCCCCGTGCATGTTGAGCAGGGGGTAGCTGCATGCCCAACTTGGATCGAAACCCCGACCACCCTGCAGACAGGTTGGGTCGAATCTCCCGGTCGCGGACACTGGCAATGGCCACTGCAGACCAATCCGCGGTAGTGCCGCTCACCATGAGGGCTCATTCCATGCCACCGATCTGGGAAGCCGAAAGCTTCTTCGCGACGGCTATGCTCTGGGTTTGACTCCTTCCAGCACCCACTTCATGGGGTATGAGGTCACGCCCCCTACTGCTGGTCGCGAGCATGGAGCTGTTGTGTATCCAGTCGCTCACTCACATGGAGGTCCTCCCCATGTCCTTTTCGACATCTTTCCCCGTGCTTCTCACACCCCGGCCTTCAGTCCCCTCTACCCCAGCTCTATTGTGGCCGGGGGACCCCATGATGGAAGTCATCCTTACCCTGAGGAGCTACCCAGGAGCAGGAAGGCCGGGCGTCGTCACCGTAGGAGGAATGTCACGGGGGTCCGTACAGGAATCAGACCAGTCCGTTTCTTGGATTCGGAGGCAGAGTACGACTCGACGATGGAACCTCCCCCCCAACCCTTCGAGTTGAGGGCAGGGGTGGGGCACTACGCGTCACTCTTGTACTCCCCGAATGCGAGATCCGTATGATTCCTTCCTCCTTTTGAAGGTATATCCAGGAGGACGAGGACTTGGCATACCTCCAGAGATCAAGCCCGCAGTTGCCGCTGACCTCCTTGGAAGCACCTCCTTCCCCTGTTAGGGAGGGTGAGGAACTTTTATGGGGACCGGCGGAAGAATCGCGAGGCGACACACCCTCGGCGAGTACCGACGCTGTGACAGGAGGCCCATCCACTGGCCCATCCTATCGCGATGTGGCAGCCAAGGCACTGAAACCCCTGGAGGATGACCCAGGGATCGGAGGCCAATCGGCCTGTTCGCCATATTCCCCACCAGCCAGCCCACTACCCCGACGGCCTGCCTCGGCGCCATTGCCAATTCCCCAACTTTCCTCGGTGGACGAGCAGGGGCGGCAAGTTCTGGACCCCGAACTGGAGACGTGGAGCTTCTGGACCGTTCTTAGAGCGGGCCACTTCCCAGAGAAGTTTTGGACAGTCGCAGAATTGGGTTTTGATGTGCCAGAGTCAGTCACCCCGGGAGAGTTTGAATGCTTCCGCCAGATTCTTCGGGTGACTCACTCCCGCCTCCGCCATCAGCTAGCGCCTTATCCCGGGAGCCAAGCGCATCTCGAGGAGATTTTTGAGCAGTGCTGCCGGGTCGACCTAGCAGCACTCCCCGCGGTATGGCACCCCGAGTCGTTGGACCACTACGAGGCCCTTCAGAAAAAATGCGTCCAGAGTTTTCAAGTACTCCGCAGAGTTATTGAGGAGGCCACCACCCATGCGCACGTCTGCGGGTGGGGGCAGTACGCTGATCTCCTCTTCTGTGCGATCTGCGGGCATCCCGATCCACTGGGCGGCCCTGAGAGAACGTCGCCAAGGGAAGTAGAAGTCAACATGGATGAACCTTCAGATGAGGGAAACATTGTGGATCCCCTCGACAGAGACTCACCCCCCGAGGACAGGTCGCTACTGGACCCATCTGGGAGGATTAATCGCCAACAAAGGAGCCTCCTAGGCCTTCCTGTACCCATGGAGGCACTAGCACTGGGATGAAACATCGGTAAGGGTAAAGAGACTGTCGGGTCTGTCAAACTCGCCGACCCATCTGCCTTAGTGCAGAAGGTAGAGGAAGATCCCAAGAAGGCCACGCTGCGCCAACAGCTAGCCGAGCAAAAGAGGCTGGTTAATGAGCTCCTGGCCGAATGCATTGCAGAGCAGCGGCCTCACTATGGTAACCCTAGACCAGGACAGTAGGGGCAGGAGCATCTACCCCTTGCTAAGATCCCCCCGAGAAACCGTGACCGTGTCGTGTTCACCGACAGGGGAGACACTGGAGCCCATGGCAAGAGGGCGCGATATGTTTCGCCGAACCCTCCCGAGCGGCGAGACAACCTGGGGGACCCTGCTTGATTTCCTCCTGCCGCTCCGAGAGTCACTCCGCCAGCTGCCCCCCGAGCCGCTGAGTGCGACTATCATATCGAAGAGCCTGGAAATGAACTTATGGATAGAGATCCCTATCAGGACAGGAATCCACATCCGAATGATCTGATGGAAGTACTCATCACTCGCTTGGAGGCCCTGGAAACTCGGCAGGTGGCGATCCCACCAGATGGCAAGTTGTACCCTGCATGGGTGGATGACATGCCGACCCCACCGGGATTTGGGAACCCCACTTTTTCCCCTGTTAACGGGACCAGAGACCCGCCACAACACTTGACCCAATTCAACTCGAGGTGCGGGCCTATGTTAGGGACTTCGGCGAAGTAGGAGGCTGCCAAGCTCCGGTGCTTCGTCCAGACACTGGAAGGACCAACATTCGTCTGGTACAGCCATCTCCCTATTGGATCAATGACTAGCTGGGAGTACCTTCGCCGACAATTCCTCTACCAGTTCAGTTCCACAACCCAGAAGACAAACATTGCAGACCTCTTCAGGTGAAAGTAAAGGCCCGACGAGCAAGTCACGGACTTCGTCGCCCGGTGGAAGGGGCTCACGTACTCCCTTGACATGCCACTGACTCAGGATAAATTACTGACGATGTGTGTGGGGAACGTCAAGGCGGAGTTGGTTCCTTCCCTGATCATGCAGAATTACCCGGGAGGGTTCTTGGACTTCTCGGATAAGGCTCAGCGCCTCGAAGAAGCCGTGCAACAGGCCAGTAAGGCATGCCCGCTGCCTCCTATAATCTCTACAAGGAGATCCACCAGAGCCGAGCCCGCTTCTGTGGCACAGATAGAGGCCCCTAGACAGCTAGAGTTGCTGCCGGTGAGGCCAGCTCAGCAGGCTCATAGGGGTCCACCCCCACAGCCTCCGGCCCAGCAGCGACCGCCTCAAAATCGGCAGGCGCCTCCATGTAACGTACCGCCACCACCTAGGCGAGGTAATCCGGCTCCGCCTCCTCAGCCTGCTCCTCTGGCCCCTAGTCATGGTCAGCCCCCAAGAGTCCCCTTTCCAGATAGAAGGAATCGGTCTTACTCGTTTGGCGAGGCCCAGGTCCCCGGTTATTTCCGTAGCTCCTTGGAGCAGAGGATCGTGCGTCTGCCTGAGTGCTGGAAGCCAGAAGAGGCGTGTCTCACAGATCGCCCTAACTACTGCCCTTATCACTGGTTCTTGGGACACACCATCCAGCAATGCTATGTTTTCAAGGACTGGCTCCAAGACCATATTGACAACAACATAGTCAGGTTGGGCCCAGCCCCAGCACAGGTGACAGGTGTCTTCGTGGGATCAGATGTTAGTAGTGACGACGGGGATGGGTGGGAACAGGTTTCTGATCGTGGGTCCCGGAAGTATAATGACTGGATGGCCAGTAGGACGGTCGCCCGTGCCCATGGCATCATCCGTGCCTGCCTGGATCATCCAGAGCCCTCGGAATCTGCGAGCGCCGCGTTGGCATCGTCGTCCCAGCCTACTTCTTCCCAGAAGAGCAGGCAGCGACCCAAGAAGAAAGAACGCGCCCTGCCATTGTCGTCATCTTCTTGCCCGCTTGGCGATTTCATGCCCCTGGAAATGGGGATCCCTCCGAGACCCCGACCGATAATGGATGACTCCCCGAGTGAGAGCCCGGGGTACGCTTCGGTTAACACCGTAGAGTTGGTAAATCCCTTTGTGGCTCCCGACGACGAGGAGCGCCAGGTGGACCTCTCCGAGAGCCTGGGGTACGCTTTGGTTAACATCGTAGAGTTGGTAAATCCCTTTGTGGATCCCGACGACGAGGAGCGCCAGGTGGAACTCCCCGAGAGCCCGGGGTACGCTTCGGTTAACACCGTAGAGTTGGTAAATCCCTTTGTGGCTCCCGACGACGAGGAGCGCCAGGTGGACCTCCCCGAGAGCCCAGGGTACGCTTCGGTTAACACCCTAGAGTTGGTAAATCTCTTTGTGGATCTCGATGACGAGGAGCGCTAGGTGGACCTCCCCAAGAGCCCGGGTTACGCTTCGGTTAACATCGTAGAGTTGGTAAATCCCTTTGTGGCTCCCGACAATGAGGAGCGCCAGGTGGACCTCCCCGAGAGCCCGGGGTATGCTTCGGTTAACACCGTAGAGTTGGTAAATCCCTTTGTGGCTCTCGACGACAAGGAGCGCCAGGTGGACCTCCCCGAGAGCCTGGGGTATGCTTCGGTTAACACCGTAGAGTTGGTAAATCCCTTTGTGGCTCCCGACGACGAGGAGCGCCAGGTGGACCTCCCCAATGTTCCCAGTCGTCGCCAACGTCGACGGAGCCATGGCTACGTGAACTGCCTGGGCACGGCATTCTTCACCTATAGTCAGGTCGTGCACGCTACCAAGACCAGGCGGTAGTCCCGGTATAGAGAGCAGCACTCGCGGCTGCCTCACCCGGTGACAGCAAGTTCGCTTCCACCACCGTTTGTGTTGCTGGATCGGGCGGAACCCCCTTGCCCGCGTCGCAACCAGCCCATCCCTGCCACTGGACGACTACGGCCTTCTGGTCCTAGCATGGCAGCTACCTCCCAGGCTTCAGCCGGTGAACAGTGGGACGTGCCTAGTACCAGTCAGTCACCGGTCCCGCCAGCAGGGCCCTTCATGCCCCCAATCGCGGAGCGACCTCTTGTAAGCAGAAGCTTGCATTTGGCGTGAAATTATGATGTCCTGAAGCATCTGGATGGAATTCCATCAAGGATTTCCATCCATGAGGCCCTCCGCTTGTCGTCCGAAATGCGTGAGGCGCTCGACGGGGCTCTAAGGAGCCCCCTCCAGTTTGAAGCGGAGGTTGTGGCCGCGGAAGCCTTACACACCGAGGTGATTGAGGACGCCGAATGCCAGGCGATTATCTCATTCTCCGGTGAAGATGAAGACCCTCCCATATAGGGTCACATCCGCCCGCTGTACATCACCGGCCAGTTCAATGGCGTGGAAGTCTGTCGCTGTCTTGTCGACACGGGTTCTGGGATTAACTTGATCCCAACTCGGACACTGCAAAAACCGGGGTTGTTTGAGGATGATTTAACTCCCTCTGACCTCAGAATCCAGGGGTATGACAGGACCGAGCAAACTCCAGTCAGCAAGATTCGTCTGAAGACCCAGTTCGGCGGCTTAATTGCCAATACAGAATTCATGGTTGTCTCTCAGGACATTTCCTACAACGCATTGATGGGCAGGCCGTGGCTCCATCTTCACGCAACGGTTCCCTCATCATACCATCAATGCCTCAAATACTCCCTTAAGGGTCGAGTGGGTGTGCTCCAAGGAGATGTGTCTCCGTTTGCCTCTTGTGAAGCTCGTTATTTGGACGCTAACTCTTACAAGAGCAAGGACAACCAAATCCTGGCAGATGAGGTTGAGCCCGCCGCTGTCGCAGGTGATCCCTGGGCAGGTTTGGATGACGCATATGTCTTCCCAATCCATCGGTTGGAGGCCACGACTCCCGATATGGGAGAGTGCTTTGTTGTCTCGGGAACCAGAGGAATGCATATTTCTGGGTCTAAGCGACGATGGGAAATTACCTCGTACTCTTACACCAACCAGGCCTGGGTGATCCCCGAGCCTCCTACCCCCATACGATATCGGGACGTTGGGCTCATGGCAATGACAGTACGTCATACATGCCTGTTTCTCCGAGCCGGGATCGACCGGCTCAAGCCAACGCGTCACCACTACTTTGATGTCGTAAAGTGTGGCCCCTTGGGCCGCATCCCGGATGGGATTGGATCAATCGCCTTTGTCAGTACGGTCTCCGCGGTGCATGAGACTCCCATCGTGATGACCTCTGCCGCCCAAGCCGGTGCTAGCTCCCCATCAGGGTCGAGCAGCCCTGAAATGGCTCCCCCCATGGACGATCCTTCCACAAGCAGGGAAGAAGACATGGAAGATGCTCCTCCTGCCTTTGAGGAGGGCGTCTCTGCCATGGTCGACGAGCTCGTACAGGTGAACCTCGATGGTGAGGCGGACCCGAGACCCACCTTGGTCAGCGCCGCTATGCCTCCCGAGGAACGGAAACGGTACATAGAATTCCTCAGACAGCACCGTGATGTGTTTTCCTGGAGTTATGAAGAGATGCCGGGACTAGATCCCCAGGTAGCCGTCCACCGCCTTTGCCTCCCAGCAAACCATCGCGGGTTCAAACAGCCTCCCAGAAAAATGCACCCCTTTCATGGTGCCATGGTTGAGGCCGAAGTTGATAATCTCATTAAGGCCAACTTCTTCAGGGAAGTCCAGTACCCCAGGTGGCTAGCGAACATTATGCCCGTCAAGAAGAAGAACGGGCAGATCAGGGTCTGCATTGACTTCCGTGATCTTAATCGCCACTTTCCGAAGGATGACTTTCCCCTTCCCGTGATAGAGCTGTTGATCGACGCAACAGACAGGTTCCAAGCCCTCTCCTTCATGGATGGGTACTCCGGGTACAACCAGATCCGGATGGTCCCCGAGGATGAAGAGTTCACTGCCTTCAGGGCCCCCCAGGGCACTTTCTGTTATCGGGTTATGCCCTTCGGCCTGAAGAATGCGGGTGCCACCTATCAACGGGCTATGCACCGCATATTCAAGCCGATCCTTGAAACGCTGGTGGAGTGCTATGTAGATGACCTGGTGGTTAAATCTCGTCAGCTCTAGGACCATCTTAAAGACCTTGAGAAAGTTTTCGGTTTGCTCCATTCTCACCACTTGAAGATGAACCCGTTGAAGTGTGACTTCGGGGTCACCTCCGGAAAGTTTCTTGGCTTCATCGTTAGGTATCAAGGCATCGAGATCGACCCCGAGAAGATCAAGGCCATCAGTCAGATGCCTCCCCCAAATAATATTTGAGAGCTTCGAGGCCTCCAAGGCCATTTAGCCTATATACGCCGATTCATTGCGAATCTGGCCGGCAAGTGTAAGCCTTTTTCTCGGCTCATGAAGAAAGGCGCCGCCTATGGGTGGGATGAAGAGTGTCAGACCGCTTTTGAGGAAATCAAGCAGTATCTGCTTCAACCTCTGGTCTTGATGCCACCCGTTCCCGGAAAGCCGCTGGTCCTTTACGTGACCGCCCTGAAGCGATCCCTCGGCGCGCTTCTCGCCCAGAAGAACAATAAGGGAACAGAGAATAGCCTCTACTACCTTAGCCGCATGCTCCTCGAAGCGGAAGTTAGATACTCTCTCATCGAGAAGAGATTCCTGGCGCTCGTATTCGCCATACAGAAATTGCGGCACTACTTGCAGCACCACGAGGTACAGCTGGTCTCTCGGGTAGACCCTTTGAAATACATCCTGAGCCGGCCTATGTAGACCGGTCGATTGGCACGCTGGGTGGTGATCCTCCAGCAGTTCAACATCAGGTTCGTACCTCAGAAGGCCGTCAAAGGACAGGCGTTGGCAGACTTCTTAGTTGCCCACCCAACCTCCGTGGACCAGCCACTGGATTTGGGCTTTCCTGATGAGGCAATCCTCTCAGTCGATCACGCCACCCCATGCTGGCAGATGCACTTTGATGGTGCCTCCCGAAGCCCTACCGGTAGAAGGCTCAACGATCCTAGGCTTAACAGAGTGGGCCTGGGTATCATCTTCATCACCCCGGAGCAAGCCGTTCTGCCATATTCTTTCTTGTTGTCAGAAGGCTGCACCAACAACGAGGCAGAATATCATACCCTCATTACTGGTCTCGAGTTGGCTCGGGAGGTTAACGTACCCCACCTGTATATCAAAGGGGACTCTGAGCTAGTCATCAAGAAGGTTAACGGTGACTATACTGTCAGGAAGCCAGAACTCATGCCGTTGCTAGAATTCACTCTCCATCTAATGGCTAAATTCCCCTCCCGACCAGATGTCGTTCAAGTTCCCCGGTCGAAGAACAGTCGAGAAGATGCTTTGGTGAGCCTGGCCGCATCACTCACGGAGCCCGAACAGGATGACCTAATCATCCACGTGGCGCACCAAAGAGTCATTGCTACTGTTATCCCGGAGGGCGATCGTGGCCCGCGAGTGAACCATCCCACCGCTGGAGCCCCCACGTCAGGACCCCCTGGGGCTTCAGGCGTGGTGATGGAGACAGTTCCTGACTGGAGAACACCCTTGGTTAAATATCTCCGGCACAGCAGTCTTCCGATGGACCAAGAAGAGCGGGAATGAATCCGGCGCCGCGCGCCGCAGTTCACCCTTCAAAGCGGTCCCAGCTGTGAGCAGCTCCTTTACAGGCGTGGGTTTGACGGTGTCCTCCTCCATTGTCTTCAAGGAGTGGAGATCCCACAGGTCATGTAGGAAGTGCACGCTGGCTCCTGTGGCGCCCACCAGGCCGGGTCGAAGTTCTTCCACCAGATTCGGAGACTGGGATACTTCTGGCCCTCCATGATCCACGACTGCATCGAGTACGCCAAGAGGTGTCATGCGTGCCATGTTCATGATAACTTTGTGCATCGTCCACCGGAGCCTCTCCATACTACTAAGTGTTCTTGGCCCTTTGCAGTCTGGGGTTTGGATGTCATAGGGCCTTACCCGCCGGCGACGGCCCGCCAGTGCCGTTTCATCTTAACCGGCAAGGATTTCTTCTCAAAGTGGGCAGAGGCAGCCCCGCTCAAGGAAGTCAAGGATGGTTCTATCGCCGACTTCGTGAGCTCCAATATCATTCACCAGTTTGAAATACCTCACTCTATACTCACAGATAATGGAACCAACTTCCGAGCGGCCGAGATGAAGAGATTTTATGCCAAGTACAACATTCGCTCTAACCACACCTCCCGCTATCATGCGCAGGTGAATGGAAAGATTGAGGCGTTTAACAAAACCCTCTCTAACATTCTGCAAAAAATGGTTGGTCAGAACAAGAAAATTTGGCCAGATAAGCTCCCCAACGCCCTCTGGGCTTATAGGATGATGACTCTCAATTCCACCCAGGTTACCCCGTATTCCCTGGTATACGGAGCTAAGGCCGTCCTTCCCATCGAGTTCCAGCTGCCCTCATTGTGCACGGTGGTCTACGACCAGCAAGCGCCGGACAAAATTGCTGAGATCCGTCTAGACAAATTGGAAGCGCTGGACGGAAGTAGGCTTCACGCTTTACATAACTTGGAAAGGCATCAGAGCAGGATGGCTCGAGCTTTCGATAAGAAGGTTCGCCTCTGCTCCTTCCTGCAAGGTGACTTGGTGCTGGCTCTTAGAGCACCAATGATTTCCGGCAGGAAACCACCCAAGTTGGAACCCAAGTGGGGGGGGGCCTTTTATTGTCCACAAGGTCTATCCCAATGGAGCGTACTCCCTGGTGACTACAGATGGTGAGCGTATCACTCCTCCCACCAACACCAGGTTCCTCAAGAAGTACTTTTCCTAAAATGTATGGTCCAGCACAACCTTAAACTACACTCTGCCTTACATCTGGGCTCCACGGTCCGAGCTCTAAGACCTACAACTAAGATCCTCACGGTCCGAGCTCTAAGACCTAAAACTAAGATCCTCTCGGTCCGAGCTCTACGACCTAAAACTAAGATCCTCTCGGTCCGAGCTCTAAGACCTAACACTAAGATCCTTATGGTCCGAGCTCTAAGACCTAAAACTAAGATCTATATTTCGTCCAACATGACGTTAAACTGTATTTCTAGAACTACGTCTAGCTTGATTCCCATCCTAATGGGGTATGTAGGAACGCCCAGACCTTTCGTCTTTGGGTCCATATTGAGGTCCATTGTCGCATCTGTTTCGCCTTTAGGACTTCGACCACAGGGTCACGTGGTGTGGTGTGAGATTATGTCCCCATTCACGTCAGGTTTGTAATGGCTTCACCACGTGCACCCTATTCTCAGCGTTTATCCCTCCTCTGTCCAATGGCATTTAAAGATGCATATCAAGAACTACCTGTGGCTTGATTCCCATCTTTATGGGATATGTAGGACTGCCTGAACACCTAGATGTCCGGTCCAGCCCCATCTCTTAGGAGATCCCACGATCTCCTGGTGCCCAGGGTGTTTGGCATTACACTCGCTCTTTTGCCCAGGGATCAGCCATCTTTTGGCTGCTCTTGGACTGATCCCTCTGACCCTTTCCAGTGGTCTGCTGATGTGCTCAAGGAACTCTAGTCTAGAACTTGGAGTGTCATATTCGACTTAGGCAAGTTCCATCCACTTTCCAAGCTTCGTGTTCCCCATCATTCGAGCCCCCATCATCCTTCATACCCGGAGGGACCCCCAAGAACGACCTGGATACAACACCCAAGGGCTCTCCTACCATCATGGGCCAACGCCCCCGAGGGTTTCAGAAAACAAATTGATACAAATCCCACATTGCGAACATGGTCAGCGGTTGATGCTCATTTGTTTTTCCCCATGGCTAACACGACAGGATGCTACGTTGCGAACATGGTCAGCAGTAATCCTCAGTCATCACGCCTGCTTCCTCAGGCCCTCAATGTTGGTGGCATGGTTCATGTCATATTCCTCCCCACCGCGTCAAGGTGGAATCTCGACACTCCTTGTACTAACCCTCAGTACACCCCCGCACATCATACATACCGAGCTGTGTAATGGTGTCTCTCGGGGCTCCCGCGATCTGAGCGCTAGAGAATGTGCTTGGGTCTCTTCTTTACGGGTTGCGTGCGGCTTGAACTTCATCCCCTTGGGGAGTGAGGAGTCGCCCAAAAATTGCGTTTTGGGCCCAGCATAGCTGGGAGCTAGCATCTTCTACCCCTCCCTGATTGTTGAACCCTCGTAGGCCCCTTTTCCCGAGGCTCCTCTCTCGGTTGGTCCAAACCATATGACCTTAAACTGTGTTGTTGGTCCAAACCATATGACCTTAAACTGTGTTTTTGGTCCAAACCATATGACCTTAAACTGTGTTGTTGGTCCAAAACATATTACCTTAAACTGTGTTGTTGGTCCAAAACATATGACCTTAAACTGTGTTGTTGGTCCAAACCATATGACCTTAAACTGTGTTGTTGGTCCAAACCATATGACCTTAAACTGTGTTGTTGGTCCAAACCATATGACCTTAAACTCTGTTGTTGGTCCAAACCATATGACCTTAAACTGTGTTGTTGGTCCAAACCATATGACCTTAAACTGTGTTCTTGGTCCAAACCATATGACCTTAAACTGTGTTGTTGGTCCAAACCATATGACCTTAAACTGTGTTGTGGGTCCAAACCATACGACCTTAAACTGTGTTGTTGGTCCAAACCATATGACCTTAAAATGTGTTGTTGGTCCAAACCATATGACCTTAAACTGTGTTTTTGGTCCAAACCATAGGACCTTAGACTGTGTTGTTGGTCCAAACCATACGACCTTAAATTGTGTTGATGGTCCTATCACATGACCCTGAACTATGACATTATCATCCTCGCCGCATGACGAAAAACGGCACTGCATTGTGATGACCTCATTGTAGAGGACATCACGTTGGGTATTGGTCACATGCCATGCCATTTGTCAACGCCTATCACGGCTTGATTCTTGTGGCGACACCACGGCCTACTACTCTAGGTCGGTCGCTTCACAACAAAAAAAACACCCACCTTAAAGGAAAAACAAGATTTATCAAATTCCGCTTCTTTTAGTGAAAGGGCCATGCCCGCACTCCCCTTTTCCCTTGGCACTGGTATCTTACCATGTAACCTTGAAGAACTACCTGTGGCTTGATTCTCATCCTTATGAGATACGTAGGAACGCCTAGGGCACTTCTCCGTGGGTCTAGCCTACCTTCGTGTTCGGTCCCTCGACTCGAGCATTTCCCCGGAGAGCACATGGTAATTAGGGATTAGGTCCTCATTCACGTCGAATTTTGTAACTGCCGTGCCATGTGTCCATTTATCCCTTTTCCCACCTCACGGTCCGAGCTCTAAGACCTAAAACTAAGATCCTCATGGTCCGAGCTCTAATACCTAAAACTAAGATCCTCACGGTCGGAGCTCTAAGACCTAAAACTAGGATCCTCACGGTCCGAGCTCTAAGACCTAAAACTAAGATCCTCACGGTCGGAGCTCTAAGACCTAAAACTAAGATCCTCACGGTCCGAGCTCTAAGACCTAAAACTAAGATCCTCTCGGTCCGAGCTCTAAGGCCTAAAACTAAGATCCTCACGGTCCGAGCTCTAAGACCTAAAACTAAGATCCTCACGGTCCGAGATCTAAAGCCTAAAACTAAGATCTTTATGGTCCGATCTCTAAGACCTAAAACTAAGATCCATATTCCGTCCCACATGACGTTAAACTGTATTCCTTCCCGCATGATGTTAAACTGTATTTCTTCCTACATGACGTTAAACTGTATTTTCAAGAACTACGTGTGGCTTGATTCTCATCCTTATGAGATACGTAGGACCGCCCAGACGTTTCGTCTTAGGTCCAGCCCCAGGGATTACTAAACCCCGTCCTTCCTTATTTTCGGCCACTTGGCCCGACTTCATGGGAAGTGGTGTAATCGGGATATCTACCCCGAGCATGTTCGGGATGCCCCATGGTAATAATGGGAAGCGACAATTCTCTCACCAAAGAGGTCCTAGATGGAAATTGGGACAACCCATGATCAGGTCGGTACGTCTGCCTAATGCGCCTTGGCCATGGTGGCGCAATTTTGGGAGTGTTGGAATCTGTTCGAACAAACCACCACTCCACCTTCCACGCCTTGCGTCCCCCTCATTCGGATCCTCATTTCCTTTCATGTTTGATGAGACCCCCTAACATTATGGATGCTCAACCTATGGTCCGCCTACTATCCTGGGCCAACGTTCCGGAGAACTGGTCATGTTTGACGGGACCCCCTAATAGTATGGATGCCCAACCTATGGTCCGCCTACTATCCTGGGCCAACGTTCCGGAGAACTGGTCATGTTTGATGGGACCCCCTAACAGTATGGATGCTCGACCTATGGTCCGCCTACTGTCCTGGGCCAACGTTCCGGAAGACTGACCAACGATATTTGAGTTAGGCCCCGTGTTGCGAACATGGTCAGCGGTCAACCCTCATTTATTGTCCCCCCATTCCAGGCCAACGTGATGTGGATGCTGTGTTTCCGCCACGGTTGATAGTTATCCTCCATGGTTGCGCCCCATTGGGTTCTGAATTTGGGCAGCGTGATTCACCCTTCCTCTCCATTCCCCTGTGTTCGGATGGATTTCAATGCCCCCGGCATTGCCCCGATTGTGTGTAAGAGCACATTGAGAAGTCGACACATCAATCGGCTCAGGGGTCTCTTCAGAAGTCCAGGCCCAATTTTGGACGCCTGAAGCTGGGTCAATGCCCCACAGTTGAACGAAATTATGGTACGAGCATCTTCTGCTTCTTGCGTTGGGCACGACCCACAGGATCCTAGGGATGAGTTGTTATTTGTTTCGGAACTATGGTTGAGCGCATGAAACTGAGGGTACAAATGAGTGGATTTTACCACATATTGGATTGAGATGATGATCAGTACAAGAAACAAATTCATGAGATGGAAAAAACAAAGCCCTTAGGGATTAGCGTGTTGAAGCGATCTTTCCAGCGCTTCTACCCTCTGGCTGGTAGCCTCCAGGACTGCTTCTCGCTCTTTGAAGACTCTCTCCTCATCGGCCACCATAGAGCACAGCTCGCCAGCTCTAGCTTGTGCCTGCGCCCGCTCGGTTTGAAGTACGATCATCTGGTGACTCACCTCCACCAGTTGATCTTGTGCATCAGCCAGCTGGGCCGTTAGTTTCTCCACGAGCTCAGAGCATCTTGCGATGAAGGCCTCCTTATCTGCCGCTTTCCCTTCGATGTGCCGGACTTCCTGCTCCTCCCTCAGCAGCGCTTGAGCGCTCGCCGATCCTTCCCGACACTGGGAAATGTCGGTGCGCCGGCTGCCCTCACGTATCTTCTCGGCCATGTAATCACGGACCGTCAGATGAAGGCGTTGAGCGTCAGCCCCTCCAGTGCACAGGAAGCGCAGCCAGGTCTGAAGTGATCCCATCCGCCTCAGCCAATACGACTGGGGATGCCTGAGGAAGCGCTGGATACACTTCCACCCTTTGCACCGTGTCATCCGGCTCTCCTTGGCGGCCCGTGAGTCTGAGTCATCTATCTCCTTAGGGTCAGTGGGTCGGTATATGTGGAAGACTGCCAACAGATCGGCAACAGGATCCACCCCAGGGATATCTTCGTGAGGAATATAATCCTCGACGTACGGGTGACCTTCTCTCACCCCAGCAGCAATGACGCCTCCACCAGCTTCCGACCGCGTTTCAGGAACAGCGCCGCTGATGTCCGCCGCCCCCTGTTCATCAATTTTCGGGGCCGACTCAGTGCGGAGAGCATGTTCCGAGCGAGGTGGTATGTCTGCCGCTGGTCCACTCGCGGATGGCCTGGGCTCCGCAGCCTGACGTGCCTCCAGTTTTGAGATCACTACGCAAGGAATACGCTGGTTAGATGGGATCTTTAGACACCAAGCACCAGTAGTGAAGCAGGAGACTTACAGAAATCCAGAGCGTCGGTCCCTAGTGTTTCGGCTGCTGTAGGAGCCGCCATATGGGGAGACCCCTCTGCGCTGGTTAATTCAATGATGGGTGTCGGATCCCCATCATGTCCCACTGGTTCCTTTCTGCCCTCCTCTGTTGGGGATGCCTTTCCACCACTCAAGTGCTCCTGAGTAGGATGGGGAAGTGAGTTAGAAGTTGGAAAGTAGAATGGATGAATGAGGGAAATGAATGAAGACAGAGACAAACCTCGAGAATCTCGGTTATGTCGAGATCAGAGTCGGCAATCTCACTGCTATCTCGGAGACTACCTTGGTAGGTCTCCCCTTGCGACCCCTCACCTTCGAGATCCTCTTCTTCATCTTATCCCTCGCCTTCGTCCTCTTCGGTTTCCTCCCCCCCCCCCCTCCGGCTCCTCGTCACCATCGCCTTCTCCCGGTGGCATCGCTTCCGGATCATGCTCCTGGCCGAGCATCAATTTCACTAGGAAAGTTGGCTACGCATGCCTCCCCCTTTGGCGTGTGTATGCATCCATGGACGTCAGATAAGCATGCCACCGATAGAAGTTCACTCGGTCGGTAATTCGAACGAGCCCGACCTCTGGCAGTTGGATCCCGTTTTTCATTATCTTCTTTCAGATGGCTTCGACGCTCAGCGATTGCCGCATGGTCATCCAGGCCGACCACAGTGTCGGGAGAATTGATTCTTGGGAAGGTTAGAGCAGATATCTTATCTACTTTCCGGGTAGTTCCCTGGCCACCTCATGTGACCCCCCTGCGGGTAACGAGGACGTGGAAACACCATGTGATGTTCCCGCTGCCGAAGTCCCGGCCTGCGCATGCCTCGCTGCCTAACATGCCCTTGGTTCCCCCCTTTTGACGGCACTGTGCCTTCTTTCCCATCGCCCGGTTTCCGTGCGAGTAACCTTGAGTTGCCGGACGCGCTTGCATAATAGCCCCTTAGGGTACGCAATGGTCCATTTTTCGGCATATTCGGTTGCTAGGCCGGCATTGACCCTAGTGGGAGGAAGAGTAACGACATCGCCAGAGCCGAAAGTGGTAAACATCAACCACATCTGGCGCAGGACGCATGGATTCTTCTCCTTCCAGATAGCCGTGAATACCTTCTTCGGCATTCGTTAGAGGAACCCGAATTACCTGGAGAATCAGGATGGCACGTAAGGCTTGCAGATCAACTTCCCGTCGATCCGAGCCACGAGAACCCCGCCCCCGAATGCTCTGAAAGTATTCCTACTATTCCAGAGAGCCTCGCCCGTTGTCCACTAGTTGGCCGACTGGGGTGGGGAATGGGCTGAAGTTGAAGTTGTCATGGTTGCTGATGCGGATCCTCACGCCCTCCTCATTGAGCGTCATCGGCGCCACCCCTACGATGTTTATCAAGGACGGTCGCAAACCGTTGCCTGGAGGACGGACGACGTTTGGGAAAGTATACCCGCCGAGATGAGGTTCCACCCAGCCATGGAAGATCTGGAAGGGACCACAGACTCTCCGAGATAACCCCCCTCGTGAGATACGCCCCAGGATGGTATACAGCTTGGCCAACATGGGGACACCCAAGTTGAACCGTTTGTTGGCGGCCATGGAGCCCGCTATCACCAAAGTCGCTGGACGGACGCCCATCCTCGCGTCCCGCACCGGCAGGAGCCACCCGCTCAGGAAGGCGGCAAGGAACCCGGCATACCGGACGTTTGGGTCTCGGGCCTCAATGACGCGGTAGCCCCATGATTGGTATTGCCCCGCCTCCAGGGTCTTCTAATAGGACCCGTCCTTGCTCCTCTGAGTCACGGTTGGGAACCATTTGCCCCGTCCCGACATCTTGACGGTGGGATCCCTCTCAAGGAACAGGCTGAACAATCCCTTGTAGGCGATGTCCTTCAGGAAGTCCTTGACCCCCAGCCTCTCCTTGGCCAGCTGCAGCAGGTTCCACGTCAGTATAGGCGTCTGCGACCTGTCTCCCCATGTGTTATTTGGAGGAACGAACTTGTCGTATTGGTAACCCTCTAGTGGGATACCTCCGATGAAGTGAACGTCCTAGAGACTGATGCCGACTTCCCCATGATGAAGGTGGAACGTGTTGGTGTTAGGAGACCACCGGGTGAATGGCTCCAGTTCGAGTTCAGGCTGGCGGTGGAAATGGTACTGTGATGTCCATACCACCTCGAACAGGCCGATATACCACAGTTCGTCCCCAAACTGGTCACAGGTATGGAGAACCCAGAATGCCCAGGCCCATTCGCTGGTGAAGTTACCCCCGAACCGCAGGTCCCAATCCTTCAACCATCCCTTCGTGTCATCCGTGATGCTTTGACAGAACGTGCTCGTGTAGAGGGCCGGAGAATCCTCCGCCACAGGCTCGTCCTTATTAATGGTCCTAGTCCTCGGGTTTAGGACATAAACGTCCATATGTCTAGTTTCCCTGGCAGGATGGTCTTTGTTGGTGATGTTGTAGCGAGGAAGTTCGTACTCCCGAGTCACCCAAGACCGCGGCGTGTCCACCTCGAAGCCCGACAGTGGCACCTCCTCTAGGATGCCAAAATTCCAGAGTGGGAGGTTGTCCGACAAGGGATATGTCTTCTGGGCCGGAGTTAGCAGATTGAACAAGGTCAGATTTTTGGAGACAATCACCTTGGCGCCATAAACCTCCTCGTTTGTTGCCATTTCTGTCCTACGGGCAGCAGATTCCCCCTCATCAACTCGGTTTGTAGCCATCTCGAATCTTTCAAGAATTGGGTGAAATCAGGATACAATGCGCGGAATCGGAGAGTTCGGCATGAAATCTGGATGAGTTGCGCGAAATCCTGGAGATGAGCGCGCAATTGGCACGTGAAGCGCGGAAAAGCCCAAACAGGCGCGAAATCACGACCAAAATTCGGATGGAATTCCATGCTTCCAGAGCGTTATTACGCGTAGCAGCGGAAGCTATTTCGCGCACGAGAGCGATAAGCTTATCGCACGGAAAAAGCGGAAGTACAGATTTGGGACCCAGCGCCCCTTTTTATTGGCGAGGCTAGGTTTCCGCGCCACGCGTAAAGAGGATTTCACGCGTGTTCGTAGGTTTTGCGCGCCCCATCGGAATTTTGCGCGCATCTTGATCAAGAGACTTGGCTGTACGGTGTTTCGGCGTTTCCCTTGGAATCTGATCGTTGCGACCTCTCGCCGATCCAATTCCAAGGGGGGCATTTGTTGACGCCGAAAAAAGTTCGTAACTCTCGGAGGAAGTTTTGGAATGACGAAGCGAAGTCATATTCGGAATCAGAGGCCCGATCCGGAGGCCCGGAATGTGGTGCGCAAAATAAAGGAGGCTCCGCGTGAAAAATTGTTCTGCGCGTGTATAATCGCCGGGTTTCGCGGAATTGAGCCGTTGAGGCGCGCAATCTTTGTGCGCCCCGGTTCTGCACGACAAACCTTTGCGCGCCGGCTGCGCTCGCGCGCGAAGAATTTTGCGCGCCGCCTGGATTCCACGCCGGAGGTCGCCTATAAATAGAAGGTGACCCCAAACGGTTTGGGGGTTGAGGAATCCGAAGCGACTCCCGTGCGTGCAATTCGGCTCCCCCCCCCCCCCCACGCGCAAGATGACTTCCAGGTAAAACCCTCATTTCGCGCAACCTTGCCCCAGAGTTCACCTTTGCGCGCAACTCCACCGACTTCAGTGAATTCCCCCCCCCCAGTGTTCCAGCCTTGCACGCAATGCGTGTCTCATGCGCGCAATAGGCTGCCGTGCGCGCAAAACCCTGCACGTCGTTCCCTCTCCGTGCACAATTCCATTGCTCCAATTGCATGCTGTCCTGGAGTTTTGCGCGCAAACCTTCCCTTTTGCGTGGAAAGCCCAGGACTCCTCACCTGGACGCCCCTTGGCTGCCCCCTGAACCGGCACCTGATGTCTCCCCTGCCGGGCATGCGTGCCATGCGTTGTTTTCTCGTACGACCTCCTAGGCTCGTGCGAAGTAACCTCAAAGTCCCTTGGGCTGTGTTTCGTGTTGCGTTGCTTTGCCTTATGCTTCTTTGCATAGGCACGCTAACGGCTATTGCTTCTTCGCATAGCCATGCTAACATGGACCCCCCAGTGGTTCGCCCTGCGACCCCCCTTCATTATGGCCTTGCCGATGCCTTCCCTCCCACAAGGGGTAGAGCGCGTTGGGCATGTAAGCCCTAGGGGTGTGAAGCAAACCCACCTCGTCTAAGCTGCAGGACGTTAAACTGCTAAGCACCTCGTCCTTAACACAAGATGTTAAACTGTGGTCCGACCCCGTGCTTCGCACGCAAGGTCCCCCCCAGCTCGGACATTTTTTACGCCACTCGTCTCCACGGGAATGGACTCTTCCTCACATGGAATGAGATCCTCCTTGTCGGAGCGGCGTTTATCCGCAGGGGAAGGGCTGCCTTAGAGCGTAAGCCCCTAGCCTTTCTTGTGGATGATTGCACCCGTGCATCTCCGTACTTCCCCCCTGCCAAGGCCAGTGGAGTCCTTTTCCCACTGCGCCTTGTTGCACCACGGGCCTCCACCCTAGAGTAAGCCCCGACACCAAGGGCCGCTAACCATGCGTAAGCCCCCGTTTCCTCTTTGGGCCGCTCAACGCGTAAGACCCATTCCGCTTCTCACGGATGCACCCTTCGCGACGTTATCATCTGGTCCCTGCTACCTCTTGTTTCCCACACCGAGTATGACTCACGTGGGCTTAGAGTGCGCATTGACCATGACATCCTCTTATGGTCTGCCTCAGAGCGTAAGCCCCATCCCAACGAACTACGTGGACTTTGATCTGTGCTAACGCACGGTACGTAGGAAGCCTCCACAAGGTTCAAGCCCACCACCCGGTCATCCCGACCTCTCCATGTCGGTTCCCCGACCACCTTGGGCTGCCTCAGAGCATAAGCCCCAAATATCCCATCCTGCATGACGTTAAACTGTATCCCGTCCCGCATGACGTTAAACTATATTCCGTCTCACATGATGTTAAACTGTATCATGTCCCGTATGACGTTAAACTGTATCAAACTGTATTCCGTCCCGCATGATGTTAAACTGTATCAAACTGTATTCCGTCCCGCATGACGTTAAACTGTATCGCGTCCCACATGACGTTAAACTGTATCGCGTCCCGCATGATGTTAAACTGTATTCCGTACTGCATGACGTTAAACTGTATCGCATCCCACATGACGTTAAACTGTATCGCGTCCTGCATGACGTTAAACTGTATCGCGTCCCACATGACATTAAACTGTATCCCATCCCGCATGACGTTAAACTGTATTCCCCCGCTTGGGCCATCTCAGAACGTAAGCCCCATGTCTCACTCCACTGTCCGTCCTGATCCTTACCTGGACCACCACATCCCGGTGAGATCATACCACCCCATCCCACTCCATGATATATGGGAAGCCGCCCACGTGCTGGCCCCAACGTCGTTGGTGCTCGCGACATACCCCGTGTTAAACATGGGAAGCTGAGGAAAACCTCAGATGGTACATATTCCCCACGTTCGATGCGGGATGCCTCGGTCTTCCGTGCCCTCGAGAAGCCCTGTGATGAGGGACCAAAGACAGACATGCCGACGACGCCCCAACGTTACCATTCTCCTCACCGAAGGTTGCTTCCCCGACAAGACCCCTTGGAGCGTCTTGACGGAAGTAGCGTAATTAACTGGCGTCCATGTAGATATGGCACCGGGAATGAGCTTCACGAACCCGTCTTAAATCTACGAGGGAGACCCAGACTAGGTGACGAGTTTCAAGGAGGAATCCACGGAAGGAAGAACCAACATCCCATCATCTCGGTTTCGATCAAGGAGCAGACGTCCCTGAACAAGGAACAGATGCCTCTCACCTTTGGAAAGCGGGAATGCGGGGTAACAAGCAGTGCGTCCTCCCCACAGACGGATGCACGTGCCCCGACGAAAGCGTCGAAAACACATATAGTGATTTGTGAAGTGATGGATCATATGAAATGTTAATCTAAGATGTCGTTTTCTCAGGATGACTGAAAATGCACTTTTATTGTTTTAAAACACCAAAACTTCCATTTAATGGTGATGTTATTAATATTTTCATGACTTATTATATACCCCCTTTACTGATTTTATAATAAATGTTCATAATTTGTGTGAAATATTATCATTTTAATACTAGGTATAATTTTTGAGCATTTTTAAAAGTAGTACAATTGAGTCAGTGTACTATTTTATTTATAACTCTCACCCTATGGATCCAAATTTTGTGGTTATTGTTTTTTAGGAGTCATAATTCAATATAAAAAATTTCATTATAAGGATCATGGGATAATTCTTTCATTTTAAGGCCCATATGGACCACACAAGGAGGCCTACAAAATCTGTGAAGAAACTGGACCAGCCATGATGATTGAGTTACTGTTCTCACTCCTGAATCCCATATTTTGTGAAACTACACCATGTGTTCTTGATTATAAAAAATAATCTTGGGTAAAAATTTCAGGGACCAACTCTAATAACAAGGGGCCCAAATAATACTTTGAAGTCTAGACCACCATTCTGGCCGGGAATTAAAATTAGTACAGTGTTGATGAAATAGATCCTTATATACATCATTTTGAGCTGATATTTTTCAGTGTGAAATAGGAGATATATACGGCTGACGTTGTTGAATACATCATTTGGTTTTGAGGAAATCTTCCTATTCAAAAACCCTTTCACATTTTGGACTTCAAAAATATTGTATTGAAATGGACAGATTAAAATTGTTTAATAAACCAGACATAACTTTGGATCCATAGGTCCAAATGCCTCAAATATTTTATAGTAGTTGGACAACATTATTATCTTCAACTTTGAAGAAGGAGATATATCGAGATTCGGCGGTCTTGATGTCCAAATCATCGAGCCAAGTGGAGGGACAAATTGTGAATACAAACAGTCCACTTCCTTGGGCTATAAATACATCCCCCTCCTCTCCGTACAAGGGGTTCGAATTTTAGAAGAGAGGAGATCATATTGGCAGGAATAAAGTTTTTCCAAACGCTTGGGAGGACCTTCCATAATCAAGTTTTCACTTGAGATACCTTTCCTCCTCTCTTTGTTATCATTTACTTTTATGTTCTTCATTGTTGTTATTTTGTAAGTCATTTTTTTTGTAATTATGTTTTAATGCATGTTTCTTCTTCAATATCTCCTAACATCATCCACCTTCTCTTGATTAATATTAATGTTATTAAAATAGTTTAAATATAGTTGAATCCCCTTCTTTTCTTTTTCTTCCTCATTCAATTGAAAATTCATTTTCAATTATCATCATTGTTCGTGTGTGTGTGTCGACGTACCACTCTTTTCTTATCCCTTTATTTTTCTTCTCTTCTTAATTTATCATCCTAATCATTTTAACCAGAATATTAAACACCCACATTTCTAAGTAAATATCTCATTAGGGTGAGTCAAAATTTAGGAATTTTATGTGATTGAGAGTATTTTCTTGATGAGTATTTGTTAATTTAACATTGTGTATGTTGGACTAAACATGTCATGGATTAATGACATATTTTGTTTAACATGTGGTTTCCATGGATTATTGGAACCATAAATACACTACCATAAACAAGTAATGTTAATGATTAAAACCCTAAGTTAAGTTAAGGCTTGGATTAAATCCTTATCCCTTAGGAATTTAAATCAACATCATCTTCTGACATGGGTGTTAATTTAATGAAATATAAAGCAAAGCTCAAGGATATCACAAGATTAACTACCTAATCATGAACTCACCCCAATATTTATCAATTTGTTAAATAAATTATAGTCAATAAATAATTTCAATTAATCTCTGAAAAAAAAACCCCTAATCAAAATACAATCAACTAAAAACAAACGACTATTACAAAGTATCACCGCCGAGGATTCTACCCGAGTGCTGCTATACACATTAACAGAGCACCAGAACTTTGACCGGTCGATAGGTGACATTCATCCATGCATTTCAAATGGTCAAATCCATAGAAAGTGACCTTGGAATGATGTGAAATCAAAGTAAAATGGTCTTGGTATTATTTTGGATGTGTACGAGCTGATGGAATGTCAATCAGATGTTTGGTGTGCTCGTAATGACCAAATATGCAGTTTTTTAAGGTTTGACACCCTTTAAAAACATGTCATGGGGTCAAAACCAACTAAATGAACTCTAAATGTAGTGAAATCACACGAAAACCATAAAATGATTTTTGAAATGGTATGGAAGATATAATGTCATTCCGCGATGTCATTTGGGGGGGGGAGATAGAAAACACACTTTTATAGTTTTAAAACACCAAAACGTGCATTTAATGGTCAAATTCATATCAAACAACCTCAAAATGACATGAAATTACAGGAAAACCATCTTATTATTGTTGTTTATGTGTATGAGTAGACGAAATGTCAATCAGACGTGTGGTATGCTTGAAAAGACCAAATATACAATTTTTTAAGGTTTAACGCCCTTTAAAAACTTGTTTCATGAGGTCAAAATCAACTGAAAAACCTCCAAATGCCTTGAAATTATAGGACATCCGTACAATGAATTTTGAAATGGTCGAACAGATAGAATTTAAATCTAAGGTGTTTACTCAGGATGACCTGAAATGCATTTCAGTTGTTTAAAAACCCCAAATCACGCATTTAATGGCCAGATTCAAAACAAACGGTCTCAGGATGATGTGAAATCATAGGACAATAGTTTTAGTATTAATCGTGACGTGTATGATCAGACGAAACATTAATCGGACATGTTTTCTTTGGAAAACGTCGGAATAAGCAGTTTTTAGAGGTTTGACACTCATTAAAAACATGTCATGGGGTCAACACGTTTTTAATGGATGTTAATCTTTTACATGAAAACTGTACAATGATTTGTGAAATGATGGATCATGAGGAACCCACATATTATTTTAAAACATGAAAAGATGAATTTAACAATCAGATTCATTACAAGCAGCATTAGAATGGTGAGAAATCATGAGACGACCATCATAGTATTATTTGTGACGTGTATGAGAAAATGACACGTCAATCGAACATACAGTCTACCCTAAACGACCAAATAAGAAATGTTTTATGGTTTAACACCCTTTAAAAATGTTCATCAGGGGGTCAAAACTAATCAAACCTCCAAATATCCTGAAATAAGATGACAACTGTATAGTGATTTGTGAAATGGTGCGCACGAAACGTTATTCTGAGGTGTCGTTTTCCCAGGATGTCCATAAAAACATTTTTTAATCACAAGAACATGAATTTAATAGTCATGTCTATAGAAAATGGCCTCGTAATGACGTTAACTCATAGGACAGTCGTGTTTGTATTATTTGTGACACATGTGAGCAGAGGATATGTCAATCAGATGTGAGGTCTACCTGGAACAATAGAATAGATATCTTTTAAAGGCTTTCCGCACTTTAAAAACGTTTCGAGGGTTCAAAACCAACCAAAAACCTCCAAATAACCTAAAATCATAGGGAAAACATACATTGAATTGTGAAATTATTGAGCTGACAGAATGATCGTTTATTCGAGATGACCCGAAAAAAAAAACTTATTGTTTTAAAACACGAAAACAAGCGTTTAACTATCAGATTCATAGAAAACGACTTCGGGATGAAGTAAAATCATTGGACAATCTTCTTCTTATTATTTATGATGTGTGTGAGCAGACGTCACATTAATCATACATGTTGATCTATCTGGAACGACCAAATAAGCCATTTTTAAAGGTTGACGCCCTTTAAAAACATGCATCGAGGGGGTCAAAACAAACCAAATGACCTCTCAATGTTGTGAAGTCAAGCAAAAACAATAATAGAGTGATTTGTGAAATGGTCTACTAGAAAGAACATCAATCAGAGGTGTCGTTTGCTTGGGCTGACTAGGAATGACCTTTTAGCGTCACAAAACACTAAAACGAGCATGAAACTTTCAAAGTCATAGAAAACGTGCTCAGAATAAGGTGAAATCATAGAAAATTCATCTTAGTATTATTTGTAATGTGTACAAGCAAACGACACCCTAATTGGATGTGCGGTCTATCTGGAACAACTGAATAAATAGTTTCAAAAGTTTTGACAATATTTAAAAGCGTGAGGGGATCAAAACTAACCAAAATATCTCTAAATTCCATGAAATCAGATGAAAAAAACTTTATAGTGAATTATGAAATGGTAGAGCAAACAAAACTTCAATCTGATGTGTTTTTTCTAGGATAACCTGAAACACACTTTTGTTGTCTTAAAACACCAAAACGTGCATTTAAGAGTCAAATATCATATAGAAAGATCTCAAAATGATGTGAAATCATATATGAGAACTGTATTACTATTATTTGTTAGGTGTAAGAGCATACAACACATCAATCGAGTTTTTTGTCTACTCTGAACGAAAAAATAAGTAGTTTTTAATGGTTTTCACGCCCTTTAAAAATATGCGCCAGAGGGGTAAAAACTAATTGAATGGCCTCTAAATATTGTGAAATCAGATAAAGACAACAATATAATAATTTTTAAAATGGTGTAGCTTAAGGAACATCAATCTGTGGTGTATTTTTCCCAAAATGACTGGAAATGAACTTTTGTTGTTTTAAAACACGAAAATATAAATTTAACGGTCAGATTCCTAGGAAACAGCATCAAAATGACATGAAATCATAGAAAAATCGTCTTAGTATTATTTCGTGATGTGTATCAGTAGAATATGCATCCATTTCATGTAAGGTATGCCCGAAACTACTGAATAAACAATTTTTAAAGGTTTGAAGCTCTTTAAAAACATGCACCAGAAGGTCAAAACCAATCGAGCGACCTTCGAATATCATGAAATCCGAAAAGAACGTACATTTATTATGGATCAAAATAAGAGACCTTTGAGAAGAAGACACGTCATTTAGACATGTGGTCTTCTCAAAATGACAGAATAAGTAGTTTTTAACGGTTTGACACCCTTTAAAAATGTGCGTCAGGGGAGTCAAAACAAACCAAACAACCTCTAAATGTTGTGAAATCAGACAAAATTGTTGTATAGTGATTTGTGAAGTTATGGAACAAAAGGAACATCAATATAAGGTGTTGTTTTTCTAGGATGACTGAAAATGCATTTTTATTATTTTAAAACATCAAAGTGGGCGTTTAATGGTCAGATCCATAGAAAATGATATCATAATGACGTGAAATCATAGGAGAACCGTCTTAGTGTTATTTTTGACATGTACAAATAGAAAACATGTGAATTAGACATGTGATATAATTGGAACGTTCAAATAAGTGGTTTTTAAAAGTTTGACACCCTTTAAAAATGTTGGAGTTGGTATCCCACATCAGACTCATGGTCTGATATGGTCTTAATTATTCATTATAAAATAACCTCAAGGCCTTCATTAGAGAGGATCTTGAGTATTGGGTCTTACCACTTTTTATCATTCTAAATGTTATCAAAGGGTGGAATCTAAATTTGAATCCTCACACCCTATTTTTCGTACCATAGGTTTTTCAGAATTCCCCCTTGGGGGGAAGAGACCCCCCACATAGGGCTGGGTTTATTTTCTACCACCTACCCTCTGGGCTCATTTCTAAGGTAGCCTCTGGGTTCTGTTCAACATCATTTCCTTCGACGAACCTCCACATCGTCCTCCTATCTCCCTCCCATATGAGGCCTCTCCTATGTGATGTGTTTTCCGAATGGTAGATGTCTCTCCCAGATGGCTCCCTCCCGGCGGAACCCTCCCTATGCTGCATCAGCTCAACCCTGCATGGACTCCAGACGACGGACTCCTGGCCCTACCTCCTGCTTCCTGTTGCATCTTCCTGACCACTGCCTCTCTCTCCCAAACAATCATCAAATGTCATGAAATCATAGGACAAAGACATAGTGATTCAAGAAATGTTCGAGCATACGGAATGTGAATTCAAGGTGTCATTTTACTCAGGATGTCCGGAAACACATTTTTATTGTTTTAAAGCATGAAAACATGCATTTAATGACCAAATTCATAGAAAATGGAATATTAATGATGTGAAATAATAGGAAAATCGTCTTAGTATTATTTGTGACCTATACAAGCAAGTGACAGTTTAATCAGACATGCGATCTGATTAGAACAACCGAATAAGTAGTTTTTAAAGGATCGATGCCCTTTAAAAACATGTTTTATGAGGTCAAAACAACCAGAATGACCTCTGAATGCTGTGAAGTTAAAAAAAATATAGTGATTTGTGAAATTATAGAGCAAACATAATTTCAATATGATGTGTCGTTTGTCCGGGATGACCGAAAACACACTTTTGGTGTTTTAAAGAATCAACACATGTGTTTAACGTTTAGATGCATAGAAAATGACCTTGGAATGACATGGAATCATAAGAAAGACGTATTAGTATTAATTTTGACATTTAATAGTAGATGGAACATCAATAAGATGTGTGATATGTTCGAAAGGACTGAATAATCAGTTTTTAAATAGTTGATGACCTTTAAAAAGGTGTCAAAGAGTTGAATCCCACCAAACGACCGTAAAATGTGGCGGAATTATAGGAAAACCATATAGTGATTTTTGAAATGTTCAATTAGTAGGAACATCAATTTTAGGTGAATTTTGTCCAAAATGACTGCAAACACACTTTTATTGTTTTAAAACAGAAAAACATGTATGTAACAGATAGATCCATAGTGAACAGTCTCATAATGAAATGAAATCATTGGAAAATTGTTTTAGTATTATTTTTTATATGTACGAGCAGATGACACAATGATCTAGCATGCAGTCTCCTCAAAACAACCAAATAAACATTTTTAAAATAAAAAAATTAATTAGAAACTGTTAATATATTAAACATCAAATGAACTCAGACTGTTGTACTAAATTTTTATTTAAATATTCTACTGCATTTAAATCATTAGTTGTGATTTTTTTACTACATTAATTATTTTATTTTTTATTAATTTTTTTTTTCTTTTATGATGGATGCCAAGCTTGGAATGTGATTGAATAGAGATAATTATGAGTTTGTGATTTTAAATATCATGGAGATATTTATTGATTTTTTGAATTTTAGTAGATTTTGGGATTTTTTATATTCTGTTATGATTTTTTTTAAAACTAGAGAGGGATGTAATGTTATCCTATAGCGTCTGCCAAATTGTTGTGGATATAGGGTGACCAGGTCTAACCTATAGTGATCGCCAATTAGTAGTCGCTATATGCAATAACGACAAGCCAAAATCGTTCATCATATGATAGTTGTTGGACATCCACAATAGGCCTTTAACAATGACTTCTGATGGACGCTAATGGTATTTTTCCAACTAGTGATAGTAGAGAAACATGCATTCACGGCCACCAAAAGCGATCGTGAAATGATCTTTTGCGACACGAGAAATCGCTCTGAGGCCCCTTTTGAAAATTATGGTAGATAAGGTCGCAAATACCCTTTTGTGACACCCAATAATGGCAACCATTGGATGACGACTGCTCTAAGAGGACACTATATCTATTTTAAAATATACCTCTTCAGCGAGCATCATCAGAGACCTCCAATACACTCATTTATTTTAAAAAATAAAACATAAATAATAATAATAATGACAACAATAACAACAAACCAGTACAAACCAAGGATTTAGAGAACCAAATCCACGATTCTGAGGTGATGTTGTTAAAAAATGTACATAAGTGGAGATTGAAGATGGATAATAAAAGATGTTGTATGTCCCAAAAAACAATACATCACTAAAATTAGTCTAATTATAGAAAATCAATTTCATGAAAAAAGATCTAATCCAAAATTTATCATAGAAAACCATCACTATTTGAATAATTAAATCCATGTAGGTATAATTCTTACAGGAAACTTCAATCCCACAACTGCCAATCAATACAGAAACATATCAGCTACAACCAATTTTCATCAAAGATAAGTATCGACTACAATGCTACACACATATAATATATATATATATATATATATGTATGTATATATATATCATACCTTGATGCCAAATATAGGTTCTATTGTGTTTGAACAATTTTATTCACAGGACATTCTCTTAAAAAGACAATAATATATTATAGGATCAATAAATATAAATATTTCCTTGGTTTATGATTAACAGTAATATATAAACATAACATTGAAAAATGAACAATGAAAATGCAATTATACCAAAGAAAAAATATACAGAATAATTTCATAGCAAGATCATTAAATTGAAAAAATCATATGAAAAAACATTTTTTCAATATGTGCAATGTATCATTCAAAAAAAAAGACATACTTTGGAAACACATTTCATTTTATGTCTAGAAATACGTCATATACTAATATTATGATTTCTAGGATGTGGCTACCCCCATGATTGGTAAGGGAAATTGAAAAAAATGAATAAATTACAAAATGATTTACAACAAGGAATGAATCTTTTTAACTCTTAATCCTTTCTAATGACATATATCAACAAAGGTTTATAATTTCTCAACTATATACTAGCTTGGATATGAGCCTATCCATAGGGGAGGGATGGGGTCTAAGCCTAGTTATCCAATCAGGTGTGTGTGTTTCCTTTTCTTCTAACTCCAAAGATCATAAATAAATTTAAAAACAATATTTATGATTAATGACACTTAGAATGGCCAATATTTAAAACCATGGTTCTACTAGTGGTTTTAAGTGAAATCAAGATAAAAATTAAAAAAGTAAAAAAACAAAATGTAAGTGTTCAAAAAAATAAAAAATATTTCATTTTATGGTGAATGAATTTAAGTAAATAAGAAAACTGATGGGTAAGCTAAGGTAGCAGAGTTGGGGTTTGAACATAAAAGACAATAAATCAACATTACCTCTTGATTATACCAGACGTGTTATGTGTTTAAACATGTCCATTGGATCTGCATGAAGTTTCATAGTGCCTGGTTACTTGAATAAGTGTAGCACACTACTACTATTTGTAATCTAGAGATCTACTCAACATAGGGTGTTGCCACTGGCCTTCTTTTAAATAGCCTATAATTAATCAACTACACAAGCATGATTGATCAAAATAAAAAGTCCTATTTTCTGTCATTAAAACGCTGATTGAGTTGAACCTATGAAAAACTATGTTCCACTTCAACAAGACTCATACTACTTTGATATAAAATCAATGGGAGTCACCTAGAATAAAATCTACCATGATTGGTAATGAATAACCATTCAACACAATTGGTAATAAATTTATAAAGTGTTACAACTTCTATCTAGGTACTAAATGAATCAATTCATGTACTTGTTGAATCATGTGCGACATTTCTACTGAAATCATTCGATAACACCAGTGTAACCAAGATCTATAAATCTATAATGTGAAACTAAAATTGAAATCAACAATGCTAATACACAACACCTATTGGAAAACACTCTAGAAGAAACATAAAAAACTGAAATATATTGAAAACTGAAAAAAATGGTTGAATTTAAAATCCATTTTTCAAATTTTTTAAAGCATGATTGAAAGTTCCTTCCATAAAAAAATAATCTTACCATGTTTAGAATATTTATCCAAAAATACAAAACATAACAGTGTAATAATATCCATCTAAAAATAGATTATAACAGTTTAAATTTAATGAACATTTCCAAATAGGGATTATAATCATACGAATTTTAGAATGAAAATAATATATAAAAAATTCATAACATAATACCTAGAATATTCAAAACAGATTCAGAAAAAATGATAGATAAACAAGAAAACACAAACCTACCAGTGTCCAAATTAAAACTCATGAATACATTTTATCATTTCAATTTTTTTCATTCTATAAAACATCCAAACAGATCCACAATCATTGATTGTTAGGCCACCCATGATTACATGGCCAATGGTCCTCAAGCATAAGGAAATGATGACAAAAAAACAACTGATCAAAAATAATGAAATAGGTGTAATAAATATGGATTATAAAGTCAATATAATGTAACAAATATCAATCCATTAAGGATGAATTTATGAAAATATAATGTGAGATATGAAGGACTTGTCACCAATGTGTGAAACCCCACTCTTTGTATTCATATCATACAATATGTATAGGTTTGTAAGATAGAACACTTAAATAAAAAATGACAACGTGAAATAAAATTCAATGTGGTATAAAAATATACATAAAAATATAATAATTATTGTAAAAATAAATGAAAACTTGCACTCCATTACCAAAATCTTCATTGTTAATTTATCTGATGCTTTAACCATGGAGCATAATCACTTCATTCAACCAATTGGACATATTCAATGGAAAGGGACAATAAGATATAATGAAATAAGTAAGTATGAGGAACACCCAAAACATTTCAATAAGTAATTTCAAACAAAATTTTAGTGACATGTCTAACTGAAGCTTAACTTACCCACATTTAGCCTAGTTGAGTTTTGTTCAATTATATATTGTTCAATAGATATTCATTTGATTGTGTGTGTGTGTTTTAATTAAATATTTGGATGATGCGAAATATAATTTTGTGCTTGTAGTGTAGTGTGTGCCTAACCTATTGTATTCAAAAAGATTTAACTGCATGTGAGCATGTTGTTGTCAATGGGTTTGACACTGTTGGATAAAATAAATACATGGATTTATTATGTCATTTTATGGAAAAAAAGTTTCAAAAGAAAATTCTAGGATAAGAAGCGTGAAATGGAAAATTCATCCAATGTTGAACAAAATCTGTTTGGATGAGAAATGATTCCCTATTTAAATTTCAAAAAACTCAAGTCAATTTATAAATTTAAATTTTTAGTTGTTTTTCATTTTTACTGTCTATCATAAAGAATTTATCAAAATATTTTCAGCAATTTACCTATGGAATATGCAGTTATTCTCCTTTGTAGAAAAATAATTCACACTACTAACTGAAGAATCCTTTATTCCACATGGTCAAAATAAATCACAAAAACACTACCATGTTTTTGTGCTTATAATTATATAACCATCATGGAAAAATATACAAACACATGTGACAGTGAGTAAGAGGTGGGTGAGGAAAGATGGGAAGCATGGGGTAGAGGTAGGGTTAAGGCGAATACAGGGCGAGGGGGAAGCAAGGGACAAGGGTTAGGGGAGTTAAAGGCATAGTGTGAAGGCGGGAGTTGGAGATGCAGGACAACTATAGACTGGTAAAATTCCTTGAGAGGTGGAGACATTCATTTATAGATATATATAAAGAAAAATAATTAGAAGTAGAAGGAATCCGATGTGGGAAAAATGAATTGGGGATATGGGGAATAGGGGACAGGAAGTTATTTTTTATGGGTGTGACACCCATCTATAAGTGGTTTCCCACTTCCCCGGATTTAAATCGTCTCAGGTTCGCCACTAGAACCTGAGGGGTAGGTTGGCCAATGGATGACTTCCACATCATGTGAGTCCATACGAACCATTAATATACTATAAAAAATAATGAAATATTCTAATGAAAAGTAAAGGGAAAAGCGCAGGCTTAATTACTTCCTGACTAAACATGGGTGAACGAAATATTTCGACCGTCATGGCTATACTGGAGCGGTGAACTTTAGGATTCTATGAGGGGCAGGTTTAGAATTTTTTGGTCATAGCTACATCGACTCAGGTCCACTTATTGGGGGTGGCTATACCTATGAATGTTCTTCACGATTCTAGGGGACGGAATACATACCTGGCATTTGCAGGGGAAATTTTTAGATTTCATTTATAGGGGTGTCAATAAACCGTGCATGTTTGGGGCATTCTGAAGGTTCGTTCACAGAAGGTGTTTTGATGCAGCCGTTGCATGACACATTTTTAGAAACCCTTTCCAAGAGCATAGCAGTTTGTAGGAGGAATTCCCATTATGGTTTGGGATTATGCTAGCCCCTTTCTCTATTAGAAAGAACATCATGAAATCACAGTTCAAATTATTTGTAGACATCTCTACTACAAAATTTCAATATAAATTGAAAATTGAAATTGAAATTTCCAAATTTAAAAAGATCTGAAGAATAGAACTGATATTTTTAATGGGAAATTTCCAATGGGAAATTCTGATGGGAATTTCTAATTGGAATTTTCCAGCAATAATTTTCTAAGTGAATTTCTAGTGAGAATTTCAATTGGGAGTTACTACTGTGAATTTTCAACTGAAATTTCCAATGGGAATTTCTAGTGTGAATTTGCAGTTAAAATTTTCAGTGCGAATTTACAGTGTGAATTTCTAGTGGGAAATAGTAGTTTGAATTTGAAACTACAATTTACAGTAGGAATTTCCACTAGATCCAAAGGAAACTCCATTAAAAAAATTATAAACAACTGTGATCTGACACTTTTTGCAGAAAAATTGTACATCACAGAATGACAGTAAGGGACCTGAATCTAAATGATCTACAAGGTAAATATTCCATAAATTCATTTGATTAAAATGTTGTTCAAAAATTTTCTAACTGATACATCACGTAGCATAGTAGTGAGGACATTATATACTCAAAGAGTAGTGTAGAAATTAGCATCAATAGAGACAAAGTCCAAAATTTAGAGGAAATCACCCCATGTGAATACATTTCGAAAGAAAGCAGTACATGGAGACCAAGTATTGGGATGGATTTTAAATCAGATTCAGATGCTTATTCGTTTTAAGTTTCTTATGGAGACATTGTTGGTTTCAGTGTACGGAAAAAGTATGTTAACTAACATAAAAATGAAAAAAAGAGTGGTAACATCAACGTTGTATACATGTAGTAAAGAAATATGCTGAAGAGCATACAAACGTGATGTCAATGTCAAAATTACATGTGTTGAAAAACGGACTAATTGTCCAGCATGAATTGGAGTTGTCTACATGTACGATAACCAGTATGAGTGCACACAATTTTTCGAGGAGCATAACCATCCTTTACATGCTTCTAAAACCATTCATTACATGAGGTCACAAATACCCATTAGTGATGCATAAGATGCTAAGTTGGATGTTAATGATAAAGCTGGTCTGAGGCCCTATGATTTTTTTTCACTTGCAACAGTTATTTTAGGTGGCCCTATGAGTCTTTAAAATACATGAGTGGACCAACTGAATTATCTACGGTCCGAAGACAAACAGAGTTAAAACTATGTGCTACTGATGGTATACTAAAATACCTAGAGACGAAATCAAGATACAACTCATCATTCATATACTCAGTGCAACATGACATGTGCGGTAAAATTAGCAACATTTTTTTGGAATGACCCAAGAATGAAGGTTGATTAGGATCATTTTAGAGATGTTGTCATGTTTGAAAGTACCTTCAACAAAAACATAGAGTCTGGGACTTTGAGAGTGTTTATAGGTATAAATCATCATAAGGAGATTGTAATTTTTGGTGCATCATTGTTATATGATGAGAGTGCAGACTCATTTAGTTGGCTGTTTAATAGATTTTTTGATTTTCATGGAGGCAATCATATAAAGACAATTTTTAAATATCAAGATGCCAATATTTCTAAAGAAATTTTTTTTGACACTACCTGTAACAAGACATGTCCTATGCACCAGGCACCTAATGCAAAATGGAATGAAACACTTGGCCCATGTAATGAAAGATGACTCGACAGTGTTGGAAAAATTGAAAAAATTCATGTATGGCGTTGCAAAGATTTCAAAATTTGAACCAATATGGAAAGAAATCTGACTACATTGTAGTGATACAAATTCAATATGGATGGAAGATATGTACAATGTTAAAGACAAATAATCTCATTATTTTATGAAAACTGCATTAATATTAGGAATTCGAAGCACATAGTTAAGTGAAAATTTCAATGGTGTATTAAAGGATTATTTTAATCGTAAACTCAGTGTCTTGGAATTCTTCCAAAAATTTGAGTGTGTGTTGGAGAATAATCGGTATCGAGAAATAAAATCTGAATTTTATGGAAGGGAAAATCTACTATGAAATCATTTTCAATATCATCTGATCATGGTTCAAGCATGTCATATGTAAAATCAAAAAATATTTGATGTTTTTCAGCAAGAAAACCAACTATGTGGTGCTTGTTTCCTTAAGTCTTGTAATGAAACTGTTTCCCCAAAATGGTAGCTTTTGGAAATTAAATGTTCTTAAAATGAGTTTATAGTAGAAGTGTACCAATAATCACCTGTCAGAATTGGTTTTTCTTGTTTGAAATTTGAGAGTTATGGCTATTTGTGTTGTCATGCATAGAAAATATTAGAACGTTTGGACATATAGTCCTTGCTATAGTTGTATATCCATAAGATATGTAAATGACATGCCCATGACATCTAGTTGGCATACATCACAGTTAATCATGTTGAAGAGGATATGGTATCAAGAAATGCTCAATGTTACCAAAATTTGGCACGAATGGCAATAAATCTTGTAACAGAATCTTGTGAGTTTGAACAAGGATATAGAATTGGAATGCCATATTTGAACTATTATGCTAGAGAATTAATGGATTCCAAAAATAATATACCCTCAAAATTCAGTAAACAAGAATCTAACAACAAAAGTCGACAGTAGTCTAAAACACCATTTAAGAAAAAAGATAAAAGGAAAGGCGACGATAGGCTGAAAAGTTGTCTAGAGTAGGCAAGAAAATGCATTAAAAACTAGTGAAAAATAAAAAATCAAGAGACTGCAGAACTGGTACCACATTTTTATTATTTACTTATGTTATTGAACTAATACATTTTATGTTTTCATGACAATATATTGTTATAATAATATTTTAGGGAACATCTATAGAACCACCAAATAGTGGCTGTAATAGAAAAACTATCACATATGTCAATGTAATTACTATACCGTAGGTTAAAAAACATTTGATATTGAAACCCACGTCATATCACTTTATATAATGTGATATTTAACACCTTATACAGTATAAATTGTTATGTGAAACTCTCTATGGTGGTTTCATGGTTGGACACTCCATATAGATCTATAACATATTGATTGTAAATTATGGAACCACTAGAAAAATCAGACCCTCCACATCATAGCCTACTTACCACACAGTAGAATCCAAGGATAAAACAATTTGTAGAATCAAGTAAATTGAATTTTTAATCACTCTATATTATAGACATTACACAACACCATGGAGTCATAAATCCTAATGAATTTAAAATATCCTTCTCCAGGTGACATTTAGAAATCCATGTTGTATTCCTCTATCTCCTCTATTTTCACTTTAGACTACTATCCTTCTGTAGGGAAATTTTAGAAATTCCTATAATGATTCAGATGTGTTTCCCTTATTATTAAAATACCTCACCTTATTAGGTGTTTTTACACCTCAAAATTTAATTTTCACCATTCCTTGGGTAAAACATGATTGAACCCCCTATCCTTGATCGACTATTATATCCACACCATAGTTTGAATTTACCTAGTCAGCCTCTGGTGCTTCTGAATATTCATACTATTATATACCCAATTATTCACCAACCCGAACTCTCTACAATACTATCTTAGTGGACCATGTGCCAACCATGAAACCACCACTAAGAGTTATATTGAAACCCACATCATAGCACTACAAATAATGTGATATTTAAAACCTTATTCAATAATTCTGCTATTATTTTATTATTTTAATGAACTATTTCCTTCAATTTTAACATGCATAAATAATGTTATAATAATGTTTTAGGGAAATGCAATAGAACCGTTGAATGCTGGTTACCATACTGATTGTGTCATAAATCTCAATGTATGTACATATTTTTCTGTATCTTCAAAACCTACAAATTTAGAAATAGTTCATAGAAGTTGATATGTTTTCCTTTTTAAAATATTTTGTGACACTTTTGTTAGTTATCATTGTAGTTGTTAATATATAATTATTGATGCAATTAAGATCCAACAAGTAGAAATTTTCCACCATTGATAATGGAAGATCCAGAAACGGCTACAAATGGGAATGAAAACATAAATATGGGGATCGAGAACTCATTGCAAGCATTTCAGAATTCAATTGATACACAACTTCAAATGTAGATTTCATCACAATATGCATCTTCTTTTGAAAATCTATTTTTATAATTGAATTTTTTGTTGTAGATAGGGAAATTGTTAAAATCATCTTGTACATGATCAAATTGGAAATGTACCCTCCAATTTAACAGTGAAAAACTCTAGTGGAAATTTCCAATTCAAATTCCTAGTTTCAATTTGTATGCACAACAAGTTACCATCCAACTGGTGGAAGAGAGTGAAAATAAAAATGATACTATAACAAATATAATACTATCAAATATAAAATCAATATCAATGTTACCAAAATCTAGATCCGAATTATAAAATAACTATTTTCACCCCTATGTACCACCCAATAAAATGATGAAAATGAAACTGAAAATTTCCACACACAGTTTGGAGGGGGGTTCCCACTAAAAATTCCCAGTTGGAATTTATATGCACAACCAGTTTCTGTTAAAAGAACTGATCCACACTTTATAATGGGAAATTCCACTGGAAATTTCCAATGTAAATTTTGAATTGGAATGTATATTCATAGATAATTTACATTGAAACAATTGACCGACAATTTACAGTGTAAAATTTCAATGGGAATTTTCAATGCAAATTACCTGTTGAATTTTTTTTTGCACAACCAGTTTCCATTGAAAGAAGTGACTTGAGAGACAACAAGAGTAAATACCAGTTTAACACCATTCATATAGTCAAATAATAAATAAATATAAGCTATATGGAAATGGTTATCATGATAAGAAAATTACCATTTTTACCCTATGTAACACCCAAAAAAATGATGAAAACCAAACTGAAAAATTTCAATCAACAGTTTACAGTAGGAATTTCAACTAGAATGTTTCAATGAGAATTCCTTGTTAATAATTCTATACAGAACAAGTTTCCTAGTCATTCAAATAAGAAAAATTCATACTAAAAAGACAAAGAAAAAAAGAAAAACCTATCATAAATCCAATGTTTGATCATCATAAAAAGAAATTAACCATTTCCACCCACCAGTCTCCCACCAGCACCTTCACAAAAATTCATAGTAGTTATATTTGTTATAGGACAACTATATTTCTGTTACAATAAAAAGGTCAATTAACCATCATCATTGCTTCTGACAGTACCAAAATACTTATGAATCTCATCATCATTCTCCATTTCATCCACCCAGGATCATTTAAGAAGTAATGAACCATAAACAAGAACTTCTTAACAAATTCTTTTTCCATAAAACATTCTAGGACTTCAACTCCTATAGCCAAACATTCTATCATATAACAAATGATGACTCCAAAATCCAATGTCGCATCTCCCTGTGGCGGCGTCTTCTCAATTGTCATGTCCCATTTACATGGCATGAACCTCTCATCATGCAAAATGATGAAAAGTTCCTCCAAATATGATTTATGTAAAAAAATAAATTATCAGTCCATCTGTTAATGTATTTGAAATTATATTATACATTGTATGATTAATTACACCAATCACTGCATCTTTAAGAAACATATCACTTTCTCTCATGAGTCGAATGGGTTGCATTGAGTTATAATATCAAAACACAATTTTTTTCAAATCCATGACTAATAAAGTCCAATGGATATTATCAGAGTTTACCAGACATAATAAAAGTGTGGAACTCCTCATACATGCAACTATTGGTCGCTTAAAAAAGGTGTCCTTTAATTTGCCATTTTTTTAATATAGAACTCCCTATAAGCCAATGACAAATAGAGATGTAATAATGCAGTAACCATTAATTGTAGACATGTTTTCAACATGAAAAATGTAAAAATGTGATAATAATTGTATGAAAAATAAAGTATAGTCTTACTATAAAGGTGCTCAGCATGAACAAACATCTTTCCATACCAGCAATGCCTGCCATACTCTGAAGCTGGCATCTTTCTTGAATGATCACCGTATATGTATCTATGACCTATTTTTGAAAATTTAACTTAATAAAAGAGAAATTATTACTAATTAAAGAAACTAATCCAAAACATACCATATTATAAGTGAACCTATTCTTTAACAAATAACAAATGTTTTTTCATATTGATCTGCTGTGCTTTGTCACTAAATTTCCATACCACACCAGTGTTGTCATGGAAGCTGATTTTTAATTTCAATATAGTGTAAACTATATAAAAATAAATTGCAATAAAAATTGAATAGCATTACATGTCCCTATCCACATCAACCAACATCTGCATCAGTATTCTATCATTTGTTGTCACTATATTATATTGCATCACCCACATAGGAATTAATTGGGATAGATTCCTAAATATTTTCGGGCTCTTCATCACAGTGAACTGTGGATATATATAAGGACACTGAAACTTTGGTTTTCTCATCCTACTCTTGAAACTTCTAATCAAAGAAATTTGTATCTTAGAGGCATAAGAGACTGGAATGGACTGGTCAAAACATTTTGGGCCTTCATTTCCCAATTCTTCATTCATATATTCCTCCTCACTTTCCTCCAAAATAGTTTCTTCCATCCTCTCATCATCATGAATATCCTTGGTGTTTCCCTCATTTATAGCAGATGAAGTTGTAAGATTTTCCATTTCAATAACTTCACTCCCAATATCCTCTAAAATAGTTTCTTTATCCTCATTGAAAATTGTTTTAACCTCTTACTCCCCCTTCAAAATTACCTTCAAAAGAAGAATTTGTCTATTCTGCAGCTTTATTTGGGCCTCCAGTATCTTGACTTACTTATGATTCTTCACATTCTCTACGTAGTAGCCTAAAGACTCCTCCTTTGAAACTACTTTTGTAAGAACCCAGTTCTTATTTTTGAGGTATGGGTTTCTTCTTTTCTCTTTTCCTTAATTGTTTTTGAGAAAATAAAGAAAATGGGGGAAAATCCTAGATTTTGGAAAGTACATGCCGTGTAATTTTCCACACACTATGTACTTTTGGCCATGTGGGATGAGTACACAGGGTGTGTAGTCATGTCGGTGACGAAGGGTGTAAAAACCGACTAAACACCGTGTAGTGGTCCTTTACATGTCGTGTAGTCAGTCGGTAGGCAAAACAGTAAGGCGGTGGAAGCAGTCGCTAGCTGGGCGACAGTACACACCATGTAGTCAGGAATACACATCATGTACTCATGTCGATGGATGAACAGTTTGGTGGTGCCGCCAGATGAACAGTTAAATGAAGGAATTACACACCGTGTACTTTGTTTTTTCTCTTAAAATTTAAAGTAGCCAACCTTGTTCACAAGGAATTCCTAGAAACGGATGAGAGCTCGAGAGGGAATGACCGGACCTTCAAGGATCTCCAGATCGAGCATCGAGAATCCGTTTCCGCATCGGATGATCTCGTTGGAACCACACGGGTAAGCCCTCCACTCTTCTTAAACCGTTCTTGCCAATTCTTCCTCTAATGGATTTTTTTGGGTTTAATCGAGTTTTATATCACCTCAGATCTACCTTGTTCTGGGATGATTTGTGGAACGTCGTTCGAGTATACTGATTAGGGGCATTTAAGGTAGGTGGCTTGGTGTTTATATTCCAACTGTTGTGTGTTTTTGTCTACCATTATGCCACAAACCCATGTAGGGGTGTTGTGTGGCTGAGGCCATGGCTATTTTAAATACCTAGAATTTAATAGGTAATTAATTATGATAATAAACTACTGTTTGGGATCATTTCTTGGATCCAGGACCACCCCGGGGGTGCGTTCCTCTGTTTATCCGTTTTTCCAGGATACCCGAGAGTATGCCTTCAAAGTAATGATTTTAGAATTTCCTTGAGAGGAAATTCTTGTGTACTGCTTGCTAACATATTGGGCATGTCCCGGTTACCTATTTTAGCCTGAGGTAAATGTTGTGATTTGCTTGTGGGCACATTACTATATATCATGTGGGTAACTTCTTCCGTGCCTGTGGGAAATTGATTTTGTGCCTTTGGGTGACACTATTTATGCATGTGGGCAATATCCGTATACCTGTGGGAAGATTCTTGTGTTTGGATTCTCTTTACCTGAGGGTAAGAGTTTACGTGTTTGAGGACATTGGCTATTTACATAGAACATTTGTTGTGGTGATATTTTAAATTAAATGATTAAATGGATATTAATATGGCAATATAAGTAGTCAAGTTAGTTACTTTCAGTACTGCTTACTTTATTGCATTTTACTACCGCACACTATTTTTGCATGCTTTCACACAGTTGGGAATGGGCCTTTGGTGGGTTTCTACTAGGATTTATTTCTCACACCCTATTTGGGTCATGCTTTTCGACCCAAACAGATTATATTGCTACAGGTGTGGATAGGGGAAAGAGTCTCTATATAGGTACTTGATTGTTGCTAAGGAGTAGGAGGGCATGGGACTGAGCCTAGGCTCACGATGCTGCTGGCTGTTCTATTTTGCTTTTCTGTACTTGTACTTCAGTTGTAATGTATTTTATTGCAGTGTAACATATTTTGGTTGTTTTATAGAATAGTGACATGCTGCATCTTCATATATATATGATTGTTGGTTTCCCTTTTTCTTATCAGTTGTCCATTTCAGTTATATATACTATTACTGGTTCTTCTATTGTTGAATGTTTATATTATATTCCACTGCTCTACACTTTAAAAAATGAGGGAATAGATTCCCAACTATCAGTCTTGGGCCCTTGCTGCTAGTCGGCAACCTCTGAAATTTGGGGAAATGTGCTTGAGGTCATGTGGCAAACCGGGTTCGGGGCACCCATTGAGTGGCACCCAGAATCGGGACGTTACAAAGTGGTATTAGAGGCGGTTCTTTTCTTTGACTTACTATTTGGAACCTTAGTTAGGGATAGGATGAAATGGTAGTTGGTAATAAGCTTTTCCCGGGAGTAGCTAACCCGTGTATAGGGAGAAGCCAATTTACCTCGTATTGCAATTTCTCTAATTTTGCAATTTACAGTTTATATGATTTTCATTGTAGGGTGACACACTTTTGATTGTGCAGTTTATATTTTATTAATGGGTTCAATTTAGTTGAAACCCGATGAGATGAGGGTATGACATCTCATGCATCATTTAAGCACATTCTAGAAATCACATGCCATGCATAGTTCCATGCCATGTAGGTGCATTAGAAATGACATATTGTTTTGATAGTTACTGTGCTAGAAAATCATGATATTGTGATAGCAGCTTGATAAATACTTTCTATGTGATATGGTATTTTTGTATAAGTCTGTTGAAATAATGGACGCCAAACTTTGGTTTCTATGGAGTGTGGGCCCCCATTGACCGGAATTTGGTGGATCATTAGCTGTTTATTTCGTTATAACACATAGAAGATGTAAAAATTTGATTCGTGGAGAGTATGGGCCCTCACGAATCGGAATTTGGCACTTAGGTGTTGTTTTTCAGTATTTTTCTGGGTTCTGGGGAAGTTTTTGAGGCATATTGTCTGGAAAACCTAGTATACATGCTATTTAGTACCTTAAACACACCGTGTATTTTCTTCTGTTCGGGAAGAAAAAGGAAACTTTTTGAGTACACATCGTGTATTCTCTTACCGTGTCACAAACTATGTGGGCGACGACGCAGGGTAGGGAAGAGCTTGGGGAAAACATGCCATGTAGCTTCTATACACACCGTGTAGTGTTAACCCAGAGTCTGACCGTGTAACTAACAAACACGGGTCAGTTGAATCCTTCCTAGTACACGCCGTATCAATGATGGACATGCCGTGTAGTCTGGAATGGGACCCAGCCATGTAACTAACAACACAGGTCGGTGTGATCCTTTCGTATACATGTCGTGTGTATATAGAACACGCCGTGTAGTGCGAGCAATGTGTCCGGCCGTGTAACTAATGACACAGGTCGGCGGAGCCCGTCTAGTACACACTGTGTACCTGTGGGACACGCCGTGTAGTCTTGTCTGAGGACAGACCGTGTGGACTTAGCCGTGTGGCTGGGAAACGGGGTGGTGTACACGCTGTGTGAAGGTGTAACACGCCATGTAGTGTCAATCCGAGTAGTTGGCCGTGTCACAAACGACATGGGTAGTTGGAAAATTACACCATACACGCCGTGTAGATGATATACACGCAGTGTAGTTTTGTTCATAAGAGAGCCGTGTGGCTAAGCCGTGTAGAAGGACCCAGGAAGGGGAAGAGAAGTCAGGTACATGCCGTGTAGTCAGTATACACGTCGTGTAGTCTTGTTTTTCAAATTTTGAATGCCTTCTTCCTCCTGTTCCACTTTGGGTTTCTTCGTTTTTGGTCTTTGATAATCTTGCTCTAAGGCATGTTTTGGCATTGTGGAGTCATGCCTCTGAGACGACCACGCGTTGTTCGCCAGGAGAATGACAACGAGTATACTCCAGAGATGGTGGGCCATGGGCTACTAGTGGATCCTCCAACAGATCCAGATGCGGCACCAACCGTTATACCAGACACAGGCATGGAGGCGCAGTTCTATGAAGGCTTTATGCGGTTCATTCAGACCTTTTAGGGAGCACCGTTGGCTTCCACATCTATGGCTGAGCTGACCCGTATATTCCAGCAGCAGCATCCTCCAACATTCTCCAGGGATGGCGGACCGCAGTCTACAGAGTCTTGGCTAGGATCGATGCAAACTATTTTCGAGCATCTTGAGATGCCTTCAGGGTGGAGGGTCAAGCTCACGACTTACATGCTGCGTGATTCTGCCAAGAGGTGGTGGGATGTTACCACCCAGACAGATCATCACAGAGACATGGCATGGGAAGATTTTTAGGTAGTCTTCTATGAATTCTTCTTTCTAGAGACGCCGAGGGTAGATAGAGCTCGAGAGTTCATGAATCTGCAGCAGGGCGCTATGTCGGTGATGGATTATTCTTCTCGCTTTACCAATCTTCGGCGTTTTTCACCCGTTCTGGTGGGTGATGAGATGTTGATGGCCATAAGATTCAAGGATGGTGTTCGGTATGACATCTGAGCACTGGTGAATGTTTTTAGGTTGCCTTCAATACATGATATTGTGAACCATGAGCTGATTACAGAGAGGAACCTGCGGGAAGCTAGGGGTGTGGGCCCGGGAAGTTTAGCACCAGTTTCTGGTACTATTTCTACTGGTAAGAGGAAGCGACATATGGACTTCTCTCAGGGTGGAAGTACCAACCTGAAGAATGCTTCAGGTGGCCAGGTCATATGCTATCATTGTGGTAGAGAGGGGCACAAGAGGCCACAGTGTCCATGAGACCCAGTGGAGTGCCGAGCTTGCGGCAAGATGGGTCATTTGTAGTGATTTTGCAGGGTGTTTCCACCAGTGGCTAGTGAGAGGGGTTCTGTACAGACTCTGTGTGTGGGATCAGAACCAGTGGCTTCTTACCAGTTATGGAACTAGAATACGTCAGGGCGTGTAGGCCGAGATGGTGGTCGTGGCCGTGGTATCCAGACACTAGGATCTCAGAGGCAGTAGGGCGGGACAGCTTAGGGTAGCCAGGCTGTCTCGCTGGGCCGCAGCACTGGGCAGGCATATGTAGTGCAATAGACCTAGAAGGAGTAGGATATCGGACCTTCTACAGTAAAAGGTACTATTTTAGTAGCTTCTGTCTTGTCTTCAGTACAGTTCGATACGGGTGCTACACATAGTTTCATATCTGTGCCCGTTGTGGAGAACCTTGGGCTCAGTGTTTCTTTTTTTTCTACTTTCATGACGCTAGACACTCCATTGGGGACTAGAACGGCTGGTGTGAATTAGTGCAAGGAGTCCCCCCTTGATGTTGGTGGGTGTCACTTTCTTTGGGACCCTTATGTCTTAGATATGACAACTTATGACGTCATTCTCGGGATGGACTGGTTGGTTCCCTTTTGAGCCTTTGTAGACTGCTATCGTCGCAGGGTGAGTTTCACATCACTAGATGGAGGATAGTTTCTATACAAGGGTGAATGGGATGTTCAGGCGAGTCGAGCTGGACCAGAGCATCATGGGTGAGGTGGAGTCACAACCCAAATTGAGAGTTTATATCTAGACGACCAAGGGACATGTTAAAAGGATTTCCCTCCAGTGGTTGATCGTTTTAGGGATGTATTCCTAGATGACTTTTCAGGTCCACCTCTGGAGCGTGAGGTGGAATTCTCTATTGAGCATGTTCCAGGAGCAGCACTGGTGTCCATTCCTCCTTATAGGATGGTCAGGCCTGAGTTGCAAGAGCATAAGAGGCAGTTAGAGGAGTTAAATTCAAAGGGTTTTATCCGAACCAGTACTTCTCCTTGGGGTTCTCCGGTCCTTTTTGAGTAGAAGGTGGACGGTACCCTCAGACTCTGTGTGAATTATTGGAAGCTGAACCAGTTGACGGTTAAGAACCGATATCCCTTGCCAAGGATTGATGATCTTTTCGACCAACTTTGTGGAGAAAGAGTGTTCTCGAATATTCACTTGAGATCTGGATATCATCAGCTGCGCGTGAGACCATCGGATATACCGCTTACAGCTTTTCGGAGCAGATATGGTCTGTACGAGTACTTGGTTATGCTGTTCGGACTCATGAATGCACCAGCAGTTTTCATGGCTTTGATGAATCATGTGTTCCATCCTTACCTTGATTCTTTTGTGGTAGTATTCGTGGACGGTATCTTGGTGTACTCTCACACTCGAAACGACCATGCCACCCACCTTGAGATCATATTGAGTACACTGAGAGAGCATCGACTATATGATAAGATCTCAAAGTGACACTTTTGGATGGACCAGATCCACTTCCTCGGTCATATCATATTAGATGCAGGAGTTTCAGTAGACCCAGAGAAGGTTAGAGCAGTAGTTTCCTGGGAGCAGCCTAAGAACATGTTTGAGATACAGAGTTTCTTAGGGCTAGCTGGTTACTACAGACACTTCATCCAAGACTTCTCCCACTTAGCAGCACCATTGATGAGTCTGGATAAGAAGGGTGTGAAGTGAGTTTGGCAAGAATCTTGCAAGACATCCTTTCAGGACCTGATGGGAAGGTTGACATCAGCACCAATCCTGATACTCCCAGAGCAAGGGAAGAGCTATGCAGTTTACTATGACGCATCAGGTATTGGTCTGGGAGAAGTGTTGATGCAGGGAAATCAATTTTTTGCGTACGTTTCTCAGCAGTTGAGGCCACATGATAGGAATTACCCGATGCATGATCTCGAGTTTGCTGCATTTGTGCATGCGTTGCGCTGTTGGAGACATTATCTATTGGGAGAATGTTTTGTGGTTTTCATTGATCACAAAAGTCTCAAGTATATTTTTACTCAACCTGACTTGAATATTAGGCAACAAAGGTGGGTCTAATACCTTCATTCCTTTGATTTTGAGCTTGCCTATACACCTGTAAAGGTAATGCAGTAGTTGATGCATTGAGCAGGATGAATCAGATACAGGCTGTGCAGGAGGCCATTGATGCATGGAAGCTTATGGATTTGTTCTCTAAGATGCATTTGGAGGTGCACTATAGTCAGGGGCAAACTTATCTTTCATCTTTATATGTGATTTCTACCCTCCTAGATAGAGTGAGGATGAGATAGCTATCTGATCCAGAAGGCCTAGTTATACGGGAGTCGGTGGCAAGTGAGGAACCTCCTCCAGGTTGGACGATAGGCGATGATGAGGTTCTGCATTTCCAGGGATGAGTATGGGTTCCAGGTGATATACGCGAGGAGATGATGCGGGAGTTTCATGCTTTATCTTGGGAAGTTCATCTCGGGGTTACCAAGATGTACCGAGACTTGAGACATCAGTACTAGTGGCCGGTTATGAAGACAGATGTAGCTGGTTTTGTTACGAGGTGTTCCACCTATCAGCAGGTGAAGGCAGAGCATCAGAGGCCAACCAGATTGTTACAGCAGTTACCCATCCCAGAGTGGAAATGGGATGATGTCATGATGGATTTCGTGATTGGTTTGCTGAGTTCACCCAGAGGTAATGATGTCGTGTGGGTTGTTGTGGACAGACTCACAAAGGTATCTCACTTTTTGCCGATCAAGGATACCTTCAGAGTTTATGATCTTGAAAAGTTGTATATCCGAGAGATCGTAAATCTTCATGGTGTTCCTCGTTCTATCGTCTTAGATTGGGATGCCCGCTTTACATCTCGTTTCTAGCAGAGTTTTCAAAGGGCACTGGGTACACAGGTGCTTCTGAGCATAGCTTACCACCCTCATACCGATGGCCAGTCGGAGCGTACAATATAGGTGCTTGAGGACATACTGTGTGAATGCGTCCTAGAATTTGGGGGATCTTGGGAGAAGCATATACCCCTAGTCGATGTTTCCTATAATAACAGTTTTCAAGAAACTATCGAGATGGCACCTTACGAGGCTTTATATGGTTGGTCATGCTGATCACCTTTGTGCTGGTTAGAGGTAGGTGAGACAACTTTTCTGGGACCACGTCTCGTCCAAGATACTTCTAAGCATGTCCATTTGATTCAGAAGTGGATGGCTAGTGCAGAGTGTCGTCAGAAATATTATGCTGATCACCGCAGACGACCTTTGGAGTTTGTGGTCGGGGATTAGGTTTTCTTGTGTGTTTCACCGAGGTTGGGACACAGGCAGATCAGGAGACAGGGTAAACATTCACCGAGGTATGTGGGGCCATTTGAGATTCTAGAGAGATTCGGGCCGGTTTCCTATCGTTTGCAGTTACCATAGAGGTACCGGGCCATGCACTACTTCTTCCATGTATCTCGGTTGCGCCGCTATCATTTAGACCCATCTCACGTCTTTCAGCCTGAGGAGGTTGAGCTTGAGGTGGATGTGTCCTGTAAGGAGCATCCGATTCGTATCATTAATGGAGCACGAAGGTTCTCTGAGGATGGTCAGTTCCTCTCGTATGGGTTCTATGGAAGTATGGCCGAGTGCAGCACGAAACCTGGGAGCGGGAGACCGACGTACGTGCTCAGTGGCCAGAGCTGTTCTGAGCTTTATCTTCGCCACCCTTGGAAGGGAAATTCAGGGATTAATTGCTATAAGGGGGGAAGTTTGTAAGAACTGGGTTCTTATTTTTGAGGTACGTGTTTTTTATTTTCTCTTTTCCTTAAGTGTTTTTTAGAAAATAAGGAAAATGGGGTAAAATCCTAAATTTTGTAAATTACACACCATTTACTTTTCCACACGCTGTGTACTTTTGGCCGTGTGGGATGAGTACATAGGGTGTGTAGTCATGTCGATGACGAAGGGTGTAAAAACCGACGACACGTTGTGCAGTGGTCCTTTACACGTCGTGTAGTCAGTCGGCAGGAGAAACAGTATGGTGGTGGAAGCAACCACCAGCTGGGTGACAGTACATGCCGTGTAGTCGGGAATACACGTCATGTACTCATGTCGATGGATGAACAGTCTGGTGGTGCCGCCATATGAATAGTTAAATGAAGGAAGTACACGTCGTGTACTCAAAAGTACATGCTATGTACTTTTTTTCACTTAAAATGGGAAGTGTCCAACCTTGTTCATAGGGAAGTCTTATAAATGGATGGGTTCTCGGGAGGGGACGGTCAGACCTTCAAGGATATCCAGATCGAGCGTCGGGAATCTGTTTCCACCTAGAACGATCTCGTTGGAACCGCATGGGTAAGCCCTCCACTCTTCTTAAACCGTTCTTTCCAGTTATTCCTCTAATGGAAGTTATTTGGGTTTAAGTGAGTTTTCTTTCACCTCAGATCTAACTCGTTTTGGAAAGATCCATGGAACGTCGTTCTAGTATACTGATCAGGGGCGTTTAAGGTAGGTGGCTTGGTGTTTATATTCCAACTGTTGTGTGTTTTTGTCTACTGTGGTTCCACAAACCCATGGTGGGGTGTCGTGTGGCTGAGGCCATGATTATTTTAAATACCTAGAATTGAATAGGTAATGAATTATGATAATAAACTACTGTTTGATATCGTTGCTTGGATCCAGGACCACCCCGGGGGTGCGTTCCTCTGTTTAGCCGTTTGGCCAGGATACCCGAGGGTATGCCTTTAAAGTAATGATTGTAGAATTTCCTTGAGGGAAAATTCCTGTGTACGGCTTGCTTACATGTTGGGCATGGCCTGATTACCTGTTTTAGCTTGAGGGCAGTGTTGTGATTAGCCTGTGGGCACTGTACAATTTAGCATGTGGGAAACTTCTTCCGTGCCTGTGGGAATTTGATTCTATGCCTTTGGGCGACACTATTTACGTCTGTGGGAAATACCCTTATGCCTATTGGAAGATTCTTTTGTTTGGATTCTATTTAACTGAGGGTAGGAGTCTACGTGTCTGAGGACATTGGATGTTTACTTAGAACATTCACTGTGGTGATATTTTAAATTAAATGATTAAATGGATATTAAAATGGAAATATAACTGGTCAAGTTATTTACTTTCAGTACTTCTTACTTTATTGAATTTTACTACTGCACACTGTTGTTTCATGGTTTCACACAGTTGGGCACGTGCCTTTAGTGGGTGCCTACTAGGATTTATTTACCACACCCTGTTTGGGTCATTCTTTTCAGCCCAAATAAATTATATTGTTGTAGGTTTGGATAAGGACAAGATTCCCTATACAGGTACTTGATTGTTTCTGGGGAGTAGGAGGGCATGGGACCGAGCCTAGGCTCGCGTTGTCACTGGCTGTTCTGTTTTTCTTTTCTGTACTTGTACTTCAGTTGTAATGTATTGTATTGCAGTGTAACATGTTCTGGCTGTTTTATAGAATAGTGACATGCTGCATCTTCATATATATATGATTGTTGGTTTCCCGTTTTCTTATCAGTTGTTCATTTCAGTTATATATACTGTTACTTCTTCTACTGTTGTTGAATGTTTATATTATATTCCGCTGCACTACACTTTGACAAATGAGAGCATAGTTTCCCCACTATCAGACCTGGGCCCTCGCTGCTAGTCTGCAGCCCCTGGCATTTGGGGAAATGCACTTGAGGTCATGTGGTGAATAGGGTTCGGGGCACCTGTTGAGTGGCACCCGGAACTGGGACGCTACAACTATCATGTGTCTCCTTATACTATAAAGATCTTTTTTTCATCAACTACCTGCAGACTAGGTACTGTAACATTAGAAGGCCTTGACTGCAGACTGAGGATCTTCTTAGACTCGGTTGGAGTTAGGATTGCATAGAAAAAACATAATTACCGATGTTATAAAGTATTCTAGAAGAAAAGGACTATTTAGTAACACTTTCTACTAATAATACCTTGGTAGATTCATGTACATCGGCGTCAACATCTTGCAAACTCCATCGAACAAATAAAAGATCACCCTCTCTTTTGGGTGAAACATTCCCGGACATCTCAACCAACCAATATTTTAATATTTAATATTTTTAGGAAATAATAATCCAACATGGAAAAATTAGCCTACTTGAATACCTTTCCAATAAGCTAACAATGGATCCAACAACCTTTAATGGGAAGGTGTGATTTTTTTTCCACTGACGTGAGAAGATGGTCATGAATACTAACAGCCTAAGAAATCCTCTTCAATTTCGAGATATCATCAAAATAAGTAACAAAATTCCAAACGACATATGAACCATATGTAGGGAAAAATAATTTTATACATGAAAACAAGTAAAAAAACATGCAACATCAGAGAAATATTGTTCTTCCCTTGCTTCACCTGTGTCAATAAGAGCTCCCCTTAAAATAACTTATGTTAATAGCTGACCCACAGGCGCAAACGTCCTCCTAAAAAGGGCTGAGTTATATGGACTTAATGTGTATGGAGCTGATAAAAGAAACCCACCATTCTCAATTCCAAATATATCATAGATGTCATAAATTGTTAATTCCATCATCCTACCACCTATATCAAACCTTTTTAATTTATCATTGTACCTATTTAGTTCCAAAAAACAAAACAATTTTTTTTTCAATCCTAAAAGGACACTCTATTATCAAAAAAGAATTTAAAATATTTCCAAAATGGAAGATTCTAAAGAAATTTAATGTTATTCTCAGTGAGATTAGACCTAATATCGTGAAAAGTTTACCATAACCCAGTCAATGAAGACCTCTAGTGGGTGATAGATGATATAGATGCTCCATCTGCTATAAAAAAACTAGTATCCCAAAAAAGTTATCTTCTTCAAAGTCAATATTAACATAAGGAAACAAGTGATGACATTTCCAAAACAAGGTCTCCAATTTCAATTAATTCTAAAAAGGGATCTGCAGTTCAAAATATGAAATGAATTCCACAGGGAATTTCCACTATGAATTTTTAGTAGGGATTTCCAGGTGAATTTCCAGTGGTAATTTCCAGTGGGAATTTCCGGTGGGAATTTCCAGTGGGAATTTCCGGTGGGAATTTCCAGTGGAAATTTCCAGTGGAAATTTCAACTGGGAATTTGCAGTAAAAAATTATAGTGGAAATACCCATTCCAACAGTAGGAAAATACAGTGTAAAATTTAAACACATTATAATTATGGTTTGTAGTTGGAAATTATAAATAAATTCCACAGGGAATTTGCAGTGGGAATTTTCACTGGGGATTTCTTATGGCAATTTCAACTATAAATCTCTATTGGAAATTTCAACTTTGAATTTCCAGTAACAAATTTTAGTGGAAATATCAATTTTAATAGTAGGAAAAGACAATGTAAAATTTCAAATCATTATAATTATGGTTTGTAATTTGAAATTAAAAATTAATTCAATAGGGAATTGGCGGTGTGAATTTCTAGTGGGAATTTGCAGTGATAAATTCCTGTGGAAATATCCATGCTGATAGTAGGAAAATACAGTGTACATTTTCAACTCATTCTAACAATGCTTCTGCATATTCCAGAGGGAATTTGCAGTGGGAATTTTCACTTGAAATTTTCACTGAGAATTTGCACTGGGAATTTCAACTAGGAATTTCCAGTAGAAATATCAATTCCAATAGTAGGACAAGATGGTGTACAATTTCAACTCATTCTAATTATGGTTCAATATTTTGAAATTTCTAATGAATTCCAATGGGAATTTCCACTGGGAATTTTCAGTGACAATTTCTACTGGGAATTTCCACTGCAAAATTACAAAAGAAATATCACTTACCAATAGTACTAAAACAAAATGTACATTCTTAAAATGTTTTTTCAGTTGGAAATTATAATTCAATTCCACATGTAATTTACAATTCATTTCAGAATTCCCAATTCCAGTTGGACTGGGAATTTCCACTAGGAATTTCCAATAGAAAAATCCTTGAGGAAATTTTGAGTTGCAATTCAATGCCAAATGTGCACTAGAAATTCTCGATTAAAAAAACAAGTTATTGAAAAACTAATTGTTCTAAAATTATAAATTGTAAATGAATTTCAATGCGAATTCCCAATTGGGAAAACAATGTGATGCTTGAAATTTTTTGTCAGAATTTCCAGTGGGAATTCCTGTGGTAATTGAGGCAACTCACGAATTAAAATTTCAACAGAATTCTAATTTTTTTATAGTTGTAAATTAAGAATGAATTACCACTAGGAATTACCAATAGGATAATTGGGAACTATCAAAGGAAATTTCCAAATGGAATCCTCAATGAGAATTTCTAATGGTAATTTCCACTAGGAATTCAGCACCGAATGAGCAATGGAAATTTTCACTGAAAAAAAATCAGTGAATACAAGGGAATTACAACTGGGAATTACCACTGGGAATTACCACTCAGAATTTCCTATAGGAATTTCCAAGGGGAATTTGAGGTGGGAAATTTCATTGAGAATTTAGCACCAAATTTGAACTGCAAATTATCGCTGAAAAAAAATCAGTGAATACAAATTCCCAGTTACACATAAGAAATATCCATTGGGAATCCACAATGGAGAATGAGAGAGAAGTTTTCGAAAACTATTCAACCAATAATTTGAACTAAAAATTTCCATATGAAATTTCAAATTTGAATCAATTTGGAATTAGATATCAGTCTTGTTGTTGAAATATAAATTGCTATAGAAAATGGAATGCAATTTTTCAATGAAAATGCCAACTGCAAATTGAAATTTAAAATTCCCACTAGAGACTCCTAGAGGAAACTACACACTAGTAGTAAAAAACATTATTGAAAATAAATAACAATACAAATTAGAACTTCAAAGTTACTATGAAAATGTCAAAAAAAACATTAAAAGTTTGTGTAATACTTCTAAAGCACAAAAATCCCTAATAACTGTATCATTACAACCATAATATTTATAAACAACAACCAAAAACGACTATATCCCAGTGACTCACAAAATAACATAGAAAAAGACCGATAGAAATGACATAAACCATATAACATATTTTGTCGTCGTCGGTCGAAAATGCAAAAAGGATTTCCAACAACTTCACTGACGCCTTCAACAAATGGATGTCTAAGAGAGTCGAAGAGGGGCCAGTCGAGGGTTACACTGTCAGGTCGCAAAAAGATGAACCAAAATGATGTCGAACGAATCTGTCTAAAGTTTCTATGATGGATTCACCTTAGTTTTCCTTACTGAGGGTTTCGCCGAGGTGTGATGACCTTCACATCGGTACAATGATTTCAAATGAATTAGCCTACAATTTATCCAATGGATTTCACCAAGGGTTTCACCGAACCACAAGTGTAGGGTTCCGCTGATGTGAGACGGTTTTCACTGAGGGTTTTTCCGAGACACCAAGGGATTTGAACAATGAATTTTTTCAACAATTATTTCTAACTTGATGACAGATAAAACTAATTGAATGGTCCACCCATGTATTAACCATGTGGCATCTATCCAATGGGAAACTTGAGGGTCAGGTTGAGAGCCCAACCTGAGAGAATAATTTTTTCACTTCCCTGATGTCCTTTTCACAAATTTATAATAATTAGAAGTAGAAGGAATATGATGTGGGAACTAAATGAATTAAGTATATGGGGAATAGGGGGTAGGAAGTGATTTTTTATGGGTATGAAACCCAACTATAAGTGGTCTCCCACTTCCTTGACCTCCTTTTTACTATTATCTGGTAATGAATATGTAATAATATTTAAATCATAAACATTTTTTATTTTTCCTACTATATAAAATAACTACTAATATATTTTCTAATATATTTTGGGAAAATGACCCAAAACCAAATAAGGAATAATCTTCCTAAAACAAATAAGATGTATCAAATATTACTTTCCAAAGAGTAAGAACTATTACATACCTTTTCCCTCCGGTGAAGATAACTCCCACCCCCTCTTCCGCAGCTGGCCACACCCGGCACCCTCCTCATGAAAATCCATCTGCATTGTTCACACTAGATAACATGATCTTCTATATCTGCTATCTTTGAATAAAATTTCATTAGTAAATGTCATAGATAAACATGATTAGTTAAAAATAGATCATTCAAATCATAATTAAAAAATAAGCATTATCAACAAAAGAAAAAAAGGATGAACCAAACAACAAAAAACAAGCCTTACACTGTGTTTGGTTGAGGAGATTTTACTAAAAGAAAATTAATTATTTGATAATATATAAAATAAAATAAAATAAATGAAATGATTGTGATTTTAATTCTCCCTTTTTGTTTGGATCAAAAACTTAGTAAAATAAAAAAAATATAAGTATTTATCTTTATCTTGTTTGGTGAATCATTTTAAAAGGAAAGAAAAGAAGTTGTTTTTTTTGATACATGTAGAAAATAGGGATAATATTGGAATTTTAAAATATTAATAACAATCCACCATCATTTTCCTTTTAAATCATCCTAATTTTGAGATGATTTAAAAACAACAGCCTGACATAGATTTATTTCTCTCAATTTCCCCCCTTATCATTTCTCTCCTCTCAACATTACCTCACCAAACATCATAAATATATTTCCCCCATTAATATCATTTATTTTCTCTCCATGCCACCCATTCTGAATTAGCTCTTATGGTTAGGGGTAGGTGATTTTTTTATGTTGGTATGGCTATGTATTTACGAACGCCTCCAATGACCACCCATTTTCGTCCCATTTATCCAACTTTCTAATAGTGAGAGAAGAACCTCGTAGTAGTTACATATAACCACACTCTATCTGACCTTCTTATGTGGAGTGATTCCCTTTCATTTTTCCCTTCCCTGCTAACCCTCTCCTTATATCGAGCTCCCCTCTTCTCTTATAGTTCTCGTCTCCACCTCCCTCTCTTTGTGTCACAATATAAATCTCTTCTTGGCATCCCTCTACTCCCCGGTCCCCATTCCCTAGCTCCGTACTCCCCACCCTTCGCATCCCTCATAAATTTGTCCCTCTATTTTCAATTTTTTTACAGTTTTTCACTATCAGTTTTAAGACACATCTCTCATACTCTTATACAATGACTTTCTCCCTCTAACATTTTCTTCTACGTGTTATAGAAATGTATTCACACAATCCATATTGTTAGGGTTTTTCAATTTCAGCATTAATACACTTATATTCTACTCTCACATGATGTCTTCCTCTCTACAACATTTACTTCTACACATTGTCACAATTTCTTCACATAGATGACCTATAGGGATTTATCGATGACCAGTTAATTATTCATTACTATCTTAGCCTTACATTATATTGATAATTTCTTTATAGATCAAAGGCATAATGTGTAGAACTTAATTAATTTTCATAACCTCAGTTGAGTTTTTTTCTTAATTGAAAAAAGTCACTCCCACTATTCACAGTGTCAAAAAAGAGAACCATCTTTCATATCTTGATTTTAAATACTTTTTGGATTCATCAGTTCAATATGATTCCTAACATATGAAAGATTTAATATTTCTCTATCAATTTAATCGTATCACATTAATTAAGTGGTAAATGTTTTATGATTTTTCTATTATAGGTAGTGAAATTAGTTATTTCATGTGCTTCTTCAGGTTTCCCACTTCAAGGAGTCATACTCGTAATTGTTACCTTACAACCAAGACTAAAACATCATGACTTCAACATTTTTTTTGCATCGTGGATTTATCCTGGAAGCGACTTTTGATTTTCAATAAGTTTTTTTTTCAAAATCAATTGAATGTTAGTTTCATTAGGATATTTTTTTACCAGTAGCATGTGACATGTATATCTTTTAATTCCCATTAAACTGTGTTGGTTTCTTCTCCAATTACATGTGACATGACTTTTTTCTAAAAAAAATCTAAATACTGGTAACCTCAAATTTCCAGTTTCATGTGACATGTATTTTTTTTCCAGTTTTCAGTGACAGATATTTATTTTTCTCTTCCATGAAATCTTTAATTTGAATTACTAAATTACTTTTTCCCTCACTAGTGGAAAAGGGATCTATACTAATAGACCTATAACAAAGGTTTGTTTAAAATGATGGTATAAGTCCCACTATGACAATATTTTATAATAACTATTGGTATAAGTTGTTTTAGTGAAGGCTATACTGACAGTTTCAGAAAACCGTTGGTATATGATGTTTTAGTGAAGGCTACACCAAACGTTTTTCTAAAATCTCTGGTATATAATTCTGACCAAATACCTCCCCAACCACCCCCTCCTCAGATCTGACTCCCATCCACATTGAGCCCTATGAGCGCATTACATTTTCTTCCCCAACCGCGGTGATCCATCCTTGATTTTTCTTTTCATTTGGTGGTTATTCAACATCTAATTGGAGAGTTCCAAACCCACCATATCATATACCAATAATCATTTTATTTTTTATCTATGTATAAAACACTAAACTATATTTTTTTGTAGCATTATTCCAAATTCATTGAACAATAGCTAGTACGAGTACTCATGGGTTATGGTAATTAATTTTTTATTCTATGTTTTTTGTTCTCATCATACTTACTATTATTAGAGTTTTATTGGATATATATAAATGTTTTTAAAATTTAAATGATGATGTTTTTGTAGTTGTGGAAGTGGTTTTACATAGTTAATGTATGAATGGTGTGGGGTGGGTGGATTTGTCTATTTTTCTATGGTTTTATCTCTATGTGGGGTGTTCTATGTTTCTGGTATGATTCTAATTTTACAGTGACATCTAATCTAATTTTGGTGAGTTATTGATGCTTGTATGCTATTGAAATGAGGGATATCCATACTTTTATTGAAAAAGAGTTTCTTTTTTTTGTTCTCTCTCTTTATTTATCTTCTTTTCTACTTGCATTACTTCTATATATTTAATTGTAGTTTGTCAGGGGATTGTTTTCTTAACTCAACCTCTATAGGGGAATTATTTAGTAATGGGTTACCCACTATATAATTACCCTTACATTTTTTATATGTGGAACCAAATTTGACTCACTTGGGCAGTTTTTTCTCTCGTATTTTTTTTATTTTCAGAACTTCACTAACAAGTACAATGTGAGAAAATTAGTCTTTAAAACAATCAAAAAAATTCCTCTTGAGTAATAAATTGACAAGTTGACCAACAGTACACTAGTGAGTCAAACTCACTAGTGAAAGAAATGATTTTCAATTTTTTTTTGTTTTTAACATTGGTTAGTACATGAAGTTATAGAATCCATCATTGAAAATAAGTTTTTAATGTTACTTAAAAAAATAGACATGTTAAAAAGTTTTTTTGGATGTTTTTCAGATCATTTATTTTATAACTGACTTGAAAACAACTTTACCATGTATTTTTTAAACCAATGTAGAAAATGATTTTTCATGTAGTTATTTCATAACCGAGGTGAAAAATTCTCTATGTATTGATTTTTCACATCATTAGTCAGACAAATTTTGTGAAAAAGCCCATAACAATTGAGTTTTCATTCCAATTATTCCTTTTCCATGCATGTTTTCTTGAAAGATGATGTGGTAAAAGGTTAACAAGAATTTTTAAAACTTGTTATTAAATAACCAATGTGAAAATTAATTTTTTATAATAAATTTATAATAATTATTCACCTCAACAATAAACAAAAACAGAACAACAACAACAAAAAAACAAAAACAAAATAACAAAAGACACCAACAGAAAAACATCTACACAAACACTTATAAGTTGAACCTTCATGTTTACAATATATATTACAAATAAAATAAAATTCATTCAAACCTATGAAATGATTCTCCCAGTCAATTTTTAAATGTCTCAGTTCTTTTCCAGTATATGGTCGATGGTCATCAAAGAGATAAAAAATAAAAAATAAAGAATTTAACATGTAATGTGAATAAAATGAATGAAATATTAAGGAAATGTTTATAAAGAAATCTAACCTTGTGGAACTTTGTAACTATCCTAGTAGAAATTATTTCATATATAAATCTTAATACATAGTATCCACATTCCTTTACTCCTTCTTATTTATGACATTATTATTTATAATAATTTTTCAATACAAAATAACATTTTTAAGTAATATATCCACAATTTAGTAATTATAAATGAAAATTCACCTTTGGTTTTACATATTTGATCTTGGCGATCTTCTTTCATGTAGTGTATCTAATGAAATTTTATAACCTGTTTGAAAATAATATGAATGAAATAAATTTAAATGTCACTATAATATAAAAAAGTATTAAAATTTTAAAACATACATGTTCAATACATTCATAATATTTTCTCACACTTCACCATGGATAGAGAATAGATAATAAAGTGTCTTATCCCTTGAAAAAAAAACCAATATCCAATGACCAATGATATATAAGAATATTTAATGTTAGTTGTTATTATGTTAAGATTTATATAACACTTTGTGAGATACATGTTTCATAATCTTGAAGATAAGGAAACATCATGTACTAAATAATTGTATTTTTTTGAAATTTTTTAGCAATATAAATTGTTCTTTCTGTATCAGTCATTCTCCTCACTATAGGTGAAATAAACTATGGTTCCATAAATCCATATATCTATTTATTTTCATGATGGTTCAAATTATATAAATATAAATAATACCAAACAATCATAAGTATAAATTTTCAATAAATTAAATGTACAAAAAGATTTTTGTTAATCGACTTACATGGAAATTTTTTTCATTGGGTTGATTCCCAACTAATCATCAGTAACAAGCTCCATGATATCATTTTTTAGAAGTTCCACAATTATTGCATGACCACACAAACCAACTTACATTGGAATCTCATAAACAACCAATAACAAATTTGAATATGTTTACAATATATCAATACTAGTATATGTTGTATTTGAATCCATAACACTTTGTATTTGTTGTTTTCTATACAATATTTCTTTACTGTTAAATTATTTCTGTAAAAAATAGATAAATATAGAAAATTTAAAATTTTAAAACAATTTTAATATAAAAATGAAATAAAAGTCATAATATACACATACCTTTATAATAATTTTTTCCAACTAGTTGATATGGAAAAACTAAAAAATGGTTGATAATTTGTCAAAATTTGCTCACTTCATATGTAGGAAATGTTATTCTAGTTGATATCTCTACAAAATCCTGTAAAGTAACCCTATAGTACTCTATCATTATCCGTTGATGATGAATAATATTTCCAAAATAATATAGCATATCATATGAAACAAAACGATGTTGGGGATCATCAACATATAACTCAAAATACCAGGAATGTTGTGGAGGAGGGGGTGTAGGAGTAGGATAAGGAGTTGTGTTTGCAAGTAGATGTATATGAGAAGGATAAGTAGGAGTGATATATATTGGCAGAGGTGGGGGAGTGGGACCAACAGTCTGAAACTATCTTTTCATGTCTGCAAACATCGACTGTACTGACTATCTAATCTAGTACAACATCATCACATGAATATCTTGAACTTCAGATTCCAAATATTCTATTTTTTATAAACAATATCCATTTAACAAGCTTCAGAACATGTGAAATTTTTTGATAGATACACTTGTCAAGTATCCTCATACATGGCCTGTGTGTTTGGGATTTCCCAATGGTGTATCTAAAATATCCTTCCAAACCTCAGCTGTGAAGACCCCCATGTGTGCTCTACTCTTTAAGAGAATCATTTATATAATATTTGAAAAAAATCATAATGAATAACAATATATAAATAATATATTTAACTTAAATAAATAATGATTACATTTTAGAGTCCTCTTAGCTATGACCCTCAACACTTCCGTAAGATATTATCATTTTTTTCTCATATGAGCCCCCTTCCATTTTTCATGTATAGTGGGAGGGGAAGAATGGTTGACCTCTGTAGATATTAAAGACACAACTCTCAATTTTTGAATTTTTCAGTAATCATTTGTTCTTCCAATAATGTATACTCTCCTCGAGATAATGTATAAGGGTATACGTTTCTAGGTTTGATCTCTTGGTGTGATATCTTCAATTTTAGTAAATTAAGAATAAAAGAATACTAAATTTTCTTTTAGCATGCACTACTATAAAATTCTAGAATTGTTTTGAATTAATACCTCTCAGAATATAATAATCATCAAAGCCTATATGTATCATTTGCTTCTAGCTATAGGCAATCGATAATTTTGATAAACTCTTGCTACCACATTTACTAACCCTAAAACTCTTTTCCCCCTATGGATGTAGATGTATCTTGTAAAGAAGAATGAGAAGGATCATCAATAGGATCATGTGTATATTCCTCCCTATAGGATTGTGTATGATCCTTTCCAGAAGTATGCAGTAGATCATATGATTTATCTGTCATTATCCAACAAATCAGAGTAATAAAAAATTAGTACACAAATATAAAAATAAAACTATTACATACCAAAGTAAATAAAAAATGAAAAATTATCAAAAAAAATTAAACTAAACTAAACAAATTTTATTCATATTTTTTATAGTTAACTAAAATGATAACAGTATTAATGATATACGAAATGACATAAATGAAGGAAAACAAATCAAAAAATGGTGTGTGAATAGTAAATATCCTCCAGTGTATAATTCTATTTTTTCCATTTAAAATAATATTAATTGAATATATGAAAATTGATCCAACCAAAAGTAAACTAAACTAACAATATTTTTATTCATATTTGTTAGAGTAGTTAACTTAAATTATAATAACATTAATGAGATATAAAAAGACATAAAATAATGAAAACAAATCAAAAAATGGTGTGTAATAGTAAAAATGTTCAAACTTAATAAATATTTTTTTAATAAAATCAATTAATAGTTAAGTTAAAAAAGGGTAAACATGGTAAACTAAACAAAACTAAACTAATATAAACTAACAATTTAACTTATTAGTTAAAATTAGTGTTTTAATAAATAAAATAAAATTAAAATATCTGACATTTTATGAAATTTAAAAAGTAAACTAGAAATAATCATATGTTAACTATAATATTAGGAATTTACTAAAGTATTGTTTTCCCAAATTATTTTGTCATGATCGTTTTGTATAGAATAAACCATGTCTTCAATGTGCTCATCAATATTATCTATTAATCTTTCTATGGAAGTAGGTATCTCATATAAATCAACATCTCTATTAAGTTTATCATCATCAACATACTATTTTTTTCATAGTAAAATAATAGACCACTGCATATTGGATTGATAAAGAACATAGAAAATTGGTATAGCATGTGTTTCCATGATAAAAGGATAAATCGTGTATTCCAATCTATTCATATAAACTATTGTCATTCCGAATTCATCATGTCTAACATTTTTGTTTCTAATAAACCATTTGCAGTTAAGTATTAGAACATGAAATTTAATGTAACTAACCTCCCATATTTATTTATTGTCTCCATAATATTCACTTGATGTAGATATTGAGTATTTTTCTTTGGCACTCGAAAAATAAATTACTTCCATGAAAACCAATACACTACTATTTTGAATTGTACTTATGTTTTCATGATCTTTCATATGAAATGTATATCCATTAATGTCATACCCAATCCATGTGATCAAATTTCAACCTGGTCCACCCACTAACCATCTCAATGTTTTTGATGCATCCGATATACCAAGAATGGTCTCTTTAAACCATAACAATTTTTTGTTATGTTAATTCAAAATCCACATATCTTTCTTATTTAGATAACATTTTAACCATATTAATATGAAATGTTACATATGGTTGATAATCATACATGTTATTCAAAATGTATAAATGTACCTTCTTTATCTATTCATCAATCAATGATATTACTTTCAATCTATAGATCCCCTTTCCCACATAAATGACTTATTCATGGTGAGATGTAGGAAAAACTATGTTCTTCATTGTATACAATTAGCTTGTACAAAACTCTCCAAACTTCTCAGAAATATACTTCTCAACAATGGAGGATTTGGGTTGATATGGATTCTTAACAAACCTATTCAATATCTTCATATACCTTTCAAAAGGACATATCCAACATAGATATATGGGTCTAAAAAGATTTATTTCTAACATAAAATGAACCATTAAATCCACCTTGATATCAAAAAAAGATAGAGGAAAATTCATCACTAATTAACAATGTATATAAATAGCTTCACTCTCCAAATTGTTTAAAGAACTCATATCAATCACCTTATTACAAATTGAATTGAAAAAATAATACACCTTCATGATAGTTATTCTAAAACAAATGGAAAATATTACATGAAATTCAATTGGTAGGAGTTGCTTCATCATGACGTGACAATCATGGGATTTCATACCTATCAACTTCAAATCCTTTAAAGTAACAATTTGTTTACATTTGATGAATAACCCTGTGACACTTTGATATCACGAAGAAACTAAAAAAACTAATTTTCTCCCTCTTGGATAATGTATGACAAGTCAGGGGTAGGAATGTTGACCTTCCACTAGGAGTGGGAGCTAACTCCAAATGTATTCTTAATTAGAGTAAGAATAATCTTGCATTCAACCCATATTTAGTCTTTCCTTTAATATCTAACAATGTTCTAATCAATCTATCACATATAGTCTTATCAACATACGTGAAATAAATATTATGTTTAACCTAATTATATCTCTAATAAGGTATCTTAAAAAATATTTACCATTTATTTCAAATATTTCTATCATTACCATATTTATGTGTCTTTCTGAATGTCAAATCAATGTTTTTCACCCTATCAAAATACTGATTGGTCGACAAAGGTTTGGGAGCAATATCAAAATCTTGTGAGCCATTGAATGATTTTTTTAATCTTTGATAATAGTTATCCGTATAAAAAATATTTTGATGGCCTATATATAATATTTCTATCCCATGATGTAGTTGATAATATGAAGTATTTTGTTCACAAATTGGAAAGAATTTATGACTCTTAACACTATATCCAGATAAATTTCCATATTCATAGAATTAATTTATAGTGAAAAAATATGATTTTATGCAATTGAAATATTCCATTTTATAATAATCATACACCCTAATACCTTCATCCCATAAAAGTTTCAAATCATCAATTAATCGTGAAAATAAGAAATCAATATCATTTCTTGGCTATTTTTCTACAATGATGATTAAACTCCAAATGATATATTTTCACTACATATAAAATTTAGGGTAGAATATTTAAATTTCCAATAAAATAGCCCATGAACTATTTATGTTACCAAGGCTTTGATATGGATTTATTCTATTCATACACAGACCAAGTATGAGATTTCTGACTTCATTTCAGAATATAGAAAATTAGTGATCAATTTTCTTCCACTGTGGACAATCAACTGGATGCCATAATTTTTCATCACTCAGCTGCTCATCTGCATGTCATCTTAACCTTTTTTTCATCATGTGAATTTTCAAAAAATGTTTAAAATGATGAATTATAGGAAGATACCAATATTCATTTTTAAGTGTCTCTATAACTACAAAATCAGAATGTGATTTTTCTTTCAACTTATACTGTGACATCTTACATTTAAAACACCTTGGCATAAATTCATATTCCTTTCTATATAATACACAGTTATTCAGGTAGAAATATATTTTATTGCACCTTAATCCCAACAAGAATAATATTTTCCTCACTTTATAATGTGAATATGGAAGACCATTGTCTTTTGAAATAATTTCTTTCAACAATTTTAGTAACTCTGTAAAACTCTTGTTACTCAATCCATGTTTCAACTTCAAGTTAATCAATCTTAACATTGTCAATAAAATAATAAATTCCAAACAACCTGGATACAATGGTTTTTCAGCATCACCATATATATGCTCAATTGTTAGTTCTTTCTCAATTGACTCTATATCAATATCAAGAATCATTTCTTCAATTTGATCAGACTTATCATCTTACAAAGCATCATCAACAATAGATCCAAAATTCTATCCAGTTTCACCATATCAAATCCAAGGGTTAAGACTCGGATTAAAACCATTAAAAATTAAATGATATTTGATCTCTCTCCTTTTTAACTTCTTCATATTTAAACATTTAAGGCATGGAAAATACATGTCATTGTTAGAACATTTTGTTTTGAAAATTCCAAAAAAGAATCAACCCCTTCCTCATATTCATCACTTATTCAAAGTTTAGTAATATATCTTTGAATAATTATTATATATAACATATAACATAAACAAATATAATTTCAAAAGAATATAGTTTTGATAAAAGTGAGTTAGAGGGGGAAATAGTAGATTATTACAATGATAATCAATATATCACACTTATGGTATGATTAATGAATAAAATTTTGTTATGATTTTCAATAACAAAGAATATAATTTTCAAAAATTTAATAACATTGGAGATTAAATTGGATTTGAATTGGAATCGTTATACAATCAAATAGAAAATAAAGGAATTAAATTTATATTAGTATAGTGTAAAAGAGATTATTATTGTAAAAGAAAAAATAAATGAAATCCTTAGAAGGAGGACTAAATATCTAGAAATCTCAAGTGAAGATTTCATTGAATTTAAAGTAAAAAAAATTGAAATATAATATAGTATAATTATGGAATATATGGAAGTTTTTGAAGATAAGTGATTAAGTATAGAAGTATTATAGGAAATAGTATTTTCTAGAAAAAAAAGATGGAGGTTGAAGTTAACACACTCACTGAGAACAAAAATCTTATATTAATAGTAACTTTAATAAAATTTCAAACGCAAATATTACTGAATAATCACAAATTTTGGAAGAAAATATTAACATTTAATGATCTAATTTACTAGAAATATCATTCTTATATTTGATTATTATATTCTTTATCCAATTAAAATAAATATTTCATTGAAAAATGGATAAATTTTGTAATGTAATAGAATGTAAATGTTTTTATCCAAACTCATTAAATAAATTAGGGTGTTAAATACCCTAATATATTTCCAACACTTTTTAGGGATATAATGAATTCACCCATCAAATAATGATTAAAGTTACATATTTATAAAGCATAAATGAAAAAATAATCATAATCCTAACATATCATATTTAACACAAGATAAATAAATTGAATTAAAAAGGATTTCCAAAAAAATAGATCATATTATATACTAGAAAATAAGCTCGGTGGTGTAATTAGAGTATATTTAAAGTGGAGAATAAGAAACATTAAACTGTGTTTACATAGATGAAAATTACATTATAATAGCATTATAAAATCACATTACAAAATAATAATATATTACATTTAAATTTGTAATTAACCTTTATTAGAAAGGGAGTAATTTATAAAATATTAACAATAGAAATAAAATTGAAATATCTTAAAAAAATAAGGGAAACATTATAAGGAAAATATAAAATTTTAATGAGATAATTCATTCATGCAAAAGGAATTAAAAAATAGATTCCTTTAAAACATTTCTAAAGTAAATATAAAAATAATATAACCTTATGAAATTATAAAAACATATACAATGATATCCATAAAATAATATAAAGAATATAGACATGGAGGAGAATGATTCTCATTTGAAAAAAAATGAGATTAAGAAGGGTCAGCATACATGAAACAATTAATTTGAGTTTTAAACAAGGGGATTCTAAATGGTAAAAGGAGATATAAAAATAAAAATTTAATGATTAACCTAAAATTGATTAAATTTAAATATGACATAGGATCTTTCAATAAATCCTATTCTTTCATCCTTATCACCTAGTTACCCTAGTTTCATTTATGAGGAAATAATAAATAGTACAGAGAAACCACATTAATATCTTTTGGGAAAGGTTATCCATGTTGATAGGAACATAAAAAAGGAAAATATTTTTTCTCTTATGAGTATTAAATTCAAAGTAATGGTTAAAAATCCCATGACTATTGGTATGTAAATGGATCTCCTAAATGTCTTTCTATGAAACCAAAGCTAAAGAGGGAAAGCATAGAACACGATGCTATTTGTTTTGCATGTGGAAAGAAAGGTAATTGGAAGAAAAACAACATTAAATTGAACTATAATCATGAATAATATTAAAATTCATCGATATAAATAATTTTATCCAATATTTATATTTTACATTTAGGTATTGGATGATTTTTTTGTGACTCACATTAGTATACAAACAATGTAGCAATGTATGTTTATAAACCATAGAAAAAGTAAAGTGTATTCTCCCAGTAGTTGAAGGGTGATTATGGTGTTAGTATTGATAAGAACAAAACACCCCTTTTCCATGTTGATTGATTCTAGTTGAACTAATGTTTACTATTAAGTAGTGTCAAATAATTATTCACAGGTTTTTATTGGACATAGTGAGACATTATTTCATTTTAGAATGAATATTATTTATTATGTCTCATACTCAACTTATAGTTTAGTAATACTTTAATTAGCAATAATAAAGGATGGATATAAAATATAATAATCAATAATACTCAGTTATGTAAAGTTAATTCTTGTTCAACTAATCTATAAAAAATTATAACTGAAATACCAAGAAGGTTTTATAGATTCGTCAAGAGATAAAACTCTTAAGCTTTCTATTTGATTGTGAATTAGGTTTAAAATGACCAAGAATCCTAAATAATTAAAGGTGATAAAAACAAAAATATTTTATAACTAAACAAAAAATATACATTTTTAATTTTTTAAGTTGAATCTAGAGGTAAATTCAAGTTCTTTATTCGATTCCTTTAAAAAATTTATTGAATGTAAAATTAATGAGAGTAATATACTTTATAAAAGATACTCAAACCTTTTGGGGATCTAGTTGGATATGAGCATATATATATTCAAATGAAAAATAATGGGGCCATTGAATCCTGAGAGTGTATAAAGATGTTAACGTGGTATTGGAGTCCATTGGATCAAGTAAATTAGGGTTAGGGATTCTACACAATGGAATGATTGAAAGAGAGAAATGACAATGAGTGAGACTTACCTAATAGATAAGAAGATAAATATTTGACTCAAAATGATGATGCTGAAAAAACCTAAGGGAGTATAAAGATAATAATTCGAAATTAGAGTCCAACATATCAATGAAAAAAGATTTGGGGCTTCCACATGACATAAATAAGACTGTTATCATGATAACAGATGACATCAAAATGAATCCACTTGATAATTAATAAAATTTTAAAATGAATATAAAATTGGTTATTGACATGAAAACACTATGAAAATTGCATTTTTCATGTCTTTTATATAATAAATGACATGAAAAATATATAGAAATTGATTTTTCATATTGGTTATTTAGAACCAACATGAAAAAAGGGACACAATAAATTGTTTTTATAATAGTGACTACACTAATTTCATGTGACAATATACAATTAATTTCTCCTTTTCAAATCAATTAAATTATTTTTTCTAGTTGGTCTTGTTTTTTTGGAAAATAGCTTAACAAGTTAGTGATTATTTTATGACTCTTTATAGATATCACTAACACTTTAAAAGAGGATCGATTATCATATAATAAAAACTTATGTCTGGAAAGACATTTCAAGAAACCCATTGATATAATGGAATCTAATATCATGGTTATATATATAGTATTTTTCATATATATATATATATAAATTATTTTGATTTCTTTTATATTATAATTATTAGAAAGACTAATGTTTCAACTATCATTTTATATTAAGTGAACAATTCTCATTTCCTTAAATATGTTTTCTATTTAACTTCAATCTTATTTCATTACTTTTACAACAAAACATATATCATGTTTTTTACATAATAGATAAAAGAGGAATATATAAAACTATTCAGATATTATGATGTTTTCAAAACAAGTTAGAGAGATTTTAGATTTGGAATTTAATAATGTTTTAGATAAAGGACTTATATACTAACCATGTTATGATTTTGTTGGAAATCCTTGGTTAATTTATGAAGTAGGTATCTACCATATAAGAAAATGTGGTTTTCAAACAAACTGTTATGTCTGATATCATAATGGGGAGATAAAAAATATAAAAATGTTCATGATATGAATAATAAAATTGGATTGGGAAAATTATCAGAAGTCCAGATTCTATTTATTTTTCATCAGGAGAATGAAAGGATTACAAATGAAGAATACTTTGATATGGGAACACACAATTCATATAATGAAAATGATGATGTTGATAGGGTGCGAAAATTGATGGATGTTGTCACAAATATAGTATATAAAAAATGTGGTAAAATGAAAAAGATTGAATATTTAATCAGATTGTTTCATGGGAAAACCTTGTATAGTATTTCTAATGTTAACATCGATTATATTCTGACCCTTTTGAAAGACATACTTTAAGATGATGAAGATATCCACTCAAATAATTATATGCTATAAAAGTTATTTGAAAAAATTGGTTTTTCTAAAAATAAAATCTATGATTTCCAGAAATATTACAACTTATTATGGGAGGAAACCGTCAAACGAAATGATTTTATAAAAAGTGGCACTTCCGAATGGAATCTAAATATTGATGGAACACCATATCATCGACCACATAATGTAATGTGGCACTTTCTATTAATTCATATAATCCAAAATATTTTCATGTATGATAAAATATCAATAAATATGTGATGACCTGATACTATGAGAAATAAAGATAATAATGATTTCATTCATCCTGTAACTGTATTAGTATGGGATAAATTTGATGCTCAATATCCTGATTTTTCAAAATAAGTTCATAATATGATGTTCGTTCTATCATGTGACAATATTAATCCATTTGGAAAGATTCTTACTTCACATTGTACATGGACAATTTTCATAAACATTTATAAACTTCCTATATGGGTGTGTATGAAAACAAAATCAATTTCTTGAGTATACTCATATATGGACCTTCTAATCCTAGAAATTATATATATGTAAACATGTAACCTTTAATAAAATTTTTGAATAATCTTTGGAATGTGGGTGTGGGAACATATGATTCTTGTTTGAAAGATATATTTTAGATACGTGTTGTCCTTATATAGATGATAAATGATTTTACTGCATATGTAATGATGTCTTGACGGAGAATGAATGTCAAGCTATTATGTACTATTTTTATGAAGAATAAAAGATATAGAATACTTAAATATCAACATATTTCAGTTATATGGGACATCTATGATTCTTTCCAATGGATCGTCCATATAATAATATTCATTAAAATTTTAAAAATACCATGGAGAATGAACATCCACCTCAGAATATGTTTGGAATTGATGTGATTAATAAATTGGAAAATGTTAGTTTTTCATTTGGGAAGAGTTATATGAAATATAGAAAGAGAAATGATGTTTCCACTGAATCCAATTACAATTGGAAGAAGAAAATTATCTTCTTTGAGTTTCCTTATTGGTCAACTGATTTGTTATGTCATTTATTAGACGTAATGAAAAGTTAAAAAATTATATGTGAAAATTTTATTTCAATCATTCTAAATGTAAAGGGAATGAAAAAAAATGATTTAAGATCTTAATGTTACTTGGTTGATTGGGGTATTAGACTAGAATTGAATCATGTGTGTATTAGTGAAAATAAAGGGAAACTTTAGAGTGTTTCTTTTGTGATGACACCTTCTAGAAAAAAATTATTTTATGAAAGTAATACAGACTATCAATGTTCCTAATGGTAATTAATGCAACATATCAAAATGGGTCAATATAAGAGAGTTGAAGTTGAAATCATTGAAGACTCGTGATTATCAAATCCTTTTTCATGAGTTGACTGCAATAACAATATATTATCTATTATCCAATATTGTAAGTGTGAAAGTTATTAGGTTGTGAAATTTTTATAAAGTACGTTGGGATGAGAAGTTTTCATAGTATTTCTTGCAAAAAATGATGGAAGTGGAACCATTAATTTTGGGTGTGTTAGATAAAATGTTTCCTCTACCATTTTTCACATGCATTTTGCATCTAACTATCCAAATTCCAACCAAAATACCTCTTAGATCACCTATTTCTTTTTTTTGAATGTATCCAACTAAAATAAATATGTACACATTGAAGTCTTATGTGCAAAATAGAAATCATCCTGAAGGTTCTATCATGAAAGGTTACTTGGATTAAGAATGTATGTATTTATATTCAATTTATTTGTCTGATGTGACTATGAGACATAACTGACCAATGAGAAATGAATATGAGAATTATGAGTAAATTGATCCTAGTTTTCTATCAATTCCCCAAAAAGATGGAATTCTTGGATTATATACATTGACAACATTAATCTTTGAAGATCAATATATGACACATTGAAAAAAAATATATGTGTTTTTATGATGACTACATCAATTAAGTAAATTGAACATGTATATGTTATCTCATATCATGTGATTGTAAATATATGTTAAATGATTTTTTTTGGGAAAATAAAAAAATTATAAATAGAAATCATCATTATTTATCTTTAAGAAGTATAGAGAAATTTTGTAATTTCTCTGAGTTTTCATTGTACTTTTTTAGATATTATATGGATTCAGTTAGAAATCAATAACTGTGGCATTGTGCGATTCAGAGGCCAGGTGTTCTAGGAAGAAATGTTTTAAAAATATTAAAAATTATAATAGCACGCACACATAGTTTTCCTGAAAAATTTTAATAACAATAAAATTAGTGCCTGAATAAAAAAATATGAGGGAACCATTGAATTTAGAATAGTGGATTTACCCTAGAAGAAAATTAACATTGGTTATCACTGGTCAATTATAAAATAGTTACTTCAAAAATTTTAAATGATTAAAATAATTTATTTTATTTCATCAACGTAGTGTCTTTTTCCTTTAAAATTATCCTTATATCAAAATTCTAGGGTTTTTTGCATAACCCTGGAACTTATAGAGGATCTTGGAGATAGATCTTTAGAAATCCCTTTTAATGAATGATGATGGATTGAGGATTGATGATGACACAACCTTGTTCTTCATCGATGATCAATCGAAATCGAGGTAAGGATTTTGATTTAATCTGTTCTTCCCTATTTTTGATTCCTATGATGAATGCAGGCCAATCCATGAATAGATTATCCTACCAATTGATCCTATTTGCGGGATGAGATTGTTTTTGGGATTATCAAGAGTTGATTCTTGATGTTTTTTCAGTTTTTCTTTTCTGTTCTAATAGTGATGAATCAATATCGATAGGAACATTGATCGAGGTTCGTCCCCCTTGACTTGATTGTGTTTTCTTCCCTTTGTTCTTCATGTTCATCGTGTTCTTTGCATTATTTGCCATTGGAACCTCTCAGTTTCTAGATCGATGTTGTCGGGTGGTTCCGAACTCGATTGGGCCCCTGAATTTAAGACTAATTGACAACTAAGTCCAAATCTGTGTAAATCGGGACCCAAGGAGCTCGGATCTAGGAACATTTCAATTTTTGGGCATCAGAGGAGGTGTGGTGGTCCGTAAAAGGGACCCCTGACATGGCGGCGACGGATCGCGTGTGGGTAGAAGAGTCACAAGTAGGCAGGAACAATGTAGATGGTGGCAGATACAGAGTGGTGGCAGTAACTTGGAGTGGGTCGGGCCAGGCATGTCAGGTTAGGTAGGTGGGTCAGGTCAGGTCAGGCTGGGTCAGGTTAGGCCAGACCCGGGTTGGATTACAGGAAACCGGTGCGGAGCCCAGTTGCAGCTGACCACGATGGTTGACCGCAGCTGTAGTGACCGTGCAGTAGGTGGACCGATCATGTATATTGACCATGGCGGTAGGTCCACAGACCCCGGAAGGTCTGAGGGCCGATTTGTTCAAACATGCATAAATTCTAAATGAAGTGTCCAATTGACAAGCTGTCAACAGTGTCGAGACCCTAACATTGAGATGGTCTATTAAGAAGAATGGTGGGTTTTGTTGTTAGACTAGTATAGGTTGAGATAGTTCCCATGGTCATTTCCTCAAGGGTTAAGTATGAAATTACATCCACATCACTGGATTATAATCCCCTCTAGAGGTCGAGTCTCAGATAACGTGTGGTATCCCTCCCTGAGATTGGCATGAAATCCATTATCAACCCTAATGGAGTTTTTGGAATCATCATAACCTCCCTGAGAAATCCATTGATCCTCCATCTAGCAAGCCACATAGGTAGGGTTCATGGTGTCCGCTAGCGGGTTTGGGTGTGATCCCCTATGTAGCGGTTTAATCCAGATTGGTTTCGTGGTGTCCCCTAGTGGTTTTGGGTGTGATACCCTCTCTGTGTATCAATGTATTACTTGTCCAATGCTTTCTCTTTGGGCGGGACCCAAATAAGCTAGACCTATTCATCAAGTGTCTCGAATGATATGATGTCTCAACGATTGAGTTCTCCTAGAATGAGTGTGCTTCAAGTAGAATCATGTGGCTTGAATTTGGTTATGACCACCGGATGGCACGATGTCCCTCTTTAGTATATCTGGATTTTATTGTTATATGTGATATAGACATATACCTATATAGATCTGATTTTACTTTCCCTTGTTGTATTGCTTTATGGTTTTAGGTTGTCCTACTAAGTATTATTATACTCTCCCTTTCATGGAATTTTCGTTCACATGTCGTTCTTTGTACACATTTTCAACCTTTTGATAGAGTCCTATGAGGACCGGGGCCAGGCGATTCTTAGTGAGACTGAACAGACTGAGGTGTGTTCCTGTGGATTTCAGACAGCTGTCCCCGTACCCCTTTACATTCGAATTAGACTTGTGGTTACAGACTCTTTTTTGTGGGCTTATATTCTTGCCCTATTTACTTTCTCTTTACTTCATGTTGAACTCTAGTTATGGGATATAGTATTATGCATTCATTATTTACTTAGTGTATTTTACATTTTAGGATTTTTTTTGTCTGGGAGATCTATGCATGTGTATAGGTACTTTAAGATAATGCCTCCCATTTCTGGGATATTCTTACTCGGTGATAGTCATCAACCCTTTTCCTTTTGGAGGCAGTCTTAGGGTAGTGACAACATGAGCCCCTCTGGGATGGGTCATGACAGAGTGGTATTAGAGGAGGTCAATTATACTTTAGGACCTAGAGTTTGTGTGGTCGATTTTGGGAAATAGTGTTAAGTGTTTTGAGTTCGGATTTTAGGACAAGGTTCCCAGTGATTGTGCGACAACCGATATATCCATAAACAAGGACTATGGTTTCCTGATATTTGACTCGGTACATTAAAACACTAGTTGTAGGAAAAATGGTCCATACATATTATAGGAATGGTTGTGTCTTCCATGTCATTCTTGAGTCATCTCCCCAGATATACTCTATTGACATAGTATATATTGTTTTATTTCAAGATGCCTCCATGTTGACAACTATCTAGGATTCTACCACGTGATCATGAGGATTATATGCATAGTGATGAGGCATCGGTAAAGGGGCCTATACCAGAGATAGCACCTCCATGTGGTTTACCATCCATACTACTACCCATCAAGAAACATCTAATACCAGAACTACAAGATGAGGATGCACACAGGATGAGTGCATTGCATGAGTTTCAAAGGTATTGACCTCCCAGGTTTTGGGGCGAGCCATACCCCCAGATGGCTGAGGATTGGCTATAGGAAATCACCCATGTTTTCCACCTTGTGAGGATGTCTGTTGACTAGATGAAATTCGTTGTCATGAGTCTTATTTAGGGAACTGTACGGCAATGGTGGAGCTTAGGGACTTAGTCACGTGAAGAGAAAACTCTCTCTTGGATAGACTTCAAGCATCTCTTTAGAGATGAGATATATCTATCCATGTTGTGATTGGTACACATACAGAAGCTTCTGAATTTGTAGAAGGGTATTATGGTCATGGCAGAGTATTCAAAAAAGTTTACTAATATTTCGCGCTACTCCTTGGACATGGTATGTGACTAGTTATTCATGGATTAGACCTTCGAGAAGGGCTTACGCTGGTACATATAGACATCAATGGTATCCCTTAGTATTTATACCTATGCTGGGGTACTTGAGTGAGCCCCACTAGTGGAGAGTTTTCTACAAAGCAGACAACATTAGTGACAGCTAGTAGTGGGCACTCAGTAGCTGAGGCATCTCCAACAGGTAGCTAATGATAGTCACAAGGATCAAAGTAGGCGAGGAACCTTAGTAGGGGATCTCAAGACTCTAGTTCAACAGTGTATGGCTACTAGGGCATCTCAAATTAGACAAGGGATGCCCGATGTTACACATGCGATGGTTGGGGACATTTGGAATAAGAATGAATGAATCTCCGTCCAGTTGATCAGGAGACAGTCAAGGAACCGCAGAGGTACAGGAAGAGATAAGAGCAAGGTGGTTTGTAGGGTGGTGGATGTGGTAGAGGAGCTAAGAGAGCAGTAGGAGGTATTCGATGGATTGACCTATTACCACCCTTCCCCCAGGTGGTCCACACTAGGTGTAGGGAGATGGTGGATATGGACAAGCCTAGATGCAGGCAATGGAGGCTTATGACCCCAAGTCTATAGGGATGATACAATGTACGATCTATGTATTTTCCCCCTTAGATGCAATTTTGATACACATAAGTGGTAGTTATTCCATTTTTCCATTAATCGGTTTTGAGACTTAGAGATTCTGGTTGAACCGTTGACTCAACCCTTATGCTTGGAGACTTCTAATAGAGGATACTCGATGATCACACACTGGTGCTAACAATGGGACCTGACACTTGGAGGTAAGAGTTTTTGTTGGGATCTTTTGGTAGCGGCATCGAGGCCTTACGACGTCATTCTTGTTATAGAATGGATATCCAAAATTCATGCTCATATTGATTATTTTAGGTGAAGAGTGTGGTTTTTCCACAGTGATGGAATAAGTTTCCCTTTTTTGGTTAGAAGGAAACACATATAGCACAAGATGGAATCACACCTAGGAGGGTGTATCCAATTACTCATCAGTTGGATAGTGTAGATGCCAAAAAAATGCCCAAGGACTATAGGGGGGTTTTTCACATCAAAGAGAAGGCATACTTCAACACGGCGATCCATTCTGGAGGGACCGGAAGGGCTGCACAAAAAATCGCAGGCGTGCGCGAAAAACATTTCTCATGCCTGGAAAACTATGAGATCTGAAGACATTTTCCACGAAGGTGCGGAAACTTCCATGCCACCGACCCCCAACATGGAATCTTGTGCGCACACCGACCTCAAGAGTTGACATTTTAGCACCACCGACCCAGTTGCACAATTTATCATGCAATCTGGCTTCCGCGCAGATCTGGCAGCCCTGAGTGCCTATAAATAGAAAGGTGCCCCCTTCAACTTCTGATGGCTGAAGAACCCAAACCGCCTCCCATACACTAAATCCACCACTTCAGCATGAAAAAATTTCTTTCAGGTACAGTTTTTTGGGACATTTTACCTAGTGGTCTGCATTCGCGTAGAACCACTCCGGCTTAACCCTCGCCTAAATTTATTTAAGCCATGGTTCTTGCGTGCGATCCTTTCCTTGCACACAATCCTTTCCCCATTCATGCAATCCTTTTCCCTTCCACACAATTTATTAACCTTTCACGCAAACCATTCCCTTGCGCACAATTCATTCTCCTTGCATGCAATTAATTCCCCTTACATGCAATACATTCCCCTTGGGCCCCAATTCATTCCCCTTGTGTGCAAACAATGACCGGTTCTGGCACGCGACTGCCCAGAATTTTTCACCCCATCTTGCACAGAATCCCTTGATTTCTCACAAAAAATCTTGGCTCCTCTTCGATCATGAATATCTCTGATTGCGTGCCCACCCGGTCTCAATCGAACCACTATTCCAGTTGCGCATGAATTGCGCACAACTCTCTCCAATTGCACACGGACCTCCAGGACCACTCACCCTGGCCATTTCTACAGGTGCTCAATGTTCCTCTTCCAAACATCATCTTTGGGTGCCTCTTTCGCCCAAACGATCTACATCACACCCCCTTTTCCTATGCGACCTCCTAGGTTTGCATGAAACAATTTCAAACTCTCTTGGATGATACATCCTGTTGTGTTGCTTCTCCTCATGCTCCTTCGTATAGGAACGCTAATGGCTATTGATTCTTCTCATAGCCACATTAACGTGGACCCATAATGGGATCACTTCTCGACACCCCCCCAGTCATGGCATTGTTGATGCCTCCCTTCCCTCGTGGGTGGGCGGGTATCAGTTATGTAAGTGCTAGGGGTGTGGAGCGCACCCACCTCATCCAAGCTGCAGGACATTAAACTGCCAAGCCCCATCATCCTCATCACATGACTTTAAACTATGACCTCGCCTCATGCCTTGTACATGAGGCGCCCCACCATGGACGTTTTCTATGCCCATCGGTCTCTACGGGAGTGAAATCATTCCCCACATGGAATGACATCCTCTTTATCAGAGCAACGTTCATTCGAGGGGAAAGGGAAACCACCCTGGTGTAAGACCCTTTCCTTCCTTGTGGGAGGCAGCACCCCTACTCCTCCTCTCTTACTTGGTGCCAAATCACTCTCTCACTGGACTTTTTCACCACCCAGGCCTCCATCCAAGAGTAAGTCCCAATATCCCCCTCCTTGGTCTGCGAACCACACATAATCCCCTATTTATTTTTTGGGCCACAACCGGCGCATCAACCCCACTCTACTTCCCATGGACGCACCTTCCATGACATCATCATTAGGTCTTTGTTGTATCTTGTTTCTCACATCGAGCGTGACTCACGTCGGCTTAGAAGAAGCATTGACAATGAGATCCTCTCCGGGAAGTCTACAGTGTAAGCACCAGCCCAAACTGAACTATGATTTCTTTGATCCTTTCCAAGGAAGGGTATGTAGGAAGCCTCCTTGCGGTTCAATACCAACACCCAGTTTCTCCAACCCCCTTCATGTTGGATCAGCCAAAAACTCATGAACTATGAAGTTTTTGATCCTTGTCTCCTAGATAAGGTATGTAGGAAGCCTCCCTGAGGTTCAAGACCACTATCCATTCGTTCTGACCCCCTTTACGTCAGTTCATCAAACACCCCTCATGAACTATGAGGTATTTGATCCTTGTATCCTAGATAAGGTACATAGGAAGCCTCCCTGAGGTTCAATCCCACCATCCATTGGTCCCAAACACTTCACGTCGGCTCTCCCACTCCTTTTGAACTACGTGGACTTTGATCCCTGCCATGGGGATACGTCAGAGGTCCCTTGGAGACTCAATCCCATCATCTATCTGGGCCCTAGGCCCTCCTTCACATCGGTTCAACCCAGTCCTGCATGATGTTAAACTATGGACCCTAGTCAGCAGTAATCTGTTGTTCCCCCAGTTAGCGGTAAGTCTTTTCACCCACCTGAACTACGTGGACTTTGATCCTTTCCAAGGTAAGGTACGTAGGACACATCCCTGTGGTTCAAGCTAAAAATCCACTGGACCCCAAGTCCTCCTCCACATCAGTTCACCGACCCACATCCCATTGGAACTACGTGGGTTTGATCCTTGTCTCCTAGATAAGGTACATAGGAAGCCTCCCTAAATTTTGACCTCATCCAGGGGTAAGACATTGCGACCCCATCCAGTGGTAAGCCATTGCGACCCCATCCAGCAGTAAGCCATTGTGACCCCATCTAGTGGAAATCCGTTGTGATCCACCATCCAATGGTAAGCCTTTGTGATCCATCACCCTACGGTAATCTTTTGAAATCCTCAATCAGTGGTAATATGTCTTCATATGAACTACAAGGACTTTGATTCCCTACAACAGGGATACGTAGGAGGTCTCTTCGAGACTCAATCCCAACATCACCATCGTCCTCGGGTCAAATCCATCTCATTCTCCACCTACTTCACTAAACCCTCCATCATCCATCCTAATGATTACTTAGGCCACCATATCCCAGTGGGATCATGCCACCTCATTCCCCATTCCCCTTAACAACAACTAGGAAGCTAACCACAAGTTGGCCCCAACATCAGTGTTCCCTCTAGGGGTTGCACCTATCTGATCCACTCTAATCAGTGTTCTGATCAGTCTCATCCATCTCCGCTAGATGTTAAACCCACTTAATACCCTGTGTTAAACATCGAAAGCTGAGGAAAACCGTAGATACATGATTATGGAATAAAATTCCCCGCGTTTGACATGGGATGCCTCGATCATCTACGCCCTCGAGAAGCCTGATAATAAGAGGAAGAAACCCAAACACTCTAATGTCCCAATGTCCAGACATTCCAATGATGTCTAACATGAATACTCCCCTGACCGAAGGTTGCTTCCCTGACTGAACCCTTTGGAATGTCCCAAAAGAAGAAGTGGAATTAACTGGTTTCCATGATAATATGTCACTGGGAAGAGTTTCACGAACAACATTTTAATTCTATAAGGGAGACCCAGACTAGGTAACGAGTTTCGAGAAGGAATCCATGAAAGGAAGAACCGACATCCCATCACCCCATTTCGATCAAGTAGAAAACATCACTGAACAAGGAATGGATGTCACTCACCTTTGGAAAGTGGGAATGCTGGGAAACAAATAGCGCCACCATCCTCCAACAAGACAGATGTGTGCGCCCCGACAAAAGCATCATAAACAAAAATGGTGAAGTCGATGTGAATTTATTCCCCTCAATATGGGGATTAGTAGATTTCAAGACATATGTGGATTAAAATGTCACCAGATCCAGCTATTTGGAACTGGGTCCCACCAGGAAAATAGTGGGCCTGGTGTGAAACTCACCAGAAGTTCGGGCAATCAAAATGTTTGACGTCCCAGTCTGTGGCATTGTCAGCGTGGATCCGTATTACCAGACATGGAATATGGAATAGCATTGGGTCACTAGTCGTCAATTCCCTTTTTCTTTCAGCATTGATGTGTTAATATCCTTGCTTTTAAGAACCAAGTTGTTGCACCTGGAACCCAATCACTGCCTACCCACCGACGCAGGGGAAGGGGCAGTACTAGCGTGACAGTCCCATGTGGTTCCTCCTCTTCTAAGATGGTCTCAATGGCCATGGCCGTTGTGTTCCCCCGCCCAATCTCTCCCTCAGAGTTCATCCAACGAAGGGTGATCAATGACCTGATAAACTGGTATGAAGAGGAGGGTATTATACCAACTCGGGATATGGCTTGCCTAGACTTAGAGGCATTTGTACCTCATCGTCAATGCCGCCTCTGAGGGCCACGTAGGCAGCCACTGCTCCCCACTCAAACCTATAACCATTTCAGGATCCTCTCCCCGGAACATCTCGACGACTCCCAACCCTACGCTGACAAGGTGGGGGATATCCAAGTCAGCCTAGCTAGGATCCCATTCTATCGATTCCAAGCAAGGGCTCCCACCAGGCCATGTCAGTGTTGCCACCCAATACTACTGGTTGAGGAGCAGCTAAGCCATGTACCTGCACCACTGGCTGCAGTCCGTCTAACCTGACGCTAGCGTCGAGCGCAAGCCGAAGAGGACATCTGCCAAGGGTCGTCAATGTCAATAGATAATGTGGCCCAAGCCACTGCTGATGCATATCAACAACACCATGTGTATGCTGAGATGGGACATTCATATGGCCGACCTGGATCGTGGCCCCAGACGCCCTGCGGGTAGGCTGGGTTGATTCTCTTGGTCTCCAGCACAGGCAGTGGCCGTAGCAGACTAACTCGCAGTGATGCCACCCAGTACGGAGGTTCTCTCCATACCGCTACCATGGAGAACGCATGCCTTCCCTACTTCCAGGCTCGGCATGGAGGATAGCCCCCCGCCACCTTCAATCCAAATGAGGGTCCTCCGCACAGTGGTGACGCTTAGTACAAAAGTCTCTCTCATACCCACTACACCGGATATGGACTCATTACTCCCACCACAGACCCTTGGTATGGGGATGTTGCACATCTGGTCACTCTCCAATGTGGGGACCCTCCTTGTGTCCTCGTACTAGCTGATGAAGGTCCTCGCCCCAATAATCATAGGAGTGAGGGATGGATTCACTTCACTAGCACCCAGCATGGAGGTCCAACCCGTTTTCAGCTCGACCAGTATGAGGACCCTCTTCATACTGATTTCACCGGGGGAAACAAGCATGGAGGTCCTCCCCATGATCCTACTGGTTTCAGCAGAGGTCTTCCCCACTCCAGCGCTCCCTATAGAGTTCCTCCCCATGTCCCCTTTGATATTTTTCCCGGTTCTCCTTGCACCCCAACTTACTCAGGCAAAAACCCTTTCCGCCCCAGCAATAGTACTGCTTAAGGACCTCCTCGTGTCAGAAATATACCATATCCTGAAGAGCCATTCAGAGACAGGAAGGCGGGTCTTCACCATCATAAAACATATCTTGGAAGGTCCGGAGAGAGATCAAACAAGTCCACTTCTCATACTCTAAAGCAGAGTATGACTCAGCGCTAGAACCCTTCTCTCGCTCCTCTGAGTCAAGGGCTAGGACAGGAATAAGGCGCATCAGCCTAGTTCTCCCAGAATGAGAGCTCCATCGGATTCCCGCCTCCCTCTATAGGTATATCCTGGAGGAAGAAATTTTTTCAACCACACAGGTTACGATTGTGAAATCACCACCGTCATCACCAGAAGCACTCTCTACCTCGACTATAGATCATGGAGAGCTATTCTGGTGACCAATGGAAGGTGAGCAGTAGTGTGGCCCATCGCTAGTAGCCCCTGCCCCTTGCACCAGGAACTACGGCCATCATCCCATCCTACCACGATGTGGTGGCTAAGTCACTTCACTCTTCAGAGGACTGCCTGAGATGTGGCGGTTTTTCAGCTTTCTCTCCATAATTTCCACCATCTAGCCTATCATCCCAGTGGTCTACTTCGGTTACACTACCGGTTCCTCAGCTACCTCTGGTTGATGAGTGGGGTAATAAAGGGCCAAACACTGAATCCAATCCAATGAGCTTATGGAATATCCTCGTAGCAGAACACTTCCCTAAGATGTTTTGGCCTGTGGCAACGCCGAATTTTTGGGCACCGAAATTCATCACCCCAAAGGAAGTTATGTGTTTTTGTCAAACCCTTTGGGTGGCGCACTTTTTCCTTCTTTATAAGTGAGTGGTTTATCCCTGGAGCCAAGCGCATATTGAAGACATTGGCGAGCAATATCATATAGTTGATTTGGACGCACTCCCTATGGTCCAGCGCCCTGAGTCACTAGGTCACCATAGGGCCCTCCAACAGCAATGAGTTCATAGTTTCAAGGTACGCCACAAGATTATCAAGGAGGCATCCCCCCACCTGAAAATTTGTGGCTGGGGGAAATATATTTCCCTACTCTTCAGTCTTATTCAATGGTAACCAAACACGCTAGGTGACATTGAGGACATGCCCCCAGGTAGAGTCACGGTCAACATGGCCACCCTATCAGAAGAGGAAAATGTACTGGAGCTCCTGGATGGGGACCTCCCCCCATAAGGAGTGTCATAGCTACTGGACCCCTCAGGGAGGGTTACTCGTCAACAGAGGAGCCTGCTGGGTCTCCCTGCACCCACTGAGGCATCAATCTTTAGCCGAAATCACTTCAAGGTTAAAGAGAAATTTGGAGCCTCTAAACCCTCTAACTTGTCCGACTCAGTGCGGAAGATGGAGGAAGAACCTAAAAAAGCAGCGTTGCGTCAGTAGCTTGCTGAACAGAAGAAGCTGGTCAATGACCTCCTGGCTGAATGGGCTGCAAAGAGACTACCAGACTTCGGTAATCCTAGGCCAGGGTAGTAGGGGCAGGAACAACATCCCCTCGGCGAGCTGCCTCTAGGTGACCCTAGCCATCCTACCCCTGCGAATAGGGTTGAAGCCAGAACAAAAGGAAAGAGGGCATGTTATGTCTCTCCAAACCCTCCAGAATAGCGCGACAATCCAAGGGACCCATCTCGGGTTCCCCCAGCTACCCCGAGGGTTAAGCCACCAGCCACTCCACGAGCCGTTGGGTTTTCATACATTGTTGAAGAACCTGCCAATGCACTCATTATTAGGGATCCCAGTCAAGATAGGGACCCCCACCTCGATGATCCAATGGTCACACTCATTGCCTGCCTAGAGGCGTTTGGAAATGGGACAGGTGGAACTCCTACCTGATTTCAAGCCATATCCGGCGTCGATGGATGATATTCAAACACCCCTAAGTTTCTGAAATCCAGCCTTCTCTTCCTTTAATGGGATAGGGGACTCGCCACAACACCAGGCCCGCTTTAACTCATGGTTTGGCCCCATGTTGGGAACTCCAGCACAGCAGGAAGCCGCCAAACTCCAGTGTTTTGTGCAGACATTGGAAGGCCTTGTATTTTCCTGGTACAGATAGCTCCCCATCAGATCAATGACCAGTTAGGAGGACCTCCATAGGAAATTCCACTACCAGTTCAGCTCCACCACATGGAAAACGAGTATTGCAGACCTCTTCAAGTGCAAGCAGAGGCCTAATGAGCGCATCACCAACTTTGTCGCTCGGTGGAAAGGACTCATGTATTCCCTCGACATGTCATTGACTCAGGAGAAATTATTGATGTTGTGCGTAGGAAATGTCAAGACAGAGTTGGTCCCCTCTCTAATCACCCAGAACATTCCTGGGGGACGTCGAGACTTCTCTATTAAGTCCCAACACCTAGAGGAAGGCTTATAGTAGGCTAAGTAGGCATGTCCATTGACTCCTGCAATCCCCGTGAGAAGGGCCGTCAGGGTCGAGCCCACCGTAGTGGCTAAAATAGAGGGCCCCAGGCGATTAGAGTTGTTTCCAGTGGATCCACCTCCACAACCTCATAGAGTCCCACCACCACAGGCACAAACTACAACCCAGTAGAGGCCGCATCAAAATCAGTAGGTTCCCCTACGCAATGCACCACCACTACCCATGCCATATAACTGAGTTCCACCTCCTCGACAAGCTCCTCCAGCCCCATATCAGGGTCAGGATCCAAGTTCCCCCTTTCCAGATAGTAGAAACTAGGCCTAATCATTCAACGAGACACAGGTCCCCGATTACTTTCGCAGAGCCTTGGAATAGGGGATTGTGCATTTTCGTGAGTATAGACGACCATAAGAGGAAAACCTTACAGATCACCCAAATTACTTCCCCTATCACCAGATACTAGGGCACACACTCAAGAAGTGAAATGTGTTCAAGGACTAGATCTAAGACCTGGTCAACAACAACACAGTCAGGCTGGGCCCAGCCACGGCGTAGGTAGCATGCATCTTTGTGAGGCCAGACAGCAGTAGCGAAAATGAAGGCGAGTGGCATCAGTTTTACAGTCACACATCCAAGAAGTGTGAAGATTGGATGGAATGAAAAAGAGTTTCTCATGCCCATGGTGTCATATGAGAAAACTTGAATCGGCCAGAGCCATTAGAATCTACAACCACTACTTCTGCATCATCTTTTCAGCCGACCTCTTCCCAGAAGAACAAACATAAGCGATGCAAGGGAAAGAAAAGTCTCTTGTCGATGCCATTGTCATCCCGCACTCTCAGCAACTTCATGCCCACAAAGATGGTAATCTATCCCAGAATCCATCCAGTAGTGGATGAATCTTCAAGTGACGGTCAAGGGTACACCTTGGTTAACACCATAGAGATGGTGAATCCCTACATGATTCCTGACGATGAGGATCTCTAGGTGAATCCTTCCAACATCCCCAGTCATCGCAAGTGTCGATGGAGCCATGTCTATATGGGCCATCGGAGTGCCTCGGTCAGCTCTTCCAGCTAGTCTATGGATGCTACTAAAACCAGGAAACAAGCTCAGTGCAGAGATCAACATGCCCAACCTTCTCACCTGGTGTAATTAGGCCTGCCTTCACCACCGTTCGTGTTTCTGGATCAGGCAGAGCCACCTCGACCATGTCGTGACGAGCCACACCCTACTACATGATGATCTTAGTAGTCTATCCCTCATCTGGTAGCCACTCTGCAGGCCTCGACCTGTTTGTAGTAGGATGTTCCCAGTACTTGTCAGCCGCCTGTCTAGTTGGCAGGGCCCACCATACCTCCTGTCATAGAACGACATCCTATAAGAATAAGTTCAGGCCTAGTGCAGAAGTATGATGTTCTTAAGAATCTTTCCAGTATCCCAGCAAGGCTATCTATCCTTAAGGCCCTTCTCCTATCATCAGATATTCGTGAGGCCCTCACTGAGGCTTTAAAAATCCCCGTTCAGTTTGAGACTGAAGTAGCAACCACATAAAATTTTCATGCTAAAGTGGTCGAGAATTATAAATGTCAGGATATTATCTCATTATTTGGAGAAGATCAAGGCTCCCCCATATAGGGGAAAATTCTCCCATTGTACATCACTGGCTAGTTCAATGGCGTGGAGGTTTGTCACTGCCTAGTCGACACGGGCTCTGGAATTAACCTAATCCCGACTCAAACACTACGAAAGCTGGGATTGTATGAAGATGATATGAGTTTGTCTGACCTAAGAATAATAGGTTATGACAAGATGGAACATACTTCAGTTGGTAATATCCATTTGAAGACCCAATTTGGTGGCCTAGTTTCCAACACTAAATTTATGGTATTCTCCCAGGACACCACCTACAATGCATTGATGGGAAGGCCATGGATCCACCTGTATGTAGCAGTTCCCTTATCACATTACCAGTGCCTCAAGTACTCCCTTAATGGTCGATTGGTCATGCTTCAAGGTGACACATATCCCTTTGCTTCTTGTGAGTCCTGCTATCTAGATGCCAACTACTACAAGAGAAAATACAAGAATATTCAGACCAACGAGGTCGAGCATGCCATGGCTACGATCCACCCGTGGATAGATCTATATGATGCCCACATCTTTATAATACACCGATTGGAGGATATAACCCTGGACATGGGACAATGCTTCGTTGTGTCTAGTACAAGGGGGGAACACATTACAAGGTCTAAGAGACATCGAAAAATCACCTCGTACTCCTATACAAATCAGGATCAGGTGATCCCGGAGCCTCCTACCCCTATAAGGTATCAGGATGTCCGCCCCATGGTAATGGAAATATGTCATACATTCTTCTTCTACCTATCTGAGATTAACCAGCTCAAGCCAATGCTCCACTATTGCTTCGAAATCATGAAACACATCCCCTTCGGCTGAAGGCCAAATGGGATCAGATCAATAACTTTCATCACTATGGTTACGACAGCACTGAGGTCCTCCGATGTAGTGACCACTACCGCTCGGGCTGGTACCAGCCTCCCGTCAGGATCTGTGAACTCTGAAGAAATTCCTCCCACCATGGATACCCCCTCTATAAGTGATGAAGAAGGTGTAGAGGATGATCCCCCTGCCTTTGAATAGGGTGTCTCTACCACATTCGACGAGTTGGTACAGGTGAACCTTGGTAGTGACGCAGACCCAAGACCAACATTGATCAGTGTCGCCTTGCCCCTCGAGGAGAAACATTAGTACATGGACTTCTTAAAACAACACCATGATGTATTCGTGAGGAGATATGATGAGATTCCAGGACTAGATCCTTAGGTATCTGTCCACCACCTCGGTCTCCCTACAAATCCTCACAAGTTCAAGAATCCTCCTAGAAAGATGCACACTTCTCACGGTGCCATGGTAGAGGCGGAAGTTGATAAGATCATCAGATCCAATTTCATTAAGGAGGTCCAGTACCCCAAATGGTTGGCCAATATTGTTCCAGTCAAGAAGAAGAATAGATAGATCAGATTCTGCACCGACTTTTGGGATCTCAAAAGTCACTGTCTAAAAGATGATTTTCCCCTTCCTGTGACAGAGTTGTTGATTGATGCTACAAGTGGATTCCAAGACCTCTAATTCATGGATGCTTACTCTGAGTAAAACCATATCTGAATATCCCCTGAGGATGAAGAGTCAATATCCTCCAGGGCACTACAATGTACTTTCTGTTACAATGTCATCCCCTTCAGTTTAAAAAATGCAGGTGCCACCTACCATCGACCTATGCATAACATATTCAAGTTGATCCTTGGGATTCTGGTTGAATGCTATGTGGACGATCTGGTGGTCAAATATTTCCAGCATTATGGCCATCTCAATGACCTTTAGAACATGTTTGTCTTCCTCTATTAGCATCACCTGATGATGAACCCATTGAAGTGTTCCTTTGGGGTCACATCTAGAAATTTTCTCGGCTTCTTTGTCAGATAAAGGGGCATTGAGATGGACCTACAGAATATCAAGGCCATTATCCATATGTCTCATCTGAGAAATATTTGAGAGCTTTGAGGTTTCCAAGGACACTTATCCTATATACGTCGATTCATCACGAATATGGCTGATAAGTGTAAGACCTTTTCTCGACTCATGAAGAAAGGAACCACTTACGAATGGGATGAAGAGTGTCAGATTTCTTTTGAGGAGATCATGTCGTATCTTCTCTAACCTCCGGTCTTAATGCCACCCGTCTTTGAAAAGACATTAGTACTTTATGTGACTTCCTTGGAATGATCTCTCGGTGCCCTTCTTGCCCAGAAGAACAATGAGGTGACAAAGAAAAAAATTTACTACCTCAGTCGTATTCTCCTCGACACGGAGACTAGATACTCCCCCGACGAAAAGATCTAAATTGCACTGGTATTTTCAGTACATAAATTATGACATTAATTGTATTGGGACTAAGTTGGATGGATAAGACAATAAGATAAGTTCTCTGTTACAGAGTGTTGTTTTTTTTTTCAAAAAGCTAAATCAATTCACTTTGTAAAGGACTTGTAAACCAGACGATGCTTTGCTGATATGTATTTCACAAATATCATAAGTTAGGAGACCTTGTGATGCAAGCCTTTTAAAGGAAATGGGGAGAAATGATCATGCCAGTCATATATAGTTTTGATTGGAAGGAATGATATTTCTGGAAGAGAAGGAAGTTTTAGTAATTCCCATTATAACTATGACGATGCTAATGCTGATCTATCAATGGATATATATCATGATAGAAGAGTTCATGATGAAAACTGAAGAATGGTTATGGGAAGCAGTGAAGATAGAGTAAATAAGTTTTTTTTTGGAAAAACGCATTTCAAATATCATACTATCCAAAAATGACAAAGGCAGGAAGAAGGCGTGCAAGTGGAGGCATGCAAGTGGCGGCGCGCAAGTGGCAGCGCGCAAGTGGCGGTGCGCAAGTGTCGGCATGCAAGTGCTATAGAGGTGCACAAATGATATTTCAAAATAGCATTATTTTCGGAATATGGAAAAGGAAAGAAAGTGGCACGCAAGTTGTGGCGCGCAAGTGGTGGCACACAAGTATTGACGCGCAAGTGTAAGTGGCACGCAATTCATATTTAAAATATCATCCAATCAAAATATGACAAGGGAAATAAAGTGGCGTGCAAGTTAGAAAGTGTCATGCAAGTCAAGAGGGTCGTGCAAGTATTGGCGCGCATGTCTTGACACGTAAGTGCATGTTGTGCGCAAGTCATATTCCTACATCATCATATCAAAATATGACAAAGGAAAGAAAGTGTCAGGCTAGTGATAGAAGGGTGCGCATATGATGAAGCGATGCGCAAGTGATGGGGTGGCGCACAAGTATTCGCGCACAATTCTAGGTCACGCAAGTCATCGAAATACCTATAAATAGATGACTCACCTCCTCATTTTTTAAAATCTCAATATGTGAGAATTATCTTTGAGCTCTGGGTGCGCAAGTAGAGAATTGGGCATGAAAGTCAAGGGTTTTTAGAAGGCGCGTAGGTTGGGGACGCGCAAGTTGAAGGCGTTCAAGTGTTAGTTGGCACGCATGCTACAAGTAGGCAGCACGTCTGAAGGGCAGTGCGCACGTTGGCAGTGCGCAAGAAGAGGCATGCAAGTATTAGGTGTGCAAGTATAGGTCGCACAAGTGGAAGTGGGTGCACAAGCTATTTTTCTCAAGGGGTTCTTGCCAGATTTTGGGTATGAAAGTGAATAATTTATTTGAATGATTTGATTTGTGTAATATCATTAAGAAGCACTGATCCATTGTATTACCCTATCTGTTCTAAGAGGGAGCACATGAACTATTGGATTGTTTTCAAAGTGTTGCACGAGTGTAAGGGTATATCCTACTCATTTTATGCCACATGAAAGTATTGTTTTCTAGTGGAATGTGTGGTACTGGATTGTTTTCGTACCATACCAAGGACGTAGCTACTCTTGTTGAGTAGTAAACCTTGTAAATCTTGTGTTTCTGTGGTTGTGTGTGTTCACCAGGGAATAAACTCTTTAACAGGAGGCGAAAGTTGTTTCAAAAAGGGGAAACTTAAAAAGAAAAATATATCACTGATTCACCCCCTCCCCCTCTTAGTGATACTTGGATCCTAACTGGGAACTTCCATTGGTATTTGAGTGAGGTTCCCTTCTTTTATTCTTTGCTGAAGTGGTTGAAGAGAAGTTGTGATGGAGAATCTAAATTGCTTGAACAGTAAGTGGATCCCGATTTTTGATGTAACGAACTATCACATATGGAAGGATAGAATGATTCCTTATCTGATGAATCTTGGATATGATGTTCTTGAAACTACCACGGATGGGTTTCCTTCTATTGATGACAAGGTTCCTTTTACTTCTGTCGATAAGAACCTTGAGAATGAAGGAAGAGCTAAAAATGCACTACTCTCATCTCTTTCTGAGAGTAAATTTTTAAGAGTGAAAGGTGTTACTACAGCTAAAGGAATCTGGGATAAGTCAAAGAACATATATGAAGGAAATAAAAAAGTGAAGAAGGAAAAACTACAAATATGGAGGCTGAAGTATGAAGACTTGAAAATGGGAGAATCTGATTCTATCGGGGACTTCTTTACCAGGATTAATGACATTGTCAGTATAATCAGATGCCTTGGGAAACATTGGAGGATTCTACGGTTATCGAAAAGATCTTGAGAATTCTTCCAGACAATTTTGATGCTAAAGTTTCTTCATTAGAAGACAGAGACCCTGAAACATTATCTCTGGATGATTTTCATAGCACTCTCATTACTTATGAAATGAGAAGGTAGAAGACTATGATGGGAAAAAAAATCTGATAGGGAAATGTCATTCAAGGCTACAAAGAGAGACAAGTCAAAGAATACCCTTATAGAATATGATGCTGGTGAATCCAATTCTCAAGATGTGGTATGAAAACATTTTGATGAAATTTTATCCTTGTTTTCAAAAAATGTGAAAATAGGTACAGGGAAATACAAGGGGAAACATCCCTTGAAATGTTTTGAGTGTGGAGCGGTTGGTCACTTTGCGGATAATTGTCCTCAAAATAATAATGAAGACAATGATGATGATGAAAGAAGGCCAAGAAGGTTGTGGAAGAATCAAGCTGACAAAGACAAATATTTTTCAAAGGGAAAGGATAAAAAGTTCTTCAAATAAAAATGAAAAAGTTTTTTTATCTAAAGATGAAGAAGAAGAGGATAACAAAGCTGAATCTGAGAAATCATTTGTTGAGAAATCTATAGAGAATACTTTTATTGTAGTTGTGAATAATGAAGAGTATGAGAGAAACAGTTCAAACGAAGAAGAACCTCAACTTGAATATCATCTGAAAGAAGAGTTGAAAGAATACATGAGGAATATTAGAAGGCTTGAGAAGGAAAACAACAAGATGATAAATGAAAATTCCACATTAAGAAATCAAGAAGGATTTACTGATGAGAAAATCTAGATGGAAAATAAGATTAATGATCTGAAAAATTCTCTTGAGAATTCAAAGAATCATAATGATCATCTTGAAGTAAAGCTGAAGGAAAAAGAAGAAGAGTTGGAACTTGTCCAACAAAAACTTTATAAATCTCAAGAAATGAATATCAGTTTCAAAAATTCTATCTTAGAAGTTGGTGAATGTTCAAGTAAGAATGAACCAAATAAAGAGTCACGAAAGTTACCTTCAAAGGTTGAAATAAACGATAGAACTAGTTCTGATAAGAACAAGTATGTAAAGACCAAGTATGTGGTCAAAGTCAACAATGATGAAAAATTAGAAGTGCATAAAAATAACGAGTCAAGAAAGACGTCTAATACTTATGGTGATGTTAAATCTGAACTGAGAAAGGGAGTCACAAATGAAAACATGAAGTTTGATTGTCATCATAGTTCTATTAAGAATGTTTTTGAGAAGCATGCTCACAAATCTGGCCACTATAGAAGTTTTAGAGGAAAATATTCTTTCTATGGTTACTGATGGTATTATTGTGGATTCGGAAACATGGATAATATTTTTTGGTTCAACCAACAACATTACAACTATTCCATGAGTTTTTAAAGACAAGGATTGAGGGGGAGTCAACCCTTTCAAAATTGAAAGTCTCTAATTAAATTTCAGAAGATATCTGAGAAGTCTAATGTGAATGTTGAGAATAGGTTCCAACCACTGGAAACTATTTGTAAAAGATGTGATCGACCTGGACATCTTTCCAAGGGCTCCTTAGTGTGTTACCAGAGCAGCAAAATATTCTTAATAATTCTCAAAAGACAGAGTTTTTAAAATCTAAAAGGTACAGGTCTGATAAGTCCAAAAAGAAAGAGTGCATGATTTTTTGGACAGAACACATTGACCTGGCTAGGAAATTGGAGGAAGAACAATGTAAAGTGAAGGAAAAGGAAGAACAAAAAGCTCATGTTGTCGAAACTTCTCTGAAAGCTACAAAAGGAGAACATCCATGAATTCTTGATATTGGGTGTTCTTCTCATATGACAGGAGATTTAAAGTTGCTGAGGAATGTGGAAGACTTCAAATAAGGAACAATGACATTTGGAAATGATGAATCTCTAAGGTTAAAAGGTGTTGGATATGCCATCATTGGAAAAGAAAAGATGAAATCCAAGAAAACAATATATGTTGATGGGCTGAAACATAACCTTCTTAGTGTGTCACAACTCTGTTATGAGGGAAACAATGTTATCTTCAGAAAATATGGATTTTTAGTGAAAAGTGAAAATGATGGGAATATAGTTACAAAGGGCCAACGTACAAGAGGGAATTTGTTCCAAGTTGGTGAAGTTCAGAACTCTTGTTACATGGGTGTAGTGGATGAAAATCAGTTATGGCATAAAAGGTTGGGACATATGTTTCAATGAAATATGTGCAAGTTATCAACACGAGACAGTGTCCGAGATATGCCTAATTTATCAAGAATAAGAGATTGGTGCTACACTATTTGTGAAAAGGGAAGATTATAAACTCCTTTCATAAGATAGTTGAAATTCATTCAAAATAATCCTTGGAACTTATACATTCTAATATATGTGGACCAATGAGCAAGAAATCAACAAATGTAGATAAGTACTTCATTACTTTAATTGATGACTTTACTCGCATTACTTGTGTTATGTACATGATACATATGTCAGATGCTAAGAAAATGTTTAAGAGTTTTAGGAGGAAATTAGAAAAAGAATGTGAGTATTCAGTGAAGAAGTTGAGAACTGATAATGGTGGTGAGTATAAGAATGAAGAGTTTGATTTTTATCTTGAGAAGCATGGAATTCTGCATGAGTTCAGTTCACCATACACACCTCTACGAAATGGGGTTGCTGAAAGAAAGAATCGAAGTCTGGTGGAAATGGGGAAAACTATGTTACTTGAACAAAGTCTTTCTCATTATTATTGGAGGCAAGCCATGAGCACTGCTATTTATATTCAGAATCGATGCTTCTATAGTCCAAACTCAAATATGACTCCATATGAAGTGTTCATGGAAAAACTCCAAGTCTGAAACATTTAAGAGTTTTTGGGAGTCCATACATTATAAAGAGGAAAGGTGGAAACCTTGGAAAGTTTGAGTAAAGAGGAGATGATGGAATTTTTCTTGGATATTCTCTAGAAGGAAGAGGATATAGATGTATCAACAAAGAAATAGGAATAATTATTGATTTTTCATATGTAAAAGTTGTTGAAAATGTTGATAAAGAAAAGCAGTCATATGTTGATGTGGAAGTTGAGCATGATAGAGAAGCTTTTGTTAATGATTCTGATAATGCTATAGACTGTGTTAATCCTACCATTGAAGAGGAATCTGACTTAGAAATCTTGAGTGATGAGGATGAAGTTTGAACAACTCATCCTAGGATGAGGAAACAAGTGGACGCTCAGAATATTATTGGAGATAAACATCAGAGGGTTCAAATAAGAAGAACAACAACTGTTATATCACATATATTTCTTTAATCAACAGTTGAACCGAATGATATAAATGACAAATTTGAGCATCCTGAATGGGTTTATGCAATGAATGAAGATCATTATCAGATAGAGAAGAATGATACTTGGGAACTTGTACCCAAGTCAGACAACAAGAACATTATTGGTATAAAGTGGGTTTTCTGGAACAAGCTGAATGAACAAGGTAAAGTAATAAGAAACAAAGCAAGATTGGTTTGAAAAGGGTATTCAAAAATTTAAGGCATTGATTATGATGAAACCTTTGCTCTGGTGGTAAGATTATAAATAATCATAATCTTTCTTTCTATTACTGCACAATGAGGTTACAAAATATTTCAAATGGATGTAAAATATGTATTCTTGAATGGTGATCTTGATGAGGAAGTTTATATTGATCGACCTTGTGGATTTGTTATTGGAAAGGATGAAGGCTATGTGTGCATGTTAAAGAAGGATTTTTATGGGCTAAAACAGGCTCTGAGAGCATGGTATTCTAAATTAGATACTTTCTTAAAGAATATGAAATTTAAGAAAGGGAGATTTGACAGCAATCTCTACATCAAGGAATGTCACGAGGTTTCACTGATCATTATTGTTTATGTAGATGATATTATATTTGCTGGAAATGATGAAAGATCATGTGAAAATTTTGATTAGGAGATGAAGAAGTTATTTGAGATGTCCATGCTGGGAGAAATAAAGTACTTTCCTGGGCTAAAAATTTCACAGAAGAAAAATCATGTTTTTCTGTCTCAAGAAAAGTATTCCAAGGAACTTATGAAGAAGTTTGGCATGGAAAATTCGAAACTAGTTTCCACAATGATTTCAGTGGGAACCAAGTTGTCTAAAGATGGAGAAGGAAAAAAAGTTGATCATAAAGAGTTTCGAAAGATGATTGGAAGTCTGTTGTATTTTACTGCCTCAAGACCCGACATCGTCTATGCTGTCACTTTATGTGCAAGATTTCAGAGTGATCCTAAATAATCACATTTTATTGGTGGAAAAAGAATTCATAGATATTCAAAGGCACAAAAAATTTTGGAATCATGTATGATGGATCATGAAATATGTATCTATTCGGGTATTCGAATGCTGATTGGGCAAGAAATGTTGATGATAAAAGATCCACAACTGGTGGAGTTTTCTTTCTAGGGAAAAGTTGTGTTAGTTGGTATACCAAGAAATAGAAATCTATAACTCTTAGCACAGCTGAAGCTGAGTATGTTACTGCAACTCAAGCTGCAACACAACTAATGTGGATGAAAACCCACCTGGAAGATCTATGTATTGAAGTAAATCTACCATTCCTCTTGGGTTGTGATAATCAGAGTGAAATAAATCATACAAGAAATATGGTACAACATTCTTGTTCAAAACACATTGATATAATGTACCTCTTCATCAATGAGGAGGTGGAGAAGAATGAATTGAGGCAGGAGTATGTTCTTACATCTGAATAAGTTCCTGATATATTCACAAAACCTTTACCAAAGAACCATTTACAAAATTGAGGTTAAACATGGGAGTCCAACCTTCTTCTCATCAAGGTTAAGGTATGTGTTTCTATCCGCTCTCTCGTCTTACCTTTGCATAGTGTTGTCAAGGGGGAGAATTGTTTCATAAATCTATCGTTATGGAATATTGCATAAAGTGGGACTTGTGGGTAAGCTGTGAATCCATCATGTATGTGTGTGAACTATTCTAACTGTTTGTTGGAGTGGTTTTAAGAAACAATGTTGTTTTCTAGGAAAGTCAATTAAGTTAAGAATACTGAGGTAGAATCTTGAAAGATGATCTGAAGAAGGATGAGGAGGTAAACTCATGAGATTTCATAGTCACTGCTTTTGGACAGCATGGTTTTGGCTATCAATAATTCTTGTTTCCTACAATGAGTTAGCTCATGTAGTCTTAGAATTGTTGATAAGTAATACATTGCTTAAGGTTAAAAAGTTTAGTTATTTGTGAATCATGGTTTACAACAAAATCCAAAGGGGGGATTTTTGGGACCATGTTGGATGGATAAGAAAGTAAGAAAAGTTTGTTGTTACAGAGTGTTGTTTTTTGTTGTCAAAAAGATAAATCAATTAACTTTGTAAAGGACTTGTAAACCGGATGATGATTTGTTGATATGTATTTCACAAATATCATAAGTTAGGAGAACTTGTGATGCAAGCCTTATGAAGGAAAGGGGGATAAATGATTATGCCAGTCATATATAGTTTTGATTGGAAGGAATGATGTTTCTAGAAGAGAAGGAAGTTTTAGTACTTCTCATTATAAATATGATGATTCTAATGCTGATCTATCAAAGGATATATATCATGATAACAGAGCTTGTGATGAAATCTAAAGAATGGTTATGGGAAGCGGTGAAGAGAGAGTAAAGAAGTGTTTTTGGCAAAACACATTTCAAATATCATACTATCCAAAAATGACAAAGGCAAGAAGAAGGCGCGCAAGTGGCGGTGCGCAAGTGTCGGTGTGCAAGTGCTGTAGAGGTGCACAAGTCATATTTCAATATAGCATTATTTCAGAAATATGGAAAAGGAAATAAAGTGGTGTGAAAGTTGTGGCGTGCAAGTAGTGGCACGCAAGTATTGACGCGCAAGTGTAAGTGGAGTGCAAGTCATATTTCAAAGATCATCCAATCAAAATATGACAAAGGAAATAAAGTGGTGTGCAAGTTAGAAAGTGTCACTCAGGTCAAGAGGGTCACACAAGTATTGGTGCGCATGTCTTGGCGCGCAAGTGCATGTTGCATGAAAGTCATATTCCAACATCATCATATCAAAATTTGACAAAGGAAAGAAAGTGTCATTATAGTGATGGAAGGGTGCGCAAGTGATGAAGCGGCGCGCAAGTGATGGGGTGGCGTGCAAGTCTAGGTTGCGCAAGTCACCGAAATGCCAATAAATAGATGACTAGACTCCTTATTTTTTAAGGGCTCAATACTTGAGAATTATCTTTGAGATCTGGGAGCACAAGTAGAGAGTTGGGCGTGGAAGTCGAGGGTTATTAGAAGGTGCGCAGGTTGGGGATGTGCAATTTGGAGGCGTGCAAGTGTTAGTTGGAGTGCAGGCTGCAAACAAGAAGTGCATCTAAAGGGAAACACACACGTAGGTAGCGCGCAAAAAGAGGCACACAAGTATAAGTCACGCAAGTATAGGTCGCGCAAGTGGAAGTGGGTGTGCAAGCTGTTTTTCTCTAGGGGTTCCTACCAGCTTCTAGGTAGGAAAGTGAAGAATTGATTTGAATGATTTGATTTGTGTAAGATCATTAAGAAGAATTTATCCATTGTATTACCCTATTTGTGCCAAGAGGGAGAACATGCACTATTGGATTGTCTTCAAAGTGCTTCACAAGTGTAATGTTATATCATACTCTTTGTATTCCACATCAAAGGATTGTTTTCTAGAGGATTGTGTGGTACTAGATTTTTTCGTACCATAACAAGGACATAGAAACTCTTGTTGAGTAGTGAACCTTGAAAATCTTGTGTTCATGTGGTTGTGTGTGTTCAGTAGGGAAGAAACTCTTTAACATGAGGTGAAGGTTGTTTCAAAAAAGGGAATCATAAAAATAAATAGATATCATTGATTCACCCCCTCCCCCTCTCAGTGATACTTGGATCCTAACTTGGAACTTCAACTTGAAGCACCAAGAGGTGCAGCTAGAATCTCATGTAGACCCACTGAAGTACATTCTGAACTGCCCCATGCTGACAAGCTGTCTGGATCAGTGGGCAGTGATTCTACAAGAGTTCGATATCATGTTTTCCCTCAGAAAGATATTAAGGGGCAAGCATTAGAAGAATTCTTTATTGCCCATCCATCCCCTAATGACCAGTACTTGGATGTTGATTTCCCCAATGATTTGATCCTATCAGTGGAGCAAGCCATGCCGTGCTGGAAGATGCACTTTGATGGTGATTTTCAAAGATCCATCAGAAGGAGGCTCAATGATCCTAGGCTCAATAGGGTAGTCTTGGGTATCGTCTTTATTACCTTGGCACAAGCCATTCTTCTGTACTCATTCCAGTTTTCAAAAGGTTATACCAACAGTGAGGCATAGTATCAGGCTCTCATCACAGGCCTCGAGCTGGCCCTCAAGATTTATGTGCCCCATTTTCAGGTGAAAGGGGGTTCCGAACTAGTTATCAATAAGATCAACGATGACTAAATCGTCAGAAAGCCAGAGCTCATACCATTGTTGGATCACACTCTCCATTTAATGGCCCATTTCCCAACTCGGCTGGAAGTTACTCATGTCCCTCTATCTCAAAATGGTCGATCTGACACCCTGTCCTTCCTGGATGCATCACTTGTAGAACTTGAGGAGGATGATCTGATTATCCACATGGCACATTGGAGAGTCATTACTCCTACCTCCCCAGATGATGAAGATGACATGCAGGTGAACCATATTACTACCAGAGTCTCCACATCAGGACCCCAAGATGCATTGGTTGAAGTGACTCTCGACTAAAGATCCCCCTTTATCAAATATCTCCAAATTTGTTACCTCCTGGATAATCTGGACGAGCGCGAGCGAATCCAATGTCGTGCATTACAGTTTACCCTCCAGGACGGTCCCAGTCATGATCAGATTCTCTATAACCACGGGTTTGATGGTATTATCCTCCATTGAATCCAAGGAGTTGAGATTTATTAGGTAATGTAAGAGGTTCATGTCTATTCCTGAGGCTCCCACTAGACTGGGCCGAAGCTATCTCACCAGATCCAGAGACTGGGGTACTTTTGGTCCTCTCTGATCCATGATTTCATCAAGTTCACCAAGAGATGACATGCATGCAAAATTAAGGATAACTTTATACATTGGTTGCGAGAGCCTATCCAATCCACCATGTACTCTTGACCATTTTCGGCATGGGGACTCGATGTCATAGGACCATATCCACTGATGACAGCTCGCCGGTGTAAATTCATCATGACACCTCTGGATTTCTTATCCATGTGGGCAGAGGTAGTTCCACTCAAGGAGATCAAGGCCTATTCCATCATTAACTTTGCGAGTTCCAATATCATCTACCAATTTGGAGTTCTTCACGCCGTCCTCACCAATAACATAACAAACTTTCAAGTGGATGGGCTGAAGAAATTGTTCGCTAAGTACAACATTCATTCTAACCATACCTCCCACTATCATGTGCAATCAAACGGACAGATCAAGGCATTCAACAAAACCCTCTCTAACATTCTAATGAAAATGATTGGTCAGACTAAGAAAATTTGGCTAGAAAAGCTCCCTAATTTCCTTTGGGCTTATCGGACGACGACTCGTAATTGCACCCAGGTGACCCCATATTCCCTGGTGTATGGAACAGAGGTCGTCCTGCCCATAAAGATTCAATTTCCCTTGTTGTGCATAGCTGTCTGTGATTAGCAAGCGTCAGATAAAGTAGCTAAAATCCATCTGGTCGAGTTGGAAGCGCTTGATGAGAACATGCTTCATTCCATGAAAAATCTAGAAAGGCATCATAACAAGATATCCAGAGCTTTCAACAAGAAAGTTCACCTCTGCTCCTTCATACGATGTGCCTTAGTACATACCCTGAGGGCACCAATGATACCTGGCATGAAACCACCAATTTTGGAACCTAAATGGGAAGGACCTTACATCATTCACAAGGTTTACCCCAATGGTGAAAAATCACTAGTCACCATGGATGGTGAGAATATAACTCCTCCCACCAATTCCAAATTTCTCAAGAATTACTTTTCTTGAGCCAGATGGTCCTACATTACCCAAAACTGCTTCATCCCGCATGTCATTAAAACTGTTCATCGTCCCGCATTATGTTAAACTGTAAGGCTCTTCTAGAACTATATAATGCTTGATTCCCATCCTTATGGGATTCGTAGGAATGCGCCAATTCTCAGTCCTGAGTTCGACCCCCAAACTCTTATCTTCGACTATCCCCCTGGGTATAGTTCTCTTGGAGGGTCCATGCATGGTATATTGTAGGCTTCTTTATCCCCACACATGTCAGGATTACGATGGTTGCACCATGTGCCCCCTCACCATTCTTCTATACTCCAACATCCTCACCGCACAACGTTAAACTAGGTGGCCATTATGAACTATATATGGATTGATTCCTATCCTAATGGGATACGTAGGAACGCCCAGACATTTTGTCTGTTGTTCTAGCCCAAACTTTAGAATTCCCCCTCGGGTCAGGACACATGGTATGGTATAATATTTTTCCCTAATTCATGTCGAGCTCATCTTGATCCCACCATGCATCCTGCTCCCCGGATATGTCCATCACTTCACCACCCTCATTGATATTAAAATGAATGGGAAAAACTATGCTTAACCCACTCCTTTGATTAGGACTCCATCATATTTTACATCCAAAAGGACCCCCGACTGACATGGATGCTCGACCTAAGGGCTCTCCTACCACTTCGGGCCAATGCCCTCGAGGATATTGAGCAAAAAATTGATACAAGTCCCATGTTGTGAATATTTTCAGTGGTTGTTGCTCATTTCTGTTCCCATTTCAGGTTACACTATAAGGACGTTGTGTTTCAAAAATGGTCAGTGGCTATCTTTTTTCTTTGTCACCACACCCATAGATCCCAAACATTGAGTGTGGTGGTTCATCCTGCCCACTATATCCTCGAGTTTTGATTCCCTTTGGGCGACTACAGCTATCAGACCCTTATATGATTGTGAAAGATGAATCGGGATCCTTTTTTCCCACACCAAGCACTGCTCGTGTGGGATTAGGAGCTATGATGAGGCCGTAACTACACAAGAGGTCATATGGATATAGTTTTCTGGGACGCCTAGACTCAGGTCCATTGACCCCTTGGGTCCCTGGCCCAAGTTCTCATTTAGGATTGTGTGGTTCAGTACGAAATCATGTCCTCATTCATGTTGGTCTATTTCTCCACCCCCCACATATCCCCTTGATATATACCTTCCTTCATTTATCATTTGTTCCATGGGCACAAGCCCTTCCATGCTCGGTATGACCCATCATTTGGGTTTTTGTCACCCTCTATATCCAGAAGGGACCCCTAATGGCATAGATGCTCATCCCAAGGGATCTACTATCATTACAAGCTAACGCCCTCGAGGATTACGAGTGACAAGTTGATACCAATCTCATGTTGTGAATACAGTCATCAATTGATGCTCAATTGTTCGCCCTCTTCTGGTCACACAAGGGTGGATACTGTATTGTGAACCTAGGCGACAGTTGTCCTCTGTCATCATTGCCACTTTGTGGTCTTCCATAGGCATGATGATTTTCCCTTTCTGTCCCACGCATATGACATTAAACTAGGAATATATGGTCTGAGCTCTAGGGCCCTAAACTAAGACCACCTCCTCCCACACTACAAGACGTTAAACTAAAAGTTGTCCATGGAATTCTATCCATGGTCCAACATCATGCCCCTTGGCCTTCTCGGGCCCCTTCCAAAGTCCCCACTTAGGGTTGTACGTTGTGGTGTGGGATTATTTCCTCATTCACGTCAGGTTACTAGCCATTCCATACATATCACCGGATGAGATACCTTATCCCTGTCTTCATCCTCACAGAAAGACGTTAAACTGAAAACTGGTCGGGACTTTCTATCCGAGGTCCATCCTCAGGTCCCTTGGTCTTCTCATTCCCCTGGCCCATGTTCTCACATAGGGTTGTATAGTGTGGTGCAGGATCATGGCCTCATTCATGTTGGATTTATAAAAACCATTCCATATACCTCTCTCTCTTAAGCGGTCTTCGCTCCCTTTCCCTACTTTCATCTCTTTGAGTTGGCTACCCTTAAGCGGGGTCCCTCTTCCCTCTTCGACGATTCACCAATTGGCCCATGAGTACTCTGGTATAGAACCTGGAGTGTCAGATTCTACCTGGACATGTTTTCACCCATTTTCAGGCATCGTATTCCTCTTCATTTGGGCTTCCATAATCATTCACATTCGAAGGGACCCCCAAATGGCATAGATGCTTGGCCTAAGGTCTCTCCATCCATTATGATCCAATGTCCTAGATTGTTTTAGAAAAAAATCTATACATGTCCTATATTGAGAATATGGTCAGCGGTCGATGCTCATTTGTTTTTCCTCATTTTAGGCTAATGCGATATAGATGGTATGTTTTGAGTACAGTCAACAGTTATCCTCCACCATCACGCCAGCCCCTTTAAGCCTTGAATGTTTGTTACATGATTCACATTATTTTCCACCCCATTATGTTCAAATGGAATTTTGACACTCCTGGTAGTATCCCTCATGGCGCATTTTCACGTTAAGAGGAAAAAATCCATGATAGAGGAATCATTCGGGGATGCGCACCGAATTCCCTTTGGTGTGCCTTCCAGGTATTGAAAAAACCACTTCTGAACTTGTTTACCATAATGAGTTTGAATCATGTGGGCTTAAGGATCAAGTTGAGGTATGCACTTACTTGGAAGGATTCTTGTCTTCTATGGTCTGATCTCTAAGACCATAAACTAAGATTTTTTTAGAACTACATACATCTTGTTTCCCATTCCAATGGGATATGTAGGAACGTCTAGAAGTTTCTTCTTTGGGTCCTGCTCAAGTTCAACTAATTTATCTCTTTCTTCCTACCTTCTAGGCTCTAACTCTTATGGGACCGTGTAGTATGGTGTGGGATTATTTCCTCATTCACATCGGGTTTGCATTATCTGCACCACATACAACTCTTTTTAGGAGTTATCCCCCCTAATTCCTTTCCCACATGACATTAAACTGTATGTTGTCCCACACAACGTTAAAATGAACCTTCAAGAACTACATGTGGCTTGATTACTATTTTCATGGGATACGTAGGAACACCCCAGAAATCATTTCTTTGGGTCTATATCAATTAGGAGCTAGTTTCTCCGACCCCTTATCTTCTAATATTTTCTAGCCCCTCGGCTCGAGGTTTCTTCCTCAGAATCGAACACGGTATGGTGTGGACCTCTTCCTCATTCACGTCAAGTATGCTTTATCACTCCATGTGCATCCCCCCTAAAACCTCATCTCTCCTATATATGTCTGATCCATATGACTTTAAACTATGATGCTTAGTCTCACATGACTTTAATATATTGTGTTTATCCTGTACGATGTTAAAAATGCATGGTTGGTCCCATCACATGACCCTAAACTGTGACATTATCGTCCTAGCCGCATGATGAAAAACGGCACTTCACTGTGATATCCTCACTTGAGGGGGCACCATGTTTGGTATCAGTCACACACCATATCATTTAGCAATTCTGACATATGACTTGATTCTTGTAGAATACCAATATTTTTTATCCTAGGTTTATCACTTAAAAAACACACATTCATCCTAAAGGAAAAACAAGATCTATCAAATACCGCTTCTTTCGATGAAAGGTCCAAACCCACACAACATCATTATCTCTGACACTGGTATCCTACCATGTATCTTGTACAACTATGTATGGCTTGATTCCCATCCTTGTGGGACACATAGTAACACCCATACACATTGTCTCTGGATCCAGCCCTAGGAATACAAAATCCTATCCCCCCCTGCTTTAGACCCCTCAACCCGAACTCTTTCAGGAACGTGTGGGGTGGCGAGTACCTTGTGGGATTTTTCCCTCATTCACGTTGGGTATATAGCTACTGCACCCCATACTCCCATCATGGGATCTCCCCTTTCACTATTCGTCCTACCTGATGATGTTAAACTGCACGAGTCCTTATGTCCTTGACGCAATACACTAAACCGTGGTTCTACCCTAAACAAGTTCAGGATGCCCCATGTTAATCATGGGATGCACTAGATCCCTTCCCAGAAAGTATTTCCCCTATCAATGTTGGCCTCTGGCCATGCCGTTCTTAGGAACTACAAGGTTTTGATCCTCTCGGGTCACCAATGACCACAGTGTTTCAACTTCAAATCCTGGCATGGGTACATCCTCCAAAATATTGAAGTCTCATACTGGTATGTTGTCAGACAACGCAGACTCCTTCTAGGCTGGGGTCAACATGTTGAAAACAATTTGGTTGCTGGATACAATATTTCTGGCTCCATAAACCTCAGGGTTGGAAACCATCTCGGTCCTTAGAGCGGCGAATACAACTCCTTTCTCAGCGTCAGCCCGATTAGAAGCCATCTTCTTCCAACAGGGTCCAAAGGAGTAAGCACAAAAAAAATTATATGGAAAGAAATTATAGGAGGTGGCGTGAAAAATTAGGATTTTGCATAAAAAACAGAGGCGGCATCATGAAAAATCCTGGGTCTACGCATAAAAAAACAACTGAACTCAGGGAATTACGCGCAACAGAAATGGTTTTTCGCGAACGACAAGAGCCGTTTTTCGCACGCGAGAGCTAAGGACTTATCACGTTGGAAAAATCTGGATGGAATGAGGGACCCGCAAGTGGTTTTATAGGTGCATAGAAGAGATTTCATGTGCGGGTAAAGTGGTTTATGTGAAACTTTTCATTTTTACATGCATCTGCAATTTTGGGTGTGCGCAGACCCCAGGAAGTTATGCATCTCGATGTTTCCCTCGTGATCCGACCGTTGCATCCCCTAACCAATCTGATTCTGAGGGGGGAATTTGTAGACATCGAAAAAAACACTTAGGGGCTGAAGGGGGTTTTTGCATGACAAATCAGATGCATATTTTGACCCGGCGATCCATTATGGAGGGACTGGAAGGGCCATGCAAAAAATCACACCTGTGTGCAAAAAACATCTCTCGTACATAGAAAACCATGGGGTCTAAGAATGTTTTCCATGCAGTTGTGGAAACATCCATGCCACAGACCCCATCCTAGTAGCTTGTGTGCACACCGACCTCAAGTGTCAACATTTTCACGCTGCTGACCTGGTCGCGCAATTATTCGCGTGGTCTGGCTTCTGCGCGGATCTAGCATCCCCGAACACCAATAAATAGAAAGGCTCTCCTTCAACTTCTGATAGCTGATGAACCTGAACCTCCTCCCATGCATGAAATTGGCCTCTTCAGTGCACAAAAATGGATTTCAGGTAAGAAATTTTTCACGACAGTTCACCTAGGGGTCTGCCTTCGTGCAGGACCACCCGGGCTTAACCCTCACCCAAATACCTTTATGCCACGGTTCTTGCAAGCAATCATTTACTTGTGTGAAATCCTTTCCCCTTACGCAAAATCCTTTTCCCTTTGATGCAATTCATTTTCCTTGTATTAAATCCTCTCTCATGCGCCAAAATTCATTCCCCTTGCGCACAATTCATTCCCCTTGCACGCAATTCATTCTCCTTGTCTGAAATATTTGACCAGTTCTGGTGCACGACTTCCCGGACTTGTGAGCCCCATATTGCACGCAATCCCTTGATTTCGTGCAAAAAACATTTTCTCTTCTTTGATCATGAATCTCTCAAATTTTGCGCCCACCTGGTCTCTTTCCCACCACTATTCCAGTTGCGCATCAATTGGGCGCAACTCTCTCCAATTGCGTGCGGACCTCTGGGACCACTCACCTAGGCCATTTCTGTAGGTGCTCAATGTTCCTCTTCTGGAAAGCATCTTTGGGTGCCTCCTGCACCCAAAAGATCTACATCACACCACCTTTTCTCGTACGACCTCCTAGGATTGCACAAAAAAATTTCAAAGTACCTTGGACGATACTTACCATTGTGTTGCTTCCCCTCATGCTCCTTTGCATAGGCAAGCTAACTAATATTACTTCTTTGCATAGCCACACTTACGTGGACCCCCAATGGGATCATCTCTCGAAACTCCCCAATCACGGCATTGCTAATGCCTTCTTTCCCTCAAGGATGGGAGAGTATCGGTTATGTAAGTCCTAGGGGTGCGGAGCGCACCCACATAGTCCGAGTTGCAGGACGTTAAAATTCAAAGCCCCATTGTCCTCAGCACATGAGCTTAAACTGCGACCTCACCCCATGCCTTTCACGTCGGGCACCCCACCTTGGACATTCTCTATGCCCACTGGTCTCCACAGGAGTGAAATCATTAATCACATGGAATGACATCCTCTTTATCGGAGAAGCGTTCATCCGCGGGGACAGGGCAACCACCTTAGTGTAAGCCCCTAGCCTTCCTTCCAGGAGGCAATACCCCTGCTCCCCCTCTCTTCCTGGGTGCCAAATCCCTCTTCATTAGGGATTTGTCACCACCCGGGCCTCCATCCCGGAGTAAGTACCAACCTCCACCTCCTTGGACTGTGAACCACGCGTAAGCCCCTGTTTTCTTTTTTGGGCCGCTACCTGTGCATCATCCCCACTCTACTTCCCACGGATGCACATTCCATGACATGATCATCAGGTCATTTCTATCCCTTTTTTCTCACACCGAGCATGACTCACATGGGCTTAGAGCAAGAATCAAACATGGACACCTCTCTGGGCATCCTAGAGTGTAATCCCCAACCTAACCTGAACTACAAGGTCTTTAATCATTTCCTTGGTAGGGTACGTAGGAAGAATCCACAAGGTTCCAGCCCAACACCCGGTCGCTCAGACCCCCTTCACGTTGGTTCTCCCAAACCCTCATGAACTATGAGGTCTTTGATCCTTGTCTCCTATATAAGGTATGTAAGAAGCCTCCCTGAGGTTCAAGCCCACCATCCATTGGTCATGACCACTTCACGATGGTTCGACCACTGCTTCTGAACTACATGGATTTTTATCCCTACCATAGGGATATGTAGGAGGCCTCTTTGAGACTCAATCCCACCATATATATGGACCCCATGTCCTCCTTCATGTTGGTTCACCTCTATCCTACATGACGTTAAATTGTTGACCTCAATCAGCGGTAACTTGTTGTTCCCCCAGTCAGTGGTAAGCCGTTGCACCCACCCGGACTATGTGGGCATTAATCCTTACCAAGGCAAGGTACATAGGAAACCTCGCCGAGGTTCAATCCAAACAACCATTGAACCCCAGGTCCTCCTCCACATCAGTTCACTAACCCCCATCCAATAGGAACTACGTGCGTTTGATCCTTGCTCCTAGATAATGTGCATACGAAGCCTCCCCGAGGTATGACCCTATCCAGTGGTAAGCCATTGCGACCCCATCCAACGGTAAGATATTAGGACCTTATACAATGGTAACCTATTGTGACCCCATCTAGTGGTAATCCATTGTGATCCACCATCCAGTAGTAAGCTGTTGGGATCCATCATCCAGCGGTAAGCCATTGAAATATCCAATTGGAAGTAAGTTTTCGTCAGATGAACTATGAGGACTTTGATTCCCTATCATGGGGATAAGTAGGATGTCTCTTTGTTACTCAATCACAACATCATTGTCATCCTCTAGTCGACTCCATATCATTCTCCAACAACTTCATTAATCCATCCATCATCCATCCTGGTTCTTACCCTAGCCGCCACATCCCAGTGGGATCATGCCACCTCATTCTCCATTCCCCTTAACAACAATCGGGAAGCTAACCACACATTGGCACCAACATCAGTGTTCCCTCTAGGGGTTAAACCCATTTGATCCACTCTAATCAGTGTTATAATTAGTCTGATCCATCTCTGCTAGATGTTAAACTCGTGGAATACCCTGTGTTAAGCATGGGAAGCTGAGGAAAACCCCAGATACTTGCCTATGGCATAAAATTCCCCATTTTTGACATGGGACGCCACATGCTTCTGTGCCCTCACGAAGCCCTATAATAAGTGGAAGAAATCCAGACGCACCAGTGTTCTAGCATCTAGACACACCAGTGATGTCCAACGTGACTACTCCCCTGACTTAAGGTTGCTTCCCTGACCGGACCTTTTGGAATGTCCTGACAGAAGCACTGTAATTAACTGGTGTCCATGAAGATAATGCGCTAGGAATAGTTTCACGAACAACATCTTAAATATATAATGGAGAATCAGACTATGAAATGAGTTTTGAGGAGGAATCCATGGAAAAAAAGAACTGACATCCCATCATATCTTTTCAATCAAAGAGAAAATGTCCCGGAACAAGGAATAGATGTCGCCCGCCTTTGGAAAAAGGGAATGCGGGGCAAAAAACAGATCATCCATCCTCCAACAAGATGGATGTTCACACCCCAGAAAAAGGGTTAGAAACATCTAGCCTCACCCTCGGTGTAGTGGATGATATGAGTCCTCTGTTTCCTATAGTGGTGTTAGAGTATAAGGACGTCTTTCTTGAATATGTTCCAGGTTTACCTCCTTGTAGGGAGATGGACTTATACATTGATCTAAACCCCAAGAAGACATCGATATATACACCTACATATTGGATGACTCCCATTGAGCTTCATGATATGAAGATATAGTTTGAGGAATTATAGAGTAAGGGCTTTGTGAGACCAAGTGTTTCAACCTGGGCAGTCCCAGTTTTTTTTTCCAAGAAGGCGGATGGAATCTTGAGGTTATGTGTTGATTATCAGTGCTTAAAATATGTGACCATAAAGAAAAACTATCCACTACTAAGGATCAATGACCTCTTTGATCGGTTGAATGGGCATGATGATTCTCAAAGATTGACCTCAGATCTGGCTATCACCAACTATGAGTACGAGATGAGGATATACCAAATATGTCCTCCATATGTCGTTACTGTCACTATGAGTAATTGTTGATTCCATTTGGCTTAAAAATTGCCCCAAAAATGTTCATGGGATTCATGAAAATACTATTTTATCCTTACTTAAACTTGTTCTTAGTGGTCTTAATTGAGGAAATCCTAGTGTATTTAGCGTACAAGGAGGAGAACGAAAGACACTTGAGGATGGTACCGGACACACTCCAAGAGAACCAACTTTATAAGAAGCTCTTGAAGTGTCAGTTTTGGATTCAATCAGTCCATTTTTTAAGACACATAATTTTAGAGTCTAGAGTGGCAATTGATCCAGTGAAGGTTGAGGTAGTGCTTTCTTGGGATCCACCCAAGAGTGTTACAGAGGTGTAGAGTTTCCTTATATTGGTAGGGTACTATCGTAGGTTTGTACCTGACTTATCCAGAGTGGAAACACACTTGAAATATTTTACAAGAAAGGTGCAGCCTCTCGTGTGGACAGAAAAGTGCTATTAGTTCTTTTAGGAGATGAGGTAGAGGATGAAAAGCACTCCCATCTTGAGGTTACTAGAGGAATACGTTGAGTACATCGTGTTTTTCGATGAATTAGAGGTCAATCTTGGTTGTGTCTTGATGTAGAGGAAAGCGGTGATTGCCTATGGTTCACACCAATTGATACCACATGAGCATAATTATGCAACCCATAACCTTGAGTAACTAGTGGTAGTCTTCTCTTTGAGAATGTGGTGACACTACCTCATGGGTGAGAAGTTTTTAGTCTACTCTAACCACAAGTGTCTCAAGTATATCTTCTCCCAGAAGGATATGAACATGAAATATTGGTGATGGATATAGTTCCTCTAGGACTATGACATTGAGATTGTATATACTCATGGGAAGGTGAACATGGTGGCAGATGCTCTTAGTAATAGATCCAGTTCATATTTATTGAACAAGGCATTAGAGCAGTTAGCCTCATTACAGTTATCCCTTGTGAATGGAGATAGAGAATCTTACCTCTAGTCTATGTATGTAACCCATATACTATTAAAGCATGCCAGAGAATCAGAACTTGAGGATTTTGACTAGAAGACCCTATACGCTCAGCTGTCCACAGGGCATGCTTCTAATGGATATTCAAAAAGAAGAGAGAACATCATTCTTTTCATAGGGCGTATAGTACTACCAATGGAGTTGCAAGAGGAGGTTATGAGAGAGTTTCATACATCCCATTTGGTGGTACATCTATGTGTGACAAAGATGTACCCGGACACCCACTGTAAGTTTTGGTGGCCAGGGATGAACAAAGGAGTTTTGGAGTTTGTTTCTTGGTGCCTTACTTGTCATAAAGTAAATTATGAGAACCATGTTCAAGAATGTTTAGCTCAACCCCTTGAGGTTCCAGAATGAAATTGGTATGAGATATCGATTGACTTCACGATGGGTTTATCACATATGTCTAGGGGACACGATGCCATCTAGGTGATTATTGACTGACTCACCAAGTTATCCCACTTCCTAGTTATCTGAGAGAAGAGTTCAGTAGAGACATTGGGATGCCTCTACGTGCAGAAGATAGTTTTACTCCATGGAGTCCCATTTACCATAGATTCTGGTCATGATGCTCGCTTTACATCTTGGTTGTGGAAGGTATTATAGGAGGCATTTGGGACCTAGCTACGCACGAGCACAACATTTCAACCATATATAGACGACCAGACTGAGAAGACCATTCAGGTTCTAGAGGACATGTTGTGGACTTTCATGTTAGAGTTTGGTCATATTTGGGAGGCTCAAATAACATTGGTGGAGTTTTAATACAACAATATCTACCAATCTGCCATTGGTATAGAATTATTTGAGGCCTTGTTTGGGTGACCATGTTTGTCACCGCTTTGCTGGATTGACCTAGGAAATTCAGCACTCGTGGGCCTGAAGTTGGTGCGAGCTACTATAGAGAAGGTGCAGATCACCTAGGAGTGGATGAAGAATGCACAAAGAAATCAAAAGTCTTATGAAGATAAGTGATATAAGCCTTCAGAGATTGAGGAAAGAGACCTAGTGTTCTTTTGGGTTTCACCTCTATGGGGATTACAACTATTTGACCAGGGTGACAAGCTAACTATGAGGTTCATCAACCCTTTCCAGATACTATGTAGATTTGGATAGGTGGTGTACCACTTTTCTCTACCACTATAGTTATATCAGGTACACGATGTCTTCTACATGTTGTATATGAGGAGGTATGTGCATGACCCATCACACATCATTGACTAGGCCGAGCTGGACCTCGAGGATGGAGCAACATTTGTTGAGTACCAAGTGGAGATCAAGGATCGACAAGAGAGGATCCTTTTTGGGTGATCAATTTCTTTGGTTTGTGTCCAATGGAACCACAAGAATCTTTAAGAGAGCACATGGGAGTGGGAGGCTCAAATTCATACTCAATACCCTTATCTATTTGAGTAGCCCTTGTTTTGGATTTTTGGGTATGTAAATCCCCAAGGTGGGGGAGAATGTAATGTCTCAAAATTTTCTTGTGTACTATTTTTAGATATTATATAGATTTAATTGGAGACCAGGTGCTAAGATGGCATGGATTCCAAGTCCCTATGTACCTGGAATAAATGTTTGAAAAATATTAAAAAATTTAATAGCACGTGAATGTGGTTTTCCTGAAAAAGCGGAATAACTCATAAATGGGTGCTCAGATCAAAAATCTAAGGGCACCGTTGAGTACAAAACAATAAATTTACCCGAAGAGGGACCTAACATTGGTCATAGTAGGTCGATTATGAAATAGTTAACACAAAAATTTTAAATTATTAAAATAATTTATTTTATTTTGTCGACGCAATGAATTTCTCCTTTAAAAGTATTATTAATTTTGAATTCCAGGGTTCTCCATGTAACCATTGAACTTATAAAGGATTGTGGAGAGAGAGATCTAGAAATCCCTTCTAGATAATGATGACGGATCAAAGATCGATGACAACACATCCTCATTCTTCATCAACGATCGATCCAAATCGAGGTAGGGATTTTGAGTTAATTTGTTCTTCATCATTTATTATTCCTATGATGAACGTGGGTTAATCAATGAAAATATTGTCCCATGGATCAATCATATTTGTGTGAAGAAATTATTTTTGGGATTATTGAGAGTTGATTCTTTAGATTTGTTTGGTTTTTGTTTATCATTCTAATAGTGACGAACCATGATTGAGATGAAAATTGATTGAGGTCTATCCCTCTCGATTTGATTGGGATATCATACCTATTTTATTCATGTTCTTCATGTTATTCACCATTAAAACCCCAAGGTTCTTAGTTCGATGTTTCCATGTGATTCTGAACTTGATTGGACCCTTAGATTCTAGGAGAATTGACCAATGAGTCTGGATCTGTGTATATCGGGAACTAAAGTGCTCAGATCTAGGACTGTTTTGAATTTTGGGGATTAGAGGAGGTGTGGTAGTCCACAGAAGGGACCACTAGTGCAGTGGAAGAGTGCATGTGGGTAGCCAGGAACACCAGAAGCAGACATGGCAATGATGGAAGTAGACGTGGTAGTAGTGGCGGTGGTGGATGGAGAGCGCTGGTAACAATGCAGAGTGGGCCGATCAAGGGGGACAAGTTAGGCATGCAGGTCAAGTTAGGTCAGGCTGGTGGGTCGGACCAAAGCCTAGTTGCGTCGACCATGGTGCCACAATGGCTCAAGCTTCCACAGGTGTACAAACCAATATAGTCAATTGTGGGTGCAACGACCGTGCAGTAGGTTGACCGACCATGGCGGCAGGTCCGCAGACCCTGATAGGCTTGTGGGCCTCTTCATTCAAATGAGCATAACTCTTAAATGGAGCATCTAATTGATGATCCATAAGCAGCGTTGAGACCCAAACATTGAAATGGTATTTTGAGAAAAAATGATGGGTTTTTATTTTGGAACAGTATAGGTTGAGATCATTCCCTTGATCCTTTCCCTGAGGGTTCATTACGATATTACATTTACATCAATATATTATAATCCCCTCTAGAGGCCAATTCTCTGATAGAGTATGGTATCCCTCCTTAAGATTAGAGTGTGATCCTCTATCTCCCCCTTGTGGAGTTTTTTTGGGAATTAGTGTAACCTCTCTAATTAGGTCATTAATCCTCCATCCAACGGGCCACATCGATATGGTTTGTAGTGTCCCCCAACAGTTCCGAGCATGATCCCCTACATAGCGGGTTAATCCATATTGGGTTTGTGGTGTCCCCTAATTGTTCTGGTCATGACCCCCTCTCTGTGTATCATAGTCTTCCTTGACTAATGCATTCTCTTTGGCTAGGGATCAAATGAGCTAGACCTATTCGTTGAGTGTCTCTGATGAGATGATGGCTCAAGGAGTGAGTTCTCCTGGAAATATCATGCTTTTAGTGGAATCTTCTGTATGAAAGTTGGTTATGACCACATTATGGTGTGGTGTCTCACTTGAGTATATAAAAATATTCTTATTATATGTTTTGTAGATATATACCTGTTTAGAGCTAACTGTACATTCACTTTTTGTATTTCTTTGTGGTTTTAGAGTGTCCTACTGAGTATTGTTACACTCAACCCTACAGAGGACTTTCCCGAACAAGTAGTGTATTGTGAGGAGATTCAAACTTTTGATGAAATTCTAGGTAGACCAGGACCATATAGTGCTTAGTGAGACTAGACAAACCGAGGTGTGTTCCTACATCTTTGAGGCAGCAGTCCAAATACCCCTTTACTTTAAGGTTAAACATGTGGTTACAGACTCTTTTTGGTGGGATTTTATTTTGGACCTATTTAATTTTACTTTACTTCATGTTTGCACTATGTTTATCAGATATAGTGGTATGAATGAATTTTTTACTTAGCATATTTTACATTTTAGCATATTGTGGCTTGGTGATGTCTACGTGTGTATAAGTAATTTAGGATAATGCCTATGATTTGTGGGATATGACTACTTAGTGTTAGTGACCAGCCCTTGTCCTATTGGAGGCGGGCTTGGGGTAGTCACAGCACTGGCCCCTCTGAGATGGGTCATGAAACTTTTAATAGAAAATAGTTTTCTGATTAGTTAAAATTTATGGTATAATCATTACTTCAATATGTTAATGAAATTAATATTTAGTTAATTTTCATATTCATTTATATTCCAGGTATTGAGTTTTCCTACTGACCCTATCTTTAATGAAATAAGAGATTTAGTGTTTGGTCCAAATTATGTGGTTCATGAATGAAAATTAATTGTGATCAATGGGTACAAATTTATTATCACTGAATGAGAAATGAATATGATATCACAACATGATGGTGTTATAGTAACTTCCAAAACATACTGTTATGTTAGTGCATCAGATATTAGACCTCTATTTTAAAATTTGTATTATTATGGAGTCATTGAGAAAATACTAATATTGGATTATTAATATCATGGTTGATTCATTATGATGAAATTAAACTGGTTTTATTCAATGAAGATACATGTAACCTTTATTAATGATTGTGTATTTTGAGTTATTAACATGACTCACACTCTTGCTACTGATGATCCATATATATTGACATCATTGGAAAAATATTCTTTTATGTGAAAGATCATCCATGACCTGAATTTAGTGTCCTTATTGAAGTAATTCCCATACATTTTTGATGATGGTGGTGATGAAATTGTCTCTATCACTACCCCATTGGCCCCAATCAATTTATTACTTATAATGAATCCAATAGTTCAATTTTCAAAGTTGATTGTGAACCTGAAGTTGTGGTGAGAATTATATAGAATTAACCACCTGTGTTCTCAGTTATTTTGTTTTAAATTGACTTGGGTTGTTCAGATTGGTAGTATTCAAATTTATTTACTATTGATTACAAATATTGTGTATCCAACTTAACCTTCATGTGCATTTTCAATATATACTTGTTTATTTTTTTAGTTTCATTTTATAATATTGAATAGAATTTTATTAGACCTAAAAACCCAAATAAAACTGACACAATTAAATTAGAACAAAAAAAGATGAATTGAACTGAAACATATTAAAAAAATTATATTGAAAATCAAAACCAATGAAAAGAATGACATAACCAAAAGAATGAAAAAATTACCTAACCCAAAACATTAACCAATGACCTAACCCTAAAAAATGGACAAATGATCTAATAAATTGACAAAAATGTACCAAATGAACTAACCAAAACTAAATTAGATGGAATTCAAATTATAAAAAGAAAACCATATCATACCCATGATAAACATGCTAATTTGAACATATTGATTTTTCTAGGACACATTTTTTATGTTTTGATATTATTCCCAGTAAATGTAATACGATTTTGTCATATCACTATATATGCTTTATTTGGTTTCACTATTGGTATTCCTTAACCAATTCATGTCACATCTTATTTATTTTTTGGTTTACAAATTAGTTATGAATTTCTAATTAGATGCATATTTGTTTTCAAATTAAAGAAATTAAAAACATTAAAGAGGTGTAAAGGAAGAGGATGTTAGATAATAATAGTTGCATGAGAGAGATGAGAATTCTTCCTCTAGTGCAAGCTGTGAGTATTTTATATCAAATATATTTATCAATAATATATAATGTCATGTGATTAATTTTGTTTTTAACTTTTAATACAGATCCACAACCCAAGAGATAATTATTCTCTGATAAAACTAGTGGGGGAAGTACTCATCTCAATGATGTGGGGGGTTGGTACTAGAGCTACTTGTACCCCTCATTGTACCTGATCACACCCAAACCCTTCATCAGATATATCATCTAGCACACTTTATTATCCCATAGTTTCATTAGTGGAACCCATGATATCTAATCTGCCTATAATTTCACCATAATTTACATCTGATCCTCATTATATTTCTTTCCCTTATTCAATGATATCTCCTACTACCCATCTATATTAAAATTTTCCATTGATGTCTATGCTATCTTATTTTAATTCTACTTCATTCTCCCCAAATAGCTATGTTTATACTCTTTTAAATTCAAATCTGACACATTCTAAGCCTCATGAAGAGACATTGGACCCTGTCGCTACTATACAGGTCGATAATCCTTTGGATACTAGGGATCCAACAGTACCCACTGATTATCCTAGATCAGGTATATTTATAAAACCATAGTAATGTTTTTACCATAATTTATTTTCATTATAAGCTGTATTAACATAATATTTGTTTTTATTTATTTCACAAAATTTTTTTCCAATGGGTGGTGTGGGTGTACACACATGTGTGAGGTATGGAACCACTAAACAGAACTGATGTTTAAGTATGATGAGGATAATAAAATAATTGAAAAAACAGGGTGAGAATGTAGAAGTTTTTGGTGATGATTTCCTAATACTCTAACATTATTCCCATCAGACCACTCTCCTTGAGACACCTTAAAATTGATGAAAAAATAATTCTTGGGTGAAAATACAGGTAAGAAAATCCATTATATTTAATTTTATATTATTATTGTATTTACATAAATTAATATTTTGGTACTGGCTTTTTATAATTTTTTGGATAGTGAGGTTGCAAGAACTATAAGGCTCATGAAATTAGGTGGGTTATTGATATCATATAAGAATAAGTTGTATAGTGGTTGAGTTTATAGAGTTGGAATGAATTTAGAGGCCATACCTATCATGAATGAGTGTCCAACATCACATTATCTGGAAATTATTGCTGATTGGATGAGTACTGAGTTTAAGGTATTAATAAAATTTGAGGTGTTTGAATGAAAATAACGATGATTTATATTAATAATTTGTTTTCTATTATTGAAAATTATTTTTTAAGAAGCGAAAAAAACAATGATTCTATGAAATACCTCCACACTATGGGGTAGACTACGATGTTGAAACATGCGATAAAGCAGATTCTTTTCTTCGACACTCATTTATAATTTTTCTATTTAAATAATTTATGGAAATAAAATTTCATCAATTGTAAATTATATATATTCATTATTTTTTTCATAACAAATATATTGATTTACATGTGAATTTATGAGAATTATAATATAATGATGAGAAAAAATAGACTGAAGAGTTTGTTAATGGATTGACCTAGGAATTTGGATTAATATTGAGTTCAATTATTATAATAAAGATTTATTTCAAAATAAGTATTTACCTAGTCAGGTTCATGATCATATTCATTTTTAATGAATTCATTTGAGTTATTCTTGTAATCACCCTTTAATATTTTAAACCATCTTCACCCATTTCCTTCAAACCATGTTTATTTTCAAACACATTTATGTCATTGAAATTCTTTAACTAATGTAGCCATTTACTAAAACACATATATCTTATTAAATAAGTTATATGTCTAGTAACTATAGGTGTATCAACCACTTGATTTTATTTATATAAGATCTCAAGAATTGAATTATCTATAGTCTTTTACAATTCATTCTTCATCGGATGTTTTCTCCATAGAATCAGTTTCACCAAATTTTTCATTAACCAAATCTTCAAAAATTAAATACATTTTATTATAAACATTATATATATTACTAAATAATGAATATCTTATAAAATACCTTCATTATATTTAAAATTACATTTATCCAAGATATCTATGGTGTCGGAAATAAATAACTTCCATATATAAACTCTAAAATAACAAATCCCTAGTTTCTTATCTTTCTAAAACACATTAGGAGTCTTATGGAGAATGGGGATAACAGAAATTATGTTTGATATATAACAATCTATTTATCAATAATCAACACAAAATTATCTGGTAATGTTTTATGAATATATGTAATATTTTATTCATTGAATTATTTTGGAGCATGTTTTCATTTACAATCCCTAGACTCATATTCTAATGAATATGATTGGCTTACATGAAATTTTAATAATTTCTATGATTAACTATTAACTCTACAAGGCTAATAGAATTACAATTCTCCTAATAGTTAGAATAATATAATGAATAATCATCATTACTAATAATAAATTATCATTAATAAATTTAACATACATGAAATTATAAGATAATTGAGAAATTCTAAACATATTATGCAATAATCCATTAATATGACAAACATTATTAACAATATAATTCAATATTTCAAACTAACTATAACCATTTACCTTCCTTTTTGAATTAACTCCATTTATGAATGTGCCACCACCATATATGTTTTATAAAATGATGTTTTATAGGTCTCTAATCATATGGATAGAGTTTAATTAATATATATACCATAAATAATTTATGATACATTGAAGGAATCATTCCACAAAAATAAAATAGCTAACAGTTTTCGTACCCATATAATATTGGGTCTAGTTTTATTAGTTAGATTATTCTTCACATAAGTAGAAAAATGGTTTTGAACATTGGTGTTTTAACATAAATTCTTCAATACTGATATTAAAAGTACTAATAGATGACTTTTAACATAGGTTATTCAGAAACCAATGTTAAAAGTCTTTATAGAAAGATTTTAACATCATTTTTTGAAAAAATGACATTAAAAGTCCTCATATAAGAATTTTCACATCGTTTTTTCAAAAAAATCAATGTGATTTTTTACAAACTTGTATTTTATTTCTAAATATTCTATTTTACTGATCATGGAGGTAAAAAGGACTTATAGATTAATAGTTATGGAAATCAAAAATTTGACTCCTCTAAGAAGACTTTTAATGTCAATTTGTTTTTTAGAAACGGATGTTAAAAGTAACTTTTAATGTTGGTTTTACAAATTCAAGACATAAAAACATTTAAAAGTTGTATTTAATTTCTCAAGATCACATTTTATTGGTTTTGGAGCTAAAATGGATTAGTGAATCAAAATTTATAGACATCATAAGTTGGAATTCTCTATGAATACTTTTAAAAATAGATTTTTTCTGAAACTGATGTTAAGAGATGTAATGAGTCCCTTTTCACATTGGTTTAAAAAAAGACTCAAAACGGGTTTAAAATGTTTTAGTGCATTTATCAATCTTTGGGTTGAGTGGTCGTGGAGCTAAAAAGGACTTATGGATCAATAGTTATGTACATCAGAATTTGGAATTATCTAAGAGAAGTCTTAGAGAAGACCAACTTCCAACGACCATAACTTTTGATCAGTAAATCTGTTTTAGATCTATGACTAGTAAAATAGAATCATAAGAATCAAATTATACACTAGTGTTAATATTTTTCGTGGTTTCACATTAATTTTTACTAAAAAAATGATGTGAAATGTTTTTTTATACCTTTTATGTCAGTTATTAGTAAAAACAAACGTCAAAAGTAATTTTTTACATTTGAAATAATTTTTTTTTGTAAAAATGATGCTAAAACAGACTTTCATGTCAGTTTTATCAAAAAATGATGTGAAAAACCTTATGAAATCAGACTTTCAACAAATATTTTTTTATATTTACATGTTTTTAAGAGTAAAATTTAAAATATGTAGGGTTGGTATTTCAATTTTTTTCACAACGCACATTTCAATTTTTAAAATCCTATCTAAATTTTAATACAATGTCATTGAATATATTTTCAGTTGCAATATATAAATCCTTATTCTCTTTCTTTTAACATTTTTGATCTCTTAAATACAATAAAATTTTCAATGTGTCTTCAGTCGACAATTTGAGCACAATATCTATTTTAATCATTTATTTTATTGATTATTATTTTCCTTCATCGCTAAACATGTTGATAATTTTCCATACAATAATGAACACTTCTTTTGATTATATTATGAATATAAAACATCTATATGAGATCCACCCACTGAAGTGAAAAACTCTTTATCAGTCATTTTTTCATTGTCACGTGAATTCATCCATAAAATAAGAGAAACAATGACAAAAAACATATCGATTCAAAGGAAACTGCCAAAATCATTGAAATTATGTAGAAAATTTAAGTTTATATTTTTCATTTGGTGTCTATAATTTTTAGTTCATGTTTCTCATTTTTTCTTTGAAATGAGTAGTTTCTTTTGAAACATAGAGAAGTCCAACTTATGAGGACCATAATTTTTGATCCACATGTCTGTTTTTTCTCAAAGACCAATCAAATCGAAGCTTAAGAAACCAACTATACTGTAGTAGTCAAAGTTTCCATGTTCTAACATTTATTTTTACAAAAAAATGATTTTTTTTAAATTTTATATCAGTTTTTTGAAAGACCAACGTTAAAGAATACATTTCACGTTTTTTTTTATCAAAATCTGATGTTAAAAACCTTATGGAATCAAACTTTCAACGTCATTTATCCAAAAAAATGATGTCTAAAGGTCAAAATTTTACTTTTTAATGTTGGTTTATAACAATTGACTTTGAAATTCCCAATTTTAATGTTAGTGCAAACAACCTTGGTTAGAAAATGACATGAAAATACAAAAAACAACTGACTTAAAAATAACTTTTTGTACTAGTGTCATGACCCACAAAAATTTCTATGAAGTATTAACAAAAACCTTAAAATATAATTATTTATAAGTTTATGTTTTAATATTTTATATTAATAGTGGATATCTAAGAGTGTATTTACAGAAGTGGAATCCAAACATCCCACATATAAGAAAAATAATAGTCACCATACTACATTTATTTTTATAAATATATTCTTTTACATATGTGTTGTTTTATAATCAAAACCAAAACCATTTTTTGGTCATCTTATTCATTGAAACCATCTTGATAGTGAATTTTATTCCTTCATCAAATGTGTCCAGGAATTCCTTCTGTTATTCAGTTTATTATTCAATTTCTCATTCTCCTTTTGAATGACCTATAAATCATCACAAACCCATGCATTAATTCATGATGTAGTTATGTTTAATATATCATTATCTTGAAAAATTGAATTATTTTTCTCAATAAATTTATTATTACATAAATTTAGTCCTATATAGAACATTATTATAATAATAATATATCATATGAATATTTCTATATATGAATTAAAATAATAAATATTACATTTTTCATAATCTAATTCAGTATTTGAATAAAATTCTGAATTGTAACCAAAATCACTAACATCAAACATAGATTCCATGAATCACAAGATAAAAAATTCCTTACCATTTTTAGATTCTTAACTTGATTCATAATCATTAGTGGAACCACATTTTATATCCAATAATCATTTTTCATTTATCAATTTTATTAACTTCTTTTAAATCATGAATCATTAAAACTTACTTTATATATTCCCTTTATTTATGCACATTTAATAGGTTAGATCAAATATAATGTAATTAGAATCAGAATTTTATTTTTTAATTACATTGTGATTATCTCTTTAATAGTCATTTCTAAATTTCTTTTAGAAAGATTTCATTTAATTCATTTCTTTTTAAACTTCATTCACATGTTGAGATAGTTTATATTTTTATCCTTCATGGATATCAAATTTAGATGTTTAATATGAAACAAAATTTATATAATTAAATGGTATACCCATCATTATTGTTTTCTTTTCTTCAGTCGTGTTCTTAAAATCAAATCTGTATTGAATAAGTAAACTAATAAGATCATCAACTTTTTACTCATGGAAATTCTTATTTTCATCCATGGATAATTTATGGATGTGACTATTCATTGGTAGTGATGTTGGAACTCTATTAGCCACATATTATTTTCAAATTCATTAGCATGTTTGTTCATTAAATTTACAATGCCTATGAAAAAATAGAGCATTTTATTAATAGATTATTTTCCCCACATTTTTTTCTCCTAGTATATAGAATAAAACCTGATGAATTTAGTTATTTTAAATATATTATCACAATAATGTATATATTATAAAATTATCCAAATATTATGATCAATCTTATATAATAAAACACATCTATTTTTTTATCTAATATAACAACAAAACACATTCCTGATTTATACCTACCAGTGAAAATATCAATGTACTTTCCCTATAGATTATAATGGTTTACTATTATGTCCCAATATGCGATGCTTAATTTCATTGGGTTGGATTCCATCCCAAGCATACAATAATCACTTGAATTTTCATGAAAGATCGATGGCCTCTATAGAATCGATCAATTATTTTATCATTGACATATCATAGAAAATAATCATTCCTACTGATCTGACATCTATAATCCCGTATACCTCAATCTCATGTTAATTGTCATCATGGTTCTTTATGATTACATAGTTTATTTTCATACAAAAATTTCTATCACAACACTTGATACTTAATGGTTGTATCTCAAAACAACAACCTTGGTTTTATGGTCATATCATACACAATCTCATCCTAAGTGTGACAATTAACTGATTCATATATAAATTCAATGTATTTAATCAATAAATTCATTGAAAAAAAGTAAGAAACTTCAACTCAAAACCAAAATAAATCCATGATATTTTTCATAATTCATCAACCCACCCTCCTCAAATGATTCTATGTTAACAATTCCAGTAAAATAACATTTTCAGTTATTTCTAAAATACTTATACAACTTCATAATTATTATTATTCATTTCAAACTCTATTCCATGTATACTAAAGTAGAATAATTTTCTATAGCATGGCTGAACAATTAAATTTTAACTACTCTTACTTAATTCAAAGTAACTCATAGACACTTATAGACCTATAATTTGTTTAACTTCGATCCAAATTCTACAACATATCAAAATACTTTTAGATTTTCTATAAACTCTTCAAAACTGATTCTACTCATTTTTTAACACTCTATAAATATTAGAATGAACATCAACTCAAATGGATCATCAAATATCACTTCATTTTGAACAAGATTTTTGTGTTGACAACATAATAAAACACAAGAATCACATCCATATCAAACTTCACTAAAACACATTCTCTATATAATTTCATTATTCTAAAAGTAATTTCATGTCACAACAATCTCATTAAGAATAAAACAACTTCTAAAAAACTCATTAAGAATCTATCTACTTCAAAACATATCTTACCAAAATCACAAGAAATATAATATTAACCATATTAATAAAGACAATATGTAGCTGGAGGTACCTTATAGAGCCACTATATCATGATTAGGTTCAGCAGGTTGATCATGGGGATCATCGCAATGGGTAGATCTGATTCAAACTGATTTACAAATTAATCCATTAAAACCCCATTTAAAATTAACAAAAGGATACAATTGTGATTATTATTAGGCTTTGATCTACAAAAAGGCATCTTAATCCCAGACCTACTAAAATGATGTCATACTAGAGACTTCCTCATGAAAAATAATGGTGGTGATAAATAGGATGAAATTATTATAACATAGAAACTATGATCATACATGGCTCATTTCCCATTTCCTATAACACCCATTAGAATAGGGTAAATTATTATCACTTCAAGAATTCTATCCTTAATCGCCTCAGTACTGACAACCCATTTGGGGAGATTATAACCTTAGTAATACAAAAAATATAATATAAACTACTATAAAATATATTTTAAAATTATAATAAATTAAAGAATAGTTTAATTTTATATGAAAGTAATCCCTGTATAAAACCCTAGACCATGTTATAAGAAAATCATAATCATGTAAATCATATATCCATATATTAATAGATGGAAACCCAAAGGTATTATCAAGTAAAACAATATAAAAATGAAAAAAATAAATATTGGAAACATTTATCATCCACTTCCTTATATTAAGCCAATCTATATATCACTTTTCATCCCCTCTATCACACTCACCAATACATCGTTACCGACCTACATGTTAATATAAATTATATACAACCACCAATTTTCAAGTATATAGTGTCAATATAATAGAAGGATGTTTATTTTCTATAAAACCTAACCCACCTATACTATTGAGCGGTAGAAATATAATATGAAGAATCCTATATCGCACAACTAACTAATCATTCAACAATTTATGGAAATTTGATTTAATTCCATAAAAAATTAGCTCGTCTTCTAAGAAAACTTCTACAAAATATAAAATCATGAACAACATTCACTTCCACTACTAGAATTAACTTCCGAACATCCACTAATCAATATCTTGACTTCCACTAATATTTTTTTTGAAAACTCTGAACATCTATAAAAACTCAAATGCCTCATCGTTATACATCTTTAATAATCTAAATTCCAATCCCATGTGTCTGGTAACCATCATCTTCACCTTCTGATTCACTATGTCTTCACCATACATGTTATTATAAATAAATATAACTATTTTTTCATCAAATAAAACACATAAAATCATTGTTTAAATATTATCCCCTCTGGTATTTTGTTTATAATAATACTATAATTAAAATTCCCCCTTTTAACACTAATTTATTAATATAAATGTATGGATTTATAGTAAATTCTACTCAGTTATCCTCTCTAAATAAAATTAAAGGTACTTATTGTCCATATATTTAATTTAATTATATTCCTCCTTCACATAGAATTTATTATAGCTATATATTCTTATTAATACTCCATCTTCATTGTGGTTTGATTGATTGTAGTTTCACATAGTTGCGGATAATACAATACATTTCTTTGAAATTTAACTCTATTGGTTTTTTATTAATTTTCAATTAAATATTGGTTACAATGTATTAATTTTTTTTAAAAAATAATGTATTATTGAATAACGGTTTTTGACAATAAATTTCATCATAGAGGGAGACATAGAATATTGAATTATGTGTGTCTCAAGAAATTTTCTTCTCAAGTAGAAAGAAGAAAGATTGAAGCATGGTAAACAAACAAAAATAATAGCAGATTGTAAGTTTTTATTTGTTAATTTCAAATTTTATTATCTATTTTGTAACTACATAGTTCATTTATATTTATAATAGTGTGATTTGGAGGCCCTTGATGAGTTGGAAGATGATGAATTTGATCCAAAAGTTCATTTTCATCAGGTATTATGAGATGAGAACCATTGGAGAGCATGCTATCAAATGGGGAAGAGTATTTTCCCCACTTGATATTGACCCACTTCAGGTGCTAGTTCTGGTATCACCTAGTAAGAAATAACTTGTGTAGAGGTAGAACATGCTAAAAAAATGGTAACACAGGAGCATGAATGGGATAAAAATTCCAATGATGAATTTATTAAATGTAGGGAATCCTTATATCCATAACTTCTAGAAGATATCATCACAAATTTTGGTACATATATGTTGAAGATGCGTATTTTATGTGGTGCAACGGGAGATGGTCCAAGTGGTGGTGGGGATGATGACATTACTTGCGATGTTGATGGTGATGATGATGGAGAGGATGATAATGATGAATATTCTGATGATGTTGATGATGGTGAGGTGATGATATTGGTTTTTATGAGAGAGAGATTCATCCTTTACATTCTTAACTGATATTTATGACACATGATATTTGACGATTGGATGTGAATGAATATGTGTGATGTTTTAAATGTGTGTTATCACTAATTTAATATATAAAAAAGTTTATTGAATTTTTTATATTGGATTACAATGGTTTGGGTTTTGGTGTTTTCATGTGTAGGTGTTTGGTGATGTTTGCAGGTTTTGGGCCATGGTGGAGGGCTCAAGTGTTAGGTGATGATTGTAGGCCATGGTGGGGGTACTGTTGGATAACAAGGTAAGGAAAGTGTATAAAAATGGTTTGAAAAACCATTGGTATAGACCTATACCAACGGTTTCACAAAACTGTTGGTATAGTTTGTAGTTAGGAAATGTTATACCAACTATTTTGAAAACAGTTGGAATAGCTCTATACCAACAGTTTCATACAACCTTTGGTAAAATGAAAACCAAAGAGTCTTATACCAATGGTTCCCAATTTACCATTTTTATGAGATAATAACCATGATATTATATCCACTGTTTTGGAGAACTATTGGTATAGGCTATACCAATGATTTTGAGCAGTTCTTATAGCCCAACTTTCCAGAAGATCCTCTCTTATATTTTTTTTGTTTCTTTGTTTAGTCTTATATATTCAAGAGTTATAGTCGATTAATATTATTACTAATAATTTATATTTATCTTCAGTAAATTTTAAATATTCCTCATGAATCTTATAATTAAAAAAACTAACAAAATGAAGTCAAAAATACAAGGTAATAGTATTTTACCTATGTAGACATTAGGGGAAAATATAAGTTTTCTTAAGTAGATAATCATTAATTTGGAAGAACGATGCCATTTAACAACATTATACAACAAGATAATAAAATATATTATATATGGGTGATAACCAAAGTGACATCTATAAGGATGTTAGACTCCATAAAATGTTTATGATGAAACCAAATACTGTTACATCTGCAGGTTTGTTTTATAAATCATTTTAGTGATGTTTAATTATTAGAAAATTGAATCTAAACATATTTTTAATCTATGTATTTAGACAAATAAAATCTACCATGTGTTGAAGGTTCCTTTGTTGGTTACTATTATTCAAAATCAAATTGTCAATTGCCTTTTTTGAGTGAAATAAATAAATCGTTCTCAAATCCCAATAATATACACCTTGCATATCAAATTCCTTTGACAAATTTCTCTATAAATGTTATTTTTATCTCCCTTTATAGAGTTAAAATTTTAATTCATATGTTAAATTTAATTTCAATTCCCATTTTCACTGGTTTTCTACACTCTATCATTTGTAAAATTTTATCCCATTACGATGGAAATGATTTAGACTACCAAAGTGCATGACTATATACTTGTTCCCCGAATCAAAAAGGAAAAATGCTATATATCAATTAGAAAATGTTAGTCCTCTCACTATGATAGTTGTATCATAACTCTATGAAATATCTGATTCCACAAAAAGACTGGGATAATAATCATTTCTTTCTTCTATATTTAGGTTCTTTTAAATCAATAATTATAATGTTGTATAAGTTTCATAATAAAACAAATTATAAAATTTCATTTCTGAAATATAGGAACCAACTTCCAAGAAACCACATTGACCATAAAAAATGCATCAGAGAATATGATATGTTTATATATACCATCTTTATAACAGTTTATGATATATTATAACTCAGTGTTATTTATTTTTTTACATTTATGTTATTATTTAATGTTATTTATGTATCAAACAATTATTATTTTTGATAGTCAAGAAGAATAGTTTGGATCATTCTTAAAAAAATGTCTCAACAGTCTATCCCTGCAAAAAGAATATCAATGATGAAATTTTTATAACATCAAATACATGCACACCATCATTAGAAGAAAACTGTGTTCTATTCACTTCATTAATCGAAAATTTTATTATACTAATATTTATTATGATAAAATTCATGTATACGTTTGATTATTGATTTATATTATTCAAGAAACATGATATACTTATTATTTTTTAGGTTTATTATAATTCACAATGATATTTAATTGCTTTAATGTTATGTTTTATAAGTAATAAATGAAAAACTATGTCATGTAATTCTGTTCAGATTTATGCTATGTATTATTCAATATAAAGAATTACACTATCCTTATAACAATGATCAACCATGTACATTAATACGGTTATTTATTAATATTTTAATATGAAAACTAATCTAACATTTGATACATACAAAATACTTGGACTTTGACGTTTCTCAACACTTTTGTACCCATTGTTCTGCAAAATTATGGTTTGATGAAAGAGTTAAAAATTTCAGAACCCAAAAAAATATCTAATTTTTTATTTTTTTTATATCATGAAAAAATAAACTTGAAAATATTACAAAATTCACCTAAGTACATGAATTACCTCGTCTTCTTTGATCATTCTAATGATGCCAAAGAATTTTTTGATAATATTCACATTTACAATAGAATTCTGTCCTTTACATTAATGTGTGGGAGAATTAATAACTTCATAAATAGTGGATGTGCTCTTTATTTTTATGGGCTCAAAGGTTAAAACAACATTGTATTGATAGATTATTTATACCTTATGTAAAACCACAAAAATATTCACAACTATATATTTATAACAGCTCGAAAAAAGTGGATAACATAATTCATTCTGTTAGGTACATTAAATACTTGACATGAATTGATATTCTTGTAAACTAACATAATTTTAGTATGTATATTTTTTCATTTTTTTTTTCAGATCAGACAAAAATCAACATGCCCTTTATTTAAATCCAATTGTTGTCGAGAAACTTAATTGTTTGTTTGATGAATGGCTGTGGTTTTTTTTTGAGGAAGCAGCGAGTATCATAGCATACTTAATCAATCCAAATCCATTCATGAAAATAGGATATTATCTACCATAAGCTCTATGGAAAGGGAAAATAGAATTTATCTCCCATTAAACAATTTAAAAGTTTATCCTATTTTCATATGGATGTTAGGATAGAGATAAGTTATATGTGAAATCCCATGCATCATTATTTTTAGGCTATGGAGATTAAAATATGGTATTTTAACATTAGGATTATGAGAAAATGTAAATCATCAGAAGTAAAAAAATCTCTTTAATGGTTTGGTTTTTTGGATGGATCAGAATTTGGAGGTGAATATATTGGAAGGTAAATAATCAACATCAATCCAAGTTGAACTGAATGGAGGCACCAAAATTTTAAGAATTAAATAAATATTAGGTGAAACCGAGTCTATTGAAAATTTAAAATTTCTAGAGGAAAGTTCAGATGGTAGACTAAGAGGTTTGATAATGAGATCAATGGATGATATAGTTATAAGATCGATAATCAGTGAGGCTCAGTCTAGAATTTCAGAGGGTGAAATTATAGAGGTTTCAATTCCAGAGTGAATATAACTACGAGGTGAATTATGAAGGTTTGTAAGAGTAAAATGACTAGTTTAGAGGTATGAATATGACTTAAACATCTTACATTTAATGGATGTTTGTTAATAAAAGAGGAAATAATAATTAGCAACCCATGGTGATTCCAACAGAATTGAGTTGTCTATGAAGGAGGAGTTGAATTCACTGTACACAATTTACTTGTAGGAGTTAAATGTTTTTCCAGTAATAGAAAAGGATCTTGAGAACAAGTTGCATTTTCAGTAAAAATATGAATCTAAAAGAATTATAAGGTATATTTTGAGGTTAGTGGTTAAATAATTTCTATATAAGGAGGGTGTATACTTCTCTAAAATATCTTCTCTAGTAATAAAACATACAACAATTTGATTTGTGCTATGTTTGGATGCTGCTTTAATTTGGAACTAATGGATGTAAAAATAGATATTATTTATAGTGATCTAGAGGAAGAAATATATGTATATAATCCTACTGGTTTCAAGGATGAATAGTATCAAGGCTTGGTTTACAAACTAAATAAAAGTATTTAAAATTTGAAACAATGATCCAAGATAGTGGAACTGCAAGTTCAACTCATTCAAGGATGATAAGGGTTTCATATGTAGAAACTATATCTATTTTTTCCAACAAAATGAGTAGAAACATACGAATTTAATCTTTATAAGGTTATAAGTGATGGAATGCATCTGGTGGGTTCGTTAATCCAATTGATTTAGGAGCTGAAGAAATACTTGTTAAGAAAGTTTTAAATGAAAGATGTTTGGAATTCAAATAAGATATTAGGCATAGATATTGAGAGAGATTGAAAGACCATAATTTAATTGTATTTCATAAAGAGTATGTTTAGAATATTGTTTAAAAAATTATAATGATCAGTTGAAAATTTGTTTTAACTTCGCTGGACAAACACTTCAAACTCTTGAAGGAACAATCTCCACAAATTAAATAACATGCTAGTATATGGAAAGAATACCATATGGACCGGTGATAGGAAGTATCATTTATTTCATGATGTGCAATCAAATATATCTTTCTAATGTGCTGGGAGTTATTAGTCAATTCATGTCAAATCTGGGGAATGAAAATTTTCAATTTGTGAAGTAGATTTTGAGATAATTTAATGGAATGGAAGACACTGACCTTTTCTTTGTAAATGATGATATTTTGGTTGTTTATATTGATAGAGACTTTGGGGGACACTCATATTCGGATAAAATCACAATTAGACATCTCTTTAATTTTTGTGGAACTAAGGTCAGTTGGATATCGTGGTTGAAAATAGAAATTTCTCACTCCAAAATGGAATAAATATAAGTTGAAGAAATAGAAACATGAATGGAAATAGTTTGGCTGAATCATTTGTTTAATGAGCTCCAATGGAGCCATTAATGTGAATTTCTCTATTTTGATAGTCAAATTGCGATACACTTGGTTGAAAATAAGGTTTTCCATATGAGAATGAATCACATCAACCATAGGTGCCATTACATCAAAAAATTTCTTGGAGATGAAGTGTTGGGGTTTTATAAGATAATGGGATAACGTAATATGATGGATATGTTTACTAAAAGTTTATTCTAGGAAAGTCTAAGGTAACATTATGCCTCAATTAGAATTGAAATTTGGGAAAAATAGAAGATGGTGACAATTTTTTTTGGGTTTATCAGTGGTTTTAACTGCCACTAAATGTTTTTACAACAATTTTTTAAAACCGTTTAAAATATCCTGTCATTAAATATTTAATGATTTTTCTTTTTTAATGGAGATTTAATTTTTCACTTATAAAATTTATTTTTAGGAGTGGTTTTTTTAAATAGTGGTGGTTTTTCTGCGTGAAAATTAAACAATTATTATTTTTTTGCATAATTGTTCTATATATTAATATTTAGTGTCAATTTTTATAGAGAAAAAAATTATTATCAGTTTAAATCACCACTAAATATAAAAAATTACCATATTTCTAGTGGTTTTAACAGCTTCTATTTTATTCATTGTGGTTAAAACTGCCACTAGTAAGGTGGTTTTAGAAAAACCTAAATATATTGTCACATGATCCACCACAAACTAGTACACAAAAAGTATATAAAAAAATAGGCGACCAATACAGTATAACAGAATAAATAAATTCCATATATGAACAAAAATTACATTGTATATAATACAAAAATATTAAATCACGTCATTGTTTAAAAATTTCATCACAAACTTGAGTCCTAACTAATCTACTCATGCATTCCCCTCACCCTCCATTACCCAGTCCTGCAACTTCCCATCACCTCCTTCCCCACTTCCCACCTCTGGTACCTACATTTAAAGTAGTTAATAACACAACATTAATGAGCATATTCAATGAATAATAAATAAAATATAATTCAAATTATATATTATTTGATTTAAATACAGTTTATGTAATGGAACATTAATGAATAATTGGTAGTCATGAGCATGCCCAGAATTATTATAACACAGAATAGCCTCAGTCGAGTTGTAAGATAAACGATATGTTATGGTATGGAAAACTAGTATTTTATTAATGTAATATATAATATCCTCAAAAAAGTTGGAAATCATCTATATTTCGTAATATATATTATTTTTATAAACATATAGAATTCATGAAATCCAATATTTTCATTTAGGATTAGATCTCGAATATCCTAAAATAAAAATTCAACCTTTCCACATCAGTTGAACATTATGGAAACTATCTCTGCAAAAAATTATAGCCCTAATGATAATTTGATCAATGACCAAACTCTATTCACAAACTTGAAATTTATAGTGTCAAACTAGTATTTGATTATAATTAATTAATTTAAATGTTCAATGATAAATATTCATTCAATTATCTTAATACTAAACAAACTCCACACCATAAAAATCTTATAAATTACAATCATTTTCTCAAACATGATTGAAAGTATAAACTTAAACTCAATAGTGGCTTTAATATTATATATATTGAAAGAAAATTTTCCTGTTAACATCACACACAGAACTCAATGTTACCTCTAGTTAACCTTCTCTTATTTATCATTCCTAATAATCTCTTATTTAACACTGGATTATGAGTGATTCAGATCTCCTTGGTATAAATAATACTTTATTGTAATCTTATTGAAATATAAATCTATCATGTCAAAACTATAAATAATTTTCTCATATTATTTCAATTTTATAGCCTGCAAAATGAATCATAAATATAAATTTTCATATCAATGAAAAAAATACACTTTTATCAAAATTCATTACACTTTTAATAATAGAAATGGTGCTCATGGTAAATTATTGTATTTGGAACCACTAGCTCACGTACTACTTGTTTTGACCCCAATCTCGATTTATACACTAAAATTCAAATGTATCATAGATAAGATATTAAAAGGAACTAGAAAATGAAATACCCAAGTGATAAACTTCTCACTATATTCTATATTGATCAAGAAATACTAAAGAAAGAAATTAATTAATGTTAATAGAACAATGGAACAATTCATCTACACAACACTAGAAAACAAATATTTTAGTGCGGTTTAGAAAATTCCATGCATCTTCAATGAAAAACTATAATCAATTAGAAGACTCGACGATTTGAAGGATTATGTATCTTATGAATTAATTATATAGTTTATAATAATGCTAAACGAGATTTCCCAAACTAAAGAAATCCAACGTGTTATCAGAATTATCAGGAGATTACGTTGTGGATTATTCAAAGAACTGAAAACCTATTTTTATGGACGACACTAAATAAATATTTAAATTCATTTGACTTAGAATATTTTTTGAACAAAAACTTAACTACTAAAATGAATAATATAAGTGTAAATTTATTAAATTTACTACTCCTACACCCCCAATAGGTTTATATTTATTCAAGAATACTTTAAACCATCTTATGAAACACAATATCCAACACACTCTCTAATGCCAAATCCTAATAATTATATGTCATGTCTAATTTCTCTATTTCATTAGTAGAATCCATAACTGTAGATGAAAACGTATTTGGATAAGTTGAATTGGTATAAAAAATTGTGCAAGGTATGTGATGAATTGTACCTTGTGTCATAGAGGGAGAATGATAACTCTATGATATAGAGTGAGTGTTGACACAAAACCTATTTCAGTGCAACATACCTACAAAAAACATTCCTTTAATTTATTAATATAAAAAATAGTATTTTCATTTATCAATATTAAAAAAAAATCCTTGCATTATTAATATCAAGAAAACAACTTACAAATTCTATTCCTGGTTGGTATATTTTTATCAGGTTCCATTGTTAACATTATTTCTTCTTATTCGATTAATTATTCTTCTTCATTAATCTTCTTCAGAAGGGTGAAATTTTAAATATCATTTGGTATAAAAAAATTAGTCGGTTGTTTTTTATATGGTTGACTATCACAAATTACTTCACTTTCATTACTCATATCATACATGTATCTCGGTTTCATGTGGTCCAAAAAACTCCACCCATCATCCACTATATTATCAATATAATATACCAGTGTTCTTGGGAATCCATATTATATAGATCATTTTCTTCCTACTCTCTAGTATCGATTAACCAATATAAATTGAAATAGGTAAATTGTAATGAATATTTCTTTATACCCCTAATAATATTAACACTATTTCATTTTAATAACACAACTAGAAATTTTTCAGGAAAATTCATCTCGATTATATCAACCAACTTTCCATAGTGACCTTGATCTACAACCATGAATATACCACTATTTCATGTTTTCAAACCTTCCTCATGATCAATGGTATGAACCCTAAAACCACTAATATTGTAAGCGCTGAATCTCCTAGCATGCTTTAAAAGACTTCAATCTATTAACATCAATTCATCAGTTATTTAATCTTGATTATCACCATTAACTACTTATAAAAGATGATAAAAAAAATATTACATAATTTAGATATTGTTCAACATATTCAAACTATGTATTATATTATTAACTTACATGATGTGAAAATCATTAAAAAATTTCTTAGGTAACAACTTTTGTTATATATGTATCATTATAAGTTCAAATCCTAAGGTATAATTTTTTGTGCCTTAATGATTCGATATAGGGATCGACAATATCAGTATTAATTAGCATATATTTGTGTTCTTTTCTTAACTACATATCTATTTTTGAAAATGAAGAGACTTTTCCAATTTCTGGATATAAAGTTGGAAACATTAATGACTCATTATTATCCCAAAAATTGATTGGATTATCATTAACATGTCATGATCGATTGAATCATACCTTTATTGAATCCAAATACCTTGAACAAAAGGTTAAACACTCTTCTATAAGATAACCATATGAAATAAAACCTTATGGATGAGATTTTTTTTTCACATAAGACTTAAAATGTCCAAGATACTTGATGATAAAATGAGTGAAATTAATGAATAATGTTTTTAAATATTGAATAAGAAAATTATAATTTTTTAATGAAAACAATATTAAATAAAATACCTATCCATGGGATATATCTATCGATAATATACAGGACCTCAAATTTTATCTACTTCAGACAAATGCACTGTTAGATGAATCATAACATTAAAGAATGACAAGGTAAAGAACATCTCCAAATGACATAGGGACCACAAAATTATCTCCTAATGTTTAACCAATTCGTTAGGGTTTAATGTCTTTTTATAAAGTTATCTAAAGAATGTGAAAATGCTGATTATAATGACAATTATTTTGTTTGGTAAAAAATTTTACATTTTTAAAGGTAGAAAATATTACATCAATACATGCGAGTCATGAATTTAAATACATTTATCTTATGGTGATTAAAATCAATACATCATGAAATATTACTAGAATATTCATTAAGCATTTTCACATTTTGTAATCATTAATGGAAAACATATTTCTGATGATTTTTCATAAAAAAAATAGATGTTGGAGACATATCATTCTCATCTGGACATGGATCACATTTGATATTTATTTCTTTCTAAGTCCTTCTAATAATTTAAATGATCCATTTATTTTATCTACTCATTTAGAAATTTAAACAAAACAAAATTAAACACATTCTTCTAAATGTGGATAACTTCAAGATTATGATGTAAAAAATTAAATTCCCAATATAGATGTTCAAAAAATATTATCTGTTTCTTCCATTATTGTGATCCAATTATAACTAATACTGTTCTATCTCATTTTACTTTTTCATTCAGATTAAATTTTTTTCAAACTCTATACTAACATTTGATAATTGTTCTAATATCTATGATCCCAAAAATAATTTTGGTGGAAGCCTCAAATCAGTTTTTACAATGAAAAGTGACTTGTTAAACTGAAATCTATGATATGTATCAAGGAATAAAAAATAGAACATGAAAAACCACTTTCTACTATAATAAAGGCATTAAGGCTCAAAATCAAAGTTACAAACTGGACATCCCAAACCGGTGTATATTTTACAACTAGAAAATTTTCATAGTCCATGAAACATGAATCTTGAACATTTTCATTGTATATGTAATGCTTTTTTCTACACCATCATTCTATAACTCCTATAATTATTGAATTAGAGGTGGAATATAGACATCAATGTCATTTATAGGCATTTTATTTCCAAGAATAATCATCGATATGGGGGAATGAAGTCTATTTCATACTCATCTAGGGAGAAAAATTAAAGTGGATCAAAATAACTGGTCCAATGTTGTGACTAATGCTTAGTCCCTAAAGGATCGAATCCATCATATGAAAATCCCAAGCATACATTTCTAGTATTAGATGAGAAATATCGAAGTAATGAATCAAAGTTATTCTTTGTTTTGGAATCTCTTGGATGTTTCATGAAATCTTCACAATTATTATGCAAAGCATGCCACTACATATGCTCAGCTATTTTAGATGACATAAACAATCATTGCAACCATGATTTTAATGGAAAGTAACCTAAAACCTTCTCTACACTTTTATTTTTATTATTCGTTATGGTGGTATGCATATTCAAATAGATATAATTATTTATTGATTTCCATATATAAGTACACCATCTTTTTCACTTTTCTTTGTTATAATATTATTTACAATAAAGTATAAAATCATTCGGACATGTGTATATCTTCATATAATTGATTCTAAGATTGATAATAACCTTCTTTATCTCATAAAATGATATAGGGATCTTAGGTTCAACAAATGCATCACACAATAATTCTAATATCATGGATATTTCTTTATTTGTAATTCTACATAATCATTTTATGTGGTAAAACTTCAAAAGAAAATAAATTTTTATCATTTAACTCATCCTTTATACAATTCCTGATTTCCATCTTTAACTAATTTATAAAAATTAGTTGTTTTCTTAGTGGAGTTTTCCCTTATATTAGTCTCCTCCTCCTCATCTATTAATATGTTATCATCTTGACCAGGTTGTTTTTCTATTTTTAAAACATAATTAATATCTACAACATCAAAAAATTAATAAACTAATGCATTACATTATTGATTGTAGTGTACCATGTTTTTGGGCCACATGAAATTCCAAGGAATTTGAATTCCTTCATTTGGTGGATGGTTCATTTTGTAAACTGATCTTGATAATGGAATTTTGAGTGTTGGAACACTATAATATGTAGTTTTTATATGTATTAGAATCCTGAGAGGTGCCCATTGTGGTTTATCGAGTTTCAGGAATGTCGAGACCCAAAAACACAAATTTGGGTGGACTAGTAAGGGTGCACGTGTTGTCTGAAACTATGTTTCCCACCAGTGAAAGCCATGCGACACCTGTAGGTGAGCAGAAGTGAATCTCATGGATTGTGTACAGTTTCTCAAACTCTGCATCTATAATGAAATATTTATGCCATTTAGGGAGTGTGTTTGCATTTCTCATCACATAGTTGGTTCATGGCTTGGCCAACCTATGTGGCCAAACAACATGACCCATTAAAAAGAGTGAAATGACATTTTCCCTTAATGGATTAAAAGTTTTAATCCCTTTATTAATTCACCTTTCCTCCAACCGGTTTCTCCTCCTCCATCATGTGTGGGGATCCTCCACTTCCTAACATATGCATGGCATTATTTTCTTTATCTGTTCATGACTACAAGACTAGGTTTATCCAGTTCTAGGGCTTTAATAATGCTCGCTAAAAATCCTATTAAATACCCCCTTTATCAGCACTAAAAAAAGAAATGTTAAAGGTGGGTCTTAATCAGTGCTATTAAAAAATTCTAATAAATGGGGTATTTTAATAGCACTTGTAAAAACGCACTATTGAGGGGGGGGGTCTTTATCAGTTCTTTTTTAGAAGCGCTGATAAAGACCCCCTTTATAAGCACTTTCATAGTAGCACTGATAAAGGTATAATTTAGGAAAATCATTAAGAATAATATTTTAATATATTTATATATTTATATTGATGTAAATAATATATATATATATATATATAAATATTAAAATATGTTTTAGATAAGGTAAATATCCATTTACACTTAATATATAAGATATTTTGTGAAAATGGATTATAAAATAGTTAAAAAAATATTTTTAATTTATAATTTTCTTATTATTAATTAATAATAGTCTTTTAGTATCAATTTGAAGATAAAAAAATAAAATAATTAATAAAATATCGAAAATTAGTTGAGAACGTAACTCAAACTTGAAAACGCCATAAATTTTGATCTGGTTGTTCATTTGAGCTCTACCACATATCAAATCAAAACTTGCAATGAGATATATTCCATTGGTGGTAGATTCAAAATGGTGTCACATTTTTCTAAGATAAAAAAGGCCCAGAAGGCCTCCATAACTGAGATTTTTATCAGGGTACCCTAATTGTTTTAAACATTTTAAGGATTTTTAGCCTCATTTAAGGGGGTCTTCAGGCTATGTAATGGGTGTCCCTCTACCTAGTTAAAAGAGGTATTTGCTTTGATTTAATAATAAAATGAGGCTTCAACCACAACTTAAAAAAAACATATATCATCATATTTATGTAAAAATGTATATTATAATATATATAAATAAATAAATATTCTAAAAATGTATTTTAAAAAATATGTAACCATTTTTTACCTTAAATATATATATATACATATGTGTGTATTAATAAAGATATATATATTTATATTATATTCTAGTATATATAAATGAATATAATATATAATATTTTTAAATAAATATAAATATTTATATATCAGACACACACACACATATTATATAAATGTATTTTAAAATAATTATATAAATATATATATCTATATATCTATATATAGAAATGTCATAAAAAAGGTAGAAAAACAAAATGGTGTAGTGGAAAAGGCATTCCCTCATTGAATTAAAGGTGCAGAGTTTGAATCTAGGCGGGTGCACATAAGGCTAGAAATTCAAAAGGCACTTATAAAAGGTGGTGGGGTGAAAATCACTAATAAATGGGGGTTGGAGCACTATTAAAGGGGTTGTGGAAGAACTGATAAAGGGGTTCAGGCTCATAGGAGTCAAAAAAATATAATTTTATCCCCTTTAACAACACTTTCATTATTAATGCTAAAAGGGACCTTTAAATTCCCCCTTTAATATCGCTAAAAAGGAGCTGTTAAAAAGGGCCTTTAACAATGTTTTTTAGAACTAATAAATGTTTTTGGGATTTTAACTATTCTCATATTGTAAGTGATTTTTTAGCACTGAAAAATGCCTATTCTATCACTATTAAAGGCCTATTTTGTCATAATGGTTGTTTGATTCGAATGTCAGTGGTCACATTAAATCTCCATCAGAAAGCTCTTGAATACTATTTCTTCCTTTTTAAATTCATCTTCAACTCAGTTGTGTTACATTGATGCAAGCTCATTCCCCCTATTTTTAGGGTGGATTTCCATTTCATTGACTTCTCTAGAACTATACTGATTCAATCCTCAATGTTGGGCATGTGGTTCAACCAAATAATGAGGTAGGTGGTCTATTGCTTTTCCATAAAGTTTTTTCATCTTTATAAAATGTTTATGTGATCCACACATCAAAATTACCCAGTGTCAATACTAAATTAGAAATTGTTTTAAATTAAATTTCATATACCACCTTATGATGACTTAAGAATCTTCCATAAAAGGTTAGAGGTTGTGACATCAACCCGAACCTCCCTTGGGAGGGTTATCTCAATTGTTCATGTTTAATTATTTGGTATGCCTTTGTTAGAGCCACCCCTTTAGGTATGCCTTTTATTTATATATTAAATTGTGACCCTTACTTATATAAAAACCACTTGAGGTGGGTTGTTTATGATTTTAGTTATAATTGGATTGCCTAAAGTAAACTAAATGAATTTCTTGAATACCAACATCATGTTTTCCAATAAAACCTCTATATTGAGGGGAGATATCTTCTAATATTAAAATGCTATGATTATTCGTTCCTTGTGTGGATTTTTTAACATTTTTAGTAGTTGGGACATATTATTTTAAATTGTAATGATCAATGGGCTTAGACCTCTCCTTTAATATGCATGTCTTGTGGTGTGGCTTGCTGATATATATAGCTGCCCACTTTTCAACTTGTTTATGTTTAAGCTTGGTTATGTACCTCTACCCTTTAGTGATTAAATTTAAAATTAATGAATGTATTGTTTACAACTTGAGTTATACTGAAATTCCTTTTTACAGAATGCTGAGGATGATCTGATGAGTTGACGAGTCTTTATAAATCAAGGGTGATACCTGATATTTCGTGGACATGCTCACTATGCATGTTGCTTACCTCTATATGAGAGATTTCAATTTATAGGGGATAATTAGTGGATGGAATCAACGATAGGATAGTTTCTCAATTCCATGAGTGATAATTAGACCCCTTTGTGTGAAACTAAGGACAGAAATAGATGATACATGTTTCACATTATACCAAGAGTGATACTTGTGGATTCAATATATGGATCACCATTGATGGACTCCTTCATCTTGGGAAAATAGTTTTTCACCAAGTGTGATACTCAGGTTCCATTACAAGGTTAACCTTAGATGTACATTGGATGTATTATAAATTAATAGTAGAGATGTCTCTTTTAAATAAATGTGATATTTTAAGTAACTAAATAAAATGTGTGGATTTTTGTAGTGAAGTTACTTATTCAATGTGGCATGGTGACGATGGTGGAAACATGGTGTTGTGGTGACAGTTGTGTGTTAGTTCGATTGTTGTACAGATTAGTTTTTGTTTTGTTTCCCTATTTTCCATGGATTAGATTATTATGTGGAAAATGAATATGAATGGGTAGAAAATTAAATATGATGGGATAAGAATTGATTTCTAGTAGATGGAATAAATGAAATGAATAAATTAATGGGTTTTGTTAATGTGAATGAAGAAACTTAGTGAATGAAAGCTAGTGGAAACATGATATTTCTTGAAAGTGGTGAAACCTATAATTGAAATTAGGGAATTGTGTGGTTATGTGTGGTTATGTGGAGTGTTGTTTTGCATATAGTTTTGGTAGAGTTTGTGATGGTAGAATTGGTGTGTTGTGGCTGTGATGTGGTGTATACTTATTTAAAACCATATGTTGTGTTTTGTGTGCTATTTATATATCATGTATGATTATGTTATTTCTATATGTTCCCCACCCAAGTTGGATAACCTTACCAATGCTCATAGGTTTTAGGTTTTGTGTGTTTTCTGCAACATCTAGGATGATGGTGATACAAATGGCTTGCTACCCTATTTTCTCCACTCTTCCTTTAGTAGCAATGATGACAAGGGTTGGTGTACAAGATTACCCAGTAGTGTTGGACCAGGTGTTTTTAGGCTAGGTATGATGTGATGAGAAAATGGTGTGGTGTGATACATAGTGGGGGTCATGTGGGGTAGCAGGAGGGAGTGTGGTTGATGTATTTCATGTACATGACACCCTAATGTCCTGGTTATATGATGAGACAAGATGTGATATCCCAATTGTCTTTAGAAAAGCAATGATTTAATGAAAATTTATTCTAACACCAGATGTTAGACCATTCAAGTGTTGAGTAGGTAGGGATGTGTCCCAACCCACATCAGAGATGGATCGTACAATATGTGATGTGATGTGACATGTACGGAAGGTATGAGAGCACAGGGCATTCAACATTGAGGTGTGAGAGAGGTAAATCAGTGGGGAAGCAGCATAAATTCACCTTGCATTACTATGTTCTCAATATTATGTTATTATAATAAATGTTTTATTTTCTAAGTGAGTCACTATGAGGCTAGGATTGGTAATTTGAACAGTTTAGGTGCTTTTTGGTTATTTTGTTTGTTCCCTAATGCATTAGCATGCAATTTTCACATGTTCACTTGAGACATTGGGTATTATCCTACTAAGTATACTTATATGCTCACCCTACATATATAAACTACTTTTTTTAGGTTTATGGGAGGATTTTGGGGACCAAACTGAAAACTAATATCTTGAGATTCAAAGATTCTATTGAGTTACTTCTATAGGATTTGTCTTTCATACTTTACTCTAGAGACTTTTATATGTATTAATTTCCTGGTCATGCATTGTGGGATGGTTTTTGGTATACTTTTATATGTATTTTTTGGAGTTTTTTTTGTGATTTTTTATCATATCTCTGGATCCTATTTTATTTATATAGGGTAATGTATCCCATATGCGATATTTTTTTATACTTTTGGTGCCTATCATCAACTTGTGGCCTAATAGAGGTGAGACTTAGGGTTCATTGTCTCTCTTCCTTCATTGCGGTATATTTGGAGGGAGGTGTCACTACTGAGTGGTATCAAAGGTTTTGGTTGAGAGATTTTAGAGTTAGTAACTACAAGGTTTTCATGACTTGGCAGTACATCAGTGTCATTTGATCTTGGTTCATGACAGGCCTGGGAGACTGGCTATGACATGAGATTTTAGGACCCCTATGAACCAATGCACAGACCCTGAGCTTATTTAAAAATCAAGTGAGGTGGAATTATTTAAATGTTAGACACCTAGGAGAGGAACATTCATCGTGATTGATTGTATTCTTTTTTGAATTAGTTTATTATGGGGAAATAAAATGAATTAAATAAATAATCATTGATAAAATTCCATACCACTAAGATTATGATTTTATTCTTGATTTTCAAGAATGTATCTTGGTTTTTATTCATGATTATCTCAGACAGTTGAGGTTCAGTAGGCTGATTTGGTTGATTTTTGGAGGGTTGGACGAATATAGGAGGAAGAGGTCTGGTAGTGGGCATTGTTTTCCGTTTAAAAATAATGTTTGGGAATATATGATAGGTGCATCTCAAATCTGGTGACAGAGTAATGGATGGAAGAGATCGAGTTCACTTTCTGTCTAATCCAAGAATATACTATGTTTTGGGTACTATTTATTATTATTTATATGTGGTGAACTACGCATTAGTTGTGGAAATTTTACCTTGGTGACCATGAGGAGGAAGATTTGTTGTGGCCAAACATTCAGAGGGAGTTCGGGGTGGAGTTCCTTTCATTGGTGATGATGGAATCCAAGAGGTATGATATTCTCTCCCTTCATTAGAGGAGCTTGAGTATGTGGGATATTAGAATCAATTTCAAGGATCTCCTACACTTTTCTCTATATGTTTTTCCAGATGAGGATTCCAGAACATGGCGTCTGAAGGGGGCTTTGTGCCAAGTGATCAAGTATGTGTTCACTCCATTTATGCTCCCTATGTATATAAAGGTGAATAAAATGGAAGAGGTTATCAAGAAGATTATTTTTCTGGGATTTGAGAATTGATAGAGTGGATATTTGTCTATCTATAGTAGTGGGGATTTAGGTAGTGAGTTACGACCAGGAAGTCAAGGCTTTGATTGATAGGGAATCGACCACGACAGATCTCCTCCCATTATTCTGGGGAAAGTGGCTCCTGATCACTTATCAAAGGTTTTTTGTTTTTTTTTTCTATGTCTATATATGAAATGGGAAACTTAAAACCTAGTGTCCAAACAATTAGGGAGGCCATTTTTAGTTGGTTTTTTTGCCCATTTTTGGCAACAACAACAGTTAGCTTCAATGAGGTTTTAATGGAAGAGATCACTGATACTTGTTTACCACTCGATAGAATATGGTGTTGAAATATTTAAGCCTCATGATGGTCCCACTAAATAGGTACCTAGGATAGAGTGTGGTCGTGGAGGTCAGCAATAGAGATCTAGAGCAGTTCCATGTGGTCAGATACACGTGTTAGAGTCTATATCAACAATAAATCCAAGAGTTGTTTGAGGTAAAATTAGTTTATCATATACTCTTGTTTATTCCTTGTTTGATTCAGGATCCTCACACTACTTTGTTTCACTTACTTTGGTCAATTATTTGGGACTGGATGTGGAGATAATTCTAGTGCCTCTAGTGTTATCTACATTGGTTTGATGTCAGACTTCTTTTTTTTGATGTGTTTCAATGGTGTTGACTAGTGGTGGGACATCACCGGTTAGTGAGAGATTTCTTCTTGCTAAAGATACAATCATAAAATGGTATCCTTTCTAAGGATTTGTTATATTCTATGTTTCATTCATCAACTGCTTCCATAGGAGAGTTTAGTTTTCCAATGTAGAGGGTTAGTGAGTGGCGTTTGTTGGATAGTGAGGTTATATGATGGCTAGAAGGAAAGTGAAGCCTCTTTTTTCTTAGTTAGAAGATATTTTTTGGAATATTATATGGTGGCAGTAGTTCCTAGAGTTGTGGAGGAGATCCTGGATTTTTTTCATAGATGAGGTTTTGGTGATACCCTCGTGATGTGATGTCTAGTTTGAGACAAAGTAGAAACCAGGGACATCTTTGATTTTGATGGCTCCCTCTTTAACGGAACCAATAGAGTTGTGTGGGTTGAATTTTCTTGTGGATGATCAAATGTATAGAGGATTCATCCGACTTAGTGTGTCTTCATAAGGTGGTATAGTTTTTCTCACAAAGAAGGTGGGTGGTGGTATGAGGTTGTGTATAGATTGCCGAAGGTTGAATTATGTGATGGTCCGAAATTGTAATAGTCTTATGAGGATAGATGGTTTTCGTGACCAGTTGAGAGGAGTCAGTTTTCAAAGATTGATCTATTATATATATATCATCAGTCGAGGGTGAAAGATGAGGATATCCCAAAGACTGAATTTAGATGCAGGTATGGTCACCTCGAGTTTTTAGTCATGTCATTTTGTATTACGAACACACCAGCCATGTTCATGGGTCTCATGAACTCTATGTTCCCTATATTCCTGGATCATTTCATTGTCATATTCATCGGTGATATCTTGATCTACTCATGGTCAAATGATTTGCATGTTGAGTATCATAAAGAAGTTTCGTAGGTCCTTCGACACCACCAACTCTATGAAAAGTTTTCCAAGTGTGATTTTTAGACAAGAGATGTGTGTTTCCTTGGACATGTGGTGTCTTAATAGGGTTTGGTCATGGACCCATTCCGGTTGAGCCAGTTTCTTCTTGGCCAGCACCCAAGAACGTGATAAAAGTTTAAAATTTCATTAGTCTCGCAGGATATTATCAATGGTTTATGTCTGATTTCTCTTGATTTTTAGTTCTACTAACATCATTGTCTAGGAAGGACCATGATTTTTCATGGAGTGAATAGTGTCATGCAGTGTTCAATTACCTGAATGAAAAGTTAGTCAATGCTTCAGTTATTTAGTTCCCTAAGGAGTGTGTGTTGTTTGAGGTTTTCTGTGACACATACCATATGATCTTAGGATTCATGTTTATGAAGCAGAGGGTGGTGATCTCTTATGGGTCTAGGAATATTTTACCTCACAATTGTAACTATTCTACCCATGATCTAGAGTTGGTGGTAGTGGTGTTTTCACTCAGGATATAGAGGCATTACCTCTACGGTGAGTGCTTTGTGGTTTTCATGGACCAAAAGAGCCTAAAATATATCTTTTATCAATGGTATTTGAATCTATGATAGTATAGGTGGATGTATTTCCTTATGGATCAATATTTTAAGATCTATTACACTCTGATAAAGGGGAATGATATTATCGATGCTTTGAGTTTGAAATCCCAAGGAGATGTGGTTTAAGAGTCTTGTGCTGTTTGGAAATGGATGAAGGAGATTTCAACACTGTACCTTGATGTTGGAGAGAGTAGTGGTCATATTTATCTTTATCATATGATTATGGAGGTATACTTGATGTGGATTGTGGAGAAGCCTCACTAGGGAGACATAGAGGTAGAGGTGATGCATAACCATGTTGTCCATGGTGATTCCCCTGATGGGTGGTTAGAGGATAGTCAGAACTGGATGTTGTTCCAGGGGATGTTATTCTCCAAACTCAACTTTAGTGGTACATCCTAGTGTGACAAAGATGTATCATGGCATGAGCAGATAACTTTGGTGTCCTGATTTTTCTATAGGTGAAAGGAGAGCACCATGTTCCTAGAGGTTTTTTGAAGTACTTGGTTGTTCCCAAGTTGAAATGGGAGACGTATTAATGGACCTCATCATTAGGTTACCATAGGCTTTTTATAACAACCCTGATATTTTATTACACAATTAAACATAATTTATTACATAAACTTAACTTGATACAACATAGAAGATCGAGAGTTCTAGTGTCTTTGGTTCTTAGTATCATTACATAAAAACTTAAAACATGAAATACACCATCTTTATTGAAAACATCCTTTACATGACCACGAAATTCCTACATACTTAGCATTGCATTGGATAACTTGAGGACATGCATAAGAAAAGGATGAGCTATAAAACCCAGTAAGGGAATTATCATGGAATAACATGAGAAATACAATAAATTTTAGACAATAGGAATATCAAAATATCACAAGGGATTGATAAACATAAAGGCATGATAAATCATGATAATCATAACATAGAAATGTGGCAACAACACTTAACATTAAATTAGCATGATCCAAGGCTCATTGCACATAGAGCATGAGTAAACCCTCATTGCACATGAAGCGTGAGTAAAGACTCATTGAACTTTAATTAGCATGATTAAACACCCATTTAACATGTTGTATCATGATACTATACTTTACCCAATGCATTGGAGCTCTATAAGGGCGTGCCCTTCTTAAACATTTCATTTCATGCATTAGTGTGCCACATGGATCATATAACATTGAATCATTCAACATAATCATTTATTCCACGATAAACGAATTTGTAATACATACATGAAACTATTTAAACAATAAGTAAATGTGCATAAAGTTAAATACCCTTGATAGATAAATGAGTATGGTATTCACTACACAATGACTTTGGCTTGAAAAATCGCCGTGCAATTTCGGCAGCATAACGACGTGACATAGGAACTCATAAAAATGGTTGATGAGATAGATAGAGGTGTATCATCATATTTAAATGACATGGACAGTAAGGGGGCCATATAGATACATGTATCGACAATTTTAATGTAATTTATATTCATGATATAAAAGAATTTGTTGAATAAAAACGAGGAGAGGGAAATTCCTTTCAGAATTTCGACATAGTAACAGGTGTACATGGGAGGCATTTAATGAGAGAGATAGGGGTGTCCCATAATTAAAACATAAATAGGGTAGTATGGGGGAGGTTATAAACCATACCCTAACATTTATAATTTAAATTAAAAACTCATAACAACTTAAAGGATATTGGACAAAAATGAGAAAGGAAGAAAAAACCCTTACTTGGAAGTGTGCTTCCAATGGCTTGAGAGAGGCTTGAGAGAGGCTTCTTGGGAGCTTGGGGCACCTTGGGAGGATTCTAGAGAGATTGAGGTGGAGTTTGGACGAACTCAAAAGGCTTTGAGTGAGGAGGAAGTTGGATATTGGGTGGGTTTATATAAGAAAAGAGAGGGAATTCTTTATTATTTAGGTTTGAGACACCTCACATTAAACTAGTCCAAACCACAAACCAGACCATGGTTTTTGCCCATGGGTTTTAGAAAAGGGAAGTGAAAAAAAATATTTTATAAGTCCAAATTTCAATCTTCTTAAAATAATGGGGCTCCTTATTTGTAGATGAGTCACACTCCCAAGGAAAACAATTTAAAAAGACAAAATGTTTAATAAGTTTTGAAGGGTTCACTAAAGCTTTGTAAAATAAATCAAACATACCAAAAATCAAATTATTTTAATTGTAGGACAAATATTGGCCCAACATAAAGTTTATAGTATTTTATTAATCACTATTGGGCCATTATTATGTCATAAATCACATTATATATTTAAATGGTATTTAATTTTTACCCAAAAAATTGACTGTCTCAGAAATTTAGGAAACAATCACCATTGGAAAATCTTGACATCATGATTCATGAAATTATATTCATTTTATGATAATAATTTTTTAAATATTTTAATTTTTACTTTTAAAATAAAAACTGACATTTATCGAAAATTCATGGGTTTTGAAAAAAATGGCTTTCAAACATTAATAAAAATCACAATTGCATTCATAAAATTATACGATCATATATATTTAATTATAATTAATTTCATAATAATAATAATTTTTTATTTAAATATTATTTGATTAAAAAATCCATTAATTCATCAAAATATATTTCTTAGATGAACATTAACTAAAAATACTATTTGTGCTTCAAAAACAATTTACATTGTAAAAATAAAAAAATTAAAGTATATTCATTATTATATACAAAAATAATGTACATAAACATTGTTCTAAGATCTTGTTACATAAACCCTTATAATACCCACATAAGACTGAAGAGTAAGGTGTGCGATGGTGACAAACTCTTACGGTGGCTCGGATAACATTGCTCGGGTGGTAATCTCTATCAACTTCCACTTCTCTCATAGGAGGTTCCACTTGAGCTTAAAATATTCAAGATCGTCTTGGGCTTTGTCCAGAGCGAATCCCAAATATGCAACCTCCTTTCTGAGCTCTGAAAAATGGGCTTCATATGGGGCATGTCTACTGGATGAGTTCATCTCTTCCTTTGTTTGAGTAAATTGGATTTTTAAAGCTCTATATTTATACTAATCATGTGATCACTATTCAAAGGCTATATTAGCAATGATGACAATTCATAATAGTATTTTAAAATTCAAAAACATAAATCCAAATAAGTTGAAGTTTTATATAAACATTTTACATAAAGAGACATTAAATTAGATCAATATAGATTTCCATTAATGAAAGTTTGGGTCGTTACAATCTTTCCCCCTTAAGAAATTTATCCCTCAAAATTTCCTTTTCCCACACTAAAATAGATGTGGGTAACTCTGCTTCATCATTTCCTTCGATTCCCATGTTGCTTCTTCAAACTTGTGGTTTCTCCACAACACCTTGACGAGGGGCATGGTCTTATTTCGTAGAACATTTTCTCTACGATCAAAGATCTTCACTAGTTTCTCCTCATAAGAAAGATCATCCTCTAACTGTACCACCTATGAATAGAGTACATGTGAAGGGTCTGATATGTACTTCCTTAAGATGGATACATGAAAGACATCATGTACTTTGTCCATGGTAGGTGGAAGTGGAAGTCGATAGGCCACATCCCTGACATGATCATTAATCTCGAAGGGGCCGATGTACCTTGGACTTAACATCCCTTTCTTTCCAAACCTCATGACCTTCATCCACAGATATATGAGTATAAATACCATGTATCCAACTTTAAACTCAAGGTATCATTGACGGTTATCTACATAACTCTTCTGTCAACTATGGGATGCGTTTGTCACGACCCGCCCTCGGGGTCCGTGCCGTGACTACCCCAAGCCCGCCTTCCATAGGCCAGGGGCTGGCGACTAGCACCAAGGCGTAATTCCCGGTAAAAGGGAAGGCATTGCCTTTGAAAAGTAAACACACACCACAGAGTAAACAAGCGGAAAGTAAACACTAAGCAAACAGAGTACGACTGAAAGTGCGGAAAAGTAAATGGGCCAGAATACAAACCCAAACTGTAAGTAAAGTACAACTCGAAAAGGGAAAAACAGCAACTGTAAAGTAAAAGCTGCTACTCCGAGCTGTCCACCGGAAATCCCACCTGAAGGGTGGGTACAGATAGCTCCTCTGCTCCACGGGTCCCGCCGTCCGCTCCGTGCACGTCCCGCCCAGTGGTCCACCTCCGGGTACCGTCCCGCTCTACAAGCCTCAGCTAAGTCAACGTTGTCCGTCGTCTGCAACCAACACAACGTAGTGCGGGCGAAGCCCGTGCAGGGGTGAGTATAAGCTACTCAGTAGGGACCCCGAGACCCCTGAAGGTCTCTCAAATCCACAAAGGATAAACCACAAAGAAAAGTACAATCACGAAGTAACAACCGACACTGCTTAGGTATATGCCCATACATATACCTAAGTCATCAATTCAAATACGCTCCAACCTCCGAGCCCAAGTACAACTCAGTCCACGCAAGAAAGTATACGTATTCCACATAGGAAAGCAAAATATAATCCACACAGGATTGCACAACACAATCCACACAGGAAAACAACAGGATTCAGCTCACACAGGTATACTTCTTCAAGGACGATAAAGATGATCACTGATCCATCTAAGTCGTCGGACCCACGAAGGATCGATAGGTAACTAACCCCCCGCAGAAGACCCACACAGGATCGGGCTCACACAGAACCTGTAGGCGCTGGCTCACACAGAACCGCTGAGCGCAAGGACCCACACAGGATCGGGCTCACACAGAACCTGTAGCACTGATCCACGTAGGATCGCTGAGTGCTGTAGTCGTCGTCGTCGAATCCACACAGGATCTCTGTACTGTCGTCGTCAAATCCACACAGGATCTCTGTACTGTCGTCGTCAAATCCACACAGGATCTCTGTACTGTCGTCGTCAAATCCACACAGGATCTCTGTACTGTCGTCGTCAAATCCACACAGGATCTCTGTACTGTCGTCGTCAAATCCACACAGGATCTCTGTACTGTCGTCGTCAAATCCACACAGGATCTCTGTACTGTCGTCGTCAAATCCACACAGGATCTCTGTACTGTCGTCGTCAAATCCACACAGGATCTCTGTACTGTCGTCGTCGCAGTCACAGTAGCAGTCGTAGCAGTAGAACAGTCGCAGCCAGCACTAGGGTTCCCGCACACAGCAAGCTCGTACGGAGGGTCCGCTCCACGAGCCGAGAGGCTGATACATCAACTGTCACGAAGACCGAAGTTGATGTATCCAAAAGTTCCGTATCGTCAACAGGAACTCAACGCAACAGACGGCGCGTCGATCGGACGCCTGGTCCGAGAGTTATTGGCATTTTTGTCTCCGGGGCCCGGTTGGTTTTTAAGGCAAAACCAACCCGACCGTACTCCACCTGTGTCCAAACCTCGGGCGGAGTATGCCAAAAGATCCGTCTCACTAAGAGGAACACTACGCGACTGACGGCGCGTCAATCAGACGTCCGTAGCTCAAGATATGAGCGTTTCCGCTCCGAAGGCCCGGTTGGTTTTGTGAACGAACCAACCCGGCCGAACTCAAAGTAAACCGAAACCTTGAGTGCGATAAACCGAAACGACCGTCTCGATCCAAGGATCGCGTTGCCGCAAACGGTTCGTCAATCGGAGGTCCGAGGCTCAAGTTATGAGCCAAAAACCGAATCTGGTCCGAAACGGGGGGGTCCGGGTCCGGAACGACCCGGCCCGACCCCCCCCCCCCTTGGGTGGCGCGGCGGCCGGCGGCGGCGGCCGGCGGCGGCGGACGGCGGCGGCGGGCCACGTGGCGGCGGCGGGCCGCGTGGCGGCGGCGGCCGCGTGGCGCGGCGGCGGCGGCTGGCGGACCGCGTGGCGGCGGCGGCTGGCGGACCGCGTGGCGGCGGCGGCTGGCGGACCGCGTGGCGGCGGCGGCTGGCGGACCGCGTGGCGGCGGCGGCTGGCGGACCGCGTGGCGGCGGCGGCTGGCGGACCGCGCTGGCGGCGGGGTGCCGCGGCGCATGCGGGAGGCACGCGGGGCTAAGCCCCGCGTTTCTAACAAAACGGCACGGCTTAAAGCCGTGCCTTGAAAAATAAACGGCCCCCGCAGGTGGGGGCCGGCTGGACAAAAACCGGGGGGCTTTGCCCCCCTACTTAAATGAACCGCCCCCCCCTCTTTAAGAGGGGGGTTTGAAGAGCCGGCCGGGGGTTTAAACCCCCGGTTTTTATGATATCCGGCCGGCCTGCTGGCCGGCCGGTTTTTACCAACGGGACCGGAATTTCCGGTCCCGCCCTTGACTTCCGACGCCGGCGGCCCGGCCGCCGGTCTTTCCTTCCGCCGCGGCCCGGAACCGGCCGCGGTCTCCTCGTCTCACCGCGGCCCGGAACCGGCCGCGGTGTTCGTCGTCCGGCGCGGTGCGACGGCACCGCGCCCCTTTCGCCGTGCCAAGAATCCTCCCAACGCGGCGTGTCGGCGTCGCGGTCTTGAAGTCTCTCCTCGGCGAAGCGCGACGGTATAGCGGAAATCATAAGCATGTTCATCCGCGTGGTGCGACGGCACCACGCCTTTTGCTTCCACCCGCATGAATCAATAAGAACGAAGGAGGGGGTTTCGGCCGTGTTCGTGCGGTCCGACTCCCCTCGCGTTAACAAATAACATAACTAAAAAGTCTCACGTTTAGTCATGCTAAAATCCACGATTCAGGAATGGAATAAAATAATCAATAAAAACATCCCCTACCTCTGGTTTCAAGAACGAAGATCGTCAACGACCCGCGGAAGACGCGTCGCGGTGGTCGGCGTCACGGAAGAAGGACGTCGATGTCGTGAAGCGAGGATTCGAAGTTCTTTGACGACGATTTCGTCGCGGGAAATCGTCGCGGAAGAGATGACGCGGAAGAAGACGTCGTCGGTGTCGCGGGTATGGCGTCGCGAAAGACGATTCCCGAGAACGTGGCGTTCTTCGTCGATGTTCGAAGGTTCTTCGCGTTCTTCGTCAAAGCTTGAAGAAGAAGAAGATGAAGGCTCCAAATTCTCTCCAGGTGGCTAGAGAATTCTAACCCAAATAAAATAAGCTAAGTCTTATTTTATTCACACAATTATCAATTTGAATTTCAAAGGTTTGAAATTCAAACAATTCAAACAATTCAACTCCATTAATTAACAAAGTTGTCATGTTATTAAAAGAGGAGTTTAAGGGGGAAGTTGAGAGGTTACTAAAAGATTTAGGGGTTCGTGTGGGCCCCACCACACTTAATCCTCCCAAGGGAGGTTAAGTGGGTGTGGGTCCCACTTCCAACCCCCTTAGGTAGGTTTTTTTTTTTAATAAGTTTAAATAAAATTTGTTTTACACAATTTTATTTAACTTAACTGAAAAACCCCAAAACGTAACTTTCAACCCACAACAAACGCAACTCCCGAAAAGGTCTCATTAAGCGAAAATCGGCGCTGCGAGTTCATCGGTGCCCTCGGATTTCAATTCCGAGCACCGGATCAAAAGTTAGGAATTCCCGCTCGTTCGTTCACTGAACGTACCCGAGCCAAACTTCGGAAATTAATTCCGGGCACTCCGGGCCTCGGAATCAGGTGTCGTCTGAAACCGAGCTCTTGTAAAATTCTAAAGAAAATTAAGAAAAAATTTTCCTTGAATTTTACGGGTCTTTACATTACTCCCACCTCAGGGCTTTACGTCCCCGTAAAGCTACATCAAAAACTAGGGAAACCAAAAGAGAGTACTTAGCACGCATCTGAGCCTCCCGCTCCCATGTGCTCTCCTGGAGATTCCCGTGCCGCCATCTGTTGCGCACAAGAGGAATCGATCGCCCATGTAGGACCCGCTCCTGGATACGCACCGCACGAAGGGTGGCTGGGACGAACTCCGAGCGGAAGAGGCTCTCAAAGTCCGTCCAAAGAAGAGATGCCTCATCGTGCACCTGGAGCATCAAGCTCCACCATCGTCCTGCTGCTGCGTGTAGTAGGCTCGCAGCGAGGATCACCATGAGGTCTGCTGGTGTCCTCACTAGCCTAAACACTCGAACCACTGCCTCCAGCCAGTCCTCTGCTGCCTGGGGATCCGTCTCCCCGCGAAACCTGGGCGGTCGCTGGCGCTGAAACTCATGCAGTGCGCTGAGGCGACGTGCATCGTCAGCGGCTGCTGCTGGAAGCATCGGGGGATCGGCGGGTAAAGCTACTGCCGGTGCCACTGCTGACAAAGGGCCCTGCACCGAAGCCTCGTCGCTCGGTGGGCTGTCGTCTCGCTCGACTCTCGGAACCCTAGCTGGCTGCCGTCGTGGGGCCATCCTGAAAAGGAAACAGGTGCGCCACAGTTAGAACAGTATACCTGGTGAGCTGGCACAAGTAATCACAAGGAAAACTTGAGACTTTCATAAAGCAGATCAGTATACCCGGTGAGCTGACACAAGTAATCACAAAGAAAACTTGAAACACACACGCAATCAATGTTTTCGTGCATTAAGTCGGAAATCAGAAGTCAGGGTCCTGGTGTACGGATACGTCGGCCGCCGCACCAACACTGGACTCCCTGGACTGATAACCACACTCAATACGCTAAACATTATTGCTTCACATAGAAAAGATCAGAGTTCGCGGTAGAACCGAACTCCTTTGATACCAATTTGTCACGACCCGCCCTCGGGGTCCGTGCCGTGACTACCCCAAGCCCGCCTTCCATAGGCCAGGGGCTGGCGACTAGCACCAAGGCGTAATTCCCGGTAAAAGGGAAGGCATTGCCTTTGAAAAGTAAACACACACCACAGAGTAAACAAGCGGAAAGTAAACACTAAGCAAACAGAGTACGACTGAAAGTGCGGAAAAGTAAATGGGCCAGAATACAAACCCAAACTGTAAGTAAAGTACAACTCGAAAAGGGAAAAACAGCAACTGTAAAGTAAAAGCTGCTACTCCGAGCTGTCCACCGGAAATCCCACCTGAAGGGTGGGTACAGATAGCTCCTCTGCTCCACGGGTCCCGCCGTCCGCTCCGTGCACGTCCCGCCCAGTGGTCCACCTCCGGGTACCGTCCCGCTCTACAAGCCTCAGCTAAGTCAACGTTGTCCGTCGTCTGCAACCAACACAACGTAGTGCGGGCGAAGCCCGTGCAGGGGTGAGTATAAGCTACTCAGTAGGGACCCCGAGACCCCTGAAGGTCTCTCAAATCCACAAAGGATAAACCACAAAGAAAAGTACAATCACGAAGTAACAACCGACACTGCTTAGGTATATGCCCATACATATACCTAAGTCATCAATTCAAATACGCTCCAACCTCCGAGCCCAAGTACAACTCAGTCCACGCAAGAAAGTATACGTATTCCACATAGGAAAGCAAAATATAATCCACACAGGATTGCACAACACAATCCACACAGGAAAACAACAGGATTCAGCTCACACAGGTATACTTCTTCAAGGACGATAAAGATGATCACTGATCCATCTAAGTCGTCGGACCCACGAAGGATCGATAGGTAACTAACCCCCCGCAGAAGACCCACACAGGATCGGGCTCACACAGAACCTGTAGGCGCTGGCTCACACAGAACCGCTGAGCGCAAGGACCCACACAGGATCGGGCTCACACAGAACCTGTAGCACTGATCCACGTAGGATCGCTGAGTGCTGTAGTCGTCGTCGTCGAATCCACACAGGATCTCTGTACTGTCGTCGTCAAATCCACACAGGATCTCTGTACTGTCGTCGTCAAATCCACACAGGATCTCTGTACTGTCGTCGTCAAATCCACACAGGATCTCTGTACTGTCGTCGTCAAATCCACACAGGATCTCTGTACTGTCGTCGTCAAATCCACACAGGATCTCTGTACTGTCGTCGTCAAATCCACACAGGATCTCTGTACTGTCGTCGTCAAATCCACACAGGATCTCTGTACTGTCGTCGTCAAATCCACACAGGATCTCTGTACTGTCGTCGTCGCAGTCACAGTAGCAGTCGTAGCAGTAGAACAGTCGCAGCCAGCACTAGGGTTCCCGCACACAGCAAGCTCGTACGGAGGGTCCGCTCCACGAGCCGAGAGGCTGATACATCAACTGTCACGAAGACCGAAGTTGATGTATCCAAAAGTTCCGTATCGTCAACAGGAACTCAACGCAACAGACGGCGCGTCGATCGGACGCCTGGTCCGAGAGTTATTGGCATTTTTGTCTCCGGGGCCCGGTTGGTTTTTAAGGCAAAACCAACCCGACCGTACTCCACCTGTGTCCAAACCTCGGGCGGAGTATGCCAAAAGATCCGTCTCACTAAGAGGAACACTACGCGACTGACGGCGCGTCAATCAGACGTCCGTAGCTCAAGATATGAGCGTTTCCGCTCCGAAGGCCCGGTTGGTTTCGTGAACGAACCAACCCGGCCGAACTCAAAGTAAACCGAAACCTTGAGTGCGATAAACCGAAACGACCGTCTCGATCCAAGGATCGCGTTGCCGCAAACGGTTCGTCAATCGGAGGTCCGAGGCTCAAGTTATGAGCCAAAAACCGAATCTGGTCCGAAACGGGGGGGTCCGGGTCCGGAACGACCCGGCCCGACCCCCCCCCCCTTGGGTGGCGCGGCGGCCGGCGGCGGCGGCCGGCGGCGGCGGACGGCGGCGGCGGGCCACGTGGCGGCGGCGGGCCGCGTGGCGGCGGCGGCCGCGTGGCGCGGCGGCGGCGGCTGGCGGACCGCGTGGCGGCGGCGGCTGGCGGACCGCGTGGCGGCGGCGGCTGGCGGACCGCGTGGCGGCGGCGGCTGGCGGACCGCGTGGCGGCGGCGGCTGGCGGACCGCGTGGCGGCGGCGGCTGGCGGACCGCGCTGGCGGCGGGGTGCCGCGGCGCATGCGGGAGGCACGCGGGGCTAAGCCCCGCGTTTCTAACAAAACGGCACGGCTTAAAGCCGTGCCTTGAAAAATAAACGGCCCCCGCAGGTGGGGGCCGGCTGGACAAAAACCGGGGGGCTTTGCCCCCCTCCTTAAATGAACCGCCCCCCCCCTCTTTAAGAGGGGGGTTTGAAGAGCCGGCCGGGGGTTTAAACCCCCGGTTTTTATGATATCCGGCCGGCCTGCTGGCCGGCCGGTTTTTACCAACGGGACCGGAATTTCCGGTCCCGCCCTTGACTTCCGACGCCGGCGGCCCGGCCGCCGGTCTTTCCTTCCGCCGCGGCCCGGAACCGGCCGCGGTCTCCTCGTCTCACCGCGGCCCGGAACCGGCCGCGGTGTTCGTCGTCCGGCGCGGTGCGACGGCACCGCGCCCCTTTCGCCGTGCCAAGAATCCTCCCAACGCGGCGTGTCGGCGTCGCGGTCTTGAAGTCTCTCCTCGGCGAAGCGCGACGGTATAGCGGAAATCATAAGCATGTTCATCCGCGTGGTGCGACGGCACCACGCCTTTTGCTTCCACCCGCATGAATCAATAAGAACGAAGGAGGGGGTTTCGGCCGTGTTCGTGCGGTCCGACTCCCCTCGCGTTAACAAATAACATAACTAAAAAGTCTCACGTTTAGTCATGCTAAAATCCACGATTCAGGAATGGAATAAAATAATCAATAAAAACATCCCCTACCTCTGGTTTCAAGAACGAAGATCGTCAACGACCCGCGGAAGACGCGTCGCGGTGGTCGGCGTCACGGAAGAAGGACGTCGATGTCGTGAAGCGAGGATTCGAAGTTCTTTGACGACGATTTCGTCGCGGGAAATCGTCGCGGAAGAGATGACGCGGAAGAAGACGTCGTCGGTGTCGCGGGTATGGCGTCGCGAAAGACGATTCCCGAGAACGTGGCGTTCTTCGTCGATGTTCGAAGGTTCTTCGCGTTCTTCGTCAAAGCTTGAAGAAGAAGAAGATGAAGGCTCCAAATTCTCTCCAGGTGGCTAGAGAATTCTAACCCAAATAAAATAAGCTAAGTCTTATTTTATTCACACAATTATCAATTTGAATTTCAAAGGTTTGAAATTCAAACAATTCAAACAATTCAACTCCATTAATTAACAAAGTTGTCATGTTATTAAAAGAGGAGTTTAAGGGGGAAGTTGAGAGGTTACTAAAAGATTTAGGGGTTCGTGTGGGCCCCACCACACTTAATCCTCCCAAGGGAGGTTAAGTGGGTGTGGGTCCCACTTCCAACCCCCTTAGGTAGGTTTTTTTTTTTAATAAGTTTAAATAAAATTTGTTTTACACAATTTTATTTAACTTAACTGAAAAACCCCAAAACGTAACTTTCAACCCACAACAAACGCAACTCCCGAAAAGGTCTCATTAAGCGAAAATCGGCGCTGCGAGTTCATCGGTGCCCTCGGATTTCAATTCCGAGCACCGGATCAAAAGTTAGGAATTCCCGCTCGTTCGTTCACTGAACGTACCCGAGCCAAACTTCGGAAATTAATTCCGGGCACTCCGGGCCTCGGAATCAGGTGTCGTCTGAAACCGAGCTCTTGTAAAATTCTAAAGAAAATTAAGAAAAAATTTTCCTTGAATTTTACGGGTCTTTACAGCGTTGATATACTGATAAATGGTTTTCACCTTCTCCACCATTTCTTCCACCATTTCTGGTACAAGAAGCTTATGCTCACCGACCTCATCCCAACAAGCTAGTGTTCTACACCTTTTCCCATAAAGGGCTTCATATGGTTCCATTTGGATGCTTGAGTGGAAACAGTTATTGTATGAGAACTCAACCAGAGGAAGATGTTGATACCATCCTCCTTTAAAGTACATTTATCATGCTCTCAACATGTCCTCAAGTGTTTGGATAGTCCAATCAGATTGGCCACCAGTTTGAGGAAGATAGGCTGTACTGAAGCTCAGTTCTGTATTCAGAGCATGTTGAAGACTCTTCCAAAACTTAGAGGTGAATCATGGATCTCGATCGGACACAGTAGATAGTGTTACTCTATGAAGCCTTACCACTTAGCTGATATATATATATATATATATATATATGTGTGTGTGTGTGTGTGCTAGTTGATCCAATGATAAATCTTCTCGAATAGAAATGAAGTGTGCAACCTTTGTAAGAAGATCCAAAACAATGCAGATTGCATTGTAGCCTTTAGATGTCTTCGGAAGTCTGGTGACAATGTCCATGGTGATGTTCTCCCATCTTCATTCTGGTATGGGAAATGGTTGCATCATCCCCTTAGACTTATGCTTCTCTGCCTTCACTTGCTAACACACCATGAACTTTGATGTATATTCAGTGATCTCCTTCTTCAAATTATCCCACCAATAATGTTCTCAGAGATATGGATACATCTTTGTGTTTCCAAGGTGAATGGAGAAATTTGAACTATGTTCATCATCCAAAAGATCCTTCTTCGGCTTTGGACTTGATGGAACACATAGTCTTTTCCCAAATCTCACAATTCCTTCTTCATTAACATTAAACTCTGAGGATTTCCCTTTTCCAATAGCTTCCACTCTTTCCTGAATTCCCACATCATCCTTTGGAGCATTCTTTAACCTTTCCAAAAGTGACGTTTGAATAATAATTTGTGAAAGGATTGATGATTTTCCTTTCTTTATGATTCCCATGTCCATATTTATCAAATCTAAGAAGATTGGATCCTTTTCAATTCTCATCAATGATAGAATTGATGGGTCCATTCTACATAGGGAATCTTCCATCTTATTCTCTTTCCTAGGGTGGTAATGGATTGAGAAGTCGTAGTCATTGATCAGCTCTAACCATCTTCATTTTCATAGGTTCAACTCTTTCTGTGTGAATATATACTTGAGGATTTTGTGGTCCGTATATATTTCACACTTCTCCCCAAATAGATATTACTGCCAAATTTCCAAAGCGAATATCACTATAGCCAACTTGAGTTCATATGTTGGATAGTTCTATTCAATAACATCCATTTTCCTTGAAGTATATGCAATGACTTTGTCATTTTTCATCAACACACTTCCAAGGCCTTTCTCCGAAGCATCATTGAATACCACAAAAAAGTTATCCACTTGTGGGTAATGTGAGCACGGGCACAGTGATAATCCTCTTTTTCGACTCCTTGAATCTTTCTTCACATTCATCACTCCAAGAAAACTTTACTCCCTTTCGAGTTAGCTTAGTAAGAGGGTTTGACAATAGTGATAAATTTCTCACAAATCGTCGATAATATCTAGATAACCCCATGAAGCTACGGATATCTGTTACCGATGTTGGCCTCAACCATCCCTCTATTGCATCTGTCTTGGATGGATCCATAGATATCCCATTCCTTTTGATGATATGGTCCAAGAATGAGACCTCCTTTAACCAGAACTCTCACTTGTTGTATTTTCATAGAGCTTATCATTTCGCAAGGTCTCTAGTACAGTTCTCAGATTCTCCTCATGATCATACTTGGTTTTGCAGTATATTAGAATATCATCTATAAAGACTACCAAAAAATTGTCAAGGTAATATCTAAAGCCTCTATTCATCAATTCCATGAATATTTCTAGATCATTAGTGAGTCCTAAAGGCATTACTATGAATTCATAGTGCTCGTATCTTGTACGAAAAGAAGTCTTGGGGATAACTTCATTCTTCACCCATACTTGATAATATCCTGACCCCAAATCCACCTTGGAGAGGTATTGTTCTCCATGCAGCTGATCAAACAATTCATCAATTCATGGGAGAGGATACCTGTTCTTTATTGTGATTTTTTTGAGCTCACGATAATCGATGCAAAGGCGCATTGACCTATCCCTTTTCTTGACAAAAAGGACTGGTGCACCCCATGGTGAAGCACTAGGGTGTATAAACCCTTTATCCATATTCTTCTGTAGTTGTTTCTTCAGCTCCTCTAGCTCCAAAACAGTACAGAGTCTTGGATATTGGCAATACCCCAGGTATAAGAGCAATTGAGAATTCAAAATCTCTTCTAGGAGGAAGACCATACAATTCCATAGGAAACACTTCAGTGAATTCCCTCACAATAGGCATGTATTCTAAGATGGTTGACTCCTTAGACTCAATCATCTAAGCCATATATTCATGTTCATAGGGTAGTAATATCCATGATTGAGATGATGGATCTAAAAAGATTCATCTTCCTCCTTGAACTTGTAAAGAATCTGGCTTCGATTCTCCACACAGAGAGTGACTTCCCTCTCACAACAATTTATGTTGGCACAATATAAGGAAAGCCAATCCATTCCAATAATTTCATCAAATTCCACAAGAGGGAGTATGAAGAGGTTCTCCAAGAATTGAAATCCATAGATTATGACATAGGAGGAGTTATATTCATGGGATTCAATGATTTCCCCATTTGTCATACTCACCAACATCTTCACTTCCATGATTTTTGGTGGTGTTGGGATTGTTCTCCTAAACTGTAGAGATATAAAAGAATGCGTAGAACCTGAATCAAAAAGTAAATTTTATATTATTGAATGAATAACTGGCATAATTTTCACCACTTCGTTGTCAGGGTTCACTTCGACAGTAGTGATGATAAAAGCTCGCCCTTACTTCCTTGGATATTGTTGGTTGCATCCAAAAACCCTTGGCTTAGGGCACTGATTTGCAAGAGGCCTTGGTTCTTTGCAGTTTTAGCAATGAACCACATGTTGAGGTTTGAACGGAGTGTTACTATCCTCTATCGCAGCCACATGTATTTATTTCCTACAGTTAACAACTAGGTGCCCTTCTCTTCCGCTCCTAAAGCATTTCCTCATCCCCTTCAGGCAATTTCTGGGGTGCTTCTTTCTACAGCTTTGGCAAGTGGGGTGATGGATCTTCTTAGCACCATTGGATTTATCCATCAGACCACCAGAATTGATATCGACCTTACGCTTCTTATCCCCATGATATCCATGAGATTATCCAATCTCTATTTTGACCTTGAGGGCACATCAGACAATTTCCTCATAGCTGTCAAAGTCACGGATCGCCAGTGCTTTTTGCAGGCTAGGTTTCAGCCCACCAAAGAAGCGGTCAACCTTGCATTCAGGAGTAATGACAAAGATGGAAGCATATAGTGAAAGACTTTTGAATTTTTCCTCGTACTCTCCAATATATTCATCGTCTTTTTTCTCGAGGGCCAGGAAGTCCCTTTACATCTAAAGCCAGAGGGTGCATAGAAAATATTTATCGAAAAACATCTTCCGGAAATTCTTCCATTCCAACACCTCGATCTCTTCCTCAGGCTTCGTATTTTTTATAAATTTCCACCATTTATCCTCTCCACCCTCCATACGATAAGCATCCATGAGAACCTTCTCTTTTTTAGAACATTTAAGGATGAATAATATCTTTTCAATGGATTTTATCCATTGTTTAGTGATTGAGGGATCAGATGATCAATTAAAAGTATGAGGCCTTTGTCTCATGATGCTCTTGATAGAGACTTGTTATTTCTTATGGGGGGTTGAACGTTCCTCTTGACCCATGTTTCTATTCAAATATTGAGTTAGCTAAGAGTGAAGAATGACAAAGTTTGTGATTCCTGCTCCCATTGGATTGGGCATGCCATTAGTACAATCATCACATTGATCCTTAACATTTGAATCTATTGGCTTAAGTCTATGTTATCCATGATCTACTTTCTAACATATATTCTTAGGGATTTTTTTTCCCTTAATAATGGTTCATACTTAGCTTGTGAATTTACCAAAGCATATCCCCTGGGAGTGTCATAACCAAGAGAGAAGCAAGGCCAATTGTCGTGCACCAGTTCTTGTTTGAGTCTTGCTCAAAGTGGGGTTTTTGGTTTTACCCCTAGGATACATCTGTGCCAGATCCACCTCTACCTTCTAGTATCCAAACAGGGATGTATTTTCTTGATAAACCACTTACTCAATACTCACCAAAACATAGGGATGTTTTTATTATACTCAGTCTTATCTCTAAGTCTTTACTAGGGTTTTCTAATCCTTGTCCCAAATATAACTAAACCTATCCTCTGATACCAACTATAACAACCATGATCTTTTATTACACAATTAAATATAATTTATTACATAAACTTCACTTGATACAACATACAAGATCAAGAGGTATAGTTTATTTGGAGCTTAGGATCATTACATAACAACTTAAAACATGAAATACAACATCATTATTGAAAACATCCTTTACATGACCACTACATTTCCTCGTACTTAGCATTGTATGGGATAACCTTAGGACATGCATAAGAGAAGGGTGAGCTATAAATCCCAGTAAGGGAATAATCATGGAATAACATGAAGAATAAAATACATGTTAGACAATAGGAATATCAATAGAGCATAAGAGAAACATAAACATAAAGTCATGATAAATAATGATAATCATAACATAAAAATGTGGAAACAACACTTAACATGGAATTATCATGAGCCAAATCTCATTGCACAAGAAGTATGAGTGAACCCTCATTGCACATGAAGCATGATTAAACACTCATTGCACTTGAATAAACATGATTAAACACCCATTGCACGTGACGTATCATGATAATATACTTTACCCAATGCATTGGAGCGCTATAAGGGCACACCCTTCTTAATCATTTCATTTCATGCATAAGTGCGCCACATGCATCATAAAACATTGAATCATTCAACATAATCATTTATTCCATGATAAATGATTGTTTAATACACACATGAAACTATTTAAACAATATGTAAATGTTCATAGAGGTTAATACCCTTGATAGAGAAATGGGCATTATATTCACTACACAATGAATTTGGCTTGGAAAATCGCGGTGCAATTTCGGCAGCATAACGGCATGACATAAGAACTGATAAAAATGGTTGATGAGAGAGAGAGGGTGTCTCATAATATTTACATGACATGGAAAGTAAGGGGGTCATATAGATACATGTCCTAACAATTTTAATGGAATTTAGATTCATGATACAAAATAATTGCTTGAATGTAAATGAGGAGATGGAAATTCCTTTCGGAATTTCGACATAGTAACGGGTGTACATGGGAGACTGTTTTGGTGCGGATGTGCGTCGGGTTACGCTGTTCCGCCAGGACGCGTTCGCGCGTGCACCCGTCAACCCGAGGGGATGGGCGCGCGGCTTGTGGTCCCGCAGTCCCGCTTTCCAAAGGCGGGCGGCATCCGTCCCTTATTCAGGGGCGTCTGCTCCTTGATCGAAACCGGGATGATGGGATGTCGGCTCCTCCTTCCTTGGACGTCTCCTCGGAACTCGTCGCCTAATCCGGGTCTCCCTCATAGATTTAAGACATGCTCGTGAATCTCGTTCCCGGCGCCATATCTTCATGGACACCGGTTAATTACGCTGCTTCCGCCCGGACGCTCCAAGGAGTCCGGTCGGGGCAGCAACCTGCGGTGAGAAGGCCGGGTGGCTCTGGGTGCTGGGGGCGTGTCGTAACACTGCAGCTCTGCACGTCTGTCTTCCGTCCCTAATAGGGCTTCTCGAAGGCATGATGACCTGAGGCATCCCGCACTGGGTGCGGGGGACTGTGTCACCTGAGGTTTTCCTCAGCTTCCCATGTTTAACACGGGGTATGCCGCGAGTTTAACGTCCAGCGGGGACGACATCGGACCGATCAACACGAAAAGTGGATCAGATGACAGAACCCCTTGCGGGGAACCTCCGACGCTGGGGCCAGCGCATGGGCGGCTTCCCAAGTGATGTGGAGTGGAGAGAAGTGGCATGACCCCACCGGGATGTGGCGGCCCTGGTAAGGATCAGGATGGATGATGGAGTGAAGAGCTTGGACCCCGTAGGGGCTTCCTACGTACCGCGCGTTAGCACGGATCAAAGTCAACGTAGTTCGGGTATACAGTTTAACGTCATGCTGGACGTCGGCAAGCCGACTCACGAAGGGGTCGAGGCCGCCGGGCGGAGGATTGAACCGAACCACCTCGCACAGAGGGGGATGGAACGGCCGGGTGGATCACAGTTTCACGTCATGCTGGACGATAAATGGAGAGATGGAAAAAGGGGCTGTGGGGAGGCACAGTGGAGATACACACGGGCAGTCTCCCACAGGGGCGGATTCATAGGTGAATCGACGCAAGCGTGAACCCTGGAGGGGTCCACTGATGGACGAACCGACGTGAATACGACCAGGACGACAAGGTGGTGGGCTTGAACCTCAGGGAGGCTTCCTACGTACCCTGTTTAGAAGACAGGGATCAAAGTCCACGTAGTTCATTCTGTCAGGACTTACGCACTTGAGGCAGCCCGAATGCGGCAAAACTCAGTTGGAAGGGACTTGGACCGAAAGTAGGAGGCACCTCGATCCCAGTCACACCCTCTACTGGCTCCGGCAGTGGGGGAGCGCAATGGAGATACACATGTGCAGCCCCCCACAAGAAACTAGGGGTTTGTAATACCCTACCCCCCGTGGGGAAAAGCCGCTCCCATTAAATCGTCCCTAAAGAGGGGCAATCCCGACATCCCTGCAGAGACGAGCGGGTGGGGGCCACATCCAAACCGGGGGGGACCCTGTGTGCGAGGCACGGGATCGGGTGATGCGGACGGTTTAGCGTCTTGCCAGACGAAGTACAGTTTAACGTCCTGTGTTGAGGACGAAGCGGACAGTTTAACGTCTTGCCGGACGAAGTACAGTTTAACGTCGTGTGCTGAGGACGAAGCGGACGGTTTAACGTCTTGCCGGACGAAGTACAGTTTAACGTCGTGTGTTGAGGAAGAAGCGGACGGTTTAACGTCTTGTCGAACGAAGTACAGTTTAACGTCGTGTGCTGAGGACGAAGCGGACGGTTTAACGTCTTGCCGGACGAAGTACAGTTTAACGTCGTGTGTTGAGGACGAAGGTGCTTGGCGGTTTAACGTCTTGCAGCACGGACGATAGGGGCTAGGCAGTTTAGCGTCGTGCAGCTTGGACGTAGTACAGTTTAACGTCATGTTGGACGGATGCAGTTTAGCGTCATGCGGGACGAATGTGCAGTTTAACGTCATGCTGGACAAATGTGCAGTTTAACATCATGTTGGACGTATGTGCAGTTTAACGTCATGCTGGACGTATGTGCAGTTTAACGTCATGCTGGACGTATGTGCAGTTTAACGTCATGCTGGACGTATGTGCAGTTTAACGTCATGCTGGACGTATGTGCAGTTTAACGTCATGCTGGACGTATGTGCAGTTTAACGTCATGCTGGACGTATGTTGCCGCCGATGGGTCCGTGTCACTTCGCGCAAGCCTGGAGGGCCGCACGGAAAGACAACGCACGGTGCGGGCACCCAGGACGAAGATCATCGGGCGCCACGCAGGCGGGTACCCTCAGGGGGTCAAAGGGGGGCGACCCCGGGGGATTGCGCGCAAAAGAGGAGCTTTGCGCGCAAAACAGCAGGTCGGCGCGCAAAATGGCGGGCTGGCGCGCAATCGGGCCAGCCCTTTGCGCGCGGATGATTGGGATTGCGCGCACCGGGCTTCGGGTAGCACGCGGGGGCAACGGCTCATTCTCTAACGAATGGCCACTTTGAAAATGGGGGGTGCGTGCAATCGGTCTGGATTGCGCGCACCCGGGGCAATTGCGCGCAAGAGGCTTCTTTTGCGCGCAAAGGCCTTCGGGTTAAGGATTTATTCAAAGGGAAGGAGCCAAGGGGATTGCGCGCGAAGGCGAACCCCAAGGCTCTATTGCGCGAAAGAAAGGAGGTTACCTGAAGATCGGCATTGCGCGCGGAAGGGGTTGGATTACGCGAACGAGCGACGCTTCGGATTCTGGCAACCTTCAAAACGTCGGGGGTCGCCTTATATTTATAGGCAACCCCGGGCGCGGAATCCGGTCTCGGGCGCGGAATTCCCTTCGCGGGCGCGGAATCAGGACCCGGCGCGCAAGGGAGCCGCGCAGGCCACAGGCGCGCAAAATAGCGCGCCGGCCCAGCGCATTGCGCGCATCACGGGAGGATTGCGCGCCGAGACTCAACTTTGAGCGCGGGCCTCTGAAATTTCGCGCAAGTCCTCTGAGCCCTCCGGAACGTGCCTCTGACTCCAAATATCACTTCGCTTTCCGCATCTGGAGCTTCGTTTGGGAGCAACGGACTTTTCCGGCGTCTACAAAAGCCCCCCCTCGGAATCTGATCGGCGAGAGGTCGCAACGATCGGGTTCCGAGGGAGACGCCGGAATGCCGAAGTCCTGGGCTACGCGGGACTTAGGCGCGCAAAAAGGGGCGCCGGGCGCGCAATTCGCAGCCGCGGTCGCGCAATCGAGCGTTCCGCGCGGCGCGGAATCCCGGCCTCGTCTATAAATAGGGGTCCAGGGTTCCGCGTTCCGTACACAGGCCTTCCGCGCGATAAGCTTCAACGCTCTCGTGCGCGAAATTGCCTTTTCCGGTCGCGAAATTCGCCCGATCGGCGCACAAAACCATCCAGAATTCGCCTGTCTTTGCGCGAAAACCCGGAACTTTGCGCGACATTCTTCCCAATTGCGCGCCGTCCACTTGGATTGCGCGCCAACCTTCAAACTTCTCTACCAGCCTCGTCCGATCCCGCACGCTTCATCCCTTAACCCGCACGACTCCCGAAACTTCTGAGATGGTCGCGCATCAAGGAAATGAGGGGGATGCCGCCACTCGCAGAGCTGAGATGGCGACGAACGAGGAGGTTTACGGAGCCAAGGAGATTGTTTCCAACAATCAATCCCTGTTCGACTTGCTGACGCCGGCCCAGAAGACATATCCACTGTCGGACAACCTGCCGCTCTGGAACTTCGGCATCCTAGATGAGGTTCCGGTGCCAGGGTTCGAGGTTGATGCGCCACGGACCTGGGTGACTCGGGAGGACGAGCTTCCCCGCTATAACATCACCAACAATGGGCATCCTGCCAGGGAGACCAGGCACTTGGACGTCTATGTCCTGAACCCGAGGACGCGAGCCATTGACGGGGGTGAGCCTACTGCGGAGAATTCTCCAGCCCTCTACTCGAGCACATATCGCCAGAGTGTCACTGACGACACCAAAGGCTGGCTGAAGGACTGGGACTTGCGGTCTGGGGGCAATTTCACCAGCGAGTGGGCCTGGGCGTTCTGAGTACGCCACACTTGCGATCACTTCGCAGAAGAGCTGCGGTACATCGGCCTATTTGAGGTGGTGTGGACGTCGCAGTTCCACTTCTACCAGCAGTCCGAGCTCGGGCCGGAGCTGTTCACCCACTGGTCCTCAGATACCAACACCTTCCATCTTCACCATGGGGAGGTCGGCATCGGTCTCTGGGACATCCACTGCATCGGAGGTATCCCGCTGGAGGGCTACCAGTATGATGAGTTCCTGCCTCCGAGGAACACCTGGGGTGACAGGTCACGGACTCCCATCCTGACGTGGCATCTGCTGGACCTGGCTACAGAGCAGCTCGGGGTCAAGGACTTCCAGAAGGACATAGCCTACAAGGAGTGGTTCGGCCAGTTCTTGGAGCATGACCCAGCGGTCAAGATGCCAGGCAGGGGGAAGCGGTGCCCGACCACGGCTCAGAGGAGCCGGAACGGGTCGTACTGGCGGGTCCTGGAGACGGGCGACTACCGCTCATGGGGGTACCGCGTCAACGAGGCCCGAGACCCAAATGTCCGGTACGCGGCGTTCCTGGCCGCCTTTCTGAGTGGGTGGCTCCTGCCAGTGTGGGACGCGAGAATGGGCGTTCGCCCGGCGACACTGGCGGTGGTGGGCGCTATGGCCGCCAACAAAAGATACAACCTCGGGGTCCCAGTGCTGGCGAGGCTGTATTCCATCCTGGGACGCATCTCACAAGGGGGGTCGCCATGAAGGATCTGTGGGCCCTTTCAGTTCTTCCACGGCTGGGTGGCTGCTCACCTCGGTGGGTACACGTTTCTGAATGCCATCATTCCTCCGGGCAACGGCCTGCGACCCTCCCTGCTGAACATCGCGGGGGTCGCTCCGATGACCCTAAGTGAGGAGGGCGTGAGGATTCGGATTGGCAATCATGCCAATTTCAACTTCAGTCCGTTTCCCACTCCCGTCGGCCAGATGATCGACAATGGGCAGGGTCCGCTGGAGCAGCATGAATACTTCCTGAACATGCGGGGCGGGGTGCTCGTGGCTCGGATCGACGGGAAGGTGATCTGCGAGCCTTACGTGCCAACCCGATTCGCCAGGTAGTTCGGGTGCCTTCAGCGGATGCTGAAGAGGGTATTCTCTGCTGTCCGGGAGGAGACGAACCCTTGCGTCCTTCGCCAGATGTGGCTGATGTTTGCCGCTTTCGGCTCTGGCGACGTCATCACTCTCCCTCCTACCGGGGTTGACGCAAGCTTGGCAACCGAGTACGCCGAACACTGGGCCATCGCGTACCCCGAGGGGCTTCTACGGAAGCCAGTTCGGCGGCTCGAGGTTACCCGTGCGGAGACCGGGCGTCAAGGGAGGAGGCGAGGCGCCGCCACACGGGGGAGAACGGAGGCGCGCCAAGCAGCGGAGCCGGCGCGAGCAGGGACTTCGGCGGCGGGCACATCGCAGGCTGCCGCTACGACCTCGGTGCCCAGAGAGGGGGCACGCACGGCGGTCGAAGAGTAGCCCGGGAAGCAGGTGAGACGTCTGCTCGAACCCTCCCACGATACAGTCTTCCCGGCGCTGTGGTCGGCCTGGATGACCCTGCGGCAGTCACTGGGGACCGACCCCATCTGGCGAAAGATTCTCAGAGAAGGAATCCATCTGCCAGAGGTCGGGCGCCTCCATATTGCCAACAGGGTGGACTTCAACCGGCAGTATGCGTATCTGACGGCCATAGACGATTACGCGCGCCAACGTGGTCAGCGTGCGGAGCCATCCCTTCTGGTGAAGGTGATGCTCGGTCTAGAGCCCGCTCCAGAACAGATGCCGCCGGAAGAAGACGACAGTAACAACGACTCCGAGGAAGAGGAGGAGATGGGGGAGGATGAAGGCTCCGAGGGAAGATCCCATCAGGGGAGTCCGTGGGAGAGCGGCGAGGTGGCCGGCTCTGACAATGTTGATGTCACCGAGCTCCTCGAGGTCCGCTTCTATCCCTACTCAATCTGCTTCATCCATTCTCTTATGCAGCTTCTAACCCATTTCTCCATCTTTCTCAGGAGCGCACGGATGTTGGTCAGGCGTCCTCAGCGGGAGTAGGAGGGGCGCCAGTAGGACAAGGCGGGGGGCAGGCACCCATTATCGAATTGACAGGCGCGGAAGGGCCCCCTGCTGCAACTGTTCCTGCGGCGGCCGGGATAGCGAAAGATGACGCTCTGACCTCCCGTAAGTCTCCTTGCTTTACTGCTGGTGCTTGCCATTGACGATCCGTGACTAACCATGGCATGCCCCGCACAGTGATCTCAACACTGGAAGCTCGTCGGGTTGCCGAACCCGGGCCATCTACGAGTGGACCAGTGGTGGACATGCCGCCTGCTCCGGAACAGACTTCCCAAACCGAGCCGGCCCCACCAACTGCTGATCAGGGGGCTGTGGACGCCGGCGGTGCTGACATCGGAGAGAGGTCTGGGGCTGACGAGGGTGTCAGCGCCGCTGGGGAGAGAGAAGAAGGTCGCCCAGATGTTGGGGAACCTATCCCTCATGAGGACCTCCTAGGGGCGGACCCTGCAGCAGACCTGCTGGCTGCCTTCCCTGCCTACCGGCCTGCCGACCCCGAGGAGATGGACGACTCGGACGCGGAGGCGGTCGAGGAGAGCCGGATAACGCGCCGCAGGGGGTGGAAGTGCATCCAGCGCTTCCTCAAGCGAGACCCATCGGAGTGGCTGGGGCGCATGGGATCACTTCAAACCCGGCTGCGCTTCCTGTGTTCCGGGGGAGCTGATGCTCAACGCCTCCATCTGACGGTCCGTGATTTCATGGCCGAAAAGATGCGCGAGAGCTGCCGGCGTGCCGACGTCACACAAAGTTGGGACATGTCGGAGAGCACGCGGGCGCTCCTCGCGGCGGAGCATGAAGTCCGGCGCCTCGAAGGGCAGGCGGAAGAGAAGGAGGCCTTCGTCGCAACGTGTACCGAGCTTGTGGAGCAACTAGCAGCCCAGCTGGTTGACGCCCAGGTACAGCTGATGGAGGCGGGCCAACAGATGGTCACAATTCAGGTCGAGCGGGAGCGTGCACAGGCCAGAATCGACGAACTGCGTGCTGCGACCGCCGACGAGGAGAGGGCACGCAGAGAGCGAGAAGCAGCCCTGGAGGCCACCAGCCAAAGGGTAGCGGCGTTAGAGAGACTCATTCAGCACGCTAATCCCTAGGGGATTTGTTTTGCCATTCCCAGAACATTTTTCTTCTGCTACCTTGATCCATTTGTATGAACCAATATATTTATCTGCATCTTTTGGCTTAACATGCTCAACCACAATTCACTGTCTTGTGGGAGCGTTAACCAAGCATCAGGCATCCATAGTTGGGCCTGGATTGCTGGAGAAAAGAGGGAGGTCATTCCTAGGAAAGGAGACCTCAGACCTAATCAATGTATCATCCCCCCAACTTGTTCCAACACACGAGCGGGACAACGCTAGGGGCATTGAGATTTTATCCGAACATAGGGAAATGAGAAAGGGTGAATCGCGTGTCCCGAATCCAGACATCCACAACGGTCGGCCTTCCAGGAAATGCCCAAGACGGTAGGCGGAAAGTGGATCGACCATAACAACTGCAATAGACGGACCGAAGGTCATCATTCATATTGCAGGAGGCGGACCACATGTCATCATGAATACCGCTTTGGGGGTCCCTTCAGACACAAGGGTGGAAATCCAGATCAACAGGGCATGCGAAGCGTGGGGCGAAGTGACGATTGTTCGGACAGAATCCAACGCTCTCAGAATTGCGCCACCGTGGGGAAAGCATATTAGGCGGATGCACTAATCTGGCCGTGAATCACCCCAATTCTCAGACAGCACCTCTTTGACGAGGAAACCGTCGCTTCCCACCATTGCAATGGGGCATCCCGAGCTGAATCGGGGAGAATATCACAACTGCACCACTCTACCCGAAGTCAGGCCAGACGGCCGGCGACGAGGAGGGGTGGGACTTAACGATCCCTGAGGCTGGACCCGAGTCGAGATGCCCGGGCGTTCCTACGTACTCCATCAGGCTGGAGATCAAGCCACACGTAGTTCTGAGAGTGCAGTTTAACGTCATGCAGGACGCAGAACCCCGTTTGGGGAGATCTTAGTTTAAGGTCTTAGAGCTCGGACCATAAGGGGAGATCTTAGTTTAAGGTCTTAGAGCTCGGACCATAAGGGGAGATCTTAGTTTAAGGTCTTAGAGCTCGGACCATAAGGAGAGATCTTAGTTTAAGGTCTTTAGAGCTCGGACCATAAGGAGAGATCTTAGTTTAAGGTCTTTAGAGCTCGGACCATAAGGAGAGATCTTAGTTTAAGGTCTTAGAGCTCGGACCATAAGGAGAGATCTTAGTTTAAGGTCTTTAGAGCTCGGACCATAAGGAGAGATCTTAGTTTAAGGTCTTTAGAGCTCGGACCATAAGGAGAGATCTTAGTTTAAGGTCTTAGAGCTCGGACCATAAGGAGAGATCTTAGTTTAAGGTCTTTAGAGCTCGGACCATAAGGAGAGATCTTAGTTTAAGGTCTTAGAGCTCGGACCATAAGGAGAGATCTTAGTTTAAGGTCTTTAGAGCTCGGACCATAAGGACCTCAAAGTACGCCACATCGTGGTCCTATCCCCTGGATATGCGAAGATGCACTGAGGGATAGTGTCAAGAGTGTCGAGGTTTCGCCTGGTCAGAATGGGAGGTGGAAAATGTGAATCATGCGGCCATTCAATCAAGGACTGGGGGCACCGGAGTAACGATATGGGAGTACTGCCGACCGTGGCAGAAAAGCAGCATCAATATCGCACTAACCGTTGGTGGAATGAGGCAGCAAACGAGCATCGACCGCTCAATCGCAGGATTCATATCGATTTGCTGCCCGAGGCCATTGGGGGTACCGGCCCGAGTCGGTGGGAGAGCACTGAGGCATTGTGTCCGAACCGTTCACGGGGGCTCCACCCAGGGCGTAGACGATGGGTCCGAATGAAAGGGAGCACGAAGCCTGAAAAGTGGAGGAAACCTGACCAAGAGGATCCTGACCCTCCTGGCAATAAACCAGAGTACTCTTGACACCGGTGGACCACTGCAAGGGGTCGGGGAACATGCCTTGAGGGTGACCTGAAGGCGGCGGATTCCCCAGAGAAGGGGGAATCTCTAAGAGGTGGGGGGCTGGACCCGAAGTTTCAAATATCCGGGCGTTCCTACGTATCCCATAAGGATGGGAATCAAGCCACACGTAGTTCTTGAAGCGCAGCGCAACACAATCGGGCACCAGCGCGGGGAAGAGTGCGGGTCTGACCCTCGCACACAGAAGGAGCGGCATTTGATATTTCTTGTTTGTCCTTAAAGATGAATGGTTTTTCTTTGTGCGGAGACATGCCTGTGATTGAGAAATCTCTGGCGTCGCCACAATAATCAAGCCACGGAAGGCATTGATGAATGGCGTGGTTATTAACCAGCGCCCAACATGAGTGTCCCCTGAGGAGGACATCACGATGCAGTGCCGTTTCTCGTCGGGCGGCCAAGACGATCACAGTTTACGGTCGTGTGGTAGGACCAGACAACACAGTTTAAGGTCGTGTGGTTCGGACCATGGAGGAACCCGCTTATTGCGGTACGGCGGACACGGCGGAGGTGGGAACATACCCAGCCCTGCGGTCACGCACGATTCCAAGAGAAGAGTCTTGGGATCGGGGCCTGCGTATGTCCATCACCCGAGGGGCAAAGATGCTAGCCTCCAGATATACTGGGCCCAGAACGCGATTGTTCGGGCGACTCCTTCCTCCTTATGGGGACGAGGGTCCAGCTACGCATGGCCCTTAGGGAGGACATCCGCATATATCCTTGGTGCTCAGATCATGGGAGCCTCGAACGACATCATTACCCTGGTTGGTCTGCCTAACGTGTAGAGGTGTACTGAAGGTCAGCATGAAGAGAGTGTTGAGATTCCACTACAACGCACAAAGGCGGAGTGTGATGAGGACTGCGCAACCAATGTTCAGAGCCTGAAAGAGCCGACATGGCGATCAAGGACGTTGCTGACCATATTCGCAACACAACATCCGATCGCGTCAGCCTAAGACGGGGCAAGAAAATGAGCATCGACCGCTCAATCGCAGGATTCATATCAATTTGCGGCCCAAGACCCGCCGGTAAATAGACCCGGAGCGGTGGGAGAGCTCTGAGGCATCGTACCCAAACCGCTAACGAGGATCCCTTTGAGTGAAGGCTCGAACAAGAGGAAGCGCGAGGCCTGACAAGCAACACAGGACTTGTCGGGATTGAATCTGACACTACGAGTCATAGACCGAAGTACCCAAAACATGTTAACAGATCACCGGGAAGGGTCGGAGGACTCACCCTGAGAGCAACCAAAAGAGGGCAGATCCCCGTGATCAACCAAGAGACGGGGCTGGACCTGAAACACAAGCGTCCAGGCGGTCCTACATATCCCATAAGGATGGGAATCAAGCCATACGTAGTTCTTGAGAGGCAGTTTAACGTCATGCAGGACGATGAGGGGTGTGAGGTGGTCCTACACACGGGGGGAGGCGTACGGCGCGGCCAGTAGACCAACGCGAATGAGGACATAATCCCCCGCTCACGCGATACGCCTCGCACAAAAAGGAGGGGAACTTGGGCCAGAGGCCCGACGCGGGATAGAGATTCCCGGGAAATGGGGCTGGGCCTGAAACATGAATGTCCAGGCGGTCCTACGTATCCCATAAGGATGGGAATCAAGCCGCACGTAGTTCTTGAAGTGCAGTTTAGCGTCATGGAGGACGAAAAGAGAGAAAAAAGGAAGGGGGGAGCATAAGGCATCCCCAAACGTGGGGGGGGCGTACAGCGTGACGAGCAAACTGACGTGAATGAGGTCATAGCCCCACGCTCACACCATACGCCGCACACCCGGGGGCAACTGGGCCAAGGGCCCGAGATGGGATGGAAATTCCCGAAGGATGGGGCTGGGCCTGAAACATGAATGTCTAGAAGGTCCTACGTATCCCATAAGGATGGGAATCAAGCCGCACGTAGTTCTTGAGAGGCAGTTTAACGTCATGCAGGACGAATGCTGAACAGTTTAACGTCTTGTAGCTCGGACGTAGTACAGTTTAACGTCATGTTGGACGAAACACTTGGCAGTTTAACGTCTTGCAGCGCGGACGATATGCTAGGCAGTTTAACGTCGTGCAGCTTGGACGTATGCAGTTTAACGTCGTGCAGGACGAATGTGCAGTTTAACGTCATGCTGGAAAAATGTGCAGTTTAACGTCATGCTGGACGTATGTGCAGTTTAACGTCATGCTGGACGTATGTGCAGTTTAACGTCATGCTGGACAAATGCGCAGTTTAACGTCATGCTGGACGTATGCAGTTTAGCGTCATGCGGGACGAATGTGCAGTTTAACGTCATGCTGGACAAATGCGCAGTTTAACGTCATGCTGGACATTGGTACACTCAGACAAAGTACTGCTTGAGGAACCTAGCGTTGGTGGGAGGAGTGACACGCTCACCATCCATAGTCGCTAGGGAGTACGCGCCATTGGGATAGACCTTGTGGACAACAAAAGGTCCCTCCCACTTGGGCTCCAACTTGGGCGGCTTCCTGCCGGGGATCATCGGTGCTCTTAGGGCTAGCACTAGATCACCCTGCAGGAAGGAGCGGAGGCAAACCTTCTTATTGAAAGCTCGAGCCATTCTGCTTTGATGCCTCTCCAAGTTGTGCAAAGCGCGAAGTCTATTCTCATCCAGTGCTTCCAACTCGACTAGACGGGCTTCAGCAACTCTGTCCGGCGCTTGCTGGTCGTAGACCGCAGTGCGCAAGGACGGCAACTGGATCTCGATGGGCAGGACGGCCTCAGCTCCATACACCAGGGAATAAGGGGTCATCTGGGTGGAATTGTGAGTCATCGTCCGATAAGCCCAGAGGGCGTTTGGGAGCTTGTCCGGCCAACTCTTCTTGTTCTGACCAACCATCTTTTGCAGAATGTTAGAGAGGGTTTTGTTAAACGCCTCGATCTGTCCATTCGCCTGCGCATGATAGCGAGATGTATGGTTCGAGCGAATGTTATACTTGGCGTACAACTTCTTCAACTCGGCTGCTCGGAAATTGGTTCCGTTATCCGTGAGGATAGCGTGAGGCACTCCAAATCGATAGATGATGTTGGAGGTCACGAAGTCAGCGATCGAACAGGATTTGACCTCTCTGAGCGGAATCGCCTCTGCCCATTTGGAGAAGAAGTCCGTGGCGGTCAGAATGAACCGGCACTGGAGAGCTGTCGCCGCTGGGTAAGGTCCCACAACGTCCATCCCCCAGACTGCAAAGGGCCAAGAATACCTGGTGGTATGGAGAGGCTCCGGTGGCCGATGCACAAAGTTCGCATGAACCTGGCACGCATGGCACCTCCTGGCATACTCGATGCAGTCATGGATCATGGAGGGCCAGAAGTATCCCAACCTCCGAATCTGGTGGGACAGCTTCGGTCCAGTTTGGTGGGCGCCACATGAACCAGCATGAACCTCTTGCATGACTCGTGGGATCTCAACTCCCTGAAGTCAACGGAGGAGAACACCATCAAACCCGCGTTTGTAGAGGATCTGCTCCAGGCCGGGACTGCTCTGGAGGACAAACTGCGATGCGCGGCGTCGAACTCGCTCGCGCTCGGCCCGATACGATGGAAGAATGCCATGTTGGAGGTACTCAACCAAAGGCGTCCTCCAATCAGGGGTTGATCCGACTGTCATATCTTGGGTACTCGGGGCTCCGGGCATAGGGGCAACCGTGGTGAGATTACTTACCAACGGGCCGCGATCTTCTTCTGGGATAACGGGAGCGATGAGCCTGCGGCGCGTCACGCGGAAGATCAGGTTGTCCTGTTCAGGCTCTGAAAGTGACGCAGCAAGGCTGGCCAAAGCATCTGCTCGACCGTTCTGCGACCGGGGAATATGGACAATTTCTGGCCGAGAAGGGAATCGAGCCATCAGAAGGAGGGTGCACTCCAGCAATGGCACAAGTTCCGGCTTCCTGACAACATAGTCGCCATTGATCTGCTTAACGACCAGCTCGGAGTCCCCTTTCACGCACAGATGGGGCACGTCGATCTCGAGAGCCAACTCGAGGCCGGTGATGAGGGCATGGTATTCTGCCTCATTGTTGGTACAGCCCTCTGACAACAGGAACGAGTATGGCAGCACGGCTCGCTCCGGGGTAATGAAGACGATGCCCAAGCCCACTCTGTTGAGCTTAGGATTATCGAGTCTTCTACCGGTGGGGCTCCGGGAGGCACCGTCAAAGTGCATCTGCCAGCATGGATCGGCTCGATCAACCGAGAGAATGGTCTCATCAGGAAAGCCTAGATCCAGCGGCTGATCCGCGGAGGTCGGGTGAGCTGCCAGAAAGTCTGCCAATGCTTGCCCTTTGATGGCCTTCTGAGACACATACCTGATGTCGAACTGTTGGAGAATCACAGCCCACCGCGCTAGACGGCCAGTCAACATAGCTCGGCTCAGGATATATTTCAACGGGTCTACCCGAGAAACCAACTGTACCTCATGGTGCTGCAAGTAGTGCCGTAGTTTCTGTACGGAAAATACGAGCGCCAGGCAGCTCTTCTCGATGGGGGAATACCTAACTTCCGCATCGAGGAGCATGCGACTGAGGTAATAGAGGCTATTCTCCGTTCCCTCGTTGTTCTTCTGGGCGAGAAGGGCACCTAGGGACCGTTCCAGGGCGGTCACATAGAGGACCAGCGGCTTCCCGGATACAGGCGGCATCAGAACCGGAGGTTGAAGCAGGTACTGCTTGATTTCCTCGAAAGCGGTCTGACACTCTTTATCCCATACATAGGTGGCACCTTTCTTCATGAGCCGAGAAAAGGGCTTACACTTGCCGGCCAGATTCGCGATGAATCGGCGTATATAGGCTAAGTGGCCTTGGAACCCTTGCAGTTCCCGGATGGTACCTGGGGGAGGCATCTGGCTAATCGCCCTGATTTTCTCTGGGTCGATCTCAATACCCCGGTATCTTACCACAAATCCAAGGAACTTTCCGGAGGTGACCCCAAAGGCGCACTTCAATGGGTTCATCTTCAGGCAGCGAGACCGGAGGAAGCCGAACACTTTCTCAAGATCTTCGAGATGGTCCTGACGCTGGCGCGATTTGACAACCAAGTCGTCGACGTAGCATTCCACCAGTGTGCCAAGGATTGGCTTGAATATGCGGTGCATCGCCCGTTGATAGGTGGCACCTGCATTCTTCAGGCCGAAAGGCATGACCCGGTAGCAAAAGGTACCTTGGGGGGCCCTGAAGGCAGTGAACTCCTCATCCTCAGGGGCCATCCGAATTTGGTTATATCCGGAGTATCCATCCATGAAGGAGAGGGCTTGGAACCCTGTCGTGGCATCAATCAACAGCTCTGTCACTGGAAGGGGAAAATCATCCTTCGGACAGTGGCGGTTGAGATCGCGGAAGTCGATGCAGACTCTGATCTGCCCGTTCTTCTTCCTGACCGGCACAATGTTGGCCAGCCATTTGGGGTACTGAACTTCCCTCACGAAGTTGGCTTTGATAAGCTTGTCAACTTCGGTCTCAACCATGGCACCGTGGGACGGGTGCATCTTCCTGGGAGGCTGCTTGAACCCGCGATGGTTCGCCGGGAGACCAAGGCGGTGGACGGCTACCTGAGGATCTAGCCCCGGTATCTCGTCATAGCCCCAGGCGAACACATCACGGTGCTGCCTGAGAAAGTCCACATACTGCTGCCGCTCCTCAGAGGGCATGGCGGCACTGACCAATGTGGGTCTTGGATCGGCCTCGGTTCCAAGGTTCACCTATATTAACTCATCGACCGTGGCGGGGACGCCCTCCTCAAAGGCTGGGGGTGCATCTTCCACGTCCTCTCCACCCGGGGAGGGATCGTCCACGGGAGAGACTGCGTCGGAAACTGCATTGGGGCTACCAGATCCTGCTGGGCCACTGGTGCTGGCACGGGCGGTCGCGGTCATCTCATCAGGAGACTCGCGGGCCGTCGAGACCATGGCGACGTCCAACCGGTGAATCGGGAGGACGTAAGCGTCATCCAGACTTGCCCAGGGATCACTTGCAACAGCGACAGGCTCAACCTCACCTGCCAGGATCTGCTTATCCTTGCTCTTGTAATAGTCCGCGTCCAGATAGCGGGCTTCACACGAGGCAAAAGGAGAGTCATCTCCTTGAAGCACGCCTACTCGACCATTAAGGGAGTATTTGAGGCATTGGTGGTATGACGAGGGAACCGCCGCGTGAAGGTGGATCCATGGCCTGCCCATCAATGCGTTGTACGCAGTGTCCTGAGAGACTACCATGAATTCGGTGTTGGCAACCAAGTCACCGAACTGGGTCTTCAAACGTATCTTGCCGACCGGGATTTGCTCGGTGCGGTCGTACCCCTGGATCCTGAGGTCGGAGGGAATCAAGTCATCCTCAGACAACCCCAATCTCCGGAGCGTCCGAGTTGGAATCAGGTTAATCCCGGACCCCGTGTCGACAAGACAGCGCCGGACTTCAAGGCCATTGAACTGGCCAGTGACATACAGCGGACGAATGTGTCCCTATATAGGAGGGTCTTCATCCTTACCAGAGAACGAGATAACTGCCTGACATTCGGCGTCCTCGATCGTTTCGGCGTGAAAGGCCTCTGCAGCCGCAACCTCTATCTCAAACTGGAGGGGGCTTTTCAGGGCTTCAGTGAGTGCCTCGCGCATCTCAGATGACATGCGCAGAGCCTCAAGGATGGAGAGCCTTGCTAGGATGTCAGCCAAGTGCTTCAGGACATCATACTTTTTGGCCAAGCGTGAGCCCCTGGTTGCAGGAGGTTGCTCCGCGGTTGGAAGCATGACGGGCCTTGCCGGTTGGATCGGCGGCCGACTGGTACTTGGCGCATCTCGCTGTTCACTGGCTGCAGTCCGGGAAATGGTCACCGTACTGGGGTCAGGAGGCCGGGATGGACTCGTGGCAGGGCGGAGCTGGTCGTGACGCGGCTGAGGCGGTTCTGCCTGGTCCCACACCACAAACAGCGGCGGAGGCGAATCCGTCATCCCCGAATGGGGGGGCGGCGCACGTTGTGCTCGGTTTTGAGCCTGCTGCCTAGTCTCAGTGGCGTGCACGGCCTGGCTGGAGGTACCAACGGCTGTGCCCCGGCGACTCCTGCTGCTACGGTTCTTCCGACGGTGGCGACGACTGGGGACACTAGGGAGGTCCACCTGGTGTTCTTCAACGTCGGGAACCGAAAAGGGATTTACCAGCTCGACGGTGTTAACCGAAGCGTACCCAATACCGTCATCGGACGAATCATCCATCACCGGGCGGATCCGAGGAGGGACCCCCATCTCCGGGGGCATGAAATCGCCGAGAGTGCGGGATAGTGGCGGAACCGGCGGGGCGCGCTCTTCCCTCTTGCGCTGCCGCCGTTTGCTCCTCTTGGAAGAGGCAGGCTGGGACGACGATGCCGAAGCAGCACCCGCAGATTCTGGGGGCTCAGGCTGATTCAAGCGCGCACGGATGATTCCATGGGCGCGAATGGTCGTCTTGCGGGACATCCAGTTATTATACTTCTGGGATCCGCGGTCGGAGACCAGCTGCCATTCATCCTCGTTGCCACTATCGTCATCTGATCCCACGAACACGCCCGCCACTTGTGCCGGAGCTGGGCCCAACCTGATTACATTGTTGTTAATCTGGTCTTGGAGCCAATCCTTAAACACATAGCACCGCTGGATGGTGTGCCCCAGGGCCCGATGGTAGGGGAAGTAGCGGGGGTTATTCGTAAGATGTGCCTCCTCTGGCCTCCAACACTCAGGCAGTCGCACAATCCTCTGCTCCAGGGCGCTCCGGAAATAACCGGGGACCTGATCCTCGTGGAATGAGTAAGTCAGGTGTCGCGGGCCCCTGGGAGCGTGGTCTTGACGAGGGGCTGGAGGGGCCGGCCGAGGAGGTGGACCCTGATTATCTCGCTTGGGTTGTGGCGGTACATTACGCGGAGGGGCCGGCCGGTTCTGAGGCTGCCGCTGCTGGGCCGGGAACTGAGCCCGTGGAGGCGGATTCCTGTGAGGCTGTGGAGCTGGCCTCGCCGGCAGCAGCTCCAATGGCCTGGGGGCCTCTATCTGGGCGACAGCAGCGGGCTCAGCCCTGCTGACTCTCCTTGCAGGAATCATAGGAGGCAGCGGGTGTGCCTGGCTGGCCTGTTGCAGGGCTTCCTCAAGACGTTGAGCTTTGTCTGAGAAGTCCCTGAACCCTCCGGGGTAATTTTGAGTGATCATGGAAGGGACCAGCTCGGTCTTGACGTTCCCGACGCACATTGTCGGCAACTTCTCCTGAGTCAATGGCATGTCAAGGGAATACGTGAGACCCTTCCATCGGGCGACGAAGTCCGCGACTCGCTCATCAGGCCTCTGCTTGCACTTGAAGAGGTCTGCGATACTTGTCTTTCGGGTCGTGGAACTGAACTGGTAGAGGAACTATCTACGGAGGTCCTCCCAGCTGGTTACCGACCCGACGGGGAGCTGGCTGTACCAGACAAATGCTGGCCCTTCCAATGTCTGAACAAAGCAGCGAAGCTTAGCGGCCTCTTGCTGCGCCGGAGTCCCCAACATAGGCCCGCACCTCGAGTTGAAGTGGGCTAAATGCTGTGGCGGATCTCCAGTCCCGTTGAAGGGGGAAAAAGTGGGATTCCCGAATCCCGGAGGCGCCGGCATGTCATCCACCCATGCTGGGTATGGCTTGCCGTCCGGTGGGATCGCCACCTGCCGAGTCTCCAAGGCCTCCAAGCGGGCAATGAGTGCCGCCATCGGATCGTCCGGACATGGGTTCCAGTCCTGGCGAGGATCTCTAACCACGAGCGCATTGCATGGCCCTTCAATCGGGTCGTCGACCGGGTCGTCGAACTCGACAGCTCGTGGGATGGCGGGCGGAGCGGCCCTTGGGGCAGCGGGAGGAATCCGAGCGGGGTCTCTCAGGTAGTCACGCCGCTCGGGAGGGTGTGGCGAAACATACCGCGCCCTCTTGCCGTAGGCAATGGCCTCTCTCCTGTCGGCGAACACGGCGTAATCACGGTTGCCCGGGAGAGTCTCGTCGAGGAGCGGTTGTTCCGGTCCCTGCTGTCCTGGCCTAGGATCACCGTAGTCAGGCCGCCGTTCTGCAGCGCGCTCGGCGAGGAGCTGGTCAACCAGCTTCTTCTGTTCGGCGAGCTGCTGACGTAGCGTAGCCTTCTCGGGATCCTCCTCTGCCCTCTGCATGGAGGCAGATGGGTCGGCGGGCTTTATAGCCTCGCTGTGCTCTTTTCCTTTACTGACGTTTCGGCTCAACGTCAGTGCTTCAGTGGGTGCGGGGAGCCCCAGGAGGTTCCTCTGATGACGAGTAACTCTCACCGATGGCTCTGACGACGGCTTGTCTTCGGGGGGGAAGCCCCCGTCGAGAAGTTCCAAGTCGTTCCCCTCTCCCGACAGGTCAGCCATATTGACCGTCTCTGTCCCTGGGGATGTCCCCTCAGGGCCACCCAGTGAATCGGGCTGTCGGCGAATCACACTAAAGCGTAGGGCAGCGTACTGCCCCCATCCACGGATATACACGTGGGGAGTGGCTTCCTCGATAACTTTGCGGAGTACTTGAAAACACTCAACGCATCGTTGTTGGAGGGCCTCGTGGTGCTCAAATGACCCGGGGTGCCGAACCGCGGGGAGCATGGCCAGGGCAATTTGACGGCACTGCTCACCAATATCCTCCAGGTGCGCTTGACTCCCGGGGTATGGCATTTGTAGGCGGTGAAGACAGGAGCGAGTCTCCCGGAGAGTTCGGCGGAAGCATTCGAACTCATCCGGGGTGAGCGATTCGGGTGCATCAAAGCCCGGTCCTGCGACTGGCCAAAACTTCTCAGGGAAGTGGCCCTCTGCAAGGACGGTCTAGAAGCTCCACGACTCAAACTCAGGACCCAGGTCTCCTTGGTCCTCTTCAATGACTGGGAACGGACGGGGAACCGGCAGTGGTGCCGAGGCGGGCCGCTGGGCCGACGGGCTGGCCGGCGGTGAATACGGCGAACAGGCCGATTGGCCTCCATATCCCGGGCCGCCCTCTGAGGGTGGCAGTGCCCTGGCTACCACATCACGATAGGACGGGCCGGCGAGCGAACATCCTGCTGTAGCATCGGTGCTCGCCGAGGGTGCACCAGATCGTGGTTCGACCGTTGGTCCCCAGAAAAAGTCTCCGGCTTCTCCGATCGAGACGGAAGGCACTTCCGGAGGGGCCGGTACCAACCGCAAGCTTGATCCTTGGGGGTCTACCAGGCCCTCATTACTCCGGATATACCTTCGGAGAGAAGCGAGGATCACATCGATCTCGCTCTCGGGGAGCACGAGGCTGACGTGCCGCATTCCTACCCCTGCCCTTGACTGGCGGGATTGGGGAAAGGGCTCTGTCGCCGAATCGTACTCTGCCTCTGAATCAGAGAAGCGAACCGGTCGGATCTCTGTCCGGAATTCCGTAACATTCTTCCCTCGGCGTCGACGCCTTGCCTTCCTGCCCCTGGGTGGTTCTTCGGGGCAGGGCTGATCTCTGTCCTGGCGTCCTCCGGCCGCACTGGTGCTGGGGCCAAGAGGACTGGAAACCAAGGTGCGAGGGGCACCGGGACAGATATCAAAGGGGACGCGGGGAGAGATGATTCCGGGCAGGCCTCCGGGCCGGGATCGGAAGGTGGGATGACCCATGCCTCCTGGATCGGCCACACGGAGTGGATCCCGCTGGTGAATAGCGCTACCGCGAGGTGGTCCGCGGTGGCTACTGCCTGTACCAGCAACCGGGAGAGTCGACCCAACCTGCCTTTGGGGCGGTCGGGGCCTTGATCCAGGTCGGGCATAGAAGTTCCCCTGCTCAGGATGCGCAGGGGCCTGGCGACTGAAGCCAACAGTGTCTTGGGCCAATGCGGCCGCTGTTGCTAGGGCCCCAAGGTGGGCATCCTCCTCCGCTCATGCCCGACGTTGGCGTCGGGACAAACGAGTCGGGATGAGCGGCGCGGGCAGGTGGAGATCCTGCTCTTCGACTTGAGAGGCCTGGCGGTGGTGTCGCCATGGCCTGGCGGGAGTCCTTACCGTAGATCCCTGGAGCGAATCCCGGATAGGGTGATCCCGGGCATCTTCCACCTCATCCGCATAGGGAAGGGAACTGTCAGAGTGCTCCGGGGATAAGCTCCCGAAGCGGTTGGACGTTGAGGTGGGCAGCAGTGCCTCCCTGCACGGCCCTCGGGGGCGGCGGTGGTGGCGAGGCGCAGCCTCCTCAAGGTCTAGGCGAGCCATGTCCCTAGTGGGGATGACTCCCTCTTCCTCATATCTCCGCACCAGGGTGTTGATCACCCTTCTTTGGATGACCTCCGAGGGGGAGAGAGGGCGTGGTTGTCCCGCAATTGCGGCTGCTGGGACGGCTGTGGAACGGGCGGGACCGCGCGGAGTAGCCGCGTCGGTGTTTCCCCTACCCCTGCGCCAGTGGGTGGGTGGCGATCGGGCACTGGATCGGGCAACCTGATTTCTGAAAGCAGGGAGAAGGACCCATTAACACTGACAGGAAAAAGGAATCGACAATCAACCATTAGCGCCACGACGCCTTCCGTGGGGGGAACCCAGGCCCTCGACGTTGCGAGACGGAGTGCCCGATGTCCCTTCCCCAGCCCCTGGCGGGTAAGACTGAATGCTTGGCCGGGCAACATGCCGGTCTTCCAACACCTCTGAAAGCCATCGGTCTTCGTATCGAGGAGAAGAGATTCACGTCGGGTTCACCATTTTTCTGTTTCGGTGCGGATGTGCGTCGGGTTACGCTGTTCCGCCAGGACGCGTTCGCGCATGCACCTGTCAACCCGAGGGGATGGGCACGCGGCTTGTGGTCCCGCAGTCCCGCTTTCCAAAGGCGGGCGGCATCCGTCCCTTATTCAGGGGCGTCTGCTCCTTGATCGAAACCGGGATGATGGGATGTCGGCTCCTCCTTCCTTGGACGTCTCCTCGGAACTCGTCGCCTAATCCGGGTCTCCCTCATAGATTTAAGACATGCTCGTGAATCTCGTTCCCGACGCCATATCTTCATGGACACCGGTTAATTACGCTGCTTCCGCCCGGACGCTCCAAGGAGTCCGGTCGGGGCAGAAACCTGCGGTGAGAAGGCCGGGAGGCTCTGGGTGCTGGGGGCGTGTCGTAACACTGCAGCTCTGCACGTCTGTCTTCCGTCCCTAATAGGGCTTCTCGAAGGCATGATGACCTGAGGCATCCCGCACTGGGTGCGGGGGACTGTGTCACCTGAGGTTTTCCTCAGCTTCCCATGTTTAACACGGGGTATGCCGCGAGTTTAACGTCCAGCGGGGACGGCATCGGACCGATCAACACGAAAAGTGGATTAGATGACAGAACCCCTTGCGGGGAACCTCCGACGCTGGGGCCAGCGCATGGGCGGCTTCCCAAGTGATGTGGAGTGGAGAGAAGTGGCATGACCCCACTGGGATGTGGCGGCCCGGGTAAGGATCAGGATGGATGATGGAGTGAAGAGCTTGGACCCCGTAGGGGCTTCCTACGTACCGCGCGTTAGCACGGATCAAAGTCAACGTAGTTCGGGTATACAGTTTAACGTCATGCTGGACGTCGGCAAGCCGACTCACGAAGGGGTCGAGGCCGCCGGGCGGAGGATTGAACCGAACCACCTCGCACAGAGGGGGATGGAACGGCCGGGTGGATCACAGTTTCACGTCATGCTGGACGATAAACGGAGAGATGGAAAAAGGGGCTGTGGGGAGGCACAGTGGAGATACACACGGGCAGTCTCCCACAGGGGCGGATTCATAGGTGAATCGACGCAAGCGTGAACCCTGGAGGGGTCCACTGATGGACGAACCGACGTGAATACGACCGGGACGACCAGGTGGTGGGCTTGAACCTCAGGGAGGCTTCCTACGTACCCTGTTTAGAAGACAGGGATCAAAGTCCACGTAGTTCATTCTGTAAGGACTTACGCACTTGAGGCAGCCCGAATGTGGCAAAACTCAGTTGGAAGGGACTTGGACCGAAAGTAGGAGACACCTCGATCCCAGTCACACCCTCTACTGGCTCCGGCAGTGGGGAAGCGCAATGGAGATACACATGTGCAGCCCCCCACAAGAAACTAGGGGTTTGTAATACCCTACCCCCCGTGGGGAAAAGCCGCTCCCATTAAATCGTGCCTAAAGAGGGGCAATCCCGACATCCCTGCAGAGACGAGCGGGTGGGGGCCACATCCAAACCGGGGGGGACCCTGCGTGCGAGGCACGGGATCGGGTGATGCGGACGGTTTAGCGTCTTGCCAGACGAAGTACAGTTTAACGTCGTGTGTTGAGGACGAAGCGGACGGTTTAACGTCTTGCCGGACGAAGTACAGTTTAACGTCGTGTGCTGAGGACGAAGCGGATGGTTTAACGTCTTCCCGGACGAAGTACAGTTTAACGTCGTGTGTTGAGGACGAAGCGGACGGTTTAACGTCTTGCCGGACGAAGTACAGTTTAACGTCGTGTGCTGAGGACGAGGCGGACGGTTTAACGTCTTGCCGGACGAAGTACAGTTTAACGTCATGTGTTGAGGACGAAGGTGCTTGGCGGTTTAACGTCTTGCAGCACGGACGATAGGGGCTAGGCAGTTTAGCGTCGTGCAGCTTGGACGTAGTACAGTTTAACGTCATGTTGGACGGATGCAGTTTAGCGTCATGCGGGACGAATGTGCAGTTTAACGTCATGCTGGACGAATGTGCAGTTTAACGTCATGCTGGACATATGTGCAGTTTAACGTCATGCTGGACATATGTGCAGTTTAACGTCATGCTGGACGTATGTGCAGTTTAACGTCATGCTGGACGTATGTGCAGTTTAACGTCATGCTGGACGTATGTGCAGTTTAACGTCATGCTGGACGTATGTGCAGTTTAACGTCATGCTGGACGTATGTGGCCGCCGATGGGTCCGTGTCACTTCGCGCAAGCCTGGAGGGCCGCACGGAAAGACAATGCACGGTGCGGGCACCCAGGACGAAGATCATCGGGCGCCACGCAGGCGGGTACCCTCAGGGGGTCAAAGGGGGGCGACCCCGGGGGATTGCGCGCAAAAGAGGAGCTTTGCGCGCAAAACAGCAGGTCGGCGCGCAAAATGGCGGGCTGGCGCGCAATCGGGCCAGCCCTTTGCGCGCGGATGATTGGGATTGCGCGCACCGGGCTTCGGGTAGCACGCGGGGGCAACGGCTCATTCTCTAACGAATGGCCACTTTGAAAATGGGGGGTGCGCGCAATCGGGCTGGATTGCGCGCACCCGGGGCAATTGCGCGCAAGAGGCTTCTTTTGCGCGCAAAGGCCTTCGGGTTAAGGATTTATTCAAAGGGAAGGAGCCAAGGGGATTGCGCGCGAAGGCGAACCCCAAGGCTCTATTGCGCGAAAGAAAGGAGGTTACCTGAAGATCGGCATTGCGCGCGGAAGGGGTTGGATTGCGCGAACGAGCGACGCTTCGGATTCTGGCAACCTTCAAAACGTCGGGGGTCGCCTTATATTTATAGGCAACCCCGGGCGCGGAATCCGGTCTCGGGCGTGGAATTCCCTTCGCGGGCGCGGAATCAGGACCCGGCGCGCAAGGGAGCCGCGCAGGCCACGGGCGCGCAAAATAGCGCGCCGGCCCAGCGCATTGCGCGCATCCCGGGAGGATTGCGTGCCGAGACTCAACTTTGCGCGCGGGCCTCTGAAATTTCACGCAAGTCCTTCGAGCCCTCCGGAACGTGCCTCTGACTCCAAATATCACTTCGCTTTCCGCATCCGGAGCTTCGTTTGGGAGCAACGGACTTTTCCGGCGTCTACAGAGACATTTAATGAGAGATAAAGGGGTATCCAATAATTAAAACATAAATAGGGAAGTATGGGGTAGGTGTTAAACCATACCCCAACATTTATAATTGAAATTAAAAGGGCATAACAACTTAAGGAATATTGGACAAAAATGAGAAAGGAAGAAAAAACCCTTACTTGGAAGTGTGCTTCCAAAGGCTTGAGAAAGGCTTGAGAGAGGCTTCATGGGAGCTTGGGTCACCTTGGGAGGATTATATAGAGAGGAGTGAAGAGGTTGGATAAACTATAAAGGCTTTGAGTGATGAGGAAGTGGGAGATTGGGTGGGTTTATATAGGAAATGAGAGTGAATTCTTTATTATTTAGGTTTGGGACACCTCACATTAAACTAATCCAAACCAAAAACTAGCCCATGGTTTTTACCATTTATTTAGAAAATAGAAGTGGAAAAAAAAAATATAAGGCCAAAGTATGAACTTCTTAAAATAATGGGGTTGCTTATGTGGAGATGAGTCACACTCCCAAAGAAAACAATTTAAAAAGACAAAATGTTTAATAAGTCTTGAAGGGTCCACTAAAGCATTGTAAAATAAATCAAACAAACCCAAAATCACATTATTTAAATACTAAAACCTATATTGGCCAAAAATAAAGTTTATATTATTTTATTACATAACTATTGAGTCATTATGATGTCATAAAACACATTATATATTTAAATGGTGTTTAATTTTTACCCAACAATTTAACTATCTCAGAAATTTATGAAAAATTCACCATTTGATAATTTTGACATCCTTATTCCTAGAATAATACTCATTTTATCCAAATAATTTTCTAAATATGTTAGTTTTCACTTTTAAAATAAGAACTGACATTTATCAAAAATTCATGGGATTTGAAAATAATGGTTTCCAAACCATAATAAAAATTAAAATTGCATTCATAAAATTATAAAATAATTTATATTTAATAAAAATTAATTTAGTAATAATAATAATTTATTAAAATATTATTTAATTAAAAAATCTATTAATTTGTCAAAATATATTTCTTAGTTGAACATTAACTAAAAATACTATTTGTGCTTCAAAAACTATTTACAAGGTAACAATAATAAAATGAAAGTATATTAATTATTATATACAAAAATAATATACATAACCATAGTTCTTTGGTCTTGTTAAATAACCCCTTATAACACCCACATAAGATCGAAGAGTAAGGTGTGTGATGGTGACAAACTCTTGGGGTGGCTCGGATAACACTGATCGGGTGGTAACCTCTATCAACTTCCACGTCTCTCATAGGTGGTCCCCACTCTATCATAACATTTTCAAGATTAGCTTGGGCTTTGTCAGGAGAGAATCCCAAAGATGCAACCTCATTTTCGAGCTCTGATAAATGGGCTTCATATGGGGCACGTCTACTGGATGAGGCCATCGCTTCCTTTGTCTGAGTAAATTGGATTTGTTAAAGCCGTATATTTACACTAATCAATTGATCACTGTTCAAAGGATATATTATCAATGGTCACAATTATTAACAGTATTTTAAAATCCAAAAACATAAAACGAAAGAATTTGACATTTTATATAAACATTTTACATAAAGAGATATTTAATTAGATCATGAGGGATTTCCCTTAATTAATGTTTGTTTCGTTACACTTATGGAGGTTGTGATGTAGTTTGGGTGATAGTGGAATGACTAGCATAGTCAACTCTTTTTCCGGCAATCCATGAGTCGATTGTCATGGATGTCTTGGTGAGGTGGTATGTGGACAATGTGGTTAGGCTTTACAGAGTATCGAGGACCATCATCTTTCATTGCCTGAATGGCCCGAAGGCCTTCATTTTTATTGATTTTGGATAACCCCCCTTTCAAGGGATGAGGGGGAACCCTTACAAGGCCCGTAGGCTCAGAGATTACATGGCCCGTAGGCTTAAGATATTACATGACCCGAAGGTCTTAGGGAAATCAACCAAACTATCTACAAGGATCTTCCCCTCCCCAGCATCTGTATCCTGATAGTAGCTCTCCACCTTTGCATGACCGTCTGGCTAGGCTTCTCGTTCAAGCACAGGCTGGTACTGATGGCATAGCCATACCCTCTCATTCCGACAATCCATTTCGATATGCTCTGGTGAGTGCACATGCTCTAAATCCTCTTCTGGGGATTCTTGATTTTTGTTGTGTGTCTGGGGCCTGCATTCTTGTGGCCCGAAGGCCTTGGGGTGGTCCTAAGGCCTTAGGGTTGGCCGAAGGCCTTGAGAATCAACTGGCCCGCCTTAGGTGGCCCGAAATCCTTTCAGGACCCAAGGACCAAATCGGTGGCCTAAAGGCCCAAATGGATGAATAGTTCTGGCTGCTACAGTACTGAACAGTGCCTACTACAGTACTACTACAGTGACCTCAGAAATATGCGTCATAAGTTTGGAGGGGATTTTATGGTTTTTTGGCTCCTAGTTTCACCTTATCACTACTTTCCACACCTAGATAGATTAGAAGATATAGAAAAATATCCAAAAAATAGAGGATATGTTGTGAGCTTGGGCCTTAGACTTTGGTGGGTTATGGGTAATGTACCAGTATTTGGTTGAATTTGTATACAACAATACATGTCACACTTCCACTAGTATGTCTCTATTCAAAGACTTTTATGGGTTATCATGTTGTTATCTATTGTGTTATATATAGGTTAAGGAATCAGAAACTATTTGTCTTCACGTGGTGCAAAGCAGGACCGAGAATATTTGGTTGGTTCCAGAGAGGATGATGGAATTGCATAATCGTTAAAAAGGACTATATTGATCATAGGAAAAGGCCCTTTGAAATATATGTTGGAGACTATGTGTTATTGAGAGTCTCCTTTCGATGAGGGAAGCAGAGGTTTGGTAGGAGGAGTAAGTTTTCTCCCCAGTTTGTTTGGACCTTTGATGTGTTAGGGCATGTTGGAAAGGTGGCATATCAGTTGGTATTATCACTATGGTTATATAGGATCCATGATATCTTCCACATGCCTTTGCTTTATCAGTATCTTATTGAAAAATTCCACATCATTGAATGGGGAGAGTTAGAAATCAAATATAACATTACATTTTTTGAGTGGCTAGAAGAGATCTATATTTGATGGGAGAAGGTGTTACCTAGACAAAAAATTCCATTTATTCACATTATTTGGAGGCATGGTGTCCTAGAGAACATTACTTATGAGTGAGAGATGAAAATGTGTTCCCAGTACCCAAATCTATTAAGAGTTTTTCTTTTCTATATTCTATTTTGATGATGTGATGTTTGGTCTCGTTAATTTATAAGATTTCATTTTTCATGATGTGTGATGTGTGATAAAGCATATATAATATGAAATAGGGGAAGACCTGATTCCTAATCAAGATGTGTTATACTTTTACATGATTAATACTATGCAGGAAAGTCAGTGCTTTCCAAAGTGGATAATATCTTGATTTGGATATGGGATTTTTTTTTAATTTTTATGCCCAGGGTATTTATTATTATGGCAGTGGTAGTAGTTGGTTTGGGTTTCATGGAGGTTGAGATGGTTATGTCTATATATGTATAGAAATTAGGTTCTTTGTGGCTTGTTCCAAAATGACATGGTGTTGTTTCGGGTGAGAGGTGGTGATGTGGTTGTGTGGGGTGTTTTGTGTGCATTTTGGTTTGTAATGTTTGCTTGGTGGTAGCGTTTGAGGTATAGTGAGAACATTGAGGCGTATATCATGGGATGGTTGTTTAGACCACTTACTTGTATTCTAGTTTTGTTTTTGATTCTTGGGGGAAAGAATTGTTTGAGAGGTATCTAATTTAATTGGCCATGCCTTCCTGGCCTATTACTTTGCTGGTTTTGTTGATGAAGAGTGTTTGGAGGAGGCTATAGTTGGCCGGATATATAGTTGAAATACAATGGTCTTTTTTACACTAAAAAAGTGGGGTTTATAGTGTAAAGGTGCATTTTATGACTTGTGTGGTTAACCGGTTTAAAAATTGTGTTTGGCATAGGAGTATCCATGAAAAGGTTTTACATATTAAAAGTGTAATTTGAACCGTAAATCAATTCCAAACCTAGGAACCATGATTTATGGTGGTTGTTGAGGTTTTTAAGTGTTTACAATATAAAATGTGATTTTATGACTTGAAATATAAAGACCCGTGGAATTTACATCATAAATCTATAATTTATAGTGTAAATGAATCTATTTATATCTTATTTATATATATTTCTCAATCTATTTTATCTTCTTCTAGTGGTATTCTCTCTCATTTATAGAAAATCCTAGATTCCATAAGATTATATCTCATCCCTGCTTCCTCCGAATTTGGTTGTTGGTTCTGGTGGTTCTTTTTTGGTGATCAATGGTGGGTTTTTTCCCTAATCTATGTTGTTTTCATTATGTTCATTATTTAGGGATCCACTATAAAAATGTTTTTTTAATCAAGTTGTGATTTGGAATATATTTTTTATAACCCTTTGGTGTGATCCCTATTTATTTGTGGTTTTATATTACGGTTGTGGATTCTAGGTTGTTTCTTCTTTTACCTATAGTGCGTAGTGAGATCAGAAAGTTTTCCTTGAGGTAGGGGATCCTCATTCTCACTTGTTTACATTCTATGTGTGGGGATTTCATGGTTTTGTTTCCCATTGGGTGGATAGTAAGGGTTGGAATAATAAAGATAAATAATTTACATAACTAAAATTGATGGGTATGGGAGAGATATTTCATGTTTTACAATTTTTATATTGTTGTTTATGTGTTTATGTTTGATATTTTCAATAATGAAAATAACAATTATTGGATCCATGTTTGTGATGTAGAAGATATGTGTTGAGACCCTTATTGTGTTTTTGTGTGATCACACCCTGAATAAAACGCTAAAGAATGTATATTTGGATAATAAATTGGTTTCCCAGGGAATCTGGTTTGTTTGATAGTACTCATGTTAAAGAAATAAGTAATTTGACAAAAGCCAATAGATAATTGTGGAAGTTAGAATGTATTTTTGTGGTGTGAGTTTGTGTTTGTTTTTTTTCCAACATGGTTTGGGCTTTTGTGTAGTGATGGAGGTGACCATCTGGGTTGTGTGATGATTAGGTCTATGATGAGATGGTTGGATGGAATGGATGAAATGTATGTATAGTTGTGCAATGTGGGAAGTTGTGCATTGTGGTGAACAGTGGTTTTGGTTCACAATGGTGTGATGCGTAGTAGCATTAATGTGTGGAAATGATGTCTGGTTTTTGAGTTAGGAATATGTGTTGTGAGATGTAGTTGAGATGTGTGATGTGTGGTTATTGGGTTGATATGACTTAGTTGATGTGGCACAGTGATGATGGTGGACACGCGGTGTTGTGGATACACTTGTGTATTGGGAAGATTCTTTTGTGGTGTAGTTTTGTTAGTTTTTGGGTTAGCTAGGGAATAGATTAATATATGGTAAATGAATATAAATGGGTAAGAAATTGAATATAATGGGATGAGGATTGATATATGGTATTTGGATTAAAGGAAATGAATAAATTATTAGGTTGTGTGGATGAGAATGTAGTAGAATAGTAAATAAAAGTTAGTGGAAACTTAATATATCTGGAACGTGGTGAGACATGTAATTGAAAGCAGGGATTTGTGGTGTCATGTGTTTTATATAGTGGTGGCAGAGATTTTGATGGTAGGAACATGGTGCAGTGTAGTTAGTGTAAACTCATAAGTTGGTATTTGTGTGATATCTATATATCATGTATGATTGTGTTATTCTATACATGACCCACCTGAGTTGGATAACCTTACCAATGCTCAAAGTCTATAGGTTATATATTTTTCCCCAAAATCCAAGAATCTGGTGATACAGATGGACAATTAACCCATCTTTCCTACTCTTCCATCAATAGTAGTGATGATACGGGTTGGTGTTGGATATTACACATCAGTGTTGGTCAAGGTGATTTTGGGTCAGCTATGATGTGATGAGTATTTGGGGTTTGACCTAGTGGAATTGGCAGCCCCATAATACTCAATCAACCTAGGTAGCCTAAAAATTTTGGGGATTGGAATGACGGGGAAATGGGGTGTGCGGTACGGAGGCATCCCATCAGTGGGTGATGATGACAGGAGAGTGAGAAAGAGGTGAATCAGTCAGATATGGTTCATTGGGTAGTGTGGAGAGTCTAAACAAATTGAAAAAAGGGTGGGAAGCATGAATTGTGTGGTGGTGGGCTTCATTGATGGTCAGGGAATAAGCAAACGGTGGCTCAACAGAGGTTAAAAGATTGTGGCTTGTCAGGGGAGGTGGGATCAACAGATTATAGGAGCGGTGGCGCAGAAGGCACGATGGAAGCCTATCGAGGTAGGTGGGATTGACAAAGGAAGAGGGATTGATAGAGTTTTGACAATGGAAGGTGTTGTGATTCAGAGTGGTGGTGGACTTCAGTGGCGGTCGATATGGGTTGCAGCAGACAACACTGCGACTAAGGAACCTAATAGAGCAAGCTTCATCAGACGGTAGTCTTTAGAAAAAAAATAATTTTGTATTTAATTCTACGTGCAGTCCCAGATGAGGTTAGGTCAAGAGGAAATCACCAGAAATGTTCTCATATTTTGATGATTGAGAGGGTATGTCTTTTCCACAAGTACTGGGCTCATGCAGTCATGCACTGGGATTGCTAGGTGAGCAGCTTTGCAGGTTGATTGTTGTGGTTCGTAATAATTAGTGTCAACTAGGGTGGGGATTTCAGTTGGGAATTTGGTCCTTGGTCCTGAAATGTCCATTTATTAATTCTTAGTGTTTATGGGTATTCAGACTATGTAAAGGTTACCCCTCTACCTGTAAAAGGGGATTATCAAATTAATAAAAAATATATAAAGATTTCGGTCGTTCAAGTAGGTGTGATGTGATGAGGCATTTAAGTGGTGTGATATACGGTAGAGGTCGTGCATGTTAGGAAGAGTGAATGTGGTTTATATCATTCATGTTCATGATACCCTACTTCTTTAGTTATATGATGAGATGTGATGAGATATGATAGCCCTGGTGTCTTTGGGAAAGATGTGATGTGATGATACCTAATGCTGCCATGGGATTATAGACCTATTGAGGGTGGGTTAGGTTGGGATGCATCCTAACCCACATAAGTGATAGACGATATGATATTTTATATGATGTGGTGTGTATGGAAGTGATGAGAGAACGTGACATTCAAATTTCATGTGTGAGAGTGGGAAATCATTGGGCAAGCGATAGCGGGGTGACTTGCTTTACTATGTTCTCAATATGATGTTACTATACCAGATGTGTGATTTTCTAAGTGAGATATGGTATGAATGATATTGGTTAGTTGATTTTTTAGTCTATTTTTGGTTCTACTATTTGTTCACTAGAACATTAGCATGCTGTTTTCAAATGCTCACATGAGTCCTGGGTATGATCTGTAACGACCCGAACTTTTATAAATAAAATTTACCTTATGATTCAATTAATTGCATTATTATATATTATGGTTATAGAAAACACATGCACTTAATTGGTTTTATTATATCCCATCATATCTAAAATAACATTATGAATCATAACAATTTCTAATATAGTCATTGAACAGTGATCATATGATCAGTATAAATATAGGGTTTTAACAAATCCAATTAACACAGACAAAGGAAGTGATGACCTTAACTAGTAGGATCGTACCCTATGAAGCCCACTTATCGGTGCTTTTGAGGGAGATAACATCACAATTATTTTACCTTGATCAAGAACAAGTTGTTGTCCAATAACTTAAGAATGAGAGAAACTATTTACGGGATAAGTTCAAGCTCATTAAGATCACGCCCCAAACCACGTAGGTTGAACCACCCCATTAAAATATCACTATTACACACCTTACCCTTAAGAAATATTTTGTTGTATTAAATATATCTGTATCAAGACTCAAATAATATGATTATGTATATTGTAAAAAACAATGAATATATTTTCATTTTATTATTTTTACATTATTAATGAATTTTTTATACAATAAAACAAAAATTGTATTTTTAAGAAATATTCAAATTCAATTAAGGAATTTTTTTAATGAATTAATGGATTTTTTAAAATAAAATATATTTTGATAAAATATTATTATTAAATAATTTCTATAAAATATAAATGATTATATAATTTTCTGAAGTAAAATGTAATTTTTATAAGGGTTCAAAAATAGTATTGTCAAAAAATCCATCATTTCTCAATAAATGTCAATTCTTATTTTAAAAGTAAAAATACAAATATTTTGAATATTATGTTGATAAAATGAATATTTTTTTGGAATCCAAATGTTGAAATTATCTAATAATGAATTTTTCTTAATTTTTTGAGATAGTTGAATTTTTTTGTAAAAATTAAATACCGTATAAATATACAATGTCTATTATGACATCATAATGACCTAAAAGTGGTGTAATAAATGATTATTCTGGGAACAGTGGAAGCGTGTATTGGTGGGTGAAAAATGAATTTTTTTAATAATCATTTCCTGAAACCAAGAGTAAGGATTTTCACGTCAAATTTATAATTAATTTATTTAATATTTGAAGAAATAAATACCTGGGCTTAGTAACTTTCTTCGTTGGTGAATGTTGATCATTCGAAAGGACCCTTTATTATTACCTTTGTTTTACTTTGAGGATCCAATGATATAATCTCTCTAATGGTGATCCACACATGTTCCAATGATCTCTGAGAAACACCACTTGATCTTGAAGTGCTAGCACGTTTAGTTGAATGTCTTGCATTGTTCATTCCCAATCGCTCATTTTTATGTCTTAAGGAAATACTTATTTCACTTATCATTATTGAGATGGGTAGATAAGGGGGGTTTGAGAGATAATTCATTGTGTGCAACAATTCTTTATTCTCAATTTTTTGATGCTCTACACAATAGACATAAATGATTATTTATTGATTTAGTATTTAAGATAAAATATTATTTAATTGCATACTGGCTAATAAATAACATTTATTACGTTTAATGGACCCCATGCCACATAATAATAATTATATTATTATTTTTGGTTCTCACCAACTTGCGCAATATAAAATATTATGTTACGGTCTTGTTAATTAATATTTTTCACCGAACTATGTCTTAGTCCATTCAAACTTCTCTAGCATTTATTGAATAAATGAATAAATAATCTATTCAAAAATAAATATTTTTTTCAAAATTCAGTGAATAAACATTTATTAAAATATTCCATAAATAAAATAAATATTTTATTCACTAGCCGACAAATAAGTATTTATTTAATTTATGCAATCAATATAACTTGAATAAAATTATTCCTCATACTTGAGAATAATATTTATTCCACTAATTAATATCAAATAGAATTTAATAGAGATCAATAAAAACACTTAGAGTGTGACCATGTAGGATTCTCTATCATTAACATTAGTCAAGATTTCTTAAATTCCATGAAAACTGTCTAGAAACGGGTCAAGGCATCTAAGAGAAGGAACTTAATTTCGCAACATCCACAACCACATATAAATGCTCACATTGTAATATTATACCTTTTTCGTAATTTCACATCAAGAAGGTTGCAAAACTGTGTAACCAACCTATATGCTCGATATGTATTTATTTGAATGTCTAAAATAAATACATCATTATACATAGCCATGGAATTTAATGCAATAGTTCTATTCCAAAAAAGGGTCAAGATATAAGCTTCCACAAAGATAAAAGTGACAAGACCTTACTCAAATTATTCATTAGTGAAATTTGTATATGAATATCTGATGACATGAAAAAAAGAAGAATTCCCACTGGTGGGTCTGTTATCATAATATCCCATCTTGAAGATTACCAAATGTGAACTTCATGAGAATAATCCTTATTTTCTTATGAGTACTCGCACCTAACAGACCACGTATCATGTGTCCCATCGTAGTATGTTATCAAACTATAGAACATTATTTGAGAATATCAACATAGAACATTAATGTTATCAACATAGTGGGGAAATATTATGACCTTATCAATGTGACATATACTCTAATAAATTATTACATTAGAGTCATGCAGAACAACAAATAAAATGTAATAAAATGTTTTATTAATTTTAAAAACATCGAATATACATGCAATCAAAGTACAAACAGTTGGTCCTAGGAAACCAACTCCAACACTATATACTAAAAATTAAACCCATGACTAAATCTCTATTTTCCCTTTAAAATAATATATTTTTAATATTATTTTATTAATATTATAAATCCTCGATGAATCATCCAAAACCTATAATATATATTAATGTTTTAAAATCATTTTTTTCAGCGTATGACTCACTTTCACATCAACAAGAGTAATATTTTAATAATTTAGGCCCTTTGGTTTATAAAATAATGAAAAACCAATATTTCATAGAAACCATGGTAAAAACCATTTTAAGGTTTGTGGTTTTTGTTATTTTATTATATAGAGTCCAGAACCTATGTTTGGAAAATAATAAAGAATTATCCTCTATTTTACTATCTAAACCCACCCAAGCTCCCATTTCACTCCACTCAGAATTCGTGGTACACATACTTACACTCCCTTACCCTCTATAAATTCCTCCCAAGGTGCCCCATGCTCTCAATAATCTCCTATCAAGCATTTGGAACCACACTCTCAAGGTAAGGTATCCTCTCATTCTCTTATTTATTAATGTTTCTTCATTATCTTATGCCTTATATTTATAATTCCTATTACTGGGATATGTTTTTTCATGCCCCTATTACTACACATTCCAAATTATGAGATATCCCTTTTTCTCTCATCAAACTATTTTATAAATATTTAAGTGATGTCATTATGCTGTCAAAATTTAACCGTGATTTTCCATACCAAACATATGTGTAGTGAATACACATACCATTTCCTATCAAGGGTGTCCACCATTATGAACTTGTACCTATTTTATTTGGGAATTAAATTTTATTATTCTGCACTCCTTAATCATGGAATAAAATATAATAATGAATAAATCAATGTTGTATGATCTATATGGAACACTTAATAATGAGACTGAAATGAAAGTGACGGGTGCACCCAAAATTATATAGCGCTCTAATGTATTGGGTAATTTTTTAGTCTCATGATACATCATACAGGTGATTAGGGAGTGAACCTAATCCATCATGGAAGTTTTTCCATCATTATTTATTATTAGTTATCCTTGACCTATGTTTATGATGTAGTGTTTTAAGTTATTTCAACATTTCCCATGTTGTCTTTATGTTATAATGCTATATCATGCCTCATTATTTATGTTTATGTTGGTAAATACTTTTATACCCCATTTATATTCCTATTGTATAACATGTATTACTTTCTTTATGTTATTCCATGTTTATTCCCTTACTGGTATTTATAAATAACCCATTTCTTATGTATATCCCAAAGTTATCCCATGAGGTTTTAAGTACGAAGAATTAATATGAGCATGTCAAGGAAGTTTTCAATAATATTGTAGTATCCCATGTTTTAAGTTGTTATGTAATATACCTAATTCCAATATACACAAGAATTATTTATCACCCAGGTTGTATTAGGTGTAATCATATGCAATAAATCATGAATTAATGTGTAATAACAATCAGGGTCGTCATAGTTGTTATGAAAGGAAAGAAAATTATTTTTGGAATTAGGATTAGAAAACTCTAGAAAAATTATTAAGGATAAGACTAAGTATAAGAAAAAATCTATAATTTTTAGTAAGTGTAGATTAATTATTTTATTAAGAAAATACATCACTCTATGTATACTACCAGTGGATGTGGCTCTAGAACATATTCACATAGGGTTAAAACCTGAAAACATCATGTTAAGATAGACTCAACCAATAACTAGTGCACAATAACATGCCTTTCTTCACTTCTGGTTGGACACTCTTAAGGGATATTCTTTGTTAAATTCATAATCTCATTATAAACCATTATTAAGGTAACAAAAATTCCCCTAAGAATATATGTTAGGAAATATATCGCGGATAACATAGATTGAAGCCTATAAATTCATAGGTTAAGGAAATACATGTAATTTATAATTTATCACTTTAATGTCATTGGATTTTATTTTATGCATTTAATATTTTAATAACACTCATCCCTAATTTCCCCTTTATTTTAGACAATGGTCGAAAATAGGGGGAATCATGTAAACAACCAATGTCAAGGGAAATGTGATGACTACCCCAATGAGATAACCCATCCAATCTGAGCGGGAATCGCGAACTTTGTGATGACACTCTCTCATATGACTCAGGTTATAAATAAAAACCTTGATTATGAGGAGCACCCAAATCCCCTTAATAAAGAATAAGATTTAATTTAGACCTTTATGTGACAAAGGCCTCTATAATTCAATGGATCATCTAATATCTTAATCATGGAATAATGGATCAACTCAATTGATAAGATCTTTTCCATTCTTTAATATTTTGAGCAAAAGAATGTTCTATTAGAAGTTTATCATATGGAGGGAGAAGTTGATCACTGATGGACATTGATGAAGAATACAAAGCCTGAGGAAGAGATCGAAGCAATGGGGTGGGAGGAATTCCATAATAGGTTTTTAAATAAATATTTTCCTTGAAATATATGACTTTAAATGAAAAGGGTTTCCTTTCCCTCAATCAAAAATAGAAAAATATATTGGGAAATACAAGGAAAAATTCACAAAACATTCATTATATGCCACTGACTTTTTTTTACCCACTAATGCAAGTTTTACTACTTCTTTAGTGGGATAAACTTAGTTTATAAAATTCCCTAGAGATCCAAGACATTGATAGCTATGAGGAAATTGTTCGATGTTCCCTCAAAGTCGAAATGGAGATCATAAAATCTCAAGGGTATCACAGGGATAAGAAATATAAAGTGGAGTTTAATTATAGTAGTCTGATAGAGAAATCTAATGGTGATAATAAATTTCAACATTCCACTTATCAAAAGAGTGGAAAGAAGAACCTTGGAAATTTACCAAGGGGAATGAAGAAATGATTTATGTGTGTGACGGAAGGACACTAAGCTAGAGATTATCAACAGGAGAAACCTTACAATCTGATGGATGAAAAAAATTATTTGGTTAACCCTTAATGCATTGTTCATCATTTCAACTACAAGGAAGCATGACACTTTGAAAAAAAATTAATAGGCTATGGATTCTCAGTGACAACCAACAACCTGTAATGCAGTAAGGCTGAGCTTATGATATCAAACACTGAGGTGGATCCCGAAAATGAAGTGGTGATAGGTATGTTAGTTATTCATTCAAGAGTAGCGAACATACTTTTTTATTATAGTTCTACTCATTCCATTATATCAAAAAGGTTTAGTAGAACTATTCAAACACCAATACAAATTCTAAAAAGTAGAGTTGTCAATGAAAATGGAAAATGTGGAAATTATTGAATCCCAAGTATATAACTCCTACCCTATCAAAATTTATGTTTTAAACTTCATGTAAAACCTTATGATACTCCCTTTAGTTTAATTTTATGCAATTATAATAATTTATTGTATTTCCCTATAAAGATCCAACAAAATTTATTATGAGAAGTAAATTACTCTTGGTATCTCAAATTGTCCTCTAATTCTATAAAAATGCAAGGAGATGGATAAATCATCTTTATAACCAACATATCAAACATGAATATTATTACCCTACAAGAAATCATATATAGATCAAATGATTGCTTCTATGTAAAGGATAATCCTTGAAGACATTCTCATTATGAGGGAATACACAGAAGTGTTTCTTGAAAAATTACCTGGTCTTCCTCCTATCCAAGAGGATAATTTTCAATCAAGATTATACCTTGGGTATTACCATTATCCAAGACTCTGTATAGAATTATTATTGTGGAAATTGAATAGCTGAAGAAAAAACTATAGGAGAATTCAGATAAATGGTACATACACCATAGTGCTTCACCATAGGGTGTACCGGTCCTATTCATCAAGAAGAAAGATGGGTTCATGAACCTTTTCATTGATTATCATGAGATAAAAAAGATCATAATAAATAAGAAGTATCCTTTTCCACAGATTGGTGACTTATTTTATCATCTATGTGGTGAATAATACTTCTCTATGATGGATCAGCGGTCAGGGTATTATCAAGTTAGGGTGAAGAAGGGGTATATCCTAAAGGATATTTTTTGGATAAGGTATAGGAACTATGAGTTCATAGTAATTCCATTAGAACTCACTAATACTCCAAAAATATTCATGGACTTGATTAATAGTGTCTTTATATATTACCTCGAAAAAATTATTGTAGTTTGTATAGATGATATTCTAATATACTCGAAAATCAAGGAGGATCATAAGGAGTATATGAGCACTGTGTTTAAGACCATACGAAATGATATGATTTATTCCAAGTAAAAAAATGTGAGTTCTGGTTGAAGGAAGTATCATTCATGGGGAATATTATCACTAGTAATGGAATATTTGTTGACCATTCAAAGATAGAATCAATCTAAGGATGGACGAAGCTAAAATATCTGACAGATTGGATTAGATTGGTACTATCATCAATTCGTCAGAAATTTCTCATGATTTTAAAACCATATAACCAGGCCAACATGGAAGGGAGTCATGTTTTTTTGGAATAATGAATGTGAAGAGAGCTTCAAGGAGTTGAAAATGAGGATTATATTTTCACATGTACTCACACTACCCACAAGTGGAGAAATTTTCATGGTATTCAATGATGCTTCGAAGAAGGGATTGGGCTATGTGTTAATGTAGAATTAAAAGGTGATAGCCTATGACTCAAGGAAATTAAATGTTCATGAATAGAACTACCAAATTCATGATCTACAGTTGGCTATAGTGATCATTGTATTGAAAATATGGCGGTATTATCTCTTGGGGAGAAGTGTGAAATATATATAGATCATAAGAACATCAAGAATATCTTTACACAGAAAAATATAAATATGCACCAGTGGTGATGGTTAGAGCCGATAAATGACTATAACGACCCAATCCACTACCATCATGGAAAAGTGAATATAGTGGAAGTTGACCTAAGTAGAAAGGATCTAGAAATTTCATCATTGATGATAATTGAAAAGGATTTGATCTTCTTAGACATAAAAATGACAAACATGGGAATCAAAAAAGAAAGAAAATCACCAATCCCTTCACAAATTATTTCTCAACCATCCCTTCTAGAGAGGATGAAGGATGAATAAAGAAATTATGTGGGAATTTAGGAGATAGTGGAAACTATAAGAAAAGTTAAATCCTTATAGTTAAATGTTAAGGAAGAATGAGTTATAAGATTTGGGTCAAGGATATGTGTACCATCAAATCCTGAATTAAAGAAGAAGATGTTGGATGATGCACATAGATCGAACTTCTCTGTCTACCCTAGAAGCATGAATATGTATTGAGATCTATGAGAGAACTATTGGTGGGAAAATATAAAGAAGGAAAATGTAGAGTATACATCAATATGTCTTGTATGTCAGTAAGTTATGGAAGAAAAGAAAAAGAATCCAAGGGGATGATGCAACCATTACCCATACCAAATGGAAATGGGAGAACATCACAATGGACGTTTTCACTAGTCCTTTGAGTAAATAAAGAGTAAATAATGCTATATGAGTTGTGGGGGGACATATTATAAACATTTCACACTTAATTACAATCTGAGAGCAGTTCTCGCTTGATCAACTTACATGCATATATATTAGAGAAATGGTGAGGGTACATGAAATATCGATATCGATGGTATCTAATTGAGATCCAAGATTTATGTTCATGTTCTGAAAGAGTATCCAACATACTATAAATACTGAGTTGAACTTTACCATAGCTTATCACCTTAAAACTCATGAATAATCTAAGTAGACTATCCAAACACAAGAGTACATGTTGAGATCATGCTCAATTGACTTCAAAGGAGGATGGGACCAACATCTTTCTATGGTCAAGTTACCATACAATAAAAGTTACTACTAAAGCATTAAATGGATCCCAATGAATCCATTTATGATAAGAGGTTTAGAACACCTGAATGTTGGGATGAAGTTGGGGAATGAAAATTTATAGGTCTTTATATGGTCGAGGAAATGGTGGAAAAGTGCAAGACCATTCAACATCACATCAAGGGTTCCCAGAGTCGACAGAATAGCTATGCTGGAAATCATCAATGAGACCTAGAGTTTAAGGATAGAGACATATTATTCCTCAGAATATCTCCATGTAAGAAAGTCATGATCTTTTAGAAGAAGGTAAATCTTATTCTAAGATTCATTGGTCCCTTATAGATCCTTGATCACATTGAAGTAGTGTCCTATCGACTAGCACTCCAACCTAACCTATCTCAAGTACATGAATTATTCAATGTATACCACTTGAGGAAGTACATAACAAACCCCTCACATTTACTCTATCCGTAGGTGGTATCATTTGATAATGATCTATCATATGAGGAGTAATCAGTGAATATCATATATCATAGAGACAAAGTTATATAGAATAAGACAATGCACCTGGTCAAAGTGTTGTGGAGAAACTATAAGCTTGAAGAAGCAACATGGGAACCATTGGAGGTGATGAAATACAGATACCCTAATATTTTTTAGAACATGAATGGAAACTTTTGAGGGAAATTTTTTAAATGGGGAAAGATTGTAACAACCCAAACTTTTATAAATAAAACTACCGTTATTATTTAATTAAAATCCTTATTATGTATTATGTATTATAGTTATAGAAAACACATGAACTTCTTCAGTTTTATTATATCCAATCATATATAAAAGACCTTTAGGCATCATAACTATTTAAAATATATCCTTTGAATAGTGATCATATGATTAGCATAAATATAGGGTTTTAACAAATTCAATTGACATAGAGAAAGGAAGTGATGGACACAACTAGAAGGATCGTACACTATAAAGCCCATTTATCAAAAATTTTGAGGGAGATAAAATCACTAGTATTTTACCTTGATCAATACCATGCTATGATCTAACAAATTAATCATGTGAGAAACCATTTATGAGAGAAGTTTAATCTCATTGAGATCATGTCTCAAACCATGTACGCCGAACCACCCCATGAAAATCACACCATCACACAACTTACCCTTAGGGGATTTGTTGGTGTATTAAAAGGATATGTATCAAGACCCTAATAATATGATTATGTATATTGTATAAAATAATTAATATATTTTCATTTTATTATTATTACTTTATAAATTCTTTTGATTTTTATACAATAAAACAAAAAATGTATTTTCGGGTAATATTCAAATTCAATTAAGATTTGTATTTTAATGAATTAATGTATTTTTTAAGACAAATATTATTTTAATAAAATATTATTATTAAATAATTTTTATAAAATATAAATGATCGCATAATTTTATGAAGTCAAATGTAATTTTTATAAGGGATCAAAAACTGTTAATGAAAAAAAACCCATCATTTCTCAATAAATGTATATTCTTATTTTAAAAGTGAAAATATAAATATTTAGAAAAGTATTTTGATAAAATGAATATTGTTTATAGAATAATAATTTCAAAATAATCCAAAAGTAAATTTCTCACTATTTTCTAAGACAGTCTAATTTTCAGGTAATGAATTAAATACTTTATAAATATACAGTGTGTATTATAACATCATAATGACCCAAAATTGATGCAATAAATACTATAAAGGATATACAGGACTAAATATATGTTTTAAATTTAAAATAAGGTGATTTAAGTTTATTTAATTAATTTTATAAATCCATTAATAATCCTCCAAAACCTATAATATATTTTAAGGTTTTGAAAACATTGCTTCAAGAGTATGGCTCAGTTCTACATCACCAATTGTAATATTTTAAAAAGTTCAGCCATTTTATTTATTAAATAATTAAAACCACCACTTTTTTGGAAGAAACAATGGGAAAAAATTGTGGAAGGGTTTTTGGTTTTGGTTATTTTATTATATAGAGCCGAGAAACCTATGTTTGGGAAATAATAAAACATTTACCTCTATTTTCCTATATAAACCCTCGCAAGATCATATTTATCTTCACTAAAAATACATGGAGCACATACTTAATTTGAAATCACATCTCTAGAGTCCTCCCAGGATACCCCAATCAATCAAGAATCTTCTTTTAATCATTTGGAATCACACTCTCAAGGTAAGTGATCCTCTTATTCTCTTCTTTAGTCAAGTTTATTCATTATCTTATGCCTTATATTTACAATTACTATTATTGGAATAAGTTTTACATGAACCTATTACTATAAATTTTATTTCCAAATGATGAGATACTCATTTATCTCACATCAACCCATTTTATTAATATTTAAGTGATGTCGTTATATTGCTGAAATTTCATTGGGATTTTCCATGCCAAAAAAATGTGTAGTGAATACCCATACCCATTTCCTATCAAGGGTTTTCACTATTATTAACTTTTATGTCATTGATTGTGTACTAAAATGTATTTATTTCACTCTTTTTGATTTTGGAAAAAAATATGATGATGAATGAATCCATGTTGTATGATCTATGTGTCATATTAAGCATGAGAATGAAATGAAATTGATAGTGCACCTAAAATTATATTGTTCTCTAATGTGTTGAGTAATGTTTTAGTCTCAAGAGATGTCATTCATGGGATTATGGAGTGAACCTAATCCATCATGGTAATTTTTCCGTCCTGATGTCTTAGCATTTATCCTTTTCTTATGTTTATGATGCACTATTTTAAGTTTTTGTCACATGTCTCATGTTGTCTTTTATGTTATCATTCTATATCATGCCTCATTGTCCATGTTTATGATTATCATTCCTTTTATTCCCATTTTATATGTTTATTGTCTAAAATTCATTACTTTATTCAAGTTATTCAATGTTTATTTTCTTACTATGCTTTATAGATCACCCCTTTCTTATGTATATCCCCAGGTTATCACATGAAGTTTTATGTACAAAGGAATAATATTTTCATGTCAAGGATGTTTTCAATAATGTTGTTGTATCCCATGTTATAAGTTGTTATTTAATGTACCAATTCACAAATATACTATATTTCTCAATCTTATCGGTTGTATTATGTGTAATATTATGTAATAAATCATGAATTAATGTGTAATAAAGTGCAGGGTTGTCATATGATCCTACTGATTATACTCGTATGCTCACCGTATGTATAGAAGCTATTTTTTAGCTTTATTGGTGAATTTTTTGAGACCTAGATGTACATTATTATCATGGGATTCAGAGATGACGTCGATTTTCTTCTATAGGATTTATCTTTGGTACATTAATTTTAATATTTTTATATGTATTAGTTACCTTTCTCATGCATTGTGGGATTGTTTTTTTTATTTTATTTTTACATGCAGGAGTTGTTTGGGGGTTTTTTATACTATCTCATGATCCTATTTTATTTATAGAGGTTAATGACTCCCATGTGTCAAATTTTTTATACCCTTGGTTCTTATCACAAACCTTAGGCCTAATATATATAGGACTCTGGGGGGTCATTATCTCTCTTCCTTCATCGCAGTATCTTTAGAGAGAGGGGGTTTTGACAAATAGACATGTATTCAATTTATAGGACCTGTTGGTTTGAGAAGATGGTGAGTTTTAGGATGGTTATCTGGGCTATTCGGGCTTAGGTGGATAATTTTATTCAGTTAGATTATTTTTTTTGTGTATTTCTAATGCCTTAATATTTGAATTTTATTAAGATTTGTTTTATGTGTTTCATGGTTACTTCTTTTAATCATTGAGGAAGGATGTTTCTATTTTCAATTTTTTGTGTGCCCTTCACTGTTTTAGCTTATTTGGATGAGGTGAAGACTTAGGTAATGGTTTGGTAAGTAAAGGAATAAATGTTATTAAATAGATGAGTTTTTAATTTTTGAGCATGTTTAGAAGTAGATAATAGTATATGAGAGGGTTTGGGCATAAAATATTCTATCATGGAACATAATAAGTGATAATCATGCTGGGATGATTAATTTTACACTTAAGGTTTTTTTAGTAAAAACTATCTGATCCGACTGATATATTAGTCTAGTTTATAATAATATCACCGATTAAACTTAGATTTTATTTTCAAGGTAAATATTTGTGAACATTAATTTACCAATTTTTTTACAGATAAAATGTTTTCATTTTTTGATTCCATATGCTTTATATTGTATTCTCCTATTTGTTTTCATGGAAAATTATTTAATTTATTTTTATTATAGAATTTATATTTCTAGTGTTCTATTCTATTTTAATATGTGGGTCTGTTCGTTTGGCCACTATATTTCGAATTTGGTGTTGGGCGTTGCTCTGACCAATTTCACTTAGTCAAGTCTTTTATTCTATTATTGTCTTATTTTGAAAGAACCTTTTTTTCTATAAAATACTTTGTATTTTTCTTTGTGTTATTCCAGAGCAATGCCTTCAGACGACGTGCGATTCCAAGCCCCGGTGTGGCCGGAATTAAATTTTCAATGCGTTCACACTGGACACGCCAAATAAATGGAATAAATCCTAAAAGGTAATTTGGATCCTAAATCTGAGATTATGGATGGGTCTGAAATGGGGTGTTTACCCCAGGAATGACATAGAACATGTCGGCGCGGGACGATGGGACCCCACGCCCGTTGACAGAACATTAAACAAATAAATAAAATAATTGATTTATTCGTTTAAGGGTTAAACTCAAGTAACTCATAAATGGTTGCTTGGACGAGAAAATTGAGGGCATCGTTGAGTCCGGAGCATGTTGTTTACCCTATGAGGGGTGTAACTTTCGGGGGCGCGGGCCTTCTGTGAAAAATGCCTCCAGGGGCGTTTTCGTAATATATCGGCCTCAGACGTTAAGTTTTATAACTTTTGAATGAGGCCTCAGATTAAAATTCTGAGACCTCCATTATGCTCGAGATGTGGTATTTACCCTAGGGGTGGTTTATCCTCGACCCCGCTGAGAGTTTCAGAGGGGGGTCCTTTCATGGGTGATTAAAAATTAATTAAGTAAATTTTTATTTCCTTACTTAAACCAAACCCACCCCTCCTCCCCTTGGTTATTCCTCTAGGGAAACCCTCTCAAGGAGCTCTCCCCTAAAGCTCCCCTCCCCCATCCTCTCCTCCCCAAGGTGGTGCGTGGCTTCGGTGGATCGATAGCGACGCTCCTGGCTACGCCCAACAAGGTATGATATTTTCCTGTTAATTTCAAATCTTTTCACCTACTTTGAGCCTAAATTATAGTCTCTAATTGATATTTTTTTATCGAGAGAATCCCAGGGTTGTGTAGTTCTTGTTCTGAGTTTTCGGATGCTTGTTTCAGATTTAAAATCAGAGACACGGGGCATCTGCAGCGGTCCGGTGAAGTTTGGAGGTTGTTTGGTGGTTTCCAGTGGGTTTTAGGCCGGTCCGGTGGCTTCGCACGGTGGCCCGGTGGTCCACGGTGGCGGCGGCTCGTGGTCGAGGGTGGCGGTCCGAAGTGGAAGCGGCGGCGCTACACTACAGCGGCGGTCGGCACGAGATGCAGGCGGCCAGGCGCTCGGCTGGGCGAGCGGGCTTTAGCGGAGGCGGCCGGGGCTTGCGGACAGCGAGGGAGAGCGGGCTTCGGCGAGGGTGCTTGCGTGTGGGGGCCCTAGCGAGGCGGAGACCAGGGCTGACCGGCTTTCGCTTGTCGTTGCGCACGAGGGGAGCCTGGGGTCAGTGACCCTGACTGGAATACTATGACCCGCAAAGGGCGGGTCACCGTGGAAAGCGAGTCGGACCGGCTCAAGTTGGTCTGGAGGTGGCGGGCCAGCCCGTGCGGTGAATCGCGGGCCAGTTTAGGGAGGGTGGGCCGGCGGAACCAGCTCGACCCACCTCGTTTCGTCTATTAAAACATAAAATTCCCGTAAAATGAAGTCCGTGCATCAGATTCGTGTACCATCTGCGGCGACGCATTCCTCGAATCGAGATGAATGTTTTTAGATGGTCTCGGGGAATTTTAATTCTTGAGATGAGGGGCTCGGTGGCGCGACATGCCCGTTAAGTGGATTGGCTTTTTTCTAGGGGTTATTATTTTGGATGGAGCGAACATATCCGATGTCCGTTTTGAGTTCCATCAGCGGTGTTGTGACCCTGGAATCGAGACGAATATTTACAAGGGGTTTTCATGCGTTGAAACCAGAGTGGAGGCGCGACCCCCATGGCCCGTCTTTTAAGCCGCGAGAAGCGTTTCACAAATTTTTCATCGAACATCCGTTCGGGGCGTGCGAGCAGTCGATTCTAGGTGATTTTCCAAGGGCATTGCAGTGGAACAATCTACCCGCTTTAATTCTGCACAATGACATGGGCCCCATGAGGGGCATTTTGGGAGTTGGTGGTGATTGCTATCTTTATCACTGGGTGTCCATTTCAGAAAAGTGGATAGTCAATCTTGTGTACTTTTTCGAGAGGATCGCAATGGGGCAATCCGTTCATAGTGCTTTGGGATCAGGATACGGGTCCCATGTAGCACCGCTCGTGTGCGATATGGAAATATGCATATTTTTTCCCGGATATCTGTTACACTCAAGTGAGCAGTCAATTGAACGTGTTTTTCCAAGGGGATCGCAATGGTGTGATGCACCCGACTGGTTTAGGGATCAGGGCTCGGGACCACGAGACGTTGTTCGGGCATAAAGCAGTGTTGAATGACATTTACGTCGGATGTCTGTTGGAGGGGAGTAAATAGTCTATCTCACATGTTTTTCCACGAGGATTAAAATAGTATGATCCATTTGGATGTGCGGAGTCTCATTCGAGATCTCATTAAATGTGGAAGAATGAAAGGTGCTCAAGTTAGGGTTCTTCTTGTTGTGTTTAGAAGATAACCATTGGCATGTGATCGTGTTCACTCCCCAGAGAGTGAAGCTGATGTTTGAAGAGATGTGGTTGGCCATGCTAGGGTCGTGGAGGAAGCAGGTTGGCAAAATTGTGTTTACACGTTTTTGCATTGACATTGGGTGTCATGTGCATGATAGACCTTGGGCTAACAATGTGGCATACTCTGGGAGTATATGGGAATGCTTTTAGGTACATCTTGTAGTTTGTAGATGAGAACATTTGTGTGCTCGGTATGGATATGAGTTTGGGCCACACGTCATGTGGGCCCCATGTGTGTTTCGTGTTCTACTTTACGTACCTTTGACCTCTCACAACGTAGAGGGCCCTCTAGTTCTTGATTGTTTCTACTAACAGGGTTGAGTGGGTTTCCCCATGGTCATGTTCACGATGGTTTAGACCAGCATGTTTTAGTGGTTTCCCATGGTTCTGTTCTAGATGGTTTGATCGACGGAGTTGTTTGGGTTCCCCTTTTTCCTTTAGCCATGTGGGCTTTCAGTATCACATCCCTTCGTGTTCCCTGTCGTAGTTTTTGTGGATTCGGTGTGAACAATACATTATGGGGGCACCGATCCTCTATCCAGGAGGTTGTTTCCAGTAGGGATGGCCAGAGAAGATCTGGGTTTACACTTCAGTGGGGCTCGGTAGTGGGTTGCCCATCAACTTCTTTGGGCTTACCCTCCTGCGGGGCTGGGAAGTGGGTTTCTCATCGACTTCTTCGGGTTTACCCTCCAGCGGGGCTAAGCAGTGGGTTTCTCATCGACTTCTTTGGGTTTACCCTCCAGCGGGGCTGGGAAGTGGGTTACATATTGAATTCTTCGGGTTTACCCTCCAACGAGGTTGGGCGGTGTGTTGCTTATCGACTTCTTTGGGTTTACCCACTAGTGGGGCTGGGCAGTGGGTTGTTCATCGACTTCTTAGGGTTTACCCTCAAGCGGGACTGGGCAGTGGGTTACCCGACAACCTCTTCGGGTTTACCCTCCAGCAGATACTAGGCAGTGGGTTACCCGACAACCTCCTTGGGTTTACCCTCCTGCAGAGACTAGGCAGTGGGTTACCTGATGACCTCTTAGTGTTTACCCTCCAGCGGGGCTGGGCAGTGGGTTACCCGATGAATTATCTCAGACTCAGTCCTTTCTACTAGGCTAGTCTATGGATTTTCTCCATGACTACCGGAGCGAGACCCTTGGTGGTATGGGTCAATGATGTGACAACTTTTACTTTTAGTAGACCTCTTGATGGTGTGACGGTGATGAGGTGTGGTTTTACTTTCCGTATAACTCTCAAGTATGAGGGGAAATTTCCCCACCAAGACGCGTCCTTGAGACGCGACCTAAAACCATGCGGGCGAGTCAGTGTCGCCCAAAGCGGATAATGTCAAGGTGCGGTGATTTGAGGCCCTTGACTTGCAGTTAGGGGTAGACGGGTGGGATACTGGGCATTGATGGTGTTTACTTCTAGGACTGTTGGCTACTCATTTTCTTGGGATGAGCTATGGTATGGAGATCCCCTTAGGATCTTGTTCGGGCTTCTTGTTTGAGCATATGGATATGTATATACCATGTTCCAGTACCCACTCTTTGGGTTTTGGTTACTCTTATTCCAGTAGAGGCGAAGACGCACGGGGTATGCCACGTGATTTCCATGTCTAGCTTCTCGTGGTTGGACGATTCTACTATCCTGCTATAGGTAGCGAAGACTTGACGAGAAGTTCTTCTTATCACCGCTTCTAGCTCCTTGTGTTTGGATGAGTCTACTTCCTTACTCTAGTTGGGTTGAGTTGAACTCTTTACTGCACTCTCGGTTGTACCCAATTAATTTTCCATATTCGATCTACTGCTCACCTCTTCAGTACCTCCTTTGTTGCTCCATCGAGCCTTCAGGGCATCCTACAGAATATTTTTATACTCACCCCTACTTGGGATTTTCCCGCACATGGTTTTCCCTTGCAGACGACGGACAGGTCGATCGTGACGTCAGAGGAGCATATGAGTTCATGATCTTGGACTGCGTATGGTGGTCATAGTCGAGTTCCAGGTGAGGGACCCTCCCAACTGTTGTACTTTTGTTTACCTATTGTCGGGTTGTGGCACTTTTCTGGTTGGGTACGTGTTTTTCCCTTTTTATTTTTAGTTTACCTTCAACTTTTAATTTGTGTTGTTTAGAGGTTGATGCACTTTTTTGTTTGTTTATAGCAGTTAGTAAATTACATTTCCTTTTACTCTGCACTGCTGCATTGAGTGGGCTGCATGTGTGTGTACAGGTACTCAGGCAAAGGCATCCCCGAGTTTTTTATCCTTCGACACTTGTCGCCAGCCCCTGGCCTATGGACGTAGGCTTGGGGTAGTTGTGGCTCGAGCCCAGGTAGGGTCAAGTCATGACAAAGTGGTATCAAAGGTGGTTCTTTCCTTGGGACGTTGTACGGAAGTCCCTAAAAAAGAATTTTTTGGGATCTAGGGAAACAGTGTCAATGTGTCTCGAGAGTGGCTCTCAGGCTAGGGAGTCTAGTGATGGTTCAGTGGCTGACGTATCCATTCAACAGGACCCTAATAACCTACGTGTCGACTTGGCATGATGAGACACTCGTTGCAGGGAAATTGGTTTGTGCATCACATAGGATTGAGTTTTTGACTGTCCTTCTTGAGTTAGCTCCCCATTATTATTGTTGTTATATACCTATATGCTTATCTGACAGTGGCACTCCTTGATAATATTTAGGATGTATCCGTGAAGACATCCATCTAGGATACAAGCTTTGGTTTCTGATGATGACCCTGTGAGCGATGAGGACCAAATACAGAACCCATCATGCGAGCCCCTTTCTCCGAGCGGGCCGATAGTAGCACCCCCACCTGGTGATTAGCAGACAGCTCTTGCAGAGCAGACGGAGCTTGAGTGCCAGTTGAGCGCGCTCCATGAGTTCCAGCGATAGAGACCACTAAGGTTTAGTGGTGAGACAAACCCTCAGGAAGTAGAGGTTTGGATCGAGACAGTGGTTTTCCTCTTCAGGCTTGCGCAGACACTAGCATATCAGAGGTTGACTTTGGCATCCAGCCTTTTCCATGGAGCAGCTGGGTGTTGGTGGAGTCTGGTGACTCAGTTTCTCGATGAGTCATCACTTTCATGGGATGAATTTCAACTGCTGTTTTGTGGGGAGTTTTTCCCCTCCTTCTTATTCTTTATTAGGATCCAGGAGATCATGCAGTTTCAACTGAGAGGGATGACGGTGACTGAGTACATGACTACGTTCGCGGACCGTGCACGTTTTACTCAGACTTGGTCCACAACGACAGTTTCTGAGCATGGAAGTTCGAGCAGGGTCTCTGCAGGGAGATTCATGTTTTTATAGTACCCTTGGGCATTCCAACTTATGCTAGGGTTCTAGAGGAAGCGCTGGTGATATAGAGCTTCATGTCGCATTCTACAGTTAGTTATGGAAGGAGGCTCGACAGAGCCGAAACGTCAACCACAGTTAGCAGTCGCCGGCTGATAGAACCTCGATGCAGGTGGCTTTCTGATAACCGGACTTAGGGGCGTGGTCGTACACCATAGTGGCGCTGGAGGGCACTAGTGCATCCCGGATAGAGTTGGTGCTAGCAGAGGAGCGGGAGGAGCTGGAAGTGGGGGACGACCTTACGAGGTCTTCCCACCACCACCAGGCGGTCCACGTCAGACTCCAGGAGCTGACAGTTGGGACCGCGGATAGCCACGATCTTTGAAAGTCTATGATCCTGCAGAGAATGAGGTGATAAGAGGTACGCTTTACGGATCTTCTACTTTTGCTGTAGAATTTTTAGACTCTGTGTGTGAAATGATTTCCTCTCAGCTCCTTGTTTGAGGTGTTACTAGGGTGACGCAGGGCGTCGGGTGTAACTATTTCTGACGCTTTTGCTGGGGCGCGTGCATCTATTCGTCCGCGGAGGAGGACGCATTGCACTGTTTCCCCGCATTCCCACTTTCCAAAGGCGGGCGACATTCGCTCCTTATTCAGGGACGTCTGCTCCTTGATCGAAATGGGATGATGGGATGTCGGTTCTTCCTTCTGCGGATTCCTCCTCAGAACTCGTCACCTTGTCTGGGTCTCCCTCATAGATTTAATACATTGTTTGTGAAACTCTACCTAGTTCCATGTTTCCATGGATGCCGGTTAATTACACTTCTTCTGTCGGGACATTCCAAAGGGTCCGTTCAGGGCAACAACCTTCTGTCGGGGGAGTAGTCACGTTGAGGCATAAGTAGCGTGTCTGGATGCTGGGGACCTGGCATGTCTGTCTATTATCCCTGGACATAAGGCTTCTCGAGGGCATGGAAGCCCGAGGCATCCCACATCAAGCGCGGGGAATTATATGCCATATATATGTCTGAGGTTTTCCTCAGCTTCCTGTGTTTAACACAGGTTATGCCGTGAGTTTAACGTCCAGCGGAGACAGATCAGCCTGATCAGAGCATTAGCTAGAATGGATCGGATTGAGGGATTTCCCTTAAAGGGGTGCCGATACCGGGACCAGCCCATGGGCGGCTGTGAAGGGGAGCGGACCAACATGTTCTCACCGTGATATGATGGTCCGGGCGAGAATCAGGGTGGATGATGGATAGACGAATGAATTGGAGGGGGAAATGGAAAGGGACCATCGCAAGGGAGACGGTGAAGTTGGGATTGAGCCTCGAAGAGACCTCCTACGTATCCCCGTGGTAGGGTATCAAAGTCCACGTAGTTTGGGATGGTGCCGGTGAACCAGCATGAAGGTGGACCTTGGTCCGATGGATGTTTTCAGCGAACCAAAGAGAAGGTGGGCCTTGGTCCGATGCGTCAGTGAACCGATACGAAGGTGGACCTTGGTCCAAATGGTGTGGGGCTTACACACTAGGCTGCCCGGATGTGGATGAACCGACATGAAGAAGGTCGGAGTGACCAACAGGTGGTGGGCTTGAACCTCTAAGAGGCTTCCTACGTACCATGTCGTGACATGGATCAAAGACCCCGTAGTTAAGGTTGGACATCGAAAAGCCGACATGAATGAGGAGGACCAGGAGGGTCCTAGTGGTGGTGGGCTTGGACCTTGTGGAGGATTCCTACGTACCATGTCGTGACATGGATCAAAGACCACATAGTTTAGAGGGGCTTCGTCGGCAAACCGATGTGAAGGTGGACCTCGGTCCGATGGGTGGTGGGCTTGAACCTCTGGAAGTCTTTTTACATACCATGCCTTGACATGGATAAAAGACCTCATACTTCAAATGATGGGATTCGTCAGCAAACCGACGTGAAAGTGGACCTTGGTCCAATGAGAGATGGGCTTGAACCTCGTGGAGGCTTCCTACGTACCATGCCTTGACATGGATCGAAGACCTCATAGTTCAAAGGGTTTCATCGGTGAACCGACGTGAAAGTAGACCCAGGGCTCCACTAGTGGTGGGCTTGAACATCGTGAAGGATTCCTATGTACCATGCCTTGACATGGATCAAAGTCCTCGTAGTTCGTATTGGTCACAACGGCTTGCCGTCGGACTGGAATACAGTTTATCGTCATGCTGGACGAGAGGGAACCTTGACGTGAATAAACAACGGGCGGTGGGCTTGAACCTCATGGAGGCTTCCTACGTACCATGCCTTGACATGGATCAAAGTCCCCATAGTTCGGGATGGAGGTGGGTGTCGGTGAACCGACGTAAATGAGGGACCTTGTTCCGATGGGAGATGGGATTGAACCTCTGGGAGGCTTCCTACGTACCATGCCTTGACATGGATCAAAGTCCCCGTTGTTCGGGATGGTCACAACGACTTGCCGTCAGACTGGAATGTAGTTTAACATCATACTGGACGAAGGTAGAACTCGACGTAAATTGGATGACTGGTGGGCATGAACCTCGTGGAGGCTTCCTATGTACCATGCCTTGACATGGATCAAAGACCTCGTAGTTAAAATGGGTGTGCAGTTTAATGTCATGCGAGACAAGGGCATACAGTTTAACGTCATGCTGGACGAGGGAATGTACTTTAACGTCATGCTGGACGAGGGCATGCAGTTTAACGTCATGATGGACAAGGGCATGCAGTTTAACATCATGATGAACGAGGTATTGTCATGGCCAATGCCAACTCTAAGCCCACGTGATTCATGCTCGGTGTGAGAAACAAGAGACAAAAAAGACCTGACGATCATGCCGCGAAGCGTGCGTCTGTGAGAAGCGAAGAGGGGCTTACGCATTAGGCAGCCCATGGTGCTGGGACTTAATCCAGGATGGAGGCTCGAAGTGCGGCAAAGTGTAGCGAAAGCGGGATTTGGGGCCAATGATGGGAGGTTCCTCGTTCCCTATCATGCCCTCCACTGACCTTGGTAGTGGGGAAGTACGGAGATGCCGGGGTGCAGCTATCCATTGGTGAACTAGGGTCGCCCTTCTCCTGAGAACATACGCCGCTCCAATAAGGAGGATATCATCCCTTGTGGAGGGGTGATTCCACTCCCGTGGAGACGAGTGCTGTAAAAAATGTTCGAGCTGGGGGGACCGTTCGTGCGAGGCATGAGGTCGGGTCACAGTTTAACGTTATGTGTAGAGGACGTGGTGCTTGGAATTTTAACGTCCTACAGCTCGGAAGAGTTGGGTTCACTCCACACCCCTAGGACTTACATAACTGGTACCCTTTGCTCCTTGGGGGAGGGAAGGTACCAGTAAGGCCGTGGTCAAGGGGGGTTGTAGAGAAAACCATCAAGGGGTCCACGTTAGCGTGGCTATGCGAAGAAGCAATAGCCATTAGCGTGCCTATGAGAAGAAGCATTAGGCGAAGCAACGCTACGAGTAGTATTGTCCGTGGGACTTTGAAATCACATCGTGCATACCTGGAGGGTCGCACGAGAAGCAGAATTTCCAAGAAAGGGAGTGTTCTTCGCAAAGCAGAGTCCCTTGGCCTTATCATGGGGCATAGGAGTGAGTGGAGGGTGGTTTGAGAAGTAGAATAGTATTCGCGGAGCACTGCCTCGCGAAGAAGAGGTTCCTCGCGAAGCAGGGTGCTGCGAAGCAATGTGCTTCGCGATGTGTAGTGATCCTGCCTTAGCATAGGGATCACTAGTATAGGTTGGGTGTTTCGCGAAGCATAAATGATCCGCGGCTGCCCGGGTTCCCTTGGGAATCCCCCTCCTTCGTGAATTCCCTTGAGCTTCGCGAAGGGAATCCCTGTCGGAAGAGGGGCTCAAAATGTGACAAAGCGAAGGCATCACGCGAAGTAGAAGTACCTCGCGGAGCTCATGATTCCCGGGGGAAAAGGGTGCTTCGCGATTCAGGAGAGGAGAATCCGAAAGGTCGGATTGTCCATCCCTGGGACTTAGGGGGAGCCCAGTATTTATAGGCAAGGGGCGCCGCGAAGAAGAACTCTTGTTCCACCTCTGGTGCCTCGCGGCGTGCTCACGAACGTCAAATTTGTTCGCAGAGAGGTACCGCCTTCAGAGCTTCGCGGCGGGCTCACGAATGTCAAATTCGTTTGCGGAGATGTACCGCACAGCTTCACGACGGGCTCGCGAACATCAAATTTGTTCATGGAGAGGTACCACCTTTGGAGCTTCACGGCGGGCTCATGAATGTCAAATTCGTTCGCGAAGATGTACCGCCTCTGGAGCTTCGCGAGACCGCGATGCTCGGGGTGCTTTGCATCGGTGCTTCGCGAGGCAGTGTGCCAGCCTTCGTTTTCATCCCTTCCTTTCATGCAATATTTTGGCCCCAAAAAATGCCCCCCCTCAGACTTGGAGCCGCGGAGGGTGAAGGGTCGAAGTCTGAGGGAAAATCGCCAAAATTGTCAGCGGTTTGTGATGCGACTTCGTGAAGAGGGCCCGCGGTGCTGACTGGGGCCACAGATTCGGACATTCCGTGATGCTCCGTGCGGGTGAGGCGCGCCGTGATGCTCCTAGGTCGCCGCCTATAAATCGGGGGGTTGACCTCTTTTGTCTTCACGCGATTTCCTTGCCTTTTTGTGCTCTCGATTTCGCGAAGCTCCACGTACTCTGCGCCTGCTCTCCGCGAATCGAGCTTCGCGGCGAACATCGGGTCTCTAACTCCGCGACCGAGCCAAGAGAACTCTTGTTTACCGACCTAGGCCAGACTCCACAGCTTGGTCTCGCGACTGACCTTCACGATCCGTCTTCGCGATCCAGCTTCGCGATCCGTTCTGAAAAAAAATCTTTTCTGAGTGCCGGAACTGAAATGGCCCATCGAGAAGCTGTATTGGGGGTGCTTGCAGATGCCACCCGTCGGGATGAGATGGCCAATTGTCCAGGCCTTGGGGAGATGGTCCACAGCCACTCGGACCATGCTTCTTTGATAGATCTTCTATCGGAGGGTCAGAAGAATTATCCGTAGAGTAAGAAGCTTCCATTGTACGGCTTCGGGTTGAGGTATGACGTCTTCATCCCTGAGGTGAGTAGGGACGAACCAGTTTGCTGGTTAAGGAGCACGCCATGTCAGCACCAATGGTTCAGGGTGGCCAATGGTCATGCGCAGGAGGACTTCACACCCGTTACCACCGACTGTCTCTACAACCATGTGAACAATATTGACGGGAAGCCACTGCAACCAGAGACGTCCCCTCCTCTCTATCGTACCATGCTGAAGGCAGCTTTGCAGGATTCGAAGAAAGACTGGTCCGATGAGTGGGACCTGTGCCAGGGTGGCAACTTTACTGATGACTGGGCCTGGGCCTACTGGGTAGGCGCCTCATGCGAGGAGTTTGGGGCCGAGCTGAGGAGAGTGGGGTTATATAAGGCGGCATGGGCCTCCCAATTCCACATTTACCAACCGAAACAACTGATGCCGGAATTACTGAGAAGATGGTCGTATAGGACCAATACCATTCACCTGCATCACGGGGAGGTGGGCATCAGCCTGTGGGATGTCCACCATATTTCTGGGGATCCGATCTTGGGGGCCATGTATGATGAGTTCCTCCCATCATGAGTGCGTGGGAGGATACAAAGAAAATGACGCGACTGGTGTCAGTGGTGATGGCACTCGTCCCTGGAGAGGACAAGGAGGCAGTGAGGGATGTCCATTTTAAGAAATGGTTCAATTGCTTCCAGAATTTCCCAGAGAATCGAGAGTTCCCTCCAAGGCCTCGAACTTGTCCGAGGGAGGCCCAACGGGGTAATGAGCACTTGTATTGGCGAGTCTTGGAGAACAGCCAATGGAAGACTTGGGGTTTCAGTGTCATCACTGAATAACAGCTGATAGTCAGGCTGGCGGCGTTCATCGCAGCTCTCATCTGCAGTTGGACTCTACCGGTGAGGGATACAAGCATGGGGGTGCGGCCCATCTCGTTTATTATGGCATCCATGTTGGCCATGGGGCAGCGGGTCAATCTGGGGATTCTGATGCTCGCCAAACTGTACAGAATGATGCGGCACAATAGCGAGGGCAAGAAGTCGCCAAGGATATGCGGGCCCTTCCACCTCCTGTATGGGTGGATTGCGGCACACATCAGGGGGATCTATGAGTATCCAAACCCTATTTCGCTGTCGGGATCAAACATCTTCCCCTCCATCCTGAATGTGGTCGGGAGCTTCCCGTTCAAACTAACCATGTCGATGGCGCTGAATTGGGTGTCGAGGGCAGATGAGTTTAATTTCCACCACTTCCCATTTCCGACGGGGATACTTACTGACGACGGGTGGGGAACGGAAGAACATCGGGCTTACCTCCTGGCCTTTCGAGGTGGAGTTTTGGTGGTACGAGTAGATCATGAGCCACTCTGAGAACCGTACACCCCGCATCGGTTTGCGAGGCAGTTCCGATGCCTCCAGTGACTGACCCTGCAGGTCTACTGGGAGGTGCGTCACGAGGAGAACCCATGTGTGATGAGGCAGTTGTGGCTCATGTTCACACGGGAAGATGGGAAGATGCTAATTGCATTGCCTCCATCCACCGCCGCTTTCGGATTGGTGAGGGAGTATTCCATTAGTTGGGAAGCTGCTTACCCAGGGGAGATGCTGAAGCAACCAACTATTCGGGTCGGTGACGGTGGGCCTCCTCTATATCGAGGTCGGGGTCGGAGGGCAGCTAGGGCCTCTCGTGGTGGCGGAGCTACCATGGCGGTGAGACCCGTACCAGTTGAGGGTGTAGCAGCAGCAGCGGATCTGGTGATTCCGGAAGAGCAGGTCCATTCGGAGGGGCGGCCACCGAGGGGATTTTGTAGGATATCCACTCAGGCCCCGGGGAAGTGAATGCGTCATATCGACATGGTAGAGGATGCCATCTTCCTGGAAGCCTGGGACATTTGGGATGTCAGCCAGCAATTCCCCAGCCCACCTGAGATATGGGCCCACCTGAATCACCTCGGGATGGAATTACCGGGCATTGGTCCAGTCCGGGCTGGTTTCATGGTGTCTCCGACGGAGGCAGAGCAATACCTAGACGAGCTGGAGGATTACATTCACTCCAGTGGTGTCCCTCGCCCAATGACAGACCAGGTGAGGGTACTGCTGAATCGAATGGTCCCCCCATAGTTATCAGCCGCCTATCTGAGGGAGCGCTTCCCCCTGCTGGAAGAGTTAGAGGACTCCTCTAGGGAAGATGAGGCTGGAGGAGGGAGCCCGTTGGAGGAGGGCGAGGTCAGAGATCATGGCTCAGATTCCGACGATTTCGCGGAGGCTCTCGAGGTAGCATTCTGAACTTCTTTCCTTATAGTCTGTTCTTGGGTCATTATAGAATTCTCACTGATGTTTAAGCCATGCAGGAAGAACTTGTTCAAAGGCCTCATTCTCACCCCTCGGCGAGTGATGATGCAGGACCTTTAGAACCCGTGCCTATGGTTGTGTCCAGTTCCACGTCTGGTGGGACCAGAGCACTAGAGGTGGCTCCTACAGAATCTCCAGACCTGCCGATAGTATACAGAGGGCCTTACCTCGGGGTCCCTTCAGTACCGGCTCAAGAGCAGCACTAGGAGGTCGATCTCCATAAGTTTCCTCTATCGGTTTCCTTGTCGTCATATGTAGACTATGCCAACTAACGTTTATGTCCCTCTCTGTCGTACAGTTCTTCGACTGGCGTGGGCTGCTGCGGCAAGACTAGTCGGGATGTCTGGTGGAGTCCCTCCTAGGGGCATGCCAGTGATGGTGGCGATTGTCCCTCCATCTCCCCAAGCTGCAACACACATCATCACTGGCAGGACCACCAGTAGGGTCGTGCCTGAGGTCATCGAGGTGGACTCCGATGAAGAGGATCGGTCGGCCGGTCCTAGTCCTGTCGTGCCTTCTTCGACGCCAAATGTCGCGCCGGATTCAACGCCAGTTGCAGATCCCGTCGAGGACTTCCTGAAGGTGTATCCTCTATACGAGCCTACCAATCGCACAAATTGGGACGAAACGACCTCCGACGAGGAATACAGAAGCATAGTCCGCCGCCGTTCGTGGAAGCTAATCACGCGCTTCATCAAAGACACCCCCCAAGCGTGGCTGGACGAAATGGATATACTTCACTCGCGGCTGCGCGAACTATGCGCTCGGGGAGTGGATTCCCAATGTCCTCATGTGCTCATCCAAGATCTCATGGTTGAGAAGATCCGGGAGCATGATCGTGGGCTCAGCGTGGGCTGGCAGCGGAGGAAGGCGACAAGCATCACGATGCTCCGGGAGGCTGAAAGTGAGGTCCAACAGCTGCAGACCCGGGCGGATGAGCACTCAGCCTCTCTTAATGCGCAATCTGAGATGATCTACCAGTTGAAGGCCCAGCTGGGGGATGCATAGGAGCTTATGAGGTAGGATTCTGGAAAGATGGATGACATTCATGCTGAGGTAGAGAGGGCCAGAGCCAAGGCTGACGAACTGCGCCCCGCCGCTGCTGAGGAGGAGCGGGAGCTGAGTCAGCGGCAGCAAGCCTTGGACACCACAACCCAACGGGTGGCGGATCTGCAATTCTCTTTTGACGGGGTGAACCCTCCTATAGGGGGAGTCAACCCCCGGGTATTGTAACAAAACAAAAACCTTTTATTGGTACTTTCGTGCTTCAATTTCTTCCTTCTTTGTTTTGAATGCCGTAGCGTGCACTATTTACACTGTTTGAATCACCTAGTTACATCCCTACAATGTTTGCGGGACGTTCGGCGATAATTCCCCAAGCCCATGTGGGTCGAGCACGATGTGAGAAACAGGAGATAGTTGCCTTCTCGTCCCACCCAGCATAAGAGTGGAGACCATGCTCCGGGCATCCATGATTTGGATTACCAGTCCAAATTTTCGAAAGATGGGAGGGGCTTGACCGGAGAAGGAACTTTTCAGAACAGCTGAATTACTGTTTCTTCAGCGTTCCCTCATGTACGAATGGTGCAACACCAGGGGCACTGGAATCAGTCCGAACAGATGGAAACGGGAAGCGTGAATTACGATGCCCAAAATTCGGAGCACTGTGGGGATTGCGTGACAATAAGGGACAGCTGATAACCATGGAGGGGAAGCGGTATCCTTACTATGTTAGCCTGTAATGGGGACAAAAATGAGGGTCAAACGTTGACCATGTTTGAAACACGGGACCATGTCACAAATATTGTCGGTCAATCTTTCGGGACATTGACCCAGGACAGTTGGCGGACCATAGGTCAAACATCCATACTATTAGGGGGTCCTTCCAAACATGACCAGTCTTCTGTAACGTTGGCCCAGGATGGTAAGTGAGCCGATGCGGCATGAGGCCAGGCTGTTAGGGGGTCCCTTCAGACATGAAAGGGGACGAGGCTCTGAATAAGGGGCACGCAGAGCGTGGAATATGGAGTGGTGGTTTGTCTGAAAAGAATCCAACACTCATGCAATTACACCACTGTGGTGGGAGTACATCATATGGGCACATCGGTTTGATCATGGATCATTCCTTCTTTCATACAGGGCCTCTCTAACGAGGGGTCCGACCAGGGGCCGGAAAGGGGAAGGATGGGATTAATGATTTCTATGGGCTGGACCCTAGGAAAAATACCAGGGTGTCTCTACGTATCCCATGAGGATGGGAATCAAGCCATACGTAGTTCTGAAGCACAGTGCAGTCATAGCCCAACACTGACAGGTGAAATCCTCTCTGGTAGAGGCTCTGGTGCATCCCATGATTAACATGGGGCATCCTGAACTTGTTCAGGGTAGAACCGTAGTTTAGTGTCATGCGTTGAGGACATATGGACACCTGTAGTTTAACGTCATACGATAGGACGTGGAATAAAAGGGTAGATCCCAGGGAGCGTGTGGTGTGGTAGATATGAAACTGACATGAATGAGGACTTGGAGTCCAAATCACACCACGTACCCCCAGAGGAAACTCTTCAGGTTGAGGTACCAAGAGTGAGGATTAGGCTGGGCCTGAAGCAGAGTGGTTGGGCGTTCCTACGTACCCCATGAGGATGGAAATCAAGCCATATGTAGTTCTGAAAGCGTAGTTTAACGTCATGCAGGATGATGAGAAGCCTGGCCGTGTTGGTACACATCCCGCCAAAGCTACTAAGCCCACGTGAGTCGTGCTCGGTGGGGGAAACAAGAAGTAGTGGTGGTAATTTCCCAACACAGAAAGGGGCAGGTTAGGGCAAAGGGACGCTCGTTGAATACCGGCCCAATGACACTAACACGATCATTTAGTGCACCTAGATGCGTGAAGAGAAAGAGACGAGTATGATGGAATTCCACTTGAACATGAGGAAGTGGAAATGTGTGAATCATGGCGCTCAAGATTCAAATCACGATGATGGCGGCGTGACGATGGAGGATAACTGTTGACTGTGGCAGAAACCCAACATCCATATCGCGTTAGCCTAGAATGGGGACAAACAAATGAGGGTCAACCGTTGACCATGTTCGAAACATGGGACTATGTCACAAATGTTGTCAGATATCCGTAGGGACGTTGGCCCAAAACGATTGGAGGGACCTTAGGTCCAACATTCATGGAGATCCCTTAAGCCTAGTATCCATGTCGTCCGAGGGTACTTTTGGATGTGGAAGAGGATGAGGATCCAAATAGCGAGCTCGCGAATCTTGGTCATGGGACGAGGGGAATGTTCGTATGAAAATCCCACACTTCAGGCTCTTTGTTGAAACACATCTGAATATGACAATGAGACATATTAGATAGGGGTAGAAGAGTCATTTCCCATAGGGAGATCTTAGTTTAGGTTCGTAGAATTCAGACCATGGATGGGAGGAAACATAAGAGGCACATGGTGGAGTAACTCAAACACCTGACGTGAATGGGGATAGGGGGTGTGTATGGTGCGGTGAACAACCCGACGTGAATGAGGACATAATCCCATATAACACCGCATGACCCACTTGGGAGAGGTTTTGGGTCAGGGGACCAAATGTGAATGTTAGGCTTGGCCCGCGGGGAAGTTCCCGGGCGCTCCTACGTATCTCATGAGGATGAGAATCAAGTCGTACGTAATTCTTGAAAATGTCTTAGTTTAAGGTCATAGGGCTTGGACCATGAGTGGGTAAGGGGATAAAGGGACACATGGAAAGGTGGTTTCAAAACCTGACGTGAATGAGGACCTAAGCCCTACTTACCATGAGTTCTCTGGGGAAATGCTCGAGTCGAGGGACCGAACAAAAAGGTTAGGATGGGCCCGCGGGGAAGTGCCCGGGTGCTCCTACATATCTCATGAGGATGAGAATCAAGCCATACATAGTTCTGAAAGGTGACATGGTAAGATACCAGTGCCAGGGGAAAAGGGGAGTGCAGGCATGGCCCTTGCACTAAAAGAAGCGGAATTTGATAAATCTTGTTCGTCCATTAAGGTGAGTGGTTTTTTTTTATGAAGCAACAGGCCTAAAGTAGTAGGTCGTGGTGTCTCCACAAGGATCAATCCATGATAGGCATTGATAAATGGAATGGCACGTGACCAATACCCAATGTGATGTACTCTATAACGAGGTCATCACAATGCAGTGCCGTTTTTCGTCGTGCGGCTAGGACGATAATTTCACAGTTTAGGGTCGTGTGATAGGACCAAGCATGCATTTTATCGTCATGCAGTGCAGACGTAGCAGATACGATGCTATTCAGGGAATTTGCGCAGTGTTATAAAACATAATTGATGGAGACATGATCCTACATCACATTGTACACCACTCGGAGAGGGATACCTTAGGCCGAGGGGCCTATATAGAGGTAAGAGGTGAAATAAAGGGGGAGAGACTGGCTCCCTAAATGGGCTGGACACGATGATAAGGCATCTGGGCGGTCCTACGTATCCCATGAGGATGGGAATCAAGATGAACGTAGTTCCGGATGGATCTTATTTTATGGTCTTAGAGCTCGGACCATGAATGGTAACAACTTCCCAAGTTAGCGCAGACATCAACCCGATCCCTAAGCCCACGTGAGTTAAACTCGATGTGGGAAACAAGGGGGGGCATCCTTATCACAATACCTTGGGCGTCCATCAGAGGGGAGTTGGTAGAGAGCCTCGAAGGACACCTTTGACGCATCTTGTTTTCCCAACGCGCAGATGTGCACAGAGGAAAATTACCAAGAGTTCCGAGACTCTACTTGGACACAATGAAGTGATGAAGGGTGTGAATTGTGTACCCGACATTTTGGGCATAATGGGTTGGCGTGGTGATAGAGGAAAACTGTCAACCATGGTGGAAACGTTGTGTCCATATCGCATTTGCCTGAGGTGGGAACAACAAACGAGCATCGACCGCTGACCATATTCGCAACGCGGGATTTTATCGATTTGTTGTCCGAAACCCTCGGGGGCGTTGGCCCGTAATGGAAGGAGAGCCCTTGGGCATAGTATCCACACTGTTCTTGGGGGTCCCTCCGGGTGTGAAAGATGATGGAAGCCTTGATGCAGGGATACACAAAGCCTGGAAAGCTGGTGCGGACGTGTCCGAGTAAAGTTTGCCATTCCAGGTAATAGACCAGAGTCCCCTTGGGCACATTGGTGAACCACCAAAAAGGGGTCGACGAAACAGCTCAGGAGGGAGAGGTACATGGCGTGGTCATTACGAGACCGATGTGAATGAAGACATAATCCCACACCACACCATATAATCCTCTCATAGAGGAAGGGTAGACCAAGGGGCCAAGATGGGATGAAGATTCCTGAGAGATGGGGCTGGACCCGAATCCTAGACATTCAGGTGGTCCTACGTATCCCATTAGGATGGGAATCAAGCCACACGTAGTTCTCTAAATGTAGTTTAATGTCATACGAGATGAGGGGGGGAGTAATATACCCCCAAACAAGGGAGGTCTACGGTACGACGAAGAAACCGACGTGAATGGGGAAATAATCTCACACCACACCATACACTCCTATAAGAGAGGACCTGGGCCAGGGCCCGAAAAGGCCAAGGGGCCTGATGGTTAGGCATTGGTCAGGAAGGCCTGACCTACTTGCAGTTTAACGTCTTGTAGTGGGGACGAGGGCCGAGGACCCGAGGAGGCCAAGGGGCCTGAGGCTGGGCCTCGTAAGGGAAGGCGTACAACATGGTACATGATACCGATGTGAATGAGGACATAGTCCCACACCATACCGTACACCTCGGGTAAGAGCTTGGGAGGAGGGGCCCAAGAAGGCCAAGGGGCCTAAGGTCAGGCATCAGTCAGGAAGGCCTGACTGGTTTGCAGTTTAACGTCTTACATGAGGACGGGGAAAGAGATAACTGTATCTAATCCGGGGGTGTGTACGGAATGGAATGTAACCTAACGTGAATGAGGACATAATCCTACACCACGCCGTACATTCCTTATATGGGAATCAGGGCTATGGGCCCGACCGCTAGCACCACCCGGAGGGAAGTTTGTCACTTCGGAATGGGGTAGAACGAATCACTGCACTCGATGTTTGGGACATCTCGGGGTGGACCCAAAGATCCAGGACACTGTTGACCATGTTCGAAACACAGTGTTCCTATGGTGACCTGATATGGGAGCAACAAATGAGCGTCGAACGTTGACCAAATTCACAACGCGGGACTTGTATCGGCATGTTTCTTGAAAACCCTCGAGGGCATTGGCCCGTATCGGTATGAGAGCCTTTGGGTGTAGTATCCAGGCCGTTCTTGGGGGTCCCTCCGGGTGTGAAAAAAATGATGGAATCCCAGTCAAGGAGTGGGTGAAGCATAGCTGTATCCATCCACGAAAGAGGCAAACATCTCTAGGGGGAATGTGCAGCCGGGTCGAGGCTTGCTCGACGTGAGTTGGGGAAAAAGTGTGCACCCTTCCATATGTCTTGACCCGAGGGGAAGATTTTGGCTTTTGGGCTGGGCCAACGGATGAAATGCCCGGGCGTTCCTACGTATCCCATTAGGATGGGAAGCAAGCCATACGTAGTTCTTAAAAGGAATTCAGTTTAGCATCATTCAGTGAGGACGTGGGAGGATAGAAGAACGGAAGTGGGCACATGGTGAAACCCTTACAATCCTTGTATGAGCGGGGTTGTATGAGCGGGGCTAAGAAATCCTACTCCTCGCTACAAAAGGATCCTCCAAGGAAACTATTCCTAGGGGGGATAGTGGAAGAGCAAATCTTGGGGCTGGGCTCAAGATGAGGCGTCCGAGCGTTCCTATGTATCCCATTAAGATGGGAATCAAGACACACGTAGTTCTTGATGCACGGTTTAGCATTGTTCTGGACGAGAAATGTGTCTCAACTGGGTATATGTACGGTATGGCGGGTAACCCGGTGTGGATGAGGATGTAATACTACACCACACCGTACAATCCCATTAGAGAGCCAGAGTCGACGCAGGCCAAGGGGCCATAGGCTGAACCTCGGTCAGGAAGGCCTGACTGGCTTGCAGTTTAACGTCTTACAGTAAGGACGGGGGCCGGGGGCCCGAGGAGGCCAAGGGGCCTGAGGCTGAGCCTCAGTCAGGAAGGCCTGACTGGCTTGCAGTTTAACGTCTTACTGTAAAGACGGGGGGAGATCTTAGTTTAAGGTCATAGATCTTGGACCATTTTGTATTTTATCGTCTTGCAGGATGAAGATGCAGTTTAAGGTCATGCATGACCCTTTTACCCAAGGAAAAGTATCTCTTGAGTAACTTGGCGTTGGTGGGAGGGGTTATGCGCTCTCCATCCGTGGTCACCAAGGAGTATGCTCCATCGGGGTAAACCTTATGGATGATATAAGGCCCTTCCCATTTGGGTTATAACTTGGGCGGTTTCTTACCGGGGATCATTGGTGCTCCAAGGGCCAGTAATAGGTCTCCCTATAGAAAATAACAAAGACGAACCTTCTTGTTGAAGGCCCTCGCTATCTTATCCTGATGCCTTTCCAGATTGTGCAGGGCACGAAGCCGGTTCTTGTCCAGTGCTTCTAATTCAGCTAGATGGATTTCGGATACCTCATCTGATGTCTGGTGATCATATACTGCAGTGCATAACGATGGCAGTTAGATCTCAATGGGTAGGATGGCCTCAGCTCCATACACCAGCGAATATGGGGTCACCTGGGTAGAGTTGTGAGTCGTCGTCCGATAAGCCCATAGGGTGTTGGGGAGCTTGTCCGACCAACTTTTCTTGTTCTGACCAACCGTCTTATGCAGAATGTTAGAGTGGGTTTTGTTGAACGCCTCGATCTGTCCGTTTTCCTGCGCGTGGTAGCGGGAGGTATGGTTCGAACGGATGTCGTACTTGGCGTACAATTTCTTCAGTTCAGCCGCTCAAGAGTTGGTGCCGTTATCAGTGAGGACGGCGTGAGGGACCCCAAACCGGTGGATAATATTGTAGCTCACAAAGTCGGCGATGGAACGGGCCTTGACCTCTTTGAGTGGAACTGCCTCTGCCCACATGGAGAAGAAATCTGTAGTAGTCAGGATGAACCTACACTGGCGATCTGTTGCTGGTGGATAGGGTCCCACTACATCAAGTCCCCATACCGCAAATGTCCAAGAGTACTTGGTGGGGTGTTGGGGCTCCGGCGGCCGATGCAGGAAGTTGGCGTGAACTTGGCACGTGTGGCATCTCTTGGCATACCCAATAAAATCGTGGATCATAGAGGTCCAGAAGTACCCCAACCTCCAGATTTGATGGGACAGCTTCGACACAGCTTGATGGGCACCACAGGAACTGGCATGAACCTCTTGCATAACTTGAGGAATCTCTACTCCTTGAATGCAACGGAGGAGAACGCCATCGAAGCTCGGCTTATAAAGGATCTGTTCAAGACTGGGGCCGCTCAGGAGGGTAAATTGCAGCGCGCGGCATCGGATTCGCTCGCGCTCGGCCCGGTCGTCCGGGAGGCGACCATTTTTGAGATACTCGACAAAAGGTTCCCTCTAGTCGGGAGTGGCTTCAACCATTGTGTCTGACAAACCCGGGACCCCTGGCGTAGAGGGTTCGGTGGTGATATGACTTACTCGTAGGCCATCATTGTCCTCTTGGGTGACGGGGGCAATGACTCTCTGGTGTGCCACATGTATGATCAAATCATCTTGCTCGGGTTCTGCGAGCGACGCGGCTAAGCCAGCCAAGGCTTCTGCTTGACCATTATGTGACCGTGGGACATGGGTAATCTCTGGTCGAGAAGAGAACCGGGCCATTAGGCGGAGGGTGTACTCTAGCAACGTTATAAGCTCCGGCTTCCTGACGACGTAGTCGCCATTAACCGGTTTGATTACCCGCTCGGAATCTCCTTTCACATGTAGATGGGGCACATTGATCTCAAGGGCCAACTCGAGGCCGGTGATGAGAGCCTGGTACTCTGCCTTGTTGTTCGTACAACCTTCTGACAACAGGAACGAGTATGGAAGGACGACTCGCACCGGGGTAATGAAGACAATACCCAGGCCCACTCTGTTGAGCTTAGGATCGTTGAGCCTCCTACCGGTGGGGCTCCGGGAGGCACCGTCGAAATGCATTTGCCAACACGGGACGACATGATCGACTGAGAGGATCATCTCATCAGGAAAATACAGGTCTATGGATTGATCCATGGAGGTTGGATGGGCAGCTAAAAGTCTGCCAACGCCTGTCCCATAATGGCCTTTTGAGGTACGAACCTGATATCAAACTGATGGAGAATCACCGCCCACCGTTTTAGTCGGCTAGTCAGCATGGGGTGGTTCAGGATGTACTTCAGTGGGTCTTCCTGGGAGACCAATTACACCTCATGGTGCTGCAGGTAATGTCGCAACTTATGTACAGTGAAGAAGAGTGCAAGGCAACTCTTTTCGATAGGGGAGTATCTGACCTCCGTATCGAGAAGCATGCGGTTGAGATAGTAGAGACTGTTCTCGGTACCCTCGTTATTTTTCTGGGCGAGCAGTGCACCGAGGGATCTTTCCAGGGCGGTCACGTAAAGGACCAGTAGTTTTCCGGAGATGGGTGGCATCAAAACCGGAGGTTGGAGTAGATACTGCTTGATTTCCTCGAAGGCGGTCCGACACTCCTCATCCCATTCGTAGGCGGCGCCCTTCTTCATGAGCCGAGAAAAGGGCTTACACTTGCCGGCTAGATTCGCGATGAATCGGCGTAAATAGGCTAAGTGTCCTTGGAGGCCTCAGAGTTCCCGAATGTTGCTCGGGGGAGGCATTTGGCTGATGGCCTTGATCTTCACTGGGTCGATCTCAATACCTCGGTATCTAACAACAAAGCCCAGAAACATCCCAGAGGTGACCCCTAAGGCACACTTCAACAGGTTCATCTTTAGGTGACGGGAACAGAGGAAATCGAACACCTTCTCAAGGTCTTTGAGATGGTCCTGGCACTAACATGATTTGACCACTAGGTCATCTACGTAGCATTCCACCAGTATCCCGAGAATCGGTGTGAATATGCGATGCATGGCCCTCTGATAAGTGGCACAAACATTTTCAAGCCGAAGGGAATAACATGGTAGAAAAAGGTACCTTGGGGAGCCCTGAAGGCAGTGGTCTTCTCGTCCTCGAGGGCCATCCGGATCTGGTTGTACCCAGAATACCCATCCATGATAGAGGGAGCTTGGAACCCGGCCGTGGAATCAATCAATAACTCTATCACCGGGAGTGGGAAGTCATCCTTTGGGTAGTGGCGATTAAGGTCGCGGAAGTCAATGTAGACTCTGATCTTCCCATTCTTCTTCCTGACTCACAAAATGTTGGCAAGCCACTTAGGGTACTGGACTTCCTTAACGAAGTTGGCTTTGATAAGCTTGTCAACTTCGGCCTCAACCATAGCACCATGAGAAGGGTGCATCTTCCTAGGAGGCTGCTTAAACCCATGATGGTTTTCCGGGAGGCCCAGACGGTGAATGGATACCTAGGGATATAGTCCTGGAATCTCATTGTAACTCCAGGAAAACACGCCACAATGTTGTTTGAGGAAGTCTACGTACTGCTGCTGCTCCTCGAGGGACATGGCTGCACTGATCAATGTGGGTTTTGGATCTGCCTCACTACCAAGGTTCACCTATACCAGTTCATCAACCATGGTAGAGACGCCTTCCTCAAAGGCGGGGGGAGCATCCTCCAGGTCTTCCTCTCTACCCGTGGGGGGATTTCCCGCGATGAGAGATACTCCAGGGCTATCAAAGCCTGAGGGGCAGCTGGTGCCGGCTTGGGCAGTAGTGGTCATCATATCAGGATACTCACTCTCCATTGAGACCATAGCAATGAAGGCAGTCGACCCTATCCCATATAGCCTTCGGCTTAAGGGGCCACGTTTGATGATATCAAAGTAGTGGTGACGTGTCGGCCTGAGTCGGTGGATTCCAGCCTGGCGGAAGAGACATGTATGGCGTACCACCGTTGTCATAAGCATGAAAGTCTGGTACCGTAAAGGGGTAGGAGGTTCCGGGATCACCTAAGCCTGGTTGATGTAGGAGTACGAGGTGATTTTCCACCGTCTCTTGGATGTGGGAACATGCCTTCCTTGTGTACCCGAAACAACAAAACATTGCCCCATGTTGGGGGTCGTGGCCTCCAATCGGTGGATCGGGAGGATGTAGGCATCATCCATGCATTCTCAGGGATCACTTGTGACCGGGGTGGGTTCATCCTCACTTACTAGGATTTGTTTATCCTTACTCTTGTAATAATCAGCATCCAGATAGCGGGCCTCAAAAGAGGCGAAAGGAGACGCATCTCTTTGGAGCACTCTTACACAACCGTTGAGTGAGTATTTGAGGCACTGGTGATATGAAGAAGGGACTGCTGCATGCAGATGGATCCATGGCCTACCCATCAACACATTGTAGGCGGTGTCCTGAGAGACGACCATGACCTCGGTGCTAGAAATTAAGCCACCGAACTGGGTCTTCAGGTGGATCTTGTCGACTGGGGTTTGCTCGGTCCTGTCGTACCACTGGATTCTGAGGTCAGAGGGAGTTAAATCACCTTCAGACAGAACCAGCTTTCGCAATGTCTAATTCGGAATTAGGTTGATTTCGGAACCCGTGTCAACGAGGCAGTGGCGGACTTCCACACCATTGAAGTGGCCAGTGATGTACAGCGGGCGAATATGCCCCTGTATAGGAGGGTCCTCATCTTTACTGGAGAACGAGATAACCTCCTGACATTCAGCATTCTCAATTGTCTCGGCATGGAAGGCTTATGCAGCTGCTACCTCCGTCTCAAACTGGAGGGGGCTCCTTAGGGCCTCGGAAAGTGCCTCACATATTTCAGATGACAGGAGAAGGGCCTCAATGATAGAAAGCCTTGCCGGAATGCCGGCCAGGTGCTTTAGGACATCATACTTTCGTGCCAAATGCGAACCTCTTCCTACAGGAGGTCGTTCGGCAGTTGGAGGCATAGCGGGTCCTGCCAGTTGAACCCACGGTCGGCTAGTACTAAGTACATCCTTCTGCCTACTAGTTGAAGCCTGGAGAGTAGTCACTGGACTAGGATCGGACAGCGGAGGCTAGCCTGTAGCTGGGGGAGACTGACTGTGATACGAACGAGGCAGCTCTCCCTGATCTAGTAGCACAAACGGCGGTGGAGGTAGAGCTGAGGGCGTTAGATGGGGTTGCGCATGCTGAGCTCTGCGCTGAGCCTGCTGTCTGGTCTCAGTAGCGTGCACAGATTGGCTGAAATTGCCCACTGACGTACCTCGATGAAAGGCGTGGTTGCGGTTCCGCTGATGTTGACGTCGGCTGGAAATGTTGGGGAGGTTCGCCTGGCGTTCCCCCTCGTCGGGAGTCATATAGGGCTTTACCAGCTCCACGGTGTTAACCGAAGCGTACCCCTGGCTGTCGCTCGACGAGTCATGCACCACCGGGCAGATTCTGGGAGGAATACCCATTTCAGGGGGCATAAAGTCTCCGAGAGTGCGGGATGATGATGGCACTGGCGGAGCGCGTTGCTTCTTCTTGCATCGTCGCTGCTTTCCCTTTTGAGAAGAGGTCGATTGTGAAGACGATGCAGAGGTACCAGCTACTTCTTCTGAAGGTTCTGGCTGCTTCAGGCATGCCCGGATGATACCATGGGCATAGACGGTAGTTTTTCGAGCCATCCAGTTGTCGTATTTCTAGGATCTGCAGCTAGGAACCTGCTCCAACTCGCTTTCGCTGTCGCTACCGATCTCTGACCCTGCAAAGACACCCGCCACTTGTGTTGGTGTCGGGCCCAACCTGACTATGTTGTTGTTGACCTGGTCTTGAAACTAGTCTTTAAACACATAGCATTTCTTGAGGGCGTTCCCCAGAATCCGATGATAAGGACAGTAGTTGGGGTGATCGGTGAGATTAGCCTCTGCCGGCCTTCTACACTTGGGAAGGCGCACAATGCCTTACCCTAGAGCACTTCGAAAGTAGCCAGGGACCTGATTTTCGTTGAATGAATAAGTCTGGTGCCTTCTTTCCGGATAGGGGGCCCTGGGGGCCTGGCCCTGACGAGGGGCCAGAGGGGCCTGCCGGGGAGGCGGTGACTGATTGTCTCGCCTAGGTGGAGGTGGCGCATTGCGCAGGGGAACCTTTCGATTCTGAGGCGGTCGCTGCTGGGCAGGAGCCTGTGCTTGAGGTGGAGGACCTCTGCGGGGTTACGGGGATGGTGCTACTGGAAGTAATTCCAGCTTCCTAGGGGATTCTATTTGGGCCGCCGCGGTGGGTTCGGCTCTGGCGGTCCTCCTGGCTGGGATCATAGGGGGCAACGAATGTGCCTGACTAGCCTGTTGCAGAGCCTCCTCAAGGCGCTGAGCCTTATCTAAGAAATCTCTGAACCCTCCAGGGTAGTTCTGGGTAATCAGGGAGGGTACCAACTCTGTTTTGATTTTCCCCACACAAATCATTAGTAATTTCTCTTGAGTCAGTGGCATATCGATGGAATACGTAAGTCCCTTCCACCGGGCGATAAAATCTGCGACTCGCTCATCAGGCCTTTGCTTGCACTTGAAGAGGTCTGCAATGCTGGTCTTCCACGTGGTGGAGCTGAACTGGTATATGAACTGCCGGCAGAGATACTACCAACCGGTCACCGATCCGATAGGGAGCTGGTTGTACCAGACGAATGCGGGACCTTCCAATGTCTGTACGAAACATCGGAGCTTGGAGGATTCTTGCTGGGCCGGGGTCCCCAGCATGGGGCCACACCTGGAAGAAAAATGTGCCAAGTGCTGCAGCGGGTCCCCTGTCCTGTTGAAGGGCGAGAAAGTGGGGTTCCCAAAACCCGGGGGTGCAGGCATATCATCCACCCATGCGGGATATGGCTTGCCATCCGGTGGGACCGCCACCTGCCGTGTTTCCAACGCTTCGAGGCGGGCAGTGAGTGCCGCTATAAGATCATCCGGGTGGGGGTCCCTGTCTTGACGGGGATCCTTAATCACATGTGTGTTGCCAGGTTCTTCAACATGGTAGATGGCTTCGGCAGCTCGTGTATTGACTGGTGGAACAACCTGTGGGGAGACTGGGGGAACCCGGACTGGATTCTTCAGATTGCCCCGTCGTTCGGGGGGTTTGGCGAGACGTATCACGCCCTCTTGCTGTAAGTTCCGGCTTCTGCCCGGTCTACGGAAGTAGCATGATCAGGGTTGCCCGGAGGCATCTCACTGGGGGGAAATTGTTCCTTCCCCTGCTTCCCCTGCCTGGGATTACCATAGTCGGGTCGCCGCTCTGCAGCGCGCTTAGCCAAGAGTTCATCAACCAGCCTCTTCTGCTCAGCAAGCTGCTGGCGTAACATGGCCTTCTCGGGATCTTTGTCCGTTTTCTACACAGAGGCAGATGGGTCGGAGTGCTTGATAGTTCCGACGTTCTCCTTACCCTTTCCGGTATTTTGACTGAGTACCAGCGACTCGGTGGGTACAGGGAGTCCTAGCAGGTTCCTATGCTGACGGGTAACCCTCACTGATGGGTCCAGCAGTGGCAGTACGCCCTCATGGGGTAAGTCTCCATCAAGAAATTCAAGCTCATCTTCCTTTTCCACTACGTCAGCCATGTGGACCGCGACCCCTCTTGAGGGAATTTCCTCAATGACGCATAGCGAATCGGGCTGCCATCGGATAGGGTCGAAGAGGAGAGCGACATAGTGTTTCCAACCACGGACTTGCACATGGGGGGTAGCTTCCCTGATGACTCTGCGGAGTACTTTGAAACTCTGAACACATTTCCATTGAAGGGTGCTCTGACTTCCTGGCGACTCAAGGTGTCGGGCCACAAGGAGTGCACCCAAATCGAATAGGTGGCATTGCTCGCTGATTTCTTCAAAGTGCTCTCGACTTCTGAGGTACACCACCTGCTCGTAACGAAGGCGGAAGTGTGTCGCCCATAGTTTTTGACAAAAGAACCCCACTTCTTCAGGGGTAAGGGACTATGGTGTGCGAAAGTTCAGCGCCGCCGTTGGCCAGAACTTCTCCGGGAAGTAATCCACTGCGAGAATGCTCCAGAAGCTCCTGGGTTCAGACTCGGGGTTTTGCCCTGTATTTCCCCACTCGTCATCCAGGGGAAGCTGAGGGACCGGTAGTGGTACCGAGGTGGACCTCTGGGATAGTAAACTCAGTGGCGGAGAATAAGACAAACGAGATGACTGGCCACCAAATTCCGGGCCATCCTCTGAAGAGTGAGATGACCTGACCACGATGTCACGATACAATGGGTTGATGGCCACAGCTTCCGGCACAGGAGTCGCGGCTGCCGATGATAGGTCATGTCATCGCTCTACTGCTGTTGGCCCCCAAAATAGCTCTCTGTGATCTCTGGTATAGGTAGAGGGCGCTCTTGGTGACAATGGTGGTGATTGCACAATCGAGACCTACGAAATTTCCATGATTTCTTCCTCCTGGATATACCTGCGGAGAGAGATGGGAATCTGGTGGACCTCACATTCCGGGAGAATGAGGCTAATGTGCCTGGTTCCTTCCCTAGTCCTTGATACGGAGGAGCGGGGAGAAGGTTCCATCGCTGAATCACATTCCGCTTCAGAATCCGCGAAACGAGCCAGTTTGATCTCCACCCGGTCCTTCCCAGGACTCTTCTTGTGGCAGCGACAACCTGCTCTCCTGCCCCGGGGTGGCTCTTCGGGACATGGTTGATCCTTAATAGGTAGCCTTGGGGCGGCGATGACGCCGTAGTGGAGAGGGCCCCCGCTCGAGATAGCAAAGGTGCGAGGGGCACCGGGGCAAATGTCTAAGGGTACATGGGGAGGACTTCCATGGACATCACCTATGTGGGCGGAGCCTCTGTTAGAATCAGCAGGAGTATGGGGAGGACCTCCATGGTCAATGCGGGCGGAGCGAGGCTGACCTTCACTCCCCAAGTTGTTGGGGTGAGGACCTTCGACAGTTGTAGAGAGGATGTAGGGAGGGCCCCCACGTTGGAGAAGGACCGGATGGACAGTGCCTTCAGATCGGCGGTCGGGGGCAGGAGGATGGACTCCATACCCTGTATAGTGGGCGCGAGAAAGGTTTCTGCGCCGAGAGTCACTGCCGCAGGGTAGGTCTTCCTTCGGGATGGGGGTAGCACGAGGCATACCTCCATGATGAGCTACAGAGCAGGGAAGGCCCACGCTCTATGGAGTAGTGGTACAGGGAGGGCCTCCGTACGGGGTGACATCACTGTGGGTTAGTTCGTAGCGATCACCACTCAGGCCTGCAACCCGGAGAGTCAACCCAGCCTACCCGTGGGGCGGTTGGGGTCACGATCCTGGTTGGGCGAAGGAGTTCCCCTGCTCAGTGTATGCAGGGACTCCATGATGCACGTCGACGGTGGCTCGGGCCACTGTATATGTTGACATCGACGCACCTGGGAGAGCGTCCTTAGCCCGGGCCCGACGCTGATGTCGGGTCAGACGAGTATACGCAGGTGGTGCAGGGGCATGGCCTGCCTGCTCTTCCTACGGAGTTGGATGGAGGTGATGACACGGCCGAATGGGAGCCCCTTCCTGGAGCCCTTGGGTTGGGACCCTGATCGGGCCGAGCCAGACATCACCTGCCTCATCAGCGTAAGGCGAGGAGTCGTCAAGGAGTTCCGGGGACAGGCTCCCAAAATGATTGAACGTTGGGGTGGGGATCAAGGGCTCCCTGTGTGGCCTGTTAGGGCAGCGTTGACGGCGGGGCCTAGATGCCTCCAGGTCTAGGCGGGCCATATCCCGAGTTGGGATGACCCGTTCCTCCTCATACCTGCATACAAGGTTGTTTATCACCCTTCGATGGATGATCTCTGATGGGGAGAGTGGACGTTGAAGCCCCATATTCCGTGATGTAGCGGCCGTCGTGGCGGTAGCGGAGCCATGTGGGGTGGTTGTGCCGGTGTTGCCCCTGCCCCTGCGTAGGAGAGTGGGCGGTGATCATGTCTCCGCAACAGCAACCTGGTTCCTGGAAAATGAAGGGATCAACTCATCAGCACTGCGAGGAAAAGGATTGACAACCAGTGCCCCAGCGTCCTTCCATTCTCCACATCTGTAAGAAGGATCCATGTCAAAACGTTGCAGAATGGAGTGCCCCACGTTCTACTGCCCCGACTTCCGGTGAGTTTCACGATAGGCCCACTATTTGCTTGGCGGGACCAGGCGCCAGATATCTGGATCTGGTGACACGTCAATCAACTGGTGTCTCGAACGCTACTAATCTCTACATTGAGGAGAAGAATTTCACGGCAGGTTCACTATTTCTATTTCTGACGCTTTCGTCGGGGCGCGCGCATCCGTCCGTCCGCGGAGGAGGACGCGCTGCACTGTTGCCCCGCATTCCCGCTTTCCAAAGGCAGGAGGCATTCTCTCCTTATTCAGGGATGTCTACTCCTTGATCGAAACGGGATGATGGGATGTCAGTTCTTCCTTCTGCGGATTCCTCCTCGGAACTCATCACCTAGTCTGGGTCTCCCTCATAGATTTAATACGTTGTTCATGAAACTCTTCCTAGTGCCAAGTTTCCATGGATGCCAGTTAATTACACTTCTTCTGTCGGGACATTCCAAAGGGTCCGGTCAGTGCAACAACATTCATTCGGGGGAGTAGTCACGTTGAGGCATCAGTAGCATGTCTGGATGATGGGGACCTGACATGTCAATCTATTATCCCTAGTCACAGGGCTTCTCGAGGGCGTGGAAGCCCGAGGCATCCCACATCGAGGGCGGGGAATTATATGCCATAGACACATGTCTGAGGTTTTCCTCAGCTTCCTGTGTTTAACACAGGGTATGCCGTGAGTTTAACGTCCAGCGGAGACGGATCAGCCCGATCAGAGCATTATCTAGAATGGATCAGATTGAGGGATTTCCCTTGAAGGGGTGCCGATACCGGGACCAGCCCATGGGCGACTGTGAAGGGGAGCGGACCGACATGGTCTCACCGAGATATGACGGTCTGGGCGAGAATCAGGGCGGATGATGGATGGACGAATGAAGTGGAGGGGGAAATGGCAAGGGACCATCGCAAGGGCGACAGTGAAGTTTGGCCTGAGCCTTGAAGAGACCTCCTACGTATCCCCGTGGCAGGGAATCAAAGTCCACGTAGTTTGGGATGGTGCCGGTGAACCGGCATGAAGGTGGACCTCGGTCCGATGGATGTCGTCAGCGAACCAAAGAGAAGGTGGGCCTTGGTCCGATGCATTAGTGAACCGACACGAAGGTGGAACTTGTTCCAAATGGTGTGGGGATTACACACTAGGCTACCTGGGTGTGGATGAACCGACGTGAAGAAGGTCGGAGTGACCAACCGGTGGTGGGCTTAAACCTCTGAGAGGCTTCCTACGTACCATGCCGTGACACAGATCAAAGACCACGTAGTTTAGGTTGGACATCAGAAAGCCGACATGAATGAGGAGGACCAGAAGGGTCCTAGTGGTGGTGGGCTTGGACCTTGTGGAGGATTCCTATGTACCATGTCGTGACATGGATCAAAGACCACGTAGTTCAGAGGGGCTTCGTCGGCGAACCGACGTGAAGGTGGACCTTGGTCCGATGGGTGGTGGGCTTGAACCTCTGGAAGGCTTCCTACGTACCATGCCTTGACATGGATCAAATACCTCGTAGTTCAAATGATGGGATTCGTCAGCGAACCGACGTGAAATTGGACCTTGGTCCAATGAGAGATGGGCTTGAACCTTGGGGAGGCTTCCTACGTACCATGCCTTGGCATGGATCAAATACCTCGTAGTTCAAAGGGTTTCATCGGTGAACTGACGTGAAAGTAGACCCAAAGGTCCACTAGTGGTGGGAATGAACCTCGTGAAGGCTTCCTACGTACCATGCCTTGACATGGATCAAAGTCCTCGTAGTTCGGATTGGTCACAACGGCTTGCCGTCAGACTGGAATATAGTTTAACGTCATGCTGGACGAGAGTGAACCCTAACGTGAATAAACGACGGGCGGTGGGCTTGAACCTCGTGGAGGCTTCCTACGTACCATGCCTTGACATGGATCAAAGTCCCCGTAGATCGGGATGGCGGTGGGTGTCGGCGAACCGACGTAAATAAGGGACCTTGGTCCGATGGGAGATAGGATTGAACCTCTGGGAGGCTTCCTACGTACCATGAATTGACATGGATCAAAGTCCTCGTAGTTCGGGATGGTCACAACGGCTTGTCGTCGGACTGGAATGCAGTTTAACATCATGCTGGACGAAGGTAGAACTCAACGTGAATTGGATTACGGGTGGGCGTGAACCTCGTGGAGGCTTCCTATGTACCATGCCTTGACATTGATCAAAGACCTCGTAGTTCAAATGTGTGTGATGTTTAATGTCATGCGGGACAAGGGCATACAGTTTAACGTCATGCTGGACGAGGGAATGCAGTTTAACGTCATGCTGGACGAGGGCATTCAGTTTAACGTCATGCTGGATGAGGGCATGCAGTTTAACGTCATGCTGGACGAGGTATTGTCATGGCCAATGCAAACTCTAAGCCCACGTGAGTCATGCTCGGTGTGAGAAACAAGAGACAACAAGGACCTGACGATCACGCCGCGAAGGGTGCATCTGTGAGAAGCGAAGAGGGGCTTATGCGTTAGGCGGCCCATGGTGCTTGGACTTACTCCAGGATGGTGGCCCGAAGTGCGGTAAAGAGTAGAGAAAGAGGTATTTGGGACCAATGATGGGAGGTGCCTCATTCCCTATCACGCCCTCCACTGACCATGGTAGTGGGGAAGTACGGAGATGTCGGGGTGTAGCCATCCTTTGGAGGACTAGGGTCTCCCTTCTCTTTAGAACATACGCCGCTCCAATAAGGAGGATATCATCCCTTGTGGAGGGGTGATTCCACTCCCGTGGAGATGAGTGGCGTAAAAAATGTTTGAGCTGGGGGGACCCTTCGTGCGAGGCACGAGGTCGGGTCACATTTTAACGTCATGTGTTGAGGACGTGGTTCTTGGCAGTTTAATGTCCTACAGCTCAGATGAGGTGGGTTCACTCCACACCCCTAGGACTTACATAACTGGTACCCTTTTCTCCTTGGGGGAGGGAAGGTACCAATAAGGCCATGGTCAAGGGGGGTTGTAGAGCAAACCATCGAGGGTTCCACATTAGCGTGGCTATGCGAAGAAGAAATAGTCGTTAGCGTGCCTATGTGAAGAAACATTAGGCGAAGCAACACTACAAGTAGTATTGTGCGTGGGACTTTGAAATCACATCGTGCATACCTGGAGGGTCCCACGGGAAGCGGAATTTCCATGCATGGGAGTGTGCTTCATGAAGCGGAGTGCCTTGGACTTAGCATGGGGAATAGGTGTGAGTGGAGGGTGCTTCGTGAAGTAGAACAATATTCGCGGAGCACTGCCTCGCGAAGAAGAGGTGCCTCGCGAGGCAGGGTGCTGCGAATCAGTGTGCTTCGCGATGTGTAGCGATCCTGCCTTAGCATAGGGATCACTAGTACAGGTTGGGTGTTTCGCGAAGCATAAACGTTCCGCGGCTGCCCGGGTTCCCTTTGGAATCCCCCTCCTTCGCGAATGCCCTTGAGCTTCGTGAAGGGAATCCCTCTCGGATGAGGGGCTCAAAATGAGACAAAGCGAAGGCGTCACGCGAAGTTGAAGTACCTCGCGGAGCTCATGATTCCTGGGGGAAAAGGGTGCTTTGCGATTCGGGAGAGGAGAAGCCAAAAGGTCGGATTGTCCATCCCTGGGACTCAGGGGGAGACCAGTATTTATAGGCAAGGGGCGCCACGAAGCAAAACTCCCGCGCCGCCTCTGGTGCTTCGCGGCGCGATCACGAACGTCAAATTCGTTCGCAGAGAGGTACCACCTCTAGAGCTTCGTGGCGGGCTTGCGAACGTCAAATTCGTTCGCAGAGAGGTACCACCTATGGAGCCTCGTGGTGGGCTCACGAACATCAAATTCGTTCACGGAGAGTTACCGCCTCTAGAGATTCACGGCGGGCTCACGAGCGTCAAATTCGTTCGCGGAGAGGTACCACCTCTGGAGCTTCGGGAGACCGTGATGCTCGGGGTGCTTCGCGTCGGTGCTTCGTGAGGCAGCGTGTCGACCTTCTTTTTCGTCCCTTCCTTTTGTGCAATATTTTGGCGCCAACAGTAACCCTGTGTTGGTGGAGTTGGAGGCTTAGAACCTTTTCTGTTAGTCGATGGTGTCAACTCCATCGATCTCCAAGCATGTAAGAGAGTCTTGGTTGCGAGACATCGACTGTGAAATATTGTGTGACCAGATATCCTTGGGTGTTTCACCATATGGATATTTTGAAGGAGGGAATCACCGGGCTTTGTCCCAGTTCCATGCGGTGATTTCAGTCGTGGCGTGCGACGTAGAGGTTCAACCGGGGAGGTGAGCTACCCCTGAGGGCCTTCGGGCCATTTGAGACCGTGTGAAGGGATGGTGAGGTTTTCTACCACCTTACCCTAATCCCCCAAAGTCTGAATTGGGTTCATGATGTCTCCCATGTGACTCACCTGAGAATAAGTGTGAGTGCTCATATGAACGTCATCGGTAAAGGAATACCTCGCGTGAATAGATCAAACCCTTTGGTCTGTGTGCGGTGACACGGGATTGTGCAAGAGTTATTCTGGGTACGGAAGAGCCAAGTGCAGACTTAGTACCCTAAGTTTTTCCATGGTTTTTCTTTTCGGGGAAGAAAATCTTGAAGGAGGGAATGATATAAGAACCCGGTTTTTTCTATAAAATACTTTGGAATTTTTCTTGGTGTTATTCAAGAGCATCGCCTTCAGACGGCGTGCGATTCCAAACCCCGGTGTGGCCGAAATTAAATTATTAGTGCGTTCACACTGGACACGCCAAATAAATGGAATAACTCCTAAATGGTAATTCTAATCCTAAATATTGGATTATGAATGGGTCTGAAATATGGTGTTTAACCCAAGAATGACATAGAACATGTCGACGTGGGACGTTGGGACCCCTCACCCGTTGATGAAACATTAAACGGATAAATAAAATAATTAATTTATTCGTTTAATGGTTAAACTCAAGTAACTCATAAAAGGTTGCTTGGTTGGGAAAATCGAGGGCACCATTGAGTCCGGATCATGTCGTTTACCCTAAGAGGGGTGTAACTTTTGTGGGCGCGGGCATTCTATGAAAAATTCTACCAGGGGCGTTTTCTTAATTTATCGGCCTCAAACGTTATGTTTTATAAAATTTGAAAGAGGCCCCAAATTAAAATTCTGAGACCACCGTTGTGCTCTGGAGGTGGTGTTTACCCAAGGGGAGGTTTAACCTCAACCTCGTCAAGGGTTTCAGATGTGGGTCCTTTGGTGGGTGATTAAAAATTAATTAAGTTAATTTTTATTTCCTTACTTAAACCAAACCCATCCCTCCTCCCCTTGATTCTTCCTCTGGAGAAACCCTCTCAAGGAGCTCTCCCCTCAAGCTCCCCTCCTCCATCCTCTCTTCCCCAATGTGGTGCGTGGATTTGGCGGATCGACGATGAAGCTTCGGGATACACCCAAAAAGGTAGGATTTTTTTCGTGTTCATTTTAAATCTCTGCACCTACTTTGAGCCAAAATTGTAGCATTTAATTGTTTTTTTATCGAGTGAATCCCATGGTTCTATAGTACTTGTTCTGATCTTTCTGATGCTTGTTTCAGATTTAAAATCTGAGACTCGAGGCGTCCGTAGTGTTTCGGTGAATTTTGGAGGTTGTTTGGTGGTTTCTGGTGGGTTTCAGGCCGGTCCGGCGGCTTCGCGCGGCGGCCCAGCGGTCCACGGTGGTGGCGGCTCACGGTCGAGGGTGGCGGTCCAAAGCGGCAGTGGAGGCGGGGCTCTCCAGCGGTGGTCGGCGCAAGCTGCAGGTGCCCAGAAGTCGGCTGGGCGAGTGGGATTCAGTGGAGGCGGCCGGGGCTCGCAGACGATGAGGGCAAGCAGGCTTTGGCAAGGGTGCCTGTTTGCGGGGGTGCCAGTGAGGCGGAGATCAGGGCCGACCGGCTTTCGCTGGTCAGTGCACATGAGGGGAGACCAGGGTCAGGGACCTCGGTTGGCATACCGCGACCCGTAAAGGGTGGGTCACCCTGGAAATCGACCCGGACCAGCTCAAGCTGGTCCGAGCGAGGTGGGCTGGCCCGCCCGGTGAACCGCGGGCCGGTTTAGGCAGGGTGGGCCGGCCGAACCGGCCTAGCCCACCTTGTTTCATCCATTAAAACTTAAAATCCCCATAAAATGCAGTCCAGGCGTCAGATTCATGTACCGTATGTGGCTACGCGTTCCTCATATCGAGATGATCTTTTTGAGATGGTATAGAGAATTTTTAATTCTAGAGACAAGGGGCTCGGTGGCGTGACATTCCCATTGAGTGGATTGGTGTTTTTCTGTGGGTTCTTATTTTGGATGACATAGACACATCCGATGTTCGTTTTGAGTGTCATCAGTGGCGTTGTGACCCTGGCATCGAGACGAAGATTTCCATGGGGTTTTCGGGTGTTAAAACCAGAGTGGTGGCACAGACCCCATGACCCGTCTTTTAATCTGCGAGTAGTGTTTCACAAATTTTTCATCCGACGTCCATTCGGGGCGTGCGAGTAGTCGATTCTGGGTGATTTTATGAGGGCATTGCAATGGTGCAATCCACTCGCTTTATGTCTGCATGATGGTGCGGGCCCTACAAGGGGTGTTTTGGGAGTTGGCGGTGATTTCTATCTTTATCAACTGGTGTCCATTTCGGACAAGTGAATAGTCAATCTTGTGTACTTTTTCAAGAGGATCACAATGATGCAGTCTGTTCATAGTGCTTTGGGATCAGGATGCAAGTCCCATGTAGCACCGCTCGTGTGCGGTTTGAAAATATGCATCTTTTTCTCTGGATATTCGTTACACTCAAGTGAGTAGTCAATTTGACGTGTTTTTCCGAGGGGATCGCAGTGGTGTGATGTGCTCGAATGTTTTCGGGACTGAGGCTCGGGACAATGGGACGTCGTTATGGCGTAAAGAAGTGTTGAATGGATTTTATGTCGGATGTCCGTTGGAGGTGAGTAAATAGTCTATCTCGCATGTTTTTCTACGAGGAGTAAAATGGTACGATCCGTTTGGATGTGCGGAGTCTCATTCGATATCTCATAAAATGTGGAAGCATGAAAGGTGCTCCGGTGGCGGTTCTTCTTGCTGTGTTTTGAAGCAAACCCTTGGCATGTGATCACGTTCACTCCTGTGTGAGTGAAGTTGATGTTTGAAGAGATGTGCTTGGCCATGCTAGGGCCATGGAGGAATAAGGTTGGTGAAATTGCATTTATGCATTTTTGAATTGACATTGGGTGTCATGTGCACGATAGCCCTTTGGCTGGAAATGTGGCATACTATGGGAGTATACGATAATGCATGGAGGTACATGTTGTAGTTTGTACCTGAGAACGATTGTGCGCTTGGTTTGGAGATGAGTTTGGGCCACACGTCATGTCGGCCCCATGTTTGTGTCGTGTTCTACTTTACGTACCTTTGTCCTCTCACGACGTTGACAATCCTCCTATTCTCGATGGTTTCGACCAGAAAGGTTGAGTGGGTTTCCCCCTGGTTTTGTTCATGATGGTTTAGGCAAGTAGGGATGAGTGGTTTCCCCTGGTTCTGTTCTCGACTGTTTGATCGGCAGAGTTGCTTGGGTTCCCCTATTTCCTTTAGTCGTGTGGGCTTTCAGTATCACGTCCCTTCGTGTTCCCTGGTAGAGTTTTTGTGGATTTTGTGTGACCAATACATTATGCGGGAACCGATCCTCTATCCAGGAGGTTGTTTCCAGTAGGGGTGGCCATAACAGATCCGGGTTTACCCTCCAGCTGGGCTGGGCAGTGGGTTTCCCATCTCCTTCTTTGGGTTTACCCTCCATCGGGGCTGGGCAGAGGGTTTCTCATTGACTTCTTCAAGATTACCCTGTAGTGGGGCTGGGCAGTGGGTTGCTCATCAACTTCTTGGGGTTTAACCTCCAGCGGGGCTGGGCAGTGGGTTGCTCATCGACTTCTTCGGGTTTACCCTCCAGCGGGGCTGGGCAGTGGGTTGCTCATCGACTTCTTCGGGTTTACCCTCTAGCGGGGCTGGGCAGTGGGTTGCTCATCGACTTCTTTAGGTTTACCCTCCAGCGGGACTGGCCAGTGGGTTACCCGATGACCTCTTAGGGTTTACCCTCAAGCAGAGATTGGGCAGTGGGTTACCCAACGACCTCCTAGGGTTTACCCTCCAGCAGCAACTGGGTAGTGGGTTACTTGACGACCTCTTAGGGTTTACTCTCTAGTGGGGCTGGGCAGTGGGTTAACCAATGACTTCTCTCAGACTCAGTCCTTTCTACTATACTAGTCTATGGATTTTCTCTGTGACTACCAGAGCGGGATCCTAGGTGGTACGGGTCAGTGATGTGACAACTTTGACTTTGAGTAGACCTCTCGACTCTGTGACGGTGATGAGGTGTGGTTTGACTTTCCGTAGAAATCTCAAGTACGAGGGGTGATTTCCCCACTAAGATGCGTCCTTGAGACGCGATCTTAAAATGTGTGGGCGATTCAGTGCCGCCCAAAGCGGATTGTGTCAACGTGCAGTGATTTGAGCCCCTTGACTTGCAGTTCGGGGCATACGGGTGGGATACTAGGCATCAATGGTGTTTACTTCTAGGACTGTTGGCTACTCATTTTCTTGGGCTGAGCTACGGGATGGAGATCCCCTTTCTATCTTGTTCGGGCTTCTTATTTGAGAATATGGATATATATATATATATATATACCTTGTTCTAGTACCCACTCCTTGGGTTTTGGTTACTCTCCTTCCAGGAGAGGCGAAGATGCACGGGGTATGCCACGTTCATTCTGTGTCTAGCTTCTCATGGTTGGATGAGTCTACTCTCTTGCTATAGGTATCGAAGAATTGACGAGAAGTTTATATTCTCACTGCTTCTAGCTCCTTGTGTTTGGATGAGTGTACTTCCTTTGTCTTGTTGGGTTGAGCTGTACTCTTTACTGCACTCTCGGCTGTACTCCTTTACTTTTTCCTATTAGATATACTTCTCACCTCTTCAATACCTCCTTTGTTTCTTCCCTGAGCCTTCAAGTCATCCTACTAATTATTTTTATACTCACCCCTACTTGGGCTTTGCCCGCACTTGGTGTGCCCTTACAGACAACGGAAAAGTCGATTTTGACATCATAGGAGCTTAGGATTTCGAGAGCTTAGACCATGTATGGTGGTCGTAGTCATGTTTCAGGTGAGGGACCCTCCCAGTTATTGTACTTTTGTTTAGCTATTACTGGTTTGTGGAACTTTTCTGGTTGGGCACGTGTTTTTTCCTTTTTCTTTTCAGCTTACCTTCATCATTTACTTTGTGTTGTTTAGAGGTAGATACACTTTTGTGGTTGTTTATAACAATTAATACTTTACTATTCCTTTTACTCTGCACTTATAAATTGAGTGGTCTGCGTGTGTGTGTGTGTATAAGTACTCAGGAAAAGGCATCCTCGAGTTGTTTAGCCTTCGGTGCTTGTCACCAGCCCCTGGCCTATGGAGGCGGGCTTGGGGTAGTTGCGGCTCGAGCCTAGGTAGGGTTAGGTCGGGACATATTTCTAGTCATTGATTAAGTTGGATCATGAAACATTACGTTCAAGTTTTTTGTTTCATTCTCAGTATATTTTGTACGTGATCCACATTTTTCACTTCCCATCCTATTCAAATATGGTGCATAACCTTGGTTATTTCCAAGATTTTCTGCCATCTAGGGTTTCTTTATTCTTCTATGTACTCTCCATCAAATGAAAGTCTCATGTTGGGCTTGAGCCTAACCACATATACTCCTCCATTATCACCACATTGGTTGATATTTCTAGGGGAGCATGTCACTTTGAAAATATTTTATTCTTCAACTTCCTGTTCAAAATTTAAGAGAGATGGATTAAGGGAGAGAGGGAATGATCTTTTCAGTTCAAGTTGATGTATTCCTCATGACTATTCTAGTCATACCTTCTAGTGGAGATTTTAAACATTGTGATATCTCTGGAGGTCCATGAAGGACTTCAATAAGTCCCATCCCTGGAAGTACCATTCATCTTATCGAATATATAACATTGATTTCATGGTGTAAGCCTGCACTACTACATACTTTATCATCACAAAAAGGGTTTTAGGAGTGCTAAAATGGTGTTGATTTTATAAATAGCTTTAAAATATGGTCCCTTGTATTAGTTCTTTTTTTAGTCATGATTAAAAGATCATTTATTAGTGTTGTTTTTTTATCATGATAAATGCCCCTATTATCAGTGCTGAAATAATCACTGTTAAAACTATGATTTATCAGTGAAAATATTTTTTCCATTGGTTCACACCCACCCACCCACCTTTAATAGGGATCAAAAGGTACCTTTATCAACACTTCTCTTCCCCCACCACCCACTCATTACTCTATCAACACTCAAAACCCCCACACCTATTTTCCCATACCTGGATTTGAACTTGTGACCTATAGATTCACATGCTTGTGTTTTACCACTACTCCAAGTTATTTTATTCTATATTATATGATATATATATTTATTTATTTAGATACATATTTTTTATCCATATATATATATTAAAAACATTTACAAAATTTGTTTTCATGTGTGTATTTGTGTGTGTGTGTGAATTTATTTATACATATGTGCCTATATATGTATATATATAAACATATATTAGAATATACACATAAATATATATTTATTTGTTAATACAGATACACATGTTTATATATAAACATTTTATATACATTTATATAGGTATATACCCATTCATACATTTTTAGTTTAAATAAAATGAATAATAAATAATTATTTTCATGTGGTTATGTATTTAAAAAAAATTATATGTATATATTTTCAAATAATTTTTAATAAAATTAAATATTTGTACATAAATCAGTACAAATTTATGTATATATATACAAATATATTTATTTATAAATAACATTGTAATATATTAGAAAGTATAAAATTTTAACACCATAATATCCATATGAGTGTATCCCCTAAGAATAAATCCAGTCTTCACTTAAAAACGATAAGAAGACCCTATTAAATAAAGCTGAAATCTCATCAAATATTAAAAAAATTGGGTATCCCAGCTAATAACTCGGTTTTGGAGACCTTTAGGGCCCTTTTGACCTTGAAAAAATAGTGATTGTGCCTCCCCTAGTCAACAAATCATATATCTTTTTTCAGGTTTCAATTTGATATGTGATAGAGCCCAAACAGAAACCTAGATCAAATGTTATACATGTTTGAAGTTCAAGTCACTTTTTCAACTTATCTTAATATATTAATTGTTTTTCAAAATCTTCCTAACACCAAATTGTAATTAAATGTCCATTACTCAATAATAATTAACAAATTATTAATTAATATTAATTATTGATATTTTTAAAACCATTTTCACTAAATATATTATATGATAATTGTAAATACATATTTAGAATTATATAAATTATATTTATACAAATATACTATATATATATCAATATGAATATAGTTATACATTAAAATATGATTTTTAATAATAATTTATATATATATATATATTAAGGGCACATTTTATTAGTGCTAAGAAAAGTGTTGAGAAAACCTCCTTTTATTATCACTAAAAAATCACTCATAAAGGCATCCTTTATTAGTTTTAAGAAAAAACGCTGATAAAGGAGGTTCTTTTATCAACACATTTTTTAACACTAATAAAGAGGCACTTTATTAGATTTTAATCTAGCACTGATAAAATTACCCATGTTATCAACTTTTTTTTAGTATTGATAAAGGGTAAGGCTAGATAAGCGTGATTTTGAAGTAGTGTCGGTTTTATAGGTCTTTCAGATTTTATTTCTTCATTGGGGGAATTGTGTCCTTCACTTGTATTCAACTCCCTTAGGGTCACATGAGTGAATCCATCCAAGATGCTCATACAAACTACATCCTCATATTGATTTCATCGTAAATCCTGGAGATTTATGAACATGATATCTTGGTAGTTTCTAACATCTTATGGGTGTTCTTTCTTTCTTAATTTTTTTCATTATATGTATATTATGTTTTTTGTTTTTTCTTAATAAAGAAGGTTGTGGTAGCATTCTTAGCATGAAAATAGGGAAAAACTTTTCTGAACCATGTAAATAGATTTATTCTTTTACTTACCATCATTTTATTTATCATTACAGATTTTATTTTCATCATTTCAATTTTTCCTTGATTTTTCTCTTCTTTTCAAAGTGCTTTAATAAACCTGATCTCTCCTTTTACCTCTATTTGGTGTGTACAACATTGTATAAATCATGTTACATCCTGAAATCCACCTCCACCATGTAAGTGGTGTCCTTTATTTTCATCTTTGACCACTTTTGGTGCTTCTCATGCCCCACCATGCAACTTAACACTAGCCACTTGCATCCTTGTCACCTTACGAACCAGGGCTCATAATACAAACCAGGTGTCATATTTTTTATCTTGAATGTTTCACACTTACATTCTCCCATAAGTTTCTTTCCACCATTTATGATACCCACAATCTCATATCCTCCTAAATTAAAGATCAGTACACAAGTAAGAAAAAGGCATTTTGTAACGACATGAAATTTTGAAGAAATCTTGTTTCCTAATTGTGTGTGTTATTTTATTTCATACTCAACAAAAAATTTTCATTTAATAAAATTAGTATAATTTAAATGAGACTGTTGGGTTTTGACTATTATATGACCGTTAGTCAGTATGACCTTTGGAAACTAAATGTCGCGTTTATTATCTCTAAATACAAGTGACCTTGGTTAATTAATATAGAAAGAAGATTTGATGGCCTCATCCAGTAGTCTCGGTCCAATCAAAGCCCATCTAATAGAACTTGAGAAGGAGGTAACACCACTGGGCTTTGCACTGGACCAAACCCAAGCCGAACATCATCGTGTAAATCTAGAATGGAATCGCCTTCGCGAGAAGTTCAAAATGATAGAAATTACTTCTCGTGCGATGTTGGCCGAGCCGCCCTCAGATTCTCTCACCTTATCACACCTTACACTTAGGTCCTATGCTATGGTTATAAGGGGCTTTGTAAGGAGACCATATCTACGTTGTGTAATACTTTGTTATAAATAAAATTTTGTTTTCTTCTTATGTTAAAGTTTGTGAGTTTTCAAATGTTTGAATGAATATAAGATGTATTTTATTGATGAATTTTGAAAAAATGATATTTTAAAATATTTATGTAAACCTTAAATAATTCATGATGTGTAATGATTTTCAAAAAATGGTCTTCTGAAAATGTGTTCAATAAGAAATTTAGAGTCTAATAAGATCAACATAATTTTTGATGAATAGTAAATTATGAATAGTGATTTTATCCTTAGGATTAGTAATGTGACCAAATGGATTAGTAATATCACTTAAAGAAAGTATTGATATAATTTAGGCACCTTGATTAAGTAGTGTGATTCAATAAAATAAGTAAATAAGTGTTTCATTACTTATTTGTCAAGTATTAGTTTTTTTGGGTGAATAGTTTTTTTAATTAAAAATTAAATTAAAAATATTTATAAATTTATTTTTATAAAATGGGCTTTATTTTTGAACTTATAGCATCGATATCATGTTAAGGTAATTTTTGGGGTTTTTTCTGAAAAAATGAATTTTCTGTGAATAGTATTTTTTTAAAAAAATTAAATTTAAAATATTTAGAAAATTATTTTTATAAAATGGAGTTTATTTTTGAATTCAGAGCATTGATATTATGTTATGTTAAATTTTTGGGAGTTTTCTGAAAAAGTTGAATTTTCAGTGAATAGTAAAAATATAGTTTTAGGGTTTCGGTATGTTTAATGACATCATGAATGCATCATGATGATGCCATGAGATATTTTAAGGGATGGTCGACTTTTGAATAGTAAGATAAGGTATGAGGTGTCCCAAGTGGCCAAAACCATGAGAAAATACAACTTGTTTTGCCAATACCATCAATGAGGTGTCCATTGGCCATTAATGCCTTGTCCCCTCACTTTCCCTATTAATACCCACCCTTTCCTCCTTTAGTTTTCACTCCCAGCTCTCCCTCAACGAAGTTCTGGTCTCTTTACCTCCCAAGGAGCCCTCCCAAGGTTCCCCCAATCCCTCAAGGTCCCAACCTTCGAGTTTTAAGAGTTACGTTTTAAGGTAAGGGATCCAACCTCTCTCTTTCTTTTCAAATACTCCCTTTTAATTCATTTCTTTTCTGATCCATGATCTTATGTTGGAGGATGTTATTTTATATTCCACTTACTTCCCTTTTTATGTTCATATGATTATAGATCCCCTCTTACTCTCGTCATGTCGTTTTATGAATGTTTAAGTGGCGTCGTTAGGCTGCCGAAATTTTTATAACGGATTCTTTCACCCTTCTCAATTTTCAAGTACTATTTTCATGTCAAGTATTTCAAGATCCTTTTATTATGTTGGGGTATTATATCTATATCTATCATAATTATATTTTATGTTCATATTATCAGATACCCTATTTGATCTCGTCAATTCAATTTTTTTGAAGTTTAAGTGACACCGTTAGGCTGCTGAATTTTTAAGAGATTCTTTCACCCTTCTCATTTTCAAGTTCTATTTTCTTATCAAGTCTATCAAGTTCTTTTTTTTATGTTGGGGTATGATCTATATATCTATCATAATGATATTTTATGTTCATATTATGAGATATTCTATTTTATCTATTCAATTCATTTTTTTGAATTTTAAGTGACGCCATTATGTTGCCAATTTTTCATAAGAGAAATCTTATTTTTGTCTTCCTTTCTTGTTCTTCATTTTATATGGTATATCTTTCAAATTTCATTACAATGTTCTTAAATCCATTATATTCTATCCCTATACTGTTTTATGGATCATTTATGAGTGGGTTACCGATGTCCCCTCTCTTTTCAATGTTTTCTAAAACCCTATAACATAGTCGTTATGCTGCCGAATTTCCGTCTCAAAATGTCTCTCTCTTTTTCTCAAATTATTTTATTTTATTAAGTGAATACTCAAATCTCTTTATTATAAAGGGGTATTAACATATATACCAAAATGTTCTATTTCAAATTATTGGATTTACATACATGAGACCCACTTTCCTTTTTTGTGGGTTTAAAGTGACATAAAGATCATGTCTTTAAAGCATTTTTTAAAACATTGTGATTATGAAATGAAACCCATTTCTTTAATTCTATATGGGTTATTTATGAAATTTTTGATGATGATATATGTGGATCACATGATAACAAGGTAAAATTTAAGGTTTTTCCCTGATAGCGCTCCAATGCATTGGGTAATGATGTAACAACTAGAGATTACAATTTTAACGATACCTTGGGGTTTACCTGGATAATTTTTAACGATACCTTGGGGTTTACCTTGGTAATTTTTAATGACACCTTGGGGTTTACTTTGGTGATATGTTCATGATTGTATAAGTTAAATGTTTTAACCCCATATTCAAGTTATGAAATACCTTATTTTTATTATGATATGTCTCATGATTTCTTTCTCATGCCTTGAGGTTATTTTTCATGACTTTTGATGTATCTCAAGTTTACATGTAAAATGTTTCCCTTGTTTCCCTTATTAGGCCTTCGGCTCACCCTTTATTTTGATGTATTCTCCCATGTGATGAGATGTTGTAATGAATTAGTATGAACAAATTAAGAAGCCTTTCAAGTATGTAAGAAGAATTTTTTATGTTGTCATGTATTAAGTTCCTGGTTTCCAGGACACTAAACGCTAAAGATCCTCAGGTTTTTATAATGTAATGAAAGTTTATGTGGTAAAAAGGTGGGATGTAATAGTTGGTATCAATGGATGGTTTATTTATTTGTGGAAATTAGGATATGAAATATTTAGGAAGAACCCTATAGAAATTTTTAAATATAGGAAATCTTCCTGGTATTTTGGTGAGTATTGAGTAAGTTGTTTATCAAGAAAATACATCCCTGTCTGGATACGAGAAGGTAGATGTGGCTCTGGAATAGATGTACATATGGGTAAAACCCGAAAACACTGCTTGATCTAGACTTGAATGGGAACCGGTACATGACAATGGTCCTTGCTGCACTCTTGGTTATGACACTCCTGGGGGATATGCTTTGGTAAATTCATAAGCTTAGAATGAACCATTATTAAAGGGACAAAGATAAAATAATGTAAAGATTCACATAAGAATATATGATCATGGATAACCTAGATCAGAACCTAGGGGATCACAAGTTAGGGTATACTTTTCTTCTAGAATTTTATCCTTCTATGCTTTAAGTTTCTTTTTCATTATTATTCCCTAAGTATTTAAGCCCCGTAATTATACTTTCTTTTCTTAGTTAATGGAAGGAAATAGAAGAACATGTCTCAACAACCAATGTAATAGGAAATGTGATGATTGCCCTATTAATATGGTAGAGATGGTGAGAGATCATGTTGAACATATTGTGATTATGCCAAACCAGCTATCAAAAATCACAATTAATAATTGGTATCTAGTTGAATGCCCAAATTAATTAAGGAAGAAGGAGACGAAGTCTCAAGGATGTTCATCTGATAAAGTTGATAAGGGAAAAAAGACCCAATTTCCTTTGTGAAAAAATTGAGGAAAGGGGCCCTAAGAATAATGTCACAAAGGAATCGGGAGATTTTTTAAGTGTGGGGTGATAGGTCATAAAGTAGCTAATTGCTTTAAAAAATGGGAAATGTGATGAATAGAGATAAGGTTCGATCTAATGTACCTTATACTTTTCAATGTCGTAAATGTGGAGAAGTTGGACATTATCCAAGGTGATGATCTCTTGGAAGGTATGAGAAGCATGATGAGAATAAACAATCTTCAAGGACACGGGAACAATGAAAGTCCTATGTTGAGATGGATCATGATGAGTAAAGTACATGTAACTTCTTCGCAATAATTGTCTATTTCATGTTGTACTTTAGTTGTGCTCTATAAGTATATCCTTAATGTTTTCGAAGAACATCGAGTCAATACCTAAGATGGTTTTATATCATTAAGGAAAATATCTATTGTTATGTATCACATGTTGATGTTATGAAGCTGTTCTTCATGAAAAAAAGGGATGATTAGGGGATTAAAAGAGGAATATTATTTTGGAAGACGTTTTCTATTTTGGGAACCCTATACGATCAAGGTAAATAGATTACTACGGTACTTTCTTTGAGAAGTAAAGGTTGACTTACATTTTGAAGAATTGATGAATTTGAGGTGAAAATATGGTAATATAGGTTACTTATGGAAATGATTAATCTATCTTGGGGAAAATATTTTTAGGTTATCTACTTTGGTTATAAGATGTTAGGAGTGGTTGATGTTGTTTGGAGATGAATGATAAAGTTTATCTTGGAAGACTATGTTATCAAATACTTCTTATATTTGGGTTTCAATCTTAGTTTGGTTTATTTTGTGGAATTTTAAGGAAATTTATTTATGGAATGGTCTATGATGAACTTTGGGTAGTACCGTGGAACTTTGAAGATTTAAAAGTAGTTTCCCTTCCTATGGGGTTCTTTATTTTGGAAGAGTTGTTTTATCTTACCCTTTCTATTTTTTGGATAATTTTTAAAGATAGAAGAAATAGATAGTTAATCTTTGGTGGATTATGTGATTCTCCGGAAGATTATTCTTTTGCATTTGATGAGACCATGTGTTTTTGAATGCTCATCGTTTGGAGAAAAGATTAGTTTTGGTAGAAACTTATTAAGGGATGAAACTCTACTTGAAGGTAAATATATTTCCTTGTTTTTTTATTCTATGTAGTAAATGAATTCCTCAAAACTATGAAAAGGAACGTAAAACAAAAATAATGTCTGTTAACGTTTCCTACTAGGAAATCAAATACCGTTTAACCCATTATAATTTTGTGATTTTCTTGTGGTTAAATTTCTCCTAATCATGTTTTCTATCACTCTCCCTTAGAACATGACCCTTTGTTTTCTCTTCCATGTCCATGTTTTCCTACATGGAATCCTAGTATGGGTTAACTTGGGTGACCTTTGTACTTTCTTTTCTTTATTTTAAAGTAATAGTGTTACTGACTCTTTTTCTGATGTGGGACATTCAATGAAATTTACAAGCCCATTTTTTTAAAAAAATTGCGAGGACGGAATTTCTTATGGGTGGAAGATTGTAACGACATGAAATTTTGAATAAATCTTGTTTCCTAATTTTGTGTGTTATTTTATTTCATACTCAAAAAAACGTTTTCATTTAATAAAATGAGTATAATTTAAATGAGACTGTTGGGTTTTGACTATTATATGACCGTTAGTTATTATGACCTTTGGAAACTGAATGTCGCGTTTATTATCTCTATATACAAGTGACCTTGGTTAATTAATATAGAAAGAAGATTCGATGGCATCATCCAGTAGTCTCGGGCCAATCGAAGCCCATCTAACAGAACATGTGAAAGAGATAGCACCACTGGGCTTTGCTCTGGACAAAACCCAAGCCGAACTTCATCATGTGAAGCTATAACATAATCACCTTCGTGAGAAGTTCAAGCTGATAGATACTCATGCGATGTTGGCTGAGCCACCCTCATATTCTCTCACCTTAGTACACCTTACACTTCGGTCCTATGCTGGGGTTATAAGGGGCTTTTTAAGAAGACCATAGCTACGTTGTGTAATCCTTTGTTATAAAAATAATTGTGTTTTCTTCTTATGGTGAAGTTTGTGAGTTTTCAAATGTTCGAATGAATATAACATGTATTTTATTGATGAATTTTGAAAAAAAAGATATTTTAAAATATTTATTTAAACTTTAAATATTTCATGATGTGTAATGATTTTCAAAAAATGGTCTTCTGCAAATTTGTTCAATAAGAAATTTAAAGTCTAATAAGATCAACTTAATTTTTGATGAATAGTAAATTATGAATAGTGATTTTATGCTTAGGATTAGTAATGTGACCAAATGGATTAGTAATCTCACTTAAAGAAAGTATTCATATAATTTAGGCACCTTGATTATGTAGTGTGATTCAATAAAATAGGTAAATAACCGTTTCATTAATTATTAGTCAAGTATTAGTTTTTTTCGGGTGAATAGTGTTTTTTAATTAAAAATAAAATTAAAAATATTTAGAAAATTATTTTTATAAAATGGAATTTATTTTTGAACTTATAGCATCGATATTATGTTAACGTAATTTTTGGGGTTTTTTTCTGAAAAAATGAATTTTTGGTGAATAGTGTTTTTATTTAAAAATTAAATTAAAAAAATTTATAAAATTATTTTTATAAAATGGAGTTTATTTTTGATTTCAGAGCATTGATATTATGTTAAGTTAATTTTTTGGGAGTTTTCTGAAAAAGTTGAATTTTCAGTGAATAGTAAAAATACAGTTTTAGGGTTTCAGTATGTTTAATGACATCATGACTGCATCATGATGATTCAATGAGATATTTTAAGGGATGGTCGACTTGTGAATAGTAAGATAAGGTATGAGGTGTCCCAAGTGGCCAAAACTATGAGGAAATACCACTTGTTTTGCCAATACCACCAATGAGGTGACCCTTGGCCATTAATGCCTTGTCTCCTCACTTTCCCTATAAATAACCACCCTTTCCTCCTTTAGTTTCCACTCCTAACTCTCCCTAAACGAATTTATGGTCTCTTTACCTCCCAAGGACCCCTCCCAAGGTGCCCCCAATCCCTCAAGGTCCCATCCTTCGAGTTTTAAGAGTTACATTTTAAGGTAAGGGATCCAACCTCTCTCTTTCTTTTCAAATACTATCTTTTAAGTCATTTCTTTTATGATTTATGTTCTTATGTTGGAGTATGTTATTTTATATTCCTCTTACTGACCTTTTTCTATTCATATGATGATATATCCCCTCTTACTCTCATCATTTATTTTTATGAATGTTTAAGTGGTGCCGTTAGGCTGCCGAAATTTTTATAACGGATTCTTTCACCCTTCTCAATTTTCATGTTTTATTTTCATGTCAAGTATTTCAAGATCCTTTTATTATGTTGGGGTATTATATCTATATCTATCATAATAATATTTTATATTCATATGATGTGAGATTCTATTTTATCTCGTCAATTCATTTTTTGGAAGTTTAAGTGACGCCATTAGGCTGCCGATTTTTCATAAGAGAAATCTTATTTTTGTCTTCATTTCATGTTCTTCATTTTATAAGGTATATATTTCAAATTTCATTACCATGTTCTTAAATCCATTATATTCTGTCCCTATACTATTTTATGGATCATTTATGAGTGGGTGACCCATGTCCCCTCTCTTTTCAATGTTTTCTAAAACCCTATAACATAGCCGTTATGCTGCCGAATTTCCGTCTCAAAATGTCTCTCTCTTTTTCTCGATTTTTTTTATTTTATTAAGTGAATACTCAAAGATATTTCTTCTAAAGGGGTATTCACATATATACCAAAATTTTATATTTCAAATTCTTGGATTTACATACATGAGACCCACTTTCCATTTCTGTGGGTTTAAAATGACATAAAGATCATGTCTTTAAAGCAGTTTTTAAAACGTTATGATTATGAAATGAAACCCATTTCTTTTTTGCTATATGGGTTATTTATGAAATTTTTGATGATGATATATGTGGCTAACATGATAAAAAGGGAAAATTTAAGGGTGTTCCCTGATAGCACTCCAATGCATTGGGTAATGATGTAACCACTAGATATTACAATTTTAACGATACATTGGGGTTTACCTGGATAATTTTTAACGATACCTTGGGGTTTACCTTGGTAATTTTTAATGACAACTTGGGGTTTACCTTGGTGATATGTTCATTATTGTCTCAGTTAAATTTTTTAACCACATATTCAAGTTATGAAATACCTTATTTTTATTATGATATGCCTCATGATTTCATTCTCATGCCTTGAAGTTATTTTTCATGACTTTTGATGTATCTTAAGTTTACATGTAAAATGATTCCCTTGATTCCCATATTGGGACTTCTGCTCACCCTTTCTTTTGATGTATGCTCCCAGGTTATGAGATGTTGTAATGAATTAGGATGAACAAATGAAGAATCCTTTCAATTATGTAAGAAGAATGTTTTATGTTGTCATGCATTATGATCCTGGTTTCCAAGACACTAAACCTTAAAGATCCTCGGTTTTGTATAATGTAGTGAAATTTTATGTGATAAAAAGGTGGAATGTCATAGTTGGAATCAAAGGATGGTTTAGTTATTTGTGGAAATTAGGATATGAAAGATTTAGGAATAACCCTATAGAAATGTTTAAATATAGGAAACCTTCATGGTATTTTGGTGAGTATTGGGTAAGTTGTTTATCAAGAAAATACATCCATGTCTAGATACGAGCAGGTAGAGGTGGCTCTGGCACAGATGTACATAGGGGTAAAACCCGAAAACACCGCTTGAGCAAGACTCGAACAGGAACCGGTACACGATAATGGGCCTTGATGCACTCTTGGTTATGACACTCCCGGGGGATATGCTTTGGTAAATTCATAAGCTTAGAATAAAACATTATTAAAGGAACAAAGATAAAATAAAGTAAAGATTCACATAAGAATATATGATCATGGATAACCTGGATCAGAACCTAGGGGATCACAAGTTAGGGTATAATTTTCTTCTACAAGTTTATCCTTCTATGCTTTAAGTTTAATTTTCATTATTATTAGCTAAGTATTTAAGCCCCCTAATTATACTTTCTTTTCTTAGTTAATGGAGGGAAATATAAGAACATGTCCCACAACCAATGCGATAGGAAATGTGACGATTTCCCTATTAATATGATAGAGATGATGAGAGATCATGTTGAACATATTGTGATTATTCCAAACTAGCTATCAAAAATCACAATTAATAATTGGTACCTAGTTGAATACCTAAATTCATCAAGGAAGAAGAAGACGAAGTCTCAAGGATGTTCATATGATAAAGTTGATAAGGGAAAGAAGACCCAATTTTCTTTGTCAAAAAAGTGATGAAAGGGGCACCAAGGAGAATTTCACAAAGGAACTGGGAGATTTTTTAAGTGTGGGTGATAGTTCCTAAAGTAGCTAATTGATTTAAAAAAAATGGTAAATGTGATGAATAGAGATAAGGTTCGATCTAATGTACCTTATACTTTTCAATGTCGTAAATGTGTAGAAGTTGGAAATTATCCAAGGAAATTCTCTCTTGGAAGGGATGAGAAGCATGATGAGAATAAACAATCTTCAAGGAAAAGTGAACAATGAAATTCCTATGTTGAGATGGATCATGATGACTAAAGTACATGTAACTTCTTCACAATAATTGTCTATTTCATGTTGTATTTTAGTTGTGCTCTACAAGTATATCCTTAATGTTTTTGAAGAACATCGAGTCAATACCTAAGATGGTTTTATATCATTAAGGAAAACATCTATTTTTATGTATCACATGTTGATGTTATGAAGCTGTTCTTCTTGAAAAAAAGGGATGATTAGGGGATTAAAAGAGGAATATTATTTTGGAAGATGTTTGCTATTTTGGGAACCCTATATGATCAAGGTAAATATATTACTATGGTACTTTCTTTGAGAAGTAAAGGTTGACTTTCATTTTTAAGAATCGATGAATTTGAGGTGAACATATGGTAATATAGGTTACTTATGGAAATGATTAACCTACATTGGGGAAAATATGTTTAGGTTATCTACTTTAGTTATAATATGTTAGGAGTGGTTGATGTTGTTTGGAGATGAATGATAAAGTTTATCTTGGAAGAATATGTTATCAAATCCTTCTTATATTTGGGTTTAGATCTTAGTTTGGTTTATTTTGAGGAATTTTAAGGATAGTTATTTAAGGAATGGTCTATGATGAACTTTGGGTAGTACCGTGGAACTTTGAAGATTTAAAATTAGTTTCCCTTCCTATGGGATTATTTATTTTGGAAGAGTTTTTTTATCTTACCCTTTCTATTTTCGGGGTAATTTTTAAAGATAGGAGAAATAGATAGTTAATCTTCGGTGGATTATGTGATTTTATGGAAGATTATTCTTGTGCTTTTGATGAGACCAAGTGTTTTTGAATGCTCATAGTTTGGAGAAAAGATTATTTTTTGTAGAAACTTATTAAGGGATGAAACTCTACATGAAGGTAAATATATTTCCTTGCGTTTTTATTCTATGTAGTAAATGAATTCCTAAAAACTATGAAGAAGAACATAAAACAAAAATATCATCTGTTAACGTTTCCTACTAGGAAATAAAATACCATTTAACCCATCATAAGTTTGTGATTTTCTTGTTGTTAACTTTCTCCTAATCATGTTTTCTATCACTCTCCCTTAGAACGTGACCCTTTGTTTTCTCTTCCATGTCCATGTTTTCCTACATGGAATCCTAGTATGGGTTAACTCGGGTGACCTTTGTACCTCCATTTCTTTCTTTTAAAGTAATAGTGTTACTGACTCTTTTTCTGATGTGGGACTTTCAATGAAATTTCCAAGCCCGATTTTTTTTCTAAAATTGCGAGGATGGAATTTATTAAGGGGGGAAGATTGTAACGACCTGAAATTTTGAATAAATATTGTTTCCTAATATTGTATGTTATTTTATTTCATACTCAACAAAACTTTTTCATTTAATAAAATGAGTATAATTTAAATGAGACTGTTGGGTTTTTACTATTATATGACCGTTAGTCAGTATGACTTTTGGAAACTAAATGTCTCATTTATTGTCTCTAAATACAAGTAACCTTGGTTAATTAATATAGAAAGAAGATTTGATGGCCTCATCTAGTAGTCTCGGGCCAATCGAAGCCCATCAAACAGAATATGGGAAAGAGATAGCACCACTAGGCTTTGCTCTGGACCAAACACAATCTGAACTTCATCATGTGAAGCTAGAACGGAATCGCCTTCGTGAGAAGTTCATACTGATAGAAATTACTACTCGTGCGATGTTGGCTGAGCCTCCCTGAGATTCTCTCACCTTAGCACACCTTACACTTCGGTCTTATGCTGAGGTTATAAGGTGCTTTGTAAGGATACCATAGCTATGTTGTGTAATCCTTTGTTATAAATAAAATTGTGTTTTCTTCTTATGGTGAAGTTTGTGAGTTTTTAAATGTTCGAATGAATATAAGATGTATTTTATTGATGAATTTTGAAAAAAAGATATTTTAAAATATTTATGTAAACCTTAAATAATTCATGATGTGTAATGATTTTCAAAAAATGGTCTTCTGAAAATGTGTTCAATATGAAATTTAGAGTCTAATAAGATCAACTTAATTTTTGATGAATAGTAAATTATGAATAGAGATTTTATGCTTAAGATTAGTAATGTGACCAAATGGATTAGTAATCTCACTTAAAGAAAGTATTGATATAATTTAGGCACCTTGATTATGTAGTGTGATTCAATAAAATAGGTAAACAACTGTTTTGTTAATTATTAGTCAAGTATTAGTTTTTTCGAGTGAATAGTGTTTTTTCATTAAAAATAAAATTAAAAATATTTAGAAAATTATTTTTATAAAATGGACTTTATTTTTGAACTTATAGCATCGATATTATGTTAAGGTAATTTTTGGGGTTTTTTCTAAAAAAAATGAATTTTTGGTGAATAGTGTTTTTATTTAAAAATTAAATTATAAATATTTAGAAAATTATTTTTATAAAATGGAGTTTATTTTTGATTTCAGAGCATTGATATTATGTTAAGTTAATTTTTTTGGAGTTTTCTGAAAAAGTTGAATTTTCAGTGAATAGTAAAATACAGTTTTAGGGTTTCGGTATGTTTAATGACATCATGACTGCATCATGATGATGCCATGAGGTATTTTAAGGGATGGTATACTTGTGAATAGTAATATAAGGTATTAGGTGTCCCAATTGGCCCAAACTATGTGGAAATACCACTTGTTTTGTCAATACCACCAATGAGGTGTCCCTTGGCCATTAATGCCTTGTCCCCTCACTTTCCCTATAAATACCCACCCTTTCCTCCTTTAGTTTTCACTCCCAACTTTCCCTCAACTAAGTTCTGGTCTCTTTACCTCCCAAGGACCCCTCCCAAGGTTCCCCCAAACCCTCAAGGTCCCAACCTTCTAGTTTTAAGAGTTACATTTTAAGGTAAGGGATCCAACCTCTCTCTTTCTTTTCAAATACTCTCTTTTAAATCATTTCTTTTATGATTCATGTTCTTATGTTAGAGGATGTTCTTTTATATTTCTATTAATTAACGTTTTATGTTCATATGATGAGATATCCCATCTTACTCTCATCCTTTCGTTTTATGAATGTTTAAGTGGCGCCGTTAGGCTGGCTAAATTTTTATAACAGATTCTTTCACCCTTCTCAATTTTCAAGTTCCATTTTCATGTCAAGTATTTAAAGATCATTTTATTATTTTGGGGTATTATCTCTATATATATCATAATTATCTTTTATTTTCATATGATGATAGACCCTATTTGATCTCTTCAATTCAATTTTTTTGAAGTTTAAGTGACGTCGTTAAGCTGCCGAATTTTTAAGGGATTCTTTCACCCTTCTCATTTTCAAGTTCTATTTTCATGTCAAGTATTTCAAGTTCCTTTTTTATGTTGGGGTATGATATCTATATATATCATACTGATATTTTAGGTTCATATGTTGAGGGACCCTATTTTATCTCATCAATTTATTTTTTTTGAAGTTTAAGTGACGTCGTTAGGCTGCCGAATTTTCATAAGAGAAATCTTATTTTTGTCTTCCTTTAATGTTCTTAATTTTATATGGTATATATTTCAAATTTCATTACCATGTTCTTAAATACTTTATATTCTGTCCCTTTACTGTTTTATGGATCATTTATGAGTGGGTGACCCATGTCTCCTCTCTTTTCAATGTTTTCTAAAACCCTACAATATAGTCGTTATGCTGCTGAATTTCCGTCTCAAAATGTCACTCTCTTTTTCTCAAATAATTTTATTTTATTAAGTTAATACTCAAAGCTCTCTATTCTAAAGGGATATTCACATATATACCAAAATTTTCTGTTTTAAATTCTGGGATTTACATACATGAGACCCTCTTTCCTTTTTCGTGGGTTTAAAGTGACATAAAGATCATGTCTTTAAAGCAGTTTTTAAAACATTATGATTATGAAATAAAACCCATTTCTTTTATGATATATGGGTCATTTATGAAATGTTTGATGATGATATTTTTGGCTCACATGATAACAAGGGAAAATTTAATGGTGTGCCCTAATAGCGCTTCAATGCATTGGATAATGATGTAACCACTAGTGATTACAATTTTAACGATACCTTGGGGTTTACCTTGGTAATTTTTAACGATACCTTGGGGTTTACCTTGGTAAATTTTAATGAAACCTTGTGGTTTACCTTGGTGATATGTTCATTATTTTCTAAGTTAAATGTTGTAGCCACATATTCAAGTAATGAAATACCTAATTTTTATTATGATATGCCTCATGATTTCTTTCTCATGCCTTGAAGTTATTTTTCATGACTTTTGATGTATCCCAAGTTTACATGTAAAATGTTTCCCTGTTTTCCCTTACTGGGCCTTCTTCTCACCCTTTATTTTGATGCATGCTCCTAGGTTATGAGATGTTGTAATGAACTAGGATGGACAAATGAACAATCCTTTCAACTATTTAAGAAGAATGTTTTATGTTGTCATGTATTAAGTTCATGGTTTCCAAGACACTAAACCTTAAAGATCCTCGGTTTTGTATAATGTAATGAAAGTTTATGTGATAAAAAGGTGGGATGTCATACATTTATTGATAAACAAATGTCATCAATATAGGCCTATAATTGTATCCCAGGGACTGAAAATGGTGAATTCTTTTTACCCGTTGTTATTGACTATAGCGATCGCTAATTGGTGGTCATTATAGGCCAGACTAGGTCACCCTATAGCGACCTCCATTTGGCTTCCCCTATAGGGTAATGCCATAGAGACTATTATATGACAGTCATTAAATCTTTTTTATTGTTTTCAAAATAATAATAGAATATAATAACCCATAAAAACTACCATAATTAATAAATTATAAAAATATATCCATGATATGTAAAATCATTGTCTTATAAATATCTTCTTTCAATCCTCTTCCAAGCTCCATGCACATAATCAAATAAAAATAAATATGAAAAAATTAATAAAATAATTATTGGAGTAAAAAAATTACAAATAATAATAATAATTGAAATGTAGTAAAATATTTCAATTAAATATTTGTACAACAGTCCAAGATTATTTGATTTCACTACTATAAAATATGCGTTTAACATCGCTGGTATTTATCCGTGCTAGAAAAAAAAATTGATAACTCACATATTTATCAGTGCTAAGAAAATCGATGATAAATTTCAACATTGATCATCACTTTTTTTGTATCATTGATAAAGGGTACCTTTATCAGGGCTTTATTTTTAGTGCTGATAAAGGGTGTACTTTATCAATGATTTATTTTTATCATTGAAAAAATGTATCCTTTATCATCGCTTTATTTTTAGCGCTAATAAATATTTCTTTCATCAGTGCTTTTTATCACTAATAAAGATTTGAATAAAGAACATGAAATAAATAAAAATAAAAAAATAAAAAACGTGTTTATTAAAAAAACATTACAAAATTTATTAATTAAATAATTATTGATAAAAATGAATAAATTAATTACACATTATTAAACCCTGCACATTTTATTACATAGATAATTAGGATGATTAATGTAATACAAATGTATATTATATATATATATATATATTCATATATAAAAATATGATTTATATATTATAAAATATTTTTGTTCTTTACATTAAATAGTCATATATCTATTTAATAATGGTTTATAATTAAAAATTAATATGAATTAAAAATATTGACTAATTTCATAGTACTCGACATATTACAATAGTTTGGAGAGGGAGATTACAAAGAAACAAAGAAACTATATCTATTGTTAAATGTGTTGTTCCTTTTCTAAATAATACAACTTCCTATGTCTCTACACTTTTAAAAAAATATATTTTTTTCCTCCCTCTTAAGATTAATCAAATATTATTTATAAATACTTTTAATAATAATATATAAAATATTATACATCAATGTTGTGTACTATTTTCCAACTACATTATAAATTTTCGTCATTATCCTACTCCCCCTCTTTCAATAATTTACAAAAAAAAATATCTTTTTGAGATTACCCCTTTCTAGTTATATCACTTTTTTTGAGACTTATATACCACTATAATACATTATAATTTCTTTCTTGGAAATATAGATTTTCAAGAATTTCACCCCCTTTTGAGTATTTATTTAACTAATAACAAGTGATCTCCATGGAATCAATTTTATACCTAGCTATATGACATGTAGAAAAATAGTATGTCAAGCCTTTTTACTACCAAGAAAGTTGACATATAATGAATCTCCCAAACTCCATGATATAGATTGACATTCCATCCACAACTTTTGAATTTTTTTCAATTTTCATTGGGTTTCAACATAGGTTTTCCATCTCCCTTTTGAAATCTATAAAACACATCCATCACATACATGGATTAAGAAATAAATATCTCATGAATTCCATTAGTCTCCTATAAACTAAGGAAAATTTCAAATCACTAATCATAAACATTTAAACATTGCTCATTGTAAATTTAGAAAATTATTATAATCGTTCACCTCTTGGACCTCAAAATATTATGTCATCAACATTGATAAACACTATTAATATATCTATAAAATTATGTTTTATGTAATGATTATGATCAATTCTGTATTTTTTAAATTAATGTTAATTTAATAATTCATCTATCCTTCAATACCATGCTCTTAGTTCTTATTTCAATTCAGACATCACTTTTTTCAATTTAAAAACATTATTCTCATATTAAAGAATGAGAAAAATGTATATTTGTTTGATTTAAACTTCTTATTGATGTAATTCACCAATAAATGATAATTTTAAATCAAGTTGGAGTACCTTAAATTTTATTGGGATGGGTTAGTGTGGTGGTATAACATCATAAGAGTCTTATGTTGTTTTCAAAGATTTATATACCATTAATTTTAAATGTAATAATTCCCTAAATTTCTACATCACTTGTTCCAAAATAGTTTTATATCTTTTAGTAGATTTAATGAGAGTTAATTATTCTTGTTTATCATATTTGAGTTTCTTATTACTCCTTAATTGCCTATATAATATTTTCATTTGTTCAGGGGATTTAATAAAGATTTTATGTGGAGTAAGTCTTTTGTTAAATTAAATTACCCATTTTTTCAACATACTGAAATTCTTTGAAACTATAAAATGATGAGTTTTCCTTATTATAATTGTTTATAACTTTCACTTTTGATAATGAAAATCTTATTTGTATTTATTTATATATTGCATAAAATTAATATTTTATCAACCCAATAGGATGGATATAAACCAAAAAATAGATGCATACTAATCATTTGAAAAATGAATATGAATATGGAGTTAAATATTTCATCATGTCTTCAAGAAAGAATGCATACAACCCTTATAAAATCCTATGTTTGTGTTTACATTGTTTTTATTCAAGAAAAATTACTTTGGAAGAGTTGGAAGAACATTTTATTTTTCAAGGAATAGATGAAAGCTATAAATGTTGGACTAAATATAAAGAAAATATGAATTTGGACATTGATTTTAATGATACTATGGTTTATGAATCATTTGATATGAATACCTTTGTAAAAGATGATGGAGATAACATGGATGAAATGACAATGGAAATTAAATAAGACATTTGTGATTATACAATGTTTTTTGAGGAGTCAAATACATGTTCCATGAAACCATTGTATACTCATTGTATTAAATACACAACATTGTTACCTGTATTGAAGTTATATAATTAGAAAGTTGGAATTATATGGAGTGACACCATCTTTATAGAACTACTAGGTCTTCTGAATGATATGTTACCAGAATAAAATGAACTACCATTTCAAACATATGATGATAAAATTTTTTTACGTTCACTAGTAATGATCTATAAAAAAATACATGCTTTGAAAAGTTATTCTATATTGTTTCACAAAGACCATGAATCACTCATAAAATGTTCTAAGTGTGGCGCATATTGATACAAGAAAAATGAATCATGTCCTTTGAAATTTGTACAACACATTCCTATAATTCCATAGTATAGAAGACTATATAGATGCCTAGAAACCATTAGATAATTAACATGACATGAACATACAAGAATTAAATATGAGAACCTACATCATCTAGTATATTATCATGAGTGTAATAAAATTCATTATGAGTTTCCTAAATTTGGAGATGATTCGAGCAACTTCCTCCTTGCATTATCTACATATGTAACAAATAATTTTGGTATAAAAAATAGTATTCACAATACATGGCCCATCATATTGGTAAATTATAACTTTCTACCATAATTATGAATGAAGAATAAATAAATTCTGACATCTCTACTTATATCTAGACCAAAGCAACCCGGTAATGATATTGATGTCTATTTGGATCCATTGATCGAAGATATGAAATTGATGTGAGATACTGGTATTATAATGTATGATTCTCATAGAAGTGAATACTTCACATTCAGGTCCATGCTGTGTGGAATGATAAATGACTTCCCCTCTTATGTAAATTTATTAGGCTATAACATTAAAAGAATTTTTGGGCGTCCCATTTGTGAAAAATGAACATAATCATTTTAATTGAAACATTCCGCAAAGGATGTGTTTTTAGGACATAAGAAATTTTCACCTCGACGGTATAAATACCGATCTTAGATGACAAAATTCGATGGAAATATCGAACAAGGTATAACACTATCTCTAGGAGAGGGAATTTAACTATACAAATAAGTAAAAAAATATTGAAATTATTTTTGGCAAACCATTTTTGAAAAACCATACAGAATAATGTTGGAAAAATAGATAAATTTTCTTTGAATTATTGTATTTTAATTTTTTGTATGTTTGACATTTCCTTGATGTCATGCTTGTAGAAAAAATGTATTTGATAGTGTTATTTTCACATTAATAAATTTTCCCAAAAAATGAAAGATGTCATCAAGGCTAGGTTGGACTTGATTTAAGTGGGGAAAAGGGAAGAGTTGGCACTAGTGAAGGGTAAAAGGAGGTATTTTCTTCCACTAGTAGCTTACACTCTATCCCGATAAGAAAAAATTTCAATTTTCCATTTTCCTTATTAGTGTAAAAGTTCCATAAAAGTATTCATAAAATATCAAGAATGTCGTGTAATTAACTAATTTGAAGTTACAAGGACTAAAATCCCATGACTGTCATGTTTTGATATAATATTTAATGCTTATTTCTTTTTAATGCATTCTACCTCTAAATGTACGACATAAATTAAAAAGACTCTACTTCTTTTTTAATTCCGTATGCAATAATGTTGTATACCCGGTGAAGTTTCCCATCACGAATAAGAATATTTTATTCATATTATGTGAATTAGATATGTTATTACCATCATAATTATTTGATATAATGGTCCACCTTAGGGTTTACATGGTTAGAGAGGTTCTACTATGTGGTCTTATCCATTACAGATGGTTGTACCCCATTGAATGGTATATTAATATTTTGAAAGGGTATATCAAGAATTGAATTCATCTAGAAGGTTGTATTTTAGAATGATATATTTTCGAAGAATCTATTGAATTGTGTACCGATTACCTATTACATGTTGAAAGCAGAGGTCTCCCAAAGTCTCGTCATAGTGAACGACTTATGGGTGAAGGGATTTTTGGAAGATATGTTGTTACAATTAACTTGAAAGAGAGGATGAAAGAACATCATTATACATTAAATAATAGTGAAGATGTTGATCCATACATTGAATCCCACAAAGAAATTATTAGATATTTATTTCATCAAGGGATGAAGTATGGATACAAAATACACATAATCAAAAATTTATAGGATGGTTCAAAGATCAAATTTATAAGTAGTTTTATGAAAATATAAATTCAATTGTAGAATAAATTCAATGGATAACTAGAGGACTGAATGAAAATGTTATATCTGAAACTGGTTTTGTAATCAATTATTATACTTACTATACAAAAGAATATGATGTCTTTAGTACGATGAAAAATAGCGGTGTTATGCTTGTGGCTGAAGCAATGCACATATCTGTTTCTAAGTGTAGAAATCAAATTTATAAAAATATGTCATATTTTAGCATTATTAAATAGATATATGAGTTGTATTAGAAAAAATTTAAGTGAAACTTTTCTGTTTCAAATGGTTTGATAATATCAATGGAGTGGAAATTGGTGAAATGGACTTTATGAAGGATAATTTCAGTAAGGAAGGGTAAAAAGATGAGATGTTCCTAATGAAATCACAATAAGTGCATACATTTTATGTTTCTGATCCAATAAACAAGAATTGGTTGATTTTCCTGCTGGTGACTAAAACAAATGTTGAGTCAAATGAAAATTCAATTGAGAATGACCATTTCATTAGGACATCATAATTAATTCATGTTAGTCCCAATGTAGATAATTTCATGCACATTACAGGGGACCACAAAGAGGAGATTTGGATTCTCGATAGAGGAACTAAATCCATGAAACCTTTTAAAAAGAAATAGGGCTCAATGAGAAGGTAAATTTTTTTTTAATATATTATGTTTTCTTCATAATATTGTATTTTCTATACTACATTAACATAATCTAAATTAAATGTTTGAGTACTCAAACAGACAATGTCTTCTGCACGTGATGTTAGAAAAAACTATAATGAAGGAAACCTTTTAGAAAGATGTAAAGGCAATGTTACGATATACTTTCTCTATTTTACCAAAAAATTATATAGTGAAATGTTGATTTAATTTTCATTATTCCTTACAGAGTTCATTTATTTTAGATTATTTCTATCCATGTGTCATGAATTTTTAGGAAGAGCAATGAAACTGTATCTGCCCAATCAAAAAGGTAATATTTAGGTTTTTATAGTAAAATTAATGTCCATAGGATTAATGTATTATTTCATATTTATGCTTAATTTTTTTTAGTATTACTCACATAATAAATGTATTCTTATATAGTTTGATTCATTTGTTCGATTTGGGGGTGCTCTGTCCAAATTTCATGCTTCTTATCCCTTAAAAACTTTTCAACCCTATAGTAGTGCATTTATCACTTTCTTTCTTGTTACCTCCACTAGCTTTCCAGGAAGAGAAATGATGCTACCTATTCTCAATTAAAAAGGTAATCTTGGTTATTGTATAGTAAAATCATTTTCCATAGAATTAATGTATTGTTTCATATTTATGTTTAATTTATTTATTTTTAGTATTACTCACATAATAATGGTTTTCTCATATATGTGGATTATATTGTTCAATTTGGGGTGCTCTATCCAACATTCATATTTCTTCTCCTTAAAAACCTTTTCACCCTTATAGTGGTTCATTTATCACTTTATTTCAAGCTACATCCATTGCCTTTGTAGGAAGATAAATGACACTGCCTCTACTTAATTACATAGGTAATCTTGATGTATGTATAGTAAAATCATTTTCCATAAAATTAATGTATTTTTTCATAATTATGTTTAATTTTTTTATTATTACTCACATAATAAATGCTTTCTTATACAGGTGGATTCTTTTGTTCAATTTGGGGTGATATTTCTAACTTTCATGCTTCTTCTCCCTTAAAACCTTTTCACCCATGTAGTGATGCATTTATAACTTTCTTTCATGTTAACTCCATTGTCTTTGTAATAAGTAAAATGACACCGCCTCTACTCAATTACAGAGGTAATATTGATGTTTTTATATTAAAATCATTTTCCATAGAATTAATGTATTATTTCATATTTATGTTTAATTTATTTCTTTTTAGTATTACTCACATAATAATTTTATTATTATATAGGTGGATTCTTTTGTTTGAGTTGGGGTTCTCTTTATAACTTTCATGCTTTTTCTTCCTTAAAACCTTTTCACCCATATAGTGGTTCATTTATAACTTTATTTAAAGATACCTACATTTTCTTTACATGAATAACAATGGTGTGGCCTCTACTCAATTATAGAGATAATCTTGATGTTTTAATAGTAAAATATAATTAATGTATTTTTTTTATATTTATGATTAATTAATTTATTTATATTATTACTCACGTAATAATTGTTTTCTTATACTGGTGGTTTTTTTTTTCAAGCTGATGTGGTTTTTTCAAAGCTTCTCATGTAGTGTGGGCAGTTAGATAAAGAAAGTCAATGGAAATCATGGTAACATTGACAGTTTGGATTTTTTTAAGACTTTGGGACATGTAGGAATTATTCAAACCTCAATATGACACATGATGTGACCAATATGACTCCAAGTACTGCTTTCTATTTTAATTTGAAATTAATTTTATTAAAAAGAAAACTTACTCAATGTTCTGGTTATGAGTTTAAAATAAAAATTTGACTTCAAAATGTTTCACTCACTAAAAACTAAGAAAACACACTCAGATTGTCTTGATAATTTAGGGAATAGATTCTTAAATCATTTGTGATGTGTAATAATCAGTATCACATCAAACTAGTACATAATGTGATCCATATGAGTTACATTGTGTGTTTCATGTTTAAGATGACATTTTAGTAAAAAATTAAAGTTATATACTCAAAACCAAGAAAAAACATTCATATTGTTTTAATAATTTAGGAAAATAGTTCATAAGTGATTTGAAATGTTTAATAATTAGCCGAACCTCAATATGATGCACATTGTGACCGGTATGACTCCAAGTGAATCTTTATTTAAAAATGACATTAATTTTAGTAAAACAATCAACTGACCTACTTAAAACTAAACAACCATATTCATATTGTTTTTATACATTAGTAAAATGATCAATTAGTGATTTGAGACATGAATGAATCAACCTCACCTCAATTTGATGCACGGTGTGACCGATATGACTCCAAGTGCATGTTTTTATTTAAAATTGAAATCAATTTTAGTAAAAAAGACAACTGCCCTACTCAAAACTATATAAATGCATTCAAATTGTTTAAATACTTTAGTACAATTATCCATATGTCATTTTTGCTATATAGGAATCTGTCGCACCTCAATCTGATCCATAGTGTTACCAGTATGACTCAAAGTGTGTATTTTATTTAAAATTGAAATCAATTTTTGTAAGATTAACACTTTTTGACAATTTATCTCTTTATATTATTACTAACATAAGAACTGTTTTATTATAAAGGTACATTATTTTACTCTATCATCGGTTGTTTTTTCAGAAATAGAATGATTCAGGTCAGGATTAAAAGAAATATTGATGTTTTTGAATTTATGTAATAATTTGTATTTATGAAATTGTGTAAACCAATGTTTGAAATGTTAATAATATAGTTTTTTTCTTATGTTTGTATTGTAAATTTCAATTCATTTAAATCCTATATTGGGAATTGTTTTTTTTTTGATATTTTTTGTGTCTAGTGTTGTGGTGCACTGTTACAGCACACTGTAGTGGTGTTGTGGTGTGGTGTAACATCAAACTACAGTATGGCCCTTTATGGGTGCTTTTAAAAGAACTGATAAAAACAACGTTTATCAGCTCTTTTAAAAGAGATGATAAAGGTCTACTTTATTATCACTTCTATAAGTGATAATAAAGGTATACTTTATCAACACTTCTATAAGTGATGATAAAAGTCTATTTTATCGGTTATTTTATAATTGATGATAAATGGTTCCTTTAGTGGTGCTAAATTAAAGGTGTGATAAATGGTTATTTTATCATGATTTTTTTAGTGCCGATAAAGGACCCCTTTATCAGTGCTTTTTTATAACTAATAAAAGGCCAAGGATTTTAACCTCTCTAATGTTGTCAGCACTTTTCTATCAATGATAATGGTCATTTCTAGTGTTGTTAAAGGAAAATTTTGTAGTAGTGTTTTGAATATATTAATAGTTTCTAATCATTTTTTTAATTTAAAATTTCTTATTTGGTTGTTATAGAAAAACTGTATGCCTTATTGAAGTTTTGTCATATCATACACATCAAAAATAAAACTAAGGAGGGTTTACTATTATTTCATGTCATTATGTGATTATTTTCTGTTTATCTAACCATCAAAAATACGTTTTCATTTATTTAAACAATAAAAATGTGTTTCTAGTCTTCCTGGGAAAAAAAACCTTTGATTGAAATTCCATCTACATTAACATTTTAAAAATCAATATATGGTCATTTATTTTGATTTCATGACATTTGGATGTCATTCCATTTGTTTTAACCATTTTACACATGTTTTTAGAGGACACCAAACCTTTAAAAACAACTCATTCAGTAGTTTTGAACGTTCCACATGTACAATTGATGTCTCTTCTCCTCATACATATCACAAATAATACTAATACAATTTTTCTATGATTTCACATCATTACAAGGTCGTTTGCAATGGATCTGACAGTTAAACCCACGTTTTGGTGTAAAAAACACTCATTTTCAGTCATTTTAGACAAACAACACCTTGTTTTGATGTTTTTTCTGCTCCACCTTTAAAAAAATAACTGTATGGTTTTTTATCTGATTTATCAAAATTATAAGGTCATTCAGTTTGTTTTGACCCCCATACACATGTTTTTAAAGGGAATGAAACTTTAAAAACCTGTTTATTCAATCATTCTGGGAAGACCACAAGTCTGATTTAAGTGTCATATACTCTTACACATCAAAAATAATACTAATATGATTTTCATATGATTTCACATTATTCTGAGGTTTTTTACTAGATCTAAATGTTGTGTTTTCATGTTTTAAAACAATAAAAGTTACTTTCTATTTATACAAGGAAAACAGTACCTCAAATTTATGTTTTTTTGCTCGAAAATTTAAAAAATCACTTTAAAAATGTGATCCTATTATTTCATGGAATTATAAGGTTGGTTAGTTAGTTTTGACCAAAAAACTCACCTTTTTAAATGGTATTAGACCTTTAAAATTTTCTTATTTGGTCGTTCCAGGAAGACCACATGTCTGGTCGACAAGTTATATACTCGTACATGTTGAAAATAATACTAAGATGATTTTCCTATGATTTCACACGATTATGAAACCATTTATACATATCTGATAATGGAAAACATTTTTTTTTGTGTTTTAAAACAATAAAAGTGTCTTTATAGTCATCTCAGACAAAAGAAACCTTAGATCCAAATTTCATTTACTTGAACGTTTCAAAAATCAATATACAGTTATTGTCCTTTGATTTCATCGAATTTAGAGGTCGTTCAGTTGGTTTTGACCACAAGACACACATTTTTAAAGGGTGTCAAAGCTTTAAAAATGATTATTAAGTCATTGTGAGCATACCACACATATGATTGACATTTCATCAACTCGTACATGTCAAAAATAATACTAGGATAATTTTCCTTTGATTTACCATTATTATAAGGCTGTTTCCTATGGATCTAACTATTAAACAAATGTTTTAGTGTTTTTAAATAATGAAAGTTTATTTCCAGTCATATTGACCAAACGAAGCCTTATATTAACATTTCCTATAATCCACTATTTGAAAAATAATTGTACAGTTCTTATCTGTTGATTTCATGGAATTTGGTGGTTTTCGGTTCATTTTCACTCCTCGACACATGTTTTTCAAGTGTTTCAAACCTTTAAATCTATTTATTTTATCAATATGGGAAAACCAAAATTCTAATAGATGTTCCATATGATCTTACACATAAAAAATAATACTAACTTGGTTTTATTATTATTTAAAATTATTATGAGGATATTTTTTTGTATCTAACTGTTTAATGCATGTTTTCATGTTTTATAACAATAAAAGTGTATTTCTGGTCAACCTGGGAAAATGATACCTCATATTCATGTTCCTTCTAATCGTCCATTTCATAAATAATTCTACAGTTGTTTTCCAACGGTTTTATAACATTTTGAGTTCTTTGGTTTGGTTTTAACATCTTGACACATGTTTTTAAAGTGCATTAAACTTTTTAAAATAGGATATTCGATCATTTTGAGCACACCCCATGAATGATTGATGATTCATCTACATGTACACATCAAAAATAATACTAATATGGATTTCCAATGATTTCACACCATTATAAGATCATTTTCAAGGTATCTTACTGTTAAATGCACATTTTAGTGTTTTAAAACAATAAAAGTATGTTTTCTTTCATCTTGGAAAAATGGTACCTCAATTTGATATTATAACTACTCAAATATTTCAAAAATTACTATACAGTTATTCTTTTTTCTGATTCAAGGGAATTTAGAAATCGTTTGATCAGTTTTGACCCCATAAGACATGTTTTTAAAGGGTGTCAAACCTTTAAAAACTGCTTATTTGGTCATTTTAGGAAGACCACACATATGATTAATGTGTCATCTTCTTGTACACACAAAAATAATACCAAGTTGGTTGTATTATAATTTCACATCATTATATTCCATTTGTTATGGGTCAAACTTTTAAACATGTTCTTTTGTGTTTTAAAATAATAAAAATTTGTTTTTAGTCATCCCAAGAAAACATACCTCTGATTGAAATTCCATAAACTCCAATAATTTATAAATCACTATACAATTGTTTTCATTTGATTTTACATCATTCTAAGTTTTTTTATTGGTTTTGACCCCATGACACACATTTTTATAGAGTATAAAACCTTTAAAAACTACTTATTCAAACATTCTATCCAAGATTCATGTTTTATTGATGTTTCGTCTTCTCATAAATGCCATAAGTAATACTAATAATATTGGCCATTCAAATAATTATGAGGAAATTAATTATGGATATGACTTAAAAACACGTGTTTTGGTGTTTTAAAACAACAAAAGTGTGTTTTGGATCATTCCGGAAAAATGAATTCTCAGATTGTCATTTCGTCTACTCAACCATTTCAAAAATCATTGTGCAGTTGTTTTCATCTGATTTTATGGAATTCATAGGTCATTCGATTGGTTTTAACCCTCTGATGCATGTTTTTAATGGGTGTCAAACCTTTAAAATGGCTTATTTGGTCATTTTAAAAATAACACACATCCGATTGATGTGTGGTTTACTTTCACATAAAAAAATAATACTAATACAGTTGTACTATGATTTCAAATCTTTTCAGGGTCATTTTCTATGTATCTGACCATTAAATGAACATTTTGGTGTTTCAAAACAATAAAAGTGGTTTTTTGGTTAGTTTGGGAAAATGAAACCTCATATCAACTTTTGGTTTACACTACCATTTGAAAAATATTTATAAGATTTTTTTTCTAATTTTATGACATTCAGAGGACGTTTGATTCGTTTTAACCCCCCGATGCATGTTTTTAAAGGGTGTTAAACCTTTAAAAACTGCTTATTCTATCATTCTAGGTAGACCGCACAACCTATTGACATGTATTATACTCGTACATGTTACAAACAACACTAATACAGTTTTCCTATGATTTTACATCATTCTGGGATTGTTTTATATGAATTTGACCATTAAACACATTTTTTCATATTTTAAAACAATAAGTGTGTTTTCGGTCATCCTGGGAAAACAATACCTAGGATAAATTCTCTATATATTCCACCACAACAAAAATAACAATAAAGTTGTTTTAATCTTATTTCATAGAATTAAATGGTTGTTTGATTGGTTTTAACCCTCTCACACATGTTTTTGAAGGGCATCAAACCTTTGAAAACTATTTATTCATTCATTATGGGTAGACTATAATTCTGATTGACATGTCATCGACTCATACACATCAAAAAAAATACTAAGACGATTGTCCTATGATTTCACATCCTTATAAGATCATTCACTATTGATATAACTGTTAAATACATGTTTTGGTGTTTTAAAACAACAAAAGTGTGTTTTAGATTATCCTGAAAAAATGACACCTCATATTAACATTCCTTCTGATAAACCATTTCCTAATTCATTATACATTTATTTTCATTCGTTTTCATGATATTAAGAGGTCATTATATTGGTTTTAATCCTTTAACAGACACTTTTAAATGGCGTCAAACCTTTAAAAACTACTTCTTCTATCATTACGGAGAGACCACATGTCTGATTCATGTTCCGTTTACTTACACACATAAAAAATAATACTAAGAATATTTTATTATTATTTCACCTCATTATGAGGATTTTTTCTATGGTTTGTACCATTACACACATGTTATAGTGTTTTATGACACTAAAATTGTGTTTTTGGTCATCTAGTGAAAATCAGACCTCTAATTGACATTCTGTCTACTCAAACATTTCAAAAATAACTCTACGGTTGGTTCTACATGACTTAATGACATTTTGACATTGTTCAGTTGGGGTTGAACCTCTCATGCATGTTTTAAATGGCACCAAAACATTAAACATTGATAATCTGATCATTTCGGACTGACGGCACATCTGATTGACATGTCGTCTGCTCGCACACATCACTAATAATACTAATATGATTATCCTATGATTTCACCTCATTCTAAGGTATGTTTCTATCAATTGAACCATTAAATGATTATTTTAATTTTTTAAAACAATAAAAGTGTGTTTTGGGTCATCTTGGGAGATCAACACATCATGTTGACATGTTGTCTACTCAAGTATTTCAAAATTCACTATAAGGTTTCTTTCCTTTTATTTAATGACATTCATTGGTCATTCAGTCAATTTTGAACCTCTGGAACACATTTTTAAAGGGTGAAAGAACTTTAAAAACTACTTAATTGTTCATTTTGGGTAGACAACACATTCGATTGACATGTATTATACCCATACCTATCCTAGATAATACTAATATGGTTTCCACATCATTATGATGTTGTTCTCTATGAATCTGTTCATTAAAGACATGTTTTCATCTTTTACCACAATAATAATGTGTTTCCAGTGAATCGGATTAAACGCCACATCTGATTGTTTATTTTTCTACTCCATTATTTTCTAAATCAATATACAGTTGTTGTCATCTGATTTGATGACATTCGAATGTCGTTTGATTAGTTTTAACCCTATGACACATGTTTTTAAAGGGAATCAAACCTTTAAAAACTTCTTATTCAGTTGTTCTGATAAGAACACACATATTATTGACATGTCATCGACTCACAAATGTCAAAGATAATTCTAATATGGGTTTCCTATTATTTAACATCATTATGAGACTTATTTCAATGGATCTGATGGTTAAGCACATTCTTTCATGTTTTAAATAGTAAAAGTTCATTTTTGGAAATCACAAGACAACAACAACCCAAATTAACATTTTTTCTACTCCACTATTTCAGAAATCTTTGTATAGTTTTTATCTTATGATTTCATGATTTTTAGATGTTGTTCGATTGTTTTTTACCCCCAACACATATTTTTATAGGTCATTAAACCTTTAGAAACTACTTCTTTGATTATTCCAGGTAAATCGCTCATTTTATTGATGTTTTATCTAATTATACATGTCAAAAATAATATTGGGATTATAATCCTATTATTTCACATCATTATGAGGCCATTCACTATAAATATAACCATTAAATTCACATGTTGGTGTTTTAATGAAACAAAAGTGTGTTTTGGGAGATCTTGGGAAAAGGACACCTTATATTGATGTTTATTCTACTTGAAATTTTCAAAATTTTCTGTCTGGTTGTTATCCTATGATTTCACATAATTCATAGGTCATTCAGTTGGTTTTGAACCCCTAATGCATGTTTTTTAGGGACAACCTTTAAAAATTACATATTTGGTCATTCTAAGAACACCACATGTCTGATGGATGTTTCTTCTTCATTTACATGTCAAAAATAATATTAATATTGTTTTCTAATGATTTGACATCTTTATAATGTACTTTTCTATAAATATAATATTTATAAATGTTCATTTTCCGTTTTAAACTAATAAAATTTCATTTTTGGTCATCTTGGAAAAACGACACCTCGGGTTGATGTTCTGTATACACCACCATTTCAGAAATCATTTTACAATTTTTGTCATCTGATTTCACGAAATTCTATGTAACACCCTAGGTAAAAAAAGAATATGACATTTTTATATTTATCCATATTTGTGAATAAAATATTAATATTACTTTAAAGGGGATGCTATGCTCGATGGCGTACCCAATACGCAACAACGAGTTTCTTGGGAATCTTACGTTGCACTCTAATAATAAAATAATATTATTTTAAATAGTAGTTAACGCCTAGCCGTTGTAATGGCGGGAATGAACAGAACTAACTACAAAATGATTATATATGTTTGTCATATATTTTTACTTTTTACAATAAATGTTAGAGGATTAAAAATGCGAATGAATCCAATTTTAAGCGTAAACATTCTAATATTCATTAAAAGGTCGATTAACCGCCTTTTGATGGAGAACCTCTTTTAAATCCACTTTTTTACAATTATATGTGTTATATTTGACAAAATAAAATTCTTCTTTAGAATCGGGACATCAAAATTTACTTTGTGTAAATTTTTGGTATTTTTCTGAAAAAGTTCAATTTTTAATGAATAGTGAAAAATGTTGTATTTTAATTCAAAACAACTTTTTAATCTAATTTATTTATATGATTAGATTATTTTTTGAATTGGTTTTAAAGTGAAATTAGAATATATTTTTTCCATTTTATCCAATAGTGGTCGTTGGAATTAATTTCACTTTGAAATCAGACTTAAACTAGTGTCAATCTTTTGATACATTTTGTTTCATAAAAACACTCTATTTGTTTTGACAGCGGGAATTAATTATTAAATTAATTAATGAAACTTATATGTTTTTAATTTTTTAAAATATATATCATTTTTGAGTTTGGAATATCAAATATAGCTTAGGGTGATTTTTTGGTAATTTTCTGAAAAACATTAATTTTTTATGAATAGTGAAACCACAAAGTGGTACTTATAAAAACTGATATTCTGTTTAAATGAAATTTTGAAATCTTTGTGTTTTTAATCTCAAAAATCAGACATAAATGGTTGTCATTAAGAATTAAAATGTGGTTCAATGGGATTAAAATAATTTTTTGGTGAATAGTAACTTATAATGTTTTTAATCGCGATTAGAGGTAATTAGTGTAGTTTAAGGTAAAAATAATGTTTTAATAATATGAGATGAGCTTGACACATGTCCTACCCTCATTGGATGTGTCATGGACGACCAAGACAATCCATGGGTCAACTTGGGGACCCCATGGAGCCACTTTGTTTGGGAAATGACATAAATAACTTTTTATTTAATGTTAAAGTAAAAATGACACAAACATGAGATGTTTTACTAAAACAATTTTTACATGGGGTTATACAAGTCATATTTTTGACTATAAATATTCATTAGAAATCTAAAAATATTTCCTACATCATGATATTTTTTTCTTATAATTTTTATACATTAATTATATTAAATTATTTATGACATCATGATGATGCAGTGATTACCTCATTAATAAAGGATTTAAATAAAATGAAACGATAATGTAAAATCTATGACCTACACAAGTCCAAAACCTATTGTATGGGTATATTTCAAACCCTTATCACCTTAGCCTCAAATTATATCAATGTGGGACCTTTTAAATCCGAAACTCATTTTAAAATAAAGGAACATTTCTTTACTTTCCAAGAGTGCCCCTCCTCTCCTCTTATAAAAGGCCCCCACCTTTACCTCCTTACCCACACTTCCAAAGCCTTTGGCTCGGCCAAACCCTACCCATTTTGTATCTAAACATACCTATCTAACTCCTTGAAGCCTCACTTTGGGCATAAGTTTTCCCAAGGAAGCCTTTGAGCTCAAACCAAAGGAAGTTACCCGATTTTAAGGTAATGTCTTCACTTGAGTCCTTTTTTTTATTTTGTTCTCCAACCCTCTAAAAACTTTTTATTCATTTATTTTGTAACAAATCCAGTATCTTCAATATACTAGGATGTTTTTATAATAAGTATTAGAGCTACACTTACACACACCTTCATCTAATGGTTAAATAACATACTGTTTATGTGGTTGGCGATTTTCTGCCTCACGAAACGATGATTGTTCAATATTCTTTTAACACCTTTAAAGGTGGGAATTATGATGTCACTGTATTTTATATATGATATATATGGTATTTATGTTTACAATATCCTTCTTTATTTTATATTTAAAACATACCTTTATTCTTTTCATGTTGTGTAAATGCGATAATTTCATATGAGGAAGTGCGGACTACCGCCCCCTCAAGTGATGTGACTCATACATGCAATACATGGAATGTATAAAGAATGAAATTAATGAACATATGTGACCTATATAACATATATATTATAATTTAATTATAATATATATATATATCATTCATTTTTAATTCCATTAATATGACAAAGAAAAAATGAAAGAAGCATTCATGCGTACGTACGGCCTACCGTCTTCATGAACGGTGCTTTTCGTTTTTTATCTCCAAATGATATGGAATAGTATAAAATGAATATTTACTGGATATATATGATATTTTAATCATTAATACTATTCTGTAAATTATTTACTTATAACTACATGGGAAATCATTTTTCAAACAAGTTCATTTTTGACTCATGTACCAAACATCGGCAAAAACATCTGATATGAACTAACATCACTAAAAAATTATTATAACATTATAATATGTTATATTAACTGAATAATAATCTCTAAAGGAGGTCCTTAGGCAATTATAAATTGACCAAAGTTTATTCTTAAGGAATATAAAGAATCAAACAAGACAAGTCATACTTGAGGTAAGGGATCCTACTCCTCTCTTTCTTTTTATGTACACTCTTTTATGTCATTCCTTTTAAAGCTCATATTTCTTGTTATTGGGATGTTATTTTATATTACTCATACTGTAATTTTTATTTTCATATGATGAGAGACCCTATTTTCTCTCATAAATCCATTTTGGGAGTTTTGAGTGGCGCCGTTAGGCTGCCGAATTTTCGTAAGAGATCTATCCTCTCTCTTTCTTTTTAAGTACTCTCCTTTATGTCACTTCTTTTAAGCTCCTCTTTTTTATGTTGGGGGATGTTCTTTTATATTTATATTTCTGTAAACTTTATGTTAATATGATGAGAGACCCTATTTGATCTCATCAATCCATTTTTGAAAGTTTTAAGTGGCGTCGTTAGGCTGCCGAGTTTTCATAAGGGATTTTTCATCTCACTTTTATTCCCGTGAGATTTATGCTACATTTGCCACAATTTCCTTTGAGTGGTGTATGTACATCCCATTATTTTACTCATTGTGTAATATAATTTCATTTATGAGTATTTACATCAAAGTTGTATTGTCCTTCTTTCACGGGGTGCATGTCTCGAAAGATACCCATGTCGGTAAGGGAACCTTTCACCCTCCACTTTTTAAAAGACTTCATTTGTTATGTCTTTTAATTCACATACTATTAGGTTGGGATATGTTATTCTATATCCTTATTGATTTAAATTTTATGTCCATGTGATGAGATACCCTTTTTATCTCTCATCAACTCATTTTTTTAATTTTGTAGTGACACCGTTAGGCTGTCAAATTTTTGCAAGGGAACTTCTTAACCCAAATTTGATTATTTGGGATAAACTTGTACTCCTTGAATATGTTGTTCTATGAATATGTGTGAATAAACTTTGATTGTTTTACACTTAATATCCACTTATATTTGGTGTATTCGTTTGTCACACATAATTATGTAATTGATTTATCCTTAAACCAAGGATACTGTCTTTGTAAGGGACTTCGTCTCAATCTCCATTCATTGAGGAATATTTTGTTTTATACAAAACCATATTTTATACGGTGTATAAGCCCTTTTGAATTTTACGTTTATCCAAAAAGGAATCTTTTTTATATGAAGTGTTTTACTAAATGACAAAAGGGAATGTTTTTGTCGTACGTATGCGGCGACAATGACTTCTCCACTGCCGTGACCATTATTTGAGTTTCGGATTCCTCTACAAGCCATACCATATTTTTAAAAGAAAAATAAATACCATGTTTTACTTTTCTTTTATTTGGTATTGAAAATGGTTTTCATAAGGTTTTTTATATCAATGTGTTTTATTGATATCTTGTGATTGAAATGAGGAAATGTTATGTTTCCTTTATGCATGTATTGTGTGGTACGATTATGTTATGGTTCTTGGGCATTGTTATGAAGATGGGTGGTTTTTTGATAAAGTAAGGGCGGGTGAGCCCGATATAGCTCTCCAATGCATTGGGTAACACGAAGGAGTGAAACGTTAAGGTTTCTCCAAAGAGATTTAGGGAATATACTGTGGTGGGTATTCCAAACGTAACCAAGAGGGTTACTCCCTACGTAGGAATGTTATGAATGCCTCAAGTTACCTTTTATGTCTTATGATTTCTATGATTTATTCATGATTTGATGAGGTATGTTAAAGTGCCTATGTTTTATGGGTAATGTATGATTTCATTCTTATTTATATATGAACTCATGTTTCCTTTCCATATTTTTATATCACTTAGTGAGCTTTTTATGCACATCCCAAGTTTTTTTGAAATGTTTTTCATAGGTCAAGGGAAAGGTACATGATATGATGATAGTGTCAAGGAAGTGTCAAGAAATAATCCAGGTTTTATTTTAAATATGCTTCCGTTGATGGGGAAAATGAATACTATCTTTATGTAACCACTTTGTTTAAATGCGAAATGTAATGCAAGATTTATGATCTAATTCTCAAAAACTCTAAACCTGAAAAGATCCTCAATGCGTAATATTGTATTAACTCAAGATTAAGTAATTTTTAAGGCTGGGGCCTTATAGTTGGTATCAAAGGTCGGTTTAGACAACTTTAGGGATTAGGAGTTTTTGTTAGACACATGATTAGTCCCTATATCTATTATTTCAGTTAAATCCTTGTTTTATAACTTTTTTCCGGTCAAGTAAAGTCAGTTACGAATGGAAGGAGAAGGATCTCAAATGACATTCCTATCTCTTCCTGATGACATGCTTGCAATAATTATTGCAAAGTAATGTTCGGATGATTGTGAATATTTTTCTAGAATACAACTCACTTGTAAGAAGTTGTTTGAGATATCAAACACCTCCACTATACCTTGTTATCATCGTGGATCATGGGTTGTTTTTAGACAAATACTATTTTCACAATATTCTCATATTTTCAAGAAAGGTAAATATTATCAAGTTATTTTCAAATATTTTACCTTATCACAAGAATTTGAAGCATATTATGATTTTAAAAATGGTGCTAAGGAAGGAGACCCTTGCGCACCATATTTATATTTTCTTTTAAAATATAGTCTCTCAGCACATACTTATGGTATTTTAAAAGGACCAATAATAGAAAGTTTCAACTCAAATTCTGTTCGACTATTTTATAGAAATCAGGTTTTATCAGATGTTTTGGAATTATATGTCATAGATGATTATTTTCAAAAACTGTTTTTCCGTGAACACCCATATGACCCATGTTGTATAAGGTGTATTTGGATAGAGGAAGCAGATGATTTTGAAAGATCTCTAAATAATTGTTGTAATGCATGGGACTTCTACCTACGTGATCAAGATGACGATGAAACCGAGTGGACTCCATGATCAAGGTATGATGTTATTCATTTTGGGAATCATTTTATTTTATCTTATGGTGGTAAAATAAGACTTCAAGAATTAAGATGTTGAGATCATAACGAATTTGGATGAAAATGAGAGATATAAAAAAACTATTGGGGTTAAAACATGTTAGGGTTATTTTTGGAGTTTTATAAAAAGGACAGCACGCACACCGTGTGACAACCCATCGCGTCGGACAAAGCTGCGGGAATCAAACCCACAACCAAAGTGCGACTGGTATTTATCGCCTACCACTGGACTACGTGAAGTCCCTGGTTAGTTTGACTGATTCTTTTTAGTTAGATGATTTTATGAATTAATAGTAAGTTGATTTTGGGTTATCTATGGAAATTTATTAACCTATCATGGAGGATATGTGATTAGGTTAATTACTTTTCAATACGAGACATTAAGAGCGACTGATGTTGTTTGGAGATAAATGTTACGATTTAACTTGGAAGACTATGTGACAAAATCCTTCAAATATTTGGGTTTCAATCTTAGTTTGGTTTACATTGAATAATTTTATGGACAAATTGTTTATCGAATGGTCCTCGTTGAACTTTGGGTTTTGTTGGACAAATTTTGGATATTAAGAATAGATTTTCTTTTTATAAAGGGTTATCCTTTTCTGGATTATCTGATCTTGTACTAACCTTTTTGGTTTTGGTTTTGTTTAAAGTATAAAGACATGGGAAGTATATAGTTCTCTTTTGTGGATTAGGTGATTCTCTAGAAGTTGATTATAGTACTCTTAATGTGAACAAGTCTTCCTAAATACTCGTCTTTTGGAGAAAATATGAGTTTGTGTAAGGAATCTAATAAAAGTTGAAAGTCAACATGATAAGTGATTATATTTCCTTATTAATAAATTCCTCAATAAAAAGTAACTTAAAACAAAAATGTTGTCTATTAACTTTTCCTATTGGGGAATCAAATACCGTTTAACCCATCACAAGTTTGTGATTTTATTGTGGTAAACTTTCTCCTAAACATGTTTTCTATCACTCTCCATCAGAACATGACCCCATGTTTTCTCCTCCATGTCCATGTTTTCCTACATGGAATCCTAGTATGGGTTAACTCGGGTGACCTCTATACTCATCTTTCATTATTTTAAAGTGATTGTTTTACCGACTCTTTTTCCGATGTGGGACTTTCAAGGATGTTTCCAAGCCCAATTTTAAAATTGTGGGGACGCAATTCCCAAAAGGGGGGAAAGATGTAACACCCCATGTAAATAAAGAATATGACATTTTTATATTTATCCATATTTGTGAATAAAATATTAATATTACTTTAAAGGGGATGCTATGCTCGATGGCGTACCCAATACACAATAATGAGTTTCTTGGGAATCTTACATTGCACTCTAATAATAAAATAATATTATTTTAAATAGTAGTTAACGCCTAGCCGTTGTAATGGAGGGAATGAAGAGAACTAACTACAAAATGATTATATATGTTTGTCAAATATTTTTACTTTTTACAATAAATGTTAGAGGATTAAAAATGCGAATGAATCCAATTTTAAGCGTAAACATTCTAATATTCTTTAAAAGGTCGATTAACCGCCTTTTGATGGAGAACCTCTTTTAAATCCACTTTTTGAAAATCTTATGTGTTATATTTGAAAAAATAAAATTCTTCTTTAGAATCAGGACATCAAAATTTACTTTGTGTAAATTTTTTGTATTTTTCCGAAAAAGTTCAATTTTTAATGAATAGTGAAAAATGTTGTATTTTAATTCAAACCCTCTTTTTAATATAATTTATTTATATGAATAGATTATATTTTGAAATGGTTTTAAAGTTAAATTAGAATATATTTTTACCATTTAATCCAATAGTGGCCGTTGGAATTAATTTCACTTTGAAATCAGACTTAAACTAGTGTCAATCTTTTGATACATTTTGTTTCATAAAAACACGCTATTTGTTTTGACAGCGGGAATTAATTATTAAATTAATTAATTCAACTTATTTATTTTGAATTTTTTAGAATATATATGATTTTTGATTTCGGAATATCAAATATAGCTTAGGGTGAATTTTTGGTAATTTTCTGAAAAACATCAATTTTTTATGAATAGTGAAACCACTAAGTGGTACTTATAAAAACTGATTTTCTGTTTAAATGAAATTTTTCCATCTTTGTGTTTAGAATTTCAAAAATACAACATACATGGTTGTCATTAAGAAGTAAAATGTGGTTCAATGGGATTAAAATAATTTTTTGGTGAATAGTAACTTATTAAGTTTTTAATCGCGATTAGAGGTAATTAGTGTAGTTTATGGTAAAAATAATGTTTTAATAATATGAGATGAGCTTGACACATGTCTACCCTCATTGGATGTGTCATGGCCGACCAACACAATCCATGGGTCAACTTGGGGACCCCATGGATCCACTTTGGTTGGGAAATGACATAAATAACTTTTTATTTAATGTTAAAGTAAAAATGACACAAACATGAGATGTTTTACTAAAACAATTTTTACATGGGGTTATACAAGTTATATTTTTGACTATAAGTATTCATTAGAAATATAACGAGATTTCCTACATAATTATATTTTTTTTATAATTTTTAGACATTAAATATTTTAAATTATTTATGACAACATGATGATGTATTGATTACCTCATTAATAAAGGATTTAAATAAAATGAAACGATAATGTAAAATCTATGAACTACACATGTACAAAACCAATTTTATGGGTATATTTAGAACCCTTATTACCTTATCCTCTAAATATATCAATTTTCGACCTTTTAAATCCTAAACTCATTTTAAAATAAAGGAAAATTTCTTTACTTTCCAAGAGTGCCCCTCCTCTCCTCTTATAAAAGTCCCCCACCTCTACCTCCTTACCCACACTTCCAAAGCCTTTGGCTCGGCCAAACCCTACCAATTTTGTATCTAAAAATCCCTCTATAACTCCTTGATGCCTCACTTTTGGCATAAGTCTTCCCAAGAAAGCCTTTGAGCTCAAACCAAAGGGAGTTACCCGATTTTTAGGTAATGTCTTCACTTGAGTCCTTTTGTTTTATTTTTCTTCTCCAACCCTCTAAACTCTTTTTATTAATTTATTTTGTAACAAATACAGTATCTTCAACATACTAGGATGTTTTTATAAGAAGGATTCTAGCTACACTTACACACACCATTGTCTAATGGTTAAAGAACATATTGTTTCTGTGGTTGGCGATTTTCTGCCTCACAAAACGATGATTGTTCAATATTCTTTTAACACCTTTAAAGGTGGCCATTATGATGTCACTGTATTTTATAGATGATATATTGGTATTTATGTTTACTATATGCTTCTGTATTTTATATTTAAAACATACGTTTATTCTTTTCATGTTGTGTAAATGCGATAATTTCATATGAGGAAGTGTGGACTACCGCCCCCTCAAGTGATGTGACTCGTACATGAAATACATGGAATGTATAAAGAATGAAATTAATGAAAATATGTGACCTATATAACATATATATTATAATGGAATTATAATATATATATATATATCATTTATTTTGAATTCCATTAATATGACAAAGAAAAAATGAAAGTAGCGTTCATGCGTACGTACGGCCTACCGTCTCCATGAACGGTGCTTTTCGTTTTTTATCTCCAAATGATATGGAATAGTATAAAATGAATATGTACTGGATATATATGATATTTTAATCATTAATACTATTCTGGAAATTATTTACTTATAACTACATGGGCAATCATTTTTCAAACAAGTTCATTTTTGACTCATGTACCAAACATCGGCAAAAACGTTTGATATGAACTAACATTACTAAACAATTATTATAACATTATAATATGTGATGTGAACTGAATTATAATCTCTAAAGGAGGTCCTTAGGAAATTATAAATTGACCAAAGTTTATTATTCATGAATAAAAAGAAATGAACAAGACAAGTCATACTTGAGGTAAAGGATCATACTCCTCTCTTTCTTTTTAAGTACACTCTTTTATGTTATTCATTTTAAAGATCATATTTCTTGTTATTGGGATGTTATTTTATATTACTCATACTGTAATTTTTATGTTCATATGATGAGAGACCCTATTATCTCTCATCAATCCATTTTGGGAGTTTTGAGTGGCGCTGTTAGGCTACCGAATTTTCGTAAGAGATCTATCCTCTCTCTTTCTTTTTAAGTACTCTCCTTTATGTCACTTATTTTAAGCTCCTCTTTGTTATGTTGGGGGGTGTTCTTTTATATTCCTCTTTTTTTAAACTTTATGTTAATATGATTAGAGACCCTATTTGATCTCATCAATCCATTTTTGGATGTTTTTAGTGGCGCCGTTAGGCTTCCGAGTTTTCGTAAGAGATTTTTCATCTCACTTTTATTCCTGTGAGATTTATGCTACATTTTCCACAATTTCCTTTGAGTGGTGTATGTACTTCCCATTATTTTACTCATTGTGTAATATAATTTCATTTATGAGTATTTACATCAAAGTTGTATTGTCCTTCTTTCACGGGGTGCATGTCTCGAAAGATACCCATGTCGGTAAGGGAACCTTTCACCCTCCTCTTTTTAAAAGACTTCATTTGTTATGTCTTTTAATTCACATACTACTATGTTGGGATATGTTCTTATATATACTTATTGATTTAAATTTTATGTCCATGTAATGAGATACCCTTTTTATCTCTCATCAACTCATTTTCTGAATTTTTTAGTGATGCCGTTAGGCTGTCAAATTTTTGCAAGGGAACTTCTTAACCCAAATTTGATTACTTGGGATAAACTTGTACTCCTTGAATATGTCTGTAACACCCCAGGTAAATAAAGAATATGACATTTTCATATTTATCCATATTTGTGAATAAAATATTGATATGACTTTAAAGGGGACTCTATGCTCGATGGTGTACCAAACACGCAACACCGAGTTTCTTGGGAATCTTACGTTGCACTCTAATAATAAAATAATATTATTTTAAATGGTAGTTAACATGTAGCCGTTGTAATGGAAGGAATGGATAGAAATAACTAAAATATGATTATATATGTTTTTAAATGTTTTTACATTTATCCAATAAAGGATAGAGGCTTAAAATACGGAAAGAATTCAATTTTAGGCATATATGCCCTAGTTTTCACTAAAGGTTCACTTATCGCCTTTTGATGGCGAACCGTCATTAAATATAGTTTTTTTCACTCCTATACATTATATTGGACCAAATAAAGCTCTTCTTAAGAATCGGGACATCAAAATTTACTTTGTGTAAATTTTTTGTATCTTCCGATAAAGTTCATTTTTTTAATGAATAGTGTAAAATGTTGTATTTTAATTCAAAACCTCTTTTTAATCTAATTTATTTATATGATTAGTTTATATTTTGAATTTGTTTTAAATTGAAATTATAAAATATTTTTACCATTAAATCCAATAGTGGTCATTGGAATTAATTTCACTTTGAAATCGGACTTAAACTAGTGTCAATCTTTTGATACTTATTGTTTCATAAAAATACGCTATTTGCTCTGACAGCGGGAATTAATTATTAAATTAATTAATGTGACTTATATGTTTTTAATTTTGTAAAATAGAATTCATTTTTGAATTCGTAATATCAAATATAGCTTAGGGTGAATTTTTGGTAATTTTCTGAAAAACTTCAATTTTTGATGAATAGTGAAACCACTAAGTGGTACTTATAAAGACTGATTTTCCGTTTAAATGAAATTTTGCCATCATTGTGTTTTGAATTTCAAAAATCCTACATACATGGTTTTCATTAAGAACTAAAATGTGGTTCAATGAGATTATAATAATTTTTTGGTGAATAGTAACTTATTAAGTTCTTAATCGCGATTAGAGGTAATTAGTGTAATTTATGGTAAAAATGATATTATAAGAATGTGAAAACACCATGAAACTTGTCCTACACCTATTGGGTGAGTCATGGCCGACCAAGACAAGCCATGGGCCAACTTGGGGACCCCATGGAGACACTTTAGTTGGAAAATGACAATAATGTATTTTTATTTAATGTTAAAATTAAATTGACACAAACATGGGTTGTTTTACTAAAACAGTTTTTAAGTAGGGTTACAAAAGTCCCAATTTTGATTATAAATATTCATTGGAAAGCTAAAAAGATTTCCTAAGTCATAGTATTTTTTTATAATTTTTCGACATTAAATAAATTAAATTATTTATGACATAATAATGATGCAGTGATGACATCATTATTTGACGATTTAAATAAAATGGAAAGATAATGTAAAATATATGCACTACACATGTCCAAAACTTATTGGATGGGTGGATATCGAACCCTTATCACCTTATCCACGAATTATATCAATGTGGGACCTTTTAAAACCGAAACACATTTTCAAATAAAGTAATATTTCCTACTTTCCAAAAGTGCCCCTCCTCTCCTCTTATAAAAGGCCCCCACCTCTACCTCATTTCACACACTCCTCAAGCCTTTGACTCGGCCAAACCCAACCCATTTACTCTTTCCACATCCCTCTCCTAATACTAGAGGATTCCCTTTGGGAAGAATCCTTTCAAAGGAAGCCTTTAGGCTCAAATCAAAAGGAGTTACACTTTTAAAGGTAATTCATTCTCTCATGTTCATTTGTTTTATTTTGCTTCTCCAACCCCCTAAACTCTTTTTATTTATTTATTTTGTAACAACAACAGTATCTTAAATATACTAGGATGTTGTTATAATATTTATTCGAGCTACACTCTCACACAACTACATCAAATGGTTAAAGAACATACGGTTTCGGTGGATGGCGAAATTGTGCCTCCCGAAACGATGATTGTTCAATACTCATTTAACACCTTCAAAGGTGGCCATTATGATGTCACTATTTTTATATATGATATATAATATGATTATGATTTACTTATGCTTCTTTATTTTTCATTTGTGTATTACCTTTATGGCTTCCATTATGGGTATACGCGATATCTTCATTTTAGGAAGTGCGGACTACCGCCCCCTCAAAGTGATTTGATTCGTTAAATACCATATGTGGGACGTATAAAAAATGGAACTATGATATTATATATTATATTATACTGGAATTATAATATACCTTTATATAATTATTATTCCAATCTATAAAATACGAAATAGAAATGAAAGTAGCGTTCATGCGTACGTACGGCTTACCGTCTCCATGAACGGTGCATTTCATTTCTTACCTCCAAATGATTATGTAATGTTATAAATGCATGCATGTACTGGATATATATGACATATATTATATCTAAATCATGAATACAATACTGGATATAATAAACATTTGGCCACACGAACAACATGTAATTGTAAGAATTCCACTTTCGACTTAAGAACCAAATATCGACAAAACAATCATTATTAACTTAATGATTACATGTTGTTTATAAAATGGTAATAAGTGATATAAAAGGAATAATGAACTTGAAAATGGTTTTTAAGGAAGTAGAAATTAACTCAAGTTTATTATTAAGGAGATTAAAGAACGATCGAGTCAAGTCGGACCCGAGGTAAGGGATCATACTCCTCTCTTTCTTTTTAAGTACACACTTTTATGTCATTCCTTTTAAAGATCATATTTCTTGTTATTAGGATGATATTTTATATTAAATTTATTGTAATTTTTATGTTCATGTGATTAGAGACCCTATTCTCTCTCATCAATCCTTTTTGGAAGTTTTAAGTGGCGCCGTTAGGCTGCCGAGTTTCCGTAAGAGATGTTTCATCTCACTTTTATTCCCGTGAGATTTATTCTACATTTGCCAAAATTTCCTTTGAGTGGTTTATTTACTACCCATTATTACACTCCTTTTGTAATATAATTCCATTTATGGGTATTTACATATTCATTGTATGACACTTCTTCAATGGGGTGTACTTTTCGAAAGTTACCCAAGTCGGTAAGGGGACCTTTCACCCTCCTCTTTTTTAAAAGACTTCTTTTGTTGGGTCTTTTAATTTACATATTGTTATGTTGGGATATGTTATCATATATCCTTATTGATGTAAATTTTATGTCCAAGTGATGAGATACACTTTTTATCTCTCATCAACTCATTTTGATGTGATGCCGTTAGGCTGTCAAGAGAACTGTTTAACCCAATTTCGATTTCTTTGGGTTCAACATGTAGTCATTGAATATGTCATCCATTGAATATGTGTGAATGAACTTTTATTGTTTTACACTTAATATCCACTTATATTGTGTGTATTTATATTTGTCACACATATTTTTGAGATTGATTTGTCCTTAATTTAAGGATACCTTCTTTATAAGGGATTTCATCACATTTGACATTTCTATTGAGGGTTCATTGTTGTTATGCACCAATTCACTCTTATATGGTGTATATACTGTCCTTTGGAGAATTATATCATGAATCCATTTATTCTCATGATATTACAAAGTTCTGACTAAATTTTATTCCTCAATTATTGTATTCAAGTGTCTCTAATTTTGGTAAAACCCCTTTAACCAAAATATCGTTTTAAATGTTTTAATTATTTGTTCTTATTAATATCCATGTTTTCAAAATGGTTTTATGGATTTATTTATATGGATATTAATGGTTTAAAATTTTAAACTTCAAGCTGGTATGGGACACTTTGATTCAAAAATCTCTTTATTAAATGTTTTAAATGGTTTTGGAAATGGTTTCTTTTTGAATGGATTCATTATTTCAATATACTAAAATGTTATATTGTGATTGAAATGTGGAAATGTTGTGTTTCCTTTATTCATGTTTTATGTGATACATTTATGTTATGGTTCTTGGGCATTGTTATGGAAACGGTTGGTTCCGTGATAAACTAAGGGCGGGTGAGCCCGATATAGCTCTCCAATGCATTGGGTAACGCGAAGGAGTGAAACGTTAAGGTTTCTCCGAAGAGATTTAGGGAATATACTGTGATGGGTATTCCAAACATAACCAAAAGGGTTACTCCCCACGTAAGAATGTTATGAATGCCTCAAGTTACCTTTATGTCTTATGTTTTCTATGATTTATTCATGGTTTGATGAGGTATGTTAAAGTGCCTATGTTTTATGGGTAAAGTATGATTTAATTCTTATGTATATATGAACTCATGTTTCCTTTCCATATTTTTATAACCCTTACTGAGCTTTTTATGCTCATTCCAAGTTTTTGAAATGTTTTTCACAGGTCAAGGGAAAGGTACATGATGTGATGATAATGTCAAGGATGTGTCAAGAAAGAATCCATGTTATATTTTAAATATGTTTCCGTTGATGGGAAGAATGAATACTGTCTTTTATGTAACCACTTTGTTTAAATGTGGAATGTAATGCAAGTTTCATGATCTAATTCTCTAAAACTCTAAACCTGAAAAGATCCTCAATGTGTAATCTTGTAATAACTCAAGATTAAGTAAGGTTTAAGGCTGGGGCCTTATAGTTGGTATCAGAGGTCGGTTTAGATAACTTTAGAGGTTAGGGTATTCTTTAAGCATAAGTGGCATTACCATAATGGTTAGGATTTCAGAAAGAGTCCTAGTTTTAGATAAAGTGAATGAGTAAGTATATCTTAGTGTTTATCTTACTCATTAGTACATGATGGTTTTTTTGATATACTCACACTGACCTTTTTGGTTTTAGTAAATGGCAGGATCTAGCAGGCACCAAAGTGACAATGGGTTTGAAGGAAACTATGGTGGTTCTCTGATTAAGAGACTAGATGAGATGAGGGATTCAATGAGGAATCTCATGGTTGTTCTAAACCAACTATCAAGGATTCATGATCAACCACTTCAACCTTGGTGAGTTCTCTAATGCATCATGTATGAGATGGCCAACCCGATGTGGAAATTCAGGTAATAATTATTAAGGTAACCATTAGGGTTTATATGATACTTAATTTTTAGGTAATTATGGGTTACTCTATGATATGATGGAAAATGAAAGGAATGAGATAAACTTGAGGTTAATATATGTTATGATTATTCTTGAAGATTTTATCTCATTTTGGGGAATGTTTTAAGAATTATATAGTTTTGGAAAAAGGACAACACGTAGACCGTGTGACATCCTGTCGCGTCAGACAAAGCTGCGGGAATCGAACCCACAACCAATGTGTGACTGGTATTTATCACCTACCACTGGACTACGTGAAGTCCCTGGTTAGTTTGACTGATTCATTCTAGTTATATGATTTTATGAATTAAGAGTAAGTTGATTTTGGGTTATTTATGAAAATGATTAACCTATCATAGAGGATATGTGATTAGGTTAATTACTTTTCAATACGAGACTTTAGGAGAAACTGGTGTTGTTTGGAGATAAATGTTACGATTTAACTTGGAAGACTATGTGACTAAATCCTTCAAATATTTGGGTTTCAATCTTAGTTTGGTTTACTTCGAAGAATTTAATGGACAAATTGATTATAGAATGGTCCTCGTTGAACTTTGGGTTTTGTTGGACAAATTTTGGAGGTTAAGAATAGATTTTCTTTTTATAAAGGGTTATCCTTTTCTGGATTATCTGATCTTGTACTAACCTTTTGGTTTTGGTTTTGGTTAAAGCCTAAAGAAATGGGAAGTATATAGTTCTCTTTTGTGGATTAGGTGATTCTCTAGAAGTTGATTATAGTACTCTTAATGCGAACAAGTCTCCCTAAATACTCGTCTTTTGGAAAAAATATGAGTTTGATTAAGGAATCTAGTAAAAGTTGAAAGTCAACATGATAAGTGATTATGTTTCCTTATGAATAAATTCCTCAATAAAAAGTAACTTAAAACAAAAATGTTGTCTATTAACTTTTCCTACTGGGGAAACCAACACCGTTTAACCCATCACAAGTTTGTGATTTTCTCATTGTTAACTTTCTCCTAAACATGTTTTCTATCACTCTCCATCAGAACATGACCCTATGTTTTCTCCTCCATGTCCATGTTTTCCTACATGGAGTCCTAGTATGGGTTAACTCGGGTGACCTTTGTACTTATCTTTCTTTATTTTAAAGTGGTTGTTTTACCGACTCTTGTTCCGATGTGGGACTTTCAAGGATGTTTCCAAGCGCAATTTTAGAATTGCGAGGACGCAATTCCCAAAAGGGGGGAAGGATGTAACACCCCAGGTAAATAAAGAATATGACATTTTCATATTTATCCATATTTGTGAATAAAATATTGATATGACTTTAAAGGGGACTCTATGCTCGATGGCGTACCCAACACGCAACAAAAAGTTTCTTGGGAATCTTACGTTGCACTCTAATAATAAAATAATATTATTTTAAATGGTAGTTAACATGTAGCCGTTGTAATGGAAGGAATGGATAGAAATAACTAAAATATGATTATATTTGTTTTTAAATGTTTTTACATTTATCCAATAAAGGATAGAGGCTTAAAATACGGAAAGAATTCAATTTTAGATATATATGCCCTAGTTTTCGCTAAAGGTTCACTTATCGCCTTTTGATGGCGAACCGTCATTAAATATAGTTTTGTTCACTCTTATACATTCTATTGGACCAAATAAAGCTCTTCTTAAGAATCGGGACATCAAAATTTACTTTGTGTAAATTTTTGGTATCTTTCCGATAGAGTTCATTTTTTTTAATGAATCGTGTAAAATGTTGTATTTTAATTCAAAACCTCTTTTTAATCTAATTTATTTATATGATTAGATTATCTTTTTAATTGGTTTTAAAGTGAAATTAGAAAATATTTTTACCATTAAATCCAATAGTGGTCATTGAAATTAATTTCACTTTGAAATCGGACTTAAACTAGTGTCAATCTTTTGATACTTATTGTTTCATAAAAATACGCTATTTGCTCTGACAACGGGAATTAATTATTAAATTAATTAATGTGACTTATATGTTTTGAATTTTGTAAAATAGACTTCATTTTTGAATTCGTAATATCAAATATAGCTTAGGGTGAATTTTTGGTAATTTTCTGAAAAACTTCAATTTTTGATGAATAGTGAAACCACTAAGTGGTACTTATAAAGACTGATTTTCCGTTTAAATGAAATTTTTCAATCATTGTGTTTTGAATTTCAAAAATCCGACATACATGGTTGTCATTAAGATGTAAAATTTGGTTCAATGAGATTATAATAATTTTTTGGTGAATAGTAACTTATTAAGTTCTTAATCGCGATTAGAGGTAATTAGTGTAATTTAAGGTAAAAATGATATTATAAGAATGTGAAAACACCATGAAACTTGTCCTACACCTATTGGGTGAGTCATGGCCGACCAAGACAAGACATGGGCCAACTTGGGGACCCCATGGAGACACTTTAGTTGGAAAATGACAATAATGTATTTTTATTTAATGTTAAAATTAAATTGACACAAACATGAGTTGTTTTACTAAAACAGTTTTTAAGTAAAGTTACACAAGTCCAAATTTTTATTATAAATATTCATTGGAAAGATAAAAAGATTTCCTAAATCATAGTATTTTGTTTATAATTTTTAGACATTAAATAAATTAAATTATTTATGACATAATAATGATGAAGTGATGACATCATTATTTGACGATTTAGATAAAATGTAATGATAATGTAAAATCTATGCACTACACATGTCCAAAACTTATTGTATTGGTGGATATCTAACCCTTATCACCTTATACACTAATTATATCAATGTGGGACCTTTTAAAACCTAAACACATTTTCAAATAAAGTAATATTTCTTACTTTCCAAAAGTGCCCCTCCTCTCCTCTTATAAAAGGCCCCCACCTCTACCTCATTTCACACACTCCTCAAGCCTTTGGCTCGGCCAAACCCTGACCATTTACTCTCTCCACATCCCTCTCCTCATCCTAGAGGATTCCCTTTGGGCATAATCCTTTCAAAGGAAGCCTTTAGGCTCAAATCAAAAGGAGTTACACTTTTAAAGGTAATTCATTCTCTCATGTTCATTTGTTTTATTTTGCTTCTCCAACCCCATAAACTCTTTTTATTTATTTCTTTTGTAACAACACCAGTATCTTCAATATACTAGGATGTTGTTATAAGATTTATTCGAGCTACACTCTCACACAACTACATCAAATGGTTAAAGAACATACGGTTTCCGTGGATGGCGAAATTGTGCCTCCCGAAACGATGATTGTTCAATACTCATTTAACACCTTCAAAGGTGCCCATTATGATGTCACTATTTTTATATATGATATATAATATGTTTATATTTTACTTATGCTTCTTTATTTTTCATTTGTGTCTTACCTTTATGGCTTCCATTATGGGTATACGCGATATCTTCATTTTAGGAAGTGCGGACTACCGCCCCCTCAAAGTGATTTGATTCGTTAAATACCATATGTGGGACGTATAAAGTATGGAACTATGATATTATATATGATATTATACTGGAATTATAATATACCTTTATATCATTATTATTCCATTCTATAAAATACAAAATAGAAATGAAAGTAGCGTTCATGCGTACGTACGGCTTACCGTCTCCATGAACGGTGCATTTCATTTCTTACCTCTAAATGATTATGTAATGTTATAAATGCATGCATTTACTGGATATATATGACATATATTATATCTAAATCATGAATACAATACTGGATATAATAAACATTTTTCCACACGAACAACATGTAATTGTAAGAAGTCCACTTTCGACTTAAGAACCAAATATCGACAAAACAATCATTATTAACTTAATGATTACATGTTGTTTATAACATGGTAATAATTGATATAAAAGGAATAATTAACTTGAAAATGGTTCTTAAGTAAGTATAAGTTAACTCATGTTTATTATTCAGGAGATTAAAGAACGATCGAGTCAAGTCGGACCCAAGGTAAGGGATCCTACTCCTCTCTTTCTTTTTAAGTACACACTTTTATGTCATTAATTTTAAAGCTCATATTTCTTGTTATTAGGATGATATTTTATATTACATTTATTGTAATTTTTATGTTCATGTGATGAGAGACCCTATTCTCTCTCATCAATCCTTTTTGGAAGTTTTAAGTGGCGACGTTAGGCTGCTGAGTTTCCGTAAGAGATGTTTCATCTCACTTTTATTCCCGTGAGATTTATGCTACATTTGCCAAAATTTCCTTTGAGTGGTTTATGTACTACCCATTATTACACTCCTTTTGTAATATAATTCCATTTATGGGTATTTACATATTCATTGTATGACACTTCTTCAATGGGGTGTACTTTTCGAAAGTTACCCAAGTCGGTAAGGGGACCTTTCACCCTCCTCTTTTTTAAAAGACTTATTTTGTTGGGTATTTTAATTTACATATTGTTATGTTGGGATATGTTCTCATATATCCTTATTGATGTAAATTTTATGTCCAAGTGATGAGATACACTTTTTATCTCTCATCAACTCATTTTGATGTGATGCCATTAGGCTGTCAAGGAAACTTTTTAACACAATTTCGATTTCTTTGGGTTCAACATGTAGTCAATGAATATGTCATCCATTGAATATGTGTGAATTACCTTTTATTGTTTTACACTTAATATCCACTTATATTGTGTGTATTTATATTTGTCACACATATTTTTGAGATTGATTTGTCCTTAATTTAAGGATACCTTCTTTATAAGGGATTTCATCACATTTGACATTTCTATTGAGGGTTCCTTGTTGTTATGCACCAATTCACTCTTATATGGTGTATATACTATCCTTTGGAGTATTATATCATGAATCCATTTATTCTCATGATATTATAAAGTTCTGACTAAATGTTATTCCTCAATTATTGTATTCAAGTGTCTCTAATTTTGGTAAAACCCCTTTAACCAAAATATCGTTTTAAATGTTTTAATTATTTGTTCTTATTAATATCCATGTTTTCAAAATGGTTTTAAGGATTTATTTATATGGATATTAATGGTTTAAAATTTTAAGCTTCAAGGTGGTATGGGACACTTTGATTCAAAAATCTCTTTATTAAATGTTTTAAATGGTTTTGGAAATGGTTTCTTTTTGAATGGATTCATTATTTCAATATACTAAAATGTTATATTGTGATTGAAATGTGGAAATGTTATGTTTCCTTTATTCATGTTTTATGTGATACATTTATGTTATGGTTCTTGGGAATTGTTATGGAAACGGGTGGCTCTGTGATAAACTAAGGGCGGGTGAGCCCGATATAGCTCTCCAATGCATTGGGTAACGCGAAGGAGTGAAACGTTAAGGTTTCTCCGAAGAGATTTAGGGAATATACTGTGATGGGTATTCCAAACGTAACCAAGAGGGTTACTCCCCACGTAAGAATGTTATGAATTCCTCAAGTTACCTTTATGTCTTATGTTTTCTATGATTTATTCATGGTTTGATGAGGTATGTTAAAGTGCCTATGTTTTATGGGTAAAGTATGATTTCTTTATTATGTATAAATAAACTCATGTTTCCTTTCCATATTTTTATAACCCTTATTGAGCTTTTTATGCTCATCCCAAGTTTTTGAAATGTTTTTCACAGGTCAAGGGAAAGGTACATGATGTGATGATAATGTCAAGGATGTGTCAATAAATAATCCGTGTTATATTTTAAATATGTTTCTGTTGATGGGAAGAATGAATACTGTCTTTTATGTAACCATTTTGTTTAAATGTGGAATGTAATGCAAGTTTCATGATCTAATTCTCTAAAACTCTAAACCTGAAAAGATCCTCAATGTGTAATCTTGTAATAACTCAAGATTAAGTAAGGTTTAAGGCTGGGGCCTTATAGTTGGTATCAGAGGTCGGTTTAGATAACTTTAGAGGTTAGGGTATTCTTTAAGCATAAGTGGCATTACCATAATGGTTAGGATTTCAGAAAGATTCCTAGTTTTAGATAAAGTGAATGAGTAATTATATATTAGTGTTTATCTTACTCATTAGTACATGACGGTTTTTTTGATATACTCACACTGACCTTTTTGGTTTTAGTAAATGGCTGGATCTAGCAGGCACCAAAGTGACAATGGGTTTGAAGGAAACTATGGTGGTTCTCTGATTAAGAGACTAGATGAGATGAGGGATTCAATGAGGAATCTCATGGTTGTTCTAAACCAACTATCAAGGATTCATGATCAACCACTTCAACCTTGGTGATTTCTCTAATGCATCATGTATGAGATGGCCAACCCGATGTGGAAATTCAGGTAATAATTATTAAGGTAACCATTAGGGTTTATATGATACTTAATTTTTAGGTAATTATGGGTTACTCTATGATATGATGGAAAATGAAAGGAATGAGATAAACTTGAGGTTAAAATATGTTATGATTATTCTTGAAGATTTTATCTAATTTTGGGGAATGTTTTAAGAATTATATAGTTTTGGAAAAAGGACAACACGTAGACCGTGTGACATCCTGTCGCGTCAGACAAAGCTGCGGGAATCGAACCCACAACCAATGTGCGACTGGTATTTATCACCTACCACTGGACTACGTGAATTCCCTGGTTAGTTTGAATGATTCATTCTAGTTATATGATTTTATTAATTAATATTAAGTTGATTTTGGGTTATTTATAAAAATGATTAACCTATCATAGAGGATATGTGATTAGGTTAATTACTTTTCAATACGAGACTTTAGGAGAAACTGATGTTGTTTGGAGATAAATGTTACGATTTAACTTGGAAGACTATGTGACTAAATCCTTCAAATATTTGGGTTTCAATCTTAGTTTGGTTTACTTTGAAGAATTTTATGGACAAATTGATTATAGAATGGTCCTCGTTGAACTTTGGGTTTTGTTGGACAAATTTTGGAGGTTAAGAATAGATTTTCTTTTTATAAAGGGTTATCCTTTTCCGGATTATCTGATCTTGTACTAACCTTTTGGTTTTGGTTTTGGTTAAAGCCTAAAGAAATGGGAATTATATAGTTCTCTTTTGTGGATTAGGTGATTCTCTAGAAGTTGATTATAGTACTCTTAATGCGAACAAGTCTCCCTAAATACTCGTCTTTTGGAAAAAATATGAGTTTGATTAAGGAATCTAGTAAAAGTTGAAAGTCAACATGATAAGTGATTATATTTCCTTATGAATAAATTCCTCAATAAAAAGTAACTTAAAACAAAAATGTTGTCTATTAACTTTTCCTACTAGGGAACCCAACACAGTTTAACCCATCACAAGTTTGTGATTTTCTCATTGTTAGCTTTCTCCTAAACATGTTTTCTATCACTCTCCATCAGAACATGACCCTATGTTTTCTCCTCCATGTCCATGTTTTCCTACATGGAGTCCTAGTATGGGTTAACTCGGGTGACCTTTGTACTTATCTTCCTTTATTTTAAAGTGGTTGTTTTACCGACTCTTGTTCCGATGTGGGACTTTCAAGGATGTTTCCAAGCGCAATTTTAGAATTGCGAGGACGCAATTCCCAAAAGGGGGGAAGGATGTAACACCCCAGGTAAATAAAGAATATGACATTTTCATATTTATGCATATTTGTGAATAAAATATTGATATGACTTTAAATGGGACTCTATGCTCGATGGTGTACCCAACACGCAACAACGAGTTTCTTGGGAATCTTACGTTGCACTCTAATAATAAAATAATATTATTTTAAATGGTAGTTAACATGTAGCCGTTGTAATGGAAAGAATGGATAGAAATAACTAAAATATGATTATATATGTTTTTAAATGTTTTTACATTTATCCAATAAAGGATAGAGGCTTAAAATACGGAAAGAATTCAATTTTAGGCATATATGCCCTAGTTTTCACTAAAGGTTCACTTATCGCCTTTTGATGGCGAACCGTCATTAAATATAGTTTTGTTCACTCTTATACATTCTATTGGACCAAATAAAGCTCTTCTTAAGAATCGGGACATCAAAATTTACTTTGTGTAAATTTTTGGTATCTTTCCGATAAAGTTCATTTTTTTAATGAATAGTGTAAAATGTTGTATTTTAATTCAAAACATCTTTTTAATCTAATTTATTTATATGATTAGATTATCTTTTGAATTGGTTTTAAAGTGAAATTAGAAAATATTTTTACCATTAAATCCAATAGTGGTCGTTGGAATTAATTTCACTTTGAAATCGGACTTAAACTAGTGTCAATTTTTTGATACTTATTGTTCCATAAAAATACGCTATTTGCTCTGACAGCGGGAATTAATTATTAAATTAATTAATGTGACTTATATGTTTTGAATTTTTTAAAATAGACTTCATTTTTGAATTCGTAATATCAAATATAGCTTAGGGTGATTTTTTGGTAATTTTCTGAAAAACTTCAATTTTTGATGAATAGTGAAACCACTAAGTGGTACTTATAAAGACTGATTTTCCGTTTAAATGAAATTTTGCCATCATTGTGTTTTGAATTTCAAAAATCCGACATACATGGTTGTCATTAAGAAGTAAAATGTGGTTCAATGAGATTATAATAATTTTTTGGTGAATAGTAACTTATTAAGTTCTTAATCGCGATTAGAGGTAATTAGTGTAATTTAAGGTAAAAATGATATTATAATAATGTGAAAACACCATGACACTTGTCCTACACATATTGGGTGAGTCATGGCCGACCAAGACAAACCATGGGACAACTTGGGGACCCCATAGAGACACTTTAGTTGGAAAATGACAATAATGTATTTTTATTTAATGTTAAAATTAAATTGACACAAACATGAGTTGTTTTACTAAAACAGTTTTTAAGTAGGGTTACACAAGTCCCAATTTTGATTATAAATAGTCATTGGAAAGATAAACAAATTTCCTACATCATAGTATTTTTTTTATAATTTTTATACATTAAATAAATTAAATTATTTATGACATAATAATGATGCAGTGATGACATCATTATTTGACGATTTAAATAAAATGGAAAGATAATGTAAAATCTATGCACTAAACATGTCCAAAACTTATTGTATGGGTGGATATCTAACCCTTATCACCTTATCCACGAATTATATCAATGTGGGACCTTTTAAAACCGAAACACATTTTCAAATGAAGTAATATTTCTTACTTTCCAAAAGTGCCCTTCCTCTCCTCTTATAAAAGGCCCCCACTTCTACCTCATTTAACACACTCCTCAAGCCTTTGGCTCAGCCAAAACCTGACCATTTACTCTCTCAACATCCCTCTCCTCATCCTAGAGGATTACCTTTGGGAAGAATCCTATCAAAGGAAGCCTTTAGGCTCAAATCAAAAGGAGTTACACTTTTAAAGGTAATTCATTCTCTCATGTTCATTTGTTTTATTTTGATTCTCCAACCCCCTAAACTCTTTTTATTTATTTCTTTTGTAACAACACCAGTATCTTCAATATACTAGGATGTTGTTATAAGATTTATTCGAGATACACTCTCACACAACTACATCAAATGGTTAAAGAACATACGGTTTCCGTGGATGGCGAAATTGTGCCTCCCGGAACGATGATTGTTCAATACTCATTTAACACCTTCAAAGGTGGCCATTATGATGTCACTATTTTTATATATGATATATAATATGTTTATGTTTTACTTATTCTTCTTTATTTTTCATTTGTGTCTTACCTTTATGGCTTCCATTATGGGTATACGCGATATCTTCTTTTTAGGAAGTGCGGACTACCGCCCCCTCAAAGTGATTTGATTCGTTAAATACCATATGTGGGACATATAAAGGATGGAACTATGATATTATATATGATATTATACTGGAATTATAATATACCTTTATATCATTATTATTCCATTCTATAAAATACGAAATAGAAATGAAAGTAGCATTTATGCGTACGTACGGCTTACCGTCTCCATGAACGGTGCATTTCATTTCTTACCTATAAATTATTATGTAATGTTATAAATGCATGCATTTACTGGATATATATGACATATATTATATCTAAATCATTAATACAATACTGGATATAATAAACATTTGGCCACACGAACAACATGTAATTGTAAGAAGTCCACTTTCGACTTAAGAACCAAATATCGACAAAACAATCATTATTAACTTAATGATTACATGTTGTTTATAACATGGTAATAAATGATATAAAATGAATAATTAACTTGAAAATGGTTCTTAAGGAAGTATAAATTAACTCAAGTTTATTATTCAGGATATTAAAGAACGATCGAGTCAAGTCGGACCCGAGGTAAGGGATCCTACTCCTCTCTTTCTTTTTAAGTACACACTTTTATGTCATTCATTTTAAAGCTCATATTTCTTGTTATTAGGATGATCTTTTATATTAAATTTATTGTAATTTTTATGTTCATGTGATGAGAGACCCTATTCTCTCTCATAAATCCTTTTTGGAAGTTTTAAGTGGCGTCGTTAGGCTGCCGAGTTTCCGTAAGAGATGTTTCATCTCACTTTTATTCCCGTGAGATTTATGCTACATTTGCCAAAATTTCCTTTGAGTGGTTTATGTACTACCCATTATTACACTCCTTTTGTAATATAATTCCATTTATGGGTATTTACATATTCATTGTATGACACTTCTTCAATGGGGTGTACTTTTCGAAAGTTACCCAAGTCGGTAAGGGGACCTTTCACCCTCCTCTTTTTTAAAAGACTTCTTTTGTTGGGTCTTTTAATTTACATATTGTTATGTTGGGATATGTTCTCATATATCCTTATTGATGTAAATTTTATGTCGAAGTGATGAGATACACTTTTTATCTCTCATCAACTCATTTTGATGTGATGCCGTTAGGCTGTCAAGGGAACTTTTTAACCCAATTTCGATTTCTTTGGGTTCAACATGTAGTCATTGAATATGTCATCCATTGAATATGTGTGAATGACCTTTTATTGTTTTACACTTAATATCCACTTATATTGTGTGTATTTATATTTGTCACACATATTTTTGAGATTGATTTGTCCTTAATTTAAGGATACCTTCTTTATAAGGGATTTCATCACATTTGACATTTCTATTGAGGGTTCATTGTTGTTATGCACCAATTCACTCTTATGTGGTGTATATACTGTCCTTTGGAGTATTATATCATGAATCCATTTATTCTCATGATATTATAAAGTTCTGACTAAATGTTATTCCTCAATTATTGTATTCAAGTGTCTCTAATTTTGGTAAAACCCCTTTAACCAAAATATTGTTTTAAATGTTTTAATTATTTGTTCTTATTAATATCCATGTTTTCAAAATGGTTTTAAGGATTTATTTATATGGATATTAATGGTTTAAAATTTTAAGCTTCAAGGTGGTATGGGACACTTTGATTCAAAAATCTCTTTATTAAATGTTTTAAATGGTTTTGGAAATGGTTTCTTTTTGAATGGATTAATTATTTCAATATACTAAAATGTTATATTGTGATTGAAATGTGGAAATGTTATGTTTCCTTTATTCATGTTTTATGTGATACATTTATGTTATGGTTCTTGGGCATTGTTATGGAAATGGGTGGTTCCGTGATAAACTAAGGGCGGGTGAGCCCGATATAGCTCTCCAATGCATTGGGTAACGTGAAGGAGTGAAACGTTAAGGTTTCTCCGAAGAGATTTAGGGAATATACTGTGATGGGTATTCCAAACGTAACCAAGAGGGTTACTCCCCACGTAATAATGTTATGAATGCCTCAAGTTACCTTTATGTCTTATGTTTTCTATGATTTATTCATGGTTTTATGAGGTATGTTAAAGTGCCTATGTTTTATGGGTAAAGTATGATTTCATTCTTATGTATATATGAACTCATGTTTCCTTTCCATATTTTTATAACCCTTACTGAGCTTTTTATGCTCATCCCAAGTTTTTGAAATGTTTTTCACAGGTCAAGGGAAAGGTACATGATGTGATGATAATGTCAAGGATGTGTCAAGAAAGAATCCGTGTTATATTTTAAATATGTTTCCGTTGATTGGAAGAATGAATACTGTCTTTTATGTAACCACTTTGTTTAAATGTGGAATGTAATGCAAGTTTCATGATCTAATTCTCTAAAACTCTAAACCTGAAAAGATCCTCAATGTGTAATCTTGTAATAACTCAAGATTAAGTAAGTTTTAAGGCTAGGGCCTTATAGTTGGTATCAGAGGTCGGTTTAGATAACTTTAGAGGTTAGGGTATTCTTTAAGCATAAGTGGCATTACCATAATGGTTAGGATTTCAGAAAGAGTCCTAGTTTTAGATAAAGTGAATGAGTAAGTATATCTTAGTGTTTATCTTACTCATTAGTACATGATGGTTTTTTTGATATACTCACACTGACCTTTTTGGTTTTAGTAAATGGCTGCATCTAGCAGGCACCAAAGTGACAATGGGTTTGAAGGAAACTATGGTGGTTCTCTTATTAAGAGACTAGATGAGATGAGGGATTCAATGAGGAATATCATGGTTGTTCTAAACCGACTATCAAGGATTCATGATCAACCACTTCAACCTTGGTGAGTTCTCTAATGCATCATGTATGAGATGGCCAACCCGATGTGGAAATTCAGGTAATAATTATTAATGTAACCATTAGGGTTTATATGATACTTAATTTTTAGGTAATTATGGGTTACTCTATGATATGATGGAAAATGAAAGGAATGAGATAAACTTGAGGTTAAAATATGTTATGATTATTCTTGAAGATTTTATCTCATTTTGGGGAATGTTTTAAGAATTATATAGTTTTGGAAAAAGGACAACACGTAGACCGTGTGACATCCCGTCGCGTCGGACAAAGCTGCGGGAATCGAACCCACAACCAATGTGCAACTGGTATTTATCGCCTACCACTGGACTACGTGAATTCCTTGGTTAGTTTGAATGATTCATTCTAGTTATATGATTTTATGAATTAAGAGTACGTTGATTTTGGGTTATTTATGAAAATGATTAACCTATCATAGAGGATATGTGATTAGGTTAATTACTTTTCAATACGAGACTTTAGGAGAAACTGATGTTGTTTGGAGATAAATGTTAAGATTTAACTTGGAAGACTATGTGACTAAATCCTTAAAATATTTGGGTTTCAATATTAGTTTGGTTTACTTTGAATAATTTTATGGACAAATTGATTATAGAATGGTCCTCGTTGAACTTTGGGTTTTGTTGGACAAATTTTGGAGGTTAAGAATAGATTTTCTTTTTATAAAGGGTTATCCTTTTCTGGATTATCTGATTTTTTACTAACCTTTTGGTTTTGGTTTTGGTTAAAGCCTAAAGAAATGGGAAGTATATAGTTCTCTTTTGTGGATTAGGTGATTCTCTAGAAGTTGATTACAGTACTCTTAATGCGAACAAGTCTCCCTAAATACTTGTCTTTTGGAAAAAATATGAGTTTGATTAAGGAATCTAGTAAAAGTTGAAAGTCAACATGATAAGTGATTATGTTTCCTTATGAATAAATTCCTCTATAAAAAGTAACTTACAACAAAAATGTTGTCTATTAACTTTTCCTACTGGGGAACCCAACACCGTTTAACCCATCACAAGTTTGTGATTTTCTCATTGTTAACTTTCTCCTAAACATGTTTTCTATCACTCTCCATCAGAACATGACCCTATGTTTTCTCCTCCATGTCCATGTTTTCCTACATGGAGTCCTAGTATGGGTTAACTCGGGTGACCTTTGTACTTATCTTCCTTTATTTTAAAGTGGTTGTTTTACCGACTCTTGTTCCGATGTGGGACTTTCAAGGATGTTTCCAAGCGCAATTTTAGAATTGCGAGGACGCAATTCCCAAAAGGGGGGAAGGATGTAACACCCTAGGTAAATAAAGAATATGACATTTTCATATTTATCCATATTTGTGAATAAAATATTGATACGACTTTAAAGGGGACTCTATGCTCGATGGCGTACCCAACACGCAACAACGAGTTTCTTGGAAATCTTACATTGCACTCTAATAATAAAATAATATTATTTTAAATGGTAGTTAACATGTAGCCGTTGTAATGGCGGGAATGCATAGAAATAACTAAAATATGATTATATATGTTTTTGAATGTTTTTACATTTATCCAATAAAAGATAGAGGCTTAAAATACGGAAAGAATTCAATTTTAGGCATATATGCCCTAGTTTTCACTAAAGGTTCACTTATCGCCTTTTGATGGAGAACCATCATTAAATATAGTTTTATTCACTCTTATACATTCTATTGGACCAAATAAATCTGTTCTTAAGAATCGGGACATCAAAATTTACTTTGTGTAAATTTTTGGTATCTTTCCGATAAAGTTCATTTTTTTAATGAATAGTGTAAAATGTTGTATTTTAATTCAAAACCTCTTTTTAATCTAATTTATTTATATGATTAGATTATCTTTTGAATTGGTTTTAAAGTGAAATTAGAAAATATTTTTACCATTAAATCCAATAGTGGTCGTTGGAATTTATTTCACTTTGAAATCGGACTTAAACTAGTGTCAATCTTTTGATACTTTTTGTTTCATAAAAATATGCTATTTGCTCTGACAGCGGTAATTAATTATTAAATTAATTAATGTGACTTATATGTTTTGAATTTTGTAAAATAGACTTCATTTTTGAATTCGTAATATCAAATATAGCTTAGGGTGAATTTTTGGTAATTTTCTGAAAAACATCAATTTTTGATGAATAGTGAAACCACTAAGTGGTACTTATAAAGACTGATTTTCCGTTTAAATGAAATTTTTCCATAATTGTGTTTTTAATTTCAAAAATCCAACATACATGGTTGTCATTAAGAAGTAAAAGTTGGTTCAATGGGATTATAATAATTTTTTGGTGAATAGTAACTTATTAAGTTCTTAATCGCGATTAGAGGTAATTAGTGTAATTTAAGGTAATAATGATATTATAAGAATGTGAAAACACCATGACACTTGTCCTACACCTATTGGGTGAGTCATGGCCGACCACGACAAGCCATGGGCCAACTTGGGGAACCCATGGAGACACTTTAGTTGGAAAATGACAATAATGTATTTTTATTTAATGTTAAAATTAAATTGACACAAACATGAGTTGTTTTACTAAAACAGTTTTTAAGTTGGGTTGAACAAGTCCAAATTTTTATTATAGATAGTAATTGGAAAGATAAAAAGATTTAATACATCATAGTATTTTTTTTATAATTTTTAGACATTAAATAAATTAAATTATTTATGACATAATAATGATGCAGTGATGACATCATTATTTGACGATTTAAATAAAATGGAAAGATAATGTAAAATCTATGCACTACACATGTCCAAAACTTATTTGATGGGTGGATATCGAACCCTTATCACCTTATCCACGAAGTATATCAATGTGGGACCTTTTAAAATCGAAACACATTTTCAAATAAAGTAATATTTCTTACTTTCCAAAAGTGCCCCTCCTCTCCTCTTATAAAAGGCCCCCACCTGTACCTCATTTCACACACTCCTCAAGCCTTTGGCTCGGCCAAACCCTGCCCATTTACTCTCTCCACATCCCTATCCTCATCCTAGAGGATTCCCTTTGGGCATAATCCTTTCAAAGGAAGCCTTTAGTCTCAAATCAAAAGGAGTTACACTTTTAAAGGTAATTCATTCTCTCATGTTCATTTGTTTTATTTTGCTTCTCCAACCCCCTAAACTCTTTTTATTTATTTATTTTGTAACAACACCAGTATATTAAATATACTAGGATGTTGTTATAAGATTTATTCGAGCTACACTCTCACACAACTACATCAAATGGTTAAAGAACATACGGTTTCTGTGGATGGCGAAATTGTGCCTCCCGAAATGATGATTGTTCAATACTCATTTAACACCTTCAAAGGTGGCCATTATGATGTCACTATTTTTATATATGATATATAATATTTTTATGTTTTACTTATGCTTCTTTATTTTTCATTTGTGTCTTACCTTTATGGCTTCCATTATGGGTATACGCGATATCTTCATTTTAGGAAGTGCGGACTACCGCCCCCTCAAAGTGATTTGATTCGTTAAATACCATATGTGGGACGTATAAAGGATGGAACTATGATATTATATATGATATTATACTGGAATTATAATATACCTTTATATCATTATTATTCCATTCTATAAAATACGAAATAGAAATGAAAGTAGCGTTCATGCGTACGTACGGCTTACCGTCTCCATGAACGGTGCATTTCATTTCTTACCTCTAAATGATTATGTAATGTTATAAATGAATTCATGTACTGGATATATATTACATATATTATATCTAAATCATGAATACCATACTGGATATAATAAACATTTGGCCGCACGAACAACATGTAATTGTAAGAAGTCCACTTTCGACTTAAGAACCAAATATCGACAAAACAATCATTATTAACTTAATGATTACATGTTGTTTATAACATGGTAATAAGTGATATAAAAGGAATAATGAACTTGAAAATGTTTCTTAAGGAAGTAGAAATGAACTCAAGTTTATTATTCAGGAGATTAAAGAACGATCGAGTCAAGTCGGACCCGAGGTAAGGGATCCTACTCCTCTCTTTCTTTTTAAGTACACACTTTTATGTCATTCCTTTTAAAGCTCATATTTCTTGTTATTAGGATGATCTTTTATATTACATTTATTGTAATTTTTATGTTCATGTGATGAGAGACCCTATTCTCTCCCATCAATCCTTTTTGGAAGTTTTAAGTGGCGCCGTTAGGCTGCCGAGTTTCCGTAAGAGATGTTTCATCTCACTTTTATTCCCTTGAGATTTATGCTACATTTTCCAAAATTTCCTTTGAGTGGTTTATGTACTACACATTATTACACTCCTTTTGTAATATAATTCCATTTATGGGTATTTAAATATTCATTGTATGACACTTCTTCAATGGGGTGTACTTTTCGAAAGTTACCCAAGTCGGTAAGGGGACCTTTCACCCTCCTCTTTTTTAAAAGACTTCTTTTGTTGGGTCTTTTAATTTACATATTGTTATGTTGGGATATGTTATCATATATCCTTATTGATGTAAATTTTATGTCCAAGTGATGAGATACACTTTTTATCTCTCATCAACTCATTTTGATGTGATGCCGTTAGGCTGTCAAGGGAACTTTTTAACCCAATTTCGATTTCTTTGGGTTCAACATGTAGTCATTGAATATGTCATCCATTGAATATGTGTGAATGACCTTTTATTGTTTTACACTTAATATCCACTTATATTGTGTGTATTTATATTTTTCACACATATTTTTGATATTGATTTGTCCTTAATTTAAGGATACCTTCTTTATAAGGGATTTCATCACATTTGACATTTCTATTGAGGGTTTATTGTTGTTATGCACCAATTCACTCTTATATGGTGTATATACTGTCCTTTAGAGTATTATATCATGAATCCATTTATTCTCATGATATTATAAAGTTCTGACTAAATGTTATTCCTCAATTATTGTATTCAAGTGTCTCTAATTTTGGTAAAACCCCTTTAACCAAAATATCGTTTTAAATGTTTTAATTATTTGTTCTTATTAATATCCATGTTTTCAAAATGGTTTTAAGGATTTATTTATATGGATATTAATGGTTTAAAATTTTAAGCTTCATGGTGGTATGGGACACTTTGATTCAAAAATCTTTTTATTAAATTTTTTAAATGGTTTTGGAAATGGTTTCTTTTTGAATGGATTCATTATTTCAATATACTAAAATGTTATATTGTGATTGAAATGTGGAAATGTTATGTTTCCTTTATTCATGTTTTATGTGATACATTTATGTTATGGTTCTTGGGCATTATTATGGAAACGGGTGGTTCCGTGATAAACTAAGGGCGGGTGAGCCCGATATAGCTCTCCAATGCATTGGGTAACGCGAAGGAGTGAAACGTTAAGGTTTCTCTGAAGAGATTTAGGGAATATACTGTGATGGGTATTCCAAACGTAACCAAGAGGGTTACTCCCCACGTAAGAATGTTATGAATGCCTCAAGTTACCTTTATGTCTTATGTTTTCTATGATTTATTCATGGTTTGATGAGGTATGTTAAAGTGCCTATGTTTTATGGGTAAAGTATGATTTCATTCTTATGTATATATGAACTCATGTTTCCTTTCCATATATTTATAACCCTTACTGAGCTTTTTATGCTCATCCCAAGTTTTTGAAATTTTTTTCACAGGTCAAGGGAAAGGTACATGATGTGATGATAATGTCAAGGATGTGTCAAGAAAGAATCCGTGTTATATTTTAAATATGTTTTCGTTGATGGGAAGAATGAATACTGTCTTTTATGTAACCACTTTGTTTAAATGTGGAATGTAATGCAAGTTTCATGATCTAATTCTCTAAAACTCTAAACCTGAAAAGATCCTCAATTTGTAATCTTGTAATAACTCAAGATTAAGTAAGGTTTAAGGCTGGGGCCTTATAGTTGGTATCAGAGGTCGGTTTAGATAACTTTAGAGGTTAGGGTATTCTTTAAGCATAAGTGGCATTACCATAATGGTTAGGATTTCAGAAAGAGTCCTAGTTTTAGATAAAGTGAATGAGTAAGTATATCTTAGTGTTTATCTTACTCATTAGTACATGATGGGTTTTTTGATATACTCACACTGACCTTTTTGGTTTTAGTAAATGGCTGGATCTAGCAGGCACCAAAGTGACAATGGGTTTGAAGGAAACTATGGTGGTTCTCTGATTAAGAGACTAGATGAGATGAGGGATTCAATGAGGAATCTCATGGTTGTTCTAAACCAACTATCAAGGATTCATGATCAACCACTTCAACCTTGGTGAGTTCTCTAATGCATCATGTATGAGATGGCCACCCCGATGTGGAAATTCAGGTAATAATTTTTAAGGTAACCATTAGGGTTTATATGATACTTAATTTTTAGGTAATTATGGGTTACTCTATGATATGATGGAAAATGAAAGGAATGAGATAAACTTGAGGTTAAAATATGTTATGATTATTCTTGAAGATTTTATCTCATTTTGGGGAATGTTTTAAGAATTATATAGTTTTGGAAAAAGGACAACACGTAGACCGTGTGACATCCCGTCGCGTCGGACAAAGCTGTGGGAATCGAACCCACAACCAATGTGCGACTAGTATTTATCGCCTACCACTGGACTACGTGACGTCCCTGGTTATTTTGACTGATTCATTCTAGTTATATGATTTTATGAATTAATAGTAAGTTTATTTTGGGTTATTTATGAAAATGATTAACCTATCATAGAGGATATGTGATTAGGTTAATTACTTTTCAATACGAGAGTTTAGGAGAAACTGATGTTGTTTGGAGATAAATGTTACGATTTAACTTGGAAGACTATGTGACTAAATCCTTCAAATATTTGGGTTTCAATCTTAGTTTGGTTTAATTTGAATAATTTTATGGACAAATTGATTATAGAATGGTCCTCGTTGAACTTTGGGTTTTGTTGGACAAATTTTGGAGGTTAAGAATAGATTTTCTTTTTATAAAGGGTTATCCTTTTCTGGATTATATGATCTTGTACTAACCTTTTGGTTTTGGTTTTGGTTAAAGCCTAAAGAAATGGGAAGTATATAGTTCTCTTTTGTCGATTAGGTGATTCTCTAGAAGTTGATTATAGTACTCTTAATGCGAACAAGTCTCCCTAAATACTCATCTTTTGGAAAAAATATGAGTTTGATTAAGGAATCTAGTAAAAGTTGAAAGTAAACATGATAAGTGATTATGTTTCCTTATGAATAAATTCATCAATAAAAAGTAACTTAAAACAAAAATGTTGTCTATTAACTTTTCCTACTGGGGAACCCAACACCGTTTAACCCATCACAAGTTTGTGATTTTCTCATTGTTAACTTTCTCCTAAACATGTTTTCTATCACTCTCCATCAGAACATGACCCTATGTTTTCTCCTCCATGTCCATGTTTTCCTACATGGAGTCCTAGTATGGGTTAACTCGGGTGACCTTTGTACTTATCTTCCTTTATTTTAAAGTGGTTGTTTTACCGACTCTTGTTCCGATGTGGGACTTTCAAGGATGTTTCCAAGCGCAATTTTAGAATTGCGAGGACACAATTCCCAAAAGGGGGGAAGGATGTAACACCCCAGGTAAATAAAGAATATGACATTTTCATATTTATCCATATTTGTGAATAAAATATTGATATTACTTTAAAGTGGACTCTATGCTCGATGGCGTACCCAACACGCAACAACGAGTTTCTTGGGAATCTTACATTGCACTCTAATAATAAAATAATATTATTTTAAATGGTAGTTAACATGTAGCCGTTGTAATGGCGGGAATGGATAGAAATAACTAAAATATGATTATATATGTTTTTAAATGTTTTTACATTTATCCAATAAAGGATAGAGGCTTAAAATACGGAAAGAATTCAATTTTAGGCATATATGCCCTAGTTTTCACTAAAGGTTCACTTATCGCCTTTTGATGGCGAACCGTCATTAAATATAGTTTTGTTCACTCTTATACATTCTATTAGACCAAATAAATATCTTCTTAATAATTGGGACATCAAAATTTACTTTGTGTAAATTTTTGATATCTTTCCGATAAAGTTCATTTTTTTTAATGAATAGTGTAAAATGTTGTATTTTAATTCAAAACCTCTTTTTAATCTAATTTATTTATATGATTAGATTATCTTTTTAATTGGTTTTAAAGTGAAATTAGAAAATATTTTTACAATTAAATCCAATAGTGGTCGTTGGAATTAATTTCACTTTGAAATCGGACTTAAACTAGTGTCAATCTTTTGATACTTATTGTTTCATAAAAATACGCTATTTGCTCTGACAGTGGGAATTAATTATTAAATTAATTAATGTGACTTATATGTTTTGAATTTTGTAAAATAGACTTAATTTTTGAATTCGTAATATCAAATATATCTTAGGGTGAATTTTTGGTAATTTTCTGAAAAACTTCAATTTTTGATGAATAGTGAAACCACTAAGTGGTACTTATAAAGACTGATTTTCCGTTTAAATAAAATTTTGCCATCATTGTGTTTTGAATTTCAAAAATCCGACATACATGGTTGTCATTAAGAATTAAAATTTGGTTCAATGAGATTATAATAATTTTTTGGTGAATAGTAACTTATTAAGTTCTTAATCGCGATTAGAGGTAATTAGTGTAATTTAAGGTAAAAATGATATTATAAGAATGTGAAAACACCATGACACTTGTTCTAAACCTATTGGGTGAGTAATGGCCGACCAAGACAAGCCATGGGCCAACTTGGGGACCCCATCGAGACACTTTAGTTGGAAAATGACAATAATGTATTTTTATTTAATGTTAAAATTAAATTGACACAAACATGAGTTGTTTTACTAAAACAGTTTTTAAGTAGGGTTACACAAGTCCAAATTTTGATTATAAATAGTAATTGGAAAGATAAAAATATTTCCTACATCATAGTAGTTTTTTTATAATTTTTAGACATTAAATAAATTAAATTATTTATAACATAATAATGATGCAGTGATGACATCATTATTTGACGATTTAAATAAAATGGAAAGATAATGTAAAATCTATGCACTACACATGTCCAAAACTTATTGGATGGGTGGATATCGAACCATTATCACCTTATCCACGAATTATATCAATGTGGGACCTTTTAAAACCGAAACACATTTTCAAATAAAGTAATATTTCTTACTTTCCAAAAGTGCCCCTCCTCTCCTCTTATAAAAGGCCCCCACCTCTACCTCATTTCACACACTCCTAAAGCCTTTGGCTCGGCCAAACCCTACCCATTTACTCTCTCAACATCCCTCTCCTCATCCTAGAGGATTCCCTTTGGGCATAATCCTTTAAAAGGAAGCCTTTAGTCTCAAATCAAAAGGAGTTACACTTTTAAAGGTAATTCATTCTCTCATGTTCATTTGTTTTATTTTGCTTCTCCAACCCCCTAAACTCTTTTTATTTATTTCTTTTGTAACAACACCAGTATCTTCAATATACTAGGATGTTTTTATAAGATTTATTCTAGCTACACTCTCACACAACTACATCAAATGGTTAAAGAACATACGGTTTCCGTGGATGGCGAAATTGTGCCTCCCGAAATGATGATTGTTCAATACTCATTTAACACCTTCAAAGTTGGCCATTATGATGTCAATATTTTTATATATGATATATAATATGTTTATGTTTTACTTATTCTTATTTATTTTTCATTTCTGTCTTACCTTTATGGCTTCCATTATGGGTATACGCGATATCTTCATTTTAGGAAGTGCGGACTACCACCCCCTCAAAGTGATTTGATTCGTTAAATACCATATGTGGGACGTATAAAGGATGGAACTATGATATTATATATGATATTATGAAGGAATTATAATATACCTTTATATCATTATTATTCCATTCTATAAAATACGAAATAGAAATGAAAGCAGCGTTCATGCGTACGTACGGCTTACCATCTCCATGAACGGTGCATTTCATTTCTTACCTCTAAATGATTATGTAATGTTATAAATGCATGAATGTACTGGATATATATAACATATATTATATCTAAATCATGAATACAATACTGGATATAATAAACATTTTGCCACACAAACAACATGTAATTGTAAGAAGTCCACTTTCGACTTAAGAACCAAATATCGACAAAACAATCATTATTAACTTAATGATTACATATTGTTTATAACATGGTAATAAGTGATATAAAAGTAATAATTAACTTGAAAAATGTTCTTAAGGAAGTATAAATTAACTCAAGTTTATTATTCAGGAGATTAAAGAACGACCGAGTCAAGTCGGACCCGAGGTAAGGGATCCTACTCCTCTCTTTCTTTTTAAGTACACACTTTTATGTCATTCCTTTTAAAGCTCATATTTCTTGTTATTGGGATGGTATTTTATATTAAATTTATTTTAATTTGTATGTTCATGTGATGAGAGACCCTATTCTCTCTCATCAATCCTTTTTGGAAGTTTTAAGTGGCGTCGTTAGGCTGCCGAGTTTCCGTAAGAGATGTTTCATCTCACTTTTATTCCTGTGAGATTTATGCTACATTTGCCACAATTTCCTTTGAGTGGTTTATGTACTACCCATTATTACACTCCTTTTGTAATATAATTCCATTTATGGGTATTTACATATTCATTGTATGACACTTCTTCAATGGGGTGTACTTTTCGAAAGTTACCCAAGTCGGTAAGGGGACCTTTCACCCTCCTCTTTTTTAAAAGAATTCTTTTGTTGGGTCTTTTAATTTACATATTTTTATGTTGGGATATCTTCTCATATATCCTTATTGATGTAAATTTTATGTCCAAGTGATGAGATACACTTTTTATCTCTCATCAACTCATTTTGATGTGACGTCGTTAGGCTGTCAAGGGAACTTTTTAACCCAATTTCGATTTCTTTGGGTTCAACATGTAGTCATTGAATATGTCATCCATTGAATATGTGTGAATGACCTTTTATTATTTTACACTTAATATCCACTTATATTGTGTGTATTTATATTTGTCACACATATTTTTGAGATTGATTTGTCCTTAATTTAAGGATACCTTCTTTATAAGGGATTTCATCACATTTGACATTTCTATTGAGGGTTCATTATTGTTATGCACCAATTCAATATTATATGGTGTATATACTGTCCTTTGGAGTATTATATCATGAATCCATTTATTATCATGATATTATAAAGTTCATACTAAATGTTATTCCTCAATTATTGTATTCAAGTGTCTCTAATTTTGGTAAAACCCCTTTAACCAAAATATCGTTTTTAAATGTTTTAATTATTTGTTCTTATTAATATCCATGTTTTCAAAATGGTTTTAAGGATTTATTTATACGGATATTAATGGTTTGAAATTTTAATCTTCAAGGTGGTATGGGACACTTTGATTCAAAAATCTCTTTATTAAATGTTTTAAATGGTTTTGGAAATGGTTTCTTTTTGAATGGATTCATTATTTCAATATACTAAAATGTTATATTGTGATTGAAATGTGGAAATGTTATGTTTCCTTTATGCATGTTTTATGTGATACATTTATGTTATGGTTCTTGGGCATTGTTATGGAAACGGGTGGTTCCGTGATAAACTAAGGGCGGGTGAGCCCGATATAGCTCTCCAATGCATTGGGTAACGCGAAGGAGTGAAACGTTAAGGTTTCTCTGAAGAGATTTAGGGAATATACTGTGATGGGTATTCCAAACGTAACCAAGAGGGTTAATCCCCACGTAAGAATGTTATGAATGCCTCAAGTTACCTTTATGTCTTATGTTTTCTATGATTTATTCATGGTTTGATGAGTTATGTTAAAGTGCCTATGTTTTATGGGTAAAGTATGATTTCATTCTTATGTATATATGAACTCATGTTTCCTTTCCATATTTTTATAACCCTTACTGAGCTTTTTATGCTCATCCCAAGTTTTTGAAATGTTTTTCACAGGTCAAGGGAAAGGTACATGATGTGATGATAATGTCAAGGATGTGTCAAGAAATAATCCGTGTTATATTTTAAATATGTTTCCATTGATGGGAAGAATGAATACTGTCTTTTATGTAACCACTTTGTTTAAATGTGGAATGTAATGCAAGTTTCATGATCTAATTCTCTAAAACTCTAAACCTGAAAAGATCCTCAATGTGTAATCTTGTAATAACTCAAGATTAAGCAAGGTTTAAGGCTGGGGCCTTATAATGTCGTTCTATGAATATGTGTGAATAACCTCTGATTGTTTTACACTTAATATCCACTTATATTTGGTGTATTCGTTTGTCACACATAATTATGTAATTGATTTATCCTTAAACCAAGGATATCATCTTTCTAAGGGACTTTGTCTCAATCTCCATTCATTGAGGAATATTTTGCTTTATACCCAACCTTCTTTTATACGGTGTATAAGCCCCTTTGAATTTTACATTTATCCAAAAAGGAATCTTTTTTATACGAAGTGTTTTACTAAACGACAAAAGGGAATGTTTTTGTCGTACGTATGCGGCGACAAAGACTTCTCCACTGTCGTGACCATTATTTGAGTTTCGGCTTCCTCTACAAGCCATACGTTCTTTTTAAAAGAAAAATAAATTCCATGTTTTACTTTTCTTTTATTTTGGTATTGAAAATGGTTTTCATAAGGTTTTTTATGTCAATGTGTTTTATTGATATCTTGTGATTGAAATGAGGAAATGTTATGTTTCCTTTATGCATGTATTATGTGGTACGATTATGTTATGGTTCTTGGGAATTGTTATGAAGACGGGTGGTTCTGTGATAAACTAAGGGCGGTTGAGCCCGATATAGCTCTCCAATGCATTGGGTAACACAAAGGAGTGAAACGTTAAGGTTTCTCTGAAGTGATTTAGGGAATATACTGTGGTGGGTATTCCAAACGTAACCAAGAGGGTTACTCCCTACGTAAGAATGTTATGAATGCCTCAAGTTACCTTTTATGTCTTATGATTTCTATGATTTATTCTTGATTTGATGAGGTATGTTAAAGTGCCTATGTTTTATGGGTAAATTATGATTTCATTCTTATGTATATATGAACTCATGTTTCCTTTCCATATTTTTATATCCCTTACTGAGCTTTTTATGCTCATCCCAAGTTTTTTTGAAATGTTTTTCACAGGTCAAGGGAAAGGTACATGATATGATGATAGTGTCAAGGAAGTGTCAAGAAAGAATCCATGTTTTATTTTAAATATGTTTCCATTGATGGGAAAAATAAATACTATCTTTATGTAACAACTTTGTTTAAATGTGGAATGCAATGAAAGATTTATGATCTAATTCTCTAAAACTCTAAACCTGAAAAGATCCTCAATGTGTAATATTGTATTAACTCAAGATTAAGTAAGGTTTAAGGCTGGGGCCTTATATTCTAAGGTTTTTAGATTGATTTTGACTCAATGTTTCACATTTATGAAGGACATAACACCTTTAAAAACTACATAGTCGGTCATTACAAGCACAATGCACATCTAATAGATGTTTTATCTACTTATACACATCAAAAATAATATTAAAACTGTTTCTCTATGATTTCATGTCATTCTGAGGTCATTTTCGAGGGATTTGTCCGTTAATCACCCGTTTACTTATTTTAAAAAATTAAAATCGTGTTTATGATCATCCTAGAAAAACAGTACCTTAGATTGAAAATTCGGCTACTCCACTAATTAAAAAAACATTGTAAGGTTTTTCTTTAATTTTATAGCATCCATAAGTCGTTCGGTTGGTTTTGACCCTCTGACATGCATTTTTAAAGGGTGCCAAACCTTTAAAAACTACAGACATAGTCGCTCTGAGTAGGACACTTGTCTGATTGAAATTTTCTCTACTTGTACACATAAAAAAATTATTTTAATATAGTTATCCTATGATTTCACATCATTCTAATACCGTTCACTATGGATTGGGCTATTAGACACATATTTTTGTGTTTTAAAACAACAAAAGTATGTTTCGGCTCATCCCAAGAAAAAAACACCTCATATTGACACTCTATATGATCAACTATTTCAAAATTCACCATAAGGTTTTTTAATTTTTATTTTATATCATTCAGAGGTCATTCAGTTGGTTTTAACCCCCTGAAACATGTTTTTAAATATCTTAAATGCTTTTAAAAATACTTATTTGGTCATTCCGGATAGACTGGATATTTGATTGTCATGTCGTCTACTCATACACATCAAAAATATTACAAAAGAATTTTTCCTGTGATTTCACCTCATTTATAAACTATTTTCTATGGTTTCTACCTTTACATTCACAATTTAGTGCTTTAGGACATTAAAAATGCGTTTATGGCCATCTTGAGAAAACAACACCTTCGATTGACATTTTTCTACTCGACCATTTCGAAAATTATTATAAGGTTGTTTTTGTATGACTTAATATTAATTTATGATCATAAATGGTTGTCTAGATATGACACTATGATGTAAGACATTTTTTTCGTTCTTGGAATAGTTTTATGAATAGGAAACACATTTAAATTATTTATCTATATTGAAACATTAAATATTAAAATAGTGGTGTCAATTACATCATGCATGAGGTACATCTTCATTAAGATAACCAATGAACTCACGATGATGTACACTAGCTATATCTAGATCCTAAAACACATATAATATTATGTGTCTTAAGCATATCAATAAAAAGTAATATGAGTAATATTTATTTATTTTTCTTACCTATAGTACACATGGTATACCGTCATTAGGATGTTTTTGTTTCTGATGGAATCATTATGGAAATTACACATTTGACAGGAACAAAGTGGTCTAATAAGAATTGTAAGTATATCCTTTTTATACTGTGAAAGAGATTATGTATTTAAATTATTTCACATTGGATAAAACATTTTGTTTCTGATGAAATGATCGTGGTTTCCCTTTATGATATGATTGATTGTGGGGTGTTGGAATATTTCATAATCATTTGTATCGAGTTTTCCATTCTGATTTCACCCCCAATGGTTTGATTTCCAACAGGGTTTATTCTTTGAACCAGAAACACCCAATGACTCTCATATTCACGATGACTCATGGACCTTCTTTCCAAAGGCATACACTCATAGGGTAACTTTTCCAATGATACATAAGAACTCACATTGGTTGAGAGGATGGGAGGTGAGGCTCGTCAAACACTTTTGGGTGGAATTATTTCATGCTTCAGAACTCTCTTATAGATTTAAGACATATTCATGAATAGTTGGTTGATTCCCATGTATGGAATGAATCACCCTTGATTTAATAATCAATTGTTAGCATGGTCAGTTTGGAATCATCTCTATGTATCTGATTTTCTCTATCAATGGAACCAATGGAATATTTATCCTTATATCGTTTATTATTATTATACTTGTTTTAAACCACGCAATGGATTTTTTGGATTTTATTGTCATCCAGGGGACAAGAGCTATTTAGATTTTGGAATGTAGCCCATGAGATGGGCTTCCTATGTATCCTCATGAAAGGAATCAAAACCCACATATTTTGGTGCCACTTAACGGGACATATCATACCTTTTAAAGTTGTGTGATAAGGACCCAACCATGCAATTTAACATCAAGTGGGAAAGATTCCTATGTGGAAGGTGCCTAGTCAAAGCATGGCATTTGACTTACGTCGAGGTGGACCGAGCAACCTAGAAGAGAGATGTTCTCTCCGATGGGGGCATGATCCTATCAGGAATATGGCACAATAAGGATGGTGATGAAAGGGGCCCAGAAGGGACCTTCATCTACAGGTTAGATATGACCCTATAGGGGATATGGCCCAGATAACATTACGATGTGTTTGGGTGTTGGGTTTGGACTTCATGGAGGCTTCCTACATACCCCAGTTAGTTAGGAATCTAAGCCCACATAGTTTGAAATGTTTGGGGAATAAACATATGGATGAGGAACATTGAGGTGTTATTTCATTGATAATATGTCCCTTTGAATATTGATGGATGGTTTCTAGGCTTATACCATATAGAAGGCCTGAGTTTCTGGAATGGTGGTTTTGAATGGGGATTACACTGGGAAGGATTCATGTGTTTTTGAATCCATGATGAAATTCTTGACAAGGATATTTTGGAGGTTTTTATTGTGGATTAAAATTGAAAGGATACCCAGATGGTGGTTCTGTATCATACAGATGTTATGAATTCCACTTACCTATAATCCCATGTGAGTCATGTTCAGTGAGAGAAACAATAGAAAGTATTAGCTTTGAAGATCACACGATCCACTTTTTCCACTAATGGATAGCTATAAATCCAAAAGGGATAGGGAAAGAAATATCAATGAGGCTCATATCCTCTCTTTTTTCATATCTTGAGCCCAAAGGGATGGAGGGATAGAGGGATTTGATGCCTATCTCCTCCCATTATTGTACCATAAACTAGTGAAGATGAGAAAGAGTTCCACCTTCCTCAAGAAAGACTAGGGGCTTAGTTCAGGAGGGATACCCTATTGGTTCCTGGGGAAGAGGGGAGTATCCAACACTATCCCTCATCAAAGGGAAAGTTCAGTAGTTCCCCTCAATCCCTATAATGGGGTGGTTTTCAGGAGCACCTATGAGGTCATGAGAACCTCCATGGTCAGGACCCATATTACCATGGGAATGGGGACCTGATAACATTTGAAGGATCCCCTTTATTGAGGAGGTTATAGATGTGACTTCACTCACTATTGGTATGTAGACTCGAGAGGATACAATGATGTGTCCAATTATTTGATCACAAATTTTGAATGTCTTTTGAAGAGGCCTTGGCCTAATTCCATTAGAATGGTTTGTGGAGGGGATAAAGTGGAACCGAATGGTGCATTGGAAGGAAGAAATGGGAGATGGAGAAAAGAACACCCTAGGATGCCCCATTTCGTAAAGAGGGTTCTTATGTGGGATGGTAATCCCTTCGCATTGCATATTTCCACTCAGGTGAGGGGGAAATCCATATAGTGATTTTTCATACGGGTCTGGGTTTGCTCGACATAGTGAGTCACTATGCGGGATGAGGTTCCATCCATATATCTTCTTCCTATGTGGACTTGATTTACTCATGTGTAATGTATTTCTACGTCTGGTAGGGACCCCTCTATGTAGCTTCTTAATAGGTAGGGTTTTGATTCATAAATAATCCATATGCTTGTACTCCACAAGATTGTGTCTGTGGAGGGTTTTTGGTCTGTGGATGATCAGGGGAATTCATTTTCTTCCTTAATGTTATACGGGGTGTTTACCCTCTTAGAATCGAAGGATCATACCTTTTTTATGATTTTGGATCTCTTATAGGATCTCCTCTGTTATACCTTTACGGTCTCTGTTTTCAGTTGTACTTGAGGTTATTTTATAGAGGATAAAAGGGATCAAGTACCAGGATGGCCGGTCATCTGCGGTGGGCTGTGGAGCTTTCATTTGTGGGATCCCAATGAGGACTTCTGGGCTAGAAAATGATTTCGTTTATAAGGGTTGACAAATCACCACCCCATACCATGAAAATTTTATCGTTTGGGGTGGGAAATTGTTCATAGGGAATATAAATCATTGTCTAACCTCAGAAATGATTTGGTTTCGTTTGAAGGTAACATTGTTACCATCTCATCCTATGACAATTTCATTCGTTGGATGCCTCGTGGAGGGGAAAAATTCCATGAAGATTGGTGGTTTGCATAGCATATGCTGATAAACTTATAACTAATCCCAATCATAAGAAAAATTCTGTATAAACATCAATCAATATGAACAATCATTATAAACAAATAGTCTATAATAAATAAAAAAGGGTATAACATCCCCTTTCATGAACAATGTCAATAATGAATGGGCATGTCATTCCATTCGGTAGTACATGATAAATCGAATATAATATTTTTTTATCCCATACTCACTATAAAAAGGGAATAGGAATATGATTCTATTCCATAAAAAATAAAAGAGTGGATGGCATATCATTCCAACCCATACTCAATGTTAATAATTAATGGGAATATCTCTCGATTCCATAACCAAGACAAGGAATGAATTGGAATGTAGTTCCATATCACATCCATGTTATTGGAAGATTAGCATATCATTAGAATCCTATAAATTACAAGCATGGTAGGGCATAACATTCCCCAACAATCTCCAGTCAAAAATAATTTTCATATCACCCTATTTTGAATACAAGTTATCTTATATTGGAATCACACGGATTTGCATTTAATAATTAATTTTAGTTTGGTTCCCACACAGCCAACAAAATAATACTATAGATACACCCTTTTATAGTGAAAAAAAGGGTTTTTAATAGTGCTATAAATCACTATTAATCTCAGTGATGATAAAGGAGGGGTTCCCCTTTATTAGTGCTAAAAATCACTGATAAAGGGGGTCCTTTATCCAAGCTAAAAAAGTACTGATAAAGGCCTAGCTTGATGCAATGTGTTGTTAATATAATATCACACGCAGAAAAAACCTATAACCTATCAACACAAAATATATAATTTAATTGAAATAAATTTAACATCATGAATAAAAAAACACTATTATATACATTTCAAATAGTGTTTTATATAATTACTTTTACAATTATCCAACAAACATTTAAAAACATTATTGTTTCATATTTTTATGTCCATTTTACCCTCTCAAAAATGTCCACACATCATATATATTGTTGAACAAATCATCCCAACCCAAGAAAAAGATTTTTTCTATATAAAAAACAATTATTATGTTACTATTACTATAATGAAAAAAAATTAATCATTAATATGAAAGAATACATTAATAAAATGTCAATTTTTAATAAAAAAGACACATTTGGAGTTATACCGGTCACATAATGTGTTGTATTGAGGTGGGGTTGATTTCTACACTTCACAAATGAGTTATCAATCATTGTCCAAAAATATCAAAATAATATGAATGTGTTTTCTTAATGTTGAGTATGTCACTTGTTATTTTACTAAAATTAATGTCAATTTTAAATAATAACACATTAGAAGTTATACCATCCACAATGTGAATTATATTGAGGTGTACATGATTAATACCTATCAGAAATTACTGATGGATCATTTACCTAATATATCAAAATAATCTGAATGCATTTTCTTGGTCCCCAGTCTGCCAGCTTTACTTTTTACTAAAATATCATTTCAAATTGGAAACGTGCATTTTGAGTCATATAGGTCGCATTGTGTGTCGATTTGACAAGAGACCACTTCATACATATCACAAATGAATTATGAATAAATTTCCTACATTATCAATACAATCATAGTGAATTTTCTTGGTTTTTAGTGAACGACACATGTTTTGAACTAAATTGTCAATTTTAAACCGATAATGGTCACTTTGAGTCATACCGATCACACCATGCATGGGATTGAGGTACAAGTTATTCTACACATCCCATATAACTCCTGGATTGTTTCCTTAAAGTATGAAAACAATATGATTGTGTTTTCTTGGTTTTCGGAACATCACTTGTTCCTTTTTATTGAAAATGATGTCAATTTTAAATAAAAAGATGCACTTGGAGTCATACTAGTCACACCATGATTCAAATTGAGGTTTGGATGCTCCTACACATCCTAAATAACTCATGTATCATTTTCCTAAAGTATCAAAATAACCCAAATGTATTTTCTCAGTTCTCAGTACGACACTTCTTCCATTTTCTAAAATTGATGTCAATTTTAAACAAAAAGATGCACTTGTAGTCATACCAGTAACACCGTACATCAGATTGAGGTAAAGATGATTCCTACACATCTCAAATGACTCATAGATAATTTCACTAAAGTAGAAAAATAATTTGAATGTGTTTTCTCAGTTTTGAGTAGGTCAGTTGTCCATTTTACTAAAATTAATGCAAATTTTAAATAAAAATGTCACACTTAGAGTCATACTAGTCACACAAAGCCTCGAATTGAGGTGAAGCTAATTCCAACACATCCCAAATGAATAGTGGATCATTTACCTAATGTATAAAAACAATATTAATGCATTTTATCAGTTTTTAGTACATCACTTGTTCATTTTTACTAAAAATTATGTAAATTTCAAATAAAAATATGAACTTAGAGTCATACCAGTCACACCATGCCTCAGATCGAGGTGTAGCAGATTCCTACAAATCCAAAATAACTCATGAATCATTTTACTGTAGTATACAAATAATCAGAATGTGTTTTCTGGATTTTTGTTATGAAACTTTTTCCTTATTCTAAAATTGATGTCAATTTTAAATAAAAAGATTCACTTATAGTCATACCGGTTACACCATGTATCATATTGAGATACAACTGATTTCTACACGTCTCAAATGAATCATGGATCATTTTAGTAAAGTATAAAAATAATACGAATGCACTTTCTTGGTTTTGAGTAGGTGAGTTTTTATTTTTTACTAAAATTGATGTAAATTTTAAATAAAAAAGATGCACTCTGAGTCATACCGATCACACCATGCCTTGGATTGAGGTGCAACTAATTCCCACACATCCCAAATGACTCATAGATCATTTCCCTAAAGTATCAAAATAATCCAAATGCATTTCTTAATAATTATCACTTTACTTGTACCTTTTTTACAAAAAATGATGTCAATTTTAAATAAAAAGATGCACTTGGAGTCATACTGGTCACACCGTGGCTCAGATTTAGGTGATGATGATTATTAGACATCCCAAATAACTCATGGTTTATTTTACAATAGTATCAAAACAATCCAAATATGTTTGTTTTATTTTGATTATGTTAATTGTCCTTTTTACTAAAATTGATGTGAATTTCAAATAAAAATATGCACTTGGAGTCATGTTGGTCACACTGTGGCTTGGATTTAGGTACAATTGATTCATACACATCAAATATGATGCATGAATAATTTCCGTAATGTATCAAAACAATATGAATTGTTTTTCTCATTTTTCATTACGTCATATATTCCTTTGTACTAAAATTGATGACAATTTTAAATTAAAAGATGCACTTGAAGTCAGACTAGTCATAACATGCATCAGAATGAGTTACGAGTAATTCCCACACATCCAAAATGAATCATTAATTTTTTTCCTAAAGTATCAAAACTATCTAAATATGTTTGATCATTTTTTAGTAAGTCACTTGTCTTCTTCTCTAAAATTTCATTTTAAACTGGAAACACACACTTTGACTCATACCAGGGACATCGTGTATTAGTTTGACCTGATACTGATTCTTACACATCACAAATGATTTATAAATTTATGTCCTAAATTATCAGGACAATCTGAGAAAATTTTCTCATTTCATAGTGAGTGACACGTCTTGTAGTAAGATGCCAATTTTAAACAGATAATGAACACTTTGAGTCATACAACTCACTTTCATATAGGTGCTTAAACCGTATAATGATTGGAAAGTATCATACAACTTTTGTAGGACAAGATTTATATTTCTTGTATTGAGAAGCACCACACTTTGGGCATTTTTTAAGTGATTTTTGGTCCTTGAAAAATATTATATAATCATTTGTACTGGCATATATTACTTTAGAGATCATACTCATAGAGTGTAGAATTCGTTGGGCATCATATGTTTGACTAGGGAGCTCATTATCTTCTGGGATCATGACATTCAATAGAGTAACTAGTTCAGTAAAACTGACGTCACATCATTCAGTTCTTGCTTTCAAATTATACAGCTTCAGTATGGCTAACATTGTTTTATATTTAGTTCAATTAGCATACAATGGCATCTTTTCATAACCACCCCTCCCCCCCTCATCTCACTTTAATATTGGAGATTCTCCATTAAAACTCAATATATGAATTAACTAAGTGTCCCTTATCTCTTTTTCCACCTTATTTCTCTCTATTTCTCCATTATCATTCTATCCTATGGTCATGGTATCCATGTGTTAAAAATTTTATGTGATTTACTTGGGGTTTATTTTTTCTAGGGAATCTTGTAAATCGCTTGGAATCTTTCTTCTTCTATTTTGGTATTTTAACAACCGTTGAGAATGAATTCAATGGTTACTAGAAGTTTTCCTTATGTTAGTCAATTAATCTTATAAACCAATAAAGTACACGATGAAAGCGATTTTTCCATGGTTCACAAAAATTAAGCTACATACAAGGAGTATATATAAGTGATTTATTAATGTAAAAAAATCCACCAAGTTCATTGATTGTATAAGTTTTACAACATAATCATTATCTTTTTTGTTTACAACTACAGCTAAAGATAATTTTTCACTTCTTTGTTATAGAATAGATACTCACTAACCCTCAAGTGTATGCATTTAACCCTTACTAATTAAAACAAAAAATAAAAATTCTCTATTGGTATATATTTTTACAACATATTCATTAAATTTGATAAACTCCTTCTTCTTCTCCCTCTTATTAACCTTTATTTATCAATAATAACCAAATTGTCACTGAATTTCTAGAATATTTCTTTTTATGTTCCTCTATCAGTTCTATATAATTCTACACTCTTCATAAAATAATCTCAAAACTCTTTACCCTAACATCATAAGAATTTATCAATGTTCATGATCTATCCAAGTTTTTTATAACCACCAGGACCATGATACATTTCTATCTACCATATTATATTTTCAAAGACAACCAATAGAGTGAAAATATATTTCATATTATTACTTTAGAACCTCCAAGTTTGAAGGATTATTAATTCATAAAATTCAATAGATATAACCTTTATTATGGTGTAACATATAGAAATACAATAAAATCAATTAAAATGTATACTCCTCTAAAAAACACAACACAATCTATCTAACTCTAAATAGTGTGGCATGAACAAATCTAAATTTATATCTATAAAACTCTTTAAAACCTAATGAATAATACCAAAATATATTCAACAGTTCACGAACTTCATTTACAGTATAATACATAATCCACAATTCATAGTCCTAAACACTTTTTTTTAAGAAAGGTATTCCTTAACAAAACGAAGGATTATTCCATCTCAAGAATTATCTTCATAATGAATACAATTAACCAAAAATCAGTCAACCTAATCTCAAATGATTTTTTCTTGTCAATAACCTAACAATTAATTAATTATGGGAACATACCATTCCATGAACTATACCTTCGGGGGAGCGAGCGGCGATGAAGGAGAGGGAAATGAAGGAGGGAGAAATGGAGGGAGCAGGGGGTGGGGGAAGCTAAGGTGGAGAGGGTAGTGCGACTAGGGGAGAGATATGCAGAGGAATTGAAGCTGGGGGAGAGTGGAGTGTGGTGGCAATGAGGTTTGGAAAGAGCGGTGACACGATGATAGTAAAATTTCATGAGAGATTGAAGGTGTGCGAGAGACAAATCCAACTGTTATGGTTCATTTATAAAATCGTGTAATGCTTTTATAGTGCTAATTAAGAAGCACTGATAAAGGTATATTTTAATAGCGTTGAAATAGAAATCACTGATAAACATTCCTTTATCAGTGCTTTTTAGCTAGTGATGATAAAAGGTTTACTCGGTTTTATAAATAATCCCTATCAGTCTCCTATTTTCCTTATATGCCTTAAGCTCTCACAAAAGCGAACCTTGTCGCTGACTCCTCCTCCTCCTCTACTACCAACAACTCCACCTCTTCCTCCTCCACCACGAAGCCATCCCCCACTACTGTGAAGACCTCCTCCACTGCTAAACCCCATCTGTTGTGAACCTCACCTCTACCACACTTCGAACCCCACCTCCGCCCCTAAACCCTTCTTTTTCTATGAACCCACATCCTCCACATGCCCCACCTCTGATGTTGAACCCCACCTCTACTACGAATACCTTCTCCTTTTTGAACACATCTCTACCACGAACCTAGCTCCTCAGGTGCTACCACTGTGAGTATTTTAATTATCTTGATCTCCATGCTTCTAGATCTATGTTGGCAGTCTTTTAATTTTTTATTTATGCATTGTTATCTAGTTTTTGGATGTCACCATTATGGTTTGTTTATTTTGAGATTTGACGTATTGTGAATATTTGATGTGATATTGAGATTTTTCTTATCTTATCACATGTCTCTTGAATGTGAAATCGTTCCAATGTTTCATTGTATGGTACACTAGTTCTTTTCTCCAACCCATTAAGATCATTAGAATGCTTCAAGCCTTTTAGTTACTCTATTCGAGTTACATTTATGGGTTGAACCTGGTTGATCTGTTACAGAGATTAAAATACCCTACACTTTGAGGTTAAGGAATTGTAGATATTTTTTTAAACATTAAAGTAATATTTTATTAATGAAATAATGTTGTGTTTCAATCATTCTAAAGAGGATTATCTTTACTAATTCCCAAGGGAATTGAAAATGAAAATTAATGACAATAGTTCAAGAGACCCGGGTTCAAAACCGGGTAGAGGCGAATTTCCAGGGGTACTGTAGCATTACTGTAGTATCCACTATAGGAGTACTGTAGAAATTACTATTCCGTATTGTAGCAGCCAGAACTATTCACCTGATTTGGGCCTTCGGGCCACCGGTTTGGGCCTACGGGTCTCCAGGGCCTTCGAGTAATCAAAGCCCTTCAGGCCACAGGGCCTTCGGGTCACGTATACCATGGAGTAGCCCAGTTCACACAGAATAGGCCCCAGAAGAGGATCAAAGCAACAGGAGTAGCAGCCACCAGATACAGAGCTAACCAGATTGGAAGAATGAGAGGGTATGGCAGCCACCATCGAGACCAGGCACCGTTCAGCTTTATACGTGGAAATGCTAGCCGATTAACAATGAAAGGTGGGGAGAAAGGTGATCAATGATGCAGAAAGTTGGTGAGGGGCAGTTCAAGTTGGCTGGTCCTACGAGTCATGTATTGGGCATGGTATGCCTCCGGGCCTTCGGGTTATGTATTGCAGGTTTGTCAGGCCTTGTGCCTTGGGCCTACGGGTCATGTACGAGTTCCCCTTAAACCCTTAAAAGGGGGATTATCCATAATAAAAATAAAAAATAAGGCCTTTGGGCCATTCAGGATAGGATGGGTTGGTGATCACACAGACTCAGACTATTAAGGATGAGGCTCATACTTCCTTTTAGGTGATCCAACCACTCCCTACTCACCTCTTGTTATGTATAATTAAATTTAAAGTATGAGGTAAATACAAGAGGAAGATAAAAATGGCACAAATATGAAAAATGGATGCATAGAATGTATCCAAACTATTTGAAAATTTTTCCTTTAAACTCATTAATTCCCACTTAATATAGAGATAAAAATGGAAAGGGAGGGTTCCCGTATCATGAAAACTATGAGTCTAGTTTGTGACTACAATTAAAATCCCTCATGTAGTGATGTCTCTATTATATCAATTGTTTTCAACGATTGGTGGAATTGTATTTTTCAAGGGTGAGGATTATGTCTACATTGGATAGTTGGATATGAAAACTAGTTATGTAGGACCTATATTTCTATATCTAGGTAGAATCATAACCCATTTTTCTAGAGTAATTTTGGATGAAAGAGAGAAATATCAGTCAACATGTCCTACTATCATTGAAAAGCTCCTAGATGTATTTCCCAAGGACTTCTCTAGGTTACCATCTAAGGGATATGTTGATTTTATGATTGTGTTCTTACTAGGTGTGGAGAATATATCTATTCCATCATATAAGATGGATCATGTTGAGTTATGAGAGAAGAAGGCACAATTTAATGACTTCGAGATGAAGGGGTTCATATGAATGATTATGTCCCCTTGGGGTGCCTTATTTTATTCTGTAAAAATTAAAATGGATCACTGAGAATATGTTTGTACTATTTGAGGTTATACTAAGTGATATAAATGAACTTATATCCACTTATACTTATTGATGGACAATTTGATCAACTTAGAGGTGCTAGAGTGTTCTCAAAGACCGAGGGAGGGACATGCTTGATATCTAGATATCATTTTGAGAAAACTTAGGGATCACCAACAATATTCCATGATCTCAATGCATATGTTTTAGATTGATAATGTACACTTAATGGGGAAAATGATATTAGTGGATAACATATTTTTAGATCCTGAGAAGTTCAATGTTATAGTTTATTTAGAGAGTCCAAAGAATATTTTTGAGATCCAAATTTTTTTAGAATTTCTAGTTATTACTAGAGGGTCAACCATGATTTTTCCTAATTTTAATCATTAATAAGGCCTCAACCAAGAAAGTGGTATGTTTCCTTTTCTTAGATGTTCATGAGAGACCCTTCTACCAAAATACCTTTTTTTATATGAAAAAACACCATAATTATGTTCCACTATTTATATGTAGATTGATGATTCCAAATACAAATCCACTTCCATCCCATGCTATGTTCTATGGAAGGAGGAACATTTAAATTAACACATTATACTAATATATGAAAACACACAAAAATTATGGGAAACATGTGTGAGTATTACATAATAAAAATTTGTTTTACATTAAATATCTATTACAAAATGATGATAACTTATTTTCTTATATGTTTTATCCAACATAGTCATTGGAATCAACAACACCTGTACTTGATGAACACATACAATCGGTGGCCTTAAAGTGGATAGAACTATATGGATGTGTTAGAGATGCGGGTTTTAGGGTGACACCCTAAATATATATTGAGGGAAAAAACAAGAGGAGGATCAATGTGAATTAATAAAACAGATGAGAGAAATAATTTATACCTGTGAAGAACAATTCCAATGGAAGAGAGGGGTGATGGAAACATTAATGGGGGGAGTTAAAGAGAAAAAGAAACTCAAGAACCACCACCACGTGGAGATACCTCCCCACCCCAACCACCAATGAGGCTAGCCATTCCCCTCAAAGAGATGTCTTAACTAAGGTAATCAATATTCTAATAATTATTTATATCAAATGTGAATGAGACATACACTGATTCCTTTCTTGTACTGATATTCTACAGGGTGATAATGACTATTATTTATATTTATCAACACCCACCTTTCGTCTTGTAGCAAGGGCTATGATGTTCAATATCCAAAACAACATTCTATACAATAGACCACTTCTAATAGGTCATGTTCAAGTTTTGATTATTATATCCCATAAGACGAGCACCAAATTACATATTCCATTTCATGAGAAATATATTCATATAGTCAAAAAAGCTATTGGAATATTCATCGCATAGACGTCACATCTTGTAAAAAAACATGTCAACAAGGAGGTATTCATATCAAATTTAGTTTTAAAGATAAACCTTTAAAAATTAATGAAGAAAGGTATGAACCAATGAATGTTATTATAGATAGAAAAATATAAGGGGTTGAAATGAAAAACCACTTCAAAACTATCGAATGGATCGCCTAACGGATCGAAAAGATCAACCGAAGGCACCATTAATTTGCACGTTCTATATCTAAATTTAATATCATTGAAGGTTCATGTGGATACCAAGTTAAAATATGTCTGTAATAACATAGTTGTTTTAAGAAAATGTGTATGGAGAGAAATATCAAAAATTCATTAGTGTTGAGAGTGTAAGTGAAATCCTCGACTATGATTGTCTAGGCGGCTCAATTGTAAATGTATACATGAGGTATGTTTTCATGATTTCATTTTACAAAATCTACTATAATATTTTATTTATGACTAAATACATTTCAAATTTTTGGTATATGTATATATGAAAAACAATTGAAGGTATTTTACTATGAAAAAATTTCAGACTCGTTATTCCTCACATCTACTCTACAGAATAAAAAGAAATAGATAGAAAAAAGGTTGAAATAGTGGAAAGTATGATCAAATAATTTCAAAGAAAACTTTCGAATAAAAGACTCTATTTAATACCAATGATTTAGCGGTAAAACTATACAATTTAATCATATCAGATATATTTTCATTTCTTTTATTACTTATTCCATTTTGTGTTTCTAGGCAGCATTGGATGCTCATTGCAATAAATTTGGATACTCCAAAAAATTATTTCTGAGATTAAATGCATGGATACCCAACAAACCATCTACACATAATGGCATTTTACATTAAGTAATAAACTATATCCAAAATTTTATAACTAAACATCAAGTTATATAATTTATATTTTTTTAATGAGGATTTTGTTATGATAGGGTGATGTATGATTATCGTGAAAAACAAGGAAAGAGGCTAGAGGCTAAGGACAAGAAAGAAGAAAAATTCTACGACTGGATTAGTATTATAATATATATAATAATATTTCACTATCCAAATACATATCATAAAAAATTACTTATTCTCCTAAATGATTCTATAGTGTTAGAAACAAACCAATAGAAAATATTGTGGTTATTATATTTATAAATTTATGAGATAGATCATATTCCATGAACAAACTAGCATCCCTAAAGAGGTATTTTCAAAGATAATTACTATTTCATTTAAAATATTTATTAATACTTTGTGTATTTATATTTTTCCAGTACTACTATGACTATTAAAAAGACTCATATTCATAGGACGATATAGATGTGCTCAAAAAAATGGGAATCATACCTGATGGAAGAATGTACACAAATAGCATGAAGATGTTACTTCCATAGAAGTGGTGGATTGTTTAATATTTATATTTTATTTATCTTTTAGTATTAATCACATAAGAATTGTTTTCTTATACATTTGGAAATCATTGTTTGAGTTGGGGTGGTTCGTTTGAAGATGCACATGCTCATGAGAGATAGGACTTCGAGGCTAGAACCAAGAATTCAATGAGAAGGTAAAGTTTTTTTTAATATACTATGTTTTTTCTCATAATATTATTTTTTCTCTTCTTTATTAACTTAATATATATTAAATGTTGGACTACTCATGCAAAAAATGTCTTTCACATACTTATTCTCCCTCAAAACCATGTCACCCTTTCATTGTTGGCATTTATCATTTTCCTTCAAAGTAAGTGGAGGAAAATTGATGTAAAGTGATAAATTTATATAAAGAAGTGTTTAAAATTAGAAAAATAAAATAAAATGGGAAGCATGGTAACACATGATGGGGATTATGTGACTCAAATTGTGTCTTTTTATTTAAAATTTACATAAATTTACGTAAAAAAACAAGTGACATAATAAAAACCAAAAAAACACATTCAGATTAATTTTATATTTTAGGAAAATGATCTATTATTAATTTTTTATGTTTAGGAATCAACCACAACTCAATACGACATACGGTGTGACCAGTATAACTCAAAGTGTCTCTTTTTATTTAAAATTGACATTAATTTAAGTAAAAACAAAAAGTTATATACTAAAAACCATGAAAATGAATTTTTATTGTTTTTATACTTAAGAAAAATTATCTATTATTAATTTGTGACTTTTAGGAGTCAACTACACCTCAATACGACACACGGTGTGGCCAGTATAACTTAAAGTGTCTCTTTTTATTTAAAATTGATAGTAAATTAAGTAAAAACAAAAGTAGCATACATAAAAATAAAAAAACACATTAGTATTATTTGGATATTTTATAAAAATTATCCATGAGTCATTTGAGATGTGTCGGAGTCAACCAAATCTCAATATGATGCGTGGTGTGACCGGTATGACCCAAAGTGTCTGTTATCAGTTTAAAGTTGACATTTTAGTTCAAAAAATGTCACTCAATGAAAACTAAGAAAACGTTCTTTTATTATATTTATAATTTAGTAAAATGATTCATAAGTCATTTGTGACATGTATGAAGAAGTATCACATCAAAATTATGCACGATGTGACCAGTATGACTCAAAATGCGTGTTTTTAGATTAAAATGATGTTTTAGTAAACAAACAAAAGCATCCATATTGAAAATAGAGAAAACTGATTCTCATTGTTTTTATATTTTAGTATAATTATCCATTAGTCATTTGTGACATGTAAGAATCAGCCTCACCTAAATACGACGCACGGTGTTGCTGGTATAACTCAAAGTGTCGCTTTTTTCAAAAAACAATTGACATTAATTTAAGTAAAAATCAAAATGACATACTGAAAACCAAACAAACACATTAATATTTCTTTGATATTTTATTAAAATGATCCATGAGCCATTTTTTGACAAGTAGGAGTTATCCACACTTCAATCCAACACACGGTGTGACCAGTATGACTAAAAGTGTCTGTTATTAGTTTAAGATCAATATTTCAGTTCAAAACATGTCACTCATTGAAAACCAAGAAAATATGCTCTGATTGTCTTGATAATTTAGGAAAATGATTCATCAGTCATTTATTACTTGTATGAATCATTTTCACATCAAATCGACATACGATGAGACCGATATGACTCAAAATGCGTGTTTCAAGTTTGAAATGACATTTTAGTGAAAAAACGAAAACGTCATACTGAAAATTGAGAAAACACATTTGAATTATTTTGATATTTTAGGAAAGAAATACAAGAGTTATTTTTAACATGTATAAAATATCCCCACCTCAATACAATTCACAACATGGCTGGTATAACTCTAAGTGTCTCTTTTTATTTAAAATTGACTTTATTTAATTAAAAACAATAAGTGACATACAAAAAACTGGAAAAAAAAATCATTCGAATTGTTTTTGATTTTTTATAAAAATGATATATTAGACATTTTTTGACATGTAGGAATCATCCTCACCTCGATAAGATGCACGGTGTGATCGATGTAACTCAAAGTTTCTTTTTTTATTTAAAATTGACATTAATTTAAGTAAAAACAACAAGTGACATATTGAAAAATGAGAAAACAAATTAGGATTGTTCTGATAGTTTAGGAAAATAATAAATGAGTCAATTTTGAAATTTATGATTCATCCACACCTCAATATTATTCACGGTGTGGCCGGTATAAATCAAAATGTCTCTTTTTATTTAAAATTGGCATTAATTTAAGTAAAAACAACAAGTGACATACTGGAAACTGATCAAACACATTCATATTGTTTTGATATTTTATGAAAATTATCTATGAGTCATTTTTGATGTGTAGGAGTCAACCATACCTCAATATTATGCATGGTGTGACCGGTATGACTAAAAATGTCAATTATGAGTTTAAAATTGATATTTTATTTCAAAGAGTGTCACTCATTAAAACCAAACAAACATGATCTGATTGTATTAATAATTTTTGAAAATTGTTCATAAGTCATTTTTGATGTGTATTAATTAGTTTCACATTAAACTGATGCATGATGTAACTAGTATGACTCATAATACGTGTTTCCAGTTTTTAGTGACATTTTAGTAAAAAAATAAAACTGCCATACTGAAAACCAAGAAAACGCATTCTAATTGTTTTGATACTTTAGTAAAATGATTTATTAGTAATTTTTGATAGGTAAGAATCATCCTTACCTCAATATGATGCACAATGTGACTGGTATAACTCCAAATGTTTCATTATTTAAAATTGACATTAATTATATTAATAGAACAAGTGACATACTCAAAACCAAACAAACACATTAGGATTATTTTGATATTTTAGGAAAATGATCCATAACTCCTTTATCATGTGTTGGAATCAACCTCACCTTAAAAGAACACATGGTGTGACCGGTATAACTCTAAATTTATCATTTTTATTAAATATTGACATTTTAATAATATATTCTTTCATATCAATGTTTAATTTATCTTGTTTATAGTATTACTAACATAATATTTTTTTCATATATAGGCAGGATCTTTTTATTAGGTTCAGATTATTTTTTCAGCAACTGATACCATGGGAATACATTTTTTAAAGGGGAATACGGGCATCAATGGATGAAATATTAATGTTTTAGAATGTTTGTTGGATTATTGTAAATGTAATTATAAGAAATATTTTGTTTTAAATGTAAATAATAGTGTTGTTTTTTGTATAGACCATGGGTGGTCATTTTTTTATTCATGATGCCAATTAAATATATATAGCATTGTTTGAAATTATATCATTTTTTGAAATTATAGGTTGTATATAGCATTTCAAATTGCAGGTTTTTTGCTTCTGGTTGTGCTGTTATGTTAACAACTGATTGCAGGCGGCTAGGCCTTTATCAACACTATTTTCAGTGCTGATAAAGAGACCCCTTATCAGCACCGATAAAGGGTTTCCTTTATCCATTCTAAAAAATCAATGATAAAGGGCACCCCCCCATATCATCGCTACGATTTACAATGCTTTTTTAGTGTTGTTAAAAGCCGATTTGTCTGATGATATATGAAATATGTGTAGTAGTTGTGTAATTATAATTATGAATAAATATATTTTAAAATTTTTTATATATAAATATAAATATAATAAATATAATAAATCTAATAAATCAATTAAATATATTTATTATTTAATGAAATTTATCATAATCTTATAATTAGTTAAATATATATTTATTTAATTATAATCTTAGAAATAATTATTTTTAAACATTATATATATATATATTAAAATTATTAAAAATATATATATAAATTATAAACACGTTTATTTTATTTTATTTATAAAAATAAACATTACTTTTGAATATAAATATAATAATTTTATATAAATTAAAAATATTTTTTATTAATAACTTCTATCGGTGCTGAAAATAGCACTGATAAATCAACCCTTTATAAGAATTTTTTTAGAGCTGATAAATGATAAATTTATTAGCACTTTTAGGTAGTGGTGATAAAGACACCCCTTTTATCGGCACTTTATGCTTAGTGCTAATAAAACCCTGACGTAACTCTTGTCCAGATCTATGGTAGTGTTAGTTCACTTGTCCAGATCTTTTTTTTCCATTAATTAAGCAATACCATGCAAATGTACTTTCAGGTTTTGTGCCACCTCCTTGAAAGTCTAGTTTGGGTGTGATCCACGTCATCAGTCACCCCTCTTATCTGAATCTACCACATTGCATGTGTTGTTTGAAAGTTGTTTTTCCAGATGGGGTTTCTCAATTCTTCTATCCATGGTCCAACGAAATTGTGTCCCCTACATTGTTTGAGGTTGGCCTCGTCCGCTCTTCCATTATTACCATGACGATTGATTATTCAAGGGGAGCACAACTCTTCAACATTATTTTTTTTATTCAACTTCATGTTCTAGACAAGAGAGATTTCATGATGCAGAGAGAGGAGGACCTCCATATCTCATCCCTTATTAAAGGAACATTATGAATTGGTATTTCAATAAAATATATATTTGGATAAATAATATTAGAGTGTTTTAAAAATATATATATTTATTAAAATGTTTTTTATGTATGTATATATATATTACAAAAATAAAATAAAAATATAATATAATATTTTATAAAAAATATCATCAAATAACATGATTAGTAGTAAACGTCGAATTTGGAATTTTTCAAAATCTGAATGGATGCCCCTCATCATGAGTTATCGCATTTCAGTCAAACCAAGATATTATTTGACTGAAATGGTGGGATCAAACCTGTGAAATTCACGCCAATTTTGATTTATAAATAAGTGATTATGAGAATGATTATGGGTTAATTAATTCTTCACTACAATATATTCTACAAATATTTTCCCAGCATTTGTGTGGAGGGGCATTTGAAGTTTGTTCGATTTTCCCCAAAAATCATTGACGGTAATTTTCACTGAGAACCCTACCCCATTAAAGTGGGGGTGTATCAAACCCTTTTGGACAATGAGTTAAATTCACACATCAAGATTCAATCTGCCTTCTCAATCTACCTATATATTTTCCAACGATGAAGAGGGATTGCACCCAAGGAATAACATAGAAGATGGATTCTAAACCTTTTAAAGTGATGAACCAATACATGGTCAAACTATACCATTTTGATGAAAACAACTACTTCCAGCATCAAGACAACGTGAAGTTTATTCTTACGGTGTTGAAGATGTTTTACATTTTGGAACCGAATCTTCCTATCATTCCTGATGAGCTTGATTCAAATCTCAACGGCACACTCATTGACATGACTCAAATTGATCACATTTGGGCAATGAAGAATAAACATAAAGATGATCAATTTTTTTAAAACATATTCTCAACACATTATCAAATCATCTTTATGACTATTTTCCCCAAGTGAAGACCACTCGAGAGATATGGTATGCACTTGAGTTAAATTACAAAGCTGAGGAAGAAGGTAACAATAAATTTCTTATTGAAAAGTATGTAATCTACATGATAGTTGATAATAAACTAGTGTTGGAGAAATTCCATGAGATTCAACATATAAAAAATAATCTTCTTTCCCTTAAGATTAATATACTAGAAACTTTTCAAGTTGGTGAAATTATTGCTAAATTTCTGACTATATGGATAGATTTTGGTAATTCACTTATTAAAAAGAGTAATGATATTTCATTAGACCAATTGAAAAACATTCTTCACATTGAATAAAAATATATATTGAGGTACGTGGGTATTACTTTGTAATTTTATACCTAGATAAATATCGTTGAGAAAAAGGAACAACCAAACTCTTCCTTACATGTCAAAAATAAAAGCCAACAATTCAAGAAGAAAGTCAATCATTCCCAGATGAAAGGATAATTCTTTGTCTGTGGAAAATCAAGGAATTTTGAAATGGAATTTCACATCGAAAGAAAGTTGATAAACCTACTGAAAATATTTTGATAGAAGAGAATCTAGTTGCAATGATATCTGAAGTGAATATGAATTCAATGAAGATGTGATGGCGACCTAATTCTAGAGGAACATTTCATGTGTTCAATGATCATTCTATGTTTAAAACATTTTATAATTGTACTATCATGAAAGAATCACACCTTGGACATAATACTTGAATTAGTGTCAAGAGATAAGGAATCTTCGAGATAGACTTTACTTCTAGAAATAAGTTAACACTTCTTAATGTGTAGTATGTATCTGAAATTTTAAATAATTTAGTTTCAATAATTCTTCTATGTAATAGAGGATTTTAGGTTTCATTCAAACCCGACAAGGTTATCTTATCGAAGGGAGGCATGTTTGTGGAGAAAGGGAACTCAAATTAAGTCATGTATAAAATATCTAGTAATAATATGATTGAATATTCTACATACTTGATTGAGTACTCTACTTTATGGAATGATCATTTAGCACATGTTAATTATAATTCCTAATGTAATGAAGAATTTAAACTTAAATAACATTGGAAATGAATTTAATAAATGTGAAACATGTTTAGAATCTAAAATAATTAAGAATACTTTTTATAGTGGTGAAAGAAATTATGATATACTAGAATTATTACATTTAGATATTTTTGAATTAAAAATTTTATTAACTCATGGAAGAAAAAGATATCTTATTACTTTTGTTAATGATTATAGTAGATTTTATATATATATATATATATATATATATATTCTTAGAACAAAGGATTAAGATATTAATAAGTTTAAGAAGTTTAAAGCAATAGTTGAAAACCAATTGAACAAAAATATTAAAGTATTACTATTTGATAGAGGTGGTGAATACTTTATGAATGATGATAATGAGTTCTATGAAGAAAATTTTATAATTGATCAAAGTAAATCTCCTTACACACCTCATAAAAAACGTCTTAGCTGAAAAGAAAAAATCATACTTTATTTGAAATGGTAAATTGAATGATTAATAAATCTAAGTTATGATTAATTGTTTGGGGTAAAGTTTTATTGGTTTCATTCCATATTCATAATAAGATTGACTCTAGGAAAACTAATTTACCCCTTATAAAATTTATAGAGTTATAATACCTAATATTTCTTATTTTAAAGTGTCGGAATGTTTATCTTGCTATATAGTTCCTATTCCTAAAATAACTATAAAAATTTCTAGAGCAATTAAAGGTGTTTTTTTTGGATATACAGAAAATATAAAATCATATAAAATCATGGATTTGGGAGCTAATATATTTATTAAATTATGGGAAGTATGGTTTTTTGAAAATAACTTTTCTAATGATGACATGGAGAAAGCTATTCCTCACACCTCATCTCATGTATTCCATCTAATTAAAATACAATAGTAGAGAATAATGATGATTCTCAAGTTGGACCTAAACAAAGTACAATACTTGGTAAGGTTAAACATATACATCCATATTTTATTTCTCCTGATTCTATTGTTTTATTTTTTGAAAGAGATCAAAATAATCATCTTATGAATAAGTATCTTATGGTATTTACCAAAGAATATGAGACAAATACCTATATAGAAGTTGTCACTTCTATAGATATTGCTTTCTAGAAATAAGAAATTATTGATGAAATGTATTCCATTATGGGGAATAATACTTGGGTCATTATAGATTTACTAAGAGGTTTAAGACCTATTGGTTGTGAATGGGTTTTTATAAAGAAGTTGTATTCCAATGGTAACATTCATTCTTTTAAGGTTAGATTGGTTTCCAAAGGATTTATAAAAAAAAGAACAGATTGATTATTTTCATAATTATTCTCGTGTAGCTCGGATTACTTCAATAAAAATATTATTTTCATTAGCTTTAATTAATTATTTTTATGTCCATTATATATATGTCAGAATTAATTTTTTAAATGGATACATAAATGAAAAGATTTACCTAGAACAACTAGAATTGTTTTTTTATAAGGCAATGAAAAGAAAGTATGTAAACTAGTAAAATATCTTTAAAGAATTAAATAATCTCTAAATAAATGGCATGAAAAATTTGATTCAATTATTTTATCTAATTAATTTACTAATAATAATGTAGCTAAATGTGTTTATTCCAATTTTAAAAAATAATATGGAGTTATTTTGTTTCTATATGTGGATGGTATGTTAATTTTGGAACTAATATGATTGGTGTAATTAAGAAAAATAATTACTTATCTTCTATGTTTAAAATGAAGGATCTTGGAATAGTTAATATTATTCTATGTATTAATGTTAGAAAACAAAGTGGGGGTTATTCTTTAAGTCAGTACCATTACATATAAAAAAACTTAAATAAATTTGATCATCTTAGTTTCATGGATGCTAATACTCCATTTGATTATAGTTTTAAATTACTTATAAATATGGGTAGAGTTGTAGAACTACATTATTATGCTAGTGAAATTGGTTTTTTAATGTATGTAATGTATTGCAATAGACCTGATATTGCTTTTGTGATATATAAAATGATTATATATAATAGAAATTTTGGTTTCTATCATTGTAGATGTATAAATATAATTTATGAAACGTAAGAAAAAATAAATATTTAGGTTTATACTATAATAATTCTTCAGCTGTATTAGAATTATATACCAATGAAAATTAGATTACCAGTATTGGTGATAACCAATACACATCTAGATGGTTGTTTACTCTTAGAGTTTGTGATGTTTCTTGGGTGAGAAAGAAACAAACATTTATTTCACATTCGACCATAGAGTTAGAGTTTATCGCCTTAGAAGCATGTGGAAATGAAGTTGAATGGATTAAAAATCTATTACTGGATATTAGATGGTGGCATACTCTGATTACCCTTATCTCTATCATTTGTGATATTGAAGGAACTTTATCAAGGGAAAATAGTTGCATGTACAATGGAAAGTCTAGACATAAAAGTTTGAGATACGATTATGTGATAAAAGTGTTATAAGATGGTACCATAATAATTTCTTATGTGAGATCATGTAAAAATCTAATTATTTGTTTAAAAAATATCTATAGAGATATTTCATTCATGAAAATAATAAATATATGGTGTTAAAACCCACATAATAAATCATTTCTATAATGAAAATCGAAAATTTTCTTTAGGTAGATCCTAATAAAAGTGTTTAAAGGGTAAAAACAAGTCATAAAGTTGATTGTTGATTTTTAAAACTATAACCCCAACTACTTGGTGTCAATATCATCAGTTATAAATAGAGTTTGAGTTATAAAATATTAACAAAACATCAAGACGCAATGAGTTATGTGTTATAATAACATAAAAACATTGTGATATTTTCATATGTAAACTTATAAGTGGTTCAGCTTATTACAGGAGTTAATAAGTTTACTACTTAGAGAGTTCATGAAAAGGATATAAGGACATGGCTATAAAATTTCTACAAAATGAGTTGTTGGATGAAAGTTAATTGTATATATGATATCTCCAATTTATTTTAATTATTAACAAGTTTAATTTTTTTAAAACTTTTAAATCTGATAATACTTTGAGATATTGATACTAAGTAAAATTTTAAATCTAAAGATACCTTTATTATGTATAATGACTCACTTGCGGTTTGGAGAATTAATATTTATGAATAAAATTGTGGGTTTGTTATAATTTTATACAAAAATGTTTATTAAAATTAATAATATGTTTTTATTGGTCAAAACACCCTTTGCTTAGATTGACGAGGTCGACACCAATGGGAATCCCACATTGGAAATTTGGGTATAATTCCCATAGCTCATCCCTTATTAAAGGATCCTTGGGAATTGATATTTCAATAAAATATATATTTTACTAACTCCTATTAAAGTGTTTTAAAAATATATATTCAGTAAAATGTTTTGTTATATATATATAATATCAAACAAAACAAAACAATAAAATAAAATAAAATAAAATAAAATATTTTATAAAAAGTGTTGGCTAATAATGTGATTAGTCATAACCATTGGATTTCAAAATTTTCAAAATCCAAATAGATGCCCCTCATCAATAGTTTTATCATTTCAGTCGAACCAAGGAGTTATTTGACCAAAATGGGGAGATCAAACCAGTGCAATTCACACCAATTTTGATTTATAAATATGCAATGATGAGATCACTTATGGATTAATTAATTCATCAATACAATATTTTCTCTTGATATTTTTCCAAAAACTATGTGGTGAGTAGTCTAAGTTCAATGTTTGATTTCCCCAAATATTGGTGAAATCCTCGAAGTAAATTTCCACCGAGAATCCTACAACCTTAATGTAGGGGTGGATCAAACCATTTTGGATAGTGAATTAAATTCACACATCAATATTCAATCTGTCTTTTCTATATTATTACCTATTTTCCAACAATTATTTAATTACGTTTTATATTCTGTTAAGTTTGAGGTTGAGATGTTTAATGGTGAGAAGTTGTGTGATGTGGTTCGCAGTGGTAGTGATGTGCTTGTGGTGAACACCAATGTGATGCAAGGTGGCGATGATGTGTGGTGGTGATGTGTGGTTATTGTGTGGGGTAGTTATATTGTGATATAGAGTTAGTATTTACGATGTGTGGCTATTGTGGTGAAATGACTTAGTCAATGTGGCACAATTATGATGGTGGACTTGTGGCGTTTTGGTGATAGTTGTGTATTGGGCCAATTGTTGTGTGGATTAGTTGTGTTAGTTGCTCGATTAGCCATGGATTAGATTTTTATGTGATAATTGAATATGAATGGGTTTAAAATTGAATATAATGGGATGATAATTGATATGCGGTAGATGACATAAATGAAATTAATAACTGGATGAGCTGTGTGAATGTGAATGAAGCAACTTGGTGAATGAAAGCTAGTAAACACATGATATATTTGGAAATTAGTGAAACCTTTAATTGAACATGGGGAGCTATATAGTTATGTGTGGTGTGGTGGTGTGGTGTGTTGCATATAGTTGTCGAAGCAGTTGTGATGGTAGACGTATTTTTTAGTGGTGGTGATGTGTTATACCAAAATAGAGTTTATGTAAAACCGTAGGTTGGGTTTTTATGCTATCTATATATCATGCATGATTATGTTATTTCTATATGTCCCCCTTCGAAGTAGGATAACCTTACCCATGCTCGTAGATTTTGGGTTAGAGGTGTTTTCCACAACATCTAGGATGGTAGTGATATGGAGATTACCTAATGGTGTTCTCCCAGGTATTTTCAGATGAGGTATGATGTGATAAGGCAATGATGTGGTGTGATACATGGTAGGGGTCATGTGTGTTAGGAGGAGGGCATGAGGTTGATGTATTTTACGTTCATGATACCCTTCTATCTTGGTTATATGATAAGATTTGATGTGATATACCAGCTGTCTTTTGGTGATACATGATGTAATGATACTCGATGATAGAAACAAATGCTAGAACTTGTGAGGGTGGGGTAGGTAGGTTCAAGATCCCAAATTATTCTAGGAATGTATCTCTCTAATTTTTTCATTTGATCCTTATTGCCTAATTGTTGTTCGGATATAGAGAGACTTTGTTTGAGAAAATGATCTAATTTTTAGGGAGGTATGTATATTTGAATTAATAGAGCCTGGGTTTGAATGGGTAAGGTATTTCATGGGTTCTGGGTATGTTGAGAAGCTTTAAAGGGGGTTTGGGTTGTTTAAAATGGGTTTGGGTTGTTTAAAAAGAGAATGGTCTGAAAAGTCAATTGAAAATCATTTATATGTCATGTAAAGGGATTACACATCATGTAATTTTTCATAGGTTTTAATTAATTAAATTCTAGGTGATAGGTTTTTTGATGAATACCATTATAAATATTTACACTATGTGTAATCATGTTACATGACGTGTAAATTCCCGAATAGCTATCTTAAACATGTTTTGCAGCTGAATTTTGATATTTTTTAGCTACAAATTCTCTCCTCTCAACCCTAGGACATTATCCAAGTGATTTTAGTGTGAAAAATTCCCTTTTGAAAATTCTATTTGTGTCTTCAATCCCTGGTAAGTTCCATTGGTTAGGTTTCTTCCTTCTTCCCTTTGTTTTTCTAACTATTGTGGTGAAATCCTTTGACCAATTACGTTTTTGGGCTTTATCTTGATCAATTTTGATCTAGGAACCTCTTACAATCATCTAAATCTTCTTCCTCATGAGCTTTTTCTTGTAGGAAGCATTGTTGAATCATCGGTTAATGGTAGGAGGTTTAAATATTAACCATATGGTTTTATTATTGTCAATTTTATGTAATATCATGATTTCACCCTCATTTAGTGCACCCAAATTAATTAAATTATTGAATGAGATTGTCCATTGAATTCCTTTGGTTTTTGATGTATTTGTAATTGGCTAATGGATTAAAGTATGTTTAGAATGGCATGTGACCTAGGGTGATTTATTATTATAAAATCCCTAAATTATGGATTATTTCTTATTGATATAATTATTAATCAATTTTAAATTAAATTTTAGGTGTCACATGAAAGAGGAATGGTAATTTTCATAATTAACCATTGAGGATTGCGATGTGATATTGTGATATCCATGATATATGACAAGAATTGTGTTCTATGTTGATATGCTTATATAATGGGATAGGACCAAGCACTTGCAAAAGTATATGTTTTAATGATGATAGTGAGAGGGCTTGACCTAGACTAATGTTGTAATGCTTATAGATAGTGAGGTATACCCAATCCCATGCTATAATGCTTATAGGTCTTTGAACTAGATTTTTTGTGACTATACCATGTGTATATGGTTGTGGTTAGCATGGTCATAATGCATGATCATAGATATTCCCACCTGAAACTGAAGAAGGATGTTTACCTTGGTTATATTATTGTGGTTGGAATGGTTATAAGACATGCCCAGAGATATTCAATCATAGAGTTGAAGTAGGTTGTAGAATTATTTTATTAATTATTGAATTAATTAATTCACATGTTTATCACTTTATTGCATACAATGTTTATCAGACTGTTTTGTTTAGACATGGTGGAATTGACATATTGAGTTATACTCACACCCTATTCAGACCTCTATTTGGAACCCAAGTATATTTTGTAGATACTGGTTTGGACAAGGGAAAAAGACAATGTTGTTGATTTCTTGTTTTTTTATTAGGCTAGAGTTTGGATATAAGACCGACATGGGGTTCAGGACCCGGGACATTGAGTCTTTTATTTGAATCTTCTAGTATTTTATTATAATTTTCTTGCACGTCATTCAGTTACATTTCTCCATGTCATTACATTGTTCCTTATATATTTATTGGATTATCCAGTAGGTTTTTATTATTTTCTTCCACATTTTCATTACTCTAATTATTCCTATTTATTTATGAATTGTTTATTCTTCTATGAATCTTCATACCAGGGGTATAGTTGTAACACCCCAATATTTCTTAGTAAGTTATTTTCTTTAATATAATTCAATACCTTGCGCTACACGCAACACCGAGTTCGAGCACATCACGACTTACCAAACTAGTCGTTCAAACAGCAGTTATGAATAGTATTAACTGAATTTCAAATTTAATATACTCTATGTAATTTTAGAATCCCTATTATGTGTTTATTGCACATAATGCAAGAGAAATTTATTTTTTCAGATAAAGGAAGTATTTTTCAAAAAATAAAATTTTAAAATAGTTTGATGGAGAACCCTTTTTAAAACCAATATTTGACACTTTTATGTATTAAATTTAATGAAATTATATTCTTCTTTAGAATCAAAACATAAAAATTTATTTTGGATAAATTTTTGGTACTTTTTTGATAACATTCATATTTTGATGTATAGTGAAAAATACTAAATTTTAATTGAAAAATACTTTTTTAATTGAAATAATTTATAGTGATAAATTATGAATTTGAATGGTTCGGAAGTATAATCAGATTATATTTTTATCATTTAGTAAAATTTAGGTCATTATAAGTAATTTTACATTTATATTTGACATAAACACATGTCAATCTTTTGATAGTTTTTACTTCTTAAAAACCCTCTTTTTTGTTTTGACAATGGGAATTAATTTTAAATTAATTAATGGTAATTCTATGTTTTGAACTTGGAAAAATAGAATTAATTTTTGAATTTTTAATATCAAAATTAGCTTAGGGTGATTTTTTTTTATTTTTCTGAAAACTTTCAATTTTTAAAGAATAGTGGAAAACACCGTTTTATTGTTTAAAAACTGAATTTTTATTTAAATAATTATTATTTTTATTTATTTTAAGTCAATATAAATACATAATACCTATATTATTTCAATATGATTTTTTGGAGTCATTTTTATAATAAAATTTGATGTTGAAAATTTTATTTAACTTTTTTACCGTCTTTTACCCACTTTTAAGGAGTATTTTTAAATTTGGACAAAACTGAATTTTACCGCTTCTATGAGTCGAATTTCAAAAATCCGAGAGATACAGTTGACATTATTAAGTAAAATGTGGTTCAATAAGTTGAAAATACTTTTTGGTGAATAGTAACTTTTGACTTTTGTTTACCACTGTTAAAAGTCAATAGGGTAATTAAAGGTAAAAATGATATTATAATTAGCCTAACACATTTACTAATTTTATTGGATAATTATAATTCGACCCAAAAAACCTTAGGAAAAAATGTGATCCTTTTGGTCCACTTGGATTAGATTGGGACATTTATTATTATTTTATATAAAGAAGAGTTTAAAGTGTTAAATTCAATGTTTATTAACTAAACCATTTTTAATATAGGGTTATTGATAAGAGAAATAATACTATAAATATTAATTAGAATTATAAAAATATTTCCTACCAAATGGTATTTTATTTATAATTTTTAGACATTAAATAATTAAATTTATTTATGACAGAATGATAACGAAGTAATTAACTTATTAATGAAAGATTCAAATAATTGATATTATAAATATCCAAATAAATGTAATTTCAGACTTTTTATGAATTACACTAATTCTATAGGTTAATATGACATGTTATGTTTTATTAAATAATTTTTTTCGAATTAATCACGCTGTTATGATTTTCACAAAAACCAAATATTAAATAGTGTCAAAATTGACATAAATGAGTTTAAAAAAATACTATATTATTTGTTGATATAATATTGATAAAAATATAAGGTTTGTCCAAAGGGATAAACTAATATTATATATGTCATTAATGAACCACATTAGGTTCTTTTTGAAGTTTATAGTAAGTTTATTAACCATATATTGTAAGAATACAAGAAGACACAGTAAAAGTTAAACTACTTAACTGATAGTTAAATCTAAAAGATAAATTTAATATGGTAACCTAAACTTGTATAAAACCTATTTTTTGAGAGTATTTCGACCCATACCCACCTTAGCTTCTAAATAAATCAATTTAGATCCATGAAAAACCGAAAATGATTTATAATAAAATAATATTTCAAGGTTTTCCTAAAGTGACCCTCTCATCTCTTATAAAATGGTACTTCCCCTTATCTCAAAATCACACCTCCAAATCCATTTGGCTCGTCCAAACCCTACACAAATATCCTCCCAACTTCTCTCACATAAACCTAGAGTCCTTACTTTGATTATAAATCCAACCTAAGGATCTCTTTTGATCAACTCAAAAAGAAACACCTGAAGAAGAGGTAATAATTTCACCACCCTCTTTCTAGTTCTTTTCTTCTTCCACTTCCCCTTTATTTATTGTTACCATACCAAAATAATAACTCCAGTACCTCCTACATACTTTGATTTTATTAAAAATATGTTATAACCATATTTATTATTCTTTCCACCCTAAAAATGACAAAGTCACCACACGTGTGTACGTGCGACTTACTGTCTCCACGTCGTGGTGTAGTTTGTTATTAAATAATTTCATTATTTGAATGGATATAATAATGAGTATAACTGATTTAAATAATAAATATAACATTTTAATCATTAGGTATATAGTATATACCATCCAATTATATACGATTTCACCATCAAAAGAATTATACTATCGCTCATATGTACGTACGGCTTACCATCTCCACGAACGCGGTGATATTCATTCCCCATCATAATCTTTCATGAATAATTTTCATTTTATGATTAAAAATAATGTTTAAGAATTTAATATCATTCTAGATATGAATCAAATACATCCTATGCATAAAAACATGACTTACGTAACAAAACATATAAAGGAAAATGAATCAGTTAACAACCAAAACAATGATACTAAAAAAATATAATTAACAAAGAAATATTAGCAGATCATATATGATATCATATTTATTTATTTGGTTATTTTATAATTTAATAACATGTATATTACCATTATACAGAAGGTTAACCTACCCTATACTACGAAAAAGTACAAGGTAAAGAGTTTTCATCTCACTTTTATTCCTGTGAGATTCATGCTATATTTTCCACTATTACATTTTGTGTGGTGTATGTACTGACCATGATTGTATTGTTTTTATAATATACATTAATTTATGGGTATTTACATCATCATTGGATGATCCTTCTTTCATGGGGTGTATGTTTTTTAATTTACCAAATCAGTAAGGTAATTTCAAATTTTAATTTCCACTCATTCGGTTTTACGCAAACTTCATTGATTACATTACTCCAAGATTTTGTGTGAAATCACTATTTATTTACATATGTAGTAATTTACACTTCCCTTTGTGTGAATATAATTTTTATACACATAATAACTCCATTGATAAATTCTCAAGTCATCGATATGAACCTGATATCAGTAATTTTAACTCAATTTCTATTCATTGAGTTAAACATCCAAGTCATTGTTGTTGTTTTTACAAGAATATGTGTGAATGTCCTATGATTTATTTACACTAAATATCCAATCATATTGAGTGTATTTATATTTTTCACACATAATTATTTCATTGATTTATCCTTAATCTAAGGATACGGTCTTTATAAAGGAATTCATCTCAACTTACATTCCATTGGGAATTCTTTGTTGTTATGCACCAATTCACTTTTATTTAGTGTATATACTATAATTTGACATAGTATATCATGAATAAATTTATTCTCATGATATTATACTTTTTTATTACCTCAATTATTTTAAATCAAGCATCTCTCATTTTGTTAGTAACTCTAACTAAAATATCATTTTAAATATTTTAAAAAGTTATTCTTCTAAATCTTTCTCATTAATGTCCATGTTTTAAAAATGGTTTTATGGATTTATTTATATGGAAATTAATTATTTAAAATGGAAATTCTTTTTAAAAGTTTCAAAGTGGAATGGGACACTTTTATTCAAAAATCTATTTTAAACATCTTCTAGATAAATAGCGAGACTTTAAATGTATTCAAGAAAAAGGGGATATTTCTCTCAAATTGTTTTAATGATAATTTTCATCTATGTCAACATCCTTCATTGGATCTTTTGTTTGTTTAAAGTTTATTTATTATGATACAATCTTCCAAATGGTGTTTATGGTTTTGTGATATGCTTGACTATGGATGTGTTATTTTTATACCATTCATGGTTTATGGTTAAAGTATTAACATTTTGTATGACTAGTTTTAATACGAATGTTTATGTTATGTTTCAAAATTTTCATATGAGGAATGCATTGGACTTAGTATGTAATGGGTAGAGCCTACTATAGCTCCTCGACGCATCGGTAGGTCTCATGAGACAAACTAGTGTCTTCGCACAAGGCATTGACAAAATCTTATTTGTTGTCATGGCACGAGGCCTTGACTGTGTGGTTATGATGTCCGGCATTATGAATTCCATCATTTTGAAATTGGATATTGATATTACAGGTGATTATTCAACTAGTAGAATATCCATGTGAATATGTAAATGGAATTATTTGATTTATCTTTTCCATATTATGATGAATTTTAAGTTTAAAAGGCTTGTGTTCTAGTCTTAAACATTACCTTAAATGTTTATTATTATTTATGATATTTTTTGCTATATTTTTATCCTTAATGAGAATCTAATCTCACCCCTTTCTTATGTTTTATTTTTCACAGGATGAAAATAAATATATTACAATTAACCTACATTAATAGGCTAAGGGATATAAGAGTATTATAAGGGGACACAATGTTGTTATTTTATTTCATGATGTAATGTAAAACTTATGTATGTATCTAGTACTTCTAAGGCTACTAAATTGAATGTTATTTCGAGAAAAGATTCCTTGTATCATTCCAATGTTATGTAATATTGCACCGAGTCTAGGTAACAGGAGTCATGGTGTTACCATTGGTATGTGATAAAGTTTAGTACAAACCTTGGAAGCTAGATTTTGAAAAAACTCTGATTATAAAACACTACCCTGAAATAGAAATTAAGGATTAGTATAGAAGGACATCCAAAATTTTGGTAATGTAAATATTATGTGGGTCTTCCAAGAAATGCATCTCTGTCAGGATACGAGCAGGTAGACGCAGATTTGGCATAGATGTGCCTAGGAGTGAAAACATCGACAAGGAGTTTTGGACTTGACACGGGGTATCCTGGTACACGACAATGGGCCTTGTTTCAATATTGGTTACCACACTCCTAGGGGATATTCTTAGAATAATTCACATTTTCTTTTCAAACTGATTTGAATGATTTCAATATAAGATTATAATCAATATTCTTGGTTAATCCTAAGGTGTTTTAGATTGAAAATAAGGTGTTATGATATTATCTAAACGATTTTATGACTCACGCTATGCTTTCTTGTGTTAGTCAATTACTAGATTCCAAGGAAGTCATAGTAACATTTAACCTGATGTACAAGGCCGACATAATGGTGGAAATGAGCAACGAAATGGAATTTTGATAGGTGTAAAAGATATTGTGTTCATGTCAAATCATTTTTTCAAAAATATGATCAACTACATATATATTAACCAACTTTAAGACTCAACAAAGAAGAGAAAGGGAGTGAATGATAAGAGCTCCAACAGTGGAGACCAAGGTGAAAAGAGAGCTCAATTTCCGTCATGCAAGAAATGTGGAAGGAGACACCTATAAAAGTGTCTAAGTGGAATAATGAAATGCTTTATGTGTGGGAAAGAAGAACATAAATAAAAGAATTTTCTATGAAAAATAAAGAGTATTATGGAATAAAATAAAAATAATCCGAAAAATCAACTTACAGTCATTTTCCATAAATGTAGGGGACCTAGGAATTACCCGAGTGAATTACCAATTCTATAGGAAAACCTCTTGGTTAAGGAAGAACCTATGTGGACATAAATAGATGAAAAAATGTTCAAAATTATTAGTGCTCTTTGTTGATGAGATTACTTTGGAAGACTTTTCCCTTGAATGTGTAACCATGTAGTTTGTTATGTGAAAATGCTATTTTAAGAATAATTATCTTTTCTATTTTGGATATAATTATAAATAACCATTTGGGTTTATATGATCCTTGAATTTGAAGAAATTACAAGTTATTAAATTTTGGGGTGAAAATGTGTTGTATGAGATAACATTTGTCGTGAAATTATGTTATGGTTATTTTGAGGAATATATCTCATTTTGGGAATCCTATTAAATATAGTTTTTGAAAAGGACAACACGCAGACCGTGTGACAACCCATCACGTCGAACAAAGCTGTGGGAATCAAAACCACAACCAGAGTGCGATTGGAATTTATCGCCTAACACTGAACTACGTGAAGTCCCTGGTTAGTGTGACTAATTATTTTTAGTTAAATAATTTTATTGATCAATAAAAAGTTGATTTGGGATTTTATGTCTTATCAAATGGATATCCTTAGTATAATAAAATGATTTGGTGATTAAGTGATAAATGTTATTTTGGAAGACCTTCGCTCTGTTGGGTACACTATATGCCTAAGGAAAATAGAATACTATGGGGTTTCATTTGAGTGGTAATGGTGGATTTTTATTGTGGATTTATATCGATTTGGGTTATTTATGGAAATGATTAACCTATCAAAGAGAATATTTGATTAGGTTAATTACTTTTATGCATGTGACTTTAAGATTAGTTGATGTTATTTGGAGATACAATTTAACGTGGAAGACTATGTAATCAAATTCTTCTATGTTTTGGGTTTCAATATTAGTTTGGATTGTACTGAAGGATTTTGAGGACAATTTTTTATTGAATGGTATTTATTGAACTTTGGGTATTGTTGGATTAATTTTAGAAATTAAGATTAGTATTTCTTTATCTAAAGGATTATCCTTTTGGGGGATTATCTGATCTTGTACTAACCATTTTGGTTTTGGTTAATATTTAAGACAAGGTAAATAAATAGTTTATTCTTTGTGGATCATATGATTCTCTAGAAGTTGATTCTAACACTTCAAGAGTGACCAAGTCATCTTGAATACTCATCATTTAAAAATATATGATTTAGTGGTAGAATTTTATTAAAAGATGAATCTCTCCATAAAAAGTAAGTATATATCTTTATGTTCTTAGGAAATATCAAAAATAAATTCCTCAACTTTATGAAATGGAACTAAAAAAAACATTGTCGGTTTACTTTTACTATTGGGAAACTAATGACCGTTTATCCCATCAAAAGTTTGTGGTTTTATTGTTGTTAAATTTCTTCTAATACTATTTTCTATCACTCTCCATCAGAACTTGACACTTATTTTATCTTCCATATCCATGTTTTCCAACATGGAATCCTAGTATCGTTTATCTCAGGTTACCTTTGTACTTCTCTAACTTTCATTTAAAATGATAGTTTTATTGAATCTTTTCCAATGTGGGACTTTCAATGAAGTTCCCAAGCCCAATTTTAAAATTTAGAGGATGAAATTACCAAAATTTGGAAAGAATGTAACACTCCAATATTTCACAGTATATTATTTTCTTTAATGTAATTCAATAACTTGTGCAATACGTAACACCGAGTTCGAGCGCACCACAACTAACCAAACTAGTCGTTCCAAAATCAGTTATGAGTAGTATTAAATGAATTTCAAATTTTATATACTCCATATAATTTTAGAATCCATATTATGTGTTACTTAGACATAATATAAGAACAAATTCATTTTTTCAAATAAAAGAAGTATTTTTCAAAAAATGCAATTTTACAACCTTTTAATGGTGAACCCTATTTAAAAACAATATTTGAAAATTTTATATATTCAATTTAATTAAATTAAATTATTATTTATAATCAGGGAAAAAAATTATTTTGGATAAATTTTTGGTACATTTCTGATAACATTCATATTTTTATGAATAGTGAAAATACTAAATTTTAATTGAAAACAGCTTTTTTAATTTAAATAATTTATAGTGTTAAATTATGAATTTTAATGGTTTGGAAGTATAATAAGATTATATTTTTATCATTTAATACAATTTAGGTCCTTATAAATAATTTCACATTTAAATTTGACATAAACACGTGTCAATCTTTTGATAGTTTTTACTTCAAAAAAACCCTTTTTTTGGTTTTGACAATGGGAATTAATTTTAAATAAATTTATTGTAATTATATATTTTGAATTTGGAAAAATAGAATTTATTTTTTAATTTGGAATATCAAAATTATCTTGGAGTGAATTTTTGGTATTTTTTGAAAACTTTCAATTTTTGAAGAATAGTATAAAACACTTCGTTATAGTTTAAACCCAGGTTTTTATTTAAATAATTATTTATTTTATTTATTTTATGTCAATATAAATACCTAATACCTTTATTTTTTCAGTTTGATCCAATGGATTCATTTTTATAATAAAATTAGATGTATAAAATTTTATTGAACTTTTTTAACTTCTTCTACCCACCTTCTAGGAGCAATTGCAAATTTGCATAAAACATAATTTTACCACTTCTCTGAGTTTAATTTAAAAAATCTGAGGGACACGGCTGATATCAGTATGTAAAATTTGGTTCAATAAGATGAAAATAATTTTTTGTGAATAGTAACTTTTCACTTTTAGTTACCACGGTTAAAAGTAAATAGTGTAATTAAAGGTAAAAAAGATATTATAATTACCCTAACACATGTCCTAATTCTATTGGATAAGTATAATTTGACCAAAAAAAACCTTATAAATAAAATATGATCCTTTTGTTCCACTTGGATTTGATTAGGACATTTATTAATATTTTATTTAAAGAAGAGTTAAAAGTGTTAAATTCAAAGTTTAATAACTAAATTATTTTTAATAAAGGGTTATGCATAAGATAAATTCGAATATAAATTTTAATTAGAAATATAAAAATATTTCATACATAATGATATTTTATTTATAATTTTTAGACATTAAATAATTAAATTTATTTAAGACACAATGATGATGAAATAATTACCATATTAATGAAAGATTAAAATAATTGATATTATAAATATCCAAATAAATGTAATTTGAGACTTTTAATGAATTACATTAATTTTATAGGATAATATGACATGTTAGGTTTTATTAAATAATTTTTTTCGAAGTAATCATGTTGTTATAATTTTCACAGAAACCAAATACTAAATAGTGTCAAAACTGACATAAATGAATTTTTAAAACAAATACTATATTATTGGTTGATATAATATTCCTAAAAATGTAAGGCTTGGACACAAGGGATTAAATAATAGTATATATGTCATTAATGAACCACTTGAGGTTCTCTTGGAAGTTTAGAGTAAGTTTATTAACTATATAGTGTAAGAATACAAGAAGACACAGTAAAAGTTAAACTATTTAATAAATAGTTAAATCTAAAATATAAGATTAATATGGTGACCTAAACGTGTCTAAAACCCATTGTTTGAGATTATTTTGACCCATTCCCACATTAGATTCGAATTAAATCAATTTTGAACCATGAAAAAACTAAAATGATTTATAATAAAATAATATTTCAAGGTTTTCCTAAAGTGACCTTCACCTCTCTTATAAAAGGTTACTTCCCCTTCTCTCATAATTACACCTCCAAAGCCATTTGGCTTGGCCAAAACCTTCCCAAATAACCTCTCAACATCCCTCAAATCAATATATATTTTTTACTTGGATCATAAAGTCAACCAATGGAACCCTTTTGATCACCTCAAAAGGAAACACCCGAAGAAGAGGTAATAATTTCACCACCCTCTTACATGTTATTTTCTTCTTCCACTTCATCTTTCTTTTTTGTTTCCATAAATAATTAATAAATATAGTACCTCTTACATACTTTGATGTTATTATAAATATGGTTTAACCATATTCATTAATATATCCATCCTATAAATGACAAAGTCACCATACATGCATACGTACGACTTACCCTCTCCACGTCATGGTGTAGTTTTTTATTCAAAAACTTCATTATTTGGATGGGTATATTAATGAGTATAACTGATTTAAATAATAATTATAGCATTTTAATGATTATTTATATATTATATACCATCCAATCATATACTATTTCACCATCAAAAGAATGATATTGTCGCTCGTGCATACATACGGCTTACTGTCTCCACGAACGTGATGAGATTCATTCCCCATTGTAATCATCCAAGAATAATATTCATTTTATGATTAAAAATAATGTTTAATAACTTAATATGATTCTGGATATTAATAAAAAACAGCCTCTACAAAACAAATATGACTTATGTAGCAAAACATATAAAGGAAAATGAATCAGTTAACAACCAAAGCAATGATACTACTGAAATATCATTAACAAATCAATATTAGAAGATCATATGTGATATAATATTTATGTATTTGGTTATTTTACAATTAAATAACATTTATTTCCCCATTATACAAGGGTTTAACCTACCCTATACTAAGGAAAATGACAATGTAAGGGGTTTTCATCTCACTTTTATTCTCGTGAGATTCATGCTATATTTGCCACTATTACCTTTTGTGTGGTGCATGTACTTCCCATGATTGTATTGTGTACGTAATATTATTAAATTTATGGGTATTTATATCATCATTGGATGATCCTTCTTTCATGGGGTGTATGTTTCCTAAGTTACCAAATCGGTAAGGGAATTTCAAATTTCAATTTACACTCATTCGGTTTTACGCAAACATCATTGATAAATTTACTCCAAGATTATGTGTGAAATAAATATTTATTTACTTATATATTAATTTCAACTTCCCTTTTTGTGGATATAATATTGATACACATAATCATTCCATTGATAAATTCTCATGTCATTGATATGAACTTGATAAGAGTAATTTTAACACAATTTCTATTCATTAAGTTAAAAATCCAAGTCGTTGGTGTTGTTTTTATAGGAATATGAGTGAATATGCTATGATTTATTTACACTAAATATACAATAATACTGAGTGTATTTATATTTTTCACACATAATTATGTCTTTGATTTATCCTTAACCTAAGGATACAGTCTTTATAATGGAATTCATCTCAGCTTACATTCCAATGAGACTTCTTTGTTGTAATACTCAAATTCAATTTTATATGGTGTATATACTATACTTTGACATAGTATATCATGAATCTCTTTATTCTCATGATATTATAAAGTTTTTATTTCCTCAATTATATCTATTCAAGTGTCTCTCATTTTGTTAGGAACTCTAACTAAAATTTCATTTTAAATGTTTTAAAAATTTATTCCTCTAAATCTTTGTCATTAATGCCCTTGTTTTAAAAATGGTTTTAAGGAATAATTTATATGAACAGTAATTTTTTAAAATTAAAATTCCTTTTAAAAGTTTCAAATTGGTATGGGACACTTTGATTCAAAAATCTATTTTAAACAGCTTCTTAATAAATAGTGAGACTTTTAAATGTTTTCAAGAAAAACGATATATTTCTCTCAAATGGTTTTAATGATTATTTTCATCTATGTAAAAATAATTCATTGGATTTTACATTTTTTTAAATATGATTAATTGTTATAAAATCTTTTAAATGGTATTGAATGTTTTTTTATATGTTTGACTGTGGATGTGTTATTTTTATACCATTAATTGTTTATGGTTAAAGTATTAACATTTCATATGACTGGTTTTAATAAGAATGTTTATTTTATGTTTCAAACTCTTCATATTAAAAATGAATTGGACTTAGTAAGAGATGGGTAGAGCCCGATATAGCTCCTTGAAGCATCTGTAGGTCTCATGAGACAAACTAGTATCTTGGAAAAAGGCCTTGACAAAATTTTATTTGTAGGCTTGGCATGAGGCCTTGACTATGTGGTTATGATGTCCAGAATTATGCATTCCATCATTATAAAATTTGATATTGATATTACATGTGATTATTCGACAAGTAGAATATCCATGTAAAAAAAGTAAATGGAATTATTTGATTTATCTTTTCCATATCATGCTAATGCTTATGTTTAAAAGGATTATGTTCCAGTCTTATACATTGCCTTAAATGTTTATTCTTATTTATGAAAATTTCCACTATATTATTTTCCTTACTGAGCATCTGAGCTCACCCATTTCTTATGTTTTATTTTTTCCAAGATTAAAAGAAGTATATTATGATTAACCTGAAGGAATAGGCTAAGGGATATAAGAGTGCTCAAAGGGGGAAAAATGTTGTTTTTTATTTCATGATGTAATGTAAAACTTATGTATGTATCTAGTACTTCCAAGGATACTAAACTAATCAGTCTTTCTGGACATGATTCCTTATATCATGCTAATGTTATGTAATAATGTTTCAATTCTGGGTAACTAGGGTTGGGGTGTTACAATAGTCTCCCCACTATACTATTCACACCCCCACAACTAGTCAGTAGCCTCTAGGGTGTGGGGAAGCATGCCTGAAGTCTCGTAACCAACCCTTTCCAGCCACGTGAGAGGGTGCCAGATTGTGGAATATTACAAAGTGGTATTAGTGGAGAATATTTCCTTTTCTTATTCCTTACTATTTCGGGAAAGTTAGAAAGCATACTAGGATGTTTCAGGACTTGGTAATGAGCTTTTTCATGGGATAAGTTAACCCATGTATGAGAAAAAATATGAGTACCTTGGTATGGGATTGTTGTTGTGTTGTATGCTTATTATAGTGGATGTTATTTCACTTTGGGTGATTCACATTTTTTTGAGGATATTATTTTGTGATGCTTGTCACAACCCATCCTAAAGGGTCCCATGTCATGACTTCCCCAAGCCCACCGCTAATAGGACAGGGGCTGGTGACTAGCAACGAGTAGGTATATCCCACAAATTAGAGGTATTTTCCTCAGTAACTGTATGCACACACACTTCTCCAAGACACAAATTCTGAAATGTAAAAACTCTTAGTAAAAAATTCATGCATACTACTATGCCCCAAAACCAGAGTGCAACAGTGAAAGTACTGAAAAGTAAACAAGGCCAAAACAAGCCCACAAAAATAAAAGAGTTTGTAGCCACAAGTCCAACCTATAAAGTAAGGGGTACTGGGACTATTGTTTGAAAATATTTTGAAACACACATCGGCATGTCTGGTCTCAAAAGGTACTTCCTGGTCTTGGTCTACCAAGAATTCCATCAAAGGGTTGATCGTATGCACAAGAATTGACACGTGCGGGCAGAGCCCATTTAGGGGTGAGTAAAACAAAACTTAGTAGGACACCCTGAAACCAAAAAGGAATACCATAAATAAAATATCAAAAAGGAAATAAAAATAAGGAATAGCACAATGGAATACCACAAAGTAATACCACAAAGGAAATACCATGAAGGAATACCACAAATTAAATATCATAAAGGAATACCAAAAAGTAAATAACTCAAAGGAATACAAAGTCAACTCCACACATATATATTTCTATAAAACATATATCATGAACATCTAGATATACTCAATCCAATAAGACACACAGTCTCAATAAGACACATAGTCTCTATAAGACACACAGTCTCTATAAGACACATAGTCTCTCTATGACACATAGTCTCTATAAGACACACAGTCTCTGTAAGACAAATAGTTTCTAGGTCACATTCAGCCACAAAACTATTTTCTCAAAGTGGAGTCATTCCAGGAGAACTCACTCCTCAATATATTAGGCCATATGAACACTCCCAAAAAATTCCACTTATGATGTGTTTAAAATAACATCTTGTTGTAAGGGTCCCAATGCCATAGAGGGCTCATCAAATAGACGTCTGAATTAAATGTTTTGGTCATTTGAAAATTTCCGAAGGGGGTTCACTAAATTATGGACCAACTTCAATGGTTGACCGCAACCATGATAGCTCCATAAACCATGGCTCACGGTCGACTATGTCTTGAACCGGCCACCTGGGTCCAACATGACCCATAGGGTCCAACCTGACCATCCGGGTTCAACCCGGTCTGCCTAGTTGACCTGGCCCACTAGGTTCGGCCTGCTTCAGCTAGGGCCGGCCCGACTTGCTCACCAGACCTAATATGACTTCCGAATCAATCCATCTCACATGTTTTCCCATGGAGTCCTTCACCAATCCACATGACCACCCTACTACGTCATGCGGTCTCCAACCGTATCTGCGGCCTTACCGTGTTCCGCGATTATTGTGTCCTACTCGATGTCAGACATGTTGGCCCGCTAACTATGCTAGCCACTGGTGGCCTTCCTTTTGAAGTCTTCCATTCTTCCTATGGTGATCCAATATCTAAAATAAAAACACCTATATGATCATCGGGTCCCATGCTACATTGATTCAGCCTCTATTTCATCTTGCCTCCAATATGGGAGTCTGATCACGTTCAGATCCTCCTAGAAAGTTGAACCATGATCAAGAGGATCCAACAATGAAGAACTACAAGAATGGGGAGAGAAAATCACCAAGAATTCCCGAATAAAAAACCTTGTCAATTTTTAGTTTCTTCCTTGATTCATTCTCTTTAGAAGGATAAATGAAAAGGATAAACTAATCTACCAATAATCCCATATTAATATTCATTCCCATAACAATGACTGAACCACGGATCAATCTATTTGTAGACTGAACCATGTTCATAATGGAAATTAAGAATAGGGAAAATCAACAATGAAATAACCACCCAACCTAGGATATGGATCTTTTTCTATCGAGGATTGATTGTTGTTGGAGATCTTTCAAGAATGATCTCCAATCCCATTACTTGTCATCGATACCAAGATAATTCTCTAAGGATTCTCTACAGAGCCTCTAGGGAATTTCTAGGGTTATGATCTTAACCCTGGATCCCTGCATAACTCTTAGTTTAAAATAAGAAGTGTCACTGTATCAACTTAATGTTAAAATAAAATAAACTAACAATTTATTTTATTCATTAAAACACCCAAAAACTATTTTTCACAGACATCCCAGAATGGCTAATGTTAGGCCTCACCTAGAGAAAAAATTAAATTAAAAACTTAACTGTGGGCTCATATTTCCAATCTGAGTCATCGTTCATGAGTTATTTGTATTATAAAATAAAATAATTTTATTCAATTATTTTATTTAGGCTTACGTCCTTGGTGAATTTTTTTTATATGGCCTGCGCTGACCAAATTTTGGTCACACTAGGGTAATGAAACCATTATGAGCTCAAATATGCCCTCATATTTCTTATATAAACACTATTTTAAAATATATTCAACTATTTTATGAGATCTACATGCGAGTTCTATTAAAAACTTAACATTTTTCAACGAATTGTTCTGAGTACACTAGGCCTCGGAATAGCATGTCGTCTCCGATCCTGTGCTCATAATTTTTCCAAATAATTTCTAAAAAAATTATGAAAAATATGAGTCATTACATTCTCCCATCATTAGGAATTTATGTCCCTGAAGAGCCAAAACAAGGGCTACTCAAGCAAATGAGGGTACTGAGAAGGAATATGATCCTTCTACTCCCATGTGATATCCTGGAGATTCACATGCTACCACAAATTGTGTAGTAGAGGAATAAAACACCCACAAAGGATTCTCTCATATCGATCCTTGATCTCCACTATTTACTTAGTAAACTTTTCCTCATCATCAATGTCCAACTCGCTCCAGTCAATGATGTGCGATGATTTATGCACATACCTCCTCAACTACGACACGTGGAACATCATGTGTACTCAACCTTGTTTTGATGGTAGATCCATGTGGTACATAACCTCTCCAACTCTACGTAGTATTAGGAATGGGCTGATGATCCTCATAGATATCTTTCCATCTCGGCCAAATCTTCATAATCAACCTCGAGGTGGGATACAAAGGAAAATGTGGTCTCATTACTCAAACTCCAAAAGCCTCCATCATCTATCAACATAAGATTTATGATGGCTTGGTGCAATATTCATTCACTCTTGGATAATCTCCACCTTCTCTTTAGTCACTTGCACCAACTCCAGACCCATTATTGTTGACTCTCCTAGGTCCGTCCAGTAAAGTGGTGACCTATAGGGTCACCCATATAAGGCCTAGAATGATTCCATATCAATGGTGGAATGGTAGTTGTTGTTTTACGCAAACTCCACCATGGGTAGGTGATCCTCCCAAATACAACCAAAATATATCAAGCAAGCCCATATAATTTTCTCCAAAACATGTATGGTCCATTATTTCTGGTCGTACATCTGTTGGTGAAATGCTGTGTTCAAGCATAACTGAGTCCCAAATGCCTCCTGCAATCCCTTCCATAATCAAGATGTAAAGAAATCATCACAATCTAATACTATCATCAATGGAACTCCATGGAGTCAAACTATCTCCTTTAAATATAGGTGTCCCAATATATCTACTGAACTCTACTTCCAAATAGCTAGCAAGAGGGCCGACATGGTGAGTCGATCAATTATCACCCAGATAGTATTGTGTACCATGGAAATACGTGGTAAACCTATCACAAAGTCCATTAATATCCCATCCCACTTCCTTTTCTAGCACCTCAAGGGGTTGAGTCAAACCCGTTGTAACTAGGTGATCGACTTTCACCTACTAATAATTGAGGCATCAAGAAACAAAATCTACAACTCCATTCTTCATCCCTGGTCACCAAAACTTAAGTCGTAAGTCATTGTACATCTTCATCACACCTGGATGTACCACCAAAGGGTATGTAAGGAACTACCTCAAAAACTCCTCCCAAAATACCACCGGTAATATTGTGTTACCTATAAAAATAATTACATGCTCCTCACCTTTCGAATATCCATCAAAGGAATTCCCTGTATACATATGAGTACGTAATGTCTCACTATCATTATCCGCAAGTTGTGCCTTCCTAATTCACTGTAAGTTTATAGGGGTAACAACCATCGACTGAAGGTAAGATGATCCATCCCCATCCTAAAAGGATATCTGTAATGAGGCCAATTGCTTCGATGCCTTGTTCAGTAACTGCAAACTGGATCTACAACTGATAGAATCTTCCACTACATTCCCCTTCCCAAGAGTATAGAAAATCACGAAGTCATAGTCCTGGTTGAACTCTAGCCATCGCCTTTGTCTCATGTTCATATCCATATGATAGAAGATATACTTGAGAATCATATGGTTAGATTAGATGAGAAAATACTTTCCCATCAGGTAGTTTCACCACATATTCAATGAAAACTACCACTGCTAAATCAAGATCATGGGTCGCATAGTTATACTTGAGTGGTCTCAATTGGTTTGAACCATAGATAATCACCACTATACCCTACATCAAGAAACAACAAATCCAATTTCTTGAAGCATCACAGAACACTACATACTTGGTACCCGGCTATAGAAATCTCAAGATCGGATAGGTTATCAATCTCTACCTCAACTACTGAAAACTCTCATGGAACTTCTCTATCCATGAGAAAGTTTTCCCATTTCCTGTCAAATCTTTCAAGGATGATTCCACTCTATAAAAGTTAGATAAAAACCTTAAATAGTACCCAACCAAACCAAGGAAACTCTTCACCTTAGTAACACTCTTGGGTTGATCCAAAGGAAGCACCACCTCAACGTTTGATAGATCCACTGTAACTACAGCCTCTGAAATGAAATGTCCCAAAAAATAGACCTCCCAAATCCAGAACTAAAAATTCAATAGATTACCATAAATATGGTTCTATTGGAGTGTTCCTAGGATCATCCTCAAGTGTATCATGTGCTCCTCTTCAAATCCAAAGTACACTAGGATGTCATCAATGAAGAATATCACGAACTGGTCTGAGTAAGGATAAAAGATTTGGTTCATGAGTCCCATGAATAATGTTGGGGCATTCGTTACACCAAACGCCATCACCAAGTACTCATAGTTTCCATAACAACATTTGATGTTCGTATACATTATATAATCATAGTGTACTCATTGCTAGTGATAGATATATCTTAGGTCATTCTTTTAGAATCATTGCGCCCATTTCAACTGATCGAAGAGGTCACCTATCATCGCTAATGGATACTTATTCTTCATGATAAATTGCTTCAAGCACCATAAGTCCACACATAACCTCATGATTCCATCTGAATTATTGTCAAAAAACAAAATTGGGGCTACCCAGGGTGAAACACTGGGTCTCACAGATCCCTCTCTCTACAAGTCCTCCAACTGCACCCTTAGCTCATGAAGCTATATGAGAGCAATCTGATATATAGGTGAAGATATCAATTTCGTACTAGGTTATAGATCAATACATAAGTCTACCTACCTATGGAGAGGTAATCCTAGAACATCCTTAGGAAATATTTCCTCATACTCTGCCACAACTATAAGAAATTTTGGACTAATATCATCCACCAATCTGAGGGTGAGGCTAGTTTACTGATGTGTAATCAACTGAACCTTCTTATGTGTTAGTCCATCCTGCACAGCATGTGTTTCCTTTTCACTAATAAAAGAAAACAGAGTTCCACCAATATAAACACCCTATAGTCTATGCCTAAAACAATCAATATGAGCATGAATTTTGGATAATCACTCTATACAGAAAATGATGTTGTAAGGCCTCAACGCTACTACAATGAGATCCCAATCATAAATCTTACCTCCATAAGTAAGGTAACACTATCTACATGAGTGTGTGATAAAAAAATCTCCTCTTGTAGGATTATCTAAGTGAAAGGGTTGAGTTAAAATTTCAACTAGAATCCAAGAGTCTCAAACAAGGTTCATGGAATGAACAGAATGAATGAAACCTGTTTTTATCAAAACTACAACAAAGGTGGAAAATACATAGATCATACCTTTAATCATCCATGGAGCCTTGGGGTCATAAGACTCCATCGCTTGTAGCTATCCTCATCCTTGTCCACCAGCTCCTTGAGTATATCATGGAACACCTGGTGGTGGTGGTGGTAATAGCTTGAACCTCTGACCACCTCCTGCCTCCCTACCTGCTCCCCTTCCACATCCACCACCTTACAGACCAAACTACTCCTACCTCCACCTCTACCTAGGTGGCCCCTCAACTATATCATGATCGGCCATATGAGTAACAAAACATGTCCCTTAGCTGACTTGACCTACCTTGGGAGCCCCACACCACTGATTTTATGTCCTTGGATTGTCTCATAAAGTACCTGACTCAATTGGGTCCATGTGACTATCGTCGGCTACCTACTACTAAGGTCTTAGCTATATGTTTATTACTGGTAGCTCCCACTACCAGTGCCTACTCTACTAGAAGTCTCTCCACTATTTGGGCTTGCTCAAGTACCCCAGCATAAGTAGGAATTATAAGGGATATCATGGATTCCTTGATATCTCGGCATAAGACCTACTCAAAGGTCTGATACCTAACAAATGGGTCTCATACCATATCTATGGACTAGTGCGAATGATCGGTAAATCTTGCAGAATACTCATCCACAGTCTGAATTCCCTACGGAAGATGCTAATGTTCCTATATTCACACCGACTACAATGTGGTTGGAAATAACTCCTCCCTGAAGAGACGCTTGAAGTATTCCCAAGAGAGAGTCATCGCATCGTGTGTCTAGGTCACTATGCTCCACTATCTCCCTATAGAGACTTGGAAAAGGCTCATGGAAATGACTTTCATCTGGTTGGAAGGCGTCATCACAAGGGGCAAGACATAGATAACTGCCTCTAGCCAATCCTCAGCTACCTTGGGGCCTGGCTCACTACGAATCATGGGTGTTTTTTACCTCTAAAACTCAGGCAATGTGATCAGTATATATGTAACCTCAAGTAGTAGTGCTGGTAGTAGTTTTTTCTTGAAGGTTTGTGGTATAGCTGGTAAACCAACTGAAGGTGATATCTTTGGTACAACCCCCTGTATTGATGCCCCTTCGCTAGGTGAATCATCCTTGTGATCACACAATAGAATCCTAGCCAGCTGTTTTCAAGGAGGTATCCTATAATAAAACAATATGTACCATGGTCAATATAGTATATCTAGAGAGTTGACTCAAGAAGGACCTATAAGACACACCCCATTCCTATATGATGCATGTACCATTATTTTTCCATACAACCAGTGTTTTTAAGTACCGAGTCAAAAAGTAGGTAGTTCGAGTCCTGGTGTATGGATAGGTTAGTCATCACACCAACAATGGAGTCTCTGCCCTAAAATCTAAACTCAAAACACTTAACATTATTTCCCTAAACTGACCTCACAGACTCCCGGACCTAAATTAGAAAAAACCACCCTCTGATACTACTCTGTTACAACTTGTCCCAGAGGGGCCCATGCATTGACTACTGCAAGCCCATCTCTAATAAGATAGGGGGTGGTGATTAGCACTGAGTAGTAATATCCCACAAATGGGAGGCATTATCCTAAGTACCTGTACACACACACACACTTCTCCAAGCCATAAATTATGAAATGTAAAAACACTAAGTAAAAAAATACATGAAAAATACTATGTCCCACAACCAAAGTACAGCTGTGAAAATACTATAAATTAAACAAGGCCAAAACAATCTCAAAAAAAAGAAAATATTTTGTATCCACAAGTCCAACATGTAAAGTATGAACTACTAGGACTATCATCTAAAAAGCTTCCAAATCACACCTCATTCTATCCGGTCTCACAAGGCACCGCTTGGTCCTGGTCTACTAAGAACTCCATCAAAGGGTCAATCATATTCATAATACATGACACATGTAGGCAAAGCCTATACTGGAGTGAGTAAAAAATTACTCAGTAGGACACCCCAAAACCACAAATAAATACCACAAAATAAAAAAGACAAATGAAATACCATTAAAGAATTCCACAAAGTAACACCAAAAAATAAATACCAGGAAGGAATACCAGAAAGCAAATACCATGAAGGAATACAACAAAGGAAATACCCTGAATGAATACCACAAAGTAAATACCATAAAATAATACCACCAAGGAAATACCATGAAGGAATATGACATACGAAATTAAATGAAGAAATACCACAAAGAAAATACCGTGAAGGAATATCATCTCGTCGTAAGGGTTTCAACATCGTAGATGACTTGTCAAAAAATGTATGGTTTTAAATTTATTTTTGTTTGAAAATTTCATAAGGAGGTTCACTTGGACATAGAACGACCATGGTGGTCGCCTTCATAGTCCCACCACCCCTGTGGTAGACCAGAGCCTGGTCTGGCCACTCAGGTCTGACCTTGGTCCACCCCGACCCGCGAGGTCTGACCTGACTTTCCGAGTCCGGCCTAGCCCACTGGGACCAAATCGATTTGGATTAGCCCAAACCATGTCGCCAACCTTACCATTCATGCTATCCAGACCCACTCTCCAGACCCAGTCCACATTCTAAGTCAGTCTGTCTCTCGTAGTCGCCCGCATCGACCGCCGCCAGTCCACGTGGTGCCGAAAGCACCACGCCATTGTGTGCTACCATATGCACCAACCTTTGGTGCATTTCCTTATGATTTCATCCATTATTGATCAGTTGATCCAATCTAAAAAAACAAAACCACCTTTTTGATCCTCCATTCTTGAGATACACTCATCTAGATTCTATTTTTTCTTACCTCCAATCCAGGGGCCTGATCATGTTTAGAGCCTCCTAAAAAGTTGAGTTGTGGTCATGGGGATCCAACGATGACGAAAATCAAGAACGAGGGAGATAAAAGAAACAAGAATGACCGAATAAAGAAAATTATCCTTTTTTGTGTCAGACTCAACTCTTTATCATTTGAAGGATAAATAAATAGGATAAACAAATCTCTCAATAATCCCGCATCAATAACCCATCCCACAACGATAACCAAACTTTGGATCAATATGTTTTTTCATTGACCCTTTTTCATCATAGAAATTAAGAATTGGGAAAATAAATAATGAAACAAACTCCCTACTTGGGATATGTATCATTCACTTTCAAGAACTGATTTCCATTGGTGATCCGTCAAGAATGATCTCTAATCCCAGTGTTTTTCATTACTACAAATAGAATTCTATAATAATTATCTCCAAAGCCTCTAGGGAATATCTAGGGTTATGAGACTAACCTTGGTTCCCTACCTATATCTTATTTTAAAATAAATATCATCACTACATTGACATAACTTTAAAATAAAATAAACTGATAGTTTATTTTCTTCATTAAAACATCCAAACACTTTTTTTCATAGCTGACCCACGTCAGACGATGTTAGGCCTCTCATAGGGAAAAAACACATTACAAACTCGACGGTGGTATCATATTTTCAATATGAGTCACCGTTAATGAGTTATTATTATTTTAATATAAAATAACTTTATTTAAATATTTTATTTATGGTTACGTCCTTGGTTTTATTTTTTTCAGATGACCCACACTGACCAAATTTAGGTAGTGATTAAGGTAAAGCTTTCATTTTGATCTCAACAGAGCCCTTGGATTTCTAATACAGGGTATTAATTAAAAGATATTCCTCTTTTTCAATAAATCTAAATGCAGGTGCTGTTAATAACTTAACATTTTTCAATAGATTTTTTCGGGTACACTGGGTCTCAGAATCGCACACCGTCTCAGCGCTTAACATTTTTCAATAGATTGTTTCGGGTACAATGGGTCTCGGAATCACACGTCGTCTTACTACTTGGTCTCAAGTACACTAGGGATATATTGACATGCATTGTTCATAATAAGATCATATCTATTTTTGTATGTGATATATACTTTCATGTAGAACTATTATATGAGATAGCTATTTCACTAGAAAAATGAAATGAGTTTCCATGTCATGATAAAATACATATAACCCATGTCTACATAATCCAAGAGTTATTGGTTCTATATTACAGTAACATGTTGTGTTGACCAATAATTTCTATCCCACCTTACCGAATGGCACAAATAGAGTTTTGAGAGTTGAATGTTCAGTTGGAAGTTCTATAATATAAATGATTCATATAGACTAGTACATCTCGTAGGGGTTCTGCAATTCTCTTCACAAAAAAAATGTTGATAAATATTTACGCTTATGTGTGGATTATGAGAGGTTGGACCAGATGAAATTCAAGAACCGGTATCCTCTTCCAAAAATTGAAGATCTTTTTGATTAGTTGAGAGGTGAAAAGATCTTACACAATATTGATTTGAGATCATGATATCATTAGATAAGGGTGAGAATCTTGGACATACCTGAGACTACTTTTAAGAGAAGGTATGTCTTGTATGAATTCATAGTGATATCCTTTGAGTTGACTAATACATCTGTGGTATTAATTGCCTTAATGAATAGGATAAATTATCTTTTTTTGGGTTGGTTTGTGATTGTTTTTTTTGTAGATGATATATTAGTGTACTCCCAATCAACATATGATCATTCCAAACATCTTGACATCATTATGAGTATATTTAGAGAGCATCGACCTCATGTCAAGCTAACTAAATGTTGTTTCTGGATAAATGAAGTGATCTTTCCGGGCCATGTCATCTCAAAGGAAGGAGTGTAAATAGAACCAAATAAATTTTATACCATGGTATCTTGGAAAAAACCTAATAACATCTACAAAATTTGAAGGTTTCTAGGTTTAGTGGGTTATTACCAATTTTTTATCCAAGATTTCTCCCATTTGGCAGCTCCAATGTCTTGGTTGACCAAGAAAGGGGTGAAATTTGTTTGGTCTGATTCATGAAAGAGATATTTTCAAGAGATGAAAGCTAGGATGACCTTAGAACCTATCCTCACATTAACTATGTCGGGCAAATCATATACCAAGTACTGTGATGCATCCAGAGTTAGAATCGGATCAGTTCTAATGTAGGATGATTATGTTGTTACTTATGGATTCATGTAGCTAAGACCACATGATAGGAATTACCCTGATCATGATCTAGAGTTCGTTGTAGTGGTAAATTATTTTAGATGTTGGAGACACTGACTCATGGGTGAGAGGTTTGTAGTATACACGGATCACAAGATCCTAAAGTACATATATTCTCAGTGAAACCTAAACCTTCAGTAGACGAGTTGGGTCAAGTATCTATAGTATTTTGAATTTGAATTGTCTTATACAACAGGAAAGGGAAACATCATTGTTGATGCTTTGAGTTGAAGTACACAGACTGAGGCATTATGGGAGTATTATGATGAGTGGTGGATAATGGACATTTTTGTAGACATGTATATGCATGTTCATGAAACTCAGGGGCGATTAGCTCTAACTTCGACATTTTTTATTCCCATGATTTTGGATCACATTAAGAATAATATGTTGTCTGGTCTGGGGGGCTCATATATGAGAGAAAAATTATATGGTGGGAAGATGTCATCAGGATGGTCTCTTAGTAGTGACATTTATCTTATTTTCAATGGCCAATTATAGGTTCTTATAAAATTATGTAAGTATCTGATGATGGAATTTCATGTTTCAAAATGGGTGGTGCATCCTAGTTTAACAAAGATGTATCATGATATCCGTATACATTATTGGTGTTCACGAATGAAGAAGGTGTTGATACACTTTTTGGCTATATGCTTCACTTGTTAGTAAGTGAAATCTATATATCAGAGGCCAGCTAGGCTTTTGTATCCTTTACCCATCCTGAAGTGGAAATGGGAAGATTTCATGATGGATTTTTTGACATGATTACCTAGGCTAACCTGTAAGAGTGACACTTTATGGATTTTTGCGGATAGACTAACTAAGGTATCCCATTTTTTACATATTAGGGAAACATTCAAAGTTGAAGATCTGAGAAATATTTACGTATATAGGTAGTTCGGTTGCATGGTTCTATGAGGAATAATGTTGCAAACCGAGATCCTTATTTAACATCATGTTTCTGGAAGGTTCTTCAGAAAGCCCTGGGATCATGAGTAATTTTAATAACAACTTATCATCTACAAACTCGTGGTCAATCTGAGTAGACTATTTGGGTTTTTGAGGATGTGTTTCAAGCTTTTGTCTTTGATTTTGGTGGTTTATGTGAGAAAAATATGGAACACATGGAGTTTATATATAATAACATCTTCTATACATCAATCCAAATGGATCCTTTTGAGGATTTGTATGGAAGTACATGTCGTTCATCTCTTTGTTTCCTAGAGGTAGGTTAGTCAGCATATTTCAATCCTAGTCTCATGGAGGAGATGTCTTAAAAGGTTCAATTGATCAGACAATGGTTGGTGGCAATACAAAGTATGAAGAAATCATATGATGAGAATCAGAGATGACCTATAGAATTATAGTTTGGTCATCATTTTTTCCTTCAGGTTTCATCTAGGTTGGGGAAACACCATATCAAGAAACTAGGAAAGCTAGTGCCTAGCTTTGTTGGGCCGTTTGAAAAAGCGTCAAGGGTCAGTCCAGTGGCGTACTGTTTATCCCTTCCACAATGTTATAGTGCCTTGCATGATAGGTTCCACGTGTCACAACTATAAAGATATCTCATAGGGTAATACCTAAAGATTTCATAGTACATTGTCTTTTTAAATATATCTAATAGTTTATATTTCACACAGTACCGACTTGGATTGTGTTACATGTAAGATAGATTTTCTATGAAACAACACTTTAGTATTAGAATTATTTAAATGATATATTTATAAATTATTCATTAAATATAATAATATAAATGGTAATAATTGATTTTTAAATGTTATTTATGTTGTTTTCACATAAATAAAACATGTTTACAATGAAATTTATGAGTTTTGGTAAAATAGTTATATGGTTAGAAATATTATTTTCATAAAGGAACTGCTTTTTATAGCCATTTGTAAAGAATAATAAAATTAATTTTAGACACTCATAGAAATTTAATTTCGTAAAATAGACATCATTTTTAAATTCCTAATATAAAAATTATCTTTTTTGGGAATTTTGGGTATTTTTTTGAAAATTTTCAATTTTTTATAAATAGTGAAATTACCGCATTTTTGTTTAAAATCCATCTTTTTCATTTAAATAATTATTTTGTTTTAAATTTATTTTAATGTAATAGTAGATAAATAATAGACATATTAACCTAATATAGGTTATTAGAACAATTTTTATAATATATTTACATATAAAAATTTATTGAACTTTTGAATGTCTCTTTTACCCGCCTTCTAGCCACATTTACGGGATTAGTATTAAATGTAATTTTACAACTTATGTGAATTCAATTTTTAAAAATGTACATTCATGGTTGTAATCAGTATGAAAAATTTGGTCTAATAAGTTCAACATAATTTTTGATGAATAGTAATTGTTGAATTTTATTTACCACATTTAAAATTAAATAGGGTAATTAGAGGACAAAATAATATTATAATAATATAAAATTACCCTAACACTTGTTCTAATTTCATTGGATATGTATTTTTCAAAAAAATACCTTAGTATAAAAAAAGGATCCATTTTAATCTACTTGTGTTAGATTAGGACATTTATTATATTTTATTTAAAGAAGAGTTAAAAATGTTATATGAAAATTTTAATAACTATATAATTTTTAATATAAGGTTTTATAAGTGGTAAGGATGACTATAAATATTCATTAGAAATTTAAAATTTTTATCAACATCATTTTAATTTATTTATAATTTTATAAAATAAATAATTAAAATTAAATGGTGACATAATGATGATGTAGAAATTCATTTATTAGGAGAATAATCAATTAAATGATATTAATAATATTAAAATAAATATAATTTAAATATTTTATGTTGTACACGATTTTTTATTAATATATTGACATGTTAGGGATGATTTAATGTATTTTTTTATGTAATAATGTTTTTATGACTTTAAAAAATCATTTATTAAATAGTGTCAAAATTGACCTAAATGAGATTTTAAAATAAATACTATTTTACTAAATGATATAAAAGTAATAAAAATATAAGCTTAGTAAAAATAACTTGGATAATGTTAAATATTTCATAAATGATATAATTGGTGTTTTTTGGCATTTTATAGTAACTATAGTAACCCCATAATGTAAAAAAGAAAATTTCACATGATAAGAGTTAAACTGTTTAACTAAGGGTTAATCCAAAAAGATAAGGTTATTTTTGTTACCTAAACTTGTCTAAAAATAATATTTTGAGATTATTTGGACCCATCCTCATCTTATCCAATATATAAATCAGTTTTTAGTTATTATAAATTGAAAATAATTTTATAATAAAATAACAATTTTGGATTTTGAAAAAGTGCCCCACACATCTCTTATAAAAAGGCACGTCTCTTTCTCTTTTATTCACTCCTCTAAATCTATTTTCCTCGGAAAAAACCTAAAAATTTCATCTTCAAACTTACTTCACTTAATAATATAGTCCATACATTGGATATAAATCCAACCTAAGGATACCTTTTATGCAAATCAAAAGGAGACACTCGAATAAGATGTAATTGTTTTACCAATTCAATTCAATTTCTTATCTTATTCTACTTCCTCTTCATATGTTGTTTCCATACTAAATTAATAACAATATTATCTTACACATTATAATATTTTATTATAATTATGTTACAACCATATTCCTTCTCTTATACATCCTACGAATAACAATATCACCATGCGTGCATATGTACGACTTATTGTCTCCATGCTATAGTGTAATTTGTTATTAAACAATACTTTATTTGGATGGGTATAATGATATATATAATGGATATAAATAATTAATATAAAAATATAATTATTATTTATAATTAATACACCATCCAATTCCAAACCATTTAACCATCAATGGGATGATACCATCGCTTGTGTGTACGTATGACCTACCGTCTCCATGATGCGGTGAGATTCATTCTCCACGTTAACCATTGAAGAATGATTCTAAAAAAATAGATAAAGAATAAATATGAAATATATGACATAATAATGATACTGGAATAATATATATATATATATATAAGTTATTTACTCACTTCCATTCAATATGATAAGAAAACAGAAACAACGTTCATGCGCATGTACGACCTACCGTCTCCATGAACACTGTATTTCATTTCATATATTATATATATAAATATATATAATGAATATATATAATATATAAATCAGTTTATACATTCTAGAATTAAGTAAATCATGATCTAAGTAATATGAACAAGAATAATGAGTCAAAACATGTATGATAAAAGAAGCGATTATTACCCGAAACGTTGCTTTAACTTGGAATTGTTAAAAAATGAGTAATATTGAGCCATATAAGATTCATATATGATATAATAAGTATTAGTATGATTCTGTTATAAGTTAATAATATGATTAAAAACATTATGAAGTATTTTCAGACATGTACAGAGAGTATCGGACCTAAGGTAATGGAATTTCATCTCACTTTTAATTTTTGTGAGATATAAGCCATGTTCACCAACTATTTCTTATATGTGGAATATGTATTGACCCTATTATATTTGATATGATGAATAAATTTATCTTTATGTTATTTTAATATTTATTTGAAGATATTTTTCTTATTATTTAAATGTTCAAAGTGGTGTGGGATGCCTTGAATATTTGAAGAATGAATCATTTCTCCATTTCAATATTCTTGATATTATCATACATATTTATTTATATGTATATAAAGTATTATAAATAAAATTTTATGTATATTTTTAATTTAATTGAAATATTTTCAAATTGAATATTTTTAAGATTTTATGTAAGGGACTCTTTAACTAAAACATCGTTTTAAATGTTTTAAATACTTATTTATCGAAATCATTTTCATTAATGTACATGTTTTCAAAAAAAAATTATGAATTTACTTATATAGACGTGAATTTTTTAAAATTTTAATTCTTTTCCAACATTTCAAAGTGGTATGGGACACTTTGATTCAAAAATATATTTTTAAATGTCTTCTTTTATAAGTTCTTGGATTTTGAATAAATGATTTAAAAGTAAAAAAAGGCTATTTATCTCAAGAGATTTTTAATGGTTTTATTACAGTATATTCATCTATTAAAAAAATATTATATATTATGCTTAATTGAGTTTGATTTGTCATAATAAGATCTACCATGTTATATTGAAGGGTTTATGATATGTTTGATAGAGGATGTGTTATTTTGATACCATTCATTTTTTATGGTTAATGTATTAATATTTCGTATACTAGTTTTAATAAAAATGATTATGTTGGTTATGTTTTACCCATTTTATAATAGGAATGTATTGGATTTAGTAAGTTATGGGTGGGGACCTCTATAACCCCTCAATGCATCAGTAGGTTTCATGAAACAAAATTGATATAGTTTTGGCCAGGGCCTTACCCATTTATTAGATTCTTGGCATGAAACCTTGAAAGTATTAGATTATTATCATGAAGCCTTGACAAAATTAGATTCTTGGTATGAATCCTTGATGGTAAGTTTCATATTTCCAACATTATGTAATCCTTAATTATGATATTAGTTATTGATATTACATGTGATTATTCGACTAGTTGAATATCCTTATGAATGATTAAATGAAATTATTTTATTTATTCATGTCATGTTATACTGAAGATTATGTTTAAAAGTCTTGTGTTTTAGTTTTATACTTTCTTTAATGTTTATGGTTATTTATGAAATCTTATACTATATTTTTTAACCTTACTAATCATCTGAGATCACCCCTTTCTTCTATTTTCTTTTACAAGGATACTAAAAAGTGTATTGTGATTTATATACATGGTTAAGCTATGAAAACAATGGCATTATCAACAGATTATCTATTTTTTATTTTATGTTTTGAATTGTAATGTAAAGTTAATGTATGCAATATATTTTACAATATTGATAAACTAGTTAGTTCTTTGTGATTTAATTCCTTGTAATCCTGCAATGTATTAAAATAATGCACCAACTCTAGGTATCTGGGGTCAGGGAATTATAATTGGTATCAAAGGAAGTTTATCAAAAACCTTTGAAATTATATTTAGAAAACATATATTAGAAAACATAACCCTATGAATGACTTTGAGGATTAGTCGAAGTATAGGATATCATCCTGTAGATTTGGTAATGGATAACTTCGATTAATCCAATGGACTTATGGATTAAGAAGAAGATGTAATAATTTATAGATCCTATAAATGATTATTCACGACTATATCACTATTATTAGTATTTTTCACTTTGTTCTTTGATTTTTGTTCAATGTTTAGAATCAGAAAGGTTATATAAGTAATGGTTATACTGTTGATAATTAATAATCTACAAAACAAAAATGAGATAAAGGAGGTATTAAGGAATAAGTTATTGAAACGTAGATAATGTTTTAAGAGTGAAGTGGAATGATTGTGGTTATTTCTAATTTGGATTTAATAATTATTACATCAATGGTTCTATGGTTATATGATTCATGAGATATATAAAGATTGTACTGCATCTCTTCTTCTTTAATGATTTGGAAGCATAAGAGTTTCCATTAAGGATTTAGATGTGATCAAATATTTGGTATGTGACAATAAGATCTACATTATGTTGTTTGGGAAATATGATGTTAAGATTGATTTTGAACGTTTAGAGACCTTTTTGGATAGTGAATTTGCACATAAGTATTTTGGAAACGTCTTATGGTTTGAATGGGATAAATTGAACATTGGATATTATTTTTTGGAGTTAAGTATGATTTATTGGATATTATATGGTATCATTTTTTGTTTTTGTAAACATTTAAAAGATGAATGAAATACTTGTGAACTATATGGTTTATTAAAAGTACTTCATGCATAAGGAATCATATTGAATATCCATCTCCATGTGAATGAAATGAAGTAAAAATAGATCAAAGCAGAACCAAAGGATAACATTGATACATGGAATAAAATTATGAATGTTTTCTCGAGTTCTTATGTGGATATTAAAATAATTCTCCAACTCTAAGAAAAAGTATCAAAAAATGTGTTATCCTAATATCTTTTTTTTGAACTGATGATATTTTAAATCATTATAGATTAACGGCTTTAAGGCCCTTCATTTTATATTGATTGTTCACTTGTTTGTGATTGATGACCTCAATCACTCCCTAAAAATATTTACATTTTTACTATATGTATTTGTATCTACTTTACACTAAGTTTCCTTAGTTTGAAATCCTAATTTTTTTGGTGACTTTTTCATTTCAATTTACCTCTTATTAAGAGTATATTTTATTCACCCTATTTCTGATGTGGGTTTTCCATAAAGGTATTTTCTAGTATCAACCTTTTATTTTAGAGGTAAAATTTCAAGTTGTGTGAACATAATTTATTGAAGGAGGGGAGAATGTAAATCCCCAATATTTCACAATACAATATATTTTTACAGAAATTCAATATCTTATATTGCACCCAACGCCTACTTATCTTGTGTTACATGCAAGATTGAGTTTCTGTGAAACAACACTTTAGTATTATAATTATTTAAATTATATATTTATAATATATTAATTAAATATAATAATATGAATAGTAATAAATATTTTTAAAATTTTATTTATAATTTTTTACATAAATAAAACATATTTATAATGAAATGTATGAGTTTTGATAAAATTGGTATATGTTTGGAAATACAATTTTCATAAAGGAACTACATTTTATATCCTTTTGTGAAGAATAATAAAATTAATTTTAGACACTAATAGAAATTTTATACTGTAAAATATATATCATATTTTAATTTAGAATATCAAAATAACATACAATGAATTTTTGGTATTTTTATGAAATGCTTCCATTTTTTATGAATAATGAAGTTACTGTGTTTTTGTTTAAAAGCAGAATTTTTCATTTAAATAATTATTTTATCATAAATTTATTTTAATTTCCCAGTAGATAAATAATATACATAATAATACAATTTATTTCATTGGAATCATTTTTATAATGTAATTAGATTTAAAAAGTTATTGAACTTTTGAACGTCTCTTTTACCCGCATTTTACCCACATTTATGGGATTAACATTAAACGTAATTTTAATTATTATGTGTAATTAATTTTTAAAAATAGTCATACATGGTTGTAATTAGTATAAAAAATGTGGTTTAATAGGATCAAAAAAAAATTTGAATAGTAACTTTTGAATTTTATTTCCCATGGTTCAAGGTAAATAGAGTAATTAAAGGTAAAAATAATATTATAATAATATAAAAATACCCTAAAACTGTTTCTAATTTTATTGGATAAGTATGTCTCGAGAAAAATAAACCTTAAGTAAAAAAATTGGATCCATTTTAAGATAGTTGTGTTAGATTAGGACCATTATTTTATTTTATTTAAAGCAGAGTTAAAAATGTCATATTCAAATTTTAATAACTATATCATTTTTAATATGAGGTCATATAAGTGGTATGGTCAATAATAAATATTAATTATAAATCTAAAATTTTTATCTACATCATGGTAATTTATTTATGATTTTAAGAAATAAATAATTAAAATTAAGTGGTGACACAATGATGATGGAGAAATTGACTTATTAAAGGAAGAATAAATTAAAATATATTAATGATATTAAAATAAATATAATTTGAAATATTTTATGCCATAAAAAATACTTTTTGATGACATTGACATGTTATTGATGAGATAATGTATTTTTTTATAAGTAATAAAGTTTTTATGACTTTAAAAAAATCATGTATTAAATAGTGTCAAAATTGATGTAAATGATATTTTAAAATAAATAATATTTTATTAAATGATGTAAATGTCAATAAACTATAATGATAGTCCAAATTACTTTTATAGTGTTGATAATGTCATAAATGATCCAATTGGGGTTCTTTTTTCATTTAAAAATACCTATATTAACCCTACAATCTTCAAATACAAGTTGACATGGTAAGAGTTAAATATTTTGACTAAGGGTTAAACCTAAAAGATAAGGATATATTTTTTACCTAAACTTGTATAAAAATAGTTTTTAATAGGATTTATACCCATATTCATCTTATAATATAAATAAATCACTTTGGATCTATTTGAAATTGAAAATCATTTTATAATGAATTATTAGTTTTGGAGTTTCCAAAAGTGTCCATCACCTTTCTTATAAAAGGGTGTCTCTACTTATCTTTTATTCACACCTATAAAGACCATTGGATCAGAAAAACACTTCCCATTTCCTCTTAAAACATACCTCACTTCAATCTAGAGTTAATAATTTGGGTATAAATTCAACCTAAGGAGTCCTTTTGTGCAAATCAAAACGAGACACTCGAAGAAGAGATAATTGTTTTACCAATTCAATTCAATTTCTTTTCTTCTTATAATTACTATTACTATGTTTTTAAATTAAAAAAATTAATAATTCCAGTATCATGTACATTCTTATATCTTATTATAATTATGATATAACCATATTACTCCTTTTATCCATCCTATGAATAACAATATCACCACGCGTGCGTACGTACGACCAACCGTCTGCATGACATGGTGTAATTTTTTATTCAACACTAATTTATTTGGATGGGTATAATGATGAGTATAATGGATATAAATAATGAATATAACATGATAATTATTCTTTATAATTATTATAACATCCAATTCCATACCATTTTACCATCAAGGGAATGATATCATCAGTCGTGCGTGCGTACGGCCTACCGTCTCCATGACGCGGTGAGATTCAATATCCACATTAACCATTCAAGAATGATTATAAAAATATATATAATGAATAAGTATGAAATATATGAAATAATAATTCTACTGGAATAATATATATATATATATATTATTTATTTACTTGCTTCCATTCAATATGATAAGAAAACAGAAACAATGTTCATGCGTATGTACGGCCTACCGTTTCCATGAACGGTGTATTCCATTTCATATATATATATATATTTAATATATACATAATATATATGATTTATAAATAATTTTATGCATTATGTCATTATTTAAATAATGATCTAATTAATATGATCAAGAATAACAAGTCAAAACATTTACGATAAACAAAGCGATTATTACCCGAAACATTGATTTAACGTGGAATTGTTAATAAAAGAGTAATATTAAGTCATAAAAGAATAATATATGATACCATATATATTATTATTATTCTATTATAAGTTAATAATATGTTTAAAAACATTATATTTCAGTTTTGGACACGTACGAAGAGTATCATACCTAAGGTAAGTGAATTTTCTCTCACTTTTAATTTTTGTGAGAGATAATCCAAGTTCTCCACCTATTTCTTGTGTGTGGTGTATGTACTGACCCTATTATATTTGATATCATGAATACATTTATCTTTACAGTATTTAAATATTCATTTGAGGATACTGGGCTTATTATTTAAATATTCAAAGTGGTATGGGACGCCTGAATATTTGAAGAATAAATCCTTTCTCCATTTCAATACTCTTGATATTGTCATACATATTTATTTATATTTATATAAAGGATTATAAAGAACATTATATATATATATATTTATTTATTTTAATTCAAATGTTTTCAAAAGAAATATTTTTAAGGTTTTATGTTAGGTAATCTTTAACTAAAAAATAATTTTAAATGTTTTAATGATTTGTTCATCTAAATATTTCTCATTAATGTCTATGTTTTCAAAATAGTTTTATGGTTTTATTTATATGGACATAAATGTTTTAAAATCTTAATTATTTTCAAAAGTTTCAAAGTGTAATGGGACACTTTGATTCAAAAATCACTTTTTAAATGTCTTCTTTTAAAATTGCATGAATTTTGAATAAATGATTTCAAAATAAAAAGTGGTATTTCTCTCAAGATATTTTTAATGATTTTATTAGAGTATTTTCATCTATGTCAACATCCATTATTGGATATTATGCTTAATTGAGGATTATCTATTATAATAATATCTACCATGTTATATTAAAGGGTTTATGATATATTTTACTGTGGATGTGATATTTTGATATCATTCGTGTTTTATAGTTAAAGTAATAACATTTTATATACTAGTTTTAATGTGAATATTTATGTTGGTTATGTTTTACCACTTTAATAAAAAGAATTTATTGGGCTTAGTAAGTGGAGGGAGGGGCCCACTATATCCCCTTGAGGCATCAGTAGGTTTCATGAAACAAAATATATATGGTTTTGGCCGAGGCCTTACCCATTAATTAGATTCTTGGAATAAAGCCTTGAAAGTGTTATATTCTTGGCATGAAGCCTTGAAAATATTAGATTCTAGGTATGAAGACTTAATGTTAAGTTTAATATGTCCAACATTATTCATTCCCTCTTTATGAGATTAGTTATTGGTATTACATGTGATTATTCTACAAGTAGAATATCCATTTGAATGTTTAAATGGAATTATTTGATTTATTCTCACCATATTAAGCTGAAGATTATGTTTAAAAGGGTTGTGTTTTAGTGTTATACATGAATTAAAGTTTATGGTTATTTATGAAAGATTTTACTGTATTTTTTAACTTTACTGAGTATCTGAGATAACCCTTTTGTTATGTTTTATTTTCTCCAAATTCCAAGAAATCTATTATTATTTATATACAAGGTTAAGCTAAGAGAATAATGTTATTATCAAAGAATTGTCTATGTTTTATTTTATGTTTTTATTTTTAATGTAAAGTTTATGTATGTAAACTATTTTTTACGAATTCTAATGTAATCGGCCCTTTGGAATTTGATTCCTTGTAATCATTCCAATGTATTAAAATAATGAATTGGCTCCGGGCATCTCAGGTCAGGGTGTTACACCTAAACTCTTCCCATATAATAGATGTAGCGTACATCAAGATTTGTGTTGATGCGTCCTTTTTAGAGCATCTGATACTGGTTATGGATTTTAGTGAGAAATATCATTGGGGTCGGACTACACCATTGGTTCGAGTGCAATGGTAAAATGGATGAGTTCAGGAGGAGACCTAGGAGAGGTATAAAGATATGCAAACATAGTGGTGAGATTTGTTCACTAGGAACTCATAGTGATGCTTGGAGTAGCTTCGGGATGAGCTGTTATAAGGTGAGAATCTTGTATGATCCCATATTTTTCTAGGTATGTCACTCTTTCAGTTTTTCATTTGAACCTCGGTGGGTCAGTCTTGTTCAGATATGGAGTGCCTTTTTTGGAGAAAATGATCATATGTTTGGGGAGGTTTGTATGTTTGAATTAATGGAGTCCAGTTTTTAATGGTTTTTTTTTCAGAGGTTATCGATAATTTGAGAAACTTTAAATGGGGTTCAGGTTAATTAAAAGGAGAAGAGGTTGAAAAATTAACTGTAAATACTTTACATGTCATGTAAAGGGATTAGTCATCAAGTAATTGTTAGTTATTTTTAATAATTTAAATATGAGGTTATGGGTTTTTTCCAGTGAATACCATTAAAAACATTTACACAACATGTAACCATATTACACAACATGTAAATGCTTGAACTACTATTTTAAAGATGTTTTATAGATGAATTATTATATGTTTGGGCTTCAGATTATATCCCCTCAACCCTTGGGTATTCTCTAGGTGATTTTGGAGTCCCAAACTCCCTTCCAGACATTCTATTTGTGTCTTCGATCCCTGGAAAGTTCGTTTGGTCCGGTTTATTCCTTATTCCCTTTCGTTCTCCAACCATTTTGGTGAAATCATTTGACCAATTTCATTTTTGGTTTTGATCATGATCAGTTTTGATCTAGGAACCTATTTCCATCATCCACAACTTCTTCCTCCTGGTAATTGGCCATTAGAAGCATTTTTAAATCATTACATAAAGGTAGGAGGTCTAAATCATAACCCTTTAGTTTTATTATTGTCAATTTTATGAAATATCATGATTTCACCCTAATTGTGAGTTCCCAAATTAATTAAATAATTGAATGAGATTATCCCATAAATTCATTTGGTTTCAAATGGATTTGTAATTAGATAATGGATTAATGTATGTTTAGAATGACATGTTACCTAGGGTGATTTATTGTTATTGAATCCCTAAATCAAGGCTTATTTCTTATTGATATAATTATTAATCAATAGTGTATTGAATGTAATGTGGCATATAAAAGAAGAATGGTAAATAAAATAATTATCCATTAAGGATTGTGATGTGATATTTTGATATTCATGCTATATGACAATAATTGTGTTCCATGCTGAGATTCTTATATAACAGGCTAGGCCCAGACACTTTCACACGTATATGTTGTAATGGTAATAGTGAGAGGACTCAGTCGAATCCCATTATGTAATTCTTATAGAGAGTGGGATATACATATTCATATGTTTTAATGCTTATAGGGATTTTACCCAGATTGTTGTGACCATACAATAGGTATATGTTTTTGGTTAGCATGGTCATAAGACAAGCCCCGAGATATTCAGGCATGGTGCCAAAGTAGGTTATTTACCTTGGATATATGGTTTTTGTTATAATTTTTGTAAGACATGCTCAGAGATATTCCAGCACAGATCCAAAATAAGTTTTTATTATATTTTATTAATTGCTTAATTAATTAATAGAACTATTTATCACTTTATTTCATACACTTTTTATCATACTAGTTTTCTTAGACAAAATGTTTTCGAACTATGGAGTTATAGTCACACCCTGTTGGGGATGCTGTTTGGCACCCAAGTAGATTTTGTGGACGCGGGTTTTGACAAGGGAAAAGGACCTTGCTATTTATTTCTTATTTTTTGTTGGGTTGGGGTTGGATATGGGACCAACATGGGGTTTGGGACCTGAGAGTTTGAGTATTTTATTTGAATCTTATATTATTTTCTTATATTATTCCACCATGTCATTTAGCTACATTCTAGAACATCATTACATTGTTCCTAATCTATTTATTGGATTATCCAGTTGGTTTTTATTTTCATCATCTGTATTATCATTACTCTAATTATTTCTGTTTATTTATGAATTATTTCTTCTTCTATGACACTTTATACTAGGGGGTATAGTTTCCGCACTATACTACTAACACCCCCACTACTAGTCTGCAACATCTGGTGTATGGGGAGGCATGATTAAAGTCTCGTAACCAACCCTTTTTAGCCACGTGAGAGAGTGTCATATTGGAGGATGTTATAGTAGGGATGTGTCCCAACCCCCATAAAAGATGAATGATATGAGATGTTATGTAATGTGGTATGCACGAAAGGGTTGATATCACAAGACATTCGACATTGGGGTGTGAGAGCAGAAAATCACGGTAGAAGTAGCATGAGGGTGCCTTGCTTTACTATGTTCTCAATACTATGTTATTATACTGGATGCATGATTTAACAAGTGATCCATAATGAGTTTGGGATTTTTTAGTTGTTTTGTTTAGGTTCTTGTTGGTTCTACTGTTTGTTCACTGGAGCATTAGCATGCTATTTTTCACATGTGAACTTGAGACCTTGTGTATGATCCTACTGAGTATAATTGTATGCTCACTCTATGTATATAATTTTTTTCTGGTTTCTAGGAGAATTTTTGTGATCGAGATAGACATTAATGTCTTGGGATTAAGAGAATATATTGAGTCTCTGCTATCGGTTTTGTTTTTTGTACTTTACTTCAAATACTTTTATATGTATAAGTTACCTTGCTCATGCATTGTGGGATGGTTTTTGGTTTACTTTTATATTTATGTACTAGATTTTTTTGGAAATTTTTTATCATATCAATTGATCCTGGTTTATTTATAGAGGGTAATGTCTCCCATATGTGATATTTTTTTATACCTTTGGTGATTGTAATCAACTGAGGGTCCACTGGAGGAGAGACTCATGGGTCATTATCTGTCTTCCTTTGTTGTAGTATCATTGGAGGGAGGGGGTTATGATAGATTGGTATCAGTGTTTTTTGTTGAGATATATGGTGGATTTTGGATTTATTCACTATGAAGTTTTCATGAGTTGGTAGGGAATCAGTGTTAGTTCAACTTGGTTTGTGATATCATCCAAAGATACAGGCTAGGACACATGATTTTAGGCCCCCATGATCCATTTCATATACTCTAAGGATTTTGAATGACCAAGTGAGTTGGACATATTTATAGGGTATGAACCTAGGATAGAAACATTTAATGTGATTGATTGTATTCATGTTTAAATTGGGTTGTTGCGGGGAAATAAAATGAATTCAATAGACAATATTTGATAAAATTTTATACTGTCGGGCTTAAGATGTTCTCCTTTATTTTTAGGAATGGATCTTGGTCATCTTCCATGAGTATCTCAGATAGTTGAGGTTTAGTAGGATGATCCGGTTGATTGACAGAGGGTTTACCTGATAGAGGGGTTGAGGTTTGATAATAGGCTTTGCATTCCTTTCAATGACAAAGTTTGGGAAAGGATGAGGGGATCCTCTCTGATTTGGGGATGGAGTGCTTGATGGAAGAGCTCGAGATCAATTTCGATTTGATCTGAGAACAGACTATGTTCTGGGTACCATTATTAGTTATTCATATGTTGATAATTTCACATCATTGGGGAATGTTGTACCTTGGTAACTATAAGGAGGCAGATGTGTTGTGGCTAGACTCCTAGAGCGAGTTTTAGGCTGAGTTCCATTTGTCGATGATCGGGAAATCCAAGAGGCAGGATCAACTCTACCTTTATTTAGGGAGTTTGAGTATACAGGATATTGGGATCAGGTTCAAGGACCTCCTGCAAATTTCTCCACATTCTTTTCCACATGAGGATTCCAGAGCGTTGCATCTAAAGGAGGCTTTGTGCATAGTGATCAAGTATGTGGTCACTTAGTTTACACGCCTAGCGTATCTAGAGGTGTAGAAAAAGGCAGATATCATCAAGTGAATTATTTATTTGGGATTTTATCCTTGAGAGAGTGTCTATCAAGTTATCTTGATTAGTAGGGATTCAGGCAGTGATTCATGGTTAGGCATTCAGGGTTCCGATCGGTAGTGAATTGACCATGGGAGATCTCCTCCCATTCTTCTTGGGTAAGTGTCTACTAATTACTTATCATAGGCTTTAAATTTTGTTCTACATATGTAGAGGACATGAAAAATTCCCAATATAGTGTCTGGACACTTATGTAGGCTAGTTTTAGGTGGGTTTTAGGCCCCTTTTGACAATGACAACAATTACCTACAAGGATGTTTCAGTGGCACAAATCGTTGATTATTTTTTAGTAGACATGAGAAGATAGTGTTAGAAAATAGAATCCTCATGAAGGTCTCTATAAACAGGGAACTAAGAAAAATTGTGGCTGTGGAGACTAAAAATAGATATCCATAGAATTTTCACATGGTCAGATGCATGTGTTAGAGGCGACAACACTACTAAATTCAGGAGATGTTTGACGTAAAATCAGTTTATTGTCTACTATTGTTTGTGTTTTTTTATTCAAGATCATTTCAAACCTTTTTTTCTACTTTGTTAATTTATTTAGGACCAGATACAGAGAGACTTCCAGTGACCCTAGTGTTATCTACACCGGTTGGAGGTCAGACTACTTTGTTTGATGTGTTTTGGGGGTGTAGACTGATGGTGGGACAGCACCAGTCAGCGAGATATTTATTATTGTTGAATATATAGTCACACAATGTTATCCTTTGTATGTATTGGTTGTATTACATACATGTAGTCATCAACTTATTCTAGATGATAGTTTCATTTTCTAATGTAGAGGGTCAATGAGTTCCATTCATTGGCGAGCAAGGTTATCTGATGGGTGGAAGGAAAGTAGATCCTCTTATGTCTGAGTTGGCAGAGCTATTGGTGGATGTTCATATGGTTATGGTAGTTCCCAGGATTGTGTTGGAGTTCCTAGATGCTTTCCCAATTGAGTTTGTGGTGCTACCCTCACAACGCGATGGCCATTTTGAGACAGAGTTGCAATCGGGCACATCTTTGATTTTAATGGCTCTCTATAGAAAGGTTCCAATGGTGTTACATGAGATGAGGTTGTAGGTGGATGATCTGATGTAAAGGGTTTTCATTCGACTCAGTGTTTCTCATTGGGGTGGTCTAGTGTTTTTCAATAAGAAGTAGGGAAATGGTCTGAGGTTGTGAATAGAATACCAAAGGTTGAATTAGGTGATGGACATTAATTATTACAAAATTCCGAGGATAGAATATTTTTTCAACCAGTTCAGTGGAGTCGGTTTTCAAAGATTGATATGTGGTTTGGATATCATTAGCTGAGGGTAAAGGATGAGGATATCCTAAAGACCACCTAAAGATGTAGGTATGGGCACTTTGAGTTTCTATTCATGTCGTTTTGGGTTATGAACACATCATCCATGTTCTTGGGGCTCATGAAATTTATTTTCCATAAGTTCCTTGATCAGTTCTTCATCATATTCATTGATAATATCAAGATCTACTCATGGTTAAATGAGGAACATATAGAGCATCTTAGAGTTATTTTGTAGGTCCTTAGACACCACTAGCTTTATGGAAATATGTCCATGTGTGAGTTCTAAATGTGATAGGTGTGTTTCCTTAAACATGTGGTGTCTCAATAGGGTGTGGTCGTGGACCCATCAAAGGTAGATCCAGTTGCTTCTTGGGAAGCACCCAAGAACGTGACAAAGGCTTGCAACTTAATTAGTCTTACATGCTATTATTGGTGGTTTTTTTCACTATTTATCTCAAGATGTAGTCCCACTAATAGTATTTACTATGAAAGACTAGGATTTTTCATGAATTGATTGGTTTTAGGAAGAATTCAGTTACATGAAGTAAAATTTGGTTAGTTCTTTAGGGATTCATTTTCCATAGGAGGGGGTGTCGTTTGAGGGTTTCTGTAATTTGTCCCATCTAGAATTGGGATTCATGTTAATGCAATAAAGAGTGCTTATATATTATGGTTATATGAAGTTGCATCCCCATAAGTGTAAATATGATACCTATTATCTTGAGTTGGTGGTAGTTGTGTTAGTGTTGAGGTTGTGGCGAAATTACATCATTGGTGGGTTCTTCTTGGTTTTCATGGACCATAAGAGCCTAAAATGTATCTTTTATTAGTGGGATATGAATCTATTATAGTGGTGGAGGATGGATTTCCTTAAGTATTATGAATTTTAGATATCTTACACTCTGAGAAAGGGGAATGATGTTGTTAATTCATTGATTTGGAAGTCCTGAGGAGATATGGCTTGGGAGTTTTGTGATGTTTGGAAGGGGATGGAGGAGCTTTCAACACCGTGCCTTGATATTGGAGAGATAATTTGTCATTTTTGTATTTATTAGATGACTATGGATTTATCCTTGATATTGATGGTGGAGGAGTATTTCTGGGGAGACTTAGAGACAGAGGTTATGTGTGACCATGTTGGTCATGGTGATGTCCCTGAGGGGTTGCGAGAGGATGGTCAGAACAAGATGTTGTTCTAGGGGGTGTTTTCCATTCTATTAGTAGTGTGTGATGGAGTTCTCCATGATTTTAACAACTCAACCTTATCATTACGTCTCAACAAAACAAATATTTGTCGAGTTTTGAGGAGACAACTTTGGTGGTCTAGGGTAAAATAATCAGTGGTAGGTTTGTGGTGATGTGCCTGGTTTTTCTATAGGTGAAAGTGGATCACCATGTTCTTGGAGGTTTGTTGCAGTCCTTGGATGATCCTAAGTGGAAATGGGATGGCGTATCAATGAAATTCATCATTATATTACCCTATGATCAAGTAGGTTATGATGTAGTTTTGGTGATAGTGGACCAACTAATGTAATCGACTCTTTTTTTGGCGATCCATGAGTCGATTTTCATTGATTCCTTGGTGAGGTGGTATATGGAAATTGTGGTTAGGATTCATGGATTACCAAGTACCATCATCTTTTATTAGGAAACTCATTTTACCTAATGATTCTGGAGGGTATTGAAATGTGTTTTTTGGATCCCATTTACACCATAGAAATGTTTTCCACCTCTAGAAAGAAGAGTATATGTAGAAATCCATCTAGACATTGGAGGATGTGTCACAATATTATGACTTGGTCTTTGGGGGGTCATGGGTATGGCACCATCCTTTGGATGAGTTTGTATACAAAAAAGGTATCAATCATCCATTGACATGGCTCCATTTGAGGAATTATATGGGTGTCAATTTTATTCTCCATTATTCTACATGGAGGTAAGGAATCAATATTTCTTGGTTCTGAGGTGGTGTGGAGACAAACTGAGAAGATCTAATTAGTTTAAGAGAATATGAGAGCATCATTGAACCGTAAAAAATTCCTATGTTGATCAAATTCATAGGCCCTTCGAGTTAGTGGTTGGAGACCATGTGTTCTTGAGAGTCTCCCTTTGATGATATAAGTAGAGGTTTGGTAGGGGGAGTAAGATTTCTCCCCGATTTTTTGGGTCATTTGAGGTGTTGGGGCGTGTTGGAAAAGTGGCATAGAAGTTGGAATTATCACTGTGGTTGGAGAGGATCCACAATATCTTCCACATTTCCAATCTTTATCGGTATATTCATGATGATTTTCAATTAATTGACTAAGGAGAGTTGAATATCAAGGATATCATGACGTTTATGGAGTGACCAATAGAGATCCAGGATCATTGAGAGAAAGTGCTACCTAGAAGAACCATTACTTTGGTTCATGTGTTTTAGAGGCATGGTGTCTTGGAGGAGAGTACATAGAAGCGAGAGATGTGGATTTATACCTAGTACCCAGATCTATTTGTATTTTTTCTTTGATATATTCTATTTTTATGATGTGATGTTCGGTCTTTTTTCTTTATGAGATGTGATTTTTCTTGATGTATGATGTGTGATAAAGCTTCCGACATATTAAAGAGAGGAAGGCTTTATTCTTAATCCATACATGTTATAATTTGACATGATTAAAACCATGTGGGTGAGTCAGTTCCATCCAAATTGAATAATATATTGACATATAATATGATATTATTTTAATTTGTATGCTCGAGGCCGTGGTTGTGTTGGTTTTGGTAATAGTTGGTTTGGGTTGCGTGGTGGTTGATATGACTATGATGATGGCTATATGGAAATGTGGTGCTTTCTGTTTAGTGCTAGATGAAAACGTGTTATTCCTGGTGATAGGTGGTGATGTGGTTGTGTGGGGTGTTTTGTGGGAATTTGGGTTTTTTATGTTGAGCGTGTGGTAACATTTTAGGTGTAACGAGAACATTAAGGGGTATCTTGCAGGATGGTCATTCTGACAAATTACTTGTCTTCCGGGTTTAGTTTTGATTATCAATGGTGAGAATTATTTGAGAGGTATCCAATTTAATAGCTCTAGAATTAACAGCCCTTTACATCGATGGTTTTGTAGATGGAGTGTGTTTGGATGAGGCTAGAAGAGGTTAGAGCTACATCAGAACTAAAATGAGATTTTTCTACCATAAAAGAAGGGTTTATAGTGTAAAGGTGTAGTTTATAGCTTTTTTGCTGGACCATTTTACGAATTTGGTTTGGCAGAGGTGTATCCATAAAATGGTTTTACATCATAAAAGTGTAATTTACACCGTAAATCAATTCCTTCCCGAGGCACCATGTTTTTTAAGGAGTGTTTAATTTTGAATGATTGTATAACATAAAATGTTGTTTTATGACTTGAAATATAGAAAACCATTGAATTTATGCCCTAAATCTATAATTTATGGTGTAAATCAAGATGTTTATAGCTTATTTATATATATTTCATGACCAATTTTCTCTTTATTCTATTGCATTCTCTTTCTTTTGTGGAAAACCAAAGTGGCCATGGGAGGATCTTTCCAACCCACTTCCTCCTATTTTGGTTTTTGGTTTTGGTGGTAGTTTTTTTGTGATCAGCAGTGAGTTGTTCCTTAATCTAATCCATTTTTCTTATCTTCATCCTTCAGGGATGGGCTATGGAAATTTTATTTTGATCGAGGTGTGATTTGGGATACGCTTTTTATAACCCTTTGGTGTGATCCTACTTGATCCATGGTTTCATAGTGTTGTTTTGGATTCCAGGTTTATTCTTCTTTTCCCTATTGTGTGTAGTGAGATTGGAACGTTTTATTTGAGGTAGGGGATCCTCATTCTCACCTATTTACATGATATATGTGGGAAGTTTATGGTTTTTTCACATTTGGTGGATAGTAAGGGTTAGAAAATAAAGATAATTAATTGGTATAAATAAAATTTATGGTTATGAGAGAGATATCACATGTTTTACTATTTTGATATGATTGTTGATGTTTTTATGTCTGAGGTTTTCAATAATGAAAATAATAGCTACTGGGAGCCATGTTTACAATGTAGAATATATGTGTTGATACCCTTGTTTTGTTATTGGGTGATCGCATCCAAGATAAAAGGCTTTATAATATATATATATATATAGCTAATAAATTGGTTTCCCAGGGAATCTAGTTTGTGTGATAATACTCATATTAAAAATATAAGTAATGTGATAAAAGCCCCTAGATAATTGTGGAATCCGAAATGTGTTACTGTGGTTTGATTGTGTGCTTGTTGTGTTTCCCTGCATGGTTTGGGCTATTTTGTGGTGATGGAGGTGACTGGATAGGTTGTGTGATGTTTGGGGTTGTGATGTGATGGTTGGATGGCATGGATGTGATGTGGGTAGTTGTGTTATGTGGGCAGTTGTGCATTGTGGCGTGTAGAGGTTATGGTGTGAAGTGGTGTGATGCGCGGTGGCGATGATGAGTGGAGGTGATGCGTGGTGGCGATGTTTGGTTATTCTATAAAGATGATGTGTTGTGAGATGCGATTGGGATGTGTGATTATTGTCGTGATATGAATTACTTGGTGTGTCATAGTGATGATGGTGGACATGTGGTGTTGTGGCAATAATTGTGTGTTGGACTAGTTGTTGTGTGGCGTAGTTGTGTTGGTTTCCAAGTTATCCAGGGAATAGATTAAGATGTGAAAAATGAATATAAATGGGTAGGAAATTAAATATAATGGGATGATAATTGATATTTGGTGGATGTATTAAATTAAATGAATAAATTAATTGGTCATGTGAATGAGAATGAAGAGGCTTAGTAAATAAAATTTAGTGGAAACTTGATATATCTGGAAAGTGGTGAAATGTGTTATTGAAAGTGGATATTTGTGTGGTTATGAGTCGTGGTATGGTGTTTTTCATGTTGAATTAACTGTGATGGTAGGTGTGTGGTGTAGAGATAGTGATGTCCTGTACAATAGTTCAGTTGATGTAACCTCATAAGTTAGGCTTTCAGTGATATATATATATCATGTATGATTATGTTATTACATACATGCCCCACCTGAGTTGGATAACCCTACCAATTCTCAAGGGTTAGAGGTTATAGGTATTTCCCCAAAATCTAGGATGGTGGTGATACAGATGGATGACTACCCCCTCTTCCCCACTCTTCCTTCAATAGTAGTGATGATGCAGATTGGTGTTATAGTTTACCCAAAAATATTTCCCTATGTGTTTTTGGGTGAGGAGTGATGTGATGAGGTAGTGATGTGGTGTGATATATGGTGGAGGTCATACAAGGTAGGAGGATAACATGTGGTTTATTTCATTCATGTTCATGATACCCTACTGCCCTAATTAAATGATGAGATAAGATGAGATGTGATAGCATAGGTGTCTTTATGTGAGACGTGATGTGATGACACCTGACGCTACCACCAGATTCTAAAACATGCGAGGGTGGGGTAGGTATGGATGTGTCCCGACCCACATCAGTTCTCCTAACATATCCTTCTTCAATACTGAGGTTGTTTCTTTGATCCAAGGGTATGTCGTTGGCCTGCACCATTTTAGGCCTCCTTAGGCCAGGTGTGCTTCATGCTGTTCTTGTTATTCTTTTATTCATTCAATAAAAATGGACCTGATGATGACGATATGTGATATGTTGTGGTATGTTTAGAAGGGATGAGAGAACGTGACATTTGTAATTGGGGTGTGAGAGCGGAAAATCAGAAAGGAAGTGGTCATCGGGCACCTAGCTTTACTATGTTAGAGAGCCATGGTAAGGGTGAGATTGGATAGTTGATCAATTTAGGTGCTTGTTGATTCTTCTATTTTTTCACTAGAACATTTTTATATTGTTTTCACATGTGTACTTGAGACATTGGGTATGATCTATAATGACCTAATCATTTATAAATAAAATTCTCTTTAGGATTTAATTAAATGTCATATTATGTATTGTGATTATAGAAAACACATGCACTTATTTGGTTTTATTATATCCTATAAGATCTAAAAGACCATTAAGCATCATAACTGTTGATAATATTTCCATTTAATAGTGATCATATGATTAGTATAAATATTGTGTTTTAAAAAATCCAATGGGTATAAAAAAATAAAGTGATGAAGTCAAACAATAAGATTATACCCTATAAAGCCCATTTATTGGAGCTTTTGAGGGAGATATCATCACGAAGCTTTACCCTTGATCAATCTCAAGCTTATATTCAAAACTTAATCACGAGTGAAACCATTTATGGGATAATTTCAATTTCATCGAGATCAAAACCCAAACAACACACACCGAACCACCCCATGAAAATATAAATGTCACACACCTTCCCCTTAAGTCATTTAGTGGTGTATTAGGGGTATATGTATCAAGACCATAATAATATGAATATTCATATTGTATAGAATAATTAATAGATTTTCATTTTATTTTTGTTAATTTATAAATGATTTTTATTTTTACATAATAAACAAAAATTTTATTTTTAGTTAATATTCAAATTAAATTATGGCATTTGTTTTAATGAATTAATGAATTTTTTGAAATAAATAATAATTTAATAAAATATTATTATTCAATAATGTGTATCAAATATAAATGATCATATAATTTTATGAAGTATAATGTAATTTTTATAAGGGTTCAAAAAATATAATTATCAAAAACCAATCATTTCCCAATAAATGTCAATTCTTATTTTAAAAGTGAAAATAAACATATTTTAAAAATAATTTTGATAAAATGGTTTTTATTTGGAATCATGACATCAAAAATATCAAATGGAAATTTTTTCATTATTTTCTAAGATAGTCTAATTTTTGGGTAAAAATTAAATACTGTATAAATATACAGTGCGCATTATAACATCATAATGAACCAAAAGTAATTTAATAAATAATATAAAGGGTATCCATGAATAAATATATGTTTTCCATTTAAAATAATAAAATATTTAGTTTATTGGATTAATTTAATAAAGCCTTTATGAATCCTCATAAACCTATACTATATTTTAAGGTTTTAAAATCATTTCTTTAAGAGTATGAATCACTTCCATATCACCAAGGGTAACATTTTAATAAGTTAGGCCCTTGGATTTATAAAATAACAAAAACCACCACTATTTGGATAAAATCATGGGCAGAAACCAAGGGAATGTTTGTTATTTTTTAAAATTTTATTATGTAGGGTCCAAAACCAAAGTTTGGGAAATAATAAAGAATTCCCCTCTCTTTTTCCTATATAAACCCACCCATGCTCCAATTTATGTTTGTTAAAAATCCTTGTAGAACATAATTACTCTTTCCTACCCTCTATAGAGTCCTCACAAAGTTACCTAATCTCTTAATAATTTTTTCCCAAGAATTTGGAATCACACTCTCAGGGTAAGGGATCATGTCCTTCTCTTCTTTATTCAAGTTTCTTTATTTTCTTATATATTTTATTTCCAATTAATATTGTTGGGATATGTTTTTCCATGTAAATATTTCTTTATATTTGATTTCCAAATTATGAGAGATCACTTTATCTCTCATCAACCCATTTTATGAATCTTTAAGTGACGTTGTTAATCTGCCAAAATTTCACTGTGATTTTCCATGCCCAAAAATGTTTAGTGAATACCCATACCCATTTCCTATCAAGGGTATTGACCTTTATGAACTTGTAACTATTATATTTGGTACTTTTATGTATGTATTAAACACTCTAGGATCATGGAATAAAATATTATGATTAATGAATCCATATTTTATGATCGATGTGGCACACTTAAGCATGATAATGAAATTAAAGTGATGGGTGTACCCAAAATTATATAGTGCTCCAATGCATTGGGTAATGTTTTAGTATCATGAAATGTCATGAAGGAGATTAGGGAGTGAACCTAATCCATTATGAAACTTTTTCCATCATGATATCTGGGTAGTTATCCTTGACCTATGTTTATGATGCAGTATTTTAAGTTGTTGTTACATTTCCCATATTGCCTTTATATTATCATGATATATCATGCCCCATTGTTAATGTTTATGATTCTCACTGATTTTATGACCCATTTATATGACTATTTTATAACATTTCTTACATTATTAATGTTATTCTATGTTTATTACCTTACTGGGCTTTATATTTCACCCCTTTATTATGTATGTCCCTAGGTTATCCCATTTATTTTTAAGTATGAAGGAATAATATGAGCATGTAAAGAATGTTTTCAATAATGTTGTTGTATCCTATGTTATAAATTTTTTTGTAATGTACCTAATTCTCAAATGAACTATACTTATAGATCTTTCGGGTTGTTTTATGTGTAATATTATGTAATAAATATGGAATAAATATGTAATAAAGAGTTGGTTTTTCATAGTTTCTATCAAAGTAAAGGTTTACTTATTTTTGGAATTAGGATTAGAAAACTACAGATGAAGCCTTAGGGATACAAATAAGTATAATAAAACATCCCTAAATTTTGGTAAGTATAGAGTAAGAGTTTTAACAAGAAAATGAATCCCTATATAGATAGTATAAGTGGATGTGGCTTGAGCATAGATGCACATAGTGGAAAAACCCGAAAACAACACATTGAGCTGGACTCATCTGGGAACTAGTGCACAAAAAGAAGCCTTTCTGCATAGCTGGTTTGATATTCCGGGGGGATTTGCTTCGGTAAATTCAAAATCTCATTACAACCCATTATTAAGGGAACAAAAATGACCATAAGAATATATTTTAGGAAATGGATCATGAATAACATATATCAAAGCCTATAAATTAATAAGTTAAGGAAGTACATATAATTTATAATTTATACCTTTAATGTCAAAGGATTCCCATTTATGTTTTTAATAGTATAAAAATACTAATCCTTAATTTTACCTTTATTCTAGCTAGAAATAAGAGGAATCGGGTAAACAACCAATGTGAAAGACAATATGATGACTTCCCTAATGAGATTCCCATCCCAATGGGAGTGGGAATCGTGAACTTTGTGACGATACTCTCTCACCCAACAAAGGATATGAATAAAAACCTAGATCAGGAGGAGTTACAAAACCCCCTAATAAATAATAAGCTATAATTGAGACCTTTATATGAAAAAGGCCTCTGACTTTCAATGGATCATTTGATCCCTTAATCATAAAACAATGGTTCAAATCCATTGAGAAGATCTGTTCCATTCATCAATGTTTCGTGAATGAGAAGGTTCTACTTGATGTTTATCATATAGCGGGATAAGGTGAGAAATGGTGGATATTGATCAAGAATATGAAACTTGAGGAAGAGATCAAAATTATGGGGTGGAAGGAATTCAAGAAAATGTTTTTCAATTAATATTTTCCTCATACTCTCCAACTAAAAATGGAAAGGGATTTCTTTTCCCTCAAGAAAAATGATGATAAATTTATCAGGGCATACAAGGAAAATTTCCAAAGACTTGCATGATATGCCTCTGACATTGTCATTACACCCAAATGAAAGGTTTTCCACTTATTTGGTGGGGTAAAATATAGTCTACTAAAATCCACATCGATCCAAGACTTTGATAAATATAAAAAAAATTGTTCGATACACCCTCAATGTCAGAATGGATCGATGGATCTCAAGGGTATCATGGGGATAAGAAGTAGAAATTGGAGTTTAATTCTAGTGTCCTGATAGAGAAATCTAATGGTGTGAAGAAATTTCAAAATACCACTTATCAAAAGTGTGGAATGAAGAACACTAGAAATTGCCTAAGGTGGGACGAGGAAATGATTTTGGTGTGGGAAGGAAGGACACCTAGATAGCGATTGACGACAGGAGAAACACACTAATGCGATGGGGGAAAGGAATGTTATGATCAACCCTCATCACATTATTCATTGTTTCAACTATAAGAAACCAATACACTTTTCAAACCAATGCACTAAGAAAAGTGTTTTTAGAGACAATCAACAATCTCCAAGGTAAAAAGGTATAGCTTATATAATCACAACCACTAAGGTGGATCCAAACAAAGAAGTGGTGATAGATACACTAGTTATTAATTCAATAATAATGAACTTACTTTTTTATTGTTGTTCTATGAATTATTTTATATCATGAAAGTTTAGTAGAACTATTCAAACACTACCACAAATCATGGAAGTTGAGATCTCTGTGAAAATAATAAATGGGGCAATTATTCCATCCTAACTATATAACTCTTTCCCTATAAAAATTGTGGGATAAAATTATTACAAAACCTTGTTATACTCTATTTAGTGTAATTTGATTATATTCTGGGTATGAATTTTCTTTCCCTGTATAGCTCTAACATAAACTATTGTGAGTAATAAATCACTCTCTATATCAAAAATCCTCATCTGATTCTGTAAAAATTCAAGGAGATTGAAGAATATTTTGTATCATTAAAATCTCAGACATGGAAATTATTTCCATACAAGTAAGTATATCTGGCTAAAATGATTGATTATAAAGAAAGTATCATCCTTGAAGACATGACCATTTTGAGGGAATACACTGAAGTGTTTCATAGTCTTCCTCATAGTTGAGAGGATAAATTTTTAATCAAGATTATACCTGGGGAATTACCATTATCCAAGGATCCATATAGAATGTATTTTGTAGAACATGAGGTGTTGAAGAAACAACTTCAGGATAATCTAGATAAAGGGTTGATATGACCTGGTGCTTCACCATGGGGTGCACCTATCCTCTTCATCAAGAAGAAGGGTGGGTTTATGTGTCGTTGCATTGATTATCGTGATCTAAACATAATCACAATAAATAAAAAGTATCATATTCCATAGATTGATGACTTTCTTGATCTTCTAGACGGATCATAATAATTCTCCAAGGTGGATCTGTGGTCGGGGTATTACCATGTTAGTATAAATAAGGATGATATCCCCAATGCTGCTTTTTGTACATGGTACATGAACTATGAATTCATAGTAATTCTTTTTGGAATCACTAATTCTCTAGTAATATTCATGAATTTGATGAATAGAGTCTTTAGAAATTACCTTGAAAAATTTTTGACAGTCTTTATAGATGATATTCTAATATACTCTAAAATAAAGGACGAACTTGAGAATAATCTAAACACTTTTCTTTACAAAAGGAGAATATTTATTCCAAGTAATAAAATTCGAGTTTTGGTTGAAGGAACTATCATTCTTGGGGATTATTGTCAAAAGTAATGGGATATATATAGACCTTTAAAAGATAGAATAAATTAAATAATTTATGAGGAAAAAATCTGTGAAAGATATCCATAGTTTCCTTGGATTAGACGGGTACTATCATCAATTTGTGAGAAATTTCTTAGGATTTTCAAACCCTCTAACCAAGTAAATCAGAATGGAGTCAATTTTGTTTGGAATAATAAATGTTAAGATAGATTTAATTAGTTTAAAAAGATTCTTATCACTGCACTTATACTCACACTAACCACAAGTGGATAACTTTTCATGGTGTTCAATAATTCTTAGAATAAGGGATTGGGCTGTGTGTTGTTGTAAAATGAAAAATCAATAGCTTGTGCTTCAAGGAAATTGGAGGTTCCTAAACAGAACTACACAACACATGATATAGAGTTGGTTGTAGTGATCATTCTGTTGAAAATATTTCATCATTATCTATTTGGACAGAAGTGTGAAATATATATTTATCATAATGGGCTCAAGTATATATTCACATATAAAGAGATTAATATGCTTCAACGACAATGGTTAGAGATGATCAAGGACTATAACTTCTCAATACACTACCATCCTATAAAAGTGAATAAATTTATAGATTATTTAAGTATAAATAATTTAGTAATTTTATCATTAATGAGAATTTAAAAGGATCCAATCTTCGTAGACTTAAAAAGCAAGGACATGGGAATCATAAATAAAGGAATATCATAAATCCTTTAACAAATTATTTCTCAACCATCCCTTCTAGAGAGAATAAAATATTCTCATATAGATGATGTGGAAATTTAGGATAAATTAGAAACTATAAGAAAAGGGAAATACTAAAAGTCCAATGTTAATGAATAAGGATTTTAAATATTTGGGTCAAGACTATGTGTATCATAAAATATTGAATTAAAGGAGATGTTAGATGATGCACACAACTTAACCATCTCTATTCATCCTAGAAGCATGAAGATGTATCAATATCTCTGAGAGTACTATTGGTGGGACAATATGAATAAGGATATTTCATAGTATACATCAAGATTTCTTTCTTGTCAGTGCATGAAGGTGAAAAGGAAAAAATCCAAGGGGATGTTCTAACCATTTCTCATACCTACATGGAAATGGGATAACATCACTATGGACTTTGTCATTTTTCTTTTGAATACTTTAAGGGAAAATAATTCTATATGGGTTGTGGTGGATCATCTTATAAAGTATGCACACTTCATTATGATCTGGGAGGACTGATCATTCAATCAAATTATAAGGATATACATTAGAGAAGTGGTGAGGCTACATGGAACACCACTATTGATTGAATCTGATCGAGATACAATATATACCTCTAAGTTCTATAAGAGTCTCCAACATGCTCTAAATACTGATTTGAACTTCATCCTGAATTATCACCCCCAAACTGATGGAAAATACAAGCAGACTCTACAGACACTTGAGGATATATTTAGAACATACTCAATTGACTTCAAAGGAGGATGATACTAACATATTCCCCTGGTAGAGTTTTTATACAATAACATTTTCCAATAAAGCATCCAAATGGATCCCAATGAATTCATTTATGGGAATAGGTGTAGAAAACCTACATGTTGGGATGAGGTTGGGGAATGTAAACTACTAGGTCTTAAAAGAGTCAAGAAAATAATGGAAAAGTTCAAGACCATTTTGCAGCACACCAAGGATACCCATAGTTGAAAAAGTTCTATGTTGACAATAATTTATGAGACACAGAGTTTATGGTCAGAGACATGGTATTACTCTGCATATCTATATGGAATAAATTCATGAGATTTGGGAAGAAGGGAAAGATTATTTCAAGATAAATTAGTCCCTTTGAGATCTATGATTGCATCAAAGCAGTGGCCTATCAAATTGAACCCCCACATAACCTATCTCAAGTACATGATGTATTCCATGTATCCCTCTTGAAGAAGTATATACCAAACCCCTCACATGTACTAAATATTGAGGTGGCACCATTGAAGAATGATCTCTCATATGAGGAGTAGTCGATGATGATTTTAAATTTTAGAGACAATGTTTTAGGGAATAAGATAATGAACCTAGTAAAAGTGTTATGTAGAAACCAAAAGTTTGAAGAAACAACAAGGGAACTAGAGGAGGTGATGAAACAGAGTTACCCTCATCGGTTTTACTGTGTGAAATGAAAATTTTGAGGGCTAAATTTCTAAACATTATTGGGAAAATAGTCTCTGACCTCGGAGTTTTAACATCGGTTACTGAATAACCAATATTAAAAGTCATCACAAATTTTTTTAACATTTTTTATTTAGTAACATATATTAAAAGAAAAATTTTAATGTTGGTTCCTAAAAAACAACGTTAAATGTTCTCATATAAGACTTTTAATGTTGAGTTTTTTTCAAAAACCGACATCAAAATGTTTACTATATTGTAGTTATTTTCTCCAAATTTATTTTGAATACTCTTGGAGCTCAAACTGACTTTCAGATAAAAAATTAATGGTTTTAAAAGCTTGTACTTCTCTAAGACTTATCTAAGAGATGTTCGACTTATGATGACTATAACTTTTAATCAGTAAGTCTGTTTGAGTTCTATGAGTAGTCAAAAAAAAATCTTGAGAAATTAAATAAAATAGGGAAATAATTTTTTATGTTGTTTTTTATTAAAAATTGATGTCAAAACGACTTTTAACATCGTTTTTACAAAATACCGACATTAAAGGTCTTTTTTAACGTCATTTTTTTTCAAAAACCGACATTAAAAGTGGACCTTTCAGGTCAGTTTTTTTAAAAAAAAACTAATGTAAAGAATGTTTACCATATTTTATTTCTTTTCTCAATATTAGTTTTGACTACTCTTGGATCTCAATTGGACTTATGGATTAAAAGCTATGGTCAAGAGAAGTTTGACATCTCTCTGAGAATTCTTTGAGAAGTTCAAGATTCAGATACCATAACCTTTAATTCATAAGTCTGTTTGAACTCCATGTGTAGTCAAAAATAATATTGAGAAAAGAAATAAAATATGGTAGAAATTTTTTACATCGTTTTTTTAAAAAATAATGTCAAATAAATAAATTTAATGTCTATTTTTAAAAATAACTGACGTTAAAAGTAAATTTGTAATATGTGGGTTCATGAATTCAATTTTTCGCAATGTTCATTTAAATTTTCTAAATACTTCCTAAATTTTAATAAATCACAACCATAAATATTTTAATTTACAATATATAAAACCTCATTATATTTCTTTTAATATTTTTGACTTCTTCAATCTGATCAAAAGATCAACACTTCTTCAATCGATTATTTATACATGGTATTTATTCTAATCATTTAATTTCATTATTATTGATTTCTTTCTCACTAAAAATCATGGTAAATTTTCTTATGATGAATAATAATTCTTTGTATCTATATAAAAATATAAAGAAATCATGTGATTCACCAACTAAGGTGAATTTTGTTTATCGATCGTCATATTCATTACCACGTGATTTCTTCCTTGAAAAGAAGAGAAATAATGATAAACAAAATATCAATTAAAAAGAAACTAATAAAATAATTCAAATTAGGTCAAAGAATTAAATTTACTATTTTTTGTTGTCATTTGATGTCTATAATTTTTATTTCTTGTTCATCATGTTTTCTTTTAATCAAGTTGTATCTATCGAAACATTAAAAAGGTACAAATTACGATGACCCTAAATTATGATCGGTAAGCCCATTTTAGCTCTATGAATAGTCAAATAAATTCTTGGGAAACATACTATATTATATTTTTAATAGTTTCAATGTTTTAACATCTGGTTTTAGAAAAAATCGATGTGATAAATATATTTTTTCCATACTTTTGGTGTTGGTTTATATAAAAACAGATGTCAAAGACCTTCAAGGCCTGACTTTTGACGTCAGTTTATATATAAACCTAAGCCAAAGACCATAGAGGCATGATTTTCAGAATTAGTTTATATGAAAACTAATTCAAAATACCCCCAGAGATTTTATTTTTAGTATTATTTTTTACAATAACCAATAATAAAGACTGTTGGAGCCGAGTTTCGTTGTCATTTTTTTTGTAAAAACTAATGCTGAAAATGCCTCAAACTAGATTTTTATTGATTTATAGATGTCAATTTTATAAAAAACGATGTTGAAACATAGATTTTTATTGTCTAATTTATTAATTTTAGTGAAAATTTGATTTCAAGATGTAAAAAAACTGATGTCAAAGACTGTTTTTCGACTAGTGGAAGTGGGAAGATTGTAATGACCAGAACATTTATAAATAAAATTCCCCTTATGATTTAATTAAATGTCTTAGTATATATTATAGTTTTAGAAAAAAAAATTAAATTATTTGGTTTTATTAATATTATTAAATCTAAAAGTCCTTTAATCATTATAACCATTGATAATATAGATGTTTTACAATGATCAAATGATTAGTACAAATATAGGTTTTTAAAAACTCTAATTAACATGGGAAATGAAAGTGATGGACTCAACCAGTAAGATCATACCCTATGAATCTCATTTATTGAATATTATTAGGGAGATAACATCATTGGGATTTTCCCTCAATCAATACCATGTTAGGATCCAACTACTTTAGCACGAGTGAAACTGATTATAGGATAAGTTCAAGATCATCTAGATCGTGACCCAAAATATATACTTTGTAATGTCCCAGATGAGGATGCCACTTGAAACGGTGCCTTGAGCCTGGTGGTTCACAAGGCCTCAAGCACATCTCCCCAAATGCCTGAGGTTTCTGACTAGTAGTGAGGGCATATGTGGGTCAGTGGGGAGACTATGTCCTCATTACCAGAGTATCACAGCAGAATTCAAACATAAAATAAACTATGAAAGTGAAATAAATAGCAGTCAATTTAAAGTAATACAAGACAAGAATGCATATCAATAACCAAAGGTTCATCATATACAAAATTATTCGGATAATAAAAAATCTAGAAATCATACATAACAATACATGGTAAAAAAATATAGTACAAGTATCCCAAAAGAATAAAAGACCAAAAAGCGTTTGTAGTACCGCAAGCCTTATCTTGGTCCTATGCTCCCCTTATCCAAAGACATAGTTAACAACATGTACTAGGGTGATTTCCCCTATCAACAACTACAAATATATAATTTATTTAGGTCCCCAAGTATGCCCAAATAGGGTGTGATATAAACATCCTTGTAGGAAACCACCAAGGTATATACTGTTTTAACAGCAATATATAGATTTCTGTCATGTTTAAAGAAAACAATAAAGTAATTGTATATGCCCATAGAATTATCCTACTCTCATAACTAATACTGAAAAACCCATCAAGGCTACCTACAAAAGAGTCATCTATTAACAAGGTATCTATGACAATGTAAAAAAGTTACATGGCCATGCCGTATATCTATCAATACAAAGTAATCTACTACCGTGTTGTATAAAGAAGAAAAAATATCCCATGACCTCACTGTATAGTGAGACGTAGAGTCCCACAACCATGTCATATAGTTAAAATTAGACCCCAAGGGATGGATCCAAGGTTTCACATACTTGGGCATCCATGTAATAAATCTAGACCATGAAGGGCTAGATCCAAGGATCTTGTTCAAGGCATCCTCATAGAGTCCCACGGTCATCCTAGTGGAAACTAGTTCTAGGAACTAGTTGGGGTCCTAGGAGTATGGAAACAGAATTTCCTATGTGAGCCCAAGTAAGACAGATCCATAGGGTAGCAAGGCCCTAGGCATCCCACAGAATCAAGACCCAATGGGGCAGAGTCAACCCAAGGCATCTAATATAGCATTCCAGATATATGGAGAGCATTCCATGGAATCTATCAAACAATTAATTCAAAGCATTCAATTAATTAGTTTAAAAAATTCAAAACCATATGTGTATACCCAATAACATGAACAAGAACAATCCATGAGTATACCCACCCATGCATTTCATTTACCATTCACCAATTATATGGGCTTACCCTCCCATATTAACCTTTTAACATGACATTAACCATTTTATATAGGTTTACCCAACCATATGATCACATTTCATTTAATCCAAGACATCAAGATAGGCATGTAATCGCAAGATATAATAAGGAAAGGAGTTAGTAAATCTCATAAGCAAGTAATTCAAAACCATAAAGGCATCTAAAGGCTTCCTCTAACTATGAAAGCATAATAACACACCCCTAGGGTGTTTTAAACCAGAATAACCAAGGTATTTCCTTAAATATCACCCAATGGGTCACCTTGAATCAAGAAATAGGTGACAATGTACTTAAACTAAACCTATGGGCATTGACACTGGGTCTAACTATAGCTACTACAAGCAACACACTGAAAAAAGGCCTTTCCAGAAAGTCAAATGGTTGGCATATCAGCTGAATGCTCGAAAAGAACTAGAAAATCCAAAATAAAGTATAAACCACCTACCTTAGCTCAGTAGTAGACAAATCATCCAATATCAAGTCCCAATTCATCCTAGTTTGGAAGAAATCTGAAGATCGGATGAAGAAAAAGAAATTTGGGCATATGAGCCCAAATCCAAATTGCACAGTTATTGTTCTAAAGAATCAATAAGGACTAAAAAGTAATCGAGTACTTATCAATGTGGTTCCAATGAGAAAAAACATGCCTTAAATAGAGTCTAGATGGTTTCTAGATATTAAAACCCATATTAGATGGTATAGGCTCTCAAAAACAAGAGAAAATACTCTGTGCATAAACAATAAGAGGATACTACCTCTTATAAAAAACCTGGTGGGAAGTTCACAACTTATAGGCCTAGTACATGACATGTAGGCCCAATACATGATGTGTAATGCCCTATTTTTTTCTAATAAAAACCCATACACTTCATTTATTACCATTACACACTGTGAACTGGGAGTACACAACGTGTACTTATCCTATAGCCAGCCTTCAGCCTATTTTCCCCCTTCTTTCTAAAAAACAACCCAACACCCCATGGACCGACTTAGGGTCTAAGAAAAAAGGGAAAGTAAACATATTTTACCTGAAAGAAAAGATATGTACCTCTAGAAAAACCTGGGATATTACAATCTTCCCCCTAATGGCAATTCATCCCTGAATTTCCCTCTAAAGGGTGGTCAATATTTGTCCAAGAAAATCTTCTGCCATTAAGAACGTATGTCGGCCTCCCTCTCCCATGTCTCATCTAGTAAATGGACATGCTACCATAGCACCCATATTGGAGGAACTGACTAGCCTCGGGGAAGCTTTGAGTACCTGTCCATGATATGAATTAGATGCTCCTCAAAGGAAACATCAACCTGAAGCTCAACCTCCCCGGGCTGAAAAACATGAGATGAGTCTGAGTGATAGTGGCATAGCTGAGATACATGGATGATGTTGTTCATGGATTGGTACCTATGAGGTAACTTTAATTGATAGGAAATTGACCTGACTCTCTCAAGAATATCGAATGAACCGACATATCTCATTGAAGTTTTACCCTATCTCCTGATCTATCTATGTCCTAACCTCAATGAAACATGAAAAAAAACATGATCCCCAACCTTGAACTCTAGAGGTGATCATCGTATGATTTATGATGAGACTGTGCGGTAGAAATCCACTTCTGCACCAATTGGACCTACTCAGAAGTGTCCTTCACAAGATTTGGTCCTAGTAAAGCTACCTCTCATGGCTCTAACTAGAACAATGGTGATCAGAATGTTCTACCATATAAATCCATGTAAGGATTCATCTATATCATCACCTGATAACTATTATTGTAGGAAAATTAAACCAGGGTAATGTGCCTCTTCCAAGATTCCTCAAAATCCAAGTCCCATGATCACAATATGTCCCCAAGCACCTATATCATATGCTCTGACTGGCCACAAGTCTATGGGTGGTATGTTGTGCTCAGAAGTACCTGTGTACCCAGCACACTCTGAAAACACTACCAGAAACAAGACATAAAGAAGGTATCCCTAAAGGATATGATATTTCATGGGACCCAATGATTTCTTACTTTTTCTCAGATATAAAACCTTCTGAGCTCATCCATAATGAAGGTCTCCTTGATCATCAAAAAATTATTGAAGTTCATAATCCATTCAACAACAACCCACACAATATCGTTACCTTGAGGTGCACTTGGTAAACCAGTGATGAAATCCATCGCAACACCATCCCACTTCCACTCCAAAATATGTAACTTCTATAAAATCTTAGTTGGTCACTGATGTTTTTCCTTCACCTGTATACAAGTGGAACACCTCATAACAAAAACATCCACCTAATTCTTCATTCTCTAAAACTAGTACTAATGTCTCATGTAACAGTACATCTTGGTGATCCCATGATGCACTTCCCAAGATGAAGTATTAAACTCCTACATCATCTCCTCATGTATATCCACTGGAACCCAAAAAAACCCATGGATACACAAGATCTCATCATCACCTACAATCTAACTAGGAGGATGTTCCTCACTTTCCACACACTCCTATAGAACTAGTCCTTCTGAATCTCCAATCCACCTCATCTTAATATTGTCCAACAGGGTAGTGGTCACATCTAAGGATGATAAATAAGTCTGTCCTTGTCTATCAAGCACCTCCAGATGCGTCTTAGAGAACAATGCCATGACCTGCCACTTGCTACCGACATACTGCACCATATGTATTTGATTCCTCCTGCTCAATGCATCATCCACTCCATTTCCCTTACGAAGCATGTAATCAATATATAAGTTGAAATACTGTAAGTACTCTACCCACCTTTGCTGCCTCAAATTCAGATAAAATTGTGTAAATATATACTTGAAGCTTTTGTGGTCCATGGACACCACAAAATGTTCTCCCAATAAATAGTACCTCCAACAATGCAACGCGTGAACAATCACAAATAGCTTGAGATTGTGCGTATGGTAATTCCTCTTATGAGGTCTCAGCTGCTGAGACCCGTACCCCAGGACTCGATCTCCCTACATCAGCACTGACACCAACCCAATTCCTAAAGCTTCATAGTAGACCATGTAAATCTTTCCCTGATCTGGTAGTATTAGGACTGGTGGTGATACCAACCTCCCTTTCTGCTTCTGAAAGGATGTCTTGCCAGAATATGACCAAATGAACTTCACGACCTTCTTATTCAAGCACATTAATGGCACTATTAAGCGTAATATGTCCTATGTAAAACACATGTAGTAACTAACTATCCCTAAGAAACTCCTTATGTCAAAAAAAATCATGGGATGTTCCCAAAAAACTACAACTCTCACATTCTCTAGGTCCATTGATACTGCTGTCTCTGAGATGATGTGTCCCAAGAAGTGAATTTGATCCATCCAAAAGTTTTACTTTATGAGATTAGCATATAACTAACGCTCTCTCAGTGTATTCAAAATTATCTTTAGATGGTTCGAATCATTATGTTGATTATGAGAATACACAAAGATATCATCCACAAAAAAACCAAAAAATAATCCAAGTAAGGATGGAATACCCTGTTCATCAGCACCATGAAAACTGTTGGCACGTTCATGAGACCGAACGAAAAAACCAGATACTCATATAACCCATACTTTCTATGAAAGGTTGTATGAGGTATTACTATAGGTCAAACACACACCTTGTGATATCCATTCCATGAGTCGATATTCGAGATCACTTGATCTTCTCAAAGATGATCAAATATATCACCTATCTGGGGAAAAGGATATCGAGATTTAACCATTAGTTGGTTCAGTTTCCAATAATCCAAGCATATCCTAAGAGTTTCATCCACCTTTTTCACAAAATCAACTGATGAACCCCATAGAGAAGTGATGGGTTGAATAAACCCCTTTGCCTCCAAGTCCTCTAGCTACCTCTTGAGCTCATGCAACTCTGTCATAGCCATTCTATATAGAGGAATGTATACTGATGCAGCTCCTCACACTAGATTTATAGAGAACTCCACCTATCTATTAGGAGGTAACCTAGAAAATACATTAGGAAAGATGTCCCTGGAGAACTCAACCACTGGAGGTAAGTTATCCCGAATCACACCCAAATCATCTAGAAACAAACTAGAAATCTGGGCAATCATCCCACCTAGCCCACGATTCTCGGGTCCAACTCTACTCACCTGGACATCCCATTCACCCATATTAATAAACACCACTACCTCTAGTGATGTGAAAGTTGCCCTCTGGTGATAGTTGTCAATGTACACTCGATAAGCTACTAGCCAGTCCATCCTAAGAATGAAATCATACCCTATCATGTCAAAGAAATATAGATCCCAAACAAAGTGACACCCTCTGGCCTTAAGGGGATACTTCAAGCACTACCGCACATCACCCATTATACCCCCAATGGTGTTTCTAGCATCTTAACTCCCTAAGAAAGAAAAACTTTAAGCTCAAGGATTTTAACCACTAATGTTGGGATAATATTTTTTGATGCACTTGGATCAAAAACAGAATATGCGATAGGAAAATCTAATAATAGCATACCTCTCACCATAGATAATACAGAATCCTACTCTTATTGATTTTGTTTCACTACATAATTCTGTCCTATACCACGACCCTATGACCCTGCCTGGATACCCAGAGCTGATCCACCCTACTGTCTATGAGAACACAATGTTTGGAGACCACGACCCTGCCATAACTTCCCTAGAATGATCAACCTACACTACTCCAGCTCCCATCTTGACATGGAGATGAAGAACCTACTCCCAAACCTGACATCAGATCTAACCCCTACCACTCCCATCTAGAAAAAAGGTCTTGAAAACCACTACATATTCCCTATCTAGCTGCAAGCTCAAAACTCAACTAATTCACAGTCACACCAATTATTCATGTGGAATCACCCACCACACAAAATAAAACACACCAAGATGCCTGCACCCATAGCTTGAATAGAACACACGTCATGGGAAGCCTCCAAACAACACATCCTTCTAGAAGAAGTGGATCTTCTATGGATAGAAACAACACTCCCATGTTCTATACCCCCATCTTCATTTAGGTTCTGCTATGTGATTAGTGCTTGATTCACAATCTCAGTGATAAAAGTCAACCTGAACATGACGACTTGATATTTGATAGCATGTATGAGACCTTCCTCAATGTGTCTCTCCCTTAACATCTCATCAGTAAGATAAATAAACACAAAACACTTCATCTCTATAAAGCATATCGAGTATTCCATAACAGTTATTGTTCCTTGCTCCAGACACATGAACTCACTAGCCCTCTCTTCTCACAGAGTCACGGGGTAAAAGTAGTCTAAGAAAGGGGTTTTGAATTCAACCCAAACCATATTCCCCATCCCATCAATCTGGTTCAAAACATCACACGAGCGCTTTGCTGCTCCATGTAGAATATAATCTGCGACCTTGACCTTAGGATTCAGAGGCATCTCCAGATGCTCAAAAATTTCTAACATGGTCCATATCTATAGCTCTACAGCCAATGGACTACCATCCCCTAAAACATGCGTGAGTATGCTGCTATTGGAACACCCGTGATAGCTCATCCATAGTCAAGGATGCTTGTGGTGCTCTCTGGATCATCTACATATAATGAAAGAAACCCTTTATGGAACTGTGCCTTAGAACCTATGTCTGGAATAGCTCTTAGTGCAGCGGATGGCACCAAAGGAGGATCAACTAGTAGTTCATGGACCACCATCTATGAAGTATGGTCATCACCTCCCTCGTAGTGTACCATTGGAGGACTTCATGGTGGAATTTTTCTACAATACCGAAAACACATCTCAAAAAATAACAACATCAAAGAACACAACTCAAAAGCAATGAATAGGCAAAATCCCCCCTAAATGCTAAGTCAACCCAAAACCTTCTCCTAAATCCAAGACTGTATAAATAAAAGCCAAAATACCACTAGAAATTATGCCTCTTACCCACTCAAAATTCGGGTCTAGGTCAAGTCTCTATCATTATTTCTAGATTAATTTCCATTTCACATTTAGTTACCCAGGAAATTCCACTAAGGGTTTCCAATTCTCAATCCATGGGGGCCCATAACACCTCATGAACCCAAAACGTTTCTCACATTCAAACCATACATATAACGAGTTCATATAATCCTTTACATTCCATCGGTGTGTCATTTCCCAATTCATAAGGTCCCATAATTATTATGGATTGAAAGATGAAATCACTCCTTTATCCACAAAACCAAAACTAACACAACAGGCACAACTATCACATCAATAATCACAAAAACATGTAATAGCTAATTAAACATGGATGGCATGGCATAATTCATGGAATGTGATTCTAACAAGTGTCTATATGATGCATGAGATTTTACAACCTCATCTAGTTGGGTTGTAACTGAAATAAAACTCATAATTGCATCAACAATAATAGTTGAAATCAAGTGTGTCACACAGTAGTGAAATCAAATCAACTTTAATAGTCAAAATCCAGAAAATCAGAACTCAATTAGAGGAAATTTAGCTTCTCCCTATACGTGGGGTACCTACTCCTAGGAAAATTTTATTACCAAACCCCATTTACTTCTTATCCCTATCTATTATCTCCAAACAGTAAGTCAAACTAGAAAACTACCCTCTGATACAATTTTGTAATGTCCCGGATCCAGATTCCACCCAAAATGGTGCCCCGAGGCTGGTGGATCATAAGGCCTCAAGCGCATATCCCAAAATTCCATAGGCTACCTACTAGTAGTGAGGGCCTATTTGAGTTTGGGGGAGACTATTACCTCATTACAAGAGTATTATAGTGGGATTCAAACATACAGTAAATAATAGAAGAAAAATTAACAACAGTCAACTGAAAGTAAGACAATACATGAATACATATCAATAACCAGAAGTGTATCATATATAAAATGATGTAGATGATACAAATATCTAGAAATAATCCAAAATAGTTCATGTAAATACAGTATAGTACACGTATCCCAAAAGAAAAAAGACTAAAAAGTGTTCGTAGCATCGCAAGCCTCAGCTTGGTACTATGCTCCCCTGCTCCAAAGCCACAGTCAATAAGATATACCAGGGAACTTTCCCCTATAATCACCTACAACCATATAATCTATTTGGGTCCCCGAAGGGGCCCAAACAGGGTGTGAGATAAACATCCCAGTAGGCAACCACCTAGGGCTATACAGTTTTGAAAATAATATACAGAGTGCTTGTAAGTGTGAAGAAAATATTAAAGTGTGTATACCCATGGAATAAATCTACTATCATAAGTAATATTGAACATCCCCTCAAGGATACTAGAAAAAAGTTCAGCTCCTAGAAAGGAAACTATAACAATGTAAACAAGTCACACGACCATGTCATACATACATTAATACCAAGAATTCCACATCCACACTGTATAAAGAAGTCAAGAAATCCCATGACCTCATAGTATAGTAAAAAGTAGAATCCCATGGTCAAACCGTATAGTGAGAAGTGGACCCCAAGGGTAGGATCCATGGTGTCACATACCAAGGCATCCATGTAATAAATCTAGACCATGAAAGGCCAGATCCAAGGAGCTCATCTAAGGCATCCACATTGAGTCTCATGGGCATCCAAGTGGAAACTCGGTCTAGGTACTCATTAGGGTCCTAGGATAATAGTAATGGAATTTCTTACACGAGCTTAAGCAAGATGGATTTATAAGATAACGAGGCCAGAGGCATCCCATGGAATCAGTATCCACGGGGAAGATTCAAGCCAAGGCATTCACGACTGTATTCCAGACCCATAGAGAGTGGTCCATGGAATCTATTAATCCATTCATTCAAATCATTCAATCAATCAATTTAAACAATTAAAAACCATGTGAGTATACCCACACACATAAACAAGCACAATCCATGAGTATACCCACACATGAATTCCATTTACCATTCACCAATTATATGGTCCTACCCTCCCATATTAACCATTTTATATAGGTATATCCACCCATATCAACACATTTCATTTAAGACAAGATATCAAAATAGGAATGACATCAAAATATATAATAAGGCAAGGAGGAAATAAATCTTCTATGAAAGCTATTAAAACCCATTAAGGTATCTAAAGGCTTCCTCTAACTATAAAAGCACAAAAACACACCCCTTGGGTAGTTTAAATAGGCATAAACAAAGAATTTCCTTAAGTAGCACCCCTTGGGAGACCTAGAATCAAGAAATGGGTGTTAATACCCCTAAACGGATCATCAAGAATCCTTACAATGTATGACTATAGAAACTATAAGAAAATAACTCAAAAACAAGGCCTCACCTAAAATATGATGGGAGGAATATTGGCCAAAAACTCAAAAAGCACTAGAAAATAAAAAAGAAAGTATAGACCACCTACCTCAGATCATTAATAGATAGATCATCAAGTATCAAGTCCTGGTTCTTACAAAATTGTAAGAAATATTAATATTAGACAAAAACAAGAAATTAGGGCATATGAGCCTAAATCCAAATAGCATAGATATTGTTCCAAAAAATCAAGAACAACTAAAAAGGAATAAAGTACTTTCCAATGTGGTTCCAATGAGAAAAACCATGCTCGAATCATATTCTGGATGACTTCAAGATATAAAAAACCATATTAGATGATTTAAGCTCTAAAAAAAGAGAGAAAAGCTTATGTGAATCAATAATAAGAGGCCACTACCTCCTTTAAAGAAATCACAGTGGGTAAGTACATGACGTGTAATCCCAGTACACAATGTTTACTATACTATTTTTTTGAAGAAATACGTATACATTTCATGTACTTCAAGTACATGACGTGTACCTGGTCTGCAACCATCCTTCAACCTCTTTCCCCCCTTCTTTCTCAAAAACATCCCAATCGACCCACAACCTGTCTTAGGGTGTAATATAAATGGTAAAGTAAACACATTTAACTCGAAAATAATGATTTGTACCTTAAGAAAAACCATAGATCTTACATACGCCGAACCACCCCATTAAAATTTCACCATCATGTGTCTTACCCTTAAGGCATTTAATGGTGTATTAAAGGGATATGTATTAATTCCTTAATAATATGAATTTTAATATTATATATAATAATGAATATATTTATATTTTATTGTTGTTACTTTATATATATATACATAATAAAACAAAAAATGTATTTTTAAGTAATACTCAATTTCAATTAAGGCATTTGTTTTAATGAATTAATGGATTTTTTGAAATAAGTAATATTTTAATAAAATATTTACATTAAATATATTTTATCAAAAATAAGTTATCATATAATATTGTGAAGTCAAATATAATTTTTATAAGGGTTCGAAAACTATTATTGTTAAAAAAACCAACATTTCTCAATAAATGTAATTTCTTATTTTAAAAGTGAAGATACACATATTTAGAAAATTATTTTTATAAAAGGAATATTTTTTTGGAATCAGAACATCTAAATTATCCAGGGGTTAATTTTTTAAAATTTTCTAAGATAACTGATTTTTTGGGTAAAAACTAAATACCGTATAAATATATGGTGGGTATTAAGAAATTAAAATGACCCAAAAGTGATACAATAAATCCTATAAATGGTATAAAAGATAAAATATATATTTTCCATTTAAAATAATTTTATTTTAAGTTTATTTTATTAATTTTATAAAGCCTTTATGAATCATCCAAAATCTATAATATATTTTAAGGTTTTAAAATAATTTCTTTAATAGTGTGAATCACTTACAAATCACCAAGGGTAATATTTTAATAATTTCATACCTTAAATTTATAAAATAATGAAAGACAAAAATATTTGGAAGAAATCCTAGACAAAAACCATTATAATTTTTCTAGTTTTGGTTATTTTATTATACAGAGTCCAAAACCTAAGTTTGAGAAATAATAAAGAATTCCCCTTGATTTTCCTATATAAAACCATTAAAGATCCCATTTATCTTCACTAAAAAAACTTCAATCACATCCTTAATCTTCCCTACCCTCTCTTGAGTCCTCCCAAGGATCCCCCAAGCTCTCAATAATCTCCTCCAGGGTATTTGGAATCACACTCTCAAGGTCAAGGATCCTCTCTTTATCCTCTTTAATCAAGTTTCTTCATCATATTATGCCTTCTATCTTCAATTACTATAATTTTTTATATGTTTTTCCATGTCTATATTACATTAAATTTGATTTAAAAATGATTAGAGACCTATTTCACTCTCATAAACCCATTTTATAAATCTTTATGTGATTCCATTATGCTGTCAAAATTTCAACATGATTTCCATTGCAAACAAATGTTTAGTGAATACACATGCCCATTTCCTCTCAAGGGTGTTCACATTTATTCATTTGTACCTATTTTATTGTGGAATTAAATGTATTTATTATACATTCTTTGACCATGGAATAAAATATGTTGTTGAATGAATCCATTTTGTATGATCTATGTGGAACACATAAGCATGAGAATGAAATGAAAGTGATTGGTGTGATCAAAATTGTGTAGTACACCATTACATTGGGTAATATTTTAGTCTCATGAGAATTCATACATGGGATTAAGGAGTGTACCTAATCTATCATGGGAATTTTTAAATAATTATTTCTTGTAATTTATTCTTGACCTATGTTTATGATGTAGTGTTTTAAGTTTTTGCCACATTTCCCATGTTGCCTTTATGTTATCATGTTATATCATGTATCATTGTCCATGTTTATGATTCTAAGTCCATTTGTACCACATTGAATTGACTATTTATTCCTTGTTTATTCTCTTATTTTTATTTATGTATCAACCCTTTCTTATGCATTTTACAAGGTTATCCCATGCTAGTTTAATTACGAAGTAATAATATGATCTTATCAAGGAAGTTTTCAACAATGTAATTGTATCCCATGTTATATGTTGTTATGAAAAGTGACTAATTCCAAAATAAACTGTACTTATTGATATTTTGGGTTGTATTATATGGAATATTATATAATAAATCATGAATTAATGTGTAATAAAGATAAAGGTTGTAATATTATTTTACTGAGTATACTTGAATGCTCACCCTATGTATATAAACTATTTTTGCGTGTTTCCAGGGGGATTTTGGGGACTGATATGTAAATTAATTTCTTGGGATTCAAAACCAATGTTGAGTTTTTGTTATAGGATTTTTCTTTGGCACTTTACTTTGGATAATTTTAAATATATTAGTTATCTTGCTCATGAATTGTGGGATGATTTTAGATTTAATTTTATATGTATATGAAGGAGTTGTTTGGGAGTTTTTTATCCTATCTCCTGATCCTTTTTTATTTGTAGAGGGTAGTGACTCCTATATGTTAGATTTTTTATACCCTCAACACTTGTTACCAACCCAGGGCCTACTATAGGTGGTAATTGCAGGGTTATTATCTATATTCCTTTATTGTGGTTTCTTTAGAGGGAGGGGGTCGGGAAAAATTACCATGTATGATATTTTTAGGGCCCCTCTGTTTTAGGAGATGGTGAGTTTTAGGATAGTTATCTGATAAGTTAGGGATCAAGTGGAGACTTTTCTCCTATAATATTTTTTTGTTTTGATTTCATTTTATTTATACTTCCTTACTTTTGGAATTTTATTGATCTTTTTTTTGAGTTTCATGGATACTTATTTTAATCACTAAGGAAGGATGTTTCTATTTGAAGCTATTTGTGTACCCTTTATAGTTTCATCTTCTTTGGCTCAGGTAGAGACTTAGGTAATGGTTTGGTAAGTTAAGGATTAACTGTTATTAAATAGAAATATTTTTTATTTTCTAAGCATGTTAAGAAGTAGATAGTAGAATATGAGAGGGTTTGGGCAGAACATGTTCTATTATGGTACATGCTAAGTGATTTTCATACTAGGATTATTATGTTTATAATTAAGGTTTTTTGTTTAGTAAAAACTATCTAAACAAGTTGATAGGTTATTCTAGTTTATAAGAAGATCTATAGTTACATTTAGATTTTATTTTCAAGGTAGATATTTGTGAAAATTAACTTTCTAGTTTTTTTATAAATAAAATGTTTTTATTTTCTGATGCCATATGTTTTACATTGTATTCTTCTATTTTTTCATTTAAAATTATTTCATTTATTTTTATTATGGAATTTATATCTCCTATGGTTTATTCTATTTTCTTATGTGGGTCTATTTTCTTGGTCTCCATCTGCTGGGTTTGGTGTTGGGTGCTCCTCTAGCCTACATCACTTGGTCGGATCCTCCATTCCATTTTGGTATTTTTCTAGTCATTTATTATGCTAGATAATGCAACTTTACTTTCAAGTTTTTTTGTTTCATTCTCAGTCTATTTTGGATGTGAACTTCATTTCTCACTGCCCCTCCTATTAAAATATATTTCATGACCTAGTTTGTTTTGAATCTATTATACCAGCTAAGGTTTCTTGATTCTTCTATATAAAATCCATCTAATTTGAGTCTCATGTTTGGTTTGAGGCTTATAGAATCTTCTCCGCCATTTTTACCACATTGGTTGATCTTTCTAGGGGAGAATTTATATTTAAAAATATTATATTCTTCAACTTATTATTCCAAAGATAATAGAGATGTATTGAGGGAGTTATGGGAGGCCCTTTACAGTTCTAGTTGATAGATCCCTCACACCTATTCTTGTGTTCTCTTATTGTCGTGAATTCAAACATTTTTAGATCTTTGGTTGACCATGAAGACCTTTAAGGAGTATCATCCCTAGTGATACCATTCATCTTCTTCGTCAAGCATCACCGGGTTCTTGGTGTAGGAATATACTCTTACATAATTTATCAATACAAAAAAGGTTTTCACTAGTGCTAAAATAGTTCTAAAGATTTAAATGCCTTTAAAAGTTGGTCTCTTTTTTTCAGTGTTTTTTAGCACTGATAATGAGTGAATTTATTAGAGCTATTTTTTTTATCATTGATAAATGCCACCTTTATGAGTGCCAAAATAATAATTGATAAAAATATTATTTATCAGCGCTAATATTTTTTACTAGGTTCACACCCACATAACCACCTTTATCAGTGCTCAATAATAACCTTTATAAATTCTTATCCACCCCCACTGCTCACCCTTGCCTTTATCAACATTCACTATCCCCCAAACCTGAACATGCTTCCCTAGACTTGAACTTGTTACATATACCTTTCAACTCTTCTGTTTTAACATTGTTCCATGTTATTTTATTCTATATTTTATGATATATCTATATATATATATAGATACATCTTTTTTATCCATATATTTATATATATTAAATGCATTTATAAACTTTATTTGTGTGTGTGTGTGTTTATTTATACATATGTGTCGATATATGTATATATATATATTATAATAATTTTTATTTACATATATTAGAATATACACATATATATATATATATATTTGTTAATACATACACAGATATTTATATATAAACATTATATATACATTTGTATAGGTATATAAACATTGATAAATTTTTATTATAAATAAAATGTATAATAAATTTTATTTTTATATGGTTACATATTTATAAAGATATTTTATATGTAAATATTTTTTAAATAATTATTTATAAAATTAATTATTTATATATAAATATATACAAATTTTTGTATATATACACACACATACATAATTATAACTAATAATTTAATATATAAAAAGGGTAAAATTTCAGCACCATAATATCCATAGGAGTGTAGCCCCTAAGAATAAATTCAGTATTCATCAAAAAAGGATAAGAAGAGCCTCTTAAAGGGAGATTAAATCTCATAAAATATTAAAACATTTGGGTATCCCAACTAATAAATTAATTTTGAAGACCTTTATGGGATTTTTGACCTTGAAAAAATAGTGATCGTGCCTCCCCCGGATCAACACAAATTTATATCTTTTTTCAGGTTTCGATTTGATATATGATAGATCCCAAATAGACACCTGGATCAAAAGCTATACATTTTTGAAGTTCAAGAAACATTTTTAACTTATCTTAATATATTAATTGATTTTTAAATTTTTCCTATCACCAAATTGAAATTAAATGTCTATTACTCAATACTAATTATCAAATTATTAATTAATATTAATTTTTAATTATTTTTAAACCATTTTTACTAAATTTATTATATAGTAATTGTAAATACATATTTAGTACTATATAAATTATATTAATGAAAATGTACTATATATATCAATATCAATATATTCATATATTAAAACATGATTTTTAATAATAATATGTAGATTTTATTAAGGGAACCTTTTATCAGTGCTAAGAAAAGCACAGATAAAACCTCCATTTATCATTTCTAAAAAAATACTGATAAAGGTCTCCCTTATCAGTGTTAATAAAAAACACAGATAAAGGAGGTTATTTTATCAAAAAAATTTAACACTAATAAAGTGGGATTTTATCAGTGATTTTATATAGTGCTGATAAAATTACCCCCTTTATCAATGTTTTTTAGCATTGATAAAGGATAGGGTTGGATAAGTGTGATTTTGTAGTAGTATCAGTTCATTAAGTCTTTCTACTTTTGTTCATCCTTTACTTGTATACAATTCCTTTGGGGTCACATGAGTGAAGTTTTCTGATATTCTTGTACATGCTCATCCTCATCCTAATTTCATCTCAAATCTTGAAGATGCAAAAACATGATCTCTTGATAGTTTTTAAAGTACTACATGTTTTCTTTCTTTCTTAATTTCTTTCATTGCATATATATTATGGTTTTTATTTTTCAAAATAAAGAATATTGTTTTCTTGGAATCTAAATAGGGAAAACTCGGTCTGAAGCTTGTAAATAACCATTTTATTTTACTTTACTCCATTTTCTTTATCATTTCGGTTTCTATTTTCATCATTTTTATTTTTTACTTTATTTTCTTTTTCTTTTAAAAGTGAATTGATCCCACCTTTTACTTCTATTTGGTGTGAACTTCCTTGTATAAATAATGTTCCATTCCAACATCCACTTCAACTATGTAAGTTTTATCCTTTTGTTTCATCTTCGACCACTTGTAGTGCTTCTTGTGTCCCACCATGCAACTTAACACATCCCACTTAAATCCTAGCCACCTTATTAATTGGGTATCATAATAAAAAATTGTTTCATCTTATTTATATTGATTGTAGAACACTTAAAGTCCCCTAAAATTTACTTTCCATTATTTATGGAACCCACATGCTCATCTCTTCTTGAATTACAACTCAGTACACTATTAGGAGAAAGACATTTAGTGGCTACCAAAATTCCTCGCTAAAGGCCTATAATGGTCTCCCAGTGACTTTCAAATTACATATACTTTTAACCTATCACAATTTCTTATAGTGATCGCCAATTAGTGGTCATTATAGGAAAGACCAAAGTACCCTATATATTCCTCCATTTGGAGTCCCCTATAAGGTAACACTATAGGGACCACCATATGGTGGCCACTAAATATTTTTTATTTCTATTAAAAAATCATAACAAAATATAAAAAACCATAAAAACTACCATTATTCTAAAATTCAATAAATATATCCATGATATATAAAACCATAGGATTATAAATATATTTGTTCAATCATCTTCCAAGACCCACATCCATCATCGAATAAAAATTAATATGAAAAAAATAATAAAAAAATTAGTATAATAAAAAAATCACAAAAATTTAATAATTGAAATGTAGTAGAATATTTCAATTAAAACTTAGTACAACAGTCTGAGATCATTTTATTTTGAATATATTAATAGTTTCTAAACTTTATTTTTAATTTAAAATTTCTTATTTGGTTGTTCCAAACAAATTGAATGCCTGATTGAAGTGTAGTCTTCTCATACATGAAAAAAACATACTTTAGAGGATTTCCTATTACTTTACTTTATTACATGATCGTTTTTTATGGATCTTACTGTAAAAAGTTTTCTTTCATTTTTTTAGATTATAAAAGTGTATTTCTAGTCGTCCTAGTAAAATGAAACATTATATTGTCATTTCATATACTTTAAAATTTCACAGATCATTTTACAATTTTTGTCCTATGATTTCCTAGCATTAAGATTTCGTTTCATTGGTTTTGACCCCCTAAAACATGTTTTTAAAGGGCACCAAACCCTTAAAAACTACTCACTCGATATTTTTTTGAATACCACAAGTCTGATTGATGTGCCCTATACTCGTAAATGTCACAAATAATACTAATAAATTTTTCCTATGATTTCACATCATTCTGAAGTCATTTGTGATGAATCTTATGGTAAAACACATGTTTTGATGTTAAAAAAATAAAAACTTGTTTTCGGTAATCTTGGAAAAACGACACCTCATATTGATGTTTCATAGGCTCCTCCATTTCAAAAATCACTATATAATTTTTTTTCATCTGATTTAACAACATTCCAATGTCATTCAGCTAGTTTTGACCCCCTGAAAAATGTTTTTAAAGGATTTCAAACCATTAATAACTATTTATTCTGTCGTTCTGGGGAGACCACAGGTCTTCTTGACATGTCATCTACTCATAAACATAAAAAATCATACTAATATTATTTTTCATAGGATTTCATGTTATTCTGAGGAAGTTATCAAGAACTTACCATTATGTTTTCATGTTTTAAAACAATAAAACTGCATTTTTAGTCATCCCAGGGAAACAGTACCTCAAATACACATTATGTATACTTGAACATTTAAAAAATCAAATTAGGGATATCATCCTATGATTTCATGGAATTCTAAGGTTGGTTAGTTGGTTTTAAACCCCTAAAGAACATTTTTAAAGGGCATCAAACCTTTAAAATTTGCTTATTTGGTTGTTCCAAGCAGACCACATGTCTGATTGACAAGTCATCTTCTCTTACACGTTAAAAATAATACCAAGATGATTTTAATATGATTTCACATAATTCTAAAATGGTTTACATGTATCTGAATTTTAACCAAATTTTTTTGTGTTTTAAAACTATACAAGTTTCTTTTTAGTCATCTCATACAAACAACACATCATATTTACATTTCTTCTACTTGATCATTTCAAAAATCGATGTATGGTGTTGGCTTATGAATTCATGGTATTAAAAGGCCATTAATTTGGTTTTAACCCCCAACCACACGTTTTTAAAGGGTGTCAAATATTTAAAACTAATTTTTAAGTTGTTGAGAGCATACCGCACATATGATTGACATGTTATCTACTCGTACACATCAAAAATAATATGAATACAATTTTGAAATGATTTCACGTTATTCTGAGGTCATTTTCTATGAATTTGACTGTCAAACACACGCTTTTGTGTTTAAAAAAACAAAATTATGTATTTGGTCATCTTGTCCAAACAACACCTCATATTAACATTTCTTATACTCTACCATTTTAAAAATCACTGCACAGTTCTTATCTTTTGATTTCATTGAATTGTGTGGTCATTCGGTTGGTTTGGACTCCCCAAAATATGTTTTTAAAGTGCATCAAACCTTTAAAAAATATTTATTCTGTCATTATGGGAAGACCACAAGTATTATTGATGTTTCATATGCTCTTACACATCAAAAATAATACTAAGATGGTTTTCATATTATTTCACATCATTCTGAGGTCTTTTGATATGGATATTAATGTTTAACAAATGTTTCAATGTTTTAAAACAATAAAAGTGTTTTTTCAGTCATACCGGGAAAAATAAACCTTGGATTGACATTCCTTATACTCGACCATTTCATAAATCACTACATGGTATTTTTACTATGATTTTACAGCATTCAGAGGTCATTGGGTTGGTTTAACCTATTGACGCATGTTTTTAAAGTGCATCAAAATTTTCAAAATTGCTTATTAGATTGTTTCAATCACGAAACTTGAATGGTTGATGAGTTTTCAACATGTACATGAAAAAAATTAAAATAAGATATATTTCATTTCATTTTACATCATTCTAATATTTTTTTCCAGGCATCTAATCATTAAATGCACATTTTGGTGTTTAAAAAAAATAAAATTTTACATTCATTCATCTTAGTAAAACAGGACCTAAAATTAACATTATATCTTCTCCACTATTTAAAAAATCACTATATAGTTATTTTTGTCTAATTCAATGTCATTTAGAGGTTTTTTGATTATTTTTAACCCCCTAACACATGTTTTTAAAACTTTACAAACTTCTTATTCGGTCATTTCGAGAATACCAAATGTCTAATTAATGTGTCGTCTACTCAGACATGACAAAAATAATACCAATAATATTGTATTATTATTTAAAATCATTTTAATCCCGTTTTTTATGGATTTGGATCTTAAACACATTCTTTGGTATTTTAAAAAAAATAAAAGCATATTTCTAGTCATCCCGGATAAATGGTACCTCAGATTTCCATTACATTTACTCCACCATTTCAGAAATCATTGTATAGTTTTTTAGTCTAATTTTGTAGCATTCCAAGGATGTTTTATAGGTTTTGACCCATTTATACTTGTTTTTAAAAGGCATAAAACATTAAAAAACTACTTATTTAACCATTACTTCCAGAATTGATATGATTATTAAAAACTCATTTTGTGCATTAAAATAACAAAAGAGTCTTTCAGATCATCCCAAAAAATGATACCTAAGACTGACGTTATTTTTTCTTGACCATTTCAAAATTCACTGTGAAGTTTTTTTCATCTTATTTTAGGGCATTTAGAGGATGTTCAGTTGGTTTTGACCATATGACCCATATTTTTAAAGGGCATAAAACCTTGAAAAACTTCTTATTCGGTCATTTTGAATATACCACATGTTAGATTGATGTGTCATCTTCTCACACATGTCATAAATAACACTAATACATTATTCCTATTATTTCACATTATTTCAATGTTTTTTTCTATGTATATGACTGTTAAATACACATTTTGGTGTTTTAAAACAATAAAAGTGGTTTTTGGATCATTCATGGATAAAAAAACCTCGTATTGACTTTCTTCCTGCTCTACCATTTCAAAAATCATTATATGATTTTTTTAATTCTAATTTCAGGGCATTCATCGGCCGTTCTCTTGGTTTTGACCCCTAATGAATGTTTTTAAATGGCATCAAAACTTTAAAAACTGTTTATTCTATCATTTTGGGTAAACCACAGGTCTAATTTAAATTTCACCTACTCAAACATGTGAAAATAATACCAATATGGTTTTCCTATGATTTCACATAATTTAGATACTATTTTATATGGATTCGACTATTAAACAAAAATTTTCAAGTTTTAAATAAGTGTGTTTTCAATCATCCCAGGAAAACAACACCTTAGATTGACGCTCCGTTTACTCCAAAGATTCACAAATCACTATATAGTCATTTTGGTCGGATTTTATAGAATTCATAGGTTGTTCAATTGGTTTCTACCCCATCGCACATGTTTTTAAAGGTCATTAAACCTTTAAAAACTACTTAATCATTCAGTTTGGGTAGACCACAATTCTGATTGATGTGTCATCAACTCATACACATAAAAAATACTAAGATGCTTTAACTATGATTTCACATCATTTTGTGGTGTTTCACTAGGGATATGACCTTTAAACATATGTTTTTTTGTTTTAAAATAAAAAAAAGTGTCTTTCAGATCATCTGAGACATACGAAAACTTAGATTGACATTCTATCTGATCAACTATTTCATAGTTCATTGTACAGTTTTTTTCGTCCAATTTCACACCATCCATAGGTTGCTCGGTTGGTTTTAATCCTCTAACATACACTTTTAATTGACTTTAAACCTTTTAAAACATCATATTCGGTCATTCCAGATAGAACACATGTCCTATTCATATTTCATCTACTTGTACACATCAAAAATAATACTGTGATGATTTTTTATGATTTTACCTCATTCTGAGTCCATTTTATATGGTTATGACCATTACATGCATGTTTTAGTGTTTTATAACACTAAAAGTGTGTTTATTGTGACCCTAAGTAAACGAAAACTCCAATTGAAATTATGTCTACTCGATCATTTAAAAAATCACTCAACATTTGTTTCTACATGACTTCATTATATTATGAGGCTATTCAGTCAGTTTTGACCCTTTGATGCATGTTTTTAAATGGTGCTAAAACATTAAAAATTGATTATCCGGTCATTTTGGATTGACTACAAATCTGATTGACATGTATTCTACTTGCACACATCACAAATTATACAAAGATGGTTATCCAATTATTTCACCTCATTCTGATGTTTTATATTAATTTGACCATTAACTATATATATTCATCTTTTAAAACAATAAAAGTGTGTTTCAGGTCATCTGGAGAAAATAACCCCTCTTATTGACATTTTGTCTTCTCAACCATTTCAAAATTCACTATAATGTTTCTTTCCTATGATTTCATGACATTCATAGGTCATTCAATTGATTTTGATCTACTGAAACACATTTTTAAAGGGTTTCAAACCTTTAAGAGCTTATTATTTGGTCATTTTGGGAAGACCACACATTCTATTGACATGTATTTTGGTTGTACCCCTCATAAATAATACTAAGAGAGGTTTTCTATGATTTCACATAATTTTAAGGTCTTTATCTATGGATCTATCTGTTAAACGTGTGTTTTTATCTTTTACTATAATAAAAATGTGTTTCTAATCAACATGAGAAAATATAACCTTCGATTGATGTTTTTTCTATTCCATAATTTAAAAAATCATCGTACAGTTGTTATATAATTATTTCATGGAAATAAGAGGTTTTTCTCTTGGTTTTGACCCCTTGATGAATGTTTGTAAAGACCATCAAAACTTTAAAAACATATTATTCAGTTTTTTTGAGAAGAATGCACATCCAATTCACATGTCATCTACATACACACATTAAAAATAATTCTAAGATGGGTTTTTTATGATTTTACATCATTATGAGGCCTTTTCAATGAATCTAATGGTAAAACATGCTATTTTATGTTTTAAAACAGTAAAAGTGAATTTCCAGTCATCCTAGGACAACAACACCCCCAAATTAAAAATTTTCTTCTCCAACATGTCACACATCACTATACAGATGTTGTTATATGATTTTATATCATTCATAGGTTGTTCGATTGGTTTTGACCCTCTGACGTGTGTTTTTAAATGGCGTCAAACCTTTAAAAACTACTTTTTAGGTTGTTCTCAGAAAATCTCATGTCATATTGATGTTCTATCTACTCATAAATGCCATAAATAATACATATATGATAATCAAATTATTTCACCTCATTATGAAGCCATTCTCTATGGATATGATTGTTAGATTCACATTTTAGTGCTTAAAAGAAAAAACGTTTTAAGGAATCCTAAGAAAATGACACCACATATTGAAATTTTTACTACATGAACATTTCACTATTCACTATATGATTTTCACCTATGATTTCATAGCATTTAGAGGTTATTCGGTTGGTTTTGACCCCCTAACACATGTTTTTTCAAGGCAAATTTTAAAAATTTAATATTCGGTCATTATGAGCACACCACATGTCCTATAAATGTTTTTTTCTAGTTTTACATGTCAAAAATAATATTAATATGGTTTTCTTATGATTTCACATCATTCTAAGGTCATTTTCAATGGATCTAGTAGTTTAATGCATGTTTTTGTGTTTTAAAATAATAAAATTTCATTTTTGAACATCCTAGACAAATGAAGCCTCGATTTGATGTTCCCTATACTCCACCCTTTCAGAAATCATCGTACAATTTTGTTCATCTAATTTCATAATATTCAAACACTCCTAGGTTGGTTTTGACCCCATGTTTTAAATTTTTAATGGATGATAAACCATTAAAAACTGCATAGTCAGTCATTCCAATAAAAACACCTACTATGGATGTTTCATCTACTCATACATATCAAATATAATACTAAGACATTTATTCTATGATTTCATGTCATTTTGAGGTCATTTCCTAGGGATTTTCTTGTTAAACACATGTTTACATGTTTTAAAACAATAAAAGTGTGTTTACAGTCATCCAAGGAAAACAATACCTCGGATTGAAACTCCTTCTACTCCACTAATTAAAAAATCATTATAATGTTTTTATTTTATTATTTCATAGCATTTAAATTTTTTTTTACTAGTTTTGACCCTCTGACACACATTTCTAAAGGGCGTCAAACCTTTAGAAATTACTTACACGGTTATTTTAAGAAGGTTGCATGTCCTATTGACATTCTATCTACTCGTACACATCAAAAATAATTTTAATACGATTCTATTATGATTTCACATCATTATAAGACTGTTCACTATGGATATGGTTATTAAACACATATTTTAGTGTTTTAAAACAATAAAAGTGTGTTTTGGATTATCTCGGGAAAACAAAACCACATATTGATGCTCTTTCTACTCAACCATTTAAAAATTTACCACACGATAATTTTCATTTAATTTCTTAGAATTTATAGGTTTTTTGGTTGGTTTTAACCCCTAACACATGTTTTTTAAGAGCTTTAAAACTATAAAAATATATTCATTATGTCATTCTGGATAGGCCAAACATTTGATTGGTGCGTCGTCTACTCGTACACATAAAATATAATACTAATGAACATTTTACTACGATTTCACAGCATTTGGAGACGGTTTTCTAGGGGGTTTTACCTTTAGATTCACATTTTAGTGTTTTAGGACACTAAAAGTATGTTTCTAGTCATCTCGAGCAAACTGAACCTTTGATTGACATGTCATCTGCTCAAACATTTCACAAACTACTCTAAGGTTTTTTTCATGTGACTTCATTGTAATTTAGAATCATCAATTGAGGTTTGACTATAAGACTATGATATAGGAAATTTTTTCATTGTTGTAACAATTTTAGAAATCGGAAATACATTTAAATCATTCATTTAAAATGAAATGTTAAATATTAAAATTGTATCATAAATTATCTCATGCAAAAGGTTCATCCTCATCCGAATCACTAATGAACTAACCTTGATTTCCACTAGCTATATCTAAAGACTACAACATATATAATATTATGTGTCTTAAGCATATCAATAAAAATCAATATGAGCACAATTTATCTTCTTTCTTACCTATGGTACCAATGGTGTACCATCAAAAGGGAAATATTGTTTCTAATGGAATCTTTTTGTTGATTACCCATATGATAGGAAAAAAGGGATCTGATGAGAATTGGGTGTCTATCCTTTTTATATTATGAAGGATATTTTTTGGTTAAATTATTTCATGTCAGGTTCACCATTTTGTTTTTGATGAAATAATTATGTTATACCTTTATGATATGACTGCTTATGGAGGGGTTGAATATCCCACAATCATTTGTATTAGGTTAACCATTCTAATTTTACACCCAATGGGTCAGTTTCCAATGGGGTTTATTCATGGAACAAGAAACACCCAATTAATCTCATACATGTGATGACTCATGGACCTGCTTTTCAAATGTAGGCACTCATTGGGTAACTTGTACAACGATACTTGAGAACTCTCATTGGTCAAGAGGATGGGAGGTTAGGCACCTCACACCCTTTTAGGGGTAATTTTGCCTCACTCTGTGGCTCTCTTATAGATTTAAGACATATTTGTGAACCCTTGGTTTATTCCCATGTGTGGCATGAATCACCCTTCAATTAACAAAATATTGTTATCATGTTCAATTTGGAATCATCTGTATGTATAAAAGGCTCCATCAATGGAACCTATGGACCAAATATCCTTATATATTTTATAATTATGATTCTGGTTTTAATACATGTAGTGGCACTCTGAAGTTAATTGTAATATAGGGGGATCTGAGTTGTTTTGATGTTGGGATCTAACCCATGAGATGTGATTTCTGTATATCATCATGAAAGGAATCATAACCTACATAGTTTGGTGCCACTTAACAAGACTCATAATACCTTTTAAGGTTGTGTGATATGGACCCAACCATGAAATTTAACATCATGCAATAAATAAACCTAGGTAGAAGGTGTCTGGTCAACAAATGGTGTGGTAATTACTCCAAGTTGGCCCATGAAATCCAAAGGAGAGATGGTCTTTCATATGGGGGCATGCTCCTATCATGAATATGGACCAATAAAGATGGTGATGAATGTGGACCGAAAGGGTCCTAACCCTTTGGGTTTGATACAACCCTAATAGTTATATGGACTAGAGAACATTGGGGTGTGTTTGGGATATTAGGTTTAGAACTCAGTCAGGCTTCCTAAATATCTCAGTTAGTCAGGAATCAAATCCCATATAGTTTTAAAGGGATGAGGCATACACATTTGGAGGAGGCCCATTCAGGTTCATTTTCATTTGGAATATATCTCTTTGAAGTTTTAGGCATGGTTTCATGGATTATACAATATAGGAGGCTTGGGTTTCTAGAATGGTAGTTTTGATTGGTGTTTACACTGAGAAGGATTCCCATGTTTCTAAAACCATGAGGAAAGTCTTAATTCAGGGTATTTTGAAGGTTTTGATTGGGGGTTACACTTGAAAGGATACCCAAATGGAGGTTTAATATCATACAGATGTCATGATCACCACTAACCTCTAATCCAACATGAGTCATGGTTGGTGTGATAGACATGAGAATGTAGTGGATCTAAAGATCATAAGATCCACTCTTTCAACAGGTGGACGAATTTAAATCCCAAAGGGTGAGGGAAAGAACGAGCTCCGATTCTCGTCTCCTATATTTTTTTCATATCTTGATCCCTAAGGGAGAAAGAGAGGGCTTTGATTCCTATCTCCTCCCATCATTATACCCTGAGCTGACAAAGAGGAGTAAGAGTTCCACCACCCATAAGAAAGACTAGGGGATTACAAAAGGAGGGATACCCTACCGGTTCTTGGGAAAGAGAGAAGTATCCAACCTCATCCTTCATCAAATAGAAATGATATTGGTTCCCTTAAATCCATATAATAGGGAGGTTCATGTGGGAACCTCTGAGGTCATGATAACGTCCTAGTTTTGGACTCTAAGAACCCAGGTTTTGGGACTCTGAGACTTTGAAAATTTCTTGATGTCTTTCCAGAGCAGGGCGTTCAGACGGCATGCAATTCTGAGGTCCGGTGTACCCGGAATTAATTATATAAAAATGATAAGTGTTTTTATATTACACATGTGCAGTTAACTAAATAAAATGTGATATCTCTTAGATGGTTGATTGAATCAGAAATATGAGATCACGGTTGGGTCCAGAATGTGGTGTTTACCCTAGGCACGACATAAAAGAAGTCGGCGCGGGACGTTCGGAACCCTCAATCATTAGTGGTGTATTAAATAGATAATTAAATTAATATATTCATTTAGTAGATCAAAATTTTATAACTTCTAAAAGGTTGCTCGGATGGGAAAATCGAGGGCGTCATTGAGTCCGGAGCAGGTCATTTACCCTAGGCGGGGTGTAAAAGTTGCAGGCATGGGCCTGCTGAGAGAAATGTCACCCAGGGGAAAAATGGTCATTTCGAAATGACCACCTAGTGATTTTTATCACTGTCATTCTTTTTCAAATAACTTTTATGCAGAGTCTCAGAATGGAAATCTGAGACTTCTGTTGAGTTTGAAATATGGAGTTTTTTCTAGGCACGATATAAAATGAGAGGGTGTGGTGATTTCAGATTCCGCGCCAAGAGGGTTTCCTATAAATAGGAAAATATGAGTTGTGGGTTCTCCCTTCTCTCTCCTATTTTTTTTTTCTCTCTCTCTCTCTCTCATTTTCTTCGGCGTTCTTCATCATTCTTCACCGGATCGATGAATGATCTTCGCCAAAACCTCGGCGGATCGAAGGTGGAGCCTCGCTGACGCATCGCCTACGACGCGCATCGAAATCGAGGTAGGATTTCTGCTATGTTTTCCGCCCCTTCGTATATTTTTTTTCGTTTTGAATTCTATAGTTTTAGAAATTGGGGCATTGGCCGAACGAACACGTCCAACACCCGAGCCCCGTTTTTTCATCGTTCTTCGACGTTCTTCGTCCAAAATTTCGGGCGCGCACAAACCTTGTCGAATCAACGATCGGGGGAAAACGATGCGAAGCCCTTGCCCCAAGGATCCCAAACCCGTGTTCGATTTTGGATTTGGGCCACCAGAGCGGTGACGGTGGTCGTCAGAAGCCCGGATCCAGCAAGGGCGGTGGCCGGAGGTCGGGGTGGCACAGTGGGGGTTCGGACGAGGTGGCCAGCATGGATGGGGTTCGGACCGAAGGTGGTGCACGGCCGGAGGTGATCGGGTGGCCGAGTGTGCGGCTGGCTTGGGTGCGGCCAGGTAGAGCCGATGGTCGCGGTGTGTGGCGTGCGGCGTGAGGTGGCGTTAATCGGGCTAGCACGGCGGCATGGCATAGAGCAGCAGGAAGCCGACAGAGGAGCTTCAGCATGGGCAATAGGGGCGAGGTCGGGATTCAGCGAGGCAGCGGCTGGGCGTGCGACTCAGCGGGAAGGCGAGGCCAGAGAGGGGAGCACTGGGGTGGGGCTGCGTCGGGCGGCGCGAGCCGCGGCGAGGTGCAGCGGTGTGCTGCTGGGTGGCGCTAGCCCGTCGCAGTCGAAGGAGGAGGCCCCCGAGGCACTGACCTTAGGGGAGGAACCAACGGACAAGGACCCGTCGAATGCGGGTCCTGTTGGCGCTATGCGAAGACCGGCCTTTTGGCCGGTCTGCTGGGGAGAATCGGACCCGAGGCGTCCAGTGCGACTGGAGCGAGCCGCAGTGGTCCAGACCGGGTCGGCAGTCCGAACCGGGTCGGCAATCCGGACCGGGTCGGCGGTCCGGACCGGCCCACTTTGGGCCCCCTTGCATTCGGGGGGTCGTAAGATCCAAACGGCACATCCGTTTGACGCGCCGTCAGCGGCGGTGAGTTCGCATCGGTGGGACGGACTATTTGAAGTGTGTTCCGGGGTTTTTGGGTTCTACGCCCGAAGACGGGTGCCCCGAAATGTGTTAACTTAATAATATTAAATTATTATTGAAGTTGTGACGGACGTGGCTCACGAGCCGGACATCCATTTGACGCACCGTCAGAGGCGCTGTGGCCCTGGGGCTGAGACGGTACTTCCAATGTGGTTAAGAACCTTTGCGGGTTGGTTTCGTCGCTCTGCGGCAAAAAACACAATGTGAATAATTAATTAATTATTAAATTAATTAATTAATTGTTGTCTTGGACCTAACTCCTGCTTGGAATGTCCGATTGAAATGTCGTCAGCGGCAGCATGACCCCTGTCCTCGTGCGGACTTTTTGAGATGCTTTACGAAGCATTCGGGTTGGAGGCAAGGTGTGGGCCCCACATGGCCTAGTTTGCACGTTTTACTGTGAAACATCACGTTTTCACCCGACATCCATTTATGGTGTTTGAGTACTCGTTTCTGAGTGTTTTTCCTAGTGGATTGCATCGGTGCAATCTGTCCACCTGAATTCGGGCCTGAGGTGGGGGCCCCACGGGGCCCCATTTACATATAACGTGGGGAATTGCAACTTCTACATCAGGAGTCCGTTTTAGGCATCGTTTGTGGTGTTGTGACCCTGACATTGAGACGCAGTTGACCAGGGTGGTTTTAGGTGATGAAGCCGGAGTTGAGGCATGGGCCCCACGGTCCGTCTTTTGAGCTGTGTGCAGCGTATTGCGACTTTTTCATCAAACGTCCGTTCGGGGCGAATGAATAGTCGTTTTGATGTATTTTTCTGAGAGCTTTGTGATGTCGCAGTTTTCCCGAACTTTTTCAAGATCGTGGTGTGGGTCCCACCCGGGCTGGCTATGGTGAATAGTACCATTTTCACTGGGTGTGCGTTTTGGGCGATTGAGTAGTCAATCTCGTGTGTTTTTCCGAGGGAATCACAGTGGTGTGATCCATTTGTTCAGTTTCGGGATCTTGGTGTGGGCCCCACATGGGCTGGCTACGTTGAATAGTGCCATATTCACCGGTTGACCGTTTCGGACGAGTAAATGGTCTATCTCGCGTGTTTTTCTTCGAGGATTGCAACGGTGTGATCCGTTCAGGCATGTGGAGGCTCGTTTCAGATCTTATTAAATGTGTAAATATGAAAGGGTGTTGGATGGAGGTCCATATGATGCACTCCGAACCAACGCACGATAACGATGTTTGTAACACCCGGTGATGTCAGTTGCAGTGCTGAGTTATCGAACCTGTTTCCACGTCTACCCTCAAATAGGGTTGGGCAGTGGGTCGCCTGATGATTTATTCTGGGTCTACCCTCCAGTAGGGCTGGGCAGTGGGTCACTTGTCGACTACTTCCAGGTCTATCCTCCAACAGCGTTGGGTAGTGGGTCGGCTGACGATTTATTCCAGGTCTACCCTCCAGCAGGGCTGGGCAGTGGGTCGCGTGTTGACTAATTTCAGGTCTACCCTCCAACAGAGCTGGCCAGTGGGTCACTTGTCGATAACTTCCAGGTCTACCCTCTAGCAGGGCTGGGCAGTGGGTCGCCTGTCGACATGTTCCGGGTCTACCCTCCAGTAGAGACTAGGCAGTGGGTTGCCTGTCGACTTGTTCCGGGTTTACCCTCTAGCAGGGCTTGGTAGTGGTTCTCTTGATGATTTATTAGGGTTTATCCTCCAGCAAGGCTGGGCAGTGGGTCACATGTTGGCATTTCAGACCTAGGCCTTCTTATGAGGCTAGTCGGTGACTTTTTCTCCATGACTACCGGAGCGGGACCCTTGGTTGTATGGGCTAGTGATGTGACAGGTTTGACATGACCGTAGGGCATACGAGGATGAGGGGCGCTTTTCCCACTGAGACGCATCCTTACGATGTGACCTAAAAGTCGTGTGGGCGAGTTAGTGCCGCCCAAAGTGGATGAAATCAAGGTGCAGTGATTGAGCCCCTTTGAATTGTACCTCTTAGGTTGACGTGCAGGACGTTTGGGTTCAGTGTTGGATATCCTTTAAACTGTTGGAAACTCTTCATGGGATGAACTTGGAGATATAGATCCCCTTACACTCTCATTTGGGTTTCTCGTTGAGCATATATATACATCCTATTGTTGTTCCCACTCCTTGGGTTCGGTTACTCTCCTTCTAGGAGGGGCGAAGACACGCGGGGTATGCTGCGTGCTTTCTGTGTCTAGCTCCTCTTGCTTGGATGAGTCTACTCTCCTGCTATAGGCAGCGAAGACTCGATGAGAAGTTCGTCTTCTCACCTTCTCTAGCTCCTTGTGTCTGGACAAGTCTGCTTTCTTTCTCTTGTTGGGTTGAACTGCACTCTCTTTCTTTCTTTGGCACTCTTAAATTGTTCTTTGCTCTGTCTACTGCTCCCCATTTTAGTACCTCCCTTGTTTCTCCCTAAATCTTTCAGGGCATCCTACTGAGTATTTTTATACTCACCCCTGCTTGGGCTTTGCCTGTACTTGGTGTGACCTTGCAGATGACGGACAGGTTAGTCGAGACTACGGAGGATCGTTGAGGGCACAAGAGCTTGTGCTGCATTCGGTGGCCGTAGCAGGACTTCCTGGGTGTGAGAATCACCATCACATTACCATTGTTTTACCTGTTGCCGGGTTGTGGAACCATTCTGGATGGGTGCGTGTTTTTTCCCTTTTACTGTTCAGTTTACTTGTCAGCACATTACTTGTACTGGTTAGAGGTTGATGCAAGTATGTTTGTTGCCCTTTTTGTAGCAGTGTTGTATCTTTCTTTCTTTTCTCTGCACTTTTTCATTGAGTTGGTTGCGTGTTTGTGTACGGTTTCTTAGGCAAAGGCCTCCCCTTGTTTATTGTGCCTTCGGCACTAGTCGCCAGCCCCTAGCCTATGGAGGTGGGATTGGGGTAGTTGCGGCTCAATCCTCGGTACGGGTAGGGTCATGGAAAAGTGGTATCAAAGGTGGTTTGTTCCTTGGGGAGATGTTCGGACGTCCCTAAAAAGGAATTGGTTGAGTTTTGGGGAAATAGTTTCAACGTGTCTCGAGAGCGGCTCTCAGGCCAGGGAGTCTAGTGATGGTGCAGCGGCCGACGTATCCATTCACGAGGACCCTGATAACCCACTTTTTTACTCGGTACACTGAGACACTTGTTGCAGGGAAATTAGTTCATGCATCATATAGTATTGAGTCTTTGGTTGTCCTTATTGAGTCAGCTTTCCATCGTTGTTGATATATATATGCTCATTTGAATGCAGTGCTCCTTGATCGTGTTCAGGATGTCCCCATGATGATAGACAGCCATGATACTAGCTCCGGTTCATGATGACAATTTCATGAGCAAAGAGGCCTCAGTTCAAGATCAATCATACGATTACCCTTTCTCTAGGAGGACAGGTAGTAGCACCTCCACCTGTGGAGTAGCAGATAGTACCAACAGCGAGGGCTAATGACGAGCGCAGGCTAGGCGCGCTACGTGAGTTCCAGCATCAGAGACCACTGAGGTTCCATGGTGATCCATACCCTCAGGCAGGGGAGGGTTGTCTAGAGTCGGTGGTCCGCCTCCTCAGGCTTGTTCAGACACTGATAGGTTAGATGGTGGCTTTGACAGCCAGTCCTTTTCCACCCTGCAGTTTGGCGTGGTAGATCCAAGGTTACTCGGATACTCGATGAGTCGTCACTTTAATGAGGTGACTTTCAGCTGCTGTTTCGTGAGGAGTTTTACCCCTCATGCTTACACTCTGTTCAGATCTAGGAGCTCCTACAGTTTCAACAGGGAAGGATGACAGAGCTTGTGTACGCGATTTGTTTCGCAGACCATGCACATTTTTACCCGGATGTGGTCCGTGATGGAAACTTTCGAGCACAGAAGTTTGAATGAGATCTCTGTAGAGGAGATTCATGCCAGAATAGTGCCCCTGTGCATCCTCACCCGTCTCAGGGTACTGGAGCAGGCACTGGTGATAGAGAAATTTATGGTAGAGGGACATCGATTGGCAGGGCCTCGACGCCGGAGGTTTCCCCTTGATGAGACTCAGGCACATGGTCGGGGATAGCGTAGAGCACAGAGGTAGCACAGGGGGGACTAGTGCTATGTTTGTGATGTGCGAGATCATGTGGAATGAGACTACTCGACCAAATGTGCTGAGTCTTCCAGATTGTTGGTAGATGCACAGCCACGACAGAGGCAGTGTCATGATAAGAGAACTCCCAGGTGAGGACAGGGTGGTCCTCAGGGAGGTAGTGTTGGCATAAATAAGGAAGAACTATGGTTGGAACACAATGTTTCGAGGTCCTTCCACCACCACTAGGAGGCCAATGTCAGGCTCAAGGAGCTGACAGACTGGCCGTGGGAAGCTATGTGCTATGGTTGTTTACAATCCTGCATCGCAAGAGATGATGAGAGGTACGCTTTGTGTCTTTTTCTACATTTCTTAGTAGAACTTTTTAGACACTCTGTGAGGTACTCTTTCCTCTAATGCCTTGCTTGAGGGGTTACCTAGGGTGACGTGGGGAGTCGGTGTAACCCTGTGTTGGTGTCGGTGTTGGTGGTGATATTTTTCCCCTAAGAATGTGGAGACACTATCTTTAGGGAGAGCGCCTTATGGTTTGATCAGACCACCAGTTTCTCAGGTGCGTCCCCACACAGAGAGACTTGAACCGGAGATGACGGTGCTGGATGGAGTTTCAATGGGAGGGTACAACATGTCTGTAGTTTCGCTAGTTGAGCATGTAAGAGAGTCTCAGTCATGATGCACTGACTGGGAAAACTTGTGTGACCAGATATCCTTCGGTGTTTCACCAGATGGGTATTCTGAAGGAAGAAATCCCGAGACCATGTTCCAGGAACAAACCGTGATTTCTATCACGGCGTGGAAAGTAGAGGTGCGGCCGGGAAAGACCCCATAGTTTCTTTGGGCCGTTTGGGAATTGTGAAAATGGTTGAGAGGTTGCCTACCGTCTTACCCTATTCCAATAGTAGCGGTGGGTTCACGATGTCTTCCACGTGTCGCAGCTGATAAGGTGCATGCATATTCCTACGCATGTCCTTGGAAGTATCAGACCTTATAAGTATGAACCATCCATGTGCTTCGTGTGTTGTGCCAACTTGTGTTGTGCAATTTGTCTTGGGCATGGGAGAGCTAGGTGTGAGCTCTGTATCTCGAGTTTCTTTTCCTAGTTTTTCTTTTCGGGGACGAAAAGCTTGAAGGTTGGAATGTTGTAAGAACCCAGGTTTTGGGACTCTAAGACTTTCAAAAAAAATTATGTCTTTCCAGAACAGGGAGTTCAGACGGCGTGCAATTCCGAGGTCCGGTGTGCCCGAAATTAATTATATAAAAATGATAAGTGTTTTTATATTACGCACGCGTGGTTAACAAAAGAAAATGTGATATCTCTTAGACGGTTGATCGAATCGGAAATCCGAGATCACGGTTGGGTCCGGAACGTGGTGTTTACCCTAGGCGCGACATAAAAGAAGTTGGCGCGGGATGTTCGGACCCCTCGCTCGTTAGGGGTTTATTTAATGGATAATTAAATTAATATACTCATTTAGTAGATCAAACTTGTATAACTCCTAAATGTTTGCTCGGATGGGATAACCTAGGGTTCTGTTGAGTCTAGAGCGGGTAGTTTACCCTAGGCGGGGTGTAAAAGTTGCGGGCGTGGGCCTATTGAGAGAAATATCAGCCAGGGGAAAAATGGTCATTTCGAAATGACCACCTAGTGATTTTTATCACTCGTGTTCTTTTTCAAATAACTTTTAAGAGGAGTCTCGGAATGGAAATCTGAGACTTCCGTTGAGTTAGAAATATGGTGTTTTGCCTAGGCACAATATAAAATGAGAGGGCGCGGTGATTTCGGATTCCATGCCAAGCAGGTTTCCTATAAATAAGAAAATAGGAGTTGGGAGTTCTCCCTTCTCTCTCCTATTTTCTCTCTCTCTCTCTCTCTCTCTCTCTCTCATGTTCTTCGGCGTTCTTCGTCGTTCTTCGCCGGATTGAGGAACGATCTTTGCCAAAACCTCGGCAGATCGAAGGTGGAGCCTCGCAGACGCATCGCCTACGACGCGCATCGAAATCAAGGTAGGCTTTCGGTTATGTTTTCCACCCCTTCGTAAATTTTTCTGTCATTTTAAATTCTATAATTTTAGAAATTGGGGCATTGGCCGAACGAACACTTCCAAAGCCCGAACCCCATTTTTTTCATCGTTCTTGGACGTTCTTCGTCCAAATTTTCGGACGCACGCAAACCTTGTCGGATCAACGATTGGGGGAAAGCGATGCGAAGCCCTTGCCCCGAGGATTCCGAACCAGTGTTTGGTTTTGGGTTTGGTCCACCGAAGCGGTGAAGATGGTCGTCGGAAGCCCGGCTCTGGCAAGGGCATTGGTTGGAGGTCGGGGTGGCGCAGTGGGGGTTTGGACAAGGTTGTCGGAGCAGATGGGGTTCGAACCGAAGGTGGTGCGCGACCGGAGGTGAACGGGCGGCCGAGTGTGCGGCTGGCTCGGGTGTGGCCAGGCAGAGCCGATGGTCGCGGCGTGCGGCGTGCGACATGCAGAGTGAGGTGGCGTCGACTGGGCTAGCGCGGCGGCGTGGCGTAGAGCAGCAGGAAGCTGACGGTGGAGCTTCAGCATGGGCAGCAGGGGTGAGGCCGGGCTTTGGTGAGGCGGCGGCTGGGCATGCGACTCGGCGGGAAGGCGAGGCCAGAGAGGGGAGCACCGGGGTGGTGTTGCGTCGGGCAGCATGGGCCGCGGCGAGGCGTGGCGGTGCGCTGCTGGGTGGCGCCGGCCCGTCGTGGTCGAAGGAGGAGGCCCCCGAGGTGCTGACCTCGGGGGAGGAACCAGCGGACAAGGACCCACCGAATACGGGTCCTGCTGGCGCTAGGCGAAGACCGGACTTTTGGCCGTTCTGCTAGGGAGAATCAGACCTGAGGGGTCCGGTGCAACTGGAGCGAGCCGCGGCGGTCTGGACCGGGCCGGCGGTCCGGAACGGCCCACTTTGGGCCCCCCTTGCATTCGTGGGGGCCGTAAGTTCCAAACGGCGCGTCCATTTGACGCGCCGTCTCCGGCGGTGAGTTCGCATCGGTGGGGCTGACTGTTTGAAGTGTGTTCTGGGGTTTTTGGGTTCTACGCCTGAAGACGGGTGCCCCGAAACGCGTTAACTTAATAATATTAAATTATTATTGAAGTTGCGACGGACGTGGCTCGCGAGCCGGACGTCTGTTGATACGTCGTCGAAGGCGCTGTGGCCCTGGGGATGAGACGGTCCTTCCAATGTGGTTTGGAACCTTTGCGGGTTGGTTTCGTCGCTCTGCGGCACGAAACACAATGTGAATAATTAATTAATTATTAAATTAATTAATTAATTGTTGCCTCGGACTTAACTCCAGCTTGGGATGTCCGATTGACGCGCCGTCAGCGGCAGCGTGACCCCTATCCTCGTGCGAACTTTTTGAGACGCTTTCCAAAGCATTCGGGTTGGAGGCAAGGTGTGGTCCCCACATGGCCTAGTTCGCACGTTTTACGGTGAAACGTCACTTTTTCACCCGACATCCGTGTAGGGTGTTTGAGTACTCATTTCTGAGTGTTTTTCTGAGGGGATTACAACGACGTAATCCACCAGCCTAAATTCGGGCCCGAGGTGGGGGCCCCATGGGGCCCCATTTACGTATAACGCGGCGAATTGCAACTTCAGCATCCGGAGTCCGTTTTAGGTGCCGTCAGTGGCGTTGTGACCCTGCCATCGAGACGAGGTTGACCAGGGTGGTTTCAGGCGATGAAGCCAGAGTTGAGGCGTGCAGCGTATTGTGACTTTTTCATCATACGTCCGTTCGGGGTGAATGAATAGTCTTTTTGATGTGTTTTTCAGAGAGCTTTGTGATGGCATAGTTCACCCAACCTCTTTCAGGATTGTGGTGTGGGTCCCACCCGGGCTGGCTACGGTGAATAGTACCCTTTGCACCGGGTGTCCATTTTGGGCGATTGATTGGTCAATATCGTGTGTTTGTTTGAGGGGATCACAGTGGTGTGATCTGTTTGTTCAGTTTTGGGATCTTGGTGTGGGCCCCACATGGGCTGGCTACGATGAATAGTTCCATATTCACCGGTTGACCGTTTCGTGCGAGTAAATGGTCTATCTCGCGTGTTTTTCCGTGAGGATTGCAACAATGTGATCCGTTCGAGCATGTGGAGCCTAGTTTCAGATCTTATTTAATGTGGAAACATGATAGGGTATTGGATGGAGGTCCCTATGATGCACTCTGAACCAACGTACAGTAGCGAAGTTGGTAACACCCGGTGATGTTAGTTGTAGTGCTGAGTTGTCGGACCCATTTTCAGGTCTACCCTCCAGTTGGGCTTGGCAGTGGGTCGCCTAATGATTTATTCCGGGTCTACCCGCTAGCAGGGCTGGGTAGTGGGTCGCCTGGAAATTTATTCCGAGTCTACCCACCAGCCGGGATGGGCAGTGAGTCGCCTGTCGACTAATTTCAGGTCTACCATACAGTAGGGTTGGGCAGCGGGTCTCCTTTCGACAACTTCCAGTTCTACCCTCCAACAGGGCTGGGCAGTGGGTCGAATGTCGACTTGTTTCGGGTCTACCATTCAGTAGAGACTAGGCAGTGGGTCGCCTGTCAACTTATTCCAGGTTTACCCTCCAGCAGGGCCGAGCAGTGGGTCGCCTAATGATGTATTAGGGTTTATCCTCTAGCAAGGCTGGGCAGTGGGTCACCCGTTGGCATTTCAGACTTAGGCCTTCTTATGAGGCTAGTCGGTGACTTTTTCTCTGTGACTACCGGAGCGGGACCCTTGGTTGTATAGGTCAGTGATGTGACAACTTTGACGTGACCTTAGGGCATACGAGGATGAGGGGTACTTTTCCCATCGAGACGCGTCCTTGCGATGAGACCTAAAAGCCATGCGGGAAAGTCAGTGCCACCCAAAGCGGATAGTATTGAGGTGCGGTGATTGAGCCCCTTTGACTTGTACCTCCTAGGTTGATGTGCAGGACGTTTGGGTTCAGTATTGTATATCCTTTAAACTATTTGCGAATCTTCTTGGGCTGAGCTTGGAGATAGAGATCCCCTTACACTCTCATTTGGGTTTCTCGTTGAGCATATATATACATCTTATTGTTCTTCCCACTCCTTGGGTTCGGTTACTCTCCTTCTAGGAGGGGAGAAGATGCACGGGGTATGCCACGTGCTTTCCGTTTCTAGTACCTCTTGGTTGGACGATTCTACTCTTCTGTTATAGGCAGTGAAGACTCGACGAGAATTTATTCTTCTCACCATCTCTATCTTCTTGTGTCTGGACGAATCTGCTTCCTTTCTCTTGTTGGGTTGATCTGCACTCTCTTTCTCTCTTTTTAACTCTTACACTGTTCTTTTCTCTGTCTACTGCTCTCCATTTTAGTACCTTTTGTGTTTCTACCTCGAGCTTTTGGGGCATCCTACGTAGTATTTTTATACTCACCCCTGCTTGGGATTTTCCCGCACTTGGTGTGCCCTTACAGACAACGGATAGGTTGGTCAAGACTACGAGGGAGCAGAGAGGACACAGGAGCTTGGGCTGCGTTCGGTGGCCATAGCAAGACTTCCTGGGTGTGAGACTCACCAGCGGTTTACCTTTATTTTACCTATTGTCGGGTTGTGGCACCTTTCTGCATGGGTGTGTGTTTTCCCCATTTACTGTTCAGTTTACTTGTCAGCACATTACTTGTACTGGTTAGAGGTCGATTCATGTATGTTGGTTCCCCTTTTTGTAGCAGTGTTGTATCTTTCTTTCTTTTCTCTGCACTTTTTCATTGAGTGGGTTGAGTGTGTGTGTGAGGTTTCTTAGGAAAAGGCCTCCCCTAGTTTATTGTGCCTTCGGCACTAGTCGCTAGTCCCTAGCCTATGGAGGGGGGCTTGGGGTAGTTGCGGCTCGAGCCTCGGTACGGGTCGGGTCATGACATGGACCCTTATTACCATGAGAATATAGACCATATAACATCACAAGGACCCCCATTTTGAGGAGGTTACATATGTGACTATTCTTACCATGAGTATGTAGAATCAAGAGGACACACTAATATTCCAAAAATTTTGATTGTACGTATCAGGTGTCTTTAGAAGTGGCCATGGACTGATTCTATTAGAATGGTTCATGGAGGGTCATAAGTGGGACTGAATGGTGAAACTGAAGGAATTAATGGGAGTTGGATATAAGAACATTTTATTTATCCCCATTAAACATAGAAGTTTCTTATATAGGATGGGGTTCCCTCCATATAGCATATTTCCATGTGGGTGTGGGGGACAACCATACAACTCTTTACTACATGGGCATGGGTTCTCTCTGCGTAGCATGTTTCTATGTGGGATGGGGTTCTATCTGCGTTGAATCTTCCTACATGGACTAAAGTTCCTTTCATGTAGTGTATTAATACGTGGGATAGGGATCCCTCTTCATAGATTTTTACTATGTGGGGTGATGGTCTACAAAGGAGTCATCCACTTACGCTCCATAGGATTGTGTCAGTGAAGGGTTTTTGGTTTGTGGATGGTCAAATGAATTCCTTTTCTTCCTTAATGTTTTTTGGTGGTTTTACCTAATGATAAAACACTATTTTATTGAATATTTTATTGATAATAAATGATATAATTTCTCACATTGTGTTAAATATGTTTAATTAGAAAGTATTTGGGATTAGATCATTCATTTGAATATTTGATGAAAATTCCAGTTTTACCCTTTATAGTTCACTGTAGTATTTCGAAGATAAATATTTTTATATTTATTATTTGAATTTTAATTGTTTCAAAAATTGTTCCTAACTTAAGTATATACAACTTTTATTCAGGACACTAGATCTAAAGAGTGCATTTGGCTGTTGAAAATGGGCCATGAAGTCAAAGTTGGGCTGGACTCTCCAGAATGGAAAAGCTTATGTATTTCTGCCATACGTCCTTCATATGAGCCTGGATTGAGCCCAAAATTGGAGAGGAGATATATGACCCATATCCTCACATTGTATCCTTCTGGAAGGCCAGCCAATGCATGCGTTTTGGTGGTCAAAAGGGTGGTGAAAGTTGACATAAAATATTTGTCTGAGATTCCCCAATCACACTTGAAACCACTTTGAACCTAGCCTCCCCACCACTCCATAAATTGGTGTTTTTCACATTTTTTGGGGTTGGTACGTGCTTTGGGAAGTTTAGGGAAGAGGAGAAGTGGATCCACTCTAATTATCCAACCATTTCAATAAGGGTATCTCTTGAAGCAAGGATCCCTTCAACGAAGCCTTCTTCTTCTCCTTTATGTTGTAATGATTTTGTTTGTGTAATAAACTTCATTGTTCTTCTTTTATTTCTTCTATTTTCTTCTGTTTTGTTTAAATTTCTTCTTCTCTTAATCTTCCTCTTTTGGATGGAATTTTTTAGTAGAAGCGTTAATGGGTTATACCCATTATAAACCTTTGCACATGCAAAACTCTTCTACGATGATTACGCCACCCATGGAAGAGTAGTCTTTTAGTAATCGATCTATCTTATACCATCATAATTTAATTATTTTGAATCAATGAGCTAATCTAATTCACATAATATGATCCATGAATTGTGCTTTTAAATTACAAGAAACTAAGCAAGCAATTGAACAATTAACACAAAAACACGCGACGTCGGGATTCTGTGTAAATTGTGAGAGCGTAATCTTAATCGGTAATACAAGACCACACGGGATAAATTTTTAGAGTTCAAATATAATCACTAACCACAATTTATCCTCATTTCCAGAATGGATATGTGCTGTAATTAACCACTGACCATAAGCTATCCTTAGAACAACAATCAAAGCAGGGTGCTGCGATTGCGTGTTCCGAAGCTATCCTAGGGTTTAAGTAATTTCATCTTTGTGGTTAAGTTAACTCTCGTAGGGTTCGAGGGATAAAAAATTAGGGGATCATAATTAAGTGGATATTGATTTAAATGATAATTATTAATAATTGAATGAATATGTAGAGTTAGATCGATTATTCCTTTTAAAATAGATTTCTAAAAAAACATCTTCTTGTTGTTTCATTTTAATCGAAATTCATTTCAAAACTAAAAACAAAAAAAATATACAATCTTCTTCCAGCAAACTTCTTCTAGATTCATAAACTATAAAAAAACCCAAATCCTTTAAAGTAGTGTTTTTATTTTATTCTCTTTTATTTTATTTTTAGAATACCTTTAATAAGTTGTTAAATTCACTTTATCCTTTGAGAGACGACCTTGGTCAGCCACTCTACTGCTCCTAAGTACCCCAAAATCACATTAATCATTTGAGGGAACCCATTACAGCGCTCTTTCACCTACATAGAACTTAAGGATCAAACCTTTCTTCCAATTTTGGATCTCTTCTCGGATTTCCTCCATTCTATCTTCATGCTCTCTTTTTTTATTTACCATGGGGGTATCTTCTAAATGATCATAGGGACTGAGTACTAGGATATCAAGTCATATATGGTGTGATGTGGGGATTTCATTGGTGTGATCCCAATGAGTAAGCCTAGGAATGGAAACAATTTCATTTGTAGAGGTCGAAAATCATCGCCCCATCCCACAAACCATTTATCATTTGCGGGGGGGGGGAATTCGGGGGGGACAAAAATCATCAGATGGACCCAAAAAAGATTTGGTTTCATTCATGGGTTCCAATGATACCATATCATCTCATGCATGATTTCATTATTAGGAGGCCTCATGTAGGGAAAAACGCCATGCAGAAAGGTGGTCCACATAGTGGTTTTTCTACGCAGACCAAAGTCCTGCTTCACAGCTTGTCCTCCTTAGATCATTTTATTCAAATTATTATTTTGGGTTTATTTATACCCTTCTCCAAATCCATGAAATTATTTTCTTATTGCATGAAAATTTTTCAAGACCCAAAAAATTTCCCCCATAGGAATTTTGTCTGATCATGATGAATAGGTGGGGATTATGATGAAGAAATTGGTCATGTTTTGAACCAGTTTTTGGTACACTTGTAGACCAATAGAGGGGATAAATCCTTTAAGAGGCTGACCTAGATCATTTTTCTTTTACCAAATTTCTCAGTGAACTAAACACTCCATGAATTCTCATTCGCCTTGTGCTTTTGAGAAGCATTATCCCCATACAACTGAACTTTTCGTGAACTAAACCTCATCACCCGTGATTAGTAATTTTTAATCTTCCACATAGTGGCCATATTACTCATAGATTGAGAGAACCATAGGATGATGGATCATGGTCCGGATATTCATGGTCCAATGCTTCATGGGCTAACACCTTGCGGGAAATCTCTTTGCAGGCTTACGCTACGTGAGCAAGAGATTCACGAGCTTACACCTTTCTTTTCACCCATTTAATGAATGATCACATACTCTAGTTGATTTCATTATTGGGATAAAATGGATCTATTTTCCACTTCTATGACTAAAATTAAGAGAAGAACTTCAATTAAGGACAATATTTAAATTTATATTCTTCATCACATTATCCCACAAGAGGGTATTCTGAAGTGTCTCCTTTCATCAGGGCTTCTAAATTACCTTCTATTCCAAAAATCACCACTGTACAAATTTGGACTTCAAGAGGATGATCTAATTCCATCAGCCGATCTAGTCCTTCCACCTTCTTGGATTGAGGAATACCTGGATCATGTTCAAATGAATATCTCTATTGTAGGGAACATTATTTCCGAGTCAGGTGAATGGAAGGTATCCATTATGAATGGATCCCCATAGACTCATAGCAATTGTAATAATGAGGATATATCTTGGCAGTATTTCATTCAAGATTACCCCTCTATCTTCAACCTCTCGTGAGGTGACCCTAATGGAGGGAGAAGCTCTAAGTGGGACTTGTGGCCTGGAGGGAGTTTTTCAGAAGAATGGGCTTAGTCTTTCTAGGTCCACTAGAATTGCATGAAATTTTCAATCATTTGGAGGTTGTCATCCTATATTAGGCAATATGGATTTATCAATTTATAGTATATTTACCTAATGTGGTATTACCTGAACTAATCCGTCATTAGTGCTCAATATTCAACACCTTTCATTTACTTCATGGTGAAGTTGGAATCAGATTATGGGATATATACCAATTAAGATGAATTCCCATACTTAGAAACATGTATGATGAATTCCTTCCTGTAGCCAATGCCTTGGGAGATACTTAATAGGTTCCTCCATTAGCAATATACTTACTTATTTCCATAGATAAATTGTTTGGATAGTCTATCACACTCATTCCCTTATTCTACTTAGTGATTGGATAAAGTTGTTCTTTCATGCTAGTAGTACGAGTTCGAAGTTTCTTCATACTAGGACCCACCCAAACCAATAGTCCCAAGGTATACATGGTTCATATTGGGCCACTCTTGAGGAAGGACAACATACTTTGTGGGATTACCGGGTTCGGCAAGACATATCTCCAGACATTGGTTTTTCATGATTTTTAACTATGTTTCTGAGTGGATGGATTTCTCCATATTATGGTTCCTACATAGGTTTCAAATCCTGAACCTTGGTGATGGTGGCCACATTGGATAAAGGACAACCTATAAACTTGTGTATTCCCACTCTTTCTTGTATTTCTGAGTTTTTGGGGAATATGCAGAAAACTAGATCCCCACATCAACTTTGTGTGTCATTTCATTTTTTATATGGCTGGGTGGTGGAGCACTTTCGATTCTATGAATATCAGTACATCACAACAATAACTTATACAACCTTTTTCTCTACACTACTAAATATTTATTTGGTTCTCCTGACATCATTGGGCACTGACGATGATATTGATTTGTTAATATATTTTTTCTATTTTCTTTTCTCTCCCTATCCCTCACCTTCTAGAGTAGTGATAGAAAATAGTAGGGGAAAATTGGGATAGTATTCATATATTATATCATTGTTCTATGATGTTTTGGATTCTTGAGTGTATGGGGTAACTATTTGATAACCTTATGGTCTATATATGATTGCATAACAATTTGGATATTTGCAACAGATTTTGTCCCTCCTACTTATAATTATTTAAAGGGAGTCACATCTAGTCATCCTTTATCAATTATGTCTGATGATGATGTGTGAGGATTCTGGCATGGAAATCATGTTTCCTTTAATAGGCGCTCCAAACAACCTATCATGAGGATATGTTAAGACACGGGAGGAATACTATATGAATAGAGTATTGGGAAATCTTTTCCTGTTAGTGAATAATCCTCTAGCCACTTCTGTGTACCTTCACATTGTGCCATCTTTTCCAATTACTGAATGAGAAAGATGTTCACCCTGATGTCCCAAACATTTAGGCAGATCATCACCCTCAGGGTTTCCTTTTATAGGGAATAGTGTGAAACCCACACTTCTGACTAGTACCATTGGAAGACCAACTAAAATCAGTACTAGTGGGAAAACATTGAGCATCCCACTGATTAATGCCAAACCGATAATCTTGCTTCCTGGGATCAAATAGGTGGTGGAAATGGAGGATTTCCCATCTCTATCATTGTGTGTTAGGGTGAACCTATCTAGAGTGAATATGATCCCATATTATATACTCGTAGATATTGGTAAGAAATATTTGGATCCTAGTGTTATTATTGAACAACTACCTATGTGAAAATGGGATTGGCGACAAATTTACACATTCATCGCAGAGACCTATTTGGAATAAATTGATTATAAGGTGGATATAATAAATTAAATATAAGAATATGGAGATGAATACCTTTGTTAAGTAGATGTTCCCCTTAGATGAAGCTTAAGTTGGGTAGAGAAACAATTTGAATAAATCTATTGGCAGATCACATCAGGTGTTAAAAAATATCCTGAATAGAGAAGGACAAGCATTACTATAGCCATTTAATTTTTTTTAATTTCCCCCATGTTTTAGGGAGAGAATTTAGGATATGGAAACACCTCCAAATTTTTTCCATTAGATGTAAATTTTTATATTGTTAATCATATTGTCTCTCATTATATCTTTCCTTTGAAATTTTAATAGAAATACTGGAGTTGACAAAGTGGGATGAAAACATGATGTAATGCTATAATTTTTTCCTGGTCCAAGGGAATCAATAAGCATAGTTTTATAGGGATGTATAGAAAACCTTAAATACTTTTTTTATTTTTCGTTATTATCCAAATTTTTACCTAAGTCCATTATTGTGAAGAATTAGTGGTAATAACTTAAATTTTTCTTTGGTCTCCCTTTATGGGGTGTTCACCTAACAAGTTTTGTGGTTTTTTATTTTTATTTATCAACTCGTGCCTAATCCATGAATACGATAGGTCCAGCAAGCTGATACTTGACTTTTACCTAGGGAACCCTTTGCGAGTTTTCAACCTAGATAGTACTGTGTCTAATTTTTTGTGTAGTTTAGAGTCTTACAAGCTAGACTAATACAACTGGTGTTTTAGGTTCAACAACTTTAACCATATGTTTTTTAATGATGACTCAAACAAGGATAGCTGGTCAAGAATATCCCAAAATGTTTTAGATATATAAGGGGAAAATTTTTCAAGTTTCAATTTTGTGATTTCTAGATTTAAATAATGATGGGGTACAAGTATGAGAGGAGTGATTTTGAACCATGTTTTAAAGATGGATTCCAATCATGTGGTTTTGGAGGCTTTTGGAGATAGAAGAGGTCTCTCTTGGGGTGGGATTTTCCCCTGGTTGATAGACCAACTAGAGTTATTGATGAAAATACAATTGGGATGTATTATTTAGAGTCAAATAAAGGTTTTCTGAGGACACTAAACTTCCATTTCCAATTTCTAGAGGGAGCTTATGGATTTTTCATAACCACGAATGGTGGTTTGTTGGGTGAATGATTTATGAAATTGATTAAGGCATCTGGATTCTCATTAGACATGAGTGGGAAACTACTCCTATGTGAATTAGTCTCATGTGAAGGAGGGTAGATGCATATTACTATTTAATTTCATCTAAATTGGGAATGAACCACATAGTTTAACGTCTTAAAGTAAGGATATTTTAGGGACCTGATTTCAAGTCATTTAGAATTGACTGAAATATTGGTAACTTTCACATTACATGGTAATCTTGTTTATGAACATTCAATCATTTTCAGACCTAAGGGGGAGAAAATATAAGCTGTAATCTGGAGGCTTCTAAATCCAAGGGGTGATATGGGATGAAAATTTCATTAGGGATTATGGAGAAGAAGTGGTATCTTCTGAGAATGAATTTTCCTTTGGTTGATAGTCCAGTTGGGGCAATTGATGCAATTCCTATAACACCCAAATATGTTTTTTGAATGTTTTTTCTAAATTAATTTATACTTTTTGATATTTTTCATTTCACACAAAACCAAATATAGATTTTGTTATACGAAAGAACTATGTTTGACTCGAGTTTCACACAATTAAAAGTTAATATGTCACTACAAGAAACACTTATATGATCTTATTTTACATAAAACACTGTGTTTGGATTGTGTTTCACACAATTCCAAATTCTTTCAATAGCTTGCATTACACGCAAGACCGAGTTTTACTGCTTTTTAATAGCACACCAATTTCAAAAATAAATTTTGATAATTTTATAAATTTTATTTGTAATAATAAACATCATTTTTGTATTTGGAATTTAAAAATTATCTTATGGTTATTTTTTGGAATTTTTCTGTGAAGTTTCATTTTTTGATGAATAGTGAAAATACCGCATTTTTTCCAAAAACTGTCTTTTCGTTTAAATAATTATTATTGTTAAATTATATTTTAAATTTGTTTTTAAAGTAAAAATAGATCAATTATACATCAATTAATCCAATTTAGGAAATTATAATCATTTTTATATTGAATTTAGATATAAAAACCTATTAAAATTTTGAACATTTTTACTTTAAAAACCACATTTCTCACCACATCTGTGGGATTAGCTTTAAATTTAATTTATCCACTTCTGTGAATTTAATTTGAAATAAAAAAATACCCATTTTTAATAAGTATGATGTTAATATTATAATAAAATAAACCAAATTTTTTTCCAAAAATATTAGTGAAATTGATTAAAATTAATTACAACGATTAAGGTAAAATCCAGCTTAACAAGGAGCTAACCCTTAATCTTAGGGGCCAAAATGACCTAAACACTTGTCCAAAATCCATTTAATGATCATATTTATACTATATAAATTCATGGTTATAATTATATGATTTATTAAGATATTATTCAATAAAAGTTTCCTATTTCATACATTAAGTAAGGAAAAAGAAAAAAAAGAACTTTACTTACCATTACCATTATAAAACTTGGAGAGATGTAAAAGAAACATATTTTCAGTTATAAATATAATTTTGAAATTTAAATGAGTTATTTTTATCATAGTTATTTATAATTAATTTTTAGAGATGTATTGGCTACATTAAACGCTTAGCAAATGCTAACTCATATACTATTTAGTAAATAATGAAATAAAATAAATGATGCTAAAAACATTAAAAGTAAAGTAAATTTAATGAATTATTATGTTAATTTTTTATATATATTATTATATCATGTTACACATATTTTAACTTAATATATTTTAATTACAATAATTATTAGATTTTTTAAAATTAAAATTAAATAAATAATGTCAAAATTGAAATTAATTTTATTTTACAATAAATTCTATTTTATAAAAAAATTAAGATTAATGAAAAAACTAAATTATACAAATTGATTTTTATGTTTTAATAAATATAAATTATTTTCTATTAGTGGACCAAATTATATTTTATAATGAACATATAGACCCCTAAATAGTAAAAACATTATCAGTACTTTTCGGGTTAAAGAAGTGTTTTTTCATGTTACATGCACTTCTTTTAAATTTAATTTCCAAAAAATAGGAGATTTTTGTTTTAAAAATTACATATCATATTTATAATTCAAAGCGGTTATATTCTATAATAAATCACACCTTAATTTAGTCTTAATGTTTAAATTACATGTGTTGGAAAACTAGTTACCTAAATAAAAAACAAAAATGAAAAATATAAAGAAACATAAAGACTATTTAAAAAATTATAAAAATGAAATTATTTTTGTGTGTTGGAGATTTGGTTAGACCATAAATTCACTTTAATACATTATTTTTCAATTTTTTAGCACATTAGGTAACGGAGACCTCCCATTAGTTCTTATCTTTTGGTATTTACAAGAATGCCACTCCTCCTCCACTATAAAAATAAATTCACTCTTCCCATTACTCACACCTATAAAGACACTTTGTATTATCCAATATCTACCCAAATAGTCTCAAAAAATCCATAAAATCGTACTATAATCCTCCCTTTTGATATAAATCCATCCAAGGAATCCCTTCGGTGCAAACCAAAAGGAGTTACCTAAAGAAGAGGTAACATCCTTCCTCAAGCCCCTTTGTTTTATTTTCATTCTAAACCACCTCAATTATTCTTATTTAATGATTATATAATAACATAATTATCCTAAATATACTTATATGTTTCTATAATATGTTTTATACCTACAGTTACACAAACTTCAATCTAATGGGTAACGAACATACCATTCTTGTGTACAGTGAACTATCGCCTCATGAAGAGATGTTGTTCGTTTTTACTTTACCACCTCTCGTGGTTGGGAATTATGATGGAAACTATATTTTTAAATTATATATATATTATATGTATGATTTATTTATTATTCTTTAATTATTATATAAAATATACATTCATGCTTTATATTTTGTGTAAATATGATAACTTCGTTTCTGGAAGTGTGGACTACCTCCTCTTCAAAGCAATGTGATTCGTTCACACGTTACATGGAATTCATTAAGGATGAGTTTTGTAAAAACAGTATATGATATATATGACATAATAATGATAATATAATGATATTATATATACATATATGTCATTTACTTTCTTTCTCTCATTATGATAGTAAAACAGAAACAACGTTCATGCGTACGTATGACCTACTGTCTCCATAAATGGTGTATTTCATTTAATAATTTTAATTTTTATAGATTACTATAAATAATTATATAATAAATATATATTATATTTATATATGGTTTAAATTCTGGATATCATGATATAACTATGAGGTCCAAAAATATAACAAATCAAAGCACAATTGAAAAACAAAGTGATTATTACCCAAAACGTAATATTAATATTGAGTTGTTAATAAATGGATAATATAAAGTCATAATAAAATAATATATGGTATTAGATATAATAATATGGTTATTTTATATATTTATAATAAATTTTTATTTATTATACAAGAATTTTTAATGAGTATGAAGAGATTCAAGAATAAAGGTAAGGGGTTTCTTGTCTAACTTTTATTTTTCGTGAGACGCAAGCCATGTTCGCCACCATTTCTTATATGTGGTTTGTTTTATGGACATGGATGTATTTTATTATTATTTTAATTATATTTATGGATATTTAAATATCCATTTTATGATTTTTATTTCTTTGATTTTATGGTTCAAAAGTTACCATATAGGTAAAGTAATTTTGTCTCAATTTATCTTATTTGAGATGCAAGCCATGTTTTGCAACTATATTTTTCTACGGGGTTTATATAATCCCATTTTACATGTCATATCATAAAACAAATTATTTTAATGATATTTTAATCTTCATTTAATTTCATTTTCTAACATGGGAAGTATAATTCAAAGTTACAAAGTGGTAAGAGTGTATTGAAACAATGTCATCATTTATCAAGATTGTTTATGATTATGCTTCCATTGATGAAATAATATGATCTAATATCAAGATCACTTGTGAAGTTTATTATAATTTGTTTAGTCATGATGTATTCATGTATTATTTCCATTTTTCCACTCTTTGGTAACTAAAATAATTAATAAAATGCTTTTATAAAAAACTGAATTTATTTCTCCTTTCAGTCAGAAATTTGTGTTCTTTCAAAACTGTGTTTTATAAAAATGTTTTCAAAAATGTTTTAATATTATCATATTATTTTTAAAGTAAAATTGTTCTCATGTTTTATCTTTTTACAGAATGGTTTTAAAAGTAATCTTCCTCTCACTTTTCGATCAAGTAACTTTTTTAAACTTTTAACGTGCAAAAGGAATGTTCGACATGTATGAGCTTACCTACTGTCATGACTGTCATTTCATTGAGGATTACTTTGTAAGTTTATAAGGTTATTTTTTTAAAGAATTTTTTTCCAAATATTTTGGAAATTTATTTATTTTAAAATTGGTTTCAAAGAGAAATGGATTTCAAAAATCATTTTATATTTAAAGTTTTTTAAATGATTTTCAATGATCCCTTTAAATGATTTCAAAAGGTTTTTCTCAAAGAAAAGTATTTCAATGATATTGAAGATTATTTTATAATTTTTCAAATTATTTTTAAGAAAAAAAGTTTTAAAAAAGTTTTTAATATTATTTATAAGTTTTCAAGTTAATTTTCAAGGAAAATGGTCTTCAAAATGTTTTATTTTTTAAAAAATGTTTTTTAAAGAATTAAGGATATTTTCCTCAAGAATGTTTTTTAGAAGATTTATAAAAATTATTTTCAATATAATATGAAATTCATTGGTGTTAATAATTATTTCTGGAGAAATTATTCCAATGTTATATTTAAATACTTTCTCTGTATGGGTTTTTATGGAATGATGTTTATGAAACCCGTTTCTCTTTTACCGATTATATTTATATGAAACCCATTTATTTTTCACAGGTTATATTCTTATTAAACATGCTTACTTTCATGGTTTATTCTTTGATGATATTATTATGAAACCTATCTCTTTTCCATAGGTGGTGATAGGATGAAATGTTTATGATAACCATTTATTTTCATGGGTTATTATGTTTATGAAACCCATATATTTTTATGGGTCATGATATGATGAATGCTTTCTTATCTTGTGGAACATGTAGGTAAAATTTCATTATATGACTGGTGGTACCTATATCTCCCTCCAATTTATTGGTTAATGATACATGGTATATGAGATCAATGGGTAAATGGGTTGTATACCAACCCTAAAAATAAGAGGGTACATGTGTTGTATCCCAATCTCAAAAATAAGAGGGTACAAAGGTTGTAGACCAAGCCCCAAAACAAGAGGGTGCATGGGTTGTAGCCTAAACCCTAAAATAATAGGGTACATGGGTTATAGACCCAGCCCTAAAATTTGAAGTTACATGGGTTTTTATCCCAATCTCATAGTAGGTATGTGGGTTGTATCCCAAGACTAACATTTTATGATGGTCTTAGTAGGTATCCTTGACATAAGATTATCTATGATTATGTGCATTCCACAAATTTATTGCATTATTCATATAATATTCTCACATGTATAATGTTATCAATTATATTATCATTCATGTATTATGAACTTCCAATATTTATTCCATGTCTCGTGTTTTTTATATTTGATATGCAGGGTATGATCTTTAAATGTTATGCTTATGTTCTCATACCCTTGTGTTCATGTTCTGCTTACACGTTTCCTATATTTAACCTTATTGAGAATTAGATATCACCCCTTTATTATGTTTCATTTCCCTAAGTTATGAATAAAGGTTATAAGTAATAGTAATAAAGGGTAATATCTTTAAGGGAGATATAAAATATTTTTCACCGAGTTATAATATTTTGTTCCAAGTTTCCAATGACACTAAACTATTATTGTATTTAGGCATGAATTTTTGTAATGTGATAAATATTCACTTAAAATGATGTAATATCAATGTATGTTAATCCTAGGTCTCTATATTTTGTATCAAAGTAAAGGTTTAGTCAAACTTTGGAAACTAGGATTACAAAACTTTAGTGAGATCCCTGGAATATTTCTAAGGATATGTCTAGGGATGTATTTAAGGATAAGTATAGGAAAATATCCTAGAATTTTGGTAAAGTATATAGTGAGTGGTTTAATAGAATTACATAATTATCTTGATAATAAAAATGTATTTGGCTCTGGAACAGATATGCCTAGGGGTAACAACTCTGAAATGGTGCACTGGGACTGGCTCGAGTGTAACTTGTTATACAAAAATGGAACTCGTTGCACACCTAGTTTGAAACTCATGAGGGATATGCTTTAGGAATGAAAAAACTAATTATAAACCATTATTAAGGATTTAAGTAGAAGAAGATAGTGAATAACCAAGGATAAACCTATGGTGGAATATATTAAACAATTAGGATCCATGATTTAGACATCTTATAAGTGATTTTTTCCATGATTATGTGGTTTTCCATTATGATAAATGTTTATCACACTATGCTTTATGGTTTTAGTCAATGATGGAAATTATAAGGAAATTGGTTAAAATTGAATGTTTCATATGTGTAGATTATGAGCATTATGAAAATCTATTTCCTAAGTGTTAATCTCATGAAGAGAATTAGGAAGGTGGTATGAGTATTGGTTATGCTAGTGAAGATGAAGAGATCCTGATCAACATGTGAAATGTATAAGATTTTCTAACAGTATTTTTTACATTAAACGTTGGAAGAATGATTACATTTAAGTTGTGTAACCTTAATACATGATTTTGATTTCATATTATATAAAATGGGTATTAATAAATAAGATGAATAATATTGAGTAATGTTTTATGAATAAATTTGGATGAATAACGAATTTATATTTTGGGATCCAAAGATTATATTATATGAATAATGACATATATAATTATATTTAGTATAAGTTTTCATTAAGGATTGAAAAGGATATGTTGAATGGTGATAAAGACCTTGAAAATTGATTTAATTTAAAGGTGAAATTTTGATTAAGGGAAGGTAACACTTAATTTGTTCAAGATATAGACAAAATTATGTTTAGCTTGGATAAAGAGATGATTGATTTGGATAAAGTTAATTGGATAGTATCGATGACCTTAGAAATGATTAAGTATTTTCTGAAATAGTGGTTCATATTATTATGTATGAAGTTTAAAACTTCTGGGATTTAAGTAATTTATCTATTAATTTTTGGAATAAGGAATCATGCTTGTTTTTAAAAGGATTTATGGTAATTAAGGTTATATCCATGTTTCAAGAGAATAAACAATGTGGGTAATAATATGTTTTGAATGTGATAACCAAGAGATTATTTGTGAGATATGGGGGATCAATGTTAATATGATTTAATGTCCTTATTTATAATGTTTTTGTATTTTCATCTTTTTAAAGTGTCATAAGGTTAACCATTTATGGAAAGTTTAAGATAGACTTCAGATAGAGTTTGTGAGATTAAAGTATAATATCACCACATGGTGATTTATGAATATTAGATAACCTTCTCTAAAAAATTATATTGATGGTAATTGAAGATATATGGTATGATTTATCATATATCTCATGATCTATTAGTGCTTCAGAAATAAAAAATTCACCTTCCTTTTTAGAGAAATAAGTGAAGTGTAAATTAGTCAAGACATGACAAAAGGGTGATATTTTAGTTATGAAAAGGAATGGAATCAAGTAATTATATCTTCTCATAAAAAATATTTAGCTCTAGGAAAAGGATCTTGAAACTGAAAATGTTTTCCTAGCACCTTATCTTCTGATGAATCAATTTCCCCCTTAGATCATCGCATATTTATAGCTTTGTGGTTGTTAAATTTCTCCTAACCATGTTCTCTATCACTTTCCATCGTATAAAGATAGTTATATTTCTCTTCCATGTCCATTTTTTCACTCACAACCTATGTTCTCCTATGTGGAAACCTAGTTATGAGTTACTTTGGGTAACTGTTACAGTTCCAACTATCCCTTTTTAAAGGATGTTTTAGTATTTACTTTTGAAATGTGGTATCTATTAAAGGAACTTTCAAGTATTAAACCTATGATAACCTGTAAAAATTTTAAGGGTGAAATTCATTTTAAGGGGGTTAGAATGTAACACCCTAAGATTTCATGATTTTTTTCAAATTAATTTAATCTTTTTTATATTTTTCATTTCACACAACACTGAATATAACTTTTGTTATAAAAAATCACTAATTTTGTATTAAATTTCATAAAACACTAGGTTAATCTTTTAAAAAACATAATAATTAGATTATATTTTGGTAAATGCAACACTATGTTTGTCTTGTGTTGCACATAATTTTGGATTCTTTCGATAGCTTTCATTACATGAAAGGCTGATTTTTACTGTCTTTTAATAGAAGAACTATTTTAAAACAAAATTTTGACACTTTTATAAATTTTATTTTTCAAAAAAACATAATTTTTGAATTCTTTTATGTCAAAATTATCTTAGTTTTTATTTTGTAAATTTTCTACGAAGTTTTATGTTTTGATAAATAGTGAAAAATAATGTATTTTAGTTAAAACTGCATTTTAATATAAATAATTATTAATGTTAAATTATATATTAAATTGGTTTTAAAGTAAAAATAGATAAATCCTACATATATTAATCCAATTTAGATCATTTTAATGAATTTTATATTGAATTTTAATTTTAAAACATATTAAATTTTTGAATATTTTTTACTTTAAAACCCCACTTTCTCACCACGTCTGTAGGATTAGCATTAAATTTAATTTAGCCACTTATATGAACTAAATTTTAAAAATGGACATAAACGGTTTTAATAAGTATGATATTTATAACATAATAATATAAACTTACTTTTTGAAAAAAAAATATTAGTGAAAGTGATTAAAATTAATTACAATGATTAAGGTAAAATTAAGTAACAAGGGACTAAACCTTAAACATAAGGGCCGAAATGACCTAAAAACTTGTTCAAAATCAATTTTATGTCAATATTTCAACTATATACATTAATTTATTTAATTGTATGAGTTATTGGGATACTATTCAATAAAATTTTCTATTTCATAAGTTAAGTAAGGAAAAAGACTAAAAAGGAACTTTCCTTACCTTTAACATTTATAAAATTTTGAGGTATGGAAGAAACAACATATTTTCGGTTATACATACCCTTTTTAAATTAAAATGAGTTACGTTTATCATAATTATTTATAATTAATTTTTAGAGATGAATTAGTTACAGTAAACGCTTAACAAATGCTAACGCCTGGGTTATTTAGTTAATAATAAAATAAAATAAATGATGCTAAAAACATTAAAAGTAAAGTAAATTTAATCAATTGTTGTGTTACATTATCCTTTTAGATTAATATATTATGTTACACATATTATAACTTAATATATTTTAATTATAATATTTTTTCAATATTTTTTGAATTAAAATTAAATAAATAATGTCTAAATTAAAATTAATGTTATTTTACAATAAATTATATTTTATTAAAACATTTAAAATTAATAAAAAACATACCTTATTCAAAGTGATTTTTAAGTGTTATTAAACATATAATATGTTATATTAATGGACCAAATTATCTTTTATAATAATTATATAGACCTCTAATTAGTAAAATCATTGTGAGCACGATTCAGGTTAAAGTAGTATTTTTGCGTGTTACATGAGATTGTTTTAAAATTAATTTCCAACACACATGAGATTTTTATTTTGTAAATTTTATGTCATATTTATAATTAAGTGGGGATATATTTTATAATAAATCACACCTTAATTTATTCATAATGGTTAAATTACATAGGTTAGAAAACTAGTTAACTAAATAAAAAACCAAAGTAAAAAATATAAGGAAACATAAAGACTAAGGAACAGAATTATAAAAATGCACTTATTTTTGTGTTCTAGATATTTTTTTGACTATAATTTAACTTTAATCCTTTTTTTTCTTTTTCTAAGCACGTTATGTAAGGGATACCTCCAATTAGTTCTTAAACTTTTGGTATTTACAAGAATGCCACTCTCCCTCCACTATAAAAAAGCATTAACTCTTCCCCTTCCTCACACCTATCAAGACCCATTGGATCATCCAATATCTAACAAAATATTATCCCAAAATCCCTAAAATCATCCAATATTCCTACCTTTTGTAATAATTCCATCAAATGAATCCCTTTGGTGAAAACAAAAAGAAGTTACCCTAAAAAGAGGTATCTTCCTTCCTCAAGCCACTTTGTTTTATTTTCATTATCCATCACCTAAATTATTATTATTTAATGATTATATAATAACCTCAGTATAATTAATATACATTATGTTTTTATTTTATGGTTTTGACCTAAAATTATGCACACTTCCATCTAATGGCTAATGAACTTACCGTTCTTGTGTACAACAAACTACAACTTCACGAAACGATGTTGATTGTTTTCCTTTACCACCTATAATGGTTGATAATTATGATGGAAAATATTTTTTATATGATATATATGATATTTATGATGTATATATTCTTATTTAATTATTATATAAAACATAACTTCATGCTTTCTATTTGGTGTAAATATGATAACTTCCTTTGTAGAAGTGTGGACTACTTCCTCCTAAAAGCGATGTGATTCATTCACGCTTTACTTGGAATGTATTAAGGATGAGTTTAGTAAATTTATATGATATATATGACATAATTATGTTAATATAGTTATATTATGTATATATATATATATGTATGTATGTATATGTCACTTACTTTTATTCTTTCAATATGATAGTAAAATAGAAACAACATTCATGTGTACGTACGCCCTACCGTCTCCATGAACGGTGTATTTCATTTAATAATTTTATAATTTATAGATTACTATAAATACTTATATAATAAATAAATATTATATTTATATCATGTCTCACATTCTAGAGATCATTATATAACTATGAGAACCAAAAATATGACAAACCAAAACACAAGAGAAAAATAAAATGATTATTACCTGAAGCGTAACATTAACTTTGAGTTGTTAATAATTGGGTAATATAAAGTCATAATCAAATAATATATGGTATTATATATAATAATATGGATATTTTATAGACTTATAATAATATTATATATATTATAAAGGTGTTTTGAATGAGTACGAAGAGAATCAAGACATAAAGTAAGAGTTTTCTCATCTCGCTTTTATTTTCCATGAGACACAAGACATGTTCATCACCTATTTATTATATGTGGTTTTTATAATTACCATGAATGTATTATATGATTACTGTAATTAAAATTATTGGTTTTTACATATCTATTTAATGATCTTATATTCATGGGTTTTATGGTTCAAAAATTACCAAATCGGTAAAGTAATTTTGTCTCAATTTTCTTTCTTTGAGATACATGACATGTTATGAACCTATATTTATCTAAGAGGGATATATAATACATTTTTACATGTTATATCATGAACCTAATTATTTTCATGATATTTTAAGTTTCATTTATTTTCAGTTTCTTACATGGGGAGTTTAATTCAAAGTTACTAAGTGGTAAGAGTTTATTGAAACAATCTCATCATTTATCGAGATTGTTTATGATTATGATTCAATTGTTGAGGTATTATGATTAATATTTCAGGAGAACTCATAAAATTTATTCTCCTCTAGTTATTCATAATTTATTAATGTATGGTTACCATTTTACCACTCTTTGGTACTTAACATAATTATGAAAAAAAATTATGAAAATCTGACTTTATTTCTCCTTTCTATCTAAAATCTATATTATTTCAAAACTTTGTTTTCTAAAAAATATTTAAAAAATGTTTTAATATTATACTATGATGTTTAAAGGAATTTTTTGCCCACTTTTTCCCTTTTTAATTTTTTTTAAAGAATATTCTTGTCATTTTCTGATCAAGGAACTTTTCTAAACTTTTAAGGTGCAAAAGGAATGTTTCTCATGTACAGACTTACCCTTCATCATAACCATCATTTCATTGATTCTTACTTTATAAGTTTACCATGTTATTTTTTTAACAAATTTTTTTTTCCAAATATTCGGGAATTTTTTTATTCTCATATTACATTCAAATAAAAAAAGTCTTTCAAAAATCGTTTTATATTTAAAGTGTTTTAAATGATTTTCTAAGAACCCTTTCTATATTTTCAAAAGGTTTTTTTCATAGAAAATTTTTTTAAGGATCTTTAAGATTATTTTATAATTTTTCAAATTATTTTAAATGAACAAGTTTTTCAAGATTCTTTTAGGCTTCTTTATAATTTTTCAAGGACATTTTCAAGGAAAATGGTCTTCAAAATGTTTTCTATTTTAAAAAACGTTTTTCAAAGCATAATGGATATTTTCTTCAAGAAATGTTTTCAAAAGATATTTCAAAATTATATTCCATATAATATGACATCTGTCGGTGTTACTCATTCCTTTCTGGGGAAATTATTCAAAGGTTTCATTCATATAATTTCTTTAAATGGTTTATATTTTTATGGCATGATGTTTATGAAACATGTTTCTCTTTCACGGGTTATATGTCTATGAAACATGTTTCTATTTCATAGGTTATATTCTTATGAAACCCACTTCCCTTCACATGTAATTATGTGATAAAATTATTATGAAACATATCTATTTTCCATAGGTGGTGATATGAAAAAAATTTATGATACCTATTTCATTTCATGGGTTATGATGTTTATAAAAACCATATCTTTTTATGGGTCATGATATGATGAATGATTAATTATCATATGGAACATTTAGGTATGATTTAATTATGTGATGGATGATACCTATATATCTCTCTAATGCATTGGGTAATTATAATTGGTATATGAGCTCAAAGGGTACATGAGTTGTAGCCCAATCCTAAAAACAAGAGGGTACACAGGTTGTAGGCCAAGCTTGAAAAAAAGAGGGTACACATCTTGTAGCCCTAGCCTGAAAAAAAGAGGGTTCATCGGTTGTATCCCAAGTCTGAAAACAATAGGGTACATGGGTTGTATCCCAAGATCAAAAATAAGAGGGTACATGGGTTGTTAGCCCAAGATTAAATAAGGTACCTGGGTTGTAGCCCAAGACTAACATGTTATTAAGGCCTTGATAACTAGCCTTCATATAATATTATATATCCTTATTTGTATACCAAAAATTATATCTCTTATTCCTATGATATACTCATATGGTCCGTGTTCTTAATTATATTATGATTCGTGTCTTATAAACTACCAATCTTTATGCCAGGTCTCATGTTTTTTATCTTTGAGATGCAGAGTATGATCTTTAAATGTTATGTCCATGTTCTCATACCCTTGTGTTCATGTTATTCTTACACATTTATTTTATTTAACCTTACTAAGCATTTGATATCACCAATTTATTATGTTTCCCTTCACTATGATATGAATAGAGGTTTTAAGCAGTAGTGCTAAAGGGGAATATCTTTAAGGTAGATGTTTAAGATCTTTCTCCGAGTTAGAAGATTTTGTTCTAAGTTTCAAAATACACTAAACTATTATGGTCTTAGGGAATATATTTTTTTTAATGTGATGAATTTTTGTTTAAAATGATTTAATATACATGTATGTTAAACATGGCTTGCTATAATTCCAACTGGGGTGTATTATGAAGAGTCAACCAAAGGTGTCCTTAGGACACTGACCTTCTATTTTTTATTGCAAGAGGAAGCTTATGGAGATTCAAAGTTATCTATACATAGAGTTTGGTTTGTATAAAGAAAGAGAATGAATATAGAGGGATAATTTTGTATCAAAATTACTTGAGAATAGGTAAGAACATTCCCCTTACATAGGTCTGAACCATAGGTAAGAAATGGGTATGTGTAAGGCTGAGCTCAAGACATAAAGTTATATCATCACTATTTTCTCATTAAAGTGAGAATCAAGATATACATAGTTATAGGGTATATTTCCACACATCTTGATTGATATCTATGTGGGTAGGGTAACTTTTCTCTCTAAACATGGACTCATGAATGGAGTGAGAATCCATATTGGATTCCCCTATGTGGATCTGGATTGTACACTAGAGAGTGGGGGAACTTTGAATTATGGCTGGGATGGGATATAAGATCTGAGTGTCACTATATATCTCACTGATAAGAGAATAAATACATGCATAGTTCTTATATTAAAAGATACCAATGTGGTTCTATCCCATGCACATGAAAGGGGTGGTTTATTTTTATCTAGGACTATAATTGGAGATTTGGGCATCACTATGTATCCCATGGTAACAAGATTCAAGAGAACTATAGTTCTAAAATTTTAACACCAAACAAGGGCGAAGTTATCCATGTAGTTTAACATAATGTGTTAAGGAAATGGGTGACTTGAAATGAGAAAAGAAGGTAAAAAATCCAATAAATGATATATGGGAATTCAGTGAATCGCCTCATGGGTAGCATCTCGGGATTGTGACATAAGGAATCATATGCTAGTTTCCTAGGGAATCATATGATCGATACATAGGGTGAAAATATATTCTAACGTCATGTGTTGAAGATATTCTCATGTAGTTTAATGTATTGTGACTAGTTAGGCATGGCATCTTGCAGTTTTAGGTCATACGACTAGGACCATGGTGTTTTATAAATGATTAGCAATGAAAGGATTATTAGGATAAGATGTTTTGACATGTCTCATATGTTAAGAGATAATATGTAAACCATTGTATTTGGGGTTCTCAGATTAGGATGAATGATACGAGAAAACAATTCCTTTAGGAAATACAGAGATAGACAAGGCCTCTCCTAAGAATGAATTTCTCTCCAGTTAACAGGCCAACTAGGATGATTGATGAAAACCCAACTGGGAAGTACAATACAAATTCAACCAAAGGTTTCTCCAAGAAACTAACCTCCCCTATTACCAATGTCCATATAAATATTGAGAATATTTGAAATTATAAAAGATGAAAAGTGTGACATAGGAGAGTAATGTGTTTGGGTATTCAAGAAGAATTCATACTGAAATTGTCCATGGAGTGTGAATCTCCATACATAGATCTAACTCATATTTAGGAAGGTAACTTTCTATTTCCTTGATGGAATCCCAATGAGGGAACCCAAATTAAGATATACAATATAAATCTTTTTTTATGTAGGAGAGTGAGGGAATTTGTTTTATGTTTTATGTCATGCCTAGGGCTAGGGGCTGAGATCTAGATATCACTATGTGTCTCATTATAATGAGAAACAATACACACATAGTTCTAATGAAATCATGCAGTTTATTATCATGTTATGAGGACATCATCCATGTAGTTTAATTTCATGTGGTGAGGATGTTGATTATAGGAAAGTTTCCTTGTACAAGTCTACCCATACATAGGGAGGGAACCTTTTTTTGTGGTTGTAGATGGGCCCAGGGTTGGAGATCTTGGTTTCACTATGTATCTTATTGTAATGAGAATAAATACATACATATTTCTAGAAGAATAGATTCCCTATGTAGATCGGGATCTCACACATGGACAAGGTCACTTCATTATCCCTTCACATAGATGTGGCTCATGTGGGGTGAATTTTCTATGAGATGACGATTTTCATAAAGTTTAACATCATATGGTGAGGGGAAAGGTGATATGTAGTTTAACGTCATACTGGGAGTATGTTGTTGTCCCATAGTTTATTGTCTTGTGACATGGATGATGTACCACATAGTTTAATTTCATGTGATTAGGATGAGGGTCATGCAATTTAACATCATGAAATCAGGATGAATATTGTGTGATTACATGAAATATTTATTCAGGAATATTGCATTGGTGGAGGATGTGATGAGGTTCACATCCAATGAAACCAAACAATAGGCTTCATTATAGTATACTTTGTGTATGGAATAAGGCCCCTCCCACTTTTTTAGCTTCAGAGGTTTCTTTACAAGTACCATCGGAGTCCTGAGGACCAACACCATCTCTCCCTCAAGGAAAGAACGATGGTGAAACTTTTTTGTTAAAGGATTACATAATCTGATTTTAGTGGAATTCCAAATGATGTAGTGTATTTGATATCTTCACTTCCATTTGATACAATTAATCCAGCCATTTTTGGGATTTCTCATCTATGTATAACTAATAAAATATGGAAACATAGAGTGAGGGAAATTTATTTCGATGGAAAGGACCACTTGTATCCCATAAACTAATGAGTATGGGGTCATATGTGTGGTAGTATTAGTCGTTTTATAGTAAAACCAAAAGAAATGTGTAAGTTTATCCATCTATTACTTCTTATCCTCATCTACTATCTTTTGAAATATGGTTGATAGGGTCTTCCTGAAGGCCTATATCTGTCCATTATCAAATGCATGATAACGAGATTAATGGTTGGATTTGATTTTATATTATTGATGTATATTTTGGTTCCATTTTCCTTCAGTATAGTAAGAGGGACACCAAATATGGTAATTATGTTGGATTTAATTAATCTAACAATATTTCTTACTCTGATTTCATTGAGGGTACAACTTTGTCCCACTTAGAGAAGATGTTGGTTGAAGTGAGAATGTACTTGAACTACTTTTCAGTGATAGGAGGATATGGTCCCATGATATCTATTCCCTATATGGAAAATAAACATAAGTATTTGGATGTATGCATAAACTTTGTGGGTTGATGAATAAAGTTGGAATGTACATGGTAGGAATGATAATTTTTTAAAAAAAATCATAATCCTTCATCATAGTGGGATAGTAGTGACAAAGACTCTGAATTTGATGAGAAATATTGATCCCTCACTAGTGGGCACTACATGAGTTGGTGTGAACATCTTTCATGGTGGAAGCATCCTATTCTCCATCAATGCACCAAATAACAACCCCATCAAGTCCTCTCTTATAGAGTACCTTTTGATTATTTGTGTCATCGTACAAAACAATGTTAATTTATCATATTCATATTTTCTCTTTCCATCTCTATCCAGTAGGAGTGTTCCATTTTTGAGGTAGTCCCTAATGATAACCATCCACCTGAGGGTATGACCATATGGTTCGGGGACAGGACTTACTTAATTGATCTCTTCTATGTTTTCTTGAACAAAGGGTGAGACCATATGGTGATGTGAAATATTGATGAGTGTTTCATCATAGTCTATATCTTCTAGGGGAATTGCTAAATTTTCCAATGCATTATCTTGATCATTTTGTGAGTGTGTTATATTAGTCAATGTCAGATCCAAAGGGAACTCACCACTATTCCTCACACGTAGTCTAGAAGGGGGACTAGCTCTTCATTTTTATAAAATAATCATGGTTTACCTTCTTGTTAAACATATCCAAATTTCCCTTTATCTTTAAGTGAATTACTTATACCTGAAGTATTATCTCTATCCCTATAATGAGATCTTAATATTACTCTTCATTGTTCATGCATCATTCTGACAGTAGGAAGTAGTACGATAGGACTAACTTGGATATAGATATGAGCATGACTCCCAACCCAACCTTGTTGATCATGGAGTCTTCCATAATTTTTTCAATTTGACTTCTAGATGCACTGTCAAAATACATTTCCCATATTTTGGATTCCTCGTGAATAGAGAAATTATCCTCATCAAGTAGCTCAGTATCGGGTGACATCATTTCTTCCGAGGGATTCACTGGGAGAAATCCTGCGAATTCTTGACCATTCATTTCTTTTTGAGGCACAAAATGGGTGTCAAACTACTACAGGATGACCACCAATCATGACAAATTCCCGATCAATATAGGATGACTGAGGATGTATTTGAGTGAGTTATTCTAGAAAATAGGTAGACCTTGTGATTCTACAAGTAATTACTCTACTTTTAGACTAAAAATATTAGTGCCATACATCTTTTCTAAATATCTGAATAATGAGTATCTACGTCAAGCATGGTTTGTCTGAGATATAAAAGGCTATTTTCACTATCAGCATCATTATTTTTCATGAATAAGGAACCCAGTGATTGCTCTAGGGTTGTAACATGTAGAATGAGTGGTCTTCCTTCGACATGAGGCATCAACCCTGGTGCTATTAAGAGTTACTTCTTAATACCATCTAATGATTAATGAAAATCATCAGTCCACTGATATGTAACCCCTATTTCGTTAACATGGTGAAGATAAAACACTTTTCTACAAGTTTAGATATAAATATTTGAATATAGTTCAAATTTTCTTGAAGTACTTTCAATTCTATGAGGTTTCTTCAAGGTGAAATATTCATGATATCATTTTTCTTCTTGTGGTTGACTTCGATGTCATGATGGTATATGAGGAAGCTAAGAAATTTTCTTAAGGTAATGATGAATGTACATGTAAAGGGGTTCATTTTCAGGTTATGTAGTCGTAGCTTGTTGATGACGGTTTCAAGATCATCTAAGTGGTTTGAGTTCTATTGAGACATAACCACCAGATCATCATTGCAATATTCATCAAAATTCCCTAGGAAGGGTTTGAATATGTGATGCATGGCGCACTGGCATGTGGCTTCATCATTCTTCAAGACAAATGGAATTACCTGATAGAAAAATACACCATGATGGGTCCCGAAGGTAGTGGTTTGTTAATCTTTTTAGTCCATTTAGATTTGATTGTACCCCAAATGTCCTTCCATAAAGGAGAGGTCCTGATATCTATCTATTGCATCGATCAATAGCTCTGTGATTGAGACTAGGAAATCATCCTTCAAATAGTACTGGTTATGATCTTTGAAATTGATGGAGACTATGAATTTTTCATTCTTTTTCTTGATAGGGACTATATTGGCCAACCATTTTGGATATTGGACCTCCTAAATGAAGTTATACTTGATGATATTATTTATTTCATCTTCGATTTTGGTAGCATGAGTCAGATATATCCTTTTAGCTTCCTTCTAATAGACCCAATGATCTTCTAGAAAACCTAGGTGGTGAGTGGCCACCTTGGGGTCAAGGCCTAGAATTTTTGTGAAGTTCAAGGAAAACACATACTGATTCTGCCTCAAAAAGGACTCATATATCTCTTTCTCTTCACAAGACATGGTCAAACCAAGCAAAGCAGACCATGGGACCTTTTATGTACCCAGGTTTACCTCTATGAGTTCATCAATGATAGTAGAAACACCATCCTTGAATAATGGAGGGTGTCCCTAAGGTCCATCTCCTCTTTTTATTCATGATCTTCTTCTTATTATTATATAGGAGAATTATATAAGGCCCGAGCTTTAAAACTTACTTAATCTTGGGTTATTACAAGATTACACATTGATGATCTTTTCAGGTTTATAGTTTTAGAGAATTAGATCATAAAACTTGCATTACATTCCACATTTAAACAAAGTGGTTACATAAAAGATAGTATTCATTTTTCCCCTCAACGGAAACATATTTAAAATAAAACATGGATTCTTTCTTGACACTTCCTTGACACTATCATCATTTCATGTACCTTTCCCTTGACCTGTGAAAAACATTTCAAAAAAACATGGGATGAGCATAAAAAGATCAGTAAGGGTTATAAAAAACATGGAAAGGAAACATGAGTTCATATATACATAAGAATGAAATCATACTTTACCCATAAAACATAGGCACTTTAACATACCTCATCAAATCATGAATAAATCATAGAAATTATAAGACATAAAAGGTAACTTGAGGCGTTCATAACATTCTTACGTAGGGAGTAACCCTCTTGGTTACTTTTGGAATACCCATCACAGTATATTCCCTAAATCTCTTCGGAGAAACCTTAACGTTTCACTCATTCGCATTACCCAATGCATTGGAGAGCTATATCGGGCTCACCCGCCCTTAGTTTATCACGGAACCATCCGTTTTCATAACAATGCCCAAGAACCATAACATAAACGTATCACATAAAACATGCATAAAGGAAACATAACATTTCCACATTTCTATCACAATATAACATTTTAGTATATTGAAATAATGAATCCATTCAAAAATAAACCATTTCCAAAACCATTTAAAACATTTATTAAAGAGATTTTTGAATCAAAGTGTCCCATACCACCTTGAAGCTTTTAAAATTTGAAACCATTAATATCCATATAAATAAATCCATAAAACCATTTTTAAAACATGGATATTAATAAGAACAAATAATTAAAACATTTAAAGTGATATTTTGGTTAAAGGGGTTTTACCAAAATTAGAGACACTTGAATACAATAATTGAGGAATAACATTTAGTCAGAACTTTATAATATCATGAGAATAAATGTATTCATGATATAATATTCCAAAGGACAGTATAATTACCATATAAGAGTGAATTGGTGCATAAAAACAATGAACTCTCAATAGAAATGTCAAATGTGATGAAATCCCTTATAAAGAAGGCATCCTTAAATTAAGGATAAATCAATCTCAAAATTATGTGTGAGAAATATAAATACACCCAATATAAGTGGATATTAAGTGTAAAACAATAAAAGGTCATTCACATATATTCAAAAGATGACATATTCAATAACAACATGTTGAACCCAAAGAAATCGAAATTGGGTTAAAAAGTTCCCTTGGTAAAATTCGACAGCCTAACGGCATCACTTCAAAATTCATAAAATGAGTTGATGAGAGATAAAAAGGGCATATCATCACTTGGACATAAAATTTACATCAATAAGGATATAAAATAACATATCCCAACAAAATATTATGTGAATTAAAATACCTAACAAAATAATTCTTTTAAAAAGAGGAGGGTGAAAGGTCCCCTTACAGAGTTGGGTAACTTTTGAAACGTACACCCCATGGAAGAAGGGTCATACAATGAAGATGTGAATACCCATAAATGAAATTATACTACAAAAAGTGTATAATAATGGGAAGTACATACACTACTCAAAGGAAATTTTGGAAAATGTAGCATAAATCTCACGGGAATAAAAGTGAGATGAAAAATCCCTTACGAAAACTCAGTAGCCTAACGGCGCCACTTAAAACATCCAAAATGGATTTATGAGAGGAAATAATGTATCTCATCATATTAACATAAAAATTAAAGTAAGATTAATATAAAATAACATCTCAATCACAAGAAATATGAGCTTAAAAGGAATGACATAAAAGGGTGTACTAAAAAAGAAAGAGAGGAGTAGGATCCCTTACCTCGGGTCCGACTTGACTCGATCGTTCTTTAATCTCCTAAATAATAAACTTGAGTTAATTTCTACTTCCTTAAGAACCTTTTTCTGGTTAATTATTCCTTTTATATCACTTATTACCATGTCATGAACACTATGAAATTATTTTAGTTAATAACGGTCGTTTAAACGATCATTGGTACTTGAGTCAAAAATTGAACTTGTTGGAAAATAATTTTCCATGTAGTTATAGGTACATCATATCCAGATTAGTATTTATGTTTTAAATATCATATATATCCAGTATATATCCATTTTACACTATTCCATTTCATTTGGAGATAAAAATTAAAAGCACCATTCATGGAGACGGTAGGTCGTACGTACGCATGAACGCTACTTTCATTTTTTGTCATATTAATGGAATTAAAACAAAATGAGATATATATATATATATATATGTTATAATTCCAGAATGATATCCATAATTTAAATGTAATATGTTACATATATATCCATTATATATATGTACTTATAATAGTACATAACATTTTGAGATAAGAAATGAAATGTACCGTTCATGGAGACAGTAAGCCGTACGTACACATGAACACTACTTCCATTTCTATTTAATATTTAATGGAATTAAAACATAATGATACATAATAGTATTTAAATTTCAGTATGGTATCATATATAATATCATTAAATATATCCTTTATACGTACCGCATATGGTATTAACGAATCAAATCACTTTGAGGGGGCGGTAGTCCGCACTTCCTTAAATGAAGATATCGTGTTTACCCATAATGGAAACCATAAAGGTATGCCATAAATGAAAAATACAGAAGCTCAAGTAAAACATAAACATATCATATATCATATATAAATATAGTTTCATCTTAATGGCCACCTTTTAAGGTGTTAGAAGAATGTTGAACAATCATCGTTTCGTGAGGCAGAAATTCGCCATCCACAGAAACAGTATGTTCTTTAACCATTAGATGTAGGTGTGTGTAAGTGTAGCTCGAAAACTTATTATAACAACATCCTAGTATATTTAAGATACTGTATTTGTTACAAAATAAATGAATAAAAAGAGTTTATGGGGTTGGAGAAGCAAAATAAAACAAAAGGACACAAGTGAAGACATTACCTTAAAATCGGGTAACTCCCTTTGGTTTGAGCTCAAAGGCTTCCTTGGTAATCCTTCTGCCCAATGTGAGGCTTCAAGGAGTTATAGAGGGATGTGGAGAGACAAAATGGGCAGGGTTTGGCCGAGCCAAAGGCTTTTTAAGTGTGGGTAAGGAGGTAGGGGTGGGGGCCTTTTATAAGAGTAGAGGAGTGGCACTCTTGGAAAGTAAGGAAATGTTACATTATTTTAGAATGTGTTTCGGATATTAATGGTCCAACATTGATGTGTTTTGAGGATAAGGTGATAAGGGTTCGAAATAAACCTATCCAATAGGTTTTGGACATCTGTAGGTCTTAGATATTGCATTATCTTCCCATTTTATTTAAATCGTTAAATAATGAGGTCATCGCTGCATCATCATGATGTCATAAATAATATAATTTATTTAATGTCTAAAAATTATAAAAAAAATACTATGATGTAGTAAATATTTTTATCTTTCTAATTAATATTTATAGTCCAAATGATCATTTATGTAGACAAAATTAAAAATATTTTACTTAGGTGACACATTCTTTGTTACATTTAACATTCTTTAAAAATAAAAAGATAAAAAGTCACTTTCTCACAAAAGTGATTCCATGGGGCCCCCAAGTTTGGAACAAGGCATCCCATGGTCGGACACGAGACAGCCAGTAGAATTAGGACATATTTTCTGGTCATTTTTTATTATTATTATATTATCTTATTATCTTTAACTACCCGATTACTCATTAATCAAGATAATTAAAGATAATTACCGTAGTTACTATTCATAATGTCCAAAAACAAAAGAGTCTGAATTACATAATTTGGACCTTATGATTCCAAATATGTAATCCATTTTACCAAATTCCAAACACATAAATTTCAATAATTAATTTAAAAAAAACTTCCCGTTGTCAAAACAAATAGCGGGTTTTTTAGAAACAATATTTATGAAACGTTTGGCACATGTTTATGCCTAGTTCCAAAGTAAAATTAATCTCAATGACCATAATTGAATTACATGGTAAAAATATACTCTAATTACACTTTAAAACAAATTAAAAAGATAATATGACCATATAATTAAATTATATGAAAAAGCAGTTTTGATGTAAAATGCAGTATTTTTCACTATTCATTGAAAAATGAACATTGTCAGAAAAATACCAAAAATTAACCCAAGGTAAATTTCAATGTCCCAATCATAAATAATATGTTTATTTTGAAAAATAGAGCTTATAAATTGTCAAAAAGTGGATTTAAAAGAGGTTTACCATTAAAAGGCGGTTAATCGACCTTTTAAAGAATATTGGAATGTTTACGCTTAAAATTTGATTCATTCGCATTTTTAATCCTATAAAATTTATTGTAAAGAGTAAAAATATTTGAAAAAAATATATAATCATTTTTTAGTTAGTTCTGTTCATTACTACCATTACAACGGCTAGGCGTTAACTACCATTTAAAATAATATTATTTTATTATTAGAGTGCAATGCAAGATTCCCAAGGAACTCATTGTTGCGTATTGGGTACGCCATCAAGCATAGCATCCCCTTTAAATTAATATTAATATTTTATTCACAAATATGGATAAATATAAAAATATCATATTCTTTATTTACCTGGGGTGTTACATCCTTCCCCCCTTTTGGGAATTGCGTCCTCGCAATTTTAAAATTTAGCTTGGAAACATCCTTGAAAGTCCCACATCGGAACAAGAGTCGGTAAAACAATCACTTTAAAATAAAGAAAGATAAGTACAGAGGTATCCTAAGTTAACCCATACTAGGATTCCATGTAGGAAAACATGGACATGGAGGAGAAAACATAGGGTCATGTTCTGATGGATAGTGATAGAAAACATGTTTAGGAGAAAGTTAACCACAAGAAAATCACAAACTTGTGTGGGGTTAAACAGTATTCGATTCCCCAGTAGGAAAAGTTAATAGACAACATTTTTGTTTTAAGTTACTTTTTATTGAGGAATTTATTCATAAGGAAACATAATCACTTATCATGTTGACTTTCAACTTTTATTAGATTCCTTACACAAACTCATATTTTCTCCAAAAGACGAGTATTTAGGAAGATTTGTTCACATTAAGAATACTATAATAAACTTCTAGAGAATCACCTAATCCAAAAAAGAGAACTATATACTTCCCATGTCTTTAGACTTTAACCAAAACCAAAACCAAAAAGGTTAGTACAAGATCAGATAATCTAGAAAAGGATAACCCTCTATAAAAATAAAATCTATTCTTAATCTCCAAAATTTGTCCAACAAAACCCAAAGTTCAATGAGGACCATTCGATAAACAATTGTCCATAAAATTCTTCAATGTAAACCAAACTAAGATTGAAACCCAAATATTTTAAGGATTTAATCACATAGTCTTCCAAGGTACAAATTAACTTTTATCTCCAAATAAAATCAGTTTCTCTTCAATTATCATACTGAAAAGTAATTAACATATCCTCCATGATAGGTAAATCATTTCCATAGATAACCCAAAATAAAATTACTCTTTATTCCTAAAATCATCTAACTAAAGAGAATTAGTCAAACTAACCAGGGACTTCACATAATCCAGTGGTAGGTGATAAATACCAGTCGCACATTGGTTGTGGGTTCGATTCCCACAACTTTGTCCGACGTGACGGGTTGTCACATGGTCTGCGTGTTGTCCTTTTTTCAAAACTAAATAATTCATAAAACATTCCCCAAAATGAGATAAAATCATCAAAAATAATCATAACATATTTTAAACTCAAGTTTATCTCATGCCTTTCATTTTTCATCATAACATATAATAACCCATAATTATCTCAAAAGTAAGGATCATATAAACCCAAATGGTTATTTATAACTATGTCCACAAAAGAACAGATAACTATTCCTTGAATAAAATTTTCATATATTAAACATCAGGGTTACACATAATATAAAAAAGTCTTCTAATGTAACCCCATCATCAAAAGAGACATAATACTCTTAATAATTTCACCATAACTCTTGAAGCCCTTATATGTTGGAATCTTACTCATTCAATATTCTTCATGATCCATTAACCATTCCTTTCCAACTTATTCTGAAATACTTCTTTCCTACAAACAAAATCATGAATCATATCCTATGATTCCAAAATAGGAAAACAATAGTCATGCAATAATCCATACCTTTGATTGGTCATTTTCAGTTTCTTCATCCTCATTCGGAATGGCATTAGGTATTGGTAAATGAACATTTGTACAATCTTGGTGATCCCATTCACGAAACTTCTTCATAGGACATGTGTTTGAATAATGACCATGCACACCACATTTAAAACATTCAATTGATCCCTTAGAAAGAACTTATTTCCCTTTCCTCGAGTCAAATGGATGATTCCTTTTTCCATGACAGGTTCTTGCTTTATGACATTCATTTCCACATCTATAGCATATTTCTATCCCTTTGAAACATTTTCCTAGGTGTTTCTTTCCACATTTTTGACACATAAGTTTTTGAACACACTTACCTTTATGATTATTACATGTAGTTCCGTAGGGATTTGTTTCTCACATATATGATGCCTTAGAGAAATCACCAAGGTTTAGGTGGTCAATCATGACTCCAAATAGTTGGTTGAGGATAATCACAAGAGTTCTTATTACAGCTCCCATATCATTCAGTTTATTGCTAAAAAAACTATCACAGTTTCCTTCACATCCACTGTTAATTTGGTGCCTGCTAGATCCAGCCATTTACTAAAACCAAAAAGGTCAGTGTGAGTATATCAACAAAACCATCATGTACTAATGAGGAAGATAAACACTAATATATACTTACTCATTCACTTTATCTAAAACTAGGACTCTTTCTGAAATCCTAACCATTATGGCAATCTCACTTATGCTTAAAGAATACCCTAACCTCTAAAGTTATCTAAACCGACCTTTGATACCAACTATAAGGCCCCAGCCTTAAACCTTACTTAATCTTGGGTTATTACAATATTACACATTGAGGATATTTTCAGGTTTAGAGTTTTAAAGAATTAGATCATAAAACTTGCATTACATTCCACATTTAAACAAAGTGGTTACATAAAAGATAGTATTCATTTTTCCCCTCAACGGAAACATATTTAAAATAAAACATGGATTCTTTCTTGACACTTCCTTGACACTATCATCATTTCATGTACCTTTCCCTTGACCTGTGAAAAACATTTCAAAAAAACTTGGGATGATCATAAAAAGCTCAGTAAGGGTTATAAAAAAACATGGAAAGGAAACATGAGTTCATATATACATAAGAATCAAATCATACTTTACCCATAAAACATAGGCACTTTAACATACCTCATCAAATCATGAATAAATCCTAGAAATCATAAGACATAAAAGGTAACTTGAGGAATTCATAACAATCTTTCATAGGGAGTAACCCTCTTGGTTACATTTGGAATACCCATCACAGTATATTCCCTAAATCTCTTCGGAGAAACCTTAACGTTTCACTCCTTCACGTTACCCAATGCATTGGGGAGATATATCGGACTCACCCTCCCTTAGTTTATCACGGAACCACCCATTTTCATAACAATGCCCAAGAACCATAACATAAACGTATCACATAAAACATGCATAAAGAAAACATAACATTTCCACATTTCGATCACAATATAACGTTTTAGTATATTGAAATAATGAATCCATTCAAAAAGAAACCATTTACAAAACCATTTAAAAAATTTAATAAAGAGATTTTTGAATCAAAGTGTCCCATACCACCTTGAAGCTTTTAAAATTTTAAACCATTAATATCCATATAAATAAATCCTTATAACCATTTTGAAAACATGGATATTAATAAGAACAAATAATTAAAACATTTAAAGTGATATTTTGGTTAAAGGGGTTTTACCAAAATTAGAGACACTTGAATACAATAATTGACGAATAACATTTAGTCAGAACTTTATAATATCATGAGAATAAATGGATTCATGATATAATATTCCAAAGGACGGTATATACACCATATAAGAGTGAATTTATGCATAATAACAATGAATTCTCAATAGAAATGTCAAATGTGATGAAATCCCTTATAAAGAAGGCATCCTTAAATTAAGGATAAATGAATCTCAAAATTATGTGTCAGAAATTTAAATACACCAAATATAAGTGGATATTAAGTTTAAAACAATAAAAGTTCATTAACACATATTCAAAAGATGACATATTCAATAACTACATGTTGAACCCAAAGAAATCGAAATTGGGTTAAAAAGTTCCTTTGGTAAAATTTGACAGCCAAATGACATCACTTCAAAATTCAGAAAATGAGTTGATGAGAGATAAAAAGGGCATATCATCACTTGGACATAAAATTTACATCTATAATGATATAAAAGAACATATCCCAACATAATAGTATGTGAATTAAAATACATATCAAAATAAGTCTTTTAAAAAGAGGAGGGTGAAAGGTCCCCTTACCGAGTTGGGTAACTTTAGAAACGTACACCCCATGGAAGAAGGGTCATACAATGAAGATGTGAATACCCATAAATGAAATTATACTAAAAAAATTGTATAATAATTGGCATTACATACACCACTCAAAGGAAATTGTGGAAAATGTAGCATAAATCTCACGGGAATAAAAGTGAGATGAAAAATCCCTTACGATAACTCGGTAGCCTAACGGCGCCACTTAAAACGTCTAAAATGGATTGATGAGAGGAAATAGGGTATCTCATCATATGAACATAAAAATTACAGTAAGAGTAATATAAAATAACATCCCAATCACAAGAAATATGAGCTTAAAAGGAATGACATAAAAGGGTGTACTTAAAAAGAAAGAGAGGAGTAGGATCCCTTACCTCGGGTCCGACTTGACTCGATCGTTCTTTAATCTCCTGAATAATAAACTTGAGTTAATTTATACTTCCTTAAGAACCTTTTTCAATTTCATTATTCCTTTTATATCACTTATTACCATGTCATGAACACTATGAAATTATTTTAGTTAATAACGGTCGTTTAAACGATCATTGGTACTTGAGTCAAAAATTGAACTTGTTCAAAAATAATTTTCCATGTAGTTATAGGTACATCATATCCAGATTAGTATTTATGTTTTATATATCATATATATTTAGTATATATCAATTTTATACTATTACATTGCATTTGGAGATAAAAATTAAAAGCACCGTTCATGGAGACGGTAGGTCGTACGTACGCATGAACGCTACTTTCATTTTTTGTCATATTAATGGAATTAAAACAAAATGAGAGATATATATATATGTTATAATTCCAGAATGATTTCCATAATTTAGATGTAATATATTACATATATATCCATTATATATATGTACTTATAATAGTACATAACATTTTGAGATAAGAAATGAAATGTACCGTTCATGGAGACGGTAAGTCGTACGTACGCATGAACGCTACTTCCATTTCTATTTCATATTTAATGGAATTAAAACATAATTATAAATAATAGTATTTAAATTCTAGTATGCTATCATATATAATATCATTAAATATATCCTTTTCTAGGTACCACATATGGTATTAATGAATCAAATCACTTTGAGGGGGCGGTAGTCCGCACTTCCTTAAATAAAGATATCGCGTTTTCCCATAATGGAAACCATAAAGGTATGCCATAAATGAAAAATACAGAAGCTTAAGTAAAACATAAATATATTATATATCATATATAAATATAGTTTCATCTTAATGGACACATTTGAAGGTGTTAGAATAATGTTGAACAATCATCGTTTCGTGAGGCAGAAATTTGCCATCCACATAAACAGTATGTTCATTAACCATTAGATGTAGGTGTGTGTAAGTGTAGCTAGAAAACGTCTTATAACAACATCCTAGTATATTTATGATACTTTATTTGTTACAAAATAAATGAATAAAAAGAGTTTAGGGGGTTGGATAAGAAAAATAAAACAAAAGGACACAAGTGAAGACATTACCTTAAAATCGGGTAACTCCCTTTGGTTTGAGATCAAAGGCTTCCTTGGGAAGACTTATGCCCAAAGTGAGGCTTAAAGGAGTTATAGAGGGATTTGTAGAGACAAAATGAGCAGGGGTTGGCCGATCCAAAGGCTTTGGAAGTGTGGGTAAGGAGGTAGGGGTGGGGGTGGGGGCCTTTTATAAGAGGAGAGGAGGGACACTCTTGGAAAGTAAGGAAATGTTACATTATTTTAGAATGTGTTTCAGATATTAATGGTCCAACATTTATTTTTTTTGAGGATACAGTGATAAGGGTTATAAATACACACATCCAATATGTTTTGGACATGTTTAGGTCTTAGATATTACATTATATTTCCATTTTATTTAAATCATTAAATAATGAGGTCATCGCTGCATCATCATGATGTCATAAATAATTTAATTTATTTAATGTCTAAAAATTATAAAAAAACTACTATGATGTAGGAAATATTTTTATATTTCTAATGAATATTTATAGTCCAAAAGATCATTTATGTAGACAAAATTAAAAATATTTTTCTTAGGTGACACATTCTTTGTTACATTTAACATTCTTTAAAAATAAAAAGATAAAAAGTTACTTTCTCACAAAAGTGATTCCATGGGGCCCCCAAGTTGGGCACAAGGAATCCCATGGTATTCCATGAGACAAACAATAGCCTTAAGACATATTTTGTGGTCATTTTTTATTATTATGATATTATCTTATTATCTTTAACTACTCGATTACTCATTAATCATGATAATTAAAGATAATTACCGTCATTACTATTCAAAATGTCCAAAAACAAAAGACTATTAATTACATAATTTGAACCTTATGATTCCAAATATTTAATCCATTTTACCAAATTTCAAACACATAAATTGTAATAATTAATTTAAAAAAAACTTCATGTTGTCAAAACAAATAGCGGGTTTTTTAGAAACAATATTTATGAAAAGTTTGGCACTTGTTTATGCCTAGTTCCAAAGTGAAATTAATCTCAATGACCATAATTGAATTAAATGGTAAAAATATATTCTAATTACACTTTAAAACAAATTAAAAATATAATATAACCATATAATTAAATTATATGAAAAAGCAGTTTTGATGTAAAATGCAGTATTTTTCACTATTCATTGAAAAATGAACATTGTCAGAAAAATACCAAAAATTAACCCAAGGTAAATTTCAATGTCCCAATCATAAATAATATGTTTATTATAAAAAATATATCTTATAAAATTGTCAAAAAGTGTATTTAAAAGAGGTTCTCCATTAAAAGGCGGTTAATCGACCTTTTAAAGAATATTGGAATGTTTACGCTTAAAATTGGATTCATTCGCATTTTTAATCCTATAAAATTTATTGTAAAGAGTAAAAATATTTGACAAACATATACAATCATTTTTTAGTTAGTTCTGTTCATTCCTTCCATTACAACGGCTAGGCATTAACTACCATTTAAAATAATATTATTTTATTATTAGAGTGCAACGCAAGATTCCCAAGAAACTCATTGTTGCGTATTGGGTATGCCATCGAGCATAGCATCCCCTTTAAAGTAATATTAATATTTTATTCAAAAATATGGATAAATATAAATATAAAATATTCTTTATTTACCTGGGGTGTTACAAATTAAGTGGTGAAGTTAATTCTTCATAGTTAAGATGGGGTTAATGATTTGGAATATAGAAGACAAAGAGACTTCCTCTGACCCAACTAATGACATAGAGTCTTTTTGAAGTTTTGGAGGGGAGATGTGGGGTAGGGGATGATCATATTTATTTTCCCCTAGTGACATGAAAACCTATTCTAACTAAGCTGATGAGGAATATATTTCTTGAAGCTCAAAATATGATATGAGGGCATTTTCTTCTAAGATTTTTCCATCATCTGGGGATTCTATAGTATTTGCATAATCATTGGACTATGTTTCCATGACAGATACCATTAATATAGCTGAATATGATCCTGATTTTGGGTCCAATTGATTGAACTGATTGATTGGAAACACATACTCTTCACAAATTCATTTGAAGGGGTTGGACGAGATCACTTCCAGACCATTGGGGGTAGAGACCAAAGCAATACCGCGACCATGGTCTATTTCACATCCCTCTAATAGAATCTTGTGTTGATGTAATGAAACTCATAAGATTCAAATATGTCCTTATCAATGTGAAATACCCTAATTTTTTTCATTGATACCATATTTGATTCGATGATGGTATGATGAGGGGATCACTGCATGCCGATGAAACCAAATACATCCAAACAAAACATTGAAGGTTGTGTCCTATCAAATGACCAAAAATTATGAGTCAGATATAGGGTCCCCAAATTGATCCCTAATCTTGATTCCTCTTAGGGGCATTTACATTATTTTTCCATAGACCTACAATTTCCAGGTGAAAGGTTCTAGGTTACCCTCATTGTAGTCTAGATAGTTAAGTGTCCATTCTGGAATGAGGTTAAATCTATATCAATTGTCAATGAAAGCTCATCACATATCGATTTCATTTATCCTTCCAGGAACATACAAGGATCTGATTTGTCCCCATATAATGGAATTTTTATCTTGATCTTTAAAGGAGATAACCACATCACACTCTACTTGATCAATCTCTATTCGATAGACTTCAGCAATAAAAACCTTAGCTTCAAACTCCTGGGGGGGAGGATTAATAAGACCTCTTTGAGTTCTTCCCTAAGGACATTTTATTGTCTTAGCGTATCTAGGATAAAAAATAGGCTAGAACCAAGGATAGTTTCTTCAAGATTTCATGCTTATGAACTAAAGGAAAAACATCCTAGTTTGTGGATGCTCTTTCATAGGCACTATATGATTTGAAGTTAAATATATAGATTTATTTTTCCTCAAAATATGAATTGAAGGTTCTATCGTCCTTGGTGGGTTAGGCTGGGAAGGTCTTCCCACAAGCTGCGGCCGATCGGAAACCTACACCTCTTCCAAAATGACCAAGACATGGTGACTTTTGGTATGTTTATGTGAGTCTCCATGCTTCTATTGGACTCACTGCAAGCTCTTCTATATTTTTCCACATAATTGATGATCCATGCAGGGATGTGACTGAAATTAGGGTTTCTTCCATGAATGTGTCTTCCCATACCCCCTCGGCTACTACAACCTCTTTCTAAGTTTCCCCAATCGAGTTTAGGGAACTTTGGTTCATATTCATAATCTTCATCTGATAAGGGATCTATTAAATGAATAAAATTAATGGATCTACCATCAATTGACACAAATATCAAATCCTCGTAAGATGAGGTTTATGTCTGGATGATCACTTTCGATGATACTGTTTGGTGGAGTGGTGCCCATATATTCGTTTTATGGGAATATTACTATATGTATTTTTAATGGGATGGTTTTTATATACCCATTTTATGGGACGATTCTCATATATACATTTGATGGTATGATGCCCGTATATCCATTTGATGGGGCGATGCCCATATTTTCACATATGAGGGCATAAAGTTTGAGAGATTCAAAGACATTTTTTTCCCATGGAATGGATTTATCTTCCTAAATTTTCTCTCCACCCTCCCATCCATATAGTTTTTTGGAAGACCAAATTCTAGAGGATAGCAATGCAGACGAGGTTGGTTGTGTTGTATCGGAAGAAGTTGGAGGCACAGTTGGTTACCTCAACTATGGTCAAAAGATTCCATGAGATTAGTTAATTGTATTCCATGTCATACATTTTTCAAAATTCTACTCTCATTTACAAGATACTTATTTCTACTTACCTCCTTCATTAGGATGAGTAGTGGAAACATATGCTACTTGTGCTTGTATTTTCCCCTAATTCACTTTCCTAGAGTCCACCATTTTCCACAGGATGTATTTGAAGATGAAGAATGCTTGAATGTTGTGCCCTAGTGTTTCATGGAAGGGTAAATAATATGGTTAGTCATCCTAACCTACATATTTAGTTTTCTTGGTATCTCATAGGTGGAGTAAATCGTTATCCATTGTTGCTTTAAATTAGGTGTGGACATGCTCATCTCGAAACGAGTAAACTTTATTCATTCTATTCTTGAACTAATTTTGCATGGTTCCCCTTAACTCATCCGAATAAGGAAGGGCTTGCTGTTGAAGCCCAGGGGGAACCACATGATATGGTTCAGTCTTGGAAACTAGAGTTTACAAGGAGGTAGGATTAAGTGTGATAGATGTAGACACTTCTTTTCCTATTCTTCTCCCTATGACTAGTGGAGTCACATAAGACTTGTGCTTATTTCACTATATGAAATCCCCTATTATATGGGAAATTGTGGAAAATATCAAACCACACCCATATATTTCATTGGGATGAGTGGAATTCACAAGTCATAATAAAGGTTCTTTATAAAAATAGCATGCAATTATTCTTGGGGAAGTTGTTGGTTCTGAGAATCATTCAGCCCTTTCGATCTACAAATGAAATATGAGACTCTCTCATTTTCTCATTGTTTGTAGTTTAAGAGGTCAAGGATTGTTTTATTCTATATTGTTGAGTTGAACTATGAGAGAAACTTCTGACGGAGGTCCTTACACCCCATTATTGACCGATATGGTAGACTGGTATACCATATTAAAGTCATTGCTTAAAAGGTTTGAACAAAGAATATGAGTTTCACTGCTTCTTGTTGCTCAGGGGTTCCCATAATGGGATCACAATGGGATAAAAAGTGTGTAATATGTTGTTTTGGGTCGCTTGATCCATTTAATATCAGAAATATAAGACTCCCAAAATTTGGTGGGGGTGGTACATCAATCACCCACTCAGGTTAAGGTTTCTGCTCTTGCAGCACTAGTGTTTACCACTTCTCCACAGCTTCTAATCGAGCGGCCAATGCTTTGATGATGTCGATAATCCATCAATGAATGTTTTGATGTAAAAGATCTTGAATAGGGGATGAAATCGATAGGGAATGATTTTCTAGATTTTCCAGTATTTGTATATGATATCTAAGGACATCTTTTGGAGGTTTTTTGGAATATGCTTTGGTTGTTTCCCTAGTGGAGGGAATTATCCATATCCATCCATAATTGGGTCCAGATGAACTGGTGGTCTTATCACCATATTGGGTGGATGTGCTGGTTCTACCATAGTTTCCTGGGTGAACCCTTGATGTACACTAATTGGGTGTGTGAGTTGAGACTATTCCCCTATAGAATGTTCAGAAAGAATGATACCCCGAACCAATTTTTCATTGAGTCTTATCAACTCTTTAATATCTTCCTCCCATAAAGAAAATATCTCTTCGAGTGTGAGTGTTTCGACCTCTTTGATACTCAGTTATCTGCAGTCATGCTTTTACCTGTGTCTTTATTAGATGTTCACTGAGGAGGTAGTGATAGATTTTTCAAAGGAACACCCATATTTAGGGTGAGTATCTAGTTCAGGGTATGCACACATCCTTTAGTCTCAGTGTGGACCTCGTTTTGGGTGGAACCACCCAACCCTTTCTCCTCAACATTGGCTTCATATTCATCTTTTTCTATAATATTGATGACCATGACATTCATCGATGTGTAATGCATTATTGGTTTCGTATTGACTGCTGAATAATAGAAGGATTATTTGAGTCTTTCAATGGACCTTTAACTTCCTCTTTGATATCCTCTTTCGGATTCTTGGTGAGGAGTGACTTAGAGAGAAAAATCAAACAACCTTGTTGTTCATGTCCTTTATAAGGGAAACATATTGTGATACATGAAGAACTGGGAAACCTCATTCCAAGGTATTTACCCCAAACGGAAAAATATGGATCACTATTTAAGAGGGGGTTGAGGTAAAAATACCCCTACCGCCATGGGATGGGGTTTCTACCATTATTCCATTATCATGCCTTAGGTTGAACTTGGTGTATTTGGTGGGGAATTTTGTGATAAAAATGACCCCAGACCTATGGGATAGGGCTGATCCCATACAGTGGTAGCTGATTCTGCTGCTTCCATTGTTCTTCAGATCTTTCACATCTTTTTTGGTCATGATCTAGGTGAGATGAATGATTTTTATGAAAATAATTTACTTCTGAGGACATCAGTAGTACATGTTGATTAAATTAAATTAAGTGAGAATCCTATTTAATGTTCATGGTTTCTTGACTCAAGACTCTTTTGACAGTTTCTTCTCATCAATCTTGATGCTTTTGAGACTTATTTGGGGCATAATCTTGCTAAGTGTGTCATTTTATTTGAATTGGGGACTTTTCTAGTAATTTCCCTAGAGTGATAACATTATATGATTTCAACTCTAGTGTATTTTGATGACTAGTATGTGAGGTGAAGTGAATATATCCATTTCCACCCCATCCTTGAATATGAATGCTAGGTGGGGTGTTGATGATTAGATGAAACAACTTTTGAAAGGCATTGTGGTTTTCTAGTTGAATATATTTATACTGCTTCTCTCATCATGGTCACCATACATATGGAAGGGATATCAAATCTACTTGATGTCAGAGCTTGCCCACTAATTTGTCATTGTTTTAATACCTGTTGAAATGCAAGAACTTTTATTTCAGGTAAATAAGAGTCATCCAGAGATTTAGATAGATGTTGTGTATTCATTATTCTGAAAATTCCCTAAAATGTCAAACATAGAAGTGGATGAGGGCCAATACATGATGTGAATATCATATTTGGCCAATTTTCTTCTTATAAGATATATTTTTTTTCTTCCACCAGTGATTACTCTACCTAATCATCCCAACATGGGTGCTTCCTGACTATTTTTTTATAGTCATCGGGGCTAGTGGGGATCTCATTGGGATGGAAACATCCCAGAGGTGGTTTAAAGGATGATCATTGCCTCAGAGCATCTTCTAGTTGAGGAAGGATTTATCTTGTCCTTTATATGACATATACCATGACTAAAACCATCTTTTCAAGAACATTAGAATATGATGGATTTCTTGTATGTGACTCAGAAATGGGAGGACCTTCTTTTCAAATTGAAATGTCACTACAGGGAGGATCATCATAGCGGATTCCATCATGTTAAGGACTACCATCATAGCTTTATGTCCAACTTTAGGGAGAATTTTTTCAGTGTATACCATGGGGAGGGCCTTTAGGGAAGATGATAGCAATGGGAAGACTTTTTTATAATTGATATTCTTGCCATAGGGATAAGTACCATGACATTTATTAGAAGTTAGGATATCATGATCGATTGGTTTGTCCCAATGAAGTAATCCTTCATGGTGGATGCTCTGGGGAGGACCTCCATCTACTACCACTTCCATTATTTGGAAATGGATTGTAAGGATCCTAAACCACCAATGAAATATTTTTTATTGCCGCAAGAACTCTAGCCTCAAGTAGAGTAGGGTTATGAGCCTTCTCTTCATTATTTAGTTTCCTTTGGCATGATTTATTTTTAGGTGATCTCTTACAAGAATATAGGGAAGCTTTCTATAAGTGATGACCTTCATACATGGGTTCCTATTAGAATGGATCCCGTGGTGAGTTTCGGATATGATGGAAAGCATTAAAAATTCTAGCAGGGATATATGTCAACATTCAACTGGTCGTTGGAGTGGATTAGAGACCCCCCCCCCCAATTGGAACGAGTATTTATGCTAGATCCTATTATCCATTTATAAAGGAATATTTCCAAAAAAAACTATTTGATGGGTGAAGATATGTATGTATACTTTTGAGTGACCCTTTCATTGTTCAGAAAAGCCACCCCTCTTGAGAAAGTGGATCCCTAACCCTGACTCCTTTCTATTGTCGTTGATGATATTACTCCTTGGCAGTTTTATAGGATATGGTTAGGGATTTATTTAAGACCTTCCATCATATTTAGGACTTGTATATAAACATACATATTAGGAATGGGGATGTATACCCATTCTAGTGTTGGGGTAGGAATATGAGTCTTCCCTTGATTCCTATTTGAGGTCTGCCGACTAGGTCCTCTGATTGTCACCATATTTTTATGACGAATGTGATATACATGAGTAGGGGTTTCCATATACTCATGGTTTACCTCAGTATTGTAATGATAGGATTGATATGCATGATTAGATATTGTTATCTTATCATGGGTTGTAACCATATTTTCCTAAAGGACTTGTTATTTATGAGCAGGTGTTTGTATTTTCTCATTTGTTTCCATCATATTTTCATGATGGGGTTGATATGCATGAGTAGGTATTTGCATCTTCTCATGGGTTTCTACTATATTTTCATGATTGGATTGAAGTGCCTGAGTAGGGATTTGTGTATTATCATAGGTTAGACCATATTTTCATGATATTATTAATGTTAATGAGTATGTATTTGCATATTATCATGGGTTACTACCATATTTCCATGATATTCTTGACATTTATGAGTTGGTATTTACATCTACTCATGGGTAACCACTAGATTTTTTTGGAAAGATTTCTCAATGGGAAAAATAACAATGGCATGTTTTTATATGTTCAAAAATTTCCCTCTATGGGTCACTCTAGGGGCCCGGGTACGAGTGGCTTTGGTTGGAGGTCATCAGGAGTTTTCCTCCTCATGGTGAAGATTATGGGCCGCACAACATTGGTATTAGTGACCATTGGTAGTATACATCAAGAGGGACCCCTGTTTCATCAGGATGAAGTTGGTGGTGACTGATTCACCAGCCTCCCTATGGAAAGGGAAGATATTGTTGTCATGATCTAGGTATAGTCTCCCAAAACAGTTTGAGATAGGTATGGGTGTTATCTATTTCTAGACCATCAACTGCCAATGGGTGGATGGCTGGAGGGTATTTCTATTCTGGAGGACCTATTGGGCCACCTCTAAGGTGGGTAGAGTACCATGATGGTGGTACTACTTGAACAATAATTTTGAATCGCAGTGTTAAAGACATTGGGTGGGATATGGTGACCTTCTTTTGGGTGAGGACCCAACCTGTATAGTTCTAAATGTGTACATATATGATAAATTGAGAGATTATATTTCAAATAAAGAAAATTCTAGTTAAAAGTACTTTTATATGACAAACACAAGTAAGAAAACCCTGAAAAAATAGCATCTTTGTAAATGTAACCATGAATGACTGATTATTTTCCTTATCCATCTTCCTATTTTGGATGCAGAAGGGGCCTAACAGGAAGGTGACAGTTTCATCTGGGTTAAGTATTCACTTTGGATTCACCATTTTTTCTTATGGAATTGTAATGACGGTTACCCATATGATTAGAAAAAAGTGGTCTTATGAGAACATGGAAGTCTATCCTTTTTATATTGTAAAGGTGATTTCATAGTTAAATTATTTCATGTCGGGTTCACCATTTTATTTCTGGTGAAATGATCATGGAGTAACTTTATGATATGATTGATTTTGGGGGGTTTGAATATTTCAAAATCATTCATATTAGGTTTGATATTCTGATTTCTCACTCAATGATTCAGTTTCCAACAAGGTTTATTCAAAGAATTGGGAACACCTAATGGCTCTCATATCCATGATGACTCATGGAACTTCTTTACAAAGACCAGAGATCATCTGGTAACTTGGAAAATGATACTTAAGAACTCACATTAGTCAAGATGATGGGATGTTAGGCTCATCTCACCCTTTTGGGGGGAATGTTTTCCTGCTCTAAGACTCTCTTATTGATTTAAGACATATTAACAAATCCTTGGTTGATTCCCATGTATGGAATGAATCAATTTTAATTAATAATTAATTATTATAATGGTTAGTTTTAATTCATCTATATGTATAAGATTTTTTCCATCAATAGAACATATAGACCATAGATTCTTATATCATTTATTATTATGATGCTGGTTTTAATCCATGCGGTGAACTCTAGAGTTTATTAACATACAAGGGGATAAGATTTGTTCAGATATTGGGATTCAATCCATGAGATATGATTCCTATGTATCCTCATGAAAAGAATCAGAACCCATGTAGTTTGGTTCCACATAATAGGACCCATTATACGTTTTAAGGTTGTGTGATAAGGACCCAAGCATACAGTTTAATGTCATGAAGAAAATATGCCTAAGAGGAAGCTGCACAATCAAAGCATGGTGTGGGACTTACACTAAGGTGGCATGAGTGGCCCAAAAGAGATGTGGTCTATCAGGTGGGTCAGGATCCTATCAAGAAATATGAACCAATAAGGATGGTGATAAAAGGGGCTTTAAAGGGACCTATCCCTCCGAGATGGATATGAACCTACTGGGGATATGGCATAGAGAATATTAGGGTGTGTTTGGGATGTTGGGTTTGGACCACATGGAGGCTTTCTACATATCCCAATTAGTCTGGAATAATGTCCCATGTAGTTCAAAAGGGTTGGGGATTACATCTATAGAGGATTCCAATTGAGGTGTTGCTTCACTGGGAATATGTCCTTTGAAGGTTGAGGCATGGTTTTGGGGAATATACCATATAGGCTGCCTGATTTTTTGGAATGGTGTTTTTTATTAGGTCTCACACATAGAATGATTCCCATGTTTCTGGAACCATGATTAAAATCTTTACTTGGGGTATTTTAGAGGTTTTGGTTGGGTAACAAACATGAAAGGATTCACAAATAGCGGTTTGAGATCGTACATATGTCTTGGTCACCACTTACGTCTAATCACAAATGAGTCATGCTCAGTGTAAGATACAAGAGGAAGAAATAGATCTAAATATTATATTATCCACTTTTTCTGTTGGTGGATGCTATAAATACGAAAGGGAAAGAGTAGAAAAGAGATATGACACTCATCTCTTCTCTTAATTTCATATCTTGATCCCAAAGGGAGAGATAGAGGGAATTGATACGAATCTCTTCCCGTCGTTGCACCCTGAGTCAGAGAACAATAGAAGAAGTTCCACCTACCACAAGAAAGAATAAGAGCTTACTCTAGGAGGGATTCATTAATGGTTCCTAGGGAATAGAGGAGTATCCAAAACTATCCCTCATCGAAGGGATAGGAAATTGGTTCCCCTTAATCCCTAGAAAAAGGAGGTTCATGTGAGCACCTCTGAGGTCATGAGAACCTCCAAGGCCAGGAATGTCATGAACCCCTCCCCAAAATGTGTACCACTCCTCAGCTAGAAATAAGAGGAGAGAGATAGTGACACCGAGTCCCAACTCCAATAGGCCCCGAGTTGGCAACTAGCACTGAGGGTATAGTAAACACACAAATGGGAGGCACTACTCTCTAATAGAACACTTGAGAAATAGAGAGATAAGAAAGACACAAACCAAATTCCAACTCATACTACAATATAAAAGAAATCCAATGTACACATATGTAATGTCACATGAGAACTACTACAACTGAAAGGTAAAAAATCAAGTACCAAAAGAAAGTAAAAAAACAGAAACCATGATGCCCGAATAGCTCCTGCAACCCTAAGCTATTAGTAACTAACATGATATCCAAGAAGATCTAAGTGAACTGAAAAATAATTTATATATATGTAGGGTTAGTATAACATTATACTCTATAGGATCCTCCTTGAAGCCTCTCATAAAAAAGTAAAGAAATCATGCTAATGCATAGTGAACAACAAGTGAAACTAACTCATCACATAAACAAGTATACTATGTTCCCAACCTCACCATGGATACTATCACCAATAATTTCATACAAGATTATATAATATAATAAATAATATCAAGGGTACCCTGATACCACTTAATCTTTTTCCTCTTTTCCCCAACGTCGCACATCCTACGAATCTCTCTCAAAAAAGGCTTGCTCATGGACACCTAGTCATAGCACCACAACATGCACCTTGTGCAACACAACCACCACATTCACATAACCAAAGTAACCAGGTAGTTTTTGCGAGCCACCAGAGCTATCATAATGTGTATCATATATCAGGTCTTATACCTCAAGTTATTATAGCTCATACACTGAGTAAGGATCCTCAAGCCATCACAGCCTATAAACGTTACAACTATAGTAGTGCATAGGATACTATATTCCGAATATATGTGGGTGAATAACCACAAGCCATTACAGCCCTCTACACACATATATTGGGAAAACTAACCATTGTGCCAACCAGCACAAGTAACTACCAAGAGAAGAGAGTGGGGACAAAGGGTGTAGTCATATATCCATCCTCCCATTAGGATGTCAGGGAAAACACCCCTAGGGGTTATAATCCATGGGGTTTCAGTTTTCCTAACCGATATGGTGGATTAGAATATATAAAAACAATAATTAAAGGATATAATATAGGTCACAACCCCACGATGGCTATAACCTATTCTTAGAATCCACTACAGTTAACGTATCTCAGACTCTTAACTGCCTCTGCTAAGACTGGTTATCCTATAAGAACATAATCATTTAAAGAGAATTATTAAATCATCTTATCTCTTTTAATCAGTATCACTTTACATTGATTAATTCTTTAACCATTAATTAACCATTAGTAATTCCACATTACATTTCATTAGCATCAAAGCAAATTTCTATGCCCTCGAGTCTTAACCAACCAAATCTATAGTTCCTTTAAATTTTAACCTCAACATTCCATCCAATCAAGCTCTAACCCCATGGGATAACGTCATTTATTCAATCATTTATCAACATCATTATTACTTTCCCATAACCCCAGGTATTCTTGAAAATCATTTTTAGCTACCAAAAACAAGAGGATAAACACTGTGAGTAGGTGAACTAATCATCGAGTATTTTCAACATATAGTAAGAGTGTAAACCCATCCATCCTAGAGAAGATAAACATGGAAAGAACGTGGAATAATCCATGCATCTTCGCCTCTTTTGGAAGGAGAGTAAGAAAAAACATCTACCTCAAGAATTGGGAAAATTAAAGAAGGTAACAAAAAAAATATTCTACAACAACCACTTTCTTATCAATGGTAAGACTTGCTTCAACCTGTTCCATCATCCTCAGTGTCCTCCCTGACACCCATAAGCATAAACTGATGCTTATCACTGCTCTAGGCATCAATTTTTTCCACCAAAACCACTGGTCCTCCCTTTTCCCACATACAACAATAGCCCTCTAGGCTTAGACATCCTAGGATCACACCAAAACACAAGCAGCAGTAAACAAACAACATAGCAACTGGGATCTGGGCCCTAAATAATGCATTTAGACTTCACGAACAACAACCACTCACAACTAAAAATATTATGGAACATGGAATTTAAAATAAAAATGGTAACTCAAAACCCTTTGAGGCATTTTTTTTATTTTGCAAATGGTCCTTTATTCCATATTGAATTAAAAGATTCAATTAAATATGCCTAACTACATCCATTTGATTATCATCAATTTACAAAAACAACTGGATTAATTTACATGGATCTTTATCTTTATCCAATTAATTTATAATTAATCATGGATTTATGTTCTTTACCAATTCCATAAAGAACCACATGCTAAAAATCAAATCATAGATATCACACGATCTAGGAAATCAAGAGGCAAAAACATCTCTACGAAATTGATACAAACTCTTTAATCCGGTTCAAATATTTATTAAGTCGATTATATTGTGATCTAGTGGGATAAACCATTATAAATCTACTTCTGCACATAAAAAGAATAAATAATCCACAAACCACGTACCTCAAATTTTTTTTGATGTTCTTTTCATGAGAACGACCATCACAAAATATCACGATCAACTCTCCCACCACTCTAACAGATAACCCAGGAAGATAAATCAAAAACACGGTGATCACATTCCATACATGGAAAAGTAGAAACATGAATAATGTTCTAGAACCCTGAAGAATGGATGTAGATCATACCTTATATTAAATACAGATCGATAATTCCTACTTGCACCGAAACAGAGGGTGAACATGCAGCAAGAAAAACTCCAAGGAAAACAATCCAAGGTTCATAGTTTGATTTCATGAATCCTATGGGAAAAAGAAATATGTGGGTCTCATACCAGGTAAGAACAAGGAAGAAGAACAATATGGAAGTTATCTCATCCCTTTGAAAATATAAATAGAGCATCGTTTTAGATACGATTTTAGATTTTCCATTAATGGTGGATCTGGTCAAGATTACGCAGTTTGACCAAGTAAAAGCATTAGGACCCTTACAAATATTAAGATAGGAGTTATGGGATTTGAATTGGCCTTAAATCCCTTAAAAATATTTGAACCTATTTTATGTCAAAGAAACTATCAAATAGGTGAAACTATAAGAAGTTGGAAACATTATTCACTAGTTGATCTAGAAAAACTATAGCACCTACCAATAGATGAAAATGACTCACCGAAAGATGAAGACAAATCAATGAAACTGACAGATGAAGATGATTCAATGACACTAACAGATGAAAATTACTCACCAACACCAACACATGAAGATGAATCATGAATACTTATAGATGAAGATGACTCACTGACACTGCAAGATGAAGATGAATCACTCACACTAGCTGATGAAGACGACTCCCCGACATCAAAAAATGAAGATGACTCACTGACACCGAAAGATAAAGATGACTCACCAATATTGAAAGATAAAGGTAAATCACTAATAGATGACTCAAAAATAGTTGAATATGACTCATCGGAAGATGAATCACTAAAAGTTGAAGATGACTCATTGATATATAACTCCCCAAAAATTGAATACGACTCACCGATAGCATTGTTCACATCTATCTCACCACCAGCTCTGTTCACAAAACTAGAAACATTGTTCACAGAACTGGAAATTGGGAAAGGTGTTGGGAATAAGTCACCTTGACCTCCCAAAACACCCCAAACGCCAAATTTCAGCAAAGGAATGAACCATAGAGGTCCTGGACATTATATCAGATATCTCTCAAAACATTCTCATCCTCAAGATTCTAAAACCAACCCAAAGAGGAAACATAAAAAGGGTCTGAAGAACCACCATTTGAGATACCTCTTAAGGTTCTCACCACCAAAGGAGCTCAACCGCCTCAAAAAGAAACACATGAAACCACACGATGACCACAACAAGCTCTTAAACACTCTCTCCAGGGAGATAACTCTCAAAATGGCACGACAAAAAAAGAAACAAAAGAAATCCATATATTATCAAGAAAAGGTATAAAACCACAAAATGAACATCATTACAAGAAAAGAGAAAAACATAAAACAACTCGAGGTACTGATAACATATATGTGACTCACGTTCCCAGGTACTCTCCTCCACACCACCATATTTCCACAAGAAATGAACCCAAGGGATAGCATGCCCACGTAACACCTTCTCCTTGCGGTCCTCAATCTCTACAGGCCACTCCTCGAAGGTTGCATCATCATGAACATTGATCTCACCCCAATAAATTATGTGAGAGTCGTCATGAAGATAATGATGGAGGTGTGATACATGAAAGACATCGTGTATCCATCTCAACTATGTGGTAGGTTCTACCTGATACGCCAAGACTCCAACATGAGCCAAAACCTTGAAAGGCCCAAAAAATGGGGAGAAAACTTACTCTTGTGACCAAACCTTCACTAACCATAATGGAGAGTAACCTTCGGAAACACATGATCCCCAACATCAGACTACAGAGGTATCCTCCTATGACTGGCATAGGATTTATGATGATCCTATACTACCTTCATCCTCTCATGAATCACCTGAACCATCTCTATCATGTCATGTACCAGTTCTGGCCTGATAATTTATGACTCTACACCCTAGTCCAACATAACAGAGAATGGAAAGGTCGGCCATACAAGGCTTCAAATGGTTCCATACTAATGGTGGAGTGTAAACTATTGTTATAGGTGAACTTTACCAAGGGTAAGTGCCTCATCCATGAAACTCCAAAATCCAAGACACAAGAGTGAAATATGTCATCAAGAGTCTGGATGGTTCTCTCTCTCTGATCATCTATCTGCAAATGAAAAGTAGTGCTAAGGCATAACTAAGGACCAAAATCATGTCGGAGACCTCTACACAACTAGGAGTTAAAATGAGGATCTCAATCAGAAATGACCATCCTTGGGACCCTGTGAAGTCTCACCACCTCCTCTAAATATTTCCTTGAAAAAACCTCAACTAAGATAGACTCATTGATTTCTATAAAGTGGACTCATTTCATCAAATGGTCCTCAACTAACCATATTGCTTCATATCCTCCCTGATCTCGAGGTAAATCGGTAATAAAGTCCATCAATATTTCCTCCCACTTCCATTGAGGAACATATAATGACTGGAGAAACCCATCCAGAACACAGTTCTCGACCTTCACCTTTTGGAAGACCAAACACTGAGACACAAACTCTGCAACTACATGCTTCAACCCAGGACACCCAAAATGACTCCTTAAAGATAGGTACATTTTTTTCACATCAGGATGTATCGCTAAGGGAGAACTATATAACTCTTTGGGAACCATCTCCCACATCACCTAAGGAATGAAAAACCTTACTTCAAACATAAACCTATTTTTTCATCCTCAGACCAGCCATCGGGGGCCTCGTCACAAACAACTCGGTCTCTCCAGACCTCCACCTCAAGATCCCCCAACTAGGAATCATCCACATTTGGCACCAAAGATGACTAAAACTTCATCTAGAAAAGACAACCTCTACCCCCAAATTCTCCCATATCGAAATGTAATGCTAAAATTTCTTTCAACAACCTTCAAAAATCACATAATTCACACACTTCATCACTACGTGACTTCCTACTCAGCACATCGGCTACAAAATTACCTTTACAATGTGTATACAATATTTTCAAGTAGAAATCCAACAAAAAATCGATCTACTGATGCTATTTTAAGTTCAATTCATGCTGGGACAAAGCATACCTTAGGCTCTTATGATCGTTGAAAACTAAAAAGTGCTCACTGATGAGGTAGTGTATCCATAACATCATAGAAAACATCACTGACACCAATTTGAGATTGTGGGTGTCATAGTTACATTCATTGGGACACAAATACCAAGACCCATAAAAAATTACTGAGGCATCTGAAAATAGCCTAACCCTAGATGTGAAGCATCACAGAAAACCTCAAACTAAAATCCTTCTGCTGGAAGACAAAGAACAAGAGCACTGAAAAAATTCTATTTAGATACTCTAAAGCTATCTAACACTGATTAGTCTACATGAATGCTTGGTCCTTCTTGTTCAATGCTGTTATAGGAGTTTTATCTCGAGAGAAATCATCTATGAATCTCCTATAATAGCCTATAATATCGAGAAAACTTCACACTTCTGCCACTATTTTGGGGGCTTCCCAAGACACAAATTCTTCTATATTCTATGGATCTAGAGATACACCCTGCTGGGATACAAAATTCCCCAATAAATGGACTTCTCAAGCCCAAAACTCACACTTAGACAACTTCCCAAATAGATTATGTCGATAAAGAACTCCCAAAATGGCATGCATATGATCTGTATGATCCTCCTTAAACAAAGAGTCCACAAGGATGTCATCCATGAGGACTACCATGAACTTATCTAGTGGAACAAAATGTTTATCAATCCCATGAACACAGCTAGAGAATTAGTCACACTGAACAACATCACAACAAACTCAGAATGCCCATAATGATAATACAAAATAGGCTTCGGGATATCTTCATCCTTCACATGAATATGATGATATCTTGATTGTAATTTAATCTCTGAGAACCATCTTGCACCCTTCAGTTGATAAAATAAATCATCAATATGTGAAAGTGGATAGATATTCTTCACTAGAACATTATTCAAGCAATGATGATCGATACACAACTGCAAACTATTTTCAACCTTCTTTACAAACAAAACTAGTGCACCCCACGGTGAAATGCTCAGACAAACAAAACCACATTGTAACAAACCATAGAGATATATATAATGTTATCACAACTCAGAAGGGTCCATCATATATTAAGACATTGAGATAGGAGACTCACTTGGATGTTGCTCAATCTCGAACTCGATCTCTTGTTGAGGGGGTAACGCTACAACCTATTCTGGAAAGACATCAAGGTACTCTTCCATGACCCTGTGAAACAACAACTACTGAACCTACGATAAACTCAGCATCATCTCAGCCATCAAGGATGTCAAGGGAAAAACACGCCTCTGACCCATATGAGGTTCTCGCTCGCCAACAAACATCATTGGATCTCCATCAGCATTGAAGAACACCACCTACCTCCTGAAGCAATACATGATACTCTACACTAAATACAACTAATCCATGACAAGGATGACATTATATAGTTGTAATCGTAAACATAGGAAATCTTCCCAAGAGTGGTGCTGCCACAACACTAGCTCACAATCTCTACATACATAAATCAAGTCAGCTCAACCTCCAACTAGAGTAGTCAATGCCAAGGTAACTGGAAGCCTCCCTACCTCAAGTCCCAACGCATGGATAAGGTTAGGTGATATGAAGGAGTGCGTCTCTAAAAAATCAAAAAAGGCATACCCCAAGTAGAAAACAAGCAAAGGGTACCTCAAACGATGTCTGTCTCATCCATTGCTGGAAAAGCTAAAGTATGAATATGACCGTGACTAGATCTATGACCTCTCTGACCCTACTGAAGAACACCACCATGACCGATCTCTCTCCCTCTCTCTAAGGATGGGGAGCATCTTGGGGCTATCCTTTGCCTGCCTCATCTGTCCTCTGCTGATGCAAAGATGGTGAAACCTTCTGTTGCTACCTCAGCTGAAACTGCCTCAACGATGGAAGTAAAATCAGAACACCTGGCAGAAAATGACTGCTTAGAAAGTTCAGGCACTCTCACTTCTGATGACTGCAACATTTATAAGAAAAACAAGCACCAGATCCCTTGGAATATTTTTGAGAGCTACTTCCCCTAGAAAAACGACCTACTAAGGGCTCAGACCTACCCCCGACTATACAAAAACACTTCTTCCCTGAAAACCAAGAACCTCGAACCATAATTATACTTAATTAGAAATCTTGATGACTCCCCTCTCATGATGAATCAGTTCTGGATAACATCTTATCAATGACTTATTTCCTCACCAATACCTCGAGATATGTCTTCAACATAAATGGGGTGACTTGGTTCTAGATATCTAGATGAAAAGCCTCCTCGAAATACCCTTAACTAGCCTCCTCATCTATAAATAGTTATAAATAATGTCTTAAATGGTTCCAAAAATAGATTCCAAACTCTTGCACACTAGAGATCCCATGTTGAAGGTTAAGCATCTTCTGGAAATTGGCTGCCTTCATGGTCGAAGAAAGAAACTCAACTCTAAACTTGTCTTAGAACTCATACCACGAGGTTGATGGCTCCTCGTGATCCCCGAGGAACAAGAACCACCACTTCCTCACAACCTCATTCAGCATCATCACAACCAACAAAACCAAGTGCTCCCTCTAAGAAATGATCGAAATGAAATCTATCTCATCCTCCTCCAACCAGTCTTCCATAACCGCATCTGAAATAGATCCCTTGTACTTCTAAAGACTTTGGCACTGAAACTATTGGAGTTCCCTTCTCCAAGTGTCGTCGTTATAAACCTCTACTCTATGGTGATTAGCTGGGACAACCTGTTGAACATCTTCTATGCAAACCTGCTGAGGACGTTGACCTGGAGCTATACCTACAAAATAACAAACATTTAGAGATCCTTAACATGGAATATGAAAGACTTAACATTAATTAATTGTTTAATTTTATTTAGTTTAGGTTAACATATCCCATGGTCCACCCATTAAAACATAGGAACAAATAAGAATGATGCGTGATCATTTCCTAGGTCTCTACTCTGCAATAAGTATCACCTCGTTTAGTAGCCACTGTAACGTAATGTTCCATGCATCAGATCACATGGGGCCCTAAATACACAAGTTTTAGCTGGTATCATGTGTTTATAGTGCTTGATAAACTTAGATGACACTGTTTCCATACCAACCCATACATCCTCGCCTATGCCTAACTCCAAACTCCATCTTATCCCTAAACCAGACCTCTAATACCACTCTTTCATAACCCCCTACCCACAATATGCACCCCTTTGGTCTGGCAATGAGAGGAGAGTGATAGTGACATCGGAGTCCCCCCTCTAGTAGGCCACAGGTTGGATACTAGCATTGATGGTATAATAAACACATAATTGGGGGGCATTACCCTCTAAGAGAACACATTTGAAAGAGATAGATAAGACAAATTCCAACCAACTCTAACTCAGATTGAAACATAAAAGAAATCCCAAGTACACATATGTAATATCATGCAAGAACTAATACAACTAAAAGGGAAAACTGCAAGTACCAAAAGGAAGTAAAACAACAGCAACCACAAATCTCGAACACCTCCTAACACCCCAAGCTAGTAGTAACAAGCCTGATCTCCAACCTACTCCAAGTGACCTGAAAACACATTATATATACATAGGGTGAGTACAACATTATACTCAGTAGAATCCTCCCTAGATCCTCTTAAGAAAAAGTAAATAAATCATGATCAAGAACAGTGAAAAACAAGTAAAACTAAATCGTCACCTAAACAGGTATACTATGTTCCCAACCTCACCATGGCTACTCCCACAAAGAATCACATACAAGAGTATAATATATTATAAATAATATACAGTTTACCATGATACCACTTCCACACTGATTTTCTTATTTTTTCTAATGTCACGTGTCATAATAATCTCTCTCCAAAAAGGATTTCCTACAGACACCTAGGTGTATAACCACAACATGCATCTCATGCAACACAACCACCACATCCACATAACCAAAGTAAACAGGTATTTTCCAAGAGTCACCATAGCTCACATAACGTGCATCATATGTCAAGTATTATACCTCGAGCCATTATATCCCATACACCGAGTAAGGATCCTCAAGTCATCATAGCCTATACACGTTAAACCTATAGTAGTCCATATTGAACACTATCCATAATATATGTGTGTGAATAACCACAAGGAATTACAACCCTCTACACACATGTATAGGGAAAACTAACTAATGTGCCTACCAGCACAAGTAACAACAAATAGAATAGATTAGGGCCAAAGGGCGTAGTCATCTATCCATCCTCCAATCGGGATGTTAGGGAAAACACCCCTAGGGCTCAGAATCCTTAGGGTTTCATTTTCCCTAACTGACTGGGTGGTATAGCGTATAGAAACACAAGAAGCACAAGATATGATATAGCTCACAATCACACTATGAGAATAACCTAGTCTAAGACTCAACTATAACTAACGTCTCTCGGACTTCTGAATACCATTGCTAAGACTTGATATCTTATAAGCACACAACCATTTAAAGAGCTTTATTAAATCATCTTGTCCCTTTTTATCAGTTTCACTTTACATTGATTAATTCATTAATCATTAATTAACTATTAGAAATTCTACATTACATTTCATTAGCATCACAACAAAGTTCCATGCCCTCCAGCAATAACCAACAAAGTCCACATTTCCTTTAAATTGTAACCTCAACATTGTATCTCAGCAAGCTCCAACCACACAGATTAAAATAATTTATTCAATTATTTATTAATAGAATTATTACATTCCCATATCCCCAGGATTTCTAGAAAAGCATACAAAGATACCAAACACAAGGGTCTCAACATGGTGAGTATGTGAACTACTTGTCGAGACTTTTCCACCTATAGAAAGAGCAAAGACCCATCCATCCTCAAGAATTTAAACATGGTAATAATTTTGCATACCCTACACGTCTTTGCCTCTTCTGTAAGGAGAGTAAGAAAACCCATCTACCTAAATCAATTGGAAAAGTAAAGTAGATAACAAACAATAGATTCAACAACAAACACTTTCTTATTAATGGTAAGCCCTAATCCAACCCTTTCCATCGTCTCCATTGTCCTCCCTAACACCCGCATACATAAAACAATGCATCTCGTCACTATAGGCATCAATTGATGCCACCACAACCACTATGCCTCCCTTACCACACATACCGCAACAACCCTTCATACTGAGACATCCTAGGATCACATCACAACACAAGTAGTAAGAAAAAAACAAGATAGAAACTGGGATCTTGGCAGTAAATAAGGCATTTAGCCTTCACACATAATGAGAACTCACATCTCTCAAGAATTAGGTGCATGGATTTTAAAAGAACGAGGGTAACTCAGAACCCTTTGAGGCATTTTTTATTGAATAACTGGTCCTTTATTATATATTTAATTAACCAGTTAAATTAAACATTCATAACTGCATCCATTTGAGTATCATCAAATTACAACAACTGGATTCATTTACATTCCTTATTATGTTTATCAAATTAATTTATAATTAATCCTAGATTTACATTCATTACCAATTTCATCAAGAATGAAATGATAACAATCAAATCATAGATATCACGTGATCTAGAAAATCAAGAGGCAAAAACATCTCTAAGAAATTGATACCAACTCTTTAATCAGGTTGAAATATTTATTATGTAAATTAAATTGAGATCAAGTGGGATAAATCATGATAACTCTACTACTGCACGTAAAAGGAATAGAGAATACATGAATCCCCTAACTCAAAAGGTTCTAGACATTATTTTCATGAGAATGACTAACACCATGGATCACGATCACATCTCCTAGAATACAGCATCAACTTGAGGACTCGTAAACACCACCACACTAACTCATAACCTAGGAAGCTCCATTAGAAACATGGTGATCACATGAAATAACCTGGAAAAGGAGAAACATGATGAAATTCCTTGAACCCCTGAGAACATAGGTATAATATACCTTATATTAAAGACATATTGATAATTCCTAATTGCACTGAAATAGGGGGTGCGCATGCATCAGGAAAAACTCCATGGAAAATGATCCAAGGATCGAAGTTTAATTGAACGACTCCTATGGGAGAAAGAAATCTAGGGGTATCATACCAGAGAAGAACAAGGAGGTTGAATAAGGTGGAAGGTATCTCAGAATTTTGAAAATCTAAATGGAACATCAATTTAGATACAGTTTTAGATTTTCCATTAATGGTGGATCTGGTCAACATTACGCAGTTTGACCAAGTAAAAGCATCAATACCCTTAGGAATACTATGATTGGAGTTATGGGATTTTAATTGTCCTTAAATCTTTTTAAACAAGTCTTTGGATGTGTTTTACATCAAAGAAAATTTCAAATAGGTAAAATTCTAGGATGTTGGAAACACTGTTCACTGGTTGATATGGAAACACTATAGCACCTACCGATATATGAAAATGACTCACCGGTAGATGAAGATGACTCATGGACACCTATAGATGAAGATAAATCACTAAAAATGATAGATGAAAATGAATCACCGACATTGATAGATGAAGATGAATCACCAACACCGACAGATGAAGATGAATCACTAATAGATGACTAAACAAAAGTTGAAGATGACTCACTAACAGATGACTCACCAACAGTTGACTCACTTATTGCTGAAGATGACCCAACAACAGATGACTCGTTGAAAGTTAAAGATGACTCATCAAAACCACTATTCACATCTATGTCATTGACACCACTATTCACATCTGTCTCATCGATAGCACTATTCACATCTGTCTCATTGACAACACTGTTCTCATCTATCTCACTAATAGCATTGTTCACAAAATCGGAAACACTATTCACAAAATTGGAAATTTGCAAAAGTGTTGGGAATAAGTCCCCTTGACCTCCTCAAACACCAAACACCCTAGATTTTAGAAAAGGAATGGATCGGAGAGGAGTGGGCCATTACAGGGACCCTCATTACCATGTGAGTGTAGACCAGATAACATCCTAAGGATCCACCTTGTTTAGGAGGTTACACACATGACTCCACTTACCATGGGTTTGTAGAGTTGAGAGGACACATTGATGTTCCCAATGATTTGATCATACATATTAGGTGGATTTCGAAGAGGTCTTGGACTGATTCCATTAGAATGGTTCGTGGAGGGGCCAAAGTGGGACCAAATGGAGAAATAAAGGTAAGAAATGGGAGCCAGAGAGGAGAACACCCTAGGATCCCCTATCCTATATTGTGGTTTCTATATGAGATGGGGTTCCTCATATGTAGAATATTTCCATGCAGATGAGGGGGACATCCAGGTAGTAATTTTCTACAAGGTTCTGGGTTTACTCTGTGTATTGTGTCGCTACACGGGATGGGGTTCAATCCATAAAACATATTCTTACATGGACTTGAGTTCCTCCCACGTAGAATATTTCTATGTGGGCTAGGGGCCCTTTTGAATATCTTTTTACTATGCATGGTGATGATCAATAAAGGATCCATCCACTTGTGCTCCATGGTATTGTGTCTGTAGAGGGTTTTTGGTTTTCATTTGGTCAGGTGAATTCCTTTTCTTTCTTATCAATATGTGGTGGGTTTACATTCTTAGAACTGAAGGCTCATACCTTTGTTCCAATTTCATATATCATATGGTCTCTCCTCTATCCTCTCTCTTTTCAGTTGTCGTTGTGGTTCTTTTATAGAGAATTAAAGGGGCTGAGTACTAGGATGGATGGTCATCTGTGGTGGGCCATGGTGATTTCATTTGTGGGATCCCAATGAGGACACCTAGACCCACAAATTATTTTCTTTTAAAGGGTTGAAAATCAATTCCCTAAACCAAAAATGATTTATTGTTTTTGGGGTGTGGTCATTTGTAGAGGACATAAATCCCCATCTAGCCCCACAAATGATTTGGTTTCATTTGTGGTTATCAATGGTACCGTCTCATCTCATGAACAATTTCATTTGTTGGAGGCCTCATGGAGGGCTATAGCACCTTGAAGAGTGGTGGTACACATAGTGGTTTTTCTTCATGGACTATAGTAATCCTTCATAGCTTTTCCTCCTTCGATCATTTTCTTCATACTCTTCTTTTGGGTTTATTTATAACCTTTTACAAATACCTGAAATTATCTACTTATTGCATGTATAATTTTCAAGATCCAAAAGCAGTTCCATCACTACATCTATTTGAGATGAAATTTGTGATAATATATCCCCATAATTTTCATGTAACTACTGAAATTGATTATCCATACTACATTACATAATATTCATGGCATTGTGTATATCAGCCAGTATGTAACAGCTGAAACCACTCCTCCATACTGGGTTGCATAGTCTACATCAAATCATCCACATCAATTGACATACGCATCCATAAATATCTACATGAACTCATCACCTCCACTCTAACTACTGAATATCATAGGACACCAATTCCATAAGTCAAATATTAACCATGACCATCACACCCCATGACATGTTGAAATATCTCATCTTCGTGCATAGTACGATGACACTGCTCCTTTGGAAGCTCTGATAACTCAGTATCAAAATGAGTCTGTTTAACATAGATAATGAATTAATGAACAAGTATGAATAATTTCTATGAAATACAAATACATTTGTTACTAAATATATTTTCTACCATAACATCGGCAATATCGGGATCACCCACCTGATGATTCCTCGCCCATATCAACATTTGATCGGTCATCTCACCTTGCTAGTGTAGCTAAAATAAAGGTGTTCCTAAAATATACATTTATATTCATTCTATACTATAATATTTTTAATATACAAATAAATAGTGAACTCTAAACTTACATCATGTCTAATATGGGGCACAAGTCAAGTGATGAGTATGGAAGGCATGCCCTCTATTACAGGATTACATGAATGATGAGCAGACTCTGTCTATATTCAATTTATTCATTTAATATACATATAAAAAAATTAGATTTATTTATAATTTAAAAGCAATAAATTTTACCATCATCACCACACTCGACCAAAACACGACCAAATCCTACCACTCTATGGGACGAATTTCAGAAGGGACTCATTATAAAATGTATCGCACACAAAAAAAATGCTGCTTAATGATCTCTCTTCAACCTTCCCTTGAAATAATTCCATAAATTTAGGAATTTGGAGATGTATACTTCCCAAAAATCATCTAGAAAGGATGTTGAATTATTCTATTGAAATAAATAGGTAGTGGATATGATGATAATAAAAATAATATCATGAAAAATTAAAAAAAAAATTAAACTTACCTCAACCACCCTCCATGATATTTAAATCGTATCTTAAGGAAATGAAGTCTAATCCTATGTTTTTAAAGGGAATCTGTGTATATCTTGTATCATATTCTTAATCTGATGAATCAATACCCATGAACCCTCTCTAATAGGATGGTAGGTGTCATCGAATAACACATCCAACTGGGCTTCAGAGTTCTAGGATGAAACCCCTATACTAGGACCCCATCTTCTCCTAGAAGATGCACTAAATCCTGCTATACATAAATTCATAATTCGGTTTGAAATAATAAATTTTTTAATTAAAAATATGAAACACCTAGAAGAATATAAATACAAAAAATTACATAAATTTAATTCAAAAAAATGAAAAAAATACATACCAACTTTAGGTGAACCACACTTACCACCCTATGACATACCTACATTTATAAAAATATATAGTTAAATTAATAAATTGTATACATATAATTTATAAATATTTTTTAAAAATATAAATGGTAAAAAATTTATAGGAAATATTTCAATAATCATTCAAGCCTATTGTATCTCCTTTAACTATCTATCTAGCCCATTGTATATCTTCTTCTCATATAGTTATAATGGTTTGGTCAAGTGTTTGATCAGGAAAGATGAAAACATTTGGTTCCTCTCGGTCAATCATAAAAAAACCATCTTCTATATGTTTTTACAACTTTAAAATTAGAATCAATGTCAAAAAAGAAAACATTTTCTACCTATGATTTCAGTATAAAGGACTCGTTTCTTAGTCAATCATCTTTATATAGCATATTGTTAAATTATACAAATATAAATTACAAATGGTCAACTTTCATTTCACAAATAAGATCATCCCAATCACACCTCAACAATATATTATTTATGTCACGACCCTAAATAGACTCAATAATATCCATTAGAAATCCACAATAGTAACCTACATCAATGAATAAACAACCAACACCAATGTTCCACACTGCTCGGTTCATGTCAACATTGATAATATGAAATCAGAATCTATTACTATCCAAATACTTGTAGCGGCAAGATGTATTAGAGAACAATGCCATGAGCTATCCCTGTCAATCAAGTACCTCCAGATGCATCTTAGAGAACAATACCATGAGCTGCCACTTGCTACCGACACACTGCACCACATGTATTTGATTCCTCCTGCTCAGTGCATCATCCACTCCATTTCCCTTACCAAGCATGTAGTCAATCTCTAAGTTGAAATACTGTAAGTACTCCACCCACCGTCACTGCCTCAAATTAAGATAAAATTGTGTAAAGATATACTTGAGGCTTTTTTGGTCCATGTACACCACAAAATGTTCTCCCAATAAATAGTACCTCCAACAATGCAATGCGTGAATAATCACAAATAGCTTGAGATTGTGTGTATGGTAATTCCTCTTATGAGGTATCAGCTGCTGAGACCCGTACCCCAGGACTCGATCTCCGTACATCAGCACTCACACCAACCCAATTCATAAAGCTTCATAGTAGACCATGTAAATCTTTCCCTGATCTGGTAGTATTAGGACTGGTGGTGATACCAACCCCCCTTTCTGCTTCTGAAAGGATTTCTTGCAAGAATATGACCAAATAAACTTCACGACCTGCTTATTCAAGCACATTAATGGCACTATTAAGCGTAATATGTCCTGTGTAAAACACATGTAGTAACTAACTAGCCCCAAGAAACTCCTTATGTCAAAAAAAATCATGGGATGTTCCCAGGAAACTACAGCTCTCACCTTCTCTAGGTCCATTGATACTCCTGTCTCTGAGATGATGTGACCCAAGAAGTGAATTTGATCCATCCAAAAGTTGCACTGTGTGAGATTAGCATATAACTAATGCTATCTCAGTGTATTCAAAATTATCTTAATATGGTTGGAATCATTGTGTTGATTATGAGAATACACAAAGATATCATCCACAAAAAAACCAAAAAATAATCCAAGTAAGGATGGAATACCCTGTTCATCAGCACCATGAAAACGGTTGGCACGTTCGTGAGACCGAATGACAAAACCAGATACTCATATAACCCATACTTTCTATGAAAGGTTGTATCAGGTATGTCTATAGGTCAAACACGCACCTTGTGATATCCATTCCTTGAGTCGATATTCGAGATCACTTGATCTTCTCAAAGATGATCAAATAGATCACCTATCTGGGGAAAAGATATCGAGATTTAACCATTAGCTGGTTTAGTTTCCAATACTCCAAGAATATCCTAAGAGTTTCATCCACCTTTTTCACAAAATCAACTGATGAAACACATAGAGAAGTGATGGGTTGAATAAACCCCTTCGCCTCCAATTCCTCTAGCTACCTCTTGAGCTCATGCAACTCTGTCGTAGCCACTCTATATGGAGGAATGTATACTGATGCAGATCCTCACAGTAGATTTATAAATAAATCCACCTATCTATTAGGAGGTAACCTAGAAAATACATTAGGAAAGACGTCCCTGAAGCACTCAACCACTGGAGTTAAGTTAGCCTGAATCACCCCCAAATCATCTAGAAACAAACTAGAAATCTGGGCAATCATCCCACCCAGCCCACGATGCTCGGGTCCAACTCTACTCACCTGGACATCCCATTCTACCATATTAATAAACACTACTCCCTCTAGTGATGTGAAAGTCACCCTATGGTGATAGTTGTCAATGTACACTCGATAAGCTACTAGCCATTCCATCCTAAGAATGAAATCATACCCTATCATCTCAAGGACATATAGATCCCAAACAAAGTTACACTCTATGACCTTAAGGGGATACTTTAAGCACTACTGCACATCACCCATTATACCCCCAATGGGTTTTCTAGAATCTTAACTCCCTAAGAAAGAAAAACTATAAGCTCAAGGATTTTAACCACTAATGTTGAGATAATATTGTTTGATGCACTTGTATCGAAAACAGAATATGCAATAGTAAAATCTAATAATAACATACCTCTCACCATAGATAATACATAATCCTACTCTTATTGATTTTGTTTCACTACATAATTCTGTTCTGTACCACGGCCCTATGACCCTGCCTGGATACCCAGAGCTGATCCACCCTACTGTCTATGAGAACACAATATTTGGCGACCACGACCCTGACTATCACTTCCCTGGAATGATCAACCTACACTACTCCAGCTCCCATCTTGACATGGAGATGAAGAAACTACTCCCAAACCTAACATTAGATCTAACCCCTACCACTCCCATCTAGAAAAAAGGTCTTGAAAACCACTACATATTCCCTATCCATTTGCAAGCTCAAAACTCAACTAAGTCACATTCACACCAATTATTCATGTGGACTCAGCCACCACACAAAAGAAAACACACCAAGATGCCTTCACCCATAGCTTGAATAGAACACACGTCATGGGAAGCCTCCAAACAACACATCCTTCTAGAAGACGTGGATCTTATATGGAGAGAAACAACACTCCCATGTTCTATACCCACATCTTCCTTTAGGTTCTGTTATGTGATCAGTGCTTGATCCACAATCTCAGTGATAAAAGTCAACCTAAACATGATGACCTGATATTTGATATCATGTATGAGACCTTCCTCGATGTGTCTCTCCCTTGACACCTCATCAGTAAGATACATCAACACAAAACACTTCATCTCTATAATGCATGTTGAGTATTCCATAACAGTTATGGTTCCTTGATCAAGACGCATGAACTCACTTTCCCGCTCTTCTCACAGAGTCACGAGGTAAAAGTAGTCTAAGAAATGGGTTTTGAATTCAACCAAAACCATATTCCTCATCCCATCAATCTGGTTCAAAACATCACACGATTGCTTTGCTACTCCACGTAGAATATAATCTGCGAGCTTGACCCTAGGATTCAGAGGCATCTCCAGATGCTCAAAAATTTCTAACATGGTCCATATCTATAGATCTATAGCCAATGGACTACCATCCACTAAAACATGTGTGAGTATGATGCTATTGGAACACCTGTTCTAGCTCATCCATAGTCAAGGATGCTTGTGGTGCTCTCTGTATCATCTACATATAATGAAAGAAACCCTTTATGGAACTATGCCTTAGAACCTATGTCTGGAATAGCTCCTAGTGCAGCGGATGGCACCAAAGGAGGATCAACTAGTAGTTCATGGACCACCATCTATGAAGTATGGTCATCACCTCCCTCGTAGTGTACCACTAGAGGAATTCATGGTGGAATGTTTCTACAATGCCGAACACACATCTCAAAAAATAACAACATCAAAGAACACAACTCAAAAGCATTGAATAGGAAAAATCCCTCCTAAATGCTAAGTCAACCCAAAACCTTCTCCTAAATCCAAGACTGTATAAATAATAGCCAACATACCACTAGAAATTATGCCTCTTACTCACTCAAAATTCAGGTCTAGGTCAAGTCTCTATCATTATTTATAGTTTAATTTCCATTTCACATTTAGTTACCAAGGAAATTCTACTAAGGGTTTCCAATTCTGAATCCATGAGGGCCCATAACACCTCATGAACCCAAAACTTTTCTCATATTCAAACCATACATATAACGAGTTCATATAAGCCTTTACATTTCATCGGTGTGTCATTTCCCAATTTATAAGGGCCCATAATTCTTATGGATTGAAAGATGAAATCACTCCTTTATCCACAACACCAAAACTAACACAACGGGCACAACTATCACATCAATAATCACGAAAACATGTAATACCTAATGAAACATGGATGGCATGGCATAATTCATGGAATGTGATTCTAACAAATGTCTATATGATGCATGATATTTTACAACCTCATCTATTTGGGTTGTAACTGAAATAAAACTCATAATTGCATCAACTATAATAGTTGAAATCAAGTGTGTCACGCAGCAGTGAAATCAAATCAACTTTAATAGTCAAAATCCAGAAAATCAGAACTCAATTAGAGGCAATTTAGCTTCTCCCTATACATGTGGTACCTACTCCTAGGAAAATTTTATTACCAAACCCCATTTACTTATTATCCATATCTATTATCTCCAAACAGTAAGTCAAACTAAAAAACACCCCTCTAATACAATTTTGTAATGTCCCAGATCTAGATTCCACCCAAAATGGTGCCCCGGGCCTGGTGGATCATAAGGCCCCAAGCGCATATCCCCAAATTCCATAGGCTACCTACTAGTAGTGAGGGACTATTTGAGTTTGGGTGAGACTATTACCTCATTACCAGAGTATTATAGTGGGATTCAAACATACAATAAATAATAGAAGAAAAATAAACAACAGTCAACTGAAAGTAAGACAATACATGAATACATATCAATAACCAGAAGTGTATCATATATAAAATTATGTAGATGATACAAATATCTAGAAATAATCCAAAATAGTTCATGTAAATATATTATAGTACACGTATCCCAAAAGAAAAAAGACCAAAAAGTGTTCGTAGCATCGCAAGCCTCAGCTTGGTACTATGCTCCCCTACTCCAAAGCCACAGTCAACAAGATATACCAGGGAACTTTCCCCTATAATCACCTACAACCATATAATCTATTTGGGTCCCCGAAAGGGCCCAAACAAGGTGTTATATAAACATCCCAGTAGGCAACCACCCAGGGCTATACAGTTCTGACAATAATATACAAAGTGCTTGTAAGTGTGAAGAAAATATTAAAGTGTGTATACCCATGGAATAAATCTACTATCATAAGTAATATTGAACATCCCCTCAAGGATACTATAAAAAAGGTCAGGTCCTAGCAAGGAAACTATAACAAAGTAAACAAGTCACACAACCATGTCATACATACATCAATACTATGAATGCCACATCCACACTGTATAAAGAAGTCAAGAAATCCCATGACCTCATAGTATAGTAAAAAGTAGATTCCCATGGTCAAACTGTATAGTGAGAATTGGACCCCAAGGGTCGGATCCATGGTGTCACATACCAAGGCATCCATGTAATAAATCTAGACCATGAAAGGCCAGATCCAAGGAGCTCATCTAAGGCATCCACATTGAGTATCATGGGCATCCAAGTGGAAAATCGGTCTTGGCACTAGGGTCCTAGGATAATGGTAATGGCATTTCCTACATGAGCATAAGCAAGATGGATTCATAAGATACCAAGGTCGGAGGCATCCCATGGAATCAGTATCCAAGGGGAAGATTCAACCCAAGGCATTCATTACTGTATTCCTGACCCATAGAGAGTGGTCCATGGAATATATCAATCCATTCCTTTAAATCATTCAATCAATCAATTTAAACAATTAAAAACCATGTGAGTATACCCGCTCATATAAACAAGCACAATCCATGAGTATACCCACTCATGAATTCCATTTACGATTCACCAATTATATGGTCCTACCCTCTCATATTAACCATCTGACATTCCATAAACCATTTTATATAGGTATATCCACCCATATAAACACATTTCATTTAAGACAAGATATCAAAATAGGCATGACATCACAATATATAATAAGGAATGGAGGAAATAAATCTTCTATGAAAGCTATTAAAAACCATTAAGGTATCTAAAGGCTTACTCTAACTATGAAAGCACAAAACCACACCCCTTGGGTAGTTTAAATAGGTATAAACAAATAATTTCCTTAACTAGCACCCCTTGGGATACCTAGAATCAAGAAATGGGTGTTAATACCCCTAAATGTATCATCAAGAATCCTCACAATGTATGACTATAGAAACTATAAGAAAATCACTCAAAAACAAGGCCTCACCTAAAAGTCTGATGGGAGGAATATTGGCCAAAAACTCGAAAAGCACTAGAAAATCAAAAAAAAAGTATAGACCACCTACCTCAGATCATTAATAGACAGATCATCAAGTATCAAGTCCTGGTTCTTACTAAATTGTAAGAAATATTAAGATCAGACAAAAACAAGAAATTAGGGAATATGATCCCAAATCCAAATAGCGCAGATATTGTTCCAAACAATCAAGAACAACTAAAAAGGAATCAAGTACTTTACAATGTGGTTCCAATGAGAAAAACCATGCTCGAATCAGATTCCAGATGACTTCAAGATATAAAAAACCATATTATATGATTTAAGCTCTAAAAAAAGAGAGAAAAGATTATGTGCATCAATAATAAGAGGCTACTGCCTCCTTTAAAGAAATCACAGTGGGTAAGTACATGACGTGTAGGCCCAGTACACAATGTTTAATATACTATTTTTTTTGAAGAAAAACTTATACATGTCATGTACTTCAAGTACATGACGTGTACCTGGTCTGCAACCATCCTTCAGCCTCTTTCCCCCCTTATTTCTCAAAAACATCCCAATCGAACCACAGCATGGCTTAGGGTGTAATACAAATGGTAAAGTAAACACATTTAACTCGAAAATAATGATTTTTACCTTAAGAAAAACTATAGATCTTACATACGCCGAACCACCCCATTAAAATTTCACCATCATGTGTCTTACCCTTAAGGCATTTAATGGTGTATTAAAGGGATATGTATTAATTCTTTAATAATATGAATTTGAATATTTTATATAATAATGAATATATTTATATTTTATTGTTGTTACTTTATATATATATACATAATAAAACAAAAAATATATTTTTAGGTAATACTCAATTTCAATTAAGGCATTTGTTTTAATGAATTAATGGATTTTTTGAAATAAGTAGTATTTTAATAAAATATTTACATTAAATATATTTTATCAAAAATAAGTTATCATATAATATTGTGAAGCCAAATATAATTTTTATAACGGTTCGAAAACTATTATTGTCAAAAAAACCAACATTTCTCAATAAATGTCATTTCTTATTTTAAAAGTGAAGATACACATATTTAGAAAAATATTTTTATAGAAGGAATATTTTTTTTTGGAATCAGAACATCTAAATTATCCAAGGGTTAATTTTTTAAAATTTTCTAAGATAACCGATTTTTTGGGTAAAAACTAAATACCGTATAAATATACGGTGGGTATTAAGAAATTAAAATGACCCAAAAGTGATACAATAAATCCTATAAATGGTATAAAAGATCAAATATATATTTTCCCTTTAAAATAATTTTATTTTAAGTTTATTTTATTAATTTCATAAAGACTTTATGAATCCTCCAAAATCTATAATATATTTTAAGGTTTTAAAATAATTTATGTAAGAGTGTGAATCACTTACAAATCACCAAGGGTAATATTTTAATAATTTCATACCTTGGATTTATAAAATAATGAAATAAAAAAATATTTGGAAGAAATCCTGGACAAAAACCATTAGAAGGTTTGTAGTTTTGGTTATTTTATTATACAGAGTCCAAAACCTAAGTTTGAGATATAATAAAGAATTCCCCTTGATTTTCCTATATAAAACCATTCAAGATCCCATTTATCTTCACTAAAAATCCTTTGATCACATCCTTAATCTTCCCTACCCTCTCTCGAGTCCTCCCAAGGATCCCCCAGGCTCTCAATAATCTCCTCCAAGGTATTTGGAATCACAGTCTCAAGGTAAAGGATCCTCTCTTTATCCTCTTTAATCAAGTTTCTTCATCATATTATGCCTTCTATATCCAATTACTATAATTTTTTATATGTTTTTCCATGTCTATATTACATTAAATTTGATTTAAAAATGATTAGAGACATATTTCACTCTCATAAACCCATTTTATAAATCTTTATGTGATGCCACTATGCTGTCAAAATTTCATCATGATTTCCATTCCAATCAAATGTGTAGTGAATACACATTCCCATTTCCTATCAAGGGTGTTCACATTTATTCATTTGTACCTATTTTATTGTGGAATTAAATGTATTTATTATACACTCATTGACCATTGAATAAAATATGTTGTTGAATGAATCCATTTTGTAAGATCTATGTGGAACACTTAAGCATGAGAATGAAATGAAAGTGATTGGTGTGATCATAATTATGTAGTACACCATTAAATTGGGTAATATTTTAGTCTCATGAGAATTCATACATGGGATTAAGGAGTGAACCTAATCTATCATGGGAATTTTTAAATAATTATTTCTTGTAATTTATTCTTGACCTATGTTTATGATGTAGTGTTTTATGTTGTTGCCACATTTCCCATGTTGCCTTTATGTTATCATGTTATATCATGTATCATTGTCCATGTTTATGATTATAAGTCCATTTATGCCACATTGATTTGCCTATTTATTCCATGTTTATTCTCTTATTTTTATTTATGTATCAACCCTTTCTTATGCATTTTACTAGGTTATCCCATGCTGGTTTAATTACGAAGTAATAATATGATCTTATCAAGGAATTTTTCAACAATGTAATTGTATCCCATGTTATAAGTTGTTATGAAAAGTGCCTAATTCAAAAATAAACTGTACATATTGATCTTTTGGGTTGTATTATGTGGAATATTATATAATAAATCATGAATTAATGTGTAATAAAGATAAAGGTTGTAATATGATTTTACTGAGTATACTTGAATGCTCACCCTATGTATATAAACTATTTTTTCGTGTTTCCAGGGGGATTTGGGGGACTGATATGTAAATTAATTGCTTGGGATTCAAAACCAATGTTGAGTTGCTATCATAGGATTTGTCTTTGGCACTTTACTTTGGATACTTTTATATATATTAGTTATCTTCCTCATGCATTGTAGGATGATTTTTTGTTTAATTTTATATGTATATGAAGGAGTTGTTTGGGAGTTTTTTATCCTATCTCTTGATCCTTTTTTATTTGTAGAGGGTAGTGACTCCTATATGTGAGATTTTTTATACCCTCAACACTTGTTACCAACCCAGGGCCTACTATAGGTGGTAATTGCAGGGTTATTATCTATATTCCTTTATTGCGGTTTCTTTAGAGGGTGGGGGTCGGGAAAAATTACTATATATGATATTTTTAGGGCCCCTATTTTTTAGGATATGGTGAGTTTTAGGATAGTTATCTGATTAGTTAGGGATCAAGTGGAGACTTTCTCCTATAAGATTTTTGTGTTTTGATTTCTTTGTATTTATACTTCCTTACTTTTTGCATTTTATTGATCTTTTTTCTTAGTTTCATGGATACTTATTTTAATCACTAAGGAAGGATGTTTCTATTTGAAGCTATTTGTGTACCCTTTATAGTTTCAGCTTCATTGGATCAGGTAGAGACTTAGGTAATGGTTTGGTAAGTTAAGGATTAAATGTTATTAAATAGAAATATTTTTAATTTTCTAAGCATGTTTAGAAGTAGATAGTAGAATATGAGAGGGTTTGGGCGGAACATGTTCTATTATGGTACATGCTAAGTAATTTTTATACTAGGATTATTATGTTTATAATTAAGGTTTTTTGTTTAGTAAGAACTATCTGAACCAGTTGATAGGTTATTCTAGTTTATAAGAAGATCTCTAGTTACATTTAGATTTTATTTTCAAGGTAGATATTTGTGAAAATTAACTTTCTAGTTTTTTTATAAATAAAATGTTTTTATTTTCTGATGCCATATGTTTTACATTGTATTCTCCTATTTTTTAATTTAAAATTATTTCATTTATTTTATTATGGAATTTATATTTCCTATGGTATATTCTATTTTCTTATGTGGGTCTATTTGCTTGGTCTCTATCTGCTGGGTTTGGTGTTGGGTTCTGTTATAGCCTACATCACTTGGTCGGATCCTCCATTCCATTTTGGTATTTTTCTAGTCATTGATTATGCTAGATCATGCAACTTTACTTTCAAGTTTTTTTTTCATTCTCAGTCTATTTTGGATGTCATCTTCATTTCTCACTGCCCATCCTATTAAAATATATTTCATGACCTAGTTTGTTTTGAAGCTATTCTACCAGCTAAGGTTTCTTGATTCTTCTATATACAATCCATCTAATTTGAGTCTCATGTTTGGTTTGAGGCTTATAGAATCTTCTCCGCCATTATTACCACATTGGTTGATCTTTCTAGGGGATAATTTATATTTAAAAATATTATATTCTTCAACTTATTATTCCAAAGATAATAGAGATGGATTGAGGGAGTTATGGGAGGCCCTTCACAGTTCCAGTTGATAGATCCCTCACACCTATTCTTGTGTTCCCTTATTGTGGAGATTTCAAACATTTTTAGATCTTTGGTGGACCATGAAGACCTTTAAGGAGTCTCATTCCTAGTGATACCATTCATCTTCTTCGTCAAGCATCACTAGGTTCTTCGTGTAGGCATATACTCTTACATCATTTATCAATGCAAAAAAGGGTTTTACTAGTGCTAAAATAGTGCTGATGATTTAAATGCCTTTAAAAGTTGGTCTCTTTTTTTCAGTGATTTTTTGCACTGATAATGAGTGAATTTATTAGTGCTATTTTTTATCATTGATAAATGCCACCTTTATCAGTTCCAAAATAAGAATTGATAAAAATATTATTTATCAGCGCTAATATTTTTTACTAGCTTCACACCCACATACCCACCTTTATCAGTGCTCAATAATAACCTTTATAAATGCTTATCCACCCCCACTGCTCACCCTTTCCTTTATCAACATTCACTATCCCCCAAACCTGAACATGCTTCCCTAGACTTGAACTTGTGACATATACCTTTCCACTCTTGTGTTTTAACATTGATCCATGTTATTTTATTCTATATTTTATGATATATCTATATATATATATATTTATATTTAGATACATCCTTTTTATCCATATATTTATATATATTAAATGCATTTATAAACTTTATTTGTGTGTGTGTGTTTATTTATACATATGTGTCGATATATGTATATATATATATATTATAATAATTTTTATTTACATATATTAGAATATACACATAAATATATATATTTTTGTTAATACATACACACATATTTATATATAAACATTATATATACATTTGTATAGGTATATAAACATTCATAAATTTTTATTTTAAATAAAATGTATAATAAATATTTATTTTTATATGGTTACATATTTAAAAAGATATTTTATATGTAAATATTTTTTAAATAATAATTTATAAAATTAATTATTTATATATAAATATATAAAAATTTGTGTATATATACACACACATACATAATTATAACTAACAATTTAATATATAAAAAGGGTAAAATTTCAGCACCATAATATCCATAGGAGTGTAGCCCCTCAGAATAAATTTAGTATTCATCGAAAAAGGATAAGAAGACCCTCTTAAAGGAAGATTAAATCTCATAAAATATTAAAACATTTGGGTATCCCAACTAATAAATTAGTTTTGGAGACCTTTATGGGATTTTTGACCTTGAAAAAATAGTGATCGTGGCTCCCCCTGATCAACACAAATTTATATCTTTTTTCAGGTTTCGATTTGATATATAATAGAGCCCCAATAGACACCTGGATCAAAAGTTATACATTTTTGAAGTTCAAGAAACATTTTTAACTTATCTTAATATATTAATTGATTTTTAAATTTTTCCTATCACCAAATTGAAATTAAAATATCTATTAATCAATACTAATTATCAAATTATTAATTAATATTAATATTTAATTATTTTTAAACCGTTTTTACTAAATTTATTATCTATTAATTGTAAATACATATTTACAATTATATAAATTATATTAATGAAAATGTACTATATATATCATTATCAATATATTTATATATTAAAACATGATTTTTAATAATAATATGTATATTTTATTAAGGGAACCTTTTATCAGTGCTAAGAAAAGCACAGATAAAACCTCCTTTTATCATCGCTAAAAAAACGCTGATAAAGGTCTCCTTTATCAGTGTTAATAAAAAACACTGATAAAGGAGGTTATTTTATCAAAAAAAATTGAACACTAATAAAGTGGGATTTTATCAGTGATTTTATATAGTGCTGATAAAATTACCCCCTTTATCAATGATTTTTAGCATTGATAAAGGATAGGGTTGGATAAGTATGATTTTTTAGTAGTATCTGTTCATTAATTCTTTCTACTTTTGTTCATCCTTTACTTGTATACAATTCCTTTGGGGTCACATGAGTGAAGTTTTTTGAGATTCTTGTACATGCTCATCCTCATCCTAATTTCATCTCAAATCTTGGAGATGAAAAAACATGATCTCTTGATAGTTTCTAAAGTACTACATGTTTTCTTTCTTTCTTAATTTTTTTCATTGAATGTATATTATGGTTTTTATTTTTCATAATAAAGAATATTGTTTTCTTGGAATCTAAATAGGGACAACTCGGTCTGAAGCTTGTAAATAACCATTTTATTTTACTTTACTCCATTTTCTTTATCATTTCGGTTTCTATTTTCATCATTTTTATTTTTTACTTTATTTTATTTTTCTTTTAAAACTGAATTGATCCCACCTTTTACTTATATTTGGTGTGAACTTACTTGTATAAATAATGTTCCATTCAGACATACACCTCAACTATGTAAGTTTTATCCTTTTTTTCATCTTCAACCACTTGTAGTGCTTCTCGTGTCCCACCATTCAACTTAACACATCCCACTTAAATCATAGCCACCTTATTAATTGGGTATCATAATAAAACATTGTTTTATCTTATTTAGATTGATTGTAGCACACTTAAAGTCCCCTAAAATTTAATTTAAACTATTTATGGAACCCACATGCTCATCTCTGTTGGAATTACAACTCAGTACACTATTAGGAGAAAGGCATTTAGTGGCTACCAAAAGTCATCGCTAAAGGCCTATAATGGTCTCCCAGTGACTTTCAAATTACATATGCTTTTAACCTGTCACAATTTCTTATAGTTATCGCCAATTAGTGTTCATTATAGGCAAGAACAAAGTACCCTATAGATTCCTCCATTTGGAGTCCCCTATATGGTAACACTATAGGGACCACCATATGGTGGCCACTAAATATTTTTTATTTCTATTAAAAAATCATAACAAAATATAAAAAACCATAAAAACTACCATTATTCTAAAATTCAATAAATATATCCATGATATGTAAAACCATAGGATTATAAATATATTTGTTCAATCATCTTCCAAGCCCCATATCCATCATCGAATAAAAATGAATATGAGAAAAATAATACAAAAATTAGTATAATAAAAAAATCACAAAAATTTAATAATTGAAATGTAGTAGAATATTTCAATTAAAACTTAGTACAATAGTCTAAGATCATTTTATTTTGAATATATTAATAGTTACTAAACTATTTTTTAATTTAAAATTTCTTATTTGGTTGTTCCAAACAAACTGAATGCCTGATTGAAGCGTAGTCTTCTCATACATGACAAAAAACATACTTTAGACGATTTCCTATTACTTTACTTCATTACATGATCGTTTTTTATGGATCTTACTGTAAAAAGTTTTCTTTCATTTATTTAAATTATAAAAGTGTATTTCCAGTCACCCTGGTAAAATGAATCATTAGATTGTCATTTCATCTACTTTAAAATTTCACAGATCATTTTACAATTGTTGTCCTATGATTTCCTAGCATTAAGATTTTGTTTCATTGGTTTTGACCCCCTAAAACATGTTTTTAAAGGGCACCAAACCCTTAAAAACTACTCACTCAATATTTTTTTGAATACCACATGTCTGATTGATGTGCCCTATACTCATAAATGTCAAAAATAATACTAATAAATTTTTCCTATGATTTCACATCATTCTGAAGTCATTTGTGATGAATCATATGGTAAAACACATGTTTTGGTGTTAAAAAAATAAAAACTTGTTTTCGGTAATCTTGGAAAAACGACACCTCATATTGATGTTTCATCGGATCCTCCATTTCAAAAATCACTATATGTTTTTTTTAATCTGATTTAACAACATTCAAATGTCATTCAGCTAGTTTTGACCCCCTGAAAAATGTTTTTAAAGGATATCAAACCATTAATAACTATTTATTCAGTCGTTCTGGGCAGACCACGGGTATTCTTGACATGTCATCTACTCATAAACATAAAAAATTATACTAATATTATCTTTCATAGGATTTCATGTTATTCTGAGGAAGTTATCAAGAACTTACCATTATGTTTTCATGTTTTAAAACAATAAAACTACATTTTTAGTCATCCCATGGAAACGGTACCTCGAATTAACATTCTGTATACTTGAACATTTAAAAAATCACATTAGGTATATCATCTTATGATTTCATGGAATTATAAGGTTGGTTAGTTGGTTTTAAACCCCTAAAGAACATTTTTAAAGGGAATCAAACCTTTAAAATTTTGTTATTTGGTCGTTCCAAGCAGACCACATGTCTGATTGACAAGTCATCTTCTCTTACACGTTAAAAATAATACCAAGATGATTTTAATATGATTTCACATCATTCTAAAATGGTTTACATGTATCTGACTTTTAAGCACATTTTTTTGTGTTTTAAAACAATACAAGTTTCTTTCTAGTCATCTCATACAAACGACACATCATATTTACATTTCTTCTACTTGAACATTTCAAAAATCAATGTATGGTGTTGTCTTATGAATTCATGGTATTCAAAGGTCATTAATTTGGTTTTAACCCCCAACCACACGTTTTTAAAGGGGTTCAAATATTTAAAACTAATTTTTATGTTGTTGATAGCATACCACACATCTGATTGACATGTTATCTACTCGTACACATCAAAAATAATATGAAGACAATTTTGAAATGATTTCACGTTATTCTGAGGTCATTTTCTATGAATTTGACTGTCAAACACACGCTTTTGTGTTTAAAAAAATAAAATTATGTATTTGTTCATCTTGTCCAAACAACAGCTCATATTAACATTTCTTATACTCTACCATTTGAAAAATCATTGTACAGTTCTTATCTTTTGATTTCATTGAATTGTGAGGTCAATCGGTTGGTTTGGACTCCCCAAAATATGTTTTTAAAGTGCATCAAACCTTTAAAAAAACTTTATTCTTTCATTATGGGAATACCACAAGTATTATTGATGTTTCATATGCTCTTACACATCAAAAATAATAATAATATGGTTTTCATATTATTTCACATCATTCTGAGGTCTTTTGATATGGATATAAATGTTTAACAAATGTTTCAATGTTTTGAAACAATAAAAGTGTTTTTCAGTCATACCGGGAAAAATAAACCTTAGATTAACATTCCTTATACTAGAACATTTCATAAATCACTACATGGTATTTTTACTATGATTTTACAGCATTCAGAGGTCATTGGGTTGGCTTAACCTCTTGACGCATGTTTTTAATGTGCATCAAAATTTTCAAAATTTGTTATTAGATTGTTTCAATCACGAAACTTGAATGGTTGATGAGTTGTCTACATGTACATGTAAAAAATAAAAATAAGATATATTTCCTTTGATTTCACATCATTCTAATATTGTTTTCCAGGCATCTGATCATTAAATGCACATTTTGGTGTTTAAAAACAATAAAATTTTACTTTTAGTCATCTTAGTAAAACGGAACCTAAAATTAACATTATGTCTTCTCCACTATTTAAAAAATCACTATATAGTTATTTTTGTCTAATTCAATGTCATTCAAAGGTTTTTTGATTATTTTTAACCCCCTAACACATGTTTTTAAACCTTTATAAGCTTCTTATTTGGTCATTTCGGGAAGACCAAATGTATAATTAATGTGTCGTCTACTCAGGCATGTCAAAAATAATACCAATAATATTGTATTATTATTTAAAATCATTTTAATCCCGTTTTTTATGGATTTGGATCTTAAACACATTCTTTGGTATTTTAAAAAAAATAAAAGCATATTTCTAGTCATCCCGGATAAATGGTACCTCAGATTTCCATTACATTTACTCCACCATTTCAGAAATCATTGTATAGTTTTTTAGTCTAATTTTGTAGCATTCCAAGGATGTTTTTTTTGGTTTTTACCCATTGATACTTGTTTTTAATGGGCATCAAACATTAAAAAACTACTTATTTTACCATTACTTCCAGAATTGATATGATTATTAAAAAAGCATTTTGTGTATTAAAATAATAAAAGAGTCTTTCAGATCATCCCAAAAAAATGATACCTAAGACTGATGTTATGTTTTCTTGACCATTTCAAAATTCACTGTGAAGTTTTTTTCATCTTTTTTTTGGGCATTTAGAGGATTTTCAGTTGGTTTTGACCCTATGAACCATATTTTTAAAGGGCATAAAACCTTAAAAAACTTCTTATTCGGTCATTTTGAATATACCACATGTTAGATTGATGTGTCATCTTCTCACACATGTCATAAATAACACTAATACATTGTTCCTATGATTTTACATTATTTCAATGTTTTTTCTATGTATATGACTGTTAAATACACATTTTGGTGTTTTAAAACAATAAAAGTGGTTTTTAGATCATTCATGGATAAAAACACCTCGTATTGACTTTCTTCCTGCTCTATCATTTCAAAAATCATTATATGATTTTTTTAAATTCTAATTTCATGGAATTCATCAGTCGTTCCCTTGGTTTTGACTGCTAATGAATGTTTTTAAATGGCATCAAAACTTTAAAAACTGCTTATTCTATCATTTTGGGTAAACCACGTGTCTAATTTAAATTTCATCTACTCAAACATGTCAAAATAATACCAATATGGTTTTCCTATGATTTTACATAATTTAGATGCTGTTTTATATGGATTCGACCATTAAACAAAATTTTTCATGTTTTAAATAACTGTGTTTTCAATCATCCCAGGAATACAACACCTTATATTGACGCTCCGTTTACTCCAAAGTTTCACAAATCACTATATAGTCGTTTTGGTCTAATTTCATATCATTCAAAGGTTGTTCAATTGGTTTCTACCCCATCACACATGTTTTTAAAGGTCATTAAACCTTTAAAAACTACTTATTCATTCAGTTTGGGTAGACCACAATTCCAATTGATGTGTCGTCAACTCATACACATAAAAAATACTAAGATGCTTTTACTATGATTTCACATCATTTTAAGGTGTTTCACTAGGGATATGACCTTTAAACATATGTTTTTTTGTTTTAAAATAAAAAAAGTGTCTTTCAGATCATCTGAGATATACGAAAACTTATATTGACATTCTATCTGATCAACTATTTCATAGTTCATTGTACCGTTTTTTTTGTCCAATTTCACACCATACATAGGTCACTCGGTTGGTTTTAATCCTCTAACATACACTTTTAATTGACTTCAAACATTTTAAAACATCATATTCGGTCATTCCAGATAGAACACATGTCCTATTCATATTTCATCTACTTGTACACATCAAAAATAATACTAAGATGATTTTTTATGATTTCACCTCATTCTGAGTCCATTTTATATGGTTATGACCATTACATGCATGTTTTAGTGTTTTATAACACTAAAATAGTGTTTATTGTGACCCTGAGTAAACAAAAACTCCAATCGAAATTATTTCTACTCGATCATTTAAAAAATCACTCAACGTTTGTTTCTACATGACTTCATGATATTAGGAGGCTATTCAGTCAGTTTTGACCCTTTGATGCATGTTTTTAAATGGTGCCAAAACATTAAAAATTGATTATCCGGTCATTTTGGATTGACTACAAATCTGATTGACATGTCTTCTACTTGCACACATCACAAATTATACAAAGATGGTTATCCAATTATTTCACCTCATTCTGATGTTGTTTTATATTAATTTGACCATTAACTATATATCTTCATGTTTTAAAACAATAAAAGTGTGTTTCAGGTCATCTGGAGAAAATGACCCCTCTTATTGACATTTTTTCTGCTCAACCATTTCAAAATTCACTATAAGGTTTGTTTCCTATGATTTCATGACATTCATAGGTCATTCAATTGATTTTGATCTGCTGAAACACATTTTTAAAGGTTTTCAAACCTTTAAGAGCTTATTATTTGGTCATTTCGGGAAGACCACACATTCTATTGACATGTATTTTGGTTGTACCCATCATAAATAATACTAAGAGAGGTTTTCTATGATTTCACATAATTTTAAGGTCTTTATCTATGGATCTATCTGTTAAACGTGTGTTTTTATCTTTTACTATAATAAAAATGTGTTTCTAATCAACACGAGAAAATATCACCTTCGATTGATGTTTTTTCTATTCCATAATTTAAAAAATCATTGTACAGTTGTTATATAATTATTTCATGGCAATAAGAGGTTGTTATCTTGGTTTTGACCCCTTGATGAATTTTTGTAAAGAGCATCAAAACGTTAAAAACATCTTATTCAGTTGTTTTGAGAAGACTGCACATCCAATTCACATGTCATCTACATACACACATCAAAAATAATTCTAAGATGGTTTTTTTATGATTTTACATCATTATGAGGCCTTTTAAATGAATCTAATGGTTAAACACACTATTTTATGTTTTAAAACAGTAAAAGTGCATTTCCATTCATCCTAGGACAACAACACCCCAAATTAACATTTTTCTTCTCCAGCATGTCACACATCACTATACGGATGTTTTTATATGATTTTATAGAATTCAGAGGTTGTTCGATTAGTTTTGACCCCCTGACACATGTTTTTAAATGGCATCAAACCTTTAAAAACTGCTTTTCATGTTGTTCTCAGAAAATCTCATGTCATATTGATGTTCTATCTACTCATAAATTTCATAAATAATACATATATGATAATCCAATTATTTCACCTCATTATAAGGCCATTCTCTATGGATATGATTGTTAGATTCACATTTTAGTGTTTAAAAGAAAAAAATGTTGTTTTAAGGAATCCCAAGAAAACGACACCACATATTGAAATTTTTACTACGTGAACATTTCACTATTCACTATATGATTTTTCTCTTATTATTTCATAGCATTTAGAGGTTATTCAGTTGGTTTTGACCCCCTAACACATATTTTTTCGGGACAAATTTTAAAAATTGAATATTCGGTCATTATGAGCACACCACATGTCCAATAGATGTTTTTTTCTAGTTTTACATGTCAAAAATAATATTAATATGGTTTTCTTATGATTTCACATCATTCGAAGGTCATTTTCTATGGATATAGTAGTTTAATGCATGTTGTTGTGTTTTAAAATAATAAAATTGCATATTTGGTCATCCTAGACAAATGAATCCTCAATTTGATGTTCCCTATACTCCACCCTTTCAGAAATCATTGTACAATTTTTTTCATCTAATTTCATAATATTCAAACACTATTAGGTTGGTTTTGACCCCATGTTTTAAATTTTTAATGGATGATAAACCATTAAAAACTACATAGTTAGTTATTCCAATAAAAACACATACTATGGATGTTTCATCTACTCATACATATCAAAAATAATAGTAAGACATTTATTCTATGATTTCATGTCATTTTGAGGTCATTTCCTAGGGATTTTCTTATTAAACACATGTTTACATGTTTTAAAACAATAAAAGTGTGTTTACAGTCATCCTAGGAAAACAATACCTCGGATTGAAACTCCTTCTACTCCACTAATTAAAAAAACATTATAATGTTTTTATTTTATCATTTCATAGAATTTAAAAGTTTTTTGACTAGTTTTGACCCTCTGACACACATTTCTAAAGGGCTTCAAACATTTAGAAATTACTTACACGGTTATTCTAAGAAGGTTGCATGTCCTATTGACATTCTATCTACTCGTACACATCAAAAATAATTTTAATATGATTCTCTTATGATTTCACACCATTATAAGACAGTTCACTATGGATATGGTTATTAAACACATATTTTAGTGTTTTAAAACAATAAAAGTGTGTTTTGGATTATCTCGGGAAAACTACACCACATATTGATGCTCTTTCTACTCAACCATTTAAAAATTTACCACACAATAGTTTTCATTTAATTTCATTGCATTTATAGGTTTTTTGGTTGGTTTTAACCCCTAACACATGTTTTTTAAGAGCTTTAAAACTATAAAAAAAATATTCATTATGTCATTCTGGATAGACCAAACATTTGATTGGTGCATCATCTACTTGTACACAGAAAATATAATACTAATGAACATTTTACTATGATTTCACATCATTTGGAGATGGTTTTCTAGGGGTTTTTACCTTCAGATTCACATTTTAGTGTTTTAGGACACTAAAAGTATTTTTCTGGTCATCTCGAGCAAACCGAACCATTGATTGACATGTCATCTGCTCAACCATTTCACAAACAACTCTAAGGTTGTTTTCATGTGACTTCATTGTAATTTAGAATCATAAATTGAGGTTTGACTATAAGACTATGATATGGGAAATTTTTTCATTATTGTAACAATTTTAAAAATCGGAAATACATTTAAATCATTCATTTAAAATGAAATGTTAAATATTAAAATTGTATCATAAATTACCTCATGCAAAAGGTTCATCCTCATCCAAATATCTAATGAACTAACCTTGATGTCCACTAGCTATATCCAGAGACTACAACATATATAATATTATGTGTTTTAATCATATCAATAAAAATCAATATGAGCACAATTTATCTTCTTTATTACCTATGGTACCAATGGTGTACCATCAACAGGGAACTATTATTTCTAATGGAATATTTATGTTGATTACCCATATGATAGGAAAAAAGGGGTCTGATGAGAATTGGGTGTCTATCCTTTTTATATTATGAAGGATATGTTTTGGTTAAATTATTTCATGTCAGGTTCACCATTTTGTTTCTGATGAAATAATTGTGTTATCCCTTTATGATATGACTGCTTATGGAGGGGTTCAATATCCCACAATCATTTGTATTAGGCTAACCATTCTGATTTGACACCCAATGGGTCAGTTTCCAATGGGGCTTATTTATAGAACAAGAAACACCCAATTAATCTCATACATGTGATGACTCATGGACCTACTTTTCAAATGTAGGAACTCATTGGGTAACTTGGACAAAGATACTTGAGAACTCTCATTGGTCAAGAGGATGGGAGGTTAGGCACCTCACACCCTTTTAGGGGGAATTTTTCCTCACTCTGTGGCTCTCTTATAGATTTAAGACATATTTGTGAACCCTTGGTTTATTCCCAAGTGTGTCATGAATCACCCTTCAATTAACAAAATATTGTTATCATTGTCAATTTTGAATCATCTGTATGTATAAAAGGTTCTCTATCAATGGAACCTATGGACCAAATATCCTTATATATTTTATAATTATGATTCTGGTTTTAATACATGTAGTGGCACTCTGGAGTTAATTGTAATATAGGGGGATCTGAGTTTTTTTGATGTTGGGATCAAACCCATGAGATGTGATTTCTGCATATCATCATGAAAGGAATCATAACTTACATAGTTTGGTGCCACTTAACAAGACACATAATACCTTTTAAGGTTGTGTGATATGGACGGAACCATGGAATTTAACATCATGCAATAAATACACCTAGGTAGAAGGTGTCTAGTCAACAAATGGTGTGGTAATTACTCCAAGGTGGCCCATGAAACCCAGAAGAGAGATGGTCTTTCAGATGGGGGAATGCTCCTATCATGAATATGGACCAATAAGGATGGTGATGAATGTGGACCGAAAGGGTCCTAAACCTTTGGGTTTGATACAACCATAATAGTTATATGGACTAGAGAACATTGGGGTGTGTTTGGGGTATTAGGTTTAGAACACGGTCAGGCATCCTAAATATCTCAGTTAGTCAGGAATCAAATCCCATATAGTTTGAAAGGGTTGAGGAATACACATCTGGAGGAGGCCCATTGAGGTTCATTTTCATTTGGAATATATCTCTTTGAAGTTTTAGGAATGGTTTCAAGGATTATATCATATAGGAGGCCTGGTTTTCTAGAATGGTAGTTTTGATTGGGGTTTACACTGAGAAGGATGCCCATGTTTCTAAAACCATGAGTAAAGTCTTAAATCAGGGTATTTTGAAGGTTTTGATTGGGGTTTACACTTGAAAGAATACCCAAATGGAGGTTTAATATCATACATATGTCATGATCACCACTAACCTCTAATCCAACATGAGTCATGGTTGGTGTGATAGATAAGAGAATGTAGTGGATCTAAAGATCATAAGATCCACTCTTTCAATAGGTGGACGAATTTAAATCCCAAAGGGTGAGGGAAAGAACGAGCTCTGATTCTCATCTCCTATATTTTTTTCATATCTTGATCCCAAAGGGAGAAAGAGAGGTCTTTCATTCCTATCTCCTCCCATCATTATACCCCGAGCTGACGAAGAGGAGTAAGAGTTCCACCACCCACAAGAAAGACTAGGGGATTACACAAGGAGGGATACCCTACCGGTTCTTGGGAAAGAGAGAAGTATCCAACCTCATACTTCATCAAATAGAAATGATATTGGTTCCCCTAAATCCATATAATAGGGAGGTTCATGTGGGAACCTCTGAGGTCATGATAACGTCCTAGTTTTGGACTGTAAGAACCCAGGTTTTGGGACTCTGAGACATTGAAAATTTCTTGATGTCTTTCCAAAGCAGGGCGTTCAGACGGCGTGCAATTCTGAAGTCCGGTGTGCCCGGAATTAATTATATAAAAATGATAAGTGTTTTTATATTATGCACATGAAGTTAACTAAATAAAATGTGATTTCTCCTAGACGGTTGATCGAATCGGAAATCTGAGACCACGGTTGGGTCTAGAACGTGGTGTTTACCCTAGGTGCGAAATAAAAGAAGTCGGCGCGGGACGTTCGGAACCCTCACTCATTAGTGGTGTATTAAATGGATAATTAAATTAATATATTCATTTAGTAGATCAAAATTGTATAAATCCTAAATGGTTTCTCGGATGGGAAAATTGAGGGCGTCGTTGAGTCCGGAGCGGGCAGTTTACCCTAGGCGGGGTGTAAAAGTTGCGGGCATAGGCCTGCTGAGAGAAATGTCACCCAGGGGAAAAATGGTCATTTCAAAATGATCACCTAGTGATTTTTATCACTATCATTATTTTTCAAATAACTTTTAAGCGGAGTCTCATAATGGAAATCCGAGACTTCCGTTGAGTTTGAAATATGGCGTTTTTCCTAGGCGTGATATAAAATGAGAGGGTGTAGTGATTTCGGATTCCGCGCCAAGCGGGTTTCCTATAAATAGGAAAATATGAGTTGGGGGTTCTCCCTTCTCTCTCCTATTTTCTCTCTCTCTCTCTCTCTCTCTCTCTCTCTCTCTCTCTCTCTCTCTCTCTATCTATCTCTCTCATTTTCTTCAGCGTTCTTCGTCGTTCTTCACCGGATCAAGGAATGATCTTCACCAAAACCTCGGCGGATCGAAGGTGGAGCCTCGCGGACGCATCGCCTACGACACGCATCGAAATAGAGGTAGGATTTCGGTTATGTTTTCCGCCCCTTCGTATATTTTTTTGTCGTTTTGAATTCTATTGTTTTAGAAATTGGGGCATTGGCCGAACGAACACGTCCAACGCCCGAGCCCCGTTTTTTCATCATTCTTCGACATTCTTCATCCAAAATTTCGGGCGCGCACAAACCATGTCGGATCAACGATCAGGGGCAAGTGATGTGAAGCCCTTGCCCCAAGGATCCCAAAACCGTCTTCGGTTTGGGATTTGGGCCACCAGAGCGGTGACGGCGGTCGTCAAAAGCCTGGATCCGGCAAGGGCGGTGGCCGGAGGTCGGGGTGGCATAGTGGGGGTTCGGACGAGGTGGTCGGCGTGGATGGGGTTCGGACTGAAGGTGGTGTGCGGCCGGAGGTGATCGGGCGGCCGAGTGTGCGGCTAGCTCGGGTGCGGCCAGGAAGAGCCGATGGTCGCGGTGTGTGGCGTGCGGCGTGAGGTGCCATCGACCGGGCTAGCGCGGCGGCGTGGCATAGAGCAGTGGGAAGCCGGCGGAGGAGCTTCGACATGGGCAACAGGGGTGAGGCCGGGATTCAGTGAGGCAGCGGCTGGGCGTGCGGCTCAGTAGGAAGGCGAGCCCAGAGAGGGGAGCACTGGGGTGGGGCTGCGTCGGGCGGCGCGAGCGGCGACGAGGTGCGGCGGTGCACTGCTGGGTGGCGCCGGCCCGTCGCGGTCGAAGGAGGAGGCCCCCGAGGCACTGACCTCGGGGGAGGAACCAGCGTACAAGGACCCACCGAACGCGGGTCCTGCTGGTGCTACGCGAAGACCGGCCTTGTGGCCGGTCTGCTGGGGAGAACCGGACCCGAGGGGTCTGGTGCGACTGGAGCGAGCTGCGGCGGTCTGGACCGGGTCGGCGGTCCGGACCGGCCCACTTTGGGCCCCCCTTGAATTCGTGGGGTCGTAAGATCCAAACGACACGTCCGTTTGACGCGCCGTCTGTGGTGGTGAGTTCACATCGGTGGGGCGGACTATTTGAAGTGTGTTCCGGGGTTTTTTCATTCTACGCCCGAAGACGGGTGCCCCGAAATGCGTTAACTTAATAATATTAAATTATTATTGAAGTTGTGACGGACGTGGCTCACAAGCCGGACGTCCGTTTGACGCGTCGTCAGAGGCGTTGTGGCCATGGGGCTGAGACGGTACTTCCAATGTGGTTAGGAACCTTTGCGGGTTAGTTTCGTTGCTCTGCGGCACGAAACACAATGTGAATAATTAATTAATTAATTATTGTCTCGGACCTAACTCCTAATTGGAATGCCTGATTGAAACGCCATCAGCGGCAGCGTGACCCCTGTCCTCGTGCGGACTTTTTGAGATGCTTTACGAAGCATTCGGGTTGGAGGTAAGGTGTGGGCCCCACATGGTCTTGTTTGCACGTTTTACAATGAAACATCACGTTTTCACCCGACATCCATTTATGGTGTTTGAGTACTCGTTTCTGGGTGTTTTTCCAAGGGGATTGCATTAGCGCAATCTGTCCACCTGAATTCGGGCCTGAGGTGGGGGCCCCACGGGGCCCCATTTACATATAACGCGGGGAATTGCAACTTCTACATCATGAGTCTGTTTTAGGTGTCGTCTGCGGTGTTGTGACCCTGACATTGAGACGCAGTTGACCAGGGTGGTTTTAGGCGATGAAGCCGGAGTTGAGGCATGGGCTCCACGGGCTGTCTTTTGAGCTGTGTGCAGCGTATTGCGATTTTTTCATCAGACGTCCGTTTGGGGCGAATCAATAGTCGTTTTGATGTCTTTTTATGAGAGCTTCGCGATGTCGCAGTTTGCCCGACCTTTTTCAAGATCGTGGTGTGGGTCCCACCCGGGCTAACTACGGTGAATAGTACCATTTTCACTAGGTGTCCGTTTTGGGTGATTGAGTAGTCAATCCCGTGTGTTTTTTCGAGGGGATCATAGTGGTGTGATCCGTTTGTTCAGTTTCAGGATCTTGGTGTGGGCCCCACATAGACCGGCTACGGTGAATAGTTCCATATTCACTGGTTGACCGTTTCGGGTGAGTAAATGGTCTATCTCGCGTGTTTTTCTTCGAGGATTGCAACGGTGTGATCTGTTCGGGCATGTGGAGCCTCATTCGGGATCTTATTAAATGTGGAAACCTGAAAGGGTGTTGGATGGAGGTCCCTATGATGCACTCTGAACCAACGCATGGTAGCGATGATTGTAACACCCGGTGATGTCAGTTGCAGTGCAGAGTTATCGGACCTGTTTCCAGGTCTACCCTCTAGTAGGGTTGGGCAGTGGGTCGCCTGACAATTAATTCTGGGTCTACCCTCCAGTAGGGCTGGGTAGTGGGTCACATGTCGACTACTTCCAGGTCTATCCTCCAACAGCGTTGGGCAGTGGGTCGCTTGACGATTTATTCTGGGTCTACCCACCAGTAGGGCTGGGCAGTGGGTCGCGTGTCGACTACTTTCAGGTCTACCCTCCAGGAGGGCTGTCCAGTGGGTTTCCTGTCGATAACTTCTAGGTCTACCCTCTAGCAGGGTTGGGCAGTGGGTCGCCTGTCGACGTGTTCCGGGTCTACCCTTCTGTAGAGACTGTTCAGTGGGTCTCCTGTCAACTTGTTCTGGGTTTACCCTCTAGCAGGGCTGGGTAGTGGGTCTCTTGATGATTTATTAGGGTTTATCCTCCAGCAAGGTTGGGCAGTGGTTCATCTGTTGTCATTTCAGACCTAGGCCTTCTTATGAGGCTAGTCGGTGACTTTTTCTCCATGACTACAGGAGCGGGACCCTTGGCTTTACAGGTTAGTGATGTGATAGCTTTGACATGACCTTAGGGAATACAAGGACGAGGGGCGCTTTTCCCACTGAGACGCATCCTTACGATGTGACCTAAAAGTCGTGCGGGTGAGTCAGTGCCGCCCAAAGTGGATAGAATCAAGTTGTAGTGATTGAGTCCCTTTGACTTGTACCTCTTAGGTTGACGTGCAGGACGTTTGAGTTCAGTGTTGGATATCCTTTGAACTGTTGGAAACTCTTCTTGGGCTGATCTTGGAGATAGATATCCCCTTACACTCTCATTTGGGTTTCTCGTTGAGCATATATATACATCTTATTGTTGTTCCCACTCCTTGGGTTCGGTTACTCTCCTTCTAAGAGGGGTGAAGACACGCGGGGTATGCCACGTGCTTTCCGTGTCTAGCTCCTCTTGCTTGGACGAGTCTACTCTCCTACTATAGGAAGCGAAGACTCGATGAGAAGTTCGTCTTCTCACCTTCTCTATCTCCTTGTGTCTGGACAAGTCTGCTTCCTTTCTCTTGTTGGGTTGAACTGCACTCTCTTTCTTTCTTTTGAACTCTTAAACTATTCTTTGCTCTGTCTACTGCTCCCCATTTTAGTACCTCCCTTGTTGCTTCCTCAAGATTTCAGGGAATCCTACTGAGTATTTTTATACTCACCCCTGCTTGCTCTTTGCCCGCACTTGGTGTGGCCTTGCAGATGAAGGACAGGTCGGTCGAGACTACGGAGGAGCGTTGAGGACATAGGAGCTTGTGCTGCATTCGGTGGCTGTAGCAGGACTTCATGAGTGTGAGAATCACCAGTAGTTTACCTTTGTTTTACCTGTTGCCGTATTGTGGCACCATTCTGGATGGGTGCGTGTTTTTCCCCTTTTACTGTTCAGTTTACTTGTCTGCACATTACTTGTACTGGTTAGAGGTTGATTCATGTATGTTGGTTGCCCTTTTTGTAGCAGTGTTGTATCTTTCTTTCTTTTCTCTGCACTTTTTCATTGAGTTGGCTTCATGTTTGTGTACAGTTTCTTAGGCAAAGGCCTCCCCTTGTTTATTGTGCCTTCTGCGCTAGTCCCCAGACCCTAGCCTATGGAGGTGGGCTTGGGGTAGTTGTGGCTCAATCCTCGGTACTGGTCAGGTCATGACAAAGAGGTATCAAAGGTGGTTCGTTCCTTGGGGTGATGTTCGGACGTACCTAAAAAGGAATTGGTTGAGTTTTGGGGAAATAGTGTCAACGTGTCTCGAGAGCGGCTCTCAAGCCAGGGAGTCCAGTGATGGTGTAGCGGCTGACGTATCCATTCACAAGGACCCTAATAACCCGCTTTTTGACTCGGCACACTAAGACACTTGTTGTAGGGAAATTAGTTCATGCATCATATAGTATTGAGTCTTTGGTTGTCCTTCTTGAGTCATCTTTCCATAGTTGTTGATATATATATATATGTGCTAATTTGAATGCAGTGCTCCTTGATCGGGTTCAGGATGTCCCCGTGATGATAGACAGCCAGGATACTAGCTCCGGTTCAGGAAAACGATTTCATGAGCGAAGAGGCCTCAGTTCATGATCCATTATACGATTACCCTTTCTCTAGGAGGACAGGTAGTAACACCTCCACCTATGGAGTAGCAGATAGTACCGGCAGCAAGGGACGATGACGAGCGCAGGCTGGGCGCGCTACGTGAGTTCCAGCATCGGAGACCGCTGAGGTTCCATGGTGATCCATACCCTCAGGTAGTGGAGGGTTGGCTAGAGTCGGTGGTCCGCCTGCTCAGGCTTGTTCAGAAACTGATAGGTTAGATGGTGGCTTTGACAGCCAGTCCTTTTCCACCCCGCAATTTGGCATGGTAGAGCCAAGGTTACTCGGATACTCGATGAGTCGTCACTTTCATGAGGCGAATTTCAGCTACTGTTTCGTGAGGAGTTTTACCCCTCCTGCTTACGCTCCATTCAGATCCAGGAGCTACTGCAGTTTCAGCAGGGAGGGATGACAGTGCTTGTGTACACGATTAGTTTCACAGACCATGCACATTTTTACCCGGACGTGGTCCGTGACGGAAACTTTTGAGCACATAAGTTTGAATGAGATCTCTGTAGAGGAGATTCATGCTAGCATAGTGCCCCTATGCATCCTCACCCGTCTCAGGGTACTGGAGCAGGCACTAGTGATAGAGAAATTTATGGTAGAGGGACGTCGATTGGAAGGGCCTCAACACCGGTGGTTTCCCCTTGATGAGACTCAAGCACATGGTCGGGGACAGCGTAGAGCACAGAGGTAGCACAGGGGGACTAGTGCTATGTTTGTGATGTGCGAGATCACGTGGCATGAGACTACTCGACAAAATGTGCTGAGTCTTCCAGATAGTTGGTAGATGCACCACCACGACAGAGGCAGTGTCATGATAAGAGAACTCCCAGGTGAGGACAGGGTGGTCCCTAGGGAGGCGGTGTTGGCAGAAATAAGGAAGAACTGTGGTTGGAACACAACGTTTCATGGTCCTTCCACCACCACTAGGAGGACAATGTCAGGCTCGGGGAGCTGATAGACGGGTCGTGGGCGGCTGTGTATTGTGGTTGTTTACAATCCTGCAGTGCAAGAGATGATGAGAGGTACGATTTTTGTCTTTTTCTACTTTTCTTAATAGAACTTGTTGGACACTGTGTGAGGTACTCTTTCCTCTAACTCCTTGCTTTAGGGGTTACAGAGGGTGACGTGGGGAGTTGGTGTAACCCTGTGTTGGTGCTGGTGGTGATAGTTTTTCCCTAAGAATGTGGAGACACTATCTTTAGGGAGAGCACATTATGGTTTGATCAGACCATCAGTTTCTCAGGTGCATCCCCACACAAAGAGACTTGAACCGGAGACGACGGTGCTGGCTGGAGTTTCAGTAGGAGGGTACTAATTGTCTATAGTTGGTAAAGCCGACTCCTTCACTGGTTGAGCGTGTAAGAGATTCTCGGTCATGATGCACTGACTGGGAAAACTTGTGTGACCGGATGTCCTTGGGTGTTTCACCAGATGGGTATTCTGAAGGAAGGAATCCCCAGACCATGTTCCCGGAACAAACCGTGATTTTGGTCACGACGTGGAAAGTAGAGGTGCGGACGGGAAAGACCCCAGAGTTTCTTTGGGCCGTTTGGGAATCGTGAAAATGGTTGAGAGGTTGCCTACCGTCTTACCCTATTCCAATAGTAGCGGTGGGTTCCTGATGTCTTCCACGTGTCGAAGCTGATGAGGTGCATGCGTATTCCTACGCATGTCCTTGGAAGTAGCAGACCTTATAAGTATAAACCATCCTTGTGGTTCGTGTGTTGTTCCAACTTGTGTTGTGAAAGTTTTCTTGGGCATGGGAGAGCTAGGTGTGAGCTCTGTATCCCAAGTTGCTTTTCCTAGTTTTTCTTTTTGGGGACGAAAATATTGAATGTGGGAATGATGTAAGAACCCAGGTTTTGGGACTCTGAGACTTTCAAACAAAATTGATGTCTTTCCAGAGAAGGGATTTCAGACGGCATGCAATTCTGAGGTCTGGTGTGCCCGTAATTAATTATATAAAAATGATAAGTGTTTTTATATTACTCACGAGTGGTTAACAAAATAAATTGTGATATCTCTTAGATGGTTGATCGAATCGGAAATCTGAGACGACGGTTGGGTCTAAAACGTGGTGTTTACCCTAGGCACGACATAAAAGAAGTCGGCGCGGGATGTTCGGACCTCTTGCTCGTTAGCGGTGTATTTAATGGATAATTAAATTAATATATTCATTTAGTAGCACAAACTTGTATAACTCATAAATTTTTTCTCGGATGGGAAAACCTAGGGTTCTGTTGAGTCCAGAGCGGGCCGTTTACCCTAGGCGGGGTGTAAAAGTTGTGGGCGCGGGCCTGCTGAGAGAAATATCACCCAGGGGCAAAATGGTCATTTCGAAATGACCACCTAGTGATTTTTATCACTGGCGTTCTTTTTCAAATAACTTTTAAGCGGAGTCTTGGAATGGAAATCTGAGACTTCCGTTGTGTTCGAAATATGGCGTTTTGCCTAGGCACGATATAAAATGAGAGGGCGCGGTTATTTCGGATTCCGCACCAAGCAGGTTTCCTATAAATAGGAAAATAGGAGTTGGGGGTTCTCCCTTCTCTCTCCTATTTTTTTTCTCTCTCTCTCTCTCATGTTCTTCGGCGTTCTTCACCAGATCGAGGAACGATCTTTGCCGAAACCTCGGCGGATCGAAGGTGGAGCCTCGCAGACATATCGCCTATGACGTGCCTCGAAATCGAGGTAGGATTTCAGTTATGTTTTCCACCCCTTCGTAAATTGTTTCTGTCGTTTTTAATTCTATAATTTTAGAAATTGGGGCATTGGCCGAACGAACACTTCCAAAGCCCAAGCCCCATTTTTTTCATCGTTCTTGGATGTTCTTCGTCCAAATTTTCGGACGCACACAAACCTTGTCAGATCAATGATTGGGGGAAAGCGATGTGAAACCCTTGCCCCGAGGATCCCGAACCCAAGTTCGGTTTTGGATTTGGTCCACCAGAGCGGTGACGACGGTCGTCGGAAGCCCGGCTCCGGCAAGGGTGTTGGCCGGAGGTCGGGGTGCCGTAGTGGGGGTTTGGACGAGGTGGCTGGCGCAGATGGGGTTTGAACCGAAGGTGGTGCGCGACCGGAGGTGATCCGGCGGCCGAGTGTGCGGCTGACTCGGGTGTGGCCAGGCAGAGCCGACGGTCGCGGCGTGCGGCGTGCGGTATGAGGCGTGAGGTGGCGTCGACTGGGCTAGCGCGGCAGTGTGGCGTAGAGCAGCAGGAAGCCGACGGAGGAGCTTCAGCATGGGCAGCAGGGGCGAGGCCGGGCTTTGGTGAGGCGGAGACTGGGCATGCGGCTCAGCGGGAAGGCAAGGCCAGAGAGGGGAGCACCGGGGCGGTGCTGCGTCGGGCAGCGCGGGCCACGGCGAGGCGGGGCAGTGCACTGATGGGTGGCGCCGGCCCATAGCGATCGAAGGAGGAGGCCCCCGAGGCGCAGACCTCGAGGGAGGAACCAGCGGACAAGGACCCGCCAAATGCGGGTCCTGCTGGCGCTAGGTGAAGACCGGCCTTTTGGCTGTTCTGCTAGGGAGAATCAGATTTGAGGGGTCCGGTGCGACTGGAGCGAGCTGCGGCGGTCTGGACCGGGCCGGCGGTCCGGACCAGCCCACTTTGGGCCCCCCTTGCATTCGGGGGGGGGGCAGAAATTTCCAAACGGTGCGTCCATTTGATGCGCCGTCTGCGGAGGTGAGTTCGCATCGGTGGGGCCGACTGTTTGAAGTGCGTTCCGGGGTTTTTGGGTTCTACGCCCGAAGACGGGTGCCCCGAAACGCGTTAACTTAATAATATTAAATTATTATTAAAGTTGCGACGGATGTGGCTCGCGAGCTGGATGTCTGTTTGATGCTCCATCGAAGGCGCTGTGGCCCTGGGGCTGAGACAGTCCTTCCAATGTGGTTAGGAACTTTTGCAGGTTGGTTTCGTCGCTCTACGGCATGAAACACAATGTGAATAATTAATTAATTATTAAATTAATTAATTAATTGTTGCCTCGGACCTAACTCCAGCTTGGGATGTCCGATTGACGCGCCGTCAGCGGCAGCGTGACCCCTATCCTCGTGCGAACTTTTTGAGATGCTTTCCGAAGTGTTCGGGTTGGAGGCAAGGTGTGGGCCCCACATGGCCTAGTTTGCACGTTTTACGGTGAAACGTCACTTTTTCACCCGACATCCATTTAGGGTGTTTGAGTACTCATTTTTGAGTGTTTTTCGAGGGGATTGCAACGGCGCAATCCGCCAGCCTAAATTCGGGGCCCGAGGTGGGAGCCCCATGGGGCCCCATTTACGTATAACGTGGGGAATTGCAACTTCTGCATCCTGAGTCCGTTTTAGGCGCCGTCAGCGGTGTTGTGACCCTAACATCGAGACGAGGTTGACCAGGGTGGTTTCAGGCGATGAAGCCATAGTTGAGGCGTGGGCCCCACGGGCCGTCTCTTGAGCTGTGTGCAGCGTATTGTGACTTTTTCATCAAACGTCCGTTCGGGGTGAATGAATAGTATTTTTGATGTGTTTTTCCAGGAGATTCACAATGGAATAGTTCTCCCAACCTTTTTCAGGATCGTCATGTGGGTCCCACCCGGGCTGGCTACGGTGAATAGTACCCTTTGCACCAGGTATCCATTTTGGGCGATTGATTAGTCAATCTCGTGTGTTTTTTCGAGGGGATCACAGTGGTGTGATCCGTTTGTTCAATTTCGGGATCTTGGTGTGGGCCCCACATGGGCTGGCTACGATGAATAGTTTCATATTCACCGGTTGACCATTTCGTGCGAGTAAATGGTCTATCTCGCGTGTTTTTTCATGAGGATTGCAACGGTGTGATCCGTTCGGGCATGTGGAGCCTCGTTTGAGATCTTATTTAATTTGGAAACATGATAGGGTGTTGGATGGAGGTCCCTGTGATGCACTCTGAACCAACACATGGTAGCGATGTTGGTAACACCCGGTGATGTTAGTTGTAGTGCTAAGTTGTCAGAACCATTTCCAGGTCTACCCTCTAGTAGGGCTGGGTAGTGGGTCGCCTAAAGATTTATTCCGGGTCTACCCGCCAGCAGGGCTGGGTAGTGGGTCACATGTCGACTACTTCCAAGTCGATCCTCTAGCAGGGCTGGGTAGTGGGTCGCCTGACAATTTATTCTGAGTCTACCCACCAGTAGGGCTGGGAAGTGGGTCGCATGTTGACTACTTTTAGGTCTACCATACAGCAGGGTTCGGCAGTAGGTCTCCTTTCGACAACTTCCAGGTCTACCCTCCAGCAGGGCTGGGCAGTGGGTCGACTATCGACTTGTTCCGGGTCTACCCTCCAGCAGAGACTAGGCAGTGGGACGCCTGTCGACTTGTTCCGGGTTTACCCTCCAGCAGGGCCGAGCAGTGGGTCACTTGATGATGTATTAGGGTTTATCCTCCAGCAAGGCTGGGCAGTGGGTCACCCATTGGCATTTCAGACTTAGGCCTTCTTATGAGGCTAGTCGGTGACTTTTTCTCCGTGACTACCAGAGCGGGACACTTGGTTGTATAGGTCAGTGATGTGACAGTGTTGACGTGACCTTAGGGCATACGAGGATGAGGGGCTCTTTTCCCACTGAGATTCGTCCTTGCGACGCGACCTAAAAGTTGTGCGGGTGAGTAAGTGCCACCCAAAGCGAATAGTATCGAGGTGCGGTGATTGGGCCCCTTTGACTTGTACCTCCTAGGTTGACGTGCAGGATGTTTGGGTTTAGTGTTGGATATCCTTTAAACTGTTTGTGACTCTTCTTGGGTTGATCTTGGAGATAGAGATCCCCTTACACTCTCATTTGGGTTTCTCGTTGAGCAAATATATACATCCTATTGTTGTTCCCGCTCCTTGGGTTCGGTTACTCTCCTTCTAGGAGGGGAGAATATGCAAGGGGTATTCCACGTGATTTCTGTTTCTAGCACCTCTTGGTTGAAGATTCTACTCTCCTGCTATAGGCAATGAAGACTCGACGAGAATTTCTTCTTCTCACCGTCTCTATCTTCTTGTGTCTGGACGAATCTGCTTCCTTTCTCTTGTTGGGTTGATCTGCAATCTCTTTCTCTCTTTTTCACTCTTACACTGTTCTTTTCTTTGTCTACTGCTCTCCATTTTAGTACCTCCTCTATTGCTCCCTCAAGATTTCGGGGCATCCTACTTAGTATTTTTATACTCACCCCTGCTTGGAATTTTCCCGCACTTGGTGTGACCTTGCAGACGACAGATAGGTCGGTCAAGACTACGAGGGAGCATAGAGGACATAGGATCTTGGGCTGCGTTCGGTGGTCGTAGCAAGACTTCCTAGGTGTGAGACTCACCAGTGGTTTACCTTTATTTTACCTGTTGTCGGGTTGTGGCACCTTTCTGGATGGGCATGTGATTTTCCCCATTTACTGTTCAGTTTACTTGTCAACACATTACTTGTACTGGTTAGAGGTCAATTAATGTATGTTGGTTCCCCTTTTTGTAGCAGTGTTGTATCTTGCTTTCTTTTATCTGCACTTTTGCATTGATTTGGCTACGTGTGTGTGTGTGTGATTTCTTAGGAAAAGGCCTCCCATAGTTTATTGTGCCTTCGGCACTAGTTGCCAGCCCATGGCCTATGGAGGCGGGCTTGGGGTAGTTGCGGCTCGAGCCTCGGTACGGGTCAGGTCGTGACATGGACCCTTATTACCATGAGAATATATACCATATAAAATCACAAGGACCCCCATATTGAGGAGGTTACATATGTGACTCTTCTTACCATGGGTATGTAGACTCGAGAGGACACACTAATATGCCAAACATTTTGATTGTATGTATCAGGTTTCTTTAGAAGTGGCCATGGACTAATTCTATTAGAATGGTTCATGGAGGGTCATAAGTGGGAATGAATGGTGAAACGGAGGGAAGTAATGGGAGTTGGATAGAATAAAATTTTAGTTATCCCCATTCCACATAGAATTTTCTTATATAGGATGGGGTTACCTCCGTATATCATATTTCCATGTGGGTGAGGGGGACAACCATACAACTCTTTACTACATGGGCATGGGTTCTCTCTGCGTAGCATGTTTCTATGTAGGATGGGGTTCTATCTATATTGAATCTTCCTACATGGAGTCAAGTTCCTTTCAAGTAGTGTATTGCTACGTGGGATAGGGATCCCTCTGCATAGATTTTTACTATGTGGGGTGATGGTCTACAAAGGAGTCATCCACTTATGCTCCATAAGATTGTGTCAGTGAAGGGTTTTTGGTTTGTGGATGGTCAAATGAATTCATTTTCTTCCTTAAGGTTTTCTGGTGGGTTTACCTACTGATAAAACACTATTTTATTGAATATTTTATTGATAATAAATGATATAATTTCCTCACATTGTGTTAAATATGTTTAATTAGAAATTATTTGGGATTAGATCATTCATTTCAATATTTGATGAAAATTCTAGTTTTACCTTTTGTAGTTTACTGTAGTATTTCAAAGATAAATACTTTTATATTTATTATTTTAATTTGAAATTTTTTAAAAGTGTTCCTAACTTAATTATCAACAACTTTTGATTCAGGAAACTACAGCTAAAGAGTTCATTTGGTTGTTTAAAATGGGCCATAAAGTCAAAGTTGGGCTGGACTCGCCAGAATGGAGAAGCTTCTGTATTTCGGCTATAACTCCTTCATATAGGATTGGATTGAGTCAAACTTTGGAGATAAGATATAGAACCTATATCTGCACATTTTATCCTTCTGGAAGGCCGGCCAATTCACGCGTTTTTGTGGTAAAATGGGAAGTGAAAGTTGGAATAAAATATTTGGCCGAGATTCTCCATTCACACTTGAAACCACTTTGAACCTAGCCTCCCCACCAATCTATAAATTGGTGTTTTTCACATTTGGTGGGGGTTGGGACGTTCTTTGGGAAGTTGAGGGAAGAGGAGAAGTGGATCCACTCCAATTATCCAATCATTTCAATAAGGGTAGCTCTTGAAGCAAGGACCCCTTCAACGAAGCCTTCTTCTTCTCCTTCATGTTGTAATGATTTTGTTTGTGTAATAAACTTCTTTGTTCTTCTTTTATTTCTTCTCTTTTCTTATGTTTTATTTAAATTTATTCTTCTCTTAATCTTCCTCTTCGGGCTGGAATTCTTGAGTAGAAGCGTTAATGGGTTATACCCATTATAAACCATTGAACATGGAAAACGCTTCTACGATGATTACGCCACCCATGGAAGAGTAGTCTTTTAGTAATCGATCTATCTTCTACCCTCTTCATTTAATTATTTTGAATAAATGAGATAATATAATTCAAATAATATGATCCATGAATTGTGTTTTTAAATTACAAGAAACTAAGCAATCAATTGAACAATTAACACAAAAACACGCGAGGTCGGGATTTTGTGTAAATTGTGAGAGTGTAATCTTAGTCGGTAATACAATACCACACGGGATAAATTTGTAGAGTTCAAATATAATCCCTAAAAAAAATTAATCCTCATTTCTAGAATGGATATGTTCTCTAATTAACCACTGACCATAAGCTATCCTTAGAACAATAATCAAAGCAGGGTGTTGCGATTGCGTGTTCCGAAGCTAGCCTAGGGTTTAAGTAATTTCATCTTTGTGGTTAAGTTAACTCTCGTAGGGTTCGAGGGATAAAAAATTAGGGGATCATAATTAAGTTTATATTGATTTAAATGATAATGATTAATAAGTGAATGAAGATGTATAGTTAGATCGATTATGCCTTTTAAAATAGATTTCTAAAAAAACATCTTCTTGTTGTGTCATTTTAATCGAAATTCATTTCAAAACTAAAAACAAAAAAAATATACAATCTTCTTCCAGAAAACTTCTTCTAGATTCATAAACTATAAAAAAACCCCAATCCTTTAAAGTAGTGTTTTTATTTTATTCCCTTTTATTTTATTTTTAGAATACCTTTAATAAGTTGTTAAATTCACTTCCACCTTTGAGAGACGACCTTGGCCAGCCACTCTGCTGCACCTAAGTATCCCAAAATCACATTAATCATTTGAGGGAACCCACGACAGTGCTCTTTCAACTACTTAGAACTGAAGGCTCAAACCTTTGTTCCAATTTTGGATCTCTTCTGGGATTTCCTCCATTCTATCTTCATGCTCCCTTTTTTTGATTTACCATGGGGGTATCTTCTAAAGGATCAGAGGGATTGAGTACTAGGATATCAAGTCATCTATGGTGTGATGTGGGGATTTCATTGGTGTGATCCCAATGAGTAATCCTAGGACTGGAAACAATTTCATTTGTAGAGGTTGAAAATCATTGCCCCATCCCACAAACGATTTATCATTTGCGGGGGGGGGGGCATTCGGGGGGGGACAAAAATCATCAAATGGACCCAAAAACGATTTGGTTTCATTCATGGGTGCCAATGATACCATATCATCCCATGCATGATTTCATTCTCAGGAGGCCTCATGGAGGGGAAAACGCCATGCAGAAAGGCAGTCCATATAGTGATTTTTCTACGCAGACCAAAGTCCTACTTCACAGCTTGTCCTCCTTAGATCATTTTATTCAAAATATTATTTTGGGTTTATTTATACCCTTCTCCAAATCCATGAAATTATTTTCTTATTGCATGAAAATTTTTCAAGACCCAAAAAATGTCCCCCATAGGAATTTTGTCTGATCATGATGAAGAGGTGGGGATTCTGATGAAGAAATTGGTCATGTTTTGAACCAGTTTTTGGTACACTTGTAGCCCAATAGAGGGGATCAATCCTTTAAGAGGCTGACCCAGATCATTTTTCTTTTACCAAATTTCTCAGTGAACTAAACACTCCATGAATTCTCATTCGCCTTGTGCTTTTGAGAAGCATTATCCCCATACAATCGAAATTTTCTTGGCCATATTACTCATAGATTGAGTGAACCATAGGATGATGGATCATGGTCCGGATATTCATGGTCCAAACCTTCATGGGCTAACACCTTGCGGGAAAGCGCTTTGTAGGCTTACGCCTCGTGAGCAAGAGATTCACGAGATGACACCTTTCTTTTCACCCATTTAATTAATTCTCACATACTCTAGATGATTTCATTATTGGGATAAAATGGATCTAGTTTCCACTTCTATGACTAAAATTAAGAGAAGAACTTCAATTACGGACAATATTTAAAATTATCTTCTTCATCACATTATCCCTCAAGAAGGTATTCTGAAGTGTCTCCTTTCATCAGGGCTTCTAAATTACCTTATATTCCAAAAATCTCCACTATACAAATTTGGACTTCAAGAGGATGATCAAATTCCATTAGCCGATATAATCCTTCCACCTTCTTGGATCGAGGAATTCCTGGACATGTTCAAATGAATATCTCTATTGTAGGGAACATTATTTCTGAGTCAGGTGAATGGAAGGTATCCATTATGAATGGATCCCCATGGACTCATAGCAATTGTAATAATGAGGATATATCTTTGTAGTATTTCATTCAAGATTACCCCTCTATCTTCAACCTCTCGTGAGGTGACCCTAATGGAGGGAGAAGCTCTAAGTGGGACTTGTGTCCTGGAGGGAGTTTTTCAGAAGAATGGGCTTAGTATTTCTAGTTCCACTAGAATTGCATGAAATTTTCAATCATTTGGAGGTTGTCAGCCTATATCAGGCAATATGGATTTATCAATTTGTAGTATATTTACCTAATGAGGTATTACCTAAACTAATCAGTCATTTGTGCTCAATCTCCAACACCTTTCATTTACTTCATGGTGAAGTTGGAATCAAATTATGGGATATATACCAATTAGGATGAATTCCCATACTTGGAAACATGTATGATGAATTCCTTCCTGTAGCCAATGCCTTGGGAGATACTTAATAGGTTCCTCCATTAGCAATATACTTACTTATTTCCATAAAGAAATTGTTTGGCTAGTCTATCACACTCATTCCCTTATTCTACTTAGTGATTGGATAAAGTTATTCTTTCATGCTAGTAGTACGAGTTCGAAGTTTCTTCATACTAGGAACCACCCAAACCAATAGTCCCAAGGTATACATGGTTCATATTGGGCCACTTTGAGGAAGGACAACATACTTTGTGGGATTACCGGGTTCGGCAAGACATATCTCCAGACATTGGTTTTTCATGATTTTTAACTATGTTTCTGAGTGGATGGATTTTTCCATATTATGGTTCCTATATAGGTTTCAAATCCTGAACCTCAGTGATGGTGGCCACATTGGATAAAGGAAAACCTATCAACTTGGGTATTCCCACTCTTTCTTGTATTTATGAGTTTTTGGGGAATATGCAGAAAACGAGATCCCCACATCAAATTTGTGGGTCATTTCATTTTTTATATGGCTGGGTGGTGGAGCACTTTCGATGCTATGAATATCATTACATCACAACAATAACTTATACTACCTTTTTCTCTACACTACTAAATATTTCTGTGGTTCTACCGACATCATTGGGCACTGACGAAGCTATTGATTTGTTAATATATTTTTTCTCATTTCCTTTCTCACCCTATCCCTCACCTTCTAGAGTAGTGATAGAAAATAGTAGGGGGAAATTGGAAGAGGATTCATATATTATATCATTGTTCTATGATGTTTTGGATTCTTGAGTGTATGGGGTAACTATTTGAGAACCCTATGGTCCATATATGATTGCATAACAATTTGGATATTTGCAACAGGTTTTGTCCCTCCTACTTACCATGATTAAAAGGGAGTCACATCTAGTCATCCTTCATCAATTATGTCTGATGATGATGTGTGAGGATTCTGGCATGGAAATCATGTTTCCTTTAATAGGCGCTCCAAACAACCTATCATGAGGATATGCTAAGACACGGGTGGAATAATATCTGAATAGAGTATTGGGAAATCTTTTCCTATTAGTGAATAATACTCTAGCCACTTCTGTGTACCTTACCATTGTGCCATCATTTCCAATTACTGAATGAGAAATATGTTCACCCTGATGTCCCAAAAATTTCGACAGATCATCGCCCTTAGAATTTTCTTTTATAGGGAATAGTGTGAAACCCACACTTCTGACTAGTACCATTGGAAGACCAACTAAAATCAGTACTAGTGGGACAACATTGATCATCCCACTGATTAATGCCAAACCGATCATCTTGCTTCCTAGGATCAAATAGGTGGTGGAAATGGAGGATTTCCCATATCTATCATTGTGTGTTAGGGTGAACCTATCCAGAGTGAATATGATCCCATATTACATACTCGTAGATATGGGTAAGCAAGATTTGGATCCCAGTGTTATTATTGAACAACTAGCTATGTCAAAATGGGATTGGTGAAAAATTTACACATTCATCACAGAGACCTATTTGGAATAAATTGATTATAAGGTGGATATAATCAATTAAATATAAGAATATAGAGATGAATACATTTGTTAAGTAGATGTTCCCCTTAGATGAAGCTTATGTTGGGTAGAGAAACAATTTGAATAAATCTCTTGGCAGATCACTTTAGGTGTTAAAAAATATACTGAATAGAGAAGGACAAGAATTACTATAGCCATTTAAATTGTTTTTAATTACCCCCATGTTTTTAGGGAGAGACTTTAGGATATGGAAACACCTCCAAATTTTTTCCATTAGATGTAAATTTTTATATTGTTAATCATATTGTCTCTCATTATAACTTTCCTTTGAAATTTTAATAGAAATACTGGAGTTGACAAAGTGGGATGAAAACATGATGTAATGCTATAATTTTTTCCTGGTCCAAGGGACTCAACAAGCATAGTTTTATAGGGATATATAGAAAACCTTAAATACTTTGTTTATTTTTCGTTATTATCCAAATTTTTACCTAAGTCCATTGTTGTGAAGAATTAGTGGTAATAACTTAAATTTTTCTTTAGTCGCCCTTTATGGGGTGTTCACCTAACAAGTTTTGTGGATTTTTATTTTTATTTATCAACTCGTGCCTAATCCATGAATACCATAGGTCCAGCAAGCTGATACTTGACTTTTACCTAGGGAACCCTTTGCGAGTTTTCAACCTAGTGAGTACTGTGTCTAATTTTTTGGATAGTTTAGAGTCTTACAAGCTGGACTAATACAACTAGTGTTTTAGGTTCAAAAAATTTAACCATAGTTTTTTGAATGATGAATCAAACAAGGCTAGCTAGTCAAGAATATCCCAAAATGTTTTAGATATATAAGGGGAAAATTTTCAAGTTTCAATTTTGTGATTTCTAGATTTAAATAATGATGGGGTACAAGTATGAGAGGAGTGATTTTGAACCATGTTTTAAAGATGGATTCCAATCATGTGGTTTTGGAGGCTTTTGGAGATAGAAGAGGTCTCTCTTGGGGTGGGATTTTCCCCTGGTTAACAGACCAACTAGGGTGATTGATGAAAATACAACTAGGATGTATTATGTAGAGTCAAATAAAGGTTTTATTAGGACACTAAACTTCCATTTCCGATTTCTAGAGGGAGCTTATGGATTTTTCATGACCATGAATGGTGGTTTATTAGGTGAATGATGTATGAAAGTGATTAAGGCATCTGGATTCACACTAGACATGAGTGGGAAACTACTCCTATGTGAATTAGTCTCATGTGAAGGAGGGTAGATGCATATTACTATTTAACATCATGTAAATTGAGAATGACCCACATAGTTTAACATCTTAAAGTAAAGATATTTTAGGGACTTGATTTCAAATCATTTAGAATTGACTAAAAGATTAGTAACTTTCACATTCCATGGTAATCTTTTTTATGAACATTCAACCATTTTCAGGCCTAAGGGGAGAAAATATAAGCTGCAATCTGGAGGCTTCTAAATCCAAGGGGTGATATGGGATGAAAATTTCATTAGGGATTATGGAGAATAAGTGGTATCTCCTGAGAATGAATTTTCCTTTGGTTGATAGTCCATTTGGGGCAATTTATGCAATTCCTTTAACACAGAAATATGTTTTTTGAATGTTTTTTCTAAATTAATTTAAATTTTTTGATATTTTTCATTTCACAGAACACCAAATATAGATTTTGTTATACGAAAGAACTATGTTTGACTCAAGTTTCACACAATTACAAGTTAATATGTCACTACAAGAAACACTTATATGATCTTCTTTTACATAAGACACTATGTTTGGATTGTGTTTCACACAATTCCAAATTCTTTCAATAGCTTGCATTACACGCAAGACCGAGTTTTACTGCTTTTTAATAGCACACCTATTTCAAAAATAAATTTTGATAATTTTATAAATTTTATTTGGAATAATAAACATAATTTTTGAATTTTGAATTTAAAAATTATCTTATGGTTAATTTTTGGAATTTTTCTGTGAAGTTTCATTTTTTTATGAATAGTGAAAATACCGCATTTTTGTCAAAAACTGTCTTTTCGTTTAAATAATTATTATTGTTAAATTATATTTTAAATTTGTTTTTAAAGTCAAAATATATCAATTATACATAAATTAATCCAATTTAGGACATTATAATCATTTTTATGTTGAATTTAGATATAAAAACCTATTGAAATTTTGAACATTTTTACTTTAAAAACCACCTTTCTCACCACATATGTGGGATTAACTTTAAATTTAATTTAGCCACTTCTCTGATTTTAATTTTAAATAAAAAAATACACATTTTTAATAAGTATTATGTTAATATTCTAATAAAATAAACAATATTTTTTACCAAAAATATTAGTGAAATTGATTAAAATTAATTACAACGATTAAGGTAAAATCCAACTTAAAAAGGGACTAACCCATAATCTTAGGGGCCAAAATGACCTAAAAAATTGTCCAAAATCCATTTAATGATAATATTTATACTATATAAATTCATGGTTATAATTATATGATTTATTGAGATATTATTCAATAAAAGTTTCCTATTTCATACATTAAGTAAGGAAAAAGAAAAAAAAGAACTTTACTTACCATTACCATTATAAAACTTAGAGAGATGTAAAAGAAACATATTTTCGATTATAAATATAATTTTGAAATTTAAATGAGTTATTTTTATCATAGTTATTTATAATTAATTTTTAGAGATGTATTAGCTACATTAAATGCTTAGAAAATGCTAACTCATGGACTATTTAGTTAATAATGAAATAAAATAAATGATGCTAAAAACATTAAAAGTAATGTAAATTTAATGAATTATTGTGTTAAATTATTTTTATATTTTATTATATCATGTTACACATATTTTAACTTAATATATTTTAATTACAATAATGTTTAGATTTTTTTTAAATTAAAATTAAATAAATAATGTCAAAATTGAAATTAATGTTATTTTACAATAAATTATATTTTATAAAAAAAATAAGATTAATTAAAAAACTAAATTATACAAATTTATTTTTAAGTTTTAATAAATATAAATTATTTTCTATTAGTGGACCAAATTATATTTTATAATGAACATATAGACCCCTAAATAGTAAAAACATTATCAGTACTTTTCGGGTTAAAGAAGTGTTTTTTCATGTTACATGCACTTCTTTTAAAATTAATTTCCAAAAAATAAGAGATTTTTATTTTAAAAATTACATATCCTATTTATAATTCAAAGGGATTATATTCTATAATAAATCACACCTCAATTTAGTCTTAATGTTTAAATTACATGGGTTGGAAAACTATTTACCTAAATAAAAAACAAAACTAAAAAATATGAGGAAACATAAAGACTATTTAAAAAATTATAAAAATGAAATTATTTTTGTGTGGCTGAGATTTGGTTCGACCATAAATTATCTTCAATACATTAGTTTTCCATTTTAAAGAACATGAGGTAATGGAGACCTCCCATTAGTTCTTATCTTTTGGTATTTACAAGAATGCCACTCCTCCTCCAATATAAAAAGAAATTCACTCTTCCCATTACTCACACCTATAAAGACACTTTGTATTATCCAATATCTACCCAAATAGTCTAAAAAAATCCATAAACTCATACTATAATCCTCCCTTTCGATATAAATCCATCCAAGGAATCCCTTTGGTGCAAACCAAAAAGAGTTACCTAAAGAAGAGGTAACATCCTTCCTCAAGCCCCTTTGTTTTATTTTCATTCTAAACCACCTCAATTATTCTTATTTAATGATTATATAATATCATAAGTATCCTAAATATACTTATATGTTTCTATAATATTTTTTACACCAAAACTTACACAAACATCAATCTAATGTGTAATGAACTTACCGTTCTTGTGTACAGTGAACTATCGCCTCATGAAGCAATGTTGTTCGTGTTTACTTTACCACCTCTCATGGTTGGGAATTATGATGGAATCTATATTTTTAAATTATATATATATTATATGTATGATTTATTTATTATTCTTTAATTATTATATAAAATATACCTTCATGCTTTCTATTTTGTGTAAATACGATAACTTCGTTTGTGGAAGTGTGGACTGCCTCCTCTTCAAAGCAATGTGATTCGTTCACACGTTACATGGAATTAATTAAGGATGAGTTTTGTAAAAAAACATATATGATATATATTACATAATAATTATAATATAATGATATTATATATACATATATGTTATTTACTTTCTTTCTCTCGCTATGATAGTAAAACAGAAACAACGTTCATGCGTACGTATGACCTACGGTCTCCATAAACAGTGTCTTTCATTTAATAATTTTAATTTTTATAGATTATTATAAATAATTATATAATAAATATATATGATATTTATATATGGTTTAAATTCTGGATATCATGATATAACTATGAGGTCCAAAAATATAACAAAGCAAAGCACAATTGAAAAACAAAGTGATTATTACCCAAAACGTAATATTAATATTGAGTTGTTAATAAATGGATAATATAAAGTCATAATAAAATAATATATGCTATTAGATATAATAATATTGTTATTTTATATATTTATAATAAATTTATATTTATTATACAAGAATTTTTAATGACTATAAAGAGATTCAAGAATAAAGGTAAGGGTTTTCTTGTCTAACTTTTATTTTTCGTGAGACACAAGCCATGTTCACCACCTATTTATTATATGTGGTGTGTTTTCTGGACATGGATGTATTTTATTATTATTTTAATTATATTTATGGATATTTAAATATCCATTTTATGATTTTTATTTCTTTGATTTTATGGTTCAAAAGTTACCATATAGGTAAAGTAATTTTGTCTCAATTTATCTTATTTGAGATGCAAGCCATGTTTTGCAACTATATTTTTCAATGGGGTGTATATAATCCCATTTTACATGTCATATAATGAAACAAATTATTTTAATGATATTTTAATATTCATTTAATTTCATTTTCTAACAAGGGAAGTATAATTCAAAGTTACCAAGTGGTAAGAGTTTATTGAAACAATGTCATCATTTATCGAGATTGTTTATGATTATGCTTCCATTGATGAAATAATATTATCTAAATCTCAAGATCACTTGTGAAGTTTATTATAATTTGTTTAGTCATGATGTATTCATGTATTATTTCCATTTTCCCACTCTTTGGTAATTAAAATAATTAATAAAATGCTTTTATAAAAAAGTGACTTTATTTCTCCTTTCAGTCAGAAATTTGTGTTCTTTCAAAACTGTGTTTTATAAAAATGTTTTCAAAAATGTTTTAATATTATCATATTATTTTTAAAGTAATATTGTTCTCATGTTTTATCTTTTTACATAATGGTTTTAAAAGTAATCTTCCTCTCACTTTTCAATCAAGGAACTTTTCTAAACTTTTAACGTGCAAAAGGAATGTTCGACATGTACGAGTTTACCCACTGTCACGACTGTCATTTCATTGGGGATTACTTTGTAAGTTTACAAGGTTATTTTTTTAAAGAATTTTTTTCCCAAATATTTTAGAAATTTATTTATTTTAAAATTGGTTTCAAAGAGAAAGGGATTTCAAAAATCATTTTATATTTAATGTTTTTTAAATGATTTTCAATGATCCCATTAAATGTTTTCAAAAGGTTTTTTTCAAAGAAAAGTATTTCAATGATATTGAGGATTATTTTATAATTTTTCAAATTATTTTTAAGGGAAAAAGTTTAAAAAAAAAATTTATATTATTTGTAAGTTTTGAAGTTAATTTTCAAGGAAAATTCTCTTCAAAATGTTTTATGTTTAAAAAACATTTTTTAAAGAATAAAGGATATTTTCCTCAAGAATGTTTTTTAGAAGATATATAAAAATTATTTTCCATATAAAATGAAATTCATTGGTGTTAATAATTATTTCTGGAGAAATTATTCCAATGTTATATTTAAATACTTTCTCTGAATGGGTTTTTATGGAATGATGTTTATGAAACCCGTTTCTCTTTACCAGTTATATTTCTATGAAACCCATTTATTTTTCAAAGGTTATATGCTTATGAAACATTCTACTTTCATGGTTTATTCTCTGATGATATGATTATGAAACCTATCTCTTTTCCATAGGTGGTGATAGGATGAAATTTTTATGATAACCATTTATTTTCATGGGTTATTATGTTTATGAAACCCATATATTTTTATGGGTCATGATATGATGAATGCTTTCTTATCTTGTGGAACATATAGGTAAAATTTAATTATATGACTGGTGGTACCTATATCTCCCTCCAATGCATTGGGTAATGATACATTGTATATGAGATAAATGGGTAAATCAGTTTTATACCAAGCCTAAAAATAAGTGGGTACATGTGTTGTAGCCCAATATCGAAAATAAGAGGGTACAAAGGTTGTAGCCTAAGCCCCAAAACAAGAGGGTTCATGGGTTGTAGCCTAAACCCTAAAATAATAGGGTACATGGGTTGTAGACCTGGCCCTAAAATTTGAAGTTACATGGGTTGTTATCCCAATCTCATAGTAGGTATGTGGGTTGTATCCCAAGACTAACATGTTATGAATGTCTTAGTAGGTATCCTTGACATAAGATTATCTATGCTTATGTGCATGCCACAAATTTTATGCATTATTCATATAATATTCTCACATGTTTCATGTTATCAATTATATTATGATTCATGTATTATGAACTACCAATATTTATTCCATGTCTCATGTTTTTTATATTTAATATGTAGGGTATGATCTTTAAATGTTATGCTCATGTTCTCATACCCTTGTGTTCATGTTATGATTACACGTTTCCTATATTTAAACTTACTGAGAATTAGATATCCCCCCTTTATTATGTTTCATTTCCCTAAGTTATGAATAAAGTTTATAAGTAATAATACTAAAGGGTAATATCTTTAAGGGAGATATAAAATATTTTTCACTGAGTTATAATATTTTGTTCCTAGTTTCCAATGACACTAAACTATTATTGTACTTAGGCATGATTTTTTGTAATGTGATAAATATTCACTTAAAATGATGTAATATCAATATATGTTAATCCTAGGTCTCTATATTTTGTATCAAAGTAAAGGTTTAGTCAAACTTTGGAAACTAGGATTACAAAACTTTAGTGAGATCCCTAGGAATATTTCTAAGGATATGTCTAGGGCTGTATTTAAGGATAAATTTAATGATACGGAAAAGTATAGGAAAATATCCTAGAATTTTGGTAAAGGATATAGTGATTGGTTTAATATAATTACATAATTATATTGATAATAAAAGTGTATGTGGCTCTGGAACAGATATGCCTAGGGGTAACAACTCTGAAATGGTGCACTGGGACTGACTCGAGTGTAACTTGTTATACAAAAATGGGACTCGTTGCACACCTAGTTTGAAAATCATGAGGGATATGCTTTAGGAATGAAAAAACTCATTATGAACCATAATTAAGGATTTAAGTAGAAGATGATAGTGAATAACCAAGGATAAACCTATGGTGGAATATATTAAACAATTAGGATCCATGATTTAGACATCTTATAAGTGATTTTTTCCATGATTATGTGGTTTTCCATTATGATAAATTTTTCTCACACTATGCTTTATGGTTTTAGTCAATGATGGAAATTCGAAGGAAATTGGTTAAAATTGAATGTTTCATATGTGTAGATTATGAGCATTATGAAAATCTATTTCCTAAGTGTTAATCTCATGAAGAGAATTAGGAAGGTGGTATGAGTATTGGTTATGCTAGTGAAGATGAAGAGATCCTGATCAACATGTGAAATGTATTATATTTTCTAATAGTATTGTTTACATTAAACGTTTGAAGAATGATTAGATTTAAGTTGAGTAACGTTAATACATGATTTTGATTTCATATTCTATAAAATCGATATTAATAAATAAGATGAAGAATATTGAGTAATGGTTTATGAATAAATTTGTATGAATAAAGAATTTATATTTTGGGATTCAAAGATTATATTATATGAATAACGACATATATAATTATATTTAGTATAAGTTTTCATTAAGTATTGAAAAGGATATGTTGAAAGGTGATAAAGACCTTGAAAAGTGATTTAATTTAAAGGTGAAATTTTGATTAAGGGAAGGTAACCCTTAATTTTTGTAAGATATAGACAAAATTATGTTTAGCTTGGATAAAGAGATGATTGATTTGGATAAAGTTAATTAGATAGTATCGATGACCTTAGAAATGATTAAGTATTTTCTGAAATAGTGGTTCATATTATTATGTATGCAGTTTAAAACTTCTGGGATTTAAGTAATTTATCCAGTAATCTTTGGAATAAGGAATCATTCTTGTTTTTAAAAGGATTTATGGTAATTCAGGTTATTTCCATGTTTCAAGAGAATAAACAATGTGGGTATTAATATATTTTGAATGTGATAACCAAGAGATTATTTGTGAGATATGGGGGATCAATTTTAATATGATTTAATGTCCTTCTTTATAATGTTTTTGTATTTTCATCTTTTGAAAGGGTCATAAGGTTAACCATTTATAGAAAGTTTAAGATAGACTTCAGATAGAGTTTGTGAGATTAATGTATAATATCACCACATGGTGATTTATTAATATTCGATAACCTTCTCTAAAAAATTTTGTTGATAGTAATTGAAGATATATGGTTTGACTTATCATAGATCTCATGATCTGTTAGTGCTTCAGAAATAAAAAATTCACCTTCCATTTTAGAGAAATAAGTGAAGTGGAAATTAGTCAAGACATGACCAGAGGGTGATATTTTACTTATGAAAAGGAATGGAATCAAGTAATTATATCTTCTCATAAAAAATATTTAGCTCTAGGAAAAGGATCTTGAAACTGAAAAGGATATCCTAGCATCTTATCTTCTGATGAATCAATTTCCCCCTTAGATCATCGCATATTTATAGCTTTGTGGTTGTTAAATTTATCCTAACCATGTTCTCTATCACTTTCCATCGTATAAAGATAGTTATATTTCTCTTTCATGTCCATGTTTTCACTCACAACCTATGTTCTCCTATGTGGAAACCTAGTTATGAGTTACTTTGGGTAACCGTTTCAGTTCCAACTATCCCTTTTTAAAGGATGTTTTAGTATTTACTTTTACAATGTGGTATCTATTAAAGGAACTTTCAAGTATTAAACCTATGATAACCTGTAAAAATTTTAAGGGTGAAATTCATTTTAAGGGGGTTAGAATGTAACACCCTAATATTTCATGATTTTTTTCAAATTAATTTAATCTTTTTTATATTTTTTATTTCACACAACACTGAATATAACTTTTGTTATAAAAAAGCACTAATTTTTTATTAAATTTCATAAAACACCAGTTTAATCTTTTACAACACATAATAATTAGATTTTATTTTGGTAAATGCAACACTATGTTTGTCTTGTGTTTCACATAATTCTGGATTCTTTCGATAGCTTTCATTACATGCAAGGCTGAGTTTTACTGTCTTTTAATGGAAGAACTATTTTAAAACAAAATTTTGACACTTTTATAAATTTTATTTTTCAAAAAAAACATAATTTTTGAATTTTTTTTATGTCAAAATTATCTTAGTTTTTATTTTGTAATTTTTCTACGAAGTTTTATGTTTTGATAAATAGTGAAAAATAATGTATTTTAGTTAAAACTGCATTTTAATTTAAATAATTATTAATGTTAAATTATATATTAAATTGTTTTTAAAGTCAAAATAGATAAATCATAAATATATTAATCCAATTTAGATCATTTGAATCAATTTTATATTGAATTTTAATTTTAAAACTTATTAAATTTTTGAAGATTTTTTACTTTAAAACCCCACTTTCTCACCACGTCTGTATGATTAGCATTAAATTTAATTTAGCCAATTATATGAACTAAATTTTAAAAATAGACATAAACGGTTTTAATAAGTATGATATTTATAACATAAAAATATAAACTTAATTTTTGACAAAAAATATTAGTGAAAGTGATTAAAATTAATTACAATGATTAAGGTAAAATTAAATAACAAGGGACTAAACCTTAAACATAAGGGCCAAAATGACCTAGAAACTTGTTCAAAATCAATTTTATGTCAATATTTAAACTATATCCATTAATTTATTTAATTTTATGAGTCATTGGGATACTATTCAATAAAATTTCTCTATTTCATAAGTTAAGAAAGGAAAAAGACTAAAAAGGAACTTTCCTTACCTTTAATATTTATAAAATTTTGAGATATGGAAGAAATAACATATTTTCGGTTATACATACCCTTTTTAAAGTAAAATGAGTTCAGTTTATCATAATTATTTATAATTAATTTTTAGAGATGAATTAGTTATAGTAAACTCTTAACAAATGCTAACGCCTGGGTTATTTAGTAAATAATAAAATAAAATAAATGATGCTAAAAACATTAAAAGTAAAGTAAATTTAATCAATTGTTGTGTTACATTATCTTTTTAGATGAATATATTATGTTAAAAATATTATAACTTAATATATTTTAATTATAATATTTTTTTCAATATTTTCTGAATTAAAATTAATTAAATAATGTCTAAATTAAAATTAATGTTATTTTACAATAAATTATATTTTATTAAAACATTTAAAATTAATAAAAATCATACCTTATTCAAAGTGATTTTAAGTGTTATTAAATATATAATATGTTATATTAATGGACCAAATTATCTTTTATAATAATTATATAGACCTCTAATTAGTAAAATCATTGTGATCACGATTCAGGTTAAAGTAGTATTTTTGCGTGTTACATGAGATTGTTTTAAAATTAATTTCCAACACACATGAGATTTTTATTTTGTAAATTTTATATCATATTTATAATTAAGTGGGGATATATTTTCTAATAAATCACACCTTAATTTATTCATAATGGTTAAATTACATAGGTTATAAAACTAGTTAACTAAATAAAAAACCAAGATAAAAAATATAAGGAAACATAAAGACTAAGGAACAGAATTATAAAAATGAACTTATTTTTGTGTTCTAGATATTTTTTTGACTATAATTTAACTTTAATCCATTTTTTTCTTTTTCTAAGCACGTGATGTAAGGGATACCTCCAATTAGTTCTTAAACTTTTGGTATTTACAAGAATGCCACTCTTCCTCCACTATGAAAAGGCATTAACTCTTCCCCTTCCTCACACCTATCAAGACACATTGGATCATCCAATATCTAACAAAATATTATCCCAAAATCCCTAAAATCATCCAATATTCCTAACTTTCGGAATAATTCCATCAAATGAATCCCTTTGGTGAAAACAAAAAGGATTTACCCTAAAAAGAGGTATCTTCCTTCCTCAAGCCACTTTGTTTTATTTTCATTATCCACCACCTAAATTATTATTATTTAATGATTATATAATAACATCGGTATAATTAATATACATTATGTTTTTATTTTATGGTTTTGACCTAAAATTATGCACACTTCCATCTAATGGCTAATGAACTTACCGTTCTTGTGTACAACAAACTACAACTTCACGAAATGATGTTGATTGTTTTTTCTTTACCACCTATCATGGTTGATAATTATGATGGAAAATATTTTTTATATGATATATATGATATTTATGATGTATATATTCTTATTAAATTATTATATAAAACATAACTTCATCCTTTCTATTTTGTGTAAATATGATAACTACATTTGTAGAAGTGTGGACTACTGCCTCCTCAAAGCGATGTGATTCATTCACGCATTACTTGGAATGTATTAAGGATGAGTTTAGTAAATTTATATGATATATATGACATAATTATGTTACTATAATTATATTATGTATATATATGTATGTATGTATGTATGTATATGTCATTTACTTCCATTCTTTCAATATGATAGTAAAATAGAAACAACATTCATGTGTACATACGCCCTACCGTCTCCATGAACAGTGTATTTCGTTTAATAATTTTATAATTTATAGATTACTATAAATAATTATATAATAAATACATATTATATTTATATCATGGCTCACATTCTAGAGATCATTATATAACTATGAGGACCCAAAATGTGACAAACCAAAACACAAGAGAAAAATAAAATGATTGTTACCTGAAACAAAACATTAACATTGAGTTGTTAATAATTGGGTAATATAAAGTCATAATCAAATAATATATGGTATTATATATAATAATATGGATATTTTATATATTTATAATAATATTATATTTATTATAAAGGTGTTTTGAATGATTATGAAGAGAATCAAGACATAAGGTAAGAGTTTTCTCATCTCGCTTTTATTTTCCATGAGACACAAGACATGTTCATCACCTAGTTATTATATGTGGTTTTTATAATTACCATTAATGTATTATATGATTACTATAATTAAAATTATTGGTTTTTACATATCTATTTAATGATATTCAATTCATGGGTTTTATGGTTCAAAAATTACCAAATCGGTAAAGTAATTTTGTCTCAATTTTCTTTCTTTGAGATACATGACATGTTATGAACCTATATTTATCTAAGAGGCATATATAATACATTTTTACATATTATATCATGAACCTAATTATTTTCATGATATTTTATGCTTCATTTATTTTCAGTTTCTTAAATGGGGAGTTTAATTCAAAGTTTCTAAGTGGTAAGAGTTTATTGAAACAATCTCATCATTTATCGATATTGTTTACGATTATGCTTCAATTGTTGAGATATTATTATTAATATTTCAATAGAACTCATAAAATTTATTCTCCTCTAGTTATTCATGATGTATTAATGTATGGTTACCATTTTACCACTCTTTGGTACTTAACATAATTACGAAAAAAATTTATGAAAATCTAACTTTATTTCTCCTTTCTATCTAAAATCGATCTTATTTCAAAACTATGTTTTCTAAAAATGATTTAAAAAATGTTTTAATATTATACTATGATGTTTAAAGGAAATTGTTACCCACGTTTTCCCTTTTTAAATTTTTTTAAAAAGAATATTCTTGTCATTTTCTGATCAAGGAACTTTTCTAAACTTGTAAGGTGAAAAAGGAATGTTTCGCATGTACAGAATTACCCTTCATCATAACCATCATTTCATTGATTCTTCCTTTATAAGTTTACCGTGTTAGTTTTTTAACAAAAATTATTTTTCCAAATATTCTGGAATTTTTTTATTTTCATATTACATTCAAATAAAAAAAGTCTTTCAAAAATCGTTTTATATTTAAAAAGTGTTTTAAATGATTTTCAAAGAACCCTTTATATATTTTCAAAAGGTTTTTTTTCATAGAAAATTATTTTAATGATCTTTAAGCTTATTTTATAATTTTTCAAATTATTTTAAATGAAAAAGTTTTTCAAGATGCTTTTAAGCTTCTTTATAATTTTTCAAGGTCATTTTCAAGGAAAATGGTCTTCAAAAGGTTTTCTGTTTTAAAAAATGTTTTTCAAAGCATAATGGATATTTTCTTCAAGAAATGTTTTCAAAAGATATTTCAAAATTATTTTCCATCTAATATGACATCTGTCGGTGTTACTCATTCCTTTCTGGGGAAATTATTCAAAGGTTCCATTCATATAATTTCTTTAAATGGTTTATATTTTTATGGCTTGATGTTTATGAAACATGTTTCTCTTTCATGGGTTATATGTCTATAAAACATATTTCTCTTTCATAGGTTATTTTCTTATGAAACCCACTTCCCTTCACATGTTATTATGTGATAAAATTATTATGAAACATATCTATTTTCCATAGGTGGTGATATGAAAAAAATTTATGATACCTATTTCATTTCATGGGTTATGATGTTTATAAAACCCATATCTTTTTATGGGTCATGATATGATGAATGATTAATTATCCTATGGAACCTGTAGGTATGATTTAATTATGTGATGGATGATACCTATATATCTCTCTAATACATTGGGTAATTATAATTGGAATATGAGCTCAAAGGGTACATGAGTTGTAGCCCAATCCTGAAAACAAGAGGGTACACAGGTTGTAGGCCAAGCTTGAAAAAAAGAGGGTACACATCTTGTATCCCTAGCCTGAAAAAATGAGGGTGCATCGGTTGTATCCCAAGTCTGAAAACAATAAGGTACATGGTTTTTATCCCAAGATCAAAAATAAGAGGGTACATGGGTTGTTAGCCCAACCTTAAATAAGGTACCTGGGTTGTAGCCCAAGACTAACATGTTACTAAGGCCTTGATAACTAGCCTTGATATAAGATTATCTATCCTTATGTGTATACCAAAAATTATATCTCTTATGCCTATGATATACTCATATGGTCCATGTTCTTAATTATATTATGATTCATGTCTTATAAACTACCAATCTTTATGCCATGTCTCATGTTTTTTATCTTTGAGATGCAGAGTATGATCTTTAAATGTTATGTTCATGTTCTCATACCCTTGTGTTCATGTTATGCTTACACATTTCTTTTATTTAACCTTACTAAGCATTCGAGATCACCAATTTCTTATGTTTCCTTTCCCTATGATATGAATAGAGGTTTTAAGAAGTAGCGATAAAGGGGAATATCTTTAAGGTAGATGTTTAAGATCTTTCTCCGAGTTAGAAGATTTTGTTCTAAGTTTCAAAAGACACTAAACTATTACGGTCCTAGGGAATATATTTTTTGCAATGTGATAAATTTTTGTTTAAAATGATGTAATATACATGTATGTTAAGCATGGGTTGCTATAATTCTAACTGGGGTGTATTGTGAAGAGTCAACCAAAGGTGTCCTTAGGACACTGACCTTCTATTTTTTATTGCAAGAGGAAGCTTATGGAGATTCAAAGTTATCTATACATAGAGTTTGGTTTGTATAAGGAAAGGGCATGAATATAGAGGTATAATTCTATATCAAAATTACTTGAGAATAGGTAAGAACATTCCCCTTACATAGGTCTGAACCATAGGTAAGAAATGGGTATGTGTAAGGCTGAGCTCAAGACATAAAGTTCTATCATCTCTATTTTCTCATTAAAGTGAGAATCAAGATATACATAGTTATAGGGTATATTTCCACACATCTTGATTGATATTTATGTGGGTAGGGGAACTTTTCTCTCTGAACATGGACTCGTGAATGGAGTGAGAATCCATATTGGACTCCCCTATATGGATCTGCATTATACACTAGAGAGTGGGGGAACTTTGAATTATGGTTGGGATGGGATATAAGATCTGAGTGTCACTATATATCTCACTGATAAGAGAATAAATACATGCATAGTTCTTATATTAAAAGATACAAATGTGGTTCTATCCCATGCACATGAAAGGGTTAGTTTATTTTTATCTAGGACTATAATTGGAGATTTGGGCATCACTATGTATCCCATGGTAACAAGATTCAAGAGAACTTTAGTTATAAATTTTTAACAGCAAACAAGAGTGAAGTTATCCATGTAGTTTAATATCATGTGATAAGGACATGGGTGACTTGAAATGAGAAAAGAAGGTAAAAAATCCAATAAATGATATATGGGAATTCAGTTAATCACCTCATGGGTAGCATCTCGGGCTTGTGACATAAGGAATCATATTCTAGTTGCCTAGGGAATCATATGATTGATACATAGGGTGAAAATATATTCTAACGTAATGTGTTGAAGATATTCTCATGTAGTTTAATGTATTGTGACTAGTTAGACATGGCATCTTGCAGTTTTAGGTCATACGACTAGGACCATGGAGTTTTATAAATGATTAGTAATGAAAGGCTTATTAGGATAAGATGTTTCGACATGTCTCATATGTGAAGAGGTAATATGTAAACCATTGTTTTTGGGGTTCTCAGATCAGGATGAATGATACAGGAAATAAATTCCTTTAGGAAATACAGAGATAGACAAGGCCTCTCCTGAGAATGAATTTTTCTCCAGTTGACAGGCCAACTAGGATGATTGATGAAAACCCAACTGGGAAGTACTATACAAATTCAACCAAAGGTTTCTCCAAGAAACTATCCTCCCCTATTACCAATGTCCATATAAATATTGAGAATATTTGAAATTATACAAGATAAAAAGTGTGACATAAGAGAGTAATGTGTTTGGGTATTCAAGAATAATTCATACTGAAATTTTCCATGGAGTGTGAATATCCCTACATAGATCTAACTCATATTTAGGAAGGTAACTTTATATTTCCTTGATGGACCCCCAATGAGGGAACCCAAATTAAGATATACAATATAAATCTTTTTTTTATGTAGGAGAGTGGGGGTATTTTTTTATGTTTTATGTCGTGCCTAGGGCCAGGGGCTGAGATATAGATATCACTATATGTCTCATTGTAATGAGAAACAATACACACATAGTTCTAATGAAATCATGCATTTTATAATCATGTAATGAGGACATCATCCATGTAATTTAATTTCATGTGGTGAGGATGTTTATTATAGGGAAGTTTCCTGGTACAAGTCTACCCATACATAGGGAGGGAACCTTTTTTTGTTATAGTTCTAGATGGGCACAGGGTTGGAGATCTGGGTGTCACTATGTATCTTATTGGAATGAGAATAAATACATACATATTTCTAGAAGAATAGATTCCCTAAGTATATCGGGTTCCCACACAAGGACAAGGGCACTTCATTATCCCTTCACATAGATGTGGATCATGTGGGGTGAATTGTCTATGAGATGAATATTTTCATAAAGTTTAACATCATATGGTGAGGGGAAAGGTGTTATGTAGTTTAACGTCATACTGGGAGGATTTTTTTGTCCCATATTTTATTGTCTTGTGACATGGATGATGTACCACATAGTTTAATTTCATGTGATTGGGATGAGGGTCATGCAATTTAACATCATGAAATCAGGATGAATATCGTGTGATTACATGAAATATTTGTTCAAGAATATTGCATTGGTGGAGGATGTGATGAGGTTCACATCCAATGAAATCAAATAATAGGATTCATTATAGTATACTTTGTGTATGGAATAAGGTCCCTCCCACTTTTTTTTAGCTTCAGAGGTTTCTTTACAAGTACCATCGAAGTCCTGAGGACCAACACCATCTCTCCCTCAAGGAAAGAATGATGGTGAAACTTTTTTGTTAAAGGATTGCATAATCTGATTTTAGTGGAATTCCAAATGATGTATTGTATTTAATCTCTTCACTTCCATTTGATATAATTAATCCATCCATTTTTGGGATTTCTCATCTATGTATAACTTATAAAATATGGAAACATAGAGTGAGGGAAATTGAACTTCGATGGAAAGGACAACCTCTATCCCATAAACTAATGGGTATGGGGTCATATTTGTGGTAGTATGAGTTTTTTTATGGAAAAACCAAAAGAAATGTGTAAGTTTATACATCTAGGAATTCTTATCCTCATCTACTATATTTTGAAATATGTTTGATAGGGTCTTCTTGAAGGCCTATATCTGTCCATTATAAAATGCATGATAACGAGATTAATGGTTGGATTTGATTTCATATTCTTGATGTAGATTTTGGTTCCATTTTCCTTCAGTATAGTAAGTGGGACACCAAATATGGTAATTATGTTGGATTTAATTAATCTAACAATATTTCTTACTCTGATTTCATTGAGGGTACAACTTTTTCCCACTTAGAGAAGATGTCGGTTGAAGTGAGAATGTACTTGAACTAATTTTCAGTGATTGGAGGATATGGTCCCATGATATCCATTCCCCATATGGAAAATAACCATAAGTATTTGGATGTATGCATAAACTTTGTGGGTTGATGAATAAAGTTGGAATGTACTTGGTAGGAATGATAATTTTTTTAAAAAAATCATAATCATTCATCATAGTGGGATAGTAGTGACAAAGACTCTGAATTTGATGAGAAATATTGAGCCCTCACTAGTGGGCACTACATGAGTTGGTGTGAACTTCATTCATGGTGTAAGAATCCTATTCTCCATCAATGAACCAAATAACAACCCCATCAAGGCCTCTCTTATAGCGTACCTTTTGATTATTTATGTCATCGTACAAAACAATGTTAATTTATCATTTTCATATTTTCTCTTTCCATCTCTATCCAGTAGAAGTGTTCAATTTTTGAGGTAGTCCCTAATGATAACCATCCACCTGAGGGTATGACCATCTGGTTCGGGGACAGGACTTACTTAATTGATCTCTTCTATGTTTTCTTGAACAAAGGGTGAGACCATATGGTGATGTGAAATATTGATGAGTGTTTCATCCTAGTCTATATCTTCTAGGGAAATTACTAAATTTTCCAATGCATTATCTTGATCATTTTGTGAGTGTGTTATGTTAGTCAATGTCAAATCCAAAGGGAACTCACCACTATTCCTCACACGTAGTCTAGAAGGGGGACTTTCTCTTCATTTTTATAGAATAATCATGGTTTACCTTCTTGTTAAACAGATCCAAATTGCCCTTTATCTTTAAGTGAATTACTTATACCTGAAGTATTATCTCTATCCCTATAATGAGATCTTAATATTACTCTTCATTGTGCATGCATAATTATGAGAGTTGGAAGTAGTACAATAGGACTAACTTGGATATAGATATGAGCATGACTCCCAACCCAACCTTGTTGATCTTGGAGTCTTCCATAATTTTTTCAATTTGACTTCTAGATGCGCTGTCAAAATACATTTCTCATATTTTGGATTCCTAATGAATAGAGAAATTATCCTCAACAAATAGCTCAGTATCGGGTGACATCATTTCTTCTGAGGGATGCACTGGGAGAAATCCTGCCAATTATTGTCCATTCATTGCTTTTTGAGGCACAAAATGGGTGTCAAACTACTACAGGATGACCACCAATCGTGAAAAATTCCTGATCAATATAGGATGATCGAGGACGTATTTGAGTGAGTTATTCTGGAAAATAGGTAGACCTTGTGATTCTACAAGTAATTCCTCTACTTTTAAACTAAAAATATTAGTTCCATACATCTTTTCTCAATATCTGAATAATGATTATCTACGTTAAGAATGGTTTGTCTGAGATATAAAAGGCTATTTTCACTATTGGCGTCATTATTTTGCATGAATAAGGAACCCAGGGAGTGCTCTAGGGTTGTAACATGTAGAATGAGTTGTCTTCCTTCGACAGGAGGCATCAACCCTGGTGCTATTAAGAGTTACTTCTTAATACCATCGGATGATTAATGAAAATCATCAGTCCACTGATATGTAACCCATTTTTTGTTAACATGGTGAAGATAAAACACTTTCCTACAAGTTTAGATATAAATATTTTAATATAGTTCAAATTTTCTTGAAGTACTTTCAATTATATGAGGTTTTTTGGAGGTGAAATTTTCATGATATCATTTTTCTTCTTGTGGTTGACTTCGATGTCATGATGGTATATGAGGAAGCTAAGAAATTTTCTTAAGGTAATGATGAATGTACATTTAAAGGGGTTCATTTTCAGGTTATGCAGTCATAGCTTGTTGAAGACGGTTTCAAGATCATCTAAGTGGTTTTAGTGCTATTGAGACTTAACCACCAAATCATCATTGCAATATTCATCAAAATTCCCTAGGAAGGGTTTGAATATGTGATGCATGGCGCGCTGGCATGTGGCTTCATCATTCTTCAAGACAAATGGCATTTCCTGATAGAAAAATACACCATGATGGGTCCCGAAGGTAGTGGCTTATTGATCTTTTTAGGCCATTTGGATTTGATTGTAACCCAAATGTACTTCCATAAAGGAGAGGTCCTGATATTTGGCTATTGCATTGATCGATAGCTCTGTGATTGAGACTAGGAAATAATCCTTCAAATAGTACTGGTTATGATCTTTGAAATTGATGAAGACTATGAATTTCTCATTCTTTTTCTTGATAGGGACTATATTGGCCAACCATTTTGGATATTGGACCTCCTAAATGAAGTTATACTTGATGATATTATTTATTTCATCTTCCATTTTGGTAGCATGAGTTGGATATATCCTTTTAGCTTCCTTCTAATAGACCTAGTGATCTTCTAGAAAACCTAGGTGGTGAGTGGCCACCTTGGGGTTAAGGCCTAGAATTTTTGTGTATTTCAAGGAAAACACATAATGATTCTGCCTCAAAAATGGTTCATATATCTCTTTCTCTTCAAAATACATGGTCAAACCAAGCAAAACGGACCATGGGACCTTTTATGTACCCAGGTTTACCTCTATGAGTTCATCAATGATAGTAGAAACACCATCCTTTAATAATGGAGGGTTTCCCTAAGGTCCACCTCCTCTTTTTATTCATAATCTCCTTCTTCTTATTATATAGGGGAATTAAGTGGTGAAGTTAATTCTTCAGAGTTAAGATGGGGTTAATTATTTGGAATCTAGAAGACAAAGAGACTTCCTCTGACCCAACTAATGACGTAGAGTCTTTTTGATGTTTTGGAGGAGATATGTGGGGTAGGGGATGATCATATCTATTTTCCCCTAGTGACAAGAAAACCAATTATAACTCAGCTGATGATGAATATATTTCTTGAAGCTCAAAATATGGAATGAGGGCATTTTCTTCTAAGATTTTTCCATCGTCTGGGGATTCTATAACATTTTCATCATCATTGGACTATGTTTCCATGACAGATACCATGAATGTATCTGAATATGATCCTAATTTTGGGTCCAATTGATTGAACCAATTGATTGTAAACACATACTCTTCACAAATTCATTTGAAGGGGTTGGACGAGATCACTTCCAGACCATTGGGGGTCGTGACCAAAGCAATACCGCGACCATGGTCTTTTTCACATCCCTCTAATAGAATCTTGTGTTGATGTAATGAAACTCATAAGATTCAAATAGGTCCTTATTAATGTGAAATGCCCTAATTTTTTTCATTGATACCATATTTGATGCGATGATGGTATGATGAGGGGATCACTGCGTGCTGATGAAACCAAATACATCCAAACAAAACATTGAAGGTCGTGTCCTATCAAATGACCAAAAATTATGAGTCAGATATAGGGTCCCCAAATTGATCCCTAATCTTGATTCCTCTTAGGGACATTTACATTATTTTTCCATAGACCTACAATGTCCAGGTGAAAGGTTCTAGGTTACCCTCATTGTAGTCTAGATAGTTAAGTGTCCATTCTGGAATGAGGTTAACTCTATAGCCATTCTCAATGAAAGCTCATAACATATCTATTTCATTTATCCTTCTAGGAACGTAAAAGGATCTGATGTATCCCCATATAATGTAATTTTTATCTTCATCCTTAAAGGAGATAACCACATCACACTCTGCTTGATCAATCTCTATTCGATAGACTTCAGCAACGACAACCTTAGCTTCAAACTCCTGGGGGGGATTAATAAGACCTCTTTGAGTGCTTCCCTAAGGAAATTTTATTGTCTTAGGGTATCTAGGATAAAAAATAGGCTAGAACCATGGTTAGTTTCTTCAAGATTTCCTAATTATGAACTAAAGGAAAAACATCCTAGTTTGCGGATACTCTTTCATAGGCACTATATGATTTGAAGTTAAATATATAGATTTATTTTTCCTCAAAATATGAATTGAAGGTTCTATCGTCCTTGGTGGGTTAGGCTGGGAAGGTCTTCCCACACGCTGGGGCCGATCGGAAACCTACACCTCTTCCAAAATGACCAGGACATGGTGACTTTTGGTATGTTTATTTGAGTCTCCATGCTCCTATTAGACTCACTGCAAGGCTCTTCTATATGTTTCCACATAATAGATGATCCATGCATGGGTGTGACCAAAATTAGGGTTTCTGCCACGAATGTGTCTTCCCATACCCCCTTGGTTGCTACAGCCTCTTCCTAGTTTCCCCAATCGAGTTTAGGGAACTTTGGTTCATATTCATAATTTTAATCTGATAATGGATCTATTAAATTAATAACATTAAGGGATCTACCATCAATTGACACAAATATCAAATCCTCGTAACATGAGGTTTATGTCTGGATGATCACTTTCGATGCTACTGTTTGGTGGAGTGGTGCCCATATATTCATTTTATGGGAAGATTACTATATGTATTTTTAATGGGATGGGTTTTATATACCCATTTGATGGGACGATTCTCATATATCCATTTGATGGGATGATTCCCGTATATCCATTTGATGGGGCGGTGCCCATATTTTCACATATGAGGGCATAAAGTTTGAGAGATTCAAAGACATTTTTTCCCATGGAATGGGTTTATCTTCCTAAATGTTCTCTCCACCCTCCCATCCATATAGTTTCTTGGAAGACCAAATTCTGGAGGATAGCAATGCAGACGAGGTTGGTTGTGTCGTATCAGAAGAAGTTGGAGGCATGGTTGGTTACCTCAACTATGGTCAAAATATTCCATGAGATTGGTTTATTGTATTCCAAGTCATCCATTTTTCAAAATCCTACTCTCATTTACAAGATACTTATTTCTACTTACCTCCTTCATTAGGATGAGTAGTGGAAACATATGCTACTTGTGCTTGTAGTTTCCCTTAATTCACTTTCCTAGAGTCCACCATTTTCCACAGGATGTCTTTGAAGATGAAGAATGCTTGAATGTTGTGCCCTAGTGTTTCATGGAAGGGTAAATAATATGGTTGGTCATCCTAAACTACATATTTAGTTTTCTTGGTATCTCATAGGTGGAGTAAATCATTATCCATTGTTGCTATAAATTAGGTGTGGACATGCTCATCTCGAAACGAGTAAACTTTATTCATTCTATTCTTGAACAAATTTTGTATGGGTCCCCTTAACTCATCTGAATAAGGCGGGGATTACTGTTGAAGCCCAGGGGGAACCACATGATATGGTTCAGTCTTGGAAACTATAGTTTACAAGGAGGTAGGATTAAGTGTGATAGATGTAGACACTTCTTTTCCTATTCTTCTCCCTGTGACTAGTGGAGTAACATAAGACTTGTGCTTAGTTCACTATATGGAATCCTCTATTATTTGGGAAATTGTGGAAAATATCAAAACACACCCATATATTTCATTGGGATGAGTGGAATTCACAAGTCATCATAAAGGTTCTTTATAGAAATAGCATGCAATTATTCTTGGGAAGTTGTTGGTTCTGAGAATCATTCAGCCCTTTCGATCTAGAAATGAAATCTAAGACTCTCTCATTTTCTCGTTGTTTGTAGTTTAAGAGGTTAAGGATTGTTTTATTCTATAGTTTTGAGTTGAAATATGAGAGAAACTTCTGACGGAGGTCCTTAGACCCCATTATTGACCGATATGGTAGACTGGCATACCATATGAAAGTCGTTCCTTAAAAGGTTTAAACAAAGCATATGAGTATCACTGCTTCTTGTTGCTCAGGGGTTCCCATAATGGGATCACAATGGGATACAAAGTGAGTAATATTTTGATTTGGGTCTCATGATCCATTTAATATAAGAAATATAAGACTCCCAAAATTTTTTGGGGGTGGGACATCAATCACCCACTCAGGTTAAGGTTTCTGCTCTGGCAGCACTAGTGTTTACCACTCCTCAACAACTTCTAATCAAGCGGCCAATGCTTTGATTATGTCGATAATCCATCAATGAATGTTTTTATGTAAAAGATCTTGAATAGTGGATGAAATCGATAGGGAATGATTTTCTAGATTTTCCAGTATTTGTAGATGATATCTAAGGACATATTTTGGAGGTTTTTTGGAATACACTCTGGTTGTTTCCCTAGTGGAGGGAAATCTTCATATCCATCCATAATTGGGTCCAGATGAACTGATGGTCTTAGAACCATATTGGGTGGATGTACTGGTTCTACCATAGTTCCTGGGTGAACCCTTGATGTACACTAATTGGCTGTGTGAGTTGAGATTATTCCCCTAGAAAATATTCAGAAAGAATGATACCCCGAACCAATTTTTCATTGAGTCTTATCAACTCTTTAATATATTCCTCCCATAAAGAAAATATCTCTTCGAGTGTGAGTGTTTCAACCTCTTTGATACTCAGTTATCTGTAGTCATGCTTTTACCCTTGTCTTTATTAGATGTTCACTGAGGAGGTAGTGATATATTTCTCAAAGGAACACCCATATTTAGGGTGAGTATCTGGTTTAGGGTATGCACACATCCTTTAGTCTCAGTGTGGACCTCATTTTGGGTGGAACCACCCAACCCTTTCTCCTCAACATTGGCTTCATCTTCATATTTTTCTATAATATTGATGACCATGACATTCATCATTTTGTAATGCATTATTGGTGTCGTATTGACTGCTGAATAATAAAAGGATTATTTGATTCTTTCAATGGACCTTTAACTTCCTCTTTGTTATCCTCTTTCGGATTCTTGGTGAGGAGTGACTTAGAGAGAAAAATCAAACAACCTTGTTGTTCATGTCCTTTATAAGGGAAACCTATTGTGATACATGAAGAACTGGGATACCTCATTCCAAGGTATTTCCCCCAAACGTAAAAATATGGATCACTATTTAAGAGGGGGTTGAGGTAAAAATACCCATACCCCCATGGGATGGGGTTTCTCCCATTATTCCCTTATCATGAATTAGGTTGAACTTGGTGTCTTTGGTGGAGAATTTTGTGATAAAAATGACCCCAGCCCTATTGGATAGTGATGATCCCATACAGTGGTAGCTAATTCTGCTGCTTCCATTGTTCTTCAGATCTTTCACATCTTTTTTGGTCATGATCTAGGTGATATGAATGATTTTTATGAAAATAATTTACTTCTGAGGACATCAGCAGTGCATGTTGATTAAATTAAATTAATTGAGAAGCCTATTTAATGTTCTTGGTTTCTTGACTCAAGACTCTTTTGACGGTTTCTTCTCATCAATATTGATGCTTTTGAGACTTATTTCGGGCATAATCTTTCTAAGTGTGTCATTTTATTTGAATTGGGGACTTTTATGGTAATTTCCCTAGAGTGATAACATTACATGATTTCAACTCTAGTGTATTTTGCTGACTAGGATGTGAGGTGAAGTGAATATATCCATGTCCACCCCATCCTTGAATATGAATGCTAGGTGGGGTGTTGATGATTAGATGAAACAACTTTTGAAAGGCATTGTGGTATTCCAGTTGAATATATTTATATTGCTTCTCTCATCATGGTCACCATACATATGGAAGGGATATCAAATCTACTTGATGTCAGAGCTCGCCCACTAATTTTTCATTGTTTTAATACCTGTTGAAATGAAAGAACTTTTCTTTCAGGTGGATAAGAGTCATACAGAGATTTAGATAGATGTTGTGTATTCATTATTCTGAAAATTCCCTAAAATGTCAAACATAGAAGTGGATGAGGGCCAATACATGATGTGAATATCATCTTTGGCCAATTTTCTTCTTATAAGAGACATATTTTTTTTCTTCCACCAGTGATTCATCTACCTAATCATCCCAACATGGGTGCTTCCTGACTATTTTTTTATAGTCATCGAGGCTAGTGGGGATCTCATTGGGATGGAAACATCCCAGAGGTGGTTTAAAGGATGATCATTGCCTCAGAGCATCTTCTAGTTGAGGAAGGATTTATCTTGTCATTTATATGATATATACCATGACTAAAACCATCTTTTCAAGAACATTAGAATATGATGGATTTCTTGTATGTGACTCAGAAATGGGAGTACCTTCTTTTCAAAGTGAAATGTCACTACAGGGAGGATCATCATAGCGGATTCCATCATGTTAAGGACTACCATCATAGCTCTATGTCCAACATTAGGGAGAATTTTTTCATTGTATACCATGGGGAGGGCCTTTGGGGAAGATGATAGCAATGGGAAGACCTTCTTTATACTTGATCTTCTTGCCATAGGGATAGATACCATGACATTCATCAGAAGTTAGGATATCATGATCGATTGGTTTGTCCCAACGAAGTTATCCTTCATGGTGGATGCTCTGGGGAGGACATCCATCTATGACCACTTCCATTATTTGGAAATGGATTGTAAGGATCCTAAACCACCAATGATATATTTTTTATTGCCTCAATAACTCTAGCCTCAAGTAGAGTAGGGTTATGAGCCTACTATTCATTTTTCAGTTTCCTTTGGCATGATTTATTTTTAGGTGATCTCTTACAAGAATATAGGGAAGCTTTCTATAAGTGATGACCTTCATACATGGGTTCCTATTCAAATGGATCCCATGGTGAGTTTCAGATATGATGGAAAGCATTCAAAATTCTAGCAGGGATATATGTCAACATTTGACTGGTCATTGGAGTGGATTAGAGACCCCCCAATTGGAATGAGTATTTATGCTAGATCATATTATCCATTTATAAAGGAATATTTCCAACAAACCTCTTTGATGGGTGAATATATGTATGTATACTTTTGAGTGACCCTTTTATTGTTCAGAAAAGTCACCCCTCTTGAGAAAGTGGATCCCTAACCCTGACTCCTTTATATTTTCGTTGATGATATTACTCCTTGGCATTTTTATAAGATATGATTGATTTTGGGGGGTTTGAATATTTCATAATCATTCGTATTAGGTTTGATATTCTGATTTCTCACTCAATGATTCAGTTTCCAACAAGGTTTATTCAAAGAATTGGGAACACCTAGTGGCTCTCATATCCATGATGACTCATGGAACTTCTTTACAATGACCGTAGATCATCTGGTAACTTGTAAAACGATACTTAAAAACTCACATTAGTCAAGAGGATGGGATGTTAGGATCATCTCACCCTTTTGGGGGGAATTTTTTCCTGCTGTAAGACTCTCTTATTGATTTAAGACATATTCACAAATCCTTGGTTTATTCCCATGTATGGAATGGATCAATTTTAATTAATTATTAATTATTATAATGGTTAGTTTTGATTCATCTATATGTATATGAGTTTTTCCATCAATAGAACATATAGACCATAGATTCTTATATAATTTATTATTATGATGCTGGTTTTAATCCATGCGGTGAACTCTAGAGTTTATTAACATACAGGGGGATAAGATTTGTTCAGATGTTGGGATTGAATCCATGAGATATGATTCCTATGTATCCTCATGAAAAGAATCAGAACCCATGTAGTTTGGTTCCACATAATAGGACACATTATACGTTTTAAGGTTGTGTGATAAGGACCCAAGCATACAGTTTAATGTCATAAAGAAAATATGCCTAAGAGGAAGGTGCACAATCAAAGCATGGTGTGGGACTTACACTAAGGTGGCATGAGTGGCCCAAAAGAGATGTGGTCTATCAGGTGGGTCAGGATCCTATCAAGAAATATGAACCAATAAGGATGGTGATAAAAGGGGCTTTAAAGGGACCTATCCCTCCGAGATGGATATGAACCTACTAGGGATATGTCATAGAGAAAATTAGGGTGTGTTTGGGATGTTGGGTTTGGACCACATGGTGGCTTCCTACATATCCTAATTAGTCTGTAATAAAGTCCCATGTAGTTCAAAAGGGTTGGGGATTACATCTATAGAGGATTCCAATTGAGGTGTTGCTTCACTGGGAATATGTCCTTTGAAGGTTGAGGCATGGTTTTGGGGAATATACCGTATAGGATGCCTGAGTTTTTGGAATGGTGTTTTTTATTAGGTCTCACACATAGAATGATTCCCATGTTTCTGGAACCATGAGTAAAATCATTACTCGGGGTATTTTAGAGGTTTTGGTTGGGTAACAAACATGAAAGGATTCACAAATAGCGGTTTTAGATCATGCAGATGTCTTGATCACCACTTACGTCTAATCATAAATGAGTCATGCTCAGTGTAAGATACAAGAGGAAGAAATAGATCTAAATATTATATTATCCACTTTTTCTGTTGGTGGAATCTATAAATACAAAAGGGAGAGGGAAGAAAAGAGATATGACGCTCATCTCTTCTCTTAATTTCATATCTTGATCCCAAAGGGAGAGATAGAGGGCATTGATACAAATCTCTTCCTGTCATTGTACCCTGAGTTAGAGAACAATAGAAGAAGTTACACTTCCCCAAGAAAGAATAAGGGCTTACTCTAGGAGGGATTCCTTACTGGTTCCTAGGGAATAGAGGAGTATCCAAAACTATCCCTCATCGAAGGGATAGAAAATTGGTTCGCCTCAATCCCTAGAAAAAGGAGGTTCATGTGAGCACCTCCGAGGTCATGAGAACCTCCAAGGCCAGGACTGTCATGACCCCCTCCCCACAATGTGTACCACTCCTCATCTATAAATAAGAGGAGAGAGATAGTGACACCGAGTCCCAACTCCAATAGGCCCCGGGTTGGAAACTAGCACTGAGGGTATAGTAAACACACAAATGGGAGGCACTACCCTCTAAGAAAACACTTTCAAAATAGAGAGATAAGAAAGTCACAAACCAAATTCCAACTCATACTACAATATAAAATAAATCCAATGTACACATATGTAATGTCACATGAGAACTACTACAACTGAAAGGTAAAAAATCAAGTACCAAAAAAAAGTAAAAAAAAAACAGAAACCATGATGCCTGAATAGCTCCTGCAACCCTAAGATAGTAGTAACTAACATGATCTCCAAGAAGATCTAAGTGAACTGAAAAATAGTTTATATATATGTAGGGTCAGTATAATATTATACTCTATAGGATCCTCTTTGAAGCCTCTCATAAAAAAGTAAAGAAATCATGCTAATGCATAGTGAACAACAAGTGAAACTAACTCATCACATAAACAAGTATACTATGTTCCCAACCTCACCATGGATACTATCACCAATAATTTCATACAAGAGTATATAATATAATAAATAATATCAAGGGTACCCTGATACCACTTCCTTAATCTTTTTCCTCTTTTCCCCAACATCGAACATCCTACGAATCTCTCTCCAAAAAGGCTTGCTCATGGACACCTAGGCATAGCACCACAACATGCACCTTGTGCAACACAACCACCACATTCACATAACCAAAGTAACCAGGTAGTTTTCGGGAGCCACCATAGCTATCATAATGTGTATCACATATCAGGTCTTATACCTCAAGCTATTATAGCTCATACACTGAGTAAGGATCCTCAAGCCATCACAGCCTATAAACGTTACAACTATAGTAGTACATAGGATACTATATTCGGAATACATGTGGGTGAATAACCACAACCCATTATATCCCTCTACACACATATATTGGGAAAACTAACCATTGTGCCAACCAGCACAAGTAACTACCAAGAGAAGAGAGCGGGGAAAAAGGGTGTAGTCAGCTATCCATCCTCCCATTAGGATGTCAGGGAAAACACCCTTAGGGGTTAGAATCCATGGGGTTTCAGTTTTCCTAACTGATATGGTGGATTATAATATATATAAAAAATTAAAGGATATAATATAGCTCACAACCCCACGATGGATATAACCTAGTCTTAGAATCAACTATAGTTAATGTATCTCATACTCTCAACTGCCTCTGCTAAGACTGGTTATCCTATAAGCACATAACCATTTAAAGAGAATTATTAAATCATATTATCTCTTTTAATCAGTATCACTTTACACTGATTAATTATTTAACCATTAATTAACCATTAGTAATTCCACATTACATTTCATTAGCATCAAAGCAAATTTCTATGACCTCTAGGCTTAACCAACCAAATCCATAGTTCCTTTAAATTTTAACCTCAACATTCCATCCCAGCAAGCTCTAACCCCATGGGATAACGTAATTTATTCAATCATTTATCAACATCATTATTACTTTCCCATAACCCCAGGTATTCTTGAAAATCATTTTTAGCTACCAAAAACAAAAGGATAAACATGGTGAGTAGGTGAACTAATCATCGAGTATTTTCCACATATAGTAAGAGTGTAAACCCATCCATCCTAGAGAAGATAAACATGGAAAGAACGTGGAATAATCCATGCATCTTCGCCTCTTTTGGAAGGAGAGTAATAAAAAACAACTACCTCAAGAATAGGGAAAATTAAAGCAGCTAACAAAAAAAAGATTCTACAACAACTACTTTCTTATCAATGGTAAGCCTTTCTTCATCCCGTTCCACCATCCTCAGTGTCCTCCCTATCACCCATATGCATAAACCGATGCATATCACTGCCCTAGGCATCAATTGTTTCCACCAAAATCATTGTTCCTTCCTTCCCCCACATACCACAATAGCCTTCTAGGCTCAGACATCCTAGGATCACACCATAACACAAGAAGCAGTAAACAAACAACATAGCAACTGGGCTCTGGGCCTTAAACAATGCATTTAGACTTCACTAACAACAACCACTCACAACTCCAAATATTATGGAACATGGAATTTAAAAGAAAAATGGTAACTCAAAACCCTTTGAGTCATTTTTTTTATTTCTTAACTGGTCCTTTATTCCATATTGAATTAAACGATTCAATAAAATATGCTTAACTACATCTATTTGATTATCATCAATTTACAAAAACAACTGGATTAATTTACATGGATCTTTATCTTTATCCAATTAATATATAATTAATCATGGATTTATGTTCTTTACCAATTCCATAAAGAACCACATGCTAAAAATCAAAGCGTAGATATCACACGATCTATAAAATCAAGAGGCAAAAACATCTCTAAGAAAATGATACAAACTCTTTAATCCGGTTCAAATATTTATTAAGTCGATTATATTGTGATCTAGTGGGATAAATCATTATAACTCTACTTCTGCACATAAAAAGAATAAATAATCCACAAATACCCTACCTCAAATTTTTTTAGATGTTCTTTTCATGAGAACGGCCATCACCACAGATCACGATCACCACTCCTAGAAGACAACATCCACCCTAGGACTTAGAGACACCACCACTCTAACAGATAACCCAGGAAGATAAATTAAAGACATGGTGATCACATGCCATACATGGAAAAGTAGAAACATGAAGAATGTTCTAGAACCCTGAAGAACAGATACAGATTATACCTTATATTAAAGATATATCGATAATTCCTACTTGCACTGAAACAGAGGGTGAACATACAGCAAGAAAAACTCCAAGGAAAACAATCCAAGGATTATAGTTTGATTTCATAAATCCTGTGGGAAAAAGAAATATGTGGGTCTCATACTAGGTAAGAACAAAAAAGAAGAACAAGGTGGAAGGTATCTCAGCCCTTTGAAAATATAAATTGAGCATCGGTTTAGATACGATTTTAGATTTTCCATTAATGGTGGATCTGGTCAAGATTACGCAGTTTGACCAAGTAAAAGCATTAGGACCCTTATGAATATTAAGATATGAGTTATAGGATTTGAATCGGCCTTAAATACCTTAAAAATATTTGAACCTATTTTATGTCAAAGATACTATCAAATAGGTGAAACTATAAGAAGTTGGAAACATTATTCACTAGTTGATCTGGAAACACTATAGCACCTACCAATAGATGAAAATGACTCACCGTAAGATAAAGAAAAATCAATGAAACTGACAGATGAAGATGATTCAATGAAACTAACAGATGAAAATTACTCACCAACACCAACACATGAAGATGAATCACGAATACTTATAGATGAAGATGACTCACTGACACTGAAAGACGAAGATGAATCACTCACACCAGCTGATGAAGATGACTCGCCAACATCAAAAAATGAAGATGACTCACTGATACCGAAAGTTGAACATGACTCACCAATATTGAAAGATAAAGATGAATTACTAATAGATGACTCAAAAATAGTTGAAGATGACTCACCGAAAGATGAATCACTAAAAGTTGATGATGACTCATCGATATATAACTCCCCAAAAATTGAAGACGACTCACCGATAGCACTGTTCATATCTATCTCACCACCAGCTCTGTTCACAAAACTAGAAACATCGTTCACAGAACTGGAAATTGGGAAAGGTGTTGGGAATAAGTCACTTTGACCTCCCAAAACACCCCAAACGCCAAATTTCAGCAAAGGAATGAACCATAGAGTTTCTGGCCATTATATCAGATACCTCTCAAAACATTCTCATCCTCAAGATTCTAAAACCAACCCAAAGAGGAAACATAAAAAGGGTATGAAGAACCACCATTTGAGACACCTCTTAAGGTTCTCACCACCAAAGGAGCTCAACTGCCTCAAAAAGGAACACATGAACCCACACGATGACCACAACTAGCTCTTAAACACTCTCTCTGGGGAGATACCTCTCAAAATGGCACGACAAAAAAAAACAAAAGAAATCCATCTATTATCAAGAAAAGTTATAAAACCACAAAATGAACATCATTACAAGAAAAGAGATAAACATAAAATAACTCGAGGTACTGATAACATATCTGTGACTCACGTTCACAGGTACTCTCCTATACACCACCATGTTTCCACAAGAAATGAACCCAAGGGATAGCATGCCCACGTAACACCTTCTCCTTGCGGTCCTCAATCTCTACAGGCCGCTCCTCGAAGGTTGCATCATCGTGAACATTGATCTCACCCCAATCGATTATGTGAGAGTCGTCATGAAGATAATGATGGAAGAGTGACACATTAAAGACATTGTGTATCCATCTCAACTACGCGGTAGGTTCTACCTGATATGCCATGACTCCAACATGAGCCAAAACCTTGAAAGGCCCAAAAAATGGGGAGAAAACTTACTCTTATCACCAAACCTTCACTAACCATAACAGGGAGTAACCTTCAGAAACACATGATCCCCAACATCAGACTATAGAGGTATCCTCCTATGACTTGCATAGGATTTCTGATGATCCTATACTACCTTCATCCTCTCATGAATCACCTGAACCATCTCTATCATGTCATGTACCAGTTCTGGCCTGAGAATTTAAGACTCTACACCCTAGTCCATCACAACAGAGAATGGAAAGGTCGGCCATACAAAGCTTCAAATGGTTCCATACTGATGGTGGAGTGTAAACTATTGTTATAGGTGAACTTTACCAAGGTTAAGTGCATCATCCATGAAACTCCAAAATCCAGGACACAAGAGTGAAACATGTCTTCAAGAGTCTGGATGGTTCGCTCTCTCTGATCATCCATATGTAGATGAAAAGCAGTGCTAAGGCATAACTAAGGACCAAAATCATGTCAGAGACCTCTCCACAACTAGAAGTTAAAATGAGGATCTCAATCAGAAATGATCATCCTTGGGACCCTGTGAAGTCTCACCACCTCCTCTAAATATTTCCTTGAAAAAACCTCAACTAATATAGACTCATTGATTTCTATAAAGTGGACTGATTTCATCAAATGATCCTCAACTACCCATATTGCATCATATCCTCCCTGATCTCAAGGTAAATCGGTAATAAAGTCCATCAATATTTCCTCCCACTTCCATTGAGGAACATATAATGACTAGAGAAACCTATCTGGAACACAGTTCTCGACCTTCACCTTTTGGAAGACCAAACACTGAGACACAAACTCTGCAACTACATGCTTCAACCTAGGACACCCAAAATGACTCCTTAAAGATCGGTACATTTTTTTCACACCAGGATGTATCGCTAAGGGAGAACTATAGAACTCTTTGAGAACCATCTCCCACATCACCTAAGGAATGAAAAACCTTACTACAAACAAAAACCTATTTTTCATCCTTAGACCAGCCATCATAGGCCTCATCACAAACAACTCAGTCTCTCCAGACCTCCACCTCAAGATCCCCCAACTAGGAATCATCCACATTTTGCACCAAATATGACTAAAATTTCATCTAGAAAAGACAACCTCTAGCCCCAACTTCTCTCATATCGAAATGTAATGCTGAAATTTCTTTCAACAACCTTCAAAAATCACATAATTCACACACTGCATCACTACGTGACTTTCTGCTCAGTGCATCGGCTACAAAATTACCTTTACAATGTGTATACAATATTTTCAAGTAGAAATCCAACAAAAAATCCATCTACTGATGCTAGTTTAAGTTCAATTCATGCTGGGAGAAAACATACCTTAGGCTCTTATGATCGGTGAAAACTAAAAAGTGCTCACCGATGAGGTAATGTATCCATAACATCATAGAAAACATCACTGCCACCAATTTGATATTGTGGGTTTCATAGTTACATTCATTGGGACGCAAATACCAAGACCCATAAAAAATGACTGAGGCATCTGAAAATAGCCTAACCCTAGATGTGAAGCATCACAGAAAACCTCAAACTAAAATCCTTCTGCTGGCAGACAAAAAACAAGAGCACTGATAAAATTTTATTTTAGATACTCTAAATCTATCTAACACTGATTAGTCTACATGAATGACCGATCCTTCTTGTTCAATGCTGTTATAGGAGTTTCAACTCGAGAGAAATCATCTATGAATATCCTATAACAGCCTATAATATCGAGAAAACTTCACACTTCTGCCAATATCTTGGGGGCTTCCCAAGACACAACTTCTTATATATTCTATGGATCTAGAGATACACCCTGGTGGGATACAAAATTCCCCAATAAATGGACTTCTCAAGAACAAAACTCACACTTAGAAAACTTCCCAAATAGATGATGTCGATAAAGAACTCCCAAAATGGCATGCATATGCTCTGTATGATCCTCCTTAAACACAGAGTCCAATAGGATGTCATCCATGAGGACTACCACGAACTTATCTAGTGTAACACAATGTTTATCAATCCCATGAACACAGCTAGAGAATTCGTCACACTGAACAACATAACAACAAACTCAGAATTCCCATAATGATAATATAAAATAGTCTTCGGGATATCTTCATCCTTCACATGAATATGATGATATCTTGATTGTAATTCAATCTTTCAGAACCATCTTGCACCCTTCAGTTGATAAAATAAATCATCAATATGTGGAAGTGGATAGATAATCTTCACTAGAACATTATTCAAGCGATGATGATCGATACACAACTGCAAACTGTTTTCAACCTTCTTCACAAACAAAACTAGTGCACCGCATGGTGAAATGCTCAGACAAACAAAACCACATTGTAACAAACCATAGAGCTATATATACTGTTATCACAACTCAGAAGGGTCCATAATATATTAAGACATTAAGATAGGAGACACACTTGAATGTTGCTCAATCTCGAACTCGATCTCTCATTGAGGGGGTAACGCTACAACCTATTATGGAAAGACATCAAGGTAATCTTCCATGACCTTGTGAAACAACAACTACTGAACCTACGATAAACTCAGCATCATCTCAGCCATCAAGGATGTCAATGGAAAAACATGCCTCTAACCCATATGAGGGTCTCACTCGCCAACAAACATCATCGGCTCTCCATCAGCATTGAAGAAAACCACCTACCTCTTGAATCAATCCATGATATCCTACACTGAATACAACTAATCCATGACAAGGATGAAATTATATGGTTGTAATCGTAAACATAGGAAATCTTCCCAAGAGTGGTGCTGCCACAACACTAGCTCACAATCTCTACATACATCAAACAAGTCAGCTCAGCCTCCAACTAGAGTAGTCAATTCCAAGGTAACTGGAAGCCTCCCTACCTCAAGTCCCAATGCATGGATAAGGTTAGGTGATATGAAGGAGTGCGTCTCTACAAAATCAAAAAAGGCATACCCCAAGTAGAAAACAAGAAAAGGGTACCTCGAAGGATGTCTGGCTCATCCATTGCTGGCAAAGCTAAAGTATGAATATGACCATGACTAGCTCTATGACCTCTCTGACCCTACTGAAGAACACCACCATGACCGATCTCTCTCTCTCTCTAAGGATGGGGATAATCTTGGGGCTATCCTTTGCCTGCCTCATTTGTACTCTGCTGATCCAAAGCTGGTGCAACCTTCTGCTGCTACCTCAGCTGAAACTGCCTCAACGATGGAAGTTAAATCCAAACAGCTAGCACACAATGACGGCTTAGAAAGTTCAGGAACTCTCACTATTGATGACTGAAACCTCTATAAGAAAAACAAGCACCAGATCCCTTGGCATATTTTTGAGAGCTGCTTCCCCCAGAAAAACTACCTACTAAGGGCTCAGACCTACCCCCGACTATACAAAAACACTTCTTCCCTGAAAACCAAGATCCCCAGACCATAATTATACTTAATGAGAAATCTTGATGACTCCCCTCTCATTATGAATCAGTTCTAGATAACATCCTATCAATGACTTATTTTCTCACCAATACCTCAAGATATGTATTCAACATAAATGGGGTGACCTGGTTCTAGATATCTGGATGCAAAGCCTCCTCGAAATACCCTTAACTAGCATCCTCATCTAGAAATAGTTCTAAATAATGTCTTAAATGGTTCCAAAAATAGATTCCAAACTCTTACACACTAGATATCCCATGTTGAAGGTTAAGAATCTTCTGGAAATTGGATGCCTTCATGGTCGAGGAAAGAAACTCAACTCTAAACTTGTCTTAGAACTCATACCATGAGGATGATGGCTCCTCGTGATCCCTGAGGAACAAGAACCACCACTTCCTCACTACCTCATTCAGCATCATCACAACCAAAAAAACCCAGTGCTCCCTCTAAGAAATGATCAAAATGAAATCTATCTCATCCTCCTCCAACCAGTCTTCCAAAACTGCATCTGAAATAGATCCCTAGTACTTCTAAAGACTCTGGCACTGAAACTATTGGAGTTCCCTCCTCTAAGTGTCGTCGTCATAAACCTCTACTCTATGGCGATTGGCTAGCACCACCAGTTGAACATCTTCTGTGCAAACCTGATGAGGACGTTGACCTGGAGCTATACCTACAAAATAAAAAACATTTAGAGATCCTTAACATGGAATATGAAAGACTTAAAATTAATTAATTGTTTACTTTTATTTATTCTAGGTTAACATATCCCATGGTCCACCCATTAAAACATAGGAACAAATAAGAATGATGCGTGATCATTTCCTAGGTCTCTACCCTGCAATAAGTATCACCTTGTTTAGTATCCACTGTAACGTAATGTTTCGTGCATCATATCACATGGGGCCCTAAATACACAAGTTTTAGCTGGTATCATGTGTTTATAGTGCTTGATAAACTTAGATGACACTGTTTCTATACCAACCCATGCATCATCGCCTATGCCTAACTCCAAACTACATCTTATCTCTAAACCAGACCTCTAATACCACTCTGTCATAACCCCCTACCCACAATGTGTACCCCTTTGGTCTGGAAATAAGAGGAGAGTGATAGTGACATCGGAGTCCCCCCTCTAGTAGGCCACAGGTTGGATACTAGCATTGATGGTATAGTAAACACATAATTGGGGGGCATTACCCTCTAAGAGAACACATGTAAAAGAGAGAGATAAGAAAAATTCCAACCAACTCTAACTCAGATTGAAACATAAAATAAATCCCAAGTACACATATGTAATATCATGCAAGAACTAATACAACTGAAAGGGAAAACTGCAAGTACCAAAAGGAAGTAAAACAACAACAACCACAAAGCTCGAACAGCTCCTTACACCCCAAGCTAGTAGTAACCAGCCTGATCTCCAACCTACTCTAAGTGACCTGAAAACACTTTATATATACATAGGGTGATTACAACATTATACTCAGTAGAATTCTCCCTAGATCCTCTTAAGAAAAAATAAAGAAAGCATGATCAAGAATAGTGAAAAACAAGTGAAACTAAATCGTCACCTAAACAGGTATACTATGTTCTCAACCTCACCATGGATACTCTCACAAAGAATCACATACAAGAGTATATAATATTATAAATAATATAGAGGTTACCATGCTACCACTTCCACACTGATTTTATTATTTTTTCTAATGTCACGCGTCATAATAATCTCTCTCCAAAAAGGATTTCCTGCAGACACCTGGGTGTATCACTACAACATGCATCTCATGCAACACAACCACCACATCCACATAACCAAAGTAACCAGGTAGTTTCCAAGAGTCACCATAGCTCACATAACGTGCATCATACGTCAAGTATTATACCTCGAGACATTATATCCCATACACTGAGTAAGGATCCTCAAGTCATCATAGCCTATGCATGTTACACCTATAGTAGTCCATATTGAACTATATCCATAATATATGTGTGTGAATAACCACAAGGCATTACAACCCTCTACACACATATATGGGGGAAACTAACTGATGTGACTACCAGCACAAGTAACTAAAAATAGAATAGATTAGGGCCAAAGGGCATAGTCATCTATCCATCCTCCAATCAGGATGTTAGGGAAAACACCCCTAGGGATCAGAATCCTTAGGGTTTCATTTTCCCTAACCGACTGGGTGGTATAGCGTATAGAAACACAACAAGCACAAGATATGATATATCTCACAATCACACTATGAGCATAACCTAGTCTAAGACTCAACTATAGCTAACGTCTCTCGGACTTCTGAATACAGTTTCTAAGACTTGATATCTTATAAGCACACAACCATTTAAAGAGATTTATTAAATCATCTTGTCCCTTTTTATTAGTTTCACTTTACATTGATTAATTCATTAATAATTAATTAACTATTAGAAATTCTACATTACATTTCATTAGCATCACAACAAAGTTCCATGCCCTCCATAAATAACCAACAAAGTCTACATTTCCTTTAAATTGTAACCTCAACATTGTATCTCAGCAAGCTCCAACCACACGAATTAAAATCATTTATTCAATCATTTATTAATATAATTGTTACATTCCCTTATCCCCAGGCTTTCTAGAAAAGCATTCAAAGATACCAAACACAAGGGTCTCAACATGGTGAGTATGTGAACTACTTGTCGATACATTTCCACCTATAGAAAGAGCAAAGACCCATCCATCCTCAAGAATCTAAACATGGAAATAATTTTTCATACCCTACAAATCTCTGCCTCTTCTGTAAGGAGAGTAAGAAAAACCATCTACCTAAATCAATTGGAAAAGTAAAGTAGGTAACAAACAAAAGATTCAACAACAAACACTTTCTTATCAATGGTAAGCCCTACTCCAACCCTTTCCATCATCCCCATTGTCCTCCTTAACACCCGCATGCATAAAACAATGCATCTCGTCACTATAGGCATCAATTGATGCCACCACAACCACTAGGCCTCCCTTCCCACACATACCGCAACAACCCTTCATGTTGAGCCATCCTAGGATCACATCACAACACAATTAGCAAGAAACAAACAAGATAGAAACTGGGCTCTTGGCAGTAAATAAGGCATTTAGCCTTCACACATAACGAGAACTCGCATCTATAAATAATTAGGTGCTTGGACTTTAAAAGAATGAGGGTAACTCAGAACCCTTTGAGGAATTTTATTATTGAATAACTGGTCCTTTATTATATATTTAATTAACCAGTTAAATTAAACATGCATAACTTCATCCATTTGAGTATCATCAAATTACAACAACTGGATTAATTTACATGCCTTTTTATGTTTATCCAATTAATTTATAATTAATCCCAGATTTACATTCATTACCAATTTCATCAAGAATGACATGATAACATTCAAATCATAGATATCACATGATCTAGAAAATCAAGAGGGAAAAACATCTCTAAGAAATTGATACCAACTCTTTAATTAGGTTGAAATATTTATTATGTAAATTAAATTGAGATCGAGTGGGATAAATCATGATAAATATACTACTACATGTAAAAGGAATAGAGAATACATGAATCCCCTAACTCAAAAGGTTTCAGACATTATTTTCACAAGAATGGCTAACACCATGGATCACGATCACATCTCCTAGAATACAGCATCAACTCGAGGACTCATAAACACCACCACACTAACTCATAACCTAGGAAGCTCAATTAGAAACATGGTGATCACATGAAATAACATGGAAAAGGAGAAACATGATGAAATTCCTTGAACCCATGAGAACATAGGTATAATATACCTTATTTTAAAGACATATTGATAATTCCTACTTGCACTGAAATAGTGGGTGCGCATGCATCAGGAAAAACTCCATGGAAAATGATCCAAGGATCGCAGTTTAATTGCACGACTCCTATGGGAGAAATAACTCTAGGGGTATCATACTAGAGAAGAACAAGGAGGTTGAATAAGGTGGAAGGTATCTCAGAATTTTGAAAATCTAAATCGAACATCGATTTAGATACAGTTTTAGATTTTTCATTAATGGTAGATCTGGTCAAGATTAGGCAGTTTGACCAAGTAAAAGCATCAGTACCCTTAGGAATACTATTATTAGAGTTATGGGATTTTAATTTTCCTTAAATATTTTTAAACAAGTCTTTGTATGTGTTTTACATCAAAGAAAATTTCAAATAGGTAAAATTGTAGGATGTTGGAAACACTGTTCACTAGTTGATCTGGAAACACTATAGCACCTACCGATATATGAAAATGACTCACCGGTAGATGAAGATGACTCATGGACACCGATAGATGAAGATAAATCACTGAAAATTATAGATGAAGATGAATCACCAACATTGATAGATTAAGATGACTCACCAACACCGATAGATAAAGATGAATCACTAATAGATAACTCAACAAAAGTTGAAGATGACTCACTAACAGATGACTCACCAACAGTTGACTCACTTATTGCTGAAGATGACCCAACAACAGATGAATCGCTGAAAGTTGAAGATGACTCATCGAAATCACTATTCATATCTATGTCATTGACACCACTATTCACATTTGTCTCATCGATAGCATTGTTCACATCTGTCTCATTGACAACACTGTCCACATATATCTCACTAATAGCACTGTTCAAAAAATCAGAAACACTATTCGCAAAATTTTAAATTTGGAAAAGTGTTGCGAATAAGTCCCCTTGACCTCCTCAAACAACAAAAACACTATATTTTAGAAAAGGAATGGACCAGAGAGGAATGGTCCATTACAAGGACCCTCATTACCATGTGAGTGTAGACCAGATAACATCCTAAGGATCCACCCTGTTTAGGAGGTTACACACATGACTCCACTTACCATGGGTTTTTAGAGTTCATAGGACACATTGATGTGCCAATTGATTTGATCGTACATATTAGGTGTCTTTCAAAAATGTCTTGGACTGATTCCATTAGAATGGTTCGTGGAGGGGCCAAAGTGGGACCAAATGGGGAAATAAAGGTAAGCAATGGGAGCCAAAGAGGAGAACACCCTAGGATCCCCAATCCTATATTGTGGTTTCTATATGAGATGGGGTTCCTTATATGTAGCATATTTCCATGCAGATGAGGAGGACATCCATGTAGTAATTTTCTACAGGGTTCTGGGTTTACTCTGTGTATTGTGTCGCTACACGGGATGGGGTTCCATCTATAAAAAATATTCTTACATGGACTTGAGTTCCTCCCACGTAGAATATTTCTATGTGGGGTAGGGACCCTTTTGAATATCTTTTTACTATGCATGGTGATGATCAATAAAGGATCCATCCACATGTGCTCCATGGTATTGTGTCTGTAGAGGGTTTTTGGTTTTCATTTGGTCGAGTGAATTCCTTTTCTTTCTTATCAATATGTGGTGGGTTTACCTTCTTAGAACTGAAGGCTCATACATTTTTTCCAATTTCATATATCATATGGTCTCTCCTCTATCCTCTCTCTTTTCAGTTTTCGTTGTGGTTCTTTTATAGAGAATCAGAGGGACTGAGTACTAGGATGGATGGTCATCTGTGGTGGGCCATGGTGATTTCATTTGTGGGATCCCAATGAGGACACCTAGACCCACAAATTATTTTCTTTTCAAGGGTTTAAAATCAATTCCCTAAACCAAAAATTATTTATTGTTTTTTGGGGGTGGTCATTTGTAGAGGACATAAATCCCCATCTAGCCCCACAAATGATTTGGTTTCATTTGTGGTTATCAATGGTACCATCTCATCTCATGAACAATTTCATTTGTTGGAGGCCTCATGGAGGGATATAACACCTTGAAGAGTGGTGGTACACGTAGTGGTTTTTCTGTATGGACTATATTACTCCTTCACAGATTTTCCTCCTTCGATCATTTTCTTCAAACTCTTCTTTTGGGTTTATTTATAACCTTTTACAAATACATGAAATTATCTACTTATTTCATGTATAATTTTCAAGATCCAAAAGCGGTGCCATCACTACATCTATTTGAGATGAAATTTGTGATAATATATCCCCATACTTTTCATGTAACTACTGAAATTGATTATCCATACTACATTACATAATATTCATGACATTGTGTATATCAGCCAGTATGTAACAGCTGAAACCACTCCTCCATACTGGGTTGCATAGTCTACATAGAATCATCCACATCAGTTGACATACGCATCCATAAATATCTACATGAACCCATCACCTCCACTCTAACTAATGAATATCATAGGACACCAATTCCATAAGTCAAAGATTAACCACGACCATCACGCCCCATGACATATTAAAATGTCTCATCTTTGTGCATAGTACGATGACACTGCTCCTTTGGAAGCTCTGATAACTCAGTATCAAAATGAGTCTGTTTAACATAGATAATTAATTAATGAACAAGAATGAATAATTTCTATGAAATACAAATACATTTGTTACTAAATATATTTTTTACTATAACATCAACAATATCGGGATCACCCACCTGATGATTCCTCGCCTATATCAACATTTGATCGGTCAACTCACCTTGATAGTGTAGCTAAAATAAAGGTGTTCATAAAATATACATTTATATTCATTATATACTATGATATTTTTAATATACAAAAGAATAGTGAACTCTAATCTTACATCATGTCTAAGATGGGGCACAAGTCAAGTGATGAGTATGGAAGGCATGCCCTCTATTACACGATTACATGAATGATGAGCAGACTCAGTCTATATTCAATTTATTCATTTAATATACATATAAAAAATTAGATTTATTTATAATTTAAAAGCAATAAATTTTACCATCATCACCACACTTGACCAAAACACGACCAAATCCTACCACTGTATGGGAAGAATTTCAGAAGGGACTCATTATAAAATGTATCGCACACAAAAAAATGGTGCTTAATGATCTCTCTTCAGCCTTCCCTTGAAATAATTCCATAAATTTAGGAATTTGGAGATGCATACTTTCCAAAAATCATCTAGAAAGGATGTTGAATTATCCTATTAAAATAAATTGGTAGTAGCTATGATAATAATAAAAATAATATCATGAAAAATTAAAAAAAATTAAACTTACCTCAACCACCCTCCATGATATTTAAATCGTATCTTAAGGAAATGAAGTCTAATCTTATGTTTTTAAAAGGGAATCTATGTATTTCTTGTATCATATTCTTAATCTGATGAATCAATACCCATGAACCCTCTCTAATAGGATGGATGGTGTCATAAAATAACACATCCAACTGGGCTTCAGAGTTCTAGGATGAAACCCCTATAATAGGACCCCATCTTCTCCTAGAAGATGCACTAAATCCTGTTATACATAAATTCATAATTCGGTTTGAAATAATAAATTTTTTAATTAAAAATATGAAACACCTATAGGAATATATATACAAAAAATTACAAAAAATTAATTTTAAAAAAAAATGAAAAAAATACATACCAACATCAGGTGAACCACACTGACCACCCTGTGACATACCTACATTTATAAAAATATATAGTTAAATTAATAAATTTTATACATATAATTTATAAATATTTTTAAAAAATATAAATGGTAAAAAAATTTATAGGAAATATTTCAATAATCATTCAAGCCTATTGTATCTCCTTTAACTATCTATCTAGTCCATTGTATATCTTCTTCTCATATAGTTATAATGGTTTGGTCAAGTGCTTGATCAGGAAAGATGAAAAAATTTGGTTCATCTTGGTCAATCATAAAAAACCATCTTCTATATATTTTCACAACTTTCCAATTAGAATCAATGTAAAAAAAGAAAACATTTTCTACCTATGATGTCAGTATAAAGGACTCGTTTCTTAGTAAATCATCTTTATATAGCATATTGTTAAATTATACAAATATAAATTACAAATGGTCAACTTTCATTTCACAAAAACGATCATCCTAATCACACCTCAACAATATATTATTTATGTCATGACCCTAAATAGACTCAATAATATCCATTAGAAATCCATAATAGTAACCTGCATCAATGAATAAACAACCAACACCAATGTTCCACACTGCTCAGTTCATGTCAACATTGATAATATGAAATCATAATCTGTTACTATCCAAATACTTGTATCGGCGAGATGTATTAAATGGATCACTAACTAGTTAGTTGAGTTCTCCACTCACAATATGAGCACTTGATTCATACATCTTGTGAATCTGTAAATTTCCTGTAATTCAATGGATAAAGGGTTGTGAAAATATACCTTATTTTCATTATAAAAATATTAAATCAAACATTTATACACACATGGGTCTTGAACCACTCATGAAATGTGTTGAAATAAAGTTTTTAGATTTTATTGTCAATTTCATGGGGTCTATCCTATTTCAACTCAGTGATACAACCCTAAATTACAACACAATAAAATCTAAGTAATAAATTAAATATAGAAACACAAGGTATAATAGATCAACTATACAACTAAATGTATCAATGGAATAACCAATGGAGTGTTAAAAAATATGTATTGATGATCTTGAACTCACTCATCATTATCCATATCAAACATTATCCATTATCCAATTTGACCTTCGTCATTTCGTGAGGGTTTATCTTACTTTGTATCAACTTCATCAATATATGAAGCACAAAAATTAGTGCACTAATCCATAAAATATATATTGGAAATTGAAACTTCAAAAAAAGCTCTATTGTGTATATACTAATTTAATGTTTTTAAGTGTCTCTCTATTGGATACATCCACCTAAATTGTATGGGACCACCCGCAATGACTTCAATACTTAAATGAAAGATCAAGTGGACCGTGACATCAAAAAAACGATGAAAATAGTTTCTCTAAGTGGCATAGTGTATGAACAATCTTATCCTATGGAATTTTCAAATGACTCACATGATTATTTCTTGAAGAGTGATGTCTAAAAAAATTGGAAACTTAAATCAAAGACTCAACAACATGGGTAGGAAAACCATCATTAATTTTAGTTGAGATTAACTATTAAAGCAGGATATGATTATCATGACTTTTAAACCCCTGTAATGTCATGTGCATCACATTGACCAAGGAATGTGAACTTTATATAATGATTAATCCATATATATTTTTTACTTTTATTAAAATAAGAGAAGGAAAATTATCATTATCAACTTCCTAATAATAAGTTAGCATACACTGGGAAGTTTTTAATTATCCATAAAAAAGTGTCTCAGAGTCTAAACATTTCATTAGTTTCTGATTCAAAATTCATTACACCATTTTCCCAAAATTCTTATAGCTCATCCATAAATAGTCACATGTAAACATCTATTTCATCATCATATCCTCTCGATCTATCAAATAAGATTCAAAAGTAATAAAAATGGTTGTGTCATACATAATCGTGAGAGAAGGTTGTATGAAATCTATACCACTAGTCATTTACTATGTGTTTCACAAACCTTGGACCTAAATGAGTTAAACCGTATACTTCCAACCAAGTGGAACATTAAAACGATCCTAGGAAATGTCTGGGTGTCTTTGATAAAACTCTTGTGCTAAAGAATATTCTAGGTGAGTTTTATTTATTAACCTCTTTATTTCTCTCCAAATTTCAATTCATTAGTTTTGAAAATTTAGTTGAAAAAATAATCTCTTCAACCTCGGTTTCAGTGGGATGTAATTCATATGTTTAGAAGAAACTTCTTTCCCTTGATTCGTGACCCTATTATGAAGAATCTGACTATCTTGATTAATCTCATTTATCTTCCATCTAGATGAGTAGAAAATAGTATATTTATTGAGTTGTACATTATCTCTTCTAAACAACATATAGTTATTATGGAATTCATCCCACTAGGGGTATCTTTTTTAACATTACCAACAACATGTTAAAGTAGGTGTCTATCCACTGATTCAAGGCCTTCAGGTGAAACTATTCAAGAATGAATGAAAATTTACTGAATTTAGTGCATACAAAATATAATTAAGTATACACATAATCACGAATTTTAAATAATTTCAATGATTCTCTATTTTCAGAAGAATGGGTATTACTCCCTCCAACATCATTATTAATGACATTACTATATTTAGGTTGAAACTGACACATCATATCATTGAGAAATATGTTCACCTGATCGACTATTCTTGAGTCAAAATCCAAATGAATACTTTATGATTAGTGAAATGTAACAAAATATTCCCCATGATGTGTCCATGTCTTATAATTTTTCAAAAAACCATTCAAAAAATAAATGTTCCCTAACATTATCTCATTTTAAGAGATAACTATTTTCAAATTTTCTCTATGGAAAACTAATCAAATCACTTTGAAATCTGATGGTAAAATCAGTAAATTTTTTAATACCATCATAATATTCAAAAGAAAACCTATCTGTCATATCAATCCAGCTCTTATCCATATATATATATATTATTGAAAACAAATAATTTAAATATATAAAAAATATTTTAAAAAAATTAGAAAATTTTTACATATATAGAATAAACATTTTAATATGAAATAAACATACTTTACATTTTAAATACATTAATAACTAAATATAATGAATTTTAAAACACATTAATGTATTACGTAATTCAAAATAATAACAATGATAAAATATAATACCTTTATAAACTAAATAAATTATAAAAAATTATTCTATTCAAATAAACCTAAATTTAAAAAATGTGTTTTATAATAAGTGTTTCATTATTTTATTTCATTCAAAACTCTATTTATCTAAATTATTAACCACAAATCTTTAACTTCTTAATTACTAATATAACCCAATTTTAAAAAAATTATTAAATTCAAGAAATGAAAATCATACCCGGACAATAGAGGTCATGGTTGTTCTAGGGAGTAATGGATATCAGGCCCAAACACCCCCACCTCCTCCCTCATCAAGCCCGCTCTCCCAACTCTATGATGTGATGTGCCTCCCAACCTATTTCTAAGGAGTCCACCATAATCAATTTTCCATCACCTACAAATACCCCTCCCCAACTTCGTGATGTGTAGAATCACCCCACCTATGATTGTCGAGCCCCCCATCATCGAGACCCCATCTCCCCATCCACCCCCCCCCCCCCCCCACACACACACACATCAACCCCACCCCATTATGGATCCCCTTTCAAGTTGAGTGTTGTCGAGCCCCCTGGACACCAACCCTACCCCACCATGGATCCACTTGCATGTTGACCATTGTCGATCCCCTGGCCATCGACCCTCCCCCTGGCCTTATAACCCCCCCCCCCCTACAAGGTGGAGCTAGAACCCCCACTTCCCACCCATGATTCCTCTTCTGTGTAACGAGCCCATGACTACAGACCCCCCATGGTGCAGCCAGTGCCCCATAATCCATACCCATAATTCCTATTTCATCCAGTGAACCCCATACCTATTCTCATAATCCCACTTCCCCTCATAATTCTCTGCTCCCCGGAATAATCGTGACCCCTATTATCCATGTATGATTTTGAAGTGTTGTGAAAATATTCTTAATAGAGTTATACGATTGAATAACATACTATGATAGGACACATAGTATATATAACACCATGTGTGAGTAATCATAAGAAGGTGAACCTTATTCTCATTAAGATTTCACTTGGTAATCTCCAAGATGGAACATTCTGAGAATAGACCCACTAGTAGGAATTCTGTATGTTTTGGTGTAATGACCAACATATAATTATTTCATGAAAATGTGTATTATATTATACTATACACAAAAAAACCATATATATTTAATAATTAAGTGTGTATAAAAGTAAATGTGACCATTGGGATTTGGTATATTTTTTTTACTAAGGGTCAAATATGACCATTGGTCAATGTGATCATTGGAAACTATACTCTTGGTAATAGTTTTTACATTTTAATTGGTAAATAGAAATGATTAAGAATAATTAATATATAAAGGAGAAATGATGACCTCAAACAATAGATTAATGTCGTATGAAGACCATTTATCATAGATTAAAATGGAGGTATCATCACTGGGTTTCGCACTTGACCAAGCCCATGCTGAGCATCAATAAGTGAGTCTAGAATGAAATCTCTTATGGGAGAAGTTCAAGTTAGTAGAAATTACCTCTCAGACGATGTTAACTGAGATGCCCCATGAATATATCACCATCACACACCTTACCCTTAGTTCATATGTGGATACTATAAGAATTTATGTGTCAAGGATATAGTTACTTAATTTTTAATTCTATCGTATAAATAAAATTGTTATTCCATCCATTCCCATTTTAAGAATATTTTTTATTAATAAATTTGAGATAGAATTTGATACATTGATTTTTTGGATAGAAATTTTACTTTATATAATAGATATAAATATTTATAATATACTAATATATTATTAATAATACTTATTTTAATGAAATAGTATAATAAAAATAGTCTTATTTAAATATAAATGATAAAATATTTTTGAAAAGTGTTAGAAATTTTACTATGCATTTTCAATCTGCTATTATTTTTAATAAATAAGTATTTTTATATTTAAAAATTATAATTCTATTATTTAGAGAATTATTATGATAAAATAAATATCATTTTTGAAATTAGCGCACCAAAATTTGGTTACAGTGAATTTAAGATAATTTTCTAAAATACTTTATTTTATCATGAATAGTAAAATTACAGATTGAGTTTTTCGGTATGTTTAATGACATCAAAAGTATTTGATAATTATATAATAATTATATAACCACAATAAACAACTCAAAATACGTTATTTTATTAATATATATTATTTTAAAATATTTTAATCAATTTCCAAACCTATAAATTACTTTCTAAAGTCCAAATTGGAAACTTTAACATTAATGAAATTATTTTTGTGAAAAATTTACATTTCCATAAAAAATAAGTGATATTAAATGATTATAGACTATTTTGGATTAAAAAAACATAAAATATGATCCAAGTGTCCCAAAACATGGTTAAATACCATGGGAAATCCCATGGTTTTCATTTTCCACAACCTAGGTTTCCAAGGCCTATATTTGGAAATTAATAAAAACAATCCTCCACTTTTTCTATAAATATCCACAAATTCATCAATTGAATTTCACTATCAATCTATCCTCCTTTAATATATAGTATTTTTACCTCCCAATAATCCCTCCCAATGTGTCCTAAATCCCCCAAGTTTTCAATCCTCAAGTTTTATGAACAAGTCTTCAGGTAAGAGAAATCTCTACTTCTCCTTTCCATTCAAGTTACCTCTTTTTGTGGTATGTCTTACAATTTCCAAAATAAGTTCCTTTTTACACTTTATTTTATCCCTTTATTTTAATAAAAATCTTTTATGTGTGGTATACCCTTGTTACATAACATTTTATCATTTTCTAAAACCATATTTTATACCCGTTATGTTGTCAGAATTACTTATCAAAATTTCTCTTTTCTCCTCAATAAATTTTAATTTATATTCATTTTTGAATACGCAAGTATATTTATTTTGAAATTTTATTCACCTATATGTCAAAATAATTTATTTTATTCTGGTATTAACATACATGAAACCCAAATTTCTTTTTTGTGGGAAGAAAATGACATAATGATCATGTTTTTAAGAACTTTTGAAATGCCCTTATTTTGATATGAAACCCATTTATTTTATTCTATATCAATTATTTATGAAATTTTTTATTATGATCTATTTGGATCACATGAAATTAAGACACATTAATGGAACTCCATGATAGTTCTCCAATTCATTGGTTAAATAATATAATCTCTAGAGATGACATGTTTTACAATACCTTGGTGAATAACCTTGGTACTTTTTATGACACCTCAGTAACAATACATGGTCATATGATTATAAATGTATCATTTAATTTTTGTAACAAGATTTTCATGTTATGATTAATTTCATTTTTTACTATGATATTCCCCATGTTCCCTTTCTCAATACATAATGATATTCCTCATTTTCTTATTGATGTTCTTCAAGATCACTTGTAAACTGTTTCCCTTGCTTTCCCTTATTGGGGCTCATGATCAACCTTTGTTTCTATGTATGTACCCAGATTATGTGATGTATTAAAATTACTTAGGACAAACCAATGAATAATTCTATCAAGTTGTTGTGAATGATGTTTTAATTTTTCATGTATTATGTACCTTATTTTTAAGAAACTAAACATAATAGATTCTCTATTTATATAATTTAATGAAAAGATATGTAATAAAAAGGTAGGATTCCATAGTTGGTATCAGAGTAGGGTTTAGTTATTTATGGAAATTAATATTTTAAAACTTGAAGAATAACCCTATGGACATGTTAAAATATATGAAAACATCTTGGTATTTTGGTGAAGTATTAATTATGTGGTTTTCAAGCAAAGAAATCCATGTATGCATATGAAAAAGTGGATGTGGATATGGAATAGATGTATCTAGGGGTAAAACTTGAAAACTCCTATTTTAGATAGACTCAGACAAGAACTGGTGAATGATAATAGGCCTTTCTACATTCTTGGTTTAACACTCCCTAGGGATATGTTTGGTTAATCATAGGATTTTAATGAACTATTAAGAAGGATTTATAGAAAATGTAATTATTGTTAATATAATTAATCATGATGTTTTAAGACACAAAACTCCTTTAGAATTATAATATTATTAAAGGAAACACATTTCCCACTATGTTTTTCTTATTTTAGAAAATGACAGGAAATATGAGGAACTGCATAAATAGTGAGCATAATAGATCATTCACTGATCGCCCTCCAATGGAAGTCAAAATAGAAACCTTCATGAGAATTATGAATCAACTAAATTGACTTATGATAAATAACTTGAATCAAGTTGAGAGACCATATTCACTTTGAAGGTAAAAACATTACATTGAGTCCTTTATATGTCAATGAACACCTTCTTTCAGTGGTTCTACTAACCCATTGATTTCTGAATAATGGATAAGATCTATAGAAAATATCTTTTCTGTAATCCATTGTTTGGAATAAGATAATGTCACCCTAGATGTATACCACTTAAAGATAGAAGTTGATCAATGGTGGAAACTAAATAAAAACACAAATCAAAGAAGTGAAATTGATGATATGGAGTGGGATGAGTTCAAAAGATACTTTTTCAATGAATATTTCCTCCATTCAATGCGAATAAAAATAGAGAATGAATTATTAGAGATAAATAATAAGAAAAAATAATCTATGGGAAGCTATGAGATGAACTTTTAAATACTTTCTCATTACACCTCTATATTTTTTATGGATTCTAATGGAAAGGGTGATATATTCTTCAGTGGAATAAGGCCTCATCTATAAAGGAATATTGTAAATCGATATTATGACTGGTATGAGGAGATAATGATGGTTTCTATGAAGGTTGAAATGGTGTTTGAAGAGACACAGTGATCACACAAATCAAATTAAAAAAGATATTTATGGAAAAAAGTTAAGGAGGAACTTTAATCACAAAAGATGATGAAGGTAAGTTAAACTTCTCATATGATGTAAATGTGGAAATAATAATTTGGGGAACTACTTTCTCTGGAGTGTAAAATGTTACAAGTGTCAAAAAGATGTCTATATATCCTAGAACTATCATACTGAGGTGAAGCCTAAAATTCTCAACACTAATGAAAAAGGGAATATGGTGAAGTCCCAATATGAAGTCCAATTCTATAAATGTGGTTAGTTTAGTCAGTTTTCCACACAATTTTTAAATCATAATGTAATATAGGGGGGTCACCATCAACCTCAACATAGTACAATAGATAAAGGTTGGGATTTGTCTATCATCGCAGATAAAGTTAAAGATCCAAATTATGTGGTAGTAGGTACTCTCATTATTATCTCAAATATAACAAGTAATTTTTTGGATTCTAGTTCTACATATTCTAATATTTCCTTCAAGTTTTAAAGGAATATATAACAAATCCTTGAACTACTAGAAGAAGAGGTTTTATTCAAGACTCTTGGAGGGATTATCCAAGAATAAAAAATGTATAGAAACTCTATTATTGACTTTGGAAAGCACAATAGCATCAAAAATATAGAATTCAATCCCATGTTATAATTCGACATTATACCAGGGATGGACTGGATCTGAAATTATAATGTTAAGATCAGCTATAGAATTAAGGAAATATCAGTAGTCTTTAATGGAAAACCTGTAGTTATTTTCAATGGAGAAATATCATGAGATGATATTTTTTCTAGAAGCACCTACCATAACCTTATTTATATAAATGATTAGTTAATATGACGAAGTAAATGATAGTATATGAATAGAAAATATTCCCATTATTTAAGGATACACTAATGTATTTCCTAAAGAGTTACCTGGACCTCCCCGAGAAAGAGAGGTAGAGTTATCCATTGAAATCATACCCATATCCAAGCCAATATCCAATACCCTAAATAGAATGGAAAATGATTAGATGAAGGAATTAAAGAAATAACTTCAAGATATTTTAGAGAAGGGGTTTTTCTAACCAAGTGTGTCTCCTTAGGGAGAACCTATTCTCTTTGTGAATAATAATGATGGATCAATGATATAATGCATTGATTATAGATAACTTTATGGGATCATAGAAAAGAACAAGAACCCTCTTCCAAGGATTTATGATTTATTTGTCTAGATTCATGGGGCTCAATTCTCCTCTAAGATTGATATTTGGTCTGGTTATCATTAATTGAGGGTGAAGAAAGAATATATTCTAAAGACCTCCTTATGATCAAGATATGGGCATTATGAGTTTTTTGGTATGCCCTTCATCTTGAGTAATGATCTTGTTATATTTATAGATTTGATTAATAGAGTCTTTAAGGACTACCTTGATAAATTTATGGTAGCTTTTATTAATGATATTCTGATATATTCCAAAAGTTTTAAAGTGTATGAGAATCATTTAAGGGTTATATTAAAAACTATGAGGAATGAGAGGGTATTTGGAAAGTTCAATAAATGTGAATTATGGTGACAAAAATTTGCTTTCTTAGAGAACATTGTAACAAATGAAGGAATCTCATTTGACCCTTCCAAGACAAAGTTTGTGGAGGAGTGGCCTCATCCTACAATAGTAACTTAGTTTCAGAGTTTCCCTACTTTAGCAGTATATTATAGGAGGATTTTTAAAAAGAAATCATGAATTTATAATCCTCTAAACTAGTTAACTTGAAAAGGGGATAAGTTCATCTATAAAAAGGATCATAAAGAATGTTTCCAAGATCTGAATAAGAGATTGGTTACTTTACCTATGTTAATACTACCCTCTATCGAAGAAGGTTTTTTTATTTTTAGCGATGCATATCTAAAAGGGATTTTTTTCTTCCTCATTAAAAATTAAAAGGTGATTGCTTATTCATTTCAACAATTAAAGCCTCATAAGAACAGTTATCATATGCATGACCTAGAGGTGACTGTGGTCATTTTTTCTCCAAAGATATGGAGGCACTATTTTCATGGGGAGAAATGTGATATATACACAAACTACCAAAGTTTTAAGTATATTTTCACACAAGAGGAATTTAATATGAAACAAATGAGATGGTTGGAACTTCTAAAAGACTATGATTATTCAATTTATTTTCTACCTATAAGTCCAAACAATGTTGTTGATGCATTAATTAGGAAAGACCCTATCATGCGGGAAATGATGAGGAATCAAGGATCTCTGATCCTACGGGCCTTTTAAGGGTTCTCCCTCATCCCTTGAAAGGGGGGTTATCAAAAATCAATAAAAGTTAAGGCTTTCGGGCCATTCGGTCATATCAGAAATGATTTCTCAATGATCATTACTCTACAAGATCAAGAAATCTAAAAAAAAAGATCCCATATTACTAAAAAGATAGAGGTTGTGAAGAATGTGAAGTTTACTAAGTTCACTATTGATCTTGATGGTTTACTAAAATTTCATACAAGGATACGTGTTCCATATATTCCAAAAATAAAGAAGGGGATGATTTATGAATCTCATAGCTCTAATTTCTCTATACATAATAAAAGAACAAAAATGTATAGGGACATTCAGAATCATTATTGGTGGGATAACATGAAAAGGGAGATTTCCAACTACACTACAAGGTGCTTGGTATGTCAGCAGGTTAATACAGAGTGAAAAATTTCCAAAGGGGTATAATAACCACTACCCATACCAACATCAAATTTGGAACATATCACTATGAAATTTTTCACTAGTATCCCAAGAATATCCAAAGAAAAAATACAATATGAGTTATAGTGGATGAACTCCTAAGACTAACCATTTCATTGATATTTGAAAATATTTATCTCTTTAACATCTTTCCATGATTTATGTTAAGGAAGTGGTGAGGTTTCATGGGGTACCACTTCTAATCATTTCTGATCACGATTCAAGGTTTACATAAAAAATCTGGAGAAGTCTTCAATATTTTATGAGTTTTGAATTGAATTTCATTATAGAATATCACCCCCCCCCCCAAATAGTTTTTTAATCTTAAATGACTATTCAATCACTCATGGACATGCTTATAATATGATCAATGGAATTTAAGGGTGGATGGGATCAGTATTTCTCCTTAGTTTAGTTCTCATAAAACAACTTACATACGAGTATTCAAAAACTTCCCTATGAAGCTCTATATGAGAAGAAATGTATAACTTATACTTTTTGGGATCAAGCTAGTGAGAGAAATCTTTTTGTGGCTGATCTTGTGCAATAGATAACAAAAAAAGGTTCATGCCATCCAACAACACATTAAGGAAGTTTAGAGTTGACAAAAGAGATATGCTAACAATCATTGAAGGGACTTGGAGTTTGATGTTGGTGACAAAGTTTTCCATTGAATATCACTATAGAAGAGAGTCATGTGGTTTGGGAAGAAAGGTAAGCTTAGTCCCAGGTACAATGTCCCCTATGAAACTCTTGATCTCAGAGGAGCAGTGGCCTATAATATTGCACATTCACCAAATATAGACCACATTTATGATGTATTCCATGTATATATATTAAGGAATTACATACACTACACTTCACATATACTTAATTCAGAGGTGGTCCAACTGGAACATGACCTCTCTTTTGAGGAGTAGCTGATGGAGATCTTGGACCGTAGAGACAATGTTATATAGAAGAAGACTACCCAGATCATCAAAGTGTTTTGGAGGAATCATATATATGAAGAAGCAATGTGGGAACTAGAGGATACAATGAGACAGAAGTACCCATAATATTTCTCAACTGTGAGAATGTGTTGAAATTTTAGGGATGAAATTTCTGAAGGGGGGGATATAATGACCCAAACTTTTGGAATGATAATTTTTTCCTGAAAATGTGTGTTATATTGTACCATACATTAGAAAACCAAATCTATTTAATAATAAATTGAGTATAAAGGGAAATGTGACCATAGGGATTCATTTTTTTAACCGTTGGTAAAATATGATCATTGATCAATATGACCATTGGAAACTATAATCTTAGTAAAAAAATTATGTTATAATTTGTAAGAATAAATGATAAAGAATAATTAATGTAGAAAGAAGAAATGACAAACTCAACTAGTAGAGTCGTGCTCTATGAATCCCAATTGTCATATCATGGGAGGGAGGTATTAGTACTAGGGTTTTCCCTTGACCAAGACCAATATGCACTTCAACAAGTGAATCAAGAATGAAATATCCTACGAGAGAAGTTCAAGTTAGTGGAAATTACCACTCGAGCGATGTTAGCTGAGCCAACCCATGATTTTATCACCATAGAAAACCTTACCCATATGTTATATGTGGGGTTTTAAGGGGTTATGTGTCGAGGTCCTAGTTACTTAAATTTTAATTTCATTTTATAAATAAAATTTTTATTCTGTTAATTTCCATTTAAGAATAGTTTTTCTTAACAAAATAGAGATGGAATTTCATAAATTGATTTTTCATAGAGAAATTTTACTCTTCAAAAAATATATATATATTTATAATAAACATATATATTATGAATAATACTTATTGTTATTAAATAGTATGATAAAAATACTCTTATTTAAATATAAATGATAATATATTTTTTTCAATTGTCATAAATTTTAATAAGCATTTCAATCCCTTATTATTTTTAATAAATAATTATTTTTATATTTAAAAATTATAATTATCATATTTAGATATTTATTCTGCTAAAATAAATATATTTTTTTAAATAATGATTCCAAAATTATCTTAGAGTGAATTTAAGATAATTTTCTAAAATACTTTATTTTTTCATGAATAGTAAAATTACAGTTTGAGTTTTTTTGTATGTTTAATGACATCATAATTATGTAATAAGGATATAATAATTAGATAACTGAAAAAAATTATTCAAAATATGTTATTTTATTAATATCAGTTATTTTAATTGATTTGAATCAAATTTCAAAACTATAATTTACTTTCAAAAGTGTAAAATGGAAACTTTAACATTAACAAAATTATTTTTGTGGAAAATTTACTTTTCCACTAGAAAATAAGTAATATAAAATGATCATAGACTCTTTTGGATTAAAATAACATAAAATATGATCTAAGTGTCCAAAAACATGGTCAAATACCTTGTGAGATCCCATGCTTATTCATTTACCATAACCTAGGTTTCGTAGGCCTATATTTGGAAATTAATTAAAAAAATCCTCCACTTTTGCTATAAATACCCACCCATTTATCAATTTCCATTCACTCCCAATCAATAATCCATAAATATATGGTATTTTTACCTCCTAATTAGTCATCCAAATGATTATTCAATCCCCTAAGTTCCCAATCCTCAAGTTTTAGGAACAAGTTATCAAGGTAAGGTAAATATCTACTTCTCTTTTCCATTCATGTTCCCTCTTTATGTGGTATGTCTTCCAATTTCTAAAATAAGTTCTTTTTTACACTTTATTTTATCCCTTTTGTGTAAAAATATTATTTTACGTGTGGTAGAACTTTTTTACCTATCATTTTACTATTTTATAAAACCACATTTTATACCAGTTATGATACCATATTTACTTCACAATTTTTCTATTTCTCCTTAATAAATTTTCTTTTATTTTCTTTTGTGAATAAAAAATCTTTTTTATTATCCAAGGGTATTCAAAAATATGTCAATTTTTTTTTGTATTAACATACATGAAACCCACATTCCTTTTATGTGGGATGAAAATGACATAATGATCATGTTTTTAAGCACTTTTGAAACACCATGATTTTGATATGAAACCTATTTCATTTATTCTAAAAGGGTTATTTATGAAATTTTTTATTGTGATCTGTGTTATATATATCAAATTAAGTTAATACATATTAAGGGTTCACCATTATATCACTCCATTTCATTAGGTAATGAATTTAATCTCTATAGGTGACATGTCTTACGATACCTTGGTGAATACCTTGGTAATTTTTATAACACCTCAGTGAAAAACCATGGTTATATATTTATGAATGTATCATTTAAATTTTGTATCCACATTTTTATGTTATGATTAATTTAATTTTTCGTATGATATACCCCATGTTACTTTTCTTATTCCGTAATGATATTCCTCATGTTCTTATTGATATTACTCAAGACCATTTATAAATTGTTTCTCTTTATTTCACTTTTTGGCCATATACTCACCATTTCCTTTGATGTATGTACCTAGGTTATGATATGTAGTAAAAGTACATATAATTAACCAATTAATAATACTTTCATGTTTTTTAGAATAATTCTTTATTTTTTCTTTTATTTTATACCTTATCTCTAAGAAACCAAATTTTAAATGATTTTCTATTTGTGTAATGTAATGAAAACATATGTAATAAAAAGGTGAGATTCCATATTTAGTGTCATTTTATATTCCTATATGTGATCATTTGAAATGGTCCTTATACTTTAATATTATCATTGGTGCTTTTCATGACTCACACACTTAGATTTACTAATAAAAACCATCACATTATATGTTGGCGGGAAGTAAGGTATGTTGGGTTCATCATGATTGACCTGCCATTAATAGATAAGTCGAGGAAGGATTTTTACCTTAAATTGTTGTGGGAGTTTATATATTTTAATTTTTATTAGAATATAACCATCACCAAAATTCCATGGCAATGGTGTATCAATGTGTTTATTTCATATAGTCAATGGAAGGCGTATCAAGCATATAGGTTGATGACCTCGTTGTGCGACATTCTTGATGAGATATTATGATAAAAGGATTATATAAAACAGTGAGTGTTTGTATGTGGTTTTTAAAATTGATACATTGATTTCTTTCTCTTGGGTTCCTTGATTTGGTACTAGACTGTAATATTGGACTTTAGACAAGCTCGCCAGATGCCAAAGAGAAAAAATCCTAGATAGTCACAAACTAAGTGTTTCTGTTGATCTCGATTAAATTATATTTGAATTAATTAATGGAATAAATATTATTCTCAAGACTGAGGAATAATTTTATTCATGTTATATTGATCTTATAAATTAAATAAATACTTATTCGCCATCATGTGAAAAAAAATTAATTATTTTGTTGAATATTTAATAAATATTTATTTTCAAGTATGTGAATGAAATATTTATTTATGATTAAAATATTTATTTATGTATTTAATGAATATGAAAGATTTAAAATGGACCGACACAACATTTGGTGATAAATAATTATTTAAAAGTCATTAAATATTTTTTTATCGTTTTCGCAAGATGGTACACACCACAAAATAATAATTATATTATTATTTTTTAGAATGGTGTTTATTAAAGGTTTTAATATTGTTAAGGGGTAGAATGTAATTAAAAAATATTTTAACATAAACCCTACCTCTCTAAATATCCCATTATGGCTATTGTGTAGGTAATAAAAAAATAGATAATTGTTTTTCACAACAAAATCTCTTTCAACTACTCTATTTCTCTCCCTATCAAGAACAAGAACACAAGAGAGATTTATTTGTGACTGATGAATGAGCGATCAAGAATGGACAATGCAAGAAATTCAATTCTCGGTGCTAGCATATAAATATCGAGTCACATTACTTGATGATCATTGGAACATGTGTGGATCATTGATAGAGGGATTCTATCATTGGATCATTACAAGCACAATGAAGGTAATTCGAAAGTGTCCTTTTGGATGATCAACATAGATTGTGAAGAAAGAAACCTAAGAGGAGGTAATTTCTTTCTTCCAATCTAAATGATTTAAATATAAAATTAATATATATAATCCATTATTAGGGTTCCATTAAATTAATATTGAAAGAAATTTTAATTATCCAATCACCCACTGCATGCTTCCCTTGTGCCCAAAACCTACAAGTGGTATTAGAGAATTAATTTTTAAATTTATAATTATTTATTTGATTGTTGAACTATGTGAAATTGTGGTTATATTTTCATTTTTAGTTATTCATTATTTAATAATATTTTAATTAACATGCTTTGAAATATTAATCATGATACATTCTATGTTTCATTTTCTTAAAGGTCTGAGAAAATATGAAGAATGATGAGAGATTACATTGGGAACTGCCAATTTTTTTAGACGATAAGATAGATTTACATGGAATGTACTTGGAAGTACACAATGTGTATCCTAGTACACTACATTTGGATATTAAAATGGATACATAGTGAACCACACAGTTACTACTGGTGGATCATTTATTGCACACAACATGTAGACCAGGCCAGGCTAGCACACATGTTGTTGGATCACATGAAGTGTATTGGTGTACACACCATGTAGTATATATGGGTTATTGGTGTAAATCATGAAATCCATTTGGTCATTATACATGGTCAAACCATGTGATAATGAAAACCTAGAGCATTTATGATATACAAAACCTATATACAGTGTACACAATAAGTAGTTCATCAATTCTTACATTTGAAACACACACCAAAGACTCATTCATGCATCTTAGACACATGAAAAGTAAAACACATGGTGTGTAACTAGTCTGTAAATTCCATTTAGTATGGAAGAGAAACATGTTTTAGACCTAGGCGTGTACCCTGGATACATGACAACTGAGATACATGATGTGTAGCTAGTCTGTACACGTTGTATAGTCTCCCATTAAAGGAAAAAAAATAAAAATTACATTAAATTGAAAATTGAATCATTAAAACCTCATTTTATTTATTTTCTCACCATTTTTAATTTTAAAATTTATTAATACTGTAAAATAATTTTAAATTCTCAGTTAATTTATGGTAATAAATATTTCATTATTGGTTCTTCCATTTATTATTCATTAATTTCATAAATAATGGGTATGTATAATTAAGTTTAGATTATCATTAAGATGAAAGGGAATAAATTAATTAATTAATTAATGCAATAACATTAATCTTAATTATAAATAATAAATAAAAAAATGAATTATATCTAGTTACTTTTATGAATTCGTTGCATGTATGACCGATCATGAGCTTGACCAAGACCTAATTATGTGTTGGTATTAATTTAATTTAATTTATTTTATGGGTTTTCAATTATTTAATATTAATTTAAATGATGTCTTATGAGTCATACCTCCCTCCAATATTTTTTTAGAACATGTTTTTATAAGGATATTTATGTAATCCCCTTTATCCAATACTTTGTTTCCCCTTACCTTAATCTGAGTAACAAATACTTGCAATTAATAGAGTATCCCAAGGCACATAGACGAAGTTTAAGATGGAACCATGATGATGTCAACACGGTGATACATAGATCTATAGGTGGGATGTTATAACACATGCATAAATTTATTCCCCTGAGTGATAGGTTGATTTAATGTTCTCTCATTAATTCAACCATTAGATAAGCTCACGATTGGTTCATTTATGTTGTTTTTATCTATGAATTAACTATTTTATATATGCAAGACCTTAATCACATAAATAAATGAATTAATAAGAAAATATAGAATCTAAATAAATATATTATGAATAAATGTTTTATCTAACATGGTTAATTAATTAAGTTAAATCCACTTAATATTAACATGACATGTAAAAGATGAAAAAATATAAAATTTAAGCATAATAAATTAAAATCCCAAAAATAAATATTATGTTATATTTAGCTTCCCATTACATGGTTAGAAATAAAACCAATAGAACTAAGTTTTTGGCCAATCCTTGTTGCGACACTTAATTTTTTAAGGGGAGCTATTATAAAAGTTTGGGGTTGACTTAACCATTTTAAATCAAGAAGAGTATCCCTTTATAGACTTGGTGTAATTTAGAGGCAAGTGTTGTGGAAATCCAGGTCAGGATTTTAGGATTGGGGAGTCTACTCAATGGATTAAGGGACCAAAAGACTATAGTTGGAAAAGACCTACCAACCTAAATACCTTCAAATAGCTTGAACAATACTTTTTGGGGTTATGATAAAGGAATATGAATCCTTGAAACTAGAATGTCCTAGAAACTAGACATTCTAAGTTCAATGGTGTGGGGTATTGAGACTTGATAATATAGTGAGAGATCTAACAAAAAACAATTAATTTATTATATCTCACATAATTTGTTATCATGAAAAGTACTATTAATATTATATTTTAAATTGTATAAAAAATGGAAAAATCATCATCCACACTATACCTATAATCCATATTAGAGAAAGATCATTTCATAACTAGTATTAACTTTTAGGAATGGTAAAAATGCCTTCATGTTGTTTTGCGCCATGAATGGAAATCATACATTCTCGAATCCTCACTTCCTAATCCTCCTGCCAAGGAGGAGAGTGATGAAGAGTTCCAAGTATATGAGAAACATACGAATGATGCTATCAATTTTCAATGTTTGATGATTTCATCTATGTCCATTGTGCTCATGAAGTCTCATGAAAATGTGGATGTGTATAGCATGCTCCAACATCTTCATGGCCTATATCAAGAGAGTGATCGATAGGATCGGTTTGAGATTTTCAAAGAAGTATTTTAGGGTAATCTTCTTAAGGGTTCCCCATCTGGACCTCATGTAGTCAAGCTCATTATCTATATAGATCACCTAGAGTTTCTAGGGTTTAAACTCCCTAAATAATTGGGTACTAATTTCATTCTTACATCACTCCCTTATAGATTCTCTAGTTTTTTATGAATTTTAATATGAATAACATCAAGAAGTAAATTCTAGATCCACTCACTCTTATTATACAAGTGTATAAAGAGACGAAGTACTAAAAGCCTTTGGTCCTTATGGTTAACAAGAAGAAATTCCAAGTGAAATCCCCAAGGCTAAGGCTTCTTCACAATTCCCTTACAAGAAGAGTAATATCAAAGGGAAAGAAAGGAAAAAAGATGATGTTTGTTTTAAATGTGGCAATAAGGGATACTAGAATAAAAAATGCACCCAACCTAAGAAGAAAGTGGAAGGTTCATGTGTGTTTATTATCGAGTAAAATTTATCTATTTCTAAAAATTGGATATTAGATAAAGATTTTGGTTATTACATTTGTATTGAAATACAAGAACCAAGTAGATTTAAAATAATTAATCAAGGGGAGGAAGATATATAAGAAGCCATCAAAGATAAACTTTTGACTATAGCTATGAGATACTACCATCTCATGTTGCCGACTAGGATGATCTTGGTTTTGAAAGGTTTTTATTATGTTCCATTCATTGCCAAGAGCATTATATCAGTATCTTGACTTGATACAGATGGTTTTATATTATAATTTTGAAATAAAATATTCTTATTTTATAAAGATATCATTTTTATGGTAAGAAACATTTAAATAAAAGTCTTTATGTGTTGGACTACACAAACTAAGTAATGGAAATCGATAATGAAACAATATCACATGAATCATATCACACCCAACTTTGGAATCACCAAATAGGTCATGTAAACAAAAATAGATTGACTAAATTAAATCAAAAGGGATATTTATATTATTTTGAACTAAAACCAATTTGTTTATGTCATGTGCGTTTACAAGGAAAAATGACCAAAGTCCCACTTAGTGGGAAAGGTTAAAGGGCCAAAGAGATTCTAAAATTAGTTCATACAGATGTGTGTGAACTATTTACTATTGAATAAAGGGGTGTGTACTCATACTTTAGAGCTTTTACTAATCATTTTAGTAGTTATGGTTTTGTATAGTTAATGATGTATAAGTTATGTTCCTTTAATGAATTTAAGGAATGCAATAATGAAGTTGAGAACCATCTTGGTAAGAATATTAAGAAACTCCACTCATACCATGGTGGATAATATCTCAATTAAAACTTCATTTATTATTTAGGGTAGTTTGGTATTTTATCTCAAATAAATCCTCAATATACACCTCAATGGAATGGTATAAGTGGAAGGAGGAACCACACCTTGTTGAACATAGTGAGATCAATGATGAGTCGTGTGAGTCTTCCATTATCCTTTTAGGGATATATGTTACAAACAAAAACAAATAAACTAAACCAAGTACCAACTAAATTGATATTTGGTATTACATATGAATTTGGGAGTGAAATAAAAACCATGTTATCGAATCTACATGTGTGGGGAAGTGAAGCATTTGTTATGGAATATCCAGGTAACAAAATTGCACCCTAAGGCACAAAGTGTGCCTTTTTTAGGATACCCAAAGGAAACACATGGACATTACTTATATAAACCCTCAGAGAAAAAGTTCATAATAGTAATACATTCCATATTACTTAAGAGGGAGAACATATCTAAAAGGGATAGTGGGAGTGAGATAGAATCTTATGTAGTTGACGCTCACGGTACACAAGAGTTGGTAAAAGAATATATTCCAAAAAGCCCCATGGAAGAAGAAACTATTACAATGACACAAGTACTATGTTGGAGTACAAGAGAGGTTAGAGAAACAGAACATTATGGTTTTCTAGTCACTGATGATAGTTATTCAATTTTAGTTGATAGTAATGATCCTATAACCTACAAGTAAGTAGTAAGTGGAATAGATATTTCCAAGTGGATAGAATACATGAAGTATAAAATGGATTCCTTGTACCAAAACCAAGTCCAGATTTTGGTAGACCCTCTGGTAAATGTAAATCCCATTGGTTAAAAATGGGTATTCAATAAGAAACTGGACATGGAAGGACAAGTCTGTACCTATAAGGTGTGAATGGTTTCAAAATGGTTTAAAAACCATCAACACATTAACCACAATGAATTTCTTTCACCAATTCCAATACTGAAATAAATCATAATTTTATTTTACATTGTTACCTTCCATTACTATTATATTTGGAAAATAGATTTCAAAATAACCTTTTTTAAGGGGAACCTTTAGAAAGATGTCTATATGACACAACCTAAAGGGTTTGTGACTTGAAAGGATGCTAACAAGGTATGAAAGATTCAAAGATCCATTTATAGATTAAATAAAGCATCCAAGACATGGAAAATTAATTTTTATGAGGCCATAATGAAATTTGGTTTCATAATGAAAAATTTAGAGCCATGTGTCTATAAACAGTTTAGCGGGAGTGCGATAATTTTCTTAATAGTATTTGTTGATGTGATATCACTTATTGGAAATGAAATACCACTCTGACAGCCTATTAAGGAGTGGATGAATAAATTATTATCCATAAAAAAATTACACTAGGTGGAATATATTCTTGGGATCAATATCCATCATGATAGATCTAAGAAACTACTCGATCTAAGTCAAGGTATATATATTGACAATATATTGAAGAAATTTAGTATGGAAAAATTCCAAGAGGGGATTGTTTCCAATGTCACATGAAATTCATCTTTATAAGAAAATTTCTCCTTAGAAATATGAAGAATGAAATAGAATGATAAGTATATCATACATATCAATGATTGGGTCATTCATATATGTTATTATATGTACTAAGCTAGATGATTCCTATGCATTGAGTGCAATAGGTAGATATCAAGATGATCCAAGTGACCATTATTGGATGGTAGTCAATATTATCCTTAAGTATCTAAATTATACTAATGCTATGTTACTAGTAAATAGAGGAAATGAGGAACTATTAATCAGATGATATGAAGATGTTTGTTTCCAAACAGATCAAGGTGACATGAAGTCGCAAACAGGACACATCTTCACTCTGAATAGAGGTGATGCGAGTTGGAAGAGCTCAAATAAGGTTGTGACCATATATTCTATAGAGGATTCCGAGTATATTATGTATTCTGAGGTAGCTAAGGAAGAAGTACAGATACAGAACTTCATCCAAGAGCATGATGTGATACCTAGTTGTAAAGATCCAATCACACGCTATTATGATAATATTGTAGTGGTGGCTCTCGCCAAATAGATAAGGTAACATTATCATATGAAACATATACATTGGAAGTATCATCTCTTTAGGGAATTTATTATAGAGATGAGGTTTTAGTGAGTAGTATCTCCATGGAAGACAATGTGGTGGGCCCCTTGACTAAATCCTTAACCCAACAGAATCATGATTATCATTTGAGGTCAAGCATACAAAAAAATTATAAGTAGTTGGCTCTAGTCCAAGTGGTAGTTTATTGGAGTTCGTTTTCTAGGACCAATAGATTGTACTTTGATTATATGTATATTCGATGTTTTGAATATTAATTATACATATTATTACATATTGTTCATTATTCTAAATGAATTTAATGTAACAATTTCCTAGAATATTTGTCACGCTGATAAGGTTATAATAGTTCCCCGCTATGATGATAACCTTGAAGTGATATGAAAATATTATAAATAATGTTCTATAGTTGGATAACATACTATTATGGGATACATAGTATATAGTCCATCAGGTATGAGTACTCACAAGTGTATGTGGATTCTTCTCATGACGTTTGCACCTGGTAATATCTAAGATAAAATATTATTAGAATAAAACTTCCAGTAATAATTCAGTATGTTTTAGTGTCATTTAATATTCCTATATGTGATCGTGTGTAATGGTCCTTAGATTTTAATATTATCATCGGTACATGTCATGAAACATGCATTTAGATTTATTTTCAAAAACCACCATGCCATATGTTGGCGGGAAATAGGGTACATTGGATATGTCATTATTGACATGTTATTAATAGATAAGTCAAGGAAGGATTTTTCCTTTCCAAAATTATGAGAGTTGATATCTTGGCCCTTTGATTGGAATATAACTATCACCTAAATTTCATGATCATAGTGTATAGACATGTTTATTTCAGATAGTTAAAGAAATACATATCAAGAATATTGGTTGGTGACACAATCATGCAACCTGATTGATGATATATTATGATAAAGGGTCTATATTACACATTGATCGTTCATATGTGGTTATTTAAATTGAAACATTAATTTCTTTCTCTTGGGTTCCTTGAACCACTACTGAACAGTAATCTTGGACTTTAATCAAGCCTGCCTAATTCCAATGAGAAAGAATCCTAGAGGGTCACATAGTAAGTGTTTCATTTGATCTAAATTAAATTCCAATTGAATTTAATTAATAGAATAAATATTATTCACAAGACCGAGGAATAATTTTATTCAAGTTATATTGATAACATAAATTAAATATATATATATATATTCACCGGTATGTGAATAAAAATATATTATTTATTTTATAATATTTAATAAATATTTATCTATTGGTATGTAAATGAAATATTTATTTATGAATAAATTATTTATTCAGGTATTTAATAAATACCAAGGATTTTTAAGGTAACAATACCATGTCTGATGATAAATAATTATTTACAAGTAAATAAATATTATTCTTATCATTTGTGCGTGATAGCACATGCTGCAAAATAATAATTATATTATTATTTTTGGGCATGGGGTTTATTAAAGGTTTTAATATTTATTAATGGATTACATGAAATTAAACAATACTGTAACCAAAACCCTACCTCTATAAATATCCCATCATGGCTACCGTGTAGGTAATCGAAAAAGAGAGAATTATGGTGCACAAAGAATTCCCTTTTGACTCCTCTATCTCTCTCATTCTCAAGAATGAGAATGCATGATAGATTTATTCAAGACTGATGAATGAGTGATCAAGAATGAACATCACAAGGCATTCGATTATCCGTGCTACCCTCGGAGATCGAGTGGAATTACTCAAGGATTATTGGAGAACGTGCGAATAATTGATAGAGGGATTCCACCATTGGATCCTCACAAGCGCAATGAAGCCAATCTAAAAGGGTCCTTTGGGATTATCAACATCAACTATAAATAAAGATACCCAAGACAAGGTAATTTATTTCTTCCAATACAAATTAATTAGTTATAAACTTAACATGAAATATCCTATATTTGGGTTTTAGGAAATTGATATTAAAAGAAATTTCAATTCTTCAATTGCCCACTGTGTGCTTCTACTACACCCAAAACCTACACTACCAGGAATAATTTTCCTTTTTTATCTACATGTGAGACACTAAAAAATATTTTTTTTGGAAGTATTCTTCTTGATTCATTAAATAGTGTTTAGTAATGGTGCTCATGGATTGTAGTAATTGATTTTTTAATCTAAGTTTTTATTTTGGTTATCCTTGATATTATTAGAGTATTATTGAATATATGTAACTATTTTTGTAATTTTAATGATGATGTGTTTATTGTAGTGGAAATGGTTTGACAAGGTTAATGTATGAATGATGTGGTCATGGGTGGATTTGTATATTTTTTTGAATTTCTATTTCTTTATGGGGTGGTCTAAGTTTTTGGTATGAATCTAATTTTTTGGTGACAACTACTCTTATTTTGGAGAAGTTTTTCTAATTGCGTGATATTAAAACAAGGGATGTACATACTTTTATTGAAGGATAGTTTCTTAATTTTATTCTTATTCACACTATTTATTTATCTTCTTTTCTACTTACACTACTACTATATATTTAATTTTAGTTTTTTAGTTGATTATTTTCATAGCTCAATCACTATAGGAGAATTTTTTAGTGATGTGTTTCTCAATATAATTACCATAATTTATTTTTTGAAATGTTGTACCTACTTTGAATCAATTGGAAAAAATTTCATCCCATAATTTTTTTTTCATCTTTTCACTGACAAGTGAAGTGTAAGAAAATTAATCTTTCAAACAATCAAAATGTTTTCCGCTTGAGTAATAAATTGAAAAGTTGCCCAGTAGTTCACTAGTGAGTCAAAATACACTAATTTCATGTGAAAATATACAATTGAGTTGGCATTTTCAAATCAACTAAACTCTTATCACTAGTTAGTCTTATTTTTTTAAAGAGCTTGGCTAGTTATTGATTGTTAAAACACTCTTGATGGAGATCACTAACACTTTAAAAAAGCTTGATTATCCTATAATAAAAACTCATATATAGAAAAATATTTCAAGAAACCCATTGATATAATGGAATTTAATATCATGGTTTTATATTAATAGTATTTACATATATATATAGTATTCTATATCTTTATATTATTATTATCATATAGACTAGTGTGTGAGTTATCATTTTATATTAAGTGAACAATTCTCATTTCCTTAAATATATTATTTATTTAACTTCAATATTATTTTATTGCTTTTATGATGAGACATATAAATTTTTTTATAGAATGGATAGAAGTTAGATGTATGAAATTGATTAGATCTCAATCAGTTTTCAAAACAAGTTTGCAAGTTTTTTAGATTTTTCATTGAATAATGCTCCAGATAGAGGACTTATACACTACTAATGTTATAATTGTGTTGGAAGAAATTTTTTGATTAATGAATAAGTTAACTAACATATAATCGAATATGTTTTTCAAGAAAAAATATATGTATTTTATCACAATGTGTAGAAAAGGAAATCTAAAAATGTTCATGATCTTAATAAGATGATTGGATTGGATAATTTATTAAAAGATCAATTTCCATTTATTCTTCATCATGAGAAAGAAAGTATGACAACCCAATAAGACTTCAATATGAGCACACATTATACATGTAATGAAAATGATGATGTTTATAGGGTGAAAAAATTTAATGATGATTCCATGGATCCCATATATCTACCATGTTATAAAATGAAAAAGTTTGAATTTTTAATTTGAACATTTCATGGGAAAACCATGTATGGATTATCTAATACTTCTATAAATTATATTCTTACCTTTTAAAAGGAATTACTTCCAAATGAAAAATGTATTCCCTTGAACCATTATATGGAATGGAAGTTAGTTGATGAACTTGTATTTTCTAAAAACTAAATTTATGATTTCCTAAAATATTATAGCTTATTCTAGGATGAAACTTCTGAATAAAATGATTGTATAAAATGTGGAACATATCGATGGAGGGAAAATGATAATGAAATACCATATTATGTGCTATAGAAAGTAATGTGGCACTTTCCATTGATTTTTATATTCTATAATATTTTTATGTTTGATAAAATATTAATAAATATGTGATGGAATGATAATGAGAAACAAAGTATAGTGATGATTTCATTTATCTTGTAGATGGATTGGTATGGAAGATATTTTAATCTCAATATCATTATTTTTTAGCAGATATATGTAATGTGAGGTTGGTTATATCATGTGATGGTTTTAATCCATTTGGACATATTCTTACTTCACACAGCACATGACCAATTTTCATGCACATTTATAACTTTCCTCCATGGATGTGTTTGAAAAAACCTTTCACTTTCATGATTATACTCATATCTGGACCTTTGGATAATGAAGATTATATAGATGTATACATGAAACCTTTAATAAAAGAGTTGAACCATATTTGGAATGTGTATGTGCACATATATAATTCTTGTTCAAAATACATATTTCAAATGTGTGTTGTGCTTATGTGGATAATAAATGATTTTTTTTTCTTATGTAATAATTTCTAGATGAAGCGTAAGTGGAAAAATTTCATGTCTTGTTTTTATAAATAATACACAATCTAAATGAATTAAATATCAAAATAGTTTCGGTTTTACGGGTCATCGATGATTATTGCCAATAGATCATCCATATAGGAATAATCATCAAAGGTTTGACAACACCATAGAGATTGAAAATCCACCTCACAGTATTTATGAAACTATTCTTCTTAATGAATTGAAAGATTTAAGTTTTTCATTCAAGAAGGGTTAGATGAAATATAAAAATAGGAATAATGTTTCCATTGAATCCAATTATAATTGGAAGAATACAAGTATCTTCTTTGATTTTCCTTATTGGTCAACCAATTTGTTACGTCATTTCTTAGATGTAATTCATAGTGAAAAAATATATGTGAAATTTTGCTTTTAATTCTTCTAAAAGTATAAGGAAAGAAAAAAAGATAATTTATGATCACAGTGTGACTTGGTGGATTGGGGCATCAAACTAAAATTCCATTCTATGTGTATCAGTAAAAATTATTGTTAAGTTCTGTGTGATTATTATGTGATGGAAACTTTAGAAAAATAACAATTTTAGGAAGTTATACAGACTATTACAGTTCCTGATGTCTTTTCTAGAAACATATCAAAATGAGTCAATAGAAGATATTTAAAGCTAAAATCATTAAACACTAAAGATTATATCATCCTTATAAATGAGTTTATTCTAATATAAATACATAATATACTATACAATAATTTTTGGGTGGGATTTATTATGTTGTTCCATTTTTATAGAGATATTTTTTCTAAAGTATTTCTTGTAAAAAATGCTAGAATAGGCCTAACTAATATTCTATGAGTTAGAGAAAATATTTCCTACATCATTTTTTACATGCATACTAAATCTAACTGTTAATATTCCAATTGAAATACTTATTATAGGACTAGTTTCCTTTCATTATATGTATCCAAATAAAAGAAATTTATACATATTTAATTCTCATGTCTGGAACATGAATCGTCTCAAAGGTTCTATAATGAAAGGTTACTTGTCTCAAGAATGTATGGATTTTTGTTCAATGTATTTTTGTAATGTGACTATGAGATAAAACCAAGAAATGATGAATGAATAAGAGTAGTACGAGAAAATTGAGCCTAGTTTTCTATCATTTTCCTAAACAAGGGGAATTTCTAGATCATATACATTGACTACATTAATACTTGAAATGCTAAATATAGAACATTGAATAGTTCATTTTAATAATGATTTGTTTTATGACTACATCAAGTAAGTAAATTGAATATGTATATATTATCTCATATAATGTAATTGTACATATCTATTAAACTATTTCTATTTTTTCCTACAGGTAACATAAAAAAATTATAAATAGAAATCATCATTCTTTATCTTTGATAAAGAGAGAGACTTTTCATAACAAAGTGATTTTTCTTGGTTGAAATTGAAGGTATAAGTATTACTTAAATAAATTAATAAAATTAATATTTAGTTATTTTTAATTTTTAATTTATATTTCAGGTATCGAGTTTTACTAATGAATTTATCTTTGATGAAATTTGATCTTTGGATTTTGATTACAATTATATGGTTCATGAATGAAAATAAATTGTAATCAATGAGAATAAACTTACTATCACTGAAATAGAAATTAAAATGATAATACAACATAATGGTGTTATGGTAGTAATGATGAAAGACTATTACCACAATGAATCATATATTAGACATCAATTTGAAAATGTATCTTATTATTGAGTCATTGAGAAAATACTAATATAGGATCATTACTCTCATGATCGATTCAATATTATGAAATTCTAGTGGTTTGATTCAATTAAGATACATGGAACATTTATCGATGATTATGGATTTTTATTTATTGACATGACTCGCGCTCTTGCTAATGATGAGCCATATATACTAGCATAATTGGTGAAATAAGTTTTTTTTAAGATCATATGCAACCTGAATTTGGTTCCATTATTGAATTAATCCAAAGACATATTTTTGATTATGGTGGTGAAAAAATTGACAACATAATTTCCCCCAATGTCCTTTATCAATTTATTAATTATGATGGCTCTCATAGATCTTTTTTTAGAGATTATATTGAACCTTATGTATGGAAAATATAAAAAATCATCCATCTATTTTTTTAGTTCTTTTTGTTTAACTCAACTTGGGTTGTTCAAGTTGGTAATATTTAAAATGATTTACTATTGATTACAAACATTTTTTATCCAACTTGAACTTCATGTGAATTTTCAATATATATTAGTTGTTGTTTTCATTGAGTTTCATTTTATAATATTGAATTAAACTATATTAGAATCTAAGAAAAAAACCGAAAAAAATTCAATTAGAGAAAAAAACAATATTAATTTAATTGAAACATATTAAAATGGTTATAATGAAAATCAAAACCGATGAAAATAATGACCTAACAAAAAAATGACAAAATGACCTAACCCAAAAAAATGAACCAAATGGCGTAGCCCAAAAAATAGATAAAAACCTAGTCAATTGACCAAAATGAACCAAATTACCTAACCAAAACTAAATTGGATCGAATTGAAAATATAAGAATAAAACTATATCATACCCATGCTAAACATGCTAATTTTAACTTGTTGATTTTCCTATGAAACATTTTTTTTTGTATTTATATTCCTAAAACTAAATATAATATGATTGTGTTATGTCAATACATATATTTTATCTTGTTTTACAATCAGTATTACTTAATTAAGACATGTCACATCTTCTTTATTGTTTTTTTTATACATTAATTATGAATTTATAATTAAATGAATGTTTTTTAAAATGAAGTAAATGAAAAACATTGAAGTAGTATAAAGTAAGAGGATGTTGGACAATAATAACTGCGTGAGAGATATGGTAATTACTCATCTGATTCTTATTGTGAGTATTTTATGTCAAATATATTTATCACTAATTAATAATGTCAGGTGATTTGTTTTTTTCAACTATTAATCAAGATTCACCACCCCGGAGAAAATTATTCTTTTATGAACCTAGTGGTAATGGTGTTTATATAAACCATGTGAGTGGGTGCTATAGATTATTGAACCACTCATTGCACCTGATCACATCCCATCCCTTCATCAAATATACCATCTAGCACACTTTCTTATCACACTGTTTGTTAGAGGCACTCAAGATATTTAATTCACCTATAATTTTTCCACCATTTACATCTGGTCCTCCTCATATTTCTTTCCCATATACAATTATGGCTCCTTATCCCCATATGTATTATACCTTTCCATAGACATCTATGTCATCTTCTTTTCCTTTTACATAATTCTACCTAAACTTCTACGTTCGTTCCCCTTCAACATCCACTATGAAAAATTGTAAGCCTCAAAATAAGACGTTAAACCTCACTGCTATTGTACAGGTTAAAAATCCTTCAAAGCCTAGGGATTTAGAAGTACCCATTGATCATCCAGGCTCATGTATATTTATAAAACCCTAGTAAGTTTTTTTACAATAATTTTTTTCATTATAAGATGTATTGATATAAGATTTAATTTTTTCCTTTGATAGTTGGGTCATCCACTAGGTGGCATGGGAGTACACACATGTGTGGGTTGTGGAACGCCCACATATAAGAGATGGTTGAGTACTTCAACATCCCAACCTAGAATCCACCAGATTGGTGCTCTGAATTGGTGTGTTATAAGGCCTCAATCATGACTCCTTGTATTCCATAGGATATCAACTAGTAGTGGGGGCCTGGGGTGTGAAAATGGGGAGACTATTCCCTTATATCAAAGTAAGTAAATAATAGAAAAAACTAAGTATCATAAAAGATAGTAAAAAATAGAGTACATACGTAGTAAATAAACAAAAATAGAACATACTGTAATAATAAATGAAAATATATAAAATCACAAAGAGTTATGCCATGTGTACAACACTAGTCTCCCGCTAGGCAGACCATACAGATACAGGAGTAAAAATAAATAAACTCAAATAAAATTAAAAAGTCTATATGACTAACTCTGATCCAAACCACGTAATCAGTCTCTAGAAACTATCAAATTGCACCAACCTAATCAAAACAACCCACATGAGCAACTATGCTAAATCATGTAACACCAAGCCTCAGCCCTATCCACTATACAATCTATTCTCTACCTATAAAGCATACATAAGGTCTACACATACATTGAGGTGCATGTGTAGGGGTGATAAATAATCTCAGAAGGCCACCGAAATAATGAACCTATAAATATGCTTCCATAATTACATGATAAAAGAAATATTCTCAACCTAGCCAAGACACAACTAAAAAGATAGGTAAAACCAATAATGTGAAACCATATTAAAACCTCAGGTCTATAATCTCGATCAAATGGGAAAGTGCCACCATGGAAATCCATATATATATGTATATACATTCATTATACCATACCTATACATATATACATAAATATGAATATAAATAAGTAAGGTGAATGAAATAACATAAAACCAAAAGTAGAAGATCCTTGGGTTTGTAATCCTGATTTCTTGTACATCCTGTGCAAGCGAATTGAGATGTATGTCATGCCACTCAAGTCGTATATTATTAAGTCGATGTATAGGTATGTAATCCCAGTAGATATATACTTGTTTTGTCCAATGATGAAAATATCTATTATCAAGCTATGTCAGCATAGGGGGATACTCGTCCTACACCTAGTTCCACCTGTACTCACCTCCAATCACTGTAAATAAGGATTCCATAGAGTAAATCTGGACATCCTGTAAATGGAAAAGAGATAGATGGCATTATTCTCATTCCAAGTAAATATAGTCCAATGTCTGATCCTTAATTCCCAATCCATAGGCAGTCACAACATTCAAAACATGGATAATCCATAAGGTTCTGACCCTTAGGTGATATGTAAGGATAACTCACTGGTGAAATTTCATGCTCAACCCTGGAGTATTTAATAAGGGAAAGAAAAACCATCCCTATCATCCAAAAGATTTTAATAATTATGAGTATCCAACTATGTGAGATTCCATTCCCAACACTATGGTCATGTAACCAACCAAGCAGAGAATAATAATCCTTATCAATTGGTAGAGTGAAATCATCACAAGTATAATCAGATCGAGGAGAAGGTAGTTGTCCTCATAATATAAAAAATATAAAATATAATAATCATCCTCATAGCGTGGTAGAGTGTAATCATCCCCAATCATCATTACTAGGGAATCTATGCCCATATATCATAATCTCAATATTAATATCAATATACCATAAAATACCTCTGAACATCCCAATAATTTAACAATCAAACAAACCGGCTCCACAGCCCAATCCCAGGTAGTACCTATGGGTATAAAAGTAAATAAAAAATAACATGGATCAGAATCTAGATCCTAGGAAATAATGTATAGGAATCCCAATTAATTAACAAGATAGATCCTAGGAAGAATTTATAGGAATCCCAAAGGGAAATAAAGATGCCTTGGGTTAGGCTAAACAACCACTAATTAGGAAGCACATCTAGAAATCATCATTGCATCAATAATAAATAGGTGAACGTATAAAAAAATGAGTGAGGGTGGCCAAATGCCTAAACTCATAACTAATATCAAAACCCCATGGGCTTACCAGTTTGGCACGAGTTCTATAGTGACACCCACTACCAACTCTACCAAAACCTGTGGTACTAGCTCAGGGTTTGTCAAACAACAGGGAACCAACTGGGTACCTCAAAACAAGCTCAAGAGATACATCCTACTTAGGATCATTTGAAAAAAGGTAATGGAGGAATCTTACATGGGACCCTTAAGATCCATGCAAAAGCAAAGGCATCCTACAAGGGATCCTCAACTATAAGGTAAAGGAGGAATCCTATTTGGTATCCTCGAACAACAAGTTAGTAGAGGCATCCAAAAGGGATACCCAATTTTAAAGTCAATAGATTCATCCTATAAGTGATCCTCAGAATAGTACTCAAGTATAATTACCCTACTAAGGATTCCATAATTCATCATGTAAGAAAAGGAATCCCATAGGGGACCCTTAGTAATAGAAATAAAATAGATGTATCCAAAATTGGATCCCCTAGGTTGAAATGTAAGTAGTGGAATACTACAGGGGATCCTCAGAAACAAATAGTCTCATGGTCTATTAGGACAGAATGGAACATCTCACAAGGGGGAAATCCTCAATGAAAGGCTACGAGGCATTGGTCATGAGAGACAACTCATGTTTCATCTCAGTTCAAGGGGTCTCACTCTCAAGAGACAACTGAAAATGATTACTAGAGGAAGAACCTATCCATTCAAGAAACACCACATAGGAGTCCTCAAAACAACTCACAGGTCTTACCATCACAATATATGCAAAAGTATACTCATAATGGACTAATCATGAGTCCATTTCTGACTCCTGGGTGAAAATACATGAAAAACCCCAAAAAGGGTTGCAAAATGGGTAGTACATGGCGTGTCTCCCCGAGCACACGATGTGTACTCCCAAAGCCCCACCTAGGTATGTACTTATGTCTATACTTGGCATGTAAAATTCCAAGTACATGGAATGTAAGATGGTTACATAGTGTGTACCCAAGACGTGGTACCTTCCATTATCTCTCACATGAAATGGCTATGTATTTGGCCTGATCGTGTACTTCTACAGGGTGAGCAACCCACACGGAGCATGACTGTGTACTATACACATCATGTACCCCTTAAATAGGATTCCTTTTGGGGTACCCAGATACACAACATGTACTTAAAAAAGTTCTTCTTCCCCAAAATGGAAGAACACATTATGTGTGTTCCCTAAACCACACACCACGTAGCTAGGTTTTCCTAAATAGAAAACTTCCAAATCACCTTAAAACTCCAATTTTCACCCCAAAATAAGTATATAAACTCCCATGGGGTTTTAATCAAGCATAAAAGGGATTTAAAACCTAAAAAATTATTAAACTATGTGGATTTATGGAGAAATATAAAAACTTCCTACCTTTGGGTGGAATCTGCCGAAGCTTTTCCCATTTCCGTAGTCCACAGTTGTCGCACGATGATATGGCGCATCCCATGATCCATGGTGGTACCTTTATCCCTCCCTATATCTATACTATATCTCAATCATGTTAAGGGTATTACATAGTGGGTTACATGAGAATACAAGCAAAGAAAATAAATAAATGAAATGGATGAAAAGAAAATAAAAGAAAAATAAAAGGGGGCTCGACCTAACCCCAAATCATAACATGAGTTTATGACTCATCTAGGAAAACATTTCTGTTATGGACTCAATGAAGGAGACAAAATATAAATCTGACACTCCCTCTAGAAGATATGGCAGAATAAACCTACATTAATAAATTAGAATTTTAATTTATTAAATATTAATTATTAATTATTCTACAAAAATTCAAACAACTCAGAATTCCACCAAACTCCCATATTAGAGAAACACCCTATTTCAAGACCAACATAGTGGTCAAAAATTATACAAGATCATATTATAAGGTAAAATATAATTTAACCCCATTATAAGCATGTGAGAGAAAGAAAGTAATTTTTTTCTCAAAATTATAGTATGAAAAAACACATGTCCTAAAAATCTCCCCACCATAAACCATCTCATCATCAAGAAGCCTGGTGTAAAGACTATCACCCATGCTCTCAATCTGAGAATCTACAAAACCAAGCTATCTGGACTATCCAATGACCAGTCTCATAACATCAACAACTATCTCCTATATGAGATATTTTTAACTATGACTAATCTTGTACTTTCCACCATAGTAATGCCCTTATCTTCATCTTTCAAGGAAACCTTTAACTCAACAGCACACAAAAAATGCCAAATTTTAACTGAAAAATGAGGTTCACCACCCAAAAAGGCACAGTAGTGCACTTACCACCATATGGATTACTTTACACCGCTCCTCGAGCCCTACATCACCGATCTTTCTCTTCTTAACTAGGAAAGACATTAAAAAAGAAAAGAATCTCGATGTAGGGAAGATTATCTCTCAGCATACCCAAGGAAATTTCAAGATAGAGCATGATCATATCTAATTAGGAGTAAACTATGACTACATCAAAAGGCATGTAAATCTCTCTCCGAGCCGTGCTCGCACTAAACAAAGCTAAATTTCCTTTACCCAACACCTGACACCATGCCTCTAGATAACGTGTGTCCATGTTTAACACCAGTCAAACATTTCACAACACCTAATTTATTCCCAATGTCACCTCTACCACTGAGGGAAACTCACCACTTTAACCATAACTCCCATTCAACCATGCCCATGGAATGTCTTGAAATAACCAGTCATCATATCATACCCATCCACTAACTGATTTACTATTTAATGGAACCACTTGAAACCAGCGAATACCTTTACCATCTAACTCATACTACAATGATTCATTTAGATATTAAAGCCAATATAACCATCCTATATAGAATTTTAGTCTAAAAAAACTAGAATCTCCCTTGGAACTCCTCTTCAAAATCAGGAACCTCACCTATTCCATGATTATATTCCAGAATCACCCATCACCTGGCATTTTTCGAGTCATGAGTGTCTACCCATGCTATGCCTACATTAGAAATAATGAAAACACTGGTCGAACAGGCTAGGAACCTGAAAATTTCTGCACATCGAAGCTAGTCTTGATACCAAATCACCCTAGGTTCTCTTCAAAATATGAACAAATCAACATGCCTATAACAAAAAACTCGAGCACCTATCATGAATTGATCTCAAAACATGCATAAATCCAAGATCATTCCCTAAAAAGTAATCTAAAAACATGGTCCAACCTCTCTCAAGCGTGATTACCTTGAACAAAATAGATATTTACCTACAAGGATCTGAGTTGAACTAAGGGCCTCTAGGTATCCCACCTATCCCTACAAATCATATCTCACAACTAGGTCAAAAGTTCAAACCACATGGACCAAAAGATCAAACCCCTATAAAGAAGGTATAGATCACAATAGCCTATGATGGTAAAAACTAAAAATACAACCTACAAGGGCCTGATCCTCATCAAGAATCCTCAAAAGTAATTGCTCTCTAGAGTGCATGTTACATCGAAGGAAAAGAGATACTTAACTAACACTCACCGATAATCTGTATTTGGAAATACCCCCCAGAGGTCTAGTTCATAAGAAAAGTCCTGGTATCCATTGGCATCAAATATAGTGATCCAACTAGATGACCATGAATTGAGAAACAACACCCTAAAGGGGTAAAACAGAAGGGAAAGACATTCCATATTGACTTACAAGGGTCGTTGCACCTCCCGTTCATTAGGCCTGAGTCATCATCCTCAACAAAAATCATCAAAATAGATCCACATAACCTTCCATAAGAATGAAATATATATATGTATATATATAAGTAGGCACAACTGAATAGGCCTCGTCTCTCAGTAAAAACTCACACTAGAAGGCAAATATTATGTGAATCCTACATTCCAAATATAATACATAATATTCCTCTTTCCTTTGCTGACTAAGAGTTAAAATACATCCCTAGCCTCTTAACAATGGGCCAAGAGTCATATATCTATATTAAATCATAACATCCACACAACATGAGCATCACTCAAGGGAAAAAATAATATAAAACTGTAACATCATATATCAGAGCATAGATCCCATACCCCTGGAAACCAAGAATTCTTAACAGAACAAGTGTTATCAACACACCAGTCTGATATCCATCAAAGGTTCCAACACATTACAAATACACCTTTTTACCATATCCCAAATAATAAATATTAGGAAAAGAACAACACTGATATAAATTTGTAACATCTTGAACTGGATGCCACTAGATTGGTGCTTCGATCTAGTTTATTATGAGGCCTCAACTACTCCTCCCTATATGCTAGTGGTTGTCGACTAGTAGCGAGGGCCTAGGGTTTGATAGTGGGGATACTATGACCTCATATCAGAGAAAATAGAAAATGGAAATAACTAAATATCATACAAAAAAGTAAAAAAATAGATCTAGGAATAGTAAATAAACTAAAATAGAACATAATGTAATAATAAATGAAAAGGTATAGAATCCATAACATCTATGTAATATGTAAAACACTGGTCACCCACTGATCCGAACATATAGATAAAATATTAAAAATAGATAAACTAAAATTAAAGTACAAGGATCTAATACTAACTCCGAGGCAGCCTATGTAACAAATCTCCTGACACTGTCAAACTGCACCAGCTTAATCAGAAGAATCCACACATGAATATCCGCTAGATTGTGCAACACTGAGACTAAACCCTATCCACAATAAGATCTATGCTCAACCTAAAAAAGCATACATAAGGTCTATATGTACACTAAGCTTCATATGAAGGGGATAGAAATAATATCAGTAGGACACCCCAATAATGAACCTATAAATATGTTATCATAAGGTCATGCAAAATAAATATGCTCAGCATGGCCAAGAAACAACTTAAAAGATAAGTAAAATCAATATCGTGAAACCATAGTCATACCATGGGTCTATAATCCTAGTCAACTGAGAAAGTTCCTCTATGGATTTCCATATCTATATAAGTATACATCTATAGTCCCATACCTATACATATTTACATAAATATGAATATAAATGAGTAAGGTGAATTAAATAACATAAAACCAATAATAAAAGATACTTGGGTCCATAATCCTGATAGATTAGACATCATATGTAAGTGCATTGAGCTGGACGTCATTACACTCAATTTGTATATCATTAAGTCGATCTCTAGGTCCATAATCCCAATCAATATATACCTTCTTCATCCAATGTTAGAAATATCTCCAAGAAAGCTACGTCACCATAGGGTGATACTCATCCTACACATGGGTTTACCTATACTAACATCGAATCAATGTAAAGAAAGATTCTATGGAGTACATATGGACATCCTATAAATGACCAAGAACTAGACTACATGCTTCTCATGCCAAGTAAATATAGTCCAATGTACAATCCCTATGTTCCAATATATAGGTGGTCACGACATTCAAAACTTAGATAATCCCTATGGGTCTGAACCTTAGGTGATCTATATGGATAACTCATCATTGAAATGCTATTACCACCCCCGAAGTCTCTAATAAGAGAGTGTATAATCATCCATATCATTCGAAAGAGCAGAATAATTCTGGGTATCCATCAATGTGATATTTCATTCCCAACATCATGGTCAAGTAACCAATTAGGGAGAGTGTAATCATCCTTATCACTCATGAGATCATAATCACCCATGAGTGTAATAAGATCATGGAGAGCGTAATCATCCTCATCATATATCAAACAAAGAAGAGAAGAATTGTCCTCATCACTCGGGAGAGCATAATCATCCATGAGAATCATTACTAGGGACTCCATGCCTCTATATCATAATCTCAGTCTTAACATCCATATACCAGGAAACACCTCTGGACATCCCTACAATGTAATAATAAAATATAAAGTCTCAATAGCCCAGTCCTAGGTAGTACATATGGGTATACATGTAAATAAACAATAAAATGGCTCGTAAGATGGATCCCATGAAAAAAAATGTATGTCCATCCAAATAAACAAATAATATGGGTCCCAAGAAGAATGTCTGAGCATCCCAAAGGGAAATAAAGATTCCCCAAATCAGGGACAATAACCACCAACTAGGAAGTACCTCTTGCAATCATCGCTGCATGAGTAGTAAACATGTGAAAGTATAAAAAAATGAGTGAGGGGGATGAACACCTAAACCCACCACTACTATCACAACCCCATATGATTTAAATTTTGACACAGTTTTTATGTTGACATCCACTACTATCTCTACCCAAACCTGACATACTAACTTCGGGTAGGTCAAGCAATGGGGCACCCACTAGGACCCTAAAGTAAAACACAAGACATGAATCTTACTTGAGATCCTCAACAGAAATGGTAAAGGTGGAATCCTACATGGGATCCTCAATGTCCATGAATAAGAGAAGGCGACCTACAAGGGATCCTCATCTGTAAGGTAAAAGAGGAATCATAAATGAGATCCTTGAATGAAAAGTCAACATAGGCATCCTACAAAGGATCCTTGAGTTACAAGTCAATAGAGGCATCCTACATGGGATCCTTAGAACATTACTCAGGTAAAGGGATCCTACTAGGGATTACCCAGGTCAAAACATAAGAAGATTAATCCCATAGGGGACCCTTGGTAATATAAATAAGATAGATTCATTCTATATGAGATCCTACAGGTTTAAATGTAAACCGAGGAATCCTATAGGGGATCCTCAAGAACAACTGGTCTTATAGACTCTTAGTACAGAAGGACACATCTCACAAGGTATACATCCTCAAAGGAAGGGTACAAGGCATCAATCATGAGAGATATCTCATGGATCATCTCAGATTAAGGGGTATCACTCTCAAGAGACAACTGAAAACGATTACTGGTTGAAGAACTTATATGTTCAATAAATTCCACCTAAGAGTCCTCAAAACACCTCATGAGTATTACCATAATTATATATGTGAAAATATACTCATAATGGAATATTCATGGGTCAAATTATGACTCCTAGGTTAAAAGACACTAAAAACCCAATAATGGATGTAAAAGGGGAATTACGGGACGTGTCTCCATGGGTACATGATGTGTACTACCAAAGACCCACCTAGGAATGGCTACACGAATGAGTACCAGTACACATCGTGTAATTAAAAAAGTTTATCTTCCCTAAAAAGGAAGAACACATGATGTGTGTTCCCTGAACAACACCCCATGTAGACAGGTTTTCCCAAACAAAAAAATCTCCAAACTTCCCCCAAACCTCCGTTTTCACCCCAAAAATAGTTGATCGACCCCCAAGGGTTTCTAAGAAAGTATAAAAGGGATTTAAAACTTGAAAATTATTAAACTACATAGATTTATGGAAAATTATAAAAATAGTATTTTGTTGGGTGGAATCTACCAAAGCTTCGCTTCTTTTTGTGGTCCACAGTTGTCATACGGTGATTTGGCACATTCCGAGCTCCATGATGGTACATATTTATCTCCCTATATCTTTATATTTATCCATATCCCGCTCCTATATCTCAGTCAAATGAAGAAGAATACACAAGACCAAACTTGAGAATAGAAGCAAGAAAAAGAAAGAAAATAAAAGAAAATAAAATGAAGAAAAGAATAAGAAAAGGGGGCTCGGCCTGACCCTGATTCCCAATATGAGTTTATGCCTTTCCTAGGAAAAAATATATGTTATTAACTCAAATATAGATATGGAATCTCAATATGACACTTCATTAAAAAGATATGTCTAAATGAACCTGCTTGAATAATGTAATATTTAATTTATTAAATATTAAATATTAATCATTTCACTAAAATTTGAACGGCTTGGAATTTCACCAAACACTTATCCTAGGGTAAACACACTATTGCAGGACTAATAGAGTGATCAAACAATTATACGAGATCATCTAATAGGGGTAAAGTCCATTTTACACCCTCATAAACATCTAATAGTAAAAATTAAAATTTCTGCTCAAAATTTTAGTCTAGAAAAATTTGGTTCCTTACAACTACAATGAGGATAATCAAATGATTTGAAAAATAGGGAGAAAATGTAGGAGTTTTTTAGTGACACTTGCAAGATACTCTAAAATTATTTTTTCCAGGACACTCTCTTTGATACACCTTCAAAATAAAGTAGATGATAATTATTAGGTGAAAATATGGGTAAGAAAATTCATTAGATTTAATGTTATATTATTATTTTATTTATATGAATTAACATTTTGGTACCATATTAATTATAATTTTTCCAATAGTGAGGTTGAGAGGATTAAAATAAACAAGGAATTAAGTGAGTTGTGGAGAGACTATAAGAATGATTTGTATAGTGGCCTTGTTTCTAGGTTTGGAATAAATTTAGAGGTCATGTCTATCATGAATGAGTGTCCAATATCACATTATGAGGAAATGATTGATCATTGAAAGAGTACAATGTTTAAGGTATTAATCAAATAGATGGTTTTTTAAAAAAATGTGGTGATTTATATTAATACATTATTTTGTATTATTGAAAATTATTTTTAGGAAGCACTGGAAAGAAATTAAAAAACATTGATGTTATGAAATTCCTTCACACCTTGGGTCGGACTTCGATTCTAGAATATGAGAGGAATAATGTACTTTTCATTAAAACTTGTGTATATTTTTTCTATTTAAATAAATTATGGAAATAAATTTTCTTCAATTTTAAATTATATAGATTCACTAGAATTTTTTCATAATAACTCTATTGATATATAAGTTAATTTATGAACATTACAATATATTGATGGGAAAATAGATTAAAGATTTTTTTGATGGATTGACTTAGTAATTTGGATTAACACTGATTTTATTTATTATAATAAAGATTTGTTCGAGGGTAATTATTTACCATGTTGGGTTCATGATCATATTAATTTTTAATGACTTCATCAAAGTTATTCATGTAATAAACCTTTAATTATTTAAATCATATTCATCCATTCCATTCAAACTTTGTTTATTTCCAATTAATTTCATGTCATTTAAATCCCTTAACTAATTTAGACTTTTACTACAACACATATAGCCTTTTTAATAGGATAAGTTTCCACTATAAATTGGTGTATCAACCACTTGAGATTGATTTATTTCAAACATAAGATGTCAAAAATTGAATTCTCTGTAGTCTTTTTCAATCTGTTCTTCATCAAAAGTTTTCTCCTTAGAATCTTTTCTATCAAATTTATGTTAAATGAATCTTAAAAAATAAAATTCACATTATTATAAACATTTTATTTATTACTGAATAATGAATATAATATACAATACCTTAATCATATTTAAAATTAAATTTATCCATTCTATCCTTAGTATTGGAAATAAATAAATTACATATAAAAACTCTAAAATAACCAAGAACTAGTTTCTTACCTTTCTAAAACACATTAGTATTTCTATATAGAATAGGTAAAATAGGATTTTTTTATATATAACAATATCTCTATGAAGGTTCAACAAAAAATTATCATGTAATGTTTTATAAACTCATGTAATCTTTTATTCATTGAATTTCTCTACAGCATGTTATTATTTACAATCCCCAGAATCATATTCTAATGAATATTATAAGTTTACATGAAATTTAAATACTTTTTATGTTCCACTGATAACTCTACAAGGATAATAGAATTAAAATTCTCAAAATAGTCTGAATAATATAATGAATAATCATCATTACTAATAATACAATTATCATTCATAAATTTAACACACATGAAATTATAAGATAATTGAAAAATTATAAACATATTATGAAATAAACCATTAATATTCCGAAAATTATTAACAATATAATTAAATATCTAAAACAACACAAAACCATTTAACTTTCCATTTTAATTAACTTAAATTGTGATTGTGCCACTATCACATATGTTTAAAATGGTGATTTATAGGACTCTCATCATATTGATAGTTTTCCATAATATATATACTATACACCACTCATGATAATTTCAATGAATCATTCCAAAAAATATAAAATAGCTAAGTTTTTTGGAACCTATATAATATTGGTTCTAATATTATTAGTTATATTATTTTTCATGGCCCACAAAAAATCTTGATAAGTATTAATAGGAACCCTATAAAATAATGATTTATAGATTTTTGTTTTACTATTTTCCATTAATAGTGGAATTATAAGAGTGTATTTATTGAGATAGAATTCATGAATTCCATATATAAGAAATTTTTTAGTCATGATAACACCTTTTTTATTTTTATAAATATGTTCTTGTATATATGTTGTAAATACCTCAACCTGAGTATCCCAGAGTCAGTGCCTTACTTTATTACATTGGTATAATAGATAAAGAAGATGCATCCCGAAGGACCAAATAGTTTAGTCTCTTTGGAGAACTAGATACAAACATAAGTTTTATATTACAACTTGAAAGGAAAAAAACATATCAACTCCATTGGAAACATCCATAAACTTCTAGATTATCCCTACAAGTCATTCATAATATACTTTTTCGCATCCTAGGAAAAAATAAAACATATGAAAGGGGTGAGATCAGATGCTATATAAGGGTAAAAAATAAAATAGAAGCTATAAACATAAATAATAAGGAAATGTTAATATCTAACAACACATGTCAATAAATTATAAATTTGAACATAATATTATAGGAATAAAAGTTTATCAAAATAATTCTATATAAATAATCAAATGAGAATAAAACTTAACCAAGAATATTATACTAGTCGAATGATCACATGGATTATTAATTACAGATATCATAATGAGATAATGCATAATTTAGAAAATCATAAACACACCATCAAATCTTTTTCCAAGACACCATACATAAATGGGTAAAAAACCCAGTCCAGTTTGTCTCATGAGACATACCGATGCGTCGAGGGGTTATAGCGAGCCCCACCCATCACTTACTATGTCCAATTTATTTATCATATGAAAGGGGTAAAACATAATAAAGATATACATTCATATTGAAAATATCATATGAAATTTAAATAATATTCCCAATTAGTAAACATAATCATAAACTATCCATAGAAATATAAAAAATGGTATCAAGATAGTACATCCCCAATAAAAATAATCATAAACCATTCAATAAAATATGGTAGATGGTAACATAAGATATCAATGTAAATAAATAATAATATTAAATAGAGGGTTCTGAAATAGATTAAAATAATCTAATAAAATCGTTGATAAATTCTTGAGATAAATACTTTTTTTACTTTTGAAAGAAGAGTTGTTTTGGAAATTCATTTGTATTTTTCATAAAATCAGTTTGGAGATAAGTAAATCCCAAAAAAACAAATAAAATTATATTTTAGGAATACTAAAATAATATTCATACAGAAATTTGGAAATTCTGGTGAAAATTGTAAAAATAGTGTTTAAGAAACTCTAGAAATGAGCCACCTTAGTGGACTTTAAGGGAAAATATACATGAGTCTTTAAAGCAAATAAGGGAATAATTGTTTTCATAAAATAAGAATTGAAATAATATAGTTTTTAATAATAAAAAGGGTGATTTTAGAAAAAAAAAATTGGATTAAAACCTATTATGGAGTGTACTTAAAAATGGGTAAGAAATTGGGAAGTTCCCTTTAATCGAGCTTTCTTATCCAGAGGAATTGAGAAGGGAACCTTATAAAATATGTATTTCCCCATCAAAGAAAGATGAAATGATCTAGATACATGATTTTGGAACATATAAAAAGAATTTAGAAGAGGTAAATCAAAATAAAGAAGAATAAAATTGGTTTAAAGAGAGAGAAACCATAACCCATATGAAAAATGGAGGTTCAGGGAGAATCACTTACCACTTTGAAAGCAATAGAACCATATTCCCCATAAAATTAATGAACATGAAATGAAACATTGAATACCATTAAGATAAAGATATTCTTGATATTATACATCAAATAGAAGTATACATATACAATACACAAGAAATATTTTTGAATACGGAAAATCTTATAAAAACATAGGTGAGATTTGAAAAATCATTACCTTATGTCCGAAAGCGTTCTGCACGTATACTTAACATCCTCTTGAATGTTTCCTCATTGGGAACCTCCTTATGGGACATGGAAATTGTATTTTGGTGGGACCATAAAGACCATTACATGGGGGTGGAGTTTTGGAAGAGTAAATGGGAAAAATATAAGAATGATTCAAGGATTTGGAGGTGTAGGGAGAAGGAGAGGTGTTTATAAGGATAGAGAGGGGTGTTTTTTTATTATTTAATTCATTTGTTTACTATTTTAGCTCAAGACCATGAATAATGATGGTTATTGTGACCTAATACATAAACTAGTGCATGTGAGTTCAAACCAATGGGTTCTTACCTCATCCATACATCATATATGACTTCATAATTTATTTTTTTACTTATAATGTGAAATACCATAATTTACTGAATTTCACTATTCCCCAAAATTTCAACTATTTCGGAAAAATATAAAAAATTCACCCTAAAAATTATTTGATGTGTAGAATTATAAAATAGAATCTATTACATGAAAATAATATTCTAATTATGAGAATTTTATTTTATAAATAAAATCATCATTTACTCAAAAAATACTGATTTTAATATTATAACAGTTTTTATGACTCTTTAAAAAATTAATTAAGGTCTCATAAAATTGTATTATAATCATAATACAAAAACATATTAATTTATGAATCTATTTTATGAAAATAAATTTTATTTTAAATCATTATATTAATTATAAAATTGTAAATAAGTATTTATGCATTAGAGAAATACCAACACTTAATTTATCATTTTTAAAACATTTGATTACTTATTACATGATATAAATATATCATATTTTCATTTATAAGATACCAAATTTTTTTTACATTTTTATATTTAATTTTATTATTCAAATCATAAATTTACTATTAATATAACAAAAATGATAGTTTTATAAAAAAACCAAGATTTTTCACTATTCACTGGAAAATAAATATTTTTAGAAAAATACCAAAATTTCACCATAAAATAATTTTGACCGTACTTATTTAAAAATGAAGTTTATTTTGTTCATTTTAATTTATAAATTTTTCAAAATTTAGTTTTTAAATATGTGCACCATTAAAAGGTGATAAAATTTCCCTTTCGAAAATATATCTTTTTGTTATTAAAATTGAATTTATTCTTATCTTAAGCCGATCAAACTTGTTGATTGAATTTAAAAAATATTTTATTGAATATTTCTTATATAAATTTCAATATGATAGTTCAATAATATAAATTAATTTAAGATAAAATTCCATTACAGTCATACATATATTTTTTATCAAAAACGCATCCATTATGTTCAATTGGATTTTATTTTCATTTATAATTAATTGGATACCAATGAATTCATTTTATAAACATGTGTAAACTCTATTTTAATAATTTACTTAATCCATTATATTCCCTCCATTCCAATGGCTAGGTCATAATAATAATATTAAATTATTTGTTTAAGATCGTAAGCTATCAAAGAAGTTAAATTTTAAAAAGAGACATACCATAAAATATTGTGGTGTTACATATATGTTTTTTTTTCTAATCATTACCAAAAACATTTTTTGTAAATTTTTTTCATTAAAAACATCTTGATATAATATTTTCTTCATTCATCAAATGTTTCTAGGAATTCCATCTTATATACTGTTTATTCTTCAATTTCACATTCTCCTTTTGAATGACCTATAAATCATTAAAAACACATGCATTAATTCATGATGTAGTTGTGATTATCATATCATTATCTTGAAAAAGAACATTATTTTTCTCAATAAATTTATTATTATGTCAATTTAGTTCCTTATAGAAAATAATTATTATAATAATATATCATTTGAATATTTCAATATATTCCTTCAAATAATCAATATTACATTTATCATAATCTAATTCATCATTTGAATAAAATTATGAATCATACCCAAAATCACTAACATAAAACATTGATTCCATGAATCATAAGATAAAAAATTCCTTATCATATTTAGATTCTTCACTTGAAACAAAATCATTAGAGTAACCACATTTTTTAGCTAATAATTATTTTTCATTCATAAATTTTATTAACTTCTTTTCAATCACGAATCATTGAAACTTAGTTTATATATTCCATTTATTTATGAACATAAAATTGGTAAGATAAAATATAATGTAATTAGAATTAGAATTACATTTTAAATTCCTTTGTGATTATCTCTTCTTTAGTTATTTCTAAATTTTGTTGAGAAAGATTTCATTCAATTCATGTCTTTTTATACTCCATTTACATGATGAACTACTTATTATTTTTAAAATTTATGTATCTTAGATTCAAAATTTTAAGATGAAACGAAATTTACATAATTAAATGGTATACCCTTCATTATTTTTTTCTTTTCTTCAGCTATTTTTTAAACTCAAATTTGTATTTAATAAGTAACTAATAAGATCATAAAATTTGTACCCATAGAAGTTATTATTTTCATAAATGGATAACTAATTGGTGTAAAAATTCATTAGTATTTATGTTGGAGATCTATCAACCATATAGATATTTTTAAATTCATCATCATGTGCGCTCATTCAATTTACAATTCTTCTGAAAAATAGTGTATTTTATTTAAAAAAACATTTCCCCACAATTTTTTCTACTAGTACATAGAATAAAACATTATTAGATTAGTTATTTTCAATATATCAGTAAAATATAGTGTATCTTATAAAATTATCCAAATATCATAATCAGTCTTACATAAATAAACATGACGGCATGTTTTCATCTATTTAAAAAACATAAAGTATTCATGATTTATACCTACCAGTGAGAGTATCACTATATTTCCCTTATATATTATAATGTTTTTCTATTGAGGCTTAATATATTATGATTAATTTTATTAGGTTGGATTCCATCCTAGGCTTTAAATAAACATTTGAATTTACATGAAATATCAGTGGTCCCTATATAGTCAATAAATTATTTGATCATTGACCTATCATATAGAATTATCCTTCCCATTGACACACCATATAGAGTCCCATATCCCTCAATATGATGTTAATTGTCATCATGGTTTATTTTGATTACATAGTTTATTTTCATAAAAAAATTTTTTATCACCACAGCTGATACATAATGGTTTTATATTGAAATAACAACCTCAGTTTTATATTCATATCATACCCGACCTCATTATGAGTGTTAAAATTCATTGATTCATACTTAAATTCAATTTATTTTCATAATAAATTCATCAAAAAAATGAATAAACCTCAAATCAAACCCAAAAAACCATGATATTTTTTGCAATTATTAAATCCACCCCTCACATTCGTTCATGGTAACAATTCCACTAAAATGGCATTTTTAGATATTTATACGCTTATTATTCTTCTTCTTCATACATATTATTATTGTTTTCAAACTCTGTTACATGTAGAAAATAACATAGCATAATTTTCTATAGTGTGGATAAGATATTACATTTTAACTACTCCTACTTCATTCAAATTAACTCATACACACCTCTATAATGATAAGTTTTTTAACTTGGCCTCAAATTCCACAACATATCAAAATACTTCCATATTTTCTCTAATCTCTTCAAAACTGATTCTAATCATCTTCAAACACCCCCATAAATATTTTATTGAAAATCATATCAAATGGATCATCAAATATCACTTTAGTTTGAACACATTTTTTAAAAAAAATAAAACACAATAATCACATACATGTCAAAAATCTCCAAAATATCTTCTCTAGACAATTTTATTGTTCTAGAAGTAACTTCATATCACAATAATTTATTAATAATCCAACTACTTCCAAACATATCTTTGTCACAAAAAACTCATTAATAATACATCTAATTCCAAACATCTCATTAATAATTCAACTACCTATAAATATATCTTACCTCAATTATAAGAAACATAGGATTTACCAGATTATGAAGGGAATATATAGATATAGACACACTATGGAGAAACTATATCAGGATTAGTTTTAATATGTTTTGCATGGCGATATTCCCAATGGTTAAGTTTAGATCAAAATGTTTTACACGTTAATCCATTACAAAACCTTTTAAAATTACTAAAAGGTTACAATTATGATTGTTATTTGGATCTAATAAACATAAATTGCTCATAATCCTTGACCTACTACACTAATTTCATACTAGAGGCTTTCTCATGAAAAAAATATGAAGATGATAAATTGAATGAAATAATTATACCAACAAACATATGATCATAGATGTACCATTCCCAATTTCCTATAGTACCCATTAGAATATGGTAAATTACTATTTTTAGCCTCAATTACCTCAATACTAACTACCCATTTCGGGAGACGATAACCTTAGTAATATCAACAAAAATATAAAATTATTAATTGTAAAATATATTTTAAAATTGTAAAAAATAAAAGAATTGTGGAATCTTATATGATAGGAATCCCTAAATAAAACCATAGACCATGTTATAATAAAATCAAAGTCATGTAAATTATATAGCCACATATTAATGAAAGTAAAATCAAAGGGATGATCAAGTAAAACAATATAAAAAATGAGAAAAATAAATAGAGACAAAATTTATTATCCACTACCTTACCTCAAGCCAATATATTTATCTCTTTTGATCCCCTTTATCATAATCACCAATTCATTATTCCACACACTAACCTAAAAGTTAATGTAAATCCCATACACCCACCAATTTTAAAGTAAATAGTGTTAATATAATAGGGGATACTTGTTTTCTATAAAACTTAACCCACTTATACTATTAAATAGGAAACATCTAATTTAATAATCTCATATCACATAAATAACCATCCATTCAAAAATTTATGGACCTTCAGTTTACTTCTAGAAATACATTAAATCCTATTATAAGAAAACTTCTAAAACATATAAAATCATGAACAAAATTCACTTACACCACCAAAATCAACTTATAAATATCCACATAATCAAAAAATTACCTTCTACTAATAGTTTTTTGAAACTTTATAAAATATAGAAAAACTAAAATGACTAATTTTTACATCTTGAATAATATAAATGTGGATCCTATGTGTCTATTAACCATCCTCTTCACCTTCATAACCACCATGTCTTCTGATATCATATCACATGTCCTTGTCAATAAATATAACTATTATATCATCAAATATAACACATAAACTCCCTACTTACAATATTCTCCCAAATTGGATTTTTTATAATACTAATATAATTTAAATCCCCCCTTTTAAAAACATTTTGTTAAAAGAAATGTATGGATTTATAGTGAATTATACTTAGTCATCCTTTTTAAATAAAATGAAATATTCTTATGGTCCATATATTTCTTTTAATAAACTTCACCTTTCACATATAATTTATTAGGGGTATATATTTTTATATCCACCCCTCTTTATTTCTTTTTGATTGATTTTTGTTTTTCACAGTTGGGGATAATATAATACATTTATGTAAAATTTAATTCAATTTTTTTTATTAATTTTCAATTAAATATTGGTTACAATTACTTAATTTTTATTCAAAAATAATTTATTATTGAATAATGGTTTTCAACATTCAATGAAATTTCATAGGGTGGTATTGAATACTGAAGTATGCGTTCCTTGGGAAAAATTATTTTTCTCAAGAAGAAAGAAGAAATATAGAAGCATGATTAATGAATACACATAACAGCAGATTGTAAGTTTTAATTTTTTAATTTAAAATAATAATATCTATTTTTTTACTAAATAGTTCATATATATTTTTAACATTGTTATGTGGAGTCCCTTTATGAGAATTCAATTGAAAAATTTGGGGCAATTGATAATTTGCATCAGGTATTATGAGATGAGCACCATGGGAGTGTGTATTATTGAATAGGAAAGAGTGTTGTCCCAACAATATATTGGACTAGTTAAGGTTCCTATTATAGTAGCACCACATTGGAAAAATATTATGCAGAGGCATAATAGGCTCATATAGAGAAAGAATAAGGAAAAAATGGAAATTTAGGAACATGAATGGAATCAAAAGCCCAAAAATGAATTTATGAAATTTATGTCATCTTTATGTCCATCACTTCCACCAGATATTTTCATGAATTTTGATATATATATGTCGATGATGTGTATGTTATATGATGCATTGGGCAATGGTCCTAGTGGTGGTTGGGATGATGACATTCCTTGTGATAGAAATGGTGATGGTTATGGTGAGGATGATGGTGAGGATGATGATAATAATGATAATGATGATTATGATGATTATGAAGATGGTGATGGTGATGATATTGTTTTTTGAGGAGATATAGATTAGTATTTTACAATTTTGACTAATATTTATGACACATCATATTTTATGATTGGATGTGAATTAATATATGTGATGTTTTAAATGTGTTTTATCACTAGTTAAATGCATTAATTAGTTTCTTGAATTTTGTATATTGGATAGTAGTGGTTTGGGTTTTTGTGTTTTATGGTGTAGGTGTGTGATGATGTTTATAGGTTTTGGGCCATGGTGGAGGGAAAAAAGTTTTTGCTGGTGATTGCAGGCCAAGGTTGGGGTGATGATAACTACCAAGGTAAGGAAAGTGTATACCAACGGTTTACAAAACCATTAGTATAGAATTGTTCCAATAGTTTCAAAAAACCATTAGTATAGTTTACAATTAGAAAAGGTTATACCAATAGTTTTCAAAACCGTTGGTATAGGTATATAGAAATGGTTTCTAAAACCATTGGTATATATCTATATAAACAGTTTTCAAAACCATTGGTAAAATTTAAACCAAGGAGGTATATACCAATGGTTCCCTATAAATTGTAGGTATATTCTAATATCCATGACATTAAATCCAATGGTTTGGAGAACTATTAGTGTAGTCTATAAAAATATTTTTCCAGTCTATATGAATTATTATGAACCATTGGTATAGCAAAAATTTGTAGCAGTTATTATCTTACATTTTTATTTTTATTTTTTTAGTCTTTATACATTCAAGAGATAAAGACTATTAATATTATTACTAATAAATTATTTTTATGTTTATTTAATTTGAAATTTTCTTCATCTATCCTATAATTAAAAAAATTAATAGAATGAAGACTAAAATGAAAGGCAATATTATTTTACCAGCGTAGACATAAGGGAAAAATATAAGTTTTCTAAAATATTAGATGATTAATTTTGAAGAACGATGCCATTTACCAACCTTATACAATAAGTATATAAAAGATTCCATATGTGGGTGACAACCAAAGTTACATATGTAATGAGGATAGATTCCATTATAAGTTGAAGATGAAAAAATAGTGTTATGTCTACAGGTTTGTATTATCTATATGTGTAGTGATGTTTAATTATTAAAAAATAAAATCTAAACATACATTTATTTTTTGCATTTATATAAATAAAATCTAACTTGTATTATAGGTTATATTTTTGGATTTGGTTATTCAAAATCAAATTTTCAATTTCTTATTTTGAGTGAAACAAACCAATCATGCTTAAATCACAATAACATATATCTTGAATATAGAATTACTTTGTAAAATTTGACTATAAATGTTACTTTTCTCTCTCTTTATGAAGTTAAAATTTTAATTTATAAGTTAAATTTTATTTTAATTCTTAATATTAACAATTTTCTACACTATTCTAATAGTAAAATTTTATCCCTGAATGAATGAAATGATTTAGATTATCGAAGTAAATGACTACATATCGGTCCCTCTAATCGAAAAGGAAAATGAGATATATATCATTCAGAAAATTTTAGTCCTCTCTCAATGATAGTTGTATCATCGATGTTTAAAATATCTTATTCTATGAAAATACTAGGAGAGAAAAAAAATTATTTCTTCTATAATTAGGTTATTTGTGAATAATTATTATACTCTTTTATGATTACCATATTACTGTAAATTGTAACATGTCATGTGTGAAATTTAGTAACACACATCTAAGAAACCACATTAACAAACATAATTGAATTAGAGAATATGGTATGTATATAAATACCATATTCATAGATATTTATGTTATACTATAAATTGATGTAATTTACTAGTTTACATTTCTCTTTTTCTTAAACATTATCAATGTATCGACCAAGCATTATTTTTTTAGAGGCAAGGAGAATAGTTTGGATCATTCATACATAAATGTCTCAACCATTTATCCCCACAAAAATTGTGTCAATGATGAAAACTTTATAACATCAAATACATGCACACAACCATCATTAGGTGACAATGGTATAATATTAACTTCATTAATTGACTATTCTATTGTATGAATATTTATTAGTATATAATTCATTTATACTTTTGAGTATTGTTTTATATTTTTCAAGACATATGATTTACTTATCATTCGTTATGTGTATTATAATTCATAATGATATTGAATTGAATGAATGTTATGTTTAACAAGTAATAAATGAAAAACTATGCCATGTAATTTTTTCATCTTTCTGATACATAGTATTCAATATACAGGTTCACGCCATCTTTATAATAATGCTTAACCATGTTTTTTTAGTACTGTTATTTATTAATATTTTAATATGATAACTAATTTCACATTCTATACTTATAGAATACTTGAACTTCAGCGATCCTACATACTTATATACCTTTTTTCTATGATTTTTTGGTTTTGTGAGATATTTAAATGATGTATCACCAAAGAAATATCTATGGTTTCATTATGTTTCTCTCTTGGAAAAATAAACTTACAAAGATTACCAAATCCACCTGAGTACTTGAAGTCCTTCATCGTCTATAATTGTTTTAAAGATGCCAAATAATTTCATGATAATATTTTCATTTACAACAGAATGATTTCCTTTACATAATTGTGTGAGATAATTGATAAATCCCTAAATAGTAGAGGTGCTTCTTATGTTTATAGGCTCAATGATCAAAACTGTCATCACATTGGTACTTTATTTATACCTTATGCAAACCACTAAAATTTTGAAAAATATAAATTTTTGACACCTTGAATTTTATTGATAATAGAATTCAATCTGTTAGGTACATTACATACTTGACATGCATTAATGTACTTATAAAATGAAATAATTTTAGTATGTATATTTTTTCACTTGTTTTTTTTCAAATAAAAAAAATCAACATACTCTTTATGTAAATCTAATTATTTTCAAGAACCTTAAATGTATGTTTGATGAATAAAATCGATTAATTTTACATTTATGATCTACAAGATATTTTTTGAAATCAGCTGGCTCTCTAGATTTGAGACTATGACTAATTAGAAATAGATATTCTGATATATATAGTTACAACATACCAATTAATTTAGAAATCTCTATGATAATAGTTGGTGATATTGAAGATATAAGTAACAATAAAGATATTATTCTATAAAGAATAACAAGTGAAATCCAATGTATAGAATAACTACATCTACTAAATAACTACAATAAATGTAGTATATTTCAATGGTTTAAAAAACCACTGTTAAATACAAATTTATATTATTGATCAGTTTTTTAGAAACTCTTTGCAAAAAGAATTAGTATTTAGTTGTGGTTTAAAACAAAACCACTACTAAATAAGTTTAAAAGAAATATCATGGTGGATTTATTTATATCTGCCTCTAAATGTTTTAAAAAAATACCTCATCCCCAACACATCTCCCTCTTGGCCTCTCTCACCCTATGCTCGATAGCCTCCCTCACCCCTCACCCCTATGATCGACGACCTCCCTCACCCCTGTGCTAGACGACCTCCCTCACCCCTGTGCTCGATAACCTTGTTCTCATACTCTCCCTTTCCACTACACAATGTTGAACTCCTTTTGGATTTTCCCTTATATATTATCAATGATGGACCAACTCTCGACTTCCCACCCCCTCGACATCGCTCGATGTTGGACCAGTTTCCCACTAATCCTTCACCCTAAATCCCCCTTTTTGATTTCCTCTTTTCCACTACACCACCAGTCCCTCTCAATGATTTGGGGTGAGTTTTATTAGATTCATTTTCCCCTACTCAAATACAGTTGATTATATACTCTATTTTATGTCAAAATTCTTCAATTGAGTTAGGTTTAATAATTTACCTATTCAAATACACTTTCAATGCTTATAGTTTAATATATTTTTTAATTCTTCGTGTTTTATGGGCACTTTGAGATCGATTATTCCTTTTTGAAATTAATTATATTTTATTTTTATATATAATAATATAATTATATTTTATATTTTATAGTGTTTGATATCAAGTACATATGGCAAAAAGATGGATTACCATACATCCAAACACATCTCATTATTTTATAGTTTTAAACATGTTTTTGGATATTTCATTTAAAAATCTATAAATGGATAGAAGAATCAAATGTACTTTTTTCTAATTTCAAATTCAGACAATTGTTTAGGAAATATAATGTTTTTGAGAATTTGGTATTGAAATAATATCCTTCTCATTATATATGTTGCATTTGGCATGGAGAATCTAATTTAATAGAATGAACATACAGTTTTTTATATAATCAAAATGAACAAGCGAAAGATCCAATAGTTCATAATGAAATGAAAAACATGATAAATGAAGTTTTTTCCATAGTAGGGAAATTTCATCAATAATAAAAACACATAATTTGATTCATTTTTTGATGTTACAAATATTAATGATGTTTTTAGAACTGTAGAAGAGCTAGATCAAGATGATAACCTATTAATAGATTATGATGAGGAAACCAATACAAGGGAAAACTCAACCGGGAATACAATCGATTTTTCTAAATTATCTATAGATATAAATCTGGAATTGTATAAAGTATCTATAAAATATTCAAAATTGTAGTTTTTTGATGAATTTTACCACATCAAATTTTTATGTAGAATTAAAAATAAATCAATTTACATGATCTTAGAATTTTTGTGTGGTGAATTTACTGAATCTATTATCCCTGTATCATTTAATAAGATTTTAAAGATTGTTAAAAATATTGGACTCAATTATATGAAGATACATTCACATCTGATTGATCATATTCTTTGTTGGAAAAAATATTCAAATAGAGAACAATGAAAAATATGTTGTACTTATAGATGGAAATCAACAAATAATGATGACAGTTTGAATATATGTACTACCAAAAATTAACAGAAAAAGAAAATTTTGTGAAGTTTTTATGTTACCAACCTTTAAAATCATGGTTGAAAATGTTGTTTATGTCATATAAAACCACCAAAAATATTAAGTGGCGTGATTTTGATAATAATAATGATGATTTCATGTGATATCCAAGAGATTCTAAAGCATGGAATAAATTCGATTCATTACATCCAAATTTCTATTCTAATCCTAGAAATATACATTTTAGATTAGTATATAATGTATTCAATCCTTTTAGGAATTTAAGAATCATTTATATCATTTTTCCAATTTCTTTAATCCCTTATAATCTACCACTCTTGATGTGTATACAACATACTTCATTCATTGTATCAAGGATTATTCCTAGAATTCAAATTCTTGGAAATGAAATTTCTTTTCTACTTTCAACCTATTATTCAAGAATTAAAAGAGTTATAGAATGACGGTGTATAAACATACGATGAATTTATTACACAAATATTCAAAAGTCATACATCCCTTATGTGGGCCATTAATAAATTTCAAGGACTAGGAAATTTGTTTTTTTGGAACATACAAACTATTTTGGATTATCCAATTTGTAACTTTTATTCTAAGTCTCAATTGATATCATATAGAAGAGATTGATGTTTCATGTTTCATCATCACTTCCTTGATACATCTCATAGATTTCAGTTTAATTAGTCATATTTTAATGGAAAAACTAATTTAAGGCTTCCACCAAAATTATTATCGGGATCATAGATATTGACACAATTATGAAATTTTTATATTTAGTTTGGAAAATATTTTCAAATGAATGAAAGTGGAAAAGGATTTAGAGAACCATCTGTTACAATTGTATCATAGCAATGGAATAAAAAGATTATATTTTTTGAACTCCCATATTGGGAATTTAATTTGTCGCATCATGGTATTGACATTATGGACACTCATAAGAATGTGTGGGATAATGTGTTGTTTTCATTTCTTAATGATCAAGGAAAATCAAAGGATCATTTAAATTCTCATAAGTATATAGAATAAATCAATATCAAATGTGATCTATGAACAAATGAGGATGGGAAGTATCCAAAAACTATATTTGAAATGAAAAATCATTAGAAATATATTTTCCTTAAAATATTAAAAAATTTGATAGTGATTGATGTATATTCTAGTAATATTTTAAAATGTGTTGATTTGAATCACCGTAAAATACATGGATTTAAAATTCATTACTCACATGTATTCAAGGAATAGTTTCTTTCTTTAGCAATGCATAATTTGTTTCTTGATAAAATAACCACCATTTTAATTGTTTTTTTCAAATTTTTTAGAATACTTTGTGAGAAGACATTAACCCCCAATGAAATGGATTAACTTTAGGAAAAAAATTTATGGACACTATTTAATTTAGAGATGTTAATCCCTTTATCATTATTCACTATGATTATTAATATAACGATGCATTTTTTTCAAAAAATCTAAAATTGGGGGCCATGTACATTATCGATGGATGTATCCCATTGAGAGGAATTTTATTTTAATATTTTTTCATTTAAAAAATTATTAATTTTTTGTTAATGTTTTAAAACGTTATTTATTAATTTCTTAACTTTTATCATTAGGTATCTTGTTCATTTGAAGTCTTATATGAAAATAAAACTCATTTAGAAGCTTATATTTTTTAATGTTACCTTTAAAAAGAGTGTTTAACTTTTTTTTCAAGGTATTTAGATTCAATATAGACAATATTCAACTGATTAAGACATGTTGGTGATAATATAAGTTATTAACATGCTAATAATGAGTCATTAATCTTTCTAACTTTAGGTCAATTAGTTGAAAAATTTTCTTCATTTTCATTGATATATATGTAGTTAAGATAAGCACACAAATATGTGATACTAAATAAAAATATTTTTGATACTTATATCAAATAATTAAGGACACAAAAGAGAATGCACCATAGAAAATGAACTAGTAATGAGACATAGATAACAAAAGTTGTTAACAATGAAATTGTTGACTGGTTTGTATGTTGTGTGAGTTATTATTATAATACGTAGTTTAAATATGTTGAAATTTATCAAAATAATGTAATAGATTTTTATATAAACTTATATAGGATATTAATGATGATAATCGAGTTAAAATATCCTAATATTTGTAGTTTTTATCTCGAGCTCATTTGAAGCATTCTAGGATATTCAGTGCTTACAATATTGGTGTTTTTAAGTTTCATACTGTTGATAAAAAGGAAGGTTTGAAAACACAAAATAGTGCTATATTCATAGTTATTGATAAAAAATTATTATGTAAATATTGTTGATATTAGAAAGTTAAATTATCATGGGACATTTACAGTTGTGTTATTTAAATGAAACTAGGTCAATATTAACAGGGTTATAAAGAAGGATTCGTTACAATTTACTTATATCAATTTCTATTAGGTGATCGATATTAGAGAGATGGAATAACATGATCAATATATTATGTATTATCAAGAAAAAATTCAATATTATATTGATAATAGAGTGTATGATGGTTGGATAATTGTTGTACACATGAAACCAAGAGACATGTATGATATGGCTGATGAAGGTGAAGTAATTTCTGATAGTGAATCACATCAACAATAAGAGACTGAATTATCTATACCTGGTGATATTAAAATTTTCAATCTTGTGAGAGAGAGTGAAGAAGAATAAGGATAATGAATATATGAAGAAACAATTTTAACAATGGAACCTGATGAAAACATGACCAACCAACAATAGAAATTATATGTTATTTTTTATATTAATAAATGAAATAATTTTTTTTATATTAATAAATTAAAGGATCATTTTATTTTATATTAATAAATTCAAGGATTTTTTTGTAGTCATGTTGTACCGTAACAGATTTAGTGTTGATACCTATTCTATGTCACATGGTTTTCTTTCTTCTTATACAACACAAGGTACAATTAATCACATACCTTACACACTCTTTTGATATCATTTAATCTTACACTAATATGATTTAATTCAAAGGTATGAGTTCTACTGATTAGTTCAAGGAATCATACATCTAATGAAATATTTAAAGTCATTTAACTTATAAAATTTACTGAAAAAATTTACTACTAAATTTCTTAAATTTACACGTATTTTCTTCGATTTAGTAGTTATTTTTTCATTAAATTTTATAAGTTAAATGACTTAAATTGTTTTTTTAGTATCTATTATAATAATAGGTCTTAAATTATTTAAATAATCCATATTTTAATATTGTGATAATTCTTTAAATTATAGAATATAAATCATTGTTGTTATCAAAACAAGTGGTACATGAGCTAGTGGTTCAAAAGAAAATAAATTATCTAGAGCACAATTTCTTCCATTATAACAATGATTAATTTTGATAACATTCTATGTTTTTTCATTGACATCAAAATTTATATTTAAGATTATTTTTTAGAGGCTATGAAATAGAAAAATATTAAGGAAATAATTTATAAGTTTTAAAGCCACTACCAAGTTTATGTTTATACTTTCAATCTTGTATGAGAAAATGATTATAATGATTAATATTTTTATGATGTAGAGTGTGGATAATTTTAAGATAATTTAATGGATATTGGTTATTGGACATTTAAATTAATTAATTATAATCAAATAATTTTTTGAGTCTCTAAATGTCAAATTTTTAATAGAGTTCAGTCATTAATCTAATTATCATTATGGTAATAATTATTGGTTGAGATGGTTACCATAACTTTCAATTGATGTGGAAAGTTTAACTTAGTGTTTGAGAATATTTGTGATCTAATCATAAAAAATATATTAGAATTAATGAATTCTAAGTGTTTAAAAAACAATATACTGTACGATAATAAAATATTGTTTTTTCATATCAAACCATTTCATGTATCTACTAACTCAAATGATGAAATCATGTGTCAGGATAATTTTGGGCATGTGCGTGACTACCAAATATTCATTTCATCATTATACCATTACTTAAACCAAATTTATATCAAATCATATATCATTTGAATTGTATTTAATTTTTTATTAATTTAATATGATCATTATTTATATGTATTTAACTACTTTAAATAAAGGTACTGGAGGGAGGAAGTGGGGAATGAGGTGATGGGCAGTAGCATGATCGTGTAAAGTTGAGGGAAATACATCTTAATATAGTATCCAGAACTCATGTTGTTGTTGTTATTTTTTTAACAATACATTTTATAAACTATAATGTAATTAATGTTGTATTATATGTAATGGAATTTTTATTAATGAATGGATGTTAATGCTTTTTTATATTGTAATAATTAACTTTGTTTTCTGTATATTCTTTTCATGTTGGTTTTTAGTGGATTGAACAAAATTTTTTGTTTTTTTAATCACATATATTTAGTTACTTTTAATAACTATGAATAAAACAGTGGTACTTAAAACCACTATATATAATGATAATTTCTATATATAGTAGCAGTTTTAATCACTCCTTAATAGTTATTTTATAAAGAAACTTCTACTAGATTATAAAACCACCTCTAAATTTTTCATCAATTTTAACAACCTATGATTAAAATAGAACCACTGCTAAACCCTCAAAAACCAAAACTGTTATAAAAAATAAAAAAAATTCTTACATATTTAACGATATTCTATTTCATAGTGGTTTAATAAAACTATCACAAAACCTATTCGAGGAGGTTAAAACTGCTAGGAAATCCAAAAAAATAATCAGTAGTGTATGTTTTCTTACATAGTATCTTCCCTTGAAGTTTCCTATAATATATACAACAAGTTAATGAGGGTATTATAATAATGTTTACCTCAATTTTTACACCAAATATTATACTAAATTACACAAATTTATAATGAGGGACTACTTTTCATACCATCTGCAATTTCAACTTACGCAGCTATCTATACTCTTAAAATCCAGACAATTGCTGCAACAATTTTTAGTGGATTTATATAAAATGGTTGAATCCAAACATTTATAATTTATTTATTTCAATAAAAAATAATTGATAGGTGAGTATTGTAATGGGTTTCAAAAATATTACCTCAGAGGTGATCATGAAAAAACTATTTATACAAAATATATCATTCTTCCATCTTCTTTTACTGGTGGTCCAAGATATATGATTCATAATTATAAATATTAAATGAAAAGTTTTAATTGTGTTGGATATCCATATTTGTTTATAACTTTCATGTGAAATCCCCGGTCTCCATAGATTATAATATTTTTTCGAAATCAGAACCTTTGTTCCCAATACTATTCACAAATACTCTTATGTATTATCAATATTAAGGAGGATCATCTAATGAAATATATAAAGGAAGTAATTTTTTAAAAAAGTGAAAAGATGATATTTTTTTAATTTTTTAAAAAAAATTACATTTTTTATTGAAGTGGTATCATTCATTATTATTTACAATTACGTATTTGTTATTTATTTATTTATGTAGTAGTTTGTACGACTGAATCTCAAAAGAACAATCTTCCTCATGTTCACAAACCTATATTCCGTAAATCTCTATAAAAAATTAATTTTTTTATGATATTAATTTGATTTTTTTTATATAAAATAATAGATAAAATAATTTAGCATCAGTTGTATGAGTATGTAAAATGTTTTTACGATTCATGGACCTTGTGGGGTTAATAAACCACACTCCCCATTAATGGAAAATAGAAACTATTCAAGATAATTTCATAGTTATTTTTCCAGTTCATATATGTATGGGTATTTATATGATATTTATTGAATATGGTATAAAAAAAGAATAATACTAAATAATAGGGTCAAACTAGATAGCTATTTTGTTATCCCTTATAATCTTTCCATGATGCTTAAGTATCAGGATCATCTCAATGTCAAACATTGTAATGAATCATGTTCCATAAAATATTTGTTCAAATACATAATAAAATGGAATGATCATGTAAAAACACTTTATGGATCTAAAACTACATAACATAATCAAAAATAGGTTGATGAGACTAAAATGTATTATGACTATTGATATATTTCACTATGTGAGATTTCATGGGGAATATTCAGTTATGCAATCCATTACTAGTTCCCCCTATATAAATATTACATTTCCACTTTCCTCGTAAGAAAAATGTAACTTAAAAGGATGTATTCAATATTGAATACATTCTATCAAAAACTACAATATCAAATACTCTATTAACTTTGTGGTTTGTAGAAAAACCAACTTATCCAGAAGTGAAACATCTAACCTATATGGAATTCCCAATGAAATTTTTGTTCCACTTAAGAGACTAAAAATGGTATCATAGAAATGAGGATTTTCTATTTTAAGATTACATTATGTCCTTCCCACCATTGGTGAAAAATATTACCTTTGAATATTTCTCACTCAAGTTTTAGGACCTATATTATATACTGATATCTTGAATATAAATTACACTACTTTGAATACAATTAAAGTGTCCCATTATTACTTGGGTTTACTTATTGATGATTCAAGTATTGTGGAATCTAATAAATAGGATTCTTTTTGTGAAATAGATAATTCTTTGGGATAGATTATTCACACACTTTCTTCTCTGAAACATAGTTTCCAAACCACATGATTTATGTAGTAAAACCCAAAAAATACTCTGAAAAGATATCTTATATACTTAGATAAATATGTTAAAAATTCAAGGTATATGATTGTTAAACTTATTATTTAATAACCATGATATTGAAAGATAATTAATCCTATATTTATGAATGTCTTACTTCCCTCTTAGATTTTATTAGTTCAATTATTTTACAGGATAAAAATTAAAAAAATAAGATTGTAAACCTATATCATTTATTTATGTGTAAATTTATGGATAAATACTCCAATATTATTTCAATGAAGATATGAGTAATTATGTGTAGTTCATAATAAAATGCACTATTTGAAGTTAGTTTTCACAATTTCTTGAATGATAATGGCATTAACATTTATATTTTTTAGTAAAACAACATATGTTACTTAGTTTTAATATATAAATTTATGAATACATTAGTTACACCATCATGAAGATATTTTTGTATTTAGATATAATTCCAAAATTTCAACTAAATACCTCTAATTGTGAAAAAATTACATCTCATTGATACTAAATTACAATAATATGCAGTGCTAGATATTGATAACATCCTTCACAACATTGGGAGATCGTTGAAAAATTACCCTCCAATGCATGTTCCATAGATATCAACTTCATTTAGTGGAAATATGTTTATTATAGTTAAAAAATTATTATAAGGATTTATTCAAGAGGAATTTGATATTTTTTAATAAAAAATTAATATTGAAAAAATATATGTCTTCAACACCATTCTTATAGGATCTTTCATAGTTAAAGGTGGACTCTTTTTTGTCTATGGCTATGGAGGCACTGGAAAAACTTTCTTATAGTGTTCCTTAATGTCGATACTATGTTTTGAAGAGAACATAGTAATTTCAGTTTTTTTAAGTGTTACAACATCCATAATGTTACAAGGTGTTAGAATGGAACATTATCAATTTTTTATACCAATTATTGTTAATCAAGACTTGAAATGAAACATTCAGTAGGGAAGTGAGTTTACTAAGCATTTATAAAAAAATAATTAATTAGTATGAAGCACTAATGGTTCAAAAATATTATTTTGAGTCTCTTTCTCACATGTTGAGGGATATTATTTCATTGCACACTATAAATAATTTTGAATTTCCTTTCATAGTAAAAATATTTTCTTTTGTAGTGATTTCTAAAAAATATTTCTTGTAGTACACCATGATACCATAGTTGACATAATATTCGAAAGTATCAAATCATACTATCTATTGAAACATTCTCATGTTATTACATTGAAAAATAACATGATGCAACATTCTTTTTATACAAGTATCAATTCTCTAGAATTAAAAATTTTGCAAATTGGATTCTTAACATAGAAGATAGGATGGTTGACAGGCCAAACAACAGTGAGATTGATTTTCAAATTTTGAAATATTATCTAATAACATCATTTGAGAATCCATTAGATTCCATTTTTCACCACACATACCCATCATTAACATCAAATTTCAAATTCCTGGAGTACTAAAAAACATGGGCTACTTTAGCACATACAGTACAAGTTGTGCATGAAGTAAAGGATTACATTTTATCATTGATTTATAGAGAAGAAAATGTTTATCTAAGTTAATATTTAGTTGGTAAAGAAAGTTTAGATATTATTACCCCAAAATATATATATATACTATAAATATTTTTTGGAATTAATATATTTTATTTATCATATCATAAATTAACCTTAAAAGTGTGGGAGCCGATTATTTATCTAAGAAATTTGGTTAAGTATTTTAGACTTTGTAATGGAACATGTTTGGTCATCACATTTTTGGTAGATCGTTGCATCAGATCATGAATTATTATAGGAACTCATTCTAGAAACAAGGCTTTTATACTAAGGATTAATATGACACACTCCAGATTTAAGTGGACAATCAAGATAAAAAAAATACAAAATCATTTATCTATATCATATTAAATTACTATTAATAAAAGTTAGGGACAATATTTATCAGCTATTGGGATTTTAATTTATGAACCTTTTTATATCATGGTTAAATATATCTAGTAGTTTCTAGAGTTATAAACAAAACGGGGTTAAATTGTTTGATATATGATAGTGAAAACATACCTAAGAGATATAGAAAAAATATTATTTACAAATAAATTTTCCAAAACATTCAGTAGGTATAAAGAATTTTTATGATGGTTGAGTATGTTATCTACACATTATAATAGAATCTCTATTGAATTATTTATTCTTTACTATGAAATTAATTACTTCTCTATATAATAATATTTATCTTTACATTTCCATACATAAATTTATAAATGGCCCATTTTTTATTGATCTAAAAAATATCTCTATTGAAGATGATGCGACATTGAAGATTGAAGTGTGTATTATTCAACTGTGGTAGAAAAAACCATCAACATTTTTGGATGACAACTTTTTTATTGATCTACTTCTTACAGATGAAACTATAAGTTTTCTATCATTAAAATGAAATAAATACATGACAACCATGTTATATCTAATATAAAAAAACCAGTTACTTAACAATCCTTTTAAGTACTGTTGACATTGTAATATTTGAAAGGTTAGCCTTAATAGTATAATTTATTATCAACATATATTTACTTTATTTTTTTAGTACGGAAATGTATAACATTGAAACATTTAGGAAAAAAATCAAGCAACAATTACATTTTGAAAACTCATTTCAAAGTATAGATTTCTACATTTGAAGGTGTATGTTATATAATACATAGTTTTCAAAGTAGTGAAAATAAAGGAAAATATTTAGTAATTCGTCATAAGTATAAACTATTATTTAATGAAATTATAATTAAATATGTGTTAATAAATATGATAAAATTATCATAGATATGGATGTCATAAATTATTTAGAAAATTTTTATTATATGTATGTTACCATAGAATAGTTACTATTCTATAATATATTTCTCTTCTCTATAAATGAAGGCAGTTTTCTTTGAGATGAGATCCCTATAGAAAAAATTTCAACATTTTTGTGATGGTAGTCTTTTATAGGTGTTGTCGGCATATTGTATAGTGATTATAGTAAATATGTTAACCAACAACTGACTAAATATGTGTATTATAACAACAGTTTTATATCATTAAAATGTAATAAGTATATGAATAAATAGAAAATTTATCATAATATATTTTAAATGAACAATTTAACTTATAAATCAAAATATTATAAAAAAGGATATAAATTGTCAATATTAGAAAGTTGCACAACCAGTTTTCAAGACACTACACTGTAGAAAAATATGGATTGAGTAGTATCATCATGGAATTTAAAATCATGTTGATAATAATTATTTCTGAATATAAATAACAATTTTAATTATGAATAAAGTACATTGAAGTTTTATCATACTAATAGAGAATTGTTTAGTAATTAATATATTTAAATACATATTGGAGAGTCATTTTTCATGGACAAGTTGAAGGACCAAAATATTATTTGATGTCTTTTCATCTAGTAGAAGTGTATTGATTTGTTGAGTATCTTCATCCCATATTGTGAAGCTAATATTTTATCCACACTAATAATAACAAGGAAAATATAATTCAATCGAAAAGTGTCTGAGTAAAAAAAAAGGTGTATTGTAAATGTGTATAGAATATTACCTATTATCCCTCAATGTAGTATGTATCCTTTTGATAGATTCTCCACAAGGTTAGGGGGTTGATATTGATGAATCACACTAATGACATCCGAATCACATAGAAAGTAATAAATTTAAGAAACAATAACTATAACATAGTAGCTATTAATAAAATATATATTTAAACAAAGGATCCATAAATCATTTTTCATTACAGGTACTCTTCTGAATGATTTTTTAAAGTTTCATCTTAGAAATTTTAATTATTATATAACATACTAAAAAATTATATTACAATGTGTTAATGAACAAAGATATTGTTACATTAGAGGAATAATAAATAGTAGTGTATCAAGATGAAATATTACATATATAATAACAAAGAAAATAATAACTCTTGTTATTAAGAGTTTTCTACATTTATGGAATACCTATATTGAAATATTTTAGAACATTCCCCTCATTGATATATTTTAAAGGAATAAAATGGAATAAAAAAGGAGGAAAATGTGAATTTGAAAGTATAACATGAGTGATCCAATTAAATAATAGTTTATACTTATGACGACTTACTAAATATTTTCCTTTGTTTTCACTACTTTGAAAATTATGTATTATATAACATACACCTTCAAATGTAGAAATCTATACTTTGAAATGAGTTTTCAAAATGTAATTGTTGCTTGATTTTTTTCCTAAATGTTTCAATGTTATACATTTCCGTACTAAAAAAATAAAGTAAATATATGTTGATAATAAATTATACTATTAAGGCTAACCTTTCAAATATTACAATGTCAACAGTACTTAAAAGGATTGTTAAGTAACTGGTTTTTTTATATTAGATATAACATGGTTGTCATGTATTTATTTCATTTTAATGATAGAAAACTTATAGTTTCATCTGTAAGAAGTAGATCAATGAAAAAGTTGTCATCCAAAAATGTTGATGGTTTTTTCTACCACAGTTTAATAATACACACTTCAATCTTCAATGTCACATCATCTTCAATAGAGATATTTTTTAGATCAATAAAAAATGGGCCATTTAGAAAGTTATGTATGGAAATGTAAAGATAAATCTTATTATATAGAGAAGTAATTAATTTCATATTAAAGAATAAATAATTCAATAGAGATTCTATTATAATGTGTAGATAACATACTCAACCATAATAAAAATTCTTTATACCTACTGAAAGTTTTGGAAAATTTATTTGTAAATAATATTTTTTTTATATCTCTTAGGTATGTTTTCACTATCATATATCAAACAATTTAACCCCGTTTTGTTTATAACTCTAGAAACTACTAGATATAGTTAACCATGATATAAAAAGGTTCATAAATTAAAATCCCAATAGCTGATAAATATTTTCCCTAACTTTTATTAATAGTAATTTCATATGATATAGATAAATGATTTTGTATTTTTTTGATCCTGATTGTCCACTTAAATCTGGAGTGTGTCATATTAATCCTTAGTATAAAAGCCTTGTTTCTAGAATGAGTTCCTATAATAATTCATGATCTGATGCAACGATCTACCAAAAATGTGATGACCAAACACGTTCCATTACAAAGTCTAAAATACTTAACCAAATTTCTTAGATAAATAATCGGCTCCCACACTTTTAAGGTTAATTTATGATATGATAAATAAAATATATTAATTACAAAAAATATTTAGAGTATATATATATTTTTTGGGGTAATAATATATAAACTTTCTTTACCAACTAAATATTAACTTAGATAAACATTTTCTTCTCTATAAATCAATGATAAAATATAATCCTTTACTTCATGCACAACTTGTACTATATGTGCTAAAGTAGCCCATGTTTTTTAGTACTCCAGGAATTTGAAATTTGATGTTAATGATGTGTATGTGTGGTGAAAAATGGAATCTAATGGATTCTCAAATGATGTTATTAGATAATATTTCAAAATTTGAAAATCAATCTCACTGTTGTTTGGCCTGTCAACCATCCTATCTTCTATGTTAAGAATCCAATTTTCAAAATTTTTAATTCTAGAGAATTGATACTTGTATAAAAAGAATGTTGTATCATGTTATTTTTCAATTTAATAACATGAGAATGTTTCAATAGATAGTATTATTTGATACTTTCGAATATTATGTCAACTATGGTATCATGGTGTACTACAAGAAATATTTTTTAGAAATCACTACAAAAGAAAATATTTTTACTATGAAAGGAAATTCAAAATTATTTATAGTGTGCAATGAAATAATATCCCTCAACATGTGAGAAAGAGACTCAAAATAATATTTTTGAACCATTAGTGCTTCATACTAATTAATTATTTTTTTATAAATGCTTAGTAAACTCACTTCCCTACTGAATGTTTCATTTCAAGTCTTGATTAACAATAATTGGTATAAAAAATTGATAATGTTCCATTCTAAAACCTTGTAACATTATGGATGTTGTAACACTTAAAAAAACTGAAAGTACTATGTTCTCTTAAAAACATAGTATCGACATTAAGGAACACTATAAGAAAGTTTTTCCAGTGCCTCCATAGCCATAGACAAAAAAGAGTCCACCTTTAACTATGAAAGATCCTATAAGAATGGTGTTGAAGACATATATTTTTTCAATATTAATTTTTTATTAAAAAATATCAAATTCCTCTTGAATAAATCCTTATAATAATTTTTTAACTATAATAAACATATTTCCACTAAATGAAGTTGATATCTATGGAACATGCATTGGAGGGTAATTTTTCAACGATCTCCCAATGTTGTGAAGGATGTTATCAATATCTAGCACTGCATATTATTGTAATTTAGTATCAATGAGATGTAATTTTTTCACAATTAGAGGTATTTAGTTGAAATTATGGAATTATATCTAAATACAAAAATATCTTCATGATGGTGTAACTAATGTATTCATAAATTTATATATTAAAACTAAGTAACATATGTTGTTTTACTAAAAAATATAAATGTTAATGCCATTATCATTCAAGAAATTGTGAAAACTAACTTCAAATAGTGCATTTTATTATGAACTACACATAATTACTCATATCTTCATTGAAATAATATTGGAGTATTTATCCATAAAATTTACACATAAATAAATGATATAGGTTTACAGTCTTATTTTTTTAATTTTTATCCTATAAAATAATTGAACTAATAAAATCTAAGAGGGAAGTAAGACATGCATAAATATAGGATTAATTCTCTTTCAATATCATGGTTATTAAATAATAAGTTTAACAATCATATACCTTGAATTTTTAACATATTTATCTAAGTATATAAGATATCTTTTCAGAGTATTTTTTGGGTTTTACTACATAAATCATGTGGTTTGGAAACTATGTTTCAGAGAAGAAAGTGTGTGAATAATCTATCCCAAAGAATTATCTATTTCACAAAAAGAATCCTATTTATTAGATTCCACAATACTTGAATCATCAATAAGTAAACCCAAGTAATAATGGGACAATTTAATTGTATTCAAAGTAGTGTAATTTATATTCAAGATATCAGTATATAATATAGGTCCTAAAACTTGAGTGAGAAATATTCAAAGGTAATATTTTTCACCAATGGTGGGAAGGACATAATGTAATCTTAAAATAGAAAATCCTCATTTCTATGATACCATTTTTAGTCTCTTAAGTGGAACAAAAATTTCATTGGGAATTCCATATAGGTAAGATGTTTCACTTCTGGATAAGTTGGTTTTTCTTCAAACCACAAAGTTAATAGAGTATTTGATATTTTAGTTTTTGATAGAATGTATTCAATATTGAATACATCCTTTTAAGTTACATTTTTCTCACGAGGAAAGTGGAAATGTAATATTTATATAGGGGGAACTAGTAATGGATTGCATAACTGAATATTCCCCATGAAATCTCACATAGTAAAATATATCAATAGTCATAATACATTTTAGTCTCATCAACCTATTTTTGATTATGTTATGTAGTTTTAGATCCATAAAGTGTTTTTACATGATCATTCCATTTTATTATGTATTTGAACAAATATTTTATGGAACATGATTCATTACAATGTTTGACATTGAGATGATCCTGATACTTAAGCATCATGGAAAGATTATAAGGGATAACAAAATAGCTATCTAGTTTGACCCTATTATTTAGTATTTTTCTTTTGTTATACCATATTCAATAAATATCATATAAATACCCATACATATATGAACTGGAAAAATAACTATGAAATTATCTTGAATAGTTTCTATTTTCCATTAATGGGGAGTGTGGTTTATTAACCCCACAAGGTCCATGAATCGTAAAAACATTTTACAGACTCATACAAATGATGCTAAATTATTTTATCTATTATTTCATATATAAAAAATTAAATTAATATCATAAAAAAATTAATTTTTTATAGAGATTTACGGAATATAGGTTTGTGAACATGAGGAAGATTGTGCTTTTGAGATTCAGTCGTACAAACTACTACATAAATAAATAAATAACAAATACGTAATTGTAAATAATAATGAATGATACCACTTCAATAAAAAATGTAATTTTTTTAGTGAGTTCTTATAATTTTAATTTTCAACTTTATGCTATATTGTTTTCTACACATTTCAACTTTGGAAGAAAATTCATTATGATATCATTGTTACTTTAAGAACCAAATGAAGAGGAATGTACTATATTTCAAGTGGTAAAAGTGTCATGAAAAAATAAATAAAACAATTATTATATTTTATAATTTTGGACAACTATATTACATATTTTTGTAGATAATGATTTAAAATACTGTTCAATAACTGATATTAGATCTATGTATATTGTCCTCTTTGAGAAACAAGTGATACAATTTGTAGTGAAATGAACATCTAAGGTAAGAAACAATATTATTCATGTAACTCATTAGTATTTGTATTTATATAATTCAAATTCAATATACGTTGATTGATAACCAATATATATACATTGTAGGATAATTATGAATTTAGTTTTATAGCTAAGATCAATGTATTCAAACAAAAAATACTTCTCATGAGTATTGATATTTTAGATTTCATTGTCTATAACCAACAATGACACTGTGAAAAAATACATTCAAGGAACATTTTGTTATAGATGATGCTAACAAGGTTAGTATTTATGGAACTCTTATATAAGATAACGAGGTACAACTTCCACTTTTATTTTTAGTACTACAATTTTTATTCATTTTAGATGATAATATTAAAATTTTACAGTTTGAAAAATCAAATGGAAAAATATAGATAGAAGAAAAAAATGTTATATAGTTGTATTCATAAAATATCTAATAAACTAGAAAAATATATATTCAATAAGTATATTCCTTAAAAAATATTATTTAGGATGGTTACTATGTTGTATTTTCAAGAATATACAATCAAGAAGATGTATTTTTGACCTATCTTCCTCCAGTGAAATAACTTCAGTACTTTCTTCTAATATATTTTAAATTTTGGTGTTTCTAAATAATCATTTCCTTTGTCCATTTGATAACTTTATTAGAAAACTGGAACATATATATACTCACAAACTTTAAATTAATTCCCTAAAGCTAATTCACAATATAAGTGATAAATAATTTTCTAATAGATTTTGAATATGTAGATAACCCTAAAAAAGGTAGCAGTGACACAAATTTGGATTATTGGATCTTACAAAATAATGATGTTCAACTTCAAATAGTATCTACCTCTATTAAAAAGAAAATGAAGTATGGGAATATAGGTGAACTAATTTCCATCCAAGTAATGCATCTATATTAATCTATACTTAATTTTACCTTCAAAATATAATCACATTATCTATTTTATATTGATAATTAAAAAAATAAATTATTTTTCAAATTTCACGACCAAATAATTACCCATGTATTTATTATGTTGTGTTAGCATTTATGAATGTTTTTTAGAGTGTAAAAAAACATAATGGCCATTAAAAGTGTGTAAAACTACTTTTGACCCACTAGACACCTGATTGAACCTTACTAAATACCCAATGTCTACATTTGATTTGAACAATTTATTAAACAATTGAACATATTTAACATAATTATATATACCTCTATATATTTAACAATTTTTATATATTAGTATATCTGTGATTATACTAAGTGTTTGTACATTCAGTCTGAAAATGGTGTTATAATATTATATTGTACTGAAATTTTCATGATTTTATACGTTCTACAATTGCAGTTACCATCTTACCAGTGGGATTTTGTAAAATCTCTAACTAGTATAATGATCTTATGAAGTATTCCTTAGTATATTTACTTATAAATTATTTATTTTTGTATAACTACAAGAAATAAGTCTGCAACCAGTTTTATTTATGAATGATTGAGAATAGTAAAAATAAAAAATGATTACAATCTATAAAATCTAAAAGAATACTATGTTTATTCATATAGATACTTTCAGGAAAGTTCATATTTACATTTTTTATAATGAGTAAAATATTAAACCACAAAAATCTATAAGGATACATATTATATAAATTTTACATAAAATAGAGAACATGCCTTCAATATTGTAAAATATTTTTTATTTAATATGTTTAATGAAGATCCTTGAACAGTAGCCTTATGAAAACTCAATATGCATGTTCATAATTAGTGTAATATGAAACCAAAATGTCCTTAGTTTTTTATATAATATGTATGATTTGAGTATAATATTGTTGACGCTCCTTTCGTCACAGAATCTAAAGATCGGAAAAGGGAATATCTCAGCTGAAAGTGATTCATCCTTTGAAGAAAACATGAAAAATCGACAAAGGCATGAACAAAGGATCAACAGCAAATCCACCGCGCAAGTTATACCACTGCCACGCAAGTATACTTGCGCGGCTACCTTGGTCGCGCAGGTGACTTGCGCGACCTAAATGGTAACCGCCCGGTAATCGCCCTGGGTCTTCTATTGCCTATAAATAGACCCTGTGGGCCCCCCATTCGGGGGGATCTTTTTCCAGAAACTCGGATTGAAGCTCCCGATGCCCAAGTCTCTTCTCAAAGCTTCCGAAACACTTCTAAGGTAATTTCTTACCTAGAACGGAAGATCTAAAGAGAAGAAGGAAGGCCTAAGTGTTGAAACTTATCAAACACTTGCGCGCCGACTTAATTCCTTCAATATAACTTGCGCGTCCCTTTTTTGGAAGAACCTCAAGGGGATTCTAAAGGGTTTTATCAAGAGTCGCTCAAGTATTTCAAATTCTGATTGAAAATCGCGCAAGTACACCATGTGTCGCGCAAGTATACTTGCGCGACCAATACTTGCGCGCCACCGCAGGACTTGCGCGTCTTTCAAGACTTGCACGCCCCTATCTTTTTGGGTGCCCATCTTGCCCATTTTACCCCTCTTAAGCCATTTCACCTTTCCTTTTCAAGATTCAGTCTTCAAGACACTCTTCAAAGCCATTTATGGCATGATTTCTTGATTTGACTTTCTTACCTGAAAGGAATTCTGTGGAATCTCTCTCAAAGTCTAGTGATTTAAATATCCTTATATCACTAAAAAATGGAGAGTTCATTCATTCAACCTCATCCTTTAAGATGAGAGAATCCTAACCTGGGTCTCCTTTTCAGGAATAATCCCCAGTGATAAAACCTTTAAATCTGGTCATCTTCCTCAGGAGTAAGCCCCAAATTATTAAAGTTCCCAATCTTGGGCATCCTCCTCAGGAGTAAGCCCCAATCAAGTCCTTTAATATTGGGCATCTTTCTTAAGAATAAGCCCCAACCTCAAATATGGGCATCCTCCTCAGGAGTAAGCCCCAAACCTTAATCCCTAACCTGGGTCTCCTTTTTCAGGAATAAGACTCAGTCATAACCTTGGGCTTCCTTTTCAGGAGTAAGCTCCATGTCCCTTTAAACTTCTCTTAACCAGTCATAATTTACCTTTGATTTGGGTTTCCTTTTCAGGAATAAAACCCAATCATAAGTCCCCTCCTAACTTGGGCATCCTCCTTAGGAGTAAGCCCCAAGATTAGAGTATTCAAATCTCCATGAAGCACATATAACTTTATGAACCCTGTTCATGGATTTTCTCCCTAAAAGTAAATCCTAAACCTTCATCTATCTGGGCAGTCATCTATACATAAGCCCCAAACAAATTCTTATGATTGCATCTTTTAGGGCACAATTGTCTAAATTTTATCAATACCTCTTGTTTCTCACACCGAGCATGACTCACGTGAGCTTAGAGTGTAAAAGTAATTATGACATTCATCTTTGAGCCATCAATCATAAACATCATACCTCATTCCTCGAACTACGTGGGTTCTGATTCTTTTTCCAAAAGAAAGGATATGTAGGTAGCCCATTTATGGGTTCGATCCCAACTTTGAAATAATCTATGTCCTTCTGAATGACGATAAACTTCAAGTGCCCCACTGAGTGGCTTTAAAACCAGCCTGGTCATCATAATGACCAAGAGACTTTTATATAAATGTTTTGAAGGATACCATTGACCAAGAATCTCTAAACAGATATAGATGATTCTCTATTGATGAAGAACCTCGAATACATATAAAAGATTCTCTAAATTTCTTGAATATTTTATCATTGATTGTTAAAACTAAAGGAAAGCACATTTTATACTTGGTAATGTAATAAGGATTCACGAACATAACTTAAATCTATAAAGAGAGTCCCGGAGTAGACAATAATTCCCCTCAAAAAGGTGTGATGAGTCCGACCTCCCATCCTCTCGACCAATGCAAATTCCTAAGTCTCATTAGTCCACAAGCTAATGAGCGCCTGCCTTTGGAAAGTAGGTCCAAACGGATGTGGAATCATTGGATGTTTCCGGTTCTACAAACAAACCCGTTAGAAACCGATCAGAACGTTTGAATCTCCCGTCCAGGAGGTCATCCCCGGATTCCGTGCGAAACAAAAATGGTGAACCCGACGTGAATCCTTAACCAAGTTAAAGTGATGTTCTTCTTATTTGTTAGGCCCCTTGGGCCAACAAAGCAATCATTGACATGTGCTCATCCAAAATATGCAGTGTCCGGATTCATCTTGATTATGTCTGTTACATGGAACAGGCACTCTTTTCTCAAAGATCTTCTGCAAAATGGCTTTCCTTAAATTCACACCTGTGAATACTGCTGTTGTGAACACCTCTACTGTGAGGTCCGCTGCTGTGAAAACCAATGCTGCTACTCCTGCTGGAACGTCATCCGCTCTGAGGATGACATCACCAACTCAGCGTCTTCAACGCTGTGTTTCTAATGCACTGGTTAAGGAGTACCGTCGCAACGGTACTATCCCAACTCTGGAGGCCGCTCGTCAAGCCCTCCAAGTTAACAACTCTACTTGGTCGTCCGGACAACGGCGGCCAGCAATCAAGAAGCAGGCGGTGCTGACTACCGTCTCCAACCGTTTCGGGTCATTATCCCCGGAACGCAATTTCCATTCACTCCCTTACTCTGAGGAAGTGAATGAGCAGGTCCCGCAGGACCTTAATTCAAAAAGACAGGAGTCCTTCTCAAGGGCTCCCATCAACAATCGCCGCCAGACTCGTGCGGTAGTGCGCCCTCAACATGATGAGGGTACCGACTCCAGGCATTCAGCTCAGGTTCCTCGAACCCGAGCAGGCAAGATGAACCGCCAGAGACGGAATCCGGTTAACAATAGGCAGGTTTTCATCCCTGCCATCTCCGGAGAAGTCCACCAACCTAAATTGGTGGCAAACAACGAGCAGACATACACACCTGCCCGTTTTAATTCAGCTGTCCAGCAGACTCGTCTGGCAGCATCAAGCCGATCCCGCCAGGCAATTCCGGCGGAGTACCATAGGCAGGAACATACACCTGCTTATACATCAGCAGTTAGTCAGCAGGCTCGTCTGACTACATATGATGGATCTCGTCAACCGCGTTTGGCGAAGTGTAATCAGCAGGCACATACACCTGCTAATACTAATCAGGCCTACCAACAGTCTCGCTTGGTAGCACCCGGAGAAGTCAGTCGGAAAGTCCCGACGACAAACAGGGGGCAGACTCAACTCTCTGCCTCCACACTTGAGTACTGTCAGGATTCACTGACAGGAAAAGAAGGACAGGAGCAGGCACATACACCTACTCCAAGCCCTAAATGGACGTATATCCCCGTTCCGGCGGCTGAAGTCACCAAACCTATTTTGTCAATGGTGAAAGAGCAGAAGCAAATTCCTGCTCATATTCTGGATGCTTGTCAGGATATCATAACAGCTTCAGCATCATCTCAGGGATAGACACATAAATCTATCCCTAGCAATGGAGTGACACATCAATGATTCACTCCGGAACAGACACACACATCTGTTCCAGTCCAAGAGGGTTATGGGGCATACTCCCCCATATCATACGGACAACCAAGTCAGGCACATACACCTGATTTGAGTGGAGATCGTCAGCCTAACCTGACCATCTTTCCTGATCAGGAACATACACCTGCTCAGAGCAATCACTTTCATCATCAAGTGGTTTCTAAAGCGAGTAAGAAGGCATCTAAGAAAAAGATCCGCCCAGCACAGTCAGGAGATCAAAGGCCAATCTGCAACAAGTCCTTGCTCGATGCTGGAGTTCTTGAAGCCCTCAGACATTTATCTATCGGAATTCAAGATTCTACTCCCTCAGTTCCCAATAACTGGAACATTAATTCTGAAGGTCTTCAACAGACACTTCCTCATGAAGACTTGCTTCATGAAAATTCGGTCAATCTTGAAGTTTATTCTTCAGATGAGAGCCACAGGAACCCTCTGTGTGGTCAGAAGGACAAGGAGCAAGAGATTTCATCTTTTGCTGTAACCCATCATGACGGTCCTCCTCATGGTGATGAACTTCGCTGCGAAAGTCCTCTCCGCAGTAGTAATTCACGTTGTCTCAAAAATTCTTCAGAAGGCAATGTAGTGACGAGAAAGCCCTCCTATCTCGAGACACTTGCAAACGTAAAACCAGTCATGTCTGATGCTTTAATATCGGCAGGTGAAACTCTTTCTCCATCAGAAGATAGCCTGGGGTTCAGGTTATTCTCCGAACCATCCCTGGGTCATTCATCTTCCAGCATGAATAGTGATTTCTCTACCAATCTTGTTGAATCCGATGAAGCAACAAGGAAACACCAACTCTGGTCCAAACAGGTAGAATAATCTTCATTTAATGATAAAGAGGAAATGTTGAACATGAGGAAAAAACTGGAAAAAGGTGAAGTACCAGTCATGTTTTGGGCTTTGGCTGACTCCCAGTACGACATTCCAAAGATGTTGACGGATGATGGAATCCATGATATCCGTCTCAACATATGGAAAACTCTTTGTCAATTAAAGAAGAAGGTATTATCTTACGATGAATATGAAAATCATCTTAAGATAATAGAAGGGTTACAACGCCAGATTGATTTGGCATCTCTATCAGTCTCTCGGTATCCGAAGGCTGAAAAGCAACAGAGAACCCTTCAACGTTCATGCCTTGGCGCACTAAGAAGATTGCGTCAGTTAATTGCCAATGCTCCATCTGATGTTCATATCAGAGGATGGGGTGTTCACAGAGCACTACATTTCACAGTGCTTTCCGGTCAGCAAAGCCCGCCGAAAATGGTCTCATGCAATGTTATTGCCCATGGCCGGCCACAGTCAATGGGCTTTGTTCATAATCAAAAGCTTTCTCAAGAACAAGCTTCAACTAGTTCCTCTCAAAATCAAGTATATAGAGAACAGGTTGTTGAATTAATCCTACATCAAGCAGGAGAGACTATTGCACAAGCCTCTCGTCTGGAGCAAACACGTCATCAAATGACAGAAGTTTCGGGAATCATCCAACGGTCTGTTGAACCAGGTGATAAAAGTGGATACAGGTTAATGTATCCAGCTAATTTCTGAACTAAGATTCGCAAGATCAAGAGAGATTTTAAGAAGATCTCAGACATAGCATGTCAAGAGACACCCCATCTTGCCAGACTGGGGACTTCTCTAACCCAACCCTCAGAGTCAACGAATGGGATTCGAGGAGTTGAGCGGAAGCAGCAGGAACATCCCCAGTCCACCGGACTAGGGACTTTTTCAAATCTTCAATCCTTCCCTCAGAGAAAGTCAGTATTCTCTCGATTAGGGAATAAGCCTCAAGAGGAACGAAGAGCCAAGCTGTCAGGAGATTCTCTCCAAGTGACGGTTCTCCAATAAATTCCTGAGGGATCAAGTCAACTGAATGCCATGTCTCATCATGGACATAGAAGGAGACAATATCACAGAAATGCTGATAGAAAGGATTCCATGCAATATGCATCCATTAATGTCATCAATGCCATTGTTGTTGATTCACCAGATGAGGCTCAATCAGTGGGATCAGACGAAGAGGTTCCTGCTCAAGAATTCGCGCACACAGACCTAAATGAAGAAGGTGTGCGCACACTTAATCAAAGGCTTACCCAAAATTTGGGTATTCCTTCAAGTAACCCACTTCCCCCTCTCCGAAAAGGATCCAATAAGGGGAAAGGAAAGAATCAGGTTACTTCTCACCCTTCCTCTGAAGGAGGTCAATCGCTCTCATTAGAGCAAAGTTTTGCACAACAGGAGGAAGAAATGAAAGAATTAAGAAGGTTGAATGCAGAACTACTTCAGAGTAGTCTTCTTCTTAAGAATGCTGAAGTCCGACAGCCGAAGGAATTTGTTATAACTACTGAGATGGATCAAGAATATCCTCCTTTATCAGTACACCCACAGAGGTCTAATCCTACGGGTCAAACGCAACAACGGTTGGCAGCACTACCATCAGTTGCAGCACCAACCACCACGTCTGTCCAAGCTCCATTCATTGCACCTACCCAAAACCAAGTTTAACCTGACGTTTCTCAAAAGTTAATAACTACTATTGAGTCATTAACAGCTCGGTTAGAAACAATGAAAGGGAAACGGGTGCAATTTCAACCTGAAAAGAAAGTTTACCCTGAATGGGTAGATTCAATTTCTCCTCCATCCAGTTTTGGAAACCCTATTTTCCCTACTTTCAATGGATCAGGCGACCCTGAATAACATTTGACGCATTACGTGTCTTGTTGTGATCCTATGATGGGAACTCCAGAGCAGCAAGAAGCAGTGAAACTCAGATGCTTCGTGCGAACCTTGCAAGGACCAGCTTTTGTCTGGTATACAAGCTTGAAATCCCGGTCAGTCATCGGATGGGAGGATCTTCGTCAAAAATTCCTTCTTCAGTTTAGCTCAACTTTGCCAAAAACGACAGTTTTCGATCTTACAAACTGCAAGCAAAGGGATAATGAAAGAGTCTCTGATTTCATTGCTCGTTGGAAGGGATTAACGTATTCCTTGAGTTTATCACTCCCTCAGGAGGAATTGTTGCCAATCTGTGTGGCAAATTTGCGTGACGAATTACGCACGCCATTGATCCCTGTGAAATACACAGGAGGGTTTCGAGACCTTACTTCAATCGCTCAACAGATTGAAGATTTCCTTATACAGGCTAAGGTTAAATCTCGTGTAATTCCATCAGCTCCAGGAAGAAGAATGGGTAAAGCAGAAACTGCTACAGTTATGCTTAAACAGGCACCTGTACCTATTTCTACTTCAAAACCTTCATCTTCTCGAAGGGCTCCACCTCCTGAACGCCAACAACAAAGGCTGTTTCGTCCAAATGATCAAAAAGATCAATGACGAAAACAATTTGAGGATATGAAGAGTAAAACATACTCTTTCCGAAGTGAGCAAGTTCCTGGTTACTTCATTTCAGCTCTGGAAAATAATTTGGTTCAATTACCAGTGCCGAAGAGGCCAAACAAGGAAGGAGATGAAGACCGTCCCAATTATTGTCCCTTTCATCAAATGTTGGGGCATCCCATCCAGGAGTGTTTTGTCTTTAAAGACCTCCTGCAAAAGATGGTCGACTTGGGACAAGTCAAATTGAAGGGTTCTTCAGCTCATGTAGCGTGTATTACCGCTACAGATCCAGAGGAAGGAGGCGAGTGGCAGGAAGTCAAAAGCAAAACTGCGAAAAAATATGATGATTGGATGGTCAGAAAGACAATCAATCGGACCCATTCCATTTTGCGAACACAATTGAAGAATCCAATTGTGTCTCCTACAAAAGCTGTAGTAAAGCCTCTATCAAAAGACAAATCCTCAAAAGGGCAGCGCAATTCAAAGAAGAAAGAGGAATCAGGAGAAGATGAGTATGCATCAAAGCCTAAATTGTCTTTGACTCTGGAAGATTTCATGCCATCTACTTCAAAGCCACGGGCACCATCCCACCAAACGGCACAGCCTAAACAGGCTAACCTGGCAGAGTCTTTATCAGACGAAGAGTTAATATTTGGTTCTGTTAATATGATTCAATTAACAGATTCATATTCCAGTCTTGATGAGCCTGAATTCCCTGTATCAAATAAGGGAACCCGAGGAAGTTCTAGAGGTTCAAGATATAGGGGAAGACGTGGATCTTTCCGAAGCCACTACTCTAATTCTACCCCTGCTAGCACTGTATATGCAGCAGAAACTCGTGGTAGAGCCCTTCAGCGAGCTCAAAAAGAACAAGCAAGTTCTTCTGCCAATGGCCAACTCAGTTTCGGCACAGTTATTTTGGAAGACCGATTAAAAGTTCCATATTCTTTATCTCAGCAAGTAAATGGATCTAATCAGTCTAATTTTCCAAAACCAAGGATGTTGCCAACTTCAATACAAGATGCATCTGCTTCCACAGTACCTGCTAAACCGCATATTCCTATTGGGAAACGCAGACCTCTAGATCAAAAGTATGATATATTGAAACACTTGGCCCAAGTACCAGCCAAGTTATCAATTTTGGATGCTTTAAATCTGTCAAGAGATCTTCGGGAAGCACTCATCGAAGCTTTGTCAAGTCCTCAGGAGTTTGAAGCTGAAATTGCTGCAGCTGAAATTTATCACATAGAGAATAATCCTGCAGAATGCCATGCAGTGATATCTTTTACTGATAAAGATGAAGATGATGTTGTGCATGGTCACATAAAACCTTTGTACTTATCTGGCAAAGTCAATGGTATAGATGTTCGAAGAGCTTTTATTGACAATGGTTCAGGAGTCAACCTCATGCCCATTCGCACACTTCATCGATTGGGCCTCACGGAATCTGATTTATCTCCTTCTACCATGATGTTGCAAGGATATGATAAAAATGAACAAGAACCACTGGGAGAAGTTACGCTCAGAACTCAGTTTGTAGATCTTGTTTCCAATTCGGATTTCATGATTGTTGATCAAGACTCAGCTTTCAATATCTTGCTTGGAAGACCCTGGCTACATCAGCATGCAGCTATTCCGTCATCATACCATCAATGTCTCAAATACTGTTTCGATGGTCAAGTTGGAACATTGTATGGTGATAAGGCCCCATTCAAGACATGTGAGTCTCAATACATTGAGGCGGAATTTTATCACATGAAGGGAAGAGAAAAATCTACAATGAAGGAAATTACCAAAGTTAATGCTCCATGTGGTTTGGAAAAAATTCCAATAAATCCATTTTTACATGTGAGTACAGATTATGTGTTACCTATCAGTCAAATTGACAAAATAGGCCCAAATCAAAATACTCTTATGGAAAGATCCATAATGTCAATTACGGCAATCGAGCCAGACAACATGGGAGAAATTGGTAACATACCAAGCAGTGATGAAAGCATAAGTGGTGACGTTTTCATTTCGTCTGCTGAAATCCAACAAGTCTATACTTCGCTAATCAGGCCAGAAGAAGTTATAGCAACACCAGAGGTGAATATTGATGTCAATTCTCAATCCATCATCTCCTCTTTATTTCCCAAAGAATACCCTTTATCATCAATAGGGTCGGAAATGGAAGCTTCTTCTTCAAAATGTGAAAATTTTTACATTTCTTATGATCATGAGAATTTCGTTTTTTCATCTACTTTGCAAGTAGAAACAGAAGAAATAACACATGATGAAGAGGAAGAGGAAGATCTCAGAGATGCTCCTCCAGCATTTGAAGAGGGTATCTCTACCACTGTGGATGAACTCAGAGAAGTAAATCTGGGTACAGAGAAAGATCCACGCCCCACTTTAATTAGTGCGGCCATGACCCTTGAAGAGCAAGAGATGTATATTTCTTTTTTAAAGCAAAATAAAGATATCTTTGCTTGGAATTATACAGAGATGCCTGGCCTTGATCCTGATGTTGCCACCCATCATTTGGGTTTGCCAAAAGAACATCGAGGATTCAAGCAAGCTGCGAGAAGAACACACCCAACCTATGCTGCCAAAATCGAGGCTGAAGTGGATAAGCTTATCAAAGCTAACTTCGTCAGAGAAGTTCAATATCCCAAGTGGTTGGCTAATATTTTCCCTGTAAAGAAGAAGAACGGACAAATTAGGGTTTGCATCGATTTCAGAGATCTTAATCGGTATTGTCCTAAAGATGATTTCCCAGTTCCGATTACAGAACTCTTAATTGATGCGACGGCTGGATATGAAGTACTTTCTTTCATGGATGGATATTCTGGATATAATCAGATCCGAATGGCCCCAGAAGATGAGGAATATACAGCCTTCAGAGCTCCTCAAGGTGTGTTTTGTTACCGGGTGATGCCCTTTGGTTTAAAGAATGCAGGTGCAACATATCAACGCGCCATGCATCGTATCTTCAAACCTTTTCTAGGGAAATTTGTTGAATGCTATGTAGATGATCTGGTGGTTAAATCCAAACAACGTTTTGATCACTTGGCTGATTTGGAAGTCGTATTCCACAAGCTTCGACAACATAATTTGAAGATGAACCCCTTAAAATGTGCTTTTGGGGTAACCTCAGGAAAATTCCTCGGCTTTGTTGTACGTCATCGTGGTATTGAAGTCGATCCTGAGAAGACCAAATCAATCCTTGGTATGTCACCTCCTCAGAATTTGAAAGAATTAAGAGGACTTCAAGGACACTTAGCCTATATTCGGCGTTTCATCGCCAATTTGGCAGGCAAAAGTTTACCCTTTACCAAATTATTGAAGAAAGGAGTCACTTACCAGTGGACTGAAGAATGTCAAGAAGCATTTGATGTTCTCAAGAAATACCTCTTAAGTCCACCAGTACTCATGCCACCTGTTGAGGGTAGGCCTCTTATCCTCTATGTGACAGCTTTAGAGCGATCATTGGGTGCCTTTCTCGCTCAAAAGAATGATGCTGGGAATGAAAATAGTCTCTACTATCTCAGTAGAACTATGCTTGAAGCAGAAACCCGGTATTCGAGTATTGAAAAGTGCTGCCTAGCATTAATATTTGCAGTTCAGAAACTGAGACACTACCTGCAACATCACGAGGTCCAATTGGTATCTCGCAATAATCCGCTCAAATTCATCCTTAGTCGTCCAATGCTTACAGGACGCCTGGCAAGATGGGCGGTTATTCTACAGCAGTTCGACATCCAGTATGTGTCTCAAAAGGCAATTAAGGGCCAAGCTCTGGCTGATTTCCTGGCTGAACATCCTTCAGTGGAAGACACGTATTCAGATATCGAACTCCCTGATGAGGAAGTTTTCTCTATTCAAGAGAGTCCTCAAACATGGGAAATGTATTTTGATGGTGCTTCTAGAAGTCCAACAGGGAAGAAAATGGAAAATCCTAAATTCAACAAAGTTGGTTTAGGAATTGTGCTCATTTCTCCAGATAAGGCAGTGTTACCTTATTCCTTTTTGTTGTGGGAAGGTGGTACCAATAATGAAGCTGAATACCAAGCTCTCATTACAGGCTTGGAGTTAGCGCTTCAAGCACAAGTGAATCACTTAAAGGTGAAAGGTGATTCAGACCTGGTAATCAAACAAGTCAATGGGGATTATTCCATCAGAAAAGAAGAATTAATCCCTTTGTATGATTACGTCAGAGAATTAATGTCGGAATTCCCTTCAGAACCGACATTTTCTTATGTCCCAAGATCACAAAATGCTCAAGCTGATGCACTGGCTAATATAGCCACAGCTTTAGCAGATCCAAATCGGGACGAGACAACCATCTGTATTGCCCACCGTCGTGCAATTTCACCTTATGTTCAAGTCAGAACAGAGGAAATTAATGAAATAAGTCCCATTCCTGAACCGTATGGTCATACTATAGGATGGATGTCACCTATCAAGGAATACCTTCAAAATGGAACACTTCCACCTTATAGAGCCGAGAAAGAACAAATTCGGCGACGTGTGGTCAATTTTACTCTTTATGATGGTCCAAATCACCTCGAGAAAATTCTCTACAAACGTGGTTTTGATGGAGTTCTCTTCAGATGTATTGATGGTGAAGAGACAATGGTTGTCATAAAAGAAGTGCATGCAGGAGTCTGTGGTGCCCACTAGTCTGGACATAGACTGTCTGATCAAATTCAAAGGCTTGGATACTTCTGGCCTTCAATGATACAAGATTGTGTTAATTTCACAAAGAAGTGTCATGCATGGCAAGTATATGAAAACTTCATTCATCAACCTCCAGAGTTGCTTCATACAGCTAAATACTCATGGCCATTTTCCACATGGGGAATGGATGTGGTGGGACCTTACCCTTCAGCTACGGCCAAGCAGTTTAAGTACATTCTTACTGCTACTGATTTCTTTTCCAAATGGGCAGAGGCAGTACCTCTCAAAGAAGTCAGTTCTAAATGCATTGTTAGCTTCATCAAGTCTAACATCATTACTAGATTTGGTGTCCCTCATACCATATTGACGGACAACGGCACCAACTTCTGTTCTTCTGAGGTAAAGAAATTGTATCAAGAATACAACATTAAGTCCAACCATTCATCTCGATATCATGCAGCGGCTAATGGCCAGATAGAGGCCTTCAACAAGACTCTTTCAAACATACTGCAAAAGATGGTGGATAAAGATAAGAGGTCATGGCCTGATAAACTCTTTCATGATTTATGGGCTTATCGGACTACCACTCGCAATGCAACGCGGTCTACTCCATATTCATTGGTATATGGAACAGAAGCAGTCTTGCCAATTGAAGTTCAATTTCCCTCATTCAGAATAGCCATTTGTGATCAGTTATCAACAGATGAGCAATCCCAAAAGTGATTGAATGAATTGGAACAGTTAGATGAGAAAAGATTGTGCACTTTGCACCACTTGGAAATCTATCAGAATCGGATAGCACGAGCTTTTAACAAAAAAGTTCGTCTTCGTTCATTCATTCAGGGAGAATTGGTATTGGTTCTCAGAGCACCAACGATACCAGGAAAGAAGCCTCCCAAACTTGAACCAAAATGGGAAGGACCTTATTCAATACATAAGGTTTACTCCAATGGAGCGTATTCTCTGATCTCAATGGATGGAGAACACATCACGACTCCAACTAATGCCAGATTTCTAAAGAAGTATTTTGTATAAACACAAAATATTGTTCCCAGAACCAAGACTCTTACAATTGGTTCATACAATAATGGTCCAGTATGACCTTAAACTGCAACTTCGTCCAACATGACGTTAAACTGTGTCACCTTCAATGTCCGAGATGACATTAAACTATATTGTGTCCTAACAACATGACATTAAACTGTGTGGCACTTTCATCGTCCAGCATGACGTTAAACTGTAAAAAGTCCCCAGAACTGATATCCTCATATTGGTTCACCTTAGTCCTAGCTACATGACTTTAAACTGTACAGCACCAGTTCGTCCTTGCTATATGACGTTAAACTATACAGCAATGGTCCAGTATGACTTTAAACTGCAGCTTCGTCCCACACGACAATAAACGGTGAAAAAGTTCCCTAAACCGTCCAGAATGACCTTAAACTGCATCATCCCTGGTCCATGTATATGACCATAAACTATTTGCAAATCCCTTATGTCTAGCAAGATGTTAAACTGTGACGTCCTAAATTACATGACGCTAAACTGTATAAAAGTCCCTCATGTCCGGAAATACGTTAAACTATATAATCTCAAAAGTCCAGTATGACATTAAACTGCACCATTCACGGTCCATGCATATGACCTTAAACTATTTCGCACCTTCGTCCGACATGACATTAAAATGGTACACTCCTTTGTCCTTACTACATGACATTAAACTGCACAGTCCCCCTTTCGTCCAATATGACGTTAAACTATTTTATCCACATCGTCCTAACTACATGACGCTAAACTGTACAGAAAATCCTTGATATGTCCTACATGACATTAAACTGTATTTTGTCCCTGCTACATGACACTAAACTGTGCAGCACCAATAGTCCTAACTGCAAGACTTTAAACTGCATAGTCCCCTTTTTATGTCCTACATGACATTAAACTGTACATCGTTAAGGTTGTTATTACCTCTTGTTTCCCACACCGAGTATGACTCACGTGAGCTTAGAGCGAACATCAACCATAACACTCCCTTTGGGCCACTAACCATGTGTAAGTCCCAACAATATTTTTTATTAGATCATTGTCCACAAGAACAACTTGATCATTGATTCATTCTTTAATTGAACTACACGGACTTTGATCCTTACCCTCCAGGCTGGGTATGTAGGCAACCTCCCAGGGTTCAAGCCCAAAAAACAATCTCTTCACATCGGTTCACCACAACCTCATATGATGTTGATTTGTGAAACCTCCCCTGGAATCAATATCTTTACATTGATTCACTTTTGTCCTTGTTATATGACGTTAAACTATACAACACTTTTGTCCGGTACGACAATAAACTACAATTTTTTTTTTGATTTCCTCATTTGAGAAGGAACCATTATTGACATTGATTTTTTTTCAATCATGTTTCATTTCAAAAGACTGCGTGCATACATGGTAATGCCTAAACTTTTTATATCAGGTTAAACCATCATTGCACTAAAGTCCCCTTTCACCCTTCACATGTACGAACCAAATTTGTACAAAGGGTAGTTCTAGAACTACGTGGACTTGATTCCCATCCTTATGGGATACGTAGGAACATTCGAGTGTCCCTCGAATCCAGTCCCAAGTCTTTTGGGCCTAACCCCAAATTTCACTTTCAGTCCCTTGGCTGAAAAGTCCTCATGAAAACACACACTGTGTATTCATTATTATGGTCCGAATTCTATGACCCTAAACTAAGATCACTCATACTTTCGTCCTGCACGACGTTAAACTGCATTTCAAGAACTACGTATGGCTTGATTCTCATTCTTATGAGATACGTAGTGAAGTCCAAGTTTCAATTCAGGACCCAGCCACAACATGATTATGGTTTTCATTGACCCATGTATCTCTATATACATTGGACAATACCCATCTTTATGTATTATAATCCTAACCTTAAATATTTTCAGATCTTCATAACCCTTTTCATGACTTCTAGTCACAAAAATGTCAAACTTCTGAGAATTATTTTGCCTGACTATGCAGCACGTGCCCATAGGTGGCCTTGCATAAACAGTCCACATAACAGACTTGTCAGCCAAAAGATGCTATTCATTTGACCATGCAGCCAATTCCCATAGGTGGGCCTGCATATTTCAACCCCCTAACGGGTTTTGTTAAATAATAGTAACTTCATTCTTGGGAAGAATGCCTCTTTTGTCCTTATTTGTATTAAATAACAATATGTAGGGATCCGCGAAAAAAAAAATATAGCCATCCTTAACATATTTGTCCCATATCCTTTTTCATGATCTGAAAGTATTCAAGTCTATGGTTTATTCTTCTTCCCTATGTTTGGGTCAGACCTTCGTAGGAGTGATATTCATCCAGTTCTTCGATATTCTTATTTGGAAATATCTTCTCCATATTCAAGTACCTCTTTCCATACAACAAACTCTATGCTTTAGAAAATTTGAATCTCTATAAACTTTCACTGGCTTTTAGCACTAGGAAAGTAAATTTCTGGGAGTTCTTTTGCCTGACTATGCAGCACGTGCCCATAGGTGGCCTTGCATAAACAGTCCACATAACAGACTTGTCAGCCAAAATATGCTATTTTATTTGACTATGCAGCCAATGCCCATAGGTGGCCCTGCATATTTCAACCCCCTAACGGGTTTTGTTAAATAATAGTAACTTCATTCTTGGGAACTACTTCTTCTAATGCCTTTTAGCTATTTTTCATATCATTCCTCGGATTCAAATATTCTTAAGCCATAGTTTACATTTTTTCTCTCATACTTGAGTATGGTAATATGTTTTCATATAAACTGTCAAGGAATTGAATCCATTTTTAATCCATTTTCGGTCAAAGCTATTTCGACCTTAAACATTAGCCCCTTTATGTCCGGCGTGCATGACTTTAAACTGCCCACACAAAAGACAAAGGAACTCTGAATAAAAGTCAAGTTCCAGCTCACTAAATATACATTTTTTGTATGATTTAGGTAATATTGAGTAGTTAAAAGATTCAAAGTTTGTAGGGTTATTTGTAATAATCCTAGTAAAAATCAAACTATGATTACTAAGCCCATTGGCTTAAGTAAATTTGAAGTAGGTAATGGAAGAATGAAGGTACAAATGATTGAAGACAAAAGTGTTTTTTTTTCATTGATACACAAGAGTTAGAAGGGCATCCACAGACTGGAGTCTCTTCTCTCTTTCAAGAAATTACAGAAGATTGTCAACATAAGTCTTCATTTGATGTATAGCATCCTGAGCCTTATCAGCAGTTACTTGAAGCTCGTGCACTTGACCAGCTTCACTCTTTTCAGCTTGCTGAAGTGCCTTCTTAGCATCTGTGATGGCTTTCATGCCATTCATATGAGTTTCATCCAATGATTTATTAAGCTGATCAAGTTCCCCAGTAACAGCATCTAACTGTTGCTTGAGTTGCACCTGTTGGACGACCTTTTCTTTGATTTTTTGCTTCAGATCCTTCATCTTGACAGCATAATCAGCTTCAGCCTGGGATATCGCAGCCTCAAATTCGCCTATGTTGACTGACAATTTCACTCTGGTCAAATCTTCGCGACTTGTCTGCACTTGCTCCCTCCTGAAAATGATCTGTTTCACCGCATCATGGATCTTTTCATACCCAAAACCACCAAGTCCCATTATAACAAATTGGGATGACAATCGGGAAATTTTTTATGGTAGCTCTTCTAAAGGCACCCCCGATATGATGTTCCATATGTTATTCCATGCCTTACGTCGTGAAAAAATGAATGCTTTAAGCATATCTGGATCTGATTCAATATCATCGTCAGAAGGGGGTATGTAATCTGGAATTAGCGCACTTAGGGAGGTGCCTTGTCCTGCCCTTTCCCCCCTGACTTGTGCTTCTTCACTTTCAATTCCCGTTGGGGCAGAGGCTGAGGCCTCATCTTCGGGTCTAGTCATTGCAGTTGATGGTCCTGCATGATTAATTGAAAGGTTTAGTCAGCTTCAAAGGATAACAAAAGAATGGATTGTCTTGCGAATAAAGTACAATCACAAATATTGTTATCCATTACCCAATGGTGGTTCAGCAACCTGAGAAGACTTCTCCTTATCTTTCCCAGTTTCAACAGGATTTTCAAGATGGGTCTCAGGAGAGTTTATTGGATTTAGCTTTACTTGAGCTAATGTTTCTGCAATGATAGGGTTGACATCAGTGTCCACACCCTCTTCGGGCATTGGCAGTTCAGCGGCTTCTACGGAAGAAACTGCATATTATTTTTCATCATGGTTAGAAGTATATTTTTTAAAAAAAAAAATTGGGCGAAGGGTAGCACTCACGCCCAAGGTCTTCTAAATCACATGACAACTTAGCATGATCATAAAATTCTTCAAAAGTCATTCCTTGATTCATCATTTCATCCAAAGATACTTCAAAATCTTGGTTAGTCTCACCAGTGGGAACATTTGCTACGTCTTCTTGCCGACTTATGTCCTGCAACCCCTGACCCTGGACAGCATCTTCAGTAATAAGAGGGATACTGGGAATGGATGGTAGCTCTTCTCTAGGAGCAACCAAGTCAGCCTGGGTCTGTGATTGTTCTACAGCACCTTCCACGACCTTTGAAGAAGGATCAGTCCCTTCCCTCAAGGGGGAAATTGAAGAATCCCCTGCAATCCTCAGAAATATGAGTAACCATATGATTATGGGTATAAACTCATGATTGTTCGAAGGACTTACCACTACTAATGAAACGTTTAGCTATGGATTTACTCCTTCGTTGCCTTGGCTTCTTTTGTTTTTTCGGAGTATCAGTAGTCTCCCTTATTGGCACTTGGATTGGCGAATGAAAGGCTATGTCCAGTGCCTCATTCATGGCCTACTGGCCTGGAGATATCTCGCCTGGTTCGCGAGGAGAATCAGCAGCAGCCCCGATAGCAGTACCACCAGGGCTATATTGTGGCGAAGGAACCCCGGTTCCTTTCTTTGCAAGCTGCAAGATGAAGAAAATAACTTCCTTAAGTAACAAAGCTTCAACTAAAATCAAGTTACAAAGAAAATAAGGAAATAAAACTTACATCTTCAGGAGCCACGTACTCTTGCCATTCCTCATCTCCAGAACCACCAGCCCCCTCAGTGGTGCCACGATCAATCATTTCCTTCACCCGCCTGGTGATAGGAACCGAATTATCAGTGGCATATATGAGCATTTCCAGCTCTCTGATGTAAGCTCGCACTTCATTGGGGTTATCTCCATATTGAAGGTCTTTAGAAGCTAGAAGATATCCTATCCCAGGAAGTTGTAGGCCCTCACACAAATCCAGCCAGGCGGTCTCAGTATCATAGTATAATCTCTGCCATAGCTGAACAGCCTCTGGTCTTAGATATAAAGGCTGTGAGGAAGGTCCTACAATTTTTGATTTTAATTTCTTCCCGACTCCTGCAACTACAGATAGAGAATAAGAAAGTAAGGCTTATTACTTTATAAAGTAGCAGTGATTGAAGTTATTACAATCAAATAACTCACCAGGAGCTGATGGAGTGGGTCTTTTAACTCTGGCCGGAGGATTATATCGGGCACGAAATCGCTTTGCTGCCGGTTGTGCCTCATCATCCCCATCGTGATAATCCAATGAATCAGTTCTAGAAGAGGAGTCTGTTGAACCTATTTCAGGTGGAGAAGCGTCACCTTCATGAGGAAGAGTTTCTTTCTCTACAGTCCTCTTCCTCTTTCCCACTTGATATACTGGGTGATTCAATATCCCTTTAGGGTATGATGCTATCCAGTGTTCAGCATAAAATGTAGTCAGATAATGTGCCGCTTTTTCAACTGGTAGATCAAATACTGCCCCAGTCTTCTCTCTTGATGTCAGCAACCATAGTTGTCGAGCAACCATCGGATGTTGCTCTAACCTGACATGTACTAGAGGGGATACAACAATCTGTTGCAAACATTTGAATTGGCGTGCAAATCTATATGGAGCATAGGCCTCGCATATGATTTCTCCATCAATCCTGGCTACTAACACGTCATCCCTGCAAGCTAGCATGTATGCCCTCAAATCCAAATGGGCTTTCCCATCATCAACAAACCGCCCGGATGGCGGACTTCCATAAGGAAAGAAGTTGAATTCATTATACATGCTTAGTCTTACTTTCATGTCATAACCATTAACATCTAATGGAGCAATTCCAGAGAATGCTTGCACTGACGGTCTGAAAGAGCTTCCAGGAATTTGTAATCCATTCTGTACATTGTAAGTCCTGAAGTGAGTGGCGATCCATCCCCACAAAACCTGGAATGGTCCCACTATTCTTAAAGGAGATTTACCCTGGAAGACGTGAAATAAACTCCTGTGAATATTTGCTAAAATGGGGGTAGCTAACCCAACCATTTTTCCCTCATCCAACTTAGCCGCAATGATGAAGGTCCCTGGCCTAACGCCTCCCTTCGAATCCCTGACCGGCAAGAGATAAACACTGAGCCACATTTCCAAGAAACCCGCCAGACGAGTTTTCTTTGGAATTATTTGATTCACTTCATATCCCCATTTTTCAAACTCTCCTGCTTCTAGAGTTGGCCAGAATGTGCCAGGAGCTCCTCTCTTCTCAGGTTTTGGACAAGTGGTAGGACGTCTGGGCCGGGTATCCTTGGATTTATTTTTCTTGGATCCTTTTTCTTTTGTCTCTATCCCTTTCTTCTCAGTAAGAAACACATTCATACATTCTTCCGGATGAATATCTTTTCTAAAATGAGTTAATGAGTTCTCTGAACTCTTGAGCCTGTGAAATATTTTAAATAATTCTCGAGCCAAAGCAGGAGTCTTCTCTGGATCATTCCAAGTCACCTTGGGAGGAATGAATTCATCATACATATCGCCCAAGATTGGAGCTCCTGAAATCTTGTGGACATCCCACAAACTGATACCTACTTCTCCATGAGTCAAATGGAAAGAATTAGTCGCTGGGATCCAGTGGCTGAGTATCTCTGGCACGAAGTTATCATGTCTGTAAATATATGTTTGCCCAACCCAAACAGCCTCATATATTGCAGCTCTCTTCAGATCCTCAATAAACTCTGCGCAAGTCTGTCGCACCCAGTATACCCACATCCAAGTTGGCTTCACACCTCCCCCAGGACGGAAATCCCAAATTTTCTTCCAGCCTTTGGATTGATCCATCTGAGCATTTTGGAAGATTGAAGGATGACAATGTGGTTGAAGCTCAGGTGTATGTTTTTTTAGATCTGGTGTGCAAGGGCTATGATGCATCACATAAGCCTTCTCCACTGTTCCAGCAGTTTGAAATACTCCTCCGCCTGAGATATTTGCTGAAGCAAAATTGGTATAATTCTGAAACCACGAAAATGGAAGATAATTCTTTACTTCTGGAATAATGACTTCTTGCAGATGACCATGACCATACAAAGGTAGATAAGTGCAGTGAGGAAAGTCGCGATGATATTTCTTCAGATACTTAGCCAAATCTGGAAGATTACTGTCTTTGACAGTATAGTAATCAGGGCCAATGATATCTATCATATCATCTATCCGCTTGATAGCCAGTTCATCAATTAATCCAGGTCTAAGAGCCATTGAATCTGCACAGGAGTTGAATAAATTTAACTCTTAAATGAGTTTATTTTTTCATAAAATTTGTGAAAGAATTCGAAAAAATGGCTAAGGCATTAAGGCGCGCAAGTATGGAGATGTCGCGCAAGTAATACATGTGCCGCGCAAGTTTTTGTCGTGCAAGTATTACCGCGCAAGCCCTATTACTTTGAGAGTAGCGCGGCAGCGAGGAAACAGTGAAAACAAGAGACTTGCGCGGCGAGGAAGACTTGCGCGGCGAGAGCTCGAGAAATCCGGAAATCCAGATGCATGTAACGGAGATGAGGTCGTGTATTTATAGGCCAGGAAGCCTACCTGCGCGCCACACCCAGAGCGCTTAAGGCCTGCGCGACGCAGACTTGCGCGCCGCCCTCTGCGCACTGAAAGACTTGCGCGCCCTCCCTTTTCCTTTGGAGGGATTCGATTTCCTCAGAGTCAAATCCTCATTTCTCTCCGGATCCAACTCTGAGGGGGGACTTTTTTTGACGCTCCTTTCGTCACAGAATCTAAAGATCGTAAAAGGGAATATCTCAGCTGAAAGTGATTAATCCTTTGAAGAAAACATGAAAAATCGACAAAGTCATGAACAAAGGATCAACAGCAAATCCACCGCGCAAGTTATACCACTGCCGCGCAAGTATACTTGCGCGGCTACCTTGGTCGCGCAGGTGACTTGCGCGACCTAAATGGTAACCGCCCGGTAACCGCCCTGGGTCTTCTATTGCCTATAAATAGACCTTGTGGGCCCCCCATTCGGGGGGATCTTTTTCCAGAAACTCGGATTGAAGCTCCCGACGCCCAAGTCTCATCTCAAAGCTTCCGAAACACTTCTAAGGTAATTTCTTACCTAGAACGGAAGATCTAAAGAGAAGAAGGAAGGCCTAAGTGTTGAAACTTATCAAACACTTGCGCGCCGACTTAATTCCTTCAATATAACTTGCGCGTCCCTTTTTTGGAAGAACCTCAAGGGGATTCTAAAGGTTTTTATCAAGAGTCGCTCAAGTATTTCAAATTCTGATTGAAAATCGCGCAAGTACACCATGTGTCGCGCAAGTATACTTGCGCGACCAATACTTGCGCGCCGCCGCAGGACTTGCGCGTCTTTCAAGACTTGCGCGCCCCTATCTTTTTGGGTGCCCATCTTGCCCATTTTACCCCTCTTAAGCCATTTCCCCTTTCCTTTTCAAGATTCAGTCTTCAAGACACTCTTCAAAGCCATTTATGGCATGATTTCTTGATTTGACTTTCTTACCTGAAAGGAATTCTGTGGAATCTCTCTCAAAGTCTAGTGATTGAAATATCCTTATATCACTAAAAAATGGAGAGTTCATTCATTCAACCTCATCCTTTAAGATGAGAGAATCCTAACCTGGGTCTCCTTTTTAGGAATAATCCCCAGTGATAAAACCTTTAAATCTGGGCATCTTCCTCAGGAGTGAGCCCCAAATTCTTAAAGTTCCCAATCTTGGGCATCCTCCTCAGGAGTAAGCCCCAATCAAGTCCTTTAATCTTGGGCATCTTTCTTAAGAATAAGACCCAACCTCAAATATGGGCATCCTCCTCAGGAGTAAGCCCCAAACCTTAATCCCTAACCTGGGTCTCCTTTTTCAGGAATAAGACTCAGTCATAACCTTGGGCTTCCTTTTCAGAAGTAAGCTCCAAGTCCTTTTAAACTTCTCTTAACCAGTCATAATTTACCTTTGATTTGGGTTTCCTTTTCAGGAATAAAACCCAATCATAAGTCCCCTCATAACTTGGGCATCCTCCTTAGGAGTAAGCCCCAAGATTAGAGTATTCAAATCTCCATGAAGCACATATAACTTTATGGACCCTGTTCATGGATTTTCTCCCTAAAAGTAAATCCTAAACCTTCATCTATCTGGGCAGTCATCTATACATAAGCCCCAAACAAATTCTTATGATTGCATCTTTTATGGCACAATTGTCTAAATTTTATCAATACCTCTTGTTTCTCACACCGAGCATGACTCACGTGAGCTTAGAGTGTAAAAGTAATTATGACATTCATCTTTGAGCCATCAATCATAAACATCATACCCCATTCCTCGAACTACGTGGGTTCTGATTATTTTTCCAAAAGAAAGGATACGTAGGTAGCCCATTTATGGGTTCGATCCCAACTTTGAAATAATCTATGTCCTTCTGAATGACGATAAACTTCAAGTGCCCCACTGAGTGGCTTTAAAACCAGCCTGGTCATCATAATGACCAAGAGACTTTTATATAAATGTTTTGAAGGATACCATTGACCAAGAATCTCTAAACAGATATAGATGATTCTCTATTGATGAAGAACCTCGAATACATATAAAAGATTCTCTAAATTTCTTGCATATTTTATCATTGATTGTTAAAACTAAAGGAAAGCACATTTTATACTTGGTAATGTAATAAGGATTCACGAACATAACTTAAATCTATAAAGAGAGTCCCGGAGTAGACAATAATTCCCCTCAAAAAGGTGTCATGAGTCCGACCTCCCATCCTCTCGACCAATGCAAATTCCTAAGTCTCATTAGTCCACAAGCTAATGAGCGCCTGCCTTTGGAAAGTAGGTCCAAACGGATGTGGAATCATTGGATGTTTCCGGTTCTACGAACAAACCCGTTAGAAACCGATCGGAACGTTTGAATCTCCCGTCCAGGAGGTCATCCCCGGATTCTGTGCGAAACAAATATGAAACCAAAACTATACCATATTGATTAGGCTCTTCATAATAAAAAATAAAAGTGAAATCCACTAAAGTAAGAGTGGGATATTGTGGATACTCATCGATAATTCTAAAATATACCAACCCCTACCCACCTAAGATTTGAGGAGCTAAGGATAAAAGGAAAAAAATTAAATTTCATCATGTACTATAATACCCCAATAACAAGATCCTTTCCTAGTCAACCTTACATCTATTCTTTCTTATCATGATTAAACTGAATCATATCTACCTCACTAGATTCACCTTTCCCGTACAAGATGGTGCTACTACTAGAAGTAATAGTTTGATTAATCAAGGTTTCACTTAGATCAATCTCAAAAAGGATCCTAGCATAGTTTCCAAACTCGACTAATATTTGGTTAGCGTAAAAAACTATTTGGATGACATATTATAATTTTTTGGTTCAATTATAATAAACTATAGTTTTAATAAACCTACTTAGTTGTTATTATTTATTGTACGTGGTGAAGATTCAGTAGAAATTTTTATTATTTTCAGTTGGTAACTTATGATTTTGTATAATCTATTTTCATGTATTTTTTATTTGATACAGTTTCAATAAGTATCCTATTTTATGTTTTCTTTCCATGAGAGAAAATTTGATCCATATTCTTTCATTGTATATTATGAGTTTTCAAAAAATATTATTTTTTTATCTACTAATGATGTTTTAAAAATTTTACCAGGTTAATCTATTACGATAATTTGAAAATTTCAATACACCTCAAACTGGATTCTTCTGCTTCCAAATTGAAATTCAATGATTTTAATTCTCTTTTTCCCTATAAAAATGATTTATTTAAAATAGTTAAAAACTATTGTTTAAATTATTTTTTATTTAATTTAGATCCTCTAGATTTATATATTTGATTCATAACTCATTTTTTAAATTTTTTATTAGTGGTTAAAAATTATTTCATGGTTTCATTCCATGGTTATTATTTATTCATTTAATTTTTTTAATTTGTAATCAACACATTATTTTTCAAAATGAAATAACACAACAAATCCTACACAATTTAATGGGGTGTGGGATACTAATTATATTTCATTTTTAAATTTTTTTTTCATTTATTTTATTATTAGATTAATATCTTCTCATTTTTTACTTCTTGTAACTCATTTTATATTAATATTCCCCCCCCCCCTCTATCATTATCATCTCTAAATTTATTTATATGGAGGAATAGCCCCTAGGTAATTTTTCGAGGAGGATGTCTTCCCATGTTCCATATATATTTTATTATTTTATTTTGATTCTATGTTTGATAGTATATTTTTCGAGCCTTTGAAGAATAACATGTGGGATGTTTTTTAGGAGTTTGATTGATGGTGTATACTTGGGAGTGGTATATATGTATTCACTATTCATGGGAAAATATTTTGATCAATTCATTTATGTAGGTTTGTGAAAATTCAAATTACATACACATTAACTGGTGAAAGATAATAAGAGGAGTGTAATATAATCCGACTGTTAAACTGAAATAATATTTTTTTATAACAATGATGACACACTTACACTTTTATTAGGTCGTCTTTATTCTATCTTACATTTTCTCTATTAGCACAATTTTTTATGTATTTTCAATTTAATTTCAATAAATTATTTTAATTTAAAATTCTACTTAGTTCACACACATTTTACATTTATTTTTTCATATTCTTTAATTAATTAAAAATACCAAAAAAATAAATTATTGAAAACTGACCTTCATGAATAATTATTATCATGAATACTCTTATCATCAAATAACCTGTAATTTTACACTAGGTTACAAAAAATTTGGAACTAAAAACTCTATTTATAAGGACATTTTGACAACATTTTTTTATCAATTTTACAATGTTGTGAGGGAGGAAAATTTTTTATTGTTACATAGTTCATATTTTTTGAATTTTTTTCTTCTAGTTTTCATTATTTTTCATTCTTTGTTTTCTTATTTATTTTCCTATCAAACTATTCTAAACATAAAGTGTGATTCATTCCACTATAATGGATCACAATAACTTTAACTAGTTTTAAAATATAGATGAACTTACCACGATAGTTAGTGATTTATCTCTTAACCAATAAGTTAACACCAATTTGATCTTCCCATATTCTCTCACACAGAATTTTCATTGGATGTTTTTGCCTATGGTGTACCAAAGTAGATGGGGGGATACAAGCTGCTATAATAAAACATATCATCAACAAAATAAAATCCCCCCATTAAACCAACAAGAAGATATAAACACCGCAGACCTACTTTTAACATTGTCCACTTACAAAAAGAATCAAAATGAGATAAATGAGATTAAGGAATTGATGGAAATGATGGACACCAAAATCAAACTATTTATGGAGTAAGGAACACAGTATTAACTAGAATAGGAAAAACCAATTTCAAATGTATTTAGTCAATAGCGCACATAATAGATGGAAGAAAATTTATATAATCCTTTGATCCCAACTACTCGTAATGTTTTTCAAAGTCCCTTCAAAAAGAGAAACTACCTCTAGATGAAAATATTGAGGGATTTAACATTAATTTAGATTCAATTATTTTTTAAATTTATTAAATTGATAAAATTAACCACCCCTTAATTTTTGTTTTTCAGATTCAACATAATTGATTGAAGCCTTGGATGAAGATGAACTAACAATATAGGCAAATGATATTTGATGATAAGATAGAGGATCAACTTTATTTTTCCATTATTCCTTTCTTAGTAGTAGTTCAAAAATTACATGAGCTCATAGTCAAATTACTAAAGGGAATATATATTACTTTTGAATCTACTTATTTTTAATATTTAATTACTTGAAGATAAATAAGATTCTACCATATAAGATGTGGTAATAATTGAATAAAAACTACAGGCACTTGTAGTAAACCCACTTCTTCCTCACCAATAAAAATACTGTCATTTCATGAAATAGACCAATCCAACCATGAACCGGGAACCTGAATTAGTCTACAACATATCCCTAGGGGTTTCTTTGATCCCCATAGTATGGAGACAAGTTTCAGGGAATCAAAAAATGACTGATGGGAATGATTTCACCCAGATAAATATAATTAAACATGTAACCGAATTTTTTAAAATCTTGGCAAGGTGCATCAATAAATTGGAGGACCATACATAATAAAAATAAGTATTTTAAAAATAAAAACAAAACAAACATGGAATAATTCGATATAAACATCCAACTAAATAAATACAAATAAAATAGTCTGAAACCAGGATATAGTGGTGGTCGACTTGACCGATACATATCTATTACAAAATAAAACTAAAATACTAAATTATGATCAACATGTGACCTTAGGGTCACCACTATAATGAACTGACTTGTCTCCCGATTCATACCTCTATTAGGCCCAAAGCACATTCCCTATCACCACAGGCTAGCAATAAGCACTGAGAAGATTAAACAACCTTTTGGGAATGGTTTATCCCATGGTAAACTATCATGAACTATTAATTAAATTGGATGACCAGACCACTAACATCATATTTAACACGATAAAATAAAATAACAATAGAAACACATCAAATGAAAACCAGATAATATAAACAATGAAAACATCATATACATAACATTCCATAAACGATGCATAAACATGGTATCTGTACTCATAAGCTCAAAACTCAAAATAAATGGGTCAAGGACCAACAATACCAATACATACATCCCAATAGGTATAAAATCTCCAAATTAATCCACATGATACAATCTCTATGACACCATGTCTCCTTCAACAAAACAACAAAAGATTATATTCAATATGATCCACCCAAGTACATGGTTCCCATTACCTTACTCATGTCCTACAAAACAGTGTTTATATATTCTAAAAGGCATATATATTGTGTGAGGCACAAAGCCCAGTAGGATACCACCATGAATATATTTAAGGATTTTCCCATAAAAACCAATAAACTAGTTCTAAAATACTTTTATAAAAAACCACTTTGAAGACATTCCACTTTCAAATAATCCTTTGAAATCCCTTTGGTTTTCCAATTCAAATAAAAAATGTTTTCCAAAACAACTATCAACCAGGATATAATAAAAAAATAAGTCCAAACGGAACAATATTATCAATATATGTAACAAGTAATAAAAAGGGTGAACATTATGTCAAAAAAAGGGTGAACATAAATATCATTATCATATAGCCATGAAAATAGAAATGGTAATAACAAACATGTTATCATATCAACATGGCACTAATAAAATGAACAAATCTTAAAAATCAATCCATAGTGAGTAATTTGAACCTATGTATTTGACCATAAGGGTATAATTTGATTGATTATAAACAAAGTATGCTAGTCTACTAATAAAAACATAATCTCTCATGGTCTTCCTGAGGCCTAAGTCCAAGAGCTCTCTTGTCTTCTCAGCAAACAAGAGGAAGATCTCATGGTCTTCCTACCAAATTCTCTCATGGTCCCCTAGAAAAAATGGAAACTTCCATGTTTATCCTCCCTAAAGGCTCTCAAAGTTCTCCTAACAACCCCTCACTCACACCTTGATTAACCTATATACTACTCAATTCCAACATAATCAAAAGCAAGTGTCATACATGAAAAATAAATTCATAAAAAAATTCAAAAACCAACATTACCATTTTAAATTATATGCCTTTCATAAGATAAAACTATTTCTAAAACTATTTTATAAATACATTATAATATATAAAACCAATTTAAACCATTTTAACAAACACTTACAGTGCATACAAGCCACTCCTATTTAGAAAACTCTTTCTAAACACCTAACTTGTCAAAACAATCCATAATATATATCACGCATGGGATAATCATCACCCATAAATCAAACAAGTGACAATTTGATAATCAAAAAACAAAGGCAATAATGAATTTAAAGGCAATCCATAAAAAATTACCTTAAGTAGATACAACTACCTCAGAATCAGTTATAATATCATTGCCTTTGATGAAAACCACCAAAAATAGGTAGGAGAAGTCCTCGCACACCCAAGACACAATAAAAAAACTAAATACCATATTAAAACCCTACGTTTGTCCATCCCCACCAACTGGGGTTCCACACTTCCATATAAATGGAAGAACAAGAAATAGATTGGGAAAGGAAGAAGAAACCATGAAGAAAGGGTCTTACCTCAAACTAAACCAACTTTAGTTCAAGGAAAATCCACCAAATATGATAATGAAGAATATTTCAAGTTATGGATAGGGGCTTTACATGCAAGGGAGGAGAAATGAGGAAAAGGGGTGTAAAAATAAACAAGGAAATTTTGGTGAAATAAAAAAATTTAATGTGATAGACAGATGACGTGGTTTATCCACACAGTTAGGAAAACCTTATGCCAATCATTCAGGAAATACTACCTCCCCCAAAACTGGTTGAATGGTTATGCCTTGGGATTTTGATGGTGAAAACCCATAAAAATACCTCTATCCCAAAAACCATCTCCTTGCATGGTTTTCCACATGGTTAGAAAAACCATGTACCAACTGTGTATCTTGGTCTGTATTCCACAAAACACCAATTTCTAACCTCTAGAACCAAATAACTCCAAAGATAAACAAATGATAAATAAAACTCAAAATTGAATGTACCAGTGACCTAAAAAGTTTCACAAACTCCCCCCATGCCACTTTCTTCCCCTAGAAAGTCTTCGGTCATACTCAAAGGAAAAAGGTGAGACCACTACTCCCTTATCAATGATTAATATTCCCACATATCATAGATATCATCACTATTCTTTCAAAGTACACAAACCAATGAGATCAACATACCATGAAGAACCTTATTATGACAATCCAAGATACGAACTGGCTACTCCAAAATAGTGGAATTAGGCTCAAACTCCAAATCTCCCCACTCTAATACATGACATGGGTTTGGATGGTATCTCTTCAACAAGGAAACATTAAATACATCAAGGATTTAGGTAAACCATAATGGAAATTCCAACCAATTTTATACCTTCCCAAGATGCTCTACAACATGAAATGACCTAAAATAACACGACACCACTTTCCCTAATTTTCCAAGTGATCTTGTCCTAATTGAATAGATACCTAAATAAAAACTTGATCACTAACCTAAAACTTAAATAGGGGATGACATAGATAGGAATATGAATTTTTGTGACTCTAATATTTCACTAACCTCTTCCAAATTTTTCATACCAGCTATATCATCTCCTTGATGAGACTTGGTCTTTCTATGTAGCGCTTTCCCCCCTCATCCCAACACAATAGGGATTGGAACTAATTATCATAAAATGCCTCAAATGGGACCATCCTAATGGAATATCGATAATATTTTTTTTATTCAAACTCAAGAAATTATAGGTTCCTTTATCATGAAAAACTAAAATCAATAACACACACTCACAGTGTATCATCGAGAGTCTGTATGGTTTGTTCAGAGTGGCCATCCATCTATGGGTGGTTCTCAATGATCAACTTCAACTCAGTACCCAAATCATCATGGATTTACTTCCAAAATCCAGAAGTAAAATGGGAATACAAATCCCAAACTATCATTGAGGTAACTCCATGAAGCTTGATATCCTCTCAAACATAAAGTTGTCTAAGGTCCTCTACCTTCAATGACTCCATGAAGGGAAGAAAGTGGGATGATTTTTTTAGTCGATTGATAATTACCCATACAGAATATTTCCAACTCAAATTATTTGGTAGGCCAATCAAAAAATCCATAGATATCCCATCCCACTTCCACACTGGAATGAGAAGTGACAGTAACAAACCGATTAACCTTTAATGCTCAGATTTGATTATCTAGCAGGTAAAGCATCTGGAAACAAAATTTGCAACTGCGCATATTATTGCAGGCCACTTATATTAGTCTATCAAGGTATAGAACATCTTTTTTACCCTAGGTTGAATGGGACTAATGGAATGATGCACCTCATGAATCACCTCCTCCCTCAAGCTGAAGGGAAAGACCAACCACTTCCAGAAAATGAGATAACTATCAGAAGACCAAGACCAATCACCTAAGGTCTTCCAACCATTTAAATCACTAAAAATATATTGTAGATTTGGGTCATATACTTTCCCACTTCTAACCCAATCAGTGAGAGAATTCATGAACTTTATGTTGTATAAGAACACCTGATCTCCCTCCTCCTGCACCTCTAGACTTAGATCAGGAAACAAACTCATTAGTCCCTATTCACTCATTAATTCCCAAAAAAATTTCACTTGAAGATTATTGATTAAATCATCGGAAACCAAATGTGTATAGAAAATATCAATATAAAAATTCTAAAGATATCCCACCAATTATTTCTATCTAAGACTCAGGGACCTATGCATAAAAATGTACTTTAGGATTTTATGATCCATGTAAATTGTAAAGCACTCCCTGAAGAGGAGGTGTTGCAATGTCTTTAACACATGCATTATGAATTCTAATTCCTGGTCATAGGTGGGGTAATTTCACTCATGTGGGAATATATGGAAAGATTAATAATCCACCAAATGACTATCTTGTATCGGGACACACCCTAAAACCCAAATCAAAATCATCAAAATACACAACATATGTTCTCCTAGGATTATGAATAATCAAAATTGTTGTGGGTGTAAAATAGGTTTGAAACTTCTCAAAATCACTATAACACTTCTCATCCCACTAAAAAATCACCAATTTCTTGGTCAAGGATTTCAAAGGGGAAGCTATCCTGGAGAATCCTCAAAAAAATGTCTATAATACCTAACCTGGCCAAGAAAGATATGAATATCAGACACATTATTTAAATTATCCCAAGACATAACTACTCAAACTTATATGGGTACACTAAAAAACTTTCCTTAGATATAAAGGGCCTAATAAATTCACTTCCTAGATTAAAAAATAGAATTTTGATAACTTGGAATATAGATGGTGCTTCTTCAAGGAACCTAAAACAACCTCCATATGGTCAGAATGTTCCTCCTAGGTCCTAGAGATGTCATTAAAAAACATGACCATGAAGGAGATCAAAAGGTAGTGGAATATATAATTAATCAATTCCATAAATACTGAAGGAGAATTGGTAATCCCAAAAAGCATAACCAAATACTTAAAATATTTATATCATCTTCAAATAGTGGTATTTGGAACATCCTCTTCCCAAGCCATCAACTGGGGGTACTTGGACCTCAATTCAATCATTGAAAACAATTAAACAACTCTAAACTAATTAAAGATATCATTAATTTTGGGCAACACATATTTATTCTTCACGGTTACCTAATTAATCTTATGTTAATCTATGAAAGGTTGGAGGCTTCCATCCACCTTATTGGAAAATAGGACTAGAAAATCCCAGGGTGACATGATAGGATGGATAAATCCCCTTCCCTAGAGATCCTCTAGCTAGAATTTCATCTCCTTTATCTTGGATAGAGATATTAGTTAACACAAAAAGAAAATAAGGATTTTTATGGGTATAAAATAAATAGTAAACTTGACCTCTAACTAGGGAATAAATCTTAAAAAATCATCTATAAGCACATATGGGTACCTAAACATGACCATTGGAAAATCAACCACAGAACTCTTCTTATAATCATCAAAAAACAACCGATATATTGGTATAAAATCAACATCATTTCTAAAACAACTGGTCCTTCCCCCTAATCATGGATTCCACTCCACTTGAAATATGTGAGCAGTGTTATCATGAGTAAGATATTGGAACATATAGTGATAAAATTCAAGTAATGCCTTGAAACTGATCAACCAATACCTACCAATGATGAGGTTGAAAACATCTAGGTCCAATATGAGGAAATCCCAAATGAATTCCATTTTAGCAATTAAAACATGATACTATGGGAATTTGAAACCCTGATCCTTCTCTCTACCCAACAGGGTTAGAAAATCCATCACAAATGGAAGCGAATTTTCTCACATAACCAAAGAATCAAGAAAATTAAATGAGATAAAAAAGTGGAACATGCCCATATAAAATAAAAATAATGCCATAAAATAAGTAATAAACATCATACATGTCATAGTTGCTAGCCAGAAATTCAAATCCTCTAGCACAACCTCTTCTACATAAAGACATGTAGAATCTGGCCTACCTGAATATTTCTTTACCTAGTGGGAATACCCCTTACCCCTCAGGAGAGATCCTACAACCTTCATAACATCAAACTACACTTGATAAACCTTCAATAGCATGAATCTTGCATTGTTCCCCAATGGAAAAAACCAAAAAATCATTGAAGATTCCCCAAATATCCACACAGGTATCACATCCTCATAGAATTTGTGAAATTATGCATGATGCATCCACCTTTCCTACACTGATAGAAAATAATAGGCTCTCATCTTATAGAACCCACTATATCCATGCCTGATGACTACCGCACACCCTTTCTACTACCCTAGTGAGACTCATCCCACTTCCAGTAATGACTTGATAAGGAACTTAGACTACCACCTACTAAAGCAATTCCACTAAGACCTATCTTTCCAGTCAAATGTACCTTTTTGTATCTACATTATCATCAACCTATGAATAAGTGGTAGACATATAATAATGAGCATGTACCTGATCTCTAGCCTCAATCCCATAAAAAAACTTATCCTTAAGGTAATCACCTATGAGGAGATCCATGGAGACATGAACCAACTTCATAAATTGGGTGAGATACACTATCACCAAACAATACCTTTGCTCCAACATTAAGAACTCATGGTTATTCGTCGCCCTTAAGATCTCTGGGATGAACATCCAATTAAAGGAAACCATAAAAGTGGTCAATGTGACATAATCATGAATCCTTGAAAGAACCATTAACTCCCACAACTTTCTACACAATCCCTCCAATACATAAGTGTAAAATCCAGCCTTAGAGGTCTCAAGGGTCATCAAGAACTCAAATATTCACTTGATATGATCCAACCACTCCTTGGGATCATTGGGTCCCTTGTCACCATAGAACATCATTTGTATTTTCCAGGTAAACTACTGAGTATTTTCCATCATTTATTTCTATTTTAAACCACTAAATTGAACCAAGGATTGGATCATATTAATCACAGACTCTAATAGAGCCAAATCAAGAAGAGGGTTTTCTTGTACGGTATTCTCTAAAACACCCTTTCTACACCTGAACAAGGTCCCTATTTAATGCATTGTTTATAAGACAAAAAACCACAATATCTATCAAGAATAATTCAATCTCAAACCACTACAAAATAACCAAAACAAACTCATACCATGTGTATCAACAATTATCATAAGAATAAATAGAAACCAGAAATAGAACATGAGGGAAAATATCAAAAAAATTGAGCATTTCCCATAATGCCCAGTTTAGCCGTACGGTTAATATAACCATGTTCCAAACATGTAGGTGTAACAAGAGGTTATAAGACAAGGAAACATAGGCTGCACATAGTTACTACTAACCATGGGACTTAACTGTGTATAAAATCCAACATTTTCGATCGGGTGGAATTTCCAATGGAATTTGAAATTTTTCTATTTGGTGGGTGGGACATTATCTATACCAAGATTATAAATGTAAATATGATATTTTGAATAGTTAAAGGTGTTTTTTTTAGTGATTTTTTACACCTAGATATGTGCCTTGGGAGTTATATTGAGTTTTGGAAGCTTCAGGCTTTAAAAAAACCTATTTTTAGAGAAAACAAATGTGTTACACAGTTTGAACATGGTTTTTTTAACCATCTGGGTCAACTACATGGACCCTTTTTTTAATCCACATATTTTTTCTAAAACCATTAAACCCTATAAGAGTGATCACGTTACATGGTGTAGGTGTGTGGGGGTGACCCGCATGGGATGCACGTGGTTTTTTCAAACTGTGCGCCTAGTCCACGCCCTTAGTGACACTTAACTGGTAGATATACATAGTTAAAAACATGGTTTGTCAAACCATTCATCCTAACCATGAACCCCTTTTTAACGGGGTATGAATTTGGGAAATTAATCCCACATTATTGGTTCATGGTTATCCAACTATATGTCCAAACTGTGCATCTTTTTAAAGAGGGTGATTTTATGTTTTTCCCCATATTTATTTTTAAGTACCCCACCCTCCTTTCTCCTCCCGCCTTCACATAATAGAACCTCTATGAGGTTCCTCCTCCTATCCTCCTTCCATGGATATATCCTTATCAACCAGCCTTCATTTTGAGTTCTTTCATTAAATTGGAATTGTATCAGTGATTCTATGAATCCTCTTTCATACTTTCTTCATTTATCTTCCCATATCGAGTGCTATCTTCATGTGAGCTAATTCACCCTATTTTCATGGAATTTGATAAATTCGTTGATTCTTATTAAATTTATCAAATCAAATCTTGATATTGGATGAGTGTATCATCTTAAGTACAGGGTATTTGGTATATGTATTTTCCATTAATGTTTTGTTAATTTATAAATTACTTTATTGTTCTGCACACCTGATTCTCCATGTGTTTCCCTTTAAATGTAAAATTAATTATGTAAGACCTAATGACTTAAATTATATTTCTGTTATTATTTATTTTAATCTATTGAAGTTTTTTCACCACAACTCGAACTACCCCCTTGGGGTGAGTTGTTTATATGCCTTCACCTATATTCTTCCTTATGTAATTGAACCACCCTCTTAGGGTGTTGTTTTAAATGTTTAGGGTCATAATAATTTTCTTCCTCTTGACCACCTATTTAGGTGTGACAAATAATCCCTCATATAAGGGATAATTACTTCAATTATATGTATCAAAATGGTGATATTTCCCCAAATTAATAATAAAATCTATTTGAGATGTGTTGTCTTCTTTAATAAAATAGGGGAAACAAATGGGATATTTGAATGGATAGATAGAATGCTAAAGTACATAGACTTATTTATTATTTTATAATTGAAATGATAAATGGGTGTGGACCTATTTAAGTATATTGACTTGTGATGAGGCATGCTCATGGACATTCCCTCTTAATAAATCATACATAAATATGTGATATAACATTCTCATAGGTTACTTTAATTATGTATTCCTTGAGTGAAACTCTGGTTTCTTTTTATGGAATGTCTTAAACGAGATCTTAGGATATTTGAGATTAAATGTTCCATGAGTAATACTTGGGTTTCCATTTAACAAAATTCCAAGGAAAGGATTATAGGTTAATTTCATTATATTATTCCTTGAGAGAAACTTGGGTTTCCTCATTATGGAACACCTTGGATAGTGCTCATAGGCTAAGTGAACTTCCTTATGTTCTAAGAGATAATCAGGGTTCCTTCTTATAGAACTCCATGGTTGGGCTCATAGAGTAGTTTGATGTTACGAGAAACAATTGGGTTTACCCATTATGGAATGCCTAGGATGGTTTTATAATTTAACATCATTACATGACTCCTTGGGAAATACTTGGGTCCCCCATTATGGCATGACTTGGATAGTCTCAAAAGATATATGAATTATATCTTTCATGTTTATCTATCATATATGTGTAATAGTGATTCCTTGGTTAGATATCAAATTTGAGATATTGAATCCATTGATTAGATTCTTGGGCATATGTCCCTTATTTAAAATGTAAACCCTTATTATATAATGTGATATTTTTTATGGAATCCCTTACCTTATGATACTCAGGCATGGTGTCCAATAATTAGAACACAAAACTTATTATTTATATCACTTAGATGTATGACTTGGTATTAAACCTGAGATCCATTACGGTTCATGTATATCTGTGAAAATTATTGTCTAATGTATGCATATAGATACATGATGGCAGGTGTTTAGAGCCATTATGGCTAAGGATAAAGGTGGTATGGTCATCAAGGTGTTCTTAAGGAACCTAAGATGACATGTTTACTTTTATTTATTTGTTTATTGTTCTATTTATATTCATTCACATTGTATAATTTTATACACATAGACTAGATAACTTTAAACACTATTGGTAGTGGTCCATTGAGTATTTCTTACACCTTGTTTGGGTTACCATTGCCCTGGGGTACCTGAACAGACCTCGTGGTTACAAGTTCTAGTTTATGGATTATTCTTTTACTATTCATTATACATGGGAGCTTAGAATCATGAGACTAATATGGATCATAGGATTACCTTAGAGTTATCCTTTGATATTTTATTCATTTTTTTTGTAATTTATTGTATCACCTGTTGTATGTTTACTGCCTTAGTTTTTGTATCACCTTCTAGACATGCATGCATGGTTGTATATTTAGTGTTTTTCAATATATCATTTATTGTTATTATAATCAATTAATCTATAATTTATTTATATTTCTTCATATGTTATTTGATTTGTTATATCTTATAATATTTTGATACTCTAATCAGGAGGGTATATTCTCCCTAATGTACCATCATTAGACCCTCATTTCTAGTTGTAAACCTCTAGTTTACAAGGAGGCATGATTGATTTTATGTGACTGACCAGATTGGGGCATCATTTCAGTGAATCCCAGGTTGGGATGTTACATCATGATCCTCTTCCATACCCCTCCCCCCCCCCCCCCATTTTTACCCAAAATCTCAAAAATTCCTTTGGGATCACCCCATGAATCAATACTAATCTGGAAATTCCTCAAAATATCATCAACATAACCTATAACTAGGCTCAATACATAACCACAATCTCAGACCACCCATGGAGACTTGAGTATCGACACAAATAAGAGTTAGAAATGTACTCCCCCTTTCCTACATCCTGAGTCCCAACAGTCCTTGATCTAGTCTACCACTAACCCCAAAATAAAAACATCCCTAATAATATTTTTTAACAAATAGACCAGGGCTGATCCAACCCATCACCCGATCCATCTTGCCACATGGCCCGAAGCGTATTCTTGGTTTCCATAGGATAGAGACAAGCACCTAGCATAATGAACAACCTTTTGGGAATCATTTCACCCATAGTAAACAAGCATGACCCATCTATGAAATAGGATGACCACACTACTAACATCAAAGTCAACAAGATAAAATATAACAACCATAGAAACATAGAAAATGAAAAGAAGATACCATAAACAATGATAACATCGTATATATAGCATTCTATAAATGGGACATAAACATGGTATCTCTATCCATAAGCTCAAAAATATAATGAAAGGGTACGAGGCCCAATAATTACAATATATACATCATAATGGGTATAAAATCCCAAAATTAATCCACATGATCCAATCTCTATGATTCCACATATCTTCTACAAAAATGACGGATGACAGTAATCTAGAAGATCTACCTAGGTGCATGGATCACTTTCCTTTACCTGTGTCCTTCAAAACAAAGTCCACATACACCCAAATTTGTTTTTAGGGTGTAAGGAAAAAATCCTAGTAGGATTACACCATGAATATATTTATTGATTTGACCCATGAAAACCAATAAACTAGTTTGAAAAGAATTTTCAAAACTAAACCATTATAAAAAATCCTATTTAAAATAATCCTCTAAACCCCTTTGGTTTTTAATTAAAATAAAACTTTTTTTCAGAAAAAAAAAATATCAAGATAGATCAAATAAAGAAACAAGGAAAAACAAAACAACATGATTAACGTATCCAACAAGGCACAACAAGAATGAGCAGAAACAACATTACAATATTACCATGAAAATGGAAATGGGAAAACACACAATATATCATATCAACATAGAACTAATAAAATGAACAAAGAATAAAAAAATCCAACAAGAGTAATATGAACCTATGTATCTAACCCCAAGGTTTTAGCATGAGTGTGCTTAAATAAAGTATGTTTTCCAACTAAGAAAAAATAAAATCTCTCATGGTCTTCCCCAGGCCCAAATCCAAGAGCTCTCTCAGTCTCTTGATGAACAAGTAGAAACTATCATGGTCTTGCTACCAAAGTATCTCATGGTCCCTTGGAAAATAAATGGAAGATCTCATGTTATTCCTCCCCAAAGGCTCTCATAGTCCCTTTAACAACCCCCCACTCACAACTTGGTTAACCCATATACTACTCCATGCCAACATAATCACAATAAAGTGCCATACATGAAAAACCATTTCACAAGAAAAATTCAAAAACCAATATTCCCATTTTATAAAATAAAACTTTCATATGGTAAAACCATTTCTAAATCCATGTTAAAAATCCATTCGAAACCATAAAACCTTTTTGATCCATTTTAACAAACACTTGGATTGTATATAAGCCATTCATATTTGGAAAACCCTAATTAAACACAAAAATTACCAAACCAAGCCATAAAAATATCAATAATCTGATAATCAACAACCATAAATAAAAAAGTGGAAATTTTATAAGAAAAAACCAAAGGTAATTATGAATTTAAAGTTAATCCATGTAAAATGACCTTGTGTAGAGATACCTACCTTAGAATCAGTTCAAATCTGATCTCCTTTGAATACAACCACCTGAAATGGGTAGGGGAAGGCCTCATAAACCTAATCCATAATAAAAAAACTAAACCCCCTATAAAATCCTAGGTTGAACCATACCCACAAAATAGGGTTCCATAAATCTGTGAACATGGAAGAACAAGCTAGAGAAGGGGAAAAGGAAGAAGAAACCAGGAAGAAAAAAAGATTAACTCAAGGAAAAACACCTTGGATCTATGTATAATCCACCAAAGATGAGAATGAATAATATTCCAAGCTAAAGAGAGTAGTTCTGCATGTAAGGTAGGATAAATGAGGCTTAGGCTATAAAAATAATTAAGATCATTTTGGTAAAATACCAAAAAACATTGTGTCGGATAGATCACATAGTTTGTCCACACAGTTAGGTAAACTATCAAATATCCATGTGGGAGCTAATAACTCCCACAAAATAGGCCACATGGTTATCTCTTAGTCTTTCATGGTTTGAAAAACTATGAAAAATCCCTATTTCCTAAAAACCAACCTCTCACATGGTTAGCCGCATGGTTAGAAAAACCATGCACCAGCCATGCACCTTCGTCTTTCTTCCCCCAAAATTCCAATTCTCAATAACTAACACCCAAAAACTCTAAAGGTAAACCAAATGATAAATAAAACTAAAAATTAGATGCATCGGTTACTTGAAGGGTGTCACAGACACCTATCCTCAATGTCATAACTTCTAAAAAAAGTGACCATAAAATAAAATCCCGCTAATAAGAACCCCATAACCAACCTAAACATAAACCTATAAAAAACTATGGTATAAAAAAACTGACCAGATTAGGTAATATATGAGCATAACCATCCAATAGGATTTCACCAAAGAGTCTGTATGTTTCCTTTTTCTATGAATTCTAAAATATTTAGTTTGTATTACATAGATAGAAATAATATTCTGTACGATTATTTAAAAATAAATAAAAATATCCCTTTTATCTACTTTAAAATACAAAAGTATTCTTTAAGAAAACTTAAAAAAACTTTAAAAAAATATTTCAAATGTACCTCTGAAAATTATCTTTTTCAAAATCACTTATTAAAACTTCTAAAATAAATTCTCAAAAATAATATTTTTAAAACATCAACTAATTGAACAGACAAGAAAAATAATGCATTGAATCAAAACTATAAAACTAATCTGGGAATAGAAATTAGTCAAAATAAAAGAGTAGAAATATAAAGTATGATGGAATGAAAATATGTAAAATGAAATATGAATAAATAAAGAGTACAATGTTAGAAAGTATTGAAAGGATAGTTAAGCACGGTAAATTCCAAGACACCCTATGAGATTATCCATGATGTACTAGAGTGAAACCATCTATCATCCTATTGATGAATTCCTAGTATATAACCAACCAGTTTCTCTTAACAAGACTCATCGGTGGCATGACCCAAAGTTGGGATGTATCTAAAATAAGGGGGATCTATTTAGTCTCATTATGACTATATTATAGTGGTCTCTCAATCCCATACTAATATTCCTAGGATCCTCATAAAGTAAGAGGATAGAGGTTTGGTAACATTTATAAAAAAATCATCCTCATCCTACCTCTAAAAACCCATTATGAAAGACCCTTAAAAATAAATTACAAATAGAAACATATCCAACCATATCAATATATACATATGGTTTACTAATACACCAACCACATGGACATAGAATAAGGGTACATATTATTTAATAAAGGTTAAAAACATGCCTCAAGTTCAAAACTAAATTTATTATATTCAAAATAACCTTTGAAAACAATTCTATGAATAAAATTTATCACAAAACATATTTTTAATGTCTCAAAGGGTCCCTTTATCAAACTATAGAATTTATCTTTGAAATCCATTCAAAAAAACTATTCTAAAATCATATATTCTTGTAAACACATCAAAATCAAGGGATAAGCCCCACTTTAAAACTATCAAATCCAATAAACCATGGAAATAAGAATGAAATAATATTATATAAATTTATATAAATATCATAAACATATAGAGATAATAAACATTGTAATAATAGTTCAAAACACACATTAGTGTCCAATAGAGGTTAAATACCATAAACTATCACTTAAAAACAAAGGAATTTTCCATGTGGAATCAATTATAATTTGAAAAAAAAATAGAAACACTAACCCATTTTTAGAAAACTTACCAAGAACTATAATAGATATATAACATACATGATTTTTTTGAGAAAATATTTTTGAAAGTTTATGAAAACATGGAATACTAGGAAGAGATAAAAACATGGAAACACCTAGCTCAAATCAAGTATATATTGAGAAAAGACTCCATAAATGAGGAAAGTAATTCCATATAAGTTTTTGGGAGGAAACCATGTGCAATTCTTGAGTTTACTCAAATTTAAACCATTAGATGTAGGTTATTCAAACCATTAGAAGTTTAGCTCCCTTCCTGACTCCATGCGTAGCGACACGCCACACCTCCCTGGATTAAAATCTATACGACGTAGGAAGTTAAAATTAAATCTAAATAACCACATTTAATATCAACTGAAAAAAAACATTTAATCATATAAGCAATAAAAAATAAATATAACAAGGTAAATTACACTTTTTATTTATGTGGTTATAATTTCTATCTTGTATACACATTTTCTAGAAGTAAAAAGATTAAACTGAGTGACATTTCAACCATACGGATCACTTTAGAAAATTAATTTTTTACAAGTCATGGTACACATAAATAAGTGGTACCAATCAATATATGTAGTGGGGTACATCCAATCATCTAGTTATACCAACTTCCAACATTCATGGACCACTATTTATTCAAAAAAATAAACAATTATATCCTATAGTAATCCTCAAAGTGATTTGATACTTATAATGAATCAATAACATTAGCATTCCCCTAGATACATGTTTCCATTTAATCCAAACTTCATTGAAATCATAGAAACTTCATCCCCATAGGCATGCTACTAAGGTAAAGTTTTTGTTAGGATCACTTTAGGATAACCACAGTGAGAGGATGTGGATCAATGTTGGATAGTTATTTATCACTTGAAAACTTTTATCCCCTTTATAAATTTATCACTTGTTTAGTGAATGTTATATTTTCTTCTTCACCTATAGTTAGAAACCATATGCATAAAACAATACGGCATAAAGAACATTAAGTTTTTTTAATGAACTTGACCTACAATGTGGATGACTACATCCTCAGTGTACAGAGGTTATTATCCCACTCACACATAGCTTTAATTTTATTATTAAAAAAACATGGTTATGACCTTGAACTCATTTTCCCAGTTCCGACCAAGTATAATGTGAGAATTATCTTTGAAGAACAAGATTATAGGATATCAAACTATCCATTATAAAGTGACCAGAAATGTATAACAAGTCTTATTTAGAAGATAACAATGATTCTGATCAGCTTCCTAAAATTATAGCAATCAAAAGGGATTCCTAAAATATATAAATTAATGGACTATATCAAATATTCTAACCTGAATAATAATAAATTTATAATTGGACAATATCTTTCTCTTAGTCAGTATTAAAGATATAAATATTACTATTGGATAAAATCTTAGACTACCTCAATATGCAATATCAACAATTGTAATTTTATTCTCCTTTATTCTTTTAGCGTAGAAAATATTTATACAACTAAATCATATTTCCCATTCAATATATTTTTATGTAATATCAACCTTAAACATGATTATTGCAACTTGGTTCACACAATTTTAATATGAAATCAATATAACAAGTGTCATGAATCCTCCATGTGAACTTTATCAAATTTTTTAGGATTGTGCACATATACTACATGGGTTTATGAATGTTCCATTTTTATAATAATATTCATGAAAGTGTGAAAATCCACCATTGATTACCTTATTTCATATAATGGATTGCACACAAGACTCGTTTCCTCTTCACATAATAAATTATGTGGCGTCTTAGTGACTATTCAAAAATCAATCATGAAACAACCTTATCTACTTCAAAAAAGAAATATATGATTCATGGGATCTAGAAAGAATATTTTCTTAATTTATAAACATTGAGACAATATATTTCTTCTTCTTCACATAACCATCGAGTGTTCTATGAATAGGTGAGTGCACACACAAATGTTCTTTTTAAACTCAACAGATTTTTATGGAACTTTACTTCTTGAGACTAGGAAGCTCATGGTTCTTCTTCGAACAAGAGTTGTGAATGAAACTCTCCTTATTGAAAATGGGTATCTCCCAGATACTTTATTTTTTATTTTAATAAATGAGAGCTCTCGATATTTTCAATAGTGAATCTCATCTCGATCCCTTAGTATTTGTATATGAAGAAACATTAACTCTCCTATGAGTTTTATGTCGTGTCAAGGATCATTATGAATATTTTTTATTAAAATTCCACATCATGAATAAATATTAATATTATCAAATCTTTCAGTATTTTAAACTTCACACAGGTTTCCATATTATTTTTTTATAATGATGATAATCATGGAGTCTTAACATAATCGACTACTTAATTCATGAGTTCAAACTCACATGCATTAAAGAATATCACATGCATCAACTTATGGATGAATATATATTGTAAGATTTAGTTATTAATCATAAAAAGTCCATATTTTTAATAAATTGTTGGAATCACGTCGAATAATACAAGCATGTTGACCTGTATCATTCATGTTTTGAGTTATTATGTGATTGATCATAGTTTAATCCTTAGAAGTTGTGATATGCACATTCTCATTAAAAAAACCCAGAAATCAAGATAGGATTTTCACAAAGTTGAATATGGTGAAAGTTTCAATCAGATGGTGTTTATACATTTGAACTGTTGTGTAAAGGTATCCCCAATATTGTGTAAGGGTACTAGCGTGGTTTCTATACCCGTGTAAGGGTAACCCAAAGAAGGGTAACCTGTATAAAGGTCGATCCCTTCAAATATGAGAAACATGGGATCCATTGGATGGAAGATATTAACTTGATTATGAGGATGCACTTATATATGCATATTTTAGTGGAGTAATAGTAAATTCATGTCACACTCATACCACATTGATCTTTTTACTGGATGAGCACCACTATATAAACAATATCACAACTTCATTCACCTGAACTCGCACCAAGTATAGCACCCGTAAAATCATTACATACAAACTAATCACTAGGATTCACCAAACTCTTGCACATCCACCTAGACACCCTCTTGTATTCCATATTCATTCACCATGTGCACCTCCATGCATGATCCCTATATGCACTATGCATGTTCAATCTCGCATACCTTCCATCATGGGATGGCCAGGTTGATTGCCTCCCATTTATGGTTAGCCTATTTTTTTTATTAAGGACCATCATAATAACACTTACATTAATTCTAAGAATATAATATAATTTCAAACCATCTCTAACCATAAATTACAAATAACTATTTAATTCGTAACATCATCTTCTTCAAGTATTCTTTATGAAAATATACATATTTTAATGGTCTTCTCCTCATGGCCGTATTCAAAACATTATTCATGAAAATAAATATTTGGGTGGTCTTCCACCTTCTTATAATGTTGTAAAAATTGTGAAAAAAATTAACACATGTTCTTAAATCATTTAATACTAGTTCATCAATCATCGTACTTAAACTCACTTCATTCAAAATATAATATAAAATCTTTTAACTTATTGGGGATGGATCTTCTTCAAAAACATGCCTGAGATATCTAATTAACTTCCAAGAAATTTTTATTTTACAATAAATATTGATACCAAGTAATTCATTACATAATAACTCATTATTAACAAATACAAAAAAAACATAAATTAGGATCATCAATATCCCATTTATATTTCTTTTCAATACTATTATCTAAAATGATATGTAAATATGTTCTTATCCACTCTTTTTTTTCTCCCCCCTTATTTATAAAAAATGAAAATTACATAAGAGAGGATTGTGTTATTTCTTTCTTAAAAAATGTTCTATAAATTATTCCACTCTAAGTATACTTAGTCTAACCCAGTGTAGAAAATAAGAGGGTATAATTTAGATATCAATGCTATTTATTTTCTATTTAAAATATGATACCAACTGATATAGCACAACTTTTTTCTTTCCTCAGTGACTATTTAGTGGTTTCTAGGTATATTGTAATTGTTTGATAACAATTGATACAATGAAAGTGGATTAATTTTTATACCAATTGTAAATAAAATTATCTAAATAATGTTCAACCTGAAATTCCTACACTCATCTCAACACAAAGATTTAAAATATTCAATTATAATAAGCAGTAAATTTTCATGAAATCAATCCTAGAACTTATTCAAGATTATTTTATCCATTTAATTAATTTATTTAAGTTCCCCCCTTAATATCAGACTTCATTTCATTTTTTAATTTGTGAATAAGGATATTAGATTATTCACACGTATCTTATCAATGAGTTCATTAAAAATTACCTTCCATAGATATTAGTTTTAAAAAATATAGTTCTCTAGGAACTTCTTTGGATAATCCCCTTCAAGGGATGATCACCAGCTTCACTTCATCAAGATGGATATATTTTATTAGTTGGTCTTCTGAATTCCAATTGATGTGAGTAAAAAAAAATTTGATCTCATTAATGTTGGTGAATTTTAATTTTTTGATCATCTATGGTATCTTAATCATCCTCATCAATATTTATCTCTAATCTCTTTCAAAAATTAATATTTCAGATATCACCAAATAAATCAAACTAGGATGGATTTTTTCATAGATCTTGGAATGAATATTACATCTTGCAGATATAGAAAAATAATTTCTTTAAATTATTTCCCCCTAAGTATGTTCATCACCTTTAATTCCCTATAAGTAATGAATAAACACAATATAAATGGGAATAAGGTGGATCTCATTTGTTTCTCTATAAGAGCAATAGGGTCAAGAATTGACTTATAACATTGAAATTATTTTCTTTTTTACTCCATGTGAAGGTTAACCCTTATAGTGTACATTTTTTTATTTCTTAGATGTTTTGGTAAGCATGTTTGGGTGGATTGTTATTTTATACACTAATTATCATTGAACATTCATAATTAGGTGATTTTTGAATCTTTTTACTCATTTATTCTTGATATGGAGATATGAACAAGAAATTATCTAATATGTATCTATCCTTATTGCACCTTCCACATAGTACTTCTGAGATTCATTGATTATAATTTGTTGAAAGACTCTCAAGAAATTTATCTTCATCATGTGGAATCACCTATTTGTATTTGGATTCAGTTTTACCCTACTCTTCTTGAGTTTTTCTTCTCTTTCCACATCATCTAGTAAAATTACCATTATGTCATTTAGAATATGCACAACATTCTTGGTAGATCCACATAGATTATCAAGTGTTCTATTTACCTCTTAAATCATTTTATTTTTCTCGTAGAATTGTCTCTCCTTTTTTTCTTGAGCTTTCCTCCTTCAATTGTAATATCCATGGCCTATTTATAATGATCCATAGTGTGTCCTATTTTTCCAAAAAAATAATAATAACATTCTCTTTGGAGTAACACAATTATTAATCCTCTTGGATTTTTTTTATTATCTTTATTCAAATTTTCACCCAAGGTTGACTTATTTATCTTCTTTATTGAATTCATGGGAATAAATTTCATTTTGTTCCTTCCCAAGGTTGACTTCTCTCTATTATATTCCTCCTATGATCTTTTCTTCTTTTTTTTATGCTTAAATTATTTGTACTTGAATTTCACTTCACCGTGACTGCTACCATTGCAAATACCATAGAGGTTCTTCAAAATTTTTAAATATGGTTTCAATAGGAAGACTCTTCACTTATTTTTGTGGATTTTTATTCATTACTACTTTTCTCTCCATTGATGTAGTCATCCTATGAGTTTTATATACTATCATATTATACCAACAATCATATGATTTGTGCCTAAATCTTTCACAACACCAACAATATCCAACAAATCATGATATCTTATTCAAAATAATAGTATAGCTAGATTTACATTATTTATGTTTATGTTTTGTATCAATTTTGAAATGGTATTATTTTTGGAGAATAATTCTTTCTACTCTTAACTTTGTTCACTATAGATTTATTGGTATTCACTTCATCACCTTTCTCTATCTAATTTTTTCCATGTTTTGATTTTGAACATACACTATGTATAGAATCAAAATTAACACAAATAACATTATTTAAAGTGGATATAGATTTTTTCGTAAAAACTGTTCTTTTTTCTTGTTGGGTAGACTAAACATTAACATTTTCAATATTTTATGTTTGAGTCCAATTTTAATACATTTCATATTTGGGATGAATTTATCATCCTCCACTAACTTGAATCCATCATCACATTATTTCCTGATCTTTTCAATTTCTTCATCATGAATTTTATTCTCCCCTTGTTTTAAAGTGTCAATATATTTGATCTTATTTTATTTTATTTGTAGTCTATAATCCTTTAAATCAATTATGGAACTCTTTTTTTCTTCTAATTCATAGAACTTTTCTTCTAATTCATAGAACATTTCTTCTAATTCATTAGTGTCATTCTCTTTTTTATGAATTGTATTTAGTCACTGATATTCAAAACTAGATCATCTTTCTTCAATTTCAACATTCTATACTTATTTGGACCCAATTATTCTGGAGACCTTGATATTGGATTGCATTTTTTATTTAAAATATTTTGTCATGTTTTCTATATTTTCTTAATTCTCAGTGATCTCTTCATGCATACCTTTGAATGAGACATAGATAAAACTGGCTATTTCTTTAGGATTGTTATGCAACATATCTTTCAAAGTAGTAACTAATTCGTTATTAAATTCTTCTAACATATGATCACTAAAAATAATTATTGGATTGTCCTAAGGAACTACACGAGGCAAAATTGTTACCCTTCTCTTTAGTAGTAGAATAAACTACCAGATCTTCTACTCCCATGCATGAATTATCTTCCTCATAAATAATGAATTAGGAAACATATTCATACTCTTTGAAAAATAGGTATTATTTATTCATCATTATCAATGATTTATTCTTCATAGTCTTCAAGATCTTGGCTAATATAGAGTTTTTTTTAGTATATATAACTCCTCAAAGTTTTCATTCCATTCTATATTGATAAGATATATATCAAATATTCAACATGATTCAGAATAGTGAATCTAATTAAAGGTGTAACGTATCCCTTTGATACTAATTTTTAGGATCATTTTGGTATAACCACACTAAGATGGGGTGAGGAATTTGTGTGGGACCACTGCTTATCACTTCAAAACCTTTATCCCTTTTTATACCACTATCATGTGTTTAGTGGTTGATTCTCTTTTATTTTTTACCTATAGTTTGCAATCATGTACATAAAATAATAAAATATAAATATTACTAGTACTTTTTAATGATTTTCACCTAAAATATGGATTTCTATGACCCTGGTACATGGTGGTTATTATCCCACTCTCATACAAATTTACTTTTATTATCATTAAAAGAAAGATTAAAAGTATGTGCTTGAAATCATTTTTCTATCACCAACTAGGTACAATTTAAGATTCATCTTTAAAACACGATATTTTAGGATATTATCCTATCCATTATAAAGTGATCAAAAATTTATAACAAGTCTTATTAAATAAAAAAATGATCTTCATTAGTTTCCACACATTTTAGAAATAAAATGGGTTTACTGTAATATAGAAATCAGTGGGTTGTCTTCTTTTGGTGCAACAAATATTTATGCAATAGAATCACACTACAATTTCAATATATTTTTATATAAGATAAACATTGCACATTCATAGTGTAACTTGTTTCACAAAATTTAAATATGCAATCAATATTTCATGTGTCATGGATATTACTTGTGAACTTTCTCAATTTTGTTTTAGGCTTGTGTACATATACTATATGGTTTTATGCATGTTCTGTTTTTATAATATTATTTATAAAAGTTTGCATATCCACCCCTAGTTATCTTCATTTTAATAATATCTTGTATAAGATACTCATTTCCTCTTCAAGTAATAGATTTTGTGATGTCTTAAGGACTTTTGGTAAACCAAGTGAAAAATGACCTTCTTTTCTTCGTGAAAGCATGAGATGATTCATGGGATCTATAAATTATATTTTATTAATGTATATACAATGATATAATATATTTCTCTTATTCTTGTAACCCTAAAGTGTTATATGAACATGTGAGAGTATGAAAAACTTTTATTTTCAAAATCAACATAGTTTCTTGAAACATTCCTCCATGAGACTAGGAAGATTTTGGTTCTTCTTCATGCAGGAGTTTTGTATAAAACTCTCCTTCTTGAGAATGAGTGGCTTTTGTATACTTAGATTTTTATTTGATGAAAAGTGTTCACTAAATATTTTTAACAAAAATTACCATCTTAGTCCCTTTCCATTTATATATTAATAACAAACGAACCTCATCTATGTTTTATTATACATGAAGGATCCTTATAAATATCTCTTATTAAAATTCAACTTCATGGATTGATATTAATATTACCAAATCTTCTTATATTTTACACTTTATATGGGTTTCCATATTACGTTTATATGATATTGAGAATCATATAATCTTCACATAATAGACTACTTCCTTTGTGAGTTCATACACACAAGCATTAAAGTATATCACATAAATCAACTTGTGAATGAATATATATTAGAAAATTTAGTTATTCATCAGTAGAATCTCTATATTTGAAATAAAATGTTTCAATAACATATAATCATGCATGCATGTTGATCCATATCATTCATATTTTGAGTTCTTATGAGATTAAGATTAGCTTGATCCTTGGAAGTTACGACATGAAATTATTTGATGAAAAAATCCCCTACATTGATTTAGGGTTGTAGTGAGGTTGAATATGCATGAAGTTTTGATTGAATGGAAAAAAAACATTTTCACTATTATATAAATTTATCACCATCATTTTATAAGGGTACTTATGAGGTTTCTATACCCGTATAAGGGTAACTTGCATAAGGGTAACCCATGTAATGGTCAATACCTTCAAATATGTGATGTGAAATATCCATAAGATGATATAGATTAAATTGATATGGTGGCTATTATTATGTACATATTTTTTTATCAGAGGAATAGTAACTTCATACTACACTTTTCCCACGTCAAATGTTTGTTTGGTCAAGAACTGTTATATAAACTATTGTTCTAAAGTGAGTTTGTTGTCAGTTTTTTGTCAATATATCAATATATTTTTAAAATAAAGTTCCTTAAGAAAGTTTCTTAATAAATATTGAAAGTTATGGGATCTTTTCTTAAGAAATAATATAATAAAGTTCCTTAACAGAATCAAATGATGCTTCACTATCCTCAAAGTTCTTAACATCATTAAAATATCATGATTCATGATTTTGATAAAATAAGGAAAGTTGAAATTTTCCAGACATAATGTATTAGAATCCACAACACCATATAGAGTAGTTTCATGAAGGATGGAAGTGTAAATTTGTTTAAGTTAAAATAATTACAAATTAATTGACTAGAAAATCCATCAGAAGAACCGTCAGATGAAGCTTATGTTAGAAAATCAGAGTTTTTATAATTCGTAATACAAAGAAATAGATTCTGTTTCCAATATGCTATCCATATAATGCATTTTTTTATAATAAAAATCCATAAGATGATTTATTGATACTAATCCATTGAATGATTCGTTGATATCGATTTATTGGATGAGCTATTGAAGCTAATTCATCAGATGAGTTATTAAAACTGATTCATCAGATGAGCTATTGACAATTATTAACTGGATGATTTTATGATGATGATAATTGAACGAAGTTCTGGGTTATAAAATCCATGGAACCGGCTAAACAAATATTGAGTTAAAAAATCTGATGTAGAATTATCAGACAGACAAGATTAGACTGATGAAAATAAAATGAACATATTCAATAGATTTGGACATCTTTAATACAAATATGAAATCCATTTTTCAAAATTAAAATCACATAATTTTAAGAATTTAATTTAAAATTAAACTGAAAAAATGCAACAAAAATATTTTTTTAGAAAAATGCCCCTGTTAAGTATAAAAATTAATTTTACACCAAGTTAAACCATGAAATTGATTACAATTAAATTAATTAGATTATTAATAATACAATATAAATAATTTTATTTTGAAAAAAAAATTAAAAAAACTAAAACTTTTCAAATGGTTGAAATAAAAATACTGTTTTCAATAAAAATTAGTATTTGTCACCATTCAATGGAAAAATAAATATTTTCAAAAAATATATAAAACTTTTACCCTAAGATAATTTTGATATTCTTATTTAAAAAATAGAGTTTATTTTATAATATAAATTTTCTAAAAGTGTAAAAATTAATTAGATTACTTTTAAAAATAATAATCATAATCATTTTAGAAGAAAAAGTATAAAATGAATTTACTAAAATTTGAGTGTTTACTTCCTAAGAATTAATCAATAAATTTTTATTATTTAATACCTTTAAATATATTTCATAATATAGTTTATCATATTCAAACCATCCAATTTAATGGCTAGGTTATAATGGTAATAGTTCAATAATAATATTTTTGGGTTCGTTTAAGCTCAGTGTGCCATATTGTATATGATATCAAACACAGTGTTATTTTAAATTATCAGGGTGTTACATTTTACCCTCCTTTAAAAAATTGAATCCTCATAATTTTAAATTGTGATTGGTAATAAAATTTTTGAAATTTGAAAATACATTTGTGGAAAACCAACATCGCAATAAGGTTTAATAAAATATCTCTTGATAAGAAAGAAAGGGAAGTATGAAATTCATTTGGAGTAACACGTACTAGGTATCCAAGTAAGAGAATATAAGTGAGAAGTGAAAACATGGATATTGAAGTTAAAAATGACTCTCAAGGACTAATGGAGAGTGATAGAGAACATGGTCATGAGATAATTATCCATAACAAAACCATAAATCTGTGATGAGTAAAAATGCCATTGATTTCTTAATAAGAAATGTAAATGGAAAATGTTTTTGTTCCAAAATTGTTTTGCCATTGTTTAGTAGTTATATTAATTTCAAGAGTAAGAACATAATGACATATACTTATTTTAAAGGTATAGTTTCATCCTTTAATAAATTTCCACCAAAAAATAATTTTTTCTTCAATTGATGAGTATGACTTTTGTATGCCCAAAGCACTAAAATAAACTTCTATGGATCAAAAAAATCACAAAAGAAAAACAATATATTCCTCTTATCTTTAGACAGTAAGAAAAACCAATATGTTTAGAACAAGATATTATAATTTCTAATAATAATAAACCATTATGTGAGAAAAACCACTTTAATATTACAAAATTCAATAGTAATAACCAAAATTAAACTTAAACCATTAAATAAATAAGTATCCTTAAAATTTCAAAAATATATTCCCACCTGATATTGAAACCCAAAGTTCATAAGGATTTTATCACATAGTCTTCGAAGATAAATTTAATATTTATCACCAAAACTTTTGAATTCCCTAAACATATAATCTCCAAGATACACTAACCATAACTAGAACCTCTATAAATCCAAAATAAAATCATGTATTCCTCAAAAATAAAATTTAACCTTTATTTCTTAAATTTATCTTAAACATATAGGGCTCCCAAAATAGTGAGCGATCTCCGACAAAATTCATTTAACACCAAATAAATTTCCAACCCCATGGTTATCTATATGATAAAACGTATGTTCCCAAAATGAACTTATCTTTTATCTGTCATATTATAGAAATAAATAAAAATGATTTCATACTAAACAGGACATCACATAGGCCCATGGTAGGTGATTCACCCCTATCTACCTTCATTTGTGGATTCTAGCCTAGTGACTTTTTTGAATGTGAAAATTTTTAACCCGACCTGTGGGTTATCCTTTTTCTAAATCTATATTAATATAATCTTTAAAACATTCCAAAAAATGGGATAAAAATCTTAAAAACTAACCTTAATATATTTAACATTAAATAAATGTTTTAACCTTGGTGTATATATAATAATTTCAATTTTTTATTCCTCAAAATTTAATAACCCATAATTACCTTAAAATCAAGTATCATATAAATCCTAAAGGTTATCCTTACATTTAAACGTATGTTAAAAAAATGTAAAGGAATTATTCATTAAATAACTAAAACATATACTAAACCAATGGTTTTTATTGCTAAAATGTATCCTAAAATTTCTTTAATCCTAATTAACTCCCATAATATAAAACCTCAAAAGGGTAATTGTACCCCTAACTACCTAATATATATATATATATATATATATATATAACCTCAAAAGGTTTTATAAGAATTAAAACTTATTATCAACATTAAAATCATAAAACCATGATAGTGTATATAAATCTTAATTTATTGAAGACATATATTCTTCCAAAATCAACACAATCCTTAGACTTTTCATGATTCTTATAACCAAAATACCATTTGTAAAATAATTTTACAACATAATTATTAAATCCTAATACATAATAGTTCCATAATTTAGATTCAATGATTTTAAAATAAAAATATAAACCCCTCCATGGTCTAGGAGTTAACCTTTATAATAGGTCATTGACTCGGATAATTCCAAGGTTCCCCACATTTAAGATAATGAACTATAAATGCATCTCTGGGATGAAATTAATTACCTTCCATCATACTCCTTATTTTTTCTAGGAAATTTGTTTCTTTATCTATTTATTCTCTACACATAAAAAACATTTTCTCATTCCTTTGAAACATTCTCCAAGGTGTTACATTCCATATTTCTTACATGAAGAAAATTGAGACCTCCTTCCCCTATGGCCTCCACTACCTGAGCTCTCAAAAGAATATATCCTTATTTTCTATGGTGATTATAGTAGTTGGTTAAGGTATATGTTGTTAATAATATATATTGATAATTGACTAGTAATAATCACAATATCTTTCACTCCCATTATTATTCTATTTGGTAACTCAGGATCACCACACTGTCAATTATACTCAATGTTAATACAACTCCTTCAGGTTCCAACCATTCACTAAAACCAAAAATCTATGTATAAGTGTCAAAATATAATAATAAGAGTGATATACCAAATAATCATGAAATATTATTCAAATTATGTCTAAATAATGACATATTTTTACCAATCTATGAGTCCTTATATTTAACCTAGGTTATAGAGATTCATTACCAAATCTATAGAATTTTATCCTATACTTAGATTTATCCTCAAAGTCAATCATTGGGTTATTATCCCTAATATATGTTTTCTAAAATATAGTTCCCATTTTTTCCACTAAACTTTCTCTAATACCAACTCTAAAGACCCTAACTCTGGTATCTTGGAGTTTGTGGTCACATTATTACATTGGTACCAGATACAAGGAATCACATCCAAAAGGACCTGATAGTTTAGTAGTCTTGGTAAACTAGATACATACTTGAATTTCATATTACAATTTAAAACATAAAATACAACATATTATTTCCTTTTATAACATCATTATTCTCCAGGATTATCCCTATATATCAATAATAATATACTTCTGAAAATATAGGAAAAAATAAAAATAAGAAATATTGTGAGCTCAGATGTTGAGTAAGGATATGCATAGAATGGATTTTATGAGTAAATAAGGCATAATCAATATGGAAAGATATATATCTGAAATGAAATTCATTTAATAAATAAATAGAACATAATATGGTGGGGTTTGATGATGATAAAAAAATACCATATAAATAATCACATGATATTGAAACATATCCAATGATATTCTAAATAATATAATAATTACATGGAACATTAATAAATGAATTCATAATGATGGAATTCATAATTTCAAACATCTAAAACATAATTTGAATGCCATATCAAAGAAATATATGTAAATGGGTAAGGCCTCAGTCAAAACACGACCTAGTTTGTCTCATGGGACCTATTGATGTATCAAGGGGTTATAACAGGACTCGCTGATAGATTTAATATTTAAAACATTTTTTATATGTATTATAAATATTTAAACATTATAAATTTATTAAATTGAGTTTATTTTCCCCAATTTTTGGATTTTTGGAATGTTATAGTCTAAAATTGGAAAGTTTCTTAATTTTAGAAAGTAAACAGATTTAATATATTTTGGTAATGTGAACATATAATTTACAATATAGATCCAATTTATGTGATTATTTTTTTGTAGGATCCAATGTTTTAGGGGATAAAAGTTTTATTTTGGGACATGAGCTAATTTTTCCATCTGAAGGGCCGAAAAAATCAATCAATTTTCATAATTATTCTAGATGACTGTGTGGACCCCAAATCAGTGAATTATTCATTAATCGGGCATCACACCTCTAATTATGGTGGTGAAAATTGGAATGTAAATAATATTAAAATAATAATATTTATATTGAATATCTAGTATATTTTCTTTCATTATAGAAAATATTAGACCATTAACATTCAAAGAAGTTTTTTGTAAATCTATTCTATAAAAGGTTTTCCTCAATAATAATGAAATATAATCTTCTAGAAAAGTACAATTAATGTCATATTTGGAGGTAAAAAAGAAAATTCTATTTTTATAAACCTATATTAAGGGACAATTAGGTGATTCAAAAGGTATTGGTTCCAAACAAGAGCAAACATCTAGAGGAAAAATTCTTTTGGACAACTTTTATTCTTTTCTTTTTTGTCTCTTATGTTTTTCATAGTTTTTTAATTCCTTATTATTCCTCACCAATATCTATTACCCTTACCATTATGGGGTAAAAAATTGAGTTATTTTGAAAGGGTAGGTTTTCTATTTTTTTAATTCTTGAGTTTATGCACTTTATTGAATAAAAATTCTATCTCTCTTCTGCAATGTTGTTTTCAATTTCATATAGAGATTTTTATTATCAAGTGTGATCGTATTTGATTTTTGATTTTGTTATTGATATTTTTCTTTGGTCAATGATCATTATCTCCCTCCACTAGTTTTGGGTTTATATACGATGGTATGGACCATGGATTAGTGGTGAAGTACTTGAAGATCGTCGGTATGTGAAATAGGGGTAGTGAATGTTTTTTGTTGTATGGGATAAATGAGACCCAATCAGGTATTTCTCAAGTCAATTGAGGATATTTACTAAAACTCTATTACACATATAATTATATTAGAACAAACTGATATAATGGTAAGTTATTCTCTCATCATCACCATTCAACTAAAGGAGTGAGAGGAAACAATCATGTAATCTTACTTTAAACGACTTAGAATAAGAATTTTGAATAAAATAAAACAAGGATAGCATTGAAAATTGAAAACTAGCACCAAAATAATCACCCTTATCATAACATAGTTTTCAATCTCTAGTTTTTCCAATTTTTTTCAATCATTTTCTTAATTAATTTCATTCTCGTCTCATTCCAAAATCACATCAATTCAAAAAAACACCCCATTTTTTCGTCTACTTAAAAGTAACAAATAGTTTTGTGTGCACTTCTATTTTGGAGACTTTCTAGGATAAATAAATAGACTACACTTATGTAATATTAAAAAAATTCCATGCCCCATGACAGGCATTCATCAAACTTGGTGCCATTTTCAGGGAGGCAGTGCCACAATATAATTGAAAATATTTGTGTCTTTTCAAATTAAAAAAATCTCCTGCCATGATGTTTTCAAATGATCATTTCTTTAATTCATGGAACAATTACCCCCAAGTGGAACAAGTAGATGAGTATGATTATTATATAGTTCAGATGCAAGAAGTTCAAAAAGACATAGAATACATAGATCAAAGAAGAACTATTATTTGAATATGTTCTTGCATTTATGGAGAAACCAAAACCTAAGCATTAACTCGAGGAGGACAAGATAGAAGAATTTCCTACTGAGCAATAGGTGGGATATCAAAAAGATCTGTACAGCTTCTGGAATGAGTGTGAAGAACTAATTCATCCCCATATTCCTCAAAAAGTAGAATAGCCAGAACCATTGAAGTAAGACACCACCAAAGTGGTGGAATTTGAAGCGAAGATGGAGAAGCATGACTACCTACCTCTATTGAGTGTAATTAAACTATAAGAGGAACCTTCAACTTAAGAATAAATTAAATCTCAACAAACTCAAGGTGTTAATATTTTCTTAGAATTTTTTCATTCTTATTTTATTAAAAATGAATTATGTATTACCTCCACTTGTTTTAAATTTTCATATTTCACATAAAATTGTATTCTCTTAGTGGATGAATATGAAAAAGATGATTCACCCAATGGGTAACACATATAGAGATCCCTAAACTTGTTGAACACTTATTGGATGGTGTTCAAGAGTATAAAAAAGTGGATTTTAGTGAGTAAAAAGAGACACAAGATTATTACATTGAAATAGAATAATTTGATATTGATTCATCATGTTTTAATTTTATTCAAATATAATTACACTTTGACTTTACCTTTGACTATTCTTTTGATGAATCATACCTTGAGAAACCATTTTAGGGTGAACAATAAGTTGTGAAAGTGGAAACCAAGAAAGATGGGGACTCATTCACTATCCTACCTCCACCATGAAAATTTTATCTCATTCCCATTTAGGTGGATATTTCATACTATATCCATGGATACCTAGGAAAAAGGAATAATTTAATGCTAGAAAAAAGAATTTTTTTGGTTCATGATTAAGAAACTTAACCCACCATCAGATTGGGGATAACCGATTAGAATTTCCCATCTGGAGGCAATAAAAACCTAGGGCCCACTTGGGGGATTAAACTAATATCTATCCATCTTTTCTCATTAAATTTCAATTTTATTTTCTTCCAATATATTTATTCTTCTTTGTTTTCTTATTTTGGTAGTAGGTTTTTACTTTGAAACACTTAGTATCTTAACTCAAAGTTGCACTACCAAAAATTCAGGTTGTGCCTCTCCATTAAACTTTCTTTCTTTATTTGATTCAATTTAAAATATGCTTACATGTTAAATCCATTTAAATTAACTGAGTACACTATGTCATTTAAGTGTGGAGGAGGGAACCTTTTTAGTTTATTACTTTCAACTGTTATTTGTTTTTATGCTTTAAAAAAATATGTTTTTCGAATTTTTTGTGTTTCTTTATATGTTTTTTTGTGTTTTTGAAACTTTGAGATGAAATGATTATCATTGGAATTTTTAAGACCCATTTCCATGAGTGATATAATTTATTCCATGAAAATTATCTTAAATGAATGCTGATAATTACTTTGTTTCAAGTTCAAATCTCTGGGTATTTCATGAAAAAGGTATTCTAATTTATGAATCCAATACCACATCTCACTATCTTTATTTTTGAAATAACTTACCTATGAGGCTTCTATAGCATTTTTTCAAATTCTTTACATTCACATCATTTCTTGAGAGAACCATATCATGCTTTCTTTAACTAGAATTTTATTTATTCTTATCAAAACTTGAGGGTTTTAGGTACTTGTGTTTTAAATGATTGAAGAATCTATTTGGTTTTAAATCCCTATATTCAAAAAATACCTTTTATTCTTACCTACCATGGAAATTTAATCCGTGTATCCCTTATAATCCATGAACAACCTATTAGGTTAGCCACATTACAATAAAAGTTTCCCTATACAACCTTCTCTTGAAGTGAAATTGAATGATCTAGTTGAACTTAAGTATGGGGGAAGATGTCTTGGGGTGTACTAGCTCATTTTATGATACTTTGGGTGGAAATAAAATGTTGAATATATTATGTTGCTACTGAATAATTCATTCTTTTAAAAGTTTTTCCTTTCTAGAGCTTTTAAGAAAAATGAATATGTGCCTTTCTATAGCTTCCAATGGGGAATGAAAGTTGTGCCTATCTGGAGCTTTCAAGAAAAACTATAAAGATTGAAATTTTTGGGGGTGAAATGCTAAATGTAATAAACTTAACTTTATTTTTCATGTTGATGGATCTGGATTTCTACTATGGAGAGTGAGTAGTATACCATTCTCGATTAAAAATTAGAATCTTTCAATTTTTCTTCAAAAAGTTCCAAGACCTCCTTATTCAGACTTAGAATTTTAAACATCTAAATCCCACCAACCAGAAGCCACAAAAAAATCCTTGAAAAGTCCTCATTATAAAAACATGTCATTGAATCACATCTGGTAGAGAAGCATAAATTTATAAAGTCTATGGTGACTCTTGCATGAGTTTGGATGAGAAAATCCATGTTGAACATTAACATTTGTGAGATGAGAAACAAAATTCATGTGAGGTAGGTGTCTTGTGTGAAAGGGGTGATAAATGATGAGTAAATATATAAAATGATCTAGATGGAGATATTTAAATAATGGTTTTTGATAAGGTATGATATCTTGTAGTTTCATGTTGTGGATTTATTGGATCTCATGGTTATGTGTTTTAAATATTATTTGATTTGATTTTAATGATTACTTGTCCTACAGTCCAAGTGTTATGTTTGGGGGAATTGATAGAGTTAATATTTTAAACATTTTTTGTATGTATTTAAAATATTTAATCCCTCCAAATTTATCAATTTTAGTTTATTTTTATCGATTTTGGATTTGTGGTATGTTTTGGGCTAAAATTGGAAAGTTTATTAATTTTGTAAATTTAATAGATTTAATGTATTTTGGTAATGAGAGAATAAATTTTAAAATATATATCCAATTTATGTGAATAATTTTTTATGATAAAATTGTTTATAGGATACAACTTTTTCTTCTGGGACATGAGCTATATCGGACATCTAAAGGTCCGAAAAAATAAATAAATTTGCACAATTATTCAGGATGACCATGTGGACCTCAACTCAATGAATTATTGATTAATAAATCATCACATCTCCAATTAAGGTGGTTCTAATTTTAATTGAAATAAAATTAAAAGGAACATATGATTGTTTAATATCTTGGAGATTTGGTTTCATTATAGTAGTTATTGGACCATCAACATTAAAAGAATATTTTTGAAAATATCTTCCAAAAAAGGTTGTCCCCAATAATAATACCATATCTTCCCATATAAAAGTATAATTAATGTGGTATTTGGATGGTATAAAGAAAATTATATTTGGATAAACCTATAATAAGGGACCTTAGTGTGTTTAGAAAGGGAGTGGTTCCAAATAAGAGAAAACCTTCAGAGGATAGAATCTACTGGATAGTTTTTCTTCTTTTATTTTTATATCTTTATTTTTTCATAGTTTTATAATTCCTTCTTCTTTCTAATCAATATATATTACCTTTAAAATGGTGGGTTAAACCTTTTAGTTATTGGGTAATGGTAGGTTTTCTATTTTTTAATGCTTGAGTTCATTAAATTTATTGAAAAAAAATTATCTCTCTTCTACAATGTTGTTTTCAATTTAAAATACCAGTTTTTATTATCAAGTGTGTTCATATTTGATTTTTGATTCCATTATTTATTTTCTCTTTGTTCAATGATAATTATCTCCCTCCACTAGGTTTTTTTTATATATGATGGAATATACCAATGCTTAGTGGTGAATTACTCGATGATCTTCAGTACGTGAAAGAGGTGTAGTGAATGTTTTTGATTATTCTGGATAAACAAGACCTGATCGGGTACTGGCCATGTCAATTGAGGATATTTACTACAAATGAATTTCACATGGAAGGAGAGTGGAATAAAAACTTAGATATTGGTAATTTATTCTCTCAACATCATTATTCTATCGAAGGAGTAAGAGGAAACAATCATGGAATCTCACATTAAACGAATTAGCCGAAGGAGTTTGAATAAAATAGAACAAGGATGAAAATAGAAAATTGTCCCCGACCTACTCACCCCAATCATATAATAGTTTCAATATCTTGTTTTGTCAATTTGTTTACAATCATTTTATTAATTAATTTCATTCTTGTCTCATTCAAAAATCAAATCAATTCAAAAAAACCCATTTTCCCTCTAATTAAAAGTGATAAACTGTTTTTGTGCACTCCTTTTAAAAATACTTCCTAGGGTTAATCACTAGACTACACTTAAGGAGTACTAAAAAAATTGTTTTTTCACACCCTGTGACAGGCGTGCAGCACCCGCCCATCACTTACTAAGTCCAATTCATTCCTCATATTAAAGGGGTGAATCCTAATCAATATAAACATTCATATTGAAAAACTACCATAAACAATGATAACAATTACCCAAATCGATAAACATAATCATAAACTATCCAGAGTAAGATGAATGATATCAAACCAGAACATCCCCAATCGAACTAATCATAAACCATCTAGAGAAATAAATAGGATGTTATCAATACAACATATCCCCAGTGATTCATAAGTATAATAAGGTTTATTGATATTGATTAATAGAAATTTCATAAATATATCATTAAAAACATTTCTGAGGAAATTATCTTTTTCTCTTTAAAATTAATTTTTTTTAAAAAAATATGAAAATATGAAGGAAAAAATTTTATTTGAAAATAAATTTGTAAAATTATAAAATATTCTTCAAATAATTAATGCATCATGATTTCATGAAAATAACCTCATGTTTTTTAAGTTAAAAAATATTCCTTTTATATTTTCTGTTAGAAAAGCCATAAATTACTTTTTTTTGGAAAATGACAGGATGATTCCCTTTAAAAATTTTGAAAAAAATAAAACATGGTAAAAAATGAATTTAAAAATTATAGGAGAATAGTAAAAAAAAATTGGAAAATTTTTTTAGAAAAAATGAACATGTAAGAGATATATTCCCCAATAGAGACTTAAACATAAATAATCTCGACTAATGAAGAGATTGTGAAATAAACCCTTACCACTTTAGTAACTTTTGAATAATAATCATCATTAAATAAATAACTTCCAATGAAACCTTAAATATCATTAAGACAAATGGTTTCAGGATATAATAAATTATATAGGTATTATAAGAACCATAGAAAATAAATAAATGGTGAATATGGCATATGTCTCATAGAAGTAAAGTGAGATGAGAAACCCTTACCTCTAGTTTGATATCCTTTGTACATATTTGAAACTTATTTATAATAAATATAGTTTTATTATAATTATATTATAAAACCATAATCATATATATCATACCATATATTATTTACTTATATTATTTTATCACCCGTTCATTATAAATTCATTGTCAAAATCACTGTTTTGGGCAGCAACTGCTTTATTTTTCCATGCATGTTTTATCATGTAAGTTCTGATTCATGTGTATGTTATATAGATTAATCATATATATAATTCTATTAATTATATTGGTATTATATTAAATTATTTAATAAATTATTATAACCATTATATAAATTTGTTTATGGATAATGTGTCACATCACTTCATAGAGATAATATATCGTACGTATGCACGAGAAACAATATCATTTTCTTAATAGTGAATGGTTAGGAAGAAAATGATATATTAATTTTATAGAATTAATATTATGTAATAGGTATCATATATATCCATTATTTCCATCATTATTACCATCCATGAAAAGTGGGGATGAAAAATGAATTGCACTACCTTGTGGAGACGGTAACCCATATGTACGTACACATAGTGATTTTGTTTTTCATGGATGGATAAAAGGTGGGATATAGTTATATCATAAAACAAATATGTATATAGATGATGCTGGATTTATTCATTTAGGTTGTAAACAACACATAAAGAGGAAGTATAAGAAGAAATAAAGTTTAAAGAGTTGGTAAAGGCGATTACCTCTTCTTTGACGAACTTCCTTTAGATCTCTTCTTAATGGATATAGGGTTGTATTTTGGAAGGACCAAAACCTCTAAAAATTAGATAAGGATATTTATAAGAGGAATGTTAAGGGATTTTTAAATATATATATCTAAAAGTGGGCATAATAAGTGAGGGAGGAATCAACCTTTTATAATTGATGTGAGGGGAAATTTTAGAATTTCTCGAAAGATTTTAATATAATAAGACTTTTCTTGAAGAAAATGATTTAAAATGGTCTATAAATGAATATGGGAATATATTTTTGACCATATATTATCCCCTTTGTCATTATTTAAAATTTTATGTTTTTTAAATAATTTAATAACCTATTATATATTCATAAAATATCATTATAATCAATTTTGACACTATTCATTACATTGAATTTAATAATACCAATAAAAAAGATAAATTAGAAAATAATATTTTAATACATAAATAATATGTCATATTAATCTATAAAATTCATGGATCACAATAATTAATTAAAATTATATTACTCTTAAAATTTTCAATATCATTTATTTGATTTGTCCATTAATTAAATTGTTACTGCATCCATGTTGTGTAAGAATTTAATGCTGTTATATTTTCACTAAAAACTATAAATAAATTATAATTATGAATTTAAATCGATTATATTTTAAAATAAAATTTATTGCCAAACATATCTTCTAGATAAAATCATATTAAAAATATTACACTTATTAAAAGAAAGGGGGTGACAAGTTTGACTTTTCTTTAAAAAATATTATAAAGTTCATAATATCATCCAAGTGGTCCCAAAATGTCATAAATTTTACCCTTGTATGATTATGATTGATATATACTCATACAATAATATTTATTCAAGTTTTTGGGTCATTTTATTGGTATTGTTATTTTATTCTTAACATAAATTACATAATTTACCCTTTACCATGGTAACAAAAATAACAAAGGTTACTATTAATATTTCCCAAAAATAAAAGGGAAATATATAATTAATTTGGATCTCATTAATGTAAATATGAAATAAATTTTTCAAAATTTAAATCATATAAGTGGAAAAATTAATTTGAAATTAAATCATCAAAACGCAATGAAACACAATTTTCCAAAAAAATGCCCTTTTAAGTATAAAATTACTTTAATACAAAATTCATCCATGAAATTTATTATAAATAAATTAATTGGATTATTAATAATTTAATATAACTAATTTTAATTTTAAACCATTGTAAAATAAAATTTAACTGTGGAAATGGTTGAAACAAAGTATAGGTTTCAATAAAAATCAATATTTTTCACTATTCAATATAAAAAATAAATCTTTTCAAAAATAATATAAAAATTTAACCCTAATATAATTTTTATAAGATTATTTCATAAATTAATTTTATTTTATCAAAAAAATTAATATGGGAAAAAAATAATTGTATTATTTTCTCATAAAAAGTAATGAAATATTTTTTGAGGAAAACGTATAAAATGACTTTACTAAAATTTGAGTGTTTATTTCCTAATAATTAATATATAAATTAATATTTATTAATGCCCTTATATATATTTCATAACATGATTAATTCTATTCAAACACACTAATTTAATGGCTAGGTTATAACATTTATATTTAAATAATAATATTTTAGGGTTCGTTTATGCTAAGTGTTGCGTATTGTATACATTATCAGACATAGTGTTCTTTTAAATTATCAGGCAGTTCAAAGTAAAAAAAAATTGTTTAAATAATTACATTTTTTATTGGATAATTAATTATATGAACTATCATAAGAATTATATTTTAGAAACTCTGAGTTTGTAAGTCATAAGACAAATAGAGAGATGTTGTTTCCATGACGTTGTCCATCAGACACATTTTTTTTATGAAAAATCAATTGAATAGGTTTTTGATATTGATTCATTAGATGATCCATTAATATTGATTAATTAGACGAGATGTTGATACTAATTCATCAGAAAATTCGTTGATACCAATTCAACGAACAAGTTGTTAATAATGATTCATCGGACATGCTTATAATGTTGATCCATTAAATGAAGATCTAAGTTATGAAATCCATTGAAGCGGATGTACAAATATTGAGTCACAAAATTTTTTCTATATAATTATCAAAAAAACATGATTAGACTGAGGAAAGTGAAGAAGTCTAAGAAAAGATAAGTTATAAAACGTCACTTGGAGAAAATCCATCAGACGAACATTTTGCAAGGGAGTCTATCAAATGAAAAATTACATTGGACTGAAACATGAAATATCCAACAAACGATGAATGTTTATAAGTTAAAAAGATGAAGTATGTTTAGAATTTACCATCATAAAATGATGTTTGGATAGAAAACATTAGATATAGGAGGTTTATAAAGCTTTATATAAACTATGTAAAGTATTTAATTATGAAGATGTTGAACTATTATTCAATCTTTGAGTATCTTACTAAGTTTGATTATCCATACAAAGTAAAATTACCCCCTTAGATTTAGGGATAGACAAAAAATTTCTAGACAGAGTTAAAATGAGAAATGTTGGAAACATTTAAAAATTTGAGAAGAGATGAAAAGTTTCAAGAGGGTTTTAGTTTAATCCATAAAACTTGATAAAATTTGAGAAGAGTATAAATGAAGTTAAAATGTGATTGAAATTAGGAATTATAAATTTAGGTGAGTGGGAAAGCATTTCAGTTTTCCCACCTTTTCTACTTATGAAGCACCTATAAATAGAAGTGCCCAAGTAAATCTTACTCATCACTGTTCACACATGAAAAAGGATACCATGTTGATGTTCCGTGAGAAGATGTGTTTAAAACTAATCAGGTTGAAGTTGAGAAGAACAAATAGAGATCCATCAGATGAAGGAACTTTGATTAGAGTTCTATTAGATGAATTTCCATTAGACTAAGAAGAAGAAGGAAGTTACTGATTGAGTTTCTACACTATTGAATAAGAAAGATCGCAAGGTTAGACGTACTACATCGGGAATAGATTTACTATAAGAAGTTACCAGATATATTTCCTATGAACATTTCATTGTCAAACAAAATACATTTTAAAGAATTGGATAAAGGAAAATCGGATAGAGACCATCAGATAGAGGTTATTGGATGAAGTCTTAATTGATGAAATTTTGGTAAGGAAGGTTTCTGGATAGAAATTTTGGAAAGTTTATGTTGATAATTTCTAGATTTTATAAAGATACGGATAATGTTTCAAGACCAATATATTATTAATAGGATTATTAAAGTTCTTGAATATTGTACATAGATAACATTGATCCATCTTTCTTGTGGAGGAAGTGAAGAACTTTAAAAAGTAGATCAGAAAAGAATAATAATGATGCTTTTTATAGGGGGTATAACCCGTTTATAAAAATTCGTGATTACTGGGGTGTATAATCATCTTTGAATAAAAGGGTATGAAAATGATAGGTGGTGGTATAACCAACTATAGCAGGATAGTTGACTACTCGGTTGTAGAACTTTTTGTTGCTTGTGCCTTTGTATTATTGAAAAAAAATTAATAAAAGAATCCTTATCAGTGAGGATATCCAACATGGAAAGGAGTAGGCATTTTTACTAAACCTTGTAAATATCATGTTCTACTATTTATTTATATTTTTTTATATGAAATGTGAGGTTGAGATTTATACTTGAATGGTTCCTTACTCTAAAAAGTTTCATAGGGTAATAATTTTTTCATAATAAGTTAATAAATTTTCTTATAAAAATAAAAGTGATCCCTAATTCACCCCCCTATTAGTTATCTTTATCCTTAGGGACCTTCATAAAAAACCCCTCATCTTTAGTCCCTTAATACGAAACTCCGGTAAGCACCCAAAAGACCCTTGCACAAATTTCCATCATCAAGAAACACCACACCCTTATTCTATCCCCTAGGAACAGTCCTACATTCCCTGTGAATATTCCCTACATACCCTCATGCATGCTCCCCATGGGATTTATGTATTCCCAATATCACACACCAACCATAATAAGCTGACCATATTGACCGCCTCCCATGTGGATGACCACCTATGTCCCACAAGTAGTTGAGGTGGTACTTGGTTGGATTATGGATGACCCATTTTTTTGTAAAGTCCCATAAAAATTAGATTAATTCTAAGGAAAGAAAATAATATCAAACCATATCTCACCATAAATTCCAAACAACCATTCACTTCACAATATCATCTCCTTCAAATATTTTTCATGAAAACATAAATATTTTCATAGTCTTATCTTCATGGAATTCTTTAAAATATTCATTTATGTAAATAAATATTTTCATGGTATTCCACATTATTATAATATTGTAAAAAAATTCAACACATTAACACATGTTCTTAAATTAATGAAGACCAATTCATCAATCGTCACACTTATACTAAATTCATCCAAAATATAATATGTGGCCTTTGAACTAATTGGGGATGTATCTTCTTTAATAAAATTTATGGGGTATCTAATATAATTACAATTAATTATTCTTATTCCAATACTTATTGACATTGATTTATTAATTACTTACTAACTCATTGACAACAAATACAACACAAACACAAAGTAGGATCATCAGTCTCTACTACCCCTGCCACTGATGAGTTGAAAGTTGGAAATATAGATACTTGATTCTAATGAATTTAATATGATTCATAATACTAAAAATATCTCAATAGAAGACCTCTTAAAGGATCACCCATGGTAAAACTTTAAAACTAAGATAGATTTGAACTCCACAACCTTCCTTCTGTATATATATAGTTATCTCCAATATTCTTATAATCACCTCAATCCTACTGAGCCACAATGATCCCTAATACTTTCCTTGATCTTAACATTAGTATAAATATAAGCTATATTTTGATTCATAGTAATATCATGTAGCTTTAACTCCCCTTTTTTAAGAAACTGATGAATTTAATGGTGCTTCAGGTTGATATTTTTAGTCCTTGAATGGAACACCAGATTATTCGCTAACTGAATCGCACTATGAATGTCAGAGTAAAGTATCCCACTATTCTAGACTTTTCCAAGTTATGATGAAAGTATACTTAACCAAACCATTTCCTTCACGGACCATGGCGGAGTTCAAGCTTCGGAGTTGACGACGGAAGATGGCTCCTCTGGCGTCCTCCTGTGAAAGTTAGTGTGTGGATGGATGGTCGGTGGTTCGATGGTCACCGGTGATGCTCACCGACAGGTTTGTGTGATGTTGATTGGTTTGGCCGGTCCAGCGAGTCTCGACGGTGGCGTGATTGGTGGCATGGTTGTTTTCACAGTTCGAGGTGGCGTGCGGCTCGAGGCGTGATGATGGGTGACATGTGATGATGGGTGCGCGACTCGAGGTGGGGCACGTGATGATGGGAGAAGCTTGGTAGAAATTGGTTGGTTTGAATTTTGAATCTTGATTTTCAATGAATTCTGTATGAGGATGGGATGTTTTGTACGGTTGACGGTTTTCCTTAAACCGGTTTGGGGTACCGGTTCCCTTAAACCGGCTTCAGAAAATGAAAAAAAATGATTGGCAGTTAAAGGGTCCAACTAGAAAGAAAATGTTAGAGTGAGTACATACCATAATATACATTAAAATTTTATCATTGAAGTAAATTGATATTTATCCATGTATATCAACTCATAATAAATTCAATGAACTTTTCCCTTTGAAAATTTAACATTTCCATCCAGATGAGATAAAACAAATTTACTTCTGATCATTATAAACCACTGGATGACCTTCCATGTATACTCTCTTTGAGACAACACTAAACTCCTAGTGCTTCTATATCTTTCAATACTCATTAAAAAAATATTTTTTTCAATACTATGATCCTTCATTTAAAAAGATATGGAAAACCCATGATTTAGTTCTAGAATCTATTGAATGCATGGTCCAACTAAAATCATATGATCAACATATATGAGAAGGATTATAAAGCAACTATACTTCCATACTTTATAATAAGAACATTAATCATATTTTCATCACATGAAACATTTTTTAATCATAAAAGCATAAAATTTTATGTTCTATTAATGCAGTGTTTCATTCAATACATAGAGACTACTATTAAGATTACATACCAAGTCTTTCTTTTGATCAACCTTGGAACCAATTGGTTGCCTCAAAGAAATTTATTCTTCCAAATCAACATGAAGGAACTTTTTATTAACATCCACTTTCTCTAAACCCAAATCATTGGTAGTATCCAAGACTAATACCATCCAAAATAGTATCATGTTTTAATATTAGTGAAACTATCTTAGATAAGTCCACTAACTCTTTCTATTGAAATCCTTTCACTATTATCTTAGCTTTATACCTATTACTTTAATTAACTTCTCCTTCCAAATAAAGGAACCATTTATTATATAGTTATTTCCTTCTATGTGGTAATTATATTAGCTCCTAAGGCTCATTTGAATATAAATAATCCATTTATTCCTCTATAGTTATCTTATACTTCCCCTAATTACCGATCAATGTCACTTTTTGTTGGATTTATGGTTATCCTCCATTTTTTAGAAGTAAGTGATGAAATTCATGAACAAATATTTCTATTATTATTCTGACTCTAGAATTCATTTTCAATTTAAAATACAGTTCTTATCCCTCTGATTCCACATCTTCTGGTAACTGAACATTAGGGTTCTAAAACTAAAAAGCTCTAATTTGTACCTATACATCTCTTGAGCATTCTGGTATATCTTCTTCTAGTCTATATTCCTTAAAATTAACATCTAAACTCACTATATTTTGAATACATCTAGTATTTATATTTAGATTGACATAAAAATCTCTATTGGAATCTTGGAGATCAAATTCTGACTCTTCCAAGTTTTAGACTTTTTACAATACTCTTTCATTAAAGAAAACTTTTTTTCTTTGACAATATTCCAAAGATTGTTATCCCAAAGTTGATATCCAATGTTATCATCACCATATCCCATAAGTAAAAAAAATTATACTTATCTACAAGCTTGTACATAACCTTAGAAACTCTATTAACATATGTTATAATTATGGAAAATGTAAAATAATGAATGTATACTTGTTTATCATACCATAATTGCTCAGGAATCTCCTATCCTACCAGTTCCAATTGACTCATATTGACTAAGTATAAAACACAAACCAGTTATTCAACCCAAAAATATTTTTAAACATACCATAATGAAATAACATGCTTCATGCCTTCTTAATTAACATTATTTAAATTCCTTTAGCATCATTATTTTGCTCTAGTATACTAGGGAATAGTTTTCTCATGCCTGATTCCCTTTTTTGAGAAGTATTTATTGATGTCCAGTCTACTATATCCACCATCATTATCTAAACTAAGGAATTTGAGACATATTTTAGTCTCCCTTTCAATGAAATACTTCTATTGGATGAAAATTCAAAACACTTTAGACTTGAGAATCAGAAAATATATCCACACTTTTCTTATAGAATCATTAATAAATATAAAAAAATAGATGGAACCACTATGATATTGTACTGAGGAAAGTCTGCATACATCAGAATGAGAAATTTAAAACTTCTAACTGTGAGGATTCCTTTCATTTAAGTTAAACATAACTTTCCTATTATTCTTGAGTATAACTCTCACAAGTTCTGATGTTAGTATCATAAAGCTTCATTACCCCCCCCCCCCCTCGTCAAGAACAATCATGTTTTTCTCACTGATATGACCAAGTTAATTTTTCTATAAATATGGACTTTTGATAGTTGTGCATCAGGCCATTTAACCTCCATATGAACTTACAGCCAGATTCAAGGTCCCATAATTAACTCTTCATTCCACAACCATTGATCCTCAAGTGAATTTACATACATCCTTAGTAAAAGATGTATTATATCCCTCCTCATCCAATTTTCCAATGGAAATGAGATTTTCTATAAGTCAGGGATGTAATGAACTTACTTCAACTTCAACATAAAACAAATCATCATCTAGATATTCACATCACCCTTACCAATAATTTCACGGGCCTCACCATCAACCAAGTGTACTGTATATAATCTTATTAATATTTAGTTCTTCATGCACCCCTACTCTAATGTTTAGTGTAATCACACTCTTGAATCAACTACCCATGACTCCACTAGATCATGAACACTTAATAGAAAGTGTATATTTTTGGCTTAATTCATTGAAATGAAACATCCAAAAACTAATTTTATGGTGTTTTCTTTATGATCCATGAAATATTTATTGATATTCCACCTATTACAAAAATTCCAGCAAGAAGTTCGGTGTCAGGTATACTTTTATCTACTTTTATCTTTAGTCTTATTTTCTTTCTTTATACTCATAATCCTATTAGGTAATTATTCAATAACTTATACATTAAATTAATTTCTAGTTGGTTCCTCAACTTACCTCCACCTATGTTCTTCATTAAAGAATAAATTCTCAATATTTTCAAAGATTAAGTTTGAATTTATAGTATAGTTATTGACAATATTTACCATTTCCAACCAACCCTCTTATAGTAATAACAACAATACCAACACCCAAACATCAACCATGAAAGTGACATTTAGTGACTTGAGTTGAATTTGTATCATGTTAAATTCATTTACATTATATGAAGTTGGTCTTACATCCAACAACCCTATGTCGAAAAACAAATTCATCAAAAAAACCTTGTTTAAATATATTGGTTTTTCATATATATCAGTCAGGGTGATCATTGGTTCTATAGTAGTTTTCTTCTCCTGAATGTTGAAAGAAAAATTTATTAAAAGTTTATTTATCACTATTATGAGTGCCTTATGATCCAGTCATTCCCATTCATCTTTCTTCATATTATTTGGCTTAACTCTTGTTAACAGAATATCCAAATCCATTTGGATGAGATGAGTTTCCATCTACATCATCCAAAAGCTAAAGTCCCTTTCGTCAAACTTATAAACCCTAGTATTTCCATGTTTTTATGACATTATACTAACATTGTAACTCCCATTAAATCAAATAACTTCTAAGAAAGAACTAAAATGAAGATACCAAAAGTATGTTGAATGTGATAACTTATAAATAACAAATCTATGATACCACTTGTTGGGAAGAAAATGGGAATAATTTGTGAGTTCAGTAGAAGTTAATCCATTTCATGTAATTTATTTAATCCACTAGAAGATTAGATCCATTTATAATTCCATGTGCAGCAGTATTCCACACCACCCAGACCTAAAATATATGAATCTTTGGCAGTCAAAATGAACCCTAAATCAATACACTTAAATTTTACTAATAAAACTCATTCAAGAAGAAAAACAAGAAAAGTTAAAGACAATAATGTAAAGTACACTTTTGATTTATGTGGTTTGGATTTTCACCCTACATACAAGGGAGAACAACATAAATATTTGTATATTTGGAATTGAATATATTTCATTGAGTGACTTTTCATCCACATGGATCACATTAGAAAATTATCTCATTACAATTCATGGTACACATTAGAAAGTAGTCACACCCCATATTTGTAGTGGCGTCCATTTGGTTAATCTGTTACACCAACCTCCTGCTTTAATTAACCACCATCCATTCATAATAGATACCGCTGATCTCTTTTAGTAATACTAAAAGCTACTAAATACTTTCAATGAACTACGCATATCACTATTCACACAGACACCCATTTTCATTATGATACAAACTCCACAAAACTCATCATAACTCTATCATGATAAGTTTTCCACTGGGATAAATTCTATGCCACCCATGCCAAATTCTAATGAGATGAACCCTAAAATTCCATAGGAATGATTTTTATGACATTAAATGAAATGAAATCCTAATATAAGGGATCTTACCATCCTAGGATACAAATACACATTGATTAGAATCAAACCCCACCTATGGTTCATCCAAGAAGGTACCATGGTGAGGGAAGAAAGAAAATCTGAAGAGAAATGAAGAAGGAAATAAATTGAAGAGAGTAAAGAGGATAAACCCAGATGAATTCATCAAAAATTAGGGAATAATGTAACACCCCAAGCTTCCACGATATGTTTCACTTTGAATAATGTAGTAGCTTACGTTGTACGCAACTTCGATTTTTAACACACCAAAACCAATGAAACTAACCTTTATGAATAGTAATACCCACTTTTTGAAATTTTATAAATTTTAATTTTCAAAATGGACTTCAGTTTTGGATTTGGAATATCAAAATTAGCTTAGGGTAAATTTTTGGTATTTTTCTGAGAACTTTCAATTTTTGATGAATAGTGAGAAACATTGCGTTATTGTTTAAAACCGAATTTTTATTTAAATAATTAGTTATTTTATTTAAATTTATTTTATGTAAAAATATATACATAATACTTATATATGTTCGATTTAATTCATTGGATTTATTTTATAATAATTTTAGATATATAAAATTTTATTGAACTTTTTACCGTCTTTTACCCACCTTCTATGAGCATTTACAAATTTGCATAAAACATAATTTTACCGCTTCTGTGAGTTGAATTTAAAAAATCTGAGAGACACAGTTAACATTATTAAGTAAAACATGGTTTAATAAGATGAAAATAATTTTTTGGTGAATATTAACTTTTGACCTTTATTTACCACGGTTAAAAGTAAATATGGTAATTAAGCATAAAAATGATATTATAATTACCCTAAAACATATACTAATTCTATTGTATAAGTGTAATTAGACCAAAAAAAACCTTATAAATAAAATATGATCCTTTTGGTCAACTTGGATTAGATTAGGACATTTATTATTATTTTATTTAAAGAAGAGTTAAAAGTGTTAAATTCAAAGTTTAATAACTAAACCATTTTTAATATAGGGTTATACATAAGATAAATTCAACTATAAATATTAATTATAAATATAAAAATATTTCCTATATAATGGTATTTTATTTATAATTTTTATACATTAAATAGTTTAATTTATTTATGACACAATGATGATACAATAATTACCTTATTAATGAAATATTAAAATAATTGATATTATAAATATCCAAATAAATGTAAATTTAGTCTTCTGATAAATTAAACTAATTTTATAGGTTAATATAAGATGTCAGGATTGATTAAATAAATTTTATTTGAAGTGATAAAGTTTTTATGGCTTTCCAAAAAATCAAATACTAAATAGTGTCAAAATTGACATAATTGTGTTTTTAAAACAAATACTATATTATTAATTGATATAATATTACTAAAAATCTAATTTTCGGCCAAAGGACTTAGATAAGGTTATATATATTAATAATGAACCAATTGGGGTTCTCTTGGAAGTTTTTAGTAAGTTTATTAAACTTATAATATAAAAATACAAAGAGACATGGTAAATGTCAAACTATTTAACTAAGAGTTAAATCTAAAAGATAAGGTTAATATGGTGACCTAAACCTATCTAAAACCTATTGGTTGAGAGGTTTTAGACAAATCCCCACCTTATAATCGAAATAAATCATTTTGAGCCATTATAAACCGAAAATTATTTTATTATAAAATAATATTACAAGATTTTCCTAAAGTGACCCTCACCTCTCTTATAAAAGGGTACTTCCCCTTCTCTTAATTTCACACCTCCAAAGCCATTTGTCTCGGACAACCCCTACCCAAATATCCTTAAAAATTCCCTAAAATAAACCTAGAGTCCTTACTTTTATCATAAATCCAACCTAATGAGCCCTTTTGATCAACTCAAAAGGAAACACCCGAAGAAGAGGTAATAATTTCACCACCCTCTTTCAAGTTCTTTTCTTCTTCCACTTCTTCTTTCTTTGATTCCATACCAAAATAATAACTCCAGTAACTTATACATACTATGATATTATTATAAATATGGTACAACCATATTCATTATTCTATCCATTCTATAAATGACAAAGTCACCATACGTGCGTACGTACGGCTTACCGTCTCCACGTCGTGGTATAGTTTATTATTAAAACACTTCATTATTTTTGGATGGGTATAATAATGAGTATAACTTATGTAAATAATTAAAATAACATTTTAATGATTATTTATATATGATATACCATCTAATTACATACTATTTCACCATCAATATAATGATATTGTCACTCGTGCGTACGTATGGATTACCGTCTCCACGAACACGATGAGATTCATTCCCCATCGTAATCATTCACGAATAATTTTCATTTTATGATTAAAAATAATGTTTACGAACATAATATCATTCTGTATATGAATAAAATACATCTAATCCATATAAAACGTGGCTTATATAACCAATCATACAAAGGAAATGAATTACTTAACACCTAAAACGATGATACTACTGAAATATTATTAACAAAGCAACATTAGAGGATCATATATGATATCATATTTATGTATATAATTATTGTATAATTAAATAACAATTTTTTAACTATTATACGTGAGGTTAACATACCATCTACTAAGGAAAATTACAAGGTAAGGGTTAATTATACATTCTCTTACTTATCTGAGGTTGTTACTACGTAAGTATCTACTGGGAACTCTTAATCATCCACATCCGTGTTTTCTTAAAAAAGTAATTCAAAACATTTGTAATATTTACTATACTATGGTCTAAAGTCATTTATACCCTTATTTTACCATATATTTTTTGAGATGAATCTTTCCGTCATTTTCCAAACAAGGTACTTTATGACGTTTTCGACAAAATTAAGGTAAGAATATATTTTTTTTAACTTATACGGTGGGTGCGGATATTTTCTGTCATTATTACATCATCAAAGCTTCCCATGCAAGATTATAAGAATATTTTCAAAATAAATGTTTTCTTTCATAATTATATGACTTTTAAATTATTTAAAAATAGAAATATATTTCTCTAAAAAAATTTGATTTCATCTATGTCAACATCCTTTGATGGATTTTAATCCTGTTTGAAGTTGATTTATAATGATACAAAACTTCCATATTTTATTGAAGGTTTTGTGATATGTTTGGTTGTGGATGTATTATTTTTACACTATTCATGGTTTATGGATAAATTATTGACATTTCTTATGCTAGTTTTAATACGAATGTTTGTGTTATGTTTAAACCTTTTCATATGAGGAATGAATTGGACTTAGTATGTGACGGGTGGAGCTCACTATAGTTCCTCAATGCATCGATAGGTCTCATGAGACAAACTAGTGTCTTGGAACAAGGCCATGACAAAATCATATTTTTAGTCTTGGCACAAGGCCTTGACTATGTGGTTATGAAGTCTGGCATTATGCATTCCATCATTATGAAATTGGCTATTGATATTGCATGAGATTATTCTACTAGTAGAATATCCATGTGAATAAGTAAATGGAATTATTTTATTTATATTTGACATATTATTAATATGTTTATGTTTAAAAGGCTTATGATTTAGTCATATACATTTCCTTAAATGTTTATGCTTATTTATAAATGTTTATGCTATATTGTTATCCTTACTGAGTATCTGAGCTCACCCCTTTCTATGTTTTATTTTTTATAGGATGTGAAGAATTATATTATGACTGACCTATAGGGATAGTCTAAGGGATGTTATAATGGATATGAATGTATTCAATGAATAAAATTTTGTTGTTTTTTTCATTTTATAATGTAATGTAAAACTTATGAATGTATCTAGTACTTCCAAGCCTACTAAACTGATTTTTCTTTTGGGATTTTATCCCTTGTGATCATGCTAATGTTATGTAATAATTCACCGACTCTGGATAAATGGGGTTGGAAAATTACACTTGGTATTAGAGGAAGTTTAGTACAAACCTTGGAATCTAGATTTAGAAAAACTCTTATTAGAAAATATTACCCTAAGATAGACTTTGAGGACTATTATAGAAGAACTTCCTATAATTTTGGTAATGTGGAGATTTTTTGAGTTTTCAAAGAAATAAATCCCTGTCTAGATACAAGTAGGTAGAGGTATCTCTGGCACAGATGTACCTAGGGGTAAAACCTGAAAACACTGCTTTGAGCTAGACTCGAATGGGAATTGGTGCACGATAACGGGCATTACTGCACTCTTGGTTACGACACTCCTGGGGGATATGCTTAGGACAATTCAAATTTTGTTTACAAACCATTATGAAGTATTTATTAGTATATACCTCCTCAAAGAAAACATATTTATGATTAAGAATTATATCCATTAACTATTCAATTTATGTTAAGTGTTTTACAAGTTTGGAATTATGTATTGTGATTCATAAACTAATCTATTGTATGCCATTGTTTAGAAATGGTGCCTATTGGAAATAATGGAAACTGTATCAATGCACATAATACATGTAGTAATTTCCCTCTTACTCAAGATAATTATAGTAGAGCTGGTGATGAAACTGGTGCTGATCAGCTTATCACTATACTGGAACAACTCACTCAGGTTATGAATAATAATCTTACCCGTATGGAGCACCCTGATCCACAACGTAGAGTATCAATGTTAGACCGCTTCATGAGGCAACAACCATCAACATTAAATGGAAGTAAAAATCCATTAGTATCTGAGAAATGGATAAATTCCTTAGATAAAATATTTCATGCTTTGGGAGTAGTGAAAGGGAAAAAGTTCTCATAGCAGTTTATCACCTCACGGGAGATGCAGATCAATGGTGGTCATTAATCCAAAACACAAAAAAAAAGTATCAAACATGGAATGGAGGGAGTTTAAAGACATTTTCTTAGAAAAATACTTTCCTCATGACCATCGAGTGGATATGGAAAGAAAATTTATGAGTCTGAGGAAAAAGTAGGATGAGAATGTCGCAAAGTATGAGGCTAAATTTACAAAGTTATCAAGGCATGAAGCAGATTATATACGTAACCCAAGGAGGAATATTGATTGATTCTTTGATGGGTTAAAACCATTTCTCCATCGAGCATTAGCCTCTCAATCCTTCTCATAGTACGATGATATAGTCTCATGCGCTATCAAGATAGAAAAGGAATTCTCTATGTCTTACAAATTTAAAGCAAATAAAGAGAAAAAGATATCTACTGAACACTCTGGAAATGGAAATAAGGGGAAGAAGGGAAAAGTTGAATATATATCCTACAGTAAATGTTGGAAGAAACACCCTATTATTTGCCTGAAGGGAATGGGAGTATGTTACAAGTGTGGTGAAAAAGGCCACCAAGCTCATGATTACAAGGGGAAGAAATAGGCTGTCAATGTTGAATGCTAAAATTGTAAAGAAAAGGGGAATTATGAAAATGAATGTCCTAAGCACCAAGGTAACTTACCTCAAAAAATTACAAGGGAGTAAGGCCATGCTTATGTGATCACTACTTCTGAGGTTGAAGCTCTGAAAGATGTGGTGGTGGGTAATTTAATGGTTTCCTCAAGTTTAGCCAATGCTTTATTTGATTCAGGATCATCGCATTGTTTCATATCATCCAAGGTTTCTAAAAAAAAAATATATTTTCAATTTGACTTTGCAAGGGGGTTTTCAATAAAAACACCTAAGGGAAGTATCATCCCAACAATGTTTTGTGAATCAGTTCCCATTAGGGTATATAAATGTTATTTATCTGCTAATATCATCGTTATACCCATAATTGAATTCGATATAATCCTCGGAATGGATTGGCCTTTGGACCATGATGCAAAAATTTATTGTAACAAGAAAGAGGTTACAATTTTCTATGATGATAAATAGTACCTTATCTTTAGAGTAGAAACCTCACCACCTGATTCTTATCTAGATCCACCCCCAATAGCTCTACTAAATTAAATTATTGGGGAATAAGATAATGAAATAACTATGGGTGAGGAAAATAATGTTCGAATAGAGGATATACCTATTTTACAAGAATATGTTGATGTGTTTTCATAGGATTTACCTGGACATCCTTCGGAATGAAAAATTGAGTTTTCCATTGATTTAATTTCTGTTTCGAGGCCCATATCGAAGACCCCTTATAGAATGGCCACTATAGAATTAGTGGAACTAAATAAAAAACTATAGTAATTGAGTAACAAGGTATTTATTCTCCCTAGTGTTTCTCCATCGGGATCCCCTATCCTTTTTTTTAATAACAAAGACAGGTCTATGAGGTTGTGCATTGACTACAGGGAGATCAATTCTATAATAATAAAGAACAAGTATTCCCTACCTAACATTGATGATTTATTCGACAAACTTCATGGATCTCAATATGGTTTAATGATTTACCTTCGATATGGATATCAACAGTTTTGTGTGAAGAAGGAAGACATTCTGAAAATAGAATTTCGAACCAGTTACGGGTATTACGAGTTTACAGTAATGTCTTTTGGATTGAATAATTCACCCTCTGTCTTCATGGGTCTAATTAATAGAGTTTTCAAGGAATATATTAATGAATTTATAGTGATATTTATTGATGATATCTTGGTATACTCAAAAATCTATGAAGATCATGAAAATCACTTGCGCACTATACTGAAAACCCTCAAAAGAAATGAATTATATGGGAATTTTAGCAAGTGTGAATTCTGGCTTCAAGAGATTTATTTTCTTGGACATATTGTCTCTAAGGATGGAATCTCTGTTGATCCTTCAAAGACCAAGGCAATCCATGAATGGCCAGCACCGACGAGTATAACTGAGGTACGCAGTTTTGTTGGTTTATCAGGTTATTATCGACATTTTGACCAGAATTTTTTCCATTTGGCTAACCCATTAACCAAGCTCACATGTAAAGGGGTTAAATTTGTTTGGAAAAAAGAGTGTGAAGAATGTTATGATGAAATTAAGAGAAGATTAGTCAATTCTCCTATCTTGACTCTACCATCAGGGAACGATGGGTTTGTTATTTATAGTGATTATTCAAAGAAAGGACTTGGTTGTGTCCTTATGTAGAATGATAGAGTTATTTCCTATGCATCACGACAACTAAAAATTCATGAGAAAAAATATCCTACTCATGATCTTGAGTTATCAATTGCAATCTTTGCTCTGAAAATATGGAGACACTATCTCTATGGTGAAAAATGTGAGATTTATACTGATCACAAGAGTTTGAAGAATATTTTCTCACAGAAATAACTCAACATGATGAAAATATGATGGCATGAACTACTCAAGGATTATGATTTCACTATACACTACCACCTGGGGAAGGCAAATAAGGTGGAAGATGCTTTGATTAGAAAGGATCATGGAGTTTTGAACAAGATGAGAGTTGAAAGGGATCCTATTTTCATAGATCTAGTAAAGATGGATATGGGAATAACCATGGAAGGTGAAACATCAATACTTTTTCAAATGGTTGCCAAACCATCTTTACAAGAAAGGATAAAGAGTTCTCGGACTAATTATGAGGAGTTTCAAAAGAAGATTAAAGCTATGAATGATGGGAGATTGAGTGACTTCATATATGAAGATGGAATTTTGAAATTTGGGAAGAGACTTTGTGTTCCTAACATAACAGATCTAAAAAGGTAATTGTTGGGTGATTCTCATAGCTCCAATTTCTCTATACACCCTAGGAGCACCAAGATGTATAGATATTTGAAGAAACATTTTTGGTGCGACAACATGAACAGGGAGATTGCTGATTTTGTGTTAAGATGTATAGTTTTTCAACAAGTGAAAGCTAGAAGGCAACAGCCTGGAGGATTCATGCAACCTCTTCCCATACCAGAGTGGAAATGGGATAATATTATGATGGACTTTTTCATGGGGCTACCAAAGACTCCAAGAAGGAATGATGCTATATGGGTCACTGTTGATCGTCTTACCAAGTCAGCACATTTTCTTGCTATAAGAGAATATTTACCACTTAAACGTATGGAAAGACTATATATTAATGAATTTGTAAGACTTCATGAAGTACCTCTATCTATTGTTTCTGATTTTGGTCCCTATTTTACATCAAGGTTCTGGAAAAGTCTTCAAAAGGCCCTAGATACAGATCTTCGTTTGAGCACTGCCTACCACCCTCAAACCGATGGACAATCAGAATGGACTATTCAAACCTTAGAAGACATGTTTATATCTTTCTCATTTGACTTTCAAGGTATGTGGGATCAATATTTACCTCTGGTATAATTTTCCTATAATAATAGCTTCCATTAAAGTATTCAGATGGCACCATATGAAGCTTTATATGGAAAGAGATGTCGCACACCAACTTATTGGGATGATGTTGGTGAAAGAAAACTTGTAGGCCCAAAACTTGTTGAGGAAACAATGGAAAAGGTGAAGGTTATCCAAACCCACATCAAAGCATCCCAAAGTAGGTAAAAGATCCATGCAGATTACTGAAGGAAGGATTTCGAATTTCATATAGGAGACCGTGTTTTCTTGAAAGTATATCCATAGAAGGGTGTTATACATTTCGGTAAGAAGGGAAAATTGAGTCCCAGGTATATCAGACCTTTTGAAATTATTTAACGAATAGGAGTTGTAGCTTATTGTTTGGAAATTCCTCCAAGTCTCTCCAAAGTTCATGATGTGTTCCACATATCACTGTGGAGAAAATATATGCATGACCCAACGCATATACTCACCTATGAGGAAATTGAACTAGAACCTGATCTATCTTATTGTGAAGAGCCTGTCAAAATTCTTAATACAAGAGAACAAGTGCTGAGAAACTAGATGAATCATCTGGTAAAAGTTCTACAGAGAAACCATATGATGGAAGAGGCAACATGGGAACCTAAGGAACTTATGATGAAGAACCACCCGAATATTTTTATGCAGTAATATTATAGAAATTTCGAGGATGAAATTATTTTAAGTAGGGGATAATGTAACACCTCAAGCTTCCACGGTACGTTTCTCTTTGAATAATGTAGTAGCTTGCATTGTACACAACTTGGAGTTTTAACGCACCACGACCAATGAAACTAGTCATTATGAATAGTAATACCCACTTTTTGAAATTTTATAAATTTCAATTTTCAAAATGGACTTCATTTTTAGATTCAAAATATCAAAATTAGCTTAGGGTGAATTTTTGGTATTTTTCTGAGAACTTTCAATTTCTGATGAATAGTGAAAAACATTGTGTTATTGTTTAAAAATGACTTTTTATTTAAATAATTAGTTATTTTATTTTAATTTATTTTAGGCCAAAATAGATACATTATACCTATATATATTCAATTTAATTCATTGGAATCATTTTATAATAAGTTTATATATATATATAATTTTATTGAACTTTTTACCATCTTTTACCCACCTTCTAGGAGCATTTACAAATTTGCATAAAACATAATTTTACCACTTCTGTGAGTTGAATTTAAAAAATCCAAGAGACACTGTTGAAATCAGTAAGTAAAATGTGGTTCAATAAGATTAAAATAACTTTTGGTGAATGGTAACTTTTGACTTTTATTTACCATTGTTAAAAGTAAATAGGGTAATTAAGGGTAAAAATGATATTATAATTACCCTAACACATGTTCTAATTCTATTGGATAAGTTTAATTAAACAAAAAAAATCTTAGGAATAAAATATGATCCTTTTGGTCCACTTGTATTAGATTAGGACATTTATTATTATTTTATTTAAAGAAGAGTTAAAAGTGTTAAATTCAAAGTTTAACAACTAAACCATTTTTAATATAGGGTTAAACATAATATAAATTTGACTATAAATATTCAATAGAAATCTAAAAATATTTCCTACATAATTTTATTTTATTTATAATTTTTATACATTAAATAATTTAATTTATTTTTGACACAATGATGATGCAGTAATTACCATATTAATGAAATATTAAAATGATTGAAATTATAAATATCCAAATAAATGTAAATTGAGACTTCTGATGAATTTCACTAATTTTATAGGATAATATGAAATTTTAGGATTAATTAAAAAAATTATTCAAAGCGATAAAGTTTTTATGGCTTTCAAAAAAATCAAATACTAAATAGTGTAAAAATTGACATAATTGAGTTTTTAAAACAAATACTATATTATTAATTGATATAATATTCCTAAAAATCTAAGTTTCAGCAAAATAACTTAGATAAGGTTATATATATTAATAATTAACCACTTGGGGTTCTCTTTACATTTTATAGTAATTTTATTAACCATATAATATAAAAATACAAAAAGACATGGTAAATGTCAAACTATTTAACTAAGAGTTAAATATAAAAGATATGTTTAATATGGTGACCTAAACCTGTCTAAAACCTATTTTTTGAGATTTTTTTGACTCATACCCTACTTATCCTTGAAATAAATCATTTTGGATCCATTATAAATCGAAAATTATTTTATTATAAAATAATATTTCAAGCTTTTCCTAAAGTGACCCTCACCCCTCTTATTAAAGGGTACTTCCCCTTCTCTTAATTTCATGCCTCCAATGACATTTTGTTTGGCCAACCTCAACCCAAATATCCTCAAAACTTCCCTCACATCAACATATATTCCTTACTTTGATCAGAAAGCCAACCTAAGGATCCCTTTTGATCAACTCAATAGGAAACTCCCGAAGAAGAGGTAATAATTTCACCACCCTCTTTTAAGTTCTTTTCTTCTTACACTTCCTCTTTCTATGATTCCATACCAAAATAATAACTCCAGTACCTTATAAATATTTTGATGTTATTATAAATATGGTACAACCAAATTTGTTTTTCTATCCATCCTATAAATGACAATGTCACCATATGTGCGTACGTACGGCTTACCGTCTCCCCATCGTAGTGTAGTTTGTTATTCAAACACTTCATTATTTTGGATGGGTTTAATAATTATTATAACTGATGTAAATAATCAATATAACATGTTAATTATTTTTTATATTGGATATACCATCCAATTACATATTGTTTCACCATCAATATAATGATATTTTCGCTCGTGCGTAAGTACGGATTACCGTCTCCACGAACGCGATGAGATTCATTCCCCATCGTAATCATTCAAGAATAATTTTAATTTTATAATTAAAAATAATTTTTATGAACATAATATCATTCTGTATATGAATCCAATACATCATATCCATAACAAACACGGCTTACGTAACCAAGCATATAAAGTAAAACGAATCAGTTAACACCTGAAATGATGATACTACTAAAATATTATTAACAAAGCAATATTAGAGGATCATATATGATATCATATTTATGTATATAGTTCTTGTATAATTTAATAAGAATTTTTTAACTATTTTACAGGAGGTTAACATACCATCGACTATGGAAAAGTACAAGGTAAGGGTTAATTCTACAATCTCTTTACTTATCCAAGGTTATTAATATGTAAGTATCTACTGGGACCTCTATATAATCCACATCCGTGTTTTCTTAAAAATGTGATTTGAAACATTATTATTATTGGACCCTCTATGATAATGGGGTTTTCATAATCACAAATAATTTCAATATACATATTATACTCTTTCATTCCATTCTAATATCTCTAAGTAAATCAATTATGTCATACAGAAAAATATACTTAAATAAGTCAATAATCTATATTCATGATTAAATATATTTAAAAGTGTATTTATACATGTATAAAACATAGTCTTGTAATGATTTTTGTAAGACAAAAACTTTGTAACCTTTTTAGATTCCCTGACACTGATGTTCGACACACCGATGTTCGAAACACCGATGTTCAACACACAGATGTTCAACACATTGAAGTTTTGACAGACCGAAGTTTGACAGACTGAAGTTTGATAGACTGAAGATTGATAGACTGAAGTTTGACAGACCGAATATTGACAGACTGAAGATTGAAAGACCGAAATCGACACACCAAAGTCGACATACCGAAGATGACACACTGAAGTCGACACACTGAAGTCAACACACCAAAGTAGACACACCAAAGTCGACAGACCGAAGTTGACAGACCGAAGTCGACACACCAAAAGTGACACACCATTATTGACAGACCGAAGTTTGACACACCGAAGATGACTCATTGATAGTCATAAATAATTTTTTCGATGTTATTAATTCAAATTTATTTCTAACGGTCATATTTAAACAAATTAATGTTTCTGACATTATTTAATGTTGTCTGTAGGACTATCCGTAGACAGTATGAGGTACATGCACATGTGGAGATCTTCATGCCTAGTGGATCTTGAAGTATAAAATGACTTCAATAAGATCTCAAAAAAGTGTGACGGATACACAGAGTTATACAAATACACATAGATCTTGGAGAAAATGCTGAAATATATACTGTGAAAACTCAGAATATTGAAGAGAGAGAAACTTGAAGCCTGGTCTCACCTAGAAACTACCTACTAGAGCTTGCTGAACATCCTCACAAAGAAGAGTTAAACTCTTTCACAAGAAATTGTGACACTCTATTCTGAAGCCAACTTTCAGAAGAGGACTTGAATACCATTTCCTCGACAACCATTGACTCTAGAGAATTATTTCACAACACACATAGAATTCTAATCCCTATTCTCTTTCATAACTCTATTGTGTTCTTATCATTACTATTTTGAGCAGTGTGTATATATGTTTGAATATCACACACTATCTTTTGAGCTGAACTGGAGGATAACAAAAATATCTTCACTCTCAATCCCATCTTACACTTGTATCCCACGTAGAACTATGGAAGAGATCTTGTGAGATCTGTTTATTTGTTTTTCCCATGAATAATTATGGTAGAGGTCAAGTGTGACCCGGAAAACCCATGTGCTGTTGTGAACCCCAATCTAGGGTGTGGATCAAAAGTTTATTAATATAGACTGCTTGGTGGTAGGTGATCACCAAGTGGAGAGGACAAAGTCTCTTCTTGAGACTGAACCTCTTGTTTTATCCGTTGAGTTGTTTATCTTATATTTTTATCTATTTTGTATTTCTGGAATTAAGATAAACTGATCTTTGATAGTTATTTTAGAAAGTGTTTACATCTGTTTTGAATCATTAGGTTTGTTTCAAAAGTTTTACTAATCTTTAGATTGGTAAAATTGGGAACTAATCAATCTTCTGATAACCAAATTGAACCTTCAAGACTTTTATAAATTCACTACAACTGACTTCGTGTTGATTTTTCATAGTGGATATTATTTTGTAAAGAACCCTTTTAACAGTTATTTTTATAGATACTCAATTCACTCCCCTCTTGTGTCATCTACTCCGACCAACATTTGGTATCAGAGGAATATTGAAAGTTACTGTTAGTTTTTCAAATCCTGCCAACTGGGCTGATAGTTGTGTTTCAAAGATATTCAAATTTATGTTATTTCTAAATTTTTATCTCTTTGAAATTATTTTACAGCCTTTATCATGGAAAATAGATTAGAAGGGGATACTACTAATCGACCACCTTTCTTTAATAGAACTAACTATGCACATTGGAAGCTTAAAATGAAATACATCTAGAAAGTATGGGATTCGAAATCTGGACTGCTATTGAAAGTAAATATTCTATTCCTAAAACTACTAGAAACACTTGGGATGAACCTACCAAGACTACCTATAACAATAATTATAAAGCAATGAATACTCTGTACTGTGTACTAGGAGATAAAGAATTTAACCATATTACTGCTTGTAAAACTACACATGAAATTTGGGTTACTCTCTATGTTTCTCATTAAGGAACATCTAATGCTAAAGAAATGTGATTGAATACTTATACTACCAAGTATGATAACTTTAGAATGAATCTAGATGAGTTAATTTCTGATATGTATCTCAGGTTCATTGAAATTTTGAATACCATGATTTATTTAGGAATAGAAGTAAATTCCAAAGAGCAGATCATACGGATTCTGCTGTGCCTACCAGAAAGATGGTGTGGAAAATTTGTTCCTATCAGAAAATCATGGGATATTGATAAAATGACAGTGAAGGAATTGATTGGAAAATTAATTATGTATGAAGAATAATTGAAGGTAAATCAAGAAAAGTATAAGCCAAAATGAAATTACGTAGCTTTCAAGACAACTGCATCCAAAAGTAAAGATAAAGAGAAAATTCAAGATGTTGTTGAAAGCTCAAGCAGTGATGAAGATGCTTCAGACAGTGATGAATAAATGGCCCAGTTGGCTAGACGATTCAAGAAATTCTATAAGAAAAAACAAGTTCTTCATAAATCCCAATTATAAAGGAAAGTATGATAACAAGGTCAATTAGAAAAAGTATTGGAAGAAAAATGATAAATTAGAAGAGATAATCTGCTATCAATGTAAAAGGAAAGGACATGTCAAGGCTGACTGCCCAAAGATGAAATACAAGAAAAAGTATGAAAATAAGGATAAAAGGTATAAGAAATAAATGAAGGCCGCCTAGAGTGCCTCTAATGATAGCTCAAGTGAATGTGGATATTCTTAGAATGAGAAATATGATATGGCTAATATATTTTTCATGAAAAACACAACTGAGGTAACCTTAGAATCTCCTACACATAACTCTTATTATTCTAAAATTGAGTCTGAAAATATGATAAATGATGAACTATTGGAATATTACAACATGTTAGAGGAAACCTGTAATGAGTTGGAAGATAAGTATAAATCTTTGAAGAAACAGCATACTCTTACTGTAACTGCTAAATCTTAACTTACAACTGAAAAGGAGAAAAATGCTCAACTGCTCAAAGAGAAAAATGAGTTAAAAATGTCGAATGAACAATTGAAGAAATACTTATAAAAGTTTACTAATATAAAAAATAATCTTACTCAAATTCTTGGTAAACAAATAGCTCCTAAGTATACTTATTGGATAGGATATCAACTAGGTCAAAGGAATTTATCCAAATCACGTTTTGTACCCAAATATGGAAAATTTTCTACCTATTTCAAAACCCAAAGTTGTACTGCAAGTTCCAGTTCCAAAAATTATTTTACTGTATCCAATTATTTTGGACTAAATAGAGTTTACTTTTCAAACACTTTATATTCTGAATATAGGAAACTCATAAGATAGTTTTGAGTTTCTAATGCTTATATTACTAATGTATATAGTCCCAGACAAATATGGGTACCAAATTTATTTCTTTGTTAAACTATGTTATTGGTAAACTACCTAAAGAGCTCCTGTAAAAAGTTTTGGTACTTGGATAGTGGGTTTTCAAGACATATGACAGGGGATTTTTCAAACATTAAAAGTCTTATCAAGATTGATGGAGGACATGTCGCATTTGGTGACAATGGTAAAGGAAAAATCATCAGCCTAGGCCAGATTGGTAACCCTAACTCTATTTAAATTTTTAAATTATTTTATATTGATGGATTAAAGTATAACCTGATCATAATATCTCAACTGTGTGATGATGGATTTAATGTTAAATTCAAAGATGATTCATGTCATGTGTTTGATTCCAATAATGATTTAGTATTTACTGCTTTTAGAAATGATAATGTATATGGTATAAGTATAGACACACTAGCCTCACAGAATGTCTCTTGTCTAAATGTCTTTCACAAAGAGTCTTGGCTCTAGCATAAAAGACTAGTACATTGTAATATACACTCTCTTAGGAAGTTAACTAGAAAAGGATTAGTTAGAGACTTACCCAAATTAGAGTTTCCAAACAATAAAGTATGTAATCCTTGTCAAAAAGGAAAGCAACATAAAATCTATTTCAAACCAAAGAAAGAAGTAACTACTTTTCAACCTCTCAAGTTGGTTCACATGGAATTGTTTGGACCATATAGTATTTCGAGTCTCAATGGGAAGAACTATGTTTATGTTCTTGTAGATGATTTCTCTAGGTATACCTGGACCTTTTTCCTGGTGCATAAAAGTGAAGCATGTTCACACTTTACCAAGTATGCTAGGACTGTCGAAAATCTTAGTGGACTTAAGATTAAATCCTTAAGAATTGATCATGGTTGTGAGTTTGAGAATCAATATTTTGAAGATTTTTTCTCACAAAATGGCTATAATCATAACTTCTCTGCACCTAAAACACCTCAACAGAATGGTGTGGTAGAAAGAAGAAATAGAACCTTAGATGAAATTTCTCGGACTATGCTCAATGAATATGATCTACCCATTTATTTATGGGCTAAAGCTGTTAATATAGATTTATGCATAATAAACATATTCTTAATTAGACACATTCTTTAGAGAACTTGATAGAGCGTTGTCGTGGGAGCCCTCAAATGATTAGTGTGATTTTGGGGTACTTAGGTGCAGCAGAGTGGCTGACCAAGGTCGTCTCTCAAAGGAGGAAGTGAATTAAAACAACTTTTCAGAGGTATTATAGAAACAAAATAAAAGGGAATAAAAATACTACTTGAAAGTGTGGGGGTGTTTGTTTATAGTTTATAAATCTAGAAGAAGTTTGCTGGAATAAGATTGCATTTTTTTTGTTTTTAATTTTGAAATGAAGTTTCGATTAGAATGACACAACAAGAAGATGTTTTTTTTAGAAATCTATTTTAAAAGGTGTAATTGATCTAACTCTAACTCTTCACTTTATTATTAATCATTATCATTTAAATTAACATTCACTTAATTATGATCCCTTAATTTGTTAAATCACGAACCCTACGAGAATTAACTTTACCACGAAGATTGAAGTGAATTTAACATTAGGCTAACTTCGGAACATGAAATCGCAGCACCCTGCTTTGATTGATGTTCTAAGATTAGATTATGGTCAGTGGTAAATTAAGGAACATATCCACTCTGGAAATTAGGATGAATTTTTTTTAGGGATTATATTTGAACTCTACAAATTTATCCTGTGTGGTCTTGTATTACCGATTAAGATCGTGCTCTCACAATTTACACAAAATTCTGACCTCGCGTGTTTTTGTGTACATTGTTCAATTGCTTGCTTAGTTTCTTACAATTTAAAAACACAATTCATGGATCATATTAAGTTAATTACAGTAGCTCATTGATTCAAAATAATTAAATGAAGAGGGTAGAAGATAGATCGATTACTAAAAGACTATTATTCCATGGGTGGCGTAATCATCGTAGAAGCGTTTTGCATGTGCAAATGTTTAAAATGGGTATAACCAAATAACGCTTCTACTCAAGAATTCCAGCCCAATTAGGAAGATTAAGAGAAGAATAAATTTAAACAAAACAGAAGAAAAGAGAAGAAATAAAATAAGAACAAATAAGTTTATTACATAAACAAAATCATTACAACATGAAGGAGAAGAAGAAGGCTTCGTCGAAGGGATCCTTGCTTCAAGAGCTACCCTTATTGAAATGGTTGGAGAATTGGAGTGGATCCACTTCTCCTCTGCCCTCAACTTCCCAATGCACGTCCCAACCCCTCTAAATGAGAAAAACTCCAATTTATAGAGAGGAGGGGAGGAGAAGTTACAAGTGGTTTCAAGTGTGAATGTGGAAATTCGGCCAAATATTTTATTCCAACTTGCACCGCCCATTTTACCACCAAAACGCGTGAATTGTCCGGCATTCCAGAAGGATCAAATGTGAGGATATGTGTATTATATCTCCTCTCAAAATTTGGTCTCAATACAGGCCCATATGAAGGAGTTATGGCCGAAATACATAAGATTCTCCATTCTGGCGAGCCCAGCCCAACTTTGACTTCATGGCCCAATTTCAACAACCAACTGAACTCTTTAGCTCTAGTGTCCTGAATAAAAGTTGTAGATAATTAAGTTAGGAACACTGTTACAGAATTTCAATTTCAAATAATAAATATAAAAATATTTATATTCGAAATACTACAGTGAACTATAAAGGGTAAAACTGGAATTTTCATCAAATATTCAAATGAACGATCTAATCCCAAATATTTTATAAATAAACATATTTAACACAATGCGAGGAAATTATATCATTTATTATCAATAAAATATTCAATAAAATAGTATTTTATCAAAACTCCTTACGAGTTGTGGAATAATAGGAAACCCAAAGTAGTTTATTTTAAAGTGTTGGGATATAAAGTTTATATCTTAAATACTAAAGATAATTTAGATAAATTTACTTCCAAAAGTTATAAAGGAATATTTCTTGGATATTATACATCAAGAAAATCCTATAGAGTCTTTAATAAAAAATCCAAATTGTGTGGAGGAATCTGTACACATCAAGTTTGATGAAGTAGATCCACATGAGCCCAAGACATCACTATAAAATGTTGAAGAGGATATGTCCAATCTGGAAATTAATGATACAACCTCAAATCATCTTATGAAGGAATCTGTAAAAACTTCTAGTTCGATAAATTCTCCACATCCTAACAGTAGTGAACCAGATCAACCTAACCAACCTGAAATATCAAGTCCCACTTTCTCTAGACCAACTAAAACCCCTAAGAATCGTCCCTTAGATGTTATTGTTGGATATTTAGATAGAGGAACACAAACCAGAGCTTCCTTGAGAAACCATGTTGAACATCAATCCTTCTTATCACAAATTGAACTTAAAAATATCAATGATGCAATCAATGATGAATTTTGGGTAATGTCCCTGCAAGAAGAACTTAATTATTTTGATAGAAAAGAAGTTTGGAAACTTGTAGATAGACCTAAGGATACTTTTACAATTGGAACCAAATGGGTTTTATAAATAAGGTAGATGAAGTTGGAAATATAGTTATAAAAAAAGATAGACTAGTTGCACAAGAATATAATCAAGAAGAGGGAATTGGTTATGAAGAGACTTTTTCACCAGTAGCTAGACTTGAGGCAATTAAAATCTTTCGTGCCTATATAGCACACATGAATATTAAACTTTTTCAAATGGATGTCAAAAGTGAATTCTTTAATGGTTATATAATTGATGATTTTTTTGGTGAACAACCCCCGGTTTTACAAATCCACATTTTCCAAATCATGGGTTTAAATTATCAAAATCTTTATATGGTTTGAAACAAGATCCAAGAGCTTGGTATGAAAGGTTAAGTAATTTTCTTATTTATAAAGGTTTTACAAAAGGACTTTCAGATCCTAATTTATTTATAAAAAGAGTTTCTAAATAATTTTTAATATCCCAAATATATGTAGATGACATTATCTTTAGATCTTTTAAAAGTTCTTTATGTAATTATTTTTCAAACATAATGCAAAGTGAGTTTGAAATGATTTTAATGGGTAAACTTAAATATTTTCTTGGATTTCAAATATTTCAAAATAAATAAGGTGTTATCTTAAATCAAAGTAAGTACAAAAAAGATATTTTGAACAGAAATGGCTTTGATAGCATTAAGAGCAGTGAAACTCTTATGAGTTCTACATGTAAGTTAGATCTTGATGAAAATGGAAAATAAGTTGATCAAACTTCCAATAGAGGAATTATAGGTAGTTTCCTGTACTTAACAGCTAGTAGGCCAGATATTATGTTCAGTGTGTGTATGTGTGCGAGATTTCAAGCAAACCCAAAGGAGTCACACCTAAATAGTGTTAAAAGAATTTTCAAATACCTCAAGTATAAAACTAACTTAGGACTGTTCTATCCAAAAGTACAACCTTTTGATTTAGTTAGATATTTAGATACTGATTTTTGTGGATGTAAGTTAGATAGAAAAAATTACCTCTAGAACATATCACTTTTTGGGAAAGTCACTAATATCATGGTGTAGTAAAAAGAAAAGTTCAGTTTCATTATCAACTGTTGAAGCAGAATACATTGTTGATGGTAGTTGTTGTGCATAAATTTTTTGGATGAATCACACCTTATTAGACTATGGATTTCAATTCAGTCATGTCCCCATAAACTATGACAACACAAGTGCTATTAACATTTCTAAGAATCCAATTTCTCATTCTAGAACAAATCATATTGATGTAAGACATCAATTTTTGAGAGATCATTATGAAAAAGGTGATATAACTCTTGAGTTTATTGGGATTGAACATCAGCTTGCTAATATATTCACTAAACCCTTAAATTCTAAGAGAATGAATTACATCAGACATAAACTAGGAATGATAAATTAGTAGACGATCCTTGAAACTGATCTCATGAAATCGATCCTTGAAACCTATATTGTCAACCCGATTCTTGAAATCGATCTTCTTGAAAATGAACTTCATGAAACTGGTCTTATTGAAACCGATCCTTGAAACCTATCTTGTCAAACCAATATTTGAAACCTATCTTTTAAAACTGATCCTTGAAACCAATCTTTTCAAACTGATCCTTGAAACTGATCTTGTCAAACCGATCCTTGAAACTGATCTTGTCAAACCGATCCTTGAAACTGATCTTGTCAAACCGATCTTCATGAAACCGATCTTCCAGAAACTAATCTTCTTGAAACCAATCTCTTGAAACCAATCTTCTGAAACTGATCCCTTGAAACCGATCTTATGAAACTGGTCCCTAAAACCGATTCAGTGACACCTATGTATTTAAGGATTGTTTTGTAAATTCTATCTGTTTTAAATAAAACGACGTTGTTTTGTATTGTTCTTTTTGTCGTGTTTAAATTTTTATGATTTATGATTTAAAATCCCTAAATTCTATATTTAGTTCAATCCATCCTGACCTTTCACCTTCCCCTATGCTGAAAATCTTTCTACCTTTTTTCACACTCCCTCTCGACTCTCGACCTCTCAACATTATTGGAATACAAAGCCTTGTCATGGTGAGGACCAAGTGTGAAATGGAAGAACCTAGAAAATATCCTCCTACTAAGTGTCAAAAAGGTGAGTCCAGTGGAACTATGAAACCAAGCTTGGAAAGCCGAGTGGTTATGACTGAAAAAGAGGTCTCTTCTGAGTGGCTTCTGTCAAGAAAATATTTTTTGTTAAAAGTTCTAAAATCTCAAGGATGGATCAGTTGGTTCACAAACAATTAAAGAAATTATTATCCCTATCTAGTGCATGAGTTCTATCAACATTTGAGGATATCCCTAGATAATACTGAGGCAGAGAAGATGAAGTCTGTAGTAAAGGGAAAGGAGATGGTTTTTTCATCTAAGGAATGGGATGAATGCTTAGAAATGCCTCATGAATGTGTCTTTGATGACTATCCGGGTAATATTCCAACTTTCTCTAATTTCTTCTCTTATAAATATGCTCCGAAAAAGCTAACTAGAAATGGAGAATCTAGGAGGACTGTTGCAAATGAATTCGAAGGAGAAGTGAGACTGCTTTTTAAATTCATACAACATCAAATCTACCCAAGGAAGGGATATTTCTCTACTGTGAAGTATCAGGATGTGTTCTTAATCTTTTTGTTGAAACATGGGATAAATGTAAACCTATATAGGTATCTAATGGTGCATATATATTATTTGATTAATCCATCGAAGAAAGCAACCTGATTGTACTATCTGGGGATGATTTCTTCCATGTTGAAAAGGTTAGGTTGTGTGGAAGATGGAGATGAAGTGATAAATGCATTTAGTGGTTTTTTCATCAAAAAGACATTTGTAAGAGGATGAAAATATTTTGTAACCCATGGAAGAGATGTTGGGTAGGAGATGAAGAAAGGTTGTATGAGGATTTCAATCCAGTTTACCACCCTTCTAGACCAAAGGACCAAGTTGATCCAGGTCTCAAACCAGGAGAGGTTCCAGTTTATTCTGATGAGGAAGCTGAGCTTGATGTTCCAAGGGAAATAAGATCTCCATTTGATGATATGAGTGATCCTGATATTGGTGAAAGTCCAAAAGATGTGTATTTTGGACCCGCTAGTCCACCTTTGGACTTTCCCTCAAGAGAAGCTTTATTAGGTGATGAGGATGAGGAAGAAACTAAAGTTACTGGAGTTGAAGGCTATGTTATTAAATATGATGAGGAATCATATGATGATGATGATGATGATGATGATGATGATAATAGAGTAAATGATGAGAATGTGAGTGACTCTCTAAAAATGGGACAACAAGTGGTTGAAAGATCCAGTGAGAAATCTGTACATGGAGCTGTTGAGGGTGCTGAGCATACTGAACAATATACCGTTGGTCATCGAGATGCTGAACATGAGGATAGATCAACCCTTACTAATGTTGAAAATCAAGAGATCATTTAGGAATTGAATGATCTTATGGCTGCTAGCCAAGAGGAAGAATATGTGGTTCCAGTGCCTCAAATTGAGGAAGTGCCTGGTGAAGCTGAAGTAGCTGGAGCACAAGAAGAACCTGAAGTTTGGTTGGTTCTTGTTCCCAGAAAAGTTATTATGGCCCAAGACCAGAATGAAGAAGTTGATGTTGATGATGTTATTCATGAGCCTCAGGGAAGAAGGATCTGAATTGATATTGTTGATCTAAGATATCGGACCTGTGCTATAGAGTGGAATAATGATCCATGATACATTCTTTTCAGTTTAGAGTATGACTCGGATAAGGATAGGGTACCTCCTCCTTCTACTCCACAAGTCCAGGATGAACCAGAATTTGTTGCACATATTCCCTTAGTTGCACCTCCAGCAGTAGAACCAGTGGCTCCCACAGTTCCCATTGATTATGTTACTAAAGCTCATTTGAAGAAATTTAAAAATGATATATGTGATCCTGTGATAGCTTCAGTGGGATCCAGAAGTGCAGCCTCCACCTCCATAGGTATCTTAGATGCTGATGTAGCAAATATTTCAAGAATAGTGATCCAAGAGATTCAACTGAATCTCATTATTATAGCAGAAACCATTATTAGACACAATACCTTGCTAAGATAAGAAGTAAGAAATATGATCAATGAGTTAAATTATTAAACCTCTGACTTCAATACCTCCTTTAGTAGTTTTTTAAAAGTTCTTAGGAACTTGGTAACTCATCTACTCAGTGTGGACCTGAAGAAGTTGAAAGAAGAGCTTGGAAAAATGTTTACTGGACCATCCAGTTCTAGGAGTGGGAAAAGTTTTGTTGCTGATTTGGAGTCTCTCAAGGCTGTGATGAGAGAGGAACTTCAAAAACTTCAGAGTGTTTTAGACAAAGAAACTCTTGAAAAATTACATTGAAATATAGACCTTGTCTACAATATGGTCAGGAAGTACACAAATGAAGCCTCTACAGCTCAGAAAGAAATTCGGGAAAAGGTGGATAAGTATTTCACTAAGATTTATACCAAGCATGATCTCATCAATAGTTTCAAGTTTCTCACAGAAAATCTTAGAATTCCTCCAGTTATAGAATCATTCAAGAAGAAAGTCCTTCAATTGAAGTAGTTTACCACTTTGATGAGAAAATTTATGGAAAACATGGATGACTTTGAGAAAGCCATGCAATATAGTGGTGAAATCATTAATGACATCACCAACCTGCTCAAACATTATCTACATGTTCAGGACGAGGCTATTGTGGTCCCTCCAGCTGCTTTAATTGGTGCTGCCTCTCGGCCTCCTACTCCACTGACTATCTCTCGGGCTCATTCCCATATTCGACTGATCATCACAGAGCAAACTCTCAGTCGTGTGTTGTCAGAAAGGCGGCCTACTCTTGCAGCTACTGTTCTTACAGGTATTTCCATGCCTGGTGTTATCTTTAGACCACCTCTTCCCTCTGCCACTCCCAAACCTTCTCCTTCTCCCTTAGATCCTTCAGACAAAGGAAAATCTCCTCAACATCCAAACCCTTAGTGATGGATTGTTTCTTTTTTATAGGGATTTGGTCTTTTTGTTTGTCTTGTACTTTTATTCCTATTAATGGAAATCTTTATGGTGTCTTTCTTTTATGTTATTTATCTTTTCTATTTTTATTTTTGATAATCCCCAAAAGGGGGGAAATAAGGCATGCATTATTTATCTAAGGGGGGGATTTTCTAGTTTAAGACACATGGCATGTACTTGCCTTAATCCATTTACTGAGGGGGAGCTTTTTTTTAAAAGTTCAAGAAAAAAAACTTTAGTTATATTTGATAATTACATTCAGTGTAGTATACTATGTCAAGATATCTTTATTCTATATATTTTTTCATGTATGCCATAATTTGTGATTATTAAAAAGGGGGATATTGTTGGACCATCTATGATAATGTAGTTTTCATAATCACAAATAATTTCAATATACAGATTATACTCTTTCATGCCATTTTAATATCTCTATGTAAATCAATTGTGTCATACAGAAAAATATACTTAAATAAGTCAGTAATATATATTCATGAATAAATATGTTTACAAGTGAATTTATACAAGTATAACACTTAGTCCTATAATGATTTGTGTAAGACAGACACTTCATAACCATTTTAGATTCCCTGAAACCGATGTCCGACACACCGATGTTCGACACATCGATGTTCGACACACCAATGTTTGTGTCACGACCCGTCCTCGGGGCCCGTGTCGTGACTACCCCAAGCCCGTCTTCCATAGGCCAGGGGCTGGCGACTAGCACCAAGTCATAATTACTGGTAAAAAGGGAAGGCATTTCCTTTGTAAAGTAAACAAACACCACAGAGCAAGCAAGTAGTAGAAGTAAACACTAAGTAAAAACTGGGTACAACAGTAAGTGCGGAAAAGTAAGTGGGCCAGTAAACAAACCCAAACTGAAACTAAAGTACAACTGGAAAGGGAAAACAGCAACTGAAAAGTAAATCTGCAGCATCGAGCCATCCACTGGAAGTACCACATGAAGGGTGAGTACAGATAGCCTCCACAGCTCCTCGTTCCAGCCGTCCGTTCCGAGTACGTCCCGCCCAGTGGTCCACCTCCAGGTATCGTCCTACTCTGCAAGCCTCAACCAAAATCAGCGTTGTCCGTCGTCTATAACCAACACAACGTAGTGTGGGCATAGCCCGTGTAGGGGTGAGTATAAGCTACTCAGTAGGGACCCCGAGACCCTCGAAGGTCTCCCAGAATCCACAAAGGATAATCCACAAAGGAAAGATACAATCACGAAGTAACATTCGACACTGCTTAGGTATATGCCCATACATATACCTAAGTCATCAATTCCAGTTCGCTCCAACCTCCGAGCCTCAAGTACAATCCAGTCTACACAGGAAACCACAACCCAAACCACACAGGAAATCATAACGTAATCCACATAGGAAAGCAAGTTAAGATTCAGCTCACACAGGTATACTTCTTTGTATGACAATAGAGATGATCAGATATATCCACTGATTCATCTAAGTCGTCGGACCCACAAAGGATCGATAGGTACTAACCCCCGTAATGACCCACAAAGGATCTGACCCACAAAGGACCGATAGGTAACTAACCCCGCAATGACCCACAAAGGATCTGACCCACAAAGGATCGATAGGTAACTAACCCCCAAAATGACCCACAAAGGATCTGACCCACAAAGGATCGATAGTTAACTAACCCTCGCAATAACCCACACAGGATCTGTAGGAGCTGGCCCACACAGGACCGCTGAGCGCTGACCCACACAGGATCGGTAGCACTGATCCACGTAGGATCGCTGAGTGTTGTAGTCGATGTCGTCGAATCCACTGAGGATCTTTGTACATTCGTCGTCGTCGCAGTCGCAGCCAGCTCTAGGGTTCCCGCACACAGCAAGCTCTTTTGGGAGGGTCTTCTCCACGAGCCGAGAGACTGATACATCAACTGACACATAGTCCAGATTTGATGTATCTAAAAGTTTTGTATCGTCAACGGGAACTCGACGTCAGAGACGGCGCGTCGATCGGACGCCCGGTCTGAGAGTTATTAGCTTTTTCGTCCCAGGGCCCCTGTTGGTTTTTAAGTCAAAACCAACCCGACCGTACTCCACCTGCATCCAAACCTTGGGTGGAGTAAGCCAAAAGATCTGTCTCGCTTAGAGGAATCCATCAAAGTCGACGGCACGTCAATCAGACGTCCGGAACTCAAGTTATAAGTGTTTCCGCTCCGAGGGCCCGGTTGGTTTCGTGTACGAACCAACCCGGCCATACCCAAAGTTCTCCGAAACCTTGAGTGTGATATACCAAAACAACCGTCTCGGTCCAAGTATCGCATCGTAACTGACGGTGTGTCGATCGGAGGCTCGTAGCTCAAGTTATGAGAAACAGACCGAAAGAGGTTCGGTAATAGGGGGTTCGGGCCCGGTCCGACTTGGCCCGATACCCCCAGGGTCGGCCCGAACCGGGTCGACCCGAACTGGGTCCGGTTCTAGCCCGCTTGGGCGTGGCCCGGCCCGGCCCTGCCTGGGCACGGCCCGGCCTGGCGGCCCGGTCTGGCGGACCGGCCAGGCAGCCGGCCCGGCGCGCGGCGCGTTGGTGCGCTGGCCAGGGGCTTGGCTGAACGGCCTAGCCGTTTCGAAAGCGGGGGCTGCTGCCCCCGCGTGTAGCAACCGCGGCCCCATAATTGGGCCGCTCCGTCCGGCGCGGCCGGGGGTTTTCGAACCCCCGGTTCTTCCATAGTCCGGTCGGCCCGCTCCGGCTGGCTGGCTTCTACCGCCACGGGACCGGCAAGGCCTGTCCCCTTGCTCCGATGCCTGCGGCCCAGAACCGGCCGCCGGTTCCCCTGCCCCGCCGCAGCCCGCAACCGGCCGCGGCCTTCGTCCGTCCGGCAAGGCGCGACAGCGCCGTACCCCTCCGCCGTGCCCCTCCGTCGCGGCCCCGCTCCGACCGTGGTGCTTTTGTGGTTCACCGGCGCGGTATGACGGCGCCGCGTCTCTGGTTCATCTTCAATGGCGTGGCATGATGGTGTCGTGCTTTTGGTTCCTCTTCAATGGCATGGCGCGGCGGCGCCACGCTTCTCCCCCTTTCCTTATCAAAATTTTGTGCGGTGCTTCGGCACCGCGTTGCCTTTCTCGCCGCAACAATACCAACAACCAAAAAAGGGGAGGAGTGTCGGTCGTGTTCGTGCAGTCCGACCTCCTCCCGTTATCACGATAACAGGCGGTTGAAAGAAAAGGAGAAAGCGACGGAAGATTTCACGAACCAACAAATAAAATAAATCCCTACCTCAACGTTGTCACCGAACGAGTGTCCGTCGTGGAATTAACTATCGCGGAAGAAGAGGATCGCTACGGAAGAATAAAATCGCCACGGAAGAAGAGGATCATCATTGGTGTTAGGTGATCTCTGAGGAAGGCGTCTCTCGCCGTCGTCCTCCGTCGGAGGTTGGCGTTCTTCGTTGGTGGTCGTGCGTTCTTCGTGTTCTTCGTCGAAGAACGAAGAATCTTCTCTTTTTTTCTCCCAAATGATTAACACAACACAAACCCAACCATAATAAAATAAGTCCTTCCCTTATTTTATTATCAACATAATAAATTGAAATTCAAAAGATAATAAATGAACAATTAATTCAATAAATTAATTGTAACGATTTAACCGCCCATTTAATGAGGCGTTTCTTAACCAGAATAAACATAAGGTTTGACTTTCATTAAAAGGGGGGTTGCGGGTGCGTTACTTAGAAAGGAAGAAATGGCGGGCTCATGCGGGCCCCACCTCACAAATATCCTACCAAGTGGGTAGGATATTGTGGGTCCCACCTTATCCACTTAACTTAGGTTACGCCGCTTTAAGTGAAATAAAATAAATTGTCGCACCACTTTATTTTATTTCTTAACTTAAACCCAAAAATTAAAAACCACACCTGAGAAAACGCAACTCCGAAAAAGGTGTTTCTAAGAAATTATCGGTGCTGCGATGCCATTGGTGCCCTCGGAATTCGATTCCAAGCACCGGTTCAAAAGTTAGAAAAACCTGCTCGTTCGTTCACTGAACGTACCCGAGCTAAACTTCGGAAAATGATTCCGGGCACACCAGGCCTCGGAATCAGGTGCCGTCAGAAACTGCGTTCTTGCAAAATTCCCAAGAAAATTAAGAAAAAAAATTCTTTGAATTTTACGGGTCTTTACAGTTTGACACACTAATGTTCCACACACCGATGTTCAACACACCGATGTTCGACACACCGATGTTCGACACACCAATGTTGGACACACCGATGTTCGACACACCGATGTTCGACACACCGATTTTGACAGACCGAAGATTGACAGACCTAAGTTTGACAGACCGAATATTGACAGACTAAAGATTAATAGACCGAATTCGACACACCGAAGTCGATATACCAAAGATGACACACCAAATTCAACACACTGAAGTCAACACACTGAAGTTGACACACCGAAGTCGACACACCGAATTTGACACACCGAAGTTAACAGACCAAAGTTGACAGACCGAAGTCGACACACCAAAAATGACACACCTAAGTTGACAGACCGAAGTTTTTCACACTGAAGATGACTCACCGATAGTCATAAATAATTTTTTCAATTTTATTAATTCAAATTTATTTCTAAAGGTCATATTTAGACAAATTAATGTTTCTGACATTATTTAATGTTGTCTATAGGACTATCCGTAGATAGTATGAGGTACATGCACGTGTGGAGATCTTCATGCCTAGTGGATCTTGAAGAATAAAAGGATTTCAATCATAGATCAAAAAAGTGTGATGGATACATAGAGTTATATAGATAAATATAGTGCTTGGAGAACACACTGAAATATAGATTGTACGAACTCAGAATATTGAAAAGAGATAATCTTGAATCTTGGGCTCACCTAGAAACTACCTAATAGAGCTTTATGAACATCCTCACAAAGAAGAGCTGAACACTTTCACAGGAAACTGGGACACTATGTTCTGAATCCATATTTCAGAAGGGGACTCAAATATAATTTCATCAACATCCGTTGAATCCATAGATTTACTGCACAACACACATAGAATTCTAAACCCTATTCTCTTTCATAACTCTTTTTAGTTCTTATCATTACTATTTTGAGCAATGTGTATATCTGTTTGAATATCACACACTATCTCCTAATCTAAACTGGAGGATAACAAAATATCCTCACTCTCAATCCCTTCTTACACTTTTATCCCACATATAACTATGGAAGAGATCATGTGAGATCTGTTTATTTTTTTTCCATGAATAACTGTGGTAGAATTCAAGTGTGACATGGATAGCATGTTTGCTGTTGTGAACCCCAATCCATGGTGTGGAACAAATGTTTATTAATATAGACTTCTTGGTGGCAGGTGATCACCAATTAGAGAGGACTAAGTCTCTGCTTGATACTGAACCTCTTGTTTTATCTGTTGTGCTATTTATGTTATATTTTTATCTATTTTTTATTTATGGCATTAAGATAAACTGAACTTTGATAGTTAGTTTATAAAGTGTTTACATCTATTTTGAATCAGTAGGTTTGTTTCAAAAGCTATACTAGTCTTTATATTGGTAAAGTTTAGAACTAATCAATCTTCTGAGAACCAAATTGAACCTTCAAGACTTCTATAATTTCACTAAAAACTGACTTTGTGTTGATTTTTCCTAGGGGTATTATTTTGTAAAGAACCCTTTTAACAGAAATTTTTATATATACTCAATTCACCCCCCTCTTGAGTCATCTACTCCGACCAACAGTTACTATTTACTAGAATATGGGTTAAAGTCATTTATACCCTTATTTGACCATATAATTTTTGAAAGGAATATTTTCTTTGATTTCCAAACAATGTACTTTATGAACTTTTTGAAAAAATTAAGGTAATAATGTCTTTTTTAACTTTTACGGTGGGTGCGGCTATTTTCCATCGTTATAACATTGTCGAAGCATCCCATACAAGTTTATAAGAATATTTCCAAAATAAATGTTTTCTTTTAAAATTATATGACTTTTAAATAATTTCAAAATTGAAAGAGATATTTCTCTAAAAAAAATTATTTCATCTATGCCAACATCCTTTGATGGATTTTAAGCTTGTTTGAAGTTGATTTATTATGATACAAAACTTTCATATTGTATTGAAGGTTTTGTGAGATGTTTGACTATGGATGTGTTATTTTTACACCATTCATGGTTTATGGATAAAGTATTTACATTTCATATGCTAGTTATAATACAAATGTTTATGTTATGTTTAATCCTTTTCATATAAGGAATGCATTGGACTTAGTAAGTGGAGGGTGGAGCCCGCTATAGCTCCTCGATGCATTGGTAGGTCTTATGAGACAAACTAGTGTCTTGGAACAAGGCCTTGAAAAAATCTTATTTGTAGTCTTGGAACAAGGCCTTGACTATGTGGTTATGAAGTCTTGCATTATGCATTCCATCATTATGAAATTGGCTATTGATATTGCATGAGATTATTAGACTAGTAGAATATCCATGTGAATAAGTAAATGGAATTATTTGATTTATATTGGCCATATTATGCAGATGTTTATGTTTAAAAGGTTATGATTTAGTCGTATACATTGCCTTAAATTTTTATGCTTATTTATGAATGTTTCTGTTATATTGTTATCCTTATTGAGCATCTGAGTTCACCCCTTTCAATGTTTTATTTTTCCCAGGATTCGAAGAAGTATATTATGACTGACCTGTAGGGATATTCTAAGGGATATGAATTTGGTCAATGGAGACAATTTTGTAGTTTTTTTTTCATTTTATAATGTAATGTAAAACATATGAATGTATCTAGTATATCCAAGGCTACTAAACTGATCTGTCTTTCGATATTTTATCCCTTATGATCATGCCAATGTTATGTAGTAATGCACCGACTCTAGGTAACTAGGGTCGGGGCGTTACAGATGAGGTATAAATTTATAAAGAAAACTCAAGGGGGAGGCCTCTTAGGGTTCCCTTAGTGTGTCAAGAGTGAGTGAGGAAGAGATGAGGGGGTTTAAGAGTAAAAAACCCATGGTGGGTAGAATAGTTATATCACTATTTTTAAATTTTGGATTAGCCACAAGGTTTGGCCACACAGTTTTCCAAATTGTGCCTTGTCTACTAGAGACACATGACCAATTTCATGGTTTGGGAAGTAGGGTTAGAAAAATTTTGTACCATCCATGTGAATGAATCTACAATAAGATCTCTATTTTTTAGGGTTTGGTTTCACAGTTAGTACTAATCGTGCACCAGTCGTGCTCCATGCACTGCAACTTCATATTTAAAAAATTTAAAGGAATTTAAACTCAAAACATGAGGGAAAGGATAAAATAATAAATTAATAAAATAATGAGAAAATTAAAGTTCAAGGTGTGAAAATTATCCCCTCTATAACACATTCTTCCCTTATAAAGTAACTTATGTCTAACGAGAAGAAAATACAAATGATTAAAATATAATTAAAAAGGGATAAACATGCTTAACACAATATCAGAATTCCACCAAAGTAAAATAAAAACAATATGCACATATCCATTTATAATTTAGAACTCACACCCAAACATTCCAATAAAGAGATCATGAAATGGAGACCCATAGTGTGTCTTCGCACCATTTTAGGATTTTACATGTATGGTGGAACATTATATCAACACAGAACTCAAAGAACCATTATAGAGAAAAACTCAAATCTACAACTAAGAATACTAAAGCTATAAGAACAATGTCAATTTTTTCTCAAAATGTAGGCCTTATATAACCAATAAAAAATAATAACAACAAATAAGGGAATAAAAAGAGGAGAATATTCAAAATATTTAATGGGTTACTATTAAGAACCAAGAGATTATAAAGAAATATTTTTATCCTACCAATGATTTAACTTGTAGAAATTATTTAGATGACCCAAAAAACCCCAGTAGTGATAGGCCTCTGGAGATTATAAATATTAGGTGTTTGAATTCCTAAACTGTGAGCACTTGAAGCATAAGAGTAATCAAATATCTTTAGGATAAATAGTAGAGAAATGAGAATAATTTACCAAATCATCCAAATTTACATTCATATTCTCATTTAGTTTTTAAGTCCCACTAGATGGGGAACCATTTTCCACACTCAAAGGAATAGGGAAAACACCCTTCAAGAGTTTCCCTCTCCAAAAACCAACTCTACCATCCAAGATTCATAAAATAGTCCTTTAAATGAAATTAGTCCAAATGAAAGTGCTCCGAAAATGATATTTGGATGGATAAAATTCACAAATATTTTTTCTTTCAATGAATCGCCACACATGACCTCAATAGAGAATGGAATAGGTCTACTAAATTGTTCAATATAATCCTCCACACTATAGGGAAAATTGGAATTTACAGCAGTTTTTAAAATCACCGCTAAATATTTCATCAACATTTTTTAGTGGAGATTTTTAAAAACCACTACTAAATAAAGTTTTTTATTTTTTTTAATTTATTTTTAGCAGTGGTTTTTTAAGAAACATCCAGTAAAAATAAAATATTTTTAAAAAAAATAAAAAAAATAATATTTCAGCATCAAATGAACAAAATATTTGATCTCGATGCCCGTTTAAGCTCCACAAATAAGCAAATAGAGGCTTTTGAAATGGAATACAATGATATTGGATAATAATTTTGTAATATTAATAAAATAAAATATATTATATCTTTTAAGAGAAGTTCAAAATCAAACTTCAACTTAAAATGACCATAACTTTTGATCTGGGTGTCCATTTTGTCTCTACCATATATAAAATCGAATTATGTGAAGATATCAATGTCATATTAATAATTAAAACCTTTATAACTATTTTTTAAACTTTGAAAAATTCCTATAAGGCCTTCAAAATTGATTGTTTTTATTTGGATACCATGATTTTTGAACATTTGACGTAATTTCAGCTTTGTTTAAGAGTGTCTTTGTATGCTTGTTGGGCCTATTATGATTTTATTTCATGGATTTACATTCCTATGGATTTGATGGTATAGAAATTGGTGTGTTTTTACCTATTTTTTTGATTCATTATCTATTATATGTGTGTGTGTGTGTGTTTTAATACATTTATTTATATAGATTTGAAATTTATATATATTTATAAATATTTATTTAAAAATTATATCTAATTGAATCTATGCACACACACACACATATATATATATATATATTCATATTAGTCTATATTTTTATATATTAATATCCATGTATGTATATTTATATATATTAATTTATATTTGTATATATTATGTTGGTATATAAATGAAAAAATATGGATTAGGTTGCATGATCTTAAATTTTTTTGGCATCAAAAAGTCTTGAATGATCTTTCCAATTGCATCAGTATTCCATCTAAGATGTATGATAACACCATGGATGGGAAACTTGATTATTATTCTTGAATATTGGTTGATTCCAACCTTGAGTAACCCCCACTAGAAGAGGTTACCCTTGATGATGAAGGGGAAGAATTCAATGTTAAAATTGAATATGATTCTAGGCCTTCATTTTATGATTACTTAAAGGTTGTAGGTCATGGAATTTCATGCTTTAGAGTAGTCCATAAGGTCCATTTTATGTCTAACACTATGAAAGGTAAAAAAAATCTTCTGAGAAAAAGGATGTGGAATCTTTATAGCACCCTCAGATGTCCATCAAGCAAGAGCCAGAAAAAGATAACCAGGCATAGGTTATTGTGAAGGAGTATATCAGCACTTCCTATGAGGTTCTGGTGACCCATGTTACTAGTGAAGATGCTCAAGGAGAGATCATGACTCAGATTCATCATGTAATGAACCAACCCATGGTAACTAAAAAAGCTACACAAACTTCCCCCTCTCATAATATAGGTAAATCATGAAAATAGAAACCAGTCCTAAACATAAGAAAAACAAGACATAAAACTAGAGTATGAAGTAGAAACATAAAACATACCATAAAAGAAAAACAAAACTATCCTAAACATGCTAAACCAAAAAGTAATTCAAGTCCCTATGAGACCAATAGTCACCTCCAGACCAACCCAAACTGAAAGCATCAGCAATAAGAGAGGTCAATATGATACAAGATTCTCTTTTATTTAATTTAATCCTACAATAAACATCTAAAAATTACAAAATCCACAAATATGGTATGGTCCAAATTAAAATAGAATACCACCATAGTTTATATAAAAGTTATAATATCAAGAATTAAAAAATCATAGCTTTTAAAACAAAACAGTTTTACAAAGAATTTTTCTAAATCCAAACCATTTATAAATCATTTTCCCTTTTTATTCCTTTGGTTTTCATAAATTCCTTTCATATTATCAAATAATAAATATAACAAGTAGAAGTGATAAGACAAGAAATCATATTCATTCATCAAGAGGTAAACAGGTAAACCCATATATATGAAACAACCTATCATGAAAAGCTATGTGATGAAACCTCGTATAAATATCTCTGAGAAATAATCCATGATATAAAAAATCATGCAATAAATAACCGAAAATGAAAAATCACCTCACATATTGGTATCTATCCTATGGGAAACTTCATAATATACTCTCACAATCCTAAATATGTATATATTGGATCTAACCAATATTGAGTCTTGCCATTCAATATTGAAAAAGGTTGCCCCTAGGGATAAAACACACACTAAGGCTACCTGTGTCTCTTTCCCAATGTACCCAAGGTTCCAAATTTTTAATTATCCAAATACATTTCAAAACCCACGCTCACAATTTTATAAAATATTTTCAAAGACAATCCAATACACTTCAGAGTTTGAAAACCCATTTCCAAATCAAGAAATCCCATTTTAAAAAAAACCCTTTTGAAAATATTTTCCTTTCTAATAAATCATTTGAAACCATTTATCACTTCAAATAAATTAAAAATAAAAATTAATTTATCAATAATGACATAAAATTCATCAAATTAACCCATTGTACAGAAACACCTACCTCAACACGGTAGAACCCTAGATTCTTTTGACAACAGTGACCAAAAACCAAGAGAAAGACCTTCGCAAGATAAGGAACACCAAGAAATTGAAAAGGACCGATAGAAAACACTATCTGATCAAAAATCCATATCCAAACCATATCTTCAACCAAAACCAAAAAATATCCAGAAGGATTACATACTCAAAGAGATTTAATCTAACCAAAATGGTTATCAATCGCTGAATGAAATGATCCGGGCGAGAGGGGGTCACACAAAATCAGCTAGGGAGAGAGCTCTGTCTGCGAGGATAAGGCTTCAAAAAAAATAAGATCCTTACAACACTCATACAACACCCTAAAAACATAACCATTGGGGATTTACATGGTGTGTAATTCCATTACACGTTGTGTAATCCTCAAATCACATAAATAACAAAAAACCAATCATTTTTTATTTAAAATCTAATATTTTTTCATTACACAACATGTAACCTTTACACATCCTATAAAATTATCACGTTGTGTATCTAGTTCATGAGGTTTGAAAAAAAAGCCATTACATGTTGTGTAATCCTATTAAACATCGTGTAACTTCCCAGTGAATAGAAGAAACTATAGGTTTTATACTAAAAATTCCAATAAATCCCTAACTTCTCCATTACATGTATCCTCCCAATTACTTTTCAATATTTCTTAACCAATGAAAATGGAAAACCAAAACAAAGGTCAAAACATACCTAACAGAATGGTAATAGAGTGTTAAAATCACCCCACCATAAACACTTTCTTTCCCCAAAAATCCCCCAAGATCGTAGATCCACAAAAGGAAAAGGCTGCTACTACTTCATCAAAAATGTCCACTCCCATGTCTTGTTGCTATCCTATCCACACTAACACAGTACCCGGATCAGGGGGATCATTTTTTCATCTAATACCTTATCTTGGATATCCATAATATTAACTGGCTACTCAACCAAAGTGGTATCGGTCTCAAGATCAATATCCTCTCATTGAATCACATGGGAAGGATTTTCTATATTCATCCTCAACTAGGAAACATAAAACACATCATGGATAGATTTCAAACTAGGCCATAATTGAAACTAATAGGACACCCTCCCTTTTCACCTTATGATCTAAAAGGGGGCCATAAACCTCAGTTACAACCTACCATGTTTACCCAACTGATGATGTCCCAAGAAAGGTGTGAGAAATTACCAATCAGAAACCTAAAACTCTAGCAGCCAATAATGACAGTCCTCATAGGATTTATGATGACTATGTTCCATGATCATTCTCCTCCGGATTAACTAAACTATCTTCAGAATCTCTTAAACAAACACTTATCCCAGCCAAGGACCACTCTCCCAACTTTTCACAACGTAAGTGAGATCTACATGGCCACCCATACAAAGCCTCATAGGGTATCATCTTTACCAAATAATGATAACTATTTTCATAGGAAAACTCAACCAAAGGAAAATTATTTTCCCAAGATCATATGAAATCAAGAACATAATCCCAAAGTATATCCTCTAAAACCAAGATATCCCTCTCTGTATTTCCATCCATCTATGGATGATAATACATACTTAATTTACTTTAGTAACCCATAACATCCTAAAAACCTTTCCAAAACCTAGATGTGAACCTCATATGCTTGTTAGAAACAAATACAGAGGGAACCTTATGAAGTATCAAAATATCCCAAACATAATAGTCCCTATGTTGTTCTAACTACATCATTTCCTTGATAGGTAAGAAATGTACTGATTTCATGATTCGGTCAATGATCGCCCAAATAACAACCTTCCTACAAGTATTCCATGGGAAACTAATGATTAAATCCATGGAAATCTCTTCCCACTTCCATACTAGAATGGGAAAGGGCTCCAGCAACCTGAAAGTCTCTGGTGCTCCACCTTAATTCTATGACATGTAAGGCATCGTGATACAAAATCCACCATTAATCATCTCATCCCCTACCACCAATATATAAATCGCAAGTCATGATATATCTTGTATCCCTAGGTTGTATAGACCAACAAGAATGATTTCCACTATCCAACAACTCCCACCTCATGGAAAATAGAACAACCAACATATTATAGATGAACAAATCTCCACTGGGAAATCGAGACCACTCACTTGAGGTCTCCCTACCATAAAGGCTTTCACTAAAGCATTAGCACTCGATGCTGCCACCTAATCAAGTCAAACCCACTCATCAAAAGATGATTCATATTCCATCAAATCCCAGAACACCTATCCACCAACCTCTTCAACTTCCAAGTTCATCTCAGTAAACAAACTCATCAGAGACCACTCCTCAACTGACCCCTTTACGACTTATGTTGGTAATTTTTTTTCTCAATGAATCAAAAACAATATTTCATTTCCCAAGTGTATAAGTAATATCAAAATGAAAATTATAAAGATATTCCACCTAGAATATAAATCTAAAATTTATATTCCTTTGAGTAAAAATATATTTCAAGCTCTTATGATTGGAACACACCATAAACGGATCCCTAAATAGAAAGTGATATCACATTTTGAGTGTCTGAATAACTACTTTCAACTCAATATCATGGGTAGGAATTTCTTATCATGAGTGTGTAACTGGATAGAGCCATAAGCAACCACTTATTTCCCCTACATCAAGACACATCCCAAACCTATACTAGAAGCATCACCAAAAACATCATAACCTGACCTAAGTTTAAAAAGAATAAAATCTGGTGTTGAATTAAACCTTATATTTATCTCCAAAAAATATCACAAAAACTTTTCATTCCCTTAAAACATTACACCCATATGGTTTGAAAATGTCATTGAAGAAGTGATCTTGTATAAGTCCTAAACAAAACATCTATAGTAAACAGCCAAACCCAAGAAGCTTTGGATCTCAAAAATTCTATGATTCTCCTAGGAAATAACTACCTATAACTCTTTTGAATCTATTGAGATTCCCCTCTCAGATATCACATGCCCCAAAAACTTCACTACCCAAATTCAAAACTCACACTTGGAAATATTTACCTATAGATTATATTTTTTCAAGGTTCAAAGAATGATATCTAAATGGTCAATTTGATCCTCCTCTTACTTAGAGTACACCAAAATATCATCCATGAACACAAAAATAAAATAATACAAGAACTAATGAAATATATGGTTTTTCAAATTCATAAACACCATATAAGTATTAATGTGACTGAATGGCATAACCATAAACGAGTAATTCCTATATTGAATCCTAAGGAACTATCTTAGGTATATCTGATTATAAGACTCTTAACTGATGATACCTTGACCACGATTTAATCTTAAAAAACCAACAATCCCCTCTAAGATGATCAAAGAGATCATAAATACTTAGAAAAAGATATTTGTTCATAATGGTCACCTGATTCAACTTTCGATAATCAATACAAAGTCTAAGGCTCTTAACTACCTTTTTAGAAAATACGACAGGTGAATCCCACAGTGACATGATAGGAAGAATAAATCCTTCATCCTCTAGGTCCTAAAGTTGGACCTTAAGTTCCACTAAATCATAAGTTTTCGTAAAGTAAGTTGGTATAGAAACAGGCTTCGTACCAGGGAGTATGTGAATAGTAAACTTTACCTCTCTATATGGTGGGAAACAACAAAATCATCTGGAAAGACCTCAAGGTACTCACACACAACTGAATAAAGTAGACCACCCATGTAAGGGTAAAATGCATCAATAAAAATATATGAAAAATAGCATGAGATTACCCCAACATAAGGAAAAATAGTGCATGCCCTTCCTGATCCATAGTCCCACTCACCCTAGAAAACCCGAGTGACTCCATCATCATATAAGAACTGAAATTGAAGTTGATAACAATTTATCTAGGCCTTAACTATAATCATTCAATTAATGATGATAATCAATTCAAATAAATCATGATGAAGCACAAGAAAGTCCCACTCTACCTCAAAGTTGGTTATTACCACCCGACACATGGGACATATGAAACCTTTTTCACACATATTTACCAAAGGTATGGAAGGATCCCATAATAATGAAATAATTTAAAAATTAAAACCCAACACATTAACTAATTTTGATAATATAAAATAATGAGTATAACCTATATTAAAAAAATCTAGCACTATAGAAGATGAGATAAACACCATACCTCTAATAGTATCTTGACCTGCTTCATATTCCTCTAGCTTATACTATACTAAATAAATTCATCTAGTCTTAAAAACAAGAAAACCCCCCTTATCCTTAGAATTAGACCCACCACCATTGTAAGCATATGAAAAAATATGTGAACCCTTGGTGAAATTGGATCCTTCCCTACTTACCTATGATATATTTTCACAAAAACACTATAGATGTATAGATCATCCCCAAAGATGAAAAGTCATAGGATCATCTTCATAGTTAGGATTGGTATGATATTACCTCCAACATTGGTAACTGACAACCTATTTCTGGCCTATCAGATCACCTAAAATTGGTCCTGAATAAATCTGATCACTCTTACATATTCTTCTCTATATAAAAGATACACCCTGGATAATCACTGAACCAACTGAATATCCACCCAAACCTCTCTTCTCAGCTATGTCTAACTCATCCAAGGATGACTTATCAAATATCACCACAAAGGTTGGAAGGCACAAGAGTATCAACATCAATTAGATATTAAGCCTCAATACCAACTCAAACTCCAAGACTTTAGGTATTCATTAGTGATAAGTTCTAGTTTAAGATACACTAAACTCAGAAAAATATAAAGAATACTCTAGATTGGTATGGTCTCCTTTCTCTATGTTCAGAAACTCCTAGGAATTCTATGCATGCATTGTATCAGGATAAAACTTCTAGTTGAAGACATAGTTGAAGGAATACTAGGTAATATCCTCATGCATCTTAACTTGCACAACAGATTCTCACCATATTCTTCTCAGTCCCTTGAGAAATTTTGTGAAAAAATCAACCTTAGATTCATTGGGGTTATTAGAGAATTTGAATATCCTCTCTAAACACTCAATCCACTCCTCAGATTCCTGGGGTCCTTTATCACCATGAAAGATGGTCGGATGTTGTTTAGTAAATTTTGATCCATGATCTATTACAAGTCATGCGTTATTGACTCCCACTTGAACCAGAGTCTAAAAGGTGAAGATAACAGCTTATACCAAAGTAGGGTCCACTAGAGGAGTCACTAGTGAAACATATCTCAAAAATTCCTATATTATATTTTTAAGAGCCCTTATTGGATGCATTTTCTAACAAAATACAAAAAACATTCATTCATGAGAAAATTAAAAACCCATAGGACTAACTTCATTCATTGATAAAAAAGTTTTAAAACATTAAGAATTTAAACAAACCATGAAAAGTCATATTTAAAAAGGAAAATGTAAATTTAAATAAACTTTCCATAAAGTTAATTCAAATGACCTAAAACTCCAAGTATCAAACCTATTAAAAGTCCCTAACCACAAATAGTAATTCAGTTTTAGTCACAAAAGTGAGCTGGTCATGCCCCTTTTCCAGACCTACTATCTGAATTCCAATGGTCCTAACTCTGATATTCCCAAGAAATAGAACCAAACTCAGGTAGTGCTAACACACTTTAGGATGAGCATTCCCTTTGATACCAAATTTTAATGAACCAGGCCAAGGTAATTAAATAAGAAACGAAAATAATCCCATCATGTAATATAGTTAAAACAAGAAAACAAAAACCAGTCCTAAATATAAGAAAAAAAGACATAAAACCAAAGTATGAAGTGAAAAAAAATGAGATAACACAAAATAAAAACAAACCAAGCCAAAATAGGCTAAAACAAAAAAGTAATCTAAGTCGACATGTAAACAACAGTCACCTCTAGATCAACCCGAACAGAAATTAGCAACAAAAAGAGTAGCCAACAAGCTATAAGAATCTCTACCCTTCACTTGAATCCTGAAATAAAATGTATAAAAACTCCCACATTCACAACTAGGGTGTTATCCAAAGACTATTAGGATACCATCATAGTTTATATACAAGGTCTAATATCAAGAATCAAATAATTGTAGCTTAAAAAAGAATTTTACAAAGAATTTTTATACATCCAATCCATTTATAAATCATTTTTACCTTATTATTCCTTTGGTGTTCATAAAGGACTTTAATATTATAATAGAAGAAATATGAAAAGTAGAAGTGATAAAGCAGGAAAGCTTATCCATGAATTAAGAGGTAAATAGGTAAACACATATCCATGAAACAACCTCTCATGTGAAGCTATGTGATATAACCTCATATAAAAATTTGTGAGAAATAATTAATGATAAATGGTCATATGATAAATAACCATAAATAAAAAAGAACCTCACATATTGGTCTCTAGCCTATGATACACTGCGTACTAGACACCCGCAATCCTAAATATAAATATGATGGATCCAACCAAAATCAATTCCTACTAGTCAATAATGAAAAATGTTATCTCTTAGTGGTGAATCAAAAACCAAGGCTACCCTTGTCTCCTTCCCAATGAACCCAAGTATACCAATGTGAAATTGTATAAATCCATTTCAAAAACCATGCTCACAATTTTATAAAATGTTTTAAATTCCAATATAATCTCTTTTAGAGTTTGAAAACCCATTTCCAAATCAGCCAAATAAAATTTCAAAGCAAAAACCATTTTTAAAAATATTTTTCTTTCTAAGAAATCATTTGAAACCATTTATCACTTAAAATAAATGAACAAACCAAGATAATTTATCAATAATGACATGTAATTCATAAAATTAATACATTTTATAGAAACACATACCTCAACATGCTATAAACCTAGCTTTTTTATAATGGTGACCAAAAACCAAGAAAATGTCCTTCGTAAGACAAGGCATACTGGGAAACTGAAAAGGATCAATAAAAAACACTATATAATCACAAATATGAAGTCAAACCACAACCAAAACCAAAACCAAAGAATATCTAGAAATATTACATACTCATAGAGAAGTAATCCAACCATAATGTTAATCAATCATTGATTCAAGAAATCTGTACAGGAGGGGGTCACCCAAAAGCACCATGGGAGGGAGCTCTGATAGAGAGGAGAAGGCTAGAAAAACATATGAAGCCTCAAACACCCATTCAACACCCTGAAAACCCAACCATCAGAAATTTACATGGTGATCAATGCCATTACACATCATTTAATCCTTTAAGAACATAAAAAAAACACCCATCACTTTTTAATAAAAACCCAATATTTTTTTCATACATGGCATGTAATCTTTAAACCATGTATAAAATTATCATGATGTGTATCAAATTCATGGGTTCTATCCAGCAGCCATTACAAATTGTGTAATCCCATTACACATCATTTAACTGAACATTGAATAGTATAAATTATTGTTTTATGCTAAAAATTACAATAAATCCCTAAATTCACCATTATAGGTATCCTACTAATTCCTTTTTAGCATTTCTCAACAAATGAAAATGAAAACAAAACAAAAGGTGAAACAATAGCTAACAAAATTGTAACAGGGTGTTAAAATCTCCCAACCATAAATGATTTATTCTCCCAAAAAGCCCTTAATATCATGGATCCACAAAAGGAGAAGGAAAATTTCACCTCATCAACTCTCACTCCCACTCTCATGGCTATCATGTCTGCACTACCACAACACATATACTAGGGGGATAATTTTACCATGTATTACCTTATCTTGGAAATGCATAATTTGAATTGGCTGTTAAACCAAAGTGGTATCGAGATCAAGATCAGTAACCCTCTAAATAATCACATGGTAAGGATCTGGTATATACCTCCACAATAGGGAAACATGAAAAACGTCATGTATGGCTATCAAACCAGATGAAAAGTGAAACTGATAGTCCATGATCCCCAGTAATCCAATGATCCCAAAGGGTCCCACAAACCACATTTCCAATCCAACTGATTATGCCCCAAGCGAGGTGAATCTATGAGAAATACCCCATCACCAACCTCAAACTCTATCATCCACCAACAATTTTCCACATATAATTTCTAGCAACTCAGTGATGTGATCATTCTCCTTTGGATCAACTAAACCATCTTTGTCATCTCTTGAACAACATTCGACCCAACCTAGGACCGCTCTTCTAACTATACCCAACACAAGGGAGATATACATGGCCACCCATACAAATCCACATAGGGTACCATATTTATTTAATCTTAATAACTATAGTTATGGAAAATTCAACCAATGGTAATTTCTTTTCCCAAGATCCTTATAAATCAAAAAATAATAATCCAAGAGCATATCCTCTAGAACCTGGATAGCCCTCTCTATCTTTCCATCCATATGAGGATGATAAGTCATGATTAATTTAATCTGGGAACCCACTAACTCTTGAAAATATTACCAAAAACTAGATGTAAACATCAGATCCTTATCAGAAACAACTGAGGGAAACACATGAAGTTTCAAAATCTCATGGATATAAAATTACCCAAGGTGTTACACCTTTACCATCTCCTTAATAGGAATGAAATGAACTGCATTCATGAATTGATCAATAATCGCCTAAATTTCATCCTTCCCACTAGGATTCCATGGAAAAACAATGACAAAATTCATGAAAATATCTTACCACTTCCATACCATAATGGGTAATGGTTGAAAAACTCTATAGGTATCTGGTGCTCCACTATAATTCTTTGACAATTAAGGCATTGTGATAGAAAATACACAATCAATAATCTCATCCCCTACCACCAATACCAATATATCAAGTCATGATACATCTTAGTATCCCCAAGGTGCACGAACCAATAAGAACATTTTCCACAATCTAGAAACTCCAACCTCAAGGAAATAGAACAATTGGCCTTCTATGAGAGAACAGATCTCCACTAGGAGACTCATAACACTCACCTGAGGTATCCCCACCATAAAGTATTTCACTAAAGCATTGGTACTCAATTCCTGAAACCTTCTTGAGATGAAATCACTAATCAAAAAATTATTCAGATTCCATTGAATCCAAGAACACCTTTCCACTAACCTCTTCTACTTCTAAGCTCATCTTAGCAAAAAAACCATCAGATACCACTCCTCAACTAATCCATTTATGGCTTGAGTTGGTAATTTTCTTCTCAATGCATCAGCAACCACATTTCCTTTCCTTGTTTTAAAATTAATACCAAAATCAAAAAATTTAATATATTCCACAATGTTTCTCTATCAAAAATTCATATCCCTCTAAGTAAAAAATATATTTCATGCTCTTATGATCAGAATATAACATAAACCGCTCCCTAAGAATATAGTGATACCATAGTTTGAGTGATTAAAAACCAATTCCATCTCAAGATCATGGGAAGGGTTGTTATTTTCATGAGGAAATAATTGATGAGATCCACAAGTTACAACCTATTTCCCTTGCATCAAGATTCATACCAAACTCATACCTGAAGTATCACAGAAAACATCATAACCTAACCCTAGTTTTGGAAGAATCAAAATTGGTACTGAAGTTAACCTCATATTCTTCTCCTAAAAAGATATATAATAATTTTCATTCCATTCAAATATTACACCCATACATGTTAAATTTTTCATTGAAGAATCAAGCTTTGGGGAAGTCCCAAAAAAACCATCTATAGTAACTAGCCAAACCCAAAAATCTCTGGATCTTAAACAAAATTATGGGATTCTCACCAGACATAATTTCCTATACCTTTTTAGGATCTACTGAGACACACCTCTCATATATCACATTCCCCAAAAACTTTACTTCACAAATCCAAAACTCACACTTGGAAAAGTTACCATATAGAAGATTTTCTTTAAAGGTTCGAAGAATGATATCCAAATGGACAATGTGATCCTAATTTGACTTGAAGTACACCAAAATATCATCCATGAACACAACAATAAAAGAGTCTAATAAATGATGAATAATCTTGTTCATCATAGACATAAATAATATAGGAGCATTAGTGAGACCAAATGGCATAAAAAGAAACTCATAATTCCCATATAGACACTGAAACTATGTCTTAGGTATATCATCTCCTCAAACTCTCAAATAGAAATACCCTAACCAAAGTTCAATCTTAGAAAACCAATAATCCCCTTTAAAATGATCAAAGAGATCATAAATCCATGGAAAGGTATATTTGTTCTTAACGGTCACCCGATTCAACTTTTGATAATCAATAAAAAATATAAATCACTTGTCTTACTTTTTATAAAAGAGGATAGGAGAAGTCCATGGATACATTCTAGGATGAATAAAACCTTTATCTTATAGGTCCTCAAGTTATACCTTAAATTCCACCAACTCAGTAGGTTCCATATGGTAAGATGACATAGAAACATACATTGTATCTTGGATAAGGTAAATAGTAAAATCAATATATATCTATGGTGGAAAACCAGAAAAATTATATGGAAAGGACTCAAGGTACTCACACAAAATTTTATAAAGTTTACCACCCAAGAAAGGGTAAAATTAATAAAGAAACATCTCTAATAACTAGAACGAGATTACCACAACATAAGGAACAACATGCCAGTTCCATCCTGATATAGAGTCCCACTCACCCTGTAAAACATGAGTGACTCCATCAATATATAAGAACTAAACTAGATGATGATAATAGTCTATATAAGTATTAACATTGATCATCAAATCCATGAATATAATCAAGTCTAATATGTCAAGATCAAGTACTAGAAAGTCCCACTCCACCTCTACGTCGGCTATCACCACTTGACACACAGTGCATCTGAAACCTTGTTTGGACCTCTTTCCCAAATGTGTGAAAAGATCAAAAAAGAATGGATTAAGTAATAAATGAAAACCCAACACGTCAACCAAATTTAATGAGATAAAAGAATGAGTAACATATGTATCAAACAAATCTAGCACCATAAAAGATGAGATAATCATTGTATTGCTAACAGTAGCTGGCCCTGCTTCAGATTCCTCTAGTAAATACTCTGATGAAAAAAGACATCCAATCTTAGCCACATAAAAATATCTCTTTTCTAGATGATTAGACCCACCACACTTGGAATTGTCTTCATGAACATGTGAACCCTTGCTGAAAGTGGATCATACCCTACTACCCTGATATATCTTTTCAAAAAAAATAGATGACCAGATCCTCTAAAAAGATGGAAAGTATTAGGAGAATCCACACAGTTTGGCTTGGTATGACCTCACCTCCCACACTGGTAACAGAAAACCTACTTGTTCCCTATCAAATCACCTAAAACTAGTCCTAAAGAAAACTGGCCACTCTTATGATTTCTTTTTTTATCTAGAAGATACAACCTGTATAACCATTGAACCAACTAAAACTCCACCCAAACCTGTCTTCCCAACTATTTCTACCTATTATAAAGATTCCTTATCAAATATCTCCACAAAGGTCGTAAGGAACAAGAGTATCAACATAAACCAAATATCATTCCTCAATCCTAACTCAAACCTCTAATATGTTAGGTACCCATTAGTGAAAAGCTTTGGTTTCAGATGCACTAACTTAGAAAATTTTGAAGAATAATCTAGAACAGTATGACCCTCTTACTCTAAGGTTAAAAACTCCTAGGACTTCTTCACATGAAATATCTCAGTATAAAACTACAGGTTGAATATTTTATTGAGTAAATACCAGGTAAGATCCTCATGAAACTTAACTTGCATAATATAGTCCCACCATCTCTTTCCAAGTCCCTCAATCATATATGTTGAAAAATACACCTTAGAGTATTCAATAGTCTTCAAGAAGTTTAAGATACTCTCTATTCAATCATGACACCCCTCAGATTCCTAGGATCCTTTTCCACAATGAAATATGGGTGGATTATGCTTATTATATTTTAAGCCATGATCCACTATGCATATTGGGTTCCCAACACCCACTTGACCTAGAGTCTAAACTATGAGGATAAAAGCTTCTACTAAAGTAGGGTCCAATTGAGGATTCACCTATGGAACCTATCTCGTAGATTCATCTCTCTTATTTGTAAGATCTCTTCTTAGAGGTATTGTATAACAAAAGATAAAAACCAATAAATCATGAGAAAATTCCAAACTCATAGGTTCAACTTCAGGTATTAATAATAAATCTTTGAAACATTAATAATTTAAAGAAACCACAAAAAACCTTACTTAAAAAGAAACATGTAAATTTAAATAAAATTCCCATATATTTCATTCAAATGACATCAAACTTCAAGTCTCAAACCTGGTAAAAGTCCCTGAACACCTATGGTGACTCAGTTTTAGTCACAAAAGTGAGCTGGATAGGCCCATTTTTCACACTTACTATCCAAATTCTGATGGTCCTAACTCTGGTCTACCCCAAACACAAAACCAAACATAGGAAATGCTAACACAATTTAGTATAAGAATTCCCTTTGATACCAAATTGTAACAAAGAAACTTGAGGCAACTTAACAAGCCACCTGAACCAGCCCATCATATAATATAGGTTTAAAAGTAAAATAGAAAAGGATCCTAAATATAAGAAAAATAGGACATAAAACCAGAGTAAGAAGAAAAAAAGATGAGATGCTACAAAATAAAAACAAACCATTCCAAAATAGGCTAGTCCATAAAGTAATTCAAGTCCCCATATGACCAATAGTCACCTCTAGACCAACCTAAACCAAAAGTAGCCACAATAAGAGAAGCCAAAAGGCTACAAGATTCTCTTACCTTTACTTTAATCCTATAATACAGTACCTAAAAATTCCCAAATGCACAAGTAGGGTGTGATCCAAATCCTCTTAGGATACCACCATATTTTCTATAAAAGGTATAATTTTTAGAATTCAACAATTATATATTTTAAAACAAAAAAGTTTGACAAATAATTTTTATAAATCCAAACAATTTATAAATAATTTCCCCTTTTCTTACTTTGTTTTTAATAAAGTCCTTTCATATTCTCAAAGAATAAATATGCCAATTAAGAGTGATAAAATAGGAAAGCATATTCATACCTAAAGAAGTAAACAAGTAAAAAAATGTCCATGAAACAACCTATCACGTGAATCTATGTGATACAACCTAATATAAAAATCTATGATAAAAAAACCATGACAAAAACAATGATGTGATAAATAACCATAAAAAAAATTACCTCACATATTGGGAACCAGCCTATGGGACACTGCATACTACACACTCTCAAGCCAAAATAGGCATATGTTATATCTATCCAATATCAATTCATTCCATTTTATATTGAAAAAGGTTACCTCCTATTAGTGAAACACACACTAAGGATACATGTGTCACATTCACAATACACCCAAGGTTCTCAATGTGAAATTTTCCAAATCCATTTCAAAAACCATGCTCACAATTTTATAAAATGCTTTCAAATCCAAGACAATCCACTTAGAAGTTTGAAAACCCATTTCCCAAACAAGAAAATCCATTTTCAAAGAAAAACCCATATTTGAATTTTTTTTTTCTTTCCAAGAAATAATTTGAAACAATTTACCACTTAAAATCAATGAACAAACCAAATGAATTTTCAAGAATGATAAGCAGTTGATAATATTTACCTCAAAATGGTATAAACCTAGATGCTTTCAATAATGGTGACCTGAAACCAAGATAATGTACTTTTAAAGACAATTTATGCCTAGAAATCAAAAAAGATCAATATAAAACACTATCTGATCACAAATTTACATCCAAAACACAACCGTAACCAAAAATAAAGAATATCTAGAAGTATTACATACCTAGAGAGAATCAATCGAAAAACAACAATGATCAATCATTGAATGAACCAATTTGAATAGGAGAGGGTCACACAAAATATTATTAGGAGAGAGCTATGGTAGAGGGGATAAGTCTAAAAAACATATGAAACCTCAAACACCCATAAAATTCTTTAAAAAATCAACCATATAAGATTTACATAGCGTGTAGTTTCATTACATATAGTGTAATCCTTGAAGCACATAAATTAAAAAACAAGTTTCTTTTTGTTAAAAACCCCTATATTTTTTTTATTAGATGACGTGTAAAATTCTCATGTTGTGTATCCAATTCATAGGGTCTGTTCAGAATCCATTACACATCATGTATTCCCATTACACATCATGTAACTACCTAATTAATAGAAGAAAGTTATGGTTTTATGATGAAAATTTCAAAAATATCCTTGACTTCACCATTAACAGTCCTCCCAATTCCTTTTATGAATTTATCAACCAATGAAAAAAGAAAACAAAAATAAAGCTCAAAATATACCTAACATAATGGTAATGGGTCATTACATAGCCAAATATTAATTCCATGTATGTTACAGTATAAGTAGGTTTTGATGGGTAGTCCCAAGCTGGGCAGTCCCACTCTGAAAAATCCTTGGTATTTGAATAGCACAAACCCCAAGAGAACTAGTAAGGTAAACAAGGGAAGGAAAGGACTCTTGGGTTTGTGAAAACCATGACTCTGAAGCCAACTTTTGTAAACTAGACACCTTCTTTTAGGGATGATCATTCAATAATCACAAGAATGTAGGTTGTTGATGAGGATTTAGAGGACATTGACAGGGAGAGGTTTTCTCAGTATGATATCAACGCCTTCTCACACATGAGAAAGATATCTTAGTCTCTGGTGATCTAAAATGTAAAAGAAATCTTTTTGAGGATTCCTATATTTTCTCAAAATCAAGTAAGGGCCCTACTTTTGATTGAGATGGAGATACTACCTCTAATTCTTCTGCAAATAAAAGGTCTATTCCTTCAATGGGGGGATCTATAGAGCTAGTTCCCCCTACAATCACTGATGTTACATTGGATACTAGATAGATTATAGGATCTTCAATGGTACAACAACTGAACAATGGGTATGAACTTTGTAAGGATCTTGTTGAAGCTTCAAAATTGGCTGGCGGACCTATTACCAAGAAGTTTTCTATTACAAATGGTATGGATGGTCATTGTGATCCCTTGGGTAACCTAAACAAGATTCTAATGTAGGGTGTGAGATTTCTCAAAAGGCTTCCTCAACCAGTACATAGTTGTTGGTACCTAATGACATCCTCAATGATGTTATATCTAGATAGTTTCTTTCTCCATGTCCTTCAAAGCTATTTAGTGACACTGTTGTGGTTATGGGGAAGTTGGATACTTCAACTATGATGGCCAATCAAGTTTCTCCTTCTATTAAGTCTCCTTCGTAGGTCGAACTGAAGGTAAGGGAACACTTTCAAGGAAAAATAGTATTAGTATGATGGAAAGTTTAAATAGATCCAATAGTAAGGAGGTTTTCCTTTTAGAATTTGGTAATGCTCTTGGCATTATCTGAGTCGAAGGACTATCCTTAAGCATTGAGGATTTCAATGCGAGGAGCAATTATGATTAAAAGATTTAGAGAGTTCATGTCTAATTGGATAAAAGTATCCTCAGCCCCTTGAGGATCCCACCACTCCGGATGAAAACATTGATCCTCAATCTGATGATGAAAAGACATGTAAAAATCCCAAAACCTGGATGAGGGGCCATCATCTGAGAGGTAGGGGTGGTGTCTGATCTCATTCAAATAGATAAATAATCTTCTCTTATTTCATGGGCAGCAGTTTACTTCTCTCTTTGTAGCAGTGGTTTGTCACTATTTTTCACATGACATCTCCCCTTATACTTTGTGTTTGTTCTATTTTCAATAAATTTTAGGACCATGAGCTATAACCCATGGTTCGCATCATCTTGGTATTTACATTTATATATTTTTATAAGATATATATAATTGTATTTAAATAAATTTATATGTAATAATGTATATTTAATTACTATTTATTATTTATTATTTAATACATACTATTTTTTATTTATATTTTTTATTTTTTATTTTTTATTTTTTATTTTTTTATATATTTATTCATTATTTATTATTAATTAATTATTAATTTACTACTTATTTATTTTATGTTTATTTATTATTTTTTTATTTATTATTTTTTATTTTTATAGTTAATTAATTAATTATTATTATTAATTTTTAATTATTTGTTTTTATTTTTATTGATTATTATTATTATTTATTTGTTTATTTTTTATTTTTTATTTTTTATTTACTAGTTATTTATTATATGTTGATTGATTGCTTGATTGATTATTTATTTTTTTATTATTATTTATTATTTATGGTTTATTATTTATTATTTATTATTTATTATTTATTTATTCATGTATTTATTATTTATTATTTGTTATTTGTTATTTATTATTTATTAATCAATTATTTGGTATTTATTATTTATTATTTATTATTTTTTTTCTATGTATTATTTGTTATTTATTATTTATTATTTATTATTGTTATTATTATTCTTTAATATTATTATTTGTATACATGTATTTATATTAATTTCTTTGTATATACATAAGTATATTAAATTCTAATTACTTGCCACATGAAGAGTTTCCTGGAGTGATAAATTCTTTATAGAATAACCAAGAGGTAAGAGGTTCAAATCTCACCCAACACACATATATATATATATCTTGAATTTATGCATGACATGCATGACATATGCATGAATGATATGATTAATAATAAATAATAAATAAATAAATAATATGAAAATATGAAAATATTTAATTTTTAAAAAAAAAATTAAAAACATCCTCTAAATCATTTCATGATGTTTTTTGAAAATATCCATGAAATGTTTCATGATGGCAGATTTCGTGATGGTTTTTAAAACCCACCTTTAAAAAATTTAGCCACAATTTAAACCACCACTGAACCCAAAAAAAACACCGCTAGATACTATTTTTTCTATAGTGCCATCGTCTTCTAACCCTATTAGAGACTCATGAGTTCCAACACTTTCCTTCCATTCACTCCATTAGGGAAGTACCTGTTGCAACTAGAGACACCCTGAGGGGGGGTCAATTAGGGTGATGGTCGAATTATTTTTTTTGTTTAACCCAATTATCTTTCATTTAGGATCTTATTCTGATGTTGATAAGAACAACATTCAACCTGCAACTCTAGTAAGAACAATCATCGAAACAAAAAAACAAATATGTAAGAAAGTAAAGAATGAAAAAAATACTCATATTTTACTTGGTTCACCACAAAGGGATAAATCCATGGAACACACATTTATGATGTGTCAATGTGAAAAAATACACTAATATTAACTAGTTTTGTGGATACAAAGTTTCAATCATGGTCACTTCATGCCAAGATCACTACCTTTACAATATATCAGGTTTAGTCACTTCTTACCCAAGGAACACTACCTCTTCTTCACTTCCACACACTACTTCAGTGAAGGATCTTCTATAGTTTATAGACCTTTAGGTCTCTTTAACAGATATAGAATAAGATAGTCTGCCTCTATTCAACATGAGACGCTTCTTGCATCATAACTCTAAATTTTATACTTTGTTGATCTTATTTTCATTGTGCTCTTTTTATTTTATTCTAGATGAGATTAACTCATCAATGAGATTGTTATTTATTTTTCTTCTATAACATTATCTAAGTAGCACTCCTTCTCCATATAAGTATAATTCTACACTAAAATTATCTTGTTTATTTCATCCTATTTGTCAACTAGATGTGACACTCAAATTCTTATTTTTGATTCTCCTTATACCTTTTCATGGATATTATATATACAAAGTAATCACATATTAAACTATTCATATGAATGACCTTTAGTTCATAACAATGTTTTCATGACCTCGAGTGTGAGACCCTATCATGAAACTGAACCGCATAGCCTTTGGTGTGTAACTCTAATCGTGTGACCATGTTTTCATAACACCAAGAACATGAATCGTCTATAATCATTTAATATAACAAACTTTTTTTAACCTATGTCATGTAACCTCTTATTCTTTACATGGATCTATTTACGCACTTCACATACATGATCCAAATATGTGCACTTCCTTCCACTACTCCTATTAATCCTCCCCTAGTATCAATATCTCCTCTAGATAAAACTTTTAATCTTTATCAACTCTCTTTAATAACATGAATATTCCTATATTTATATTAATTTTACACATAATAAACTCTAAAACATGCACTCAATCATTCATTCCACTGACCTTTGACTTTACAACATCAACTCATGCAATTCAAGTCAAATAACATAATTGTGGTTGAATTAAGTGATCATGAGAGGAAACTATATTAGATCAAAAACATAACCTTTATTGTGTGAATGATTCATGATTCATAATCTACCTTCATATCATGATCCCATTATGCATATATTCTTTCCAAAACTCTCCTAAATAAACATGATTTATGAGACCACTTTGCCTCATACAACGTAACTCCCTTTACGCAATTCACATGACTCCTTTGACAAGAAATTCATGATTCCTTCATGGTTACATGATTATAATAATTTAAATCACATGATCCTTTTGGAATTACATGATTGTGTGATCCAATATGACTTACATGAAAAATTATTCTTCACCCCATAATTTAAGCCCAAAAATCCAGAAAACATTGGGAAACTATGCCTTCTTAAATTCATATTTAAGGATTTTACAAGACTTCATTAAATATTCATTTGAATTATATAATTCAAAATTTTACTCTTTGTTTCTACCTTCCCATGTCAAAAAATTATTTTATTTCTCTATAGTTCCTTTGGGTGATAATAATTCCACACTAGAATCACTCTGTGGAATTCTTATTAATCATCCAAACAAAGTTTTGTCACATCACTCACCTTTTATGCAACTACCCATAAGAGAAATACATAATCAATGATTATAAAACTACATCCTATAATCATCATTTTCTCCCAGATTATATTATTCTATCCATTGGATATAAAATATTCTCTATAAAACCCAAAACAGGTCCTAATGTATAGATATGTCAAGGTGTCTCTTTGCATCTCTCCAAAAAAAAAGTCCCCATGGACTACACAACCTTCATCTATACTGTATGATACTATGATTGAAAAAAATACAACACCAAACATAGTTTTTGGTCTAGTAGTACCACTAAATGAATGTGGTTTTAAAGAAATCCAACATCATTACATATTGCAACTGGGATAGGATGACAATCTTATACTATTCCCAACTAATCCCTTTAAAGGAATCTAATATAACTCTCACTCTCATGGACATAGAAGTATCCAAGCATATGAATACCTACTCAAACCTTTATATCCACTCTATAGCCTCTTTGGGTCTCTAATCACCATGAAATAAATATTGGAACTAAGGGGGGTTCATCTCTATAACTCTATCACAATTTTGGAAAGAGTTTCCAACTGATAGAGACACACTCAAACTCAAAGACATAGATCCCTTAAGATTGTTTATAAATTTTCTAGGATTCATACTCTAAATAAAAATAGATACAAAAAATCAGTCAATTACCATTCAAAATCATAACAAATCGAGACAAAAATAACACCCAATTAAAAATAACACCCTATAAAAGCACATCATAACCATTTCTTTAAATAATCGTAACACCAAACAAGTTATAGATACATGTTTAAACCACTATAATATCCATCACTTCAATTTAGAAATATTAAAACCCCATATCTCAATTTATATGACATTGTAACATCACCTAAAATCCATTTTAAAACTCAATGTGTTTATCCTTTAAGTATTTTTGTCAATTTCCAATGCACTAAGTCAATTTTAAATCCTCTTGGGAAAGTTTTTTAAATTATTTTAGAATTTACCTTTACTAATTAAATTAAAATTACATTTTAAAATTTCATTAAAATTAATAACAAATAATATTCATTCTCTACAAAACCACTCTTTAGATCATGTCATTTTGCTGAAAAGAATGTTTTAAATCATATTTTCATCACTAAAATCATTTTACAAATCCAAAACATCAAATTTTTCTTCAATAATTTTGGAAAAAATCTTTATAAAATTTTAGAAAAAGGTTTCATTCTCATTTTATTTCTTTTAAATCATGTTACACATAATAAAATGTTAATAAATTTATCCAAATAACCTGAACACCTCATGAAATTTCCTAAATCTATTTTTGATAACAATATAACTTAAATAAATTTAATCTAAGAGAAAAAGTAATTAAAAGAAATTTTTTAAATGGATTAGTGGATCTGTATGGTTAAGCCACACATTATTAAAGACTGTCCAGCAACTGTGCGATAGACCATTTGGAGGATTAATAGAACCATGTGCATAAGAATCACACTTTTTCTTAGTCCAGGTGGCCAAATTTTTCACATCTGATTCTTGCCCCATTTTTACCCTAAGTCTCAATAAACCTAAAAAACTTATAGAACACCCAAAAAATCAACACAACATCGATTAAAACTAAATTCCATCAATAAAAATAAAAAATAATGTTTGAAATCAAGACTCAAATAACTATATCCTATGGTAACTCAGGTTTTAGCATGAGAGGTGTCATAGCCAAACCCAACGCTATTTAATTTTTATTTATTTTTTAGTCCGTATTTATTTATTTTTCCTTCCAGGTGGTTTTCTGAAGAACTAGTAATTTTTGCGCATGTAGTGTATGTCACATAGTTAAGACACATGGTATTCCAACCCATCTAGAAATCATGTGATAGACTTTTTAATTTGAAATATCCAACTGCATGACTGGTGCATGGTTTCCCAAACCATGTGGACTTCCCAAATGAGGTGCTCTAGGATCCCATTAGAGGGTTCACAGTCAGTTCATGGTTTGACCAACCATACAGCCAAACCGTGCACAATATCCAATGGTTAAACTTTTATAATTTCCCATTTTCATTTAATGTAATAAAACCCTCAAAGGGGTTACTCTCCCTCAACCTAATCCTAAAACTCAAAACCTTCTAGGAGGGGCTCTTAGCCACATGAACTCCCTCTATCCTCCCTCCATTTTAAATATTCCTTCTCCCAAACCTTGGTGCAATCATCTTATAAATGGTTTTCCTCTCCTTCGTCACCTTATTTTTTCCCATTTCTTTCCTTGTAGTGGCATTAGGTTGTAAAAACCCTAGTGTTTCTTATAGTCTAATTTTTATTTTTTTCATGGTATTTAAGAGATTCTTTAATCTTGTATAGTTCCTTAGACATGATTGAGGTGTCATTGGGTCTTTCATATCAAAGGCAGTGAGTTTCTATTTGATTTAAGGTATATTACCCTATATCCAAGACTTTAAATTGATAACTATAATTTCATGATGGGTTTATTGGGTGTTTTCATAATATTATGAAACATATATATTATAGAAATTGGTTATGATTCTTGGAAATAGGTTTCCCCTTATTTTCCATATTTTCAATCAAATTCCATCATAGGTTTTTATTATTAAATAATGTTTTCAATATTTTTTAAAATGAAAAGAACCATGGGTTTTGGATTTTATTTCAATTTTTTTTAAATGTGTGAGTTTTAAATGAATAAGGATGTTTTCATCTTTTGACCAGTTTTCTATCAAGGCCAAATGGTATTTTTAGTTCCCAAATAGATTCCAATTTTTTTCTAATTCTCTCCATTCTTTTTAAATATGACATATTCACACACACACACATATATATATATATATAAGTATCCTATTTGTACATTTTCACACAAGGTTGGTTGAATATATACATTGGTTCAAGGAGTACTTATGTATATATTGAGGTACATATGAGTCTAAGTGGAAGAGTGGATTTGGAATTTCAAAAGATATGGTTTAAAAGCAGTTTTCCAAATTATCAATATTTATTTCCAAATGAAAAGGCCTAATTGAGAAATTAAAAACGTGGCTTGATGTTTTTCATGGTTTTGGAATTTGATTTTACGACAAAGATGTTTCCTTAGAAGTGATTTATGATTCTCAAAATGCAAAGGCCCATTTGGTACCTTTGAATGTTCTCTTAAAGTGAATGCTTCCATGAACCCCTCTTGTCTAGATATGGTCTTTTAATGGATGGTGTTTTGAGGTGGGACTATTAGATGAGATGGTTTAATGTGTAACGTCTCAACCCAGGATCCACTAAAATGGTGCCCCAATCTGGTAGGTCACAAGGCGTCAAACGCACCTCCCTACTAACTAGTAGCAAGGGTCCAATGGTGGCTTGTTGGGGAGACTATACCCTCATGATCAGATTATTGTAGTGGTATAAGAGATTATAAATCAATCAACAGTAGAAGTAGTATAAATAAAAGATATTAGAAGATAATAATAATTGATTATGTGGCCAATTCCTAATATACACCCATTCATGCATGTCCAGATGATGTTATATAATAATGTGGTATACATACAATAAGTGATATAATAAAATAAATATATAGAAAAAGAATGAAATCCCCACGGGCTAACTCAATGAGTATCCTGGGCTCCAGCTCAGTCCTATGATCCTAGCTCTATATATAGAGGTAAAATCAAAAATCATAACAGCAAGAAGGCCGAATCCGGAATCCTGACCCTCCAACCATGAGGTTTGTTTGGGTACCCCAATGTAAAGGTGGCCCAAACAGGGTGTGAGATATACTCATTAAGACACCACCAATGGTTTCTAATTATATCAAGTCTTTAGATATAAAATATAGTAGTTTACTTATATTATAAGTAAAAAAGTGAATAAATAAATGTAAACTAGGTAGACTTAGGTTCCTCAAGGACAGCTGACTGGACATACCTACCTTAGCCTAAGCTGGAATATCTTTGAACATTCCCACATGTATATATAAGCGCACACACACACACAGGAAGAGATATACATGCACCGGTGAGGACCTAAAGATGGATGAAAAGGTATCAACATAATAAAAGAATTAGAGTTATTAATTTAATTAGGACAATCACCCATGACATCCTAACTAGGTAACATAGACAAGGTGATAAAAGTATAAAAATTTTATAGTACCAAGGTAAAAACCATGGAGTCTAGGTATAATAAGTGTCTCTAAACAACTAATAAATTATTAGTAGACATAAGAATTTGAAAATAAGAACACTAACTCATAAAGGACCCAAGGTACATAGAAAATGTGTCTAATTAAACTAATAATTATAAGGTTATACCAATAGTCATACAAATTAATAAAAAAATAATGACATAATTTGTTTTTCTATTAGACCTTCCAATGTGTTCTGTAATGAGTAATCGAGGTATCACCCAAGAAGTAACAAAATTCTATTTATTCTATGATCCCATCTATGGTGTTTTATAAAGAGAAATCCCAAGTATTTCTCGTAACTTCTAATTTCCTTATGATCTCATCCAAGGTGTTCCATAAAAAGGAAACCCAGTATCACTTAGAGCATGAGGAAAACATCAATCCTATGAGCCTGTACTAGGTATTCTGTGAAAAGAAAATCCTTGGATCACTCAAGGTGTAAGTAATATCATCTAGACTATGAGACCGTCTGAGGAATTGTTTGAAAATAAAAAACACATATCATTCAAGGCCTAAGTAATATCATCTATCCCATGATCCTATCCATGAAATTACATAAAATGGAAACCCAAGTATAGTGGTATATAATTCACATAACCTATGATCCCCTTCATGGTATTACATAATAAGGAAATTGTTATCACTCATGATACATATACTATTAAATAGCCTATGACCCCATCAAAGGTGTTCCTTAAAAAGGAATATGAGAATCACTCCTCAAGGAAGAATAATTTATTGATAATATAATAATTTCCAAGAGATAATATATTTCATATCACAACTAAATTATAATTAATAATGAAGGTCATGTCTGTAAGCATTCAATTTATGTAATAAATATCACCATGAGATTTTACCTTTTTATTAGAGTAGTCGGCACACCTCAAACGTGGGTTTATTATAAAACTAGGGCAAGGGATTCAAACCATATCACTATTAATTTAACTATGAAATTATCCATTCCATTTATAATAATATGAAGTATATAAGAAAAAATAGTTCCATAATTTAATTCATCAGGATGTATCCATTAAGAAGATTCTAATCTAATTCATTTATGAATTTATAAATGTGTCAAGAAATTTAAGGAACACACCCAAGGGGTGGTTTCATCAATAATAAAAGATTTTACCTAAGCATGTAATCAAGATAACCTCAAGATGTGGTTTGGGTTGAGGTCACTGACCTATAACCACGTAAGATGGTACTAGGTAATAGTCCAAGCATTTAATTTAACTAAATCCATGTTTCATAAGTGAAGCATAGAAGGTTTGATGCATGACATAATGAAGTATGTTATAAATTATGATAAGTTTTATAGAAATCATATAGACAACTTACCTTATACCATGGGTGTTCCACTCATCCATTATTGGGATTTAACTTGAGTATAATTAAGAGAAAAGGGAATATTTGAAAAACAACCTAAAAATAGGGTAAAAGATCTCACATGGAATTATAATTCCATACAGAAGAAAAATGAAGGAATGAAGTAATAGTAATTGAGAGCTTATTAAGGGATATCCAACTTGATGAACAATGCTTGAATCAGAGCTAAGATGGATGAGATCCAAAGAACCCAAGGGTAGGTAGAGGATCCACAGTTGAGACCTCTTAGGTGACCTCCTGTAGCCTGAAGAAGAATAAAAAAAGGGTTTGATCCCCTATTATATTTTAAAAAATATCCCCGAATGATTTACTATGTGAACTGAGTTCACATCAATAATTCATTGGGGGTAAAGTCCACTGAGATTTCACATCCAGAATCCTCCAGGCCACACCCCATGAAACCCATTATCATCATGAATGGGATTCACGATGTGAATGTCTTGCAATAGCTATTTTTAGAAGCTCATCATGTAACACCCCAAGATCTTATGGTATGTATCTTTTAAAATTTAGTATCCTTGATAGTTTATGCTTCATGCAACCCTGAGTTTAAAACCTTAATATACCATTAAATATGACCATTGGAATATTAATGTGACCATTAGGAATAGTAATATGAAAAATATAATATTAAAATAATGCATTAAAGTATAAATAAAATTTAGGTATTTTATGAATGAAAATATGATATATTTATATCATGGAATAAGTAAATAAATGTTTTAAAAATGATAAATTTAGTGATTGTAATTTTGTAATTCATTAATATTTAATTAAAAGTTTATAATTAATAAAATTATTTAATTGAAAATAAATTTTCATAAAATATAATTATAAAAAAAATTTCTTATTATTATAATATAATTTTATGAGATCTTAATTAATTTTTTAATGTGTTAGAGAAACAGTTATAATATTAAAATCATTATTTTTAGAGTAAATGATAATTTTTTTAAACCTAAATTTATCATATTTAGAAATTTATTTTCATAAATTTGAGTTCATTTTTTAATTCTAAATGTGAAAAAATAGTTAGGGTGAATTTTTTAAAATACTTGAATTTTTTGAATAGTAAAATATGACAATTTAAAGTATTTAATAAACACGTGAATATTTAGTCATGGATGATGTAAGTCTGATGTAATATAACAATATCAAACTATATCTCATTATTTTAATATATTTAGTGATAATTCTCAAACTATTCATATTCTTAAGCTAAAATAATAAACAAATGAATAAAATATTCAAAAACACTCCTCCACTCCCACTATAAATATCACCCCTCACCACCTCTTATACTCACACTTAAAAAGCATTGAATATTTCTTATATTCTAACAATTTACTCTTAAAAAACTCTACTCCGTGTTATGGACTTCTGGTGTCACCAAAATTCCATTTCAATTTTTCTTAAGTGCTCAAGGAGAAGAATTCATAAGGTAAATCCTTTTTCATTCTCTTTCAATTTCTTTTAATTTATTTTATTATTATTTTATCCTTAGATACTCTATAAAAACATTAATTATAAATTCATTACCTTATATATACTATGATTTTATTATTTTAATGGAATATCCATCATCAAAACCCTTCTCCTACTCCCTTTTATTCTGAAAATTAAAACATCATCTGTGATGTGCCGATTACCGCCTTCATGGATGATGCGAAATACATTTCAATTAAAAAACTAAAGGCTGGTTATAGAACAATAATTATGGTTAAAAATATTTTATTATAAATATTTTAAGTTATTTTTTATTCTATAACCACTATATATACATGATATTAATTAATAAGACAAAACTAGTTCATGATGATAAAAAAATGCCAAAATGATCTAAATGATTATCATTAGAGTTCTATCTAAAGAGTCATCCTCATATCTAGAAAAAAAATTATAATACCATTTAATCTTGTGTATGTTAATTAATAACATATAATTTCAATTCATGAGAATTATTTCCATTTTACATGACCTTCCATATACATGTAAAATTAAACCGATCATGAAAACCAAGAAAAAGAGCACTCCTGAATGACAAAATTGAATTTCATAACTCATCAAAAAGGACATAAATTAACTTAATAAAATTATAATAAATCAAAATAAATTTTTAAGATGTTCTAAATTAATTTATTAATGAATATAATTTCATTATCCAGGACATTAAGTACAAGTTCGATACACTTTCAGACATAAGGTATGGGTTTCCTCTCGAACCTTCATTTTCATTTGGGTTATGACTTCTCCCTCTTTACACCAATGTAATTATTAATTTTTATTATATAATTATTCTAAAGTATATTCAAAACTCATTTATATATATCAATCTGTCTTTTATGGTAAATACATGTTTGACAAGGTTCCCCTGTCAATTCCCGATACACAAACATGATTAAAGGGAACTTCTCAATTTCTTACCCATTTTCAAGTACCATCCATAATCTATTTTAATACACCATTATTTTTATAAAATCACTAATTTTTTCATTAAAATATATATTTATTCATTTATGGTTTTATACAAATAATTATGAAGAATATAAATGATTTTTCCAAAATAACTCTTCTTTGCAATGTAAAAAGGGCATTTCTCTCAAGAATTCTTCGATGATTTTATAAGAGTATTTTCATCTATTTCAAAACCTATATTTAATATTATTATTTATTGAGATTGATCTATTATGATCATAATCTATCATATTTTATTAAATGGTTTATGATCAGTTTGACTGGGGATGTGCTATCTTGATACCATTCACCATACTACTCAGAATGGTCAATGATTATGTTTACTGATTGAGGAATGTTATTTTAATTTCATATGTATGCGTTTTTTATATATAAATCCATTCATATGAGGAATTAATTAGACTTAGTAAATGATAGGTGGATCTCGCTATATCTCCTCTACGCTTCGGTAGGTCTCATGAGACAAAATAGAAATGGATTTGGTCGAGGCCTTAACCATTTATTCTTAGATGTTAGGGATAAGGCCTCAATAGTATGTTTATGATGATAAAAATTATGAATTACCTAATTATTATTTTAGTAATTGATAATCAATGTAATTATTCAACTAGTATAATATCCACGGTTAAGGTTCATTCTCATGTGATTATTTATATGTAATTATTTTTTCATCTTTTATTATTTCCATATTGTGCTCAAGATTATGTTATAATGGAATTTGTTTTTAGTCATTCACCATGAATTATTGTTTATATTAGATTTTTCTATATTACTTATCCTTAATGATCATCTAATCTCACCCCTTTCTTATGTTTTACTTTTTTCCTAGGATGTGATGATGTATATTATGACTTTTAGGGATAATCTAGGAGTTGTGGATATTTCCAATGGAATTTTTATGTTGTTTTTTTTCATTTCAAGTTGTTATTTAAAACTTATATTTATATCTGGTTTTCCAATACTACTAAACTATTCAGTCCTTCGAGATGTGACTTACTTGTTTATTATACCAATGTAATAAAGTAAGGCACAAACTCTAGGAAACTAGGGTCAAGGTCTTTATATTGGTATCATAATAAGTTTAGTAGAAACCTCATAAACTAAATTTAGAAAACAAAGATATGGGAACATAACCCTAAGATAAACTTTGAGAATAATCATAAGAGAACATCATATAATTTTGGTAAGGTGTATATTATGTGGGTCTTCCTAGCAATACATCTCTATCTAGATACTACAAGTGGATGTGGTTCTTGCACATATGTACCTTGGGGTAACAAATTTAATAAGGTATGTCGAGTCTGACTCAACGTAACATGGTACAAAAAAATGGGCCTTACTACGTACCTGGTTTGACACTCTCAAGGGATATACTTAGGATAATTCAAATTTTATTTACAAACCATTGTGAATGATCTAAAAGTAAGCACATCCCCAAAGAAACCTTGTTAATTATTATGAGATTATCTATGCATAAATATCCAATTTATGTTAAGTATTTTTCTAGTTCTAAATTATGAATTATGGTTCATAACCTAACTTCATATATGAAATTATTTTGAAATGGATCATAGTGGAAGGAATAAAAACCATATCAAAGCACGTATCCCATGTATGGATTTACCTTCTATGAAAGATAATGATGGTATCACTAGAGTTGAGATTGGTGCTAATAAACTTATAACTATACTGGGATGGATGACTCAGGTTATGAATAATAACATTAACCATATTAATTATCCTAATCCACAACATGGAAGAGAAATATTAGAACATTTTATGTGACAATGGCCTCCATCATTTGATGATACTACAAACCCATTTGTAGTGGAGAAGTTGATAAGTTCATTAGATAAGATATTTCTAACTTTTGGAAGTAATAAAAGGGAGAAGGTTATAATGTCAGTTTATCATCTCTTAGGAGATACTGATCAATAGTGGTCAATGATTCAAAACACCAAGGATGATGAATAAATTCCAAATATGGAATTGAAATATTTTAATGAAATTTTCTGAGAAAAATATTTCCCTCGTGAACAATGAGCGTATATAGAGAGAAAAATCTTGATTCTAAAACAAAAAGAGGATGAAAACATTGTGATGTTTGAATCCAACTTTATAAGGTTATCAAGTCATTATGTGAACTACATGCATAATCCAAGGATCTATATTGATTGATTCTTTTATGGTTTAAAACCATTCCTCCAAATATCACAGGTCTCCCAAAATTTCTCATCATATGAAGATATATTATCATGTGCTATCAAGACATAGAAAAAATTCTCTAAGACATATAAATTTAATGAAAAATAAGAGAAGAAGAGGGTGTAAAAAGAAATAATAGATAAAGGGAAGAATAAAAAATGGAATTTTTCAATGTGGCATACCTATGGAAGGAAACACCCTAGTGTCTACTTAAATGGAAAAAGGAGTCTATTACAAGTATGGAGAAAAAGGTTATCAAGCCCGTGATTTCAAGGAAAAGAAATAATATACCAATGTTCAATGATACAATTGTAGGGAGATAGGACACTATGAAAATTATTTTCCTAAGTGTCAAAGAAATATGCCCTAGAAAAGGGAAAGGGAGTGGGGCCAAGATTATGTGATCATAACTGTGGAGGTTGAAGTTCATAATGATGTGGTGGTAGGTACTTTTATAATTTTCTAAAACTTATCCAATGCATTATTTGAATCTGAATCATTGCATTCTTTTATATCTTCCCAATTTTTCAAGAAAATTATATATTTCCCTTTTGATTTAATAAAGGATTTGTCAGTCAAAACTCCTAAGGGAAGTATCATTACAATAGAGGTGTGTCATTTAGTCCCCATTATGACACATAAATGTGATTTAGTTACAAACCTTATCATTATACCTATGGTTGATTTTGATATAATCTCTGGTAATGAATATATTTCAAAATATGATTCCAAAATATATTATAATAAGAAAGAAGTTACGATTTCTGAGGACGATGAAGAATCCCTTATCTTTAGAGAAGAAAATTCATCATCCAGTTCTTATCTAGATCTACCTATAGTATCTCTTCTAAATGAAATAATTGGGGAGGAATAAAAAATATCATCTATAGATGAGGAAATAAATCTTAAAATTGAATATGTACTTATTTTTCAAGAATAAATTGATGTATTTCTAGAGGATTTACCAGGACGTCCTCTAGAGTGGGAAGTTGAGTTCTCTATTGATTTAATTCCTGGTGTAAGATATATATCAAATAATCCTTATATAATGGCCATTATGGAATTATTAGAGATAAAGAAACAACTAGGGGAATTGAGTGATAAGGGATTTATTCTCCCCAGTGTTTCTCCATGGGGAGACCTTGTTCTTTTTGTCAACAAGAAAGATGGATCCTTGAGGTTGTGCATTGATTATAGAGAAATCAATGTTATTAAAATAAAGAACATGTATCCTCTTCCTCACATTGATGATTTATTTGATCAAATTCATGGATCTCAATATTTTTTGAATATTGACCTTCAATCTGGATATCATCAATTACGTGTGAGGAAGGAAGATATTCTAAAGGAAACATTCCAAACTGGTTATAAACATTATGAGTTTATAGTAATTCCATTTGGACTGACTAATGCACCCTATATTTTTATATATCTAATGAATAGTGTGTTCATGGAATATATTGATGATTTTTTTGGTATTTATTGATGATATATTGATATATTCCAAAATCTAGGAGGACTATGATAACAAATTGTGGTTTGTTATGGAGACTCTTATAAGAAAAGAGTTATATGGGAAGTTTACCATGTTTTAATTCTAGCTTTAAAAAGTTTCTTTTATTGGAAATATTGTCTCTAAGGATAGAATCTTAGTTGATCCTATGAAGAAAAAGGTAGTATAGGAATGTCCTTCACCGATGAACATAACAGAGGTATGCAGTTTCATTGGATTAGTAGGTTACTATCGGTGTTTTGTTCAGAATTTTTCCCAATTAGCTAACCCGTTAACCAAGCATACTCATAAAGGGTTTATGTTTATATAGACAAAATAATGTGAATAATTCTTTATATAATTTAATAGGAGATTAGTGAATGCTCTGGTCTTGAATCTACCATTGGTAAATAGTGGATTTGTGATTTATAGTGATGCATCAAAGAATTGACTTGGTTATGTTCTTATGAAGAATGATAGAGTTATTGCCTATATATAAAGGTAATTAGAAAATCATTAAATAACAATTCAACTCATTATCTTAAGTTAGTATCTATAATATTTTCTTTGAAAATATGGAGACACTATCTCTATTGTGAAAGATGTGAGATATATATAGATTACAAGAGTTTGAAATATATATTATCATAGAAATAACTCAACATGAGACAAAGGTGATGGATAAAGCTACTCAAGGATTATGATTTTTTAATACACTACCACTTAGGGAAGGATAATAAAGTAGCATATGCATTTAGCAGGAAGGATCATGGAGTTTTGAACAAGATGATAATTGACAATGACCCTATGTACATAGATCTAGAAAAATGTATATGGGAATTATCAAGGAAGGTGAAACAACATTATGTTTTCAATTGGTTTACCAAATATATTTATTAGAAAGTATTAAAATTTCTTAAACTGATGGTGATAATTTTCAAAGGAAAATTAAATCTTTGAATCATGGGAAGTCGACAGACTTTGTATATGAGGATGGAATTCTAAAATTTGGTGAGAGACTTTGTATCACCTCTATACCCAAGATAAAAATGGATTTATTTTATGATTATCATAGATTGAATGTTTTTATAAACCTTGGTATCACTAAGATGTATATAGATTTGAAGGAACATTTCTAGTGGGATAATATGAAGCAGTAATTTGCTGATTATGTATCAATATGTTTAGTTTTTCAATTGGTGAAGTCCGAAAGATAACATCATATAGGAGACATGCAATCTATTACTATTCCTATAAGTAAATAGGATGATATTACTACAGATTTTGTCACTGGATTACCCAAAACTCCAAAACATATTGATGAAATATGGGTAATTGTGGATCAACTTACTAAATTTTCACATTTCCTCACTATAAGGGAAGATTTTCCACTAGAGAACCTTGAAAAAATATATATTAATAAAGTTATAAGACATCATGGAGTGCCCATTTCTATTTTTTATAACTATAAACTATGATTCACATCAAAATTCTAGAAAATTATTCAGAAAACTTTGGGTACTGAGCTTTATTTCAGTATTGTTTATCACCATCAAACTGACGAGAAGTTGGAAAGGATGATACAAACTTTATAAGACATGTTAAGATCATTATTACTTGACTTTCAAGGTATGTGGGATCATTATTTACCTTTTATAGAGTTTTCTTACAACAATAATTTCCATTCAAGTATTCAAATGGACCCATATGAGGAATTGTATGGAAAGAGATGTCATACACCAACTTGTTGGGATGAAGTTGGTGAAAGGAAGATTATAGGCCCAGAACTTGTGGAGGAAAAAAATAAAGGTAAATACTATTCAAACCTATATCAAAGAAGCTTAGAGTAAACAAAAATTCTTTGTTGATAACTAAAAAAAGGATTTGGAGTTTCAACTGGGAGATCATATCTTTCTGAAAGTATCTCCATGGAAGGGTTTTATAAGATTTGTAAAGAGAGGGAAAATAAGCCCCATGTACATTGGACCTTTTGAAATACTAGAGAGAATTTGAGTTGTGTCTTATCATTTGGAAATGTCACCTAGCCTTTTGAAATTAAACAATGTGTTCCACATATATTTGTTAAGGAAGTACATTCCTGACCCAACGCATGTCCTCACTTATGAAGAAATATAATTAGAACCTGATTTATCTTATTGTGAAGAGCCTATCAAGATTTTGGATACTAGAGAGCAGGTTTTAAGGAATTAGATGAGTCAGCTGTAAATGTTAATTTGAAAAAATCATAAAATTAGAGAGGATACCAGGGATCTAGATGAATTTATGATGAATAACTACCCAAATATTTTTATGAGGTGACATTCTAAACATTCTGAGGATGAAATTTTTGTAGTAGGGGACAATGTAACACCACAAGATCTTACGGTATGCCTCTTTTATAATTTATCATCCTTGATAGATTATGTTTCACGGAACACTGAGTTTAAAACCGTAATATACTATTAAATATGATCACTGGAATAGTAATGTGACCATTAGGAATAGTAATATGACCAATAGAAGAGTAAAATCACCCATTAAATTATAAATAAAATTTAGGTATCTTATAAATGAAAATATGGTGTATTTTTATCCTGTAATAAGTAAATAAATGTTTTAAAAAAGATAAATTACATGTTTGTATTTTTGTAAGTAATAAATATTTAATCGCAATTTTATAATTAATATAATGATTTAATAGAAAATATATTTTCTTAAAATATACTCATAAATTAATATTTTTCTTTATTATTATTATAAGATAATTTTAAGGGACCTTAATTAATTTTTCAAAGTGTCATAGAAACATTTATAATATTAAAATCTAAATTTTTTTAGTAAAATATGATTTTTTTTAAATTAAATTTCTTATATTTATAAAATTATTTTCATAAAATGGAGTTCATTTTTTAATTCCACATAGTGAAAAATGGTTATGTTGAATTTTTGGGATTGTTCTAAAATACTTGATTTCTTTTAATAGTGAAATACGGTAATTTGCCATATTTAATAAATACATGAATTATTGGGTCATAGATGATGTATAAATGATGTAAGACTATAATATACAACTAGAATTAATTATTTTAATATATTAAGTGATAATTATTAAACTATTCATAGTCTTAATCCAAAATAATAAACAATTGAATAAAATATTCAAAAACACTCTTCTCCTCCCACTATAAACATCACCACTCACCACCTCTTATACCGACACTTCCAAAGCCATTAAGATTTATTATATTATGATCATTTCCTATCCAAAAACACTTACCTACGTTTTTTAATTTCTGGTCTCACCAAAAGACCATTTCAATGTTCCTTAAGTACTTTCTCAATGAGAAGAATTCAAGAGGTAAATCCTTTTTCATTCTCATTCAATTTATTTTAATTTATTTTATTCTTATTCTATCCTTATCTATTCTATAAAAACACAAATGATAAGTAAAATAAATTATATATACTATAATTTTATTATGTTAATAGAATATCCATCATCAAATCCCTTCTCCTCCACCCTTTTATTATGAAAATGAAAACATCGTCCGTGATGTGCTGATTTACCACCATCGTGGGCGATGCAACTTCATTTTCCATTAACGCCTTAAGTTATGGTTATAAAACCATTATTATGGTTAAAAAAATTTATTATACATATTATAAGTTATTTTTTATTTTGGAACTAGTATATATACATGATATTAATTAATAAGACCAAACTAGTTTGTGATGATCGAAAAATCGCAAAATTGATCTAAACGATTGTCATTAAAGTTATATCTAATGAATCTTTATAAAATGTGAAAAAATAATATATAATACCATTAAATATTATTTATTTTCATTAATAACATAAAATTTTATTTCTATATAATTATTTCAATTTTACGTGATCTTCCATATACGTGTAAAAGTAAACTGATCATGAAAACCAAAGAAAAGAACACATTGAACGAAAAAATTGAATCTCATAACTCATAAAAAAGGCCATAAATGAACTTAATAAAATTATAACAAATAAAATACATGTTTAAGAGGTTCTTAATATATTTATTAATGAATATAATTTCATTATCTAGGACATTAAGTACAAGTTCAAAACACTTTCAGACATAAGGTAAGGGCTTCTTCCCGAACCTTCATTTTCATTCGGGTTGTTCTTTATCCCTCTTTAAACCAATGTAATTATTAATTATTTTTATATAATTATTAATTATTATTTTTATATGTTTTAAAATCATTTATACATATCATTTCATCTTTATTTTATGGTAAATACATGTTTACAAGGTTCCCTTCTCAATTTTTCCCGATACGCAAGCCCGATTCAAGGGAACTTCTCATTTCTTAACTATTTTCAAGTACCATCCATTATATGTTTTAGGAGTCCATTATTTTTTTTAAAATCATTAATTGTTTTATGAAAATATATATTTTTTCAGTCATGGTTTTATAAAAACAATTATGAAAAATACAAACAATTTTTCCAAAATAACTCATCTTTACAAAGTAAAAAGGGTATTTCTCTCAAGAATTCCTCGTTGATTTTATTAAAGTATTTTCATCTATTTGAAAATATATATTGGATATTATGATTTATTTAGATTTATGTCATATGATTATCATCAACCATTTTTTATTAAATGTTTTATGAGTAGTTTGATTGTGGATGTGCTATCTAGATACCATTCACCATACTACTCAAAATGGTTCGTGATTATGTTTACAGATTGGGGGAAGTTATTTATATTTCATATTTATATATTGTTTAAGTTTAACACCATATATGTTAGGAATTAATTACACTTAGTAAGAGTAATTTGGGGTCTACTATATCCCCTTTATGCATCGATAGGTCTCATTAGACAAAACAGAAATGGATTTGGCTGAGGCCTTAACCATTTATTTTAAGATGTCTTAGCCGAGGTCTCGAGGGTATGTTTATGATGTACGAAATCATGAATTTCCATGTTATTATTTTATTAATTGATAATCCATGTGATTATTATACTAGTATAATATCCATGGTTAATCTTCATTCTCATGTGATTATTTATATGGAATTATTTATTCATCATTTATTCTTTCCATATTATGCTCAAGATTATGTTCTAATGGAATGTGTTTTTTGTCACTCACCATGAATTATTGTTTACATTTTCATCCACTATTTTAATTACCCTTATTGATCATTTGAGATCACCACTTTATTATTTTTTTTAGGATGAAAATATATATATTATGAATGACTTAGAGGGATAATTGAGGAGTTATGGATGTTTCAAATGGGGTTAATATGTTTCTTTTTTTCATTTCAAGTTGTAATGTAAAACATAGGTTTTTATCTGGTTTTCCAAGACTACTAAAATATTCTATCCTTCAAGATGTGACTTCCTTTTTTATTATACCAATGAAATAAATTAAGGCACCAGCTCTGGGCAACTGGGGTCGGGGTCTTTACACGACATGTATGCTTTTCCTCCAGTGTTTTCCTAAACCCCTAAGACTTCCACTGAATCATATCCCACATCTGACGACATAATTTCTCAAAGTTCAAACCCTTATAACCTCTCTATGATTCCCATATTTCAAAACAAACCATCCACTAATGGAAAATTTAAAATTCCTTTAGAAAATTTCTAAGGTTCAAAACATGGGACATTACAACCTCACCAACTTAGAACTTATAATCCCTGAGAAGCCTTGGGGAAATAACAAAAAATAATCTGACCTAACTAGGTTATGAAAGTTTTTTTTTAATTGTGTAATTGTATTTTAAATTCCAAATATGCCTATGATAATCACCTTTAAGATCATAGTACATAAGCTATTAAAACTTTGGCCAATGCTCATATTTAAAACTAAACATTAAGATGGTGTTTACCCAAGCCCATCTAAATTGAGACATGATCAAATAACTATCTATTTAATCAAACAACCCATGGTGTTTCCTTCCATAGGTTCCAAAATGAATGGAAAATTCCAATCCACAATACTTCCATTGTTCAAATTTATTATGTAACCATGCCCTAAGAATTCCAATGATGTACTTGGCCTGATTCTTATCTTTATAGAACGATCGAATTACAATTGTCCTCAACTAGACTGGTTAAGATCGCGATTCATAAAAATCCTTAGTATAACCTTAACTACACCTACCTCATCCTAAAATTGTTCTAGATATGGTTCCTCACTTAACATATTCAATAAAAGAGATATCTCAAGTCAAACCACCATTGGTCAACTAAATTAAAAAATGATAACGTTACACAACTGATGCATTTAAAAAAAATATTCGGATTCCTTTAAACTAAGGTACCTCAATATTTTTTTTGATAACACTTAACAAATCCTAAAACCATATTCTAGTGAAATATCTAGCCAAAATGTTCATTTATTTTTTTTTGTTTCATGAAACTAACATAAGGGTATAATAGATCCTACCAACTTCGATCATCACCACCAAAGCATCTCATTTGAGCTTGACCAAAGTCTGGGGTAACCTTGGAATCATTAACTAGAGTCCAAGGAGTGCATAAAAATTTGTCTCTACTCCATAATTTACTTTTGGTATATTGGTACATAGCTGAAACATCCACATATAAAAACACAAACTGAGCCTAGAAGTGGTATCTCACCTAGTGATCGAGTCAAAGAATTAGATGGTTACCATAAGTTTTTCCAAGTCCTTCCTACACAGGAACCCAAATATCACCCAAGAAGATCTAATCCCCTATAAAAACCAAACTTCTAGAGTAACACCCACAAAGTTTATTTATCAATTAAATAATGGGCTTAAATTCTTTCTATAGCTTGACACATAACAAATACTCTCTTAGTGTACCATGGATGATGTCAAGATAAGGGACATGATCATCACTAAGACAGGTTTGAATTAAGATAATATCAATGATTGCAAATAAGTCTTGATACACTCTATTAATTTCCAAGATGAATTTATAAGCAATATTTCTAACAAACCATGTCCAAATACCGATAAATAGAATAGTCAAAATATCATTGGCCGACTTCTTTTGAAAAAACTCAGCCGATCCTGCTAACGCGTCATTATTAACTGACCATGATTTCTTTACCACCTGAGGTATCCTATGATCACTCAAGAATATCTAATGAATACCATCCATAAATAATGGGGTTTAAAAAGTTTTCATACAATTCCACCATATCATTGTTGTGCTACCTCTCAAGCATCAAAATTTTTCAAAACTCACCATCCCCATGGGAATTCCAAAGTAATGTTGACCATTTCCAACTAGTCTTGTACTATTTTTATCCCTCAACATGGAAGGATATTCAAAGAACATTCAAAAAAAATACCCACCTTATAAGTTTCCTATTCATCATTTACTAATAGTAGAGAAATTTCCTTGATGCATGCTCCATCCACCACCAAACATGGGTTTTTGACGTGGCCAACATGCTCTTACCAAGTGATAACTTGAAAATAGAAGGGAAAACCTACTTAAAAGTGCACTATATCATATTTTTCCTAGACATATGAGTGACTCCCTTATTATACATTCTAACAAAAATCATTAATATTAAGGAATATAATCCAAAACTAATTCAATTGGTAGTGTTACAACACCTTATTCTCTTACAATGTCACCCTGAATCTTTGAGAAACTCAGTTTTTAATTAGAATTTCAAATCCAAAACATTCCTAATGAGCTCACAATACCCTGGTCACTCTAATATAAATATTTACTATTAAAATAGCTTAAAAGATCAAGGCCTTAACAGTTCCCACCAAACTCATGTGGTTTTCTATACTATATTATCAAGAAAATTGGTATTGCACATATCGATGTGTACTACCCCAAGGTGTCATCAGTGTAGAGGAACACCTATTTATAATATCCATAGGCCCATCGAACCTACACATACCAATATCTGATGACCCATACAAAAGATTTAATTATAGATTCATATTACCATATATGACTGTTGACCTAGTAGAAGACGTATCGAGTTATCATATATTTGAAAAGGAAGAAGGGTCACATGACCTACTAAGAATACAACCATTCCCTAGACATGTCTTAATCACTAAAATGAAGTATTACTTAATGAACACATCCCTAATAAGGGCCCATTTCCCCACACAAACACTCATCCAACCTAGGTGTCAATTTAGGAACTAAGAGTCTTTCCCGGGACAACTGGAACCTAAACAATTCCTCTTGTCTAAAATGGTTCACAAGCATTTAGTAAGGGTTTAAGTTATGAGTGAGCTACCATATATAGGCTATAACCATACTAAATAAAAAGCATCAACCTTCTAAAGAGGTCACACCATAAAATATCACTAGGATTAATGACCTAATTTATAGATCAACATAATGTAAAGGTCAAAGAGGTATATAGGTAATGTCCATATTCCCTTTAAAGTCATATTTCAAGGAAACACTCAACTAGTCCCTTTCACAAGGGTCCAGGATAAAAACTCTACTAAAAGATTTCATTCAATCCACTTTCACTAACTTTATTTTAATTTTTAGTATTTAAGGAGCACTAATTTTAGAAACACCAAGTACTAGTTATGAGAGGAAACTATATATGGTACTTTATTTAGATAACACCACAAGGTAACATATGAAAGTTCTATTAAACATTCTTTCAAACATTAATTATTTAGATGAAATCCAGTCACCAATAGGCGATTTATCACATAAATTTATTTTATTTATTTTATTTATCCACAAGGTTCTCACAATTAGGATTAGTGAATGTAAATTTAAATTACAATATATAGAAGAAAACACACTTTAGGTTGTAATTTTCATTTTATTTAACCAATGAATCATAATAAGTTAACTCAAAAGTAGGTAATAGGTTTTTATTAATGAAAGGGGATCAGTTCAATAAGATTCCACCATACATTTATACGTAACCTATATAAGTGGATGATTACTATTTAAATAGCCATCCCTATATAGCAAGGATATAACCCCATGGGGTTTAGTTCTAAGTCATATGAAAGTAAAGTTGACCTAGAAGGGTCTCATCAAGTTAATATGGGTTCAGCTGAGTGAAACCCACAAAAATCATATTTTTTTAAAAAAAATCAAAACACCCTTAACGGTTTTATCTCAAAAGCAACATTCCCCAACCGACCTACTTGGATCCATTTGTCTATTTTGAAATTTAGTCATACAGGTTATCATGACCAAGTGATAGAGTTTCGCACATTTATATAGGCAACCATTTTAGACAAGAATTACATTTTAGAATAAACTTATAAGTACCATGGTTCAGTTAGATGAATTACTATTTACAAGTTATAAAGGTACATTCCCTTATAAATTACAATTGGCATTCATTTTACTAAAACCATGTTTTTCCTTTAATTTCAGAATATAATAAGTTTGTATGTAATGGTTTTATTATATGTATTACCCTTTCCAATTTATAAGTGACTAAAAACCTTATAAATTACTATTATACCCCATTTAATCAAAACCATAAATGTTTCATCCCATGCGACCGATGTTCCATGCATCAAACATATCCAAATCGATTGGTTAAATAGAATTACACAATCAAGAAATATAGTAAAACACTATTTAGGTCAACGCTAAAACTTCATTTAACAAACTGCATTTAATAATCATAATGTGACATGATATACAAGTGATAAATACAAGAAAGCATGACAATAATCATGGCATGACACTACATAAGAAAGAAACCATAGAAACATGGTATATTAGGAGGGCATGCTAAACAATCACCTAAACATGGTATATAGATAAGCATGATTCTAAAACACACAAGTCACATCAGACATGTTATTAGGAAGTCAAGAAATGTAACCTACATGGCATGAAATATGCATGGAATGTAAATATCTATGTGACTATAATGATGCAAGTATCAATTCTTCAATTCCATACCAGGCTAAGGGTAAAATAATATCATCTCATAAATAATTATGTTTTATAAATTACACCAATCACTTAAGGTGAAATAATAATCAACTATACTAATGAATAGTATGAATAGTCCCATACCTGTACCCTTGGTCTTTTCCCCATGCGTGGGGTGATCACTTCTAGAAATAACTATTTACCAAGTAATGACATATTCATAGTCTTTTTTCTACCAAACCAAAACTATAAGATAATGAAAAATAATATGTGATACCACTTTGTAATGCACTGAACTAAGAGCCATTAAAATGGGGGCTTAAGCTAGTATGTCACATGGCCTCAAGAGCACCTCCCCATACGTTAGAGACTTCTGAATAGCAGCGAGGGTCCAATTGTGGTATTTTGGGGAGACTATACCCTCATGATAAGTGTATCACATTAGTATAAGAGATAATAAATCAATTGATAATGTAAATAGTATAAATGAAAGGTAACCAAAGATAATAATATATAATAGTGTAAAAATCCAAATATGCAACTATGAATGCATGTATAGATGATACTACATAATAAAGTGGTATACATATAGCAGGAGATATAATAAAATACATGTATAATGAAAAGGAAAAAATCCCCACAAGTTAACTCCATGAGAATCCTAAACTTTGGATTAGTCCTATGATCCTAAGATCCATGTATAGAGGTTACATCACAAATCATAACAACAAGCAGGGAAAATTCATAATCCTAACCCTAAAACCATGAGACATGTTTGGGTACCCCAATGAAATGGTGGGCCAAATATGGTGTAATATATAATCATTAGGACTCCAATAATGGTGTCTAATTATATATAGTCTATGGATATAAAATACAGTACTGTGTAGGTATAATAACTAAAATAATGAATAAATAAATATAAACAAGTCAAAATCTGGTTCCTCAAGGACACTTGGCTAACCATACATACTTTAACCTAATCAAGAATATCTATAAACATGCCCACATGTATATATAATAATATGTGTGTGTGTGTATGTAGTGATTTACATGCTCTAGAGGGTACCGAAGGATAAAATCCAAGGAATGCACATAATAGTAGCATAAGGGTCATTTATTTAATTAAGGTAATCATCCAAGACATTCGGACCAAGAAACATAACCAGGGTGATAAAATTATAACAGTTTTATTGGATCTAGTGTAAACCCATGGAATCCATGTATAATGAGTGTCTCTAAACCATATATCAATTATAGGTAGATACATACATCTAAACATAAGAGTAATCCCAAGTATCTCTCATAACTTCTAATTTATCTATGATTCCATCTAAGGTGTTCCATAGAAAGGAAACCAAAGTATCTCTCAGAAAATGAGGAAAACATATAGAAAATAAGCCTATCAAAGGTGTTCTATGAAAAGGAATCCCAAGTATTTCTCAATTTGTATGGAATATCATATATCCTAGGATACCCTCTAAGATGTTCCATAAAAAGTAAACCCATGTATCAATCAAGGCATAAGGAATATCATCTATCCTATGAGCTATTATACAGTGATTTGTAAAATGGAAACCCATGTATCGCTCAATGTGTAAATAATATCATCTATCCTATGAGCTATTATAAGGAGTTTTGTAAAAAGGAAACCCAAGTATCACTTAATGTGGAATATAATTGAAGTAAAATATGATCTCCATCCATAGTATTCTGTAATAAGGAACTGATATCACTCATGGTACATATACTCATAAATAGCCTATGAGCCCATCCTATGCATTACATAAAAATTAACCGAAGCAAAGATCAAGGTGGAATAATTCATTAATAATATAATAATGGCCATGATATAATCCATGCTATATCACAACTTAATTATAATTAATAATATATTCCATGTTTATAAGAATTCTGTTTACGTAATAAATATCTCCATGAGATTGCCCCTTTTATTAGAGAATATATCTCACCTCAAAGGTGGTTTTATTATAAAATGGGGAAAAGAGATGAAATCAATATCATTATCAATTTAACTATGAAATTATCCATTACGTTTATAACAAATGAAGTCTATGATAAAAAACCATGACATAATTTAATTCATCAAGACACATTCATTAAACAAATTCCAATTTAATCCATTTAGGCATTTATAAATGTGCCAAGAAATTTAAGGAACACACACAAGGGGTTCTTTAACCAATAGTAAAATATGGTACATAAAAATTTAATCAAAATCACCTAAATAGGTGGTTTGGTTTGAGGTTACTGAACTCTAACCATTTAAGAGGGTACTTGGTCATGGTCTAAGAATTTAATTTAATTAAATTCACATTTGAGAAGTGATGCATGGAAGGTCTAACGCATGAAAAAATAGTGCATGTTATAAAAAATTATACTTTAAAGGGAAAGAATATAGACCACCTACCTTATAACAACGGAGTTACACCCATCCATTATCAGCCTTTAACTTGATCTGAATTGGGAGAAAATGGAATGTTTGAAAAGCACCTTGAAAATTGGGAAAAAGAGTTTACATGGATTTATAATTCCATACGGGAAGAAAAATAAAGGAAATAAACAATAGGAATTCAGATATTACTGAGTACTATTCAATTTGATGAAAAATTATTAAATTGGATCTTGGATGGATTATATTCAAATAAACCTATGTGAGGGAGAGGATCCACTTCTAAGACCTCATGGGAACCCTCATGTTACCTGAATAAAAAAAAGGGTCGAACCCCTGTCATCTTATAAAAAACCATACCCTCAAGATTATTGATATGAACTAGGTTCATGTTGTGAATTACTCAGGGTAAATCTCCCTAGTATTTCATGTTCTGAATCCTCTTAGCCACACCCCATAAAATAGATTCACTTCGTGAATGGGATTCATGAGTCAAATGACCTGCATTATCTATTTCTTGCAGCTCGGCATGCACATTCTTCCTCTGATGTTCAGTTAAACCCTTGATACTTCCACTAAACCATAACCCAAATCTAAGAACATATTTTATTAACATTAAAACCATTATAAACTTACTATGATTCCCATATTTCAAAACAACCCACCAACCAATGTAAATTTTTAAATTACTTTGGAAAATTCCCATGGTTAAAAACATAGAATGTTATTGTATGTGTGAAAGTGATCCTGGTATTAAGTGAATTCCACTTAACATCCCATTTTTACTGAATTCATGGGATCCTAGGAATTATAGTGAGGTTTAAGAGATGGTTTCTATTTAATCCTCAATTAGATGGACTAGATCCCCCATGGTAGGCAAATGGACATGGTTAGATTTTCCACCGGTGATGCTAGTGTAAAGAAGCTAGTTGGTTATAAACTGTGGATCACATTGAAAAAATGACATATGGTTCTAAATTTAGTATATTTAGGGTCTCTTCACTTATTGTCAAGGAATATACCATGATAAACATTTTATAGGTATTGTGATTCCCTCTGTTTTGTGAAACTTTTATCAAATGATTTCAATTATTATGCTTTAACTAGAAACTATTACATCATCACTAGTTTATATGAATTATGTTTACATATGTTTTATAGAACCTTTTGATATACTTTATACAACTCAGTTTTCAAAAAAAATGTTTATTTGATCACATTATCCTTCTTATAAATGGATTATTGGAAATTTTTTCATTCATTAGAAACTATTTTGGAAAATGGAAGGGAAAATAGTTCTAAAAAAATTCTTTTTTTGAAAGGAAATGAAAACATTTTTTTAAATACATGTATTTTTAAACTATAAATAAATGGTTTTATTTTTAAAGTTAAGTCATAGGGAATGGTTTTTATTTTTGGTATCCCTGCTAATCTTATTTCTCATGACTACAATTTCGTTTTCAGTTGCAGGTCAAACTTATATTTTATTCCCATTCATGGATCATTGTGGCTCTTTTTGTTTCAGTTTTATTTTATTTTATTTTATTTTATTTTATTATAAACTTAGTATTTTATTACTTTTTATGGATGGAGGGTAACTATAGTTTCTCGTGGGTGAATAAAAACCATTGGAGGGTGTCTTTGACTTGTATGAGAGGGAGATCGGAGGGTGAGGGAGGTTTTTGGTGATCTCTTCTATTTATCACTTTTCCAACTTTGATATTAGGTTGTTTTTATGTTTACTTTTATATGGCATGGATGTTTTATGTATATACGGGTCAATCCATAACTTTATTTTATTTAATATGAAACTTTTCTTAATGTTTATTAAAAAAATCATTCCCAAGTGGTGATTCCTTGATGGCCGGGCACTTGTGATAACCCATGGAGATTTGGAATGCTCTTGAGGCCTTTTGGTGAACCGAGTTAGGTGTACTATGGAGGGATGACTTAGGTTGGTTCATGATAAAAATGAATCATAGTATTTGGGTTCTTTTCTCCATAGAAACATTTTATCTCTCTTAAGGATCCCTTATTATTTGGGATGTCTCATAGATAGAGATAGAATCGTCAAGGCATAAGATGAAGGTCATATGTCAGTTTTAGATTACCACCACTCATGAAAAAACCTTAGTTACTAGGGGATCATGGTATTTTTATTTTGAAATTTTATTTTGTGGTGAAATAGGAGTTCAGATAGTGGTATATGGTGAGATCACATTGATTGGTAACCTGTGTAGAGCCTGCGTATATTTATTTTTTACTCTTAAATATGGTTGCATGGTTGAAAAATAACGCACCAAGCCATGTGGTTAATTCATGAATGATCACTAGTCCCTTCTTGGTTGACTTTATATTTGGTACTATTTAGTCAATTGAGTTTTGAATAATGTTTGATAAAAGGTTTTTGATTTTAAAATAGTTTTCATGTAAAGTTTTAAGATTTTAAATATGGGAGAATGTGTTTCAAAATAGTTTTAAGTGGTTAAAATAACTTTGAAATTTTAAAATGGTGGTTTTTTAGGGTAAACATTATAATAAATATTTTTTATGGTATTTTTATCGAAAATGTTATTTTAAAATAATGGTAATATAGTTTTGAAAATTTATAGGGGGGTTTCTAAAGAAAATTACAAATAAATTAGGCATCCTAAATTAGTAAAATAGATTTAGCAATGAAATAGGGTGATCCATAATATGTTCCTTAATAGATTTCCTTTGTTTTTAAAATGGTTTAAAGGTGGATTTCCAAAATTTCAAGAAAAGTGGTGTTTTCCCAAGTGGGATTTATAAATTTAAAGTTGTTCAAACTCTTTTAAATCAATTTTTAGAAAAAATTTTGAAATAAGGTTGGTTTGATTTCTTAAATGGGTATGAAATGTTTTTAGGATATTTTTTTCAAAATGATTATTGACTTCTCAAGTTAAAAATTATGGTTTTTTAAAGGGAAAATAGGAATCTTTGTAAAAATATTTTCCTTTTTGTGAGTTATGTTCTTTGTTTCAATTTGTAATTCATAATGGGAACATTTTATTTGTATTGGGATGTATTAATTGATAGATTCATGTCTTTTATTATTTGATTATACCCCAAAAAGGTCTTGGTAAAGAAGGGATGGTCAGTCTCTAGGATGTATTACTCCTTTTTTAGGAAAATACTAATTTTGGAAATTGGTTTTTGATACTATTTTGAGGGTTTATATTGTTGATTTTGAGGTGGTTAGAGTATTTGAGGAAATTATGAATAAGTGTTTATCTGGGTATACCCCTTGGAAACTCCTTAGGGAGTACCATTTTTTAGTGATAGTCCATTTTGATGAGGTTAATGCCTTAGTTTTGGTATCACTAATTTGAATGGTAAAGTCTTTGGTGAGTGGTTGGGATGAATTGGATGGGTGATTTGATACTTTTGATCAGTTATGTTCATTGAGAGTTGGTTTTATTAGAGTTTTTCCTAATTTTTTCTCCCTTATCCCAAGAATGGATCCCATTTTGATATTTTTGAGGCATTTTTGTTGAAGAAATTCATTATTTGGGGAATTATTAGTCATATCTTTTTTCCCTTACTCTGATCGATTAGTTCTAGTTGTCATTATTCTGGTAGTTATTCCTTCGAGTTCTTGGTTTTTCCATGTATTTAAGGTTCTTGGGTGGATCCTTATTTATGGTTTATTAATTATTTTGAAATGGTTTTGAAGATAGTTTTGTGTCATTGGTTTCTCTTAGGATCCTCATATTCTTTTTCATGTTTCTTATCCCTTTGTATTTAATTTTTATTGTCATTAATTTATGACCTGGAGGGAGTCCTTTTGTTTTCCTTTTTTATGATATATGGTCCAATGGGAATGTATTTTTGGAAAATTATAAATTTTTTTGTTATAAAGTGGTAATATTCATCATTCAATGTATCATTTCTTATAGATTATGTCTCTTGTTATGAATCATGAGTTGCTCTAACTAGGGTTATTAATTTTTTACCAAATTTATAATATGGTGGGGGTCACTATAGAAGGAGCTCATGTTGAACTTGGCCTTCAAGATTTCTCGATGGGGGTAATTATTTATTCCCACTCCACCCAGCCCCGATCACAGTGGTTTGGTTGGCCAGTATTATGGGTTATCTGATGGGTTCTCAAGGAGAACATGAATAGACCATGATAATTTTCTTTGGTGATTTATATGTTAGGGTATGGTTTGTTCCTTATTTTTAGTTTGAGTTTAGAGATGTGGGCCTCTCCCTCCATTGATTCTTTTTTGGGGGGGTTGAGTTCCTTAGTCTCGCTAGACATCTCCTTATATTTCAATTTGATTTTTTATGGTGATATCTTTGCCTCTTTTGGTTTTTTTTTATTTTTTTTATTTTCAAGGGAAATTGAATGTTAGTTCCTTAGTCTTCGAGTTTTAAGGTCTCTTCGTGAGTAGTGATTTGTCCTTGGCTAGTGCTGTGATCAACCAAATCTCCTTGGACTTTATAGGGCCAAAAATTTCATGGTGGGGATAATTATTACACCCCAACCTAACACTATTTAATATTTATTTATTTTCATTTACTTATTTATTTATTTTAATTTATGGTGGCTTTCTATAGAATCGAGATTTTTTGGACATGCAGTGTATGTCACATGATTAAGGTTAATTGGTTTCCAAACAATATGGAAACTCTGTGGAAACCTCTATAATTTGGAATATCCAAATTCAAAACCAATTCAAAAGTTGAAAAATCCAATTTCATGCCCATGAGAGGTGCACAAGGAGCCTAGTAGAGGGTGAATGGTTGGCACATTTTTTGACCAACCATGCGTCCAAATTTTGCGCAATATCCAGGGGTTAAATTTTTATACTTTACCATTTTTTACCTTAATGAAATAAAAACCTCAAAGGGGTTCTCTCCCTCACCACCCCCTCCCACTCAACCCCACCTAGGAGGGGATCTTGGCCACATTACCACCCCCATCTCCTCCCTCAATTTTTTTATTCATTCTCCCAAATCTTGGTGTAATAATCTCAGGTAGGGTTTTCCTATCCTATGTCACATTTTTCTTCCTCCTTATTTCTTTATTTGTTATGATTTGAGGTTTTCCAAACCCTAGGGTTTTATTATGGTCTTATTTTAATGATTTTTTAGAGGATAGGATCATGTTTCATATTGAGGGTTTCCTTGGACTCGATTGAGGTAGGATTATGTCTCATGCATCAAAGGCAATGAGTTTCTATTTGATTTGACGTAGGTTACCCTATTTCCAAGAATTTATATTGAGAACTATAATTTTTTGATGGTTTTATTGGGATTTTTCATCATATTATGAAGAATATATATTAGATAAATCCGTTATGATTCTTTGAAATGGTTTCCCCTATTTTGCATATTTTTTCTATGATTATATCATGTATTCTTCTTATTAAATCATGTTTTCTAGATTGATTGAAATGATAAGAACCTTGGTTGTTGTAAATTATTTCCAAATGGGTTTAAATGTGTGAGTTTTAAATGAATAACGATGTTTTTTCCTTTCCAACATTTTTATATAAAGGTATAATGGCAGGTTTTGTTTTCAAATAGCTTCCAAATTGTTTCTAAATCTGAACCTTATTTTTAAGGATGACTTATACACATATCCATAAATATATATATAAGCATCCTTTTTTAAATATTCACCCATGGTTGGGTTAATATGTACATAGGGTCAAGGCATATATATTTATATATATATATATTGAGGTGCATATGTGTCTAAGTGGAATGAGTGGATTTGGAATTTGAGAATATATAGTTTAAAAGAGATTTTTCAAATAATCAATATTTATTTAAAAATGTAAAAGGCTTGGTCAACACTTTTAAATATTTCTTGATTTTTTTCCTTGTTTATATATTTTGTTTTGAAAATAAAGATGTTTCATTGAAAGTGATTTATAATTCTCAAAATGTTAAGGCACATTTGGTACCATTGAATGTTCACCTAATGTAAACACCTCCATATAATCCATCTAGTCTAGGGAGGGTCTTTATAGGGATGGTGTTGGGATGTGGGATAGGATTATGAGATGGTTATATGTGTGAAATAGATTGTTGTATTATGTAAAGGCCACCTCACATCTTATTTTGACTCAAGTCATGGGATCCTAGGAGTCATTGTGAGGGTTGAGAGATTGTTTCTATCTAAGTCTAAATTAGATGGACTTGATCCCCCATGGTAGGAAAATGACCATGGCGGTATATACCACCAGTGAGGCTAGTGTAGATTAGCTAGTTAGTTATAGACTATGGATTGTATCAATGTGATGACATATGGTTATGAATTGAGAATATCTAGGGTATATTTACTTGGTGTCTAGGGATTTTCCAAGATAACCATTTTATATGTATTTCACTCCCTATGTTTTTTTCACTTTTATCAAATGATTTCGACTATTATTCTTTAACTAAAAACTCTTACATCATCACCAGTTTATATTTATTCTTTTCCCCTATGTTTTGTTGAACCTTTTGATTTGATTTCTACTATTTAATTTTCATTAAAGTGTTTCCTTCATTACATGTTCCTTCTTATAAATGGATTATTGGAAATTTTTTATTCTTTAAATAATTTTTTTCAAAATAGAAGAGAAAATTGTTCTTCTGAAATTGTTGTTGTGTTTCCTACTTAAAAAGGAAATGAAAACCTTATTTTGAATACATATATATTTTAAAAATAGTATGAAATGGTTTTCTTTTTAAAGGTAAGTCATAGGGAGTGGATTCTATTTTGGAATCCCTACTGATCTTATTGATCACACCAAAATTATCATTTTCAGTTGAAGGTAAAACTTATCTTTTATTCTCACCCATGAGGAATTTTGGATCTTTTTTTTGGTGATGAATTGTATAGTCACAGGGAGATAGGTATGTTTTTAGTTCAGTTTTATTTTAGTTCCTTTTATTGCATCAGCCACTTATACTTTTATTAATTTATATGGATTGAGGATAACTGTAGTTTCTTATTTGAGAATAAAAACCATTATAGGGGCATATTTTCCTTGTATGAGAGAGAGATCATAGGAAAAGGGAGTTTTTTTGTGATTTATAATATTTATTGCTTTCCTAGTTTTGATATTAGGTTTTTTTTGTTCACTTTTATCTAGTGTAAACATCTGATGTAAAGATGGGTCATACTAGAATTTTATTTAATTTTCACTACTACTTTTCTTAATGATTATTGGAAAAAATCATTCACAAGTAGTGATTTCTTGATGCCCAGGCACTTGTGCTGACCTGTGGGGATCGAGAACATCCTTTGGGCCTTATTTCATACTAGGTTGGGTATCCGATTGAGGGATGACTTGGGTTGGTTCATGATAAGAAGTAATGATCAGGAACCTAGTTATGAAATTCCACCTTAGCTTTAACAATCTTATATTCTTTCTACCAAACATCCCAAATAAGAAGGGGTGTTGATACCATTTTTTCTTGAACTAGTTTTGGACACCCTTGAATGGGGAACCCAACCCGGTCTACGAGATGGCTCGGGGGGAGTTCTTAATCATTACAGGATGGTGAAAAGTTTCATATAATCAAAATATGACCAATGGGAATTATTTTTACTAGATATATATTTTTAATCCTATGATGAAATTATACAAAAATCCAAACATGTTGCATCCATAAATTAGGCCTTGTTTGTCTTATTTTTATTTTTGAGTGATAATCATTTTCTGATTCATATTATAATTCTTTGAATATCTTCATGATAATGTGGATTTTATGACCCTTAATGAACAAGTTTTCTTGATTTAAGTTCCATTTGATTTAATAACAACTATTTTTTGGCGAATTATCATTGACATTTTATTTTGGAATCGTTTCAATGGTTTTTTTTGTTTGGTATTAATTTGTTCGCATTAAATGATTTTATTTTTAATATCAAATTGTTGGAATATATTTTTAGATTTTATAATTTTAATTTTATCTAAGTATTGAATTCTAAATTATTTTGGTAAATTGTGTAATGATGAGTTTCAAAAACATGGTGACCTGTGTAAAGGTTAGGAAAAATTTTAGGCAGTTGCATAAAGATCGTTTGGAAGACCAACACAAGGGTAGTCAAATTCTTTACCCCTTCATCAATATCATACTCCCCCATGTCGATGTAGTTTATGATTAATAGAGGCTATATAAGATTAAACAGGGAGCTTGAATCAAGCCATCCCAATATTTAAAAACTTTACATCAGGGTACTTCCATCACAATTCTAAGGCTCACATTATGGTATATCAGAGGTTCTCAGACTTTCATGAGGGTTATCTTGAGGCTATATAAAGGTGATTTAACACCTCCATATATTTATATAAAGGTAAAAATGAGGGTCTCAAAATATATGTAAGGAAAAATATGAAGTTAAGATCTATATAAAGGTTATAAGGAGTCAAATTCACATAGGTAGACTTAACTTCACAAATGTGATATCAATAAAAATGAGTTTGAGGCTTGAATAAACTGAAGTAGGTGTTAGAGAGCTATTTAAATCTTTCTAAGAAAGAGGAGAGTTATAACCATAGTAGGTATTTATATCTAGATTATTAATATGTGTATATGAAGATAACATAAAATGGGGGATTGAATTATTTTAGATAATTTTATATCAAGTCACGTGAGGAGATAACCATCAGTGACCATCAGTTAAGTTGAGTTAAAGATACGAGTTTATAGTAGTTTATTGAGAGTGAAATCACTAGGAGTTATTATATTTTGAGAAGTGGGACTTAATTAGGAGGTGATATATATTACAAGATTTGTGGTAATGTGATAGAGAGAAGAGAGACCAGAGGTAATGAGTAACACTCAATGTAGTGTCTTGGGGAACTAGAGGTAGAGGAAGGGGAGATCTCAAAAGAGAATCTTATTATATATTTCCATTTTATTCTTATTTTGATGTATCATGATGTATATATTGAATATTTTTTTAGTTACTATTATAATTTTTAATTAAACATTTTTAAGGGGTTGGATTGAATAAATTGTAATATATTTACATATAATTTATTTAGTTTATATCATAGAAGTATGTTTATCTTCCTACATTATTTAACTACTTTATTCTCCTAATTCTCTAATGAAGAATCAAAAAAATGAAGTTATAATTATATCTATTTTGGTATTTTATAATTATTTCATACTTCACTGATATTGAAAAATTAGGTGATATTTTACTATAAGTTCATAGTGTTTATTTTTTGTCTAGAGTTCTCTTTTTTCCATTTCCCATCAGCATAATTCCTTACCTTCTCCATGTATTTAAGGGTGAAGAGTAGTGTATTCCTTTTCCTTTGAAACATCAACTGAAGTTCTTCAATTAGAAAAGGTTGATATTCTATTTTCTCTAGAAGGATCATATATTTTATAGGTTTTTATAGATATATCAATTCTTAAGAGAGTTCGTTAGGAAAGGTTAACCACCAAATGACAATTAGGTGTTTTAACTCCCATTTTAAATAGATTTATAACACTTTTATAGTTAATATTGATGTGATTGAAATGGATACTTTTCAACCTAGTTATGTTCAATTTCCCCTAAATCCATATTTATTTTTCCTTAATTTCCTTTGCTACTATTTTCACACTGCTATGCTACAATTTCACCACTATTTCATCACTTTTCATCCTTAATTTTCACTATATTTAAAATAAATTTATTATTTTATATATTTTTTATATATTTTTTGTTTTTTTGTTTATTCCATTATTCACTTAACTTGGGTTTCACCTTACTCATCACTAATTAGTTATATTGCAATTATAAATTGTATTTTTTTCAAGGTTCAATGACAGTCGATCAAAAATTGGAATTGTTGCTAGGGAAGCTTACATTACCCACTGATTTCCTAGTGCTTGATATGAAGTGTGATAAGAAGATTCCTATAAATTTGGGTAGGAAATTCTTAGATACAAGTGGAGTTATTATAAATGTTTCAAAGGTAAAATTAACTTTCCATACTGGTGATGATAAAGAAGAGTTCTATGTTTTTAAAGAATCTAAATGTGATTTTAGATATTGTTGGCACCGTTGTTTTAGTGATCAAAAATTAATGTTTATTATGATATTAATGAGTTCTATATTTTATGATATAATTTTATATTATAAGGAATTTTGGTGAAAATTTGGATAAGTATAGAAATGATTCACTATTGAAGTTGAGTCACCTCCAGGTAGACTCACCGTTAGAATGGAATTTTGGATAAGTATTGGAAAGACCCACCATCAGAGATTAATCACCATAAAAATGGAATTTTGGATAAGTAATGGAAATAAATTCCATCAGATATGAGTCACCATAAAATTATAATTTTGGAAAAGTATGGAAATGAACTACCTCTCAGATGAGTAACCATTGAGGATCAATCACCACTACATGATCTACCGTCAGACTTTACCTACCTTTAGGATGGAAATTTTCAAAAGTTTTTGGAATGAACTATTATCAACATGACTCACCATTGGCCTAAATCACCTCCATCCTATGTCTCCACCAGGATAACTCACCACCAGAGTTGTATCACCATCAGAAGAGTCATTGTTGCTATTTTGGATATTTAACTTAAATTTTTTCTAATGGATATATTATCAAATTTAATGATGATTATTATTTTATTGATTATTCTTAATAAATTAAAGATATCAATTAAAGTTTTTTTTAGTGTTTAATATGAGGAGAAGAAGATCCAGATGATTGTTCTTTAAATGGATACTTTAGCATGATACTATTAAATTTTGATGCATAATCACTTATGCTTATACGGGTGTGTGAAGTGAGTTGGATCCATATTTAAATAACTAGAAAATTATTATGAAGTGTGATATTTTCTGAAGATATTACACACTACATCCTTATCTACACATGAATGTGAGAAATTGGTGCATAAAAACATACATATCATTTACTATAAATAGAATAAGAGATATTACGATGCTCTGTTTTACTGAGTTTTTCTGAGAAACGGCTCGATATTCTATTCAAGCTACATCTGAGGAGTTACAAGATTTATAGCACATCATACTTAGAAACACTATCCATTCTTTATCATTATAATTTCCATTTATATTTTTTGACTTTACTTTTTGAGCATTGTGTGGCTTGCCCTATATATTAAACACACACTCACTTTTGTGATTTGACTAGAAGATACATGATATATTCTTAACTTACTTTATATTTGTTTACTCATGGTGTTATATAAGAGTTCCCTATGTGACATGTGCTTATTTTATTTCCCACATTTGTTGTGAAAGAGGTCTATGTGTGACCTAGAAAACTGGTTAGCTATTGTGTATACCTGATCCAGGTTATGGATCAAAATTATATTATATAATTTTCTTGTATGCAGGTGATAACCAAGTAGAGAGGATTTAGTCTCATCTTGAGACTGGGCCTATTGTATATATTCGTATGTGTTTCTTTTTTAGTTTCATTTCATTGATTTAAAATGAATTGTTTTAAACTGTGTACAAAACCACTACTTTGATAGTTAATATTAATTATTATTTATGTAATATTTTGATTAATTAAATTGATTTAAAAAGATAAAATATTTTTCATGTTGTTTTAACTGAGACTTAATCACCCTTTGAGAAATGTTTTAAAATATTATAACTTATATTGACCAAATATTTTGATTAATTGGGATATTTTAATTATTTAGGGGATTTTATTTAAACTTATTTTAATAGAAATTTTTATTGGGTACTCAATTCACCCTCCCTCTTAAGATACTCACTCGAACCAACATTTCATATCAGATGATCTTAAAAATATTGTCAACTGAGATTTTACTTTTATTTTAAAGATCTTAAATTTCTATCGATTCTAAATTCAGTTATCTAAATGGATAATAGACAAGAAGGTTCTACTACCAACATAACTCCTTCATTTAATTGAAGTAACTATTCTTAATGGAAAATAAAAATTAAAATTCATATTGAAAGAAAGAGTTTTGAAATATGGTCTACTATAGAGGATAAATATGAATTACCTAAGACTTCTAGGGATATATGGGATGGTGATAATAAAAAATCTTACAACAATAACTACAAATACATGAATTCTCTTTACCGTGTCTTAGGAGATAATGGGTTTAATATTATATCTGCTACTAAAACTACTTATGAAATTTGGGATACCTTAGTTATTTCTCGTGAAGGAAATACTAATGTTAAAGAAATTAGATTAAACATTTATACAATTAAATATGATACATTTAAAATGAAACCTGATGAGTTGATTTTTGATATGTATTGAAGGTTCAATGATACAGTGAATACAATGAGCTCTATGGGGAATCCAGTATCAGAAAAATATCGAATCATGTGACTATTATGATGTATTCTAGTGAGTTGGAGAGGGGAATCAGTTTGAATAAGAGAAACTTGTGACATCAGTAAGATATATATCAAGGAATTTATTAGGAATTTGATGATGTATAAGGAAGAGTTTAAATTTAATCATGAAGAGGTTGATAAACCAAAGAGGAAGTCTATTTCTTTTAACACTACTGCATAAAAATAGAAATAAAAATAAAAAGGACAAGATGAAATCTCCAATGATGAGGAATCACCAACTAAAAATGATGAGTAAATGAACGATCTAAATAGAAGATTTAAAAAGTTCTATAAGAATAATAAATTATTCTTGAAACTGAGCTATAAGGGAAATTATGATAATAGAGGGAATTATAAGGACTGCAAAAGATATGATAATGAAATTTAGATTGCATGTTATGAGTGTAAGAGAAAAGGAAATTTTAAGGCTGATTTTCCCAAGATAAAATACATAAATTGATATGATGATAAGGATAGAAAGTATTAAAAAAGTAATGAAATACACCTGAATTACTTTTGAGGATATCTCTAGTGACTCTAAATCAACTCATGAAGAGAATCCTGACATAGAAAATATGTGCTTCATGAAAAACATATCTAAGGTACCTATTGTATCTTCTAAACATAATTATGATCATTCTGAAAATGAACAAAATGATAATGATATGTCAAAATAATAAATGTTTTCATATTGAAATATGTTTTAAGATACTTCTGATGAGCTTAAAGACAAATAAAAAATTATGAAGAAACAACATGCTTTATTCGCTAATATTAAATATGATTTTGCTGTAGAGAAAAAAATAATACTAAATTATTATAAGAAATTACTAAACCAAAATTGTTTAATGAGAAGTTAAATATGGTCTTAGAGAGATTAACTAATGTAAGGAAAACTCTCACTTAAATACTAGGTAAAAATTTAATCGTATGTATATTACTGGTTTAGGTTACAAACGTAGAAAAAGATAAACTGTTAAGAGAAATTTTGTTCCTAAGACTAATTCTGAAAATTCTACAGCTAAATTTTAATCAAGTGGATTGAATTAAGTTTTTATTTTAAATAGTTTACAATATTATTATAAAAACCCCATAAAGAAAATATTGGTTCCTAAATATCTCACCATTAACATTTTTGGACCCAATAAAATCTGGGTACCAAAATCATTCTTGGTATAAACATTTTTTTACAGAAAAAATGCATGAAAAGATCCAGTATAAATCTGTGGTGCTTGGATAGTGGTTGATCCAAACATATGATAGGATATTACTTCAGTTTTTGAGAACCTAATAAAGTTTGATAATGTTCATATCACCTTTAGTGACAATTATAATGTAAAAAACATTGTCCTTTGACAAATCTATAACTCAAATTTAGTGTTAATTTCTAAATTAATTGATGGTTCAAAATATAATCTACTAAGAATCTCACAGCTATGTGATGATTGTTTTCATGTGAAGTTTGAAAACAATTATTGTAATTTTTTAAATTCAAGAAATGATTTAGTATTTACTACTTTTAGAAATGGGAATGTGTATGTTGTTAATATTCATTCTTTAATTTCAAAAAATGTTTCTTTCTTGAGTTAATTTCAAAGAGAATCTTGGATTTGGCATAGGATAATAGGTCACTGTAATATCCACTCTCTTAGAAATATTACTTGAAAAGGGTTAGTTAAAGATCTACCCAAACTTGAATTCCCAAATGAAAAAGTTCGTAACCCCTATCAAAAATGAAAAAGGCTCAAAATTAATTTTAAATTAAAGAAATAATTTTCAACTTCTCAACCTATTGAGTTGGTTCACATGTACTTGCATGGACCATCTATAATTTATAGTTTAAATGGGAATTACTATGACTATGTAATTGTTGATGGATTTTCTAGGTGTACTTGGGTATTCTTTTTAGCTCACAATATTGAATCTTTATTTTATTTTACCAAGTATGATAAACCTTTAGAAAACCTAAGTGGACTTAGAATTAAGACCTTAAGAAGTGACCATGGATGTGAGTTTGAAAATAAAGCCTTTAAATCCTTTTTCTCACAAAATGTATATAACCATAACTTTTATCCTAAGACCCTTCTAGAAGAATGGAGTTGTATAAAGAATAAATAGAATAATTAAATAGATATCTCGGACAATGCTACATGAATATAACATATCTATCTACTTTTGGATAGTGGCTATGAAGACAGCCTATTGTATAGTTAATATATTTTTAATGAGAACTATCTTGAAGAAAAATCATTATAAAATATGGAATAATAGGAAGTATAAGGTTAATTAATTTACAATTTTTTTTGTTTCAAAGTATTTATTATTAAAAATAAGGATAATATTGACAATTTTTTCTCCAAAAGTGATGAATAAATTTTCCTTGGTTTTTCAACTTCAAGTAAATCCTATAGAGTTTTTAACAAAAGAACCAAGACTATGGAAGAGTCTATCCACATCATGTTTGATAAGACAGTTCCACGTGAACCTAAGACTCCTTTAATAACCCTTGAGGATAATGTATCCACTTTGAACATAAATTCCAAACCTTCTGATTCTACTGTAAAACATGTATAAAAATCATCCAGTTCTGTGGAACTTCCAGAACTAGATCCAGAGCCAATAGAAAACCATGAGGTGACCATAAATTCTTTTTTTAGAGATATTAAGACTCTAAAATACCATATTTAGTTGTTATTATTAGAGATTTAGATATAGGTACACAAATAAGAGATTCTCTAAGAAATCAGGTTGAACATTAAACTTTATTATTACAACTTGAACCTAAGAACATCATGACACAATTAATAATAAATTTTAGATAATGGATATGTAATAAGAAATTAATCAATTTGAAAGAAAAATGTTTTAGAATTTATTAATTGACCCAAAAACACCTTAAATATAGGCATAAATGGGAGTTTAGAAACACGGTTAATGAATCTGGCATAGTATTGAGGAATAATGATAGATTAATTGCACAGGGTTATAGGTTGGATGAGAGTATAGACTATGAATAAAACTTTTCACCTATATCCAAACTTGAATCCATTATAATAATACTTTCATATGAAGTACATATAGATTTAAAACTATATCAAATAGATGTCAAAAGTGCATACTTGAATGGGCATATAATTGAGCATGTTTTTGTTGAAGAACCCCTAAGATTTCAAGACCCTAATTTTCCAAATCATGTTTTTAAATTAACAAAATATTTATATGGTTTAAAAAAAGCTCCTATATCTTGGTATGATAGGCTCAAATATTTTCTTTTTTCAAATGATATATTTGATCCTAACCTATTTATAAAAAAATAAACATATTTTTTATTTTTTCAACACAATGTAGATGATATTATCTTTGGATCATCTAAAAATTATTAATGAACTGAATTATCAAAAATGATGAAAATAAATTTAAAATGAGTTTAATGGGTGAAATTAAATTCTTTCTTGGTTTTCAGATTTTTCAAAATAAATAAGGATTTATTTTAAATCAAAGTAAATATAATAAATACCTATTAAAACATTTTGAATTGGATAACACTAATAATAGTGACACTTTTATGAGTACCAGCTATAAATTGGACCTTGAAGAAGTCGTGAAATCAATGGATCAAACCAGTAATAGAGGTGTGATTGGAATTTTTCTCTATTTAACTGCCATCTGACTGAAAATATATTTAGTTTGTATATGTGTGCTCATTTTCAGAAAAACACAAAAGAGTCACACTTATTTTCTTTTAAAATAATGTTCAAATACCTCAAATATAAATCCAATTTGGGATTGTTTTACCCAATAGAACAACGATTTTACATAGTTAGTTATTCAGATGTTGATTTTGGTGGTTTCAAGTTAGATAAAAAAAGCACCTATGAAACATGTCACATTTTGGGAAGTCACTAGTTTCTTGGGGTAGTAAGAAACAAAATTCAATTGCACTATCTAATACTAAAGATGAATTCATAGTTGTCAGTAGTTTTTGTTCTCAAATTTTGTGGATGAAACACACTTTCCTATAGTATAGACATTAATTATGACATCTACCTATAAATTGTTACAAAAAAGTGCTATAAATTTTTCTAAAAACCCTATATTACACTCTAGAAAAAAACACATTGATGTAAGATATCACTTCTAGAGAGTTCATCTTCAAAAGGGGGATATAACTCTTGGATATATTGGTACTGAACTTTAGACTGCTAATATTTTTATTAATCTATGGAATTTTGAGAGAATGAACTATATCAAACATGAATTGGGCATGATTATTTTTCATTAAACATAATTTTCTATGATCCACCATTGGATTTTTACCCACTATTGGAGTTTTACCCACCATTGGAGTTCTACCCACCATTGGGGTTTTACCCACCATTAGAGTTTTCCCCAATGTTGTAATAACTCATCATTGGTTTTTGAATCACTATTGATAATTATTTTTTGAAGGTTATTTATTTATTTAATTTAAATATGTTTCAAATGATATTTCATATTTAAATTTATGAATCCTTAAATTATATAAATTGTGGACTTGTCTAATTTTGATACATGCTTACTTCCTCAGGCCTTTACCTTTGAACCTCGCCACGACCTTTATCTCTTGACTATTAGCATTCCCTTAACCTTATTTGAACTTTCCAAATCATTCTCTACAGTTAGAGTGAACCAAGCTGCAATGTTTTCTCTATATAAGTCGCATCCTTCAAAGAATAATAAAGGAGATTGTAGTCGTCCATCTGTCGATCTAGTGAACCCATGCCTTTTGAATCTAATAGTACTACCTGAAAAGGAAGTTTATGATTAGTGGTTGATGTCAAGAAATGATTTTTTTTCTTAATTTTATACAATACCAGTGATGGTTATAATGGTTCTCTAATAGAGAGGGGACCTACTATCCTATGTTAGTGCACCAGTTCTATTAGTATGTTGATTTTGGCTTTGAGGAAGACAAAGATTGTGTTAGAAGAATAATTAATGGGTGAAAGTTATTTTTTATTCAATCCAATGGGCCTAATGTATGAAAGTTCCTCAAAAAGGTATCTCAAATGACTACCAATGATATATTCTGAGTGATAGTGATAAATTTTTATCTAAGGATGCACTGGATGAACTGAATGAGGATAGAATTATGAGAAGACCAGCTGCAACTGAGCTTGATGGGGAATGTCATTCTCTTTTCAAGTTTATTCATTATATTCTATGTCCTAGGAAAGGTGATTTTAACACAATAAGGTATCAATATGTACACATATTATGTATTAATAAGAGAGGAGAAAAGATTAATTTTGGTAGGTACCTAATGGTTCATATGATGGAAATGTGCAGGACATCTTCTAGATCAAACTCCGTTATCTACCCTAAATCTTTTTTGGTCATGGTTGAGGCCATGTGATTGGTTAATAGGGAAGAAGAAATCATGGTAAAATGTGGAGGTTTTTTCATTACAAGGGTCATTTTTAAATTAATGAAGTAAGTTATAAACCCTATAAAAGGTAATGGGTTGATGATGATGATATTATTTATAAGGATTTAAATCTTTCGGATCACCTATATATGCCAAATAATCTTGTGGATCCTAGTTTGGAGTTGGATGAGGTGTTTGTGTACTCAGATGAGGAAGAAGAGGAGGCTAATGCATCATGATATGAGGTGAAATAGTTTTTGGTTGATGAGGGTAGTGACTATCATATTACCAAGATCCCTCTTACTATTTATTATGGTGCTCATAGTCCTCCCAGATCTCTCCTTTTACAAGATACTCTTTTAAAATAAGGAAGTAAAGGGGAAGAAACTGAGTTTTTTTAGAGGAATAGTTTAAAATCACTTCTAAATATTATGAATAAAATGGTAGTGGAAGTGATGGTGAGAATGATGATGATGAAGAAGAAAATGATGAAGAAGAAGAAAATGGAGATATAAATGATAAGGAATGTGGAGATGTTGATGGAGATGATAGTGATGGTGGTGGTTCTGACCATAATGGTTCTGATGGTTATATTTTTACTAAGAATGTTGAGATTCCTATGGCACTTATTTCTTCTCCAGTTTTATTAGTTGTTTCTAGATCTAAAGAGAGACCAAGCTTATTTTAAGGTGTTGATAGATCTACTGCATATGAGAAGGAAAAATTTATTGAGGGGGAGGAATATCCAAGCTTTGTTAGTCATCATGTTAACCTTATAGATGGTGACTCTAGTGAGCCTACTTTGGTTGAGAAGACACTTGATGTGTAAGAATATAATGACCAGATAGTTGTTGAGCCTATGGCAGTTGATCTGGTAGTTGTTGGGCCTTCAGTTGTGTCTTTGTCTAGGATGGATGTTATATCCTTTGAGAAATGGGAAATGTATCATAGCTATGTCAGACTTTGTATAGACTACACCAACTTGGATGATGATAGTCTTTTTATTTGAGTAGAGATAGATCCTAAGGGATCAATGGTGGAATATATTGGTGTTGTAGGGTAGATATATAGATTTTATTTAGTTTTGTGTACTATTTATAATCTAGATGAGGTTGTTGTGTCGCTTACCATTACCTATGCACCCTTTCATTCACCTTCCATTGCTTCTGTTCTAGTAGATGTTGTCTCCAAAGCTAACTTAGAATCCTTCAGAGAGAGTCTTCTCTCTGAGTTTGGTATGATTCAGAGAAATCAGGAACCTCTTGTCACTAGGTTTAGTGAAAGAGATTCTAGATATTTGTTTGAGTTTGTGATAAATCACATACAACTTATAATGATGCATCATATTCAATAATTAGAGATAGATGATAGAAGGTTAGAAAATGAGATAGAGACTTTCAAGTCTATAGTGGATGAGATGAGATCATCTTTTGTAGATTATATGACTGATTGGATAGAAAGGGAGTATAACATATCATTCATGGATTCAACTTTGAGTGATACACCTCATTCTTTGGATGTGAAGTTGATTATATCAGTGGTTAGAGAAGATATTCGAGCTATTTCAATTGATTTTCCAAACATTCCTCAAGAAATTTTGAGATAGATCTGGCATAATAGTGATCATGTGCATATGATGGTTATAGAATGTATTAAGGATATAAAATATTATATAGATATAATTACAAAGGCTATAAAGTATTGTCTATCTCAGATTTATACTAAACATGAGATCAAATCTCACTTTAGGTTCCTTGATAAGAACGTTAGGATTCCTCTAATGACTCAAGCCATTAAATAATAGTTCAATCAGATGAAAGTGATGACTATAGTGATCAAGTTGTTTATTGAGGAAAAAAAGACTTTTTCAATGCTATGGAAAGAGGAGGAAATATCATCATGGATTTCATAAATCTGATGAAACCATTTATTCATGTATATTGCATTACAGTAGTGACTTAATATTCCATTCCAGTCACTACTCATCTCACACCTCCAACCTTTGATCTATAGTTTTTCATACCAAGTGTAACCCTTAATTCTAATGCACCTTTATCTACTTGGTTTCAACTTTTTTTCCTAAATCCTTGAGAATTTATTCAGCATCTCAAGCCCATTATTATCAGAGAGATTCCTTATTTACTAGTTGTCCCTACATCCATCCGTATAGTTACCTCAGGTTCTACCATTGTTCCCTCTACCTCTGATAAAGGAAAGGGAAATTCACCTCTTTTTCCTACTACCCAACCTAAGAAGCGTTAACATTAGTCTTTTTATAGGGACTTTTTGTATAGCTTTTATCTATTTTTTATGTACTTTAATTACTTTTTCAATTGAAATTATCTTTTTCTTCATATTCTCTTTCCTTTCATTTCTTGATTTATTTTCACTTTTTAATGATATCAAAAGTGGGAAATGAATATGTAATTTATAATGAATATGGACTTTATTTACTATTTTTATAGTAATTTTATCCTTTTATAATATAATTATCTTTTCATACCACCATTCAGGTCATTTCTTAATACCATACCTTTGATACCATATGTATTTTGTTTATCTCTTTGTTATATTAATTATTAATTACTTATTCTGCTATTTTATAATTAATATCTTTGATACCATATGTATTTAAATTTCTTCCTTTCATACTATCATTTTTGGTTTAATCTTTTTTAATTCCATCTTTGAAAAATGTCATGATTTGTGATCATTAAAAAGGGGGATATTGTTGGCACCCTTGTTTTAATGATCACAAAATCAGGTTTATTATGATATTAATGAGGTTTATATTTTATGATAGCATTTATACTATAAGTCATTTTGGTGAAAATTTGTCTAAGTATAGAAATAAATCACTATTAAAGTTGTGTCACTTCCAGGAAGACTCACCATTAGAATAGAATTTTGGATAAGTATTGGAAATACCCACCATCAAAGATGAGTCACCGTTAGAATGGAATTTTGGCTAAGTACTGAAAAAACCCACCATTAGAGATGTGTCACTTCCAGAATGGAATTTTGGATAAGTATGGAAATGACCTACCATTGAGATGATTAAATATTTAGGATGAATCATCACCATATTATCTACCATCACACTTTACCTACCGTCTGGATTAATATTTGGAAAAGTGTTGGAATGAACTATCGTTAGCCTAACTCACCATTGACCTGACCCACCACTAACCTAAGTCACCACCAGGATGACTCACTGCCAGAGTTGTCTCACTAATAGAATATTCACCATTTATATTCTGTATATTTAACTTATATTATTTATAAAAAATATATTATCAAATTTAATGTTGAGAATTATTTTAATGATTATTATTAAAATATTGCATACATTCATTAAAGTTTGTGTCAGCATTCAGTACGAGGAGCAGAAGATCAATATTATTGTTCTTCAAATGGATACTTCTATATTCTACTATTAAATTATGAATTAGACTCCCTTGTGCATATACAGGTGTGTGAAGTGAGATGAAACTATATTGAAATAAATAGAAGAGTGTCATGAAGTGTGAGATTTTTTGGAGAGCTTACATGATACATCCTTATTTACACATGACTGTGAGAAAGTGGAGAATAATGAACATACATATCATTTCCTACAAATAAAACAAGAGATCTTATAATACTCTATTTTGCAACATTTTTTTGAGAAATGACTTGAGGTTCTATCCAAGATATATCTGATGAGTCACAAGCTTCAGATTACATCAGACCAAGAAACACTGCACTTATTTATCTTTATACCTGCTCTTTCTATTTATTAACTTTAATTTTAGAGTATTGTGTGGCTTACCTTATCTATTAAACACACAGTGACTCCTACACTTTAACTGGAAGATTCATGATATATTCCTAACAGCCTTTATATTTGTTTACTCACAGTGTTATGGAAGAGGTCCTTTTGTGGATTGTGCTTATTTTATTTCCCAAAATTGTTTTGGAAGAGGTCCCTGTGTAACTTGGACAGCTGGTTATCTATTTTGTATACCTGATTTAAGTTGTGGATCAATGTTATTTTATATAATCTACTTGTAATCAGTTAATTTCCAAGTTGATATGATTAAGTCTTAGCTTGAGACTGAACCTCTTTTATTTATTCCACTATGTGTTTTATTTTGTTTCTGTTCAGTGCTTTAAACTAGATTTGTTATAAACTATGAAAAAACCACTATATTTTTAGTGAATCTTAATTAGTTTTTATATAATTTTTTGATTAAGTAAATTTATTTCAAAAGTTAAAATAGTTTTCATATTATTTTAACTGAGACTTAATCACTCTTTAGGAAATATTTTAAAATTTTAGAACTTATATTAATCTGTTGTTTCTATTAATTAAGGTATTTAATTATTCAGGGGATTTTATTTAAACTTTTTAAAATAGAAATTTTTATTGGATACTCAGTTCACACCCCCTCTTGAGATACTCACTCCGACCAACAACTGCAAACTGATAGATGATAATGAATAAGTATTTAAATATGAGATAAGGAGGAATATTCATAAAAATTTTAGGAGATAATTTGGTATTCCATAAATTAACATTTCAAGGTATAATTTTTTAATCTAAATCCACACAAGAAGTTGAAAAACTAGGATATTTGAGAGATGTTAGGCCCCAGAACACCCTGAGATGGGAGAAGTGAACTAGGGTGTCAAATTTTGTTTTGAATTAAATATATCATATCCCCACAATGGTAGGAACTCTTTTAACCTACTAGATGGAATTGTAAAAATTCACAACACACATATTATAAAAAATAACCACAACACAATAATTTTACTGGGTTTACCACATATGGATAGTGTAAATATAATATGCCAAAAAATCATTTATACTAGAATATACTAAGCTTTACTAGATTTTATGGAGTAAAATTATTTGGTCATGGTCACTCTATTCCAAGATCACCACCTTTACCAGCATTTTGGAATAATGCACTAACTTCTTCAGATAACTTTTGTTAACCCCCTTTCTCACTAATTTAGGTGAATTATTCCTCAATTTATTAACTTTAAGTTTGTAATGATGCCCTAGTACATGTTGATGATGTTTTTCATCATGATGGTTTAAATATGATGCTTTAATGAATTCCATAAACTCTTCCCAAATGAAACTAAGATCGCACAAGTATTTATGTGGAACTTAGTTTTTCACAAAACTTTCAATTTTTTTGAAACTTATAACTTCATGAAACCCCCATTCCATGAAATCCATTTTTATCACTTAGTTATCAACCATAATTTTCATAAAAAAAATCCTCATCTAAAGTTATTTTTTGGAGTAAGAAATAATTTTTCATATGTTTTTCATGAAATCGGATTGATAATTCATCCTTTAAAACTTCTATTATGAAAATAATGATTAATATACTATTTATAGGTGAGAATCACCCTTTCATGAAACTCTATCATACCCAAAAAACTATTCACCTTTGATTCACCAGTGTATACCTACTTATGGATATCGATATTTCATGACCCTTTTGAATTTTACTTCTTTCATGAGTTTTCTAAACTTTCATGAAACTTTTCCTTTGAGAAACAACCACTTAATTGTTTCTAAGAACATGAATTCCTCAAAACTCTTCCTTTTCACTATATTTTTAGGACAAAAAATTTATAAAATGCTAGAGAATTGTGCCAACTTCAACACTAAAGCCTCTTTCATGGATTAACTCACTTTTCTTGAAAACTCCTTGGCCAACCCAGTTTTTATTGACAACAAACACAATATTCCATCAATTTACAACTTTAAATGACCATGGTTCCAAAAATATCCCCATTTGGGTTTTTTGTCAATCCAAATAGAATTATAATAAAGCAAAAATATTGAACAAGAACCTAATAGTTGTAAAATGACTCATACATCTCTCTAAGTTTACATAATCAAATCTCTATGTAGATAACAAGAGTTCAAGAGAGAGTTCCATGACTCAAGATAGTTATCATTATACTAAACTTTATACAATACCAAATTACCATTGAATTTCACTAAAACATTCCACCATTTGGAAATAAACCTAAAGAAAAATATTTTTCCCTTAGGGCTCAAAACTCCCCTGGATTATACCTCCCTTTAATCTTGCACCACATTCAAATATATATATAAATAGTTAAAAACAAGGGGAGAGGGGTTAAATTTGAACTTCCTGAAGTAATGGGATGTGGTTCAACACTGATGTTCAAGTAATGTTTATCAAATATTTTCATAGCCAAAGGTTTCATCATGATTTCTTCCACTTGATAATTACTTCTAACATGATCCATCTTAATCACCCCATGTTCCACATTATATTTGATAAAGTGATATCTGAACTCCATATGTTTGTAACGAGAGTTTTTAACTAGAATTTTTTTGATCCTAATCACACACTTGTTTTCACAGAATATTACCATCAGCTATTTCACCTCATCACCAATATCGGCCATCTATTGTTCCATCCACCATAGGTTTGTGCATGCATTTTTCACAAAGATATACTTTTCTTCGTCCATGAATAGATAATTTATTTCTTTATTATTTCTTAACCATACCACACATTTATTTTCAATGAATAATGCATAGCCACTTGTGGAATTTTGATCCATCACATCACCATCCCATTCAGTAATAGAAAATGTTGATAATTCATGATTCTTTCAAGTTTCAAAGTGTATTACCAAATTGATATTACTTTGAATGTACCTTAGGATTCATTTAACCACTATGAAATTCCCTTCCTTTAGATTACTTTGTAAGATATCTGCTAAACATTTTTCAAAGACAATATATGTCTATATTGCAGTCATATATAACAAGATTCCAATTATCCTCCTATACAAGGTGGGATCCATTTCTCATCCTCATGATTCCCACGTTTTTTCCAACTAAAATTAGATTTGGCATTGTTTTTTAATCATTCATGTTGAACTTATTTAGCATCTATCTTGTATACTTTTCCTATGTAATTAAGGTGTATTTTTGTTTTTGGATCACCTACTTCCCCAAAAAGTTTCTAGTTCACCAATCATGAACATTTAAAATTATAATTTCATGTGATTAGAAAATTATTCCACTAATCCATCCTTGATTCTGACAAATATGATATCATCCATATACACAATAACTATAAAGTTGTCTTCCTTGGATGTCTTCACATAAATATTATGGTCTACAACTCCACTTTTAAATTAAAACCTTTTCATATAAGAATACAGTCAAGCATACCATACTTGCGGCGCCTACTTTAGACCGTATAGATCCTTATTTGATCTACACACATTTGTTTTATCATTTCAAATTATAAATCCCACTATCTATTCAATGTAAAAATATTCTTTAAGAATTACATTTAAGAATACTATTTTGACATCCATATGATAAACTTTATAACAAATTAAAGTTTTTATGGCTAAAAAGAGCCTAATTGAATCTATTCAAGATACTGGATAAAACTTTTCTTCAATATCATTTCCTTCATACTATTCCTAGGCTTTAAAAACAAATAATGCCTTATTTTGGATCATATTTCCTTACTCATCAAATTTTTTCTGAAGATCCACTTGGTTATAAAAACATTATGATTTTTTGGTTTCTTAAAAAAAACCAAGTCTAGTTTTTATCAATTTGATATAATTCCTAATTCATGGAATTAACTATTGATTCATCCTTTTCTACTTCTTAAAACAAGGTTGGTTCCACCATTGATAGGAGAGTAGAATGTTCTATATTCCTCATTCTCCTTATCTTTATAGGTGTTTTCCAATCCTCAATAATGATAGAAGAATCAACTTGCACTCTTCTACTTCTCCTATATAGTTCCAATTGAATTTCTTAAATAATGGTTTCCTATTCTGATCCTCTTCTGAATTATCATTATTTGGAGAACCCTAAATGTTCGGTGAGCCTTCCACAACTTATATATTTGAACTTATTCCCTTTTCACCTTCTTATTCATCTTCAAACATATCAACATATGGCATCCTTAAGTTATTCCTAATTTTATCCTCAATGAAATTGACATCATTGCACTCCATAATTTTTCTAGTCTAATTATTATAGAATTTTTAGGTTATATTATTCATTTAGTATCCAAGTAATATTCTTTTATCTGTACCATCCCCATACTTTCCTTGATTTCCTTCTTTTTTTGGATAAAGCATTTACTTACAAAAACCCAGAAATAATTTAGTGAGGGATTCCATCCATGACATATTTCATAGGGTTTTCTTTATTATAATAGAATGATCCCTTTCTGGTTTTCAGTGTGGACTATTACTTGAACAACATCATTCTAGTAGTATTGAGAAACACTATTCTCAATCACCATTGTTTAGTCCATACTATTCACCTATCGATTTCTTCATTTGTTGACCCCATTTTTTTGAGGTTTCCACACTGATGAAACCCTATTCTTGATTCCTTGATTTTCAAGGTAATTTTAAAATTTAGTGGATCAGTATTCTATTTCATTTTTAGACTATAATATCTTGATTTTCCACCCATTTTCATTCTCAACACTTTAAAGGAATATCTTTATACAATTAATCGCTTATCATTTACTCTACATAAACATCACATAGTCTATTCTAATATAATTATCAATAAAAATAATTAAGTACCTCTCTCCATGCATGTCAACCAAATTTATTGGACCACAAAAAAAATTGGACTAGATTAAATAGATTCAATGTCCTTTTTATCCCCATTTTATATTAATTTCATATTATTATTCCTCACATGAAAGAATCACATTTCTTTTCCTGGTCATGATTTAGATTAGTAATTTCCATTATATCCTTCATCTTGGAAATGTTTTCCATGCTCTATTGATTAATGGGACACAACCTTTGGTTCCAAAAGTTGTTTTCATCTTCAATTGTTATGAAGTAGGTGTTTTATTTACTTTACACTTGGTATAAATTACCATTCAACCTCTATCCTTTCATGAGTAAATTTCTCAACATTCCTTTAATAGGTCATCCTTTATTATTAAAATTCACTGCCAATCATGAGTTGAAAAGTTTTCTCACACTCAGGAGAGTGTGACAAATATTGTCTACATAAATCACTTCCATTTTATTCATTTTATCACCTTACAATTGGTTATTTACATTGAATTTTATCTTTAAGCCACCATCATTTCTTAATAACACCATTCCACTAACTCCTTCCTTACAATTTTTCAAAAAAAATCATTTATTATCATGTGGAACATCCACCATCAAGGATCTAGGTGATACTATTATTTATATCTTTGAGTGATATATATTCTGGGTTGGATTTCTCAATATTATTCTTTTCTATCTATGAGAAACCTGGCTGAGTAGAGGCATAAGATGGCCTCTCTAATTTCTTCTCATCATGAAAAGTTAGATCATAATCTTCTTCTTATTTCAAAGGATCGTACCTATTTTACGGGGTGATTTTTCTTGTTTGAACTATATCACTTGTCTCTGAGTTATATAGTTACTTTTTTTCACATACCCTTTTCTTTCAATGATTAAATTTATGGACAAAGTCATAAAAATAAATGAAATATCTATAGAAATTATTTCTTCTATATAATTAATTAAATAACCTCATTATCCTATATTGATTTCTTGGGGATTCCCCATTCAAATAGCTCCTTTCCTCTTCAATGTAAGACATGATATGGCCTAGGAAGCCACAAAAATTAAATTTCATAAGAAAAAATATTTTTTCACTTTTATTCCTCCACATATACCAACTTTAATATAGATATTTGGTTAGAGATCATCTCTTTATAATTGAGGATTATTCTTAACTCTTTTCTTTGGTTGGTTTGAAGATATCTCTATTAGATATTCAGGTTCCATTGAGTTTACATATGTATAACCAACATAATGATTTACTTTGTTTTGTCCTATCGCAAATCTTTCATTTGATGTTTTAGTTTCACATCCAATCCCACTTTTTCTCATAATTTTGGGTAATTGATTATATAATTTTTTATATACTCTTTTAGTGTCACGTTTCACTTTTTTTAAAAGATTTTCATATGATAACCTTCCAAATTGAATTTTTTTATTTGGCTCCCTTTATTTTTTTCTAGTTTCTATATTACACTTTAAGGTAACTACTTATTCTTCAAGGGCCTCAACTATTTTTATCTTTATCCACCAATCAAGAGGTAAGGGCATTGATTATTTTTTCCTACTCATCAATCTTTAGATTAAATTGCACAACCTATCATCAGATTTCATAAGATGATAAATGTTCTTCCACCTCCACTTATAGTTGATAAATATTTACTTTAGGATGATCCACATACTCTGATGATACTTTTAAAACATCTCAAATCATTATTTTATTATTTTATTGAATGAAAATATCATCAAGAATGCCCCCAAGATCCACGTTAATGTCAAAATCATCAACTAAATGATTGTATTTCTATTTTTTAGGTTCTTCCTTTTCAACTGTATCCATCATAGAATATTCAATATAAGACTTATAATATTTTTATTCTTCCTCTAAAAAATATTTATCAATGAATTCCTATTTTCTAATAAAGATCCTCTTATGGATGAAAATTAAATATTTTATTTGGGAAAAAACTTTTAGGGGTTGAGCAAGAACCCAACATTGAAAACCCATACTGAGGAATTTGGGCATCATAATAAATAACCACTTTATTCCAAAATAATTTAACCAAATTAGTGAGATGAACCCTGTGTATGCTCTATTAAAAATGAAACTCTTTCCTCTTTGGTTCATCTTTAACAATTTTCACAAAGGAAATTTCCATTTTTTTCCCAAGCCTTAAGGTACTCTTCTATACTAATATTTATTTAATTGAAACCATTAATAAGGATTTAGTCTTAGAAATTGATCCATGTCATTTTCTTATCATTTAGATTAATCTGAATTTTTATTTCATATATTTTTTTAACATCCTCCAGGATTTAATTTATTTCCATAAATTTTACCTTAATACTGTCCTTAGAATTTACAAGTATGTCTAATTAATATTTAATCACTAGATACACTCTATTTATAATATAACCTCCTTTTCCATGTTGGAGTTTTGAATTTCTAATAGGGTAATAGGAACCACCCAGTTTTGTAGAGGATGTGTCAATGGTTTACTTAATTTTTAGTGTATTGTATTCAGGTTTACCTTCCCTCTCTATGCTCACTGAAACCCCCTCCATCTTTTTATTGGGGGATCTTTATAGGTATTTGGTATTTGATCTTTTCTCACCAACTTGGTAGCTATTGGTTTGCGTAGGTTAGATTAGTTCTTTTTACTTATGGTTTTCTTGCCTTTGATAATTGGGTAGTCTCCCAAGTTGAGTCTTACGGTATTAGAATTTATTGCACCTATATGTAATTTCTTTATAACTTTAGAATATTATTTCCATATAAATGAGACTAAAATAGAGTATGCTTCCCCTTGAAGATCCTAAAATGCATCAGGTTCATTCAAATTCTACTAATAAGCTTGCAACCAGTTTAAGAGTTCAGATTGTTCTCTCTCCACTAGGAAATGCTTTCTTTTTTCCTTTATACTTAATTTTTGCACATCCTTCATCATCAAAACTTCCCAAGTTCTCACCTCTTAAAATATGGAACTTATATTGTACCACAACCATTGTTCTCAACTTATTCATAGCACCAACATCAAAGGATGATAAAGTTCCTAGCACCACAACATTGCATAAAGGATATCATGGAATGGATTTCCTATAGTTGGAAAGCTCAAATAACTCCATTTAATAGACTCCATCTTGGGTTCCTATTCATCAAGCTTCAAATAAGTTATTCCTCTTTAATTTATTTCCTAATTTTAAGACACCTATTTTTGGGAACCTCTTTCGAGGCCTCTGCATGATTCTTGATTCACTTTCTTCATCATAAAAGTTTACTGAAAAAATATGTCATACTTATCCACATAGAAATAATGCAAAAAGAAATATTGATTTCGAATATCCTTTTTCTTATCTTGATTTTTTGGGGAAAAAAGAGAGATAAAGTCATCAAATATATCTTCTTCTTCATCCCTACATTTATAAATGTTATGTTTTTTCATGGATTTGAATATTATCTCCTTACTTTATTGAATTGGTGTCTCCTCTAGTTTAACTCTCATTTTATTGGACACTATACTGATTAGTAAATCATCAAGAGATAATAGATATAGATCCCTTTACTCAATATTTAAAACCTATAGAGGTATAAACCTTCTCGTGGTTTTCTTTACAATGTAAATATCTATAATTTATTCACCAAGACCTTAAATCTGTAATGACCCGGCCCAACAAATCCCAAATCAAGACTACCCTAAACCCTCCTCTAATAGTCCTGGGACTGGTGACTAGTACAATGTATGCATGTCACAAACATTTAAAACTTTATCGCAATGTATCTATATATAAGAACACATATCTAAGCCCATAAAATGATGAAATGAAAAATAACCAAAAAAAACAATTCTTGCATATATCTAAAATCCCACCATAAGTGCATGAAAAAAATTATTGGGAGGTCGAGGTCCAAATACAATCCCACCAAAAGAAACTACAAACATGTCTAACCTAAAAGTATAGAAGAGGAATATTGTTAAGGTAATCATAGGAACACACCTTAGTCTATCTGGATCACTAAGATCTGCCTGGTCCTAATCCTTCTAGGAATCTGTAAAAAGGTCAGTCATCTACATAAGACATGAAACATGTGGAAAAATCCCATGTTGGGGTGAGTATAACAATAAATATTAGGATATCCCAAAATCACTAAGTATAAAACATCAATAATAATCATCTTACCATCACAAGGATATATCAACAACACATATAAAAAGAATATTCATATATATTTTTAGTAAACACACAAGGTAAGATAAAAAGTGTATTTACATCCTAGGATTCCTAATATAAGGTTCCACATAACAATTGTCTAGGATAACATGCTCCACAATTCAGATAACACTAATGGAATATATCCAAGATGTCATTCTTGTTGAGTTTTTCCATAAGATGTAAACACTATAACTATGAATATATTGATACAAAGATGGGGATCACACCCAAGTCCATGGGGTATATAAACAACACAGCCTAGATTAACCCATTAATTAAGGGATTTACCCCTACATAGTGTTTATGGTGATGATACTAAGAACCCCACCCAGGGCAATGATGATGATAGAGTATCTCACTTTGTACCTCATGAAGGGATTCCAACAACTCTATCTAAGACTAATGTTCCTTAGAGGGGATCAACATACTGTGCATAGGACACAACTACATACTAAGACCTCATGGAATGGATTAAGGGAACATAACCTAACAAAACATGTCCAAGATGAAGAGTTAAAGGGATACATGCTATCTTTGAAAAAGTACATGAAATATACTAGGAGTACATGGTGTGTTCCTTTGGCACCAGGTCCTACCTATGTATCACAACCCATTCCCATGTCCATATTCAAGTACACGCCATGTCTAATTTCATGTACTCCTGGAAGTGTCTGTGTTCAAATGGTTATGTCCATGTCTATCTAGCCATTTCTGTGTTCAAATGACCATGTCTATGTCTATCTAGCCATGTTAGTGTTCATGTACCTTTTCAGGTACATGTTGATCCACCTTATGGGGTATAAACGATGTGTGGCCTGGACCACACATCATGTAACACCACCTAGCTTCCTGGACATGTACACCCTATACACACCAAGCTATTTGTAAAGGGTCACATGATGTGTAATACTTATCCCTGCACCCAAACCCTAGAAACACATAAAAAAGGGACTACATGGCATGTGTTCATGGGACTACACATCATGTAGTTGGGTTTTTTATAGAACCTATGGGATTCTTCACACATCTAACTCCATAAATTCAATACCTTAAATGTCACTATGGAATGCACTATTTGGTGTGCATTTTATATAGACCAAATGTCTTTCTCTGTTGTTGGATGGATTTCGACCGTATCTAGTGCTTGGGAACCACCACTTAATGCCTCATTGGTGTTGCATGCCAAAACTATTGTCACAGTCTCCTAGTCCATTATCGTAACTCGATCTCATTATTAATCCAACCCTCGATCTATTGTATGAATCCATTTTACCATGAAATAGTGTGAAATGATTTTGGGTTATTCATAAAATTGAGAGCCAGAGGAATTGCCCATGATTAATGAATAATGTGGGAAGAAATGATCAAAACTAAAACATGAGGAATGAACCTCATCCAATGTTTGTGTTATCCTTGATTCATTTCTATTAGAATGGGAAACAAATAAATAATAATATAATCCACAGATAAATTCCAAATCTTAGATTATATCTATCCCATACATACAATATGCATGATCTATGAATAAATCCATGAGTTGATTAATCCTTTTTCATCATATAAATTATAAAATGGGGATAAATACAAATAAAACAAACATCCTACATCAATGTGGATTGATTGTTGATGAATAATGAATATGTATCGTTGTCATTGGTGATATCCTTGAATTTTATTTCACACTAATCAACAATCGACAATCCAAATGTTGTTCACCTAAGAACGATCCTCCAATGAAATCTCTAATAGGACTGGGGTTATTTAGATAAACCTAAATTTTCTCATAACCATTCATTTATAAGTAATATTTAGGTCATGGAAATTAAATTAAATTAATTAATTTAATCAATTAATTTAATTAAACATTTTCGGATGACCGCATCCAACCCAAACATCCAATGTACTCCAAGTTTATATTATTCCTAGTGTAAAAAATATGCTTAGAACTCAACGATGGCCTCGTATTTCCAATTCCAACCTCTGTTTAAGAGTGTTCACTCTTGATATGTAATATGTTTAATATATTTCAAAAATTAATTTTAGGATCATCAAGCCCCAGAATCTCACACCGTCTCAACACCTTACTCCAAAAATAATTCATATAATATCTAAAAGTAATACATGTAAAAATAATAGTTGTTAAATTATATCCATTATGGAGATTTATGTCCTAGAACTCCAAAAAAAGACTACGCAAAGATATATGGGTACTGAGCATTCATCTGGGTCTCCTACTCTCAGGTTCTCTCCTAAATATTCTAATGCTACCACCAGACACACACTAAGGTAATTGATCACCCATCAAGGATCCTATCATACTGATCCTCAATATATACTAGTTACTCTACAAATATAGTTCTATCCTTGATGTCTAGCTCTCCCCAGTCGATAAAATGTGACAATTATTGCACATACCTCCTCATCTGCAATATGTGAAAGACGTCATGTACCCAATCTAACTACATAGGTAGAGATAAACAGTAAGACACCTCACCAAATCTACATAGTATCTGAAAAGGGACAATGAATCAGAGAGATATCTTGACACACCATCCAAATATCCATAACCCATGTCGAGGTGAGACCCTCATAAGCATATGGTATCCCTAATAAAACTTCAAAATCCTTTTTTTTAATCTAAAAGGAATTTTTATGGATCTTTGTGGTCCTCATCTACTCCTAGATGATCTAAACCTTCTCTATCGTGGCTCAACCCAACTCTTGTTATATAAGTTCTGGATCTCCTGGGTTAGTCTAGCACAATGGTGACCTGTAGGGTCTCCCATAAAAGGCCTAGAATAGTGTCATGTTGATGGTTTAATGGTAACTTTTGTTGTACACAAACTCCAACAATGATAGGTGATCCTCTCAATTATGTAAAAATTCAAACATGTAAGCCCGTAACATGTCTTCCTAAACCTAAATGTTCCACTCAGTTTGGCTGTCAGTCTTGGGGTAAAATAAATGCTCAAATGCAACTGAGTCCCAAATTTCTCCAATAATCCCTTCCATAAAATAGATTTGAAGTGAGAATCATGGTCTAAAATGATCTTCAAGGGAACTCCATGGAGCCAGACTATATCCAACATATAGAGGCATCCTAATCTCTCTACTAAACGATGATCTTGGATAGCTAGGAAGTCAGGTAACTTGGTGATTCGGTCTATGATCACCTATATAGAATCATATCCTTTAGAAATACATGGTAACCTTATCATGCTTGAAGAAAAATATGATTCTATTTTTAAGAAACATAAGTCTTTAAAGAACATTAAAAAGGATATTTCAGATGATAGATATACAATACTGAAACAACTTAAGGAGTTAACTGATAAGTATAATTCAATTAAAACTAACTATACAGATTATGAATCAAAGGTAAAAACCCTAAAAAAATGATGTAGGAACATATAAAAGTGCATCTCTTGTTTTTAAAAAAGGATAAAATACTCTAAATGAAATTCTTGGAAAGAATGTGATTAAAAAGGGAAGATATGGAATGGGCAGTAAAGGTGAAAAGCCTAAACTGTACAAAAATTACACTACTAGAATAATGGGCTTTGAAGCCCCCTGACATGGGTGATCGCCTTTGGCGGTCACTGTAGGTGGCCTATAGCGACCGCCTCTAACGGTCGCTGGGTTTTTCAAAAAAAAATTGGGGAGGCTTCACCCCCCCCCTCCCCTCGTGAAACCCTATCATGCCCCCTCTCCCTTGCCTCTCACCCTTGTCTCCCTCCTACCTCGCCACCATCCACCCCTCTCCGCCCTTGTCGTCCTCGTCGGCCTCCACCCTTTTCCCGCCCTCCGCCCTCTGCCCGCCCTCTTCCCTCTACCCCCTCCTCCCTCCATCCCCTCTGGCCTCCGGGCTCCGCCCTCCGGCCTCCTCCCCCTCTGCCCTCCGGCCGGTCTCTGCCCTCCAGCCTCCACCCTATGCCCCCTTAGCCCTCCACCCCCTCGTCCCTCTGCCCCCTCACTTCCCATCCCCCATCCCCTCACCGCCCTCTGCTCCAACTCCCCACCATCCCCTGTCCCCTCCCTCTTCATCCCCCTCCCTTGCTGCACCGCCACCGCCCGTCCCCTCCCTTGTTGCACCGTTATCGCCTAGTCCCCTCCCTCCTCGCACGGCTGCTACTCATCCCCTCACCACTACCGCCCTCTGACTCCTTGTTGTCCTCGGTCCTCTCCCTCGTCATCCCACCCTTGCTACACCATCGCCACCTCCCCGCCTCCTCTCCTCCAGCTCACCATCGCCGTCGCTGCCCATCCCCTCCCTCGCTGCACCGCCTCCATCTTCGGCTCCCCTCCACTGCCTCTCCTCTCCCTTGAAGCACCGCCTTTTGCTCCCCTCCCTTCCAGGTTTGTAGCGCAATTAGGTATGACAAGATCTTTCACTTACATTCCATTATATATTCTCTTGTTTATTATTCAGAGATATAATTTGATTATTTTATCAGTAGTCCAAAAACAATTGATTAGTATTTATTTTAAATAAATTTGATATGAAAAATGCATATGTAATAAGTCTCATGTAAATGTTTGTTATACATATATTATTATGGATAAGAGTTGGATTGATCTTCCAAATTGAACGTCTAGAGAATATTTCAATGTCATTATGTAGTTTATTGACTTCACCAGAGGATTTGAAAGTGACTATATTAGTTTTCCATATATAAAATGTGCTAACAGATATCAATTCACACGAGATACTGTGAGGGAACACCTATTCTTTAATGGATTTCTGAAAAATTATAAGATTTGGACTCCTCATGGAGAAGAATATGTTCTTTTTCAAAATATAGATGTAGTTCATATGGATGTTGATTCAAGGATGAATGATCCAATGCATGAAATGCTTATTGAAATGGTACGTGGGTTGGATTCTGAAGGAAATGACATCCAGAATCTTGAGACTGGTGAGATAAATCTTTACTCTGGTAAAGATCATGATTCAAGGAGGTTTTATGAAGCACTTGATGATGAAAAAACAGAATTATATCCTGGATGTACTTCTTACAATAAATTGTCGTTTATTGTGGAGTTGTTGCATTTGAAGACTTTGAATCAGTGGTTAGACACATCATTCGACATGTTGTTGGTTTTATTTAAAAAGGTTCTTCCTATCGATGCTAAGATACCTGAGTCATATTACTATGCTCGTAAGTTGAAAGAGAACTTAGGTTTTACATATGAGAACATAGATACATGTGCAAATAACTGTATGTTGTTTAGAAAGGAAACTTCCCATTTGGATATTTGTATGGTTTGTGGCACTTCTAGGTGGAAAGAGAATAGGGGAAATCAGACTCATCAAAGTCAAATTTCTATACATGGGAAACCGATTTCCGTAAAGCAAATGTGTTACTTTCCCCTTAAACTGAGGTTGAAAAAAAAATCTATGTCATCGAAAGTTTCTAATTTAATGAGATGGCATGTAGAAATAGTTCATGAAAGTGATATTTTAACCCACCCGGAATACTGTCATGCATGGAATTATTTTGATAAGAGACATCCCAACTTTGCTAAATATGTTCATAATGTCCGATTGGGGTTGGTAGTAGATGGTTTCAATCCATTCAAGTCTATGGTTGGTGCAACTCATAGCACATGGCCCGTGGTGTTGGTTCCATATAATATTCCTTCGTGGTTGTGTATGAAGCAACAATTTATATTACTTTACACTCTTATTGATGGACCTAGAAGTTCGGGGGATAAGATTGATGTTTACCTTCATCCATTGATTTATAAGTTGAATGAATTTTGGGGAAATGGTGTGATGACTTATGACTATGAAATGAATGAAATTTTCAAACTGCAGGCTGCTTTATTGTGGACAATCAATGACTTCCTCCCATCTTATAAAAATTTATCAGGCTGGAGTAAGAAAGGGGAATTTTCTTTCCCTTGTTGCAATAAAAGTAAAAAATCTGTATGGCTTAAACATTCCAAAAAATGGGCATACATGGGTCACATATGTTTTCTTCCCCCTCAGCATAGGTTCAGAAAGGACAGAGGGGCATTTGATGGTTCTATAGAGTTCATCCCAGCACCAAAGATCATGACAGGAGTCGAAATTTTATCGCAGATTGAGGAAGAAAACATCCACATGGTATATGAAATTCAGGAGTTGGTGTCTCATCCAGTACGTAATATTCGTGCTACGGGTAGGCAGCGTAGTCACAATTGGAAAAAGAAAAGTATTTTTTATAGTCTTCTGTAATGGAAAACTAACATGCTAAGGAATAATTTGGATTTCATGCACATTAAAAAAAATGTTTGTGATAACATATTGTGGACCATTTTAGGTGTCAGTGGAAAATCAAAGGACAATGTTAATGCACATCGTGATTTGGAAGAAATGGGTTTAAGGAAACAGTTGCATTTACAGTTTGTTGAGGGAAACAAGGCATATATGCATGCGGCATAGTATACGATGACTAAAAAGGAGAAAGAGACATTTCTTTCCATTTTGAAGATGCTCAAGGTGCCTGATGGTTACTCTTCTAATATTTCAAAGTGTGTGAATCTGACGAGCAGGACATTGCAAGGGTTGAAAAGTCATGACAATCACATACTACTTCAGCAGTTGATTCAAATCGTAATTTTTGATTGTTTATCCCCCAATGTTATTCAGCTGTTGATTGAGATGAGTAATGTTTATAGACAGCTTTGTTTAAGAAATCAACAAATGAGTGATTTAAAAATTTTGTAGGACTGAATTGTACTTACGCTGTTTCACTTTGAGAATCTATTTCCCCCCTCATTTTCTGATGTTATGGTCCACTAGACAGTGCACCTAACTGATGAAGTAATGGATGCTGGTCTAGTGCAATTTAGGTGGATGTATCCTATTGAGTGGTATTTGAGTACATTGAAACGATTTTTACGCAACAGAGCTCGTCCAGAGGCATCAATAGCCAATGGTTATTTGATGGATGAGTGTACTACTTTTTGTGAAGAATATCTTATGGATGTTGAAACAAAATTAGATAATCCCTCTCGGATTCATGATGGTCTAGTTTGAGAAGGAACCATATTTGATATGGACAATATCGAGTGGATACAAGTGCATCGATATATCTTGTTCAATACTCTATCAGTTGCACCATTAATGCAGTAAGTGTCTTATCACTTTTATTGTTTAACTTTTACATGTTTTGTTTGCATAAGTTGATCATTTAAACATCGCGTTATCATTTGTAGGAAACACATTAATGAGATAAAAGAAGATATGTATCGTGCGACTGAGTATCAAATTCAACAATCTCATTATGCATCATTTCATGATTGGTTCAAGGATTATGTACTTATAAATTGATTTTCATTATGAGTGAAGTATTATAATAATTTCTTTCTGCAGAAATCATTATTTAATTATATGAATTATGTAGGTTCATAAGCTGAGGGAGTTAGGGGACCCAACGCTAACTGAAGAATTTATCCAACTGGATGAGGGTCCATCTATAACAGATCGTCGTTATAAAGCTATAGATGCTAATGGTTTTTGATTTCTCATAAAAGATGTTGACGACAAACGAGCAACACAAAATAGTGGCATCAGTTGCCTATTCATCGATTCTGGTTATTACTATGGTCAATTGATAGACATCATTGAAGTTGTATACACACATGGGTTGAAGTACATATTGTTAAAGTGTAATTGGGTTGATCCAGTGCGTGGATGTAAAGTTGATCAATATCAGTTTTCATTGGTGAATTTTAACTATATGTTATATAGAAATGAACGAGTTGATAATGAACCTTTTATTTTGACATCACAAGAAGAACAAGTATTCTTCGTTACTTTGCCTTTGAATCCAAGTTGGCAAGTTGTTTTCAAAATGTCCCAACGAGGAGTGTTTTTATTTGAACAAAATGAACCCGATACTATTATGTTTGTTTCCTAACAGCTTGATCAACATACCGTAGTTCAACGTGAAGAAGATATGTATTGGGTCAGAGCGGTCATTGAAAGAGAAACGGTCAATTTGCATGCTTAATGAAAGGTATAATTTTTTTCCCTGCTATTCAATATTGAATTTCCTAGGATATCATAAATTATTTAACCATTTTATAAATCCTTGTACGTTTTAATCCTCACTTTTGAAAGTTTATTCATTTATAAATATTTAGGGTGATTTCTCTTTTGGTATCTTCATGTTATTGTTGGTGTATCTTCCCATTGAGTTATTCTTCATTTGTTTCATGTGCTACTTGAATTTTTATTAATTCAATCTGAAATTTGGCTATTCATTGATTGGTTTTGTACATAATTTGTATATCTTTTTTGTTAATTTTCTGTTTTTTTAAAATTAATTAACAAATAATTATTCAATCCCTTTTTGTTTGATTAACAACTATACAAGTTTGATTTTTTTTAAACAATCCAATTTATCTTTTAGACACTTTGGATAGTTCTCTTACTAATGTTTTCGATGACTGAAGGCATGTCAGGGGAAGAGACGGCAGATCCACATCATCCATCTGAACCATCTACGTCTCAGGGTCAAGGTATGTTTGAATGCCATTGTCTCTATTTTTTATGTAATTGATAAACATATAAATATAACATCTGTCAAATTATATATTAAATTGTTTTCAACAGGATCAGACTCGACTGCTTCTTCCTCTCACAAGAGAGGCCCTGGTCATGGCATTTTACCATGGAATTCAGACACGACGTTTGATGTTTCCTTTGATGAGGTATTTCATCATGTGGGACTGAATTACCCTGAATTTATTCGTCAGTTGGGTCATATCATACGTGACCCACATCGATTTCCATTAACCACATGGGACTGGGCTTCTATCCCTCAGGACACATTATATCGTCTTTGGAGGGAGGTTCAGGTAAGAAGACCATTTTACTTTCTTCCCTGTGTATAAACAATACTAACATATGTGATTTTTTTTCTTTAATAGAAAAATTTGAAAGTATGCCCCGATGATTTTTGGCTTGTGTGTATGAGTAAATGTCGTAAGATGTGGAAAGATTATAAAGGCAAAGTCAAGAGGGACCATTGGGTACCAAATGTGGGTGTCCCACACATTCTGGAGAAAGTCCCGAGAGGTGTCCTCCCGACTCAGTGGCGTGACATAGTTGAATATTGGTCTACTGAGGGTGTTGCAGTTTGTATATTTATTTTGGTATATATATTTTCAAGAATGTCTAATTTGTTTGAAATTTGAATTATTGAATGTAGAAGGTGTCAATACGCCATTCTGAGAATCGAGCGTTGCAGGGACCACCTCAAAGGCTCAAGACTCATCACGTGTCTTAGATCCGACATGAGGTATTTATTATTAATTTTTGAATTTATTAATTAATATGGTTATGTGTTTATATTCTATTCATATACAGTTACGGGAGAAAGGTGCACTGACTAATAAAATGTCATTGTGGATGAGGACTCATGATCGAAATGATGCAGAGGCTGCAGCATTGATAGTAAGTTCTTGTACTCATTACCAGTACTTACATAAATTTGTATATTAACATATATATGTATATATATTTAAATATTTCATAGGCTCAATTTGAAGCTAAGTTATAACAACTTCCAGATGACTAGCGACAGCTTCCCATACGAAGGGATGAGATATTTCATCGCATTATTGGTCAAGACAGGCATGGATATAGTTTGACCTGTAGAATAGGGATTCCTCGTTCTGTAGTATCATGTGTTGTGGTTTTCGATCCTGCTGTTGCTCATATGACACAGCAGTTGTCAGATTTGGAGGCATGGTTGCGCGCTTCCAAGGAGGTAAATGCACAATTGATCGCTGAGGATAGGTCACTGCGAGAATATGTGCATCCAGGTGATGGTGCAGGGGATCATATGACGCAGGTTTATACCATATTTATTTTTTTAATTTATATTATTTTTGTTATGAAAATATTCATAATTTTTATTTATTTCAGGCCCCTGGCCCACTGGATGGAGGTAGCAGTCATGACCATGCATGACGCATCATATTCATGAGGTGTGTTTCTTTTTTTTATTGGTGGGGTTGTTATTGATGTTTAAGTAGGGTTTGTAATGAGATTTTTTGAGATTTGGGGGTATCATGTGTGTTTTGGCCTGATGCAATGTTTGTGTGCACGAATTGAGAATTAACCATGAAATTGATTAATGATTTGGATATTTTTAGTTCATTTAATTCTTTAATTTTTTCAATTTCATGTTCTGTAATAGTTTTGAAAAAACCATGTGATTCCTAATATAAACCATGAAACCTTTTTTTTGGTGACTGAGCTTCGGTTCACTATTTGTAGGCCCCGGACAGCCCCCCCCCCCCCCCCACCCGCACCCCAGATATCCCCCCCCCCCTGCACCTCAAACATCCCCGCCCCGCCCCCCTGGATAGCCCCCCCCCCCCCCCCCCGCACCTCAGACAGCCCCCCGCACCCCGGACAACCCTACCTGCACCCCGGACAGACCCTCGCACCCCGGACAGCCCCCCCCCCAGGACAGCCCTCCCCACCCCCCGGACACCCCCCCCCCCCCCCCGCACCCCAGACAGCATGGAATGATGTGTAGATCGCATAAAAAAATGAATTACACAATGTGTAGTAAACACCACACATGTGTATTAATAGTACACCACATGTGAATTAATTACATAATGTGTGAATTAATTACACAATGATAGAATTAATTAATTATAACACATGTGAATTAATTACACATCATGTGTAAATTAATTATGCACCATATGAATTACACCGCATGTGAATTAATTAAATAATCACCATGTAATTCCTAATATAAACCATGAAACTTTTTTCTGAGGACTAAGCTCAGGTTCACTGTTTGTAGGCCCCGGACAGCCCCCCGCACCTCGGACACCCCCCCCCCCCTGCATAACTAATATCCCTCCCCGCACCCCGGACATCCCTCCCCGCACCCCGAACACCCCCCCCCCCCCACACCCCGGACAGCCTGTAATGATGTGTATATTGCATAAAAAATGAATTACACAATGTGTAGTAAACACCCCATATGTGTATTAATAGTACACCACATGTGAATTAATTATATAATGTGTGAATTAATTACACAATGATAGAATTACTTAATTATAACACATGTGAATTAATTACACATCATGTGTAAATTAATTATGCATCATGTGAATTACACCGCATGTGAATTAATCAAATAATCACCATGTGATTCCTAATATAAACCATGAAACTTGTTTTTAGTGACTGAGATCAGGTACACTATTTGTAGGCCCCAGACCCCCCCCCCCCACACACACACACCCCAGACAGCCCCCCCCCCCCCCCCGCACCTCGAACAGCCCTCCCCACACCCCCGAACAGCCCTCCCCACACCCCGAACACCCCCCCCCACCCGTGCACCTCGGACACCCCCCCCCCCCCCCCGCCTCGCACCCCGGATAGCCCCCTACACCCAGGACAGCCCCCCCCCCCCCCTCACCCCGAACAGCCTGGAATGATGTGTATATCGCATAAAAAAATTAATTACACAATGTGTAGTAAAAAGCCCACATGTGTATTAATAGTACACCACATGTGAATTAATTACATAATGTGTGAATTAATCACACACTGATAGAATTAATTAATTATAACACATGTGAAGTAATTACACATCATGTGTAAATTAATTATGCACCATGTGAATTACACCGCATGTGAATTAATTAAATAATCATCATGTGATTCCTAATATAAACCATGAAACTTGTTTTTGGTGACTGAGCTTAGGTTCACTATTTGTAGGCCCCGGACAGCCCCCCCCCCCCCCCCCCGCTCCCCGGACATCCCTCCCCGCCCACCGGATAGCCCCCCCCCCCCCCCCCCCCCGCTCCCCGGACAGCCCTCCCCGTCCTCCGGATAGCCCCCCCCCCCCCCCCCCGCACTTCAGACAGCCTGGAATGATGTGTATATCGCATAAAAAATGAATTAAACAATGTGTAGTAAACACCCCACATGTGTATTAATAGTACACCACATGTGAATTAATTACACGTCATGTGTAAATTAATTATGCACCGCATATGAATTAATTAAATAATCATCATGTGATTCCTAATATAAACCATGAAACTTGTTTTTGGTGACTAAGTTCAAGTACACTATTTGTAGGCCCCAGACCCCCCCCCCCCACCCCCCCCCCCCCCCCACCCCGTACAGCCCTTCCCACACCCCCGAACAGCCCTTCCGGCACCCCGAACAGCCCCCCCCCCCCACCCCCCCCACCCGCGCACCCCGGATAGCCCCCCCCCCCCCCTCGCACCCCGGACAGCCCCCCTGCACCCCAGACAATTCCCCCCCCCCCACACCCTGAACAGCCTGGAATGATGTGTATATCGCATAAAAAATGAATTACACAATGTGTAGTAAACATCCTACATGTGTATTACTAGTACACCACATGTGAATTAATTACATAATGTGTGAATTAATCACACACTGATAGAATTAATTAATTATAACACATGTGAATTAATTACACATCATGTGTAAATTAATTATGCACCATGTGAATTACACCGCATGTGAATTAATTAAATAATCACCATGTGATTCCTAATATAAACCATGAAACTTGATTTTGGTGACTGAGCTCAGGTTCACTATTTGTTGGCCCTGGACAGCCCCCCCCCCCCCCCCCTCGCACCCTGGACAGCCCTCCCTGCACACCAGACAGCCCTCCCCGCACCCCGGACATCCCCCCCCCCCCCCCGCACTTCAGACAGCCTGGAATGATGTGTATATCGCATAAAAAAATGAATTACACAATGTGTTGTAAACACCCCACATGTGTATTAATAGTACACCACATGTGAATTAATTACACAATGATAGAATTAATTAATTATAACACATGTGAATTAATTACACGTCATGTGTAAATTAATTATGCACCATGTGAATTACACCGCATGTGAATTAATTAAATAATCAAAATGTTATTTTTATTAAATACACCATGTGTGTATTAATTACATGACCGCCACATTGTGCATATTAAATACACCACATGTGTATTGATTACACGATTTTCATGACGTGTGTATTAAATACACCTATTTTTTATTAATCACATGACCACTTCATCATGTTCATTAATTATCATGTTGCTTGGATGTTAGTCAAACACATCATGTAATAAATACATGAAATGTATTTCACCACGTAGATTCTGTAATTTATGCTGTGAAAATGCGTAGAGTATGTTGAGTCAATAAGGTTTTCCTTATGACTTTTCCATTCCTTCTTGTTTTTAAAATCACAAACACCTTATCTTTAAGGAAAATCGCTTTTATAAGGAAAATCGCTTTTATAAGGAAAATCGCTTTTATAAGGAAAATTGCTTTTATAAGGAAAGTCGCTTTTATAAGAAAGATCGCTTTTGTAAGAAAAAATATCCTTATCATATTTTCATTATCTATATCCATATATTTCTTAAGTATAAGAATCGTATTCATTTCTATATTCTCGGAATCGTTTAAAACTTTGATATGAAGCATTCTGTTTTAGGCTCCGAATTCTAGATGAGAACTATAATGAAGTTCCACTCCGAATTCTGGATACGAACTCTGATAAAGTTCTACTCCGAATTCTGGATACGAACTCTCATGAAGTTCGACATCGAAATCTAATGACGAATCCTGATTATGAATTCTCATTACGAATTCTGATGACGAATTCTCATTATGAATTCTGATGACGAATTCTCATTCTGAATTATCATTCTGAATTCACCTATTAAACAGAATCTGATCATCTTTGCTTTACACACTCCGAATTTATTTAGACTCTGAATATTATTTTTGGTTAGACTCCGAACTTTCATTTTGCTTACACTTTTATAATTTGTCTACTCTTTGACATTTTGTTTACACTCCGAACCTTCACTCCGAACTTTTCTATTAGACTTAAAACGATGTCGTACATTTGTTTACACTTGTTTTGTTATAAAACGATGTCGTCTATTTTTTTATAAACTAACCGTTGGTTAAGTTACATGTGTACAGGTCCCTCTGATTTTTAAGGAAAATATGACCGTTGGAAAGGAGGTCGACCTTGCCTATAAATAGGAGCTCATTTGAAAGAGCTCACAATGACATAGAAGTTGATCAATCTAGAGACCACACGCTGCTAAGGTGATTTCTAGAGAGAGAAAACTTTTCATGCCTTGTGCGTACTGAACCGCTCATTCAGTTTTTGCTTCGTGCAACTCCGAATATTGGTTATTACATTCGAGGACTTCCGGGGATAGGAAGACAAAGGTGTCGACTACCTTGAAGTTCGAGGGCTTTCTTGCTGAGGAAGATAGAGGTTCCAACTACCTTGAAGTTGAGGGCTTTCAGGGATAGCAAGATAGAGACTCCGATCTTCGTATTGAGGGCTTACCCTAGTGTGGGTAAGACAGACTTGCTTGAAAGTATAAATCAAGGGACCTTTATCCAAGGTTTTTGGATACCCTTATCTTTGGGTTAAAAGACTTATATCTTGTTACTTGTAGTTTTACTACTTGTTTGTTTCCGCTGCACATTGTATTGTAAGGAAAGTATAACTTTCTTATACTTCCCTTCTTGTACTCTATTTCATTTAGATTCTATACGCTTTAAGGTAGAATCTCATATTTTAATCTTTAGTTAAGTTTCAATTTCCGAATCCATATTTCTGGAACCTACTTTCGGAATCTCTTTCTAGTTTTAAGCAAGTACATAGGACTTGAAGTTTATAACTTCATTCCTTATTCCAAGTTTTCAATTGGTGTTCGAGGTGTTGTGAATTTTCTTAGGTTAACTTTGTTAAACTTAGAACTTTCCTTATCTAAGGAAAACTTAGTTATCCGTAACCAACTTTAAAGGTTCCAAAGTAAATTTTAAAGTATACAATTCACCCCCCCCCCCCCCCTCTTGTATATTGAGCATCTACATCATTATTTCGATCCTACAATTGGTATCAGAGGAGGTCTCTGAAATACTTGTACTCACGTATAAGTTTTTCTTGCGAACTTTGTCATTCTGAACTTTTTCATTCCGAACTTTGTCATTCCAAACTTTGTTATTACGAACTTTTTCTACTAACAAGTTTGTGTGCCGAAGGTTATTTTAAGTATGGCAGGAGTCAATGTTGGTTCCATTGATAATCTAAATCCTACAAGACCACCAATCTTTGATGGTAATGACTATGAATACTGGAGAGATCGAATGAAGAATTTTTTTATCAATACTGGAGTGGATAACTTTGTTATGCTTACTGGTGATTATAAAATTCCTGATAAGGAAGTTTGAACTTTTACTAACCAGGAAAAGCAAGAGTATCAACTCAATTATAAGGTACACAATACTTTACTATGTTCAATGACTAGAAATATATATAGCCAAATTTCTTCTTGTGAAGCAGCTAATTGTATCTGGAAGAAGTTAGAGGTTACACACTTTGGAACTTCTAAAGCGATTGAGAATAGGAGAGCTATGCTTATAGCTGAATACCATGGATTCAATTTTCCTTATGGTGAACCAATTTGTAAAGTTCAACAGAGATTTATGACTATTGTCAATAGTTTACAGTCTATGGGAGAGAAATGGTTAGATGATGAAGCACTTGTGGATAAGATAATTGATATTATGACCAATGAGTGGGAATCCAAAAGAACTACTATAGATGAGAATAGGAAGGTCACTCAAATTTCTCTTGATGAGCTATTCAGAACTCTTCTCCAATATGAAACCAGAATGAAGAGAGATGCTGACAACATCAAAAAGAAGAATGGGAATGGTACTTTTGCTTTTACAACAACATCAAATCAAATGAAAGCTAATACTCCAGAGAGAGTAACCAGATCCAAGTCTAAGAAAGTTATTTTCCAATCTGAATCTAGTGAGAGTAAGGTCTCTGAAAATGAGTTAGAAAATCTTGCTCGAAGGATGAACAAGATAGTCGGTCAGAGAAATTTTCAATCCAAGTATAATAAAAAGGAAAGGAAAGATAGGAAAGATGGAGAAGTCACGTGTTATGAATGCAAGAGAGCTGGACATATTAGACCATATTTCCCTTTGCTTAAAAATAAAGAAAGGAAAGAAAGGCATTCATACAGGAATGGAAAGAAGTATTATAAAGCCAAAGCTAAGAAAGTTCTGAAAGCTAATGATACCTGGAGTGCCAGTGGTGGTGATTCTTCAGATAAATCTTCTGATTATGAATCTTCAGGATAGAAGAATATTGGTCTTATAGCCAGATTACCCATTGAAAATCATTTTTTTATGGCTAAGGTATGAAATTCTGAATCATTGACCAATGTATCTTTAAATTCTAATGATAGTAAGTATTATAACTCCTCAGATGAAGAATCCTCTTCTGATGAAGAAAATACTTTACCTACTTATGAATAAGTTTCTAGGTTTGCTGAACTTCTTGAAATTGAGAATTCCAAACTCAACAAGAAACTTGATAAGGAAAACTCTAGGAATTCTATTCTTATGAAAGAAATATCAGATCTCTCTAAAGATCTTGATAGGAAAAATGTTGATCTTGAAAGTATTTCAAAAAATCTTGAGGAAGTAAATTCTGAGAAGAACAAACTTTCTAGAGAGTTAGAAAAAGTAATTTCTAAGAAAAATGTTTTCGAGCCTAGCTCTAGTTCTAAATCTAATGATTTTGAAGATAAAAACTTGGTTATAAAACTCAAGTCCGAAATTTTTTTCTTAAAGAAGTGTTTATCAAACTTTACCCATGGTAAGGAAAATTTTGATAAAATGTATTCTCAAATACGACCTTTAAGAAATAAATCTGGATTTGGTTATACCCATGAAAAACCAATTTTTAGTAATAATTATTTTGTTCCTCAAAGTGCCCCATTTTGTACCATGTGTCAATGTGGTGGTCACTGGGCAAATAATTGTTCCTTAAACAAAATCCAATCTCTAGGATTTCACAAATCTTATTTCTCTAAGAAGATGTGGGTACCTAAAATTTTGTTATCTGGAAATCTCGGATCCAAACAAGTTTGGATTCTGAAAGTCTAATTCTCTTCTTGATTTCAGGAAAATAAAGAGAGTACCAGTAGCAACACATGGTACATGGATAGTGGATGTTCCCAGCACATGACTGGTAACAAAAGCTATTTTGAAAAGATTATCAAAACGAAAGGAGGAAAGGTGACTTTCGGAGATAATGCTAAAGGAGAGATTGTTGGTATTGGTAATATTGTTCTTCTAGGTAAAACTTTGATTTCAAATGTTCTTTTTGTTAAGGGTCTTAAGCACAACCTCATTAGCATAATTCAGTTATGTGATGAAGGTTACCTTGTGAATTTTAGGAATGATAAGTGCTTAGTTCACAATTCCAAGGAAGAATTTATTCTCTCATCCAATAGGCATGAGAATGTTTACACCTTAAATTTAGAAGACCTCAGGAGCCAAGATTTACCTTGCCTAAGCGCAATGGAAGATCATTCCTGGTTATGGCATAGAATACTAGGTCACTGTAACCTTAGAAACTTATGTAAACTCTCTAAGAAGAAACTATTTAAGGATCTACTGGAGCTTAGATTTGATTCTTATAAAGTTTTTGATCCTTGTCAATATGGAAAGCAACATAAATCTAGTTTTAAATCAATCGGTGAAGTCTCAACAACTGATGCATTACAGTTAGTGCACATGGATCTTTTTGTTCCAACACAAACTGGAAGTATTGGAGTCAAATACTATGTGTTTGTTCTAGTTGATGATTACACTAGATTTACTTGGGTTTATTTTCTAGCAAAGAAGTATGAAGATTTTTCTTATTTCAAAAGTTTTAGAGATCAAGTTAAAAATGAGAAAAACCTTCCATTGAAAACTATTCATAGTGATCATGGAGGAGAATTTCAAAATTCTGATTTTGAAACTTTTTGTAGTAGAAAAGGTATTACTCACAATTTTTTAGCACCTAGAACTCCTCAGCAGAATTTTTTAGTTGAGAGAATAAATAGAATTCTTCAAGAGATAACTAGAACCATGTTGAGTGAATATTCTATAGCTAGACATTTCTGGGCTGAAGCTGTAAGTACTGCTTGCTATACTATAAATCGAGTTTTAATTAGACCTTTTCTTAATCAAACTCCTTATGAGTTATGGAATGGTAGAAAACCAAGACTATCCTACTTCAAAGTTTTTGGTTGCAAAGTATTCATTTTGAATACTAAAGATAACTTACATAAATTCGCACCAAAATCCAATGAAGGAATTTTCTTAGGTTATTCCATAACTTCTAAGGCTTATAGAGTTTTTAATAAAAATACTTGTACTGTTGAAGAAACAGTGCATGTAAAATTTGATGAGTCTGATCCTTTTGTTTTTAAACCATCCCAGCCTACATCCTCATATGTGTTTTCAAAAAATTATTATCAACATTTGATAGAAGATCCTTCTGATAAGGAAAATGTTCAAGAAGATACTTCTGAAACATTTACCCCAGAAGACTTTCTATACAATGTTGATGAACAGGCTTTTCAAAACCCAAATCAGGTGTTTCTAAATAATCATCCCAGTGATAGTATCATTGGTGTTGTAAATCAACCATTAAGGACTATAAGTTCCTTAAAAAATGAAGTAGAACATCTAGCATTTCTTTCCCAATTAGAACCAAAAAGCACTGATGAAGCTTTAGGTGATGATGATTGGATCAAAGCCATGCAAGATGAACTAAATGAATTTGAAAGGAATAAAGTCTGGACTTTGGTTGAAAGACCTAAGGAAACTTCTGTTATTGGAGTAAAGTGGTTCTTCAGAAACAAATGTGATGAAAATGGAGTCATAGTAAGAAATAAAGCTAGACTCGTTGCTAAAGGCTATAATCAGCAAGAGGGAATAGACTATGAAGAAACCTATGCTCCAGTAGCTGGACTTGAATCTATCTGTATTCTACTTGCCTTTGCAGTATTATTTAATTTTAAACTTTTTCAAATGGATGTGAAATGTGCTTTTCTTAACGGTTATGTCCAAGAGGAAGTTTTTGTTGAACAACCTCCTGGATTTGAAGATACAAAACATCCTGATCATGTTTTTAGACTTTCCAAAGCTCTGTATGGTCTTAAACAAGCCCCACGAGCATGGTATGATAGACTCACTAGATTTTTTGCTTCAAAATAACTATGTTAATGGAAATGCAAATCCAACACTTTTTATAAAAAAAAGATAAGAAAAATGTTTTGATTGTTCAAATTTATGTTGATGACATTATATTTGGTTTAACTCAGCAATCTTTAACCGACTCTTTTGCAAGTCTAATGAAATCTGAGTTTGAAATGAGTATGATGGGTGAGTTAACTTTTTTCCTTGGTTTTAAAATTTCTCAAAGACCAGAAAGAATCTATATATCTCAACATAAGTATATTAAATATCTTCTCAAAAAGTATGGCTATGACAACACTAAGAGTATAAGTACTCCCATTGGTACCTCAAACTCTTTAGATCTGATGAAGCTGGGAAACCAGTAGATCAAACATCTTTTAGAGGTATGATAGGAAGTTTACTTTACTTAACAGCTAGTCGACCAGATTTAATGTTCTTAGTATGCTTATATGCAAGATATCAATCCAATCCTAAGGAATCTCACTTAAAGGAAGTAAAAAATAATTTTTCGCTACCTTAAGGGAACCATGGATCTAGGATTATTTTATACTTCTGGAAATGATTTTATTCTAAAAAGCTTTTCTGATGCTGACTTTGGTGGATGTAGAATGGATAGAAAGAGTACATCCAGAACTTTTCATTTCTTAGGAGATTCATTAGTTTCTTGGTCCTGCAAGAAGCAACATTCTGTAGCACTTTCCACTGCTGAAGCCGAATATGTAGCAGTTGGAAGTTGTTGTGCTCAAGTGTTGTGGATGCAACACACACTCACAGACTATGGCTTGAGTTTTACTAAAACTCAAATTTTGTGTGATAACACAAGTGTCATTGCCTTAAGTAAGAACCATGCACATCACTCGCATGAAAAACACATAGATATTAGGCATCACTTTCTTAGGGATCACATACTAAAAGGAGATATCATTCTTCAGTTTGTCGGAACGCAAGATCAACTTGCTGATATTTTCACAAAATCTTTGCCTTCTGATAGATTTGAATACATTAAACAGAAGTTAGGAATGATAACCGTAAGGTAATATTTCTTAATTAACTTTCTGTTGAAAAAAGTCTCGTTACAGTAATAAACTCCTTTTCATAGGGGGAGTACATTTTATTGTTAGAGTAACTAAATTTTTCTAAGTTAGTTTTTCAAACTTTTCAGAACTAAAATTTCCGGAATGGGAATTTCCGGAACCAAAATTTTCCAGAATGGATATTTTCATATAGAAAACTTCTGGAATGGAAATTTTTGTATTGAAAACTTCCGGAATGGAAAATTTCGTACTGGTGTTTCCGTAATGAGATTTTCGTACCGAGACTTTCATAATGAGCTTTTCATATTCAAACTTTTGTAATGAAATTCTCATGCTAAAAATCTTGTAATGGTTTTTTTCTTTCGTTTTCTTTGTTGAGTTTTTCATAGTGAGTTTTGAAAACTTTGTCTTTTCGTAGTAAAGATTTTTAGTAGTTAATTTTTCTTCAAGAAGAAGAATATTACCCATTACAAATAATCCTCCTAAGCCAATCTGAAAGGTATGGTTCCCTTACTCAAGTTTTCGTAATCATACTTTACTTGCTGATATTTTCTTATATTTTGTTTTTGGTTTATAAGTTTTCTTAAATCCTTGTTTTAATAAAAACCTCAAAAGATCGGATTCAAGTTTTCTTGAGAATTGGTTTTCAACTGTCAAATATGATCTTAGTTCTTACAACCGTTCGATCAACCGAGTAAGGTGAACCGTTATATCATTGCCTATATAAAGGGGACCCCAAATGGTTGTCCCACATCGGTTTTTCAAGATCCAGCATCCCAAAGCTCTACCTCTCTATTTTAAGGCTGTTCCGATCTTCAGCATTCCCCGTTCCGAACTTCTCAGAAGTCTTCAGATCCGAATGTCTATGGAAGCAGCTTCTCAAGACATGTCTTCCACTAAGCTGATTTCTAAGTGGTTAGTATATAGAGAAAAGTTGGTTCATCCTGATTTCTTCAACAAGTATGATTCTCTTATATACAAGAACATAAATCTTAACAGATGGGAAGATGTTGTTATTTCTAAGCCTGGGAATCAAGATGAAGTATTTTCAGACTTGCTTTTTGAGTTCTATGAGATGGTTTCATTCTTTAAGGAAGATGGCAGGGAGAAATTTTTGTTTAAGTCTTATGGAAAGACTTATAAGCTTTCTTATGTCAAGGAAGCTAGCTTGGTAGGGCTGACTTATGAAGGAGAAGCTGAGTTCATCTCTCATGTTTTACCAAATTCAAAAGGAAGCTTCAACAAGGAAAATTCATTGGAAACTCTCGGACTGGCAGATGACAAGGCTCCAAAGATTGCTACTCTGTCTACGAATTTACGGATTCTAGAATTATGGGTACAAGGCTTTATCGTACCGAGAAAGGGTGACAAAGACAGTTTGAAGAAGAGAGAGATTTATATTCTAGATTTTCTGATAAATCTAAGGAAGTTTAATCTGATGAAACACATTCTTATTACCATTGAGAATGTTAAGAAAGGGAATCTGAGAGCTCAGATAATAATGTATCCAGCAATCTTCTCGAAGTTAATAGTTCGGTGCCTTGAGTCTTTCAAGGAGGCTTTCAAGTCTAAGCCAAGAGTTTTCAAAATTATGTTGGTGAGTGATGGTACCCTCAAAAGGATGGATGTTGCCTTCGACAAGAAGACTGGTGAGTTCTTTGATATTCCAGTTCAAGAAGAAGTGGTTCCGAAAGTTGCTGAATCTGAATCTTCTAAGCCAGTGAAGAAGAGAAAGATGAAAGAAGTTGAAGTTGAAGCAGGGAATCCCAAATCTAAAGAAGTTCATTCCACACCTCCAAAACCGAAGAAGAAGAAAGCGTATCCTGATGAGGTAGTTGCTAAGTGGAGGGAAATCAAAGAGAAGAGAGTGCAAGGGGAGCCTCAGTTTGGATTGGATCCTGCGGAGGATAAGGCCTTGAAGGAAAAAAAAGCGGATGAGCTAGAAAAACAAATGAATGAAAAGAATATTAAGAAGAAGATGTCTGAAGCTGAGGTAGTTCAGACTTTGTTGAAATTTAATGAGATGGTCTCTGGAAACATTCCAGTTCCGAGATCTTTCTCTTTGGAATCTCTACCTGAGACTCCAGGAAGAAACTATGTCACTCCGGAGAAGGAAAAAGCTAAGAATGTTGAGGAAGTTGAGCAGATTGAGCAAGTGGAAGAGGAAGAAGCAGTTGTTGAAGGTAGTGGTGAGACTGGAGATCTATTGAAGCAAGTAGACGATTATAAGGAGACACCTTCGGAACATTTGTCTCTTCGAACTTCATAAGCTGAATCATCTAAGTTAGTCACTCCAGGGAAGGATGAGGAGAAAGGAGAACAAGAAGTAGCTTATCATGTAGAGGAAGAACAACTTCTACATGATATTGCTCAAATGGAGAATGTAGAGTATGGTGCTCAAAAAGTTATCGATGATGAAGACAATGTTGTTCAAGTGTCTGACAGTGAAAAGAGAACTCTGGAACAGGACTCCATTCCGAAAAAGGAAAAGGGAAAGCAACTCGTTGTTGATGCCCCGAGCTCAGTGGCTGTAAAGGAAGTTGGTAGTTCTTCAAAGAGAAAGCTTGAGCAAATTGAAGAAGAAAATTCTACAAGCAAAGTCTCGGATTCTGAGTCATCTTTGTTGGGGCATGACTTTGTTGTTCAGCCATTAAAGAAGTTAGTGGGTTCTATTACGACCTTATCAAGTATTGATTCAAGATGCCAGATGCTTCAACATTATTTGAATCAGAAAATAGACTCAGTATCCATGGTTATGGACAAATGTGTTGAGATGGAGGCTCAGTTCAAAACTTTTTTTGTCGGCTATGAAGCCCACAAAAGGTCTTGTAAAAGAATGACAAGTTGGTCGAGGAAAACTGTAGAAGAGATGAGGCTCTTTGATGAATTCCAAGATAATGTTAAGGATGCTTTTGAGACAGAAGACAGGAAGCTAAATGAAATTACTTCGTCCTTTGAAGAAAATTTGACAGCTGAGAAGAATTCTCGGATTCAAGAAGATAGAGATCTGAATGGGAAGCTGAATTCTGTTGCTCAAAACAGGAGTTATGAAAGGGATCATCAGATTGAGTTTGAAGAGAAGTTGTTAAAGAAAGAACAAATCTTGAAGGCTCAAGAAGAAAAGCTTAAAGCCCAGGAACAAAAGATTGAAGCTCAAATTTCAAGAATAGTTGTGTTAAAGAAGCAAGCTGAGGAAGACCATAAAGACTTGAAGAAGATAAAGACTATTCTTAAGGGTCTCATGGTGAAGGAAAAATATCCAAAATAGAAAAATCTGATATTTTGTTATATCTTACATTTCTTTGTTTTTTGAACTTTCAAACTTAATGAAAATATTGCTTGCTCGTCTCTTTTGTTGTTGTTTCTAATTTTTTAGGTACTTTATTATATTTTCCATTCCCTCGAATTCTTTTTGAAAATCACAAAGGGGAGGAGGAAAAAGAACCCTAACAAAGGGTGAGAAAGAAAAAGAACTCTAGTAGAGTTTATCTAAGGGGGAGTTTTTCATTAAAGTAGACATTCTTATTCTTAATGAAATATCATTCAGGAAATCTAGAATACGATCCTTAGAGTTTCAAAGCCTAAGGGGGAGTTATTCGTATTCATCAACATCCATAAGCAAGGGAGATAAGCCTTAATGTTTTCTTTCTTCTTAGACTTTCCTTTTCGTAAGGATGTTTGTGCTTTCCAAAAAGGGGGAGATTGTTGAGTCAATAAGTTTTTCCTTATGAATTTTCCATTCCTTCTTGTTTTGAAAATCACAAACACCTTATCTTTAAGGAAAATCGCTTTTATAAGGAAAATCGCTTTTATAAGGAAAATTGCTTTTATAAGGAAAGTCACTTTTATAAGAAATATCGATTTTGTAAGAAAAATTATCCTTATCATATTTTTATTATCTATATCCATATATTTCTTAAGTATAAGAATCAGATTCATTTCTATATTCTCGGAATCGTTTAAAACTTTGATATGAAGCATTCTGTTTCAGGCTCCGAATTCTAGATGATAACTGTAATGAAGTTCCACTCTGAATTCTGGATACGAACTCTGATAATGTTCTACTCCGAATTCTGGATACGAACTCTCATGAAGTTCGACATTGAAATCTAATGATGAATCCTGATTATGAATTCTCATTACGAATTCTGATGACGAATTCTCATTACAAATTCTGATGATGAATTCTCATTCCGAATTATCATTCTGAATTCACCTATTAAACAGAATCTGATCATCTTTGCTTTATACACTCTGAATTTATTTAGACTTCGAATATTATTTTTGGTTAGACTCCGAACTTTCATTTTGCTTACACTTTTATAATTTGTCTACTCTTTGACATTTTGTTTACACTCCGAACCTTCACTCCGAACTTTTGTGTTAGACTTAAAATGATGTTGTACATTCTGTTACACTTGTTTTGTTATAAAACGATGTCATCTATTTTTTTATAAACTAACCTTTGGTTAAGTTACACATGTACAGGTCCCTCCGATTTTTAAGGAAAATATGACCGTTGGAAAGGAGGCTGACCTTGCCTATAAGTAGGAGCTAATTTGAAAGAGCTCACAATGACATAGAAGTTGATCGATCTAGAGACCACACGCTACTAAGGTGATTTCTAGAGAGAGAAAGATTTTCATGCCTTGTGCATACTGAACCGCTCGTTCAGTTTTTGCTTCGTGCAACTCTGAATGTTGGTGATTACATTCGAGGACTTCCGGGGATAGGAAGACAGAGGTTCCGACTACCTTGAAGTTCGAGGGCTTTCTTGCTGAGGAAGACAGAGGTTCCAACTACCTTAAAGTTGAGGGCTTGTAGGGATAGCAAGACAGAGACTCCGATCTTCGTATCGAGGGCTTACCCTGGTGTGGGTAAGACAGACTTGCTTGAAAGTATAAATCAAGGGACCTTTATCCAAGGTTGTTGGATACCCTTCTCTTTGGGTTAAAAGATTTATATCTTGTTACTTGTAGTTTTACTACTTGTTTGTTTCCGCTGCACATTGTATTGTAAGGAAAGTATAACTTTCTTATACTTCCCTTCTTTTACTCTGTTTCATTTAGATTCTATATGCTTTAAGGTAGAATCTCATATTGTAATATTTAGTTAAGTTTCAATTTCTGGATCCATATTTCTGGAACCTACTTTCGGAATCTCTTTCCAGTTTTAAGCAAGTACATAGGACTTTAAGTTTATAACTTCATTCCTTATTCCATGTTTTCAATTGGTGTTAGAGGTGTTGTGAATTTTCTTAGGTTAACTTTGTTAAACTTATAACTTTCCTTATCTAAGGAAAACTTAGTTATCTGTAACCAACTTTAAAGGTTCCAAAGGAATTTTTAAAGTATACAATTCACCCCCCCCCCCTCTTGTATATTGAGCATCTACATCATTATTTCGATCCTACAGAGTAAACACTGTGTACACTAGCTACATGTTGTGTAATCCAGTAAGTCACATTCCAGTTTGGCTAGTCAACATGCAGTATATAATAAATACACCATGTGTTGAATCCATGTGGTGACCTGTGTACCCTGTGGCTTTTCCAGATTCAGTGAACTTGGGTACGAGACATGTACTTTTTTGTTACCTGTCATGTATCCATGTCATGTATCCAAAATCTCTGGAACCTCCTAATAGGGCGCGTTGGGTGGTCAAAACCAGCCGAACGAATATGTCATTTTCAGCAGTTCGACGCGCTCTAAAAGGGCACGTTGGGTGGTCAAAACCAGTCGAACAACTCCATAATTCCATGAAATCATATGAAAATAACCATGGGGTGAATTGTGAAATGGTCGGGTAGACATCACGTTAATCGGGGGTATTGTTTGACCGCGGTGACCGGAAACGCATTTTCGGAGTCATAAAACACCGAAACGGCGTTTAACGGTCGAATTCAAAGAAAACTTGCTCAAAATGACTTTAAATCACATGAAAACAATAGTAATATTATTTTTGATGTGTAGGAGGAGATGACACACCCATCAGATGTGCGGTGTGCGCGGTACGACCGAATATGTTGTTTTCAGCAGTTCGGTACGCTCTAAAAGGGCGCGTTGGGTGGTCAAAACCATCCAAACAACTTCGGAATGCCATGAAATCATACGGCAACAAATTCGGTGTAAATTTTAAAATGTTCGGGCAGATGGAACGTCAATCGGGGGTGTTGTTTGACCGCGGTGACCGGAAACGCATTTCCGGAGTCATAAAACACTACAACGCTGTCTAACGGTCAAATTTAGAGAAAACATGCTCAAAATGACTTGAAATCACATGAAAAAATAGGAATATTATTCATGACATGTAGGGGGAGACGAAATGCCCATTAGATGTGTGGTGTGCGCGGTACGACCGAATATGTCGTTTTCAGCAGTTCGACGCGCTCTAAAAGGGCGCGTTGGGTGGTCAAAACCAGTCGAACAACTGTGGAATGCCATGAAATCATACGACAACAACCGCGGTGTGAATTGTAAAATGCTCGGGCAGACGGCATGTCAATCGTGGGTGTCGTTTGACCGTGGTAACCAGAAACGCATTTCCGGAGGCATAAAACACTGAAACGGCGTCTAACGGTCGAATTCAGAGAAAACATGCTAAGAATAACTTGAAATCAAATGAAAAAATAGGAATATTATTCGTGACATGTAAGAGGAGATGGAACGCTCATCGGACATGCGGTGTGCGTGGTACGACCGAATATGTCGTTTTCAGCAGTTCGACGCGCTCTAAAAGGGCGCGTTGGGTGGTCAAAACCAGCCGAACGAACTCGGAATGTCATGAAATCATAGGACAACCACCGTGGGGTGAATTGTGAAATTTTTGGGTAGATGGAATGTCAATTGGGGGTGTCGTTTGACCGCGGTGACCGGAAACACATTTCTAAAGTCATAAAACACCGAAACGGCGTCTAACTGTCGAATTCAGAGAAAACGTGCTCAGAATGACTTTAAATCACACAAAAACAATAGTAATATTATTCTTGACATGTAGGGGGAGACGGAACGCCCATCGGATGTGCGGTGTGCATGGTACGACCGAATATGTCGTTTTCAGCAGTTCGGCGCGCTCTAAAAGGGCACGTTGGGTGGTCAAAACCAGTCGAACGACCTTAGAATGCCATGAAATCATACTATAAAAACCGTGGTGTAAATTTTGAAATGGTCGGGCAGACGGCATGTCAATCGGGGGTGTTGTTTGACCGTGGAGACCGAAAACGCATTTCTGGAGGCATAAAACACTGAAACAGCGTCTAATGGTCGAATTCAGATAAAACGTGCTCAGAATGACTTGAAATCACACGAAAACAATAGGAATATTATTCATGACATGTATGAGGAGATGACATGCCCATCGGACGTGCGGTGTGCGCGGTATGACCGAATATGTCATTTTCTGCAGTTCGGCACGCTCTAAAAGGGCGCGTTGGGTGGTCAAAACCAACCGAACGACCTCATAATGTCATGAAATCATACGACAACAACAATGGTGTGTATTGTGAAATGGCCGAGCAGACGACACATCAATCAGGGGGTGTCGTTTGACCGCGGTGACCGGAAACGCATTTCCAAAGGCATAAAACACTGAAACGGCCTCTAATGGTCGAATTCAGAGAAAACATGCTCAGAATAACTATAAATCACACAAAGACAATAGGAATATTATTCGTGACATTTAGGAGGATATGGAATGCCCATCGGTTGCGTGGTGTGCGCGGTATGACCGAATATGTCGTTTTCAACAGTTCGACACGCTCTAAAAGGGCGCGTTGGGTGGTCAAAACTAGCCGAACGACCTTGGAATGCCATTAAATCATAAGACAACAACCATGGTGTGAATTTTGAAATGGTCGGGTAGATGGCACGTCAATTAGGGGTGTCGTTTGACTGCGGTGACCAGAAACGCATTTCGGGAGGCATAAAACACCGAAACGGCATCTAACGGTCAAATTCAAACAAACGTGCTCATAATGACTTGAAATCACACAAAAACAATATAAATAGTATTCATGACATGTAGGAGGATACGGCACGCCCATCGGGTGTGCGATGTGTATGGTACGACCGAATATGTCGTTTTCAGCAGTTCGACGCGCTCTAAAAGGGCGCGTTGAGTGGTCAAAACTAGTCGAACAACTGCGGAATGCCATGAAATCATATGAAAACAATTATGGTGTGAATTTTAAAATGTTCGAGCAGATGGCACGTCAATCGTGGGTGTCGTTTGACCGCGGTTACCGAAAACACATTTCTGGAGTCACAAAACACTAAAACGGCGTCTAACGGACGAATTCAGAGAAAACGTGCTTAGAATGACTTGAAATCACATGAAAACAATAGTATTATTATTCATGAAATGTAGGAGGAGACAGCATGCCCATCGGACATGCGGTGTGCATGATACGACCGAATATGTCATTTTCAGCAGTTCGGTGCGCTCTAAAAAGGCGCGTTGGGTTGTCAAAACCAATCGAACGACCGTAGAATTCCATGAAATAATACGACAACAACCGCGGTGTGAATTGTGAAATTTTCGGGTAGACAGCATGTCAATCGGGGTTGTCGTTTAACCATGGTGACCAGAAACGCATTTCTGGAGGCATAAAACACTGAAACGGCGTCTAATGGATGAATTCAAAGAAAACATGCTCAGAATGACTTGAAATCACACAAAAAAAATATGAATATTATTCTTGAAATGTAGGGGGAGACGACACACCCATCGGACGTGTAGTGTGCGCGGTACGACCGAATATGTCATTTTCAGCTGTTCGACGCGCTCTAAAAGGGCACGTTGGGTGGTCAAAACCAGTCGAATGACCTCAGAATTCCATGAAATCATACGAAAAAAACCATGGTGTGAATTGTGAAATGGTCGGGTAGATGGAACGTCAATCAGGGGTGTCGTTTGACTGTGGTGACCGGAAATGCATTTCTGGAGGCATAAAACACCGAAATGGCGTCTAACAATCGAATTCAGAGAAAACGTGCTCAGAAAGACTTGAAATAACACGAAAACAATAGTAATATTATTCGTGGAATGTAGGGGGAGATGAAACATTCATCAGACGTGTGGTGTTTGCGGTACGACCGAATATGTCGTTTTCAGCAGTTCGACACTCTCTAAAAGGGCGCGTTGGGTGGTCAAAACTAGCCGAACGACCTCATAATGCCATGAAATCATACGACAACAACTACGGTGTGAATTTTGAAATGTTTTAGTAGACGACACGTCAATCGGGGGTGTCATTTAACCGTGGTGACCGGAAACGCATTTTCGGAGTCATAAAACTTTGAAACGATGTCTAACAGTCTAATTCATAGTAAACGTGCTCAGAATGACTTGAAATCACAGGAAAACAATAGGAATTTTATTCGTGACATGTAGGAGGATACTACACACCCATCGGACATGCGGTGTGCGAGGTATGACCGAATATGTCATTTTCAGCAGTTCGGCGCGCTCTAAAAGGGAGCGTTGGGTGGTCAAAACCAGCTGAACAACCGCGGAATGTCATGAAATAATACGACAACAACCGCGGTATGAATTGTGAAATTTTCGGGTAGACAACACGTCAATCGGGGTTGTCGTTTGACCGCGGTGACCAGAAATGCATTTCTAGAGGCATAAAACACTAAAACGGCATCTAATGGTCGAATTCAGAGAAAACATGCTCATAATGACTTTAAATCATACAAAAACAATAGTAATATTATTCGTGACATGTAGGGGGAGATAGCATGCCCATCAGACGTGCGGTGTGCGCGGTACGACCGAATATGTCGTTTTCAGCAGTTCAACACGCTCTAAAAGGGCGCGTTGGGTGGTCAAAACCAGTTGAATGACCTCAGAATGCCATGAAATCATACGATAATAATCGTGGTGTGAATTGTGAAATGGTCGGGCAGACAACATGTCAATCGGGGGGTGTTTTTTGACCGTGGAGACCAGAAACGCATTTCTAGAGGCATAAAACACCGAAACGGCGTCTAACGGTCGAATTCTGAGAAAACGTGGTCATAATGACTTGAAATCACACTAAAACAATAGGAATATTATTTGTGACATGTAGGAGGATATGACACACCCATCGGACATGTGGTGTGCGCAGTATGACTGAATATGTCGTTTTTAGCAGTTCGGCGCGCTCTAAAAGGGTGTTGGGTGGTCAAAACTAGTCGAACATCCTCGGAATGCCATGAAATCATACAACAACGACCATGGTGTGAATTGTGAAATGGTTGGGTAGATTGCACATCAATCGGGGGTGTTATTTGATCGCGGTGACCGGAAACACATTTCTGAAGTCATAAAACACTAAAACGGTGTCTAACGGCCGAATTTAGAGCAAACATGCTAAAAATGACTTGAAATCACACTAAAACAATAGGAATAATATTCTTGACATGTAGTAGGAGACGACACACCCATCAGACGTGCGGTGTATGCGGTACGACCGAATATGTTGTTTTCAACAGTTCGGCGTGCTCTAAAAGGGCACGTTGGGTGGTCAAAACCAGCCGAACGACCTCGAAATGCCATGAAATGATACAAAAACAACTGTGGTGTAAATTTTGAAGTGGTCGGGTAGACGACACATCAATCGGGGGTGTCGTTTGACCACGGTGACCGAAAATTCATTTCTGGAGTCATAAAACACTAAAACGACATCTAACAGTCGAATTCAGAGCAAATGTGTTCATAATGAATTTAAATCACACGAAAACAATAAGAATATTATTCGTTAAATGTAGGAGGAGATGGAACGCCCATCAGACATGCGGTGTGCGCGGTACGACTGAATATGTCGTTTTCAGCAGTTCGTCGGGCTCTAAAAGGGCACGTTGGGTGGTCAAAACTAGCTGAACGACCTCGTAATGCCATGAAATCATAAGACAACAACCATGGTGTGAATTTTGAAATGGATGGGCATATGACACATCAATCGGGGGTGTCGTTTGACCGCGGGGACCGGAAACGCATTTCCGGAGGCATAAAACACCGAAATGACATCTAACGGCCGAATTCAAAGCAAATTTTCTCATAATGACTTGAAATCACAAAAAAATGGTAATATTATTCATGACATAAAAGAGGAGATGGTACACTCATCGGATGTGCGATGTGCGCGGTACGACCGAATATGTCGTTTTCAACAGTTTGGCGCGCTCTAAAAGGGCGCGTTGGGTGGTCAAAACCAGCTGAACGACCTCTGAATTCCATGAAATCATACAACAACAACCGTGGTGTGAATTTTCAAATGTTTGGGTATACGACACATCAATCGGGGGTGTCGTTTGACCTCGGTGATCGGAAACACATTTCCAGAGTCATAAAACACCAAAACGGCGTCTAACAGTCGAATTCAGAGCAAACGTTCTTAGAATGACTTGAAATCACACGAAAAAAATAGAAATATTATTCGTGACATGTAGGAGGAGACAGAACGCCCATCAGACATGCGGTGTGTGTGGTACGATCGAATATGTCGTTTTCTGCAGTTCGGCGTGCTCTAAAATGGCGCGTTCGGTGGTCAAAACCAGCTGAACGACCACGAAATACCATGAAATCATACAAAAATAATTTTGGTGTGAATTTTGAAATGGTCGGGCAGGAGGCACATCAATCGGGGGTGTCGTTTGACCGTGGTGACCGGAAACGCATTTTCGAAGTCATAAAACACTGAAACTGCGTCTAACGATCGAATTCAAAGATAACGTGCTCAGAATGACTTGAAATAACACGAAAACATTAGTAATATTATTCGTGAAATGTAGGAAGAGACATAACGCCCATCGGACGTGCGGTGTGCACGGTACGACCGAATATGTCATTTTGAGTAGTTGCATGCGGTGTGCGTGAAGAACATTCCATTTTAGAAAACAAAACACTTTCACAAACTAAACCAGAGACTCCAAAACAAGGAAAAAAAATCCTAAAATGATAACATTTCTTAAATTGGGGGTTTTAAATTATTATATCACCCATGATTTGATGTCATATTTAATTTTATTATATATATATAATAACTGAATAAATATGTCTAATTTACGTTTGTTTTGTTTAGTTGTTTTCTTTGTATCTTATTGTAGGTTTATTGAAGAAGGATGAAAATGGATGGGCCTGTTTGGATCGTTGAATCACGTCTATCATTTATTGTTTATGACGATTTTGATGTTTATGCTATTTGGAATTGTTTTCTATTTTTTTATGAATTTTACCCTATTTTTTCTGATTGGGTACCGTGAAATTTATAAAAAAAATCTCCAGAATACTGACCACCATTGGCAGTCACTATAGCCCGCTGGATATCAGCCGAACATCAGGCCAGCGACTGCCAATGGCGGTCGATAATGCTCGGCCGAGAAATCCTTCAGCGGCCGCCATTGGCGGACGATGTAGGCCGGAATTTCAGCCACCTTCAGCGACCGCCATTAGCGGTCACTATATGCCTTCAATGTCGGGCCTAAAGCGATCGCCAATGGTGGTCGCTAGGCGGTCTCTAGAGGCCTTTAGCGACCGCCATTGGCAGTCTCTAAAGGTCGAATTTTTAGTAGTATTACTTTGTGCTAATTACTAAAAAGGTAATCTGTAACTATTGTGGTGAAAAAGGTCATATGTCTAAGAATTGTTACTTAAGGGAAACCCAAATAAGTGGAATAAAGAAATCCTTTGTCTCAAATAATTTATATGATTCTGTTGATTTTATAAAAACAAAGCAAGTCTGGATTCCCAGATCTTTGCTGGCTAACACAACTGGACCCAATAGAATATGGATACCAAAGAAATCTGTTTAAATTCCTGTGCAGGAAACAGGTCATAGAAGAAAAAAGACCATATTGTATATGGACAGTGGCTGCTCAAGGCATATGAGTGGAAGATCATCAAATTTCTCTACTCTTACTCAAAAAGATGGTGGACTTGTCACTTTTAGTGACAATGCCAAAGGGAAGATCATTGGCATTGGAACAGTTGGCGATCCAGAAGTTGTCTCAATCAATAAAGTACTTTATGTACAAGGATTGAAACACAATCTAATAAGTATCTCTCAACTTTGTGATGATGGTTATGTTGTTGATTTCTCTAACAATTGTTATTCTGTTTTAAAAAATAAACTGCTTAAATTTAGATCACCAAGAACTGACAATGTGTATACTCTGGATTTAAATTCCTTGTGTAAACAACAAGTAAACTTCTTAACTACTAAGATAAATGAATCTTGGATCTGGCATAGAAGACTTGGACATTGCAATATATATGCTTTATATAAATTATCCAAGAAACAATTAGTTTCTGATTTTCCTAGTCTCAAGTTTGAAAGTGATAGATTTAGTGATGCATGTCAACTTGGCAAGAAGCACAAATCATCTTTCAAATCTGTTAACAGAATTGTTACATCTAAACCTCTAGAACTTATCCATATGGATTTTTTTGGACCCTCAAGAGTAGCAAGCTTGGCTAGTAAACTATATGTATATATTTTAGTTGATGACTATTCTATATTTACATGGATTTCCTTTTTAAAATTTAAAAATTAAGCTTTTACATTATTTGAAAGTTTTTGAAAATCTATTCACAATGAAAAAGGTTTTAAAATAATTTCATTAAGAAGTGATCGTGGTGGAGAATTTGAGAATCTGAAATTCAATTCATTTTTCTCAAATATGGGTATTAAACACACCTTCTCTACAGCAAGAAAACCTCAACAAAATGAAATTGTTGAAATAAGAAATATAAATATTCAAGAAATAGCTAGGACTATGCTAAATGAATACAGTCTTCCTACCAATTTTTGGGCAGAAGCTGTAAGTACAACCTACTATATAATGAATAGAGTTTTAATTAGACCTATTTTGAGAAAGATTCCATATGAACTCTAGAATAACAGAAAACCTAAAGTAAATTACTTCAAAGTTTTTTGATGCAAGGTTTACACCTTAAACACCAAGTACAATCTTGGTAAGTTTGATCCAAAATATGATGAAGGAATTTTATTAGGATATTATGATACTTCCAAAGCTTATAGAGTTTTTAATAAAAAGTCAAGGATTTTTGAAGAATTAGTTCATGTGAAATTTGATTAATCTGATCCCTTTGAGAAAAGGACGGATCAAATTAATGAATTTGACTCTAATGATAACATGAGACTTGAGAACCTGAAAGATGATTTTGAAAAAGATATAAATGAAATTCAATCCAGTCCAAAAGAACATGACACTAAAGAACCTATAAGTGTACTACCTAGACAGTCAAGGACCCTAAAGAATCACCCTTTAGAAACAATAATAGGAGACTTAGACACAACAATAAAAACTAGAAGGAACATAGGAAATCTTGTTGAGTTTTCTACCTTTCTATCCCAATTAGAACCCAAGTCTATAGAAGAAGCTTTAGATGATGAAAGTTGGTTGATAGCAATGTAAGAAGAACTAAACTAGTTCAAAAGAAATGTAGTCTAGAAATTAGTTGAAAGACCACAAAATTATCCAGTTATAGGAACAAAATGGGTCTTTGGAAATAAACAAGATGATCATGGAATAATAACTAGAAATAAAGCAAGACTAGTAGCTAAAGGATATTACCAATAAGAAGTTATAGATTATGATGAGACCTTTGTACCTATAGCCAGGTTAGAAGCCATAAGAATCCTTTTAGCCTATGCATCTCATATGAACTTTAAATTATTTCAGATGGATGTTAAGTTTGCCTTTTTAAATGGTTATTTAATGGAGGAAGTTTATGTTGAGCAACCTCCTAGTTTTGAAAATTCTCAAAAAACAGATTCTGTTTTTAAACTTACTAAAGCTCTTTATGGCCTTAAACAAGCACCTAGAGCTTGGTATAAAAGATTAATCTCTTTTCTTTTGAAAAATGATTTTACTATTGGAATGGTAGATCCAACACTATTTAAGAAAACTGTAAATTCTAACATTTTATTAGTTCAAATTTATGTTGACGATGTAATTTTTGGATCAACAAATAAATATCTTTGTCATGAGTTTTCAAATCTAATGCAAAAATAATTTGAAAAGAGTATGATGGGAGAATTAAATTTCTTTTTAGGACTTCAAATTTATCAAAAAAATTGGAAATGTTTTAAATTAAAGAAAATACATTACTAATTTACTAAAGAAATTTAGACTTGAAAATAGCAAGACATATACAACTCCTATGTGTACTAATATAAAACTTGATTTAGATGAAACTAGAAAATCAGTTGACAACAAGTTATGTAGAGGTATGATTGGTAGTTTATTATATCTTATAACTAGAAGGCATGATATATTGTATTAAGTATGTCTTTGTACAAGATTTCAATTAAATCCTAAAGAATCTCATTTAATTGTTGTCAAAAGAATTTTTAGATATTTAAAAGGAATTGTTTTTCAATCTCTTCTTTATACCAAAATTTCTGATTTTAATTTAATTTCATATTCAGATGTAGAATTTGGAAGTTATAGATTAGATAGGAAAAGAACTTCGAGTACTTGTCACTTTTTAGGAAAATTCTTAGTGTCATGTTTAAGTAAGAAACAACACTCAGTTGTCCTGTCAACAGCCGAGGCAGAATATGTATCTGCTGGCAGTTGTTGTGCACAAGTATTGTGGATGAAAAACACTCTTATGGATTTTGGACTAAGTTTTAATAGTACACCTATTTTATGTGATAATACTAGTGCTATAAATATTTCAAAAAATCCTATTAATTATTCTAGGACTAAACATATTGATATCGAACATCATTTTCTAAGAGACCATGTTCTTAAAAAGGATATATTCTTAGAATTTGTAAGTACTAAAATTCAATTAGCTGATATTTTTACCAAACCACTTCCCACTACAAAGTTTGATTTTATTAAGGGGGATCTAGGTTTATTTAATTTAAATAAAGTTTTATTTTACTATTCTTTTTCTTTCTTTTAATAATGTTTAAAATAAATTAGTTATTTGTTTTTCAAATAGAATAAGTTTTCTTTCTCACACAAAAAATTTTATTTGTTTTTAAAATCTATGTAATAATTATTGATGACACGGGAATCAAGGCTGTCAGAAACCTTTCAAATTCTGAATCATTTCATTTCTACCAAAAACCCTTTTGAACCCGTGACACTTTACTGCTCTTTGTCTATCTAAACCTGAAACTTCGAAACCCTAATCCCTTTTCGAACCTTCATAGATTTTTTGGCAGAAATTTCCAAGATCAAGAGAACTGATGAGGCTGAGACCAGCACTGCCAAGAGATAGCGCTCCGAAGGAAGGAAAATTTTGCAAGGAAAGGTCATAGATCTGGAATGGTTATATCAGAAGAACCTATTGTTGAAGCAAGCTCCTGCATTTCAAAACCTTGAATAGATGTTTAATGGATATTTTACGAAGTTTCTATATAAGGTAGAACTTTGTTATTTCTGTAAATCTGTTCAGTTTAGTCTGGGGGAAGATGAGGATACTATGGTAGTTAAGATTGAAGATAGAGATGTTTTGATATCCTCTGTGGAGATTGGTCAGATACTGACCTACCCTCATGAGGGATTCTTTCATTTTGATTTGAAGAATATAAGAGATTCAATACATAAGTCTGAAAATATTATGTCTTTTCTTTTTGGTTCTACATATATACTGAAGATGTTGGTAAAGGACTTAGAGCCGGATCAGAAAATCCTAGTGAAGTTTGTGCAAACAAGGATTACACCGAGGATGTTTGAGATGGAGAAAATCTTGTATCCAGACATGTATATAATGTATCTATTGATGAGTGATATAAGACTTAATTTTTCTAGGTACATGGTAAGGTACCTTCATTATTGTTTTCAAACAGAAGCACACATGAATTTTTATCTGTTTGGTAGATTCATATAAAAAAATTTGTTCAAAAAGGATATGGTGAGGATAGTGGAATCCAGAGTTAGATTTCATCATAGTAACATTTTTGGTGCTGGGACCCTGAGAAATATTGGTTACTTCTAGATCACATTGAAAGGAAAGATTTTGCAAGTAAGAGCTAAAGAAGAAGAAACAAGTGCTAAGGCTCAATCTGTTATGTCCAAGGAGGGACAAGCTAAATCAAGAGTGAGCACTATTATAAGAAGAATAAGATTTGAAACTAAAGAAGCACAAGAATAAGGTAGTCAGGAGGGACTTCATATTCAAAGGAAAAGAAATTCTAATGCTCATAAGGAACTTGGTTCACATGTTTTAACATCAAGAGATTTACTCACTTATAGTTTTTTCAGAGAATCGGTTGTTGAGAAGCCACAATAAGAGGATACTTCTCAAATTAAAGTGACTCCTCAAGTACAATCTGAAATTCAAGAAGAAGCTGAAACTGAGACTCGAGAACAGTCTGTGTTTGTAACTGAAATTGAATCTCAAATTGTAGCTGAAACTGAAGTTACAATTGAAAAAGAAAAGGAGGAAGAGCCTGGTGAGGATGTGGACAGTCCTCAGGAAAATCAAGAAGATATTATTTTAAAAAATCCAGTGGAAAAAATGATTACTAATGTTCGCGATGAGAATGTTTCTGAAGTTCATACAGAGGTAATTCATAAGGATTTTTCTGTGGAAGGGTTTGGAAAAGACTCTGAGGAAAGGTGTGTGGACCAGCCAGCTCAGGAGGAAGTAAAAGAAAAATCTGATGCAGACTCATTTCCATTAGTAATGCTGCATCACATTGAAGCTGAGGATGAGAATCAAGCATAGGGTGCCTATGATTCAGTTAATAATAAAGTAGACGAGCTGTACATGAAGTTGTTTTGTTTGCAATCTGAAAATGTTGCTCTGAAAAGTGCCTTAGAGAAAGAACAGTTGAAATTTCAGAGACTTAAAGGAAGTACAGTTTTTAAGGCGGGAAGTTGAAACTTTCAAGAAAACGATATTGACAGAGGTATCCAAGCTGAAATCAAAAATGGTGATGAAGTTAGATCTGTCCGAGTTTAAAGACTATATGGAGACACAGTTTGCATCTGTCAGGATTGGTGACGCTAGTGAATCAGGTACTTCACCTAATTTAATCAAAAGATTTCAGGCTATCATAGCAGCAATGACCAATATGAATGACAAATTGCATGATTTTCAATGCAATAGTGCTCCACTATCAATGTTATTAGATAATCAGATATTTTTGGTTAACCAGTTGACCTCAAGTGAACCAAGTATTAGAACTGTGCTAACTCAGTTCACAGAGAAGTTAAATCTGTTTATGGAGAAGGAAGAGAGACTTCATGAGTTTCTCAGAGTAAATATGATAGAAGATATTCATATGACTCAGGAGAATAGAGATCTTATTATCAAGCTGGGAGATAGAATGATGAGAAGGTTGAGGGAGCAGTTGACAGAAATCAAGGCAGTTGTTCAGAGGAGATAGACCATATCTCATACCCTTACCAGACCTTGATTCCTGAGTTCATCACAATTGTAACTTTTTTTTAAATGTTATTTCATTCTATATTTTTGTGTTTTTATTTTTTTTACTCTCTTTGTTTAAATATTCCAATAATCCACATTCAATTATTGACAAATGGTTAATAATAGCATTTAATTTAGTTCAGTGCTACATTAAATGTGTTCTATTCCATATTCTATAATTCTTTTTGATATCACAAAAAGGGGGAGAAATTTGGATAAACACAACATTTTAACTATTTCACATTGTACTTTAAATTTATTTTTATTTATACTAATATTTACAAAGGGGGATAAATATTAAGCTTTATCTTAATCCTTTAAGGGGGATAAATTAAGTTAAATCTAACATTGTATTTATCTTTGAAAAATTCAAAACTATATGTAATTAATTTTGGAAGTTAATTTCATTTATTATTTTATGGGTTTTGTGATCATCAAAAAGGCAGAGATTGCTGAGAAAGTGTTGTTTTCAACAATATATAATATTTTTTTTATTTAAAAAGTGGGAGATTGTTGAGAACAATACTCTATCTCTATGATGATTTTGATTCTCATAAATACCCTTAATTTTTTTCTAATGATTTTATTTTAAGTATATTTCAGGAATTTATTATTCATTATATCTTTATTTCTGGAAGAAATATTTAAGTTCTTGAACAATGAGATTTAATTGCTAAATTATTTGCATTAGCATGTTCTGGAAACACTGTTCATTCTCTACATATTCGGGAATTTCTTAAGCATGTTCTAGAATCACTGTTCATACCCTATGTGGAGAAACGTAGCGTAAGGATGAAATGTAGTGTATACTTTATAAAGATATCAGAAAAGTATGGTTAATCAACCATATGTTATTGGAAAAGTATTGAAGAGGAACCCTATGTTAGGAAGGAACCCTACATTTGGGATATTGAAAATTATGGGAGAATAACCGTACGTAAGTTTTAAACGTTACTTTTGTTTCTCAAAAGTATGGTTCATCAACCTTACTTTTGTAAACAACCTTACGTTTCATCAAATGTATGGATCATGTTCCTTACGTTTGGAAGCTTATAAAAGTATGGATCATTTATCATTCGTTTGAATGTTGAAAAGAAAAGTATGAATGATCAACCTTACGTTTGTATTCAACCTTACATTTGAAGGATACGTCATCAACCTTACGTTTGCGATCTACCTTACACATGCTATACAGTTCAACCGTACATTTGGCATCGAAGAATTAAAGACGATATTATTATGCAACGGTCTACAAGCGGCTTATTAGGTTGATTTTAAGCCAGATCAAAAGATGTTTTTAATACGTGTCTTTGACTGATTCAAAGTCGTTTTATCTATGATTCAAAGGATCAATTTAAAAGGAGCTTTTCAAGCCGAATTTCAAGGGGAGTTATGAATGCTCTATTAATTCAAATGTTTAAATATCGTGAGTCAAAAGGTGACTTTTGTGGATCTAAATTTGTAGGAGAAGTTCTCGTCATTATTTTATATATAGATGTGATATATACACAGAGAAAAAATATATATGAGATTTGTTGAACAAAAACGACGAATATAAAAAGGAGAAAAATAGAGACTATCAAGATCTACAGATCTGCTGATTATGAAGAGATACAAAGCTCTGTTTATTGAAGAAGAAGAAGCACGACCGAAGATTCATCTATTTGACATCGAAGATCTATTGTGAATCTAATGTTGCTGAAGTTGCGAATTATATTTCTATATCTACTACAACCGGATCGACTCAGAATGACTCTTACTTGAAGATCATTATTTCTGAAGGTGATGATCCATCTACTGCCAATTGTATTCTGTTGCAATTGTGAAGAACTACGAGAAAGTATTTTCAAAGAACAAATACTTCTTTTTATCTTGAGTGACCGACTTCTTGTACTAAGCTGTGTAGGTTCTACGATTGAACCAGAAGGCTCTATTTTGTCTTAGATTGTAAAGGTGTCTACTACCTGTACTCAGTTGTGGAACGGTCTGTTGACAAGAGGACCAGATAGTGAAAATCACCAAGCTCGTGGAGTAGAGTGTTGGTGGAGTGGACTAGGGGCCTTCTGTTCCCCGAACCACTATACATCGTGTGTCTCTGCTATTTAAATTTCCGCTACATTAATCCATCTGATTAAAGTCAAAGGGCATAACACGATTTCGCAAAGAATTTGTAAAAGACACAATTCACCTCCCTCTTGTGTATGTTTGGTATAACCTGATCCAACAATATAACCACATAATCTTTACTTTACCAAAATGTTAAAATGTTTTCTTATATGCTTAACAATGACACTAATGTTTCATAGTCCACATTTTAATATTCCTAAAGGTACGTTCAATAGTTTATAAAGAGAACATGAATCATCTAAACCATATCCCCCAAGATTTTCAAACTAGGTGTGTAGTAAGGCCCATTATTGTGCACCAGGTGAAGATTGAGTCAAAGAATAATGTTCCCTTTTTAAGGTTATTACAAATAGGTACAATTGTTTGAGATCCACATCCTATTATAATATATAGAATGGTATTTCATTTCTCAGATAACCATATAATATTTACTTTATCGAAATTTTAGAATGATTTCTTATTTTCTCAATGATGAAACTAGTGTTTTATAGTTTAAATTTTAATATTCCTAAATGTATGTTCATTAGTTTATAATGATAATGTGAATCATCTGAATAATATCCCTCAGGAGTGACAAACTAGGTGTGTAGAAAGACCTGTTTTCATGCACCGAGTGATGATTGATTCAAAGGAGAATACAACCTTTTTCAGGGTTATTACCCCCAGGTACAATTTTTTCAGAGCCACATCTACTTTTAGTATTTATAAAGATATTTCATTGATCAGATAACCAAACAATATTTATTTTATCAAAATTTTAGAATGTTTTATTATATCCTAAATGATGACACCAATGCTTTGTAATCAAAATTTTAATATTCCTAAAGGTATGAATCATCTAAAGAAAATCCCATGGGAGTGATAAATCATATGTGAAGTTAGGAATCTTTTTCATGCAATTAGACCTCTTTGATCATAAGCTAATCACATGTTAATCTGAAATTAATCAAAAGCTAATTATTACTTAATCCTTAGTTAATACTTAGTTAATCATTAATTAATTATTACTTAGTCATTAGTGAAGTATTAGTTAATCCTAAGTTAATCATTCAATAATCATTCATTATTTATTCTATAATCACTCATTAATCATTAGTTAATCATTCAATGATCATTTGTTAATTAATAGTTATTAAGTAGTTAGTTCATAGTTAATTGATAGTTAAATAATAATTTATGAATACGTACTTATTAATTAACATAAATGGTTTCTAATACATGATCTAAAACAACTCCATTATTTCCTGTTAAAGATCATATACCAAATATATTCCCTAAATATAGGTGAAATGGTTGCTAATACGTGCTCAAAACCAACTCTATGATTCATAATTTTTCTTCTCCACAATGGAAAATTCAAGTGGTAGAGGTGAACATTTACCATCTTGGGTTCCCATAATCATAAATACGCCCATATAATTTCTATATAGAAACATTATGTCAATTTGTATAAACTATTTTTAGAAACAAAAAAGTAGAAATACATGGAATGAATGCCCAGGCAAACCAATAAAATTTTACATGAGATGGATCAAGATAGTTATATTGAGACACATGTTCGTTTGTATCAATATGGAAGAAAAGTTAGATTTTTTTCTACATGTGGATAGTAATTATGGAAACACTTGATAAGACTCATCTCAATCACCACCCACCTTTACAATTTCCTTCTGTTTCACTTTCCATTCCTTTCCATAGAAAATAAAATAACAATTTTTTGTATCCTCTACTACACAAGGTCTATTGGAACATCTTGAACAGTTCTAATTATATTAAAAAAATATATGATGCAAATTTAGAATCTAATGATGTATAATCTTGTGTTATGTTTGGTTGTACGCAAGTATGAGATACCTCAATCTTAGAAATTCTCCAACCTCTAAGAGTAATGTCATGAATTCCCCTCAAATGAAATCAACAATCATCATTGTATTTGTCACATCATATGATGTATTTTTTTCAGTTTTTCTCTTGAACTGAATTTCTATAGTGTCTGTCAATATGAAATATTTTTAGTATATTTTTCATAGAATCTTTTCTTGGAAAATATCTTCTAATGTATAATGTTTTGACCAGTTCACCAAATATATCCTCTATTAATCTGGGAAACTCATTTGTTAGTGTGATAATATTCCAGTCAAATTTAGAAAAATGTTCCATTGCTTCTGATCAAGATGTGAAGATTGGTGGATGGTTTATTTTGTGTTAGGGATAATGTATAACTATTGAATTTTTTGAAACTTACACCCCAATTTTTATAGCTTCCTCCTCATCATCATAGTTTTCTCTGTATGTTCCATCATTAGACACTTCCTCATCATCAAAATACTCTTGCAACATATTTGGGTGATAAGTTTGGTTGTCTTATTTTGTATGATAGGGAAGATTCGTATTTTTTGGGGATGGAACTTCTTTGATGAATCTTGTATTCCATTTTCATTGTATAATTAGATGTTTTTGCTAGAAAATGGAAAACTCCACATATATATCCATCAAGGCATTATCAGACCATTGGTTTAATTGAGTTGTTTCTTAGACCTAGTACTCATTACCGATCAATGGACAAGTTTGATGCCATAGTCTATCCTAGAATTTAAAATGTCTATATCTAACAGACTAGATATCCTAAATAGGCCTCATATTTAATTGATCATGAATCCTTTATTGAAGTTCTCTCAGAGTAACACAATCATATGTCCTAACCATTGTACTTAGTTGTGTACTATATAAATCCCCTTGATTAGTTGGGATAATTTCTCCATAACAGTAGATATAGGTAAACATGATTTCCTGCATGAAAAGTGATTTCTGATCAATTTTTTAATAGTGTAAATAATATTGACAGTGAGGAATAATCATGTAGCATTGACCATGCAATCTTTTCCTTAATGAAATTCTAGAATATTTTCTTGAATGCTCAATGATGACACTAATTTTTCGTAGCCCATTTTAATATTTGAAAAGGTATGTTCAATATTTTATAAAGAGAAATGTGAATCATCTAAAGAATACCCTATGGGAGTTTCAAACTAGGTGTGCAACATGACCCATTGTCATGCACCTAGTGAAGATCAAGTCAAAGACTAATGTTCTATTTTCAAGGTTATTACCCCTAAGTACAACTATGCTAGAACCACATCCACTTGTAGTATTCATACATAGATTTCATTACTCAGGTAACCACACAATCTTTACTTTACTAAAATTGTAGAATGTTTTCTTATATGCCCAATGATGACACTAATGTTTCATAGTCCATATTTTAATATTCCTAAAGGTATGTTCAGTAGTTTATAAAGAGAACATGAATCATCTAAAACATATCCCCTAGGAGTTCCAAACTAGGTGTGCATCAAGACCCATTATTGTGCACCGGGTGATGATTGAGTCAAAGAATAATGTGCTCCCTTTAAGGATATTACCCCGAGGTACAACTGTTCCAGAGTTGCATCAACATGTAGTATCAAGATACGAGATTTCATTTCCCAAATAACCACATAATCTTTATTTTACCAATATTTTAGTAAGTTTTCTTATTCTTTCAATGACACTAATGTTTCATAGTCCAAATTTTAATATTCCTAAATGCATGTTGAGGTAGTTTATAATGAGAACGAGAATCATGTAAAGCATATTCTCTAATGGTGGATGGAGCCATAGATTTTAGATACGGATGGATTTCTCAAACACGCTGCACGCACCGTGGGACCTCCGGGTCTGGGCTCTCCGAACAGGGTGTGGGCCGGCGTCTTGGTCCCTGCTCCTCATCCCGCACCGAAGCCATCCTTTAAAGGGGTTCTTTGCCGTCCGGCTTCTCCAGCATCGTGGGGCTTTCCCTCTCCTGCTGTTTCTCAGGCACCGGTGTCATCTTCGAATGGTGGCTGCCCGATGCTTTCTGCTCCTGCTACCTCTATTGCTGAAGCAACAACCCAACTCAGGTGGACCTTGGTTGCTTGGTTTGTGGTCAAGAAACCTCCTCTCCCATTGTTCTGGGATTTTGTTAGCTCCTAGGATCTGGATCATCCTTCTATGGTTTCGCCTTTGAACCGCAAGGCCTTCATCATTGTGCTAGCGTCTAGTGAGGATTTTGCCAAGGTTGCGATCTCCTCCCTCCGATCTGTCGGTCGCTGGATGTTTAATCTGTTTAGGTGGTCGATGGAAGTTGATGAGGACAATGATCCTTCCCGCGTGTCAGTGTGGGTTATCCTTCCGGGTCTACCGCTTCCATTTCAGAATCTCTCGTTTCTTCGAGGGATTGGGGATGCCTTGGGTTCTTTCATCTATGTGGATGCCCGAACTCTTCAGCTCGAGGATGCGGTGTCTCCTTGAATCTACGTCGAACTGGATCTGTCCTACCCCCTACCACCACGCATCCTTCTCAATGTGGAAGGGATGGTTGAGAGATCTCAGGTGATGGTGTTTCCTTCGCCGCCTCGGTTCTGTTCGCACTATAATCTGCAAGGGCACTCTCTGCCGGTCTATCGCAGGAGTCGTCAAGTCCTTCCGGACCCGATTCAGTCGCTTCCAGAATGTAACTATTGGGGTTTCAGTGGTGCAGGAGTCGTCAAATCCTTATCTGGAATTCCTGTGGCCTTAGGGGAACGTTTCATGTTTTTGCACCTCTGGACAGAGGACTCCGACATTCTTATGGTAGTTGGGGACTCATAGCGAAAGCCGGCCCAAGGACATACATGGACTAGGTTGCATAACAAGCTCATACAGCTCAAAGGTGATCTCCTTGTCTGAATAAACAATCAATCATCCCAAGTGCAGGACCTAGAAGCCATCAGCAGGAAGTTGAACACCTTGAGAGCCATCTGTAGGTCGACTGGGATGATTCTCTCTATGAGGAGCTTTCACATAAGAAGCATATCTTAGCTGACACACTCCTCAAACAAGAATGGATAGCTCGCGATTAATCTAGGATAAAGTGGTTGCGAGAAGGAGATCGAAATATAGAGTATTTTCACACATGCATCAAAGAGAAAAAATATTTCAAAATCCCAAACATTCTAATGGCTTATGGCTCTTACATGAATGATCGCGACGAGGTGGGGAAGATGGCTGACGTTTTTTTCAAATCTCTCCTGCAGGTCCCAACCTTCGCATGCAAGGAGGATACCCAAGGGGTCCTACTGAGATTCTTGAGGAAATTCTGGTTGTGGTGTCAGAGCTGGTGAATGACTCGGTGAAGGCGATACTAGAGGAGAAGGAGATTCCGGAGGCAGTTTGGTCCCTCAATCCTGAAAGTGCGCCAGGTTCGAATGGTTTCCCTGGATCCTTTTTACAGAGCTTCTTGGGATTTAGTTAAGTCTGAGTTGGTTCATGCGGTTCAGGACTTCTTCCATGGGGGATATTTGCCTCGTGTCGCTTGTCCCTCCAAACTGATCATGATTCCAAAAGTGAATAATCCAGAGTCCATTCAACATTATCAGCCTATTTGTATGTGGAACTTTCCATATAAAGTGCTGGCAAGCATCCTCAACCAAAGGATTTCTCACCATCTACCCAGATGGATATCCGCTGAGCAACATGGGGTTTTCAAGGGAATAATGATATAAGGGGAAATCGGCTTGTCCCAGGAAGTCATTAGGGACATCAACCAAAAAACCTTCGGCTCCAACATGGTTATAAAAATTGATATGAACAAGGCGTATGATAGGGTGGAGTGGAACTACATTCTCAGGGTCTTATCATGTATGGGGTTCTCACCCTGGGTGACTGATCTCCTTTTCAGATGCTTCAACTCCTGCTGGATTTCTACCTCCTTTATGGGAAAACAGTATGACTTCTTTAAGGTGGTAAGGGGAATAAGGCATGGAGATCCACTTTCTCCCACTCTTTTTATTCTCATCCAGGACTCTTTAAGCAGATACATTAACAAAGGCATGGCGACGGGCATTATCTTTCCCTTTCGTTTCCAGCATCGCTCAGGTAATATCTCTCACATTATGTTTGCTGATGATACAATGATCTTTATTAATGGAAGCAAGAGATCCATTCAAGGGATTAATGGAATTCTGGAGGAGTTCCCCAAGTGGAGCAGCCGACTTATCAATCGGGATAAAAGTAAAATATATATTTCAAGAAAATGCTCAGAAAGGCTGGTTAGGGCTATTTAAAATAGATTGGAGATGCACAAAGGAACCTTCCCCATGGAGTACTTAGGTGCCCCGATTTCTTTAAGACGCCTGAGAATTCACCACTTTGACATGTTAACTGCAAAAATTTCAGGGAGAATCATGAATCGGAAGAACAGGTTCCTGTCCTTTGGAGGTGGAATCACACTCATTAATTGTGTACTCTCATCTATTCATCTTCAGGTCCTCTCTACACTCAAGGTGCCAAAAGCGGTTATGTATAAGCTGGAGAAGATAATGACATCTTTTCTTTGGGATGCCCAATCCGAAGGGAAACATCACCGGGTGGCTTGGGCAAGGTTGGTGAAGCCTATACCGGAGGGAGGCATCAACGTTAGAAGCATCTCCAGTTCGATGCAAGGTCTGCATACTAAACTAGCTTGGGAGATTATTGAAGGGAAGACCCTTTGGGGTACCTTCTTGCAAAGAAGGTATGAAGTTGTTCTGGATAGGCATAGAGGGAGACCTATTGCCACAAGGCTCATGGTTCAACCTTACATTATGAACCTCTAGCAACACACCTGATGGATTATTGGCAGAGGTGACATCTTCTTTTGGATGGACAACTGGCCAGGTACGAGGCATGGATTCCCAGGTTTCCCTACTCCTGAGATCACCTTCTGAGCATCTGCCTACTTGAGATTTATCCAGGCTATCCTCCAAGAAGATGAGAAATATATCTTCCTTAACACTGAGCTTAATATGGAACCCGATAGATGCATCTTTACAGGCACACCATCAGGAGTTTTTTTGGGTAAAGATTATTTCAGATTGCAGGCTATCAACACTGGGTGGGATGTGTGGAACAAGACTCTTTTGTGAAAAGATCCCCCCCCCCCCTCAAAGATGAATTTCTTAGCGTGGAGGGTTAGGAACAATGCCTTGTCGACAGATGACAATATTCAGTGCTTTAGTTTCAACCTGGTTTCCAAATGTTTTTTCTGTGGGGAGGGTCAGCTTATATCCACTGATCACTTATTATTTGAAGGGGCATGGGAGAAAGAGGTGTGGCATGCCTTTGATGGTTTCATAGATTGGTCACCGCAAGGATCATCACACATAACTTTATTCAACAAGTGGTTCCAGGGGGCGGGTGACGCCAGTCCAGAATGGAAGCCAAGACCCCTCTTCTTTCTGGTGGGTTGCTGGAGTATCTGGAAAGGGCGGAACGATGCCAGACATAAGGGCTTACGGAGCACGAGATTGGGCTCATCTTTAAAGCCATGTGCATGCTATTGGATATGGCCTGCCTTGGAAGTGGTTGGGAGAAAGCTCCTTCAATCAGAGCGATTCACGTAGGGGCATCCCCGTTCATGAATGGCAGCATCACAAGGCAGGGGACCTGAGCATCACAAGGCAGGGGACCTGGGCATCACAAGGCAGGGGACCTGGGTCCACCGGCATTCGCATCCTACAGGGCTTAAAATGAATACTGACGGCTCCTGCATTTGAGGTATCATGTGGGGCACGAGAGTCGTTCGTGATCCCAAGGGGTCTGTGGTCATCGCCTTATCTGTTTATCTTGGGAGCAGTGATTCGCTGCAAGCCAAAGCCAAAGCTATGCTCACCGGCCTCCAAATGTGTTCGCAGAGAAACATACAACTTGTCGTAGTCGAATCAGACTCTCTCTAGGTCTGTAATGCGATGTGTGGTGCTAGCTTGTCTCCCTGGTAGGTGGAATACATTATTAGAAAATGAAAAGGGTTTGCGACAAGCTGCATGGAGGTAAGTCATACCCGGTGTGAGGGGAACTCGGTCGCTGACTTGCTAGCTTCCAAGGCGATTCAAGGTACACAAAGTTGTGTTTACACCAATCTAGGGTCCTTTCTTACGGTGGGGATGAATTTTGTTTGTGTGGATGCTCTTGGTCTCCACTTCTTTAAACCGTCCTGATCCTCTTGTTTTCTTTTCGAGTCTCCTGTTTCCCTTGATTTGTCTTGCCTCTCTCCCTTCCTCTAATAAAATAAATATCATTGGTAGGTAAAGCATATCCCATGAGAGTTCCAAACCAGGTGTGAAGAAAGGCCTTTTTTCATGCACTGTGTGATGATTGATTGAAATCCCAATACACCCTTTTGGGGTTATTACCCCTAGGTACAACTATGCCAGATCGACATCCACTAAGGTATGAATCATCTAAAGTAAATCCTATGGGAGTGATAAATCAGATGTGCAATTAGGCCTTCTTGTTGTGGAGTTAAACCTATTTTATCCTAAGTTAATTCTATTTTAATCTGAGGTTAATAAATTGCTTATTATTACTTAATACTTACTTAATACTTAGTTAATCATTAATTAATCATTACTAAGTCATTAGTGAAGCATTAGTTAATCCTATGTTAATCATTCCTTAATCATTCATTATTTATTCTATAATCATTCATTAATCATTAGTTAATCATTCATTGATCATTTGTTAATTAATAGTTATTAAGTATTTAGTTTATAGTTAATTAATAATTAAATAATAATTAATGAATAGGTACTCATTAATTAATTATTGTTTAATCACTAGGTAATCATTAGTTAATCATTAGTTAATGCTTAGTTAATTTTTAGTCAATTATTAATTAATCATTACTTAAATATTAGTTAAGCATTACTTAATCACAAGTCAAGCATTATTTAATCAAAAGTTAAGGATTACTTAATCCTAAGTTAATCATTCCTTAATCATTCGTTAATCAATCATTAATCATTAATTAATTTATAGTTATCAAGTGGTTATTTTGTATTTATTGAATAGTTAATAATTAGTTAATAATTGGTTAATCATTAGTTAATCAAATGTTAATTATTCCTTAATTATTGATTGATCATTGTTTAATCACTCGTTAATCATTAGTGAATCATTCACTAATCATTTTTCAATCATTCATTAATTTATAGTTATTAAGTAGTTAGTTCATAGTTAATTAATAGTTAATCAATAAGTAATTAATGTTTAATCATTAGTCTATCATTATTTAATCATTACTTAATCATTAGTTAAAAATTAGTTAGTCATAAGTTAATCATGCCTTAACCATTCATTATTCACTTGTTAATCATTGGTTAATTAATAGTTATTAAGTAGTTACTTTATAGTTAATTATTAGTTAATTAATAGTTAATCATTAATTATTTATTAACTAATCATTAGTTAATTGCTAGTTCATCATTATTTATCCTAAGTTAGTCATTAGTTAATCCTAAGTTAATTATTATCTAATCATTATTTATTCCTATTTGAATCCTTAGTTAATCATTAGTTAATCAATGTGGAATAATTACATTAGAATTAGTTAATCATTATTTAATCATTAAATATTTAATTGTTACTAATTACTTAATTTATACATAATTAATAGTTAATTAATAGTTAATTAAGAGTTAATTTTTAGTTAATTATTATTTAAATATTGGTTAATCATTACTTAATCATTTGTTCCTTATTAGTAAATCACTACTTAATCATTGCTTGATCCTTATTTAACCATTATTTAATCATTGTTAAATCCTAAGTTAATCATTCATTAATCATCTGTTAATTATTAGTTATTTAATAGTAAATTATTAGTTAATTAATAGTTAATCATTATTTCACTAATATTTATTCCCCATATAATTAATATTAATCACTAATTGCCATTTAATTACTTATTAGTTATTTATTAGTTAATTTTATGTTTATAATGATTACTTCATTAATTATAAATTAGTTAATAATTATGTCACTAATATTTAAAAACTATTAAGTCATACTAAATAATAATCTTTTTATAATAAAAATTCCATTACTAAGACTAATGATAAATTAATTACTAAATATTCATAATTAAATAATAATAATTTACTCACTAATATTTACTTATATTAAAAATTTATATCTAAATAACCAAACAACTAAGTAAATAAAATAATTAAAAACAATTAAAAAGAATAAACAACTGAATAAATAATTAACTTTAAAGTAAAATAGAAAAAATACTTTTAAATTATGCTTCACAAATTCTGCACTATTATAGCCACAAAAAAAGTCACACATAAGGGAGAAAAATACAAGGAGAAAATTAAAGAGGGGGGTGGTGTTTAGAGAGAGAGAGAGGCAAAAATCTAGTGAAGGGAATGCAAGGTGGTAGTGGGTTTTATAGGGGGTGGGGTGAAAGGCGTTTGAGCCCCAAATTCCTTTTTCCTAAAAAAGGTGAAATGAGTTTTGGGTGAAAATGCCTTTCCTGCCCTTTCCATGTCACCTATCCGAAGCAAATGTGTTACATGTGTAGTACCCCCGGTTTTGGGTACATAACCCCTTTCCTTATGTTTTTTTAATTTGGTGTGTATAAAATAGAGAGTTTCCATAAAATAGAGAATTTCCATAATATAGAGAGTTTCCATTAAGTTGGGTGTTTCAATAATGTTGGTTGTTTTTATAAATTGAGGTGTTTCTATAAAGTGAGTTGTTTCCATAAAGTGGGGTGTTTCCATAAAGTGGGTTGTTTCCATAAAGTGGGGTGTTTCCATAAAGTGAGATGTTTCTATAAAATAATGTGTTTTCATAAAAAGGGTAAAGGTGAAGGATGAGAGAGTTTGGGGGTTTTATAAGGAGTGTTGGGACAAGAAGAAAGGTCGCACGATCCATACACGGTTGACCCAAACTGTGTGGTCAAACCTTGCGCAGAGGTCAAATCTTGATCCTATTTTCTAGGAGCTTACTCGTTTTTGCTCAATATATTTCTGTTTGGCTTCAAAACGCCCCTATTTCAAGATTACTCTCCCTCGAAGGCTGGAGAACCTTCCCCATACGATTTGGAGCCATCCCAGAGCCTTCCCTTGGTGATTTCGAGTATGATTCTTGAGGTATGTTACCATTCTTTCCGGATTTGTCATGTTTTCTTAAATCTTCTTAGATCTACTTCCCCGATCTCCATTCTTTCTTAGATATGAACATATAGTGGGTAGATCTACATTTTTGGATGCCAAATAATTCAATTTTGAGTCGTGATCTTGCTCGGATAAGAGAACTAAGGTCATTCTTGGAGAATCGACTCGTTTTCTTGTGCGTTCTTCGTCTGTTGTCAAAGTTTCATCAAAACCTTCGAGGTACGAGGCTTCTCTCTCGGCTCCTCTTGCTAGAATTGATTGACTTAGATTTAAATTGGTTTATTGATTGTGAAATTCATGGAAAAATATTCATTTGTGATGATTTATGGTTTTTGTGAAATTGTGTGATCTTGATGAATAGTTGTGCAAAAGGGGGTTTAATTTAAAATGATGATTTTAAATTATGGATTTTTTGGAATTTCTAAATGGTTGATGAAAAAGGGGTTTTCAATAGAAATGGTTTTCAATAAAAATGGAGTTTTATTGAAATGGTTTGGAGTTGAAATGGTTTGGCATTGAAATGGTTTTGACGGAAATAGTTTTCAATAAAAAGGTGTTTTATTGAAAGGTTTATTTTGGCTTGATCGTTGGACATAGGTGTTGTGTGTTCATATTGCATATATGGGGATTGGTTGAAATATGACCTTGTGCTCGGTGCCAAAGGTTTAATGGCACACGAGAATTGCATATACGGGACTTGGTTGAAATATGACCTTGTTCTCGGTGCTAAAAGAGTAATGTCACATGTGAAACAATTACCTTGTGACGACTTGGTAGATCGACGAGAAACCGCTCATGAGTATGAAACTGTCATAATGTAGCATGCATGGTTGGTTGCATATGTTTGAGGAATGGTTGGGTATGCTAATAAAGGGATATTGTGAAATGGTTGTAAAGATTGTTTAATTATTTTTTTTGAAAAAATAACTTGCTAGGAAAATTGGTTTCAATTGCACTTGTATGCTTTTGGTAATGAATGGTTTTAGAAACTTGTTTATATATAGTAATAAACTATTTTTGAGAAGTTGTTTTATATAAACTGTTTTATATAATTGTTGCTAACTCTTCTATCCTAGTGGTGTGAGTAGGGAAGTCACTGGGGAAAACCTACTGAGTTTTATACTGACCCCTGCTTTGACACTTTGGTGCTTTTATAGATGTTATCTTTTTCGGACAAGGGAAAAGGTAATGTTTCACACATGTTTAGCACTACCTCGTGATGTATGGGTTGTTCGGAGATTTTGGAGCTTGGAGCTTGTGGAGCATGGAGTCTTGAGGTCTTTGGAGAGTCCTGTGTGGTTTATCTGTTGTGTACTTTGATTCGTGGTTATTCATTCGTTGTTGCATACTTTGATGTGGTTGTGAGATACATGAAGTTGTTGAGTTGTCTTCCGTTTGTTCATGCATCATGTAGTGAATGTTTGGTTATGGTTGATAGGTTTATTGGTTTATTTTTTAAAGGGTAAATCGTCCCCCACTTGTATTTGAAACCCTTCGACATTTATTGTCAGCCTTGGGCGTCTTGGGGATGTCTCTTAAGTCTGAGTAATGACTCGTTGTACTCTAAAGCCAATGAGAATTGACGGGTCATTACAAATTGTATCAGCTTGTTCGGTCCTTGCCTAACAAGTAGTCATCGATGTTTCTTGTTTTGGAGATGAAATCCCTTCTTATCTATTCCTTGGGTGGGAATCTTAGAAAGGAGTAGGATTGTTAGAACTTGAAATGGATAGCATAAAAGGATGTAGTTAACCCTTTTATGCTGAACTTCAAGTTACCAGGGAGTTGGGTAAATAAGTGTTTGGAAACACTTTTAGAATTTTGAAATCTCATTGTCATGAGTTTAGCCAATGAGACGAGCATGACATGCATTGTAGATGAATGACTTCCCACTAGGAGTGCATACATCATTTCGTGGAATGGTTCATGTTGTGAAAAATAAGTGTTAAATTTTGAAAAATATTGGAATTGGTTTTCAAATGAAAGATTTTGAAAAAGCTAATACTTATCGTATTTTGAAAATGGTTTAATTTTCAAAAGCGTGTGATGTGTTTTCAAAAATGGTTGAACATGGGAAAAAGGTTGTTTTGGAAAACAATGTTGTGATAGTTGATGTGATATAATTTTAAATGCTAAGCCAACAGTTGCTAGAGAGTGAGATTAATGGAGTTTGTTGTTAGACTTGGAAAATGCCACCTGGTAGGCGTCGTTGAAATCAACCTGAAGAAGCTGCGGAGAATGTGGTTGCACCTGAACCACGTGTGAACTAAGAGATGGTTCATAGTATTGTCCAAGCTTTTCAAGCTGTGGACACAGGGAATCGGAGGAATGAGCCACGACATGTGGATCACACCATCCAGTTCATGAAGCAGAATCCACCTAATTTCCAGGGTGATTCCGAACCTGAGAAGGCAGAGGTGTGGCTATATAGGATGAATTGTATCTTCGACTTCATCGGTACACCGGTAGAGCTAAAAGTCAAACTGGCGACGTATATGCTTGAGGATCTTGCACGTTTGTGGTGGGATTTAGCGGTGCATGTTAAATTGGATGAAGGAATTACATGGGAGGATTTTGAGGAATTGTTCAACAAACAATTTTATCCCCTCACGTTCAAGATCTAGAAAATGACGAACTTCTTCAGCCTGAAACAAGAGTCACTCTGTCACAGAGTATGCGGCTAAGTTCATGAACTTAGTACGCTTTGCACCAAAAGTTGTGGCAAGTGCCTCTTTGAAGCACGCATCTTCGAATCAGAGCTATGATAAGAGATTCAATCAAAGATTGCAGTACATTGTATTACAGATTATACAGAGATGGTGAACATAGCGACTGTGGCTGAACATGATATCTTGAGATCTATGGGAGGTGGCATGATGATACCTATAGGAAACAGTGGGAACTCAACCGCTGGGAACAAGTGGAAAAGGGACACCTATTTCCAAGGTGTAAGTGGAAATCATAACAAGACGATTGGATCAGTATACCTTCATCCATGACCCCGGAGAAAAGCATATTGTTTTCAATGTGGTTTTCTTGACCACATAAAGCGAGATTGTATGACACAACCTAGAGCATGTGATAATTGCAACAAGATGAGACATCTTCAGCGCTATTGTCGCAGTTCTCCAAGGTTAGGTGCTCGAGACACTTCTCAGGTGTCGCAAGCATCATATGCTTCGATTGGACGAGGACATCAGAATCAGTCTCGTCAGCAGAGCAGAGCTAGCCATGGTGATTCTAGAAATACCATGACTCCTCAACCAGGGCAACCTTAGCAAGGAAACAAGGAGAATAGTGTAGTGAAGAAACAATTGTATGGAGATGAGAAGATGATTGTTGATGATCAGGCTGGACCATCTATAGTGAGAGGTACGATTCTTTTGAATTCTACCTTTGTGAAAGTGTTGTTTGATACTGGTGCATCACATTCCTTCACTACTTCTCGTATTTTTGACATGCTATGTTTAAAAGTGGAAATGATGCCTTCTGTTTTGAAACTGAAAACTCCCCTCGGTGAAAGAGAATGTCAAGCCTTTGTGTGTAGAGCATGTGCTATAACTGTTGATGGAGCTGAGCTAAAATGGGACTTCTCAATGTTGGATATGGATGACTATGATGCAATCCTGGGTATGGATTGGCTGATAACGTTCAAGGCTCAAATCGACTGTTATAGGAGAACAATTAGTTTCATAACTAAGGACGGAATCGAGCATCTCTTTAGAGGAGAGAGGATTGTAAAGAAGGATGCAAAGAGCTTGTTGGCACCAATGGTGGGAACGATCTCTTACCAATTGGCAGCATTGACTTTTGCATCAATGGAAGAGATCGAGAAAAATAGTTTTACAACTGTTGTGGATCAATTTCCAGATGTCTTTCCCAAGAAATTCTCAGGGTTACCACCTCTAAGGGAAGTGGAGTTTACGATTGATCTCCTTCTGGGGACTAGTCCTATTTCCCTTCCATCTTATAGGATGACACCAACAGAATTATGGGAATTGAAAGTGCAGTTAGAGGAGCTGGAAAGCAAGGGTTTCATTCGACCAAGTACGTCTCCATGGGCAGCACCGGTTTTGTTCGCGAATAAGGCAGATGAAACTCTTCGGCTGTGTGTTGATTATCATAAGTTTAACCAAGTTTCGATAAAGAATAGATATCTACTTCCACACATTGATGATCTGTTCAATCAATTAAGGGGAGCTCAGTGGTTCTCCAAGATTGACTTGTGATCAAGATATCACCAATTTAGAGTTCGGAAAGATGATATTCTAAAGACTGCTTTCAAAAGTAGATATGGACACTATGAATATATAGTAATGCCTTTCGGTCTAACGAATGCAATGGAGGTCTTCATGGCATTGATGAATCAGATATTTCAACAATATCTAGATTCTTTTGTTGTGGTGTTTGTGGATGACATTTTGGTCTATTCAAAGACAAGAGTTGATCATGAGGTGCACCTAGGAACAATGTTACAAATCCTGAGAGATCATCATTTGTATGCCAAATTCTCAAAGTGTGATTTTTGGATACAAGAAGTACGTTTTCTTGGCCATGTCATTTCTGAGATAGGCGTTTCTGTTGATCCTGAAAAGATAGAAGCCATTATCTCATTACAACCACCGAAGAATGTGTTCAAGATACGAAGTTTTCTTGGTCTAGGTAGTTACTACCGACGCTTTGTGCATGATTTCTCACGACTAGCTTCACCAATGACATCCCTGAAAAAGAAGAATGCTCCATTCTAATAGGAGGAGGAATGTCATAAGTCTTTCCAGGAACTGAAAGTTTGGCTTACATTGGCACCTATCTTGATCTTTCCAGAATCAGGACAGAGGTATGTGGTGTATTGTGATGCATCAGGATCAAGGTTGTGCTGCGTTCTCATGCAAAGAGATCATGTGGTTGCTTATGGTTTAAGTCAATTGAGGGTGCATGAGAAGAATTACCCAACACATAATTTGGAGTTAGCTGCAGTCGTCCATGCTTTGAAAACATGGATACATTATCTCTTTGGTGAGAAATTTACTGTGTTTACATATCACAAAAGCTTGAAACACATTTTCTCACAACGAGATTTAAATCTGAGGCAAAGGAAATGGATGGGGTATCTCCAAATGTTTGACTTTGACTTGATGTACACACCGGGGAAAGGAAATTCGGTGGCAGATGCATTGAGTAGAAAGTCATATGCTCAGTTAGCGAAAGAAGCTTTAGATGAATGACAGTTGATGTCGGTCTTAGCTGACATGCATGTGGAATGTGAAGACCGAGGTGATGTTGCAGTTTTCTTTTCAGCTATGCTTGTTCCTGATTTAGTAACAATGATCAAAGAGGCACAAACATCTGATGTTGAATGTCTGGTTATAAGTTCAAAACTCAATGGTGGGGAGACCATTGAGGGATGAAAACTTGAGGGGGGGGGGTTCAGTTTTGTGTTTCAGAGATCGGATGGTTGTACCTATGGTTTTTCAGGAACAACCCCTTCATTCTTACCACTATTCAAGATGGGTTATACATCCAGCTACACAGCAGATGTAAAAGGCGTTGAAGGCACATTTTTGGTGGAGCGGCTTGAAAAAGAGGGTGGTCGAGTTCGTCTCACGGTGCTTAACTTGTTAGCTGGTTAAAGCAAAGTATCAAAGATCAGCTGGTATGTTACAATCTTTGCCCATCCCAGTGTGGAAATGGGATCAGATTGCAATGGATTTTGTTACAGGTCTTCCAAGAACGGTCCAGAAACACGATGCCATTTGGGTGATAGTGGATCGTTTAACCAAGTCGGCCCATTTCATCCCTATTCGTGAAACTCATACAGTGGAGGATCTTTCAAAAATCTTTATCTGAGAAGTGGTAAAAAGGCATAGTGTACCAGTTTCAATAGTCTCAGATAGATATATGAGGTTCACGTCTTGTTTCTGGAAATACTTACAGAAAGCCCTAGGGACTCAGTGGACTATGAGCACGGTGTACCATCCATAGACGGATGGGCAATCCGAGCTGACGATACAAACGTTGGAAGACATGTTGCGGGTTTGTGTAATGGATTTTGGTGGCTCATGGGAGGAGCATATACGCTTAGTGGAGGTCTCATAAAATAATAACTATCAAGTCTCGATACACATGACATCGTTTGAAGCATTGTATGGGCATCCTTGTCGTTCTCCACTATGTTGGGTGGAAACGGGCGAAACTTCACTAGTCGGGCCAAGCCTTGTCCAAGAAACAACGGAGAAGATCCAATTGATAAGAAAGAGGATGGAGATGGCTCAGAGTCATCAAAAATCTTATGTAGATCACCCTCGAAGACCATTGTCGTTCGCTGTGAGTGATCATGTCTTCTTAAGGATCTCTCTAAGGCTTGGACATCATCGCTTCGGGAAGCAGAGCAAGTTATCTCCTAGATACATTGGCCCTTTTGAGATACTAGAACGGGTTGGAGAGGTGGCATATCGGTTGGCATTACCACCACGGTTTAGTTCGGTGCATATTGTGTTCCATGTATCACAGTTGAAAAAGTATCACCCTGATCCTGACCATGTGATCAGATGGGATCACGTTGAGCTAGAACCAGATGCATCACTGATACATATCCTAGTGCAGATCATGGATATACAAGAGAAAGTCTTGCATGGGAAAAGCATCAGCTTAGTGCGTGTTTTATGGTAACATGATCAGATTCAGGAAGAGACTTGGGAATGTGAGAAGGAAATGAAAGAGCAGTTGCCAGAACTCTTTTTGGCCAGAGAGGGTTTTCTACTTTCTGAGGATGGAATGACCAATGGTGGGGAGACTGTAGTACCCCCGGTTTCAGGTACATAACCCCTTTCCTCATTTTTTTTAATTTGGTGTGTATAAAATAGAGAGTTTCCATAAAATAGAGAGTTTCCATTAAGTTGGGTGTTTCCATAATGTTGGTTGTTTCTATAAATTAGGGTGTTTCCATAAAGTGAGTTGTTTCCATAAAGTGGGGTGTTTCCATAAAGTGGGTTGTTTCCATAAAGTGGAGTGTTTCCATAAAGTGAGATGTTTCCATTAAAAAATGTGTTTCCATAAAAAGGGTAAATGTGAAGGATGGGAGAGTTTGGGGGTTTATAAGGAGTGTTGGGACAAGAAGGAAGGTCGCACGATCCATACACGGTTAGCCCAAACCATGTGGTCAAACCTTGCGCAGAGGTCAAATCTAGATCCTATTTTCTAGGAGCTTACTCGTTTTTGCTCTATATATTCCAGTCTGGATTCAAAATGCCCCAATTTTGAGATTACTCTCCCTAAAAGGCTGAAGAACCCTCCCCACATGATTTGGAGCCGTCCCAGAGCCTTCCCTTGGTGATTTCGAGTCCGATTCTTGAGGTATGTCACCATTCTTTTCGGATTTTTCATGTTTTCATAGATCTGCTTAGATCTACTTCTCTGATCTCCATTCTTTCTCAGATATGAACCTATAGTGGGCATATCTATGTTTTTGGATGCCAAATAATTCAATATCGAGTCCTGATCTTGCTAGGATAAGAGAACTAAGGCTGTTCTTGGAGAATCAACCTGCTTTCTTATGCGTTCTTTGTCTGTTGTCAAAGTTTCGTCAAAACCATTGAGGTAGGAGGCTTCTCTCTCGACTCATCTTGCTCAGATTGATTGTCTTAGATTCAAATTGGTTTATTGACTGTGAAATGCATGAAAAAATATTCATTTGTGATAATTTATGGTTTTTGTGAAATTGCGTGATCTTGGTGAATAGTTGTGCAAAAGGGGGTTTATTTAAAATGATGATTTTTAATTATGGATTTTTTGGAATTTCAAAATGGTTGATGAAAAAGGGGTTTTTAATAGAAATGGTTTTCAATAAAAATGGAGTTTTATTGAAATTGTTTGGAGTTAAAATGGTTTGGCATTGAAATGGTTTTGACGAAATAGTTTTCAATAAAAAGGTGTTTTATTGAAAGGTTTATTTTGGCTTGATCGTTGGGCATATGTGTTGTGTGTTCATATAGCATATACAAGGCTTGGTTGAAATATGACCTTATGCTTGGTGCCAAAGGTTTAATGGCACATGGGAATTGCATATACGGGGCTTGGTTGAAATATGACCTTGTGCTCGGTGCCAAAGGATTAATGACACATGTGAAACAATTACCTTGTGACGACTTGGTAGATCGATGAGAAACCGCTCATGAGTATTTAACTATCATAACGTAGCATGGATGGTTGGTTGCATGGGTTGGAGGAATGGTTGGGTATGCTGATAAAGGGATATTGTGAAATGGTTATAAAGATTGTTCAGTTATTTTTCTGAGAAAATTATTTGCTGGGAAAATTGGTTTCAATTGCACTTATATGCTTTTTGGTAATGAATGGTTTTGGAAACTTGTTTATATTTAGTTATAAACTATTTTTTAGAAGTTTTTTATATAAACTGTTTTATATAATTATTGCTAACTCTTCTATCTTAGTGGCGTGAGTAGGGAATGCATTGGGGAAAACCTACTGAGTTTTATACTCACCCCTGCTTTGGCACTTTGGTGCTTTTGTAGATGCTATCTTTTGGGACAAGGTAAAAGGTAATGTTTCACATGTGTTTAGCACTACCTCGTGATGTATGGGCTGTTCGTAGATTTTGGAGCTTGGAGCTTGTGGAGCATGAAGTCTTGAGGTCTTTGGAGAGTCCTGTGTGTTTTATCTGCTATGTACTTTGATTCGTGGTTATTCTTATGTTGTTGCTTGCTTTGATGTGGTTGTGAGATAAATGAAGTTGTTGAGTTGTCTTCTGTTTGTTCATATATTATATAGTGAATGTTTGGTTATGGTTGCTAGGTTTATTGGTTTATTTCTTAAAGGGTAAATCACCCCCACTTGTATTTGAAACCCTTCGACATTTATTGCCAGCCTTGGATGTCTTGGGGATGTTGCTTAAGGGCTAGTGATGACTCGTTATACTCTCAAGCCAATGAGAATTGGCGGGTCATTACAACATACCTCAATGCCTTAAATTTATACCAAAGGCATTAAGGCGGTTGATGCCTTTTTGTATTATTTTTTTTAAAATAACCTAGGTTTATTTTCTTATTTTTTTAAAAAAATCTTATTTAAAAAAATCTTCATCGCATTCACTTGATGATGATCACCATCTGCAAATTTCCCACATGAAACCAACTTTCGATCAACAACCTGCAAACACTCTCACTCAAACATTACACCATGTGATCCATGGCATGCCTCCAAAACCCCACCCCTTCTCCCTCTCCCTATAAAACCTAGCAACAACACCCTACCCCTCACTTTCATCTTGATCTCCTCCAACCCTTTCTTTTCTTCCATTCGACATTCTCTCTCTAATGGACCAATTTGGTCTCATTTTTTCAGTATTAAAACCTATTCCAAAAGGAGTCTCTTGTAGTAGATTACAAAGAGTGTTTTTTTCAAACACCATCTTAAGGTATTTTTGAAATTTGTTTTAATTTTATTTATTTAGTTGTTTAATTTGTAGTTTATTTTAATTGTTTTATATAACTAGCTACCTTTGTGGGTCTCGATGAGGTATGCAGTTCAAGTTTCATTGAGTACTTTTATGCTTTTGTGTGTTGTATGATTATCTTTGTAATGTATCCCCTTTCCTCACATCAATGTAAGCAATAAATTATTTTAGTAAATATGTAATTATTATTTAATTAATAGTTAAGATTAGTTAATAGTTGATAATTAGTAGTCATAAATTATTTAACAATTAATTAGTAATTAGTAATAATAACAATTAGAAATTAATTTTTATTAAATTAATAATTAGAAATTAATTACTGTATAGTGTTGATAATTACAAGTTAATTAATAATTAATTAAATGCTAATTAGAAATTAATTAATAATTATAAATTAGTAAATAAATTTTTAAATAATTAGATTTTATTTTCTAATTAATTAATAATTTTTAATAAATTGATAATGGGTAATTAATTAATAATTAGTAAATAATTTCCAAATAATATTTAGTAAATAATTAGTGATTTATTAATAATTATTAAAGTACTAATTAATTAATAATGATTAATAAATTACTAATTAATTCATAATAAACAATTAATTATTAATTAATTATTATTTTTAATTAATTGATATTTAGTAATTAAAAATTAATTAATAAATAATTTTTAATTGATTAATATTTACCAAATAATTAATAATTAATTAATATTTAGTAAATAATTACTAATTGTTAAGATTAGTTAACAGTTGATATTTAGTACTTGGAAATTAATTAATAATTAATTAATAATTTGTAATAATAATAATAATAATTAATTAATTAATAATTAATTAATAATTTGTAGTTAATTAATAATTAAATACCAAATAAATATTAATTAATAATTGGAAAATAATTAATAATGTTCTCAAAATAAGAAATTAATTACTAATTAATTAATAATTAATAAATAATAAATAATTAATAAATAATTTGCAATTAACTATACATTAACTATTTGTTAAATATGCATTAACTATTTATTTACTATTAATTAAGTAATTTATAAATTAATTATTAATAATTTGCTAATAATTACTCACCGAGTTAGTAAGAATTTTGAGAACTTATTTACTAACTTCACCATGATGAAAGAACATCACACTTCATCCACTTTCAACCCCACATGATAATTCATCGTAATGAATATTTTCTATCAATCAATTAATAAAGTAAAGATTATGTGGTAATCCAAGAAATGAAATCCTTATCTAGATACAAACAAGTGGATGCAGACTCTAATATAGATTCACCTAGGGGTAATAACCTTGAAAGGGGTATATTGGGTATTAACTCAATCATCACTCGATGCACGGTAAAAATACCTAACTGCACTCCTGGTTTGACAATCCCAGGGTACTTTCTTTGAATGACTCGTTTTCTCTTTACACCACCAAATTCACACTAATTAATATCTTTAGATATATTTAGGATTATTAAAATTTTGAGTACAAAACATTAGTTAAAACCTTAGGGTTAAGTCTAAACATAAGAAAACATTCTAAAATTCCAGTAAAGTAAAGATTGTATAGTCATCCAAGCAAAGACATATCTGTCTGGATATAAACAAGTGGATGGAGGCTAAAAAACATATGCACCTAGGGGTAATAACCTTGAGGAAATTGGGTATTAACCCAATCATCACTTGGTGTACAAAAAAGATGTGTAACCATAAACCTGGTTTGAAACTCTTGAGGGATCTTCTTTGGATGATTCATTTTCTATTTACACCACCAAACTTAAACTAATTAATATATTTGGGTACCTTTAGGAATATTAAAATTTTTGACTACAAATCACTAGTAAAAACCTTCGGGATAAGTATAAACATAGGAAAACATTTTAAAATTTTGGTAAAGTAAAGATTGTGTGGTTATTCGAGCAATGACATCCCTTCTAGATATAATCAAGTGGATGTAGCCTCTAACACATATGAACCTAGGGGTAATAACCCTAAAAGGGGAATATTGGGTAATAACTCAATCTTCACTCAGTATATAACAAAGTGGCCTAACTGTACACTTTATTTGACACTTTGAATAGATCTACTTTTGTTAATTCACATGCACTTTATAAACTATTGAGATTCTAATTATATCATTAGACCATGAAATAAATTTACACAATTTTTCCACTGTCAACCCTACATGATTATTCCTCATATGAATATTATTTACACTATTGGAATCATGATCACAAACAAATTTTTCACATTGAAAATCAAGTCTTCCTGGATCTAATACTAAATAGAAGTTATTAAAATTTATTAAGGAGATCCATATAGTTGAAAAATAACAAAAATTGTTATCATAAGCGATTTTGTTACCCTAAGAGAACTTCAAGAAATAATTCATGGTCAGTTAAATATGATACCTAATCAGGAGATCCATTCTGTTAGCTATAGAAAATTTCAATTCTAGGATTGACTTTGGAATATGACTTATCCATTGGATGGTGATGATGAATGGTTACCAGAAACAAAATTATTTTTCCAATAGTTTGATAATGCTTTAATGGAGTTATATGTGGTGTTTTCTACTATTTAGAAGAATCCTATTATTGTATGATGACAGAGGCATGCAAGAGTCATCGAAGAAGGTTCATCCCAAGAATATCTGACTATTTCATATCATGCAGAAGAAGACAACTAAATTGATTACCCAAATATGATATGAGATTAATTTGATGTTGAGGAAGTGTCAAATAATGGAAATGAAGAAGAAAATAGTTATGATGACGAGGAAAATGGAATAATTTGAGAATAAGTTGATAAAAATGAAATAGTTTTACATCATCCTAAATTTATAATAAATCATCCACCACTCTTTGCATCTTAGTTGAAACTATGGAACGTTATCCTGAATTTGAATGGAATATTGTGTCACCTATAACTGAGTTACCTAGAGTTTTAGATGAATGATTCGGTTCAATGGACATAACATTATACATTAGAATATATATTCTAAGAAAATATTCCCTGAAGAGTATACAGAAATGATTTCATATTGAGAGACACAATAGAAATTTAGTTCAGGAGGAAAACTAGAAAATATATGTTATACAATGTGAAAATTATAATGATGATTTTAGATTTATCTTGAGGTGGATTCCTGACATTTCTCTTAGAGGGTGGAAAATTTCTAAGATTGAAGCATCTCATACTTGTGTGCAACCTAACCCAACAAAAGGTCATACATCATTGGACACTGCATTTATGCCATATATTATTGCTGGGATCATCATGAACTGCCAAGATGTGCCTATATTTCTTTTACAAGAGAGGATACAACAAAATTTTGGTTTTATGATTTCTTATAGAAACACATAAATGGAAAAAAAGGAAATTGTCAAGGTGTATGGTAATTTGGATGACTCCTATCAAGTGTTCCTGTAATTTCTATTAATATTGAGGCAACAAAACAAATTGTATTACACCTTGACATGAACAAACATATGTCTCAAGATAACTAAGTCTATCCTTCTCATAATAAGATTATTCCTTATTTATAGGCTTGTATTCCTTGTATTTCCTCATTTAGTTTATGAAAAAAAGTTTATACAATTGAAATAACGTTTCTATATATAAAGTACACTGGAATATTTATAATTATGACAACCCAAGATGGTAACCATACACCTTTTACACTTTCATTTTCCATAGTAGAAAATGAAAATTATGAATCTTAGAGTTGGTTTTGGACATTAATTAACAACTACTTCAGATGCATTTGATGTGTGTGTTTGATATCTGATTGACATCAGGGGATCAATGAGGCCATCACTATAGATTATTTTACATAGAGGTCCCCAAATGAACATCATCAATACTACATTTTACACATTTTCATGCTATGAAGAAGGTTATCAAAAATCTTGGTATACAATTTATTTCTTATTTTTTACTATGACAATGTAATGATAATATTAATTTTTATGTAATATGATCTCTTTTGTGTAACATATGATTTAGATCTGCAATGGTTTGGGTAACTATTGGAATGAATTCATAGGGCTAATTAGGGAGTGCATGACTACATGATGTAGAATCTAAAAGATAAATGGACATCGTAATACGATTGGGGTGGGGGTGGGGGAGTTGTATGGACACATCACCATGAACATTGTGGAGTAAATCAATGGAATCTTCATGGGTCTTTGAATGTTACCTATACTATCCTAGATCATGAGACATTTTATCTTTGTATAAAGTTCTTGATAGAAATATGAAAATAGTCTACTGATGAGATTCATTAAAGGATATGGTATGGATGAAAGTTTTAGCGAGTGGTTGAAAGGAACATTGATGAATCTTCTAATGTTTGAGTGTGAATTCTTAATCAAGATGCAAATCGATTCAAATTGAAGGAGTTTTAGCACCCCATAATAGGTAGCAGTGGTCGAGTGTTAGTGGTATTATTAGACATGAGGCATTGGGAATGTGGAAACTTTTAGGCATTGTGATTTCCATGTGTGCATTCCATTGCATTATAAGTCTCTGTGAACACATCATATGAACCATATGTAGATACATTGTACTGGATTGACAACATTTCTAACTACTATAGTCCAACTTGGATGCCTATTATGGAGTCTCAACATTTCCAAATGCCCGAAGATCATCACAAATTGATACTTGAAAATAATAGGTTGCGAACATGAGACAGACTAAATTCCAAAAGGATTTAGAATGATATGGTCTATCCTCAAGAATAAGGCCAACATTTGAGTTTCATCATATGTCATAGGGAATGTCATAATTGGAAGAAATTCCATATCATTTCTAAAATGTGTACTCATTCTCATCCATGACGATGTATTGCATAAAAATAATATAATATCTTGAGTGTTTAAATATTAGATTAGTTTCAGACCTCAAGTAGGCATTTTGGTTAGTTTTGTAAAAGTTTTTTTGATTAAAAATAAGACATATGAAAATATATTACATATGAATTTGAAAATAATTTTTTTGAAAATACTCAATCAACTCCAATGATTTTTCAAGTAAACTGAACATGTTTATTCCAACTCTCATAGTGGCTGTTCAAAGTATTATTATTCTAATAAAAGTAATGATATAAGTAAACATGAAAAATGTTTAAAAGGAATCATCAATAGAAGGAAAAGTCAGAAGAATTAGTGGAATAAGAATTAGAATAAAAGATTTAAAATAAAAGGTAATCTATATTATGATATTAAGTGTTTTGAATATAAAAAATAAAGGACACACCAAATATGAACGTTAAAAGTTGAAAAATTATAGAGATATAAAGGATAAAAATAAGAATAAGAATAAGAAGGCTTTTATTTCTGGTTGGATTTATTGAGAAAATTCTAACTCATGTGAAGAATTTATAAGTGAAAATGAAATATGTAATCTTGCATTAATGGTTATGGTTGGTCATGTTTGTGTTTCTTGTTAACTATGCAAGGGACATTCTGGATTTAGTGATTAATTTGTCAAATATGAACATGGAAGATTTCCAAAAATAAATATTATGAAGAGAAATTAAATCAGAGGATGCAAGATTTTTTCCTTAAGTATTGATAACTTCGGAAAGACTTAGAAGTGTTCATGATTGAAGGTTGATATATTGAGAGAAGCTAATCTTCTTATCTAATTAGAATATCAATGGAATATGATGAAATTGAGTTTTCAAGAATAATTCTAATTTAATTATGTATAATTCACTCTATGCTAAAAAAATATCAATCCATATTATCAACTTAAGAAAGAGAAAAGGGTGTTAACATAATTTTCATAACCTAAATTTTACTAACCATAAATATATATTTATATTTTACAGTTACTTAATATTTATTTCATTTTTATACATAGATATGGAGGGTATTACTATACCCAATGTGAAGTATATAAATTCTTTTCATGACATACTAGTGTTTCGTGAGGTTCAATGGGTTATGGTGCGTAAGGCACACAATTATTGTCCCATTCCGCCCCCAGCTGCTATTATACCATACCCATGACATGCTAAAATTTATGGAATACCTATATCATATTTTACCTTTTTTGATCATCACCAACTTAATGCCTTCACCGAGAGATGAAGATCTGAGACTCAGAAATTCCACTTGCCTGAGGGAGAGATGATCATCACCCTAGAGTATTTGGAATTTATACTAATTTTCATCTATTAAGAGTTCTGTAATTATATGACCCACCCATAGAGACTTTCTTGAGCTTTTAAAATGATTGACAGGCCTATAAATTATTGGAGATAATACTACTATTGATAGCAGTTCTTTGTCTATCAGCTATCTTGCCATGCACTTAGCACATTTACCTACTGGTGTTGAGGAGACGACTGTCATATGTCACACCCATGCATATATCTTAAGACTCATTAGGGGGTGATTTGCACTGATCACTCCATTATCTATGCACACATGATTTATTTGGGACTATTTAAGGATTTTGATCAAGATGAGAGATAAAATTGATCATTTTCATGCTTGGAATACATATACAGAGCATTATGCACTGCATGGTGATCATATCACAATGATCTTGGGGGATATTTCATCCTTATTTAGATGTGGGTATGAGAGCTCATCCCTTCCCTAACCCCTATTGTTACTGGTCTGGAACTTAACATGAATGTACCACATGATGCTCTGTGTGGACATTGGTGTGATCACTCATCTTTATTGTTTTATGATGATAATATGAGTTATTATACTTAATTGATTGTTATATATCACTTTCTATGTTATAAGATACATGTGGAGTAAAAACCCATTTCTTCAGGACATCGAGACATAATTTGGGTATATACCGTCTCATTATTTATAGTTTTCTACCTACAATTATAATTATATACATTCTTCTATGGAATAATTAATTTCATAATATTATTTTGTATGAAAATTCATAATATTATCATTTTTGGAAATTAGTAACAAAATATTTTAACAAATTTCAACTATCATTTCATATTTCATGATAACTATAATGGGGCATATTATACTAGCTTCCTATATACTACACTGTCAGTCTTGATGATACTAGAGTTGTAGCACCTTTTATACACTTTCATATTATTCAGTGGCACAAACTTGATAGTTTTATGTGTTAGTTTGGATGGGTTCACTGTATTCCATTGGCACCTAGACAACCAACAACTCTTTATTCCCTAAATCTGACAAGGAGGAATGATGTCAATTGGAGATGAAAATATTCACAATATGAAAACATCAGGTACATACATGCATGATTTCATATCGAGTGAATTTATATGATGCGAGTTCATCTATCCCAATATCTTGAGTATGTTCCATAATATAGATTGGTGTTTATACTATATCTTACACCACATGGTAGAGGTATCCAAGATTTGGTAATTTAATAACTTTACATTAGTTTTTTTATTGTATATTTTTAGTTCAGTTTAAATCTATTTAAAACATACTTAACTAGAACATATTATCAACATGTCTGATTATGAGGAGGGTGAGGTATTTAGCTAGGAAACATTCTTTTCTATAGAACGGGACATGATTGCATCATATTATGTTCTACACAACAATATATTCGATTTTACTCCTTAGGTAGAGGAGGTTCCTTCTTAGGAACCTCCTCCAACAGCTACTGTTCTTGATGAGCCATCATGACAATGATGTAAACCATGTCAGGCTACACGTGAGGCCTCACCTATTCTACAGGAAGAGACATCACATCCAACAAATGAGTCTCAACTGATTTTTGGTGTGTACTAGAACCATGGGATCCATTTATATTATAATCATATCCACAATTTTCACTTGGTATAGCAGATATAAGCTCTTATCAGGCATCATTTCCCATTCCATCATCTTTTATGACTAATCCTTCATTGGCCATATATCTCCCTCATTAGATGTCAAGTCCTTCCACTTACACATTGGGAGAAGGATCAGGTGCACATCTCAATATTATAATGAAACCTCATCTAGTTGATTCATAGATACAACAATATACAATTGAGATTCATGTACCTGAGGAAGATCTCCTTCTAACTCATTAGACTCCACCAGATCACATAGGCCAGCGATCTAGATATGGGTATGCCATTTACACACCGAACTATGGGACGGGGCCTTATCATATACATTGATAAAAACATATTATACTCATTGATTTATATGTTTTCTATGACTTAAATTATTTGAGATTACAATGAGTGCTTTATATTATTAAAAATGTTCAAATTATTATACAAACATTAGTCAACCAATTAAATGTCATAAATATATTTCAAAAAATGTACTTCCATAAAATATTGATATCATAATTAATAATATTAATTTTAATGTATATACATTCCTTATTACTATAAATTATTACCAAACTATTTTTTTTTAAAATCAAATAGATATGAATAATTTTTTTTTTAATTACTATAATTATTTTTCAATAATTTTTTTAAAATAATTTAGAAGCAATATTTATTAATTAATAAAAATTAAGAATAATTCATAATTAATTAATTATAATTAACATTAAGAAGGTAGTCATTAATAATTAGAAAATAAATAAAACTAATTATTAATAACACCGATTATAATTTTTATTATATATTTATAATAATTATTAATTAATTTTAATTATTTAATAATAATAAATAAAAATTATTAATTATCTAATAATATCTATTAATAAATAGACATTATTTAAGTTATAATTAATAAAAAAAATTATTAATTATTTACTAAGTAATATTATAAATAATTAAAATTTAATTATTTATAATTAATGGAAATAAGTTACAAATAATTAATTAGTAATAATTATTCCAATTTAAAATTACCATTAATATATATTAATTTTTAAAATTCAATATTTAATATTATGAAAATATAAAAAATCATTAAAATTGGTTATTTATAATTTATTATTAATATATTTTTTTAAATAATTATTTATCATGGTATATATATATTTAAAATTGAAATGTAAAAAATTATTTATTAATATTTATTTATTTACTTATAATTAATTCTATATCCTAATTTATAATTACTAATAATTATTCCTAAATAATTAATTTATTTTTCTTATTTTGTTTAAAAAAAGGCATGAGGGGATCTCACACCTTCTTCAAAAACATATCTAAAAAAGCATTGGATCCCCTAATGCCTTTGGTATCTACCAAAGAAGGCCAAAGATGCTAGATGTTTCCACTACATTGCTGCATATTTTAAACAAATGAAAACATATTCCTATTTGTAATATTTTTTTTGAAAACCATAAAATAATCCCTCCAAGGGTGGATCCTATAGTTGGTTTTGCCATTAGTGGCCTTTGATGCATTGTATAGGGTCTTTATTTGGTATTTTATTTCATTTATTATTACAATATCTCTTCTTATTTTTCTTCTTCATTTCTCTTAGTTTACAGAACAATTTTATTCCTCTCTACCTCTAACTACTTTCTTAGTTAATATCAGGCAGAGGAGGTGTACCCAAGTTCTATTTATATTCTACAATTTTATTTTGAATCTAAATGTGGTAACATATTTTTTGGGCATGCGATCAAGACTTTACTCATGCATTTTATTTTTTATGGACCACTTCATACACCATCAAAACATTTCTAACTCTCTTCCCCAACTTTGTTCAATATATGAATTATCCATGCATGTCGGTAGAAGAATAACCCACAAGATGTGACTAGGAGTTTGAGAGACAACGTGAACTTAAAAGAGGTACTTTTTCATTTATTCTTTATAGAGAGAGTGAGTGATTGAAATATTTAGAGAGGTTTTTGAGAAATCCAATTACCCACACATTTAATGGTGAAAGGTAAATGGAATAATAGAAAATAATCCAATTATTTAATTGAAATTAAATATATTTTATAATAATGTTATCACACATAATCTTTTCTCAGGTTAATGTTTCTTCACCTAACATTTTCTTCATTACATTTTCTTTTTATTTCATTTCAATTTAATTTCAAATCTTTGTTTTAATTTTGAAATTTAATTAGTTCATGCAAAAATTTACATTTATTTTATCACATTTTTTAATTAATTAAAATTTCAGAAAAAATAAATAAGTGACAACCAACCTTTATGAAAAATGACTATCATATTGACTCTATTTGTTAGATAACCTAGGGTTAGATACTATGCTACATCTAATTTGTAACTAAAAATTCTATTAATAAGGACTTAATGGAAAAGTTATTTTATCACATGAGTAGATAACTGTATGCTCAAGAGATATAAAACATAATCTAGAGTATCTAGGATGAGTGTCTTGATCCATGAGAGGTTCCACTATTTTTATCTAAATAACGATCTTCATTATTAAATAAATACATTATTAATTTTATTCCAAGGACCTTAATTGTTAAGGAATCAATTAAGTGGGATATATCTTATAGGATGATCATCCCATATTATCAAAAGAATACTTAATGAAAAGAGAGAACATAAGTGCGTGTAATGACACAATCAAGTATATCACGAGGCCAAGGGGAAGGCTTGGAAAAAGTTGGCCCTTTGAGAGTTGAACATAGGAAAAATAGTTCCAATATAGTCCAACCAATCTTTCTTGAGTAAATTACCTATGTAAATATGGAACCCAAGTATATCGCATGTAGTTTAAGCATGATCTTCATAGAGGGGAAAGACTAGGTTCCATAATGGATAGGCCTTGGAAGTTGGGAGTGACCTAAGGTGGGATAATTTTTTGAATGGGAAACTTGGTATAATATGTGATAAATATGTGCATCTTCAACTTTTATGACCTGGGTTCCATGTTTGGGAAACCTCCAAGTCTGAGTTCAGATTACTTTGTGTAGATCTGGCTACCATATAATTTCAACCTTCTTTATTAAACAAATATTTGGATGATTCCATTAGCCCATATTTGTATGATTACATAAGATAAGTGGTTTCTTATGAATACCCAAAGTGTAGAGCAATCAAATGACATAGATACCCCTAATATAAATTACATTCCCCAATATTTTGATTTGAAAATTACCTTATAGGGAATTAAAAAGGTATGTCCATGTAGACTTGTTTCTTTGTGTGCTCAGATGTTTTCATCATCTCTCCTCTCCCTTAATGGGAGGTCCAATGGTACTTTTATTGGGAAAGGGAATTGGAGGACTAGGTAATCAGCCATAATCACCTAAAGAACCTATTTACTTGGAACAAGGCATGATGTGTCCAATTCCTAATATTACAATGCGAGACTTAACATATGAGAATACCGTGCATGATTTGGCTCCTAAAAATATAGTGTGAGACAAGGGATCCTAGAAAAGGTGTGTGGCATGATTCCTCGAATATGGCACAAGATAAGGGGGTATAAAATAGGGTGTGTGACTTGTTATCTAGAATAGGGCACAATGAAAGGTATCCAATGCATTTCCATTTCTTTGTAATTATCTGATTCTTCTACATGATTCATAAAGTTACCCTTTAATCATATTTTAGTGATAAAAAGACACTACCCTCTGATTTGGGATTGACTAGGATAAAGAGGATTAAATTCCAAGGAAGAAAGAACTTAAGTGCAAGCTTCACCCAAAATAGTTCATGCACACTAGCTAAGATATAGAGGTGTTCTCATATAAATTTGGAAATGTTTCCTTGTGGAGTCATTATTCATGCTTATATTGGTCTTGGGTGTTGATGTGGGATGCTAGGAATGTGTGTTCCGCCTCGATGAGTAGGACGTGAAAAATTCATCAATTTTCACAATAAAGTTGGTTGAATTTTCTAGACTCAACTCTATCATTTCACATAAGTCATTCACTTAGTACTCATAATTTTAAGCACTTATTTTACTTTAAAAATGGGTGTGATTAATTGGGAATGAGTGACTTGGAATGATCATTTAGGCACAACAGGATGAGAAAAAAAATTCAAACTTAGTATAATTTTCACTAGTTTATTTTCACAACTTACTCTATGTTTTCATTTTTTCATGACACCTCTTTTCATGTTTTTAAAAATAAATTATTTTTAACTCTATATCAGATATCTCATAGGAAATGGATATATCTACAAAGTATATTCTTTAAAAGGTTATAGTAGCCCATATAAAAGTTCTAGTTGAGGAAATTGAGCTGGGTTAAGTTTGAAAAAGTTAGTGGTATATGTTAGCTATTACAAAGACCATAGAATGTCAACATTGAAACTACCAACTATCAGAATTTTTACCTATGTTCAACCACTAGCTTCTAACCGATGCAGACATCCCATGGCCATATCAAAACCTTCCAATATCTCAGTTTTCCCACTATTAAGGAATAGAATAGGTGAGAATTATAATGATAATATTATAGATTAAAGAAGCTTATGTGGATCTAGTATTTTTCATTTGGTACTCTAAATCCACCCCCGAAAATAAAAAACACTAGCTAGAGACTCAAAATCACTGTTACACCTCTATTTATCAGAAGGCGGCTACCGATCATCTTCAAGATTAGATAACATATTGGGACCTTCATACTAGAGTCAGATTCAAGACATAGTTTATGTGGGTATATTAGTTTAGACTTACATGTACTAATTTCCAATACCTAATCCAATCTATGTAAGTATATGAATCCAAAAATATATCGTAGTCATTGGTTTAAAAAACATGGATTTTATTCCTGATCTTTATAACTAATAGAGTATTCAAACTAATACTTTGAACCTAGTGCATAAAGAGTTAGGAATCTGTTTTTGAGGCATGTATAAGATATTTAGGGAACTAATTCTTAGAGTTATGTACGAATAATTTCTCCTACCCAAGGCCACTTGGGTAGACAATTAGAAGACACCACCACTAGAACATGATTTATTGAAGGTGGTTGAGAAATTTTTGATGAAAAACCTCACATAATAATCTAACATCAATTTTGAGACATCAATGAATGTATTCTAGATTATGAATAGTTAGGGAAAACCTCCTATCACCCAAAGGTGTGTCTTACCATGTATAAAAAAGGGACTCTGGGAACATACTGGGCAGAGATAGAGTGAGATCAGTTTAATAAATTGGACTATAGAATCAACCTCTACATATATCCACAAGTTTAGTTTGTTGGTTTCTTAACCTTGTGGCTTAGAATAATGCATGCTAATAGTATGTGATTTTCGTATAGGTGTAAAACTAAGAACATTCATAATGTTGGTGAGTTTAGTAGTTGAGAAGCCCATCAATTTTTTAGTGTCAATATGGGAAAAGGTATACTAGTGTATATTATAAATTTATGAAGGGATGTCTATATTCCACATCGTTGGGATATTCCAGGTGTTATGGGGATGGATAGAATATGAATTGTACAATAAATTTGAGATTCCAAGATATATATTTTGGATATAAATTCAAGAAATACTTATCATTCAAACACTTCTAATGGGTAAACCAATGATCACCTAGACTTCTGGGATACACTCAAAGATCAACTTATTTTCATATGGAAAGGTCCTTGATGGAATAATTAAAGATGATGATAATGGAGGATATTATAGGAGATAATATATAATGGATATAAAGGATAGTGTTTAGTCAAAAAATATTTATTAACACATCATTTTTAATATCTATACACTATATTGATTTGATCGCAAGTTCAAGTGTTTTCAATGATAGGTTTCGATTCCATTTTCAAATCATAGGAAGGAGAAATGTCTCAAGATGGTTATGAATCTATGGTTAATTATGATTTGGGAAGAAACTCATGTAAATATTATGTTTCTCTCCATGAATGATATTATTGGGATAACATCTAACTACTCTTGATTGTAAATATCATCTTATCATCACAACATGTTATCAAATAATGTCCTAAAGGTCAGTGTCTTAAAGGATACTGATAAGGGATTTCATGAAGCACAAAATAAATGAATGGAAAAGGCCACACCTGATGCATCAGATCATACAAGACAAGAAAATACGTAGTAATATTAGTATATCATAAATGAATATATAACACAACATGATTTGGAGGTGAGGTGATCTTGAAAAAGTCAGTTGTATGTAAAACCAGCTGATTATAGGAAGCTAGGAAAATAGTTTAAGATGAAGGATACCTGAACCTATTTATGTTTTGAATAAGTATATATATATATTCTAATTTATATTATATGTACTTTAAGGAATAATTCATTTTTGTGTAATTTGGTAGTAGTGGGAATTATTATCAGTTTTTGTTCACCACTTTAACATGACATTGTATTCTCTAGATCAGCAACATCAAGGAACCCAAGGATCTCAATTTTGATAATGACTCAAATGATATTTTTTAGTAACTCTAAGTGAAAAAAATTATAGCACATGAAACTAAAATAAGGTTACTATCACCAGGTGAGTGTGGGACATGTTGGATTGTTGCATCATTGAAGGAGTACTCAATCAGTCAATTGATGAGGAATGAAATGAATTTATCGACACCTATAACGTATGATTGAGTTCATTTTTTGATATTCCTAATTAAATTATTTATAATGGTAGTTAACATAATCATTTTTACCTATGTTGAAGAGGGAAGAGGATGTTAGGGAATTGATAAAATCTCTCTCTTATAGAATGGGAATACTTTGATTAGTAATATTGTGGGATAAAAAAATCAATGGAAGAAGAGAAATATCCTAATTTTAGAGTGATGTTGTATGAGGAAGGGTGAGATCCATTATAAACCTTCTCAGTTTTGGGTCAATCCAAGATAGAGATAACATCAAACAACCCACCATATCTATGTAGACATAAATGTCATGCTACTACATTGGACACACACATCCTTATAAGAAAATTGGTTGATTTTCGATCTTAATCTCTTCATTTTTATTTAGATTTTAACATGATGTATCATTATGTTCACAAAATATTGTTTTTTAAAGAAGGAAGCTTATGAGAGAAGTGATGATGAAGAGGAAGAAGGGGTAATTCAAAACACAATTACTCTTTCCACCATTATTAGTGGATCCTCAACTACTATAATGGAGATTCTCATGCCTTGGGAAGAATATTCTATTGAGGATGATGAAACTATACCTCAGTAAAAAATTTCGGTTTTCGAAAAGGGGGATCCAATAATTAAAAGAGAAGTTCTGGGACAAATGTGGGGTCTCCTAGTATAGTAAAGGGAATGCAATCTATAAAGGATCTAAATTATATATTTGACCTAAAATAAGATCTCTTAGGTGAATTTTTAATCATGATTTTAATATTTTAGAGATATAATATTCATTTCCCTATTATGATAGGATTATAACATTCTTTGAGGTAGAATTCATGGTAAAAAAGTTTCTTTCAATAATGATGGTAGATATCCCTTAATCCTTGGAAATGTTTAACAACTTCAATAAAGAGATAGATGGATGTAATCCTTCTTCACTTATTATGTATTGGTAAATTTTTTATATCACATTGAGACTTTAATTTATAGATTATATATCCTTTTATATAGAAAATTTCACCAGGATAATTCACCAGTAAGAGACTATAACCATTTCACCCCTTTAGGTGGACTATTCGTTAGCTCGAGAACCAGTGAGAGAAAATTTATCTAGTTTTCACAAAAGGTGTACTAAAGGTCATGAGTGTAACATATTAATGGAGAAACCATGATGAAATAGGTTGTAGTTATATCCATCGATTAAACCATAGCAGAGGGGGAGGACACCCTCATTATGACAATAACCATTGAAACAATAATGGTTGGAGAAGAAATAACTCTAGGTGGTAGAGGTAAGCATCAAAATTTCATCCTATCAATTATCATATCTATTGACTAATCTATACTTTTAACATTTATTATAATAGTATTTCCACATATAGTGGAATAAAAAGCTGATGAAACTGTCATCCCGATATCTTATTTATCATAAAGTGAAAAATTAGGGCCACTCAAGTGTTGGTAGGATTAGGAAGCATTGGACATGAATATTTTATAAGAAATATCATCCTAGGGTATGTCTCAATATCTATTATAAACTCTAATTTATATCTCAAGTATACTTGTTTTCCATGACCATCATGGATGTGGGCATGAAATGATAACTTGAAGCTAATTTATAAAACCCTTACAGAGGGATTGTATAAAAATCTCTATAAGACTCGCTATATGATCAACATATTGATGTATAGAATATTCAAATACAATGATATCCTTCTCACCATAATTTAAATCATCCATGGGATGAAGTTAGAATGAAAAATATAGTTAAATCTCTCAAGAGTTGAATTAAAAACACACTCTACCTATATCATGGTTACAATGCTCTGGGAAAGATAACTCCATTCTGAGGTAGTGGTGTAACAAAAATTTTAATCAGTGAAGAAAAAACCTTTATAAACAACCTTAGATAATAATTATTTATATATAAAAGAAGTATGATCGAGTTTTAAAGGATCCTAAAAAATAAGGAAAGTTTTAGAATAATATTCTACTTATGTGGAGATGCTATGATCTACTGAGGAGAATAATGATATATATTTGGACAATATTCGACAAGGGATTGATGAATCTAAGAAATCACTCAAACTTTAGGTGTCAGTGGATCATATTTTATAGTTCTTTTCAACCATATATATATTTTTTATTATTGGGTTATAGGGAGAGACTCCAAACTATGGATGTTTCTCCCATATTTTTTTCAATAAAGAAAAATTTATTTATCTCAAAGTAATTGTTGATTTATTCATAATTAATTTGAAACTATCATCAAAATAATAATTTGAAATACTTGAGTTGATGATGAATGGATTTTATCAGTCATTTATTCTTTAAGGTTTATGCCCTTTGATGAGTATCAGAGGTCCAAATACATGAAAAATGTGTCATCACTATAATCCAATGTTTCCTTATTAAATAAAAGATAAATGAGATTTAATTTCCTCATAGATTTAAAATCTTGGATATATATAGGAATGTTGGATATGAAACAAATGCATCATCACTATAATCCAAGGAAAGTCCATTTAAATATGAGAGAGTAAGCAAATCTAAATAGTAATAATCTTAAAGGAGGTTTGAATGAATGAATAATTTCTCAAAAAGAGTATGAGTAACCTGAATATGCACTATTGTGAATTTTAGAGAAATTATATGGGCCAATATTTATGGTAATATAAATATTAATCAATTTTTTTTTCTAGATTACTAGACCTAGTTCGTGTGTCCAGACCTATATAAGGGATAAAAATAGTGTCTAGACCTAGTTAGTGCTTCCATAATTATGTCATGAAAAGGGAAGTATTATAGTGTATAAATTTGACTTTTTCTTAGGCCACACCTTTTGGGTTTTTGTCATAAAAATATTTTCTTCTTTTTATATTTGATGATAAAAAATTTCCATAAATTTATTAAAAGGGAAGTCTTAGAAAAAAAAACCTAGTTTTTTCTCAGGTCACTCTTTGTGTATTTTTATCCAAATAAAATTTATGGATCTTTCTTTTTAATTCACTAAAATTTTAAAATCCATAAATGATACAAACCTAGAAAGAGGAGAATGGATTTTTACTAGGATTCCCTATGTGTGGTTTTAACTAGAAATGTACCATTTATCTTTTCCTGTGTAGTTTAAGGTTTCTTAAAATATACCATGAATGAATGATTTATAATTCTATACATATTTGGATAAAGGTTTATTAATTTTTTAGTTAATACATATTTTACCAAGAGGGGATATGGTAGTCTATATAGATATAATAGAATGGTTAACCCAACATGAAAGAAGAGCTCAATGCTAGTATAAATAGTATCATAGGAGAAGTGTATATAGTTTAAGGTAATTTTTCTTGGTCTAAAGTATGGGGTTTCATATTTAGGGATGTAGGTGTAATCAACCAGGTGTGAATTAGAGTAATATTGGTATACACAACCCTAAATAATTTCTTCACATAGTTCAAGGTTATAATTATTGAACTTGGTTTCCACTCAATTTATGATTCTATGTAACAGAGCATGGTGATGGGAATAAATGATTTTCTATTCGATGAACATATTTTACCTGAAATTAATTGAAATGACCCTATTATGTATGACTAGAAGTTATAGATAAGTTTATATATAATTGGATGTTTGAGAATTGGGATCATTTCAACACTTTTGATTAAGGGATGGTGGGTAGTAAAAATTTTAAATTTGTTTATCCAAATCAAGAAATGATGAAATGAAAATGAATAGGAAAGAAAAACTATAGAATATTTTTTAATGATAGTTATCATATTATACCATAAAATATTAACATAGAGGATAAATTTTGGAATCATAAGATATTTTACCTAGGACATAATCATTCATTTGGTTAGTTAAAGGTGGGATGCACTTGTGCAACTTATGATATCACCAAGTAAATGAAGTTCTTTGGTATTGGATAAAATAATTACCATTAGTCATTATTAGTTTATTTTTCTTTAAGTAACCATGGTAAAAATTATAGTACATGAAAATGTAATATTCAAAAGTCTATCAGCACATTTTTCTTTGAAATTGACCAAAACATGATCATCACAAAGAATTGAAGGAAGATGGAAGTGGATGAGGTTTTTTGGTTTGGATTAAAACAAGTGTTGTGGGAATTTTTATGTATCCTAAAATTAACTTGAATAATGTAGTAAAAAATTATAATAATAATATTTATCATCACAAAATAGGGTTAATGTAAGAAGACTAAACATGAATAAATAGACCATACACTAGGATGGTGGGTAGGATGAAAAATAGAATTTGTGGATACATCCAAGATAGGAAATCAAGGAATTATTATGTATCCTTTGACAAAATAGGTCAATAAATATGTATTTCTTAGAAGAGTTGTCTATGAATATCTAACTCATGCATTGAAAAAATTTAATGGGTGTGGTTCTATAGTAGGTTTATTATAGGAAAACCTGACGTGAAATTATAAGTGTTGAAACACTAGCATGAAGTGAAAGATTTAAATGAATAAAAATTGTTCTTGGGACCAAGATATATGGTCAAGGAATTAATATATATACCATTATAACAAGAATCAGCACACACATAGTTCTTGAAAGAATTATCTATGAAAATTTGGCTCTTGCACAGGAGGGATAATGGGATAGTATAAAGGGGTACCATAGTGATATAAGAAAGGATAAAATTAGATGTGAATTTGTAAAGGTGCATTTACTATGGTGAAATTAGGGGTAGGGTGTATATGAATGATTTTTTCTAGGCCTATGATAAGTGTTCTGGGCGTCACTGCATATCCCATGATAATAGGAATCAAGACACATGTAGTTCTTGAATAGGGGTACTTTGTCCCAGTATAGGATGATTGAATAAAATCCATCATTGGTAGGAATTTCATACACTATGAGCTTTTAATTATACCTAGATATTTTGTAAGGAAATTAGGTCCTATTGAATATAATACTCCAATAATTTTAAGGGTCATATGGGATAGACCATGTAATTTAAATTTTTGAGGTTGTATGGTAAAAACCATATACCTTGAAGTTTAATGTTTCGTGACACAGACCTTAGTGTTGCGTAGTTTAATGTAATTTAGTAAGTAATCCAATTCCATAAAATTTAAGGTTATATAATATGGAAACTAGTGCTATTCAGTTTAAATTTTTACAACAAATACTTCGATTCCATGTAGTTTCAGGTCATATGATGAGGTCCTTTTAAACCCCATATAGATTTATGAAAAATATATCTTAATGAATATTGTATTGATGGAAGGTACGATACTCTCTCAGCCAATTATAATTAGGTTTTATTATCTATTATAATATACCTTATTTATAGTGTAAGAATGTTCCCATTTTTTCTCCAACTTCATAGGTTTGTTCCTAGGTATCATCGGTGTCCTCAAGGGCAATACCAATACCCCTTGGATGAATGAGTGGAGTTGAAGTTTCTTATTTAATACTTGTAAAACATGATTTTAGTGTACCTCAAGGTTATAAAAGGTGTGTAATATTTTCTCATAAAGTCACTCAAACCCATCATTCTATATTTTAGATCATTTATCTTCAGTCCATTGATGAAAAATAACTTTTAGAAGTTAAGAAAACTGAACTTCAAAAGGTCGTACAATTTACATACCATACATAAGGAATACAAGGTCAAATTTGGGGATGTATAGTTAGTAGTGTGATAATCTCACAAAGTATGAAGAAGTTTATTATTCTAGGTATTTTTATCCTCATCCACTATTTTGTAATGGATATTTAACAATTTCTTATTAAATTCCTATATCAGTCAATTTTTATACATGTGATAATAGGATGAGTGATTGGATTGAATGTTAAATTTTGAATATATGTTCTTCAGATCGAATGAAAAGAAATTGATGATATTTTTTCATATAATTGTATGAGGAACTCTAAGCATCATGATGGTATTGGACTCCAAGAAGTTGATCACAACCTTTGTCCCTACCTACTTTAATTTTGTAGCTTTGTCCCATTTTACGAATAATTAATTTTCAGTAGAATGGACTTAAACTTCCTAATAATTACTAGAGGGTATGTAACCATAACATATATCACCTAAATTGAAAATGGATAAGATTATTTGGTGTTTTTCAATAAATCTTAGGGTTGATGAATAAAATTTACATGAATCTAACATATGCAACACCATTTTTGAGTTCTAAATAATAATGCATCATTAATGGACAGAAATAACCATGTATCCTAATTCGGTGAAAGTTCATGTTCCCTATTTAATGAGAATAATATGAACTATTTTGGACCTCTTGCATAATTGTGATGGTCTCTTATTCATCAATATTTTTTAGAAGGACCCCATAAAACCCACATTTATTGAGAACATTCTAGAAATTTGAAACATTTCAAAGGAAAAAATTTATTATATATGAATAAATTTTATATTTTCAAGATTTATCTTTGGTAATACATTCATTTTGATGATATTCCACTATGGGAGACATCAAGTTCGTTGTTGTGTCTACTAGCTAAGACAAGGAAACAAATTTATAAGAGGTGATATCAAGTTCAATGATTTCCTCTGTATAGTTTTGAAAAAAAGTTGATACTAATCTATAGTTTTCAGTATAAATAATCATCTAATCTTGATACGACTCTTCCAGTGTGGAGGGAAGATTGAATAATGTGTGAATTTAAGAATTGTGTGATAAATAAATGTTACAAAACACTGGTTCTAAGGGAAATAGTGACATTAAATCATGAACATAATTAAATAGGGTCTATCAACTCCTCTTTATAAGGGGCATAGTCTCTATTACCTTTATTTATTACCAATTTTAAGGGAAAATAGTATCTAAAATGATATATCAAAACCTATGATGAGATCCTATTATTCTACCATATTATTAGTACATCCCATTGAGATGATAAAATAGTAGGGAAAAGTGAAATTTATAGATAAATAATGATAATCCCTAAGCTGACCCAATTGAGTTTTGTGTCCTCCTTCCTTTTCCTTTTTGGACTTTGAGAATCATAATTGATGTATATTTACCACATATGGGATGTTTTATAGATAGATGAAACTTATTAATCTGGGAGATATATGTCTATAGATGACTCCTCTAGTGATAGATGTGCAACAAATAAATCTACTGATTATTTTCCATTGATTTCATTTTAGAATAAAAAATAGATTTCAAACTAATATGAAATGGTGGTAAATATCTCTAATAGTCCCATCAAAATAGGTTAAACAATGATGTATTTGAATGGATTTACACTATTGATCAACTGGATCTTGTGATGCTGTAGATAATGGTGAATATTTTTCACTAAAACATTAGTGTGGATAAATTCATCCCAATTTTGGTGTATCAAATTTTATCCTCTAAAATTATTCCACTGAGACAATATTTATAATTTCTTTAATTATATCATTTTTCTAGGTGAGGAGGGTTCCATGAGATCCTTCCATAATCACCACATAAAGGATAAGGGGATTGCCTTCCAAAGGTATCATTAGGACTAGAGGGTACGAAAGATATTTTTTGAGGTCATCAAAATCCCCCTGATAACCCTCATCCCAATGATAAGTTTCTCCCTTATTTATCAATTTTGTGAATGGGAAAAAAATTAGTGAGGTTTTTAGTGAAGAAATAGATGTAAGGGAGTCACCCTTAAAGTATTATAAATTATTAGAGGGTTTTTAGGTCGAGGAATATCAAGTATTTCCCTAGTTTTTAGAGGCCCAACTTCATTTTTTCATTGCTAGACTATAAATCTAATAAATTTGTTATATGTCACCCCAAACACACTTTTTTTGGATTCAAATTCAACTAATTATACCAAAGTTTGGTGAAAACAACTTTAATATTAACAAGGTGATTACCAAAATAGTGATACTTGACTATCAGATCATCTACATAGAATTACACTATTTTCCCAATAGAGGACATAAATATATGGTGAATAGAATTATAGTTGGTATAATTAGAATTCATTGATTTGAATGGAGTTACTTGGTATAAATATACCTTTTTTTGTGCCCTAAATGTAGTTTCTTCTTTATCCTCTAGATGAATTTAAATTTAATTATAGATAGAATACCCATCCATGAAAGAAAGGGATTGAAATATAGAACTTGTATCCATCAACTGGTCTATGATAGAGACTAGAAATTCATCCTTTATACCGTAGTGGTTCCAATCTATAAAATTAATACAAACTCTAATTTTCCCATTCTTCTTATTAGTAGGAACAATATTTGTGAAACACTTGGTATATTGGACCTAATTGATAATGTTTCCCTTGAAAATATCATCAAAATCAAATTCCAACTTGGCACCATGAGTGAAAAACATTATCCTCAGCACCTATTTCTAATAATGGTAGTAATTCAATAAACCAAAGTGATTAATGGGTACTTGGGGATTTAAACATATAATTTCCATGTAATTACATGAAAACATGCCCTATTATTTTTTAATAAATGTGATCTATTCTTCATATTCTTTAGGAGTCATGGATAAACTAATCAATGAAATTTGTGGCTCTTCCTTAGTACCCATATTAACTCGATGGAGTTCATTAATAGTGGTTGAAACTTCTTATTAAAAAGTTGGTGAGGGAATCTTCTTGTACTGACCCTAACATCATCTTGGGTAGAAGATGGACTAACTTATTAGGATTTATGATATGACGGAGGAGATTCTACATCCCTATTGAGGTTGAACTCATCTAAATATCATGAAAGTTCCCTACTAATACCATGTGAATGGAGGAAAAGGTGTCCAATCCTTATATTACTCATTAGTTATGTATCTCCACATGATAAAAGATATTGGGTTTCACTAACTGAATATTAGTCAAACCTATATTTAGGAAGAGATGTTTGAAGTATGATTAATGGGTATGGGTAACATGGGAAACTCTCCTTATATAAATGGAGGTAGTTCAATAGATATATATCCTTATTTATCATAAGAATGAAAAGTGACTTGAGGATCCTCTTTAGTGGAAATCATAATACTATAATTTCTTAATGCTTGAATTTTTATTTCAATTTGGTTGATTAGGAGTAAAAATTATTCTTCTAGACCATTATATAGAATAATTAGATCCACTTTCAGTCTATTAATGGAAGTTATATCACTCACTAATGGCTACTTACACTCCCTTTTGAAGTTCCCTGCATCGATATATCAAGATTTAAAAGATTAAAATGGGTAATTTTCACTATAGAGAACTAAAAAAGTCCATCAATGGAGTAATTTAGATGTTTTTATAGTAAATTGATATTGTTACATATATGTGAAGCCAAAATATTCTCATTAAGGATTTAAGGGCCTTGTCTTAGTAAATAACCATAAACATGAAAACATATACAAGGTCTCAGAATAGAGTTTTTATTCTAATATTTTGAAGAGGATTTTTTTTCATTCTTTTTACACCCCTAGATTTTAGAATTGAAATGTGACATTCCATATTCTTGATAGTTTAAATAGAATAGATTCTGAATTAGAATAAGGTTGATTCAAAAACAATTATACACCGGAGATTAGTGAATAAGAATATTATCAAGCTTTTTTAATACTTTGACGAGCATGGTGAATCCCTACGTGATAGCTTCCCAATATTTATATATAAAGGAACTATCATAAAACATTATCTAGGATCATTTTTATCATGATATGTTTCAGAAATATCCATACTAGTCTTGAACTCTTGACAGATTAAAAGAGCTTTAAAGAGATCTTCGCTGAGTTCCTTAGTGATGCAAAGTGAATCTAGGATTGAAATAAATGCAAGGATGAAATAGATATGCTTTAACACGTTATAATTTATGGGAATGAGCCCAAACATATAGTGATATAGTTTTTATCTACCATGGGTCTAGTATAATGAATTAGGTATGATGAACATATCCTCCCTAGGTTAGAATTTGGTGTTGTTTTTGTTGTCTATGGGTTAGGTTGAGTTCCTCACTACCCATCCCACAATAGACCATATTATTATCTATATACCGGTTTCTCCACTAGTATGATTGGTTAATAATGAGTCCCAATAGATTTAAGATTAGGATGTGTTTCTATTGAGATCATTAGAGCATCTTCTTCCTTATTTCAACTACATATATGATTTCACTATTTTTGATATTTGAGCTTTGGGGTCTACCTTGGGCATGTCTACATCTGACTCTTTGGACTCATCTATAACTACTAGTTGGGATCCCTGCTTTATAATTATCTTTGTCATAATTAAGTGGGGTTCTCAAGCAGATGATGTTTACAGAATTGCAATGTGACTCTTCATCACAGGATAATTTTATTTTTGTGGGCTGGTGCTTATCCTCCAAGTGACAGGGGTAGGAAATCCAAAAGAGTCTAGATTTGTATAGGAAAAAATGGGGGGGGGGGTTCTATTATTAGATTTTGTTTCATCGATTACGATTACACAAGAATTTAAATGAAAATGATATTACCTCAAGTATTATAGAGGGAATAAGGGTATTGAAAGGTTGATTCATCCATTCCCTAATGAATTCATGGGTATGATTAACTAACTTTTGAGTCATCCAATCATTGAAATTTTTCTTATTTTTTTGAGACTACCCACCATTCTCCTTCTTCTAGTGGAGTGATTGAAACATAATCCATATGCACCATTGGATTTCCAAGATTTAAATTACCTTAATCCACCATACCCATGAGTAATTTTTTAAAGACTATGAATTCAAGGATATTATGCCCTAACATCCAATTATAGGAGCAGTTGTGGGGATGATTGTTTAAACCTTCACAATCAGGCTTTTTAATTTCTAATATTGTTAAAAAGTTCAATTCCATTATAGCAATGAACCCAGAGATATATAGATTTCATAAGGAATAAACTTTTCTCTTCCAATTTTCAATGTTTTGGTGGTTCTAATTCTTTGTATCCTATGTATTTTCATTAGGAGACCGATGTTGTTTTTGTTTCCTAGGAGGATATATGTCATTGTATTTAGAAGGTTTTGGGGATGGAGTAAGAACTAAATCTGGGTTTATAGTTATTGTTTGGGTTTCTACCTTTCCAAAATACTGTTCTTGCATTGGTCAGTGTTGAAATTTCAACTTTTTGCAACAGAGTATTTGTGACGGGAGTAGGTCTCATTGCAAAAAGTCAGTCGAATTATACTATTTGCGATGAGAATTTTGTCCTATCACAACTAATCCATAAAAAATATGTATTTGTGGCGGAAAGTCGCTCATACCTTTGGTGTGCCCTGCGCACCAAAACACGCGAAGGGTATTTGCGACGAGGCTAACCCCCCATGTCACAAATAACCTTCCCAATTTTCTATTATTCGCAATGGGTGTGGTTCCCCATTTCAAATACCCTCCTTGATTTTTTTATTATTTGCGACAGGTAACCACCCTCGTCACAAATAATGTGTCGGTAGGTGCGTATTTGCGATGTGACCCGTCACAAATACTTTTTTTTTACCATCGCCTCAGTTAATAACCGTCTAACTATTTGCAACGGGTCTTGTCACAAATATTATTAATTGTGACGGGACTCCCATTGCAAATAACCCCATCGTAAAAGATCTAACCTATATATACCCCATCAGATTTTTTTTCGTTCAAAACTTCTTTGACCCTCTCTGCTCTGATATTTTTTAGTTTAAATTTTTTAGAGTTTTAAATGTTACAAGGGATCAACTTTCAAGTATTATATCTGCTAAAAGAATCAAGTTCAAAGTCTTTATTTTTTTTTTTATTTTTTTATTTTTTATTTAATTAATTTTATTTAATATTAGAAATAATTATTATTAATTAGTAGCAATTAGATTTAATTAAAATTAATTCACTTTGTTGCATTATTTTTTTTGAAATATTTAGGTTTAATTTGCATTAATGTTTTTAATTAAAATTCAATAATTTTATTTTGCAACAATTTATTTTAATTTTCTATAATTAGTAATAATTAGTAGTAATTATTAATAATTAGCTGCAAGTAGTAAAAAAATTAATAATTAGTAATAATTAGTAATAATTGGTGGTAATTAGTCAAAATCGGTGTTAATTAGTAATAATTAGTAATATATTATATTAATTAGTAATAAATTGTTATACATTAATAAATATTAATGTTAATTAGTAATAAATATTGATAATTAGTGATAACTAGAAAAAATTAGTAAAAATTAATAAAAATTAGTAATAATTAGTGTGGTAATTAGAAAAAATTAAAGGTAATTATTAATAATTAACGGTAATTAGTAATAATTAATAAAAATTGGTAATAATTAATAAAAATTAGTAATAATTAGTAATAATTGGTAACAATTAGTAACAATTAGTAATAATTAGTAATAATTAGTAATTAGTAATTAATAGAAATAATTAGTGGTAATTAGAAAAAATTAAAGATAATTAGTAATAATCAATGGTAATTAGTAATAACTAATAAAAATTAGTAATAATGAATAAAAATTAGTAATAATTAGTAATAATTAGTAATAATTAGTGGTAATTACCGCTAACTGATAATAATCAGTAATAATTAGCAATAAATGGTAATAAATAGTAATAATTAGTAATAATTAGTAATAAATAGTAATAAATAGTAATAAATAGTACTAAATAGAAATAAATATTAATAATTAGTAATAATTAGTAATAAATAGTAATAAATAGTAATAATTAGTAATAATTAGTAATAATTATTAATAAATAGTAATAATTAGTTAATAAATAGTTATAAATAGTAATAATTAGGAATAACTAGTAATAATTAGTGATAATTAGCGATAATTAGCGATAATTAGCGATAAATTGTAATAAATAGGAACAAATAGGAATAATTAGAATTAATTAGTAATAATTAGGAATAAATATAAATAAATACTAATAATTAGTAATAATTAGTAATAATTAGTGATAATTAGCAGTAATTGATAATAAATAGAAATAAATAGTAATAATTAGTAATAAATAGTAATAAATAGTAATAATTAGTAATAATTAGTAATAATTAGGCATAATTAGTAACAATTAGTAATAATTAATAATAATTAGTAATAATTAGGAATAAATATGACTAAATAGTAATAATTAGTAATAATTTTTAATAATTAGTAATAATTAGTAATAATTAGCAATAATTAGTGGTAATTGATAATAAATATTTATAAATAGTAATAAATAGTAATAAATAATGATAAATAGTAATTATTAGTGATAATTAGTGATAATTAGTAATAAATAGGTTTATTTTTAATAATCAGGAATAAATAATAATAATTAGTAATAATTTAAAATAATAAGTAATAATTAGTAATAAATAGTAATAATTAGTTGTAATTAGTGGTATTTAGTGGTAATTAGTGGTAATTAGTAATAATTAGTGACAATTAGTAATAATTAGTAATAATTAGAGATAATTAGTAATAATTTGTGATAATTAGAAATAATTTGTAGTAATTAGAGGTAATTAGTGATAATTAGTAAAAATTAACAGTAACTAACAATAATTAAGAATAATTAGGAAGTTCATCAAGAATGATTAGAACAATTAGGAAAAGGTAAATTCCTACTAATTATTTAATTAATTTTGTCATCATTTACTATTTATAATTTAATTTTCTTATCATTTTTATCTAATACTTATTTAGTTTTTCCAAAAATCTTTTGGGAAGTCATATTTTTCTTTCAACTATCTGAAACAAGCCACAAAAAAGATAAAATGATTCATTCTACCAATGTAACCATGTTTTTCATATTCATTGCACTTATTTGTCGAACTACCAACACTGCATATTGATTTGATTTTGTTAGCTGAAAAATATTTCTCATTATTGAAATATAGAAGAGTAGAGGAAGATCATGTGCCAATTGTGGTGACTTTTCATGATATAATGGGCACATTATCTTCTTCTACTCTTCTGAATTTCAACGATGAGATAAAATTTTCGACTAAGAACATCGATTCAATATGCAGTGTTGGAAGTTTGACATAGAAAGATAATGAAAACATGGTTACATTGGTAGTTAGGATTTTTTTGAGACTTTGGGACGTGTAAGAATCAACTACACCTCAATCCGACACACAGTGTGACCAGTATATACTGGGGCATGCATAATGTGACGTGTCGATAATAACAGTAGTAATAGAAGGAGGAGAAGATGCGTTGATGAGTGGACATGGTTGACATAAATTGGTGCAATGAAAAATTTGGTTACGGTTGAAATAAATTGGTTTCATCATCAGATGATTGTGAAATCTATAATTTATAACTTTTTAATGAATTCATATATTTACAGTTCTATATAGAGAGTATTTTATATTTTTTCAAATATTTTTTTATTATTTGTATGATTTTTATAATATTTTTTAATATTTATTTATTATTTTTATTATTTTATTAATTTTTATTAATTTTTTATTTAATAATTTTTTTTATTAATTTTATTTAGTTATTATTTTTTCAACTTATTTATGATGGGTAGGCCCACTCATCGCAAATATTTATTTACGACGGGACCACTCACCCGTCGAAAATAAGTTTTTAAAAAACCAGGCAGATTATTTGTGATGGGTCATCATAGAAGATAGTATTTGTGATGTCGTTTTCAGTTATGGGTTCTCATCGCAAATAGTATAATTTTTTGTAGTGGATGAAGTTAACCAAAATTTGGATTTAGTGTGTAAAAGGTAGTCTTATAGTAATTGTGCTACTATAGTGAACATTTAGAATCCATCAAGATAATTCAAATGGATGAGCACTATTTGTAGGCCATCTTGGATATTCACTATATAGATCTATAATATCTATTCTTGTAATATTTGCATACTAGAAGAGTAAGTTAAGCCCTTCCATTATAAATCATATCCCTGGACCTCCTATTTTTTCACTTCTTGTAGTTTGAGAGATCAAAAAATTTATTCTTCCTTAACATTGAGCTAAATTTATAGAGGAATTACCAATGAAGATATTCTCACCTAAAAATGGATCCAACTTCGAGATTGATATAGTATACAAATAAAGGTCCCTCTAAAGTCTAAATAAAGCATATGAGCTTCATCACTTCTTACTACATTGGCATTCCAAACATTGGACCACATTATGATATAAATAATGTGTAGTGTTTCTATATATCTTCCACTACATAGAATGTTTAGAAGGATAGATTTATGATTTTGGGAGGAGGATGAGTTAGATACATCCAATCGGGGTATAGTTTTATCTCTAGTTTCAATGGTACATGATAACCTTCTATAACATCCATTAAAGTTTAAAGAGACTCAATAATCCATTGTGATACTATCACTTGAGCTAATGATTGAGTTGATACATTCACCAAAGCTTGATGTTGTTGGTTCGCCTATACCCATGAAGGGTAAATTGCCCAATTTTAACTAGAATGACTTGCCTAGAATAGAGGCTATTATTTCCCCGATAAATGGAATTATTGAGAATCAAATGACATTAGGATTAACTGACTATGTTGATTTAAACATAGGTTGATTAGATAGTTTGTACCTACCATTATTGGTCAAAAAATATCTTATTGAATAGGATTGGAAATAAGAGGGGGGTAATGGTTTAATATATCAGTTTCACAAAGAATTTATTCTTCCTTTAAGTAATTTTACATTAAATTATTTTAGTTTGCCTTTTTTAACTTCATACTACTAACTTCTTTCTTCAGTTGGAAGAACCTAAAATACATTGGGTGGTAGGTGGGTGGTGGTTGTAGCCACAAATTTTCCATTATCCTTGAAAGAAGGACACTTAACCACTTGAACACAACTATACTAGGTTTACATAACCTATATAAAAAATTGAATCACTTATATACCCATGATCTTTCTATTTTAGAGTTTTAAAGGATGAGGAAAAATATTATATAATAAAACCCATACTTTTCCCCACTAAGGGAAATTTTTTTTACATCAAACCAATAGTCATTAATAACACACAATAACAATTCAGAATCTACCCCAAAATTCTCCACACATGATAGCCTTCTAGAATTTTCATACATAATACTCTTCTTTATTTACCTAGGGAATGGAAACATAAGAAAGGGTTATCTTAAATGCTCGATAAGGGAATAAACATTATATTTAAGTATAATGTATGTGTTAGGATTCACAACAAGATATCATAATAGAGTATAATCACATAGAATAATGGAACAAATAAGTAGATATTTCAAGATCATGTAATCTTAATAAATATTCAATTATATAAAAAATGAAATTATAAGAAAAAATTAAGGCATAATGCTAAGACAACACAACACATTGTGATAGGATTATTTCCTATGCACCACAAAATGGATATCATGAGATAAAAACATTATCCAATACATTAGAGAGTTATATAATTACTATACCACCCATCACATAAAAAATATGTACACACACACACATATCTGTGTGTGTGTGTGTTCCACATAAGAAAACATTCATAATTTCATCATATCATAGTTAACCCATGAGAATAAAATAGGATTCATAATTATTTCCATAAAACATAATCATAATACATCCAAAGAAAGAATATATATCATATCATTAAGGAATATTACAAGTGAAGCATGAGAAACATTAGAGGATTTTTATAAAACAACTTAATAAACATGATCATGATGGTAAAATATATTCAATGGAAAAGAGAGAGATATGATTGAATACACATACAAGTAACCTTTTAGTCAAATTTTGAACCAAAGAGAGGTAAAATGATAAGAATATATAAAAACCCAAGAAATATATAGAGGAGAATAAAATATATGTATTTTAAGTGATAAAGAACATTCAATTTCCTAAATATTAATTTAAATATTGAGAAAATAGGGAACATGGTATGGATTTTTAAATTAAATGAATTACATGAAAATGATGGTAAAATACATCCATGGATAGTATATTAATCACACTAAAGAAAAAAAGGAGTGAACATAGAGCATATATAAATTAATGAAGTTGAGAAGATAATCCCTTACGATGCCATATTTTATGGTGTAAGAATTGATAGAAAATGGGATTATGAGAAAGAAATTAAAATACTTATAAACACAAGAATTAAAATATAATAAAATAAAAAGTTAGAATCTATCCAAGATACACTAATAATGCTTAAGATAAATTATTTTAACTCAATATTTATCACACAAATAATATTAACCATTGGGAAGTAAAATCACACAGTATCTAATATATACCCTAATAAAAAAATACAGTAAACTTCACCCAAAATAGCCTGAATCACCGTATCATCAAATAACATACTAAACCTTGAGGTTATATACACCTTAATCATGTATTTTTATAAAAAAATAATATAAATCACTCAAAATATCATTAATCACCTTAAAATATAATCACATATAACATCAAAATAATATCCATGCCTTTAAATTAATGATAACCTTTAAACTTATTTACCCATGATGGTACATTTAAATATTTAATTATCAACTGATGGATTCCTATAATCTAAACTTATCAAAAATCTTCTATAAAATGAACTATAACATCCCAAACATAACTATCCCATATTTTCACGATTTATAGAAAAAATTGAATAACTTACATACCCAAGAAATTTTTAAAATTACAGTTTTAAAGGATTATGATAAATTTTACATAGTAAAATTCATAATTTTTTTAACCAAGAGGATATTATTTTTACATGAAACTAATACTCTCACTACTGGAAAGATGACTTATACCAACAGTTTTGGCCAAACCGTTGGTATAGTTCATTAATTTGGACTTATACCAACGGTTTGGCCAAAACCGTTGGTATATGTCACTTATATGGACCTATACCAACAGAACCGTTGGTATATGGGGGACCTATACCAATGGTTTGGCCAAACTATTGGTATATGTCCATTATAGAGGATCTATACCAACAGTTTTGGCCAAACCATTGGTATAGGTCCATTATAGAGACCCTATACCAACGGTTTGGCCAAACCATTGGTATAGGTCCCCCCTATACCAACAGTTTGTCCAAAACCATTGGTATAGGTCCCAAAATAAAAGGACCTATACCAATGGTTCTCAAAACCATTGGTATAGGTCTATAACAATGGTTTTGAGAACCGTTGGTATAGGTTATTAGATTTTTTTATCAAATATTCTTACCGAGAACATTATATAAATCAAAATTTAAAATAATTATGACAATACATATATATATTTATGAAATTATGTTCACAAAAGTCATATTAGGTTAGTGTTTAGGTCGTTCAATTATAAACTAGAGGTCCTGGGATCAATTCCCACTGAATGTTTTTTTTGAAATACATATACTAACGTTTTATGGAACCGTTGGTATAGATTTTCTTATTACTTATACCAATAGTTTTAAAAACCATTGGTATAGACCTATCCTCACGGCTTACTTGGCCACGATTCTCCAAACCATTAGTATAGGCTATACCAACGGTTTGGAGGCCTATACCAACAGTTCCAAACCGTTGGTATAATTTATTTTTCCAGTAGTGTCTTTAAGAACTCACAACAATACTTCAACATCTCTCCTAAATTATTCCATACATGATATCCTTCTAGACACATTGTACATAATAATACACTTCTATAGAAACCCATACTTTTTATACATAGATATTACATATTATTAGATGAATATTCATTATATAACATAATGATCCACACAAGAATTGTATAGGTATAACATATTTGGAAACTTAGATAAATAAGAATATTTTTCATAAGATATCTACATCCTCTCCCAGTTAATTATTCAAAACTAGGACCCTTTTTAGAAATATCATACCTAGAACATTTCTTCATAAACTAGGGAAATGAAACATAATAAAGGGTGATATCAAATTCCCAGTAACGGTAAACAAGGGTGATATTAATGACCACCTAAACATAAAATGATAATAAGGGTATGAGAACATGATAATAACATTTGAAAACTATACCCTGCATATCCTAGATCATAATTTTTGTAGTTTATAAGATATAAATCATAAAGGAATCAAATTACTTGAGCTATGAGAGAATAACATTAGCATACGACATAAGTTTTTGGCACACACATAATAACATAAATATTATTTACTTAATATACAAGGATCCATGACAAGATTATAATAGTGGAATGAGTTCACTCCTCAAACCATATTAGTAGTCAAGGTTCACTCTCAAGACTATCACAGTGGACATAGTCCCTTACTGAACTAGGTTTACTCCACATTCTAATCCTGTCTATCTTATGAGATATCCATATTTAACAAATGTATTGGAGGGATATATAATTACCATACCACATATCATATAATGAAAATAATATAGATGTGTCCCACAAGATCAAAAAAAAAATCACAATATCATAACTATGAAAAGGAAACGGGTTTCATAAATATTTTTTTCATGGAACAAACCATGGAAAATAAAAATGTTTCAAAAAAATTTCATCAATTCATCATAGAATAACCCATGGAAAAGGAACATGTTTCATAAACATATTTTCATCATAATCATAAAACATATAGAGAAATACTAAGGATGAAATCATTGGATCATCTCCCTAATAAATCACAGTCCACATCGAAGGACAAAATCTTAGATGAAAATACATTAAAATATGACTTGTAATATTTCTTTTATGAAAATACCCCTTCACTTTGAAATCACCTCTTTTAAATTTAAAAATTCCCAAAATATTATAAAAAATATTTTACTTTAAAATAACCTTGAACACTTTTAATGTAAGCTTAAAATTATTGGGCAGTGATGATGGTGGAAAATTCTATTCATTCCATATAAGTTAATAGAATATATTCCTTTAATACCACTGTAAAAAAGGTAAAAAAGTACCTCGTTTGAAAAAAAGAAGAATACTACTTTTATTTTTTGAAATTAAATCATGGGTAAATATAACTTCAAAAAAGAATATAAAAATATTATAAACATTCTTGAAAAAATTCTAAATAAAATGGATTTTGAAGAAAAAATATTTTTGATAAAAGAAAGAAATAAATTCACATTTTCTTAATTTTTTAGGTTACTTAAGTTATTAAAGATAGGAAAATAAAAGAAAAAAATGTAATCTCATGAAATAAAAATAGGATAAGTAAACTAAATGGATTTATATTATAAGGATCATATAATTTTCTCAATTTAAATTCACACATAAATAATCCCAATTAAAATAGGATTGAAACACAAATCCATTACCTCAAGTCCCACTTTCTTAAAAAGCATTATAAAATCATTTATAATGAATTTAAATTTATTATAATTCTATAATGGATTCATTAAAATTATTATAATATCATATATGATCCAATTTTAATGTTCCAACACCAATTTATTAATTATTAATTATTAAAATCAGCAATTTAAGGTGTTAATTGTTCTGTTCTTCATGAGAATTTTAGTTTAGAGGTTCTAATACTTGTACTTTGATCATGATTAAATAATATCCAAAAAATTTATCATGAAATAAATATCATATATATTCATTATGTACATATTTAGAGTCATCCATAAAATTTCAATATAGAAAGTTAAATTACACCATTCATGGAGACGGTAGGTCGTACGTACGCATGAATTCTATTTTTATTTTTGGACATATGGAATAAAATAAAGGTAAATAATAATTCACCTTTATGGAATAATTATTATTTCATTTATATCATATATATTTTTTAAATATTTATTTATTACCATCCCATTAAAATAAAAATGGAAAACAAATAAAACTAGATTTATTCCTATCCCATGACTAGAAAAAACATTAGATGAATGTTAAAATAAATGATTGAATATATAATTTATAAATTTCATTAAAATTATTCAATAATAGATATTAATTTAATTTATTATCATAAAAACACATTGTGTGCATGAAAAATGATTTTCAAAAAAACATCTATTTTATTTTTAAATGATTTTTATTTTTATTTTAATTTATAATTAATTAATAACTAATGAATTCATTTAATTCACATGTTTTTAATAATTTAGTTTTTCTTATTAATACCCACTAATCAAATGGATAGGGGATAAATATTTCATTAAATAATAATATTTTAATAGTATATCACATTTCGTTTAAAGTTGGTGTTGTGTGAAAAGAAAGTTATCAAAGATATCATTTTTTACAGAGTACTATATCATAAAATATTGGGGTGTAACATTTTACCCCCATTAAAATGAATTCCACCCTCAAAATTACATCACCTCGACTCAAAAAAATTAGGATATATTTGTTTCATTACATCCTCAAGTTCCCAAGTAGCTACTTCAATTTTCTAATTCCTCTAGTGAACATTAACCAGGTGAGTAGTCTTATTCTATATCACTTTATCTCTATGGTACAAGATTTATATCAGTTTTAATTCATAGTAAATATCATTTTACAATATGATAATCTTTTATTTTATTATATATGAAAGATAATTTATGTATTTTCTCAATATTTATACATGTAACACATTGTGAATTTGAGAGAGGTTTAGTAGAAGGGACGAGCGAGAAGCTATTATCCCCAATCGATCAAGAATCTTGAAGGGGAAAATATACATAGGGCTCAAAATTCCTTTATTTATGAATCACATAACATTATTCCATGGATAAATTTACCGGAATACATTTTCATCAATTTCTAATTCCATATTTTACCGATGATTATCAATATATCTTTTCTATTGTCTCTAAGCTACCTTGATGTGCTACTGAATAGCTCTAAAATTATCTTCCATTTACTTAGCTATATTAGGTACCAATAAATTTTTTTATCCAAATTCATACCATAATATTATATTTCTACACTTCTTTCCATATATGTCTTCATAATGAGCCATCTAAATGCTTGAGTGAAAGCTATTGTTATAAGAAAACTTGACTAGAGGAAGATATTGATCTCAATCACCTTTAAAATTCATAGAAAAAAATATAAAAATATTCTATAGTGTTTAAATGGTTATCTTATATAGAACATCTATATGAGGATTATATGTTGTACAAAAACTCAACTCTCTATCCAAATTTCATTAAATACTTGATTCTCGCTCAAATTTACCCAAGAGAAGAAGGTAGGACAGTCCTTGTAGTTTAGCTTGGGTTGTCGAATCCTCAGAGACCTAAGAAGTAACCTATAGACACGTACATTATATGGACTGTTTTTGGCTATTAAGTGGAAAAATTGGGTTGATTTTAGATAGGTTTAAATGATCAATAACATATTTAAGTAAATTCAATTTAAAATAATGAGTTGATCCTAGGTTATCGCTCGGGGTGGATTGGACGTATTTCCTTTTCAACGATTTCAATTTCTTATATTTGAGATGAGTTCATTTAAGGAGATAAAAAAACATCATCACTTACTGGTTTAATGCCTACACCCATTAATACTAATCACCTATACACTTTAAGGATCAAAGTTTTGAGCACTTCAAGGTAAAGGTTCGTATTATCACTTGAAGTGTGTGACCTTAATTTCAACAAGGACGATGGAGTTTAAAAATCATCAAATAAAAATCTCAATTAAAGAAGTGATTATACATTAATGGGGTGATAAATAAAATCCAATCCAGTCCCTTTCTACTCCCTTGGATCAACCCATAAGTGGGTTAGCCCTCCATTGATTCTATGGTTTCAATGGAAGCGGAAAGTAGACTCATGAGGGAGGACATGAAGAAGTAAAGAAAATAACAAAAATAAAATGATCACTCCACCGTTGTGTGAATAATTTCACAAGGTTTGGTGTGAAAAAATTCACACCTTGATTCAACGGTATAAAAGTGATATGAATAACAGTATAATAAGAGTATAATAAGAACTTTTATTAAGAAACTAAAGTGAATTGAACAACTTACATGTGAAAGACAAATTTGAGACAACAAAATTACAACATAACATTACAATTGAACAAAGCACCAAAGATTAAAAACTACTTCACCACCACTGCCTTTAATAAGAATTTTGGGAGCCTTGGGTCGATCCTCCAACAGTACAAGTCATCCCACTTGAGTATGGCAGGTCTAGGGCGGTGGAAAGTTTGTGGAAAAAAAACTTTCCACCCTTGACCCGAAAAAGCATCTAGCTTGCATCCACTAAACAGAGGCGCCTGAAAAACCTTCTATATGGCCGAATTTGGGTGGGCCATAGAAGAATTAAATCAAACCACTGATGTCCCCTAACATCCTGTAAAATCTCAGCCCAACAAGAGGTATTAGTTTCTAGATATGGTTTAATTGGTGGGGTGTTTTTCTGGGCCGCAGAATCTGGCCCAGAATTTTATCTCTAACTTGGGATGCCTAAATGGATACCTTGGAGGAAGAATTATCATTGGATCCTAAAGAGTGATTTGTTCCTATACATTTATTCTATCATCCAAATAAATTTGGGATTAATTGAGTCTGTATGTTGGGCCCCGCAGTCTCATTAGTGGCCTGATGTCCAATCTGACTTCTCCAGAATTGTTTCCTTTCATCACAAAATATACCCATCTTCTTCCATGAATTCTCCATTGATCCCTGAATAAAACATGTTCATATTTAAGTGTAGATAAATTTTAAAAAATATAAAATTAAAATATGTAAAATTATACTCCTTAAAATCATATGAATCATTGGGTACTTTAAATGATGTTAAAAAAATATACCACATAATAGTGCATTTTAAGAAGGTATTACAATCATAATGTGAAATGATGTTCAAAGTGTAAAATTCACTAAAATTGTGTTTATTAATGTTAAAAAATATTAATATTATATATATTAACAATGAATATTAGCCTCATTTAGTGGCTAATCACACCCCCCAACTTGAGTTTTTCTAGTCCTGAGGAAAATAAATCTCAACAAAATGAAATTCAAATTCCCTTTTCCAAAAACATTTTAATACACAATGATCACCAAAAAACCTTATAACAAACAATCATGAAACCCATAAAAATATTTTAATACAAGATAGTTTCATAATAAGATCTCAATCCCAAGACCATTCCTTTGTTCAAATTCATTTCCATATTTCATCTAATGTCAATTAAGTATGAGGATGTGTTGTGCATCACAATAGACATGGGGGTTCATATTTATTCAAGGGGGAAATTACGGAAGCGCTAGGTGGAATCACATTTCAATATTAAGATGAGTATTCATTTTTTTTGTATTATATTTTTTTGTTTTTTTTTGCAATTTTTCCATGGTAATTGAAATTGCACTCAAAAGAGTCAACCCCTGTAGCGAGACTTTGCCGATGACTCCCAGGCTCAAAGACCTTAGGGCACCAAGTGAATCCCACATACTCGGGCATTATCTTGAGTTAAATCAGTCAAAAACAAATTCAAATTACCATAAATAGAGATAAAATTACTAACTCTGGGCCAGACAACTATGGACTCACGATCCCCAAGTGCCGAAAGCCACACATTAGGTCATTTCATTGCTCTACACGCAAATTTATTATTATTATTTATTTTTTTAATTTTTTTTGAATACTCATATTAAAACTAAAATGATCACCAAACCTATGCTATTTATTTGGGGGACCCCATGAAATTAAACTAATACCCCACTATCCAAAGGACGTGCATTGTGATCTTTTATTATTTGGATGAAAATATAAACAATGAAATATCACACTGTACAGCCACACTTTCCAAAATCTATGCTCATGAAATTATACAAGGATTAAAATCAGAATCAGGGCATGCTAAATTATTTGATATTCAGTTTTAAAGTGTGCAATGCGTATTACCATGTTCAAAGTTAAAGGAATTTTTCCTTCCATTTACACATTTTTTTTTCAAATAATTCAATTATTTTTGTTAACAAAAAAGATTTTTTTTTTATTTTATCTCCCCCACAAATTAAAACAACACTATCCCCTGTGTTTGAAGAAATGAAAATTTAGAAGGAGTAGAGGCGGATAATGGAAGTTCAAAAAAGGAAATTGAAACTGAGGATCATGGAATGAAATCACCTGGTGGTTGAAGTTGAAGTTCTTGCTGCTCCAAATTAGTCCTTTGATCTCTTGGGGGATGTAGGCACCTCCTTGATTGGACATGTATCACCCAAAATAGTACCTGAACCATAAAAAGAAGAACAAACCAGACAAAACAAACAACACAATGACTTATTTAATTCCAAGTATCATCATTTTTATGGTTTTTACTGTTTTTCTGTTTTTTTAAATCAAACTAATGATACATTGTCTTCTTTTAATTTTCTGGGTAAGGTATTACTCAGAGATCACACCGCGCGACACAGATGAATACGGTGATCCCCTTTCATACCCATCCATACTTATAATAGAAGAACAGGTCAACAGTATTTTTTTTAAAATATAAAAATGATTAATTAAAATATAAATTTTATTAAAACAACAAAATGATAGGAAACTTGAAAACCATGGGTTTCCTCCCATGCAAAACTTTGTTTAACATCGTTAGCCCGACATGGACCCTAAATCTATCAATTTGTTTTGGTTTATGGGTTGGATCCATTAACTCAACCTCTATTTCCTTTTTATTGAATGATTCAATGAATGATTTTAACCTTTGTCCATTGACCTTGAAAATGTAACCACTTGTGGGATCTTGAATCTCTACTGCCCCATGGGGGTATAAATGATTCACTATGAAAGGACCTGACCATCTAGACCTTAACTTTCCCGGGTGTAAATGAAGTTTTGAACTATACAAGAGCACAAGTTTTCCCGATTCAAAATGTTCGACCTTGATATTCCTAGATTGATAGGATTTAACTCTAGCTTTATTGATCCTTAAATTTTCATAATCCTCCATCCTTAATTCCTCCAGTTCATTGAGATCTAATTTCCTTTTTGTTCCAAACAATGAGAGGTCATAATCCATTTTCTTAATTGCCCAAAAGGCCTTATTCTCAATTTCCACTGGAAAATGGCATGCTTTACAATAAACCGACCTATATGGGGAAATTCCTAAAATGGTTTTATATACGGTTCGATAGGACCAAAGAGCATCTAAGAGTTTCTCAGACCAATATTTCCTAGAAGGATTGACAGTTTTTCAAGAATATTCTTAATCTCCCTATTTTCTAACTCAGCTTGACCATTGGTTTGAGGATGGTATGCAGTGGATACATTATGAGAAATACCATACTTAGACATGAGTGAAGAGAATGGGCAGTTGCAGAAATGAGTTCCTCGATCACTGATTATAGCCCTAGGAATTCCAAATCGAGAAAATATATTTTCTTTCAGAAATAGAATCACAACTTGATGATTATTGGACTTAGTGGGAATGGCCTCAACCCATTTTGAGACATAATCAACAGCTAAGAGTATGTAGAGGTATCCCCTAGAGTTTGGGAAGGGACCCATGAAATCAATTCCCCAACAGTCAAAGATTTCAACCACTAATATGGGAGTGAGTGGCATTTGATTCCTTTTTGTGATGGACCCTACTTGTTGACACCTAGGACAACTTTGAAAAAATGTGTAAGAGTCCCTTAAGAGAGTGGGCCAGAAGAGACCATATTGAAGAATCTTAGCAGATGTTTTCTTAGAGGAAAAGTGACCTCCACATGCCTCACTATGACAAAATTTAAGGATGGACTCTTGTTCAGATTCTGGGACACACCTCCTAATGACTTGGTCAGGGAAGAACTTATAGAGGTATGGATCATCGAACACATAATGTCTAACATCAGAAAGGAATTTCCTTCGAGCTTGAGTCCCTAAGAATTTTGGAATGACTCCTGTAACTAAGAAATTGGCTATGTCGGCATACCAAGGGCAGTCACTCACAGAGTATAGGTGTTCATCAGCAAATGAATCAGACACAGAAAGGTGATTTGAGTTGTCTTTTAATTCCATCCTAAAGAGGTGATCAGCTAAAACATTTTCAACAACATTTTTATCCATGATTGTGAGGTCAAATTCTTGTAAGAGAAGGACCCACCTAATCAGTCTAGCCTTAGAATCTTGTTTTTGGAAGAGGTATTTTAATGAAAAATGGTCATTGAACACAGTGATGGGGGATCCTAAGAGGTATGACCTAAAATTCTCTAAGGAAAACACAATAGAAAGTAACTCCTTTTAAGTGGTGGTGTAGTTGATTTGGGCATCATTTAAGTATTTTCTTGCATAAGAAATGACATAAGGAGTTTTATCACAACATTATCCTAACACAGCTCCTACAACAAATTCACTAGAATCACACATAAGTTCTAAAGGAAGGTTCCAATTTGTAGATTTCATGATGGGGGGAGAGGTGAGAGAGGATTTGAGGGTTGAGAATGAACCCTCACAGCTTTCTATCTAAACAAATGGAGCATCCTTTACTAGGAGAGCACAAAGGGGACGGGATATTGAACTAAATTCCTTGATGAATCTTCTATAGAAACCAGCATGTCCTAAGAAAGACCTCACTTCCTTGACAGTTTTCGATGATGGAAGGTGACGAATGATGTCAACCTTGGCTTTATCAACTTCAATACCCCTACCTGAGACCATATGGCCTAGAACTAGTCCCTCTTTAACCATGAAATGGCATTTTTCCCAGTTTAGGACTAGATTATTTTCTTCACATCTTGACAAGACTCTCTCTACATTCCTCAGGCATCCCTCAAATGTATCCCCAAACATAGAGAAGTCATCCTTGAAGACCTATAGAAAATTCCCTACCATGTCTAAGAAGATTCCCCTCACGCACCGTTGGAAGGTTCCAGGGGCATTGCATAACCCGAAGGGAATGCGTTTGAAAGAAAAGGTTCCGAATGGACATGTGAATGTATACTTCCCTTGATCCTATAGGGAGACCTCAATTTGATTATACCCTGAGTACCCATCTAAGAAACAGTAGAACGCATGACCTGCTACTCTCTCAAGGACTTTGTCAATGAATGGTAAGGGGAAATGGTCCTTCTTGGTGAATGAGTTTAGATTATTATAGTTAATGCAGACCCTCCATCCACTACTCACTCTTGTTGGAAGAATCTCTCCATCCTCATTGGTTATCACTGTGATTCCAGCCTTTTTTGGAACCACTTGGATTGGGATCACCCATTCACTCTCAGCTATGGGATATATGATACCAGATTTTAACAATTTCAGGAGTTCTTTTCTTACTACCTCCATGAGATTAGGATTGAGTTTCCATTGAGGTTGACGACATGGCTTTGAATCAAATTCTAGAACAATCCTATGAGTCCCGATAAGTGGGCTAATCTAAGGAATATCATAAAGGGTCCAACCAATGGATTTCTTATGATTCCTAAGGACATCTAGAATCATCCTCTCATGATTGGCTTCAAGAGAAGAAGAAATGACAATAGGATGTGTTTGATTGTCCCCTAGGAAAGCATACTTGAGTGTAGTGGGAAGTTCCTTCAATTCAAGATCAGGTTTGTTTGGAATTTCAGAAGAATATTAGGACATTGGATAAAGTTCAATTTCTTTTTTTAGAGTTTCAGATAGGATTGATTCCCCACATGTAGAAGTTTTAGCTACTAGATTGCCTTGATCAGATTTAGGGAAGGAATTTGGAGTAGTCTCCATGAAAGTGGTTTCTTGAAAGGTTTCACTGATTGTTGGACCTAAGACTTCATCATAAGAGCAATTTGAAAATGATTCAAGCCAAAGAGATAAAATTCCTTCATATGAACAAAGGAAATCAATATCATACTGACTTAAACATTCAAAAAATATTCCTTGATGTTCTATGGATTCATTATCAATGTTTCCTATCATGTCTACTTCATGAATGTCCTTGTAATCCCCTATTTGTGAGCTTTCATTATAGATGTTCAAGTCTAGACTCATGTTCCCAAAGGTTATGGTCATGTTTCCATTTCGGACTCGGATAACAGAGTTGATTATTTCAAGAAAAGTACGGCCAAGGATGATTGGGGTTTGTTCCTTATTTCCTAAGTTTGGATGGTTTTCAAGGACAATGAAGTCAGTAGGGTAGATGAAGTTTTCAACCTTTACCAAAAAGTCCTTTAAAATCCCCTTTGGAACCCTAATGCTACGATCATCAAGTTGAAGTGTGACAGATGTGGGTTGGAGTTCTTCTAGGCCTAACTGATAGTAAACGACATAGGGGATGAGATTGACACTAGCACCTAGATCACACAAGGCCTTGACAACTTTGCTTTCTCCTAGTTCAAAATTGATGTAAGGTAAACCTGGGTCTTTCAACTTAGGAGGAATGGTCCCTTGAATGGTGGTACTCACATTAGTAGCCAAAAGGACTTGGTTTTTATGTGAAAATATTCTTTTAAAAGTGCACAATTCCTTAAGGTACTTTGATTAGGAAGGTATGGTTTGGATGGAATCGAGAAGGGGAATGTTCAACTTGACTTGTGAAAAGATTTCCTTCAATGTTTCACACAATTTAGGCTTGGTTTTCCTCCTCATGCATTGAGGAAATGGTGCAGGTTGTGGGGTTTCTTGTTGAAGAGTTGTTTCTTTGACAATGTTATCATGTTTTTCAATTTGATCATTTGGTTCATTTGAATTTTCATCCAAGTTTGAATCTTCATGTGGGTTTTGAATTAGTTGTTCAGGTTTTTCAATTGATTTCCCACTTCTTAAAATAGTCATAGCCTTTAGTTGTTCATGAGTTGTTTGAGTACAAATTGACTCTCCCCTTGAAGTTGAGGATGGAACCGCCTGATTAGGCATGGGTGCCTTTCCAGTTTTGATGGTTTGAAGTTCTTGTTTTAGGGAAGAGACTTTCGAGTTCATCCTCTCCATTTGTTTGCACAGTTGTTCTAGTAGGCTTTGTGGAACAATTTGGGTTGGTGCTTGAGAATATTGGTTTATCCCGGGGGGATATTTTTGAGGTGGGATGGTTTGTTGAAAATGGATCAGTGGCTGTTGGTATTGGATAGGTTGGGTTTGGAACTGGTTATGGGTTTGTTAGTTCTGATGGGGGTAAGGATTTTTTCTCTATGGTTGGCTAGGTTGTTGGTTATCTTTCCAGCGGAAGCCTGAGTGGTCATTATACCTTGGGTTGAAGTTGTTTTAGTATTGAGGATTTTGAAAGTTCAAAGAATTTACTTCCGCTAGGGGTCCTCCTAAAAGAACATCCTTGATGGATGGAATGGTTGGGCAGTTGTCCGTCTTATGGTCATGTTTGTCACAAATTGTGCAAATAGGGTCAACAGTTTGGATTTCATGGACTTTCCTAAGGTCTATTTCTTCAACCTTCCTAGAGAGTGCTGCGAGTTTAGCCCTAAGGATTTCCTCTTCTCTAAGTGTATGAATTCCAGTAGTTCTTTGTGTCTTTTCAGAATAAGGTGAAGTTCCCCATGTTTGGTTTTGTTCAGAAATGATTTCTAGATACTCGTAAGCATCATTTGGGTCTTTGTTTTTAAAGGTTCCATTACACATCATGTCAATGATTTGTTTGTTCCCCGGACCCAAACCTTCATAGAAAATTCTCACTTGTTCAGGAATAGAAAAACCATGGTGTGGAACCATGTTTAGAGTGTCTTTGAACCTCTACCATGTTTCATAGAATGAATCTCCCTCTTTTTCAAAAAAAATTTGGATACACTTTTTAAGTGAAATTGTTTTGTGGCGGGGAAAGTATTTTTTGTAGAATTATCTTTGTAGTTGGTACCAAGAGTTGATGGATGATGGTCTCAAATTGTTTAGCCAATTTTTAGCTCAATCCTTTAACTAAAAAGGAAATAACCTCATCTTATCTGATTCTAGTTAATGTGGGGGACACATGGTTTCTACAATGTCATTGAACTCATTAATGTGAAGGTAGGGCATCTCGGACTCCATTCCATGGAATGTGGGAAGATGGTTTAGGACATGGGGTTTAAAGATGTAGTTGGAATATCCTAGGGAATTGTGTCTAATGCATGAGGGGGAATTGGTCCAGGAAGGTGTGAGGTAGACATTCATGGTTTTATCCATTGTATTCTCCAAGTTTGGGGCAACCTCATTTGGGTTTCCATTTTGGTTCCCACCCGGGTTTATGAGTTGGTTTCTTTGAATATCTTCCATTGAAATAGGCTCAATTTTTGACTCGGGGGTATTATGAAGATTAGGATCTAATGGAAAGAGTTCCCTTGGTGTACTTGACTCCACAACCCCAGGAATATCCACCCTAACAAGACGGTTTGATTGATCACGGGTGTAGGCGGACATGTGCCAAAAGAAAAAAACAAGAAAGGGACAAGATAAGAGAATTTGGATGAGAAAAGAAGAAATGGGGGAGAATAGAATGGGTGTTTAGACGACTTACTTGGGTCCCCAGAAACGGCGCCAAAATTTGATTCTCGCTCAAATTTACCCAAGAGAAGAAGGTAGGACGGTCCTTGTAGTTTAGAATGGTTTGTCGAATCCTCAGAGACCTAAGAAGTAACCTATAGACATGTACATTCTATGGAATGTTTTTGGATATGAAGTGGACAAATTGAGTTAATTTTAGATGGGTTTAAAGGATCACTAACAGATTTAAGTAAATTCAATTTAAAATAATGAGTTGATCCTAGGTTATCGCTCGGGGTGGATTGGATGTATTTCCTTTTCAATGATTTCAATTTATTATATTTGAGATGGGTTTATTTAAAGAGATAAAACAACATCATCACTTACTGGTTTAATTCCTAAACCCTTTAATACCAATCACCTATACACTTGAAGGATCAATGTTTTGAGCACTTCGAGGTAAAGGTTCGTATTAGCACTTGAAGTGTGTGGCCTTAATTTCAACAAGGACGATGGAGTTTAAAAACCATCAAATAAAAATATCAATTAATGAAGTGATTATAAATTAATTGGGTGATAAATAACATCCAATCCATCCCCTTTATACGCCCTTGGATCAACCCATAAGTGGGTTATCCCTCCATTGATTCTATGGTTTCAATGGAAGCGGAATGTAGACTCTTGAGGGAGGACATGGAGAAGTAAAGAAAATAACAAAAATAAAATGATCACTCCACTGTTGTGTGAATAATTTCACAATGTTTGGTGTGAAAAAATTCACACCTTGATCCAATGGTATCAAAGTGATATGAATAACAAAATAATAAGAGTAGAAGAACTTTTATTAAGAAACTAAAGTGAATTGAACAACTTACATGTGAAAGACAAATTTGAGACAACAAAATTGTAGCATAACATTACAATTGAACAAAGCACCAAAGATTAAAAACTCCTTAACCAAAACTACCTTAAATAGGCATTTTGTGATCCTTGGGTAAGTAATACAACATTACAAGTCATCCCACTTGAGTATGGTAGGTCTAGGGTGGTGTAAAGTTTGTGGAAAGAAGACTTTCCACCCTTGACCTGAAAAGGAATCCTGCTTGCATCCACCAAACAGAGGCGCATGAAACACCTTCTAGATGGCCGAATTTTGGTGATCCATAGAAGACTTAAATTAATCTCCTGATGTCCCCTAACATCCTGTAAAATATAATACCAAAGGAAGGTATGGTTTTCTAGATATGGTTTAATTGGTGGGATGTTTTTCTGGGCCGCAGAATCTGGACCAGAATTTTATCTCTAACTTGGGACGCCTAAATAGACACCATGGAGGCCGAATTAGCATTGTATACTGAAGAGTGATTTGTTCCTATACACGTTTTCTAGCATAAAAAGTAATTTTGGATTCATTGGGCCTTTATGTTGGTCCCCACAGTCTCATCAGTGGACTGGTGTCCAATCTGACTTCTCCAGAATTGTTTCCTTTCATCACAAAATATCCCCATCTTCTTCTATAAATTTTCCATTGATCCCTGAATAAAACATGTTCATATTGAAGTTTAGATCAATTTAAAGAAATATAAAATTAAAATATGTAAAATTAGATTCCTTAAAATTAGATGAATCATTGGGTACTTTAAATGATGTTAAAAAAATGTACCACATAATAGTGCATTTTAAGAAGGTATTACAATCATAATGTGAAATGATGTTCAAAATGTAAAATGCACTAAAATGGTATTTATGAATATCAAATAACATGAATATTATATATATTAACAATGAATATTATCTTCATTTAGTGGCTAATCAAGACTCCACCAGAACATCAAGGTAAAACTCAGATCCCAATCAGATACAATTGAATGTGGTACTCTATGTAACCTTAACACTTCATTATTGTATATTATGAAAATATAATAAAGATATAAATATTATATTATACCAATTATGTGTAATATCTCTTGTTTTTTTAAATAAAACTATGTTTTATAGCAAACAAATACGCAACATCAAGTGTAAACGAACCATGAAATACTATTATTTAAATGTGACCATTATAACCAAACCATTAAATTGGAGGGTATGAATAAGATTAACTAAATTTTTATATATAAACATATAAATTTTATAATCAAAACAAATTTATTGAATAATTATTATAAAATAAGAACTCAATTTTCAGTAAGGCCATTTTATTCTTCAAAATACATGTTTTCTTCGAAAATAGTTTTTATGATTTTTGTGAGAAAATGATATAATTAAATTTTAGTAACTTTTGGAAATAATATTTAATAAAATAAATATAATTTTTGATATAATAATATCAAAACTATCTTATGGTGAAATATTAATTTGTTTTTCTAAAAAAATTGGGTTTTCACTGAATAGTGAAAAATACATATTTTTATTGAAAACAATTTTTCCTTTAAAGAATTTACAAAGTAAAATTATATTTTTTTATTAGTTTTAAAATTTAATTAGTTAATTTTTATTTAAAATAATCCAAATATGGGTTTTTAAATGAATTTTATACTGTAATTTAGTATAAAACAAAATATATTTAAAAGAGATTTTTTTTTCTAAAAAAACTATTTTTGGTCACGTTTTTCTGAATTAATTTTACATTTAGCTATAGAAATTTTATTTTATAAATCTTAAAAAATGGATTTCATATTTGGAATAATTAGAAATAATTTTTTTAAATATTTCCCTTTTATTTTTATTCATTATGAATAATAACTATAATATTTTTTTAGCATTGTAAAGGATAAATTGGGTAATCAAGGGTTGAAAATAATATGATAAGGATTATAAAATGACCCTAAAACTTGACTTAAATTTATTTCATGAGTCCATTTTATCCATAATAATAAAATATTCGGTTATATGGACTTTTTTTTAATTTGGATGTGATTATTACCATTATAATATTTTATTTAAAGAAAAGTGAACAAAGTCACACTATTGTTTTTAATAACTATAATATTTTTAACATAAGGTTACCCAGAGGCTATGTTTTGTCAAATTTTTTATTTTAAAATATAAATTATATATATTCATGAAGATAATTTATTTTTAAATTTTAGTAAATAGTTAATTACCTTAAATATTTACATAACAATGACTCAATAATTATTCAATTAATGGAAAAACAAACAAATGATATTAAAAATAGTAAAAGTGACACAATTTGAGATAATTAATGTGATAAAATAATTTTATAGATGGAAAATACATGTTAGGGATGTATTAAAATATGTTTTTTTTCTAATTTTACTTTTTTTCATGATGTTATTAAAATCAATGTAATGAATAGTTCTATAAAGTGACATTAATTTAATATTATAATAAATAATATTCTATTAAATGATATAAAAATCATAAAAATGTTATGTCCTGAAAAGTTCTTAGTATATTGTTGATAATATCAACCATGGTCCATTTTTCTATTATATAAACTATATTGACCCCCAAAGAGTAAACATACTTGTTGTCATGGTACATGTGAAAGGGGTTAATGAGGGGTTAAAACAAAAAGATAAGGGTAAAAATATGTTCAAAATATGTATAATTTTTATTTAATGGGTGTATTTAGATCCATAATAATTCTTTATTTAAAATAAATTAGTCTATATCCATTTTTAATTGAAAATTAATTTATATTAATTTTATATTTTGAGAAATTCCTAGAGTGCCCCTCCACTCTCTTGTAAAAGGGAATCTCTTTTTCTCATTTATTAACACTTAAAAAACCCATTTTTTGACCAATATATATATCAAAATACCTTCCTAAAATCCCTCCCCATGATCTATATTTCTTATTTGGGGAACAATACAAACCTTAGTGGTCTTAATGTGTTAAATAAAGGAGGTTGTCCAAAGAATATGTATCATTATTAACTGAGAATTTATGTTTTGTTTCTTCTTCCAAATCCTTAAAATATTCATTAAAAATGATTATATAATAAAAAATGTATCTTATATATAATAATGTTTTTTTTATGTTAATGTAAAAACCTATATCCATGTCCTCTTCCATCAAATGGGAAATAAAACCATCGTTCATGTGTATAGAGGACCACCGCCTCACGAACCAATGCAATTCATTTTCCATCACCATATCACATGGATGGATTATAATGATGGAATTAATGTTTATATATTATATTAATGACATATTTATCATTATTAAAAAATAATACATCATTTTACTTCTTACCTTTCCATTCATTGAAAAATGATATCATCATTTGTGCATACGTGTGGACTACCACATCCACATAGCGATGTTATTTGTTTTTCATCACCACATCATGTGGATATTATATATAAATATATATAAATAAGTAATATGATATTTCAGATATTATTATCATTCTATTAGGATAAAATAATACTTACCTTATTTCCAAAATGATCGTTGAAAAATGGAAACATTACTCATGAGTAAGTACGACCTATCATCTTTATGATTATTACGTAGTTCATTTTTCATAACCTTATTTAATGGTTGGATTTAAAATTATAATTAATGTATAAAAATGATAATTATTAAATTATTATTAATATATATATGATGTAATAATTAACTCTTTGACCATAGTCAATCTAGCTAAGTCATTTTTAACATATGAGCAGAATACCATCAAAACGCCCGATGTGTATTTAATTGATTAAATAATTTTATATAATATGGTATTAAATGAAATAAATTAATAATTAAATTTAAAAATATAATTATTTAATTATAAAATGAAAAAAATTATTCAGGAAGATAAATGATGGACATGATGAGTTTTACTCAGGGTAAGAGACTTTCTTTTAAAAATCCACTTTTAAAGTTTCCTTTAAAACTCTATTTTTCTTCCATATCCATATTTATAAAGTTATATTATATGTTTTATATAGTGATGAATGATTTATAAAGGAAATTTTATGTTTATTTTTAATTTCATTAAATGGTTTTGAAGAGGAATCTTTTTTACTGAATGTTTGACTTTATTTACAAAAAAGACAAAAATGAATGTTCTATTTTAACATGTATGATGAAAATGAATTTTCCTACTATCATAAAAATTATTTTGAGTTCATATTACTCTAAAATATTTCATGTTTTATTCAAATAAAAAAACCTTATTTCTGTTTTAATGTGTATTTTGGTATTAAAAATGGATATTTAAGAAGAAAGGGTATTTTGATATCCAAAATGTTTTTAACACGGGCTTAAAAGAGTTTTTTCAAGTGTTTTATCCATGATATGGCCATTGGTTGATCCCCATAATATATCATGGGAGAGCCTAATATAGCTTATATGATGGGTGTTCCCAGATAGCTCTCTAATGCATTGAGTAATGATTATGTTCTCTAGAGAATTATATTGGAAGTCGGCTGAATGGTTATTCTAATTTATAAGGGTTTTATAAGGTGTTTAAGTTGATAACATCCCAAGGTAACTACATGAGTTTTCTATGACTGATAATTATTTTTCATGATTTTTTACTTTAAAAATATAATATAATGATCTTATTAAAGAAAAAAATTATGCTCTTTTTTGGATAAAATGTATGTTTTTCAGAAAAGTTTTTTCACGGGTTTTCATGTTTTTAACTAGACTAATAGGTTTCTTCTTCTTATATTCCTTACTAATATTTTTTTTCTCATCACACAATTTAATTTTTTTTTTCATAGGGTACATGGATGTGTAAGGTAAAGAATAAGTCAAGGTTAAAGTAAAGAATATTTTTCATGAAAAAATCATGTTTCATTTTAAAAGTTTAATATTATGTGAAAAATGGATACTGATTAAAGGTTTCCACTTTGTATAAATATATGGATTTGTTACGGAATATTCATGACCTAAATCTATAAGTCTATAAACCTAAAATATATTTGGGAATGTAAGAAAATGAAATCTAATCTATAGACAGTAGATTAATTAATGTAAAAGGTCAAATCCTTATAGTTTGTATTAGAAAAAGATTTAGATAATTTTAGTGGTTAGGATTTTATTTGAACATAAGTTAAAAGTAATATATAAACACAAAGGATAATAGTTTGAGGAAAATTATGGTTATTTTGGATATGTATAAAAAATCTAAAGATACCATGGTTAAGGATATATTACTATTTATCATCCTCAAAAGATGGTTTATTGCGATTTTATTAATATCATCACACTGAAATTTTTGGTTTAGTAAATAGATGGATCTAGAGGAACTAGAGTAACCATGGATGTGAAGTAAAATATGGTGATTTCTTGAATGAGAAACCAAACTAAATGAGAGTTATAGTGAAAACTATTGTGGTTATTCTTAACTAGACATCATAGGTTATAATTAATATCATCAACCTAGGTGTGTTTCCCAACTCATCAAATAATATAGAAGTGATGATCCATGGATGTTTGGGTGATAAAGATCATAAAGATAAAAATATTAAATAAATTATATGTCATGAATGTGGAAAGAAGATCCTTGGAAAATGATTTAAAAGAATGGGACTATGTTTTGTATGCTTTGAGAAATGCATCATGCAAGTGACCATTTGTTTACAAAAAAACCACCACCCAATGAAACCAGTGAGCATCGATTCAATAGTTTAACTATATGCTAAACTTCATCCCATATAATTAACATCTAGAATGAGTGTGTTCAACTCTATCTCTATTTATGGATAAAAAAATTTTTAGCTAGTGTGTAGACTCTTTAAATCAAGTTCTCAAATAAAGAATAATCCATAATTAAAAAATAGGAATCTTCCATAAATGATTCTATATCTAATGTCCTTATATCTAAGAAAAAGAGCCTTTACCACTATATTTTTTTGAATATAAACTTCTATAAATTATAAAAGTGTATCTATATGATGAGAACCTACAAATCCAAGATACTGAATTCAAAATATCTTTATATCTTCCAGTGAATAGTAATGTGTTTTAACTATTATGCACATCACTTTTGAGAATATGGCCATATGAAAAAGAACTTTAAAGTAGAAATCAAGATATAGATAAAAAATTAGTTTCACCTGCTCTAACCTATAGAGGAGGTTTCAAATATCCTTCTTGTATATTCAATATAAGAGAGGGAATTTTTTGTTTGTTTTCTTAATAACCTTCATTATTTTTCATTGTGAAAATCATAGGGAATTTTATTTTCAGTCATAAAGAAGGGGATGTTTTGAGAATCAGGGATCATACCAATATTATTAAAGTTTTATCATATTGAGATATGGTTTTAATATGTGATTAGAGGATCATAAATTGTTTAGGTCACTTAGGTTATTATTAGAGTTTGTTATAGGTGACTTCTTTACTAATTGTTATTGCAAATAGTCTATCACACGATGATATATTATATTCATTCTGTGATTATGGGTTGTCCAAGGAACCATTCCATGAATATGGAGGAACCATGATAAAGGGGTGATAATTCATTCTATGATTAGTGGGTTTCAATTCATGGAGAGTTCTTTCGTAGGCTTGGGCTAAGGAAAAAACTATATGTTTGGAAATTATTCCATGGTGGAGGGTGTCATACAAGGGTGGGTTTCTTATGGGTTTTTTTTTATAAAAAATATGTTATGTATGGGAATCAAGTCATGGAAAATGGAACCAGACCATGATGATTACCCTTACTTAATATATTATAAAAAATTATTTATTTTTTCTAGTTTTCTGGTGAGGAATGAGGTTATGAAATTACCCCTATCCATATCGTATAGTTTGGTTGTCATCAAGGGAGGAGTATCACACTATGATCCAGGGGGATACATCATGAAAAGTGACCTAGGGTGGGTGTAATTACATGACAAATATAGGACATTCCATGTTAGAGGCCTATCCAAGTTTATAAAATAAGGGTAAAACATAATTTTAGGGTTATCCCCCCCCTTTAATTTGGGATGGGGTTTCATGTAGGGAGAGAAATTTCAACCGGAACCTCCCCTCTCATTTCCCCTCAACCCCTTTGTTGAGGGGTGATTTCGAGGAAATTCCATGATATTATAGAGATGAGTTCTTCATATTACTCCCTATATTCATCTTATTTTTTATTAGCTATTGATTTTAGTGTCCTTGTATAGGGTTTTAGTGATGATTTCACTAGATAATTATGATAATCATCCTAATCGATGTGTCTTTTGCGTGCAGTGGATGAAAGATTTCCTTAGAGGATGAATAATTGTTTTTACTCAAGATTTTAGTGGTTTAATGCCACTCGATTGGTTTTTCGACATTATATAACTATGGAATAAATTATATAATTAATTACAAGTGGTTATAATTAATTATTTTGGATATTATGGCTTGAGATAGGGCTTGGGTGGCTTGAAAATTTCTTGGATGAGCTTCAGTGAGGGTGTGCATGCTTTCATAAAGGGAGAAAATCCATGTTTGAGGTATTCATTCCTTTAAAATGTACAAAAGGTTTATCTTTGTTGTTATTTGTATGTGATTTTTTGTCTCACCATGTTTTTGTGACTAGAATAAAATTTATAATGAATTATATCTCTCAAAACTCATGTGATTAGAATGAAAGTGTCTTGGGCTACTACGGACCCCCAGACACCAGTTTGATGCTCGGGTTTCCAATTGCTGAGGGTTAAAATATAAGTATGTGTTATGTGATATAAAGACCATTGAGGGGTATAAATAGTGAAAAAGAAATGTAGTATTATTGGAGATAGGTTATATTTTTTCACATTTATTATGGAAGAGATATGTATTGGAAATAGTTGGCCAAGGGTTAGGCTATTCAGAATTATTAGGACACCTTAGATCCTTTGGGTTAATTTAATGGACAGTGGGGTGATTGTTCCTTACCCAATAATATGTGAGTACCTGGATCGGTATGCCATGGGTAGGATATCAAAAGGTTGGGTGTGAGAGGAATGACCTTGTTTGACTTGTAAGGGAGAGGGGGTTTGGGGCATCTCTATAGTGGTATAACTTTATTACATTTATAGAGTTGATGATTATTCCATGTTGTGATAATGGTCACGCTAAGGGTTTCTATTATCATTAAGTTAAAGGATTTGGCCCTAGAATTGAGAAAGGAATAAAGAAACCCTATGGGGTTTTTGGACTGAGGTGTAATTTCGGGGACTATAGTGGGTTCCCCAGTTTCATGATGAACCTATAAGGGGGTTATTTTAGGGAGGATAGTATGCAAAAAACCTATCATGGATGAGGTAATAAGGATGGTTTATGCACTTAAGAGGATACTGTAGGAATTGCATGGTGAGTTAAATTGAGAATCCAACTCATGTGAAGATGATTCATGATGGGAATTACGGGGTGAAAATTCATTATTTAAATTAGATTTATGATATTTGAGGTTTTATAGAGAATTTATACCCCTAGGTGTATGGGTTACTAGGAACCATGGTGGGATATATCCCCCTAGGTAATAATTTCCTATTAACTTCTCTAGGGTAGGATGTGGCCCCCTAGGTGTATACTACATATATGATTCTAGGGAGGGGAATTATTTACCATTAATGTTATATGATTCAAAAGTGTAATATTATCCCCCAATGGATACATGATGATTATAGGTTATCAAACTACTCCCTATAATGAGATATGATTAAAGGGTGGGAAATTATCCCCCCAATAACAATATATATGATTATAGGGTGGGGAACCATCTCCCTTATTCATATTATTACAATGTATTTTTGGGTGGGTAATAATCTCTCTAGATGGGTGTGATTTATGTTTAGAGACATCCAACATTGGCCAAATTATGCATAGTACTCTAGTATAGGTTTTAGGGTAGTATATTTTCCCCAGGTGATCTCTTGAATAGATTTTGGTACAAGAAATAGATCCCCTGCTGGATATATTTCTTTATCATAGACATCCAACACCAGCTAAAGAAAACATGGTAGACCTCGAGCATCACATTAGAACACAAGGATCAACAATGATTATTTTATTATTCTTTCATATTATATTTATTATTATAATTAAATTACATGTGTATATATAATATTAATAGTTGTGTTAGGGACAACATTGCTGGTGGCCTATCGAGTTTTACTCACACCATGCTTAGGTAGACCAATCACTTTGGCACTTGAGTAGAGAACATGATCATAGATACATGTAATGTAGAGGGAAAGTGTTTCATAATTAATCTAGATATATTAGAAAAATTCAAGATATGAGGCCCAATGATGGTATTAGATCCCTCTTTAATTTTATTCTTTAATTTTTTTTATTTTTTTATATATGATCGGTCTAATAGGTGATTAGTTAGGATATGTAATTTTATGATAATATTTAATTTGATATAAAATCAATATTATTATTTTCTTCTACATACTCAAATTATTTTTTTGGATGTATTTATTTAATTTCTCTACTTTTTGTACTCTGATTTGAGGGTATAGTCTCCCCATGGTATTACCTTAGACCATCAATATCAGCCGATAGCCTTTGGCATATGGGAGTCATGATGATGTCATGTGGTACTCTACCTAGGACACTAGAGAGTGTTCTTCAAACAAAGGTATTACAAAGTTTTATCATTGTATATTTTCCTTGACTTAATATTTGGGAAATTTTAGAAAAAGAATAAGAATATACCAAAATGTTTGATGGACCTAGGACTTGTGATTCACAAACACATTTCTAGTGGTATGGATAGGTTAATACAGTTACATGGTTATTGTTCTTGTCTTTCACTATTATTAATGGGATATTTATTCAAGTATGAAGTGTGTATTTGAGATTAATATTTGTGGTTTTGGATCTTGGATTATAGTGAAAAGAGGATTTTTTACATACATCATTATTATTATATAAGATTTACATGAAATTCATATAATTGTATGAAATTTATTTCACTAATGATAGTGGTTTTGTTATTTAAAGTTCCAAAAAAACATAGATATTTTTTTCTACATAAATTATTGGTGGAATTATACCTAACTGAACCATAGTATTTTATCTGATGATAAATCACATGGACCCCATCATGGGATGTTCTTTGATAATGACTCTATAGTGTCATTGTACAGGGGATGTATAGTGGCCATTAGTGGGTTAGTATTGGGGTTTTATGCCTTGGTGATAGAACATTGGTTGGTTGGTTTTAACATTACATTCCTTAATACTAGTTTTTGATAAAAAAAATTATGTTTGGTTATATAAAGTTTCAAAAACAATGTATATAATGTTTTACTATATAGATTCTTTGTTTCATTATGAAAAATGATAACATAATACTATGATTTACTATATATGATGATAGTCTTGAGGAAAATTATAAGTTGTTGTACCCTTTCTATAAAATGTATTTCATCAGTTTCTTTTGATTAAATACTCAAAACTGGATAAACACAACCCAATAATATTCAAAGATATGATCTTTTCACATATAATATATAATTAATTTATATTAAAATATTACTAAATATAGATAATTATTTATTAGTTGATGAATTTATTTTACCTTCTTATCGCACCATCATTGCGATTAAGAATCAAAAATATAATTCCTTTTGTGGTATCAACACATGCTCCAAGAATCTTTGAACATAAAAATTGGAAATCTGAGTGCTAGTACAGAGGAACCAAATGTATTTCATCATTCATCATTGATATCGATAATAATCCTTTCAGTTTGAAATATTCTTTCCTTTTATCTCAATATAGAGAGGGAGAGGAGGAAGATGATTGTCTCTAATTCTTGAGAGATTTCTTAATAAGTTCTCTCAATTTGAGGGAATTATCTCTTGAGAGAATATCATTGTGCATAATAATTCTATACACATCTCAAAATGATATAGTTAGGTTAATATATATAGGTTTATAAAATTAATAATTACAAAGAGGACCTTATCTAATTGTTAACTCTAAATAAACCCCATGTCAAACAAAAAAACATTATTATTATTATATTCAATGACATGTATTAACTCTCTAATATTAAATTATCATATATTAAATAAATAAATCAATATTTTTTTAAATGATATTAAATAAAATATATCATTTCCATTAGGCCTTTAAATCATTCCTTCAATACTCCAACACATTTACCAAACCTTGATTAATAAATATTTATTTGAATAAAAAATATCTTCATATTATTTATTCAATAAATAAATAAATATTTATTCACTAACTGGTGGATAAATATTTATTTTAATATTAACATAACTAAATCAACATTAATTTAATAAATAAATAATTATTTATTACATTGAAAATAATAAACAAGAAACAAATAAATATTATATTCACTAAATAAAAAATAATATTTATTTTACATTTAACTCTAATATATTTTGAACTAGATAATGAGTGATTGAATTTATGTGACTAAAAAAATTGAATAATTATTATTCCTTATCCCTAAGAATAATATTTATTCTAACCATTAAATTTAAGTATAATTTAACTGATATTCTAGATACACTTAGTGTGTGACTCTTTAGGTCTCTTTCTCAGTGGTATTAGAAGAGATGTCATGAAGTCAAAGATTAGTATATAGAAACATGTCAAGGAACCAATAGAGAAATATGTTAATGTTACAATGATAAAAACCTCATAATAATGCTTACTATATAATATAATCCCATTATATTGATATATCCTCAATAAGGTATCATACTTCATGTCATCAACCTATATGTTTGATATATCATTCTTTGACTTTTAAAATAAACTCATTGATGTTTTACCATTGGTATGGATTTACCATATAGTTTTATTTAAATAAAAGGTTTAGAGATATCTACATACATTAAATGAATTGGAAACATCCTTTCTTGACATACTTATTAATTTCATATCACAAATGATGCACCCAATGTATCTTACCTCATTGTGAGCATATGTTGTCATAGTTTTCATCAATACCCAAAGTACATGATTAATGAATTAAATAAATAATAATCTAAATTATATAGACCAATACATATTTCCACTAATAAGAATATACAATGACACATAAAACTTGTGAAATTTTTCTTCGAAAGTCTATTCTTAGAACATTCCTTCTAGGAAATTCCCAAGTGAAAAAATCAATAGAATAATTATAAATTTATTACGATCACCCTTGACCTGATAGTCAAATATCATCTCTATCCCATTATATATAAGTTATCTAGACCATAAGATGTTTTTAAGAGTATTTTCATAGAATATCTAGGTTCTAAATATAGTGGGGAACTATTATAAACTTTTGATGAAACAAAACACATTGATCATGTTAATAGACCACTATAACTACATCTCTCATAGGTGATTATAATAGTGGGGAGAACCATGACTCAGAATCACTTATTATGAGTTGAGTCCTATTACCGGTAGCACTATAAAATTGGTAAATAATTAATCTATGACACTTATATGTCTCAAAATAGATGGGTTTTGTTGAGAAAAATCTCGACATTGGTGATGACAATGAATGAGTAGCTCAACATCTGGTGAATAGTGTGTCTTGATGTTGGAGTTTCATAACCGAAACTTGTTTAGTGTTTCATGATAGAATGTGATGAGTTAGTGGTGAATTAACAATCTATGTTAGTCAATAATTATGGATTGAGGACCACTGAGACATCTCTAGGATAAGAAGTATAATGGTGGGAAGAATATAACAGCCCACATCATTATGGGTTGTGATATTCAAAGGGAATTTGAATTTTTAGTCCCATAGCAGGTAAAATTTTGAGAATATAGATTTAGATTGGGATTCCTAGTGTTGGACCATCACGAGGAGATGATTTTTGAAATGATAAAAGGATGAACATTATTTTAAGTTCTTGGGTAAATGTTAGATAAATGTTTGGTTGACCACTTTGCTGATTTTCATTATAGATGGAACGTCACACTATGATAGGTGATGGTCACAATATGATAAGGGGTTTGATGAGAAATCATTCCATTTCCATATTTCCACAACAATATTGAGGTATCATTTCATGCCATAATGAATGAGTTCCATTATAATGAGAGTGTTAATACATGTTTTGGCTATGGAATATACCATAAGTTTGGGTTTTATTCTATGTTGGAGGGTGTCATGATGTGTTATATTTATTTTAGTGTTTTCAATAAGGAAAATATGTAACATATAGATGCCAAACAATGAGGAGTACCCCTATAAAATATATTTGAAAAATATAATTCATTTCCTTTTTAAATTTTCTATTGAGGAAGGTGGACATACCTTGACCCATAGGCCATGCTATGAAGGTCGGTTCAAGGTGACATGTTGTGGAAATGGTATAATGGAAATGGTTATAAAGGGAAAGCCATGCCATAATTAAAGGAGGATATTCTATGGAGGTTATGGCCTCATGATTTGTTTATTATTGAAGGTGTTGCACCACAACATGATGAGAGGGGTAAAGCTGTGAGGAAAGTCCATTGGGTTCTTAGGTTCTGGCCAAGGTATGTGTGTCACACCATTACCCAAGGGGAATTCCATGATAGGTGACCTCAAGATGTAATCAAGATAGAGACCATATAGTTCATGTTGTGATATAATCATATCCCAATTTCTAAAAAAGGGTAGAACCATAATTTTAGGGTTGGTATCGCTTTGAATTTAGATCAATCAGGAATATGGAGAGATCCATTTTTCACAACTCCTACTCACATTCTCCTATTGACCTCCTTGGTGAAGAGAGATTTAGAGGAAATTTAACAAAGTAATTGAGGTGAGTTATTAATCTTAATCCATTTGTTATTATTATTATTCTTTTATCATTTAATTTAATGTCCTTATCTAGGGGTTTATTGGAAATTTCACGAGATCACAGTGGAAATGTAAAGACCCTGAAATTTCAAGGAATTTTTTTTCTAAAATACTTCGGAATTTTACGAGTCTACAGTTTTAGACGGAACCTGATTCTGAGGCCCGGTGTGCCCGGAATCAATTTTTGATGTTTTGTTCAGGTACGTTCAGTAAACGTACGAGAGGATTTTTCTATCTTTTGAACCGGTGCTCGGAATTGAAATCTGAGGACACTGATGAACTCGCAGCGCTGGTATTCTCTTAAGGGGACCTTTACCGCAGTTGGGTTTTATGCGGGTTGAAAGTTATAATTTGGGGATTTATCTTAAATTAAATAAAATTGTGGTGATACACAATTTTATTTTAAGAGGTGGTTATTTCCTCCAAGAGGAAGTTAGGGGTGGGGCCACACCCCACATAACCTCTCATGTGAGGATTTAGTGTGGTGGGGCCCACACAAACCCAAACCCTTTCACCTCCCTCAACTCCCTTAAACTCCCCATTAACTCCCCTTTTATTTATTTTGACAACACCTCTCATTTATTATGGTGGAACCTCTCCACCTCCCACCAATTGAATGTGCCAACCTATCTAATTAATATCTACATTAATTAATTGGAACCTCTTTTGAATCAATTTGAATTGCATGAAAATTTTATTAAAATTGGGAAGCCTTATTATAATATTTTCTTGGAAAATATTTCCGTGGGGAAAACCTCTGGAGAATTAGAAGGAAGTGTTACTCTCTGCGAAGAACACTCCATGACTCGAAGAACAGGAAGCAATTTCTCTCCACTTTTCTTTTCAACCGGAACAAGATCGTGAGGAACACCTTCATCCTTTCTTCTTCCTCCGCGTCAAGGGAGAAGACACTGCTCGTGAGGAACGCTGTCTACGACAACAACTTCCAACATTGACAGAACAACACCATTCTCCGCGACGCTGTCTTCCGTGATGCCTGACTACAGCGATGCTCATCTTCCACGTCTCGTCGACAAACGAACCTCAATTATGAGGTAGGGTGTTTTTATTATTTTAAGTGATTAAATTGTACTTTGTTCTTCGTTGAAAACCATGGATTGTCTATGGCCTTATGTTATTGCCTAACGTGGAGGGCGCGGGCCGAACAAACATGGCCTGACGACCCTCCTACGGTTCTTGACTATTTTGGCAGTGAAAATCGGAGGTGATGACGACTGGAGGAAGCGGTGGATGTGTGCCTGCCGCATAGAGAATAACCGCGGCCCGCATCCGCAGGCTGCTCGGCTGAAGAATAACCGTCCGGCTAAAGCCGGCCTGGTCGAAGGAACCGCGGCACCACGAGGGTGCCGCGCTGCGGAAGAACCGCGGCCCGAAATCCATGGGCCGCTTGGCCATAGAAGAACCGGCCGGCCAAAGTTAGCCGGACAGGGAGGACCACGACACCATGTGGCGCCGTGCTGCAGAGGACCGCGGCCCGCGCTCCGCGGGCCGCTTCGGCGGACGAACCGACCGACAGGCGGTCGACCGAGATGGGAAGACCCCGCGGCGCCCTTCTGGCGCCACACTGGGGGATAAGTGGCCCGCCCACACGAGCCACTCTTGTCACGAAGACCGGCCTTCTTCGGCCGGCCGGGCAGAAGGGGCGGCGCCGTTCAGAGCCGCCGTTTCGGAAAAATGAGGGACGTGCCCCCCGGACCGCTCGACCAACTGGCCGAACCGTGGCATGCCGCTGGGCTGAGCCGCACCCCGCCGGTCCGGGCCGCACCCTACTGGGCCAAGCCCAGACCTGGGTTGGGTCAACCCGGTTCGGGCCGACCCAGGGCTGGTTGGCCGGGTCGGACTGGACCCAACCCCCCCTCTTCAGACCCATTTTAGTATTTCGCCCATAACTTGAGATACATACCTTCGATCGACGCACCGTTGAGTAGTAATCCTTGGATCGAGAAGGTCGTTTAGGTATATTACACTCAAGGTTTTGGCGATGTTTGGGTACGGCCGGGTTGGTTCGAACTCGAAACCAACTGGGCCCTCAGAGCAGAAACGCTTATAACTTAAGGACCGGACGTCCGATTGACGTGTCGTCAACTAAGTTGGTTTACTTTTAACAATAAGGTCCTTTTGGTATACTACAAATGGGGTTCATATGAGATTAGAGTATGTTTGGGTTAGATTGTACATGAAATCCAACCGGGCCCCTGGAACAGAAAAGCTAATAACTCTCAGACCGGGCGTCCGATTGACGCGTCGTCTGTCGCGTTGGGTTTCTTATGATGAGACGGAACTTCGGGATATATCAACTCAGGACTTTGTGATAGTTGATGTATCGACCCCTTTTCTCGAGGATAAGACACTCCCGGATTCGAGCGCGCAGTGTGCGGGAACCCTAGAGCTGGCTGGGATTGCGACGCCTACTGGACTGAATCCTCCGTGAGTTCGACAGCAACGAGACGGGACTGAATCCTCCGTGGGTTCAACAACAACGAGACCAAACTGAATCTTCCATGGGTTCGACAGCAACAAGACTAGACTGAATCCTCCATGGGTTCGACACCAACGAGACTGGACTGAATCATCCGTGGGTTCGACAGCAATAATACTGGACTGAATCCTTCGTGGGTTCGACAACAACGAGACTGGACTGAATCCTCCGTGGGTTCGACAACAACGATACTGGACTGAATCCTCTGTGGGTTCAATAACAATGAGACTGGACTCAATCCTCCGTGGGTTTGAAAGCAATGACAACTATACTGGAATCCTCTGTGGGTTCGACAGTGATGACTACTGTACTTGTATCCTAAGTGGGTCTGACAGTTTGACTTCTATACTTGTATCCTGAGTGGGTCTGACAGATTAACTGGTCTAGTATCCTACGTGGGTCTGACAACTTACCTGGCCTAGTATCCTACGTGGGTCAGACAACATAGATGAATCAATGACTACATCTGATCATCCCTATCGCTATACAAAATATGTATACCTATGTGAGATGAGTCTTGACTTTCAATCATTATCATCGATGTGATTGAATTCTTTCATGTGTGGAATGGGTTGTGCTTGGGCTCGAGAGTTGTAGCCAAACTGGGATTGATGACTTAGGTATATGTATGAGCATATAACTAAGTAGAATTGGTTGATACTTCCTGATTGTATATTTCTTATGTGGTTTGTCCTTCGTGGATTCTAGGAGACCTTTGGGGGTCTTGGGGTCTCTACTGAGTATTTTATACTCACCCCTGCATGGGCTATGCCCGCACTACGTTGTGTTGGATACAGATGGCAGACAACACTGATAGAGGAGGAGACTTGTGGAGCTGGATGGTACCCGGAGGTGGACCACTTGTTGAGACGTACACGGAGTGGAAAGATGAACCTAGGGTGCTGAGGAGGCCATATGTACCCACCCTTCAGGTGGGATTCCCGGAGGACAACTCAGTGGTTGCTGTTTTACTTTACTGCTGTTGTACTAGATTTTCAGTTGTACTGTACTTACTTTTGGGCTTGTATTTCTGGCCCCTTTTCCTTTCAACATTTACTTTTGTATACAGTATTTATTAGTGCTTACTTCAGTTGCGTACTCTATTGTGTTTGTTACTTTTATAAAGAAAATCACTTCCCAATATAGGGATTTACGCCTTTGGTGCCAGTTGCCAGCCCCTGGCCTATGGAAGGCGGGCTTGGGGTTGTCACGGCATTGGCCCCGAGGACGGGTCGTGACAAATTGGTATTAGAGGAGTAAGTTCTACCGCAGAACTCAGGACTCTGATCATTCTTTTCTGTGAAGCAATAGTGTTAAGAGTATTGAGTGTGGTTTTCAGTCCAGAGAGTCCAGTGTTGGTGCGGAGGCCGACGTATCCATACACCAGGACCCTAACCTCTGATTTTCGACTCATTGCATGAAAACACTGATTGCATATATGTTTCAAAAGTTTTATTTGTGATTACTTTGTGTCAGCTCACCATGTATACTGTTTGACCGTGGCACACCTGTTTCTTTTCAGGATGGCCCCACGAAGGCAGACAGCTAGGGTTCCGAGTTACGTACGAGATGGTAGCCCACCGAGAGATGAGGCCTCGGTTCAGGGCCCCATCATATTGGAGGCACCAGCGGTACCACTACCCGCTGGGCCACTGATACAACCATCTACAATAGTAGAGAGTGAACGCTGCCTGAGTGCGTTGCATGAGTTCTAGTGATAGAGGCCACCCAGGTTCCGGGGAGAGACGGACCCCCAGACAGCTGAGGATTGGATGCAGGCAATCGTCAGAGTTTTCATATTGGTAGGGACACCAGCCGACCTCACGGTGATCCTTGCCGCGAGTCTCCTACATGCAACAGTAGACAGATGGTGTATCCTAATGCTCCAGGTTCATGATGAAGCATCACTACTCTAGACAGACATCGAGAGCCTGTTCCAGGCAGAGTTTGTACCAGTCACCCTTCATGTGGTGCAGATTCAGGAGTTACTTCATATGCAGAAGGGAAGCATGACAGTAGCTCAGTACTCAGTGAGGTTCACTGAACTCTAACTCTACTCCACAGATATGGTACGAGACCCGTTCTTCAGGGCCCAAACCTTCAAGTAGGGAATTAGGCATGAGATCAGGGCTTCGATGATCTCCCTCAACATCCTGACGCAGACATGGGTGGTGGAGAGAGCCCTTTTAGTGGAGAGTTTTCTCTCTAAGCAGTCACCAGCGGCAAGACCCTCCACAGGACGACATGTAGCGGAGACTTCTGCACCTGGCAGTAGACAGTTGATGCAAAGGACCAAGCGGACCAGACCATCAGGTGGGTGATCTCAGGATACAAGTTCGTTTTTGTGGGGCACACAAAACAGAGCCATCTATACGAGGAGCAGGAAGTGCTATGCATGCAGCGGGCAGGGTCACATGGCTCGAGACTTCCCGACCCACCCTGAAGATGAGCAGAAGGTAGTAGAGGTACCTCCCAGGCAGAGGTAGAGGTTTGACAGTGGTGGTCCACCGGGAGAAGGCAGACAAGGCAGAGGAGCTGGCCGAGCAGTAGGTGGTGGATGGCGTTTCGAGGCCCTACCACCATCACCACCAGGAGGTCCACCCCGACCGCAGGGAACAAATGGACATGGGAGAGCTCAACTTCAGGCAGCTGAGGCCTATGACCATAGTTCTCTAGGAGCAGGTGTACAGGAGAGGGACTAGATCCAGGCATGGAGACTTTTGTTCATGATGCTTCTAGCTTTGTTGATTTCATTGTTTGTGGTTGCATTGTGTCTTTGTACTTTGAGTTGCTGTAATAAAAGACACTTATCTATGTGATGTTTTCTTTTCTACATTTTCATATGGTTGATATTAAGAGGTTCTGGTTAAAACTGTTGACTTGACCCTCACATTCAAGATTCCTATTGGAGGATACCCAGTGACCACACACTGCTGCCGATAGTGTGACTCGACCCTTAGAGGCGAGAGTAATGGTTGGATCTCTTGGTAGTAGTGTTGAGGCCTTACGACGTCGTCCATGGCATGAAATAGGACTGTTCATATCAGTATTGACTGTATTAGGCAAAGAACGTGGTTCATCTAGGGGACGAGACCAGATTTCTCTTTTCAGAAAAGGAGAAATCTTAGCAGCTCTTGTAGGACGTAAGTAAAAAAGGGTGTAGTCAAGTTCTTTACAAATGGATAGTCACAACCATAGTTTGTTGAGCGAACGGTTTATAGTTTACTCTAATCTCAAAAGTATATGGTCTGTCTTCTCGTAGAAGGACCTGGACCTGAGATGGTGACGTTGGCTTGAGTTCCTCCGGAACTATGTCTTTGAGATAGTCTAAACTACGGGGAAAGGGAACGTTGTAGCAGATTCTATCAGAAGGAGATCAGGCATTCAGATGATAGGAGAGGCGACATAGCAGCTGGTCGCATTGCAAATATCCTTTGTGGATAGGGATGGAGCAACCTTTCTACAGTCCCTCGCAGTCACTCCTCCACTACTTCAGTGAGTTAGAGAGGCACTGTACGGACAACCTTACAGATCACCTCTGTGCTGGACTGACCCAGGGGAGTTAGCACTTGTAGGACCAGAGATGGTGTAGGCTACAACGGAGAAGGTGCATATCATCTAGGAGCGGATGAAGACTGTACAGAGCAGACAGAAGTCCTATGCTGATAAAAGACAGAGACCACTGGAGTTCGAGGATGGAGACCACATCTTCCTACGGGTCTCACCTCGACGAGGTCTACGGAGATTTGTCCGAGGAAGCAATTTATCTCCGAGTTTCATCAGACCTTTCCAGGTCCTCAGTAGAGTAGGCGAGGTGGCTTACCACCTGGCCCTTCCACCTTAGTTGCACCAGGTGCATGACGTCCTCCACGTATCTCAGCTGAGGAAATACGTGCATGACCTGTCCCACATCATCGACCACATGGAGATGGACATCGATGACGGGACGACATTCACGAAGGTTCCGGTGGAGATCGAGGATTGACAGAATCAGGTCCTATATGGACGGTTGATTCCTCTGATGCGCATTCGCTGGCAGCATGGGAACCTCCAGGAGAGCACTTGGGAGCGGGAGGCTCAGATGTGAGCTCAGTACCCCCATTTGTTCCCCTAGTGTGTGTTGTCGCTTTATGGGGACTTAAAGCCCTGAGGTGGGGGTAATTTAAAGACCTGAAAATTTCAAGGAATTTTTTTTCTTAAATACTTTGGAATTTTACGAGTCTGCGGTTTCTGACAGCACCTGATTCTGAGGCCCGATGTGCCTGGAATCAATTTTTGAAGTTTTGTTCGGGTACGTTCAGTAAACGTACGAGCGGGTTTTTCTATCTTTTGAACCGGTGCTCGAAATTGAAATCCAAGGACACCGATGAACTCACATCACTAGTATTCGATTAAGGGGTCCTTTACCACAGTTGCGTTTTATGCGGGTTGAAAGTTATACTTTGGGGATTTATCTTAAATTAAATAAAATTGTGGTGATACACAATTTTTTTTAAGAGGTGGTTATTTCCTCCAAGAGGAAGTTAGGGGTGGGGCCCACACCCCACATAACCTCCCATGTGAGGATTTAGTGTGGTGGGGCCCACACAAACCCAAACCCTTTCACCTCCCTCAACTCCCTTAAACTCCCCATTAACTCCCCTTTTATTTATTTTGACAACACATATCATTTATTATGGTGGAACCTCTCCACCTACCACCCATTGAATGTGCCAACCTATCTAATTAACATCTACATTAATTAATTGGCACCTCTTTTGAATCTATTTGAATTGCATGAAAATTCTATTAAAACTGGGAAGCCTTATTATAATATTATCTTGGAAAATATTTTGGTGGGGAAAAACTCTGGAGAATTAGAAGGAAGTGTTCCTCTCTAGGAAGAACACTCCAAGACTCGAAGAATGGGAAACAATGTATCTCCACTTTTCTTTTCAACTGGAATAAGATCGTGGGGAATGCCTTCATCCTTTATTCTTCCTCCGCATCAAGGGAGAAGAAAACACACGCAAGGAATGCCATCTACAATAATGACTTCCAACGTTGACGGGACGACACCATTCTCCGCGACGCCGTCTTCCGCGACTCCCGACTACCACGACGCTCGTCTTTCGCGGATCGTCGATGAACGAACCTCAATTATGAGGTCGGGGGTTTGTATTATTTTAAGTGATTAAATTTTACTTTGTTCTTCATTGAAAACCATGGATTGTATCTGGCCTTATGTTATCGCCTAAAGTGGAGGGCGCGGGCCGAACAAACATGGCCTAACGACCCTCCGATGGTTCTAGACTATTTTGGTGGTGGCAATCAGAGGCGATTGCGACCGGAGGAAGCGGAGACCGCGTGCCGGCCGCGTAGAGAAGAACCGCGGCCCGCATCTGTGGGATGCTCATCCGAAGAAGAACCGGCCTGCTAAAGTCGGCCGAGCTGAAGGAACCGCGAAGCCACGAGGGCACAATGCTATGGAAGAATCGTCGCCCGCAATTCATGGGCTGCTCGGCCATAGAAGAACAGGACGACCGTAGCTGGCCGGATAGGGAGGACCGTGGCCCGTGCTCTACGGGCCGCTTCGGCGGACGAACTGGCCAGGCTAGGAAGACCCCGCGATGCCCTCCTGGCACCGTGCTGGGGGATCAGCGGCCCGCCCACGTGGGCCGCTCGCGCTGGGAAGACCGGACAACTTCAGCCTTCCGTACAGGAGGGGCGGCGCCGCTCGGCACCGCCGTTTCGGAAAACTGGGGGCCGCGCCCCTCGGACCGCTCGACCAACAGCCCAAGACACGGCCTGACGCTGGGCCGGACCGCACCCCACCGGGCCGGACCCGGACCCAGGTCGGGTCGACCCCGGGCTAGTTGGGCAGGGTCGGACCGGACCCAAACCCCCCTCTTCGGACCCATTTTAGTATTTCGCCCATAACCTTAGCTACGAACCTCTGATAGATGCACCATCAGTTGCGTAGGATTCCTTGGATCGAGATGGTCCTTTAGATATATTACGCTCAAGGGTTTGGTGAAGTTTGGGTACGTCCGGGTTGGTTCGAACTCAAAACCAACCGGGCCCTCGGAGCAGAAACGTTTATAACTTAAGGACCGGACGTCCGATTGACGTGCCATCAACTACGTTGGTTTAATTTTGATGAGATAGTACTTTTGGTATAATCCACATGGGATTCGAATGATATTGGAGTATGGCCTGGTTGGATTGTACCTGAAATCCAATTGGGCCCCTGGAACGGAAAAGCTAATAACTCTCAGACCGGGCGTCCGATTGACGCGCCATCTGTCATGTTGGGTTCCTTATGATGAGACGGAACTTCAGGATATATCAACTCAAGAATTTTTGATAGTTGATGTATCGAACCCTTTGCTCAAGGAGCGGACCCTCCTGGATTTGAGCGTGTAGTGTGCGGGAACCCTAGAGCTGGTTGCGATTGCGACTTCTACTGGACTGAATCCTCCGTGGGTTCGATAGCAACGAGACTGGACTGAATCCTCTGTGGGTTTGAAAAAAATGAGACGGGACTGAATCCTCCATGGTTTCGACAACAACAAGACCAGATTGAATCCTCCATGGGTTCGACAGCAACGAGACTAAACTGAATCCTCCATGGGTTCGACAACAATGAGACTGGACTGAATCCTCTGTGGGTTCGACAACAATGACAACTGTACTAGAATCCTCCGTGGGTTCGACAACGATGACTACTGTACTTTTATCCTAAGTGGGTCCGAAAGTTTGACTTCTGTACTTGTATCCTGAGTGGGTCTGACAGTTTTACTTCTGTACTTGTATCCTGAGTGGGTCCGACAGAGTAGCTAGTCTAGTATCCTACTTGGGTCCGACAACTTAGCTGGTCTAGTATCCTACGTGGGTACGACAACTTAGATGAATCAATAACTACATATGATCATCACTATCACTATATGAAAGATGTATACCTGTGTGAGCTGAGTCTTGACTTTCAATCATTATCATCGATGTGATTGACTACTTTCTTGTGTGGACTGGGTTGTGCTTGGGCTCAAGATTTGTAGCCAAACTGGGATTAATGACTTAGGTATATGTATGAAAATATACCTAAGTAGAGTTGGTTGATACTTCATGATTGTATCTTTCTTCTGTGGTTCATCCTTCGTGGATTCTGGGAGACCTTCGGGGGTCTCGAGGTCCCTACTGAGTATCGTATACTCACCCCTACACGGGCTATGCCTACACTACGTTGTGTTGGATACAGACGACAGACAACACTGATCGAGGAGGAGACTTATGGAGCTAGATGGTACCTGGAGGTGGAACACTTGGCAAGACGTACATGTAGAGGATGGACGGGCCTGGGGTGCTGAGGAGCCCATCTGGTGCTAGTCGCCAGCCCCTGGCCTATGGAAGGTGGGCTTGGGGTAGTCACGGCACGGGCCCCGAGGACGTGTCGTGACATGAATTTTTTTTGATCAATGGGGCTTTGGGTGTAGGTGATATAAGTCTTATTAGGAGGGTAAACACATATCATTTATGAAGGTTTCATATATCCGACAATGCTCAATGAGTTTTTAGTCCTTATTCCTATTTTTATTAAATTTGATAATTATTTATAAATGGTGATAATTAGTTATTTCAGATGTTTTTTCTTGAGATAGTATGTCACATCTTGATTCGAGCTTGGATAAGTCTTGGATGAGCTTATTAAGGGGTGGTTGATCTATCTTAAAGGGAATAACTCTATGTATGAGGTAGTTGGATCTCACATATTTTTCTAAGGTTTATTAATTTCTTTGTGTACAATTTTTTAGTCCTTCCATATACATGGCATTGACCATAAATTTAAAATGAATTTTTTATTTAAAAAAATTCATGAGTATAATTAATGTTTCCTAGTTCATAATGGAGACTTGACCACTAGTTTTTTTCCTTAGACCAGGATAGACAATAGTTAAAATATAAGTATGCGTTGTGGGATATAAAGACCCTAAAACAATAAATTAATAAAAAAAGTAGTGCACATAAAGATAGGTTCCCTTAGTTCACTTTGAGTTGGGGGAGAGTGATGGATTGGAAATGATTTTAATAGTGTTAGGCCATACACACATGTTGCTACACCTTATATCCTTTGGAACAGTTGGTTAGAGAGTGGAGAGAGTGTTCCTCCCCCATTGATATGTGGGTACTTAGGTGGGTATTCCATAAAAAGGATTATGAAAAGGTTGGATGCAAGGGGTATAACTTAGTTTTACTTGGAAGAGAGAGGGGGATTTGTGACATCTCTCTAGTGGGATGCCTATATTACATTTCCAAATATGTCCAATTATTCCATGATATAATCATGGTCATATTGATGAATGTTATGATCTCTAAGTGATGATATTTGGCCATGTAATTGGAAATAGGATAAAGAAACCTTGTGGTGTGTCTGGACCAAGGGGTGACTTAGAGGACCATTTTGGTTTCCCCATTATCGTGTTGGACCTAGAGGGGGTTACTTCGTAGATTTAGTTATGGTGATAACTCATAATGGACATGGTGAAAAGGATGGGTTGTACATTAAAGAGGCCAATATAGGAATTGTGTGATAAGTTTTGGAGAGTGGATAACCCATGTGATGATGATGCATGATGGGTTTTATAGGATGGAAAATCTTTTCCATGACGTGATATAAGATATATGAGTTTTCAGTGGAGAGGTTATTCCCCAAGGTGTATGGGTTATCATTTTATAGGGTAGGATACATTCCCTTGTGTAACGCTTTTATGGTAATTGTTATAGGGTCAGATATGGACCCTAGGTGTATAGTATTATATGATTCAATGGATGGTTTTTATTCCCCATGATGTGATATGATTATAGGTTGGGTGCTGATTCCTTGATGCCTATATACTAATTCCAGGGTGTGGTTCTATTCCACCATGATGAGATATAACTTCAGGGTGGTAACTTATCCCTCCAAGGAATATATATATATATATATATATATATATATATATATGATTCCATGGTGGGGTGTTATCCCCTAATGATATTTTGTTGACTAAATCCAAGATGAGAAATTATACCCCTAATGGGTATGCTTTATTCTCAGATACATATGACACTAGACAAATCAGATAGGATATTCTGGTATAGGTTTTAGGGTAGGAATAAATCCCCCTGGGTGAACAGATAAATAAATTCCAAGGTAGTATGTGGTTCCCCCTTATGGGTATATGACTTTCTCATAGACATTAAACACCAGATGAAGAATATATAGTCAACCTTAGGTGTCACCTTAGAACTCGAGGATTGACAATGATTATTTTTAATGATTCAACGTTGTGTATATTATTTTTATCCTATAAAACTATCATAAATAATATTATTGTTTATGTTAGGGACACTATTATTGGTGGCCTACTGAGTTTTACTAACATCATTCTAAGATGGACCTAACATTTGTTTTACCCAAGATGACCTCATAATTGTATTAAAAAGTATGGAATATTCCCAATGTTGTATGATTTATTTGGATAGTCAGGAAATAATGAGGATATGTAGCTCATGGCTGGTAGTAGAGCCTCTATGAAATTTATTAATTTGTTTATTTATATTGTATATTTTATTGTCCAAGTGGGAGATTAGTTGTGATTTATACATGTATGAAAATAGTTAATTTTATATAGCCTTGATATGATTATTTTATTCAGTGTACTTGAATTATTATTTCAAATGTTGTTTTTCTATTTTTAGTATTTTTTATAATATTATGTGAGGGTTTAGTATCTACAGTGTATCACCTTAGTTCCTCACTACTTGTCTATATCCTTAGGTATATGAGGAGGCACACATGAGAACATGTGGCACTTTGGCTGAGACACTAGTTAGTTATTTCAGGACATGGGAATTATAGTTGAATTGTATCAAACCCATGGCCTGTTATTAGTGGTTAAAGAAGGTAAAAAACATTCCATTAAGTTCAACTGTTTTTTAAACATTATCTAGATAATTAACTTCTATATACTCTTTCATTGATGTGAATAAAGTTATCAGTCAATATATTTATTTGTTTGTAAGATTGAGTCAATATTAAAAGAGTCTACAATTTTATTTCAAAAAATATAAACCAGGATTGAGTAATACATTTCTATAATACATCACTAGAGGATAAGTAATAATAAAATATACCTTCCAATTTTTAAGATTGAATATAATGAAAAATTAATTAATATAATAATAATTATCCATATTAATATCTAAGAATCCATTGTTTGAGAGATTCTAACAAACTATAATGAGATTAGGTTTTCTTGAAGAAACTGAGCATATCTAAAGAATTGTGAGGAAAATTTTCTCAAGGAAATTATTACCATTTAATGACCATGTATTAGATATCATGTGAAAATAAAAATAAATATCAGATAGTAGGGAGTTGAGACCAAAGTTCCAATTATGATACATTATTTTATTTCAACTACCAAAATACTGTTAATAATGGTAATTAGAAGAATAAAAATACTCCAAACATCAATCTTTTATTCTATAATATTTAAACCATTGATTATAAAATGTAATCCAAGTAAGGGAGTTAGTTAAATTAGTTTCAAGGTCAGAATGTTTGTAAAATTTAGACAAAAAAATTCTATAATAATAGTGTCAAAAATGATCTAAATTTTATTATTTATTATTGTAAAAGATATACCACAAAAGAAGGTGAAATCCCAGTTTTTCCAAAATGTCATTAGTGTGAATGAACTTATTGAACACTCCCTAAGAAACAAAATATATTTTTATGGGAATGTATTTTCTCAAGAAATATTATATCCTTCATTAATATTTTTTCATTGATGGATATAGTGATAAGTTTTTCTAAATACATTTTAAGGATATGGGGATTAAGAAACAACTTGAGTAAGGGTAAGGTTATCTGAGGCTGAAAAAATCACATTCTAGAAAGGGAATGAGTTTTTAGATTGTAAAATAATATATCTATCTGTCATTAAGCCAACCCATTAAATATTTTTCTTATCAAGCCTAATAAATAGAATAATAAAATAATATTTGGAAATATACTCAATTATTATAATAACAAGCATGTTTTACTGAATTTTTTAATATAGTTTTATAAAAGAAACAAAATATCCTTTGGGGATTAATTAGAGTCATCCAAAAGGAAAATGGACATTGTTTCTCTATGTTATGAATATTGGACCTAGGGAGTAGTTAGATAACTAAATTATAAATTTAAAAGGTATAAAATACATGGATAAGGAGTTAAAGTTTTCCACCATATGAAATACGTTTTCTCTCATAGGATCAAATTTTATTATTGAAATTATCAATCAATATTTGTAAGTTTGAATATGTGGATAACCATTAAACAAGGGGAATCCTAATTAATTGATATATAATGAAGAATGATTCATGTGGTAAAGAGTTTTTTAATATTTAACCAACTAATACAGAATCACTTATCAACTATAAATTTACACTTAGATTATTTCACTAAGAGGACAACACTTTCCATTTTTTTGAGAATTCACATCATGTTTGTAGTAGAATTAAAATCACCTATGGTAAAGATAAGGATATTATTAGAATAATTAAGGTATAATATGTAAAATAAAAATTCATACCAATCTATATTAATCATATTAGAGAGACACTAGACCTTAGGCACACCGACTTGTACACTAAATATTACCGACCAGTAGAGCGGGTCTATTTGGTGATAGTGGAGAGACTATATCCTGTAAATACAATATATAATTATAAAACAATAAATATGGAATAAATATTTAATAATAGGTAAACATAGTCTAAAAAATGCATATTACAAAACAAAATAAACATATTAAATTCTATTCTAGTCATACAAGATTTTATGGGATTACCTATGGGCCAATCACATATGTACACACACAAAGTAACTAAAATAAATCACCAGTATAACATTAAGTAACCAAAAAACTCATTTGAAAAACCATATTAAGTATCTCATGAACCATTATAACCATTATCTTTACTAGGATCTTAACAATAAACCCTTACCCTTTCTTGTACCATGAGATATAAAATACGCACTTGTCCCAGAGGGACGATGTATTGTGTGAGTATAAACTTAGCAGGACACCAAAACTGGTGTCCCTAGAAAATATCCATATGTATACTAGTGTATATGAAGAAAAATAACAACATCCTACTTACAAAACCCAAAATACTCCACTCATTACCAACCATCCATGAGTGAGCCTTAACTGGCCTTGATTAGTGCCGAATTGGAGTGATAAATCCACAATCATTCATAATAGAAGTACCATTTTTCTTTTAATCAATTTAATTTTACATAGAATCATATGATAACCCATAAAATAAATCCATTCTAAATCAACCATGACACCCCCAATTAAATTTCTATAACTAATATCTCAAGTCCCATGGGAATCCAAACCATTTAACAACCTCTGTCTTAATAGCCCAATGAAACCCAAGGCCCAACCACACCCATACTTATCCTTGTATGGATAATAGGCCCCATAATATACCAATTATAAAGTGATAATACCTCTCTTAATTAGTGGTCTCACAAACTTCCAATCATGTCCAACTATAGTTTATCCCCTCTCTTTATAAAATGTAAAAAACATACCCTTAAGACACTTAAATTATAGAGTATACCATCTAAGAAGAGTGTTCAAAAACACCTCATGGGAGACTCTCTATTTGAAAAAACCTCAATGGAATTAACCCTATGGTGAGTGGCTATCACCATCCCAAAGCCACACTATAGTGAACCTAGATCACCATCAAGATAATGGTAGACACCATCCACATCGCAACAGAAAACCTTCACAACCAAAATATGGGTGATCAAATTCAATTATTGGAACATGGATTTCACCCCTCACATTACAAATAGACCATATCACTAATAAAATTCCATCTATATTCTCCTTAAAAAATATAGAATAATTCTCCTTATATACTTAAACGAAAAATCCAATCCATAATAGAAAAAACCCACCACTTTTCACATAAGACTTCCCCAAGTATCTCTTATAATAAAAAGAAACCATAAGTGGTTCCATTCTCAAGAACACATATGAAAACCTACCCTTTCATGTTTAATACACAATATATAATACATATATAACATAAAAAATTTCTAGGATCCACCATTTTTTTATCAGAACTCTACTCATTAAAGACTAGAGTCTGATTTGACTCCAAATGGTACATTTACCAAAATCTAAGAAAATCCATGTTATTAGGTGTTTTTCCAATATATTTTCTAATAGAGATAAATCTAGAAAAAGAAACATAAAAACTATTAGTATTACCCTCAGATTATCCTAGAAACAATCGATACAAAGAAAAAATAATAATTGATGAACAAATAACTTATATATGAAGAGGTGAATGATAGAATGATTTAGGGAATATCAACTACATCCTGGATAAAATTACCATAATCTACTATTTTTATACCTTATAAATCAATAAATTATCATTTTAGAAAAATGTGGAAAATAACTCTTTAAAATCATTTTTTGGAAAAAACTTGGAAAAAAATTATTTATCACCTAATATAAGAACTATACATATAAAAAACCATACATTCCATTACCTTACATTCCTATACATTACCAATTTCTAGACTTCCTATAAACATAATGTATGAAAAAACCTTACATGTCATAGTGAAAACAAACACTTATCCAATTTTATGATTCCAAAGAATATCATTTGTACCAATAACCTCACATAAGGAAACCTTATATATCATCAGGTACTCCCAACACATAGTCAATTTTCCAAAAAATAGAGGGTAATCTTTAAGAGTTATATACTCAATATGTGTGTTTTTTTGCTTAGATATAAAACCCATACATTATATTTTTTGAGAACCACTATAATATGTAAGGTTTATTACTTATAAATTTTTCTAATTTATATAAACATTATGCATGGTGAAAATCTTATATATTAGGATTTTTAATTTTCTCTATAATTTTACTAGAACTCAAAAATATACCCAAATTAATCCAAAAATCACCTATGTTAGTAATTTTAATAAAAAATTCCCAAAATATCTCTATACTACCATTTTTAATATTATTTATTCCAAAATTATTTTCTAAATTAAAGGCTTCTTTTAAAAACCACATACAGTAGAATTTCATCATCATTTACCCCTAATGCCTACGACAACCCCTATGACTTGACTCTTAGCCTATACTGATATCCTTGACACCTGGATAATGTCTAAATTTACATGGTAAATTAAATATAAAAAAAAATCAGCATTATCAAATACATGTGTATCTATAAGAGATATGACCATAGTTTTAGGGGGAGGGCTGGAAAACAAGTGTTTATTTTTCCTTGAAAGAAAATATTAGTAATTATATTAATGGCAGATTTTAGTGATAAAAATTAAAAGAGTGGGTGCATTTTGTTTTCTAAATTAATACCTCTTAATGGTCTAAGGAATGAAAATAAAATATCATTGATTATAATCAAGATATGGGGAGAATTTATGACGGAATTAATGATATTAATGAATCCAAAATGATCAAATAAATATTAAATGAAATCCCATGTGGGGGTATTAAAGTACTCATAGGGATAATGTTTAAAAGTGAGATTATGACCCCATATATTATGTTTAATGATATTTATCATCTATATGACTATGAGGATTCTGTCATCGATTAGTCTATTTTTCATAAAATAATATTTATCCTTAGAGATGGCAGTGTCAAGCTAGTGATTGATTCTAGAGGTAATGATATGAGGAAGTACCCAAATTTTATTGTGTTCTCTTTCTCTAGGATTAATAAAATATGAGAACATTTTATAGCTTGGAAAAAATAGTTTCTATTGAAAAATTTATTAACGATACTCAAGATATATTTTTCAATGATATCCTTTCAGTTTTATTTGATGGTTTTGGATAATCCATTTAATCCCATAAAATATCTCCAAACAAGATCCTAGATATCCTTTTAGGTCTCTTTAAAGGGATATGTACTAAAGTGGGAATAATTTTTATCTATGGAATCAAGAGAGGGAATGGTATCAAGATCTTAAATGTGGGATAGAGAGGATCATCTTTATAAAGCGAAGAAAACTAAACTAGGGAAAGATTACAAAGAGAATTAATCATAAATGAGGGTTCTATTATTTATTTTAATAGTTATATAAGAAGAAAATTTACATATATTTATTATATATGAATGATTTTTTTATTTATATATCGATATTTAATCCAATTTTAATAGTTTTTTTTCAAGAAAATATTTTCATTCTATAGGGATTTATGAAAAGAGGATTTTGATTTATTGAGGTTTTCATAGTTAATGTATGATGTGTGAGTATCACAATATCTCTTTAGTATTTTAATATCACACTCAAGATTAGAAATATTGTAAAAACTATTTCCATAAGTGTTAAAGTTCAAATTCTTGAGAACAATCTTAATTTTTTAATATTACTTAAAAACCATTCGAACACAAGGGGAAGGAGCCCCAATTTTATTGTATAAGAGAGAGAAAATCATAATTAGAAATCTTCATATCTTATAATTTACATTGTTCAAGGATGAAAGTGGATAAATATAATATTTTTAGAAAAATGGGAGAGTTTTCAAAGGAGGTATGATTTAAATGAAGTACCTTCACATAATTTAATCTATACCAAAGGTCATGGGATGAATGGTCTGTATCGATTTTTCCCAAGAAGTCCCCATTAAACCTAGTGCTAGATCATATGAATTAATTTCCAATGCATGGAGTTTAAATAAGGGAGTTTGAATTAATAAAAATATTAATATTTTCCTTATCAAGTAAGTTAAAATTAAATGAAACATACCATTATATTACTTTTCAGAATATGTTGAAGTCACTTCCAATGATCTTGTTGGATTTTGGAATCTAATTTTTTTTACAGAGATGGTTAAATTGTTGATTTTTTTAAAGATTATCCATAAACGTCATATGATCCATGATAATGACAATGGGATGATGATAATGGATAAAGATAAGATTTTATCAATCATAATGAATATTATATAACTTTTAATATCCTAAGTGATGACCTTAATCTTTGATATGAAATTATATTATCTTCAAAAAACACCAAAATGAAATAAAAACACCATATTTGTGAGGACTGGTTCCTCTAATGAGCACCATATATAGAAAAAAATTAGCGTGTTGCTATAGTGAAACACTATATATGAAATTTCACTACAACAAAACCATTTTAGATAATTCTTTTTTAGTTATGTTATTAATTATAAAAATAAATTTATACATAATTATATTTTTTATATTTTATACTTTACTATATAATTAATTACAATTTTTAGTATATAAATAATAAAAATTATTAATATTATTTTTTATAATTATTTATTTTATAAATAACATGTACATTCTTAATTATTTTTATTAAATTATTTTTGAATATATTTAAATAAATTTCTATAATAATAATAATTTAAATAATTTAAAACAAATACATCATTAAATTTTTATGACACCTAATTTAGTGAAAATGAATGATATATGGTAGAAAAATAATCTAAAAAGTAAAAATATTCTATCAATTATTTAAAAATATTATTAAAAATTTTTTTATATGATTTTAATTAATTAATAAAATTATGTGAATGTCACCGTGGACTATGCCATCACCCTAGGAGGGGATTTCAAGTGTGACTTTTTACCAAATCCTTTTTTACTATTTAATTCCCCTCTCAAAATCCAAACCTACATGTTAGTTAAGGGGTATGGATTTGTTTATATGATCTCAGGACATACCACCATATGTATTGTAGAGAATAAACAAGATTCAATAATCACACATGGTTTTTACTAGGATTGAACCAAGTGTGGGAATATATTCCTTGTCATGTTCAACTCGAGTCGAGACACAAATTATCACTATTAATATTTCAATTATTATAAGTGTATGTGATGTTATCATCCATTCTATAATTCACACAAGGGTTTCACATATATCATCCAATTCCCTTGGGAATGTACCATCTACTTCCCAAAATTCATCTCTTGATTACAGCTTCCTCTCAAAATCTCGTCAATCTCATGACTAGAATGGTATTAGATTATATCGATAGCCTTTTGTTCTTCAATATTATTTCATGAAATTATTTAATCAAATATTAAATCTTATTTTAATGTTGTAATATAACTATAATAATATATTTCTCAATGAATTGGTCTTTAACCACTGAAATGTAATAAAAAAACTGCATGCAAGTCAGACTTGTCCTTTAACTCAATCTCATTATGATATTATATCATAGAAACTCAATCTTTTGAGATTTTAGACAGATGATCAGAAGAAAAAATGAATGTCGGTATCTCTAATAAATATTTTCTAATCTATAGGAATATTACAAGGATTATTATTTTTTCTTCACTTTTTCTTATTTTCACACAACGTGTTCTCTCAAAATTATCATCATATTCTCTCTTCAATACTCATAGTATCATCTTATTCACAATTAATTCAAAAAAATTATCTCTAGGAATTACTATATCAAGTAATCTATATTTTTATTCATCTTATCATTTTTATAATATTCATAGAATATCATGAATATGTTTTCCTTAATTTAAATAAAGAAACTCTCCTTAATTTTAGAAATTATAATCTCCTCATTAAAAATGGAAAATATTAATAGATTTTATTCTCTCAAAATCCCAGTTAAATATATCACCTTTTAATATTCCAAAATAATTGGGATTTTTCCTTCAACAAAACTTCAAAAAAATCCATATATATTTTCATCCATGGTGGCACACATGTTCTCATGCATAGAGCTTCATGAAATGACAATTAACCTATGACACAATTTCCTCTCATTTTATATTGAATCAAAAACTTCAAATAATTGTGATATTTATTTCATTAATGAGTAGTTCCATCATTAAATGTTTTTTTCTCAAAATATTTTTTTTCTTGGAATATCACTTTTAAAAATTTAATGCCAATATAAAAAAATGAATATCTAATGTATCTCATTATTGAGTAATTATTATATTATATACTATTTAAGATAATTATATTAGCTACATTTACTCTTACTCTAGAACAATACACTACACAATTATAAAAATATCATACGTACTATGAAAAACCTTACACGTCTAATGCCTGTGTGGTATTTTATGAGGATTTGATGTAAATATATTACGTATGACTTAAAAAAACATATTCATGATTTGATTTTAATTTTTTAGTTTATACCTCGGATAAATATCTTATATAGAATATAAAATTATCAAATATCTCAAGTGACCTCCAATTACTATTAGAATTATCTACTTTTTAGAAATATATTATAAAATTGACGCCTCTTCAATATTTAAATATAACGACCCAAACTTGTATTAATGGAATTTCACCCTTCTTATAAGAATTTAATATAGTATATATCACATAAAATCACATATAGAACACAATAAAAACTTCTTAAATTATTAATGAATGAAATAATAGGTATTTATAGAAATTAAGGAACCTATACCGATTGAATAATAACTTAGCCTTTAGAATAATAACATGACTCTTAGGAATAGTAATCTATCAAATAGAATTGTAAAATAACCTTTGAAACTAAAAAAATAAAATTTAGGTATCTTATGAATGAAAATATGATATATTTATGTCATGGAATAAGTAAATAAATGTTTTTAAAATGATAAATTATGTTTTGGTATTTTTAAGTCAAAAATATTTAATTACAATTTTATAATTAATTTAATAATTTAAAAGAAAATATATTTTCATAAAATGTATTCATAAATTAATAATTTTCTTTCTTATGATTATAAGATAATTTTTTGATACCTTAATTAAATTTTCAAAGTCTTAGAAAATCACTTTAAAATTTAAAATCTGTATTCTTTGAGTAAATAATGATTTTAAATAAATGTTAAATTTCCCATATTATAAAATTATTTTCATAAAATAAATTTCTTTTTTTTTAATTCTAAATGCCTAGAAATCATTATGGTGATTTTTTTTAATTTTTCTAAAACACTTTAATTTTTAGTGAATTGTTAAATTTGATAATTTACGGTAAAAACTAAATACATGAATTATTGAGTCAGGGATGATGTATGGATGATTTAAGACCAAAATCCCGAACCTTCCATAATTATTTTAATATATTTAGTGATAATTCTCAAATTATTCATAGTATTGAGACAAAATAATAAATCAATGAATATAATAATGAGAAAACACCACTCTCCTCCACTATAAATACCACCCCTCACCACCTCTTTTTTTTACACCTCTCAAGATTTGAGACCTATCAAAATTATACTCAAGTATCTTCCCAAATCCCATCCCCAACGTCCTGGAGCCCTTTGTTTCATCAAAAGACCAAAACCATTTCCCTAAGAGGTTCTCAAGGATGATAGATTTAAGAGGTGAAATCCTCTTCCTTTTTTTTAATTTCTTTTAATTTATTTTTCATTTATTATTCTCTCCTAACCTCATCTATTCAAATTTTCATGATAAATCCAATATAATTTATATATTTTAATTTTATCATGATAATGGAATATCCATAATCAAACTCCATTCTCCCTCTCTTTTATTCTAAAAATGAAATCATCACCCATGATGTGTCAATTTACCGACATTGTGGACGATGCATTTTTATTTTCCTATAAAGACTTCAAGGATGTTCATAAAATCAATATAATTGTTGGTAAATATTTTAAAATTTATTTTACAACCTTTTTTATGTTTTGGAAAAAATATTTTTATAATACTAAATTATAAGACAAATCGAGTTCCTTGTGATCGAAAACCACAAAAATTAACCCAAATGATTATCATTAATTATTTATCTAATGATTAATCCTCATTCCATATAACTAGGGGATATATAAGGCTAATAAAACCTATTTAATATCATTAATAACATATAATTTCAATTATATACATTTACCCCCACTTTACACGATCTTCCATACATATATACAAGTAAATCAATCATAAAAACTAAGAAAATGAACACTCACAAATGACAAAATTATACTATATAACTCATCAAAAAGACCATAAATGAACTTAATAAAAATATAATGAATAAAATTCAACTATAAAAGGTTCTTTATTTTCTAATTAATGAATTTAATTTGATTATATAGGATATTAAATTGAATAAAGCACTCATACATAAGGTAAGGTAAATTCTCAAACCCAACTCTCTTTCTTCGGTTTTTCCCTCTTTCACACCATTTTCAATATGGATATTCCTTTAATGTTTTTTAAATAAAATTTCATCATCATCATAATATTATATTTTATAGGATATACATGTTACCAATATGGTTTTATGATAAATGTATATATTTTTCCAAAATAACTATTTTTTCTAAAAACACATATTTTACTTCTTTTGAGATTGTTTCTTCTTCACTCAAAATTTATGATTATTATTCCAAGTATATTATTCCATTTTATTTTGGTAACCCCAAATTTTATTCATGAATGTATTCTTTATGAAATTAAACCCATTTCGTTCCATGAGTTATCTTATGTCCATGATTGATATACGTTCTATGTTGCATGCACGATAATGTAAATGTTTGTGCATGTGAATGATATGATGTGATGAGTATGCCAGGAATTATATAGAACTCCATTGAATTGTGTATTGTGATATATCTAATGAGATAAAGTGATGTATGTGTGGTTGTTAACCACCAATACATGATGTTTCATTTTTATGCATTTCCACATTCCAAGCCTTATATTTAATTCTTCCTCATATAATTATAATCCTATGTTTATGTTATGATGATAATGATTATGATCACCCCATGTTATATTGATTAGTGTCCTTATATTTCCTCTTAATAGGATTTTATCTCACCCCTTTATTTTATGTATATCTTCAGGGTGATTACTTGTACTGAGGAGAACATGATGGCCAATAAGAAACAAGATAAGAAGGAATTAAATAAATGTTTTTGTTTTAATTTATAAATTTTATGTATGTACCTAATTTTCCCAAGACACTAAACTTTTGGATCCTGGTTGTGTAATTATTTTATGTTTTTTGTCTTTCAAATGATATAATAAGTTATGTAAGAAAAGTAGGGTCTCTATAGTTGGTATTAAAGAATAATTTAATTAATTTAGAAATTAGGATTAGATAACCATAGTGAAAAACTTTAGTATGAGGCTAAGTATATGTATGCACCCAATAATCATTGTTTTAGAAAATGATAAACATAGGTATCCCACAATATATTCTTTTAGACTTAATTTCATAAAGGAATAAATTATTTATTCATAACTTGTTGACTTATGTTTTGTTATAACATTTTCTATTTTAGAAAATAGTGGGAAGCAGGAGAAACCAAGCCAACAAATAATGTGAGGGAAAATGAAATAATTTCTGAAATGACATACCCAATGCATTGGGAGGTGGAGTTCAAAATTTCATGGTGATGATTAACCAGATATCTCAGGTTATGAACAATAACCTGAATAATATGGAACATCCACCTTCACCTATGTAAAGACCCAGAAATTTCAAGGGAAATTTTTTTTCTTAATTTTCTTTGGAATTTTACAAGAATGCAGTTTCTGACGGCGCCTGATTTCAAGGCCCGGTGTGCCCGGAATCATTTTTCGATGTTTGGCTCGGGTACGTTCAGTGAACGGACGAGCGAGTTTTTCTAACTTTTGAAACAGTGCTCGGAATCAAATTATGAGGTTACCGATGAACTCGCAATGATGGTAATTGCTTAAGGGGACCTTTACCGTAGTTGCGTTTGCCTGGGTGTAGAAGTTAAAATTTGTGGGTTATATATGAAGTGAATAAAATTGTGGAACAATTTTATTTTTGTATCTAAGTGGCTATATCCTATATGAGGGAGTTGGGGTGGGGCACCTAACTACCCATGTGAGGATAATAGTGATGTGGGGCCCACACGAGCCCCAACCTTACAAATTCCCATAACTCTCATTACCTTTCCCCCCCTCATTAATTTGTAACTCTAAAAAAACCCCTCTTTAACTCTCCCAACATTTAAGAGGACCTTCTCTCTCCCTCTCTTAACTCTTGCCAACATACACTAATTAATTAATTGAACCTACTCAATTAATTAATTAAGTGTTTTGAGTTTTGAAATTTGAAATGGCTTGTGTTAACAAAATAACGAGGGTAGCTTATTATTTTATTTTGGGAGGGCTTTTGTTGTGCTAAGGAAGATTGGGAGAGAATTCTTGTGAAGAAGAAGAGGACTTCCTTCTCGACGAAGAACGACATCTTCTTCGACGAAGAACGCCGGTTCCGCGAAGAACGATCGATGTGCCATCTTTCCTCTTCTCCGCGACAAGTGAGGAGACGCCGCATCAGACGCACTCTGACATCGCCTACAAATTCATTCCTCGCGACACCGTTTTCCGCGACGCCCGGCGTGCGACATCAATTATTAAGGTAGGGGAATTTATTTTGGTGTTCTCTTATCTTTTGAGAAAAGAACGACGAGCGCGTGAAAGGCGGCGCGGTGCCGTTGTACCGCACGGAAATTATGAGGAAGGGATAAGAAGCGCGGCGCCGTCGCGCCGCGCCGATGAAGTTGAACAAGACACGGCGCCGTCGCGCCGCGCCGGAAAATGACAAACGAAGCCGCACGAGCGTTGTGGGATCTTTGTAGCAAAGGTCAGGTCCCGGGATGATGATTGACGAAAACCGCAGGCAAATCGGACCACCGGAGCGCGTCCGGTGGTCCGTGGAAGCCCCTGCCGGCGCGCCGCGCCGGTGCGGCGGCGACGACGGTCGGGGGCGGCGGCGCCGACGGTCGGGGGCGGCGGCGCCGACGGTCGGGGGCGGCGGCGCCCGGAGCGCCGCCGGAAGAATCCACCGCGGCTGAAACCATGGCTGCGGAGCACAGTCCCGCGACCGCGCAGTACCGGAGGGGAGCGGCGGGACGTGGCTGGCTGCCGCGTCCGCTGGCACAGGCGGCCCCACGCGGGGCCGCGACTCTTCACGCGGGGGCAGTGCCCCCCGCACGGTTCGGCCGTTCGGCCGAACCCCTGGCCGAGCCGGGCCGGGCCACACCCAGCCAAGTCGGGCCGCACCGACCGGGTCGGACCCGCACCCGGGTCGGGTCGACCCGGTTCGGGCCGACCCTGGGGGTCTCGGGCCGGGTCGGTCCGGGCCCGAAACCCCCGTTTTCGGACCCCTCACGGTCTCTCGACCATATCTTGAGCTGTAGACCTCCGATCGATGCACCGTCAGTGGCGATGCGATCCTTGGATCGAGGTGGTCCTTTCGGTATATCACACTCAAGGTTTCAGAATACTTTGGGTTCGGCCGGGTTGGTTCGGATACGAAACCAACCGGGCCCTTGGAGCGGAAACGCTTATATCTTGAGCTCCGGACGTCCGATTGACGTGCCGTCGACTTTGATGGATTCCTCTAAGTGAGACGGATCTTTTGGCTTACTCCTCTTGAGGTTTGGATGCCGTCGGAGTGCGGTCGGGTTGGTTCGCTCACAAAACCAACCGGGCCCCTGGAACAAAAAAGCCAATAACTCACAGACCGCGCGTCCGATTGATGCGATGTCTGTCTCGTTGAATTCCTCTTGATGAGATGGAACTTTTGGAATACTTCTCTTGAGTTTTGGTTTCTGTTGGATGGTGGCCGGGTTGGATCGTACCCAAAATCCAACCGGGCCCCTGGAACGGAAAAGCTGATATCTTTCAGACCGGACGTCCGTTTGACAAACCATCAGCGGCATTGGTGATCACATTGAGAAACGGTCCCTATGAGTATAAACTATGAGAGTTCGGGGTACAATTGAGATACGTACGGGTTGGTTCACTCACGAAACCAACCGGGCCCCTGGGACAAAAAGGCTAATAACTCATAGACCGGGTGTCCGATTGACGCGCCGTTTGTTGCGTTGAGACCCCTATGACGAGGAGGTCCTTTGAGATACTTCTTCGTGGGACTTTGAGATACTTGGAGTATCGACCTGTAGCTCATGAAGCGGACCCTCCTAGAGACGAGCGTGTGGAGTTCGGAGACCGTGTAGACGACTGAGACTTGACGAATGCTTGACCGACTCGACTTGGAGTGATTCGACTAGCCCAGTGGATGGAGCGCTCGGTATTTGGCGGCAGAACCATGGTGGATTGAGAGCCTGGTAGTTGGCAGCAGACCCGCGGTACTCGACCGGAGGAGTACCTCTGTAGGCTATTAGGGGGAGCGCCCGGTATTTGGCGGCAGACCCACAGTGGACGGAGCGCCTAGTATTTGGCAGCAGACCCGCGATACTCGATAGGAGGAGTAACTCAGAGACTTGGATTAGTGAGCAGTACCTCAGAGTCGTGACAGGACCACTGTACACTCTAGAGATGGGGCTCTTCAACAGATATGGTTTCGATAATGAAAATCCTGGTTTGAGCTGAGTCTATGACCTTGTGTTTGCCTCATGATTGAGATGGGACACTTGATAACTTAGGTATATGTATGGGCATATACCTGGGTAGTGGTTATCCGTTGATTTCATAATCTTTGTGTTTCCTCATGATTGAGATGGGTTACTTGATAACTTAGGTATATGTATGAGCTTATACCTAAGTAGAGGTTATCTGTTGAGATCTTCTTTTTTGTTATCCTTGTTGGTTTTAGTGATACCTTGAGGGTCTTGGGGTCCCTACTGAGTATCGTTATACTCACCCCTGCACGGGATATGCCCGCACCTCATTGTGTTGGTTGCAGACGACAGGAAGTGCTGACGGAGGCCGAGTGTTCGAGGACTGGACGGTACCCGGAGGTGGACTACACGACGAGTCAGTATCCGGAGGTGGACTTCATGGTGAGACGACACTCGGAGGAGGTTGACAGGCGAGAGCGTTGTGGAGGCTATCTGTACCTACCCTTCAGGTAGGATCCATGGTGGATGATCCAGGAGCTGCGCCATCTGTACCTACCCTTCAGGTAGGATCCGAGGAGGACGTCCCAGGAGCCGCTTCCGTTCTTCCAGCTGTTGTCTTTTTCTGTTGTACTTTAGTTCAGTTGTAGTTGTACTTTTAGTTGGGTTTGTATTTTGGCCCATTTACTTTTCAGCACTTCTCTTGTACTTAGTGTTTTACTTCCGCTTGTACTCTGTGGTGTTTTGTTTACTTTTATAAAGGTAATTCCCTCCCAGTTATCGGGATTTAAGCCTTTGGTGATAGTCTCCAGCCCCTGGCCTATGGAAGGTGGGCGTGGGGTAGTCACGGCATGGGCCCTGAGGACGGGTCGTGACAAATTGGTATCAGAGGAGTTGGTTCTACCGTAGAACTTATAACTCTGATATTTTCTTTCTGTGAAGCAATAGTGTTAAGAGTACCGAGTGTGGTTTTCAGTTCAGGGAGTCCAGCGTTGGTTTGAGCGGACGACGTATCCATACACCAGGACCCTGACAACAGATTTCCGACTTTGTGCATGAAAACACTGATTGCGTGTGTGTTTCCAGAAGTTTTTAAATATCAGCTCAAACCAGGTCAGCTCACCAGGTATAAGTCTTTTGACCGTGTCATGTTTGGTTCTTTCAGGATGCCTCCCCGCGGAAGACCAGCTAGAGCCCTGAGAGTTGTTCGTATTGACATCCTGCTGAGCGACGTGGCCTCAGTATAGGGCCCTATCCCAGTTGAGGCACCAGCAGGCGCACCAGCGGTACTACTACCCGTTGGGCCACCAATACCACCAGCCCCAGCAGCAGAGGGTGCACGTTGCTTGAGCGCACTGTACGAGTTCCAGTGCCAGAGGCCACCTAGGTTCTGGGGAGAGATGGACCCACAGGCGGCTGAGGATTGGCTGGAGGCTATGGTGAGAGTCTTCAGGCTAGTGGGGACACCGGCAGACTTCATGGTGATCCTTGATGCCAACCTTCTTCAGGCAGCAGTAGTCAGATGGTGGAGCCTGATGCTCCAGATGCATGACGAGGCAACACTTCTATGGGAAGACTTCGAGAGCCTGTTCCAGGCAGAGTTTGTACCAGCCACCCTTCGAGCGGTGCGTATACATGAGCTACTTCAGCTGCGGCAGGGCAGCATGACAGTGGCACAGTATTCAGCGAGGTTCACAGACCTCTCGCGCTACTCCACATATATGGTACGAGACTCGTTCTTCAGGGCCCGAACCTTCGAGCAGGGTCTCAGGCGGGAGATTAGAGATTCTTTTGTTTCTCACAGCATTCCAACCTAGACAGGGGTGTTGGAGAGAGCCCTCTTAGTGGAGAGTTTCCTTGCTGAGCAGTCTCCAGTAGCACGACCCACCACTAGCCGGCTTGCGGCAGAGTCTTCTGCAGCAGACAGTAGACAGATGACGTAGAGGTCCAAGAGGACCAGACCTACCGGTGGCCGACTGAACGACTCAGGTTCAGTTGTGCAGGGGAACCAGGGTGGAGTCAGAGCCAATCGTGCCGAGAGTGGATAGTGTTACTCATGCGGCGGGATTGGTCACATGGCACGTGACTGTCCGACCTGCCATGCAGATTACCAGCAGTTAAATGAAGAACCTCCCAGGCAGAGGCAGAGGTTCGATCAGGGCAAACCGCAAGTAGTAGGAGGCCATGGAAGAGGAGCTGACCGTGCAGCTGGAGGTGGACGACGCTTCGGGGTGTTTCCACCACCACCATCAGGAGGCCCACCCCGACCGCAGGGGACGGGAGGACATGGGAGAGCTCAACTTTAGGCAGTTGATGCCTATGGTCATGGAGCTCTGGAAGCAGATGGACAGGAGCGAGACTAGTTCCAGACCTGGAGGCTATTGATCATGTTGCTTCTAGTTTTTTTGTTGTTACATTTGTGTCTTTGTACTATGAGCTGCAATAATGAAAAGACACTTATCTTTGTGATGTTTGCTTTTCTGTCCTTTTGTTTGGTTGATACTGAGAGGTCCCGGTTAAAAACTGTTGACTTGACCCTCACTTTCGAGATTTCTACTGGAGGAGGCCCAGTAACCTCACACTGATGCCGACAGCATGACTCGACCCTTAGAGGTGAGAGTGACGGTTGGATCTCTTGGTAGTTACGTCGAGGCCTTACGACGTCATTCAGGGCATGAATGCATCATTCATGTCAGGATTGACTATATTAGGCAATGGGCGTGGTACATCCAGGGGATGAGACCGAGTTTCTATTTTTGGAAAAGGAGAAATTTTAGCAGCTCTTTCAGATTGTAGGAAAAGAAGGTGTAGATCATCCAGGAGTGGATGAAGACTGCACAGTGCAGTAAGAAACAGGAAACTGGCGCCAATCTTAGAGACTCGAGCGTGTTAAATGTTTCAATAAGAGGAAGCTTTAAGGAGATAGGAGTCTACGAAGCCGCAGATGTGGAGGCAGATCTAGGAGAGCAGCATGAGGTAGTGTACATCTTAGCATGCTACAACCACCCGCCTTAGTTATCCCCGCCAGGATCAGGGAGCTGGAGGGCGGAGAAAGAGAGTAGCTGCTTGTGTTCAGAGAGAGTGACCCAATGGCTCTAAGAATGATTCAAAGGACAGTCTGTGTCCACTACTAGCTGCTGTAATAACAGACGTCGATATAAATCATTCCTTGCTTTTACAAATCTTATTCCATACCTATAGTTTCCGGTAAGCCGTGGACTTGACCCTCACGTCTGGAGATACCTTGGGAGAAGACTCGATAATCACACTTACGCCGACAGTGTGGTTAGACCCTCGAGGTGAGAGTTTCGGTTGGAATCTCTTGGTGGCAGCGTCGAGGCCTTACGACGTTGGTCTGAGTATGGATTGGATCTATAGTTCATAAACGGATTGACTGTATTAGGAAAAAAGGTTGTGGTTTAACTACGACATCAGAATGGGTTTTCCTTGGTCGGTGAAAAGGAAACCCCAGGCAGCACAGGATAAACTCATGCACAGGAGGGTGCGACCGATCACTCTTGAGTCGGTCAAAATTACCCTCATGGCAGCAGTCATTTAGAGTTTCAGTTCTAACAGGAATTGGATACCTCTAGAGTTCGAGGATGATGATCACGTCCTTATATGGTCTCACCTCGACGAGGTTTACGAAGATGTGGCCAAGGCGACAAGTTATCTCCAAGGTTCAACGGACCTTTCTAGGTCCTCATCTAGGTAGGAGAGGTGGTTTACCACTTAACCCATCCACCTCAGTTGCACCAGGTGAACGACGACTTCCACGTATCTCAACTGGGGAGATATGTGCTCGACCCTTCGCTTACCATCGACCATGGGGAGCTGGACGATGGTGATGGAGTGACTTTCACAGAGGTTTCAGTGGGGATCGAGGATCGACTGGAGAGGATCTTTCAAGGACGGTCGATTCCTCAGGTGCGCTTTCTTTGGCAGTATGGGAATCTCCAGGTAAGCACATGGGAGCGGAAGGCTCAAATGCGTGCTCAATACCGTTTTTTGTAACCCTAGATTGTATTAAAGCTTTACGAGGACGTAAAGCCCTGAGGTGGGAGTAATGTAAAGACCCGGAAATTTCAAGGAAAATTGTTTTTCTTAATTTTCTTTGGAATTTTACAAGAACGTAGTTTCTGACGGCGCCTGATTCCGAGGCCCGGTGTGCCCGAAATCATTTTCCAAAGTTTGGATCGGGTACGTTCAGTGAACGAACGAGCAGGTTTTTCTAAATTTTGAACCAGTGCTCAAAATCAAATTCTGAGGGCACCGATGAACTCGTAACAACGATAATTGCTTAAGGGGACCTTTACTATAGTTGCGTTTGCCTGGGTGTAGAAGTTAAAATTTGTGGGTTATATATGAAGTGAATAAAATTGTGGAACAATTTTATTTTTGTATCTAAGTGGCTATATCCTATATGGGGGAGTTGGGGTGGGGCACCTAACTACCCATGTGAGGATAATAGTGAGGTGGGGCCCACACGAGCCCCAACCTTACAACTTCCCATAACTCTCATAACCTTTCCCCCCCTAATTAATTTGTAACTCTAAAAAAACCCCCTCTTTAACTCTCCCAACATTTAAAAGGACCTTCTCTCTCCCTCTATTAACTCTTGACAACATACACTAATTAATTAATTGAACCTACTCAATTAATTAATTAAGTGTTTTGAGTTTTGAAATTTGAAATGGATTGTGTTAATAAAATAACGAGGGTAGCTTATTATTTTATTTTGGGAGGGATTTTGTTGTGCTAAGGAAGATTGAGAGAGAATTCTTGTGAAGAAGAAGAGGACTTCCTTCTCGAAGAAGCACAACATCTTCTTCGACGAAGAACACCAGTTCCATGAAGAACGATCGACGTGGCATCTTTTCTCTTCTCCACAACAATTGAGGAGACGCCGCATCAGACGCACTCCGACATCGCCTACGAATTCGTTCCTCGCGACGCCGTTTTCCGCGACGCCCGATGTGCGACATCAATTATTAAGGTAGGGGAATTTATTTTGGTGTTCTCTTATCTTTTGAGAAAAGAAAGACAAGCGCGGACCAACCAATTCCAGGTTGATCTGCGGATCGTTCGTTCAATCGGATTGATGTTGAGGATTATTGTTGTTGTCCGTGAATTATTTCTTGCCGTACGTCAACTTCTATTAGATGGCCGCTTGCTATCATTATAACGGGAGGAGGTCGGACCGCACGAACACGGCCGACCCTCCTCCCCCTTGTTGTTTGAATTTGTTGCGGCACGTTAAAGGCAGCGCGGTGCCGTTGTACCGCGCCGAAATTATGAGGAAGGGCTAAGAAGCGTGACGCCGTCGCGCCGCGCCGATGAAGTTGAACAAGCCACGACACCGTCGTGCCGCACCGGAAAACGACAAATGAAGCCACACGAGCATTGTGGGATCTTTACAGCGAAGGTCGGGTCTCGGGATGATGATTGGTGAAGACCGCAGGCGAATCGGACCACCGGAGCGCGTCCGGTGGTCCGCGGAAGCCCCTGCCGGCGCGCCACGCCGGTGCGGTGGCGCCGGCGGTCGGGGGCGGCGGCACCCAGAGCGCCGCCGGAAGAATCCACCGTGGCTGAAGCCACGGTGGCGGAGCACGGTCCCGCGACCGTGCGGGACCAGAGGGGAGCGGCGGGACGCAGCCGGCTGCCGCGTCCGCTGGCACAGGCGGCCCCACGTGGGGTCGCGGCTCTTCACGCGGGGGCAGCGCCCCCTGCACGGTTCGGCCGAACCCCCGGCTGAGCCGGGCTGGCTTGGGCAGACCAGGCCGGGCCGCGCCGACCGGGTCGGACCCGCACTCGGTTCGGGTCGACCCGGTTCGGGCCGACCCTGGGGGTCTCGGGCCGGGTCGGTCCGGGCCCGAAACTCCCGTTTTCGGACCCCTCACGGTCTTTTGCCCATATCTTGAGCTGTAGACCTCCGATCGATGCACCGTCAGTGGCGATGCGATCCTTGGATTGAGAAGGTTGTTTCAGTATATCGTACGCAAGGTTTCGGAATACTTTGGGTTTGGACGGGTTGGTTCGGATACGAAACCAACCGGGCCCTCGGAGCGGAAACACTTATATCTTGAGCTCCGGACGTCCGATTGACGTGCCTTTGACTTTGATGGATTCCTCTAAGTGAGACAGATCTTTTGGCTTACTCCGCTCGAGGTTTGGATTCCGTCAGAGTGCGGTCGGGTTGGTTCGCTCATGAAACCAACCGGGCCCCTGGAACGAAAAAGCCAATAACTCACAGACCGGGCGTCCGATTGACGCGCCGTCTGTCTCGTTGAATTCCTCTTGATGAGACGGAACGTTTGGCATACTTCGCCTGAGTTTTGGTTGCTGTTGGATAGTGGCCGAGTTGGATCGTACCCGAAATCCAACCGAGCCCCTGGAACGGAAAAGCTGATATCTTTCAGACCGGACGTTCGTTTGACGAACCGTCAGTGGCATTGGTGATCACGTTGAGAAATGGTCCCTATGAGTATACCCTATGAGATTTCGGGGTACAGTTGAGATATGGCCGGGTTGGTTCGCTCACGAAACCAACTGGGCCCCTGGGACAAAAAGGCTAATAACTCACAGACCAGACGTCCGATTGACGCGCCGTTTGTTGCATTGAGACCCCTATGACGAGGTGGTCCTTTGAGATACTTCTTCGTGGGACTTTGAGATACTTGGAGTATCGACCTATAGCTCATGGAGCGGACCCTCCCAGAAATGAGCGTGTGGAGTTCGGAGACCGTGTAGACGACTGAGACCTGACGACTGCTTGACTGACTCGACTTGGAGTGAGTCGACTAGCCCAGTGGACGGAGCACCCGGTATTTGGCGGTAGACCCACGGCAGACAGAGTTCCTGGTAGTTGGCAGCAGACCCGCGGTACTCGACCGGAGGAGTACCTCTGTAGGCTATTAGGGGGAGCACCCGGTATTTGGCGGCAGACCCACAACGGACGGAGTGCCCAGTATTTGGCAGTAGACCCACGATACTCGACAGGAGGAGTACCTCAGAGACTTGGATTAGTGAGCAGTACCTCAGAGTCGTGACAAGACCACTGTACACTCCAGAGATGGGGCTCTTCAGCAGATATGGTTTCGATAATGAAAATCCTGGTTTGAGCTGAGTCTATGACCTTGTGTTTGACTCATGATTGAGTTGGGTCACTTGATAACTTAGGTATATGTGTGGGCATATACCTGGGTAGTGGTTATCTGTTGATTTCACAATCTTTGTGTTTCCTCATGATTGAGATGGGTTACTTGATAACTTAGGTATATGTATGGGCCTATACCTAAGTAGAGGTTATCTGTTGAGATCTTCTTTGTGGTTATCCTTGTTGGTTTTAGTGAGACCTTGAGGGTCTTGGGGTACCTACTGAGTATCGTTATACTCACCCCTGCACGGGCTATGCCCACACCTTGTTGTGTTGGTTGCAGACGACGGGCAGTGCTGACGGAGGCCGAGTGTTCGAGGACTGAACGGTACCCGAAGGTGGACTACACAACGAGTCAGTATCCGGAGGTGGACTTCACGGTGAGACGACACTCGGAGGAGGTTAACGGGTGAGAGCGTTGTGGAGGCTATCTGTACCTACCATTCAGGTAGGATCCATGGTGGACGATCCAGGAGCTGCGCCATATGTACCTACCCTTTAGGTAGGATCCGAGGAGGACGTCCCAGGATCCGCTTCCGTTCTTCCAGTTGTTGTCTTTTTCTGTTGTACTTTAGTTCAGTTGTAGTTTTACTTTCAGTTGGGTTTGTATTCTGGCCCATTTACTTTTCAGCACTTCTCTTGTACTTATTGTTTTACTTCCGCTTGTACTTTGTGGTGTTTTGTTTACTTTTATAAAGGCAATGCCTTCCCAGTTATCGGGATTTATGCCTTTGGTGCTAGTCGCCAGCCCCTGACCTATGGAAGGCGGTCTTGGGGTAGTCACGGCACGGGCCCTGAGGACGGGTCGTGGCAACCTAAGAGGGAGAAACTAGCTATCAAGTCTTTTATGTGGAAATTACCACCAATATTTAGTAGATCTTATGAGACACTATTCACAAAATAGTGTGTCAAAACAATGGAAAATATTTTTTTTCTTCTCTACACTAAGATGGAGAAGTTAACTCTAGACATTTAATATCTAGATGGAGAGGATGATCAATGGTTGACCTTAATTAAGAACACAAATCTAAAGGATTAAATTGAAGAGATGGAGTGGGAATACTTTAAGAAAATGTTTCTCAATAAGTATTTCCCCTTAACTCTTTACACAACAATGGAGAGAGAATTCATAGAGTTGAAAAAAATGAAAGGTGAATCTGTCACGACCTACGAAGAAAATTTCACAAGGCTTTAAAGGTACACTTTATATTTTGTTATCATCAATGATAGAAAAATTGATATATTCTATAGTGGTCTAAAACCACAACTTCAAAATTCTCTAGAAATTCAAGACTTTGGGTGTTATGAATAAGTTGTTCGATGTGCTCTCAAAGTGAAGATGGAGTTTGGAGAATGGTCCCATGGCTGTGGTGATAAGAAATGAAAGATGGAGTTTCAAGCAGGAGGATATTAGGAAAAAGGTAGGAAGAAATATCAACACTCAATTGTAAAAAATGTGGGAAAAAACATCATGGGAACTGTGTCAAAGGGATGAGGAAATGCTATAAGTTTGGGAGATAAGGCCACCAAACTCATGAATGTTGAAGAGACAAAAAGAAGCCGATCTAGTCAATAGAGGAAAGAAGAGCACCACGCATGATCCAATGGTACAACTATTGGGAGAAAGGGAACTGTGCAAGATAGTGTAGTAAACCTTGAATCCTCTAGGGTAATAATTGTTATTAGTCATTAAATAAAAAGGATCAAGGGAAGGACTATTCCATCACTACTATAGAAGTGGATCAAGAAAATGAAGTCGTACACGATACACTTCCAATTCACTCAATAATTAAAAAAGTATTTTTTTATTATGTTTCTACGCATTCCTTTATATCTTACAAGTTTTATAGAACTATTGAATCAAATACCCAAAACCTTGAAGCAGATATATCTGTAAAAACACCTAGTGGTGAAATCACTATAGCCCAAGTGTTGGAATCTTCTCATGTTTCCATATGTGGGAAGATTCTTCTAGATAATCTCATGATACATCCCTTGGTGTAATTCGATGTTATACTATGAATGGATTGACTCTTGTTATATAGATAACACATTCACTATAATGAAAATAAAATATCTTTTCATATTCTAAACCATATTGTTCTCTTATATAAATTAAAGGGAGATCACGAATCTCCTTTGGAAAACCCTCAAACGGTGTGGGTATTGATTCCCTATGAAGAAGAATACCTTGCTTAAATGGTTGAGTCAAAGAAAGATATCAACCTAGGAGAAATTACCATTTTGAGGGAATATAGTGATGTATTTCCCAAAGAGTTACCCAAAATTCCCCTAGATCGTGAGGTAGAGTTATAAATAGAACTCATACTCAGAGCTACTCTTATCTCAAAATGTCCCCATAGGATGGACCTAATCGAACCGAAGGAGTTAAAGAAGCAGATGCAAGAGCATTTAGACATAGGGTTTATACACCCTAGTGCATCACCTTTGGGTGTTCCAATGCTCATTGTCAATAATAAGGATAGATAAATGTGGTGGTGTATCGATTATAGGGAACTCAATAAGATATCTATAAAGAATAAGTATCCACTTCCAAGGATTGATTACTTGTTCGATTAGTTATGAGAATCTCAGTACTTCTCAAAGTTGGATCTTCATTATGGGTATCATCAGCCAAAGGTGAAGAAAGAGTATGTTTATAAGACTACATTTTGTATAAGTCACGGGAACTATGAGTTCCTAGAAATTTACGTAAGACTCAATAATTACCCTACAATCTTCATGGATTTGATGAATATAGTCTTTAGACATTACATTGATTTTTTTGGTATTTTTTATTGATGATATTTTATTCTACTCTAAGAGAAAGGAGGAACATGAAAAATTTATAAGGCATGTACTAGAAACATTGAGGAATAAGAAGTTGTATGCAAAGTTTAGATATTGCTACTTTTGGATATAGAAAGTCACATTCATGGGAAATATGATCACAAGTGAGGGAATTTCTATGGACCCTTCAAAAACAAAGGCAGTTAAAGAATGACCCAGTCCCTAGTGTCACAAAAATCTATAGTTTTCTTGGAATAGTATGGTAATATCAATGTTTTGTGAGAAATTAATTTCGATTTTCTATCCCACTAACTAAGTTTATAAGGAAAGGGGAAAATCATGTCTAGATGAAAGAATTTGAGGAAACATTTATGAGGATAAAGATAAGGCTGATCAATGAAATTGTACTCACATTACTGATAAGTGGAGAATGTTTTGTGATATATAGTGATTCTTCAAAGAATTTCTTGGGTTGTGTACTCATGAAAAATGATATTGTGAAATCCTGTGCCTCACGATAGTTGAAGATCTATGAGAAGAACTATTTGATGCATGATCTAGATCTATTAGGTGTGATTTTTTCCTTAAAAATCTAGCGGCACTACCTTTATAGTGAGAAGTGTGACATATATACTGATCACAAGAGCCTAAATTATATATTCACAAAAAATGAGCTCAACATGTGTCAAAGGATATGGTTAGAGCTAATCAAAGACTATGATTTCTCTATTAACTACTATCCTAGTAAGGTGAAAAAGGTAGACAATGCTCTTAACAGAAAATAATCTACTACTCTCACTATATTGTGGATTGTGAAAGACCCTATATTCATGGACATTCAAAGGATGGATTTGGAAATCATAATAGTAGATAATACATCCTACCTTTCCCAAATTATTTCCCAACTATATATCTAAGAGAAGATCAAGGAGGCACAAAGGGATGATCTAGAGCATCAAAAGAAGGTGAATGTAGTAAATTAAGGGAAGTTTCAAGAGTTCCATATCAATGGTGATGGTGTGATTTGGTTTGGAATGAGGCTTTTTTTACATTCATCACCTATGATAAATAAGGTGCTATTGGATAATACACATAACTCAACTTTCTCTATCCATCATGGGAGTACCTAGATATACTGTGATCTTTGAGAATACTTCCAATGGGATAACATGAAGAAGGAGATTGTAGAGTATATCTTAGGGTGCTTGATATGTCATCAAGTAAAATTAGAGTGATAAAAGTCTAAAGGGATGATGAAACCATTACCTATACCGATGTGTAAATGGGAGAAAGTTACTATTAACTTTGTCACTTGTCTCCTAAATACATCCAAAGAAAACAATGGAATATGGGTTATGGTGGAATGAATTACCAAGACTACCCACATTATCACTATTCAAGAAGATATCTCACTTGAACAACTTGCTATCATATATGTGAAGGAAGTGGTGAGATTTTATGGGGTTCTACTCTTGATTTTCTATGACTGTGATCCAAGGTTCACATCTAAATTATGGAGGAGTCTTGAACATTATTTGAGTACTGAATAGAATTTTAGTATGGCCTATCACCCCCAATAGATGGATAATATAAAAGTACTATTAATACACTTGAGGACATGATAATTATGAGCTCAATGGAATTTAAATGTTTATGGGATAAATATCTCTCATTGGTTTAGTTATTATACAACAAAAAACTCCACTCGAGTATTCAGATGGCTCCATATGAAGCTCTATATGGAATGTGGTGTATAACTCTAACCTGTTGGGATGATGTTGGCAAACGAAATCTACTTGGACCTGATCTTGTGCAAGAGATGATAGATAAGGTTCAATACAACATACAAAATATCAAAACTACTCAAATTGATCAAATGAGATATGCTAACAACCATCAAAGGGACTTGGAGTTTGACATTGGACAAAAAGTCTTCCTTCAAATATCACCATGGAAGAGAGTCATGAAGTTTAGAAAGAAATAGATTCTTAGCCCAAGGTACATTGGCTCCTTTGAGATCCTTGATAACATAATAGAAGTGTCCTATCAGTTTCAACATACAAAAATTATGGATAAAATTCATTATGTGTTCCATTTATCTCTTCTGAGAAAGTTCATACAAGATCCCTCACATGTACTAAACTCTGAGGTGGTACAACTGAAATATGATCTCTATTATGAGGAGAAACTAGTAAAGATTTTGGATTAGAGAGATAGGGTTCTAGGAAACAGTACAACCCAACTTTTCAAAGTGTTGTGGAGGAATAATAAGTATGAATAAGTGACTTGGGTACTGGAGGAGGTGATGAAGGATAAGTACCCTCACCTAATTATGTAAAATGAAATTTCGAGGGTGAAATTTCAAAAGGGGGGAAGAATATAATGACCCAAACTATTATCAATGTAATTTAACCTTTATTGTAATAATTTCATATAGTATAAATTACATAAAATCACATATAGAACACAATAAAAACTTTATAAATGATGAATTAATGAAATTAGAGGTATTTCTAGAAATTAAGGAACCCATACTGATGGAATAGTAACTTGACCTTTGGAATAGTAATATGACCCTTAAGAATAATAATATGTCCAATAGAATAGTAACTTAACATTTGAAATTACAAATAAAATTTAGGTATCTTATGAATTAAAATATGATATATTTATGTCATGTCATTAGTAAATAAATATTTTTAAAAAAATTAAGTGTTGGTATTTTGTAAGTCATAAATATTTAATTACAATTTTATAGTTAATTAAATAATTTAAAAGAAAATTTATTTTAATAAAATTTATTCATAAATTAATATTTTTTTGTCTTATTATTATAATATAATTTTATGAGACCTTAATTAATTTTTGAATGTGTTAAAAAATCTATTTTAATTTTTAAATCTATATTTTTTTAGTAAATGATGAATTTAATTAAAAATTAAATTTCCATTATTTAGAAAATTATTTTCATAAAATGGATTTCATTTCTTAATTTTAAAATTCAAAAAACGGTTTAGGTTATTTTTTTGTATTTTTCTGAAATACTTGATTTTTTGGTGAATTGTTAAATTTGATAATTTAGGATAAAAACTAAATACAAGAATTATTGAGTCATGTACGAGGTATGGTTGATGTAAGACCATAATCTAGAAACTTTCATTATAATTTCAATATATTTAGTTATAATTATCAAACTATTCATTGTCTTGAGATAAAATAATAAACTAATGAATATAATAATGGAAAACACCCCTCTCCTCCACTATAAATACCACCCCTTGTTCTTACAACTCTCAATATTTGAGTGTTTTCAAAATTATAATCATGTATCTTTACAAATACCCTCCACAACATCCATGAACCCTTGATCTCATCAAAATACCAAAACCATTTCCCCAAGGAGATTCTCAAGGATGAGATATTTAAGAGGTAAAATCCTCTTCCTTTTTCTTTTAATTTCTTATTCATTTATTATTATCTCCTAAACTTTTATATCCAAATGTTCAGGATAACTACAATATAATTTATATAAATTAATTTTATCATGATAATGTAATATCCATCATCAAACTCCTTTCTCCCTCTCTTTTATTCTAAAAATGAAATCATCAGCCGTGATGTGTCAATTTACCAACATCATGGATGATGCATTTTCATTTTCCATTAAAGCCTTCATGTATGTTCATAAAACCAATATAATGGTTGTTACATATTGTAAAATAAATTTTATAACATTTTATATGTTTTGGAACAAAAATATTTTCATAATACTAAATGATAAAACAAATCAAGTTCATTGTGATCGAAAACCACCAAAATTAACCCATATGATTATCCTTAACTATTTATCTAATGATTCATCCTCATGACATATAAAAAAGTAATATATAAGACCAATTGAAACTCTATAAGATCATTAATAACATATAATTTCAATTCTGGACATTTAACCCCACTTTACACAATCTTCCATACAAATATACAAGTAAACTGATCATGAAAACCAAGATAACAAACACTCCCAAACGATGAAATTAAACTATATAACTCATAAAAATCCCAAAAATGAACTTAATAAAACTATAATGAATAAAATTAATGTATAAAATGTTCTGGAATTTTTAATTAATTAATTTAAATTTATTATAAAGGATATTAAGGTGAATAAATCACTCAGACATAAAGTAAGCAGAATTCTCGAACCCAACTCTCTTTTTTTGGGTTTTACCTGTTTCATACAATTTTCCATATTTATATTCCTTTAATTTTACTTAATTATTATTTAATCATAATTATATTATCTTTTCTGGGATATACATGTTATCAATCAAGTTTTATGATAAATTAAATTATTTTTCCAAAAGAACATTTCTTTATGAAAACACATCTTTTACTTCTCATGAGATTATTTCTTCTTCACACAAAACTGATGATTTTTATACAAAGTATATTAGTCCATTTTATTTTAGGAACCCTATTATTAATTCATTAATTAATTTTTCTGAAATGAAACTTATTTTTTTACATGGGTTATATTATGTCCAAGATTGATATACATTCTATTTGGCGTGCATGATAATGTAAATGTTATGATGTGATGGGTGCACCCAAAATTATATAGCTCATTTTAATGATATGATGTGATAGGTGCACCCAAAATTATATAGCTCATTTGAATGATATGATGTGATGGGTGAACCTAGAATTATATAGCACTCCAATGCATTGGGTAATATGATCTATCACATGATATAAAGTGATGTATGCGTGGTAGTTGACCACGAAGACATGGTGTTTCATTTTTATGCAATGCCACATTCAAAGAATTTATTTAATTCTTCCTCATATGATTATAATACTATCCCCATGCTATGATGATAATTATTATTCTCAACCTATGTAACAACCCAGGATTTCATAGTATGTTATCTCTTTAAAGTAATTCATTAGCTTGTGCTACACACAACACCGAGTTCAAGCGCACCACGACTTACCAAACTAGTCGTTCAAAAAGAGTTTATGAATAGTATCAACTGGATTTTGAGTTTTATGTACTCTATATAATTTTAGAATTCATATTATGTGTCTATTATACATAATATAAGAGCAAATTCATTTTTTTTCAGATAAAAGAAGTATTTTTCAAAAAATGCAATTTTAGCGCCTTTTAATGGTTAACCCCCTTTAAATCTAATATTTGACACTTTTATATATTCTATTTGAAAAAAATAAAATTCTTCTTTAGAATAGGGAAATAAAAATTTAGTTTGTATAAATTTTTGGTACTTTTCTGATAACTTTCATATTTTGATCAATAGTAAAAAATACTAAATTTTAATTGAAACCCAGTTTTTTAATTGAAATAATTTATAGTGTTAAATTAAAAATTTGAGTAGTTTTGAATTATAATTAGATTATATTTATATAATTTAATATAATTAAGGTAATTATAAGTAATTTCACATTTAAATTGGACATAAAAAAATGTCAATCTTTTGATAGTTTTTACTTAAAAAAATGCCTTTTGGTTTTGACAACGGGAATTAATTTTAAATTAATTAATGAAACTTCTATGTTTTTAATTTGTTAAAATAGAAATCATTTTTTAATTCATATTATCAAAATCATCTTAGGGTGAATTTTTGGTATTTTTCTAAAAACTTTCAATTTTTGATGAATAGTGAAAAACACTGTGTTATTGTTTAAAACCAAATTTTATTTAAATAATAATAATAATAATTATTTAAATTTATTTTAAAGTAAAAATATAGAAATAATACCTATATCATTCCAATGTAATTCATTGGAGTCATTTTATAATAATATTAGATATATAAAATTTTATTGAACTTTTTAACTTCTTTGACCCACCTTCTAGGCATATTTTCAAATTTGTATAAAAAACAATTTTACTACTTCTATGAATTGAATTTAAAAAATCATAGATACATGGTTGAAATTATTAAGTAAAATGTGGTTTAATATAATGAAAATAATTTTTGGTGAATAATAACTTTTGAAGTTTATTTACCACGGTTAAAAGTAAATATGGTAATTAAAGGTAAAAATGATATTATAATTACTCCAACACTTGTCATAATTCTATTGGATAAGTTTATTTCGAAAAAAATCAAACTTAGGAATAAAATATGATCCTTTTTATCTAATTGGATTAAATTAGGACATTTATTATTATTTTATTTAAAGAAGAGTTAAAAGTGTAAAATTCAAAGTTTAATAACTAAAACATTTTTAATATAGAGTTATACATATGATAGATTCGATGATAAATATTCATTGGAAATATAAAAAAATTTCCTACATCATGGTATTATATATATAATTTTTAGACATTAAATAATTAAATTTATTTATGACACAATGATGATGTAGTAATTACCTTATTAATGAAGGATTAAAATAATTGATATTATAAATATTAAAATAAATGTAAATTGAGACTTTTAATGAATTCTAAGAATTTTATATGTTAATATGACATGTTAGGTTGATTTAATGTATTTTTTTCTAAGTAATAGATTTTTTTGACTTTCAGAAAAACCAAATACTAAATAGTGTCAAAATTGACATAAATGAGTTTTTAAAACAAATACAAAATTATTAAATGATATAATATTCCTAAAAATATACGTTTCATCCAAACGACATAGATAAGGTTATATATGTCAATATTGAACCACTTGGGGTTCGTTTGGATATTTATAGTATGTTTTTTAATCATATAATATAAAAATACAATGAGATATGGTAAATGTCAAACTATTTAACTAAGAGTTAAATCTAAAAGATAAGGTTAATATGGTGACCTAAAATTTTCTAAAACCTATTGGTTGAGAGGATTTATACCCATACCCACCTTATCCTAGAAATAAATCCATTTTTAGCCATTATAAACTGAAAATTATTTTATAATAAAATAAAATTTCAAGCTTTCCCTAAGGTGACCCTCACCTCACTTATAAATTAATAGTTCCCTTTCCCATAAAATCACATCTCCAATGCCATTTGTCTCAGCCAAAACCTAATTAAATATTCTACCAACTAGCATCACTTCAACCTATAGGCATTAAATTTATTATAAAGACAACCTAATTAGCCATTTCGATCAAATAAAAAGGAATCACCCGAAGAAGAGGTAATTATTTCATCACCCCTTTCAAAGTTCTTTTCTTCTTCCACTTCCTCTTTCATTGTTGTTTCCATACCAAAACAATAACTCCAGTACCTTCTACATACTAATATGTTATTATAAATATGGTACAACCATATTCATTATTCTATCCATCCTATGAATGAAAAATTCGCCATACGTGCATACGTACGACTTACCGTCTCCACGTTGTGGTGTAGTTTGTTATTCAACACTTCATTATTTGGATGAGTATAATAATGAGTATAATTTATGTAAATAATAAATATAACATGTTAATGATTCTGTATATATAATATACCATCCAATTATATATTATTTCACTATAAATATAATGATATCATCCCTCGTGCGTACGTACGGCTTACCGTCTCCACGACGCGATGAGATTCATTTCGAAGTTCACCATTCAACAATGATTATAAAAAAATATATTATTAATAAGTGTTTAACATATTAAATAATAATGATAATGTAAATATATATATATATATATATATATTTACATATATCTCATTCACTTCCATTCAATATGATATGAAAACAGAATCAACGTTTATGCGTACGTACGACCTACCGTCTCCATAAACAGTGTTTTCCATTTCATATATCTATCTATTATACATATTTATATTCTGAATATATATGATAAATAAATAATGTTTTATATTTTGGAATCAATTAAATCATGATATAAGTGACACAATCAAGAATAAAAAGTTAAAACACATATGATAATGAATGTGATTATTACCCGAAACGTTACTTTAACATGAATATTATTATTAATGGGTAGTATAAAATCATAAATGAATCATGTATGATATAATAAATATGAATATGGTTCTGGTATAATTTAATAACATACTATTGTCATTATACAGGAGGTTAAACGTACCCTTGACTAAAGGAAAGTACAAGGTAAGGGTTAATTCCTCAATCTCTTTATTATTCGAGATTGTTTATGTGTAAGTATTTTCTAGGAAATATTTATTATACATGTCCATGTTTCATAAAATAATTTTCAGAATGATTATTTTAAGGTACTCATTAACTGAAAATCAATTTAAATGTATTAAATATTTATTCTTCTAAATTTTTCTCATTAATGTCCATGTTTTCAAAATGGTTTTAAGGATTTATTTATATGGACATGAATGTTTTAAAATGTTAATTCCTTTAAAAAGTTTCAAAGTGGTATGGGAAAATTTGATTCAAAAATATCTTTTAAATGTCTTCCTTTCTAAATTGTGTTACTTTTAAATATTATCATTTAAAAAGGATATTTATCTCAAAGAGTTTTACTAATCATTTTCAACTATGTCAACATCCTTTTTGGATATTATTCTTGATTGAGGTTGATTTATTATAAATACAATATTTAATATTGTATTGAATGAGTTAGGATATGTTTGACTGTGAATGTGCTATTTTTATACCATTATGATTTATGGTTAAAGTATTGACATTTTGTATGCTATTTTTAATATGAATGTTTATGTTACATTTCATTATTTTCTAATAAGGAATAAAATCTACTTAGTAAGTGACGGGTGGAGCCCGCTATAGCTCCTCGATGTATCGATAGGTCCCATGATACAAATTAGTGTCTTGGCACAAGGCCTTGACAAAAATATTATTTGTAGTCTTGGCACGAGGCCTTGACTATGTGGCAATGATGTCTGGCATTAGGCATTACCTCATTATGAAATTAGTTATTACATGTGATCATTCGACTAGTAGAATATCCATGTTCATGTTTATATGGTAATGTTTGATTTATTTTTTCCATATTTTGTTCAAGATTTTTTTTAAAAAGTATTTTGTTTTTATTACTCATTTTTCTTTAAAAGTTTATAACTCCCACTAAATTATTTACCCTTACTAAGCATCTGACCTCACCCTTTTCTTATGTTTTATTTTCCTAAGATTCCAAGAAGTGTATTATGATTGATATAAAGGGTTAAGCTAGGGGAATAACAGATTCCTCAAAGGATTATTTATGTTGTGTTTTATGTTTGAATGTGTAATGTAACATTCATGTATGTAATATATTTTCCAAGACTACTAAACCAATCGGTCCTTCGGGACTTGTTTCCTTGTAATAATTCAAATTTATTAAAATAATGCATTGTATCCAGGCTTTTAGGGTTGGGGAATTATAGTTGGTATTAGAGAAAGTTTTGTAAAAACCTTGGAAACTAGATTTATAAAAACACTGATTAGATATCATTACGCTAAGTTAAACTTTGAGTATTAGTATAGAATAACTTCCTAGAATTTTTATAATGTATAGATTTTTTGAATTTTCAAAGAAATACATTCCTGTTTGGATACGAACAGGTAGAGACGGCTCTGACATATATGTACCTCAGAGTGAAAACTTCGACAAGGAGTTTCGGGCTTGACCCAGGGTATCCTGGTACACGACAATAGGCCTTGCTACACTCTTGTTTTTAACACTCCCTTGGGATATTCTTAGGATAATTAACATTTTCTTTATAAACCGTTATTAAGGATTTATGAGTAAATAATTCCTTAAAGAATTTTTTTTATGATTATGCATTATATGCATAAACTTTTTAATTTATGATAGTTATTTTACAGGTTTGAAATTATGCATTGTGATTCATAAACTAACCTAGTGTATACCATTGTTTAGAAATGGTGCCCAGTAGAAGGAATGAGAACTCCAGAAATATTCATGATCCAAAGAGTAAGATGGATCATATCTTTCATGGTCTTAAGATGGCATTTAGAAGGGAAATAGTCTCCCACATATTCGAATCATATGAATAAATAGTATCATGTGTTAATAAGAAAAGTAATGAATTTTCTGAGTCCTATGGCTTTGAAGGGAAGCCAGAGAAGAAAAGGATGGTAGAGAGAAAAATAGATAAAGGGATAAAGGGAAAGAAGGATTTTCCCATATGTGATAACTGTGGAAAGAATCACCTTGGTAAATTCTTGAAGGGAATGAGAGTTTGTTATGAGTGTGGAGAAAAAGCACACCAAGTACGTGATTGAAAGGGTAAGAAAAAGGTTTCAAATATACATTGATTCATCTATAAGGAATTGGGATACTACGTGAACCAATGTCCCAATCATCAGAGTATACCCCAAATGATGCTACTGGATTATAATCAAGTTATGATACTACTACAGATGAAGAGGAATAATTAGTGTTCTTATATTTTTATTAATTAATTATGTCATTTCAGTGTTGTATCAACGATGTACTGGTTATATTAATTCTAGAAATAAATAAGGATTATACTGCAGTACTATTTCATTGAAGATTTGAGATTATATAAGTGACTTAAAAGAAAGTTAAACTTTTTTGGAAAATACATGGTTGAAGGAATGATTAACCTTAATATGGTCCTGATATTGAGGTAGTGATTTTGGTATAAGGGATGGTTTATTTGGATAAATTATATTGGATATTCTTGACTACCTTGGAACTAATTAATTGTTTGTTTATTCCATCATTGTTGGAGTTTACAAAATTTTTGGATATAAAAAGTATATCTAGTATTCTATAAGGAATAAGGGAGGTTGAATATAATCAGTAAGGTTTTATTGTAATTCATGGTGTTACCATGATTTAAGAGAATACATGATGAAGGTATTCACATGTTATTACGTGGAAAAAGAGATCTTCAATATATTTACCTTATAAATTTTGGACTGTGAGTTTAGACAGAAATATTTTGGATAAGTCTAAAGGTTGGAATGTATTAAGTTAGACATTGGATACTATTGTTTAAGCTTAAAACATTTCTCAATATTATTTTTGGATTTTTATAAAAAGGACAACCTAGAGGTCGGGTGAAAACCCGTCGCGTCCAACAAGGCCACGAGACTTGAACCCGCAACCAAAGGGTGACAAGGGTGCATCAACTACCACTAGCCTACATGATGTCCTGATTTATATAATGTAGTTTTTTTAAATGTTCTGATAGATGAATTATAAATTCATTATTTTTGGAACCCTATACGATTAGGATAAATATAATATTTTTGAATTCTATTATCTTTTAGAGTGAAAGATGAGTTAGTGGTAGAAGTTAGTTGAAGGATGAAACTCTACTTGTTAAGTAATTTTTTCTATTATTCTATGATGAAATTAATTATTAAACTTTAGGGAAAGGATATTAAAACCAAAAATGTGTTATCCTAATACCTTATGTTTTGTTGAATCGATGGTATATAAATCATCATAGATTTATGGCTTTAATGCCCTCAATATTCCATTTATTATTCACTTGTTTGTGATTGATGACCTCAATAACTACTTATAAATATTTATGGTTTTCCACCAATTATGTGTCTCTAATTTACATCAATTTTCTTCTATTAGAGATCATAATTTGGTGGTGACATTTTCATTTCCCTTTCCCTCTTATTAAGACTAAATTTTATTAACCCTATTTTTGATGTGGGTTTTCCACAAAGTTATTTTCTATTTTTAACCATTTAATTTTGAAGAAAAATTTCAAATTTTTAGGATGAATTTTTTTGAAGGAGGGGAGAATATAACACCCCAGAATTTCATAGTACGTTATCTCATTAAAGTAATTCAATAGCTTACGCTACACGCAACACCTAGTTTGAGTGCACCCCGACTTACCAAACTAGCCATTCAAAAAGTAGTTATGAATAGTATTGACTAGATTTTATATTTTATATACTCCATGTAATTTTATAATTCATATTATGTGTTCTATAGTCACAATATAAGAACAAATTCATTTTTTTCAGACAAAAGAAGTACTTTTCAGAAAATGCAATTTTACTGCCTTTTAATGGCGAACCCTTTTTAAATCCAATATTTGACACTTTTATATATTAGATTTGTCAAAATAAAATTCCTCTTTAAAAGAGGGACCTAAAAATTAAGTTGGGATAAATTTTTGGTACTTTTCTGATAACTTTTATATTTTGATGAATAGTGAAAATACTAATTTAAATTGAAAACAACTTTTTTAATCGAAATAATTTATAGTGTTAAATTATGCATTTGAGTGGTTTTGAAGTATAATTAGATTATTTTTTTATTATTTAATATAATTTAAGTCATTATAAGTAATTTCACATTTAAATTGGACATAAACACATGTCAATCTTTTGATGGTTTTTACTTTTTAAAAAACCCGATTTTTGGTTTTGACAACGAGAATTAATTTTAAATTAATTAATGCAACTTATATGTTTTGAATTTGGTAAAATAGACATCATTTTTAATTTATATTATCAAAATTATCTTAGGGTGAATGTTTGGTATTTTTCTGAAAACTTTCAATTTTTTGATGAATAGTGAAAAACACTGTGTTATTGTTTAAAACCAACTGTTATTTAAATAATTTTTATAATTTTTATTTAAATTTATTTTAAATTAAAAATATATAAATAATACCTATACTAGTACAATGTAATTCATTGGAGTCATTTTATTATAAGATTAAATATATAAAATTTTATTGAACTTTTTAACGTCTTTGACCCACCTTCTAGGAATATTTGCTAATTTGCATAAAACACAATTTTACCGCTTCTATGAATTGAATTTAAAAAATCCAAGATAAACTGTTGAAATTAGTAAGTAAAATGTGATTCAATTGAATGAAAATAATTTTTTTTGTGAATAATAACTTTTGAATTTTATTTACCACAATTAAAAGTAAATATGGTAATTAAAGGTAAAAATGATATTATAATTAACCCAACACTTGTCCAAATTCTATTAGATAATTTTATTTCGGCCAAAATCAACCTAAGTTTTAGGGATTGTTAATAATAGTTATAACAATAACCTTATAAATCATTTTCATAAGACATGGAATGTGGATATGAATTTTTATTTATAAAACATAGTAGTTTATGTTTTAACTATATATTTTTCTATATATTATATTATTTTGATGAAAAATTAAATTTAAAAAATTTAAAACTTATATTTTATAAATTAAAATTCAGTTTTTTATTAAAAATAAAATTATCTTAGGTTTATTTTTAGGTGGATAGAGAAAAATACCATGTTCTCAAATACCATAACTTTTCCTTTGATTAAGTATTCATAAGTAACTTTTAGTTTTGGATTATTTTTAAATTTAAATAACTCTCCTTTAATTATTATTAAACTATTAAATTGAAAGAGAATATGTAATATACTTTATTTTAGTATTTTTTTTATGATTAAGAATACATGTTTCTAAAAGAAGTTTTTCACTATGTTACGCATAATTATATTAGAATTAATTTTTACCACTTATATAAATTGAAGTTTACAATTTTTTTTCTCATATTTGGAATTAGAAGTTTATTTCTTTTAATAAGTCCCATTTCATTATCATTCTAAAAAATAAGTTACCTAGTAAAAATTTAGTCTCCTTGACAAAGGTTTAAAGGGTTAAATAGGGGTTAGTCTAAAGGATATGACCACAAATATCACAAAAGACAAGTATAAATTTAATTTATTGATTAGATTATTGATGCTAGATATTTTATCTTTAAAAATTGTGAAATTTTATTCCATTTTACTTGTGTATTACATTTATTATATATTATGAAATAAATTATTTACAAAAGTGTCACTTCCCTCAATTATAAAAGGATTCCATCACAAGTTCACTTACACACACCCATTGAGAACCGTAGATTGAAAAAATAAATAAATAACCCCCTCTCAAACTCTCTTTTCAATGTACTAGAGGTTTTTCACAAAAATTCCAATAAAATAATGATTAATTTGATGCCTAATGAGGGATATCCAAGGCAGAGTTAATAGTCTTAACTGAGTTCATTCATGTTTCTTTATTTTGCCACCTTATATAAATATATTGTGACTATAATAATATAATTTAATCAATATAATTATTATACTAATAAATTATTATGTTTATGTAACAATAATTATATACCTTCCTCCCATCACTTGAAAAATGAAACATCACCTATGTTACATGTGTACTATTACCTCTATGAACAACATATTTTGTTTTTCACCACCACCATACATGGTTGGTTCTAAAAAAGATCATAACGATTGAATATGATATTTAAAAATTATTAAATTTATGCTAATATAAATTTCACATTATATTAATAATATTAATAATAAATGGTCACCATAAAATTTAACCTCTTAAAAAGGGAATACTGAGGCACTTTGTGTGTAATAACTTCTCAGCATTCTATTTTGTTTGTCTTATTCATCTAACTCATATTGAATCCAATTTATCAATTTAATAAAACGTTTTTTAAATCATTAATCTTCTATTAAATTTATATTATTAATACAAAATGATATATTCATATTCATTCGGTTGTTATAACGTGTTCTTCTTTTTGTTAGTTTTTCCATCTACATGAACAATGTTATGATGTTTATGTCAGGAATGATTATGATGACTTAAATACTTTTCATATTATATAATAATTATAAATTTAATACATCTTCATGATTATATAATGTTGAAATATCCATCCTGATAATGTAATTAAGAGTGATCAATCATGGTTACATTAAACCATAAAAAACATGCTTATCAAAGAAATTTATGGAAAAGTAACTATATAATAACATATTCAACTCATTTATTTATAAAATGATTTAAAACATAAAACATGACAAATATAGAACTTATATAACCATTGAATAAGTTATTTTTACCATTAAAAGGTTACTAAAGTGATTTTGGAGATTATGAACCAAGCATCCCCAAAACGACAAACATGATCTTTATATATTTGATAAATAAACAAAATACAATAGTAAATAGAAGAAATCGAATAATAATAAAGGTTTATAAATGAAAAGGTTCAAAATAAAGTAAATAATAAATATAATTTTATTATTTTGGAGGTTATAAGTCATAAGAATCAATTTAGGACTCAAGGTAATAAATTTTTCATTGAAATCTTGTTATAAATGTTTTAATATTTTCGTTTTAAATATTTTTTATTTCATATACATATTATTTATATTTCTTATATAATATTATTATATATAATTCAATTATTGTTTAGTGTTGATTTCAACTATATTTTAATTTATTTACAATGTTTTTAAAATGAATCTTCTTAATGTTTTTCATATGGGTTACTTTGGAATTTATTTATAGAAGTGTGAAAATAATGTCTTTTAACAATTACTACTTGATATTTTTTTTGAAAATATTTACTTTATGAATTATTATTATTATTTTCTAATTTTACACTTTTTAAAATAAGATATTATTCACATTGATCTGTGAAATTTTTATTTTTTAAAATTTATAAAAAATGATATTTCTACTTATTTTTATGAGATAACTGAAAGTGTTTTTACATTTCACTAAAATTGATGTTTTTATGAGTTTTATGATGAAAATTAAAGATTCATTATTTTCGGTTCATGTTTAAATAATTGGTAATTATTAATAATAATGTGGGATCCCAAGATATAACTATCCAATTCATTGGGTAATGATTTAGTCTCTATAGATAAAATGCTTGAAGTAAGTGAATATGTTATTCCGGTTGAAAGGGTGATATAAATGGGTGATTTGAAGTGGGTGAAAAATATGTTTCCCAAATATACCTTCATGTGTTTCCTATGATTTCTCTTTTTTTTTTAATTTTGTTGAATAATGGTTGATTTCACATGTGATTATGATCTCAATGTTTATTTTATGAAAAAATAATCATTTTCATGGATTTTTATACCTTTCAATAGACTGGCAGGTTGCCTTATTTTTTATATCAATTAGTAAGATTTATGTTATAATACAAAGTTTTTAAATGATTTTATTTGATTTAAGAATATTTAATAAATATATAAACACCAATCATTTAGTAATGGTGACCCATCGTGAACGAAGAATGTGTGTCAAAAATAAAACATGAATTTTAATTTAAGAACCTATTTTATGGATAAATTATACAATATGTGGAATTTTCCAATTTTTAATTTAATGGGTTTAATAATACTCAAAAAAAAACTAAATCTAAAACATGAAGATAATGTTGTGAAATTAAATCCTTAATATAAATCATGTAATTAATGTTTTTATTTTTATGAGATGTTATAATTTGTATCAAAGAATAGTTTAGATAAATTTAGAGGTTAGAATATTGATAATGAAATATAATATGTGAATTATAATTTATAATCTAACTATCACGATAATTTTTTTATTACTCTAATGGTTTCCACATTGCTTAATTTTTTTTAATTTTGGAATGGTTTTCTGAAGTTTTAACATGGATAATTAAGTATAATTAAATAAGAGGATAATACCTTTCAAAATCATTGACCTGAATTTTTTGGAGTGAAAGTTAATGATTTTTTTCTGTGTTAACTCAATTAAAATATGATATAAATGGTGGAACCTATAGTATATAGTGATCAAATTATCTAAAAATGAATATGAAAATGGTGGATCATTTCATGAAACATCTCCCTATAACATCTTATAAAACCTAAAATCTAATGGTATATTAAGTATGGATAAATGATTTTGAGATGATATTTGATGTTCTCAGTTTCTAGAGAGTTGTAAGGAAATTCTTACAGTTTATCATTTTGATGGTGAAGTTGATCAATGGTGGTATTTAATTAAAAATATCAAGGAGAAAAATGAAATTGATACCATTGAGTGGATTGTATTTAAAGATTATTTTCCAAAAAAATATTTTCATATTGTCCTTTGACTTATAATTGAAAGGAAGTTTATAGATATGAAGAATAGGTAATAGGACCCAGTTTTTTATTATGAAGAATTATTTTCCAAATTGGATGGGTTTGTATTAAACTGTTTTCTAAACCATAAATGTAAAAGTGATTGATTTTATTTAATATTGGACCCAATTATATGAAGAGTGTTGGTGTCTCATGAATTTAAAAGTTATGAGTAAATTGTATTATGTGATAAGAAGGTTGAGATGTAATTGTTTGATGATTATGTAACCCATGAAATTAAGAATAAGAAGCATTCATGGTGGTAATAGATGAAGAAAAAATCAATAAGGAAATCTAGATGTAATCTTCATATATGTCCCAAATGTGTTACAAATACATTTTAGAGAATATATAACAGGATTCTGGAATTTTTATTAGTGTGGTAAGTTTGGACATTTGGATCATGACTGCAAAGAAAAGTGTAATGTTCAGACCAATAATGGGAATCAGTTGGAAAGTTGGTAGTAAAATATTTTAGATGTAATGAATTGGGTCACTATGAAAATATGTGTTCAAAGTTCATTACTCAAGGTGGGAATCATCAAGATCAAAATTCAAAAGGTATAATAAAGTCATTTTCTATTACTATAATATATTTTGGACTATCTAATGATGTTGTGCTAGGTACACTACTTGTTTACTCAAATTATGAAAATATCTTGTTTAAATCAGGATCTACGTATTGTTTTATTTCCAGGAAATTTTATAGTAATATGGAAATAACAACATAAAAATTTGATATAAATCTTATGGTAAAAACTCCTATAGGGAGTATTAAGAAAATAAGGATTTATAGGAATCTTTCTATAGATATATGAGATATAGTTTATCCTGAAAATCATGCTCACATAACCTTAGTAGAGTTTAATGTTATTATTGTTGCATATTTGATTTTGAGTTATCTTTCTAATATAGATTGAATTGTAAAATAATTTATATTCAATATTCATAATATGTTTCAATTTTTATATAAGAATGAGTTTATACTTGTGATAACATATTAACAAGATGAGAAATTGGTTATAGATATGGGTAAAATTTATCCTTTATATATCATTGAAAATAAGGGAGAAATTCAAATTAGTGATGTGCCTATGGTTAATAATTTTTTATATGTATTTATTAATGATCTACCTGGTTTCATTCCTATCTGGGAGGTCAAATTAACCATTTATTTTGTTCTATATTCTAAGATAATTTCAAAACTTACTGATCAAATGTCTCCAGTGGAGCTGTTAGAGTTAAAAAAATAAAAAGTATTACTAGATATGAGTTTCATTCACCCTAACACTTCACCTCAGTGTGCTCATGTTTTGTTTTTTAAGAGGAAAGATGGTTTTATGAGAATTTTCATTGATTATGGAGCATTTTATAACATTAAAATTAATAATAACTATCCATTTGTTCTTATCAATGACATGTTTGATCTGCTCTAGGGAGCTCGATATTTTTCAAATATTTTCCTGAGGTTTGGATATCAATATTTTAAGGTAAAATAAAAAATAAATTTTATGGAAAAAAATTCGAACTATGTATGACCATTTTGAGTTTTTTATTATGGACCTTGGGTTAAAAAAATCACCTACTATATTTATGAATCTAATGAATAGAATTTTACATGAGTATTTGTAAATTTTTTGTATGGTATTCATTGATGATATTATGGTATATTCTAAATTTTATTAAAAATATGAGAATTATATAAGGATTTTTCTATAGACCCTTAAAGAAAATAAGTTGTATATAAAATTTATTAAATGTTAATTTTTATTATAGATAATTTATTTGCTTGGGCATATCATAACTAAAGTTGTCTTAACTACATATCTCGTTAAAATTAAAGTGGTGGAAAATTCCCAATACCTATTAATGTATCTAAGATATGAAGTTTTCTTATACTAGCTGGTTATTAATAATGATTTATTGAAAAAATTTATTGGTTAACTGTCCCAGTAACCAAAATAACTCAAAAGGTGTAGTGACATAGAAATTATAGTAATAAATAAGCATATTTTATTATAATTTTAACCATTAAAACATAGTTTAATACAACAAAAACTTGGAAATTAAATTTACAATAAAAAACAAAACTAACAACATAGAATAATTAAATATATAGGGTGACATCGTAATCTTGTACTTTAACGAATCATACTCAAAAACTAATAACTATTATACAAGGAACATTTATATAATGAATAAAATAATAACTATAGGATTAAAAATGGTAGAAAATGGAATGATATGAATGTTATTAGAATTTTATAATGAATTTTAAATATAAGGTGTAATGTGACCATTAGAATATGATCATAGGGATCTAACCGTTGGAATTTGACCATTGGAAATCTGAATATTGTAATCGTAATGCAACATTTATTCCTGAAAGTTTTAAGTAAAATGAATAAAACCATTTGATAATAACAAAGTAATTATATATATATATATTAATCAATGCATAATAATAAAATGACACACATATGGATTAGAAAAAAAATAATATCTACTATAAGTAAGAGTTTATATTTTTTTGGTTCCAACCACATGATTTTGAAATAAAAAATAGTTTTATTTAAAAAATAAAATTATCAGAAAAAGAAACACTATCGTAAAAAGGAAATTAAATAGAAAATAGTATTTGAAATTATCCAACGGTGATTTTTTCATAATTTCTTGAGATAGACAATTTTTTCACAAAAATAGTAAAATTTAGAAAGTATATATAGTATGTATTATTACATAATTATGATGTTTAAATGGTTTAATAATTAATATAATAGAATACAATACTAAAAATAAATTATTTTATTAATAAATTATTTTTTAATGAATTAAGATGATTTTCCAACCCTATAATTTTTTTTTCAAATTCTAAAATTGAAATTAGGATTTTCAAAACAATATTATATGGAAAAATTATATCCTCATGGATAAAGTAATATAAAATAATGGAATTCTATTTTTCAAATATTTTTTTTAAAAATCAATGCATTTAATTTAAAATACTGTAATCCAAATCCATGGGTAAGCTAATGGGTTTTAATTTTCTATAACCTATATTTCTAAAGCCTAAGAATAAAAATTAATAAACTATCCTCCCTCATTTTCTATAAATAACCACCCATTAACCCTTTAATATTAACTAAAAAAACATTAAACATAAAGTTACCCTCATTTTTTCTCTCACAAGTATCTATAATGAGTTTCCAAGGCTCTAAGATTATCATCTCAAACTTTAAGAAGTTACCTTTCGAGGTAAGGGTCACTAACATCTTCTATTTATTTAATTGTTTCATTATTTCCAATTCCTTTTCATTTCAATGTGAAATTTTATTATGCCTAATTTCTATAATTTTTTTATTATATTATCAATGAGATATAACTGTTCCCCCTCATTATACTACATTTATAATTTTTTTAATGCTCAAACTTTCCCATAGCCTTAAAACTATCCTAATTTTTTTTAAAGTATATCGTATACAATTTCCTAGAAATTACATCCCTCTATAGATATTGAAAAATGGGTGTGGCTATGTCAAACCCTAAATTTTATGTTTATTTTTATTTTACTATTTATTGGATTTAGGTTCTCTTGTAGAGGCACAATTTGAGCATGGGTTTAATTTTTTTTACATTTAATAATTTTAGTGGGTTTTAGACCCGTGCGCGGTCACCAGACAATAGGCGGTAGCCGTGCGGTCAGCCTGGGTGCCCATGAAAATGTATAACATTTAGAATAAGTAAAGATTTATGTAGATAAAGTGAGTTGAATGTTTAAATTTTATTAATAATAATGTTATTATGTAATTAATAATATTATTATTAATAAGGTGTTATTATTGTTATTATTTTTATTTTTATTATTTATATCACTATTTTTTTTATTTTTATGATAATAATTTTTTGTGTTATTATTATTATTATCTTTGGTTTTATTATTATTATTATAAGATAAAATGGAAAAAGGGAAACCCTATTCTACCCGACAGCGCCCCCCTTCCCCCCTCGTTTCATACTCGTGTTCGTGCACCAGGACCCTGCCTTCGCCCCTTCTCCTTCTCCCTACATCACTGCTCCAGCGCTCCCAACCCACAAGCCAAGTCCCATCCAGCATTGCCTTGTGCTCGCCGCTCTTCCTCCGGCCCTCCGGCACTCCGCCTCTTGCCTCTTGAAGGTTCGCGCTTGACCCAGCCACCTCTGGTCCCTCCACACTCACCCTAGCTATTCTTGCCTCCCCTACGCTCCAGCCACCTCTTTCCCTTGACCCCCAGCACCCATCCCCGCTCTCCCACTCCAGCCGACCACTATCCCCATCCATCTCTATAGTGCATTGAAAAACAGAAGGTGCCCCTCCATAGTGCACCCCTCCCCCAGTTCTCACAGCTAGTCCTTGCCGCTCCGGACTTCTACTGCCCTTGCCTTGCCCCAACCTCTTTGGCCAGCCGACTACCCCCACCCTCCTTCTGCGCTCCAGCAAGTCTGCCTGCTCCTTGCACTAGCCTCACCGTACCCACAAAACCCTCACTCAGCTTTTTTTCCAGCCAATAATACAAATGAACACCACCCTCCACGCCCTCCCTTCCTTTGGCCAGTGACACACCCAGACCCCCCTGCTATCTCTTGTGACTCGCACCGACAAACACACTTATCCCTGCTCCGACCACTTTCCCCTTAAGCACACCAAACCCCCAATATATATATATATGTTATTTTTTCACTTTCGTTACATATTTGGTGTTTTTATTAAATTTTGATAAATTTTATTATCGCGGGTTGTGTGTCATGTGTTTTTCTCACTGTTTAGCATGCATGGTTGGCCTGTGAGGGATTATTCTTCCTTCTATCAAATATTTGTCCTGTCTGCGCTTCATTTGAGGTAGGTGAATTCATGTTTTTTTCTTTCCGAGGCATTCCATTAATATCTACTTTATTTTAATTAATTTTTAAATATATTTCACACCTTAGATATGCTTATGACTAGTATTGGTTAGTGTATTATTGTTGATGAAATTTGTTAGAACTAGTTTTTAAATCATGCTTGTGGGTTTGTATTTTCTTTTAATTTATTGATTAAAGTATTTAAAATATAGAATTATGGGTTTTTTTGGTGTCTTACTCTTTGTGAATTTTTGGTAGACTGGTTGAGTCTCTTGATAGCATTCCATAAATTGTGCAGGATGTTTATTAAATTGTGTGGAAGTTAGCAAAACTTATTTTGGTAGGCCCTTAGTGTGATTTTGCCTTGAAAAGAGGATTTCTATTGTGTAATTGGTGGGAATTGTTGTTGTGATAATTAGAAGTATTTTTTCAATTATTTAAACGATTTATTAAAAATGTTTAAGTGAAGGAAAATCATGTTTTGAAATAGTTTTGGTGTGTGTTTTATTAGGTCCTTTTATGGATTAGTAAGGTCATATATTGACATGTGTGTTAAAATGTTTTGGAAAGGGTTTATTAATTTTAAAGGGGAATTCATGTTTTTCTTAATTTATGTGAACAATTGTTTTTGATTTAAAAGCAGTTGGTGTTTGGTGGAAATGGATCTGAGATATCTCCTTGGTTGTTTATTATTCCATTGGATGTTGGAACATCCATGGGTGCACTAGGTGCACGCATGGATGTGCTCACAAATGATAATGGCACCTTTGAAATGGTGTTTCTTTAAGTCCTTGGTTTTCCAAATAATTCTTGTTTTCCCAAATGAGGTTTGGTCTTTGGTGTGGTTCCCTTAAATGAATTCAAATGTACTTATCAAGGATATGGCCCATTTGGAATTGAAAAATGTTTTGGAGCATGTCTGGAAAAGATAAGGGACCATTTTGAAAATATGAAACATTTGGGTGTGGTTGGTATCCAAGGTCCCATTAGGCAATTTGAACTTAAATGGTGATGTTGACTAAGATTTTATTAAAGGATTTGGTTTTGAAAATTGTGTGTGTCTGGTCAGAGTTTGAATGTTTTTAGAAAAATGGTTTTGACATGGATGTGATGTGATGGCCCATTTGGCACTTTCAGCTTCAGTGTAATGTTTGTGTTGATTCTTTGAAAGGATGGAATTTTGATCAATTTATTCCCATTTAACAACTTTAATATTTTGAAAAAGGTATCAAATAGTTTTAATGATTTCATGGAATGACGACCCAGTTAGCACCTTTGATGATATGATGTATATGTATTTTTGGGGCACCTCTCTAGGGGGATATCCTTGATGGGTCATCGTATGAAGCGTCCCTGTTTTGGGTAGGAAAGTGTAGTGAGATGAGTTAAGCATGCAAGGGACTCCTATATACATAGTATTATTATAACCACCATAGGTTCTGGGGTGTCTTTTAGATGATCGAGTGACAGTTTCTGATCAACCCTGATTAGACGGGTTGGTACCCCCTAGATTGGTAGTTAGTCCAGGTGGGATTCTCCCCTGGATTGGTTAGTTTAGGGCAGCCAATTGGTTCTAGAATTTGGAGATTCACCATATGCCGACTGGTGATTCCGAAACTGAGTACATCCAAGGGTCTTCTAAGGATGTTTAAGATCACCCATGATTACTCATTTATTTACATTTCTTATTTAATTTCTTTCGTACTAGTTTATTTAGAACATGCCTTGTTTACATGTATTATTTTATCCCACCATTGGTGTCTTTTGTTTCGGGTTTGGTTTATAAAATGAAAAAGGTTTTATTGAAATAACATGTAGCGTCTGTTGGATTTTGTTTCAAATGGGAAAAACATGTTGCTTATTTCAAAATGTGAAAACCTTAATTTTATATTTGTATATCATACTTGTGTTAGTGGATTGTTTCGGGAAAGGAGATGTTGGATTCTTTGGTTTATTTTGGAAACCATACTGATCATTTTTAATGCTCATGCCTATTTTATCATTTCAGTTGTTGGTTTCCTTTGTTCAGTTTTTCTTGGCTGAGTTTCTCATTATTGGAGCAAGGTTGGATTTTGGTAGGGAGGTGACCTGGAAGGTCACATGGAGGTATATTGAGCTGTTCTGTTTATTTATTTTCCCCTACTAGAGTACAGTTTTATTTTTTTTTGTTTATTATTTTTTATTTATTTATCTTTTATGTGCCAAATCATTCCCAGCAGTTAAATTTTGATGCCTGAAACTGGTTTCTAGCTCGGGTGACCAGTTCAGAGTCAAACCAGGTTGGTTTATAGAAAAATGGTATTAGAGGAGGTCCTTGTTATTTTGGGTGTCTGATAGATGGAGATTAAGACTATCAGGACTTGAGAGGTAGGTATGGGAAGAACGTCATGAACCCTCGCTCGTTCTGAACCTAGAGTCGCCTGGGGTAGTTTGGGAATTGAGTCATTGTCTCGTTCTAGTTTGTTTTAGATTGAGGGATGGCAACAGAGGCTCGATGATGTCACATTATGATTTCACATGGAGTAGTGACCCATGTGGAATCTGTGTACATGGTTTAAGTTCATCATAGTTGTTGAAACTTTCTTGTGGCATGACCCACTACCATGTCGCTAGGTTAAGCATGACTACTAGTCCCTCACTTCGATAATTTGATGCAAGTTCAGTGTCTTCTTGGTTCTGGTTGTCGTAAATATGATTTTGAAAGTGGAAAAGGGGTTTTTAAATGAGAATGATTTGTTTTAAATGGATTTAAATTCTTGAAATGAGTTTTAAAACTGAAGGCTCTTAGTCTAAAAATTCTGGTGTTTTTTGGAATTGGTAGAGAAATGGTTTGGGTGCAACCTTAGGTACTCTTTATGAATGTTTGTACATATGAGGGAATGCATGGAAAGTTCATGTTGGTGTGTATGGATGAAAGGGAACGAAGACATGTGTAAAATTTCATGAGATTACTTGGGTGTGTACTTTGAATTAACGGCTTGACCATGTTTTTATAAAGTAATTAATAAAAAGAGAAATGATTTTGGAAATTTAATTTGGTTTGAAATATGGGTTTCGTATTTGGAAAGTGGCCTTGAATGAAGGCAGTTTTGAAATCTAAAATGAAAAAGGGATTTTGAAAAAGGTAATTTTGGATTGTGTTTGTATTTGTTTGTTTTTTTGAGATGGTTGTTTTTGGATGAAGGTTCTTTCAATGTTATTGCTTCGAGTTGATAGTGGTTTTGGATATGTGTTTTATATGTTGTTTAGAAAATTCCACCCAGAGAGGTCCCCAAGGTTTTTGTTAAGTCATGCTCAATTTTTGGTCCTTCTCATACATTGCCTGTCCTTCACGGTGATCGGGTTCCGTTAGAGGCAGCAGAGTGGCTTGAAGGGGTCGAGTGTGTCTTCAAGGTATTGGGAACTCCCAAAGCTGTCAAAGTGCGTTCTATTTTGGATCTATGTGAAGGTACAGCTCTAGATGAATGGTATTTGTTCACCCCTCCATCAATATAAATTGGGTTGAAGTGGGATGTCTATAAATATGTCTTCATCCAATGGTTTATACCTAAATAGGTGAAGATGAAGAAAAGGGAACATATAATGCATATTCAACAAGGCCAATGGATGGTGAAATCATATATTGACCATTTGAAGGAACTTAGGTCCTTTTATTCATAGGTAGAATCACAAGATTTGATGAAGACTTCCCTCTTTATCAGGGGTCTCCATACAGAGATTAATGAGCTGTTCCTCCCTTACAAGGACCATCATTTCAAGAAGCTGGTGGATGATGCATTCCTAGATGAGTTGGTCTATGGAGCACAGATGGTTGGAAATATAGTGTATCCAGTTTCTTGTGAAGGTTCTCCATCTGACAGACAGGGTGTGCCAGAAGGACCTATTTCTAAAGAGTCCTCTATAGTGCTTCCAGATTCTAGTTAATCGAACTATTCAATGGCATGCCATTAGTGTGGACTTTTAGGGCACACGAAGCCATCATGTCACATCCCTCTTAATTCATGCCATCATTGTGAGTATTTGGTTCATTTAGAGAAGTTTAGCAGGAAGCATCACCTGAAGAAGACGTTGTGACTGGAGGATCCTAATGCCTGACTGTGAGGAAGGAGATGCTTTATTCATCAGATCCCCAACCATAGGTCTTGGGGTAAAGCTTGTGCATAGTTGGGAGTTGTATGGGATGTGAATCCTTATTATGGGTTTTGTGTTCCATGTTGGAAGTAGAAAATTTAATGTCTTTCCTCTCTTGTTTTTTTTACTATTAAAATTTTACTATTATTGAGAGTTCATCATTCGATGGGTAAATGCGATGAAATTGTTATATTATAATCCAAATAGTTCCATTTGTCTGATTATGGTTTTCTGAATCATGTGTTTTTCTTAAAAGTGTGATTGGACCTTGTCTGGGTTTATCTTGGTTTAATTGTGTTTGTTTGGAGATGTAAGAGCCTTTAGAAGAATCAATTTTTGTGGTTATGCTCAGGTTTACTGATTGGGGTAAGTTCTTCTTGAAGGTTTTTCTATAGTGTTGGGGTTTTTGGTTTGGGTCTTGAGTTCCAGGTTTTAGTCAAGGTGTTGTTCGCTCTTGATGTAGAACTTAGTTTGGATCGGTTGGGAGTTTCCGCGTCGCCCCGTTCCCGGGGTGGTATGTTTGGGTGTTAAATTTCTGCACTAGTTGAGTTCTTATGGTGTAGATAACATTGTTGTGTCCTCCCGTTCTCTTGTGTGGTGGTTTCTTTCAATTTCAATTGGGCATGTATTCTTGTTTTGCCTCTTGTTCAGCTAGGTGACTTTCTGGGGGAAGAAATTTTCTATGGTGGGGAGAGTTTTCACTCCCCAACTTTTAAGTTTATTTTTATTTTAGTATTTCTTGGCTTTGGGTTCTCTCGTCGAGGCTCGGTTTGAGTGCAGGTCTAAATTTTTTGACATTTAATAATTTTAGTGGGTTTCAGACCCATGCGCGGTCACTGCACAGTGGGCGGTAGCCACACGGTCAGCCCGGGTGCCCATGAAAATGTATAATGTTTATAATAAATAAACATTAATTTAGATAAAGTGAGTTGAATGTTTAAATTGTAATAATAATATTGTTATTTTTTTAATTAATAATATTATTATTAATGAGGTGTTATTATTTTTATTTTTATTATTTTTATTATTTATATTATTATTATTATTTTTTTATTTTTATGATAATCCTTTTTGGTGTTATTATTATTATTATTATCTTTGGTTTTATTATTATTATTATTAAAAGATAAAATATAAAAAATGGGAAAATATATTCTACCTGGAGGCTCCCCCTCCCCCCTCATTTCATTCTCCTATTCGCGCACCAGGACCCCACCTCTGGTCCTTCTCCTTATCCTTGCATCGCCGCTCTAGCGCTCTTGACCCACATGCTTGGTCCTGATTGGCCTTGCCCAGTCCTCGCTACTCCACCTCTTACCACCTATAGGTTCGTGCTCGCCCTAGCTGCCTCCAGCCCTTCCGCGCTCACCCCATCCATTATGGACTCCCCGACACTCCAACCACCTCTCTCCCTCGACCCCCTGCACCCAACCCCGCTCTCCCACTCTAGCCGACCACTAGCCCTGGCCACCCCTGTAGTGCACCTACAAACTGAAGCCTCCCTTCCACATGTCACCCCTCCCCCGGTTCTCACAACCAGTCCTTGTCGCTCTGGACCTACGCCGCCCTCGCCTTTCCCTAGCTGCTCCAGCCTACCGACTAGACCCCACCCTCCTTCCACGCTCTAAAAAGTCTGCCTCCTCCTTGCACCAGCTCGCCGCACCTGCATGCTCCTTGCTTGCCTTTTTTTTTCCAGCAACACAACTAACTTCTGCCCTTCTCAATCTCCCTTGCTCCGGCCAGCGATGCACCTGGACCCCCCTACTCTCTTTTTCGACTCGCACCGGCGAACCCGCTCGGCCATGCTCCGATCACTTTCCCCCTGTGCATGACAAACCCCCAATATATTTATTTATTTATTTGTTATTTTTCCCTTTCATTTCATCTTTGGTGTTTTTATTGAATTTGCCTAAATTTTATTACTGCTAGTTGTGTGTCATGTGTTTTTCTTGCTGTTTAGCAAGTGCGGTTGGCTCGCGAGGGATTTTTCTTCCTTCCATTGGAGTTTTTTCATGCCCGTGCTTGATTTGAGGTGGGTGAATTTGTGTGTTTTTCTTTCCAAAGCATTCCATTAATGCCTGATTTCTTTCAATTAATTTTTAAATATATGTCGCACCTTAAATATGCTTATGACTAGTTTTGGGTAGCATATTCCTATTGATGAAATTTGTTAGAACTAGTTTTTAAATCATGCTTATGGGTTGGTATTTTTTTTAAGTTGTTTATTAAATTATAGTTTAGCATTTAAAAGATATAAGTATGGTGATTTTTATGGATTCTTACTTTTTGTGAATTTCTGGTAGACTGGTTGAGTCTCTTAATAGCATTCCATAAATTGTGCAGGCAATTTATTAAATTGTGTTGAAGTTTGCAAAACTTATTTTAGTAGTTCCTTGGTGTGCATTTTCTTTCTAAAGAGTATTTCGATTGTTTAATTGGTGGGAATTATTATTGTGCTAATTATAAGTGTTTTTTAATTGTTTAAACGATTTATTAAAAATGTGTAAGTGAAGGAAAATCATGTTTTGAAATAGTTTTGGTGTGTGTTTTATTAGGTCATTTTATGGATTGGTAAGGCCATATATTGATATGTGTGTCAAAATATTTTGGAAAGGGTTTAATAATTTTATATGGGAATTCATGTTTTTCTAAATTATGTGAATATTTGGTTTTGATTTTAAAGTAGTTGGTGTTTGGTAAAAATAGATCCGAGATATCTCCTTGGTTGTTTATTGTGCCATTGAATGTTGGCACATCCATGGGTGCACTAGGTGCACATATGGATGTTCTCACAAATGATAATGTAACATTTTAAATGGTGTTTCTTTAAATCCTTAGGTTTCGAAATAATTCTTGTTTTCTCAAATGAGTTTTGGTCTTTGGTGTGGTTCCCTTAAATGACTTCAAGTGTGCTTCTCAAGAATTTGGCCCATTTGGCCTAGAAAAATGATTTGGTGCATGTCTATAAAGGATAAGGGCCCATTTGGAAAATTTGAAACGTTTGTGTGTGGTTGGTATCAAAGGGCCCGTTTGGCACTTTGAACTTAAAAGGTGATGTTGACTAATATTTTATTAAAGGACGTGGTTTGGAAAATTGTTTGTGTGAGGTCAGTGTTTTAAATGTGTTTAGAAAAATGGTTTCAACATAGACGTGATGTGACATCCCATTTGGCACTTTCGGCTTCAGTGTAATGTTTGTTTTGATTCTTCAAAAGGATGGATTTTTTATCATTGTATTCCCATTTAACAAATTTAATATTTTGAAAAAGGAATCAAATGGTTTTAATGATTTCATGGTATGATGGCCCTGTTGGAACCTTTGACGATATGATGTATATGTATTTTTGGGGCACCTCTATAGGGGGGATATCCCTTATGGGTTATCATATGGATTGTCCGTGTTTGGGGTAGGAAAGTACGGTGAGATGAGTTACACATGCAAGGGACACCTACTTACATAGTATTATTATAACCACCATGGGATCCTGGAAATATTTTAGATGATCAACTAATGGTTACTGATCAAACCTGATTAGACAGGTTGGTACCCCATTGATTGGTTGTTAGGCCAGGCAAGCTTTGCCACTGGATTGGTTAGTTTAGGGATGCCAGTTGGTTATAGACATAGGAGCTTCACCCTACACCGATAGGTGGTTCTAAAACTGAGTACATCTAGGTGTCTTTTAGGGATGTTTAGGATCACCCATGGTTACTTATTTATTTACATTGCTTGTTTAATTTCTGTCTTACTAGTTTATTTCCATCTTTCCTTGTTTACCTGTATTATTTTAGCCCATCTTTGGTGTCTTTTGTTTTGGGTTTTGTTTATAAAATGAAAAATGGTTTTATTGAAATAAAATGTAGTGTCTGATTGATTTTTTTCAAATGGTAAAACATGTTTCTTATTTTAAAATGTTATAACCTTACTTTTATATTTGAATTTAAAACTTGTGTTAGTAAATTGTTTCGGGAAAGGAGACGTTGGATTATGTGGTTTATCTTGGGAACCCTACTGTTCATTTTTAATGCTCATGCCTATTTTATCATTTCAGTTGCAGGTTTCATTTGCTCAGGTATTTTTGGTTGAGTTGCTCATTATTGGAGCAAGGTCAGCCTTTGGTTGGGAGATGACCTAGAAGGTCACATGGAGCTATGTTGAGAAATTCTGTTTATTTATTTTCCACATCTGTAGTTTAGTTTTTTTTATTCTTTTTTATTTATTTATCTTTTATGGGAAAATTTTTCCCGGCGGTTAAATTGTGTTGCCCGAAACTTGTTTCCAGCCCGTGGGGATTAGGAACGCACCACGGGCCATGTCATGGACCAGCTCAAGTGACTGGTTCATGTTTGACCTGGGTTGGTTCATGATAGTACATGCCATAAATTTAACTAGGGGTAATCACCCTAAAATTTTTTGGTTTATTACCAACTCGATCTTTACCTAGTGAATGATGAGTGGGATTAAGAGTATACACTTGGCTCGACACTCCCAGGGGATATGATTCAGATAATTAATATGATCTTTAATAACTATGATGAAGGATTTTATAATATTATTATAGGGATTTATCTATAGTGGATTTGGTCCTTGAACACTTCAAATACATTCTTTCAACTTCCAAAACTCATTGATAATCCTAATTTTTATAAAGTTCTTGATAACTACACATCCATATTCTTCACTTGATATGGGAACTTATTTGAAAATTTTGAATCCCTAATTATTCCCTATATGAGTCAAGTGATTTCACTTAAAATACCTTATTAATTCCTTTACTAGGGAATGATATTGATAATCCATATAATCCTTTTTTAAATTTAGGAAAGTCTTGTATGCTTTGTTTCTTTGAAAAAGTATGCAATGTATCTCTATGTTGTTCAACCTTTAAGCATATACCATGTATAACCTATTCTCATTTATCATATTATGGAATGAATTATAATTTTATGTGATGGGTTTTTCCTAGAATTATATATCTCCTCAACACACAGGTAGGTCTCATGAGACAACCATGATAGGATAATGGGAGTATCCTTTCCCTTTATGTATGATGTCTTGGCATAAGAACTTGATAGTATGTTTACGATATCTAATATTATGTATTCCTAACATTTCCATAATTATGTGTTTATTTTCTAATTTATTTCCTTTTCCATCCATGGATTATGTTATTCAACATGATTTGTTTATATGTTCCCAAAATATTTCTTATTCCATGTTATCTTTCACTACAGAATATCCCTTACTAAGAATTTGATCTCACACTTAAATTTTGTTTCTCATTTACCTAGGTAATGAAGTGGAATAATAAGTATGATTGTACATATATATAACACTAAGAAATAATTATTTTACTCAAATGATGTAATGTAATATTTATATAATTAACCGCTTAAAAAATACCTAACCCTATTTTTGGGAATGTAATATCATGTATTTTTATTACCATGTAATAAATAACCCACCAACTCTATGTGAACAGGTTTTGGGGGGTATTATAATTGGTATCAGATCAAAGTTTCGTATAAACCTTATGAACTAAATTTAAAATAATGTAGAAATATAACATAGATTATACCTTTAAAAAAATTTAAACATTATTCTATAATTTTTATATAAATTATATTAATATGAAGATATTTTATGGATACATGATATATATGGCTTGTCTTATATATTATAAGTTTTTAATATTACTAACAAAGCCCTAAAATTTGATAGATAACAGAACCTGTAATAAGATAAGGAAACCAAGCCAATAATTTAGAACAATGTACGAATATTATAGATAATTATGATAATTTTTTAGATGTTAGTGCTAAAAAAATTATTAATATCCTAGGGAATTTTTCTCAATTTATGAAAAGTAAACTAAACTGCATGGATAAACCTATTTCCACTCACCAAAAATCAACCTATTTAGATCATTTTATGAGGAAAAAACCTCCATTGATAAGTGGGTCCACTAATCACATGGTATAATATCAATGGATTAAGGCCCTAGAGAGTATCTTTATGGAATTAGGGTGTACTAATAAGGGAAGAGTTATCATTGTTATGTAGCATTTAAGGGGAGACACTGACGAATGATGGTCGTTGAATCAAAATTATAATAAGGAAGATGAGGTAGAAGATGTTGAGTGGAAGAAATTTAATCTAATTTTACTTGAACAATACTTTCCTCAGGATAAATGTACCTATATGGGTAGAAAATTACTAAATTTACGACAAAAGGAAAAAGAAATTATGGCTAAGTATGATGCTAATTTCCCAAAAAATAGTGATGTATATCATGGATTATCTACGAAATCTTGAAATTAAGAATGATCATTTATTTGAAGGTTTAATTACAAATATTTAAAGATCTTGGTTTCTCAAATCATTTCCCCATATTAGGAAATTTTAACAAGTGCTATCATAGTTGAAAATAAATTTTCAAAATCCTTTATTTCCAATATAAAACCAATTAAGAATAGGATGGTTGATCACTATGTAGTAAGAAAAATTGGAAATGATGATAATGGGATAATGAAGTTCCATATATGTAATAAATGTTGTAATAAACACCCAAGGACCCATTTAAAGTGGTTATGTGTATGATTTAAATGCGGATATAATTTCCATCAAGATCATAAATGAAAAGGAAAGAGAGAGGAATTCACTGAACAATTCTTTTGTTCTAGGGATATGGGGAATTAGTATAATCAATCCCCTAAGAACCAAGGTAATATTTCTCATAATAAGACTTATGATCAGGGATAATATTTTGAAATAAAAATATCCAATATCGAACCACCAAATGATGTGATCACATTTATTTTTATTACACACATTAATTTATATAATAATTTATTTTATCATGGATATACACACTCATTTATTCCATGCATGTTTTCTAGGAATAGTTAATCTCCACCTATTGAATTAAGGAATGATTTATTTATCAGAACATTGAGTGGTACATTGATTTCAATTACTATATATCATGAAACTCAAATTAAAATGAATGGGTGTTATCTGTTTTTGAATATATTCATCACACCATTTTTGGGTTTTCTTATAATATTGGGGAAGGATTGTCTCTTTAATTATAAAGAAATAATCTTTTATAAGGATTAAAAATTTAGGATTGAAGAATGAAGTATTGAAATACATGTCTTTTAAAGGGATATTTTAATAACTAAAACTTTTCTGGAACCACCCAAAGTTTCCAGACTTAATGAAATACTTAGAGAAGATATGAATGGAATTTAAATCTATAATGGGTAAAGTGGTTTTGAAAATAGAATATATGCCTATCATGTATAAGTATATTGATATATTTCCTAATCAATTACCTAGATTTTCCCTAAATATATAAGATAAATTCCTTATTGATATTAGTCATGATGAAAAAACTATATCTTAGACTCCATATGGAATAGCTCTAGTAGAGTTGGATAAGTTTAAGAATCAATTATGAGACTTATGTGATAAGAGTTTCATTCATAAAAGTGTATCACTATAGGGAGAACCAATTTTATTCATAATGAATAATAATGGATCAATGATGTAATGAATTTATTATAGGGAAATCAATGTAATTTATTTAAAGAAAAATTACCCATTTACTCATATTAATGAACTCTTTGATTAGATTTAAGGTAATAAATACTTATCAAAGATTGATCTCCCTTTAAGTTATTATTAGATAAATTTTAAGTAGTAGGATATCCCAAAGGTGAAATTTCATATGTTGTGTGATCATTATGAGTTCACATTAATTTCTTTTGGGTTAATGAGTGCTCCTTTTGTGTTGATATACTTGATGAATTGTGTATTTAAGGACTATCTTGATAAGTTTGTGGTGGTATTTATTGATGATATATTATATACTCTAAGAGTTATGAGGAGAATGGAACTAATTTTTTCCTTTCACTTGAGGTTCTGAGGAAAAAGGAATTGTATGGGAAATTCAGTAAATATGAATTTTCGCTTCAATATGTTCCTTTTCTTAGACATTTTGTATCCAAGGAAGTTATATCTGTTGACCCTTCAAAAAAAATGTTGTATTATGATGGAAAATACCTACCACAATAACATAAATATATAGTTTTCCTAGATTACTAGGGTACTAATGATGGTTTGATGAAAACATTTCTCCTTTAGCTAATATGAAAACTATGTTAACAGGTAAGGGGGTAAAATTAAATTGGACAAAGGAATGTGAAAATAACGTTGAAGAATTAAAGAGGAGGTTTTTAAATTCACCTATATTTACTCTTTCATATATTAAATAAGGTTTTGTAATTTATAGTGATCCATTATAGAAATTTCATAGATGTGTTCTTATGTAAAACTATATAGTGGTGGATTATGAAACTTTATAGTTTAATCCCCATGAGTTGAATTATCCAAAACATGATATGGAGTTAATAGAAGTGATATTTTCAATAATAATATGGAGAAATTATTTCCTATAATAGAGATATGATATATACACTGATCATAAGTGTTTGAAATAAATCATTACTTATAAATATCTTAGTATGAGGAAAATGTGATGGTTTGAACTACTTAAGGATTATGATTTTTATATGAACTATCATCTTAAGAAAACAAACAAGGTAGGAGATGCATTGAGTAGAAAAGACCGTGGTATCTTATCCATGATGAGGGTGGGAAATTATTAAATTCTAAAGGTTTTAGTAAGGATTGACATGGGTGTTATAATTAAATGGAGAACACCATTAATATTCCATGTAATTACCCAACCTTCCTTATTTGATAGGATTAAGAAATCCCAACATGATGACAAGGACTTACCAAAGAATAGGGAAGATGTGAAGAATGGTAAATTACTAGACATAAATATTGGTTATGATAGAGTTTTATGGTTTAGTGAAAGGTTATGTGTTCCATCAATACTGGAGATAAAGAATGATTTTTTTTCATGAAACACACAATTCAAATTTATCTACACATCTTAACAGCAAGAAGATGTATTTAATTATACATGAACATTTCAGGTGGGAAAATATAAATTTATTTATTGAAGATTATACTACAAGATTATTAGTATGATAATAGGGGAAGTCTTAAAATAAAATTCTAAATTGTAATATGAAAAAATTACCTATACCAGAGTAAAATTGGGATAAAAATTATTATGGATTTTTTCACTGGGATTCATAAGAATTACAATGGACATAATGCAATATGGGTCACTGTGGAACATATTACAAATTATTCTCATTTTATTTCAATTATAGAATATTTATCACTATAATATATTCATTGGATATATATGAATTAAGTTGTGAAACTTAATTCCACACCCTTATTTATAGTATCTAATATCATCCCATGGTTTATATAAAAAAAATTTAGGAGTCTCCAAAAGGATTTATATATAGAGCTTAATATTATCCTAACATATAACCCAAAATTGAATGGTCCATCTAAAAGAAAAATAAAAACATTAGAGGATATTATAAGGTCATGATAACTTGGATTCCATGGAAGTTTTGATAAATATTTAACAGTAGTGGAGATTTCTTCGAATAATAGTTACCACACTAGTATTGAGATTTGACCACGTAATGTTTTATATGGAAATATATTTTAGACTCCAACATGTTGGAATGAAATTGGTGAAAAGAAGTTATTGGCTCCAATACTTGTGTAATATACAAACAATAAGCTAATATCCATAAAAGAGTATATCTAGGCATCCCAAAGTATAAAGAAATGTTATAATGAAAACATAAGAAAGGATCTTTAATTCCAAGTTGGGACCATGTCTTAATGAGGATATCTATATAGAAATGTGTAATTATATTTGGAAAAAAGGAAATATGAGTATAAGGATTGTTCAAGTGTTTGAAATATTATAGTGTTTAGGAATTGTATAATATCATTTTTTCACAAAACCAAAACTATCACAAATGCATGAAATCTTTTATATATTACTTATAAGGAAGTATATTCCAGACCCTTCCCATGTTCTGATGGTGGATAAATTTTAGTCAGAACCTAAATTATCATATAATAAAGAGTAAATTTAGATTATCAATATTATAGATCATGTTCTATATAATTTTATTAATTATCTAGTGAAGGTTATTTAGAGGAATTATCTTTTAGAGGTGGTAACATGGGATTCATTGGTTACAGTGATAAAGGCTTATCCACATTTTCTTGTAGATTTATTTAAAATTTATGGGATAAAATTTTATAAGGGGGATGTAATATCCAATAAATTTTAATAATTAATATGCGTGTTTATTTCAATGTAAAAAATTATAGTAAAAAGTAATATGATAAAAAACTAGGAAATAAAATTTATAATTACAACAAAAAAAATACTCTAAAATAATTAATGATATGGGGAAACACCATAATCCTAAACTATGAAGGATAATACTTGAAAATCAGTAATAATTATAAGAGAAAACATGATATTAAATGAAAACAACAAACATAAGAATAATAACGGTATATAAGGGAATTACATGAATGATATTGGGTTATTCAAATGAAGTGTAGATATATAAGGGGTAATATGATCTTTGGAATCTGACTGTTGGGATATGTTCATTGGAATCAAAATATTGGAAATCCAATATTTATATTAATGAAGAAATTTTTCAAGAAAGTGTCTAGTGAAATGAATAAAATAATTTGATATTAATATAATAATTAAATAATTGTATATTAATCAATGAATGGTAATAAAATTACCCACATATGACTTCAAAAAAAAATATTTACTAGAAGAAAGAGTTTCTAAATATTTGGTGCCAACACATGATTTTGAAATACAATAAGAATTTTATTTAAAAATAAAAATTCATATATAATTTTCTAAGTCTCTCTAACAAGTTTCCAAGGCTCTAAGGTTCTTATATAAATTATTAAGAATTTTCCTTTCAAGGTAAGGATCCTTAACCCCTTCTGTTTCTTTAATTGTGTTATTATGTCAAACTCATTTTCATTTCAAAGTGAAATGTTGTTATGAATAATTTATATAAATAATTTATTATATTATCAATGATAAACCACTATTCCCACTCATTATACTATATTCATAATCCTTAATAATGCTCAAATATTCCCATAGACATAAAAAATACAAAATTTTGGTAAAGTATATAGTGTGTTGTTTCCAAGAAATAAAATCCATTTTTAAATATTGGAAAGTGGATAACGTTATAGAATAAATGAACCTAGGTGTAATCACCCCAAAAAATTATTGTTGAGTTTTAACTTGATCTTCACTCAGTTCCCAATGAGTGGGACAAAGACTTACCTCTTGGCTAGACACTCCTGATAGATATACTTTGGATAATTCATATGCTCTTAACCAACCATAATGAAGGATTTTATTATACTAATTTTGGAATTTATATATAATTAATATGGTCTCCCAACATTTCAAAATACATTCTTTCTAATTCCCAAACTCATCGATAATCCAAATTTTTATAATTGACCTGATAACTACAAATCCATATTCTTCACTTGATAAGGGTACTTATTTGAACATTATGAATCCCTAATTATTTATTATATGAGTAAAATAATTTCAACTTGACATTATTAATACTTCATTTATAAGGGAAATATATTTATAATCTATATAATTCATTATTTTATATGGTAATAACTTGTGTATTAAGTTTCTTTGAGTAATTATTCCATGCATTTTTTCACCATTAAACATTATAATATGTATAACCCATTATTATTTATAATACGATGTAATGAATTTGACTTTTATGTGATGGTTGATGCTTTAAATTACATAGCACCTCAGTGCACTGGTTGGTCTGATGAGAAAACTGAGATAGGGTGATGGGAGTGTCCTTACCCTTTATGTATTTTGAGTTGGAAAAAGGCCTTGGTGATATGTTCATGATGCTAAAAATTATACATTCCAAACATGTCCATAATTATGCAATCATTTACTCATTTATTTCCTTTTTCATTCATGGATTATGTTATAAAACATCATTTTTATATGTTCCCATTATATTTCATATTCCATGTTAGATTATGTTATATATTATCCCTTGTTGAGAATTTGAGTTCACCCTTTACTTTTGTTTCCTATTTCACATGTTAATAAAGTGGAATACTAAGTTTTATTGGACCATTGGAAAACACCAAAAAATAAATATTTTACTCAAATATTTTAATTTTTCATGTTGTAACGAAATATTTATGTAATTAGTCTTAGGAGGACTACTAAACATTGAACTTGGGAATGTAATCTCATGTTTTCTGATTACCATGTTATAAATAACCCACTTACTCTAGGTGACTAGGGTTAGAGAATTATAAAAGGGTTACAGATACTTTTAGAAAAAGGAATGCAATTAATGTTTTGAGGAAATAAAAATAATATTATTTAATGATTTAGTTTTTTCTTTACCATCATGAAATGATTAAATCTTCATTTATAGTGATTCTTATTTGAATGGACTTGGTTGTTTTTTTATAAATAATGACCAGGTAATAGAATATGCATAATGGTAGTTGAAACCCCTTGGGAAAATTTATTCAACACATGATCTTGATCATGTGATGATAGTATTTCATTTAAAAAAATTTAGGTATAATTTAAATAGGTAGAAATGCGATATATACATGGATCATAAAATTTTATTCTATATATTAACTCAAAAAGAGTTGAACATGAGGTTAATAATATGGTTGTAACTGATTATAGATTATGATTATACGATCTTGGTAAAACAAACAAGGTAGTAAATTACTTGATTTGAAAGGATAATACATCATTAACCATTCTAAATTTAGAACATGATCCTATAGTTAATGATTTAATAAAACTAAAATGGGAATTTATGTATATGAGAAACCATTTTATTTTAGATCAAGTATCAGTACATTTATCCTTACTAGAAACAATTTAAATATACTCATAGGAAATATCATGAATCAGCCTTGGTACCTTAGTAACATGATATCTAAGCTAGTCCTAACATGGCCCAAAGGGCATTCTCGATCCCTATGGGTTGGTGCCTAGCACCTGGAATCATAAAAAAAATCTAATTAGGAACAATTTTTCCACTACGAATGTGGAAATGAAGTAGAAAAATCAGTATGAATATAAAATAAATTTCACTCGGAGTAAAGTACCAAAAGTCAATCAGGTATAACAACCCAAAGTAATACAACCAAAAGTACTAGAAAATAATAAAAAATCCCAATTCCCTATGGACACAACTCACCAAGTCCACAGATCAATAACCGGAACCACCTCTATGTGGCACTTTACCTCTTCTCGAACCTGGAAGGAGACAATCTACAAACACCCAAAATCACATGTAGGGTGTGAGCTAAAAATACCAATAGGTTCTCACCAAGGATTTAATATTAGATGAAAATATTAAATTAACCAAAGTAAGCTTTCAATTTAAAACAAATAGTTTTAAAATTTTAAAATCATAATTAAAATAATTTATGCTTTATAATTAAAAAAATGTAAATACTTTATGCAAAGGATCTAATTTTCAATTGATGGAACATTTCCAAAATAATGTAACTTTTCACAAATATATTAAATAAATACTTTAATATAAAACAATTTAAATTAATTATAAGGAATGTACAATAGTTTAAAACAATGGAATACATTCATTTCAAATAGAAACAAGTGAGAAACATCTTCATATACCTAATGAGGTATGATAGTTCTAGGATATAGGAACTCCACACTCAAGGTGACACGAAAATATGTACATACATCCCCTTGAACTCAGGACAAAGAGGACTCATCACCATCACCTAAGGGATGTGATGTGTTGCATTTATGTTTTGGAACATTATAAAGAATGAAGTCCCATCCAAATATCTCACTAACAACATAATGATTTCATGTGATCTAGGAAAAAAGAATGATGGAAAGTTTATTTCAATTAACCTTAAAATACTATTAATCCCATTATCCATTTCAAATATTCCAATTTTCTATTTAAGAAACAAAATGGGTTTTTAATCAAAACATGCCTTTTAACCAAGATAAAACCATAAGGTTTTTATTAAAACCATTTAAATCCATTTTCAAAATAATAATTTGAAATCAATTCACAATTTAATTTCACAATCCACTTTCACAAATTAAATTCAATAATTTATTTTTTCACAAGATTCCAAAAATTTCATAATGAACCCCCAATTCAATGAAATTGGGGTTTTTTACACTTTTTCCATCAAATCCATTTCCACAATTAAATTAAAAAATTTAATTAAAACAATTTACATCTCATCCACAATTTAAATAAAACAATTTAAATTTAATTTTTTTTCATAAACACAGCCCAATTAAACAGAATTGGGGGTTTCCCAATTTCATGCCAAAACCCCTTTTTAAAACCACAATTTAATAGAATTGAGTTTTTCTAAAAGACCAATTGAAATACATTTAATTAAAATAAAGAAATTTTATTTAATTCAAACAATTGAAATTAAATAAAGCAATGTAAGGTTAACATAAATTGGGAATTATGATAGAACCACCTACCCTGGGATCACGGGATCTCGAATTATAAATTTGTACATGGAAAACTCTAATAAGGAATAAAGAAACAAGTATCTACGGATCAAATCTAGGTTTAGATCCAAAATAGTGGATTTTAAATACATAATCAATATGGGGATTCAATAAAACCTAGGTAGGATAAGAGAGATCACGGGATAACAAGAATGGTAAGAGGAAACTTACTAGGTGAAGAATTAAGGGTGTTCCTCAAGATTCAAATTGATTTTCAGAGGTATACGAGGGGAAAATAACTATTCTTGGGAGCTCCAAGGAAAGAATAAAATGATTATGGGTCATTTTGGTTCATTTGGTACCTTAAAGGAGGGTTCTAAATTTTTTAATCAAAATTATGATTAATTAAAAACATGTATGCATAGTTTCCTAAGTAGATCCGCACAGTTGGACAAAACTTGTGGACTAAACATGCACTAGTTTTAAATGGGTTGCATAGTTTTTCATAGAAGGGTACCTGTCTTGAAAAACTCTACATCAACTGTGAAAAATCCCACTACCTTGGGTTGAATGGTTTACTCTAAGAGGGTGCACGATTTGGACTACCATGTTCCAACCGTGCACTAGCCCAGAAACATCCAAAATTTTCAAAATTTCTCTAAAAGAAACCCCAAACGAAACCAAACTAAAGAAATATCAAAAAGTGGCGTTTATGAATACCTGAAAATAGTAACATGATGTTACAACCTCCCCACCATAGAAATATACTATCCCCATAAATCTTACTCAGAAGCTTCCATGCCAAAAAGATGAGGCCACTGCTCTATCATCAGTGCCTCCCTCTCCCACATCTCATGAGAATTAGAACCTTGATACCATACAACATGAACTAAAGGTATCATCCTTTCATGATGTATCATGTTTTTAGAATAATCTATCCTGAATGTCCATTTAGTCACAGATAAATTATATTCAACCTCAAGATCACTCCAACTCAGAACATTATATAGATTAGATAGATACTTTCATAGCTTAGATACATGGAACACATTATCTATCGACATCATATGTAGTGGGAGTGATAAATGGAAAGCAACCTTTCCCACCTGTTCAATAACCTCAAAAGCCCTGACATGTTAGGACTAAGATGATGATGAAGGTGATTGTTTTCAAGTTTTTTTTTCATGAAAGGTATTTGATAAAAGGAAATCAACTCACTTTTTTATAGTGAAAATCATATTAAAAAAAATACTAATGAATTGTTTTCAGAAAAATAAGACTCACATTGTTTCAAAAATTCTATCATATCAAGCTGTTTGAGTGAAATGGGTCAATTGTATTGAGAACAAATATTGATGGAAGTAAATGGTCATCAGATTCACTATAAACCCAAAATAGAAGAAGTGATTGTAATGAGTGAATCAGAGTCTACATGATTATGATAAATCAAATGTGATGATGCCTTTATACTTTGTATTTCACATAAATCACAAGTTGATTGGAGAACTTGTGATACAAGTTTGGTGAAATAAAGGAAGAATGGTCGTATCTAGGCCAATCATACTAAGAATGATCATATTCAGGATGATAATACTCAGAATGATTGTATCCAAGCCAATTGTACTTAGAATGATCCTATCCAGACCAATTATACTCAGAATGATCGTATATAGGACAATCGTACTCAGAATTATCGTATTCAGTCTGATTTTATTTGTGACAATTGTTTTGTACACAAATGTAATCTCGTTGAGAAGGAAATAAAGAAGCTAGAAATAATGGAAAGTTACGATACTTTCTAATGTAAGTCTTAAAATTCTAAATCTATTCTTAAATGTATTCAAATTCATGAATTAATTCATGATTCAATCACAAGTTTTTGAATAATGAAAGTTTCCGAAGTCGAAGCTGTTGACACAAGTCTATCAAATTTTATATTCCAACATATTCAGAAAAAATTATTTTCAACAAAGACCTATGGAAAAGAAATTGAGATATATTCAATAAAATCATAATGATAGAGACCAAACAACAATATAGTCAACCATTTGAGATGGTTGAATGAATTTCCAAAGGAATAGATAGATGACCTCCAACTTATTTTGAAATTATTTTATCAAGTGGTTTGAGAGTAGAGTTGAATTAATTAAATAGATGTGTTGTCAAAATGAGAGTTCAAAATTGAAGAAGTTGTTTTTTTTCTTTAATAGAGTCAAGATCCGTCATATTAGAGTTGATTTTTTTTTTGTATTTCAAATAACTCTAGAGTATAAGTGAAGAAGTCGAAGTGGATCGAATGAGGAGAAGTCCATTTCTTAATTTTTATATTCAATTGGTACATAGAATTGTTTGGAATAAATGAGGTTAAGAAAATTAGATTCAGAAATTAGATTCATATTGGATAAATAATTGATGATGGTTGAAGAAGATTAGATAAGATTCAAGAAGAGTTTAAAAATTTAGAAATGCACCCAATATTTTAGGGGAAATCAAGATTTGGGTGAATTTGTTTGAGCATGAATGTTTTTAGGATTCTTGCCCAAACCACTCATGGGTCACCTATAAAAGGTGAAAAGTACTTTTTACTTTTATTGATGATGTATTGTTCATTATAGAATATAGAGAAGCTCCGAATTTCTAGGGAGAGAAATATTTTGTTGTATTGATATTTTATTAAAGAATTTTCGATGGAGAAGTGAAAGGAGAAGATACAAGATCACAACGTTGTATCCATATGATCATCATATTCAGATGATTACCACATTTGGTTTGTCAATTGCATTTGGATGATCATCATATTGGGATGGATAATCGGATCAGGATTTCCATATTAGGATTTTTGGAATGAGGAAGGAGTTATGAATTGTCTCAATCATACTCAAATAGTGATATATTTTTCGAATTGAGAATCATATTAGGTATAATTTTACTGGGAATAATCATATTGAGGTGAATCGTACTGGAAATAATCGTACTATGGAGAATCATACTAGAAATAATCGTATTGGGATAATTGTACTAGGAAGAATCAGATGGAGAAAAACATATTGAGAAAATAAGACTGAGTTTTCCTTGTCAAATTCTTTGAAGTTCTTACCATCTTCTAGGTAATAAATTGAATAATTATTTCCAAAGGAATACATTTGGGAATTTTAAATTAACCATAGGTAACATGCGCTGTTACACAAATATTTTTTACCCAATTTTTCTAAGAGATTTCACACGCACTATTAGAATTGTTTATATAGTTCTACATGAGTAAAAGGGAATATCCTACTCATTGTAATCCAAGGATTTTTTTCTAGTGTATTGGGTGGTATTGGATCATTTCCATACTATATTAAGGACTTAACTATTCTTACTGAATAGCAAACCTTGTAAATACTTTTCGTCCTATGGATATGAATTTTTTTTTGTTTTCATTAGGGAAATAAATATTTAATTAGAGGTGAAGGTTGTTCAATTTTAAGTAAACATAATAGAAAAATAATATCACTAATTCAACCTTCCCCCTCTTAGAGATAGAATTATCATAACATGGAACTTTCAAGTGGTATCATATGGTAGGTTCCCTTCTCTTAATATTTACTGATAGATAACTTGAATTGCGTGGATAGTAAAGGTATTCCAGTTTTTTATGGAAAGAATTATCATATCTGGAATGATAGAATGCTGAATTATCTTATGTCTATTAGATATTATGTTCTTGAAACTTCAATAGTTGGGATTCCTACTATTGATTTTAAATCTACTCTTACATCTGTTGATAAGAAGAATATAGAAAATGATGGAAGGTCTAAAAATACTATATTATCATAATTTTCTAAAAGTGAATTCCTAAGGGTGAAAGGTGTTGCGACAACCAATGGCATATGAGATAAATTTAAAAACATATATGAAGGTAATAAAAAAGTGAATAAGGAAAAATTCAATTCTAGAGATTAAAGTATGAAGACTTGAAGATGGGTGAGTAGGAATCTATTAGGGAATTCTTTACCATGATAAATAACATTGTTAGTACTATCAGATGTCTTGGTGAAAAGTTAGATGATTATAAAGTTGTTGAAAATATTTTTGAGAATCCCTCCCAATAAGTTTGATGCAAAAGTTTCTTCATTGGAAGATTGAGATCCTGAAACATTATCTATTAATTAATTATATAACATGCTCATCACTTATGAAATGAGAAGGGATAAATATATGAAGAGAAAAAAAAGTTTGATAGAGAAATTCCTTTCAAGGATACAAAGAAATAAAATTCAAAAAATATTCTATTTTCAGATAAAGTTGGTGAATCCAATTCTAAAGATGATATATGTAAATTTTTTTATGATATCTTATCCTTATTTTTTAATAATGATATAAGAGGTATTGGGAAATATAAAGGTAAACTTCCCTTGATTTTTTTTCAATGTGGAGCCATTGGGAATTTTGCGTCTAATTTTACTCAAATAAATAAAGAATATTATAGTGATGAAGAAAAAAAGAAAAATGAGAATATCATGGAAGAGATAGGGAGATTAAGGGAAATTGTATTCTATAGGGAAAGAAAGAAAAATATTAAAATCTAAAAGAAGAATTTTCTTGTCTAAAGATGAAAAAGAAGAAGGGAGTGATGCTGAATCCAAAAAATCTATTGCTTATGGTGTTGAAAATAATTTCATCAGAACAATGAATGATGAAGAGTTTTGAAATTGTATTTTAGAAGAAGAAGAAACTCAACTTGAATATCATTTGAAAGAAGAGTTTAAATAATGTATAAGGAATATTTAAATATTTTAAAAGAAAAAAAATTGGAAGAAAAATGTTCCTCAAAAACCCACCAAGAATGTTTTTTGATGAGAAATAAAGTATAGTAAAAGAGATTGATGATTTGAATAACTCTCTTGAGTAAGAAAAGAATTGTAATGAGTATCTGGAAGTGATTCTGAAGGAAAAAATAAGAAGAGTTGGAAGTTGTTTAATAAAAACATTCAAAAGATGAATAGAGAAATACATGTTTCAAAAACACTACCTCTAAAGTTGGTGAATGTTCATGAAAAGAGAAACATGATAAGGATCAAAAAATATATCTTCAAAGGTTGATAAAAAAGATGAAATTATTTCTGAAAAGAAGAAATCTAGGAAATTTATGTATATGATAAGTACCAACAAATTTGGGAATTTATAAGTCTTAAAGAACCCTAATTCTGAAAATGTTTTTGAAACAATCTAAATCTGGAAAAATTTCAAATACTTCTAGTTTAGATAAAGAAAAAAATAAAAGGAAAACTTTGATTTAAAATAGAATGGTTGGTGGATTAAGGAATAAGGTGACTAAGAAACATATTTACAATTCTGGTCAGTATGGAAGTTTTAGAGGAAAATATTATTTTTTATGAATTGATGGTATTACGGTCAATTTGGACATACAGAAAATATGTGTTGGTTTAACCAACTACATTACTATTATTTTGTAGGTTATTAAAGGAAAAGGTTTATGGGGATTCAATTCCATCAGAAGAAGTAGTATGAGAAGGTTTTTTTTGAAGAAACTTAATAAAGGTGGATTAAGAATTGAAAATAGGTCTAACCTTTAGAAACTATTTGTGAAAGATGCGAACAACCTAGACACATTGCAAAAGGATGTATTGTTTTTTAATAGGAAAACAAAATATTCTTAACAATTCTCAAAATATGATATTTAATAAAGAAAAGGATGTAAAAAAAGCTCTCATTATTGAAATCACATTTAAATATACAAATGGAGAATGCCCTTGGATTCTTTATAGTGGGTATACTTCTTATATGGCAAGAGATTTTAAATTTTTTATGAATTTGAAATATTTTAAAGAAGGAACAATGACATTTAGTAATGATTAATCCTTGAAAATCAAGGTTGCTGAATCATCCATCATTGGGAAATAAAAGATGAAACCCACGAAAACATTGTATGTTGATGGGATGAAACACAACATGCTATGGGTTTAAACATTGTGTGATGAAGGTAACAGAGTTATCTTTAGGAAAGATGGTTTTTTTTGGAAAGTTAAGAAGATGGAAATATTGTTACAAGAGGCCAATATACAAAAGTATATTTGTTTCAAGTTGGTGAAATATAAAAATCTTGTGACTTAAGTATGGTGGCAGAGAATCAATTGTGGAATAAAAGGCTGGGACATATGTGTCAATGAAATATGATCAAATTATCAAAACGAGATAGTGTCCGAGACATTCGTGATTTTACAAGAAGAATATATTGGTGTTTCAATATTTTTCAGAAAGGAAATATTACAAATTCAATGCATAAGAAAGTTGGGATTTTGTCAAAAAAACCAATGTAGCTAATTCATTATGATATTTGTGGGTTGATGAAAAAAAAATCAACAAATAGAGATAAGTATTTCATCAACTTCATTGATTATTATACTCCCATTACTTGTTTTATGTACATGAAACATAAATTATATGCTCTGAAAATGATTAAAAGTTTCAGAAGGAAATATGAAAAGGAATGTGAGTATTCTTTAAAGAATTTGAGAACCAATAATAGTGGTGAATACAAAATTGAAAAATTTTAAAGTTATCTGTAGAAGAATAGAATTCAGAATGAGTATAGTTCCCCATACAATCCTCAAAAAATTGGGTTGTTGAAAGAAATAATAGAAGTTTGGTGGAAATGGTACGAACCATGTTACTTGAACATGACCTTTGTCATTACTTTTTGAGGCAATCCATGAGTACTACTATTTATATTCAAAACCATTGTTTCTTTAGGCCACATTCAGATATGACTCCATATGATTTTTTATTGAAAAAATTAAAGTTTAAAAAACATTATAGTTTTTGGGAGTCTATATATTATAAATAATAAAGCTGTAAACTATGGAAAGTTTGAGCAGAAAGGTGAAGATATAATCTTTCTTGTCTATGTCATGGAAGGAAGAGGATATAGATTATTCAAAAAATAAACAATTTTTTTGATTCTATTGATGTGAAAGTAATTGAAAGAGCTAAGAAAGACCAACATACTTAGGAAAAAAATTATGTTGAGAAAGATAAGGAAAATAATTCTAATAAGGATACTAACAATTGTAATCCTACTCAATAAGAATAATTAGACTCTACTATTTCTAGTGTTGAGAAAGATAATTGAAAATCTTATTCTACTCTAAGGAAGCAAGTAGAAGATTAGAATATAATTTTATATCAACATTATAAGGTTCAAACAAGATGAATAAAAAATGCTATAAAACATAATTTCTTGTATTCAAAAGTGAATATGAATGATGTAAAAGAAGATTTTGAGTATCCAGAATGGGTTCAATACATGAAGTAAGAGTTGGATCGGATTGAAAAAAAATATACATGGGAACTCATACCCAATCCAATAAAAAAAAATCATTGGTAAAAAATGGGTTTTCTAGAACAAGTTGAATGAATAAGGTGATGTGATAAGAAATAAAGCAAGATTGGTTTGCAAATGGTAATAAAAAATTGAAGGCATTGATTTTGATGATACATTTTCTCTAGTGGGAAGTTTATAAGAAATAAAAATATTTATTTCAATTGCTGTATAACAAGATTGCAAGATCTTTTAAATGGATATTAAATCCACATTCTTGAATAGTGATCTTGATGAGAAAGTTTACATTAAACAACCTTGTGTCTTTATTATAGGGAAAGATGAAATTTATGTGCGCTGATTGAAAAAAGATTTTTATGGGATAAAACAAGCTCTGAGGGCTTAGTATTCCAAACTAGATACATGCCTAAGGAAGATGAATTTTAAAAATGGAATAATGGATAAAAATATTTATATCATATAAATTCAAGAGTATTCCATCATTATAATTGTTTATTTTGATGGAATTATCTTTTCTAGGAATGATGAAAGATCTTGTGAAAGGTTTACTGATGAAATGAAAAAGATATTTGAGATTTCCATGTTGGGAGAAATGAAATACTTTCTAAGGTTACCAATATTAAAAAGGGATAAATACATTGTTCTTTCTCAAGAAATGTATGCTAAGTAACTTCTTAATAGGTTTGGTATAGAAAACTCAAAACTTGTTTCTACATTGATTTCAGTGGGAATGATGTTATAGAAATATGGATAAGGTAAAGAAGTTGATCAGAAATAATCCTAGAATCTTATTATAATTTTGTTGTATTTGACTGCCTCAAGACCCAACATTATTTACGTTGTTACCTTATGTGTAAGATTTTAGAGTGCTAAAAAATAATCACATTTATTTTATAAAGAAGGATTCTCAGATACATCAAAGTTAGAAAAAAATTTAAGAATCAGATATGAAATCTTAGATAGTATTTATTTATTTGGGTATTAAAATGAATATTTGGTAGGAAATGTTGATGATAGAAGATCCAAATCTGGTGGAGTATTCTTTTTGAGAAAAAAATGTGTTTGTTGGCATAAAAAAAATAGAATTTAGTAACTCTCAGTATGGTTAAGGATGAGTATGTTTCTTCCAGTCAAGATTCTACTCAACTTATGTGGATGCAAACTCAATTATAAGACTTGTTGAAGTGAAGTTACCCCTGCTCTTGGGTTGTGAAAATCAATGTATAATCAATCTCACCGGGAATCCAGTTCAACATTATCATTAAAAACATTTTGATATCAAATATAATTTTATCAAAGATCATGTGGAGAAAAATTAATTAAAGCTGGAGTATATTCCAACATTAGAACAAGTTATTTACATTTTCACAAAAACTTTACCGAAGGAATACTTTTAAAAATTGAGGTTTAACATGGGTTTATATCCTCTTTATCATCTAGTTTTAGGTATGTGTTTATGTACCCTATCTCATTTTACCTTTAAGTAATGTTGTCGAGGGGGAGAATTTTATTTTTTCACAAATGTATCCTTAAAAGGCATGTAAAAAGGGGGAATTGTGGCAAAGTTCTGAATTCAGCATTGTTTTGTGTGTGAAATATTCTAACTATTCATTGAAGTGGTTGTTGTAAATGAATTGTTTTGTTTTATAGGAAAGTGGAGCAGTTGAGAAAGAAATTTTAAAATGTTTTTATAATCACTTCTTTTGGATATCATGGGTTTTCTATCAATTATTCTAGTTTCCTATAATGAGTTTCGTCATATAGGATTATAATTATTGATAAGTGATCCATTGTTTGATAATAAATCTTTTAGTTATTTATGAAACTTTTTTGATAATAAAATCCAAATAGGGAAATTGTTAGAACTAAGCTGATGATGATGGTGATTGTTTTCAAGTGTCATATTTTGTTTCCAAGAAAAGTTTTTGAAGAAAGGAAATCAAATAACTTTATTTTTGGTGAAAATCATATTTTAGAAAATCAGACTCACAAATTGTTTTTAGAAAACTAAAACTCACTTTGTTTAAGAAATTCAATCATATCAAGTTGTTCTAAAAAAATGGTCGATTGTATTGAAAACGAATCTTGCTGGAAATAAATGGTCATCGAATTCACTCTAGATCAAGAATGGGAGAAGTGATCATAATATGAGAATCTAAGTCTGCAAGATTACGATAAATAAAATTTAATGATGCTTTTATGATTTTTATTTCACATAAATCATAAGTTGATTGGATAAATTGTGATAAAATCATTGTGAAAGATAGTAATAATGATCATATCTAGTCCAATCACACTCAAAATGATCATATCTAGGATGATCATACTCAGAATAATCATATCTAGGCCAATCATGCATAGAAAGATCATATCTGGTCCAATCATACTCAGAGTGATCATATTCAATTTGATTTTATTTGGGCCAATTGTTTTCTGGACAAATGTCCTCGGGATGAGAAGGGAAGAAAGAATCTTTAAAGAATGGAAAGTTATGATACTTTCCAATGTATGTCTAATGATTCTAAATATGTTCTCAAATTTATTCAAAGTCATGAAGGAATTCATGATTCAAGCACAAGATTTTGAATGAAGAATGTTGCTGAATTCAAAGCTATTGAAACTGATCCATAATATTCGGAATTCCATCATATTCTGGAAAACTTTTATTTGTTAAAGTTTGATTGAAAAGTAATTGAACTAAATCCAATGAAAATCATAATGATAGAGACTAAAAAACAATATATTCAACCATTTTATATAGTTAAATTAATTGTCAAAGGAAGAGATAGATGAATAATAAACTGTTTTCAAATTCTTTTATCAAGTGAGTCGAGAGTATAGTTAAATGAATTAAGTAGATGTATTTTTAAATAGATTATTCAAAATTAGAGAAGATCTGTTGTTTCTTCAAGATAGTCTCGAGATATCATATCATAGTTGAATTGGTTTTCTTTTCATCTAAGTCAAGATTATAAGTGAAGAAGTTGAAGTGGATTGAATATAGAGAATCCCATTTTTTCATTTACATATTCAATTTCTAGATAGCATTGTTTGGAACAAATTGGGTTTCAAAAATTAAATTCCAAAATTGGATTCAGATTAGATTAATAAGAGATGAAGGTTGAAGAAGATTCGAGAAGATCTGAGAAGAGTTGAAAAAGTCATAAATGCACCTGAGATTTTCATGGAAATCAAGATTTGGGTGAATTTTTTTGAGAGAGAATGTTTTTGGTATTCCCACCGAAACCAATAATGGGCCACATATAATATGAAAAAATTAATTTTTACTTTGACTAGAAATGTGTTGTTTATTACAGAAGAGAGATAAGCTCAATCTTTTTAGGGAGATAAAAAGTTTTCTGTATTGAGATTTTTTTAAAGATGTTTCGGTAGAGAATTGAAAGTAGAAGATAAAAGATTGCAATATTGTATTTATCAAATCATCGTATCAAGTTGATTACTGTATTTGTATTGTCAATCGTATTTGGATGATCATTTTATCAGGCTAGATAATCAGATCAAGATTTATGTATTGGGATTTACCGACTGAGGAAGAAGGATTTATGAATTGTCTCAATCATACTCATACAGTGCTATATTTTTGAATTGAGAATCCTATATGGGATAATCATACCAGGAAGAATCATATTGAGGACAATCGTATTGGAAAAAAGCATACTATAAAGAATCATACCAAGAAGAATCATATTGGGAGAATCGTACTGCGAAGAATCGAACTGGAAAAAATGTACTGGGAAAATCAGACTGAGTTTTCCTTATCAAAATCTTTGAAGTTATTACCATATTCTAGGTAATAAATTGAAGAAATGTTTCAAAATGAATACATCTTTGAATTTGAAAAGAAGAACATGTAACATTCTTTGTTACACAAATATTATTTTACCCAATTTGTGTTAAGAGGGTGCACACACACTATTGGAATTCTTTACATAGTGATACATGAGTGAAAGGACATAACCTATTCATTATAATCCTAGGATTGTTTTCTAATGGTTTGTATTGTATTGGATCATTTCCATACCAAAGCAAGGAGGTAGCTTTTCTTATTTATTAATGAACATTGTAAATACTTGTGTTCCCATGTATGTGTGTTTTTTTGTTTTCAGTAGGGAAATAAGTATTTAATAGGAGGCAAAGATTGTTTCAATTACAAGGATAAAGTTTCCGTTGCCTCCCAAGCCATCGATGAACCAACCGAGGTGAAACCTTCAACAAAACATAGTCACCAATTGAGAATTCCAATTTTCTATAGTGATGATTAACATAAGCCTATTATCAACTCTATACGATCACCATTATCTGATCCATCAATTGGATATTTATTGTTATCTCTTAGACCAAGCTCGGTCTAACCAAGTAAAATTCATCAATCAATGACCAACACAACATAAATTTAAAAGACCATCCATATAAGGCCTCAAAAGAATCCATTATTACTATAGACTGGTAATTATTGTTATAATAAAACTTAACCAGCCACAAGTGATCATCCCAAGATCCACCAAATTCGAGAACACAAGTGCAAAGAATATCCTCAAGAGCATATGTAGCTATTTCAGTATATCCTTCCAACTATGGATGGTATTCCATACTCAAACAGACGTGAGATTCCAATGCCTCATTAAGTCCTCTCAAAAAGTGATAAGTGAACTGAGGATCCCTATCAGAAACTATAGAATAAGTAACTCAGTGAAATGAACTCTCTTTCACATAAATATTTCCCACCTCCTCAACTTTCGTTGTATCACAAATGGGAATAAAGTGTTCCAATTTATTGAGCCTATTTATCACAACCCATATTGAATTCTTCTTTATATAGGTATGTGTAAACACAACCAAAAATTCAGTAGAGATCTCATCCTACTTCCAATTAGGGACTGGAAGTGGCTAAAGAAAACCTGAAGGTTTATGGTGCTCGACATTAACCTATTGGCATGAATAAAAATGAAAAAAAAAACTTAACAATGCCTCTTCGCATACCTGGACATAAAAACTACCACTGCATGTCATAGAACATCTTCATGGATCCTTAGTGTACTACCCACTGGGAAATATGGAAATCCCCCATTACAACTTTCCTTACCAAATAAGGTGACCAAAAAATGAATCTAAAATTCTAGAATTCCACCTTTGGAGAACAACCAATCAAGAACAGTATCCCCACCTTTAAGAGAGTCTCTAATACCATGGAACTCATCATCATGATGCTATTATTAAAGAATCAATTTGAGAAGTGTTCATGTCAACTAAACACTAGCAAAGGAAACCTAGACCCCCAATTACTAGACCCCAATATGAAACTTTTCAAAGAGATCCATCAAGTTCCACTCTTATAATGATTCTTTAACTTCCAATATTAGAATTTTCTTTCTCAAAGAATCTTAAATGACATTCCCTTTCCCTGATGTATAAGAAACGTCAAAATTGAAAGACTGTAATTATTCCACCCAACGCCTTTGGCAAAGATTTAAACCTTTTTTAGAGAAGATATAACTGAAGCTCTTGTGGTCTGAATACATGGTAAAACATTATCCAAAAAGATAATGCCACAAAATTTTAAGCACATACATCACAGATGAATGTCCAAGGTCACGGTTCAGATAATTCTTTTTTGTGGCCTAAGATAATGAGATCCATAAGCAACAACCTGATTACCCTCTGTGAGGATGCATCCCAAGCCTAAAACCAATGAATCATAAAAGACCACATTTCTCTTCCTTGATTCTGGAAGAGTCAACACCATCATATTTGTCAAAATTCATTTTTTCTTGACAAATGAATTCTAACATTTCTCATTCTAAGAAAACAATACTCTCTTCAGAGTTAGTGTAGTCATCATTGAATCCAAATTCAAGAATTCATTCATGAATCAATGAAAATATCTATCTAAAACCAATAATATCTGGATCTTGAAGAAATTTTGTTGTTACACCCAAGTCATAACAGCCTTCACCTTCTTAGGAAAAACTCATATTCCTTGTTCCGACACCATGTGTCCCAATAGCTTCACTCCCCAAATCTAGAAATCACATTTCAAAAGCATGTCAAAAATTTGGTTATTTCTCAGCAAACATAGTACTTCTCTCATATGATGCACATGATCCTACTTGGACTTAGTGTAGATGAGGATTTCATCCACAAAATATTTCCACGAAGGTATCATGATACTCATGGAAAATACTATTCATAAAATCTATGAAAACTTCCGGAGAATTAGTATGACCAAAGGTCATGACAAGGTACTCATAATGTATAGAATTTCCCCCAAAAGGATACTTCTTGAATTTCATATTCTTTTACCCTTAACTAATGGTAGCCACAATGAAGACCAATCCTTGAGAACCACTTCAACCCTTTCAACCAATCAAATAGATCATAAATCTATTGTAATAGATATTTATTCTTTACTGTAACTTGATTAAGCTTTCATTAATCAACACATAGGTGAAGTGAAACATCATCCTTCTTAGAAAAGATAATTGGTGCCACCCAAGGTAACACACTCGAGCATATGAAGCCTTTATAAAGAATATTTTCCAATTGGGACTTTAGCTCTTTCATTTTAGATAGTTCTATATGATAAGTGGGAATAGATACTAGTTGAGTACCAGGATTTAGTCAATAGAAAAATAAACCTCCCTTACTAGGGGAAAACCATTGAAGTATAAAGGAAACATGTTGGGAACTCGATGGAAATAGAGGGACATCAATGCTCAAATATTCCCACTCTAGATCAAAGGAAAACACTGATATGACTTTCCCTAACTCTAGACAATAGGTTTTGGCTCTACTTGACCTTGGTTACCATTCTCATTGGAAGACATGGCACACACCATCAGGTGTAGTAAAGGAGACCTGTCGAATATAATAGTCAATCCTAGATTTAGTGTCAATGAGAAAATCCATATCAAAAATGATATCAAGAAGTTTCATGTAAAGAATCAAAAAACTCAAATAAATATCAATATCTAATAGAGAAAAAACATAAGGGGGACTACAGAGACACAAATATCTCATCATACCATGGGATGTAGTAATATCCGTTACACATGATAAAGGATCTATAAGAAGATTTATCATATTAAAAATACATGTTGAAATAAAGGAATGAGATGCACCAGAATAAAAAGGGAAATCACTAATGATAAATCTATGGTAATGTTACCTATCACGGTCATTGGACCCCTATCTAATTCCTTCAGAGACTCTTCCACTATTTGAATAAGCTTCATTCTGGATGACTTTGGATAGAACCCTTTTACACATGAAGCATCTGATTATGCCACAGTTTTAGAAGGTGATGATAATCTTGTGCCACTACTCAGAGTGGAATAATCATGGAATAATATATTTAAGTGAACCAAGTGTCTATAGGATCTACAATTCTTGGGTGCCTTAGTGAAAATCCTCTTTGAATTTATAGTATTTACACACTGGTAACAAACTAAAGGACCTCACTTAGGAACTGCAAGAGGTCTAGAATGACCATAATGGTGAGAAATACCATGAGATTCATCACAATTCCTCTTTACCCTAGAGGAATTCACACTTCTATTGGGATAGAAAGAAACTCTCAAAAACCCTAACTTACATGCCAGTTATAACTCAACCATCATCGCTCTATCCAGTACATTAGCATAAGAAGACAACTTTAAAAATAAAATCATAGAATGAATATCCCATTGAAGTCCCAAATCAATCTTTTGATCCTTAATCTTCTCATTTGATACAATATCAAGTGAAAACTACAAAATATCAGTAAAAAAAATTTCATAATCTTGTAGGGTCCTATAATCCTACTCGAATTTGAAAAAATATACGGACTTGTCCAACAACATTGACTCTAGATATAAATAGTTGGTGAAAATAACCTTGAAGTATTTCCACTCTAATCCCTTAGGTTTCTTTTTCATCACCATCGTGTCCCACCATCCGTTGCTTGGTCCTCCAACACGAAGGTGGTACACTTCACCTTGATTTCATTGGGTGTGTCCAAGAACCCAAAAAATGCTCCATTATTCTCAACCACTCCTCATCCTCTTGAGGACCATTTTAACCTTTGAATGGAACTAGATTCTGGTGAAGGAACTATTGAGAATAAATATTGATAATTTACCTCTCAGGTTCCACAGTTAGATCCTGAATGATAACTAGAGGTGGTTCCTATCCTAGGGCTTGGATAGTGCACACAATTACCTCAACTAGATTTGGATCCATGGGAGAATTTTCTCACTGAGGTTTAGTAGAAGATTCCTCCTAGATCCGATTCACATGTCTTTTCAAAGGCATGATACTACACAACATCAGTAGATAACAAGGAAGATATCAGATTAATAGTCAAACAGAGAAACATGAAAATTAATCCCAACAGATAGATAAACAAGATTTGGATTTCAATATACCCAAACCAAAAGTAGATAAATGACTATAACTAATCCTCAATACATCTTTCCCTGACCACCCTTGGTGACTTAAGTTTCATTGTAGTGAGAGATGGCTAGTAACTCAATCGAAAATACCTCCTATGTCTCAAAAAGATTACACAAATACATACTAACTTCAAGAAAAAATCCCAACATGGAGATATGATACCACTTTTTCAATAACTAGCCTAGGTACCCTGGTAATCAGATAACTAATATAGTCCTAACATGGCCCAAAGGGAATTCTTAATCTCCATGGGTTGACAACTATCACCTGACATCATATAAAAAATGAATGTGGTAATCATTTTTCAACTACCAATGCAGAAATGAAATAAAAAAATTTGTATGCATAAAAAAGAAACTCCACTGGGAGTAAAGTACCATAAGTTAAACTAGTATAACAACCAAAATTACTACAACCAAAATTACTAGAAAAGAGGAAAAACTACCCAAGTCCCAATGGAAAAAACTCACTAAGTCCATGGATCAAAATATAGAACCACATTTAAGTGGTTCTTTACCCCTAATAAAACCTAGAAGGAGATAATCAAAAAACACCCAAAGGCGCTGGTAGGGTGTGAGATAAAAATACCAGTAGGGTATCACCAAGGATTCCATAAAAGATTCTAATATTAAATTAACCAAAGATATATTTTAATTAAAAACAAATAGGTTTGGAATTTGATAAGCATAATTAAAATAATTCATGCTTTACATTTCAAAATATTGAAATAATTTCAGAAAAGGATTTACTTTTCAATTTATGTAACATTTCCAAAACAATGTAACTTTTTACAAATGGATCAAATAAACACTGTTATATTAAATTCTATATATAAATCAGAAGGCATGTAAAATATTTTACAATAATGGAATACATACATTTGAAATACAAATAAGTGAGAAACATGGTCATATTCCTAATAAGTTATGGAATTTACAGGCTATAGGGAATCCACAATCAAAGTTACATGAAAATATGTAAATAAATCCCTCTGAACTCAAGCTAAATAGGAATCATAACCATCTACTAAGGGATGTGATGTGCAATATCTATTATTTGTAATATTGTAAAGTGTGAAGTGTCGTTCAAATAACTCACTAAATACCTAAGTCTTGCATATGATATAGTAAAAAACAACTAGGTTCAATTTATTTTAGGAAACTATAAAATAAAATTAATCCCATTATCCATTTAAAATATTCTAATTTTCCATTTAAAAACCAAAATGGGGTTTTAATGAAAACATTCCTCAAGATAAAACCCTAAGGTTTATATCAAACCCATTTTAATCCATTTTCAAAATAATAATTTGAAATTAATTCACAATTCAATTTCACAATCCACTTTTACAAATTAAATTCAATAAATTACTTTTTCACCAGATTCCATCAATTTCATTATAAACTCCCAATTCAATGGAATTGGGGGTTTTTACACATTTTCCATCAAATCAATTTCTACAATTATATTCAATAATTTAATTGAAATAATTTCCATCAATACCATAATTTAAATTAAAAAAATTAAATTTTAAAAAAATTTCACAAACACACCCCAATTCAATGGAATTGGGGGTCTTGCAATTTCATGCTAAAAACCCTTTTTGAAACCCTAATTCAATGGATTTGGGTTTTTTTAACAAAACAATTGAAACAAATTTAATTAAAATCATGAAATTTCATTTAATTAAAAAAATTTAAATTAAATAAATCAATTTAGTTTTAACATAAATTGGGCATCATGATGGAACCACCTACCTCGGGATCACGAGATCTTGAATCACAAAGTCATACATGGAAAAATCTGATGGAGAATGAAGAAAACAAGGATATATGGATAAGAAATAGGTTTTAGATCCAAAATATTGGGTATAAGATCCACAATAAACACAAGGATTTATAAAACCCTTGGGAGGAGAATATAGATCACGAGATAATGATAATGGGAAGAGGATACTAACTGGGAGAAGATTCCAGGGCATTCCTCAAGCTTATAATCTCTTCCAGGAAGGATCCAAGGGGCCAGGATTTCTTCTTGGGAGCTCCAAGGAAGGGATAAAACGATTTTGGGTTATTCTGTTCCATTTGGAACCTAAAATAAGGGTTTGGTAAATTTTAATCAAAATTTAGTTTAATTAAAAACACGTACACATGATTTCTCGGGTAGATCCACAAGGTTTGACAAACCGTGTGGACTAACTATGCACATATTTTAAATAGACCACAAAGTTTATCCTAAGTGGAAGAATGGATTGACTAACCATGCATCAACCATGAAAAATACCATTTCCTTTGGTTATATTGTTTACTATGAGAGGGCGCACAATTTGGAATAACTATGTGCAAACTGTGTACTAGACTAGAAACTTCAAAAAAAATTCAAAATTTCCACTCAAGAAACCCAAAACAAAACCCAACCAAAGGAAGATAAAAATGGGGTTTCGGAATACCTAAAAACTATAATAGGATGTTACAGGGATGATCAAGGTTATCAAAGAATGGTGGGGCTGGTTAAGGAGGTAAAAATTACTTAGTATAATATTAAAAAAGAAGGTGTTATAATATTTGGAAAGTGGTTATGTTTACTAAGTGATTTTTAGCTGAAGAAAGAATTATTGAGTAAGGTTCAAATTTATTTATTTTTTGTTCATTTCAGTAACACTTAGATAGATAGATATCATTAAAAATTTAATTGGTGGGAAATAATGAAGAAACACATTGCTAATTATACCTTGAAATGTTTGATTTATCAATAGGTTAAAATTTAGTGAAAAAATAGAAGTGGTATCTTCAACCATTTAAAATTATAGAACATAAATTAGAACAAATATACATAGATTTCATAGTGGTATTACAAAATAAATATTTAGGTAATATTAAAATATGGATTTTTATTGATCATTTGACTAAATATAATCATTTTCATAATATTCTAGATTATATGAATGTGAAAAAACATTATCAACATTATCCAAAATAGGTTTTAAAGTTACAAGGAATTCCTATATATATTACATCTCAAGATCAAAGGATTATATCCAATTTTATCAAGGGAATTTAGAAGTCATATGGTACTAATTTGTGTTTCAGTACACTTTTTATCTATAATATGATGGAAAATTTGAGAAGAAAATTAAAACTTTAGAGGATGTGCTCCATGTTTGATCATTATATTTTCAAGGAGGTTGGTTTTAACACCTTTAATTAGTATAATTTTATTATAATTACATTTATCATTTAATAATATATATAGAAACATTTGAGTCATTATTTTAAAAGTAATGTTAGACTCTATCTATTTATGATGAAGTTGGGGAGTAAAAATTATTAGGACCTGAATTGATAGAAGATATGGTTGAAAAGGTAAATATTATTAAAAGTTTTATAAGGGAGTAAAAGAATAGGAATAAGTGATATGTAGATAAAAAATGTAAAAATATTTTATTTTAGGTTGGAAACCTTGTTTTTCTTAAAATATCTCCATGGATAGGTGTGATGCATTTCAGAAATAAAGGGAAATTAAACCCTATTAGACCATATTTAATTCTCTAGAAAGTGGGATTAATTTCTTATCAAGTAAACCTATCTCTAATTTTATTTTAGTTACTTTATGTATTTCATGTTTCATTGATAATGAAGTATGTACCTAATGCATCTCATGTATTAAGACCTAAAATGGTATAGTTAATGGATAATATTTCTTCTTTGGAATAACCAGTTATATTGTTGATCCACTAGTGAATATGTAGTGAAATAACATAACTCATGTAGAAAAAGTTTTATTGAAAAATCATATTATTTAATAAGAAACATGGTAACCTTAAAGGGATATGGATTAAAAATATCCCCACTTCTTGATCAATGAATAAAAATTAGAGGATGTAATTTCTTTTGGGGAGAGAAAGAATATGATGACCCGTATATTTTTATAATGAATCAATTTTATATATTATTCATATTGATAATATTGATTCATATTTTTTGTTATTTTTATTACCTTATAAATAATTTTATTAGTATATAGATCAAAATTATTATTATTTCATTTGGAAAAGGATGTAATTTTTATTCTAACTAATTCTTTTCCATGTTTTATATGATTTTGTTTGAAAATTATATTTATAAATATTAGATTTATAATTTTATAAATTGAAATTATTTTTTTATCCATAATATTAAAATTAGTTTGGGTAAATTTTTTGGATTTTTATGAAAGGGTTGTTTTTAGGTTAATAGAGGGAAAAAATCATGTTCTTAAATACCGTAAGTTTTCCATTTATTAAGTATTCATAGGTGAATATAAGTTTTGGATTATGTTTAAATTTACATAACTGTAATTTTTTATTCATAAATGAAACAAATTCCTAAAAATTAATACTATACTTGATTTTGGTGAAAATTAATTTCTAGGCATAAAAATATATTTTTGAAAAAACTATTTTTCTTAATGTTATGCGTACTTATATTAAAATTATTTTTTACCACCTATAGAAATTTAATCTCATAAATGGTTTTTATATTATAATTATAATACAATGATTTTTTAATAAGGTTTATTTCATTTTTTGTCATATCATCTAAAATTTTATAATATTGTGCCACTTGACTTGAGTATGACATTTATTATATATTAGGAAATCAAGTATTATAATAGTACCACTCTACTCACTTATAAAAGGATCACTTCTCCACATCACTTATCTATACACTTTGAGAAACTTATATTAAAAAAAACATAAAAAAATATCTCACATTATTTCTTTTCTTTTTCCAATAGGTTTTTTTCTTTCTAAAAATAACAATGTAGTAAGGCTTGAGGTGAGGCATAAAGAAGCATATCCATGGAACTGGTAATAATCTTATCTGAGTTCCTTAAATATTCTTTATTCTTCCACCTCCTACAAATCTATTATATATAAAGTAATATTATTAAATCTTAATTATTAGTATACTCAAATTTTATTATATTTATTTAATTACCATTATCAACCTTACTTCCATCACTGGGAAAATGAAAATAGCTCTAGTATTACATATGGACTACCAGCCCCCTTGAACAACATATTTTTCCATCACCTCAGTGCATGTATGGTTATAAAAATGAAATTAAAGAATTAACATGACATTTATAAAAGTATTAAGGTTTTGGGAAGATAAAATTTTCATTCTATAAAAAATTTAAATAATAAATGGCTATTATACGAAGACATTTTATAAGTAATAAATTCAAACCATTCTCATTAATTTATCTTCTTCAACTAAATCATATTGAATTTGATTTATCATATTAATAAAATGTATTTTTAAATATTTAATCTTCTGTAAAATTTATATTATTACTATATAATATTACATTCTTACTCATTCAATCATTATAACTTGTTATTGTTTGGGTCAGTTTTACCACCTACATGAATGATGTTATGATGTTTATATCACGAATGACTAATAAGACATAAATAATTGTAATATTATATAAGAATGATAGATTTAATATTTTATCATGATTATATAATAGTGAAATATCCATCATAATAATTTATTTAAATTTTAACAGTCGAGGTTACTTTAAACTATAAAAAACAAGCTTATCATTAAAGATTCCTGGAAATGTAACTACATCATAACCTATTGAACTCCTTTGTTGGTGGAATGATATGAAACCCATACCTTGAAACATATATAATTTTTAGAACCGTTTTAAAATTATTTTCCCTATATTAGGATATTAAAGTATTTTTGGGAGACTATAAATTGAACAATAACAAAATGACCAACATGAACTATACAATTTTGGTAAATAAATAAATCAAGTTAATATATAAAATAAAAGGAATAATAATAAAGGAATAATCATGAAAAAGGATTTTAATCAAGTAAATAATTAATATAATTTTATTATTCAAGAGGTTAGAAGTCATTCAAAGTGATTTGGGACTCTAGGTATTTGATTTTTCTTTAATATCGTGTTTTAAATGTTTTAAAGTCATCTTTCAAATCATTCTCTTATATATCCATATTAATTATGTTTGTTTAAGAATGTTCTTGTATTAACTTAAATTATTATTTAAGTTTATTTATACTATCTTTTCAATTCATTAAATAGTTTTAAAAAGGAATATTTTTAACATTTTCCACATGGGTTATTTTTTATTTTATTTAAAAACGTGTGAAACAAATGCTTTTTTAGCATTTACAGATTGATCACATAGTATAGAAACTATATATATTATTAATTATTAATATTACTTTCCATGTTTACACGGTTTTTCAAAGATTATATTTTTTCCATTTTTCTATGAATTTTTCATTTTTAAAGAGTTATAAAAGTTGGATATTTCATATTTTTTTAGATAAATAAAAGTGTTTTTAATTTTAACGATTTTGATAATGAAAATATAATCATACTTATGTTTTTTTTCATATTATGATACTTGGGAATTATAAATTATGATATTTGGGATTGGGATATATCTCTCCAATGAAATGGTTATTGATTTAGTCTATAAGGATAAATTGGATAAAGTAAATGAATTTTTTATTCTTATTAAAAAGATGATATGAAAGGGTGATTTGAAATGGGTGATGAATATGATTCCCTGAGATAGAATCATGGGTTTTCTCTAATTTTCATAAGGTTTAACGGTTTTCTTGATCAAAGGATGATTTAACTCATGATTATGAGGTCAATTTTTATTTATGTGTAAAGGAAACCTTTTTAAGATGTTTCATGCATTTAAATGGACTAATGAATTTCCTTTATTTTTAAATCAATTGCCAATAATTATATGCAAATATAACATTTTAAAATTATTTAACTAGATTTAAGGATATATGTGAACTATATAATGGAAAATAATTTAATTATGGATACTTTTCTTAAATAAAACAATTGTTCTATAAATGAAATAAGAGTGTTAATTTAATAACCTATTTTTTGGAAACAATGTACACTATGTGGAAATGTCCACTTTTTAATGTAATGGTTTTCTTAATTATACAGAATGATAAACTTAACAGGTTATGAGAATTTTGTGAAATGAAATCAATAATATAAATCATATAATCAAGGATTGGATTTCAAAGAGGTTATTTACTTCTACCACTATAATCACATATTTTCAAGTTATTCAGCAATAACCACCCATTCCTGGACTAATTAAATTTATTATAGATAGTAATTTTTACTTAAACAATAATATTAATTTATTTACATTAAGATAAGATCTAAAATAATCTCATTTAAATTCAACATTATATTAATCAATCTATATGGGTATTCTGGAGAAAAAGTTTTTTTTTCAATTTATCAATAGATATCTTATTAATCTCTACCTTCATTAAATATGGTATTACTTCATCACTAAAATATTAGTACACACACTAACTATCCTTAAATTAAAAATATTGATAAAAAATAGAACCTCAACTTCATGAATATATTTGGGTCCTTCAATCCCCCTTTTGATTTTTTTCAATTCCCATTTCAATACGAAATTAAATATTCTTACTATTCTGTTTATTTATAAAAAATGCAGACGTACTAGTTTAAAGGAATCTCTTCCCATATCATCTCTATGGTTATAGAATCACATAAAATATCCTTTTCTTCCCTATATTCAAAATTATAACCCTATCCAACATTATGATAGACGGATGGAATCAAAAATCTCATATAAATGAGACATTAATTAATAAACTCTATGTCTACATAAGAAATAATCGATATAGAAAACATGAGTAATTATCCTATACATCAAATATGTCCATTAATATATCCCTCATATTAAATCAAAACCATTTTATTTTTTAGGTTTATATTTTAATATATTTCATAAGAAATTTTCCAACATCTACTAAACGTAAAAAACACATCAGAAAATTAAAGTTAAAGACATATTACTTCTACTTTTTAACTTAACAATCACTTCTCATTAATATATTAAATTTTATAAAATTAAAATTAGAAAAGTAAAGTGGTTGTTATATCTCAACCTTTAAACATAATTGTGTGAAATCCAAAAATTACATATATGTACAAACAAATATGATATTTTAGATTCACTTTTTTAGCGTCGCCTCAAGGGATAGACTCAAATAATATTCATAATGATTGTTTTTCCTAAAAATATACTTCATTTGTCATCTAATATCAATTGTTTTGTTTCAATAAGGCTTCAAAAATTAAATTATAGATTAATAATCTAGTTTTATTATGATTAAAAATTGAAATCAATTCTCCAACTTGATACATCTCCTTTAATTCTCAATAAAATAACTACAAACATCTGTACATTGGAATAAAGTGAGTTTTTAATATGCTACTTAATATTAAAAATGTTTTTGATACTTGGATAACAACCTGGTGAATATTCTATTTATATCCCTATAAATGGTAAGATCTCTTCATGATAGATTCAACCTTGATTTTATAAATATTTTATTCTTTAGGAATCATGGTTTTCTTGATTTTCTCAATAGTTTCCATGGGTGGGTTTATAATATTAACATGATCCACCAATGCACATTCATCTTATAGTGATATATTTTCCTTATTTATCATTACTCCCTGATATGGTAGGATAATAATATAATCTTTTTATACTTAAACTTAATGATCGAACCTTCCTCACATCTCTTAAAAAACTATTGGGTTATCCTTTTTAGAAAACATCTCAACAAATTTGAGTTCTTAAGTCATGTTTAATAACCTATTTTCTATTCTAACTTCCACTTTATTTTGCTTTATCCACTTGTATAACTATTTTAAGTTGAGTTTCATAAAAAATCATGCAATATTTATTCACATGATCAGCCTTCTATACTTTTATAAATTTTTTATTAGCATCTTTTATGATACCTTTTCTAGGAAAAATTTTATACTATTATTATTGAATTTAATCCACAAAAAAATCCCTCCATTCCTTTCCTAGATTTATTATTATTTATTTAATTTTTCTTTATTATATCTTTATTTTTAGGGATAGTATAAAATTTTCCATTATTTTATGAATTTTACCAACACTCTAAATAACTATGAAAAATTATCCTACAACTTTGAGAGATATTCTTTAAGTATTAAATTTTTTTTTTCATTAAAATATTTCTCCTCTTCTATTAAAATTTCTTCTACATAGAAAAATTACTCATTAATTCAGATATTAAACTGCTAATTTTAGTATTTTTATTTTCTTTATAATTTTCCATGTTCTTCTATCATTCAATAGCCTTATTCCCAAATTTCCAATAGCACTAAAAATATCTATTAAATTTTCTTCATTTTTCATTGTCACTAGTTTGGCTAAATAGATAAAGTTAATATTTTTTCATAAAAACTCATTATTTTAGGATTTTTAAGAGAGTTTATCCTATTGGATATGCATAAATATCCCTTTTAGGTGGTAGTAAATTTTTTATCATTTTCTTACCTATTTTTTATAAACTTTTGATTTTAAAAATATAATAGAAGATGAAACCATATGACTAAATACAATAATATTTAGGAAATGAGTTAATGTTTTCTAAATCCCATGTCAGATTTAATCTTAGATAATACCAATACATTCTTTCCATTAACATGAATCATTTTAGAAGAAAGACACCTTTTATAATAATTTGTTGTTAAACTTATCTTCTTAGCATCTTGTGAAGTTTTATCTTGTATTTATTGAAGATTTGTCAATTTTACCAGGATTTAAAGAAAATTCATGTTGAGGGTGTTATTATCATCTTCAAATGATCTCAAAATTGATTTCTATTCTCTCTTCATACAATCAAAATTATTATCATTAATTTTTCGATCTTTTAATGAATTAAAATGGTGCTAAATATTTTTAGATTTAATATACAATTGGGTGTCCTTAACATCAATAATAGTAATATAAGAATATTTTAAAGCATAAATATTCTCCAAAGTAACTTTATTAACGAAAAATTTCCCACAAAATTCCTTTTAAACTCTTATTCAACTCAGGAAAAATGTTTATTTTAATTTAATACAGATTCTTATTTAGATTTAACAAGTTATGTGAGAGTATAAAACATGTGTATATTTTTATACAATGCATTATCCATCACATTAGATTCCAATTATAGATATTCCTTTGATAAACCCAACTATATAGGTCAAAACCTTAGGGGTAAATTTTTTCAAATAATCTTTGACTTTATAGTAGTTCTCTCTAATAAATTTAATAGAATCATATCCCTCACACACTCTACAGTTAGAATTTATTCATATAAAGGATCATAAAAATAGTCTTTTTTATAGGTAAATTACCATTTGAATTTCTTTCCACTACCGTTTTTTATTCATCTTATTTTGGGTTTTAGCTGATAACTCTATTTTAGAATTGAAAATGATGGAGACCAAGTTATTCATATGGGGAATCTATGAATTTACCTCAAATATAAACATCATATGTGTTAAAAAACCCAAAAATAATGTTACATCCAATTATATAGAACCTGAATTATCTATGACAGTATATGAAAGTCATATTGGATTGTATAGTCACTTGATGTAGGGGGAACTAGGTGTCTCCTTTTTACCGAATCCTATTTTTTATTTAATTAATCTCTCAATATTTTAATTTTTTATTGGTCAAAAATTATAGACCAATTTATACACTCTCAACACTCACAACCAAATATAATACAAATAATAAATAAGAGACAATATATACACATTGTTTCTGTAAGTTTTGGCCTCGATGTGGTAATCTACTCCTTATTATGTTAAAATCCCATGGATACATAGACTATAAATATTAATATTGAATTGGTTACAAGGGTGTTTAAAGGAAACATAAAATATAAAATTCACCAATGTGTTGGCCATATCTCATCCACTTACATTAGGCTAGTATCATTCACATGCCAAAATCTATCTTATGATAGTAGATTCCTCTAAAAATTTATTTAGTAGCCCATCTAGAATAAGATTTGATTACACTGGTAGCCTATAATTATTCTATATTTCTCAAAAAAATCCTCAAATATGATCTTCATTGTACTCTATATGTCACAAAAATCAATATAATAAGATCTTATTCGTTAATGAATAGGGTTTAATTCACTAAAATGTAATCAGTGGCACTGAATGCATGTTGGATATGTTCTTTAAATAAATATCACTATGATATTTTGTCACAAAAACTCATTCTTCTGAGAGTATCAAATGAAAATCATCAGTAACAATTACTATAAATATCTATCTCATTTTTCTTATATGATATTGGAATATTATAGGGAATCTTCTTCTTCCTCTTATAAATTTTCTTCAATTCATGAGACTAGTTATCTCAGAATTAATATCAGATTCTTACTTCAATACTCACAATATCATCTTCTTCTAAATTTCATTGATACATAGATGATATATAGGAATTAAATTATTATGTACTATCTATATTTCTATTTCTTATCATTTTTTAATATTTATAGAAAATCATGAATATTTTCTCAATAATTAAAATATGGAAACTCTCTATAGTTTTTAATAGTACGATATACCCATGTAAAATGTTAATATTTTCATATTTTATCATCATAAAATCCAAATAAAATATATCAGTTTTTAATATTGAAAAACATGGGTTTTTTCCTTCTTTATAAAAACCATAAAATCAACTTATCTTTTAATCCATGGTGCCATGCGTTTCAGTATGCTTATAGCTTCATGTTGAGCCACTTCTTTTCCAATGAGATTGCCTCTCATTTCATATAAAAAAATTTGGATCATCTTCATTCTCAACTTGAATCACAATTGTAACATCCGCGATAAAATTTATGCACTCTTTTTTGTTTGAGAGTTTGTTCTTCAAGTTTAGAGGGCATAAATAATTGTTTTGGTAGTTTTCTCAGTAGAACCTAGGTTGTTTGAAGGTTATAGGGAACATTTAAAGATTTAATGTGTAGTTTTCTATATAAATGGTTCGTGGGGATCAAGTTGTGGAAATTATTTTTGAAATAAGTCTATCTACACCATAAAAATTATTTTACATCATAAATATGTGGGATGGTATTTTTTTAACCCGAGGCCTTGTGATTTTCATAAAACATGTTTCATGGGGGTTTTATGTGATAAATACTTGGGTTACGACATAAACCCTCCATTACCATTAAATTTTATAGACTACAATCATAAATCATAATTCTTTTCCCTCTTAATATTACCTTACTGAAACCCTAGGCTCTTCTAGGAAATTTTGTGTGTCTCTTATCCTTTAAGATCACTTAGTTCGGTGGTTGATATCCATAGTGGTTGTGTAACATCTCTTTAGGTAAGAAAATTTTCTTCTTCATCATTTCCACTAGTTGCAGTAGAAGAATTAGAAAAATTTTATAAATTTTTTGGATAAAATATTATTTTTATGTGATCCTTCTAGAACTGTTGTGTGATATTCTTCTAGGGATAAACCTTTGGTTGTGGTGTAGCATGTGTGATTCTTAAGGTATGTGTGAACTAACTTATCCAGCATCCCTTTTTGTTATGGAATGTGATTCAAAGACATGGGAATCATTGTTAGGGTCTGTATTGTTGCCATTAATTTCATTCTAGTGTTGGTGGATCTCATTGTGGGCAGTGGTCAACTCAAGTTTTTGGTATGTGGTTCCATCTCTAACGTATGTTGGAAGAACTATATTGCTCAGGTTTTTATGAATTTTTTTTATATATGAATTGGATTGATTGTTTTGTGTGTGTAAATGGAATTGTGATAAATAGTGGTTTTCTGTTATTTTGGTAAAATAAAAGGGTAGCGTGTTTTCAAAGCATTATGAAATTGATTGAAAAAAGGGTTTTAAAAGTTTGTTTGATGTTTTAATAAAGGGTTATTTGGAATTTTTTATGAAATGTGGAACTATTTTTAAATGATTTTAGAAATGCAGCGCATGGGAATCTTAGGGTACTTAGGTGGAAGGTGTATCTTAGGTTCATCATCCCTTTTATTATCGGGCGGTTCACACATGGGGTGTTTTTATGCTTCTTAGGCCTATGTTATAAGGACTTGGGTGTTTAGTAGTAATATATTATGGAATGATTAGTCAGCTAGCCTAACATATTGTGATCCTTTTCATTATTTACCAATTATTTTGATTTTAATCTTTTGGATTTCATATACATGATTTTGATTTTGATAAATGGTTATAGAAAATTATGCCCTGTAACTATTTTACTTGGTTTGTTTTGGAATTGTCTAAAAAGGGGAATATTTACCATGATTTTGATATAATACTATTTTACTTCTTATCATGCCATGTTTTCTTTTAAATTATAGTACTAGTGTTATTTTTATAGATACCTGATATGGAAAACCTAGGTGGGATCCTACTGAGCCTATTTAGATCACACCCTACACACCCCTTTAGTGGTGTGTAGACTTAGTTATGTCTTTTGATGTAGGGAGAGGCATGGGGTCATAGTGAGGTGGTGAGGTTTCTATCAGTTGGGTTTGGATAGTTGGTGGTGAGAAGGTGGGAGATTTACCACATATCACAGACTTATTTGTTTTCTATTCTGGTTTTCCATTGATTTTCATAGACATGTAACTTTTTGTTCTTATCTAGTTTTAAAGTTATATCACTACCACTATTTTATTTCAGTTATGATATATATTTATTTTGGTTATTCTTCCGCTATTTATTTCTTATGTGTGTGTATATTTCATTTCTATTGCTTTAGGTTGGTTGAAATCATTTCCTCTATTTTTTGTTGATTCTTAGGTACTAGTATCCATCATGTGAGGATCGAGAAAACCCTATGAGTATATGGTGGACTGGTTTAGTTACCAGTTTGTTAGGTTATCCTGATTCAACTCATTACAAATTAGTATCCAAGCTTAGTTTTTCCTCAAGATTTATTGTCTTAGGAAATTTTGTAGACTTGATAAAGGACTATCATAATATGAGAGGTTGGTTGTGGTGAGTGCCCAGCCATCTCATGCATTTATGAGACTCAAGTTTCCATTGTATGTTTGGATGTGTGTCATCTATGTTGATTTCTTGATATTAATCTCAATTTTTTATTATCATTTTCTGGTTTGAATTAATATTATCCCATTTTTGGATCATTTCTTCTATTTTGGGTGTGTAGTGATTTGACTTCACGACATCTCCCACAGGTTCCATAGGAGGGTGCATTGGATGCTCCTTAGGGGAATCCTCCTTTGAACCTTAATTGTTTAGAGGATATCATGTGATCTGTCTCTGTCAGGGACCAAAAGGTACCACAAGTCTAGAATGCATTTGTTGAGGTATAACCAAATCATAGATGCTAAATGGATAGATCTCAAGAGTTATTACATGAGAAGACACCATGATTTAAGGGTATGAATGATCCATAAGAGGAAAAGGAATAACTATACAAGATTGATCATATATTCAACTCATTGGAAACATATGAGAACATAAAAGTGTTCACAATAATCAGGATTGAGGATTCTAAAAATAATTAGTGGGATTCTATGGTATAGATGGATATCCACGTGGGATTGGACTATAATGGTTTTAAGACCCTATTATTTCAGAAGTTTTTTCCAATGTCTCTAATGATGTAAAAGTCTCTAGAGTCCATATCTTTGCATTATGGAGAGAGTTTGGTGTCAGTGTACTCTAATCAGTTCATGGATTTAGTTTTTTATTCTCCCATGGTAGTGAAAAATCATTGTTTGAAAGCTCAAAAGTACTTATTGGGTTTTCAAACAGATATAAAATCATAGGTATTTATATTAAAGATTTATACGTATGTAGAGATGGTAGATAGAGCTATGATGGAATAGATAAATATAGAAGGAAATATTTAATATTCTACCCTTTTTATTCCACCCAGAGGTAACTTTAGTGGTGCGTAGGGAAAGAAGGGGAAGTGGCACGAGCCTCACTAGAGTAGTGGAGGCGACTATCAGTAATGAGCCTCATCTACACTATCTATTACAACTATTAGTATTTCCATAAATTTCTAATAGTGTAGAATGTTTGGGTACACCTAATGTTCTTATTATGAACCCACTAAAATGTGTAATGGTTGTGGCTGTTAATGCCATCTAAAAGATTCTATTAGGCTATGTATACACCTCATTATGGTCGGAGATCATTTAATCTAAAGTCCATTGTGGAGTAGTCATAATATTCAAAGTCCATAGGGATCTAGTCCTAGGTACCATGAGTGAAGCACCTTCATGCAGTGGATGAGTTTCTAGTGGGGGTTGATGAGGGTCCTACACCAATGAGAGTTACCATTTTTTGTTTCGTATTCTATAGATATTTCTCTATTTGAAACAGGTGCCTACCACTCATTTATATCTACAAATTTTGGTGATTTGTTAAAAATTATAATGGAGATCATGTACCTCATCATGGAGTTTGAAAAAACTCTTTGAGAGAGGGATGATCAAAGGTTTTGGTCACGCCCTGGCCCCAAAATGCCCTGGAGATGATGCATAGCTGAAATAAAACATGGTGTGTTTTTTTTATAAAAAGGAAAGCAGAAAACACTCACACATGTTCCAATAGAGAGGAACATTTTGGTTTATGTCCTGGAGAATCAGATACAATTATTACATTTCCTTCAAAATAGAACAAAAATGTCTTCATTAAGTAGTCACCAAACAGAGGGACTCAAATCTACTAAACCTGTAATAGAAAGAAGTTTGAAAATGTAGGATGAGCATATGAATTCCCAGTAAGGGGTTTTAAAATAACATAAAATACCAATTTAAACTTTTTAAAAACATTCCATTAAAATTTTCCATAAAACATTTTTTTAAGTAATTTTGTAACACAAGTATAAAAAAAGAATTTAGTCTAAGAATTATAAGAGAACATTTAATGGAATACTAACAGAGTTATAAGGAGACATGATTCAATTACAAGCATGCTCATTCAGAATAATAATTAAGAGACATTCTAACTGACATGTGAATATGCAAGTACCAAATTAATAACTAAGAGCAATGCAAGTTCAGAGTTTCACATAAGATAATAACTTCAATTTCATCCTTGACTACTGTGAAACATACATTGGATGATAAAATCATTGAGTGATGAATAATTAATAATTCATAAGATTTTACATTCTCTGATACTCATAGGTACATGCTCTTTAATCAATAATATTCCCCAGTTGAATACACACTTGGTTAATAAAAATCCATAAAACTCTTAATCAAGAATATTCTCTAGTTGAATACACACTTGATTAATTAAATTATGTAGACAAAATAAGGGAACATATCATTCCAGATCCCGTCAAGACCTCATTTCAAGACCTGAAATGTCAATGGCCTCGTGCCATGACCTGATTGTCTCAAGAAAACTATCGATGCATCGAGGGGCTTTCATTAATCGGTCCCCAACCCGTTATACCGAGTCTAATACATTCCTCATATACCAAATAGGGTCGTATATTAAAAATGTCTCATACCACTTTGAATATTTAATTTATCATTTCATATTATTCAAAGTATCCCATACCACTTTGAATAATTTAATACTTAATCAATAAAAGGTCATAAGAATTATTTCGTTCTTTAGAATTTATATATATTTAGTGAATCAAGCATATAATTTTTAATTACCAAACCATCAACTGCATGGCCATGGAATTAAATGGAAAGCATGATAAACAGATTAAAACATATGTGATGACAACTAATGAACAGAAATAAGTACATGTTTTGTCACATAACAACTAATGCACAGAAAGAAATACAAGTTTATCATATAAAATGACAATCTCTAAAATCCTTATTATGAATGTAAAAATTTTATATTTCAGAATGCAAAATTCTAAAATTAGTATAATTTTCATTCACATTTAAAACACATGCTGATAAATGGACCTATTTAACAAAATAGAACTTAATGATAGAAAAAATTATTGTAGTAGATTCAAGTGCTTTATAAAAGAAATATTTTATAGAAAACATGCATTCATAAGAATATATTTAAAACATATTTTCTACAAATAGGAAGGAATACACTAGGGTATATATTTTTGTTGTTTAAATGTGGGCCAAAATAAAATTATATAAACTACATAAACACAAAGTGAATACCTAGAATTTTCTCCACCAACACAAGGTTTAATAAATTATTATGATCATTATACATACAAATTTGAATAAAAAAAAACAGGTTTTTATGAAAACTAAATCAGTTTAAGATTAAAACCTAATGGTATATATATACATATATAACTGAATATACAATATATGTATAAGGGTTTTACACAAAGATTTAAAAGACACTTATATGTTTTTAAATACAATAGAGACATTAGTTAAAACAAGGGTTTATTAATTTCATTTGTGCCATATGATATAAAGGGGGTTGGTTATGAAACATATACATATATAATTTATGTGTATAATTTAAATATACAATATATATATATAAGGGTCTTACACCAAGATTAAATGATACTTACATGTTTTTAAAACAATATCTATTAAAATTGAAATTCAATTGTTAGAAGACTGGACACTGGTTCGAAAGGTGAGTTACATAGACCATAAGACTATATATGTACATTTATATATATAAAACTGTATATACAATTTTACATATACGAGTTTTGTACAAAATATAATTCTTTATGTTTTACAAAACTATTTAAACTTTGAAACTCAATGTTTAGAAGTCCTAAAATCAGACATAATAAAGTTTTATCTAAAGTTGTATGGTTAAATAACTACATATAAAACTAAATATACAAAGTATATAGTGCGGTTTCACACAAAGAAGATAAGTTTTATTAAACCCTTACCTAGTTTGAATGAGGAGGAGAGGATCAGGAAGGCTTGAAGGAGGCTTGAGAAGATATGGAATCGAGAGAATGGAAGTGAAATGAGATGTATATATAAACTATATTATACAAATTGTATAAAATAATTTAAATCCAATTGCATGGAAACAAATACCGACTTGGTTTATAAAATGACTGAGGGTGAATCTTTGTAGAAAATGAGGTCAAGGGAGGGTCCATTTGGAGTCACGGGTGGAGAAAAACTAATGAACAAAGTGGAAATACCCATTGGGGAAATGCATGTGGAGGAAGAAGAAGAAGGCAATGGGAAAGAAAAAATGGAAAATAAACGGACATTGGAGATTAACTGAGGGATGATCCAGTAATGGAGGTGAGTTTACAGATGTTAAATCGAGATGGACTTCTCATATTAGATTGTGACTCGATCTGAAGACTACGGTAAGATGCGATGATTTAAAAAGAAGGAACAATCATGATTAGATCCATCGGGATCAGACGACGCACAAAAATGTGGTGGGTACACTACAGCTGCCGAGGATCGAGGACCAAACTGAATCTAATGTCCCAGATCACGTGCGGCATGATCCGATGGTCTAGAGCCAATCATGGATGAAAATAGTCATCCCACATCAAAACTGGGTGGCTTTCACGACTCCTTTATAAGTGTGGAGCTCTTAGAAAATGCTCAGATTACTCCTTCCCTTCTCTCAGTACCGTCCTGTACTAGGTTCTTCTGCAGGCGCGCTCTGCGCCCACCCCCGCCATTGTGTTGTCCCGCAAGGTGGCACGCTGGTTCCTTGCACATGCACCTGTGTGCGCCCTTAGGGGTAACTATACCCCTTGTGCATGCTAGACCTAGCATGCACCCTATGTGTGCACCGCCCCTAGGACTTTTCTATGGGGTTATGGGTGAGATGCATATCAAGGCCTTGAGGGCTGCCACAAGGTGGACCTCAGCTAGGTGGGGTACTCACCTATATTTTAACTAAGTAAAAATTTAGTTTTAAAAAAAAAAAATAGTTTCCATATATATATAGGTATCTTCAAAATATAAATTCTCTACTATAACTACATATCTACCTTAGTTTCATAAATGAGAAAGTTTTAAAACACAAAGTGATAAATCAATGTTTAATACATCATTAAGAAAATCTTATATTAGTATTATAAAATCAAAGGTATAGTTTTAGTTAAGGCCTTGTTTAAACATTAAGAATGAAAACATTTAAAAAATCTTTTAAAGTCATTTGAAATATTTGAAAAGTATTTGAAATACATATATAATTTTGAAATCATACTAAGTGTAGATAAAATATTTATAAAAAGAGTTTATATGTTTCAAAGTTATAATTTCAATACATAACTTAAATATTTTGGAAAACTAAATTATACTTAGATATTTTAAATTAAACCAACCAACAGCTATAATTATAGCCGTTAGAAACTCAATGGTCTCCTAAGGGAAACAGTTGAATTGAGGCCCTTATAAATACACGTTTATGGTCAATCCACTTCTAGAAGACCTGGTGAAAATGGATCTCTTCATTCCACTAATGTTCAGTGTGGTTGTAGTGGCTCTAGCCATACTGATGTTTATTGTGATGGATCTGAAAGATCCTTACTATATTCTTGGGTTCTTTGTTGAATTGGGTGGTCTCACTGTAATTTTAATTGGTCTTTTAGTAGGTGTTTTTGGTTAGTTTAATTTTCTTAGTTTTGAAGAAATGTAAACATTTCTGTGTTTAATAAGAATGCCTTGTGTTTATTTCATATATTTTGTTAAAAATAGAAATTTAATAAAATATCATCCTATTATATTGTTTTTATCTAGAGGATAACTTTGGGGAATTACATTATCCACCACTTCAAAGAATTGAATCCTCGCAATTCTAAAATATTTGTACACAAATCACAGCAACAACATACACACATTACTCTCGAGGTTCTTTTACCGGGACACCATCGAGGGTAGGGTGCTGACGACCTCAGGTGGATTTCTAAGGTGGTATTCAGCTCCTCAATTTCCTTGGTCCAGATACAATGTGAACTGCTGGGGTCGAACCTATGTCTAAAGCACTTAGCCTTCCATAGATAGTAATGGGGTGGAGTTCAAAGATTTTAGTGTGAACTAAATCCCTATAAATCCCTCAAATCACGTCCTGCTTGAAAATATTGATGTCGTAGTGTACCCCATACATACTAAAACTCAAGATCTGGAATAGGTAGGATGGTTGATGGTTACCATCCAAAGCAACTTCTAGAAACTGACCTACAACTTGGTAGTTATCAGCCAAAGTGAAACACAGAAAAAGAGCTTCATGATACTTCCCTCTTTTCCTATATTCTAAAAATTGGGCATTTTCAATATGGTAATAGGCAAGATTTTTTCCTTAGTAAAGAAGGAGGGTGTTTGGGTAGTTTGACACCCGATGTAGTTGTTTGAAGGTCAGACGTAATTTTTCATAGGGTTGGTATTCCTCTATGCCTGTCTTGAAAATTATAATCTCTAAAAGTTTGGTAGGAAGTGATAGGAGATCGGTTGGTGAAATCATGTCTTCTATCTGAAAATTTTATGGAAACCACTACTTAATAATACATAAACAAGTTTTTTTGGTATTTTTATAATTTTCTAGGGTTTTCTAAACCAATCCTCTGATACCAATTACCATTCCCCAACCCCAAACTACCCCGGAGTTGGTGCGGAGTTGAAATAAAACATGGTGTGTTTTTTATAAAAAGGAAAGATGAAAACACACACACACATGTTCCACTAGAGAGGAAAGTTTTAGTTTAGGTCCTGGAGAATCAAATAAAATTATTACATTTCCTTCAAAATAGAACAAAAATGTCTTCATTAAGCAGTCACAAAATAAGGGGACTCAAATATACTAAACCTGTAAAATAAAGTAGATTGAAAATGTAGGGTGAGAAACAAAATGCCTAGTAAGGGGTTTTAAAATAACATAAAATAATAATTATAAATTTTTGAAAACATTCCTTTAAAATTTTCCATAAAACATTTTCTTAAGGAATTATATAACACAAGTATCATAAAATTGTATTTAGTCAAAGAATTATAAGAGCACATTTCAGGGAATACTAACAGAGTTATAAGGAAACATGATTCAATTACAAGCATGCTCATTCAGAGTAATAAGTAAGAGATATTATAACTGACATGTGAATATGCAAGTATAAAATTAATAACTAAGAGAAATAAAAGTTCAAAGTTGCACATAAGAAAATAAATTCAATTTCATCGTTGAATACTGTGAAACATAGACTAGCTGATAAAATCTCCGAGTTCTGAATAATTAATAAGCCATAAGATTTTACTTTCTTTGATACTTATAGTTACAAGATATTTAACCAAGCATATTCTTTAGTTGAATACACAATTGGTTAAACAAACTCCATAAAAATATTTATCAAGCATACTCACTTGTTGAATAAACACTTGATTAATTAAATTATGTAGACAAAATGAGGGAACATATAACGCCATACCCTGTCAAGACCTTGTGTCAAGACTTAAAATGTCAATGGCCCCGTTCCATGACATGATTTTCTCATGAGAACCATATATTCATCGAGAGGATTTCATTAACCGGTCCCCAACCCATTCTACTGAGTCTATTACATTTTTCATATTCCAAATAGGGTCGTATATAAAAAATGTCCCATACCACTTTGAATATTTAATTTCTCATTTCATATTAATCAAAGTGTCCCATACCACTTTGAATAATTTAATACTTAATCCATAAAAGGTCATAAGAATTATTTCATTTTTTATCATTTACATATATTTAGTAAATCAGGCATATAAGTGTTAATTACCAAACTATCAACTGCATGTCTATGGAATTAAATGGAAAGAATGATAAGCAGATTATAGTACATGTGATGATAAATAATGCACAAAAAGAAGTATAAGTTTTGTCACATAACAACTAATGCACAAAAAGAAATACAAGTTTGTCATATAAAATGAAAATACCTAAAATCCTTATTATGAATGTAAACATTTTATATTTCATAATGCACAATTTTAAAATTAGGACAATTTTCATTCACATTTAAAACACATGCGGATTAATGGACCGATTTAACAAAATAGAACTTAATGATTGAAAACATTATTGCAGCAGATTCAAGTGCTTTAGAAAAGAAATATTTCATGTAAAGAATGAATTCATAAGAATACATTTAAAACATATTTTCTACAAATAGGAGGGAATACACTAGGGTATCTATTATACTTATTTAAATGTGGGTCAAAATAAATTATATGAACTACATAAACACAAAGTGTATAAATGGAATTTTCTCCACCAACACAAGGTTTAATAAATTATTATGATCATTATACACACATATTTGAATCAACAAAACTAGGTTTTTTGAAAAATAAATCATTTTAAGATTAAAACATAAAGGTATATATATATATACATATATAACCAAATATACAATATTTTTATAAGGATTTTACACCAAGATTTTAAAGACACTTACATGTTTTTAAATACAATTGAGGCATTAGTTAAAACAAGGGTTTATTAATTTCATTTTTGCTATATGATATAAAGGGGTTAGGTTATAAAACATATACATATATAATTTATGTGTATAACCGAAATATACAATATATATATAACGGTCTTACACCAAGATTAAATGATACTTACATGTTTTTCAAACAACATCAATTAAAATTGAAATTCAATTGTTAGAAGAATGAACATTGGTTCAAAAGGTGAGTTACATAGACCATAAGACTATATATGTACATTTATATATATAAAACCGTATATAAAATTTTACATATAAGAGTTTTATACAAAAGATAATTCCTTACATTTTAAAACACTGCTTAAAATTTGAAACTCAATGTTTAGAAGTCTTTAAATCAGACCTAATAGAGTTTTATCTAAAGCTGTATGGTTAAATAACTACAAATACAATCAAATATACAAAGCATATAGTTTGGTTTCACATATGGAAGACAAGTTTTATTAAACCCTCACTTGGTTTGAATGAGGAGAAGAGGCTTTAGAAGGCTCGAATGAGGCTTGATAAGAGAAAGAACAAAGAAAATGAAAGTGAAAAGAGATGTATATATAAAATATATTATAAAAATTGTATAATATAATTTAAAGCCTCTTGTATGGAAACCGAGACCCACTCACTTTATAAAATTACCAAGGGTGAGTCTTTGTGGAAAATAAGAGAAAGGGATGGTCCAATGAAGTCACAGGTGGAGAAAAAAAATGAAGAATGTGGAAATACCCACTGGTGCAGTTCATGTAGAGGAAGAAGAAGAAGGTGATGAGGAAGAAAAACTGGAAAATAATCTGATGGTGGATATTAACTAAGGGAAGATCTTGTAGTGGAGGTGAGTCTGTTCATTTTAAAACAAGATGGATGGACAAAATTATATTGTGACTCGATCTAATGGTTGTGTTAAGATGTAGTGATTTAGAAACATGGAACAGTTGTGATTAGATCCATCAGGATCATACAGTGCACAAAAATGAGGTGGGTACACCGCAGCTGTTGAGGATCAGGTACTGAACTGAATTGGATGGCCCAGATTGCGCACGACATGATCCGACGGTCCAGATCTGATCTTGGTAAAAAATTGTCATCCCACATCAAAACAGGGAGGCTTCTGTGGCTCCTTTATAAGACTGGAGCTCCAATAAAATGCTCAGATTACTCCTTCCCCCCTCCCGGTACCACCACGTACCAGGTTCTTCTGTGGGCGCGCTCTGCGCCCACCCTTGCTGTCGTGCCACCCCACACAGTGGTGCACTGGTTCCTTTCACATGCACATGTGTGCTCCCTTAGGGGTAACTATGCCCCTTGTGCGTGATAGATCTAGCACGCACCCTGCATGCGCACCGCCCTTAGGCCTTTTCCATGGGGTTGTGGGTGAATTTCCTATCAAGGCCTTGAGGGATACCACAAGGTGTCCCTCGGCTTGGGGGGGGGGGGGTACTCACCTATATTTTAACTAAGTAAAAACTTATTTTTTGTTAAAAATAAAAACAGGTTTCCATATATATATATAGGTATCTTCAAAATATGAATTCTCTACTATAACTATATATCTAACATAGTTTTATAAATTCTAAAGTTTTAAAACACAAAGTGATAAATCAATGGTTAATACATCATTAAGAAAATCTAATATTAGTATTATAAAATCAAAGGCATAGTTTTAGTTAAGACCTTGTTTAAAAATTATGAATGAAAACATTTACAAAATCTTTTAAATACATTTGAAATATTTGAAAATTATTTGAAATACATATATAATTTTGAAATCATATTAAGTGTAGATAAAATATTTATAAAAAGAGTTTATATGTTTCAAAGTTATAATTTCAATATATAACTTAAATATTTTGTAAAACTAAATTATTCTTAGATATTTTAAATTAAACCAAACAATGGCTATAATTATATCTATTAGAAACCCAACGATCTCCTAAGGGAAACAGTCGAATTGAGGCCCTAATAAATACATTTTTAGTCTCAATCCACTTCTAGATTACCTAGTGAAAATGGTGCACGTCATTCCACTAATGCTCAGTGTGGTTGCAGTGGCTCTTGCCATACTGATGTTTATTGTCATAACCCATCCCCCAAGGCCCGTGCCGTGACTACCCAAGCCCGCCTTCCATAGGCCAGGGGCTGGCGACTAGTACTGAAAGGCGTATTCCCTATAACCGGGAATGAATTGCCTTTATAACTTGTAAACACATGCAACCAAGCACACATAAAGATACTAAAACAAGTCAACTGTATAGAAAAAAGAGTGTTGAAAGTAAAAAGGGGCTGAAATAAAAGCCCAATAGTAATAGTACAAGTACAACTGAAACACAATTCAACTGAAGAGAAATAAAGGCAGCTACTGGGTCGTCCTCCGAGGTTACTACCTAAAGGGTAGGTACAGATCGCCTCCTTAGCACACCACGTCCTCCCGTCTCCTCTACGTACCGTCACGCCATATGGTCCACCTCCAGGCCCCATCTAGCCTTGGTACCCTCAGCCTCAATCAGCACTGTCTGTCTTCTGCACCAAACACAATAAGGTGTGGGCACAACCCATGCAGGGGTGAGTATAACGATACTCATTAGAGACCTCGAGCCCCTCAAGGTCTCACAAAATCCACCGAGGATAAACCACAAGGCATGAAATCAAATGACAACCCTAATTAGGTATATGCCCATACATATACCTAAGTTATCTAGTATACCCATCTCAATCATGAGAAAAACATAGAGTCCAACTCAAATCCCAAAGCTCAACTTTTCCACAAAGGAAGGAATACCACGAAGGTAAGTACCACACAGGTACACCACATAGAAGAATACCACCAAGGTATTACCATGAAGGAAAGTACCGAAAGGTACAGAATCAGCTCACACTATGTATTTCTTAGATACAATAGTAGAGATGATTAGATGTAAATACTGAATCATCTTACTCTGTTAAGAGGCTCTGCTGTGGACCCACATAGGATTTCTAGGTGCTGACCCACATGAGATCTCTAGGTCCTAACCCACATAGGATCTCTAGGTACTGACTCACATAGGATCACTCGGTGCTGACCCACATAAGATCACTCAGTGCTGACCCACACAAGATTGCTCGGTGTTGACCCAAACAGGATCGCTAGGTGCTAACCCACATAGGATTGCTAGGTATTGACCCACACAGGATTGCTCGGTGTTGACCTAACAGGATCTCTAGGTGTTGACCCACACATGATCACTTGGTGTTGACCCACACAAGATCCTAGAGTAGTCTCTCCAGGAATCCTAGAGCGGTTCCATGCGGGACCCTCAATCACAGACCCACAAAGGATCTCTTTCTCAAGTCACATTCAGCTACAGGGTTCCTACACTAAGATTTCTTGTCTCTAAGAGAGTCCTCTCCTCAAGCCAATGGTTGATATTCTAACTGCCACGAATTCCTATGAAGAAGTATCTCAAAAGACCGTCATATCAGAGGGGTCTCAACGCAACAGACAGTGCGTCAATCAGACGCCCAGTCTGTAAGTTATTAGCCTTTTAGTCCCGAGGGACCAGTTGGATTCGTGCTCTATCCAACCCTACCGTACCCCAAATTTACCCAAAACTCCAACGGGGGTATACCAAAGGTACCATCTTGCTCCACGGTTTACAGTTCCAATGACGATTTTTCAAATGGATGCTTGGTTCCAAAGTTACGACTAATAAGTGAAAAAATCATATCCAGACCAGGTCCGGTCCGACTCGGTCGGGGCCGACCCGACCCGAGTTGGGTCGACCCAGACCGCTGGGTCTGGCCCGGCCCCCTGGGTCTGGTCTAGCCCGCATTGGGCGGCACGGGGGCCACGGAGCAACGTGAGGCCGCAAGGGTGCTGCGGAGGCCGCGAGGGTGGAGAAGGCCGCAAGGGCCATGAAGGGCCGCAGAGGCCGCGGAGGCCATGGGTGGTGTAGGTCATCAGAGCGGTGGAGGCCGTGGAGCAACGTGAGGTGGCACTAAGGCCGCGGTTCGACAGGGTGGTCATGGTGCAACGGGGTAGCCGTGGGGCGGCGGTCTGCCACTGCCGAAGGGATGGCCAGTCGTCGTCTCCGCGCAGTGCGGCCGCACGCCACCCCTTTTCCAGCGGCTGGTTCAGCCGCTCTTCGTTCATTGCCATGGCACAAAGCCGCCTTCTTCCATCGCGAAGAACACACCATTCATGAAGAACAATGGAGGGGTCAGACCATGTTTGTTTGGCCCGCACCCTCTGTGTTTGAGCAGTAGAAAGCGGCTCAAGGGGGATGATTCAACGAGAGAGGAAAATTAACATTGATCAATTTAAAACACACCCCTACCTCAATGGTTTGGTTGAAGATTGTCCACGGTTGAGACGGATTGGTGTTTGTCGATCCCGAAACAAGTCTCCTCCAACGATGTTGATGAGGAGAGGAAAAAGATGAAGTCAGTGACGATGGCGTTTCCTCAATCGTTGGTTCGTTCATCGTTGGAGATCCTTCGACGATGTTTGGAGAAAGATTCGTCGAAGTAGAAGAGTTCTTCATTGGCATTCTTCGTTGGAGAAGCTCTTCCACAAGTTATCCCCTCTCCATTGCCAACCCAAAAATCCTCTGTCAAAGGATGAGGTGCCAACATAATATATGATTTAACATTTTAATTTTTGGCACCATTAAGTTGGAATCATTTAATTGGAATAATTAATCAGAGGGTGTGGCACATTTAAAGTGGGGGAAGTTCAAGAGACTTCCCCACATTTAAGTTGGAGGTTCAAGGGTCAGGTATTCCCCGCGTTTGAATTCAAATTTGGGGGATTTAGGCTCGGGTGGTCCCCCCCACCATAACACATGTGGGAGGCTTTAGTTTAGGTGGTCCCCACCTTTATAACATCCACATGGGAGGTTTCAAGAAAAATAAAAATGTTAAACATTTTTATTTTATTTTATTCTTCCATGAAAAACCCAAAAACTAACTTTCACCCTCGACCTACTACGGTCGAGGTGAAGATATCCTTAAGTGAATACTAGCACTGTGAGTTCATCAGTGGCCTAAGATTTCAATTATGAGTACCAATTCAAAATATAGAAAAAGCCGCTCGCATGTTTATTGAACGTACCCGAAAAAAAGTTCAGAAATTCATTCTGGGCCCAAAGGGCCACAGAATCACGCACCGTCAATTTTTTCAGACTCGTAAAATTCCCATTTAATTAAAAAAATTACATGGAATTTCTGGGTCTTTACATTCTACCCACCTCTGGGCTTTGCTTCCCCGAAATCCACATCACAAAAACTAGGAAAATAAGTGGGGGTACTGAGCACAAATCTGAGCCTCCCACTCCCATGTGATCTCCTGGAGGTTCCCGTGCTGCCGGAGAACGTGCACTAGAGGTATCGACCACCCATGAAGGGATCGCTCCTATTGATCCTCAATCTCTTCTGAAACCTCTAAAAAATACTCCCCATCATCGATGTCTAGCTCGCTGTGGTTGATGACGTGGGATGGGTCGTGTACATATCTTCTCAGTTGGGATACGTGGAAGACGTCATGCACCCGGTGCAACTGAGGGGGAAGAGATAAGCAGTAAGACACCTCGCCAACTCTGTTGAGGACCTGAAAAGGTTCGATGAACCTTGTAGATAACTTTCCTCCTAGACCAAATCACCATAAACCTCATCGGGGTGAGACCCATAGAAAGATGTGGTCGCCATCCTCGAACTCTAGAGGTCTCTATCTCCTATCAGAATAAGACTTATTCCTGCTATGTGCAGTCTTCATCCTCTCCTCGATGATCTGTACTTTCTTTATGGTAGCCCGTACCATCTCTGGTCCCACTAGTGCTGACTCCCCTGGGTCAATCCAGTACAAAGGTGATCTGCAAGGTCGCCCATACAATGCCTCAAAAGGTGCCATCCCAATGGTGGAGTGATAGATGTTGTTGTATGAAAACTCCACCAAAGGAAAGTGATCCCAACTGCGACCAAAGTCGATAATGCTAGCTCGCAGCATGTCCTTGAGAATTTCAATGGTTTGCTCAGTCTGGCCATCCATCTGTGGATGGAAAGTGGTGCTCAAACGAAGTTGTGTCCCGAAAGCCTCCTACAACCTCTTCCATAGTCAGGAAGTAAAACATGCATCACAATTGGAGACAATCATCAAGGGTACTCTATGTAGCCACACAATCTACTACACATAGAGGAATCCCAAGCTCTCTACTGAACCCTGCTCTCTGATCGGTAGGAAGTGGTCCAACTTGGTGAGTCAGTCAACGATCACCCAAATCGAGTAATGTCCCCTGATTTTACGTGGAAGTCCTGTCACGAAGTCTATGGATATCCCATCCCACTTTCACTCTGCGACCTATAAAGGCTAAACCAAGCCTACTGGTACCTGATTCTCCACCTTCACTTTCTGAAAAGTGAACCACCGAGAGACAAAATCGGAAACTAATTTCTTTATTCCCGGCCACCAGTGCTGTCGTTGGAGATCCTGGTACATCTTCACCACTTTTAGATGTACCGCTAGAGGGGATTTGTGGAACTCCCTCAACACTTCCTCCCAAAGTGACACTGGTACCATGGTATGTTCTCTGAAGAGGATGAGGTGCTCCCCACCTTTAGAAAATCCATCAGGTGCCTGTCCCATGGATATCTAAGCACGCCGAGTCTCGCAGTCAGTGTTCCTGCACTGCGCCTCCCTGACTCGCTGAAGAAGTGATGGAGTGACTGTAAGATACTGAAGAAAAGCTACACCATCCCGATCCACAACTGTTATCTGTAAAGCAACCAGCTACTCCGTCTCCTCACCTAGTAGTTGTATACCAGATCTCCTTCGGAGTGCATCTGCTACAATGTTACCCTTCCCAAGAGTCTAGACTATCTCGAAGTCATAGTCCTGGAGGAACTCAAGCCAACATCGTTGTCTTTGGTTCAGGTCCTTCTAAGATAAGATATACCTGGGACTCTTGTGATTAGAGTACACTGTAAAATGTTCGCCCATCAAGTAATGTCACCACATCTTCAAGGTGAAGACCACTACTACTAACTCCAGGTCATGGGTAGCATAGTTCTGCTCATGCTGTCTCAGCTGCCGAGAACCATATGTAATCACTTCTCGCTCCTGCATCAGGACACATCCGAGTCCGGTCTCTGATGTGTCGTAGTAGACTACCTACCCTAATACCTCCTCCAGTAGCCCCAAGATGGGGGAACTAGTCAGCCTCTACCTTAGCTCCTAAAAACTTCAATGGAATCTCTCTAACCACAAAAAGGGTTGCCCCTTCTTCATCAACGCTGATAAAGGTGCTGCAAATCTGGGAAAATCTGGCACAAACCTCTGGTAGTTTCCATCCAAACCCAGGAAACTCCGTACCTCCATCACACTCCTGGGTGGCTCCCAAGTAAGTACCGCCTCAATCTCCACTATGTCCATTGCAACTCCAGCCTCCGAGATGACGTGTCCCAGAAAGTGAACCTCTCAGATCCAGAACTGGCACTTTGAGAGATTACTATAAATTTGGTGCTCTCAGAGTGTGTCCAATACTACCTGCAAATGATAGGCATGCTCCTCCTCAGTAGATGAGCACATCAGAATGTTGTTGATAAAGACTACTACAAAGTGATCAAGGTATGATTGAAAGATCTTGTTCATGAGTCCCATGAACACTTCAAGATCGTTGGTTACACCGAATGGAATAACCAAGAACTCGTAATGGCCGTACCGACATCTAAAATCTGTATTTTTCACATCCTAGTCTCGTACTCTGAGCTGGTGATAGCCTGATATGAGGTCTATCTTCAAGAACCACCGTGCTCCTTCCAGATGATCAAAGAGATCTTCAATCCTCGAAAGTGGGTACTTGTTCTTCACGGTCACCTGTTTCAGGTGCCGATAGTCAACACAAAGCCTCAAGCTCCCATCTACCTTCTTGGCGAACAAAATCAGGGCTGCCCAAGGGGAAACACTGGGCCAGATGAACCCTTTGCCCTGTAAGTCCTCCAGTTGTACCTGCAGCTCACGAAGCTCCATGGGTGCCATCTGATAGGCTGGTGTAGATATCAGTGTCATCCTAGGGTACAAGTTAGTGTAAAATTCCACCTCTCTGTGAGGAGGTAGACCTGAAACATCACCAGGGAAGACATTAATGTACTAGTCCACCATTACAGGATAACTCGGACTCTCCACATCAACCACACTGAGGATAAGGTTAGCCAACTGATGAGTGACCGAATGCACTCTCCTCTGTGTAAGTCCATCATGTGCTGTAAAGTCTCGCTTCGCTCCTGTGAAGGTAAACCTGGTCCCATTTGTGTAGACACACCACACTTTGTGCCTAATACAGTCAATATGAGCATGGAATGTAGATAACCAGTCCATACCCAAGATGCTATCGTACGGGCTCGACACCGCTACTAGAAGATCCCAACCAAATCTCTCACCTCCTAGAGTAAGATCGCACTGCCGGCACCAGTGTGTAATCATAGAATCCACTCCCAGAGGAGTCTCTAGCATTAAGGATCGAGCTAACAACTCTGTTGGAATCTCCAAGCTCTGAACGAGGGAAGTGAAAATAAAATAATGACAGTCATCTATGTCCATAAGTACTGCAGCTAAGGTGGAGTAGAAACTGATCATACCTCGTATCATCTTCGGAGTGCCGTGATTATAGGCCTCAGCTGCCTGGAGCTGAGCTCGCCGCTGTCCTCCTACTCCCTATGGTCGGGGTGGACCATCTAGTGGTGGTGGCGGTAACATCTTGAATCGTTTCCCACCGCCAGCTACGCGGACAATTCCTCTGCCTTGTTTTCCTACTCCCTACAAACCTCCTTGGTCAAACCTCTGTCTCTGCCTAGGTGGTCCTTCGATCGTCTGCTAATAATCCATACGGTGGGTTAGACTGTCACGAGTCATGTGACCCTACCCGTCGCATGCGTAACACTACCCGCTCCTGGCATGAATGGCTCTACCTCGGGTGCCCTGCACAACCGACCCTAAATCCCGTGGTCATCCACATGTAGGTCTGGTCCTCTTAGACCTCTGCGACATTTTTCTACTGCCAGCTACAGAAGACTATGATATGTGATGACTGGTGGTGGGTCTCACTTCTAGTGACTACTCAGTAAGGAAACTCTTCACTAAGAGGGCTCTCTCAAACACCCATGCCTGTGTCGGGATGTTAAGAGAAATCATCGAAGCCCCGATCTCTCGCCAGAGTCCCTGCTCGAAGGTCTATACCCTGAAGAATGGGTCCCACACCATATCAGTGGAGTAGCGTGAGAGGTCAGTGAACCTAGCTGAGTATTGATCCAACGTCATGCTGTACTGCTGCAGATGAAGAAGCTCCTGCATGCGCACTGCACGAAGAGTCACTAGAACAAACTCTGCCCGAAACAAGATCTCGAAGTCTACCCAGAGAAGTGTCACCTCATCGTGAACCTGGAGCATCAAGCTCCACCATTTGCCTACCACTTCTTGTAGAATACTGGAGGCAAGGATCACCATGAGATCAACTGGTGTTTCTACTAGTCGGAAGACTCTCACCACGACCTCCAGCCAATCCTCAGCCACATGTGGGTCCGTCTCTCCCCTAAACCTAGGTGGCCTCTGGTGCTGGAACTCATGCAACGCGCTCAAGCAGCGTGCACCGTCTTCTGATGGGGCAAGTGGCATCGGTGTCCCAACGGGTAATGCTACCACTGGTGTCTCCATTGGCGCCTCTACTGGAAGAGGGCCCTACACCGAGGCCTCGTCGCTCAGGGGGGGGGGCTATAGGTGCACAGTATATCTGGAACCCTAGCTAGATGTTTGTGAAGAGGAATCCTGAAATGAAATAGGTGCGCCATGGTCAATAAGTTATACCTGGTGAGATGACTCAAATAGATCACAAAGAAAACTCTTCAAATCACACACGCAATCAGTTTTTTCATGCACTGAGTCAGAAATCATAAGTCGGGGTCCTGGTGTATGGATACGTCGGTCTCCACACTAGAACTGGATTCCCTAAACTGATAACCACACTCACTTCACTTAACACTATTTCCGTTAAAAATAAAGATCAGAGTCCTATGTTCTACGGTAGAACCAACTCCTTTGATACCAATTTTTCACGACCCGTCCCCTGGGGCCTTTGCCGTGACTACCCCATGCCCACCTTCCAAAGGCCAGGGGCTGGTGACTAGCATCAAAAGGCGTATTTCCTATAACCGGGAAGGCATTTTCATTATAACCTGTAAACACACGCAACCAAGAACACAACAGTATATGAACACAAGTCAACTGTTTAGGAAAAAAGAGTGCTGAAAGTAAAAAGGGGCTGGAATACAAGCCCAACAGTAATAGTACAAGTACAACTGAAACACAATACAGCTAAAGAAAAATAAATGTAACTACTGGGTCATCCTATGAGGTTCCTACCTGAAGGGTAGGTACAGATCACCTCTTCATCACACCACGTCCGCCCTTCTCCTCTACATACCGTCGCACCATATGGTCCACCTATGGGCCCCGTTTAGCCCTGGTAACCTCATCCTCGATTAGCGTTGTTAGTCATCTGCACCAAACAAAACAAGTTTCAGGCACAACCCGTGCTGGGGTGAGTATAACGATACTCAGTAGGGACCCCGAGGCCCTCAAGGTCTCACAAAATCCACCAACGATAAACCAAAAGGCATGAAATCAACTGACAATCCTACTTAGGTATACCCCATACATATACCTAAGTTATCCTGTATACCCATCTCAATCATGAGGAAAACACAGAGTCCAACTCAAATCCCAAAGCTCAACTGTTCCACAAAGGAAAGAATACCACGAAGGTAATTACAACACAAGTACGCCACATAGAAGAATACCATTAAGGTATTACCATGAAGGAAAGTACTACAAGGTACAAACTCAGCTCACACCAGGTATTTATTAAGTACAGTAGTAGAGATGATTAGATGTAACTACTGAATCATCTTACTCTGTTAAGAGGCTCTACTACAGACCCACACAGGATCGCTCAGTGCTGACCCACATAGGATCGCTAGGTGCTGACCCAAATAGGATCTCTAGGTACTGACCCACATAGTATCTCGAGGTGCTGACCCACACAAGATCTCCAGGTGCTAACCCACACATGATCGCTCGATGCTGACCCACACAGGATCACTCAGTGCTAACCCACACAAGATCGATCAGTGCTGACCCACATAGGATCGCTAGGTGCTAGCCCACACAAGATCGCTAGGTGCTGACCCACACAGGATCGCTCAGTGTTGACCTACACAGGATCGCTAGGTGCTGACCCACACAGGATCGCTCAGTGTTGACCCACACAAGATCCTAGAGTAGCCCCGCATGGAATCCAATAGTGGTTCCATGTGGGGATCTCAATCATAGACCCATGAAGGATCTATTTCTCAAGTCACAGCCAGCTACAGGGATACCGCACTAAGCTTTCTCGTCTCCGGGAGAGTCCGCTCCTCAAGCCACTGTTCGATACTCCAACTTCCACGAAGTCCAACAAAAAAGTATCTCAAAGGACCGTCACGTCATAGGGGTCTCAACTCAATAGATGGTGCGTCAATCAGACGCCCAATTTTTAAGTTATTAGCCTTTTAGTCCCGAGGGCCCAGTTGGATTCGTGCTCAATCCCACCCAACCGTACCCCTACATTACCCAAAAATCTAGTGGGGGTATACCAAAGGGACCGTGTCGCTCCAAGGTTTACAGTTCCATTGACAGTTTGTCAAATGGATGCCTGGTTCCAATGTTACAACCGATAGAGTGAAAAACTCGTAGTTGGTCCGGGTCTGGTCTGACCCGGCCTGGGCTGACCCGACCGGTTTGGGTCGAAACAGCCTTCTGGGTCCGGCCTGGCCCACACTGGGCGGAGCGGGGGCCGCGGAGCGGCACGATGCTATGTGGGCAGCGCGGAGGCCATGGGGGTGGCGAAAGCCGTGGGGGTCGAAAAGGGCCACAGGGCCGCCAAGGCCGCGGGGGCCATCGAGGCCGCGAGGCCGCAGGATGGCTGAGGCCGCAGGGGCCACGGAGGCCGTGGGCGGTGTGTGGACATGTGGAGGCAGAGGCCATGGGTAGCGCGGGGGCCGTGGAGTGGTGGAGGCAGCAGAGCGGCGCGAGGCGGCGCAGAGGCCGCGGTACGGTGTGGCGGTCGTGGTGCGGCGGGGAGGCCGCTGTGCGATGGTCCGCCACGGCTGGCCAGATGGTGAGTCGTGATCTCCGTGTGGCGCGGTCGTGTTCCACGCCTTTTCCGGTGGCTGGTTCTTCCAGCCACTCTTCATTCGTCACCGGGGCACAAAGCCACCTTCTTCTATCGTGAAGAACACAACATTCATGAAGAACGACAGAGGGGTCGGACCATGCTTGTTTGGCCCACACCCTTCGTGTTAGAGCGGTAGCAAGTGGCTCGAGGAGGATGATTCAATGTTGAAGGAAAATTAATATTGATCAATTTAAAACACACCCCTACCTCGATGGTTCAGTTGAAGATTATCCGCATTTGAGACAGATTGGCATTTGTCGATTGCCAAGTTGTTGAACAGAAGAAGAAATAAATATTTTTTGGATATTATTGGTGTTTTTGGAATTTTTACATCGAGCTATTGACTATTAGAATAAATTTTCTATGCATGATAATTACATTATTCCAACATTAAGGAGAAGTAGATCAGATTTTAAGAGAAATCTTGTAAACATGAATCATAATTCACAGATAAAGAAAAATATGTATATCAAGAATATATTTGAATCTCTTGAATACTTCTATAACTATTTCAAAAAAAGTTTTCATCATTATAATGAGTGATTTTATGTACCAAATTTTCACTGTGCATATGTAAATATGAATAAAAGACCACATCAAATACAAATACCAAGAACAAATGTAGAAAAATCTTATTTAGGGTGTGATCAAGAGAAGAGAGTTAAAAAATCTGTGATGAAAGTAACACCCATGGAGAATGATGATATTAATGTCACACCAATGAAAATATGTTTATACTATGGAATAAGAGGCTATATAATGTAACTTTTCAAACATGTCATAAACACCAATGTAGGTAGAAGCAAGATGAATCATAAAAAAATTAACAATAGAATCAAATAAATCGGTTGATTTACAGCATGAAAATCAAGATGAAAAACTTTATTCTCATGAGAGGTTATATAAAAAGGGAAATCCTATGATTTTTAAAGATTTTTTTAGTAGGTGACAAATGTATAGTCATATTTCTGAAAAATTAATGACATGGTTTCCTGAACAAATAGAACTAGTGAAGAACAAAAGAGTAGCACCAATGGAATCTTATGTTAAAAATGCTACTGTGAAGAAGGATTATATACACATGAAGAAGTCCGATATTGTACCAAAATAATGTTTAGTCATATGGCCAGAGTAGCTACAATTGAATAAAAAGACAGAATAGAAACAGAAGAATGAAAGTGCAATACCTATCAATGCGATTAATCCTATTCCATTTAAGGTGAAAGCTAAAGAAATCAAGAAGACCATAATGACCATAAATAATAAAATTTAGAAATTCAAAGAAAGAGAAATCATGATGTGTTTTAATGAATTTGGATCATAATTGAAAGGATTTTATAGGTTGAGAGATATATATCATACCTATTTCTCTAACTCAAAATCATTGAAGAACTATCTTATTTAAACATATATTTTCTGTTTGTTTATTTTTTGCATGGAATTTAAGGTGAGGCATATATTTAGGAGGATTAATAATGATTTTAGTACTTTGAAAATATCATAAAAAATATAACCAGGATGAAGAAGATGGATAAAGCTCATCCTTCTAGGGGAGAAAAATATAAAGAATCACCAGAGTTGAATATCTCAACTGGTATCAAATAAATATTTGAAGTTATAGTAAGGTATTTATCTAATGATTTAAAATTATGGAATTTAATCTTGTCATTTAAAAAATAGTATGTTCTATAATCACTATATGAATGAAAATTTTTAATCAGAAGTGGAGGAGCTAGTAATTTAATGAAAAAAGTAAAATGGATTGATAAATGGGAAGTACATTCTTACAGTTGAATGTTTTAATCTATTTTTCAATGTGAATTCTTGATATTATCTGAATAGATTTTGAACTACCCCTGAATGAAAATTTTATTGTTGGCATCTTATTTTTAATTTTTTTATAACTTTGTTTTCTAAATTGATCACTCTTGTTTTTTTACATTGGGGTTTTCCACATAGACATAGATATGATTAATTAATGAATCATTACATTATGAAATATGTTTATTTCCTTCTCTCTAGAAAATAAATTTGAATTTTTAATAAGTGGAAACTCTTATGAAATGAGGAGTTTGAATGAGAGAAGAATGACAAGTTTAGTTGTTAAATAATGAAATGATTTAAATTATTTCCCATACTTATCTCTTTGGTTTTATTGATAAATGATGAGGATAATAAAATATTTACCTTGAAATTAAAATGGGTATTGACAACAAATTCAAAGTGTGATATTGAATCAACCAAATTGATTTCGGTAATATCCATGTTTTAATTATTGTAAATATACTTGTTTGATGAAAATTCAGTGTTACAGTGGTTGTAGTATAGATGTTCTATCATTGAATCAATGTGGAGAATTATTGAGTTGGCAAGGATGTTTTGATTTGATTTGAATATTTGATTCATATGAAGTGACATCAAATGGGACGATTATAGTACTATTTGGTAAGTTTCAATGGCATGTGTCAAAGGATGTCACATTGTTTACAACATTTCTTGGATTATTGAAGGATTCCATACACTATGGACTTCATACTGCATGAAGACGTAAAAAGTTAGAATTGGCATGTGAATGGATGATTTTTATTCATGGTATATAGATGAAGTGTTTTTGATGGGTTTGTCTTAGAATTATGTTTGAAGGACTTTATATTTCATTATATTACGTAGAATTTTTTCTAAGTACACAAATTGGTTCTTCATAAAAAATTATATCCCATAAGAAAGGCCTAGCTAGCTTAACCCTAGAATTATGTGGGACTACATAGGATAAACCACAAATAAGGGAGCCTACAAAACAACTAGAGTAGGTGTCTTGGTGGGTGGGAGATTTTGTTTCTTATTATGTTTTCTGATTTTTTTTTAAAAACAACATAGGTTTTAATTATTTTTCAAAATAAACCTCAATAGTGGCATCGGCGATGCCACCTTCCACCCCCCGCACTACCTTTGGACCGGATTGATGACATATAAAAGGAGGTGTTGGGGGATGCCACCTTTGGCATCATGTAAAGTAAAAAAGGTGGCATCAGTGATCCTGTGTTTTCCTTAGTTCCCTATAAAAGGGTAGCCCCTAATTCACCTCACTTCATTTCCCCCATCTCTCTTAAATACACTACTTCTCTTTCTAAAAAAATCATTTTCTGTGCGATGGATTCAGTGGTCTAAAAGAAGGTTGTTTTTTGCGAAGCATCATTTAGAGGTAATTTTTATTTAATTTAATATTTTTTATTTATTTAATTGAATTATTTTTAGTTTTAAATATTTCATTTTATGTAGTTTAGTTAGTTCAAAATATTTTGTTTATTAATTTGTTTAATTTGTTATATATAGTTTGGGATACTAATTTTTATTAATAATGATTACGTATAGATTAAGTATATATTAAGTATAGATTACATATAGATTAAGTATATATTAAGTATAAAATAACTTAGGATTGAGTATTGTGAAATTTTTGTTGCATAAAGATTATGTTGTTATCTATGCAATCAAATTCCTATCTGGATACAAATAAGTGGATGTGGCTCTGACATAGATGTACCTAGGGGTAAAACCCTAAAACACCAATTTGAGCTAGACTCAAATAGGAACTGGTGCATGACAATGGGCCTTACTGCACTCTTGGTTTGACACTCCCGGGGGATATTCTTAAGATGATTCCTATTTTCTTTATAAAATACTAAAATACTTATGAAACGAAAAATCAAACTTGTATATTTATCAATGAAAAAATGATAATTATGATGTTATAGAATGAAATGGACAAGGATAAATGCATAAAATAATTAAAGTTGTTATTAGTAATTGAATTATTTTTAGCCAGTTTTTTAAATATTTTATTTATTAAGTAGTTTAATTAGTTATATATAGTTTAGAAATAATACTTATTATTAGTAATGATTAAGTATAGGTTAATTATGATAGCTTAGGATTAAAAATTAATACATACTATTAATTAATTAGAATTAACTAATGAATATAATTCCATTAATGATTAAAGAATAAATAATTAAATAATAACATAATAATGATTAACTAGTGATTAAATAATGATTGATTAGTTAAAATTTGTACTAAGAAAATAAGTTCATAAAATGGAAATTGTGATTATATAAAATGAAATGGAGAAGAAAATGTATTAAAATGTTAGTATCGTAAATATTATATAGTTTAGAAATAGTAGTTATTATTAGAAATGATTAATTATGGAATAATAAATAAATAATATTGGATTAAAAAATGAATCCATATAATGATTAGATAATGATACTTATGATCATATAAAGTGGAATAAATAAGAACAAATGCATTAAATAACACATGAATTCTTTATAAATTATAATAAATTCATTGAAATTTTTAAAAAGAATGAGGTTTGGATGAGATGAGTCTCACTTTGTACATGAGGTAAAATTATGATTATTTTTAATTGGAAGCTTAATAATATCTTCAGAGGATATGTACTTAACTTTTGAACTTTCAAATGTTTTTGGGATTCTAATTACATCTAAGATATGTCATTAGAATTTCTAAAGCCTTTGAAAGTTCAAAAGTAAAGTACACATCTTTCGAAGATGTTATTAAGTTGTCAATAAAAAATAAGTTGGATTTTAACTCATCTGAAGTGAGACTCATCTCATACAAACCACATTCTATTGAAAAATTTCAATGAATTTATTGTATGTTATAAAGCATTAATGTGTTATTTAATGTGTTTTTCTTCTTCATTTCACTTTATATGATCAAAATTTTCATTTTGTCAATGATAAATAAACTATTTTGATGTTTCCTATTCTTTTCACCTCAGTTTCCAAAATTATATATGACTTACATTATAATAAAATTTTATATAATGAAATATTACTATCATATTTTAGGGTATAGAAAGGTGTCCTAAAATTACATTCTAATAAATATTATATGGTCAACCATCATTGTTAATATTTTTTACACTATCATAATTTTGATGAAAGAAACATTTTTGATGTAAAGAGTCATGTTTGCCTATGTGTACTGCTATAAGGAGGTTATTTAAACTAAGAAAGGAGTTTCTTAAAGTACAAAACCAATAATAGTGGTTAGTACAACTGATTGTGTAACCCTAAGTATCCTTCAATAGAAAATTTGGGGTTCCTTAAATATAGGTCCCAATCAAGAGATCAATTCTATGAGATATAGACATTTTCAATTCCTGACAACACTATGGAATATAACTTGTCCATTTTTTGTTGATGCATAGTGGGTCCAAGCAATTAATTTATTTTCTCAATGGTCAGATGGTACCGTGATGGATTTATATGTTGATGTTTCTATTTTACAACCAAACCGTTCAGTTGTATGAAGATGTAGACTTACAAGAGTGATTGAAGACAGTCCACCCCATGAAATTGAGCCTATTCCAAATGATGAAGAAGAGTAAAACCTAGATGATCTCTCGGATATACATGTCAATCTTACATCTGATGAGGAGTTTCGTAATGACAGATCAGATGGTGACTACAGTGCTTATGATGAGGGACCATCATAAGTTATGGAGGAGGTTTTTAGAAATGTATTAGTTTTACAACAACGTTGACCTACAATAAATCATCTACCACTCCTTACATCTTGGTCAGAAACAATTAAATGTGTGCCTAAATTTGACAATAATGTTCTCACATTGGCAACTGAGTTCCCTAGAGTTGTACCAGATTGGTTTAGTGAGATGGAAAAAACCCTATATCTTGAATGGAATTTCCCAAGTAAAGATGCATTAAAAATCACACTAAAAATATTTCATATTGATAGGCACTAAAGCTATATAGTTCATGAATCATTCCATAGTAAATATGTCATACAGTGTGAGAAGTATGGGGAAGATTGTAGATTTTTCTTCCGGGAGATTTCAGACATTGCATTTGGAGGTTGAACAATCTCTAGGATTGAGGCAGCTTATACTTGAGTTTAGCCAAGCTTGACACAAGATCATACCTCATTGGATGCAGAATTTGCGTCATCCATTATTGTTGAGATGATTAAGACATTCCAAGATGTCCCAATAGACCTTTTGCAAGAGAGGATACAACATACATTCAATTATAAGATTTCCTATAATAAGGCATGGATAGGGAAGCAGAAGGCAATTTTGAAGGTCTATGGTGATTGGGATGAATCATATCGGGTGTTTCATAAATTTCTACCCATACCGATACATCATAACCAAGTTGTCTTCCATCTTGATACAAATGAACATGTGTATCATGATAACCAACTTGATCCATTTTTGTTCAATTTCATTAGTTGTTCTGGGTATTCCTCCCCTATATCTCTGCATTTTTTTTCAAACAATAGTTCATTCAGATTGATGGATCATTTCTATAGGGAAAATACAAGGGTGTATTATTGATTTTGGTAACCCAAGATGGAAACGATTCACCTCTTCCTCTTTCCTTTTTCATTTTAGAGAAAGAAAACTATGAATCATAGAGTTTGTTTATGGCATGTATCAATAACCATTTCAACAACATTCCAGGTGTTTGTTTGATGTCTGATCACTATCGGGAAATTAATGAGTCAATAAATGTGGATTCAGATACACTGAGATAACCAAATTCATATCATCAGTACTACATTAGACACATTTCTAGAAATGTGCATAAAAATTTCCACAACAAACTGATGAATAAGGAAATCATGAGGCTTGGTATGCATTTTATTTGTCATTTTTTACTATTTCAACGTAAAGAGGAAATAAAATAATGTGAAATATCATATAATCTATGTAGAATATGAGTCAGATCAATTGTGGTTTGAAGAATGTTTTAAAAAAATCCAATAGGATAATCAAGAAGTTTATGATTATATGATGCAGATTCAAAAAGAAAAATAGACATTTTCATATAATGGGGAGAAGAAGTATAGACACCTGACCAAAAAAAATGTGGAGTGCATCAATGGTGTCTTCAAAGAGATTATCCAGCTACCTATAATCTATAAAGTTCATGAGACATTATATAAATGTGTGAAGTACTTTTTTTGATAGAAAGAACTAGCATTAGACAGAATAGAGCAAGGGATAAGGTACAAAAGAAATTTTCAACGAGAGATTGAAAAGAATACTGAAGAACCTTCTAGTTATAATGTCTTCCTTTCTTAATGAGAAGAATCTAGATTTGATGTTCAAGAGAATTACAGCCCCATCATAAAGCATCATTGAAAAAATGGTGGTATTACTGGAAGCAAGGTAATATCAATGTGGAAACTTTCAGGCCTTACAGTTTCCATGCACACACACCATTATAGCATGTGCCTCTATGGACATATCATGGGAAGTATATGTTGATTCAATGTACTTGATGGACACCATTTCTAAATGTTATGCTACACCACATATGACTTTTGGGGAGTTTCATTATTTCCCAATACCTAAAGGCCAACTGATAGTGACACCTGAAATCAATCAGTTGCGTCCTCATGGGAGACTGAAGGCTAGTAGGATGCAGAATGAGATGGACCGACATTAAGAACAAGGACATAGTTTGAGACGTACCACATGTCATCAAGAAATACATAACTAAAAATGATTCCCTAACATTGTTGGGTCGAGTTCACACTCTCATCCTTAATGATGCATTGTCTTTATTGTGACATTCTCATATTGTAAATTATATGTTGTTATCTCTTCTTTTCTTCTTCTCAGTTTTCTAAACCCCAAAACCCAAAATCATAACACTAAACCCAAAAACATCTTTCCTAAACCTTAATATCAAAATTCTAAGCCCTAAACCTTAAAACCTAAAACCGAACCCAAAAATCATAAACATAAACCCTAAAACCTTACAAAAAATATAAAAACCTAGACCCAAAACCCAATATCAGAAACCCTAATGTCTAAATCATAAAACATAAAATGGGAATTGTAAACCCAAAAATATCTTCTTTTTACCACAGTTTTTGATAACAATATGTGTCTGATATTTTAATAATCTTTTATATAATTAAATAATATTTTCATAATTATTAGCATAAGTTATTCAATATAGATAATTAGATAAATTTTTAAAACATCATTAGTAATTCCCATGGCTTATCTTAATCCAATCCATAATTTGATAATCATAAAAATCATCTAAAATACGTCTAACCAAATTCAAGACCCAAAAATTTAGAAATATTGTCTCTACAATTCTAAAAATCAGTATACCATTAATCCAAAAATTTATATCTTATTGAAACATACCTAATATCTAAATACCCTATTAATATTAAATCCTTAATAAAATTATTCATTCTTTCAAGAAATAACTTTCTCCTTATTCCATAAAGAAAATCATAGATTATAGAATTTATTTCGTAAATCCAAAAAATAAAATAAACTCTATCATGAATTAATTTTTTCATCAAATAATTATTTACTTTATTGGTCACCAATATCCTTAAAGCATGTATCAATGTTTTTACTTCCACAATTATCATATGTGGGGAAATTATTAATGTTTTTACCATTATCTATTTTTTTATATTCTTTCCTCTTGTTATATTTATTTCATTCAAAACCACAAGAATTTTAGAATTATATTTATTTTGGTAAAAATAACTTCATAAAACAATGTAAATAAACATGGCATGTCTTGAATTATACATGTCATAAAATTATGCTGACCATAACATTATATTTACATTTTACACTTATGACTCATTTCATTTATTTATATTAATGTGGATGATACCATACTACTCACTCAACAGTGTACCCATATTTCCTAGGTCATGTTAGAGGGTGGTACATATCGATCGATCAGGGTGCGTTGAGTGCACCATTTTCATCACAGAGAGCCTCCACATTCCATTAGACCATACTTGCACCGTGTTAGCTTCTATGGCATTGCCGTATGAGATTTACATTTGTAGACCATCAACTACTTGCTTACCTTATTGAGAGGTGGAGACCAGAGATACACACATTCTACCTTCCTGAGGGATAGATGACCATCACCCTCAAGGATGTGGCAGTGCTTCTCGGTCTTCCTATCCAAGGGAGACCCATTATTGGACTCACTCGTGCATCTTGGTCATAACTTTCTTAGCACTTATTTTGTGTTGACATTTTTTCCGATCGTAGGGCTATAGATGGAGCATCGATATCTATGCTTTGGTTGGAGGGGAAGATTCCACATTTACTTGATGATGCTAACGAGAAAACTATCATGTATTATGACTGTGCATATATTTTACGGATCATTAGAGGGACCATGTGTACTGATCACTTGGGGATGCATGTGCACATGATGTATCTACCCCTACTAGAGAACTTTGATCAGTCCTATATGTATATATGGGGATCATCCTACTTTGAATACATGTACAAATAATTATGCGAGCTATCCCATAGGGACCGTACAGGTCTTAAGGGATGCATCATCCTAATTCAGATGTGGGCATGGGAGTGAATCCCCACATTCCGGCCTGAGATTGCTGGTTCGCTGATTGAGATGGAGGTACGGTATGATGCTCTGAGTGGATGCTAGTATGATCACTCATTTTTATTGGTTTCTAATGCTACTAGGATTTATTGATTTTAATTTATCATTATTTGTCACTATCAATGTTGTATTTTATAGGTGGTGTTAGTGACACAATTTTGACGCGGTTTTGAGACACCATTTGGGAATATATCAGCTCTAGTTGGACTGTCTCTCACATGACCATTTATTTATATACAATCTATCACATTCTAATAAGTTTCATAATATCACCATTTTTGGTTTTTAGTTAGGAGATTTTTGGACAAACTCACATGTCATTTCAGATTTCATGGCTTCCATACTGGAGTATTATGGACCAGTTTTTGGTATAATGCCTTATTGGGATTGAGAATGCTATGGATGTGGTTCCCTCATTCAATTTTAAATTTTTGAGTGGCAGAAGCCTGAAAAAGTCATGATGCAGTTTTTATATTCTCAGCCGATTTCATTGCCGCTGAGACAAACAGATTGAATTCATGGGATGAAGCTGACGGGGAGGTAGGATGAGGACTGGGGCTGAGTAATTCCCCGCTTTCTCAACTGTTTGCGCATACATGGAGATTTTTGTATTTAGGTTGTACCTACGAATTTATTCTTTCTTTCAGAGTAGTTTGAGTATAAGCCATGTTATAGACTAAACTCTATACTGTATCTTACCTAACATGATATATAGATGCAAATGGATGGTATGTCAATAAATTTCCAATAGTTTTTTATTGAATTATTGTATAATTAATTTTGAATATCTTTACAGGTAAATCACATAGAGCATCTTGTTTTCATGAGGGATGAAGAGGATAAGGGGGCCTTTAGCTGGGGCACCGTCCATTCTGAAGCGCTAGAGGAAAGAGAATATTTTCATGCACTTTCCAAGAGCACCTTCGAGTGTCTAGCCCAAAGAGAGGAGGTTCCTGCCCAAGAGGAACATCCTTCTACTACTGCTGGTGATGATGATCTAGAACCACGATGATGTATATAGCATCATGCTGCATGTGACGCCCCAGCTATTCCACAGGCAGTGGTCATCCATCTAGTATTCTAGCCTTAGCCGATTCAAGATGTGCCTCAGGTGGCATGGGATGCATATTTATTAAAAGAATATCCTCCGTTCTCTCCATCTTGGGGTCCAAATCCATCATAGCCTTGGGGTCTAGATCCATTATAGCCTTGGGTTCTAGATATTTCACAACCTTGGTGTCCAGATCCATCATAGTCTTGGGGTATAGCTCCATTGCTGGATTGGTTCCCCACTGCGATGATGGAAGGTCCTTCTACCACCTCAGTGGGAGAAGGATTAGGAGGGCAGTACGAGATGTAGTTGAAAGATCCTCCGACTGACACATAGATGGAGGATGCAACAGTTGACATTCCAGTGCCCAAGGATCACCCCTCTCCAAGTCATCAGACTCCACAACGAACTTAATGTGGACGTCCTATTTGCAGACCAACATGTGGGAAGGAATCTCCTCACCATAGAAATAGACATTGATTGTATATATTCATTTATATGTTTTATGTATACTGAAATGAAAATAATATTATTACTATCATCCATTATTTTATTTTTATCCATTATTTTAGTTTTAATTTATATTTTATGCGCAATTTATATTTGACAGCTTTCAAAGTCGACTACTTGAAACATAGGAATAATTATTAAATTTCAAGTAGATAACATTAAAATATTATAAAATATATAGTATAAAAACAATTTTTTTTAAAATTTAAAATATATCCTTGACATATAAAAAGTTTTTTAAAATAAAGTGTTTCATAAATAAGATAAATAAATGAAAATGAAAGGAATGTATGAAAAGTAACTTGAAAGTGAGAGCGAAAAGAATTAATGTTGAGGAGGATCCTAATCCACCTAATTGTCTTTAAAATACTATAAAATATAAACTATAAGACCCATATAAATAAAAATTAAAAATTCAACTACTTGTTATATGTTTAATAAATGTTTAAAATTTCATTCATATCAGTCTTATAATTTATATTTTATAGGCTAGCAAAGTCATGTACTTTAAACATTTTTAAGTTTCAAGTAGATGGATTAGAAATATTATAAATTATTTTTCATCAACATTTTTTAGGATTTTTTTTATTTTTGACTACTTATTATATGTTTAATTAATTTTTAAAATTTCATTCATATCGGTCTAATAGTTTATATTTTATAAGCTAGAAAAGTCACATACTTGAAACATTTTTAAGTTTCAAGTAGGTGGATTTGAAAGCTTATAAATTATTTTTCATCAACATGTTTTAAGAAATAATTTTTATTTTAGATTAATTGTTATATGTTTAATCAATGTTTAAAATTTCATTCATATCAGTATTATAGTTTATATTTTATAGGCTAGCAATGTCACACAATTGAAACATTTTTAAGTTACTAGTAGGTGGATTAGAAAGCTTATAAATTATTTTTAATCAACATTTTTTAATAAATTATTTTTATTTTATACTACATGTTATATTATTAATCAATTTTTAAAATGAAATTCATACCAGTATTATAGTTTATATTTTATAGGCTATCAAAGTCATGTACTTGAAACATTTTTAAGTTTCATGTAGGTGGATTAGAAAGCTTATAAATTATTTTTCATCAACATTCTTTGAGAAATTATTTTTATTTTTGACTACATTTTATATGTTTAATCGATGTTTAAAATTTCATTCATATCATTATTATAGTTTATATTTTATAGGATAGTGAATTCATGTATTTGAAACATTTTTAAGTTTCAAGTAGGTGGATTAAAAAGCTTATAAATTATTTTTCATCAACATTTTTTAAGAAATTATTTTGATTTTCGGCTACTTTTTATATGTTTATTCAATGTTTAAAATTTCATTCATATCAGTCTAATAGTTTATATTTTATAGGTAAGAAAAGTCATGTACTTGAATAAAAGATAAATTATGTTGAAACATTTTTTTATTTATATATATATATATATAACCATAAAAAATAATAATAAAACATTAAAATTTTAAATATATATAAAAAATTAAAAAAAATATATTTTTTATTTTTTTAGGGAAAAGGAGGCTTTGGCGATGCCAAATTTGAGACTTATTTTTTTTTAAAAATTAAATCTATTCTATTTTTAATTATTTTTTTTTCAGAAAAGGTATTTAAAAAAACTCAGTGGGTGGATGTACACACCAACATGAGGTCATAGAGGTAGTAGCGAGCCACCATGGAGGGTGGCACAATGTTAGAGCCAGATGCCGGCACAGGTTAGTGCTAGTGGGAGTTGAGACTATCTAGTAACTAATTTCTAGATAGATCTCATTGCATCATGTATTATAATAGAGGGAAGAAATGGCCATGATTTTAATGTGATATTGAATACTATAGAACCAAAAAGAATCATGGTCATGTGATCACTCTATCATTAATCTAATCTATTCTATCCTCATTCACTCTTCCTAGCCACGCTGTCTTCCCATTAATCCATTGAGACCTTCTGTTCATCGGGATATCCATGAAATACCAACTGAAGCTCAATCCAAGGATTATAATCATCATTTAATCATTTTTAAAATATAAAGATGATAGAAATGTGATTAAACTTTATTTTCATCAAGTAATAAAGATCAAATAAAATCTTTCTAGTGAGTTGAAAAAGATATATTATCAATGATGGTGTTTTCTGCTGTCGCAAACCATAGAGTAGGTTTGTTCACACATCAATGATTACCTGTATATAAATACAACCCGAGGTTTTTAGTTCTACATATGAGTTTTTGAGAAGATCTCATTTTTGGATGAACAGAGCTCTGTGAATTACTCTGGTTCATAGAATGAATATCCACACATTTTCTGTTTGTGTGAGATAGGATAGATCTTGTTGGCGTATGATATGTTCTTTTCACACTCGTAGAGCTTGAAGAAGAACAAGGCTTTGTGAAACCATTCAAGAAGCATGATATTCTTACGTTCATTTCATCTGGTTTGTGTGAAGCATCAATAATCCATGAAAAATAATAGTAGCATCCCCTTTGTTGTGTGAAAGGTTTGAATAACTTTGTACAATGTATACTCACACTTCATTATGTGAATAGGGTATTGTGCGCACACATTATAAATATAAGAGGTAGTGTGATATTTGTTATGTGCATGAAGGATTGGGAAACAATGTGTGTATTCCTATGTATTCTCATTCATGCATGCTTATGCACATGTAATAAGGAATTGAGGCAGTGCATTTGAGGGAATCTTGTGCAAAGTTGTTTTGATAGTGGGTGGTAAATTTGAGTAGACCATGTATTGTTTGCACATTCATGAAGAGTGATACATCTATAATTTGTAAACCATACATGATACAAATGTTTATTTTCATGTAATAACATGGTAAAGTGTGAAGGTAATTGAAACAATGTGTGTGCATGGTGACTTTGTGGGATTTACACAAAAGGAATGTGGCACTTACACATATTTAGGATTTTAAAAAGTTTGACTTAAGCTACTCACATAGAATGTTTCACTATATATACATTGTGTGTGCATGGTAGTAGTATGTACATTCATAAAGATGATCAAAATAATACATAGTGTTGTGCATTTTTTATTTCATAAATAATACACATAAACATTATATAAAATTACATGCATTAAATATTTTCATACGATGATGAGAGAGTAGATATGAAGAAATATTTTTAAGTAAATAAGAGAAGAAGGAAACAAGCAGTTTATTGATAAATTTCCTATTCATTCTATTATTATGGTGAGTTAAATTGGAAGTGTTATCATATAAAATTCATGAGCGTATGCTAACCTGACTACCATGCAGTGCTTCTTATTATATTCAGTGGTATTCGAAGTGTTTCAATTGATGTGAGCAAGTTAAGAATCAATTTATTCTCAGTGGATCGAATAGGAAGATTAGTTTTATGTTGCAGTGATAGATTTAAGTTATTGTGATCCTTCCCATTGTATTAGTGTTGTATTTTTGAAACACTGGTGGGATTTTGGTATGAATAACACCAGTGGGAAGACAGTATAATTTCAGAAAAAGGTTCATACATACCCCCATGGTTTTAGGGTGATACATGACCAACACACTTGTAATTATTGATTCATTCTTATTAGAAAATATGTGTCTCAAATCTTACCGAACATAGCAAGGACGTTGTCACCCACATCATGGGAGGACCTTGTAAAAATAATATAAGCTGTGATTTATTTACATTATATCTTTCATATGGTATAATTATGTTTGTAAATAGGGAATATCTATTCACTCTAACAACTGTATAAGTTTAAATTAAAAAGGTGAAATGGAAAAGAAAATAAAATTGGTTAAAAATTTGCACACACTGATTCACCCCGTCTCATTATACCTGCATGATCCACTGGTCACTTCACAGTTAAATTTAATTTCTAAGTGTTCAACATGAATAAATATCTTATATACCATATAAATATGACACACATCTGAAGAAACCATTGGTGACATTTTCAATTATTTTTTCTCAGAAATATATTATGATACCAGTGCCTTTTTTCTATTTTAGTGTTCTCTTCAATAAAAAAAATATATATAAGAGTAAAAATCATATATATCACTTCGTATGAAAATATTCAGCATATAATAACAAGAAATATATTTTTTATCATTCTTAGATAATGTTAAGAATACTACGAAGTCAAATACTTTATTATTTCATTAGTTCTAAGGAAAAAAATATCTTACCTATGAAATGTATTTAGAAAATTTTAGATCCTTTATATAAAAAAGAATATATATTCAAGTAGAATCACTATGCTTATCCAATTTTTAGATTCAAATATATAACATCTTGAATTTATTCAAATCAACATAGAACCTCATTAATTCATCTAATGTTATTATCAGTCACTTCAAAAAATCTCAAAACAATTTTAATGACTTTCGAAAACATAATAGTGATTTCCAAGATATTTAAATTAATTTCAAACATTTTGAAATATATGTTTACTAAATTTTTATTATTTAAAGAACTATTAATACCTCAACTCTTATAGCCTTAAACCCAACTTCTTAAAACATTCACCCAAGAGATATTAAAAACTAATTCTATTAGCCTTCATGATCAATAATATTTATATGGATGATCAAACAATTTCAATAATACTTTTACCACATCAATCACAACTCACCAAGTTTTTTATAAATATTTTCTCCTATTAAACTCACTAAATCTATTTTCAATAGTTCTTTATCCTTCAACAATAATTATATTTGATTTATATGAAGATTAAATCTATAATAATTCAATGTAAATTATACTTTATTAGATTCTATCAATCTATGTATTAAAAGACAATAACTTAGTTTCTTCCCATTTATGTGTTTATAAGATCCTTAATATTCACCTTTATTAATTTATCTCTTTCTCCATTACGCAAACCTCACCATACACAATGAAATTCTTTCACCAAAACCTATTAACAATAAATACAACCACAAATTCATCAATCCATTTGGATTCCTCATTATGTGTTCATATTTTGTTTAATTTATTTGTGTTGAATATATATATATATATATGTTTGTGTGTGTGTATAAATGTAATTAAATAATAAATTTTCTATGTGTGTATATATTTTTTCAATTAATTAATCAAATTATGTATTCATATTATTTATTAGTTTTGAATATATATGTCTTCTTATATATATATATATAATTTTATATATATTTGAATATATACATGTATATTGGGTTGGATATGATCTCAGTGGATTCAATGATAGAAAATTTCTTAGATGAAAATTCAGTATGGGAACTAGGCTGATTTGAGTTATGATTTAATGGTTTCTTTTCAGATTTAGTCAAGATAACCTGTTTTGTGGAAGGGTTAAGGGTGGGGGTGTGGGGATTTTTCTATTCAATGGGAAACCTCATAATCACTTTTAGATTATGAATCATGCATAAAAAATTAAAATTGGAATATGTGAGGTTCTTTAGTATCCTTAATAAGGATATTATTGATCAATTTAGAGGCATATGAGATATCAATATTTGAGGAATTTAGAGAGTAAGAATATGATATATCTAATGGTTATTTAGTAAAAAATTAATCAAAAGTATCTTTAAGTAAATACCAACAAGATATGTTTTCAATATGACACAAAACAGTTGGTTGGTTATGCAATGACGTCAAGATAAGAAGAGAAAAAAAGTTATTTAATGAAAAATTTTCTGTAGATAAAATAGAGGGATGAGTGACCTTGGAATTTTCCATCATCACAATAAGATTGATTTGGGTATGGGATGTAGCTTTAGGATATGGTTCAAAATTTAGGGGAGGATTATCATTAGAAGAGAATTTTATTTTACATTCTATTATTAATAGAAATATTTTTATGGGGAGAAATATCAGGGATATTATCCTCATGCCTATTTATTAAAAATTATTGTGAAGAAAGACTAAAAATGTAGGAAGACAGGCATATAATATGGAGAGTTTTCAAATAATATAGTTTTTATTTTTACAATTATGATCCATTTTTTTTGTAAAATATTCTAGACTTTGACCTTAATGCATATTCTTGCTTCTGATGAAAGTATACACATGAAAATTTGTAAATACACTTTGATTGGTTATCCAAGTGTTTTCCCAATTTCCATGAGTGAATTGTCAAAAATAGGGGAAACTATAATATTGTTGAGAGTTACCCAAAATATAATAATTGATTATTCAAATGTTGGGTGGAAGTAGTTAAACCATTTTAGAATATTCATTGTAAAACTATTGAAGGTTTAGATCTTTTAGAGATAGTAGTAATTATACTCATCTTCAATAAATAAATTCAAAAGACTTGGTTAGAATATGATAGAGTATTTAGATATTTTTTTAAATTAAATATTTATTATATGATTTTATGGTTAAATGTTTGATCGAGTTAATATATTTATTTGTATCTAAGTTTCATATCTTGATCTGCATTTATAAATATAACAACTAGACCTATCCCAAAGGAATAGATTCTCAGAATTTTTATTCTACATTATATCATACCAGATTCCATAAATAAATGAGAAAAACCATTAAGTGTTCTCCCAAACGGGGGTAGTTCCCCTGGTCAATAAACATAATAAAATTTTTTATAGGATTTTTGATACCACATCACCTGGTATTTTTGTCCAGAAAATCAAGCATCTTTTCACTTAACCTTTTGGTTCCACAAAAATCGAGTATCATATCAACAAGTATATGGTTATGAAAAATTAGTTTTCATATCATCCAACATTTTGGGTTAGTAAAATGAAGAACTATATCACCAATCCATTTAGATTTTTAAAATTAGGTGTTGTATCACCTGATGTTTTGTTTCTGTAAAATTTGGTACCATTTCACCCAACATTTTTTATTTGTAAACTAGGTTCAGTTTCTCCTATTCATTTTGAGGATTATAATTAGTCATCATTTTATATGTCATGTTTAGGAAATGGTTTTCATTAGAATGAGATATATAAGGGGGTAAACTCTTCTTCAACAATATCAGTTATTTCTTAATCATTTCCATTTGGAGGAGTTCAAATATAAGTGGTTGGAGAACAATAAGTGTGTGAATTATACTGTGATGATCTTATTTATTTTATTATTTTTTAAGAATTAATATGGAACTAAAAAACTTATTGTTATAAATTTATAGAGTTAATTACTTGTTTTTCATTTAATTAATAGAAAATCGTGGTAATCATATCTTGAAAAATAATGTTATATTATTTGTATATTTAGGGTGATTTGATATTTATGATATGTGTCAATAGTCAAAGGTATGACCCAATAAATAGGATAACTTGTATTTATGTTCCACATATTTATCATCATATATAAATATAATAAGCTTACCTCACTCATATGAATGTATTCTTTAAATTATCCTTTTATAATGTACAACATGAGCAATAATAATGAATAAAATACTTAACAAAATAATATTTTCCCTCATTTCCATCAAGATACTTCGATTAGTGTCATTTTTATTTATCTTAACTTAGATAACCATAAAGCTACTTGGATCACCATTAGATAATTTTAATCACTAAACATATTACCATTAGTCTACTTAGATTACCATGGGGTCATTTTGGTTCTACTAGACAGTCCCCATTTCACCAAGCCTTTTAATTCTATAACATGGGAACTCCATAACCCAACATTTTAGGTCTCCAAAATCAGATGTCACGTCACTTAACCTTTTGGGTCTTGAACACACCATTTAAAAAATCCTTTTTAGGTTCATAAATCATGCACTATATCAAATGGCCTTTTGGGTACACAAAATCAGGATATGTTTTACCTGGAATTTTGGGTTTGTAAATCGAGTTTCATTTTACCTATCCATTTTGTTTCTAATTTTTTGTTATTGTTTAATCTATCATATTAAAGGACTATCCATCATTCACATGGAGGTGGTACATATTCTATAATAACATAGGGTTCCATCGATGAAACTATTATTTATACTTTATATCAATCATTTCTATCATGAGGGGGAGTTCTCAAAGATGATGAAAAAGCCAACAAGCATGGAATACAAAAAAAATATTCTTATTCTTGTAATTTGTTTTTTGTTTTATTTTATCATGTATTGAGGCTTGGAAAACCATTATTATGGGGGAGTGTTATAGTATTTAGTATATTTATATATTTATATATTCTTTAAATAGATTAATGCTACAACTGAGTTAATGGTTAATGGTTTGACTTGTATTAGTGTCCCAACTAATATCTTTAGTTTATCCATCTATAAATAATAAAAATGGGATGTCACATAGATTAATGATCAAATATACCATTTCATAAACATCATTATAAATCCATCTAGTAATTGTAGTCATCTTTAGTAATGAAATTGAGAAGGATATGATTGTAGTTAATCTGGTGAAAAAATACAAATATAAATAAAATTAAAACAAAATTTGAAAATATGGAAAACCTATATCTATTTCTCAACATAGAGGATATTTTTTTATAAAAGGGAAGTAAATTTCCTAAAATGAAACCTACTTGAAAAAATTGTAAATAAGGATCTTTTAAAAAAAAAGTCCCCAAAAAAATTTCATATATATACATAAAATAAAAAATATTCAAAAGTGTATTTTTAACTATTTTTTATTCAATATTACTTTCATTAGAATATGTTGAATATATTAGAACCTTTAAAACCTTACCCAAGAAAACTTTTATAAAGGTGTTTTCATATCCATCATTTATAGATTTTCTATGTGGGATTCATTTTCCCCTTTCCTAGCACATTAAAATAATAATATATTATTATTAACACATTAATATGGGTGATAATTTTATTAATAATAATTAATAAGAATACAACTAAAAAAAATATTTAAATTAATTAATAATGTAGTTAATATTAATTAACAATGTAGTTAATATTAATTAATTATAATAGTGTTATTAATATTATAATTATTAATTTAGTTAATTATAAATAACAATAATAATAATTGAATTTACCATCAAGCCTGAAGGACATTAAATTTTTATTTATTTTCCCCCTTTTAAACTGGGACTAGGGGTAACCTTACATTGATTCTAAGCCCATAGTTATTCTGACCTAATACAAGACCATTAGGCCCAGAGGCGTGTAGCCTAAAACATGACCTAGAAGGTCCTAAAAACCCAAACCAATAGAACATACCCTCAATAAACCAAGCACCAATCCTTACAGGGCTACGTAGCCAGCATAGCTTCGTGTAGAAATGCACGAGGCTTAATATAGATGGATGAATCTATACCCTCTTATTCTTCCATTCTAGATCCCTGTAAAGTAGGGTTTTATTTCTCCGAAACCCATTTAAATCTACATGATTAAAGTTTAAAAAATAATCTTCCTTCCAGTGTTCATTGCACCTGCCACAAAATGCCTACAAGCCATTGAGACTGCAAAGACGATGCCAACACTGAGGGACCTCCCTCCCGCCATCCTCACCAGTCCCGGTCAGCATGGCCACCAGAAACGAACATCTTCAAAAAGTTTTCAGCACTGCATAACATGAACCACCATCACCAAAGTTGGTGACCAGTAAACACCATATAACACCGTGCTAATGCCTCCCAGTCTAAACAACGTCAATCACCATCCTTACGAACCCAAAGAGACAACGTCTGATGGTCCAAGAACCAAATATAGAGAAGAGAGAGGAATACACAACACCATCAGTCACATAACATATAATGGAATTTAATGTTAATATTAAATAATAATAATTATTAATATTTTTAATATTTATTATTAATAATATTAATTATTAATAACAATAATTCTTATTAATATAAATTACTAATGACCACTTATTAAATATAATAATTAAAATTAAATAATGGTAATATATTCCATTAATAATTATATTATTTAATTATTTATTTTTATTAATAGTCATATTATTTGAAATAGTCTCAGACTAATCCCCTTTATTAGAGGAAACACTCATTTTTAAATATGTTTATGGGGAACCCATTACATGAACTGAAGATACAATGAAATGATATCTAATACATATCCTAGAGGCCCACCACTGTTTTTCTTGGAGGCCCTACCCTGTATTAGTGTCACTACCTCCATTATTACGTATGTAAACACTTTACATAACTTCCTTACATCAACACCTTCTTACTTTACCACTGTAATGTATCACCATTTGCATATATCATCACCTCTATCATTAACTATATCACAAATCCCACCAATGGGATACCTGGATTTGAATTATGATCTCTTGGATGTGGAGGATAGTGATAAGTACCACTCAACCATGACTTGGGGTACATATTCATATTATTACTTATTAACTTTTAAATTATTAAATTTCATATTAATTAATAATTTAATCAATAATTTGACAACAATTGACATTTTCAAAATAATTATTAATTATTATAATCAATAATATCATTAATATTAATGTTAATAATGTTTTAATTTCTGGTGTATCAATTAAAATAAATTTAATAATAATAATATACTTAATAATAAATCATAATTTAATTATTAATTTTTAATTATAATTAAAAATAATGTTGTAATCAGTAACTTTTTAAATATAAGAAATAAAAATAATTCTTTATTAATTTATTAATAAAGTTATAAAAGTAAATTTAATTTCTTTTTAAATAGAAATTAATATTAATAATGTAATTAATATCATAATTAATCCTTCAAAACTATTGTAATTAATGAGATCTTCCTCACAGTAGGTCAAAATAGTTGGTGTCAAGAGATGTAGCTCTTATAAACCTGTGGTGTCTAATACCAATGCCTTTGATCTACCAAATATTGATCTATCCACTGGCCTCTTATAAGTAGAGACTGATCGGTTGAGGGATGATTAGTCTTCAAAAAATGTCACTCTAGTTAGAAACACTAATGCTCTCATCACTACTATCTATACTGTTATGGAGGGTAAACATCATGAGGTAGAATTTATAGAAGTGGGTGTATCTAACTTTATCAAATTTTCTTTAGATGAAGACTAAGAGTGTTGGTAGAGAGAAAAAACATGGAGGCATGGCCGACACCCAAGTGGTAGGGGAAACCCTCATAGTGAGGTGGGTGGGCCTACATCGTACTCAATCTCGTGCTGTTGATTTTTATTTTTATTGCTCATTGTTTTGGGACTTTTGATAGATGTTCCTTTTATACTACTTTATATTTATTATTTCTTGACAAGGGTAGTTCTTATCATGTCTGACCCCATCTTCCCCTATTTTACTTATTATTTCTTTTAATAAATGGGATTGGACCTTAAGTCTCTATCATGGGCATTTCTTAAAAAATAGAATAATATACTATATAATATTCTTATTAAAGTAATTAGTAATACTTAATAACAATATAACTATTAAAGTAATTAATGACATATATAATAATGTAATTAAAAATTACTAATAATTAAATATATGATATTATTAATAATATAGTTAAAATTTATTATTAGTAATAATATGATTATTAATAATTAAAAAATAATTTACATTTGTTCAGAATAATTATAAATCTATGATATTAGTTAGGGGTATAAGCATATGAAACAAAACACACACCCACATGCTAATATAGAACTACATCAACATCCCCTAGCATAATTTTTTTAAAATTATAATGCTATATTTCCCAACAAAAATAAATTATGTCATTACTTTTTTTAATTTATTTATGAAATTTATTTTAGTTTCAGTTATTTTTTACATGGTCACTTAATGTTTTAAATTTTATTTTATTTATATTTAATTTATATTTATATTTTATATTTTATATGCTATCAAAGTAACTTACATGAAATATTTAAGAAGTATAAATGAAATTTTTGAAATGAAAATATTTGTGTTAGTAATTTTTTGTTTCTAATTTTTTTTGAAATTTCATTTATTTTCAATTAATTTTTCTATGTTCAGTAAGTGTTTATGATTTTATTTAGATTCTATTTATAGGTTATTTTTTATAAACTTCCAAAGCTACATACATGAAATATTATTGTGTTTCAAGTACATGAATTTGAAAAGGTATAAATTATCAAGTATAAATAAAATCATTTTTTTGAAATAATGACCGGACATATAAAAAATAAATATAATTAAAAATATTTTTTGTAAAAATAATAAATTAAAAATTATTTTAATGTCAAAAATAATATTGTTTCAAAACCAAACATTTTTACTTAATTATTTTTACTAATTTTTTTTGTGTCATGGGATTTTTTATTATTATTTTTTAATTCAATTTATTTTCAATTTTTTTTATGTATTTTTTGAATGTTTGATGTTTCATTCATATTTTATTTAAATTGTATATTTTATAATCTTTTAATGTCACATAATTTAAATGTTTTTATATTTCATGTATGTGACTTTGAAACATTATAAATTATAATTAATAAATATAATATAAATGAAATATAAAAAATTAATTAATATAGGAAAATTAATTTAAAATAAAAAAATTTCTGGAAAATAAAAAATAAAAAATAAAAAAGTTCAATTACATAAAGAATAATTGTTTAAATACATAATAATAATAAATTAAAATATTTCTAGGAATAACAATTTCTCTACTTGAATGATTATTTATAATTAATTACATTCTTATTTATTTTTTCTTTATATATTTAAAAATAATTATATTTTTATATTTTTATTACATTTGAAAATATAATTAATTATTTTAATTATAAAATTAATTATATTATTATTGTTAAATAATATTAATGATTATTGAATTATTAATTATTACTAACAATTTCAAACTTTTATAATAATTATATTTTAAATTAAAATATTTTAATACATTATTAATTATTTTTTATATATTAATTTCATTATAAATTTTTATTAATACTTTATTTTTAAAAAATTATTATTTCTTATGTTTTTATTTTAATTTTTTTTTATTTCTTAAGATGAAATCTTGGGGATTTTGATTTGTTTCCACAAAATGGATTTCCTTAAGAATATTAGATGTTGATACCTTATTTCATTCAAATTCAATCAAGAATTCCCTCACAAAATTATGGATTCGAATTAGGGTTTTAATGTAGTTTTTTTAGAACTCAAAAATACCATGGGATGTTTCCCTAATCATGGTATTACCCATTAAATTTTATAAGGAAATAAAGATTTCTTGTTATGGTAATTTTGCAAAAATTCAAGTGGAGATGAATTTAGTTATCCTCTTATTGAGACTATACTATTGGTTACTAATGGATTTAAAATTGAAAAATCAATTGATTTTAAAAGTTTCCTATTTTTTTATAACTATAATTTGGTTATCCACTCATTTGTAAGGTGTCATATAAATGTTAGATGCATAAACTGTAAAAATTTTAGGCATCTGATTGTTCATTGGAATTTCAATATACTTTGGAAAAATTATCTCATTTTGTTCAATAGGCCAAGAAAGCCACCAAAGTTGTTGAAGAGGCATAATGAAAGAATGATTCACCACTTAAGTAAAATTGAATTATTTCTTGTAAGAACATTTTTTAGGCCCCTTCAATGAAGGATGTTGTGTGTGATTCATCATCAAATAGACTTAATAGAAATATAATTAGCTTCTATTGGTAGGATTTATATACTAGGTCTAAAAAGAGAATGTAGAAGTTTGATGAAGAAACATATATATATATATATATATATATATATATATATTTGTATTGATACACAAGGAGTGGATGGTTATTTAGTTGAGAGTGACATAGAGATAAATACTTCTAACCTAAATTAAAATAATTTTATCTCCACTGGGATGGGGGAAGGAATATCCTAACTAGAGAATTTAGAAATTTTAAGTCACTACAATGTTCTTTATAAAGAATGATTAGATGGATATTTTTGAAAAAGAGTATGGGAAAAATAATCCCCATAAAATGGTCACTTCACATTCTATTTTCCATGTTCAATAGTTACTAAGACATAAAATAATATTGAAAATACTATAATACAATAGGGTATCATTATCTAAACTGGTTGATAATCATATCAATCCAAAATCTATAATTAAAAATGGAAATATTTTTTGACAATGATATTCGAAATAAGAAGGTCTTTATAATGATTATCTCACAACACATGGAATAAAATTATATTAATGCATCCTTTATCTTAGATTCTAAGGCCAATGTGGGTGATATATATTCAAATGGCCTTTATGTTTCTCAATCAACTAAGGTTTAAAATTATGATGGTATGGTTCAAGGGATATAAGCTATTTAACCTAATCATTTTGATGGGAATTATGACATTTTATAGACTTCTAGAAAGTTATATGATCTCCCAAATGAAAAAGTGGTTGGAGTGATGGATCATCCTTATGATCTTATTATTTTTGGAATCCCTCTTAAAATAATGGTAGTGATTGATATTAATTTTACCCCATTCAATCCATTTTTACTATTGTACTTAGCATTAAGAAAACATGGATCTTTTTATCAAGGGTTTGGGAGAATTGTTTCTAAAATGGTGTGAAGTATGGTTCTAGTATTGGGATTTATCAGTATAACTCCTCTGGTAAATCATTTAAGTTTTTTTCATGATGGGGAAAAGGTGGATTTGGGATCTTCTAGCAAGGCCTGTAGGGGTAGTGAAAGATCATAGCATAATTTTCAGGTTATGATGTATAACATGTGGAGGTAGATTACTGAGTTGGAGGAAATATTTTTTTCTAAAGAAAATTTTCTTATGGGAAAAGGGTTACTTCACAATTTTTTTTTACTATACTAGATTCTATTAATAAACTTGATTTTGATTCCTTTTATAATCAAAGAATTGAGAGGTATCAAAATAGAAACTGTAGGGGCATGAATATACCTTCAAGTCAATCTTGATAATTTTGTCAAGAAGCTAAGGGAGATACTACTAAGTCTCCTGTGTATGGGGACTCTAAGGATGTTATTAATTCTTCAACAATTCTATCCAAGGATCCAATAATTTAGGAACCACATTTTAATGTGCATGTTGAAAATTCATCCTCTAAATAGGAGGACTTAAATGAACTCATAATAAAAGGTATAAATGGATCTAATATAGATAGTGAATCCATATAATATGTGTCTCTAAATCAAGCCACTAATGTCAAGGATTATATTGGGATGTATGGTAACCGAAATCCGCAAGAAGAATATAGGGAAGTTCCATATGGGAAAGAAGTGTGTTTGGGCTTGGATGAAAAAAATACATCATGGAAGCTTACTTATCATTGGATGAGGTTTTTACATCTGGTAAATCTTGGGTTTTCTCATAAATGGGGAAAGATTAATGAAAAATATAATTATATTTTTTTGATATGTTTTTTTATGATGTTTTTGGTTATGTTGGTTGTGCCACTATAACAACCTCAACTCTTGTAATATAAAGTCAGTTTCAACTTTATTACATTGGTATAAGATAAAATAAATCACATACTAAAGTATAAATTAGTTTATTAGTATTGAATGACTTGATACAAACATGATTCCAATTTTACATTGGTAATAAAATATAAAAATATGGAAATTAAATATTTCACATCCTTGAACTCATTCAATGATTCCTTAATTCTTAATTTGAGGAAAGAAAAAAAGGTGATCTCCAATGCTCATTTAGGGTTATATATAGTGGAATCTGTCATGGTTAAATAATGAATAATCAATATATAATGTTAAATAACTAGAAACATATTCCAATTAATCAATAACTTGAACATGAAATTCATCCATGGGAAATATCAATGTAATAATCACATGGATAATAATTACTTAATTATTAAGGAGAGAAATGAACAGTATTGTATTTCATGATCTTAGACATCATGATATCTTTAGCATCAATTCTTAATGCCATGAATGTTTAAACTATGGGTAGGTATACACCAAAAACCCATTTAATAAGGCTACCAAACTAATTTGTTTCATGGGACTTGTCAATGCATCAAGGGGCTATATAATTCTGAGACTCATCTATTATTTAATGTCCAATTCATTTGTCATAAATTTAAAAATCAATTGAATTCATAAATAATATTCCTTATAAAAAATATATGTATTGTGTAAATAATTTGGAATTTTAATATTTTTCTAGTAAATAAATAATTTAAATTGTAATGAAACATATGTAGACGTGTTAAATGGTTTATAAAATTTAAAAATCCATGAAAACAAGAATATAAAAATGTATTATAAAGTATGGTTAAAAGAAAAGAATGTTTCAATAGAGAGTTAATGAACAAAAAATTAATCAAAATATTTTCATGATCTACTTAGTATTAACACTAGTTTTATTGGCTTGTTAAATGAGGAAATCTCTACACTTCCCATGAGTATTTGTAACATTATTCCTTTTAGGATCCATTTTTAAATAATGGAATATATTAAATTATCGCATAACATTATTAATTTTAAATAATACTTTATAATTCTAATTTTTTATAACACATAACATAAATTAAAAAATCATACATAACTAATATCATAATCATAAACTTTGTTTCTCTAAGAATATACTAAAATTATAAAAAAAAATTCTATATATTTTATAATGGTTCATGAAGAGTGTGTGAATCAACCAAAGAATACCCCCCTAAGTTTCTATTTAGGTTTTTAGTCTCATGCCTACTCACCATGAATCTATGAGGATGAGGTTAATCCCCAATCCACACCATTAAAATTTGTTACTCCTAGGAGGATCTGGTCTACAACCGTATCCAATTTCTTATATCTCAATACATATTTATTTTCTAATAAAACAAAAAAATATATAGTTCATGAAAATTTTGTGATATTATCCTATAATTAAACTTATCCCTAGAGTCTTTCATAGGATTGTGTTATAGAATCTATCTTTTAATAAATATAGTTCTCATGTTTTCTATTAATCTTCCATTGATACTAACTAAAACAAACCCAAAACCAGTAACCAAGAGCTGGTGCCTACTTTATTACATTTTCATAACATACAAGGGATACAATCATTAAGGACCAATCATTTTAGTAGTCTTGAATAAATAGATACAAACATGATTCCCATTTTTCATTGGGAATAAAATATAAAACATAGTGATTGTAATTATTTTTCATCCTTGAACTCATTCAAATATTCCTTCTTCACATTTTAGGAAAAATGAAAAAATAAGGGTGAGCTCAAATACATAGTAAGGGTTATGTATAGTGGAAGATATTAGTATTTAATAAGGAATAATCAATATGTAAATGTAAATAACTCAAAACACAAACCGTTTAATCATTAACTTGAGAACAAAATGCATCCATGGATATATCAATATAATAATCCCATAGATAATAATAACAGAATTGTCAATGGTGAAATGAATAATGTTGGATGTAATGATCTTAGAAATAATGATATCTTACCATTAATGCCTTGCATAAATAAATTTTAATTAATGAGTAAGAATACATCAAAAATCCATTTAATAAGTCTAGAAAATTAATTTTTATCATGTGACCTATCGATGCATAGAGGGAATATGTAATTCCTGGACACAATAATCACTATATATACAATGAATTTCTCATATATTGATTTATAAATTTAATTTATGAACAATATTTCTTATCAAATTTTTTTAATATAGATTAATTAATATGATATATCAATATTTCCCTTGTAAATGAAATAAATTTCATAATGAAAAACATATACAGAAATGACATATGGTTTAGGAATTACGAATATCAATGAATCAAATAAAAAGGATATGTATGATGAAGGGTTATAACAAGAATGTTAATATTTCACAAAGAAATTAATGATAAAAAAACTAAATAAGAGATGAGATATGACCATCAATTCATTAGAAAAGTAGATTTTATAGAAAAATAAATCCTTTTGAAGAATAGAAGAAAATGGAAGAAAACAATTTAAAATAAATTTTCATTAAATAATTTTATTTATAAACCCATTTAAAACTTTTATAAGAATATAAATATCATAAAATAGTAATGTAAGTTGGAAAATCCGTTAACATCATATATGTTAAAAAGAAACATTTATTTTATATTTTTTGTATAGAATGTTGAAAATGACCCTTTTTAAAAACATTTTAAATATTCATTTAAAAACTATATAAATTCAAGGAGAATATAAAATTCCTTTAATAAATCATTAGACTAAAAAAAGGATTTTTTAAACCAATTTAGAAAAATATGTACATGGAAGAAAAATATATGTGACCAAAAGGAGAAATAAGATTAATATTATTATAAAACTTTATTTGGTTGATCGAAGTTAAAAATAGAATAAAAGTTTAAATAAAACATGTAAAATCCTTAAATATACATATAATAATAAAATATATGGATTTTTTTAGGATATATTAAAATATTACTTCAATAAAAAATATAAGTAATACCAAAAAGACGAGATTGTAAAATAAATTTAAACCTCTTTGATAACTTTTAAATTGTAACACCTTAAAAGAGTAAACATGAATTGAAAATTTAATAATAATTAATAAATATATATTTATGTTAATTAATTAAAATATTTAGTTTATACACGGTATAAAATAAAATAGGTGCATAATACCGAAATATGTCTTAATGGTGTGGAAATCGAGACAAAGTCCTTCACAATGATCAGATCATTGAAGTGAAAATAAATCAATAAATACATTACGAGTGAATAATTTAAATCCAAAAAATTAAAATCGTAAATATAAAATAGATAAATCAAATTTCATTTTATACATAATATTGGCATAACATTATCAATGAAGTAGTGGTATAATCTAATGAATGGAAATTGAATTTGGAAACCCCATATGTTTAGTTTCCTCTCAGTTAAACAAGATTTAACCTCCAATATAAGAAATTTATATTTATTTAAATTACATATTATAATATTATACATGTCTATAATATCATATATTATCCAATTATAACTTCTTATCACCCGTTTTTAACAATCTTTCATTATTATCATTATTTTGAGTGTCAACTGCTTCATTTTTCATGAATGTTTTGATTTTCCAATTGTGGTCCTTGTATCTTGATCGTGGTTCTATAACTTATATAATGTTAACAATGATATAAATAGAATATTTATTCATCCTATACATATTTATAGTAATATATGAAAAGTGTACATGAAAAATGATTCACATCACTTTGTGGAGGTGGTAGTCCAAACGTACGAATGAGCAACATTATCATTTTTAATGGGTGGTAGCGTAAAGTGGTAGATGATATATTAAATTTATAGAAATTTAAATATGTAAAAATTACCATATATATTAATTTTCAATCATTATTACTAGCCATATGTGGTGGTGATGGAAAACAAATTACATCAGTTTGTGAGGTGGTGGTCCATCGTACACATGAGAGTTTTTTTCCATTTGGTGGAGAAGGAGATGGATAAATATTATTTTATCAGAATAATAACATATATTTATATGATATATACTGGTTTTATTATATTATAATGATCAATACATATTTTAAGGTGGTAAAATATGAAGAAAAATAAAAGAGTTCGGTCAAGATGATTACCTCCTCTTTGAAAGTGCAATTTTCGATCTCCTATTATGGACCCTAGGGTTGGTCTTTTGGGAATAAAAAAACTGATATAGATTTTACAATAATGTTTTAAAGATATTATTTTAGGGTTTTCAGGATAAATGGACCAATATGTGTGAATAAGTGAGGGGAGGTGCTGTCCTTTTATAAGTGGGGGAGATGACACACTTGAAATTTTTGAAAATATTAAAATATATTAATGTCTTACTGAAGCCTAATATCTCCAAAATAATCTATATTAAAATATTATAAGCATATATTATAAATAAATACAGCTAATTAGTTTTAATAATGTTTTTTGGGTTATCTTGAAGCCTTATCCCTTTATTTTATACCCTTAAAACCCATTTTACCCTTAACCACAATAACCATACCATTTTTACTAATCATTATGACCAAAAAATATATTGACCATATTATATCATATTAATTAAGATTATTAGAAATATTTAATCCATTTTATAAGATTAAACTTCTATGAGTGGAATAAATTTATTTAAAAATAAACCCACAAAATGTGATAAAAAATGGGTTTTGAGGAAAATGAAATTTTCAAGTATAAAATGATATTACATTAACTCTTTGAGAAGTAATCATACATATATGAATTTAAATTCATATAATTAGATATATATTCTATAAATTTCATTTAAATCATTCATTATTAGATATATTTTTATTTAATTAAAATGGAAAAACTTTATGCACTTAAACATATTTTTTCGGAAAAATATCCCTTTTTTACCTCCAAATGATCTTATCTTTATTTTTATAAAAGTAATAATAAATAAATTGTAAATTATATATATTATAAAAAATTATTATAAATAAATGGAGGATTAATTAAATAATACATCGAAAATTTCTCAAAAAAACTTATTATGAAGGGAAAATTTCAAAAAAACATTACAGGATTTTATAGTCATATTAGTTCAAAATAGATATTCATCAAATATAATTTGAATTTTTATTCCATGAAATATTAAAATGTACATCGTGGTATTTTTTTATGAAAATAAAATCTTCACTTACTATAGTTGATGCTCGAGTTTTACAACCATACTTCTTGAATTTGAAAACCCTTTGATTTATTGTGTTTGTACATGTGTTTTATTAAAAAAAATTACAAGACCATTGGTTCCATCCAACGGACCGAAGGCCTTCAAATATTTTTTATTATTGATAAATCCCCCTTTTAAGGGAAGAAGGGGGAAACCCAAAAGAATTCAAGACATAGGACAATCACACCCAAAGGACAATAAAATGAAAACCAGATTGAAAACCAGATCAACCCCTCCCCAGCATAAAAACATGTTGAAGCACTCCAACGTTGCAAGGAAAATCGGCAAGCCAATGTCCTGTGACAAGTACAGGCCCGATCCGATGGAAAACTCCATACCCTCTCAAACAACTGAGTCCGAAAAGCACTGCAAAGAAGAACCGCCAGCTCTGAATTCGCCTCTGAGCTTGATCCAAGTGATCGAGTCCGGATGCACAAACTTCCAACCTCCAAGATCAAACCAAAAAAACAAAAAAAAACACCACAGAACACATCAAAATAATTAACACATCACCAAATCAAAGCATCAGCAGCCAGCTCCACAAATCAACCATTTTTACTTGACCAAATCAACCATTCCAACATAACCAAGTCAACCGCAAGAGATACAGAGTGCCAAAGCATAAAAGTGGAAGACAAACTCGACACCTTAAGACCTTCAACTGTAGAAAACACAAATCAGGAAACCCAAATCCTCCCCCCTCTAAGGCACTGCAGGTCAGACCCGAAGCCCGCTGGAAACACGCTGGAGCCCCCACCTTAACTCACTGAAAAAACCAAGAAGCCGTAGCCTCTCAGTGGACACCAGAGAGACCTACAAAGGCAACATAAGCGACGGAGAGCCAAGCAGAGAAACCCGGTGATGCCAAAAAGACGGTACGTTGTGCCACCACAGCGGAACTGCGCCAGGCCACATCATCCCACCGCGAAACTGTGCCAAACTGCGTTATCCCAAAGCACACAGATCCGAAGCGCTGGAGCGGAGCATCGTCACCGATACTGGAAACAACGCTGAACACCACCGGATCTCGTTGCTCCACACCAGAGAAAGGCTAGAGATGGGACCAGAAGGAGCAACCGCGTCCGATCTAGTCCGGAGGGGGAAGGAAAAAGGAAAGAGGGGAAACCCTAGTCACCTCACGGGAGAGAGTGGATGCCGCTCAGAGGCCCTCAGATTCCCCAACTCTCCTGGAGTAGTTATTGAGCGAGACCATTGGTTCAGATTTTGAAATCCATGGCCTATTCCATTTCTTATTAAATATTATTAATTATTTTTTAATTAAAATTTTTAGTTACTTTATTAATTATTAATTATAAATAACTATTTTTAAATACTAGATATATTAAATTATTAATTATTACATTATTATTTAGTTTTATGATATTTTAATTATTTTTAATGATATTTTTTAATAATTATAATTAATTATAGTATTTAATAATTTTACTTAATTTATTTTTTATTAATCATTAATTTTTATTAAATTTTTCATTATTATATGAGTAGTAATTTTATTAGTATATTTAATTAGATAATACTTATTAATAATACTTATCAAAAATGGGTGGGGGAGTATTTCCAAAGTAACTATTGCGGCAATAAATCATATACTATAGAGGTACTATAACAACTACATTATTCACTACAATTAGTCTTTTGGGTATCATAACTAGGAATTTAGGCCAAAGGATTACATGTCATCGAGACTCTCAGCTAAAAAGCAGGGTAGGGCCTTCAGGCCATCACTTGGCCTCCGAACCATTGGGCCTCTAAGACATATACCAGATTAGAATCAACTAAAAACCTGGATCATCCCCAATAAGGATTATTGTATTAAAATATACTAAATGGATATAACCTATCAATATATTGAATAATGTATATGAAGATCACACTATCTACTCATGAAAATATGCACATGGGAACTTCATGTAGGTAGCAATATCAGAAAGAGTGTCAGGTGAAATCATAAAGAGGTGTTGAGGAATTCATGTAAAAGTATAGTTGGTTCAGGGCCTTCAGGAATGTAATGGATATCTAGACACTAGGAATTTGGTAATGATGTAAATGTCTATGTGCCTCTAGGCCTCTAGCCCATTTAAGGGTTCTCTCTCAACCCAGTTAGAAAAGAGATTATATAATGACTAAAAAATAAAAGGCATTTAGGCTAATAAGACATTAATAATAATAATAATAATAGTATTAGTTGATGTAGTAGTAGTAATAATAATAATAATAGTAGTAATAATAATAATAATAATAATAACAACAACAACAACAATAATAATCATCATCATCATAGAAGTTTTTGAAGTTTACAAGCAATGGAAACAATTGTATTGGGCATCTAACCTGCCTCTATAAGGTTTCCTAGACACTAATTACATTATTTTATTATACAAGGATTTAGTTTTTACACACCAGGGAATAAAATCCTTAAAAAATAGGACATGAAGGCCTTATAAACATCGCCCAATAGTCTTTGGTTGAATAGTTTTTGGGCTGTTACAATGCATACTATAACACCATAATAACGCTATTACAATTTTTATTGTAGTTTTCATGAAAATGTTTCTACATATTCTACTATAATCAGTCTACTGTAACATGAACTGTTTTTTAGGGTTATAATTAATAAATATTAATTAAATTATTAATTAATGTAAAAAACATTTTTTTTAATTATTTTTGTTTTAATTATTTATTATTAAATAAATTATTTCTATAATTAATGCACTATTAATAATAAAAAATAATTATTATAAATTTCTAGAAAATTAGAATCTAAATCCAATAGAGGAAATAAATAACATTTAACAAGGATACACCCTTATTAAAGAGTGAATTGGGTGTTTTTATATTTTTTGTTTATATATATTCGAACGGTATTTGATTATTATTATATTTTTTATTATTCTAAGTAAATTATTATAAAAAAATTCAAAAAATTCAACTACATTATCCCTATTATAATGGTAGGGTCCTTGAAATTCATTCATATTTTTCAATGTGGGATTCATGTTCACTACTAGAAAAGGGGGCATTGGAGCCCCCCAGACTCGGGCGACCGCCATTGGCGGTCGCTATAGGTCAGCATTAGCGACCGCCAATGGCGGTCGCTAAGCTGAATAAAAAATTTCGGGGGGTTTCTGCGCCCCCCCCCCCGCGCACTCTCCTCTCCCTCGATCCCTCGCCCTAACCCTCCCTCGCCGCCCTCCCTCGCGCCGCCCTCCCCTCCCCCGCCGCCCGGCCTCCCCCGCCGCCCGGCCTCCCCCGCCGCCCGGCCTCCCCCGCCGCCCGGCCTCCCCCGCCGCCCGGCCTCCCCCGCCGCCCGCCCTCCCCCGCCGCCCGCCCTCCCCCGCCGCCCGCCCTCCCCGGCCGCCTGGCCTCCCCCGCCGCCTGCCATCCGCCCTCCGGCCGCCGCCCTCCGCCCTCGGGCCTCCGGCCGCCGCCCTCGGGCCTCCGGCCGCCGCCCTCCGGCCTCCGGCCGCCGCCCTCCGGCCTCTCGGCCCTCCCCCCCACCCCGGACGGCACCCGCACCCCGGACAGCCCCCGGCGCGCACTCCGGACCGCCCCCCGCACCCCGGACGCCTCCCCGCACCGCGGACAGCACCCCCCCGCGCACTCCGGACCGCCCCCCGCACCCCGGACGCCTCCCCGCACCCCGGACAGCACCCCCCCGCGCACTCCGGACCGCCCCCCGCACCCCGGACGCCTCCCCGCACCCCGGACAGCACCCCCCCGCGCACTCCGGACCGCCCCCCGCACCCCGGACGCCTCCCCGCACCCCGGACAGCCCCCCCTGCACTCGGACACCCCCCTCCGAACCCGGACAGCCCCCCCGCACCCCGGACAGCCCCCCCCCCCCCCCCCGCACTCGGACACCCCCCCTCCGAACCCGGACAGCCCCCCCGCACCCCGGACAGGCCCCCCGCACCCCGGACACCCCACCCCGCACCCCCGACAGCCCCCCTGCACCCCAGACAGCCCCCCCTCCCCCGCACCCCGGACACCCCCGCACCCCGAACACCCCTGCCCGCACCCCTGACAGGCCCCCGACACCCCAGACACCCCTCCCCGCACCTCGGAAGGCCCCCTCCGACCCCGGACACCCCCCCCCCTCGCTGCGCGTCCCCCGTCCCCTCACCGCCTCCTCTCCTCCAGCTCCCCGCCGCCGCCGCCGCCCGTCCCCTCCCTTGCCGCACCGCCTTTGGCTCCGGCTCCCCTTCGCTGCCTCCTCTCCCTCGCAGCACAGCCTTCGGCTCCCCTCCCTTTCAGGTTTGTAGCTCAATCAGGTAACATGAGCTTTCAGTTACATTATTATTTTATCAATGGTTCATAAAATGGTTAATATTTATTTTGAATATAGTTGATTTGAAAAATGTAAATTTAATAAGTATTGTGTAAATGTTTGTTATACAGATATTATTATGGATAAGAGTTGGATTGATCTTCCAAATCGAACGTCTAGAGAATATTTCAATGGCATTATGCAGTTTATTGAGTTCACGAGAGGATTTGAAAGTGACTATATTAGTTGTCCATGTAGAAAATGTGCTAACAGATATCAATTCACACGAGATACTGTGAGGGAGCACCTTTTCTTTAATGGATTTCTGAAAAATTATAAGAGTTGGACTCGTCATGGAGAAGAATATGTTCGTTGTCAAAATACAGATGCAGCTCAGATGGATGTTGATGCAAGGATGACTGATCCAATGCATGAAATGCTTACTGAAATGGTACGTGGGTTTGATCCTGAAGGCATTGACATCCAGAATCTTGAGACCGGTGAGATAAATCTTCGCTCTGGTGCAGATCGTGATTCGAGGAGGTTTTATGAAGTACTTGATGATGCGAAAACAGAATTATATCCTGGATGTACTTCTTACAATAAACTGTCGTTTATCGTGGAGTTGTTGCATTTGAAGACTTTGAATAATTGGTCAGACACATCATTCGACATGCTTTTGGTTTTATTGAAAAAAGTTCTTCCTGTCGACGCTAAGATTCCTGAGTCGTATTACTATGCTCGTAAGTTGACAGAGAACTTAGGTTTTACATATGAGACTATAGATGCATGTGCAAACAACTGTATGTTGTTTAGAAATGAAACTGCTCATTTGGATATTTGTACGGTTTGTGGCGCTTCCAGGTGGAAAGAGAACAGGGGAAATAAGACTCATCAAAGTCAGATTGCGATACAGGGGAAACCGATTGCCGTAAAGCAAATGCGTTACTTTCCCCTTAAACCGAGGTTGAAAAGATTTTTTATGTCATCTAAAGTTTCTAATTTAATGAGATGGCATGCAGAAAGAGTTCATGAAAGTGACATGTTAACCCACCCGGCAGACTCTCATGCATGGAAGGATTTTGATAAGAGACATCCCGACTTTGCTAAAGATGTTCGTAATGTCCGATTGGGATTGGCAGCAGATGGTTTCAATCCATTCAAGTCTATGGTTGGTGCAACTCATAGCACATGGCCCGTGGTGTTGGTTCCATATAATCTTCCTCCGTGGCTTTGTATGAAGCAACAATTTATATTACTTTCCACTCTTATTGATGGACCTAAAAGTCCGGGGGATAAGATTGATGTTTACCTTCAGCCATTGATTGATGAGTTGAATGAATTTTGGGGCGATGGTGTGATGACTTATGACTGCGAAACGAATGAAATGTTCAAACTGCATGCAGCTTTATTGTGGACAATCAATGACTTCCCAGCTTATGCAAATTTATCAGGCTGGAGTACGAAAGGGGAATTTGCTTGCCCTTGTTGCAATAAAAGTAAAAAATCTGTATGGCTTAAACATTCCAAAAAATGGGCGTACATGGGTCACAGGCGTTTTCTCCCTCCCCAGCACAGGTTCAGAAAGGACAGAGTGGCATTTGATGGTTCTAGAGAGTTCAGCCCAGCACCAAAGATCATGACAGGAGTCGAAATGTTATCGCAGATTGAGGAAGAAAACATTCGCACGGTATATGAAATTCAGGATTTGGTGGCTCCTCCAGTACGTAATATTCGTGCTGCGGGTAGGCAGCGCAGTCACAATTGGAAAAAGAAAAGTATTTTTTATAGTCTTCCGTATTGTAAAACTAACATGTTGAGGCATAATTTGGATGTCATGCACATTGAAAAAAATGTTTGTGATAACATATTGTGGACCATTTTAGGTGTCAGTGGAAAGTCAAAGGACCATGTTAATGCACGCCGTGATTTGGAAGAAATGGGTTTAAGGAAACAGTTGCATTTACAGTTAGCTGAGGGAAACAAGGCATATATGCCTGCTGCACAGTATTCGATGACTACAGAGGAGAAAAAGACATTTCTTTCCATTTTGAAGATGGTCAAGGTGCCTGATGGTTACTCTTCTAATATTTCAAAGTGTGTGAATCTGACGAGCAAGACATTGCAAGGGTTGAAAAGTCATGACAATCACATATTACTTCAGCAGTTGATTCCAATCGCAATTTGTGATTGTTTATCCCCCAATGTTGTTCAGCCCTTGATTGAGATGAGTAATTTTTTTAGACAGCTTTGTTTAAGAAATCAACGAATGAGTGATTTAAAAAGTTTGCAGGACCGAATTGTACTTACGCTTTGTCACTTTGAGAAACTTTTCCCCCCCTCATTTTTCGATGTTATGGTCCACTTGACAGTGCACCTAACTGATGAAGTAATGGCTGCTGGTCCAGTGCAATTCAGGTGGATGTATCCTATTGAACGGTATTTGAGTACATTGAAAAGATTTGTACGCAACAGAGCTCGTCCAGAGGCATCAATAGCCAATGGTTATTTGATGGATGAGTGTACTACCTTTTGTGCAGAATATCTTACGGATGTTGAAACAAAATTAGATAAGCCCTCTCGGATTCATGATGGTCCAGTTGGAGAAGGAACCACATTTGATATGGACAACATCGAGTGGATACAAGCACATCGATATATCTTGTTCAATACTCCATCAGTTGCACCATTAATGCAGTAAGTATCTTATCAATGTGCTTGTATAACTTTTACATGTTTTCTTTGCATAAGTTGATCTTTTAAACATCGCGTAATCATTTGCAGGAAACACATTAATGAGATAAAAGAAGAGATGCATCGTGCGACTGAGTTGCAAATTCAACAATCTCATTATGCGACATTTCATGATTGGTTCAAGGATTATGTATGTATAAATTGATTTTCATTATGAGTGAAGTATTAAACTAATTCTTTCTGCATATATCAGTATTGATTTTTATAAATTATGTAGGTTCGTAAGCTGAGGGAGTTAGGGGACCCCACGCTACCTGAAGTATTTATCCAACTGGCTGAGGGTCCATCTATAACGGCTCGTCGTTATAAAGCTATTGATGCTAATGGTTTTCGATTTCGCATTAAAGATGTTGACGACAAACGAGCAACACAAAACAGTGGCATCGGTTGTCCCTTTGTCGATTCTGGTTATTACTATGGTCAATTGATAGACATCATTGAAGTTGTATATACACACGGTTTGAAGTACATATTGTTAAAGTGTAATTGGGTTGATCCAGTGCGTGGATGTAAAGTCGATCAATATCAGTTTTCATTGGTGAATTTTAACTATATGTTATACAGAAATAATGAACGAGTTGAGAATGAACCTTTCATTTTGACATCACAAGCGGAACAAGTATTCTTCGTTACTTTGCCTTCGGATCCAAGTTGGCAAGTTGTTGTCAAAATGTCTCGGCGAGGAGTGTTTTTATTTGAAGAAGATGAACCCGAGACTGTTCCGTTTGTTTACCAACAACTTGATCAACATACCGTAGTTCAACGTGAAGAAGATATTTATTGGGTCAGAGCGGCTGTTGAAGGAGAAACGGTCGATTTGCATGCTTAATGAAAGGTATAATTGTTTTCCCGCTATTCAGTAGAATGTCCTAGGATATCATAAATTATCTAATCATTTTATAAATCCTTATAAGTTTTAATCCTCACTTTTGTAAGTTAATTCAGTCATAAATATTTAGGTTGATTAACTTTCTGATTTTTTAAAATTCATTCACAACTAATTATTCAATCCATTTTTTGTTTGATTAACAGTTGTACAAGTTTGATTTATTAAGAACAATCCAATTTATCTTTTAAACACTTTGGACTCATTACTGATATTTTGTATGACTGCAGACATGTCAGGGGAAGAGGCAGAAAATCCACATCATCCATCTGAGGCATCTACGTCTCAGGGTCGAGGTATGTTTGAATGTCATTGTCTATATTTTTTATGTAATTGACATATATATATATATATATAACATTTGTCAATTTATATATAAAATTGTTTTCAACAGGATCAGACTCGGCTGCTTCTTCCTCTCGCAGGAGAGGCCCTGGTCGTGGCATATTATCATGGAATTCCGACACGACGACAGATGTTTCATTTGATGAGGTATTTCATCCCGTGGGACCGAATGCCCCGGCATTTATTCGTCAGCTGGGTCATATCATACGTGACCCACATCGATTTCCATTGACCACGCGTGATTGGGCTTCTATCCCTCAGGACACATTAGATCGTCTATGGAGGGAGGTTCAGGTAAGAAAATAATTTTACTTTATTTTCTATTTATAAATAATACTAATATGTTTGATTATTTTCATTATAGCAAAATTTGAAAGTATGCCCTGAAGAGTTTCGGCCGGTGTGTATGAGCAAATGCCGTAAGCTGTGGAAAGATTATAAAGGCAAAGTGAAGAGGGACCACTGGATACCAAATGTGGGTGCCCTTGACATTTTGGAAAAGGTCCCGAGAGGTGTCCTCCCAGCTCAGTGGCGTGACTTGGTTGCATATTGGTCTACTGAGGGTGTTGCGGTTAGTATATTAATTATTTTTCTGTATATATATTTTCAAGAATATGTGATTTGTTTGAAATTTGAATGAATTGAATGTAGGAGGTGTCAACACGCCATTCGGAGAATCGAGCGTTGCAGGGACCAGCTCACAGGCTCGGGACTCGTCACGTGTCTCAGATCCGACATGAGGTATATATTATTCATTTTTTAATTTATTAATTAATATGGTTTTGTGTTTATATTCTTTTAATATACAGTTGCGAGGGCAAGGTGCAGCAACTGATAAAATGTCGGTGTGGATAAGGACTCGTGATCGCAATGATCCAGAGGTTGCAGCATTGATAGTAAGTGTCTGTACTTACCAATAATTACATAAATCTATATATTAACATATATATATTTAAATATTTCACAGGATCAATTTGAAGCTGAGTTAGAACAGCTGCCAGAGGACCAGCGACAGCTTCCCATGCGACGGGATGAGATCTTTCATCGCATTATTGGTCGGGACGGGCATGGCTATAGTTTGACCTATGGAGCAGGGATTCCTCGTTCTGTAGTGTCACGCGCTGCGGTTGTCGGTCCTGCTATTGCTCATATGACACAGCAGATGTCAGATTTTGAGGCACGGCTGCGCGCTTCCGAGGAGACAAATGCGCAATTGACAGCTGAGGTTAGAGCACTGCGGGAATATGTGCGTCGAGCTGATGGTACAGGGGATCATACGACGCAGGTATATACTGTATTTATTTATTTAATTTAAATTATTTTTGTTATTAAAATATTTATAATGTTTATTTGTTGTAGGCACCTGGCCCACCAGAAGGAGGTAGCAGTGATGGCAACACGTGACGCACCATATATTCACGAGATATGTTTTTTGTTTTTACTGGTAGGGTTGACATTGATGTACTGTATTTATTCATTTAAGTAATGCATTATTACCATCCATGGTGGTCTTTTAAATATTTTATAGATTATGTATTATTAATATATTTTTTATAAATTTCTGTATGGTATCGATAAAAGAAATATGTATTAATTAGATATTATCACTTTTATTTTTCACTTTTGTAATCAATGGGATGGCCTTTGCACCCCCGGAGAACCCCCCGCACCCCCGTACACCCCCCCGCCACCCCCGTACAGCCCCCCGCCACCCCCGTACAGCCCCCCGCCACCCCCGTACAGCCCCCCGCCACCCCCGTACAGCCCCCCGCCACCCCCGTACAGCCCCCCGCACCCCCGTACAGCCCCCCGCACCCCCGTACAGCCCCCCGCCACCCCCGTACAGCCCCCCGCCACCCCCGTACAGCCCCCCGCCACCCCCGTACAGCCCCCCGCCACCCCCGTACAGCCCCCCGCCACCCCCGTACAGCCCCCCGCCACCCCCGTACAGCCCCCCGCCACCCCCGTACAGCCCCCCGCACCCCCGTACAGCCCCCCGCCACCCCCGTACAGCCCCCCGCCACCCCCGTACAGCCCCCCGCCACCCCCGTACAGCCCCCCGCACCCCCGTACAGCCCCCCGCACCCCCGTACAGCCCCCCGCCACCCCCGTACAGCCCCCCGCCACCCCCGTACAGCCCCCCGCCACCCCCGTACAGCCCCCCGCCACCCCCGTACAGCCCCCCGCCACCCCCGTACAGCCCCCCGCACCCCCGTACAGCCCCCCGCACCCCCGTACAGCCCCCCGCCACCCCCGTACAGCCCCCCGCCACCCCCGTACAGCCCCCCGCCACCCCCGTACAGCCCCCCGCACCCCCGTACAGCCCCCCGCCACCCCCGTACAGCCCCCGCACCCCCGTACAGCCCCCCGCACCCCCGTACAGCCCCCCGCCACCCCCGTACAGCCCCCCGCCACCCCCGTACAGCCCCCCGCCACCCCCGTACAGCCCCCCGCACCCCCGTACAGCCCCCCGCCACCCCCGTACAGCCCCCCGCCACCCCCGTACAGCCCCCCGCACCCCCGTACAGCCCCCCGCCACCCCCGTACAGCCCCCCGCCACCCCCGTACAACCCCCCGCCACCCCCGTACAGCCCCCCGCCACCCCCGTACAGCCCCCCGCCACCCCCGTACAGCCCCCCCGCCACCCCCGTACAGCCCCCCGCCACCCCCGTACAGACGGCACCTCATTCGGAGGTGCCGTGTGACCGCGGCGGCCGGAAACGCGTTTCCGGCGCCTTTAAACACCAAAACGGCGTGCGGCGGTCCGATTCGGAGCAAACGTGCTCCGAACGACCTGAAACCGCACGGGAACATCCGGGGCGTGAATTGTGAAATGGTCGGCCAGACGGCACCTCATTCGGAGGTGCCGTGTGACCGTGGCGGCCGGAAACGCGTTTCCGGCGCCATTAAACACCAAAACGGCGTGCGGCGGTCCGATTCGGAGCAAACGTGTTCCGAACGACCTGAAACCGCACGGGAACGATAGAAATATTATTCCTGAGATGCAGGAGGAGGCCGCACGTCCATCGGACGTGCGGTTCGCGCGGCACGTCCGATTGTGCCGTTTTCAGCAGCGCGGCGCGCGCTGAAATGGCGCGTTGGGGGGTCAAAACCACCCGAACGACCTCCGAATGCCACGAAACCGTACGACAACATCCGGGGCGTGAATTGTGAAATGGTCGGCCAGACGGCACCTCATTCGGAGGTGCCGTGTGACCGCGGCGGCCGGAAACGCGTTTCCGGCGCCATTAAACACCAAAACGGCGTGCGGCGGTCCCGTTCGGAGCAAACGTGCTCCGAACGACCTGAAACCGCACGGGAACGATAGAAATATTATTCCTGAGATGCAGGAGGAGGCCGCACGTCCATCGGACGTGCGGTTCGCGCGGCACGTCCGATTGTGCCGTTTTCAGCAGCGCGGCGCGCGCTGAAATGGCGCGTTGGGGGGTCAAAACCACCCGAACGACCTCCGAATGCCACGAAACCGTACGACAACATCCGGTGCGTGAATTGTGAAATGGTCGGCCAGACGGCACCTCATTCGGAGGTGCCGTGTGACCGTGGCGGCCAGAAACGCGTTTCCGGCGCCATTAAACACCAAAACGGCGTTCGGCGGTCCGATTCGGAGCAAACGTGTTCCGAACGACCTGAAACCGCACGGGAACGATAGAAATATTATTCCTGAGATGCAGGAGGAGGCCGCACGTCCATCGGACGTGCGGTTCGCGCGGCACGTCCGATTGTGCCGTTTTCAGCAGCGCGGCGCGCGCTGAAATGGCGCGTTGGGGGGTCAAAACCACCCGAACGACCTCCGAATGCCACGAAACCGTACGACAACATCCGGGGCGTGAATTGTGAAATGGTCGGCCAGACGGCACCTCATTCGGAGGTGCCGTGTGACCGCGGCGGCCGGAAACGCGTTTCCGGCGCCATTAAACACCAAAACGGCGTGCGGCGGTCCGATTCGGAGCAAACGTGCTCCGAACGACCTGAAACCGCACGGGAACGATAGAAATATTATTCCTGAGATGCAGGAGGAGGCCGCACGTCCATCGGACGTGCGGTTCGCGCGGCACGTCCGATTGTGCCGTTTTCAGCAGCGCGGCGCGCGCTGAAATGGCGCGTTGGGGGGTCAAAACCACCCGAACGACCTCCGAATGCCACGAAACCGTACGACAACATCCGGTGCGTGAATTGTGAAATGGTCGGCCAGACGGCACCTCATTCGGAGGTGCCGTGTGACCGCGGCGGCCGGAAACGCGTTTCCGGCGCCATTAAACACCAAAACGGCGTGCGGCGGTCCCGTTCGGAGCAAACGTGCTCCGAACGACCTGAAACCGCACGGGAACGATAGAAATATTATTCCTGAGATGCAGGAGGAGGCCGCACGTCCATCGGACGTGCGGTTCGCGCGGCACGTCCGATTGTGCCGTTTTCAGCAGCGCGGCGCGCGCTGAAATGGCGCGTTGGGGGGTCAAAACCACCCGAACGACCTCCGAATGCCACGAAACCGTACGACAACATCCGGGGCGTGAATTGTGAAATGGTCGGCCAGACGGAACCTCATTCGGAGGTGCCGTGTGACCGCGGCGGCCGGAAACGCGTTTCCGGCGCCATTAAACACCAAAACGGCGTGCGGCGGTCCGATTCGGAGCAAACGTGCTCCGAACGACCTGAAACCGCACGGGAACGATAGAAATATTATTCCTGAGATGCAGGAGGAGGCCGCACGTCCATCGGACGTGCGGTTCGCGCGGCACGTCCGATTGTGCCGTTTTCAGCAGCGCGGCGCGCGCTGAAATGGCGCGTTGGGGGGTCAAAACCACCCGAACGACCTCCGAATGCCACGAAACCGTACGACAACATCCGGTGCGTGAATTGTGAAATGGTCGGCCAGACGGTACCTCATTCGGAGGTGCCGTGTGACCGTGGCGGCCGGAAACACGTTTCCGGCGCCATTAAACACCAAAACGGCGTTCGGCGGTCCGATTCGGAGCAAACGTGTTCCGAACGACCTGAAACCGCACGGGAACGATAGAAATATTATTCCTGAGATGCAGGAGGAGGCCGCACGTCCATCGGACGTGCGGTTCGCGCGGCACGTCCGATTGTGCCGTTTTCAGCAGCGCGGCGCGCGCTGAAATGGCGCGTTGGGGGGTCAAAACCACCCGAACGACCTCCGAATGCCACGAAACCGTACGACAACATCCGGGGCGTGAATTGTGAAATGTTCGGCCAGACGGCACCTCATTCGGAGGTGCCGTGTGACCGCGGCGGCCGGAAACGCGTTTCCGGCGCCATTAAACACCAAAACGGCGTGCGGCGGTCCGATTCGGAGCAAACGTGCTCCGAACGACCTGAAACCGCACGGGAACGATAGAAATATTATTCCTGAGATGCAGGAGGAGGCCGCACGTCCATCGGACGTGCGGTTCGCGCGGCACGTCCGATTGTGCCGTTTTCAGCAGCGCGGCGCGCGCTGAAATGGCGCGTTGGGGGGTCAAAACCACCCGAACGACCTCCGAATGCCACGAAACCGTACGACAACATCCGGTGCGTGAATTGTGAAATGGTCGGCCAGACGGCACCTCATTCGGAGGTGCCGTGTGACCGCGGCGGCCGGAAACGCGTTTCCGGCGCCATTAAACACCAAAACGGCGTGCGGCGGTCCCGTTCGGAGCAAACGTGCTCCGAACGACCTGAAACCGCACGGGAACGATAGAAATATTATTCCTGAGATGCAGGAGGAGGCCGCACGTCCATCGGACGTGCGGTTCGCGCGGCACGTCCGATTGTGCCGTTTTCAGCAGCGCGGCGCGCGCTGAAATGGCGCGTTGGGGGGTCAAAACCACCCGAACGACCTCCGAACGACCTGAAACCGCACGAAAACATCCGGTGCGTGAATTGTGAAATGGTCGGCCAGACGGCACCTCATTCGGAGGTGCCGTGTGACCGCGGCGGCCGGAAACGCGTTTCCGGCGCCATTAAACACCAAAACGGCGTGCGGCGGTCCGATTCGGAGCAAACGTGTTCCGAACGACCTGAAACCGCACGGGAACGATAGAAATATTATTCCTGAGATGCAGGAGGAGGCCGCACGTCCATTGGACGTGCGGTTCGCGCGGCACGTCCGATTGTGCCGTTTTCAGCAGCGCGGCGCGCGCTGAAATGGCGCGTTGGGGGGTCAAAACCACCCGAACGACCTCCGAAGGCCACGAAACCGTACGACAACATCCGGGGCGTGAATTGTGAAATGGTCGGCCAGACGGCACCTCATTCGGAGGTGCCGTGTGACCGCGGCGGCCGGAAACGCGTTTCCGGCGCCATTAAACACCAAAACGGCGTGCGGCGGTCCGATTCGGAGAAAACGTGCTCCGAACGACCTGAAACCGCACGGGAACGATAGAAATATTATTCCTGAGATGCAGGAGGAGGCCGCACGTCCATCGGACGTGCGGTTCGCGCGGCACGTCCGATTGTGCCGTTTTCAGCAGCGCGGCGCGCGCTGAAATGGCGCGTTGGGGGGTCAAAACCACCCGAACGACCTCCGAATGCCACGAAACCGTACGACAACATCCGGTGCGTGAATTGTGAAATGGTCGGCCAGACGGCACCTCATTCGGAGGTGCCGTGTGACCGCGGCGGCCGGAAACGCGTTTCCGGCGCCATTAAACACCAAAACGGCGTGCGGCGGTCCGATTCGGAGCAAACGTGCTCCGAACGACCTGAAACCGCACGGGAACGATAGAAATATTATTCCTGAGATGCAGGAGGAGGCCGCACGTCCATCGGACGTGCGGTTCACGCGGCACGTCCGATTGTGCCGTTTTCAGCAGCGCGGCGCGCGCTGAAATGGGGCGTTGGGGGGTCAAAACCACCCGAACGACCTCCGAATGCCACGAAACCGTACGACAACATCCGGGGCGTGAATTGTGAAATGGTCGGCCAGACGGCACCTCATTCGGAGGTGCCGTGTGACCGCGGCGGCCGGAAACGCGTTTCCGGCGCCATTAAACACCAAAACGGCGTGCAGTGGTCCGATTCGGAGCAAACGTGCTCCGAACGACCTGAAACCGCACGGGAACGATAGAAATATTATTCCTGAGATGCAGGAGGAGGCCGCACGTCCATCGGACGTGCGGTTCGCGCGGCACGTCCGATTGTGCCGTTTTCAGCAGCGCGGCGCGCGCTGAAATGGCACGTTGGGGGGTCAAAACCACCCGAACGACCTCCGAATGCCACGAAACCGTACGACAACATCCGGGGCGTGAATTGTGAAATGGTCGGCCAGACGGCACCTCATTCGGAGGTGCCGTGTGACCGTGTCGGCCGGAAACGCGTTTCCGGCGCCATTAAACACCAAAACGGCGTGCGGCGGTCCGATTCGGAGCAAACGTGTTCCGAACGACCTGAAACCGCACGGGAACGATAGAAATATTATTCCTGAGATGCAGGAGGAGGCCGCACGTCCATCGGACGTGCGGTTCGCGCGGCACGTCCGATTGTGCCGTTTTCAGCAGCGCGGCGCGCGCTGAAATGGCGCGTTGGGGGGTCAAAACCACCCGAACGACCTCCGAAGGCCACGAAACCGTACGACAACATCCGGGGCGTGAATTATGAAATGGTCAGCCAGACGGCACCTCATTCGGAGGTGCCGTGTGACCGCGGCGGCCGGAAACGCGTTTCCGGCGCCATTAAACACCAAAACGGCGTGCGGCGGTCCGATTCGGAGCAAACGTGCTCCGAACGACCTGAAACCGCACGGGAACGATAGAAATATTATTCCTGAGATGCAGGAGGAGGCCGCACGTCCATCGGACGTGCGGTTCGCGCGACACGTCCGATTGTGCCGTATTCAGCAGCGCGGCGCGCGCTGAAAGGGCGCGTTGGGGGGTCAAAACCACCCGAACGACCTCCGAATGCCACGAAACCGGACGACAACATCCGGGGCGTGAATTGTGAAATGGTCGGCCAGACGGCACCTCATTCGGAGGTGCCGTGTGACCGCGGCGGCCGGAAACAAAACGGCGTGCGGCGGTCCGATTCGGAGCAAACGTGCTCCGAACGACCTGAAATATATTATATATATATAATATTTAAAATATATTATATAGAGAATATTTAAATTATTATAACACAATGATTTGATATTATATATGTATTAAATATGTATTAAAACATTTCAAATATATAATATATATATATATATATATATATTTAAAATATTGTATTTAATAGTATATATATGAATATTTTTACATAAATATATATATATATTTATATTGAATTCAATAAAATTTTTTTAAAAAAATTTTTTTTTTTGAATAGCGACCGCCATAGGCGGTCGCTATAGGGTGCCATGCCGGCCCACTATAGCGACCGCCATTGGCGGTCGCTATAGGGTGCCCGGCAGGGGGCCTTCAGCGACCGCCAAGCGGTCGCTGAAGGCCGAACTGACGGCCTTCTATAGCGACCGCCATTGGCGGTCGCTAAAGCCCTCTAGCGACGGGGCAACAGCGACCGCCAATGGCGGTCGCTGCGCGGCCGCTAAAGACCTTTAGCGACCGCCAATGGCGGTCGCTAATTGTCTTATTTTTAGTAGTGGTTCTTCTTTTATTGATTTGGAATAATAATATCTTATTATTATTAACACATTATTTTCAATGGGTAGTATTTTTATGCATATTTTCATTATTGTGTTTTATAATCATTAGAGAAGGAAAAGGAAAAAAGAAGAGTTGAATTTGTAACGCCCCGACCTCAGTTACCCAGAGTCAGTGCATTATTATGTAACATTGGCATGATCACAAAAGATCATGTCTCAAAAGTCAGATTAGTTTAGTAGACTTGGAAACACTAGATACATTCATAAAGGTTACATTACATCATAAAGTGAAAAACTACAATAACATAGTCTCCATAGTCCACACTCATATCCCCTTCAGACTATCCCTGCAGGTCAGTCATAAAATATTTCTTCACATCCTGGAAAAAATAAAACATAGAAAGGGGTGAGCTCAGATGCTCAGTAAGGATAACAATATAGCAGAAACTTTCATAAATAAACACAAACATTTAAGGAAATGTATAACTAAAAAAAGCCTTTAAAACTTGAACTTCAACATAATATGGAAAAAGTAAAATGAAATAATGCCATTTACTTATTCACATGGATATTCTATTAGTCGAATAATCACATGCAATATTAATAACCACTTTCATAATGATGGATTGCAAAATTCCAGACTATCATAACCACGTAGCCAAGGCCTCGTGCTAAGACCACAAATAAGATTTTATCAAGGCCTCGTGCCAAGACACTAGTTTGTATCATTAGACCTACCGATGCATCGGGGAGCTATAGCGGGCTCCACCTGATAGTTACTAAGTCCAATGCATTCCTCATATGAATAGGTTTAAACATATCATAAACCATAACATAATCTTATCACATAAAACATGCATAAAGGAAACATAACATTTTTACATTTCAATCACAAGATATAAATACAACACATTGATATAATAAAAACATTATTAAAACCATTTTCAATACCAAAATAAATGAAAATTAAAACTTGGTATTTATTTTTCATTTAAAAAAAGTTATGGCTTATAGAGGAAGCCGAAACTCAAATAATGGTCACGGCGGTGGAGAAGTCGTTTTCGCCGCATATGTACGACAAACAAAACATTCCCTTTTGTCATTTAGTAAAACGATTCGTATAAAAAAGATTCATTGTGAATAAACTTAAAAGTCAAAGGGGTTTATACATCATATAAAAGAAAGGTGTGTATAAAACAAAATATGCCTCAATGAAAGGAGATTGAGACGAAGTCCAATACCTCATGTCCGACTTGACTCGACCGTTATTTAACCTCCAGAATAATAAACTAGAGTTAATTTCTAATTTCGTTTGAACCTTTTTCAAGTTAATTTTTCTTTTTATATCACTTATTACCATGTTATGAACATTATGTAATTATTTAAGTTAATAACGCTCGTTTTGTCGATCTTTGGTACTTGAGTCAAAAATAAAATTCTTATAATTACAAGTTGTTCATGTGGTAAAATATACATTATATCCAGAATTATATTCATGATTTAGATATCATATATATAATATATATCCATTATATATTTTCATTTATAATATTACATAACATTTAGAGGTAAGAAATGAAATGCACCGTTCATGGAGACGGTAAGCCGTACGTACGCATGAATGCTACTTTATTTTCTATTTAGTATTTAATGGAATGAAATAATAATGATATAAAGGTTTATTATAATTCCAGTATAATATCATATATAATATCATTTACTCCATCCTTTAAACGTCCCACATATGACATTAACTGTTCAAATCACTTTGAAGGGGCGGTAGTCCGCACTTCCTAAAATGAAATTATCGCGTTTACCCATAATGGAAATCATAAAGGCATTCCATAAATGAAATATACATAAGTATAAGGAAAAAATAAACATAATATATATCATAAATAAATATATTGTCATCTTAATGGCCACCATGAAAGGTGTTAAATGAAGATTGAACAATCATCGTTTCGTGAGGCAGTAATTCGCCACCCACAGAAACAGTATGTTCTTTAACCATTAGACGAAGGTGTGTGTAAGTGTAAATAAAATAATTATCATAAAAAAATCCTAGTATATTGGAGATACTGGTGTGGTTACAAAATAAATGAATTAAAAGAGTTTAAGGGGTTGGAGAAGAAAAATAAAACAAAAGAACATAAGAGAAGACATTACCTTAAAATCGGGTAACTCTTTTTGATTTGAGCCAAAGGATTCCTTGGGAAAACTTATGACCAAAGTGAGGCTTCTAGGAGTAAGAGAGGTATGTTGAGAGAGTATTTGGGCAGAGGTTGGCCGATCAAAATGGCTTTGAAGGTGTGAATAATGTAGTGGAGGTGGGGGCCTTTTATAAGAGGAGAGGAGGGGAACTCTTGGAAAGTCATGAAATGTTACATTATTATGAAGTGATTTTCGGATTTTAAAGGTCCCAAAATTATATATTTCGAGGATAAGGTGATAAGGGTTCGAAATATACCAATACAATAGGTTTTCGACAAGTGTAAGTCTTAGATTTTACATTATCTTTTCATTTTATTTAAATCGTTAATTAATGAGGTAATCGCTGCATCATCATGGTGTCATAAAACATTTAATTTATTTAATGTCTAAAAATTATAAAAAAGATATCAAAATGTAGGAAATATTTTTATCTTTCCAATGAATATTTATAGTCTAAAAGTTAACTTATATAACCCCATGTAATAATTGTTTTAGTAAAACAACACATGTTTGTGAAAATTTTATTTTTACTTTAAATAAAAAGTTATTAATGTCATTTTCTTACCCAAGTGGCTCCATGGGGTCCCCAAGCCGACCCATGGATTTTATAGGTCGCCCATGACTCATCCAATAAGGGTAGTACAAGTTTAAATGTAATTTCATATTATTATAACATTATATTTACCTATAATTGGACTAATTACCTTTAATCGCGATTAATAAAACTTAAAAGTTACTATTCACCAAAAATTATTTTCATCTCATTGAACCACATTTTACTTACTAATGAAAACCATGTATGTCGGATTTTTAAAATTAAATTCACAGAAGTGGTAAAGTTTCATTTAAACTAAAAATTAGTTTTTTTAACTACCACTTAGTGGTTTCACTATTCATCAAAATTGGAAGTTCTTGGAAAAATACCAAAAAATAAACAGAGGATAATTTCGATATTCCGAATCCAAAAATGAAGTCCATTATGAAATATAAAATTTATATAATTCCAAAAAGTGGTTATTACTATTCATAACGGCTACTTTGATTGGCCGTGATGTGTTAGAACCTCGATCTTGCGTACAATGCAAGCTATTTCATTATTGCAAGAGAAGCATCCCGTGGAAGCTTGGGGTGTTACATTCTACCCTCATTCAATAAATTGAATCCTCTCAATTTGAAAATGTTCTTTGAAAATAAAAGGTTGAAAATAGAAAATATAACTGTGGAAAACCCACATCAGAAATAAGGTTAATAAAATTTAGCTTTAATAAGAGGGAAAGGGAAATGAAAAAGTCACCACTAAATTATGATCTCGATTAGGAGAAAATTGGTGGCAATTATAGACAAATAATTGGAGGAAAAACATAAATATTTTTAGGGAGTTATTGAGGTCATCAATCACAAACAAGTGTAAAATTGAGGGCCTCAAAGCCTTCAATCTATGTTGATTTAAAATATCATCAGTTCAACAAAACATAAGGTATTAGGATAACACATTTTTTGTTTTAATATCCCTTTCATAAAGTTTAAGAATTAATTTATTCATAGAATATGAGATAGGTGTATATATATATATACGTGAAAAGTAGAGTTTCAAACTTCAACTAATTTCTACCAGAAACTCATCTTTTCCTCAAAAAGATAATAGAACTCAAAAATATTATATTTTTCCTAATCATACAAGGTTCCAAATATTAACACATACCATTTAGATTAGGAAAACTATTTTGTAATAACCAGGGACTTCTTGTAGGCTAGTGGTAGGTAATAAAGTCCTGTCGCACTATGGTTGTGGGTTCGATTCCTGCAGCTTTGTTCGACGCGACGGGTTATCCCCCAACCTGAAGGTTGTCCTTTTCCTAAAACTATAGTGTTATAATATTCCAAAAATAATCTTCATAATTTTTTTAACCTTAAACAATACTATCCAAAGTTCAACTTAATCCATTCCAACCTTTTTAGTTATCCAAAATACCTCTGCCTAGAATTTCTCTAAAATGTCTCTAAATTCCAAAATCAATTGTAACATCAGATTACCCAAACAAAGTAAAGTTTCTCTTATTGTCACACACTAAAAATATGATTACCTTCATCATATTAAAACCTTAATAAAAACATCAAGTTTTGCAGTACAATCCTTATATATATCACATTATTATTATAACCAGAATATAATCCTTGTGTCCAAAAGAAACAATACATTAATTATTCCACTTCAACTATAGTAACAGCATAAGATTGGCCTTGATCCCTTGTCCTTTTCTGAGGCAAGTTTCCCTGACGCTTAGGACATTCATTTGTATAGTGCCCCATTTCCCTACAATTATAGAATTCAACATTGATAGCCTATTTCTTTCCTTTTCAATCACGATCCTGGTGACCTTTTTATTCACATTTATAACAAACTCCCATTCCTTTTAGGAAAGTACAGGGGTGATTCTTCCCACAATTATCGCATAATGTAAAATCCTTATTTCCCTTTTTCCCTTTATCTGTCTCTTGTTCCACTGTTCTCTTCTTCTATTGCTTTACTTTATTGTCATAGGATTTAGAGAATTATTTTTCTGTCTTGATAGCACATGAGACAATATCTTCGTACGACGAGAAAGATTATGAGACTAAGTCTCGACGGAGAAATGGTTTTAACCCATCAAAGAAATGATCAATCTTACTTCTTGGGTTATGTATATAATCTGCTGCATGCCTCGCTAACCTTGTAAAGTTAGCCTCATACTTTGCAACATTCTCATCCTCCTTTTGTCTCAGACTCATAAATTGCCTTTCCATATCTACTCGATGGTCACGGGGGAAGTATTTTTCTAAAAAAAGCTCTTTGAACTCTCTCCATTCCATATTTGATACTTCTTCATCTTCCTTTGTGTTTTGAATCAGTGACCACCATCGATCGACATCTCCAGTGGGGCGGTAAATTTCCATGACAACTTTTTCCCTTTCACTACTCCCCAAGGCATGGAATATTTTCTCTAAGGAATTTATCCATTTCTCAGCTACTAAGGGATTTGTACTCCCATTTAATGTTGGTGGTTGTTTCCTCATGAAGCGGTCTAACATTGATCCTCCACGTTGTAGATCAGGGTGCTCCCTACGAGTAAGGTTATTATTCATAACCTGAGCGAGTTGTCCCAGTATGGTGATAAGTTGATCAGCACCAGTTGTATCACCAGCTCCACTATAATTATATTGAGCAAGAGGACAATCCCTACATGGAGTGTGTGCATTGATACAGTTTCCATTCCTTCCACTAGGTGCCATTTCTAAAAAATGGCATAAACTAGATTAGTTTATGAATCAAAATACACAATTCCATACTTGTAAAACACTTAACATAAATTGAACTATTTATGGATATAATCCATAATCATAAAAATGTTTTCTTTGAGAAAGTATATACTCATAAACCCTTCATAATGGTTTGTAAAGAAAATGGGAATTATCCTAAGCATATCCCCCAGGAGTGTAGTAACCAAGAGTGCAGGAAGGCCCGTTGTCGTGCACTAGTTCCCGTTCGAGTCTAGCTCAAAGCGGTGTTTTTGGGGTTTACACTTAGGTACATCTGTGCTAGAGCCGCCTCTACCTGCTCGTATCCAGACAGGGATGTATTTCTTGGAAAACTCACAAAAATATCTATAATACCAAAATTCTACGAAGTTCTTCTATACTAATCCTCAAAGTCTATCTTAGGGCTATGTGCTCTAATTAGAGTTTATCTAAATATAGCTTCCAAGGTTAGTACTAAACTGCCTCTGATACCAACTGTAATGCCCTGACCCTCGTTACCCAGAGTCGATGCATTATTACGTAACATTTTCATGATCACAAAAGATCAAGTCTCAAAAGACCGATTAGTTTAGTAGCCTTGGAAACACTAGATACATTCATAAATGTTACATTATATCATAAAGCGAAAAACTAAAATAACATAGTCTCCATAGTCCACACTCATATCCCCTTCAAACTATCCCTGTAGGTCAGTCATAAAATATTTATTCACATCCTGGAAAAAATAAAACATAGAAAGGGGTGAGCACAGATGCTCAGTAAGGATAACAATATAGCAGAAACTTTCATAAATAAACATAAACATTTAATACAATGTATAACTAAAACAAAATCCTTTAAAACTTGAACTTCAACATAATATGGAAAAAGTAAAATGAAATAATGCCATTTACTTATTCACATGGATATTCTACTAGTCAAATAATCACATGCAATATAAATAACCACTTTCATAATGATGGAATGCATAATTCTAGACTATCATAACCACGTAGCCAAGGCCTCATGCCAAGACCACAAATAAGACTTTGTCAAGGCCTCGTGCCAAGACACTAGTTTGTCTCATGAGACCTACAGATGAATCGAGGAGCTATAGCGGGCTCCACCTGTCACTTATTAAGTCCAATGCATTCCTCATATGAATAGGTTTAAACATATCATAAACCATAACATAATCGTATCACATAAAACATGCATAAAATAAAACATAATATTTCCACATTTCAATCACAAGATATAAATACAACACATTGATATAATAAAAACATTATCAAAACCATTTTCAATACCAAAATAAAAGAAAATTAAAACTTGGTATTTATTTTTCATTTAAAAAAAGTTATGGCTTGTAGAGGAAGCCAAAACTCAAATAATGGTCACGACGGTAGAGAAGTCGTTGTCGCCGCAAACGTACGACAAAAAAAACATTCCCTTTTGTCGTTTAGTAAAATGATTTATATAAAAAATATTCCTTTTGAATAAATGTAAAAGTCAAAGGGGTTTATACACCGTATAAAAGAAATTTGTGTATAAAAAAAATATGCCTCAATGAAAGGAGATTGAGACGAAGTCCCTTACCTCATGTCCGACTTGACTCTACCGTTCTTTAACCTCCTGAATAATAAACTAGAGTTAATTTATAATTTCTTAAGAACCTTTTTCAAGTTAATTTTTCCTTTTATATCACTCATTACCATGTTATGAACATTATGTAATTATTTAAGTTAATAACGGTCATTTTGTCGATCTTTGGTACTTGAGTCAAAAATAAACTTCTTATAATTACAAGTTGTTCATGTGGTAAAATATACATTATATCAAGAATTATATTCATGATTTAGATATCATATATATCATATATATCCCATATATATTTTCATTTATAATATTACATAACATTTATAGGTAAGAAATGAAATTCACCGTTCATGGAGACGGTAAGCCGTACGTACGCATAAACGCTACTTTCATTTCTATGTCGTATTTAATGGAATGAAATCATAATGATATAAAGGTGTATTATAATTACAGTACAATATCATATATAATATCATTTAATCCATCCTTTACACGTCGCATATATGGCATTAACGATTCAAATCACTTTGAGGGGGTGGTAGTCCGCACTTCCTAAAATGAAATTATCGCGTTTACCCATAATGGAAATCATAAAGGCATGCCATAAATGAAAAATAAAGAAGCATAAGGAAAACATAAAAATAATATATATCATAAATAAATATAGTGTCATCTTAATGGTCACCATTAAAGGTGTTAAAAGGAGATTGAACAATCATCGTTTTGTGAGGCAGTAATTCACCACCCACAGAAACAGTATGTTATTTAACCATTAGACGAAGGTGTGTGTAAGTGTAAATAAAATCCTTCTCATAAAAATATCCTAGTATATTAAATATACTGGTTTTTTTACAAAATAAAGTAATTAAAAGAGTTTAAGGGGTTGGAGAAGAAAAATAAAACAAAGGAACATAAGAGAAGACATTACCTTAAAATTGGGTAACTCTTTTTAATTTGAGCCAAAGGCTTCCTTGGGAATACTTCTGCCCAAAGTTAGGCTTCTAGGAGTAATAGAGAGAAGTTGAGAGAGTATTTGGGTAGATTTTGTCCTAGAAAAATGGCTTTGAAGGTGTGAATAAGGTGGTGGTGTTGGGGGCCTTTTATAAGAGGAGAGGAGGGGCACTCTTGGAAAGTCCTAAAATGTTACATTATTGTGAAGTGCTTTTCGGATTTCAAAGGTTCCACAATTATATATTTAGAAGATAAGGTGATAAGGGTTCGAAATATAGCCATCCAATAGGGTTTTTACAAGTTTAAGTCTTAGATTTTATATTATCTTTTCATTTTATTTAAATCGTTAATTAATGACGTAATCGCTGCATCATCATGGTGTCATAAACAATTTAATTTATTTAATGTCTAAAAATTATAAAAAAAATATCACGATGTAGGAAATATTTTTATCTTTCCAATAAATATTTATAGTAGATAATTTAACATATATAACTCCATGTAATAATTGTTTTATTAAAACAACACATGTTTGTGACAATTTTATTTTTACTTTAAATAAAAAGTTATTAATGTCATTTTCTTACCCAAGTGGCACCATGGGGTCCCCAAGTTGACCCATGGATTTTCTTGGTCAGCCACGACTCATACAATAAGGGTATTACAAGTTTAAAGTTAATTTTATATTATTATAACATTATATTTACCTTAAATTGCACTAATTACCTTTAATCGCGATTAATAAAACTTAAAAGTTACTATTCACCAAAAATTATTTTAATCTCATTGAACCAAATTTTACTTACTAATGACAACCATGTATTTCATATTTTTAAAATTCAATCCAGAGAAGTGGTAAAGTTTCATTTAAACGAAAAATTAGTTTTTTTAGCTACCACTTAGTGGTTTCACTATTAATCAAAAATTGAAGTTTCTCAGAACAATTCCAAATATTCACCCTAAGCTATAATTGACATTCCAAATTCAAAAAATGATGTCTATTTTAAAAAATTCCTAACATATATGTTACATTAATTAATTTTAAAATTAATTCCCTTTGTCATAACAAATAGCGTGTTTTAAAGAAACAATATCAATCAAAAGATTGATAATTTTTTTATGTCCAATTTAAAAGTGAAATTAATTCTAATGACCACCATTGGATAAAATGGTAACATTATATTATAATTATACTTTAAAACCACTCAATAGTATAATTTATCACTATAAATTATTTTGATTAAAAATGTTTTTTTAAGTATTTTTCACTATTCATCAAAAATTGGAAGTTCTCGGAAAAATACCAAAAATTCAACAAAGGCTAATTTTGATATTCCGAATCCAAAAATGATGTGCATTCTGAAATATAAAATTTATATAATTCCAAAAGGTGGGTATTACTATTCATAACGACTACTTTTATTGGTCGCGATGTGTTAGAACTTCGATCTTGCGTACAATGAAAGCTATTGCATTATTGCAAGAGAAGCGTACCGTGGAAGCTTGGGGTGTAACAAATTAGTTGAGTAATCTATCATGATATGAAAACCATTCCATTTTGATTTAAAATATATATTAGTCAGTTCTAATGAAGTGTTATTTCATTAATTGTTTTATGGTCTAGAAGATATAAAGGTTGGTAAAGATTTCATTTTACAAAGCATCATAAAAACATTATGGTTTTGGAGGTTACACCATGTATTGTGAAGAAACATCATGATTTATAGGCATGGGTTGAAGGAAATATGATGTATAAGGTTATAAACAGAAAACAAATTATTTTCAAAATAGTTAAAGAATGTTGTTTTTGGTAAAGCACATTACCTTCAATGATAATTTTCCACTTCATTGTGAAATAGTTTCTTGTTTTTCATATTTTAAAAAAATTATTTTTTAATTTTCATTATATATAGATTTTTCCTAATTTGGTTCACATTAATTATAGATAAACCAGTAGCCTTCCTGTTTTTTTTAATTTAATGTTCTAGCACCCAATAATGAATTTCCCCATATGGAAGAATTTTATGTGGGAAGAAATTGAATTGAATTACTCCATATCAGATGTGATGGTGTTCATACTATTTTTTATGGAAGGTTGTTTTGCAACAATTTGGGTTTATATTTCTACATAGTGTAAGAGGATATTAATTTTTCATCTATCTCGAAAGAGATCAGTTGATGAAGGGGAGACTATAAAAGTTAGGTGGAGGAATCAACTATTTATTAGTGGTCACTACCTATGATAATGGGTTATCATATTTTTCCCAAGTTTGTTTTTTAACTTTAATCATTCATTTAAAATTAAACAAAAATCATTAACATTGTTTTTTTACATTTTAATATATATAACTCATATATGGTGTTGTTAATAATTTTTTTTATTTTTTATTTATATATATTCTAATGGCATTTAACTATTATTATATTTTTTAATATTTTAATTAATTATTTTAAAAATATTTCAAAAAATCCCACTAGAATATACCATTTATAATGGTGACGTACTAAAAATTCTTTCATATTTTTTAATATGGGATTCAAATTATTCCTTTATTGATTTTGAATAATAATTTATTATTATTATGAACACATTATTTTAAATGGTTAGTATTTATATATATATTTTCTTTTTTGTGTCTTACAATCTTTAGAAAAAGAAAAATAAGAAGAAGACTTGAAAATGTGGAGTAATATAACATGATATGAAAACCCTAACATTTTTTTTAAAATATATCTTTTTTAGTTATAATGAAGATCTATTTCTTTAATTTTTTTGTGATATAGAAGATATAAAGGTTGGTGAAGATTTTATTTTACCAAAATTCATTAACTCATTATGGTTTTTGAGATTACACCATGGATTATGAGGAAACATCATGATTTATAGGAACTAGTTGAAGGAGATTAGATGAATATAATGGTGGATAGAAAAAATATGTGATGACATTTTAATTTAAAAAATATCATGGAATATTTTGATATGATTATGGTGGATTTTTAGTCAAGTATTTTATCACTGGTTGAGTTTTCTTTCTATAAAAATTATCATTCAATAATTGGAATGTCACCATTTTAGGATTTTTATGGATGGATGTGTATATATTTTTTTTGGTTCGATATTGGTGGTATAATTATTGTTGGTCCATACATGTAAAAGGATCGATGGTGAATGAATAAATTATTCTATAATGGATAAAGGGTGTGAGGAAACAATATAAATCCTAGGATAATTGGAGGAGGATTCCATAAATGTTTTTATTTAGTACTCTTGTGTTCATGTAAGTTTATCCCAAATATAGTAAATATAGATTATTTTTTGGAATAAAAAATTATTTTATGTTTATTAGAACATTCATTATGTGGGATAATGTGAATGTATCATTGTATTGGTTATCAATTCCACCCAGTTCTAATAGAGTTCATGATGTTCTCCCTATATCATATATTTAGAGGTATCAATATAAAGACTCTCATGTTATTGAGTAGGGTGAGGTTAATATTGATTAAAAACTAAAAAAATTCAATATAATGGTAGAAATTAATGATCATCTATATAAGGTTCAACATAGATAGGTTTCTCCTTTGTTATATGAACTATATAGATATAGTGGATTAAAGGAATGTAATTAGGAGTGTGATTCACATAGAAGATTTAAATATATGCAGTAGTTTTGTATATTATTCCTTGTCATGTTAGAAGAAATTTTTAATATCAATTTAAATATAGTTATTGTTAAATCATTATTAAATTAAGTGTTATGGGTGGGTTTTATGTTAAAAAATGTACAAGATGTATCTATTATTAGGGATTATATTTTTTAGTGTTTTCTATATTTATATGTTTAAATTTTCATGGATAAAAATAAGTTGTGACTTATTTAATTTAAATAGTAATAATTTTTATATTTTCTTCTCTAGGTTTTATAAGGTTTGGAGAAGGAATAAAAGGAGGAAGAATTAAATTTTGAGACAAATCTATCCTGAAAAGAAAAAAACATCATGTTTGCTTAAAAAAATTCATTATTAGTTATGGGGTGGGATATTTCAATGATGTTTTCATGTTTTAGAAGAGATTATAATTAGTAATGTATCTAGTTCATGTGAATTTGAAAACAGATCATGGTTTTATAGATTATGTCGTGGTTTATGTAAATACATTGTGTTTTATTGTCATAGGTGGAAAAATAATTGATGAATTTATTAGAAGAAATTGTTTTAATCCATGATGAGTTTATTTAAAAGCACGTCAAGCTGAATTATAAAGGTATTTTATTATTTTGGATAGTTTTTATGTGGAAATTGAACATGGTGTGATTTTATAGAATGTTTTCAAAGGATTAATAAAATGTGACATGGTTTTATTCAGCATATTGTGTCAGAATTAATAAATATACATATTTAAATGGGATGGGGGTTTTGTATTTTAAGGGATAAATAAAATAAATGATGTTATTTTTGGATTATGTTTGACTAGAGGAAACATTACATGGTTTAGGGTGACAGACCATGGTTTTTTTGTAGATAGATTAAAAATACAGGAAACCCACTTGAGCCTCATTATTTTCCCTCAAAACTTATCTATGACATAGAAGTATACTAAATGAATTTTTTTGACATGAACTGACTAATCATGACCCCTATGTGGCGAGAGATGAGTCATGTGGCCCCCCCTTATCCCATCTATACCATGATAAGGATTGGTGACTAGGACCAAAAACGTAAAATCATACAATGGATACCATATTCTATGAAAAAATGCAACAAAAATGTAGGAAAATACATATAATATAACTAAAAATTTAAATCAATATATATGAATTGATAAGCTATATAATAATGGGTGTATGAACAACAAATACCCATTGTTATGCACCAATGGGAATCCTTGATAGTTGATCAATATCCATGATAATACCATACTATAAAAAGTAAATTTAGCATGAAAACACCAATACCTCTCAATAGTGAGACCATATTAGACCAACCATGTGCGACCAAATGCTAATGACATCGAGGAAAAGTCTATAATTAGAGACTGTCCTGATCAAATACCACCATGAATCACTAATTTCTTGATCCACATATGAAGATATATCTCCATAATCACCAAGGAATCTCTGATATGTATATAATTTTCTCATATAAAAAATATGTGAGGACATGGCCCATATCTGGAGGAGTATAAATATATCTAGTAGGATGCCTTTATAAAAATGAAAGATGAAACATCTAGTTAGCTAAAAACCATAGGTATAAAAGTGAAACCAGAAAGGATTGAGTTGATGAAATCATTAGATATAATTTATATAAAAAAATTACCTAAACATAGGAATATATCCTATTAACCACATCTCATCTCATCTCTAAGAAGAATCACATCATACAAGTATCTCGGGATGCATTGGTCAGCAAAAGACCTTGTGTGTTCAAAGTGAGAAGAACCACTACAGGTTACACGTTGGTGGTGATTAAGTGTAATAGATGGATTACATAATATAAGGGAATTATAAATCCTTATAGACCAATTATTTAAAGAAATAAAAAACATCATAGAATATATTTTATTCAAATAATCTATCACCTTATAAAATAATCACATTACTACTCGGTAACTAAGGAGGGGAACTTCATCTCATTAAAGTAATGTACACAATACTCCAAAGCTCAAATATATTTAAATTTTAAAGTGGAATGGAATATAGATTACCTATAACGGTAAAATAACCTATGAACCTGAACTATCTCATATTTTTCAACTCCACAACATTCCTTGGTAGCAACTGAAATGGGGGACATTCACCTTCCCAGAAGACACCTTAGTCGAGAGGGACATTAGAACCAATAGCATAACCACACATTGATGTATATAATAAGAACTGATGGATAGGGTTACATAATCTATGAGTGAAGGTCCCATATACTTCACTATGATAGGTTTACTTACTCAACTACATATAAGAGGACCCACACCTCAATACTATGATAGGGTCACCTACCCCATGGATACTTTAATCATATGACCATGCTCTTCATTGTTTCTAAAAATACATGAAACTAAGACTAATTGAATGTATTAAATATAAATCCCAGATAAATAATGTATACACCCAATCATGTTCTATGTTGAAAATTACTTATATTGGACTACTCATTTGTCCAAAACTGGCACCTAAGTAGAAAGATATGAAGAAAACCATATACTAACAAGTACAAGGTGTATAATAATAGGGTATAGGATATATAAGATCACTATAATAGGTTTATAATTTACTTTCTTCTTCTAACATATGTGAATAAAGATCACACAACATTCCTATAGTGATACATGAAATGTGATTTTTTTGGAAACTCAAGCGCGAGTTGTCAATAGAGTCTATGTAATGTATCATAGTGCATGATATCTACTCATAGTAAATTAAATATCTTTAAAATATATGATGTTTTAGTCTTATGAAGATACATGGAATGTGAATACTATACACATCTAATGACCTTTTCCATGATAAAATACATGTGACATGGAATCAAATGATGTGTGATACTTTATAAAGATTCTTAACCCTAGAACCACTGTTTTTGAGTCACCCAGTTATATTTATATGGTTTATATTTAATTTCACATTAAATAAAACATAGAAATCATATTATAGGATATATACATTGTGTCAAAAAAATACCCCACATCTTGAAGTTATAAAAAATCCTAGAATCCTTGAAACCCCAATATCATGTTACAAAAATCATTACCTCCTTCAAATTCAATTTCATCTATATTATTTTATGAGTTTGCTAACTTTAGAACCGTAATGATAAATCTAAAGAGATATTTTTTGGATATTACTCACCACAAGGTGTATTTACATCCACCTGCCCATTGAACTATATTTAAAATCGATCACATAATTAAGAATGATAAAAAGTAAGGAGAAAAGGGATAAAGAAATCAAAAATGACGGTTAGTAGGATTTCTGACCAGCCATGGCTAAGTTAAAGTTATGGATATCATATAAATCAAAAGTCAAAATAAATAATAGTAATTAAAAAATTGGGTTTTATTTTTATTTGTTTACTATATAATTATCAAATTTATGGAAATATGAAAATAATACCAAAATTGTTATTTAATCATCATATTTATTAAAAAAATAAACCCATGATCATGTACTATTCGGTATCCTTAACAAAAATAATAAAATTAATAACAGTATTATGATTCTTTGGATATATACAACAAAATTTTCTGAATTTTTTTAAAAACAAACTAATAAATTTTCATTAAATTAGTTAACACAAACCACAAAAAAAAACTATTAGAATAATATTCTATTGATAATTTTCAATTTCTAATTCAATTTTAAGTAAAACAAATACAATGAAATAATAATTTCATTCTCACATATAAAATAATTTCCTTAGTATAAATAAAAATTAATCATTGAAAAGGAATTATAAAAATTTGGAATTTCAATCACAAATAAGTTCATTAAAAAATAAAAATAAAATTTTAGGATCAATTATAAATATTTTAAAAAAATTACTTACATGAATAAAATAATCAATCCAATTATGGTTAATATTTTTTATCATATTTTATTTTAGGCATGGTATAGATTCTCATGAACTATTCTGGATAAATCCTCTCTCCAAATACCTATAAACTTTTTATAAATATTCACTTTTCAAATACTTTAATAGTTTATTATTTTCATTGCTAAGGAAACTTATATCATTCAATAATGATAAGGAGAGAATCAAATTAAATAATAAAGAGAGGCACGAGTACTAGAAAAAAGAGTCTTACCTCATGGTATAAGAATCACCATGTCAGTATTATTTTATACTGAACATGTTGTATGTTCATTTTTACAATGTGAATTTATCTATTATCCATTATAGCCTCCACTATGAAGATCATATGGAACATGAGGAACCATTCAATGTTTCTCCAATTGAGAGAGGTGATAGATTTGTTTCTAATTTTCTTTTTTACTAATAGAGCATAAAATGAATTAAAGGGTAATATATAATTATTTCCTTCCATAAACTCCTAATAAAAATTTACCAACTATTTTCAACTCAAAATTACATGAATTAAATTTTATTAATAAAAATAGTCAACCCACTCAAAGAAAATATTTCTATAGTATCATCCAATGATCCATGTTGTCATCATCATTTAATATCGATGCCATGTCATTAATATGTTTTTATGAAAAAACAACCCTTATATATAAAAAAATATTTATTTTTATTAGATAATATTGTGGTTTAATTTGAAACCCAATAATTACTTAACCCATAGATTGAAACCTCAGAACATAATTTATACCTCTCTTAGGAAAATACAAAATTACAAACATAAACATGGGGTCAAAATATTTATATGCGGTCTAATGTAGAAGATATTAATGTTTACACATGTGTAATAAATATTTAGTTATTGAAAAATATTAATTAATCCATTAAATTTATAAATCTTGAAAAATTACTAAAATTTACCCTAAGCATAAACCCCACATTTTTAGAACAATGAAATAAATGAAATAAATATTAGGTTATTTACTATATTAAAATTTATATTTTCTCATTTTTAGGGACTCAATACTTCAAAAATAAAAAATGTAATAATATATGATCATGAAAAAATAGGGGTCACTACATACTCCCATGTTTTAGGCTTCTCATACCAGAAAATTAAACAACTCTATATACTAATTGAGAAGCTCAGAAAAATACTTTGTGATAAAAAAAACCCATCATCACATATTCTTAATCCACCTTTAGTATTTTTGGCTCAATGTGAACTAAGATACAACCTATAAAGAAGGTATATACTCTTTTAACACACACATACACTTGAGACTCACATAATTGAGTTAGAACTACATCATAAAATACATCGAATAAATATTTTCTTGAAGAATCACCTTAGCTAAAGCATAGTATTACATCACACGAGTCTCATAGAACCATATCACATATTACCTTCCCCCACTTGAAGGTCATCCAAATTCACGAGACATGGAGAAACCTAAAAAATTTTAAATATTCATTGAACACTTCATTATCCAAAATATATATTATAGGTGAGTTATAATCCCTTACTTTAAATTAATCCAAAATTTATATAATTTGGAAATAGACTATCAACATGATTTTTCTCTTCTTAACACAAAAATGAATCTTCTAGAAAAACTATGTAATAACTGTAAGGTAGTATTTCCTCCTATGAAAATATTATCATTTTTTCTTATGACTATTAATGTGTTTTCCCCAGTTTCCCTAGAATAGTTCATAAGGAAAATACATCATTTCTTACTCATTATAACATTAAACTCTACATTCCCATTTTCAATCCCAAAAAACATAGCATATAGTAATGAAAGTAACATGGTTGTGCTATGTTTCTCTTTTATGAGAGATATTGGTGATCAGTTTAGAAAAAAACCATGCTCCTCATGTTACCCATATATAAGGAACTAACAATCCAAAGTAGAAGGGACAAACAATTCTAATAACCCTTCTCTATCAATTCCATACCCTAGGATAAAACCTTCCAAACATAAGTGACGAAACCCAAAAAACCATTCAAAAACACCCCTATTATGTAGCAGGAATCACTATACATTAAGAACAAAATAATATTTTGGATGTACTCATTAAATGGCAATACTCAACTTGGGAATATCTTTGGTAGAAAACCAATTATTACACACCAAATAATTACTAAGGGAAAACCAAAATTCCCTTGGGGAAGTGGATGATTTTCTTCCCACATTTATGGAGAAACATAAGGTTCATCTCACATAAATAATTGGTTATATATTAAGACTCATTCAATACCCTCAAAATGATATTTATTCTATACTATCGTCCCCCATTGAGGGACAATCATGGGGTTCCCTCTGAAAATATTTTTAGATGAGTGGGTCCTTCCCAACCTATCAATATTTTAGTAATTATATCAAACTTCACATTATTTTATATATTTATTTATTTCCTTATTTTAATCATTATTAACCTAGAATTATTAATCTACAAACATTCACTATTTATATTGAAAAACTATATAAGTAAAAATGGGAGGCAAAATATACATTTTATATTTAATGTTCCAATTTTGGAATGTTTCAATTTTTAGTAAAGTTAGAGTTCTTATGTATCAAAGGATATTATGTATTATCTTGGATATAGAAAATTATGTTTTGTATTAAGCTCACTAGAAATATACATACATCTTAAAACTTATATATTACATTTTTGAGAATAAATTATATTATATATTATTAGTAATTAGGTTTTCTCAAAGTCATATATATTATGTATTAGAAAAATTAATTATTTATTTGAGGAATACGACATTTGGATTTGTAATTTATATTTCTTATCTTTCATGAAGAGAATTATCTTATATATTCTTAAAAAATTTTATGTATCATATGAATTTTCTGAGAATATATTTTTTATTTGTATTTTGAAAAAGTAGATTCCCAGAAAATTTTATTCCATAAGTGGAAAAATTTATTATGCACGGGAATTATGAATATTTATAAAAACATTTTTTTCCAATAATATGAATGAAGTATATATAATTCCCAAGTAATATGTTACCCATCACAAACATGAACCATATCTTTTGTGTAAATGAATCTAATGCATGTTGAATACTTATGATGCATTACTAAGGAATATGAAAAAAACAATTCCATGACTCATGAAGATGTAGAACAAATGACACATGATGGATTTAAATTGGAAAATGTGATATAGGATTGAGATATTGAATCATGTATAATAATTTAATGGTATGGAAAAATAAACTAGAATAAATATCACAAACTATTTCTATAGGAACATGAACAAAACTTGTTCACATGAAGAACTATATTATACAACATGCCTCTGGAACTTGGAAACACATTGCTTGAATAATTCATATTGTATGATGAATTGAAGTTCCTGAATACTAAAAAGAAAGACACATCATAAGTAGTATATAGAAAATACAACATGTAGGAATTTAGTAAAGTAGAAAATATGCATGGAGTCCCGTGGAATAGAGAAATAACTGTGATTAGAATATACTAAAAGGAATTACAATCTAGAGTAGAATAGTTACAGTATACATGAAATTATTAGAAGATAATATATGCATGAATAATTTTATTTTAATATAATATGTTTGGTAGTTATGATATGAGTTTTATGATTATGGTTTTTGGGGAAATTCTAGTCACATGAAATAGAATAAATGTACTTTATGATAATATTATATAGGAAGGTTATGATTTTAAAGGATAAAAATTGAGAATATGGATATTATAATATTATGTTACTAAAATATATGCTAATTTTGGAAAATGATAAATTGAGAGACATCTTTTTTATTCAAATTCAAATATTCAATTATTTGTAGGTCACTGGATCATGATTGATAGTGACTATTTCAAGAAGGATATTATGAAAAATTGAGGACATCTTTTTATGAAATATATTGAAGAAATATTTGATGTATTTTGAATTAAAATATTTAAATATAATTTTTTAGTGTTGAATTTAAGAATATTATTTTGAATATGTAATAATCATTATTCAATATTTTATTTTAATAAATATTCTTCAACTTCTCTGATATTTTCCTAGGGTGATTTAGGGATAAATTTGACATAATTATTTTTGAATTATCTATGGAGAAGGAGACTACATTGTGAAATATTATTTATGAATTATATATATGTGTGTCTTTTGATAAAATTATGATATTCTGATAAAAGATGATATTTATGAAATAAGTAATATAATCATATAAATAGCTAATGTAAGAAGAAGAAAATTAAAATACAATTATTATCATTGTTATATTTCTCCTACTCCAAGAAAGGATAAGGATAGAGGAAAGGAATATATTTTTTCAATCCAATCATTGAATAATTATTTAGGGATGATGAATGAAAGACCCTGAGATTTTATGAAATATATATATTTTTCAAATATATTTAATTCCTTTGATTGCATGTGTTACACACAAGACCATGTTTTAATGAACCATAATATACTATAAAGTTTATTATTTAGACATGAATGTAATAACATTGATATTAAACTTGGTGGTATGAATTAGAATACCCACATTTTTGAAATTAAATATAATGGTTTATATAAAGAATACATATTGATAAAACATACTTCAGTTTTAGAATAGACATTATATTATTTTAAAATACATTTTCCCCAAAAAATGATTTTTATTTATTTTTTTGAATAAATAATAAAAGCAATTTCTTCCACTATTAGAAACTTTATTTGAAAAAATGAACTTATATTTTGAAATTAAAATTTCAAAATTATATTATATTTAATTTTCAATAATATTTTGAAAAGATTATTTTTTTTATGAATATTGAAAATTTCAAATTTTTATTAAAAACAATATTTTAATTTAAAAAATTTAAAAGCCACATTTAAATTTAATATGGATATAAAAGTAATTTTCTGTCAATTATATTTTTATTAATCCTATAAATGTAATAAGAATTAATTTTTTGATCAATTTTGATATAAAAATATACTTATGAAAACTTTTTCTTTGGAAACCCACTTTTTTTTTTCAGGTATTTGTATTTAATTATAAATTAAATTATGCCACATACGTGAATTGAATTTGGATAAATGGATTACATAATTTTAGTCAACATAATTAATATTATATAATAAGTTCTACTTATTTCTTGGTCATAATGTATAGTAAAAACAGTAAAAATTAATTACCACAGTTATTGTTAATACAGGTTTATCAGGGGTTAAACTAAATATATAGCAGATAAAATGACATAAATTATTTTTCTATGTCCTATTTTATGGATTTAATTTTTTCCTTATCTAATATATGGTTCAATAATGATCCATTTTGGACATTATATAATGTGTAAAACTTGGGTATAACATTTTCTTTTCAAAACATGCAAGTGTGTTCTCTCCCCCACTATTAAAGGGGCACCCACTATAATCTACTCTTAACACTTAAAAATACTTTTAGTTTGTGGAATACATACCTAAATACATTCATTTATTCTCCCCCATGTCCTAGATTCCTTATTTATATTAAAAAACCTTCATTACAAGTCATTTGGTTTAATCCTATGGAGCTTGTCTGAAGACGGGGTATCATTCTTAACCGAGAATTTTTGTTATTTTCTTCTTAAACCTCCATAGAATATTCTGGAAATATGATTATTTAATAAAATAATTATATTAAATATAATTATATTTTATTATTTTAATATAATAACCTAGATCATTGTCCTGATCCATAAAATGGGAAATGAAATAATCAAGCGTGTGTTTGGAAGACTACCACCTTGCTAACTGATGTGATTCGTTTTCCATCGCCACCCCTTATAGTTAGAGATGATGATGAATTTAAAATCTATATATATTATATTTATGAAATATTTATTCTCCTATAATTATAATATAACATCAACCTTCTTACCTTCCTATCCGTTGGGAAAATATAATGTCGTTTGTGCGTACGTGTGGACTACAGTCTTAATGTAGCGATCTGATTCATTTTTTGTTTTATTTTGACATGAATGGTAACAAGGGTAGATTTAATTAATATATATGATATCTATTACATAAAAATTATTCTTTAAATGTGATATACTATTTAAAACTATTTTATTCCATCTATCGAGAAAATGGAAACCTCATTCATGCGTACATACGACCTATCATCTCCATGAATTGTGTAATTCATTTTTTATCTCTAACTTTAATGGATTACTAAAAATAAATGTATAATAAATATATATTATATTTATATAATGGTAAAAATTAATGAGATCATGGAACCATGATCTAGTTAAAATGGCCGAAACTACCAAATCAAAACATACATGAAAAAACCAAGCAATTATTTACCGAAACATGATTTTAACAATGAATTTTTAACATATGGGTAATAAAAGGTTATAAGTATATCATATATGGAATGATACATATGATTAATTTTTTTAATTTTTTTACATTAAAACTCCATTTATTATATATGAGGTTCGAACATGTATGAAATAAGTCAATACTTGAGGTAAGAGATTTCTAGTATATCGTTTATTTCTTGGGGCAGATGCCATATTCACCTATCAGTTGATTTTTTCCTTTATATATTTCCACATTGACATTTTATATAATGAATATCTTTATTTTAATGATATTGAAATTTAAATTTTATGTTATTTATTAATGGATGTTATTATTCAAATGTCTCTAAAGTGGTAATGGATTTCTGTCTATCATTTATTATCGTGGGATACATGCCATATTCATCAATTGTTTCCTTTTCATGTTGTATATACTACACATGAATGTATTATATGATATTACTTATGAAAACTATGGTATATACATATACATATAAGGTTAATTATTTCATGTGGCATACAATTTGAAAGTTACCAAAGTGGAAATGGATTTATATTACAATCCCATAATTTATTGGGGTTGTTTATGATTAAGGTTCTGATGGTGAAATATAATGATATATATATATCGAGAAATTAATGTGTTTTATTATCCTATGTGTATTTAATGAAATTAAATTTTACCTTTCATTTTCTTCTATTTATGTACTCAGGATTCCAATATATTTTGTTAATGAAAATTGACTATACTTCTCCCTTCGGTAAAAAATCCATTCTTTTACATGTCTTTATTTTAGAAAAATGATTAAAAAAATGTTTTTAAAATTCTAAAACGATTTTTCAAATTCATTTTTACCTATGTTTTAATTTTTAAAAAAAGTTTTAAAATGAATATTCTTATCATTTTCTAAATAAGTAACTTTTGACTTTTTTTACCAAAAATGTGAAAAGAATATTTGTTTTAATGTACACAACATAAGTTTTTTTCCATCATCATAAAAACTCAATTATATGAATCTTAATTTAAACATATTATAGGTTATTTTAAAAGAAAAATATTTCATTAATTTTGGGGAATGTTTTATATTTTAGATATGTGATTTCAAAGTGAAAAGGGTATTTTTCTTAATAAATATTCCATGTGATCTTTTAAAATAATTTTCCTTCTATGATAACATCCTTTGAAGTTCCCTATTATTTAATGTGGATTTGATTCAATTATATTATCCTTATTATTTATTTTTATGATTTTTTATTATGATGAAAATATGATTATGAAACCTGTTCCTTTTTCCACGCATCATGCTATGATGAATTGATTAAATGATTATGAGACCTGTTTATTTTCCACGGGTTATGCTACAATAAAATATTTATGAAACCTATTCCCTTTTCATGGTTTATGATATGATGATTATTTTATGATCTTTTGGAACATATTTGTATAAGTTTAATTATTCTATGGGTGGTCTTGGAATTATATATCCATCCAATGCATGAGGTAAATATTGATATCTCATGAGATAAGTAGAACTAGAATGGGGAGTAAACCCAGTTCAATATGGTACTTTATCCACTATAATATTATTGGGAGAAAACCTTGAATACTACGATGGTTTGTGGAGTGAATCCATTCTACTATGATATTCTTGGAAATTAGGTTTAGATACTATGGAAATGATTTTATATAATTATGTGTATTCCATAATTCAATGTCATATGACAAAGTTATGCTTCCATGGAATATGTTCTTTGATTAAATTATGATTCCTGTATTAAGAACTACCAAAATTTATTCTGAGAATCAATATTATGATATTTGATATTTATGGTATTCTTTTCAAATGATAATGTCATGTTCTATTACCCTTATTCTCATGTTATCTATATATGATCATGGATATCTCCCTTTTTTATCCATTTGGAGGATCTTGTTGTAAGCGAGTTCCCTAGACCTAACCTATGTATATAATTTGAATACCATTGTATGTTATAATTTTTCTATATGAATGTGTTTATGTTACTATAATATTGTTGATACTGCAACGTATACTATTTTTATGGTAATTTCCTAATATTACACATCATATGAAAATGTTATAGTAGTTCGCATGATATAAGGAGATCCTAGAGATACCATGAGAGTAATATTAAATATATTTCATATGGTCTAGATACATCATGATGACAGGAAATATATGATGTTTGAACATTTGGTGCTAGGGGATCATAATAATTGATACTTCTTTTAATGATGTTCGCACTTGGTGATCTTGAGTTGATGAGATCATGAGGACTAAACTGCCAATAGTTAAACCACATGTTTTAGGTGTCATTGGTTGTTCATACCTATAAACATGTGTAATTGTAGCATGAATTAAGATTATTACTAGTGTATACTATTTTATCATGTACATTGATTCAAGGGAAAACCTACATCCTTGAAGTCATCTCTATGTATCCTTCATTTTCTAATTTATTGGTTGTATGAAATTGATTTAATAATAATGATAGTTTTTTTTGGTTCTGAAATGAAATCATACATTGATACTAGTTTATCAATATGGAAATACCTTCATTTAATCCATGTACATAATAGAATAATGTAAGTCTTTCTAGTTAGATAAAATAATAATAAATCAAGAAAGGATGATGACATGATTTTTGTATCCCTTTTTTTGAGATATAACAAGTTAAAGAGATTATATTACATTGAGAGTGTTTGTAGGAACAATTTTTGTTTCTATGACTTTTTCTTATCTCTTTAGGGGCCTTGATGGTTTTCATACTCTTTTTATGTTCTATGAATAATATTAACTATTATCAAGATGAGGGATTAGAGGGTCACTCATAATAGTGTATTCAAAAGTGTTCCCTATTCAGCTGAATAGGAATATAGGACATGGTTGGACCCAGCATGTGGTTTGAGATATGTTTATGTATTAATGATCACAACAAATTAATTAATTAATTTTTATTCAAGTATAAATAAAAGGAGTAAAATTTATTTATTTAAATTATTCACAAGTTATTAATTGAATACACAAAAAAATATTATATGAATGACCATTATTTTAATATTAAATGTTTGTTTAATTTTGAAGGAGTTATGATTCATGTTAATAAATCTATTTTATCACATAATATATTTATTATATATTAAAAGTATGTGATAAAAATATAAATGACACTGTGACATAGTATAATAATCACAATATTCCATTTACTACTTATCTAGTGGGCGTTTTATATATGGGGTTCAGGGAACTCTTTCAGGGTGTTTAACATTTGAAATATAAGTAAAGAGAAGCTTATTTTTATGGTACTATTCCTACCAACAATTTTTATAGGTTCTCTATCCTTCTTCCCATATCCATGAAAGAGAAAGAATTATTCTAATTGTTTGATCCAATAATACCTTCACCGATTGAAGGAATCAGTCAGTGGTGATTTTTAGAATGTTAGAGGATTCATCGGATCTCTGTTCTAACACATGGAATTTGATGATAGATGTTCATGTGAACTGTTTAAGAATACATTTAAGATCTGGAGGGGTTCGACTGTGGATTATTAGAGAAACAATTTTCATTGAAGAGTTGATATGAAATGAACCATTTCTTCAAATGAGGTAATAATTCATTTATTTTTATACTTAATAAATTCAAGTCAAATCCTTGGATTTTTAATAGGCATCAGATCATCAGAGATGATGGGTTGTTTTCTTTAAGAGATGAAATAATTTAACACCCCATCCTCCTTGCTTCTATTGTGAACCCCAGTACCAATAATTAGTATAAAAAAGTTCATGTGAGTTTTTTATCTATGAAAATATTAATTTTCCTTAATTAAAGTATAGGGTATTGTTCTATTCTTGGCGGATTTGACCACACATCGATCCAATCTACGATGGAGAAGTTACATCTATAGAAAACATTAATATGGATAGTTTATGGTTTTCAGGTTTTACAAATTGAAGAACAATATATATATATATATGTACATTTGTTTTCTTAATTTTATGGATAATTTTGATGAAATCCAATTTTTTGGAAAGGTACCAACTGAAATCCAATGTCCAGAACCCTTTTGGCTAGTTGAATGCCTAAAAAATATGTTAAATCCTTAATGAATTAGGATATTTAAATTAGACTGAACATCGCGAACAACCATCATGCCACCTCAACAGATTTTATAATTATATAAGGGTGGTCTTCTTCCATCAGATTCCCTATGCCGGTGAACCCCAATCTACCTTAGTGATCGGAAGGTCCCTCATTTCACGGTTTCCCCTTCCCATGAGTCTCTTCTATCTTGGTTTCCGTTTTCCAAAACCAATGACCAATGGCTACTCCAGGTGCTGCCCAATCATGGATGTCCTTCATATGTTCTTCCTTACAAGGGAAACCCTTCACGGGGTCATCCCAATGCACAATATGCCTTGGTGGGGTTTTTAAGCCCATGTATTTTTTTAAATATATAAGAAATTAGTTTTTTATTTTTTAGAATTTAAATAATAGAAATAATATTTGAAAAATTAATTTGATTCTGGTTTAAAATTAAATTAATTTTTTCACTAAGCAAAAATAAATTATTTAAATTAAAATAATTCATTTAATTTAATTAATTACACTTATAAATAAATTTATTGCATTTTAATTTTGATTAAAATATTAATTTACCCATTAACTATTTTTTAGCATTGATCAATCCCAATTTTTTAGAGTTTATTTTATTCAATTAATTATTACAAATATGTATAATGATTGTAATTTTTAAAATTTTTTTTGATAGTATACACATCATTTTTTCGTTTTAATATGTATAAAAGCCTACACATCCATCAAATTATCTATATATATATATATATTGTGATTTTCCTATACCCCCTCACCTTCACAAAAATATATTTGTACTATTGACGTGGACACTATATGACATGGACCAAACTATGATTTGGAAGTATCCCAGATGAGATATAAAAACACTGGACAAGGGGTGAGAATTGATACTAGTTATGAGTATAATTAGTTTTTATTTTTATAGGTCATAGTTGATTCATTGAGTTCAAAAGAATCAACCACTATTATATTCTGAAGAACATTTGGGTATTTTATTTTATTTATACATTGTTTATTATTTTATAAATATACATGTTTGTAGAAACAAATAAAATAACAGAAAAATAATACATAAAGAATTGATGAATGTTTTCCATTAATTCATGTTCAATTTTAAGAACGAAAATGTAGAGTGAAAATGTAATATAAAAGTGTTACATTCATCCATAAAATATTAAAAACCCTCAATGTAATATTATGTCATTAATGCATTCTGTCATTTAGATTTGAATAAAATCATGTGTATGGGTTTCTCATTAGCTCTAGTTGAGTGTACCTCTTACTACAGAGGATTTCTTATATAAAAAATGGGTTAACTTAAATAATGATGGTAGAAAAGAAGTATCCATAGCTAACTTTATATCACTTTTTAGGAAAATCATTGAGGGAATCGAGGATACAACTATGATAAGCTGGGACTTCACTCAATAGTTCAAGGAACATTGAGTCAGTGCGGCTGGGAAGCCTAGTGAATACCTTGAAACTCTTTGAGTAGTGAAGTAGCCATAAATTTGAATATGAGGAGATGTTTCAGTGATCCTTTACACTAGAATAATCAAGAAATAGAGTATTCCAAATTTAGTAGTGAGGGATACTAGAGTTTTCTAAAATAGTTGAAGGCATTTAATTAATTAATTACTAATGTCTAAAATTGTAATCATGATAAATTACTAATTTATAAATTTATTTTTATATACAAGATGGAAATCACCAATTCCATTAGTCAATTATCCCTATAACCAATATTGGGTAAAGAAAAGATCCCGACCATCCATAACATATAAGAGTGGTATATATGCTTTCTAATAGTACTACTCTACAAAAGGATGATTTATGTGTTAGATTTTTTTACTGAGCCTCCTCTAAGAGAAATAATGGAAAATAAATACAAATGGGAAATGAATGTAGATGATTTTATAAATGTATATTTTATCTTGTCTCCTTCTATGTCTAGTAAAAAATAGAAAATTCATGAGGAATAAGCTACCTATAATTTGTTATCACAACTCTATAAGTAATAAAATGAGAGAGCTAGGTAAGAAAGGTATGAGATATCCAGTTCACTATATAGGTATCAAATAGCATAAGGGAATCATTTAAGAACTCATATACTCAAGATGATTGGGTATATCAAGATACTTGAAGCCCTTGGGTTCAAGATGAACAAAAACTAGTAACTAATCTCATTCTTTACCCTTTATCACCGTTATTTTTGATATTTATTGTTAATTAAAATATGAATAATATGAAAAATTTTACCCTAGATCAATTATATTTAGTTTTATATGTTGACAAGGATATGAATAATACTTATTCTTTATTCCTTATGATGAAAAAGAGGATTATTGGAAATGTTAATGGTTCTAAGGATAATTCCAATCTAAAGACATAAATGCACCTTCCTTCCAAAATGAAAATAATATAGAAGGGTGGAAATGAGAATGTGGATGCCTAATTTTCATATATCAATGATGGAAACTGGGAGAATAATTTCAGAGTTTAGAAGAATAATTAAGGAGACATGCCTACTTTAGGTATAGTTTGGAATCAAATTCAATTTATATTTATCTATAAGTTGAGTATTTAATAACACATGTGGCTCAAAAATTTGTATCCATATATAGTAACCAAGTATATTATAAAATATTTAAAATGGGGAGGAGGATCTATAAGATGAAAATGGTGAAATACTAGTAGCATTGGTAGTGGGAGATTATCATCAAATTTTTTGTAGTGGGTGGGTTCTTATATTAATCAATTATTATTATGTTCCTTTATTTAACATAAACATAATATCAGTGTCTAGTTTGGATACCATGGGATTTTATTTCAAGTTTATAAATAAATTTTATCTCTTCTGTGATGATTAAACATGTTATGTACTGAACATATTAATGATGACTAGTATATTCTTGAACTCCAAAACCTAGTAATAGAAATTAATGAAAAAACCAGTAAGAATGACTCAACACCTACTTATGGGACTTTAGGCTTGGTCTTTTAAATGAGAAGTGTTTACAAAAATTACAATAAGATTGGTTTTTAGGCCAAGATGATTTGAAACCTTTGCATATATGTCATGATTATTTACATTGGAAAATCATCAAAGCACCCTTCTCTAGTAAGGGATTAAGATCCAATGAATTGCTATAATTTATTCATACTGATGTATGTGGTTTGTTTCTAGTAGAGGTAAGGGATTGATTTTCATAATTCATTACCTTTATTGATAACCATATTAGGTATGGATATATCAACTTAGTGAGGTATAAGTCAGATTCCTTTAAGATTTTTATGGAATATCATCATGAAGTAAAAAACCTGATTGGTAAGAAGATTAGGGTACTCCACTCAAATCAAGTAGAGAGTATCTTAACCAAGCATTCATTATTCATTTGATGGAGTGTTGGATAGTATCTCAACTCACTTCTCCTTATACAGCTCAGTTTAATTGTCTTATTAAAAGGAGGAATCTGACCTTGCATGACATGATCATATCAATGATGAGTCAGGAAACTCTTCCTTATCATTTTAGGGATATATATTGTAAACACCGGCATAAAACAATAACTAAGTTCCAAATAAATATATAAATGTATCTCCATATGAGTTTTGTAATAGAAAGAGACCGAACATATAATACATATATTCATGAGAATACAAGTTGTTTTTAAAGACTCTACCATGTGAAAAATTATCTCTTGAAGCATAGAGTGAATATTTATAGGTTATCCTAAAGAAACCAATGGTTATTATCTACATAACCCTTCAGATAAAAAAGAAACTGAAGAAATAAATTCCATATTTCTAAAAAGGGAAAATATTTATAATGTAAATAGTGGGAGAAATAATTAATTTTTTGAATATAATTCTCTAGATCCATGATATTTAGCAAGGAACCATCTCCATAAGATACAATGGGAGATGAAGGTGTTCTCGAAACATAAGTACTACGTAGGATAACTTGAGAGGTTATAGAACTAGAGTGTTATGGTTTTCTTGTCACTGAATTTGGTGACACATTACCCTTAGAGAAAGATGAACCTCTATCCTACAATAAATAAGTAGATGGAAAGGATGATGATAAATGGAAAGATTCTATGAATTATGATATCAATTCAATGTACCAAAATCAAGTTTGGATTTCAGTATCTACTACAACTAATGTAAATCCCATTGGGTGAAAATGGGTATTTAAGAAAAAGTTAGACATTGATGGTAAAGTAAATACCTATAAGGAATGATTGATATCAAAGGGTTTTAAGAAATGTCAAGGAATATACTACAATAAAACATTCCCACCAGTAGCGATTCTATAATCCATCAAAATACTACTTGAAATAATATTCATCCATGATTATAAAATTTCGAAAATGGATTTCAAAACTGATTTTATAAATAGAATGCTGGTTGAAGAGATCTATTTAACTCCAAATGAAGGGTTTGTAAATTAAAAATAGTGTTAATAATGTATACAAACTATAGAAATCCATTTATAGATTAAATAAGGCACCATGATAATGAAATGTTCATTTTGACGACTTTATAAAAGTGGTTGGTTTTGTTAAGAATGAAAGTGATCCACGTGTCTATAAGAAGTTTAGTGGGAATTCCATCATTTTCCTTATATTATATGTTGATGACATATTAATTATGTGAATATAATTGAAGTCAAAAAATCACATAAGACTTGGTTAGATGAATGATTCTTCATGTAGGACCTAGGTGAAATTTCCTATATCCTAGGGATCAAGATCTATCAAGATAGATCTCAGAGGCTGTTTGGGATAAGTAAAAGTATATATATTTAAAAGGTATATAAAATGTAAAATATGGAAAAATATAAGAGATAATTGTTTCCAATGTCACATAGTATGAAACTATCTAAGAAAATGTTTCCATAAACATAGGAGGAGATTGAAATAATAAGAATAATATATTAGGAAACAATAATGGGGTCTATTATGTATTCCATGCAATATAATACTTTGGATGTTGCCTTTACTTTAAGCAAGGTGGGATGATATAAAGCTAATCCTAGAGAGATGCATTGGGTAGTTGTGGAAACTATCTTGATGTACTAAAGATATATAAAGGATACGTTCTGAGTGTATGGATGATATGTGAAACTACTAGTGATAGGATACACTAATTCTAGATTCCAAATTGTTCATAATGATCTGAAATCATAGTCATGCTATTTATTTTTACATAATTGTGGTGCAGTGAGCTGTAAATCCCAATGAAATTTATGGTATCTAACTATGTAATGTCTCAGACCCAGATACCACTCCACAGTGCCCCCATCCTGGTTAGATATATGGCCTCAAGCATATATACCCAAATTCCAAAGGCTACCAACTAACAGTGAGGGACTAGGGTGTGGATGTGGCGAGACTATTCCCTATTACCAGAGTGTAACACAATGGAAGTAAACATACATATCAAATGGAAGGAGTATAATAGTTAGAAAATAGATAAATTTAAGGAATAGATAACAATAGAAAACAAGAATCTCATATATAAATATGATGATAGATGTCGCTACAAAGATTCCAAAATAGGTACACATTAGTGAAATAAAATACATGGATCAAAATACCTAAAAGACAAAAAATCACTATCTCCCGATAGAATCACAAGACTTATCTCGGTTTTATGATCCCCTTATTCTAGGTATGGCACAAATCAAGCATCAAACTATGGATTCTTTCCCCAGACCCTACCTGCATCCATAAAGTCTATCCAAATACCCAATAGTTACCCGAACAATGTGTGAGATACAATCCAAGTAGTTAACCACCCAAAGGTATTTATAAAATAATGAATGTGAAATATAACAAGCCAATGCAGAGTGAAAAATAAAATCGAAAGTAAGTAAGAAATTAAAGTAACCATGTCTTGTATAGTATAAAACAAGTCATACTGAATAGACTCACAAGGCTCCATACAAAACAATTTCCAAGCTCTTATAACAAGAAAACTACATAGAAAAAGGAAGAAAATACCCGACCTTACCATATACACCATGTCTCAGAAAACCCATGACCTTGACATAAAACTTGTAATACCATATCAACCATTACTGAGCCATGTAACGACCCGAATCCGGATCCCCTCCCCTGGTGCCTCGTACCCGGTTCACCACATGACCTCAAGCGCATTTCCCCAAATGCCAGAGGATGTCGACTAGCAGTGAAGGCCTTGTTAAGTTATTGGGGAAACTATGCCCTCATTTGGTAAGGTATACAAGGTAAGGAAAATAGCAGTCAACAACAGAAGCAGCAACAACACATATAACTGTAACCAAACAGCGGAAGAATAAATATATAGCAATGATGATAATGATTCAACAGGTACAAGTATCTAAGGAAAGCAGCAAACAAAACAATGTGCTGAAATACAACTGAACACAAATTACTAAAGCAACAGAAACTCCAGCAGCATCGCAAGCCTCGTCTTGGTCCCATGCTCTCCAGCTCCCGTGCAACCAAGAACCTAAAATAGAAGGTCTCTTGCCCTTATATATACCTACAACAACATAGTCTGCTCGGGCCCAAAAGCATGGCCCAAATAGGGTGTGAGACAGAGTCCCAGTAGGCAACCACCCAAAGATATGTGCCTAACAGCCAATGAATACATGGCAAGTAAATTACAAGAACAGTAAATAGGAAATACACAGTAACTACAATTTACAGTTTAGCATATAAACTACACAAGTATAAAACAATCAACAAGTAAAACAAAGGTAACCCCCTAGGTAGTTCTCACAGACTAAACCTTATGGTTCAACCTATAAGCACTAGCAACCCCATGGGAGGCACACACAGTCTCACCCCTCCAGTTCAGCTAAAGAATAGACACTCTGGGGAAGGACTCCCCGTCAATTCCCCCTATAGTCTCGTATCGTACTAAAGGATCTCTGGGGAAGCACTCAACGTCAATTCCCCCTGTGGCCCGCATCGAGGATCTACAGACTCCCTGGGGAAGCACTCAACGTCAATTCCCCCTGTGGTCTTGCAACGTAATTAATGATACTATGGAGAAGACCTTCCATCCATTCTCCCTATGGTTCACTACACTAGGTTCTCGCAGCCCTGTGAAAATAAACATGCATAGCGCACGTGTATCGTCCTAGTAAAACTCAAGAACTACTTGACTATCATTCTAAGTCTCAGCAGCATAACAACACAATAGTTCCACTATCCTACAACTAGGCATGGAAACTGGCATAACGCCTAACAGGAAAAGGAAGTACAATAAACAACAAGAGTACAACAAAAACTACTCTATTCAAAAAGGTAAACCTCTACTATAGCAATAAATCAAGCAGGAAATAAATCAAGGGGAAAACAGGAAAACACACAATTCTTGTTCAAGGGAATTGGCAAAATTGCACAAAAAATTCAAAGACATTTTACAGAAAGGCACAAACCACCTACCTTGATGCTATGGGATCGATATACTTGAACCAAGATTCCTGATTATCCTTAGAACAACGTAGATCTAAGAAAATGCACAAAACGCTCAACCCACGATAACTTGAAAACGAGGAGGAACCATGGAACAAGGCTAAATCAGAAGAGAGAGCTTACCGAGGTGATCCCAATGCAATCAACGGTGGATAGAACAGAGATAGAATGGAGCCACGGGGGCTCGGGGAAGATTTTCGGCCATACGGGTCACTCTCGGATGAAGATCCTGAAGAAGAAGCAAGTTCTGTCCTTCAGGCGCTACCCCAGTGCATTTAGTGAAAATAAGAAAATACACGGCATGTACTCTAGTTTTTCGTAATCCACTTGAATCGGCCTCCACCTCACCCTTACACACCGTGTGTGTGGCCCGGACACGGCCAACACACGACTTTGAGCGAGAAGAGAGTACACAGTGTGTACTCAGAAATTACACGGTGTGTACTTCAAAAATTTCAAGAAACTCCGTTTTTCTTAAAAACTTCAAAAAAAGGAATGATTTACCTGAAACGAAGATCAGGGTTCTTACAAACTTCCCCCCTTAAAGAAATTCTTCCCCAAATTTCCCTAACTAGGCGGAGAAGGAGAAAACCCAAACAACTCTGGCCACTGTGATCGTACACCGGCCTCCCTCTCTCAGGTCTCATCCTGTACTCGCCCGTACTGCCATAGCACCTTTACCAGATGAACAGACCACCCACGGAGAACCTTCGTACTACGATCGACAATCCGGATAGGATGCTCCTCAAACAATGCATCCGTTTCGAGCTCAACCTCCTCGGGATATAGGACATGAGACGGGTTTGAAAAGTAACGTTGGAGCTGAGAGACGTGGAAAACGTCGTGCATGGCCTGATACCTCTGGGGTAGCTGCAACTGATAGGCGACCGACCCAAATCTCTCCAAAACCTCAAACGACCTGACGTACCGTGGTGAAAGCTTTCCCTGCCTCTGAACCCTCTTATGTCCCAACCTCGGTGTGACACGCAGGAAAACCTGATCCTCGACCTCGAACTCTAGAGGTCGTCTCCGCTGATCAGCATAAGACTTCTGCTGAGACTGTGTTGAAGCCATCCTCTTCCGAATCAGCTCTATCTACTCTGAAGTCTCCTGAATAAGACGAGGTCCCAGCAAAGCTGCCTCTCCTGTCTCCAACCAGCATAAGGGTGATCGACATGGCCTACCGTACAAAGCCTTGTAAGGTGACATCTGAATAGTCACATGAAAACTGTTGTTGTAGGCGAACTCCACCAGAGGAATATACTTCTCCCAAGAACCACCAAAGTCTAGGATGGAAGCTCAGAGAATATCCTCAAGCACCTGGATCATGCACTCGGACTGGCCATCTGCCTGGGGATGGTATGCCGTACTCAGAAGTACCTGGGTACCCAAATCCTTCTGAAGTCCCTGCCAGAATCGAGAAGTAAAGCATGCATCCCTGTCTAAAACAATAGAGTGTGGAACTCCATGAAGATGAACGATCTCTATAATGTAAAGTCATCCCAGATCATCTACACTGAAGGTCTCATTGATTGGAAAGAAGTGAGAAACCTTCGTGATCGTATCGACGACAACCCAAACAACATCGTTCCCCTAAGGCGACCTCGACAACCCGGTCACGAAGTCAATCGCAACATCGTTCCACTTCTACTTTGGAATGGGTAACTGCTGTAAAAGGCATGCTGGTCGCTGATGCTCCGCCTTCACCTGCTGACAAGTAGAGCATATCATGACAAAACCAGCAACATCCCTCTTCATACTTGGCCACCAGTACTGGCGATGAAGATCCCGATACATCTTGGTGACGCCAGGATGAACTGCCCAAACTGAGGAATAAAAATCCCTCATCAACTCCTCGCATATGTCTATTGTCACCCATACGCATCCCTGGAAATGAAAGATCTCATCCTCGCCCACTTTCCATCCAGGAAGAGGTTCCTCTCCTGACACACTCTCCCACACGACTAAGCCTTCTGAGTCTGATAGCTACCTCATCCGTACCCGATCAAGTAGTGTATAGGTAACAGCTACAGAAGATAGGAAAGTATGTCCCTGTCTATCATGCACCTCTAGATGCATCTCAGAAAATAGATCCATAAGCTGCCACTCACTACTGGCCTCCTGAACCGCCTGAATCTGAGTTCTCTTGCTCAACGCATCTGCCACTGCGTTTCCCTTTCCCGGCGTATAGGCAAGATCGAAATCAAAAGACTAAAGATACTCGACCCACCTGTGCTGCCTCAGATTTAGATCACACTGAGTGAAGATATACTTGAGACTCTTGTGGTCAGTTAAGACCACAAAGTGCTCTCCCAGAAGATAGTGTATCCAACAATGTAAGTAATGGACAACAGCCACCAACTCCAGATCGTGTGTCAGCTAGTTCCTATCATGTGTCCTCAACTGCTGAGACCCGTACACAACGAATCCATCTCCCTACATAAGCACAACGCCTAGTCCAATACCTGAAGCATCACAATATAATGTATAGATCTTTCCTAGCTCTGGAAACACTAGTATCGGTGCCGACATCAACCTTCCCTTCAGCTCCTGAAAGGCGGACTCGCAAGAATCTAACCATAAGAACTTCACCCCCTACTTGGTCAAACCTGTCAAGGGTTTTTTTAGTCATGGGAAGTCCTAAATGAAGCATCTGTAGTATCCATCCATCCCTAAGAAACTCCTTACCTTAAAAATGTTCTTCAGCTGCTCCTAGGCGACTACATCTCTCACTTTCTATGGGTCCACAGATACTCATGCGTCTGAGATGACGTGACCCAAGAAGTGAATCTATTCTATCCAAAAGTTGCACTTCGAGAGTTTAGCATAAAGACGATGCTCTCTCAGTGTGCTCAGAATGATCTCAAGATGTGTGGCATGGTCATGTCGAGTGTGAAATTACACCAATATATTGTCTATGAAGACCACGACGAAGGAGTCCAAGTAAGGATGGAACACTCGGTTCATCAGTGCCATGAAAACTGTAGGCGCGTTCATGAGACCGAACGGCATGACTATATACTCGTATAGACCATACCTGCTCCTGAAGGATGTCAGAGGTATATATGACGGTCTAACACGCAACTGATGATAACCGAACCTCAAGTCGATCTTTGAGAACATCCAGGCTCCTTGAAGCTGATCAAAGAGGTCATCGATCCTCGGCAAGGGATATCAGTTATTGACCGTGAACTATTTCAGCTTCCGATAATCCACACAAAGACGAAGGGTACCATCTGCCTTCTTCACAAACAGGACAGGAGAACCCCAAGGAGAAGTACTGGGTTGGATGAAACCCTTTTCCTATAACTCCTCCAACTACTTCTTGAGCTCCTGCAACTCAGGTGTAGCCATCCTATAAAGAGGAATGGACACCGGTGCTGCTCCTGACACGAGCTCAATAGAAAAGTCTACCTCATGCTTTGGAGGCAAACCTGAAAAGTCCTCTGGTAAGACATCCCTGAAACGATCCACCACTGGAGGAAAGTCCAACTGCGAAGTCCCCAGATCATCCAGATAAAGACTAGCAATCTAGGCTGTCACCCTTCCCATCCCATGATGCTCGAGTCCTGCTCGACTCGCCAGAACATCCCATTCACCTCTATGAAGAAAAGATTTAACCTCTGGTGAAACGAAACTCACTCTGCGGTGATAACAGTCGACGACTACCTGGAAGAGAACCAACCAGTCCATCCCAAGGATGACATCATAGCCTATAATCTCTAGGACATAGAGGTCCCATGAGAAACGATGCCCTGCAACCTCGAGAGGGAACTCTCTACATTGGCGTACACTAGATGTCCTCATCCCCAAAGGTGTTTCTAGTGTCAACGAGTTAGCAGAAGCAAAGATACAGAGCCCAAGGCTCTCCACAACAACAACAGAGATAAACCTATGTGTAGCACCAGTATCAAAAAGAGTTGAAGATAAAACTGAGGCTACTAAAATCATACCTCGAACTGTAGAAGGTTCGGGATCCTTCTCCTGATAAGTTTGCTCCACCGCAAAGGTCTGGCCTACCCCGCAACCCTATGACCTTGCGTGACCACTCTGAGCTGAACCTCCCTATTGGAACTGAGGGACTGGTGACTGACTGCCATGTCCTTGACCTCCACCTCGGCCCGAACGGCCAGAAGAACTCTTGTTCCCCGACTGGTGTGAAAAAGGTGGTGCTACTCCTAAACTAGGAGTCATGGAAGAACCCCCGTCACCAACTACTAGAGAGAAAACCTGGCAGAAATGCTGAAGGTGACCCATCTTGCTGCAAGATCGACACTCCACTGGGTCCCTCTGGCACTACGGCCTCGTGTGCCCTTCCCTTCCACACTGGTATCATACTACCTGGCTACCTGAAGATTTATCTCTCCTCCTCGGATCACCAGGCATAGGATCCCTACGGCGCTTCCTGCTGTCAACTGGAGGAACACTAGCTCTGGAAGCAGAATCGCCCTGGCTCGCAGCTTCGGAGTCTCTCAGATTGCACTCCGCAATCAGTGCCTGGTTGATGATGGAAGTTATGGAAGTCAACTGGAAGATATTCACCCGTGAGAGGATCTCCCACTTGAGTCCATCCTCAAAATTCCTTGCTAAAAACACCCCACTTCCATCCTGGAGGGGTGTGAAATGCTGCAGCTCGGTGAAACGAGTGGAATACTCCATGAAAGAAAGAGTACCCTACTCTAGAATCATGAACTCCTGGGCTCGATCATCCCTCAGGTTCTCCAGGTATAAGTAGTCGTAGAACACGCGCAGGTACTCCTCCCAAGCCATAACCAGCTGATGACCCACCTATGAGATCATGTCCCACCACCTCTTGGAAGATTCTCGGAGCATGTAGGTAGCAAGCTTGACCCGCCTCTCTAGAGGTTTCTCCAGATGCTCAAAGATAGTCAGCATGGCTTCAAGCCATGACTCTGCATCCTGTGGTCCTCCTTCCCCCGAGAAAGTAGGAGGATGCTGCTGCTGGAAAACCCGCATCAAGTCTGCCATAGTCGTGGTACGAGGCGGTACTCCCTGAAGGGTCTGGATCATCCTCATAAATCCTTCCCGAAACTACGCATCAGTTCCTATAATGGGTATAACTGCTGGTGCCAAGGCTGGCACAACAGGAGGATCTGTAGGAGGTCCCTGATCGACCATATCTTGTGTTTGATCACCGTCTGGAAACTGACGAACAACCAGAGGACGTCTTGGGGGCATAGCTCTAAAAGATCAAAAGCACACCTTAGATCAGGATTAACAAGGACATAAAAACACAAGAGTACAAAACAGGAATAGGGGAAGGAAAACATAAAAGTTTACAAAACACGACTACATGACGTGTATAAAAACTACACGGTGTGTCCTCTCAGACTACTTACTTGGGCGTGTACCCCAGCTCCATTGGTCGTGTAACACCTCAAACTACATGGACTGTTGACCCCACACACAGCGTGTATTTGAAAACTATTCCCCTGAACGAGTCTCTATACATGGCTAACTCACACGGTCCGACTTAACCCGAGACTACACGGCGTGTTCTGATCAAACACGGCGTGTACTGGAGAAGGCTTCGACAGCCCGTGTTGTTAAATGCACGACCGTCTGCATGGTTGAACCTTACACGGCGTGTTCCGAACAAAAACGGTGTGTATAGGAGAAGGTGACACCATCCTGTGTTGTTCGTGACACGGCCGGGTACCTGAAAAAGAGTACACGACGTGTTCCAAAAACAACACGGCTTGTCTAAGAGAAGGTAACGTCGACCCTTGTTGTTCGTGACACGACCAGGTACCTGGACAGGACTACACGGCGTGTTCCTTTATAACACGACGTGTTCTACTCGAGCTTCCCCAACCCGTGTTGTTAGTGACAAGGCCGGGTACACGGCTCTGAACTACATGGCGTGTTCCTACCATACATGGCGTGTTCCTGAAGTTATTTCTACAACAGCGTGTCCCTGCTCACACGGTCAGTGACATAGTCTAAAAACTACACAACGTGTAGTCAAAAAGTACACGCCGATTATTCTGGGTTTTTCTGGGAAGTAGCTCAGAAACTGCACAGAAACCCATAAAACACAGAAAACAAGGCAAAGAGGTGCCAAATTCTGATTCATGAGGGCCCATACTCCCCGCAAATCAAATCTTGGCATCTCCTACAGTCATATACAAGGAAAACAGGCCACCGATCCACCAATTAACAATTCAAGAGGGCCCATAAAACCTCAAGAATCCAAATTTGGTGTTCGTTTAAGCAAACCACAATACCACAAACTCTCTATCAAAACAACATAGATTCTATCAAGCATCTATCACAACAACATGCATAATCTACACAAAGTCTTTCACAACAGCATGCAATCACTAATTCACCCTAGATGGCATGGAAAGAATGCATGGAATGTGATTTCTACAAATGACTATATGATTCATGAGATGGCATACCCTCATCTCATCGGGTTGTGACAGAAATAGAACTGCAATCGTCAAGAAAATAACAACACAAAGCATGTGAATCACTCTAGGTGAAATCATATCAACCGTACAATATCAAAACCAAAAAACTGCAATTAATGAGGTAGTATGGATTTTCCCTATACATTGGTTAGCTACTCTCGAGAACAGCTTAATACCAAGTACCGAATCTGTCCTATCCTTGGATAAAGTCTCCAAACAGTAAAGCAAGCGAAAAGAACTCCTCCGATACCACTTTTTAACGACCCGAATCCAGAGCCCCTCCCCTGGTGCCCCTCCCCTGGTTCGCCATATGACCTCAAGCACATTTCCCCAAACGCCACAGGCTACCGACTAGCAGCGAGGGCCTTGGTAAGTTATTGGGGAAACTATGCCCTCATTTGGTAAGGTATACAAGGTAAAGAAAACAACAGTCAATAGTGGAAGCAGTAACAACACACATAACTATAACCAAATAGAGGAAGAATAAATAAATAGCAATGATGATAATGATGCAGTAGGTAAAAGTATCTAAGGAAAGTAGCAAACACGACAAAGTGCTGAAATAAAACTGAACATAATGTACTAAAGTAATAGCAACTCCAACAACATCACAAGCCTCGGCTTAGTCCCATGCTCTCCATCTCCCATGCAATCAAGAACCTGAAATAGAAGGGAACTTGCCCTTATCTATACCTGCAACAACATAGTCAGCTTGGTCCCTAAAGCATGTCCCAAACAGGGTCTGAGACAGAGTCCGAGTAGGCAACCACCCAAAGATCTGTGCCTAACAGTCAATGAATACATGGAAAGTAAAGTACAAGAAAAGTAAACAGGAAATACACAGCAACTACAATTTACATTTTAACATATAAACTACACAAGTATAAAACAATCAACAAGTAAAACAAAGTTAACCCCCAGGGTAGTTCTCACAGCCTAACCCTTATGGTTAAACCTATAGGCACTAGCAACCCCCTGGGAGGCACACATAGTCTCACCCCTCTAGTTCAGCTAAAGAATAGACTCTCTGGGGAAGCACTCATCGTCAATTCCCCCTATAGTCTCGTATCGTACTAAAGCCTATCTGGGGAAGCACTCAACGTCAATTACCCCTATGGCCTGCGTCGAGGATCTACAGACTCTCTGGGGAAGCAGTCAACGTCAATTCCCCCTGTGGTCTCACATTGTAATTAAAGACACTCTGGAGAAGCCCTTCCATCCACTCTCCCCATGGTCCACTACACTAGGTTCTTACAGCCCTGTGTAAATAAACATTCATAGCGCACATGTATCGTCCAAGTAAACCTCAAGAACTACTTGGCTTTCATTCTACGGCTCAGCAGAAAAATAGCACAATAGTTCCACTATCCTACAATAAGGCATGGAAACTGGCATAACGCCTAACAGGCAAAGCAAGTACAACAAACAATCAGAGTATAACAAAAACTACTCTATTCACAAAGGTAAACCTCTATTATAGCAATCAATCAAGCAGGCAATCAATCAAGGGAAAAACAGGAAAATACACAATTCACATTCAAGGGAATTGGGGAAGTTGCACAAAAAATTCAATGAATTTCTACAAAAAGGCACAAACCACCTACCTTGATGCTAGGGGATCGATATACTTGAACCATGATGCCTGATTATCCTCAGAACGACATAGATCTACGAAAACACACAAAACACTCAACCCATGATAACTTGAAAATGAGGAGGAACCATGGAACAAGGCTAAAGAAGAAGAGATAGCTTACCGAGGTGATCCTAATGCAATAGACGGCAGCTAGAATAGAGATCGGACAGAGGAACGAGGGCTCGGGGAAGATTTTCGGCCATACGGGTCACTCTCAAATGAAGATCCTGAAGAAGAAGAATGTTTTGTCTGTCAGGCGTGTCCCCGGTGCGTTTAGTGAAAAAAAAAGAAAATACACAACGTGTACTTCTTGAGTACACGATGTGTACTCCAGTTTTCCGTACTACACTTTAACCAGACTCCACCTCACCCTTACACACCGTGTGTGTGGCCCGAACACGACCATCACACAGGTTCGAGCGGGAAGAGAGTACACGATGTTTACTCAGAAAGTACACGACGTGTACTTCAAAAATTTCCAGAAACTCCATTTTTCTTAAAAACTCCAGAAAAAGGAAAGACATACCTGAAACGAAGATCCATGTTCTTAAAACTCACAAGGCTCCATATAAAACAAGTGTCAATCTCTTATAACAAGGAAACTACATAAAAAAAGAAATAAAATAACCGACCTTACCATATACACCATGTCTCAGAAAACCCATGACCTTGACATAAAACCTATAATACCATATCAACAATTATTTATCCATATAACCAAGAGTGTCAAAACAACCACAACTGAACTGTAAAACCAAGCATATCACATGTACCATCGATGATCCATATAAACAAAGTGTCTGACCACAAAGGGCTAGATACAAAGTATAGAAGACCAAGGCATCCTCATTGAGTCCCAGAAGCATCTCGATAGAAACTCAATTAGGCTTGAGTTGGGGTCCAAGGAGTATGTTTACTGACCATTTCCACTACATTCCCAAGTTAAACCAAATCGGAGGGGTTTCAAGGCCCATGTCTTCCCAAATAATCAATACATAAGGAGAAATCTCTATCCAAGGCGTCCACTTCTATATCCAAGAACCATAGGAGAAACATCCATGGTGTCTAATGGAATAATGATTCATTGTTTTCCAACTAAGGAATCCACTACCATTCAATCCACATCTCATACCATTCATCAATTCTCAAGCATCCACTTCTGTGACTATACCCACACATATAACAATTCAAATTAAACATTAAATAAATGATTATACCCACTATTTTAAACAAAACCATATAAACCATTTAATCAATCCAACAAGTCATATCATGTTAACACATTATAGGGGAGGAAAACCATGCCATAATTAAGAAATTCAGTTCAATTCAATTATTAGCAGTCTTCCTCTTAACTAGGTAAGAACCATAGGCAGTTTAATAATAGGAAAAGGAAAAGGGCAGACTCCATGGGTAGCCTTAGTATGGGAAACAACCTCAAACAAGTTTCAAGTTAACTAAAGGGAATCCCTAACAGGGTTAATTTCTTTTAATCTAATTGTTCAATTCAATTTAAAGGATTAACTAGAAATTTTGGAGGGTGGAACAGTAGAAACTTGATTAATAAAGAACCTAACCAAGAGGGAAAAGTATAAACCACCTATCGTAGTATGGTAGTAGAGTGATCGTCCAGTATTAGATCTTGATTTGACTCAGATCAGAAGAAAATTGAAGAACAGACAAAGAACCTAAATTTACGGCACATTAGATTTCACCTAATTTGTACTACCAATACCAAGAAGAATGATAAATGACATAAACTTAATTGATTCCTCACCGATTTGGATCCAATGAGACCGCAAATTCTCAATTTTGAGATCAGACAAAGGAACAATATCAAAACCTGTGATTCGGAATAAAAAAGAGATCTCCACCGATTGTTGTCCAATGTAGGAGGAGAATGACAATTAGGTTTGAAATAAATGATTAATTAGGGGAAAATTCATAATTTCACCAAAAACCATGGGCTTTATGGTAGGCCAAACTCTGTTCCAACCATGTTCCCTTTCTTATAGGAAGGGTAACCCTCACAATTAGTGTACAATGTTTGACTAAACATACACAAACAGGTCTCATCCCACTGTCAAAAACTGCTATGGGTTCCACATGTGTGTGCACATAAAATCTCACAGTTTGTCAAACCATGCAGGCTCCTATTGCTCTCTACATAGGTATCACATGGTTAGTAGTAACCATAAGGATGCCCCACATAGTTTCTAAAAACTGTGCGACATGCCCGTTTCTCCCTAAATATTGGGCTATGAGATCTAAACAAGCCCCAAACGCCAATGATACCTCCATAACCTCAAGGGGTATTTACATTATTCCATAATTATGTATTTAAACAGAAATAAAAAGGATCCAAAACTCATATAAAAACCTTGGTTCTTAAAATATTCCCCTCATACAACAATTCATCCCCAAATTACCCTCTCAATAGTGGTCAAGATTCAACTAAGAACAACTCTGGCCACTGAGCATATATGTCAACATCCTACTCACAAGTCCCTTCCTACAAATGGTTGTACTACCATAACACCCTTACTAAAGGAACTGAACATCCCCAAAGAACCTTTGTAATCCAATCAATGATATGAATAAAATGCTCCTCAAATGATGCGTCTACCTATAACTTCACCTATTCAAAATGCAGAACGCGATACGAGTCTGAATGATAACAACACAAATGAGATACATGGAAGAAATCACACATAGAGTAGTACCTATGTGGAAACTAAAAATGATAGGCTATTGGCCCAAATCTCTCTAGAATATCAAACTACCCGACATATAGTGGTGAATGATTACCCTATATCATGATCCATTTGTGTCCTAACCTTGGTGAAATATGTAAAAAGACTTGATTCCAAATCTCAAACTCTAGAGTTCATCTTCAATAACCGACATGAAATTTGTATTTATACTATGAAATAGCCATCTACTATTTGATCAACTGGACCAAATCATATGTCGGCCCCATGAGACATGGTCCTAGTAAAACTACCCCACATACCTCTAACCAGCATATGGGTGATCAAAATTCCTACCATATAAAGCCTCAAAAGGTTCTATATTTATTTTCACCTTATAGATATTATTTTATGAAAAATAAATTAGGGGTATATTCCTCTCCCAAGAGCCCCCAAAATCAAGGATGCATGCTTGCAACATGTCCTCAAGCACCTGTATCACACACTCTAACTAGCCATCATCCTAAAGATGGTATACTATGATTATAAACACCTATGTACCAAGTTCTCTATATAAAATCTTCTAGAAATGAGATTTAAACCGGGAGTCCCTATTAGAAATGATAGTGTGTGGGACCTCGTGAAGTATTACTATCTCATAGATATACAACCCCTAAGATAAAAAAAATAGTGAAGGTATCCTTGATCTATAGAAAATGAGCAACCTTCACGATCCTTCAAACTACGACCCACACAACATCGATACGCCTAGGAGACATTGGTGAACCTCTCATAAAATCCCTTGTAACATCATGCCGTTTCCACTCAGGAATAGGTAACTTCCATAAAAGTCCATCTACTCACTGATGTTCCACCTTCACCTGCTGATAGGTGGAACACCTCATTCTAAAACCAACCACCTCACATTTCATTCTTGACCATCCGTACTAACAATTCAAATCACGATACATTTTGGTTACACCTAGATGCACTACCCAAACTAAGGCATGGAACTCCTATAACAGATCCACGTGTATGTTCACTAGAACACAAACAGAACCATGGATATGCATAATTTCATCCTCACCTATGGTATAAACCGAATATAGATCCTCACCCGCCACACTCTCTCATTGTTCTAGGCCCTTTGAATCCAATAACTACCTCATCCTCACTCTATACAGTAGGGTAGAGGTCATAACTAACAATGAAAAATAAGCGTTCTCCTGGTTTTCAAACACCTCCTGGTGCATCTCAAAGAAAAAAATCCAAAATATTCTACTCAATAGTGGACTCCTAAACTATTTGTATATGCATCCCCCTTCTTAGTTCAATAGTAATTTCATTTCCATTTTGAAACATGTAGGAATGATCAAAATCATAAGACTATAGTTATTCAACCCACCTTAGCTACCTTAGATTCAAATCACAATGTGTAAATATAAACATGAGGATTTTTTGGTCAGTGTACACCAAAAAATGCTCTCGTAGTAAGTAATATCTCCAAAAATGAAATGCATGAATAATTGCATCTATATCCAGATCATGCACCGAGTAATTCATCCCATGTTTCCTCATTTTTCGAGGCCAAAACACCATGACTTTTTCCCCTTTCATAAGAACTAATCTATGCTAGATACCTGATGTGTCATAATAAATAGTTCATATTCTTCCCATATCTTGAAGAATCAAGGTCGATGCTGAATTAAACCTCTATTTTTTTCTCCTAAAAAGATGAATAATATGCATCTAACCATAAAAACTTCACTCCCTTCCTATTCAAGCCCATGAGTGGTGATTCAAGGAATGAAAAGTACTATATAAAATGCCTTTAATATCCAGTTATCCCCAAGAAACACTATATGTAAATGATATTCATGGGATGCTCTTAGGAAACTACATCTCTAAAATAATTGCATCTACTTATAATCCGGTCTCTGAGATTATACAACCCAGAAAGTGAATCTTATCCTTCTAGAAGTGGAACTTTGTGAGATTAATATATAAATAATTCTATATTAATTTATCTAAAATAATATTATGATTTTTGGCATGGTCATTTAGATTTTGAGAATACAATAAGATACCATCTACAAAACCACCAAAAATGAATCCAGATAAGGATGGAAGATTTGATTCATCAGCGCCATGAAAACTACTGGTGTATTTGCAAGACCAAACAACATAACTGGATACTCATATATAATATCCTACTATGAAAATCTGTACAAGGTATGTCTATAGGTCGAACACATACTTGGTAATATCTCAACCTCAAATAAATTTTCTAGAACAAGATAGCTCTTCAAAGATGATCAAAGTGGTCTTCTATCCATGGTAAGAGATACCAGTTCTTAACTTTCAACTAGTTCAATTTATGGCAATACATTCATATCCTAAGGTTATCATCAAAATTTTTCACAAAAGGACTAGTGAACCCCATAGAGAATTACTAGTTCAGATAAACCCCTTGGCCTCCAAATCCTCTAGCTGCCTCTTGAGCTCCTGTAACTCTATCATAACCATCCTATAAGGAGGAATGAATACCAATGTATCTCATGGAACTATATCTATGAAGAACTACAACTATATCTTATAATGTAAATAGAAAATTCATCTGAAAAAACATCCCTAAAATGATCAACCACTAGAGGAAATTCCACCTGACACACTCTGTGATCATCAAGATAAAAACTAGTGATCAGGGTTTTCATCCCACCCAACGCATGATGTTGTGGTATGGAATGGATAACCTAGAAATCCCCTTCACCTTGGTGAGTATAAAATACAACCTATGGTGATATATAAGTCACCCTCTAGAGATAACAATCAATATAGACTCGATAATCCACTATCCATTCCAACATGAGTATGATATCAAACAAGGTCATCTTGAGGATAAAAAGATTCCAGATTATGTGACACCCAAAAACATCAAGGGGTACTCCATGAACTGACGTGAAATCTTCTCTATGATCCCCAACATAGTTTCTATCATCCCAAACCCTTATAAAATAATATAATGAGACCATGGATTTTCCATGGAAGGTACAAATATTAAACTATGTGATGAACCTATATAAAAAAGATCATATAAAAGAGTTCAGGCCACTAGGATCATACGTCTCACCATAGATAGTTGGAAATCCTACTCCTCAGTGGTAGGATATATAGAATATATCTGGAGTGAACTATGCCCATATGAAATAATCTCACTACCCAGAGTAGGTCCGCTTAGGTGTCTGGCTACCTCAACTGTGACCACCACCACCACATCCTGATTGATCGATACTACTCCAACTACTTTCTCGATGAGGAGATATGAAACCTTCTCCCAAACATAGTGTGTGAGATAACCCCTACCACTCATTGATGGAGGCAAGGTCCTATAGAAATGGTTCATGTGGACCATCCTTCCATAATCTTGGCACTCGACTGGGTTGCGATCACATTGGTTCTTCATGTGTCCTTATCTACCACACTGATGACAGACAAAAGAGATACCAGTACTCATAGCCTAACTGGTTTTCATCTCAGGGGAAGGATCAAAATAGAAATTCCTTCAAGAATATGTTGAACCACTAGGTTGAGAGACTTCACTTCTTTGTGGCCCATCATCCCTCAGGTTACTCTCTGTAATTAGTGCCTCATTCAAAATTTCAGGGATAATGGTTGGAACGAACACATTAACTTGAGATCGAATGACATATAAAAGACCTTACTCGAAGTGTCTCTCCCTAGATAAGTCATCAAAAATGTATGTTGATGTAAAATTCTATATCTATGTAAAGAATTCCAAGGACTCTATAAATGTCACACTGCCCTACTCCAAACACATGAACTCACTAGCTTTCTCAATGCTCAGAGTCTGAGGGTAAAACTAGTCATATAACATAGTTTAGAGATCATCCCAAACCATGTCTCAAATCCTGTCACCCTAGTTTAGTAAATCCCACCATAATTTTTCTACTCCTCTATGCATATAACTTATAAGAATTACTCTCCACTCATGAGGTGTCTTCATACTCTCAAAGATCAACAACATAGTCCCAAGCCATATCTCAATAGCCTATGGAACACCATACCCCAAAAACATGGGAGGATACTGCTACTGAAACACACATGCCAGCTCATCCATAGAAAATGTATGATGTAGTGCTCCTTGGAAATTATGAATGAAGTGATAAAAACCCTCATAAAACTGTGCCTCAAAACCTATTTCTGGTAAAATAGTTGGTTTCATAGCTAGCACTAAATGTGGATCCATTAGTATCCCACAGACCACCACCTTTGGAGTGTAGTTATCACCTCCATCCTATCATACGATTGGAGGTTATGATCGTGGTATTCTTCTACAATTCCAAACATATGGATTAGAAAGATTTGATATCAAAGTTCATTTCTAGAAGAATAGAATAGTTCAAAACCTTCCAAAAAATAGGTCATACAAAAAAATTCTTCTCCAAAAGCCACGATAGTAGAAAAAATAACAGTTGAAAAATCCACTAGAAACACTTCCTATTTCCCACTCAAATCTGAGTCTAGGTCAATTCATTATTTTTCAAAGTAAAATTACATTTTATTTTAAAATTCATTTCGCATTTCATTTAAATGTTTAAACGAAATGTCATTCCACTTTCAAAAACATAAGGGACCATACTCTGTATGAACTGAATTATTGTGCCCACCTAATCCACACCATAACATGTTCTAGTCCATGCAACTCATGGTCTACGACTCAATATGCCACAATTGGCTGCTCAGGGAGTCTACTGTATCCTAATAAAGAAATCAGTTCTTAGATTATGATAGGTAATATAAGTACCAACCATGTTTTTCAATTCCATTCATGCAAGTCCTTCATAATAGCATGAATATCTATCATGAAACCTATCACAACATCATGAAAATAGACAATTCATCCTATATAGAATGGAATAATTCAAGGCATGTGATTTCAAAAAAGTGACGAAAATGATGAATGAAATGTAATACCCTCATCTCATTGGGTTATAAAAATACATAACCCACAATCATATCAATAATAACATCACAACTCAAGTGTATCTCCCATTAGTGGAATCAAATCAACTATAATAGTCCAAATCTAGACAACAACAATTTCATTCAAAGGAATTTGTATTTTCCCTATATGTGGGTTAGATATGCCCAGGAACAACTCATTACTAAATTCTAATTCCTTCATATCCCTATAATTTTTTTTTTCAAATAATAAACCCTAAAGAGAAGATCTCTAATACCACTTTGTAACATTCCTTATTTCAATGCCACTCCACTATGTCCCGAGCCCAGTTGGCTATAAGGCCTCAAGAACATCTCCCTGAACACAAATGTCTTTTAACTAGTAGCGAGGGCCTAGGGTGTGAATGTGAGGTGAATATAATCTTTTAACAGAGAGTAACTCAATGGTAGAAAACATTCAGATCAAAGAGTGGAATCAGTATAATATTTAAAAAATAGATAAACTGAAAAAATATATAAAAGTGTGAAAAAGGAATCTCATATATGAATATGATAACACATGTCTCTAAAAAGAATCCAAAACTGGTACACAATAGTATAATACAATACATGGATCAAAATAATAAATACCAAAAAGTACTATCTCCTGATAGTATCATGAGCCTCATCTCTGTCCTATGATCCCCATCTCCTAATCATAGCACAAATTCAACCATCAAACTATTGTCGCTTTCCCTAGTCCCTACCAGTATCCATAATGTCTTTATAGGTACCCAATGGTGGATCGAACATGGTGTAAGATTCAATTCCATAAGGTAAACAACCAATGGTCCCTATAAGATCCTCTCTACGCAATATAAAAAGCCAATGACAAGTGAAATGTAAAACATGTAAACAGTATGAAAGTAAAGTTCCCATGACATGTATACTACAAAACCAATGATATTGAATAGTATCATAAGGATCCTTGCAAAACAATTGTGAAGATCCTATAATAAGGAAACTACCTAGTAAAAGAAATAAAACACCAAGACTATGTTTTATACACCATGTCTCAAAAAATCCATCTCCTTTCCAAGCAACCTATAATACCATATCAACCATGGACAAGCAGCATAATCAAGAGTGTCAGAACAACCATGGAAAAACTGTACAACCACGCATAACACATTTACCATGAAAAATCCATATAAATAATATGTTGGACCATGATGGTCCAAATCCAAGGTGTAAAAGACCAAGGAATCCTCATCGATTCCTAGGAGCATCTCGATGGAATCTTTGTTAGGCTTGAGTTGGGGTCCCTAGCTCATGTCTACTGACCATGTCCACTATGAGACCAAGAAAAAATAGATCCAAGGGGTAGAAATGATCAATTAATTCCAATGAATCAAGACACAAATGAGAAATATCTATTCAAGGGGTCCACTACCGTGTTTAAGACATATAGGATAAATGTCTATGGTGTCTAATGGAATAAAAATAGAAGGTTCTTACACCAAGGAATATAGCCACATTCAATAGAAATCTCATTCCATTTATCAATTCACAAACATCAAATTCCAATAATATACCCATTTATATAAAAATTCACATTCAACATTTAGTCAATTAGTATACCCACTCATTTAAACAAAACCATATAAAACATTTAATCAATTAAATAATGAATATCATGTTAACACTTGGAATGGGAGGTAAAACATCTCCCAATTAATAAATTCAGTTCAATTCAATTATTTATATACTTTCTATTAACTAGGAAAACACCAACTCACCCCATGGGTGGTTTAATAATAGTCAAAGGAAAATGGCGGATCCCATGGATGTCCTTGGTTGGGGAATCAATCACCAATGAGTTTTAAAGAAACAGAAGGGAATCTCTAACTGATTCTATTTCATTTAATTCAATTTTTAAATTAAATTTCAAGGTTGTTCTAGAGATTTCAATCGGTGGAATAATGAAAACTATCTTAACAAAGCACCAAACATAACGGGAAAATAATAGACCACCTATCGTAGTTCGATAGTTGAGTCCTCATCCATTATCAGATCCTAATTCGAATCAAACCAGAAGAAAATTGAATAATGGATGATGATCTTGAAATTAGGTTATATTATCTTTCACATAAATATAGTAGATATTACTAAGAAGAATAAGTAATGGAATAAAAGGAATTGAGTACTCACCTATGAGGATCTAATGAGACCGACATCGATCGATTCAGAGATCAAAAGAAGGAAGGATACCAAAGTCTATGTTTTGTATCCAAACAGAGATCTTCACTAACTACTATCCAATATAGAAGGATTATTAATAATAGGTTTTAAATAAAGGATTAACTAGGGGAAAATTCTTAATTAAAAAAAACATGGGTCACATGGTTCAACTAGATGGTTTTCTATATAGTGCACCAACCGTGTGCCATTGGCTGTAGGAAGGGGCACCCCGCATGGTTAGTGAATAATATTTGACTAACCATTCAAAAAACATGTTTCATACCATTTTTAAATACTATAAAATGTTCCACATTATTTAATACCAAAAATTGCATGGTTTTCCAAACCGCGCGGGCTCCTCCTGCTCTCAGCCCATGGATCTCACAGTTAGTAGTAAATGTGCGCTTGCCTAGTATAGTTTCTACTAACCATATAGTTGGATTATTTCACCCTAAAATCTAGGATCTGAATAATACTTAGACAGCTATGATACCTCCATAACCTAAAGAGGAATTAAAATTATGCAGTAATTAAGCATTTAAACCCAAATAAAAAGGATTTGTACCTATGTCAAAAACTCAGGTTCGTATAGACTCTATAGAAGAATCTGAATATATCACGAATTCTGATGCAGGTAAAGAAGAAATATTGATATGAAATTATTTTTTAGACATCAGTGTTTTTTATAGCAGTATAGACCATATTATAGTTTATTATGATAATACTACAATAATGATGCTTTACAAGGATCCCTGGTCACACCAGAGGAAAAAGTATAAAATTTGGAAGCTTCATCTATTAAGGGATTTTACCCATAGAGGTGAAGTAATAGTTTGTAAAGTAGCCACATTAGATAACAAGGAAGACTCCTGACTAAATCTATATATTTGTAGAAGAAATATTCTCATATGAGATCTAGAAGATTGAGTCTTGTTAGTGGTTGGATCTAGTGCAAGTGGGGGTATTGTAAGTGGGTTCCCTAGACCAAGCTCATGTATTTACTTATATTACCATTAAATGTATACAATTGTACATTTAAATGGGTTTATATTACCATAATAGTATCGATAATTCTATTTCCACTATATTTATGGTAATTTACTTAGATTACATGTCAAATAAAAAAGTTTATAGAAGTTCCTAGTCCATAATTATAACCTATATATACCATGATAATAATTTTAAATATATTTCTTATGCTGTAGATATATCACGTTGATAGGAAAAAATGATATGTGAATATCAAGTGTCAGGGGATCATAAGCATTGAGACTTGTTCTCATGAAGTTCACACTTGGTGATCTCAAGTAGATGAGATCACGAGGACTGGACTGCCAATAAAAACACCACATGCCTCAAGATTCATTGGTTGTTCCTATCTATGAACACATGTAATGGACTCAAGACTTGAAATTATTATTAGTATATACTATATGATCATTTAATTTTATTGAAGAAAAAAAACAATTTTATTAAAGCCATAGAGAGGTATCTTGAATTGGTTGAGTCAATGGTAGTATGACATTGATTGAATAATCAAGATATAATTTGTTGCTTCCAAAATAAAGTGATATCTCAAGCCTAGTTGTTTAGGATGGTAGTACATTAAATAAATCCAAGGATATGTTAGAAGAAGGTATGCACATTAAGTTAGATTAATAAATAATAATGAAATAAATGATGATGACATGATTTGTGCATCTTTATTTATCAGATATCACAAGACAAATAGATTGTATTCATGGAGAGTGTTCATAAGAAATGTTGTCATTTATATAACTTCTCCTTATCACTTTAGGGGCCTTGATGGATTTCTATACTCCTCACTTAGTTTGTGAATAATATTCACTGGTATTGATATAAGGGCCTAGATCTTCACACAGAATAGCATTTTCAAATGTCTTTCCTTTTTTGGTGAATAGGAATATATGTAAAGGGGGATACACCATGGAGTTTGAAATATGTTTGAGTATTATCAATCACCTACAAATAAATAAATTCATTATTATTAGATTATAGAATGACTGGAGTTTAACTTACTTATTGAAATAATTCAAAAGGTATTAAGTGAATGTACCAAAAAATATTATATAAATGAATATTATTTTAGTATTTAGGGTTCTTATAACATTTCATGAATTAGAAGCTGAGTTAATGACTCACTTTTATCACATAATTTTTTTATTATATATTACAAGTGATAAAAATTTAAATGAAATTATAACATAGTTAGTTTATCATAACATGTCATTTACTGCTTATTTAGTGGTCATTATGTATTTAGGGACTTGGGAACCATTTTTGGGTTTTTTTCCTCTACTTTATAAGAAAATAGGAACTCATTTTACTAGTAATATTCATACCCATGATTTTTAGAGGTCCACTTTCCTTCTTCCTACATCTAAGAGAGATAAAGCCCTCTTCCAAGTGTTTGATCCAAGAACACCATCACATATTGAAGGAACAATGTAGTGGTGATCATCACAATTCCTAAGAATTCATTAGATCTCATTATAACATCTTAAATTCAATGATAAATGTTTGTGTAGACTCTTGAAGCATGTGTAGATGATATAAAGGTATTTTTGCTTAAATATTGTGAGAAATATTAGCTGACAATGATATTCTTTCGAATGCACCACTGATTCGAATGAGGTAATCATGCATTTAATTTTGTTCTTAATAAATTCACATGATATTATTAGATCTTTACTGAGGCTTGGATCCCCAGAGATGATGAAGTTTCATCACTATGGGAAATGAAAGTTTTTTTCGTGCATTAATATGATAGAGGCATTTTCTGAACCACATGAGAATCAAAATAGTCAAATAGCCTCCCATTTCCCTTACATTAATCCTCCTTTTTAAATCCCCTTCAAGCATATGAAAAAATTTTATTTGATAGAGAAGTGAAAAGAGTGCTTGAGAGAATTGTAAACCCCACCAGAAAAGACTATCCTGAAAGACTTGGTGAAGCACTTTGGGCTTATCGAACTGCCTATAAAACACCCATCGGGATGTCTGTATTTAGGATAGTTTTTGGTAAAGCATGTAATTTTCCAGTTTAAATCCAACATAAGTCATTTTGGGTAGTGAAAAAAATGTAATTTTGATCTTGAAAAATCTAGTGAAGAAAGATTGTTGCAATTGGCTGAACTGGAGGAGCTTTGACTTGATTATAATGAGAATTATAATCTCTACCAAGAAAAATCCCAGGAACTCCATGATAAACACATCCTGAGAAAGGTATTTCATGAAGGTGAAAAGGTAATTCTATCCAATTCTCAATTTCATATTCACCTAGGTAAGCTTAGTTATCGTTGGGAAGGTCCTTTTGTTATTACAAATGTTTACCCATTTGGTGAAGTGCAAGTCTAAGACCCCTCTTCCAAAAGGACATTCATAGTTAATGGACATCAGTTAAAGAATCATAATGAGAGGACACACAATCCTAGATTAACATGGACTTCCACTGGATCCCCAACTTATGTAGTCGACCCACCACTAGATGGAGATGGCGACCCACAAAATCCAAACTACGGGGCACCTCTTTCCCTTTAAATCTCTCTATCTCTTCCTCTCTCTCAATATTTCTTCTTTTTACTCTATATTTTATTTTATTTTACCATTTTATTCATCAAACCTTTTCTTTTTCTCTTTATCTTTTGCATGGGTTTGTATTTTAAAGAACAAAAAAAAAACTAAAAAAAATTAAAAAATGTAAAAAAAACCAAAAGAGTCATACTTACTCACCTTCAATTTTCAAATTTTTTCCAACCATTTTGGGGAGTCAAATGACATGGTTTCATCTCAATTTTTTTTGTGTTTTCATCATATATTTGGATAAATAATTTTGTGTCAAGAATAATACATTTTTAATGCTCAGTTATTTATTTGGAAAATCCTTTTCCCCAACCGTGAGAACCAACATTGGATTTCATGCTAGTGGTACCTATGACCATCTTTTCAAAATGTATGTTTTCACCCCCATTTGTGAGTCTTGAGTTTGTGGACCTTTGAGCTGAATTTCCTACTTTAGTGTGCAATAATATGATAGAGGCATTTTCTAAACCACATGATAATCACAGTAGTCAAATAGCCTCCTATTTCCCTTACATAAATCCTCCTTTTGAAAGGCCCTTCGAACCTATAAAAACCTTTTCTTTGATAGGCACATTACAAGCCTGATAACTTTTCCCCCCAATATCAACATGGATTTTCATTGCATAATTTTTTTTGAAATTTAAGTGTGGGGGGGAATGGATTTCATTTTGGGTACCCTTTATTGATTTCACTATATTATCATATGATTCAAGGCAAGAATCCATTTCAGTGTGGTATATAGGTTGTCCTTCAGTGGGGTTTAAAAATGTATATATTTTTATCTTGTATATTTGAAAAGTGTTCAAAAAAATCAAAAAATAAAAATAAAAAAAAATAAAAAAATAAAATTGAAAATAAGAATTGGTTGTGTCTTGGGTGGGTCAAAAAATAACTCTTCCTCAGCTTCTGATCTTGTTATAACTATTACAATTAGTGTCGGGAGGAGATCAATCATGTGTTGGGAGATGAGTGTGAGATCTATTTCAAGTTAAACTTTTGCAAAATGAAAAAAATATGAACACTTATGTCATTAGGGGAAGTTTTGTGTTTTGTAAATATTCCATCTTCTCATTCCCTTTATATTTTCTTCCACTTTTGTCTCTTATTTCACATTTTCATTCCCCCGTAAATATGTGTTTCCATTTCCTTTCATGTCTTATTTCAAAAAAAATGTACATTGCTTTTTCCATGTTGGTGTTTTACCCCTCTTCTTCTCTCTCTTGGACATTATATTCCTACCATCCCTTAGCCACAGAAAAATCCCTTAAAAATACCTCTTGATTATTGTGCACTTTGAATAGGTATTGGAAGCTGAGATCTCTTTCAAACTCTAAGATTTTCACTTTTGGTTGGTGAATGAGTGAATCTCTATAAATTAATTATATCATATTGAGAGGAGTAAGTTTTGTGTGCCACCATTTTACATTTCTAAATTTGAGCATGAAAAAATGAATTTTTTTTGGAACATTTTTTCTGTAACAAATTGTGGTGAAATTCAATATCGATGAGTGAAATTGTCTAAACCTCTCATGATTGGGGAAAACAAAATTTTAATATTTGTTGGTGAGTGAAAATGATTTTGTCATGTTTTTATATTTGTTGCACATGAGGACATGAAAAAGAATAAGTGTGGGGGAGTTGATGTTATAAATATTTTTCATGACTTATTATATACTCCCTTTACTTAATTTATATGAAATGTTCACAATGTGTGTGAAAAATTAAAATTTTAATATTAAGTATAATTTTTGAGCATTTTTAGAAGTAGTCCAATTGAGTCAGTTTACTATTTTTTTATAAATGTCACCCTACTAATTAAAATTGCGTGGTTCTTATTTTTTAGGATTCCGTATTCAATTTCTCACATATCATTAGAAGGAATCATTGGCCAATTATTCCATTTGAATGATCATATGAACCACACAATATGACCCAAAGAATCTGTGAAGAAACTGAACCAGCCATGATGATTGAGTTACTGGTCTCACTCCCGAAGCCAATATTTTATAAAAATCCACCATGTGTTCATGATTATCCAAAAGCATCATGGATATAAATTTCAGGGCCTAAATTTAAGAACAATGTACCCAAATGAATCTTTGAAATCTAGCCCACCATTCTGTACGAGAATATAAATCCGGACACTATTCATGACATATCTCATAATGTAATAATCAAATCAGTCTGATATTTTTCAGTGTGAAAGAGGCGATATAGGCGGATGACTTTTTTGAATAAATCATTCGTATTGGAAGGCATATTCTTATTCAAAAACCCATTCACATTTTGGACATCGAAAAAGAATGGATTGAAATGGACAGTTTAACTTTGTTTATTAAAAACGCCATAACATTGGCACCATAGGTCAAAATGACTCTGAATTTTGAGAGAGGTCATCCAACATTATTATATACAACTTTTAAGAAGGAGATGTCTCGAGATTCGGCTGTCTAAATGTCCAAATCATTGAGCCAAGTGGAGGGACAGATTGGGAATTCCAACAGTCCACTTCCTTGGGCAATAAATTCACTCCCCTCCTCTCCTTCAAAAGAGTTGGGATTTCAGAAGATAGGAGCACATATTGGAACGAAAAAATCCTTGAAAAAGGCTTATGAGTAATTCCCATACTCATGTTTTCACTTGATATACCCTTCCTCCTCTCTTTGTTTCCTTTCACTTTTGTGTTGTTCTTCGTTTGTAATCATGTATGTTTGTGTTTTGTAATTCTGTTTTAATGAACGTTTCTTCTTTAATATCTCTTATTCTCATCCATATTCTGTAGTTTAATATTAATTTTCTTAAAATATTTTAAATACAGTTGAATCCCCTTCCCTTATTTTGCTTCCTCATTCAATCGAAAGTCCGTTTTTTAATTCTCATCATTGTTTGTGTGTGTGTGTTCAATGCACCACTATTTTCTTATCCATTTCTTTTTCTTCTATTATTAATTTATAATCATAATAATTATAACTGGATTGTTAAACACCCAAATGGATGTGTAAATATCTCATTTGGGTGAGTCAAAATTTAGGTATGTTAAGTGATTGAGAGTATTTTCTCGATGAGTATTTGTTAATTTAACATTGCGTATGTTGGAATTAACATGTCATGGATTAATGAAATATTTTGTTTAAAATGTGATTTCCATGGATTATTGGAACCATAAATACACTACCATAAACAAGTAATGGTAATTATTAGAACCCTAAGTTAAATTAAGGCTTGTATTAAAGCCTTAACACTTAGGAATTCCAATCAACGTTATCCTGTGAAGTGGGTGTTAATTTAAATGCAATATAAAGCAAAGCTCAAGGATATCACAAGCTTAACTCCCTAATAATGAACTCATCATAATCTTTATCAATTTGTTAAATAAAACATCATCCATAAATTATTTCATAATCTCTACAAACAAACCACCCAATCAAAAAAACAATCAACTAAAAACAATCGACTATTAAAAAAAGTATCATCACCGAGGATTCAACCCGTGTGCTGCTATAAACATTAGCAGAGCATCAGATATTTGACCAGTCGATAGGTGACAATCGTCCAAGTGTTTCAGCTCTGGTACCAGCACGTCTATGATCACCCTTTATTACATTTCCTTTCCTTAGGTTATGAATAAAGTTATTAAGTATAATATATATAAGAAGGTTTATAATTATGAATAAACTATTGGGAGATGATTTAGTTTACTTATGAACAAATTTTCCATGTATCCATGTTCCCAAAAAAACTTGAGTTAAACAATTATATCAAGGATTATTATATTATTTAATTAATATTCATCTATTAAGATGTGATATCGATTTATGAAATGGTTTGTTCAATATAGTTGGAATCAGATCAATGCAGAGTTATACTTTGGAAACTATGATGAGAAAAAATTAGTGATATCCCTACAGATAAGTATTAGTATAAGTAAAATTATATGAAAATATCCTAAAATTTTAGTGAAGTATAGAGAAATTAGTTTAATAGAAATTACATTCATGTTCGAATACAACAAGTTAATATGGATTTGACACAGTTGTACCTAGGTAAAACAACTCTGAAAAGGGTGCATTTGAATTTGAATTGATCATCCCCTGGTGCATGAAAATGGGCCTTGCTACACACTAGGTTTGACACTCTTAGAGGATATGTTTTGGAAATTCACATACTCTTTATGAACCATCATAAATTATTTTAGTAGATAATGACCACAAATGACATAGGTTAAACATAAAGTGTCATTGATTAAAAAGTAAGTTTCATGATTTGAAACATCTTATGAATGGGTTTTCATTATTATGTGTTTTCTGAATATGATGTTTTACTCACACTATTCTTTTTGGTTTTATTTAATGGATGGAACCCAAATAAATTATGTTAATACTAAATTTTATAGACACTGAAATGATTTTCCTTCCAAGAAACCAAACATTATGGGATCTAGAATAAACAATTTCATTACTATACTGACACAACTTTCTCAAGATACGAATCAAACTGAGCATCCAAATGAGTAAAGGAGAGAACAATTTTTTTTTGAGTCCTTAATAAGACAACATCCACCTTATTTTTTTGGTTCCTCTAATCCACTAGTTTCTAAGAAATAGACTAGTACCATTGAAAATATATTTTCTATTCATAAGTGTTTAAATAAGGAAAGATTCATTTTTTTTGTATAGAATTTAGAAGGTAAAGAAAATAAATAGTGTAATCTTATCAAGAATACAGGAAAAATGTGGAAATTGACTCCATGGAGTGAGATTCATTTATGAGCTTATTTTTCTATAAGAAAATTTTCACAATTATTCATATGAAAATGGAGAAGGAATTACATAAGATGAAATAGAAGTATGATGAATTGGTTGGTACATATAAGGTAAATTTTACAATAATTTCTAGGTATGCTTATTGTATTATCATCCAACCTAAAATAAAGGATGATCAATTCATCAGTTTATTATAAACAAATTACTAAATGGTTTTAACCATAAGGAAAATTAGTAGATATGAAAAAAAATTTGATGTAATATTAAGGTAAAAATAATGATTGGAGTTTCCCACAAATCTCACTATCTAGATAAAATAATAAACATGGAATTCAAGGGAATTTGTAAAACCCATCAAGAGAAGAAAATGATATTTCCATTATGCTCAAATTGTAGAAGGAAAATGGAGGAAATTTTATTAATTAGATTGGTAAATGTTTTATGTGTGGAAATGAAATTCATAAAGTAATCAAATGCTGAAGTGATAGGAATATTTTTTATAATGATGTGAATATAGATAAATCTCCAAATAAATCACCACCCACAATCTAGATTTTGAAGTTCAAGGAGTATGGGAATTATGATGACTAGTTCACAAATCCAAAGATTAATGATGACATTTGATGTTAGCAGCCTCTTAAGACTAGAGACAAAGAGAAAACTCATTTGATCACTATTTATGATGAGGAGTACGACAAAGAATTCATGAAAGTTAAATATATCATCCACTCTAGAACAATTTATGTCTTATTTTATTCTATATATACACACTCTTTTATATATGATTAATTTTATAAGGTTATAAAAATTCCACCCCAATGATTATATGTTGAATTATCATTAAAAAACCCTAATGTTATGATGATTTCACCTCAAATATATGAATTTTATTTGATTAATGTCTTTGGGATTGTGGTTCCTATAAATCCTATTATTATCCCTATGGTTTAATTTGACATTATCTTTGGCATGGATTTAATTTCTCTATATAAATCCCACATCAATTACTGAGTAAGGGAATTCATGTTTGATATTACAAAATAACATAATATCTTAATCTAGTGTGATTATAAATATGAAATTATGATGGAAATCAATTCCATTATATGAGTCTTAATTCCCATTAAAAGGGGTGTTGATCTCAGATGGTTGGGGATAAAATCAACATTGATGATATGCCTATTTTATGGGAGTTTTATTATGTATTTATAGAAGAGTTTACTATTATTACACTAAAATGTGATATTTATTTCCTAGTATAACTAATACATGGTTCTACACCAATTTCAAAGAATCCCTATAGATGGACCTAATTGAGTTGAATGAATTAAAGAAGAAACTCTTAGAGAATATTGACAAGGGATTTAATCAATCCAATTTTCACCATGGGGTGCACCAGTTATTTTTATTAATAAGAAATATGGATAAATTTTAATTTTAACTGATTACTAGGAACCAAACAAGATCATAATCAAGAACAAGTATCATATACTTTGTATTGATGTCTTTTTTATCCAAACGAAAGGCCTCACTAAAGGTCGATGATGCATGGTAACTGGGTGAGTTGGAATACCCCTAAAAGGGGTTTGAAAATCAATTTTAATAAGTAATTCAGGAATGGTTGTATGAGTTGTGGGGGGATGGAGTGGTTCATGACTAAACATGTTTCGTCATGCTATACTTCAGTGTTTTCTGTAGACAAGGATACTCTCACAAATGAATCTACAACCATGTTCACAATTCTTGATATTTTCCACTCTCATGGTATACCTCTTAATTGGGTGGATACAAACTCTATTAATTTATATAAGGCCATATGAAATGAAATCATAATACCATGGTAAATAAACTGTCTTTTCTGCAATTGAAAAATACTACTATGAATTCACACAGAGATAACACATACATGTCAGGAGGGAAATAAGATGGACAAGTTTTTATCCTCTTGAACAACCTCTAATAGTTATTGTTCCATTTTTTACTTCCCCTAGAACCCTTCCAATGAATGCATTAGCCTTGTTAAGGGTGATTCAATTTGTCTCCATTATTTTATCTTCCCTTGAACTTTTTAGGATCTACCCCTTCTATTAATAAAAAAGTCTTAAAATTGGATGGATGGACCAACTACATGGAGCTCAATACTTTTCCAAGATTTACCTTCACTCTAGATACCATAAATTAAGGGTCAATAATGAGGATCTACCCAAGATAACATTATGTACAATTAATGGACACTATCAATATATAGTGATTCCATTTGGTCTTACTAATTTCACCACCATCTTTATAGATTTAATGAACATAGTATTTAGAGATTACCTTGATCAGTTTGTGGTAGTATTTATAGATGAAATTATTATTTATTAAAAGAGAAAAGAAGAGAATGAAGATCCATTGATACTTGCACTAAATCCTCGATGAAAGGATACATTTAGGAAAAATTTACAGAGTGTGAATTTTGGCTATATAAGATTTCATTTTTGGGGAATATAATCTCAAGAGGTGGTATATTGGTGGATCCATAAAGGATGGAAGTTATTTAATGTTAGGCCAGACCAACCACTTTTATTGAGATCTGATGTTCTTTTGGTTTGGTTGGATATTATCAACTATTTATGAATATTTATTCAAGATTATCAAATCCACTAGACATGTTAACTCGAAATGGATCCATGTTCATTAGGATAGATGAATGTGAAGAAAAGTTCAATGAACTAAAGTGAAGGATAGTTTTCTCACCTACTATTACATTATCCTATTATGGATAAGGGTTTGTATTATATAGTGATGCATTGAAGAAGGTAATATGATGTGTTATCATGAATAATGACATAGTTATATCTTATAACTCATTAAAATTAAAGGTTCATGAGAAAAATGACCCAACTAATGATGTGTAGTTAGCTATGGTAATTTTTACATTAATGATATATAGGAATTATCTTTATGGAGAAATGTGTTATTTAAATTTTTATATTAATTTTTTAATTATATATTCACATAGAAAGAGTTAAAAGTTCTCTAGAGAAGATGGTTGTATATGATTAAATATTATGACTACTCAATACATTACTGCCCAAAGAAAGTGAGAAAAATGTAAGATGTTTTATGTTTAAAGGATCATTCCAGATTATCTATGATGATAAAAAATACCATATTTCTAAATTTAAAAATATGGATCTATAAATATTTAGTGAAGGGGGAAATATTATCTTTCTCAAATGAGTGTTCAACCACCAATCCAAATAAATATTAAAGAGGTGTATAAGCAAGATGTAGAGCTATAAAAGAAGGTGAGGAATATTTTTATGTTTATCCATGAATGTGATGGAATGATAATGTTAAGTAATCATTTATGTGTTCTATACATTCCATATTTTAAGAAGGATATTTTATAAGAGGCATATAGTTCTTTATTATCTATTCATCATATATGTATGAAGATGTATGAAGATATAAAAGAGTATTTATAATGGGACAACATGAATAGAGATATTATAGAGTTGGAATCTCTATGCATAGGATTTTAGTAAGTTAAGGCTGAGAAACAAATGTATAACGAGATTTTACAACCATTACCCATACCATAATTGAAATGGGAAAACATCACCAAGTATTTTGCTATCAAACTCCCAAAAATATCTAAAGAGAATAATGATATAAGGGTTGTAGTCAATTGACCTACCAAGTCATAAAAAATCATCACTATTAGAGAATATTATTATTTGAATCAACTTTCTAATATATACATTAAGAAAATTTTAATGTTTCATGGAGTACCACATTCTATTTTATCTAATGGGTATCTGAGGGTTAGCTCATAGTTCTGGAAAATCTTTTAGCATGCACTTGATAAAAATTGAATTTCATCACAACATATCATCTTTAGATAGATTTTGAGTACGAGAGAACCGTACAGACCCTAGAGGATATGATTATATATTTATATATGGATTGTATATATGGTTGGGATCACAACCTTCCTCTAATTGATTTTTCATAAAACAATATCTTTTACTGAAGAATTCAGATAGATCCTTGTGAATCCATCCATTTAAAGAAGTGTTGAAACCCAACATGATGGGGTGAAATTGGATAAATAAATCTATTAGGACCAATTATATCTAACGAAATGGTAGGTAAAGTCAGAGCTATTCAACAACGCATCAAAAAATCTCAGAGTCAAAAGAAAAATTTATTCTTACAATATTCAGTGTGATATAGAGTTTGAAGTCATTGAGAAGGTTTTATTGTGAATTTATCCACAAAATAAGGTTATGAGATTCAAGAAAAAAGTAAATATGATACGTAAGTATATTTTTACTTTTTATATTATTGATCAAGTAAGGATGGTTGCTTATTACTTGACACTTCAACTAAGTTTCTCTGAAGTCTATAATGTATTCCATGTATCTCTAATAAGTAAGTACACACATGATCCTTCACATGTATTAAAATCGTTGAACATACCACCAGATCTTGATTTTTAATATTAAAAAAAATCTATGGATATTTTACATCCTAGAGAGAAATTACAATAAAATAAGAACAGTCACCTGATCGAATATTTGCAGTGAAACAATCGACTTAAAAAAGATACATGGGAACTTGAGGATATGATGATGAAAAAGTATCCTCAGTTATTTTCATAAACGTGATGATTTTTTGAGGAAAAAACACAGTTTAATAGGGGTAGAATAAAAAAATGTAAATTTTGTGAAATATATATCTTTTTCAAATGGATTTATTTTTTTGATATATTGTGTTACATGCAACACCAAGTTTTAATGATCTACAATATAATATTAATATTATAATTTAAACATAACCATTATAACATATCCATTAAACATGAAGGTATTTATATTAATTTAAACAAATTTAAAATTAAGTATAATGGTCTTATATAAAAAAATATATTGTTAAAGAATTATAGAAATTTTATTAAACTCGTTATATGCTTTGACAATTCTTTTTTCTCAAAAAAATTTTTTTATGGATTTTTCTTAAAAACTATTAAAATTAATTTTCATCAATTTTAGAAAATGTATTTCAAAAAATAGTTTTTATAAAATCAACTTGTCAAAATTATTTTACAGTGAATCATTGATAATTTTCTAAAAATAATAATTTTTCAATTTATAGTAAAAAATACTGATTTTTATTAAAAACATTCTTTTTATTGAAATAATTTACAGGAACTATTTTTTAATAATGGTTTTAAAATTAAAATTATTTCAATTATATTAATATTAATCCAATTTAGGTCATTATAATAATTTTTTTTTTCAATTTTTATTTAAAAACGTCTTATACTTATGAAAAAGTTTTCTCTAGAAAATAACTTTTTTATCTCGTATGTGGGTTTTTATTTTAAATTGAATTTTATAATTTTGTAAATTTAATTTGGGAAAATGTTTTAAATATATATAATCAAAATAATAAATATTATATAATAAAGTAAACTTAATTTCTTGTCATAATGAATAGTAAAAACACTAAAGATTAATTACCACAGTTATGGTTAAAAAGGGTTTTCTGGTGACTTAAAATGAAAATATAAGTGATAAAATAACTTAAAAACATGTCCAAACCCTAATTTATGGGGAATTTTCAACCTTATATCATATAAGTTTCATGAATTATCGATTTTATATCATTTTGGAACATGTAAAATGAGGGTATAACGTTTTATTTTCAAAAATTCCAAGTGTGTCCTCTCTCCCAATTTTTAAAGGGAACCCCCTCTCCTCTCCAATTAACAATTCCAAATCATTGTTTTGTAAAGTACCTCAACAAATAAATTTTTTAATAATTGAAACACTTCCTATATTAATTTATTTTATTATTAAACCCTCATGATAATGCTTTTAGTGCAACATTAAGAAGGTTTTCTGAAGAAGATGTACTATTCTTAACCGAGCGTTTTTTGTTAATTTATTATTAAAATATCTTAAATTATTCTTTGAATATGATGATATAATAAAATAAATAAATTCTATATACTTATATTTTATTATGTTAATGATACATCCAATATCCATCTCCTCCTCCATCAAATGGAAATGAAACTATCGATCATGTGTACGGTGGATTACCACCTCTTGAACAGATGTGATTCATTTTCCATCACATCATCTCACAACCTAAGATAATGATGGATTTAATATTTTTATATATATATATGATTTTTATGAAATTTATAAACTCATGTAATTATAATATAACATCTACCTTTTTACCTCCCATTCTTTTAGAAAATTATAAAGTCTCTTGTTCGTATGTATGGACTACCGCCTCCACAAAGTGATGTGATTCATTTTTCTTTTAATTTTCCCTTGGATGGTAATAAGTATATATTTAATGAATATATATGATATATATGATATAAAAATAATTATTTAAATTTTGTATATTATTTTAATTTCTATCATTCCATCCATCGAGAAAATTTAAAAAACTTTCATGTGTTTGTGCGACCTACCATCTCTCGGGATGGTTAAATTCATTTCAAATCTATAAAATTAATGGATTACTATAAGTACATGTATAATAAATTTTTATCATATTTATATCATGGTTAAAATTATGGATATTATGTAACCATGATCAGTCAAAAAGATAAAAACTAAAATACCAAAACATACTTGAGAATACGAAGTATTTATTACCCAAAATTTGATTTTAACACTAAATTATTAATAAATAGGTCATAAAAGGTTATAAGTAAATAATATATGGACTGATAAATATGATAATTTTTATATAATAGATTTAAAAAAACCAATATTTATTATATAATTGGTTCAAATTTCTAAGAAGAAAGTCTAGACCTGAGGTAAGGGATTTCTAGTCTCTCTTTTATTTCTGGGAGACATATGCCATATTAACCACCCACTTCTTTTGTGTGGTGTATATAATTTCACTTGGATTTTTTTGTATCATGAATATCAATATTTTAATTTTATTTAAAATTTCATTTTATCATATTAATTAATGGGGATTATAATTCAAAATTTTCCAAAATGGTATGGGATTTCTGTCTTACTTTCATTTCCATGGGACACATGCCATATTCACCACTTATTTCTTTTGTATGAGGTATATAATTACCATGAAGGATTTTTTTTTTGATTATTATTATGAAAATTATGGGATATAAATATCTATCTAGGATTAATTATTTCATAGGGATTACAATTCATAATTTAACTAATTGTTAAGGGTTTTATGTTGCAATTCTATTGTTTATCGAGGTTTTTTATGATTAAGTTTCCAATGATGAAATATTGTGATATATCTCAAAAAAATATAATTAATATTATTATAATATTGTTATTTTATGAAGATAAATATTTTCTTTTCATTTTCCTCTCTTTAAATTCTCAATAGTCCCAAATAATTTTATTAAGGAAAGCTGACTTTGTTTCTCTCTTCGGTCAAAAATACATTCTCTTCCATGTCCATGTTTTATAAAAACGATTCAAAGAATGTTTCTAATACCCAGAAATTATTTCTTATATTAATATTTACCCATGTTTTATTTTTTTTAAATGTTTTAAAAGTAATATTATTTCCATTTTCCAAAAGAGGTACTTTTTAATTTTTAAGAAGAATGTGAAAGGAATATTTGTTTTAACATACAATACATGAACAATTTTTTTTAAATCATGACTAGTCAATTATTTATATATTACTTTATATGTTTTAAAGGTTATTTTAAATGAAATATTTTTCAATAATATTTGGGAAATTTTTAGACTTTAAATATGTTATTTCCATGTGAAAATGGTATTTTCCTAAAGCAATGTTCCAAGTGATCTTTTAAAAACATTTTCATTATAATATGAAATATTTTAAAATTACATAATATTTAATAGGGATATGATTCAATGATATCATAATTATAATTTATTTGTATTTCTTATGATTATGATTAAAAACTATTTATGAAACCCATTCATTTATCCATGAGTTATTCTATTATGAACTGATGAAATGAATACAAAATAGGTTTATTTTCCATGGATTATGATATGATAAAATATTTATGAAACCCATTTACCTTTAATGGGTTATGCGTTTATGCAGGTATTATGATATTTTAGAACAAATCTGTATGATTTTCATTATGTTATGGGTGGGATTGGAATTATATATCCCTTCAATGCATTTCATAAAGATTTATATCTCTTGAGATAAACAATTATGGAATGGGGAGTGGACCCTGTTCAGTAAGGTAATTTTTCCACTATGATGGTCATATGAATAAAACTTTAATACAATAATGGTTTGGGGTCTAAACTCATTCCACTATGATAGTATTTACTATCACCCATTACTACTATGGAAATGATTTTCTATGCTTATGTATATTCCACAATTCCATGTCATATTCCAATGGTTTTCTCCCTAAAAATTATGGGGGCAGTTGATGTACCTTTGGAAGGATTTAAATTAAAATATCTTCTAATTTAGAGTTTATTGAAACTCCAATAGAGGATATTTCACGTCAAATTGATAATTAATTTATTTATATATGAAGAACTGATTACCTTGTATTATGATCCTTTCTTAGATAATGTTGTTTAAATTCCAAAAATATTTCATATTAAATTTGTTTTCTACAAGGATTATTGTGTAGAATATATCTAGCGATGATCCACACATGTTCCTTTGATCACCAAGATACGCCAATTGATTTTCAGGTATTATCTTGGATAATCAATTTCATTGTATTTTTCAAATTGATCACTCAAAGTTCCTTCATGCTTGAATGAGTTCTTCACATTCTTGAGAGGAATAGAGGAGAAATTAAAGAGAGAGATAGAGAGGTATATTGTGCACAATGATTATCTATTCTCAATTCGGAATTAACCCTACACAATAGACATAACCATCTATTTTAGAGCTATAGATTTGAATAAAATTATTATTTAATTTCATACCATCACTTAAGTAATATTATAATATTTTACAAAACACATTCTAAATAATAATTTTTTATTTTTATGTCATGCATGGAAACTTCCAAAATAATAATTATTAGTTTACTATCTTGTAAATTAACATATATCACCAGACACAATATTTTTCTGTTCGAACTATTCAATATTCATTAAGTATCTAAATAAATATTTAATAAAATATTTCATTAATCAATAAATATATTTGATTGATAAAAAATAAATTAAAAATTTTCTCAATGTTGAGAATAATATTTATTCCATTAATTAAATTAAAATAAAATTTAATCGAGCTCAATAGAGACATTTATTGTGTGAACCTCTAGTATTGTTTCTCATTTGAATTTGGAGGAATTGCCTAAAGTGAAAGATTACTATATAGTAATAGGTCACAAAACCCATGATAAATAACTAAATGTCACAACATTGGAAACCGCATATGAATCATTACTATGTAATGTAATCCCATTTCTCAATATATCATCACGAAGGTTTTAAATTAGTGTCATCGACCTATGTTCTTGATTTTTATTTCTTTGAATATGCACATCATCTCACCATAGCCATGGAGTTTAATGAAATGGTTTTATTCAAATAAAAGGTTCAAGATATAAACTTCTATAAAGATGGAAGGGGAAGATTCTTCCCCTACATATCTATTAATAGTATGTTATTTGTGACTCACCCAATGTACCATAATTCCCACCTACAAATGGTGTGGGGGGTTTTGCTCAGTAAATCTAATTTTTCAAGTCATGAAATGTATAAATAATAATCATAAAGTATTTAAACCATTATACATGATCATAAATATGAATATCCAATGACACCAAATCATGTGGAATTCTTACCGGCGCATCCGTTCTCATAATCTTTGATCATGGTGATTACCAAGAGAGAACATCATAAGAAAAAATCTCATACTCTTATGAGTATTTACAATTTAAATTCTACATAATATGTATCTTATAATAGTATTTTATCAAAAAATAGAACTATATTTAAGAATATCATCATATTACTTCAAGGTTCTCATCATAAAGGTAATCTTCTAAGACCTTGTCATTACGATAGACACCCAAGAAAATTATCACATTAAAATAATATTGAAAAATTAGCGATATATAATACTATGTTTTATTAATATTAAATTAATTGAATATACATGTAATAAAATTATAACAAGTTGGTACTTGGAAACCAACAACAACAAACTCCAACATTGACCAGAGACAGTTGCCTAAGACTTTTAGTATGCTAGACCACATGTGAAAATCATATTTTTTTCTAAGTCAAGGATTTATTCAAGGGTTTCATCACACTATCTTTTGTGGAAAAAATACTAACTACAACCTCACCTATCTGAAAAAATCCATAAAAATGTGATACTTATAAAGCATATTATTTGTTTGTATATTTAACCTTGTCTCATTAAAAAGGGCCACTACTGTAGTATTATCACAATAGAGTGTGATATGATCTTCAATACATGGTATAATTTCAATATCTTGTACTAAGTTTAATTTCCATAAAAATTATATATCTACCTTATAAGCTACAATATACTAGGACTCTAGTATAAAATATACAACCCCATATTACTTTGAGCTCTTCCAACTCACATAACCTCCTTTTAAAGTTAAGATATATCCCGTTTATGATTTCATATCATCTTTATCTATTTGGATACTGTCATATGTATATCATGTAAGTACTAGTTTCTTATCTCCTTCACATACAATGAACATATATTTAGTATGCCTTACATGCTTTAGGATAGTCTTGAATACCTTCCAATGGTGGTAACTTGAGTCATTTTGATATTTTCCTGCCAAATATAATTCATAAGTGACATATAGCCTAATATATATCATAACATATGTAAGTAATCCAATAACGAATTCATATGGAATCCTTTATATTATTTGTATTTCTTCATGTTTTCAGGGACCCATTTTCATGGAGTGGTGAATTCCACGTTTCATTGAAAATAATCCCCTCCTGTATTGTTCCACACCAAATAACTTTTATATCTTATCAATATGTGCACCTTGACTTATTAAGATTAGCATCTTGAAATTATCACTATGCATATTGATCACATTAGTGTATGCCACCTCACCCAAATCCTTAATGGAGAATCATTTATTAACATGCACCTAAAAAATTATAAGACTATTATTTTGTTTCCAATATGTAATATGTCATTGATATATACTATTAAGAAAATAACCACACTCCCACTAAACTATTTATAGGAGCCAGGATAACATATCTTCGTCATAAAACCAAATTAAATTATAACCTTATAAAATTGAAAGTTCCATGACATATATACTTTCTTTAACCCACATTTTTTTTTTGTAATTTACATATATTTCTGGAAACCATTAGAGTCACAAACCCTTAAATTTGTGTCATATAGAAATATTTATAAAGGTTCTAATTATGGATGGATATTTTGGAATCCATTTACTAGATATCATTTTCATGGACGGTCATAATAGAGTGTATAATTCTAAAGGGTTTCTTCATTGCAATTGGTGAAAAGGTTTTGTCGAAGTCAATGCATTGACACTATTTAAACCCTTTGGTAACTAGTCCTTCCTTATAGGTAATAACTTTTCTATCCATTTGCAATTTCTTTTTAAATACACATCTAAAATAAAAGGTATTTATATCCAATGAAGGATATACCAAAATCAATACTTGTTTTGGTACATGGAATCAATTTTATAATTCATGGATTATTTTTATTTGGAAACATCTGTGCCACTTACTTCCTCCTTGTACGTTATAGGATCATTATTATCAACTAATAATGATTCACCATTCTCTATGAATATAAAACCATACAAGTTTAGTTCTATAACCTCTCTTGTACTCTTACATAGTATTTTTTTCTTTCAAATAACTTCGTCCATAAATATTTGTGGAACTTATTCCTATACCAACTCTTGTGTACCTTGATCATGGACTTCATCGAAGTCTATCTCGCTCCCACTATCAATTTTATAGATTTTATCCCTCTCATGGAATATATAATTCCATGAAAATATTATCCTTTTTTATGAGGGTCATATAATTAATATCCCATTATTTTATTGGCATATCCTATAAAGGTTCACTATGTGACTTAGGGTGTCATTTTTTAAGATGAATAATCCTTAACAAATTCTTCGCTATCCCACAATTGTAAATTTGAAAATATGGTTTTTCATCCACACCAAAGTTCTTATAGAATACTATTTATCAATTTAGTTCGTACTTGGTTGAGTATGTGCGCTTATATCTATAACTTGTATCCCTAAAAGGATAATGAAAGACTCACATGAATCATAATTAATGTGTATAAGTGTAAGTGAGTTGAGATAGAATCCTGAACTCCAGTAAACAATCAATAAAGTATTGATTAAGATATTATCCACCATGGTTTGAGAAAAACATCAAAATAATCTTACTAATCTAGTTCTCAACTTCATTATGGAATTCCTTGATTTTTTTAGAGTAATCTAACTTATACCTCATTAATTATACATATAAACATATACTAAATTCATCAATAAATTTTTTGAAGTATGAGTACCTACCTATAGATACTATAAGAAGTGGTCTACATGAATTGGTATTAACTTATTAAAGAAGATATTTTTCCCCTTAACCTTTTCAACTTTATGTATCTTTGGTCATCTTTTCTTATAAACATGCATGAAATATACAAAGTGGTTTTAATTAAAAAGAATGTAAATTTCCATCTTGGTGAAATTTAGTTAAACATTTTTCATTTACATGACCAATTTGGTGATGTCAAAGTTTTTTTTGGTATGAGTAATGTTAATTAGTTTCATTATTGATTTCCATTACTTGGTTTGTGTAGTCTAACACATAAAGAAAATTATTTTAATGTGACTTTCCATAAAAAATCATATCCTTATAAAAAAAGAAATATTTATCCCCAAACAAGAAAATAAATACATATGTATCATGTATGGATACATAAATAATGTTTTTGGTAAAAGATTGAACATAATAAAAACCTCTTAAAACTAAGATCATTCCCATTGGAAATGTTTGGTGGTAGTATTAAATATCTACAAAAACAAGTTTAGCTCCGTTTACTACTCATAGATCTACCTACCCTCATTCAGTATTTCTAAATATACTTGGTTTTAGTATTTGAATACATTTGTGAAGAACAAAATATATATATATATATATATATATCCCAATTTATAAGGAAAGATAAATTGAACTTGATAAAAATACACCTGAAGCTTTCCCTTACATCTTTGGATTGGTGTAGTTTTTCTTCCAGTTCCCATTATTCCCGTAAGAAAAACAAAGAACATACTGGTTACTTTCGTACCCCTTCATCTATATATTTTTGAAAGGGCATGAAAAAGATTGGGATCATATCTCTTCACTTTACCTTTCCATTTGATCACCCCAATGACTGAGTTTTTTTTTCATTTTTTTCTCCTTATATACTTATTAAATAAGGGTGAGTATATCTGGAAGAGGATATTCAATGTTTTTCATTTTAAAACTAACAAAAAACTGGACAATCTCTATGAGAGTGATGCAAGAATGAGATTAGTGAAAAGTTATTTTAGGTGTTTAAAAACCACATACTATAGGAATTCAATATATTCAATGTACTTCACTATGCGAGGCCCAACCAATGCACCCTATAGAATCATAATATAAAAGAGTTATTTGGATATATCAATCCATTCCTTTCTTTTTCTCCCTTGGTATAAACCATGTAGATTTATCAGCACGCTATAAAAATATATGTTTTTTATGAGATTACATGTGTTCAATAGATATATATGGTAACATAAAACATTAAATGTTGACCATTTAATTCACATGTTTTTTTCATAGAAAATGAACTCTTCATCAATCACATACTTTGTAGGAAAATCAAGCATGGAATATTCTTGGACATAAGATTTTCATTCATGGTGCAACAAAACCCAAAGTTGTATAAACCACTCATGGATGTTGCTGCTAGTGAGGAGATAATATTTATCTAATATATATCATAGAGATAGTATGGATGATGAACATTACATTTATTCTAAAATTTTAAAGACTATACTATCAGTACTTTTTTTATTATAAATTATGAGAGAAATAATAACAATTTATTTTTTATTAAATATCCCACTATTTTATCAAGTTCCAATATCCCTCACCATCAAACTAAGAATATCTAGTTGATAAGATATTCTAGTGGTAAGGATCCATATGTCCCTTACCATAACCCAAATAAGGGTTGGTAAAGGTACTTAAGTTTTTTAGGTAGGTAGGTCTTTTCCACCTATGAGCTTGCAGCTCTTACCTTTTGAGTGGATACCCTAATTCAGAAATCTTGGCTTTGTTTTCCTCAATGATTTCCTCAAAATTACACCAACTATATAATGGTATACTCTTATTAATTTAAAATGGTTTAGTCAATACAAAAACTTTATAATAACCCCTTATAAAATTAAGTTTCCAAATAGGGATTGGTCAAAAACTCTATTCTATTGGTTTCATTACCAATTAAGTAATGGAAGGATAATTATGAAATAATATTTAGTTGAGGTATGCTAATTTGTAATGTTTAAATTATATCATTTTTTGTCCTTGACAGTATTTTTTAATATTATATTTATTTTAATTTTGTGATTAACCATGTTAGATAAAACATTAACATATAATCTATTTATTTAGATTCTATATTTTCACATTAATTTCTTTATTTATGTGACTATAGTCTTGGATCCAAAAATTAAATAATTCATAGATAGAAAATATAAATAAACAAATGTCCCCATATTTATGTTATCTAATTGATGATTAATTGAGATGATAATAAATCAACCTATGACCTAGGGTAATAACACCTTATGTTGGTACGAGCATGAGTTATAGACTTCCACTTGTCCAGCTATGTATCGCCTAGATTGACATTATTATAGTTACTTCTTGAAATGAATCCTTGTACTTAGGGATAATCTATTTATTTTGAGTATTTTTTACCCACACACAGGTGAGAGGAACTAGTCTATTGAATAATGAGGATTATATAAAAAACATTGGGAACACATTTCCTATATAATAATGGAGACAAGGATGAAACATAATCTATCATTTTAATTGAATGATTAATAATTTAAAACCCAAGGGAAAAAATAAATTAAAAAAAATAAAAATCTTACAAAGGCCATTTTCAAGCTAACGAATGGTTATACACATGTAATGAATACAAAAAAGTAAAACTAGTTACAATGATTTCTTAGTAGTTATTTTTTATTAAGATAAATGTGCTTGAATTAATTAATTAATTATTTAATTCCCTTCAATCTTAATAATCTTCTAAATTCCATTGGAGATACCCATAATTTATTCATTTATAGAAAATAAATAGTATAACCAATTATTATATATAATCAAAATAAATTAATTGAGGATTTAAATTTATTTAATCCCATAATTAAGTTATCAAACACAACATGTGCCAATAAATATATTAAGGTTTAAATGTTGTAATTATAAATTTAATGTAATTTAATTTTTAACCATATTGGGAGACTACATGATGTGCACTTTTGAGTTAGAAATCATGTATCTCGATTTCCGTGTATTAGTGAAACACGCCTAGGGCTTCAGCGTGTTCCTTGGTTGGACTACATAGTCTGTACAAGCCATCCACACACCATGTATTACTCTTTGTATGTGCCTAGGATACATAACTATATCTTATATGAGTATCTTGGGGAATTACATGGCATCTAATAATGAGAAACATGACGTGTGGTCCAAATGTTTTGTGTCTACAAAACCCATCAAAGGACTCAACATGTTCATTGGATGTGGGATTTCCCGACGTATACAATCATTCTACATGTCATGTATCTTGCATGCCATGTGTCTTCATAACTCAATGGGGAATTCATCATATATTTATGAAATGGGAAATAGAAAACTACACACCACTTATGTTGGCTACATGTCATGTACTTCATCAATGCTGCATAATGTAAGTATCATTCAGTTTTAACCATGAATCTGACCACACAGTTTGTGGGAATTTTTCCTCTAAGCAATGCAGACTACATGATGTGTATAATAGATACATATCATGTGATCCTAAATTATGTGTTCCAAGTTGGCCCGGTCCACATGCACTATGAAATAAATGCATTGTGTGTAATTAGTTCTCTACATGTCCTATATCCTAAGACATGGCCAAGTATTGTGCACTTGGGTACACAATTTGTACTCTGGCTACATGATGTGAAATCCGATGCTATCTGGCCATATTCCTCTATAATTTTTTATGGAGTCTACATCGATACTTCATCTATTCTTGGACTTAAGAAATTTAAAATCTAGAATGAGGAATTTAAAATGTCAAAGGCAATTTCATTTTAACAATATGATTAAAGGGAGAATAAATTTGAAATAAAAATATTAAAACTATTTTGAATTTAGACCAAAAATCAAATTAATAATTATAAATTTAAAATGAGACCTCTTTGATACAACATGAAGATTTTTTGCACAACCGAAGCACATTTTATGGGAGTTAAATTGAAATAAATTTTAATTTGTTGTTTCCTAAGACACTAATATAGGATCTCTCATGTTAAATTTATAATTAATTAATTTAGATATGAATAAATGATTATATAATCACATGATCCTTCCATTGATGACACTGTTTTTCTTCCAAAACCCTTTTGGATTATATTTATTGTGCTATAAGGATTAAAGTGAAGAATCCATCTAGAAATGATCCATATGTTCTCCTTTTATCTACAAGCAATGCCTATTGACTTTTGAGTGCTATCATGGTGAATCAATTGTCTTTCATTTTTCATCTTGATCACTCTAAGACCATTCAGACTTCAAGGGGTTATTATCATTATTGAGAGGAAAAGATGAAGAATTTGAAAGAGAGAGAGAGAGAGAAGTTGATTGTGTGAAATGATTTTCTATACTCAATTTTTGATTAATCAAACATAATAGATATAAAAATATATTTACAGAGTTAGGGATTAGGATAAAAATATTATTTTATTTCTAACTAGATATTATATAATATTATAATCTTTAAAAAACCATGTAAATAATAATAATAATAATATTTTAGCAAGAGCGCTAACTTGATCAATAAAAAATATTATTTTACCATTTTGTGCATTAATATTTATCACCAGACATAGTTTTGGTCAATCCAAAATCCTCAGTTTTTATTAAATACATGAATAAATATTTAATAAAATATTCCATTCATCAATAAATACTTACGATCGAAGAATTATGAATAAAATTATTCCTCAGTCTTGAGAATAATATTTTTTCCATTAATTAAATCCAAATAGAACTTAATCAAGATCAATGGAAAGACTTAGTTTGCGACCCTCTAGGATTCTTCGTCATTTGGAATTTGGTGTATTAGCCTAAAATTCCAATATTACTATCTACCTATGGGTTAAGGAACCCAATATAAATAACCTTATGTCCCAACATCTACAACTATATATGAACACATATTATGTAATATAATTCATTTGTATCAAGATCTCATCAAGCAGGTCACACTTCAATGTCATCAACCTATGTACTCAATATGACTTTCTTTGACTACCTTAAATAAACATAACATTTCACCATGGACGTGGAGTTTAATGTAATGGTTCTATTCTAAAAAAGGTATGAAATATAATCTTACATAAAGATTTAAGGGAAAAACATTTTTCAAATTATCCATCAACAAAATTTTATTTATGATGCACCCAACACACTCTACTTCCCCCAACATAGTACATGATATTTTGGGTTACTAAATCTATGTTAGAGATTAATGAAATGCATAAATAATAATATGGAATTATAAGGAAAATTACACACACTCACTAATATGAAAATATGATAAGACCAAAACCCATATAATTCATACTAGCAGGTCATTTCTCGTTATCTCATATCTTGGATATTATTATGTGTTAACATCATGAGAAGAAGTCTCATCCTCTTTTGAGTATTGAGAACTTACATTCTACATACTATGTGTCATATTATAGCATATTATCAAATTTTAGAATTATATTTAAGAATATATTCATAGAAAATTAAGCTTCTCATCATAGTGGGTAACTTATATGACCTTATTAGTGCGATATACACCCTATAACATTTGTAACACCTTGATATTTTAAGAAATAGTTTTTCCAAAAAATTTAATTTCTTCTATAGATTGCATGAAATACAACAACGAGTTTATAAAAACTAGGATATACCATTAAAATATTTTTATCACCTAGCCCATAAATTAATGATTATGAATAGGACTATCTAAAATTTTAAAATGTATGCTTTACACATGTATAAAATGAATTCATTAGTTATCAATTTATCATAAATGAAAATAAAAATTATTTAAAAATAAAGAATTTGTTTTTATGATAACTCTTTTATATGAAAAATAAATTGAATTTATTACATTTGGTTAATTATTTCAATAAAATATTTTAATATTCATATAATTTTTATTATTATTCATAAGATAATAAAAAATTTAGTTTTAGGCTTAAAAATTCATTTTTCTAAAAATCAGTTTTCACTGATTTTTATGCACTTAATTTAAAATTAATTTTTGCCATTTAAAGGTATTTGATTATATAATATTAATTAAATATATAAAAATAAGAGGTTCCAGTTTGGTAAATAGGCCCCTTTTATTTTTGATCAATATGAATTGTAACTGTAGTAAAATTTATCACCTTGGTAAAGGGTAAATCCGATTAATCAAGGTTATAAATAAGTGTTAAGGAAATAATTTATCATTCTAATTATTATTTAATTAATGGAATTAAACCTTTATCACCTTATTCTCTAAATTATATATTTTAATTGAAAATTTTATATGAAAGTGTCGAATATAATATTTAAATCAAAGAATGTTACAAAATATCATTCTGTTTTTAATATATCTTATGTGTCCACATAGGAAAAAATAAAGTTATGGACTAATATATGTGTCTATATTGGGACTGAGGAAATTATTTTCCTGATATAAATTTATTTTTAATTTTTATGGAGTATATAATGACCTTAATTTCTTATGAAACACTGATACAATATTTCTCCATTTAATAAAATTATATAATAAGTGATTATAAAAATACTAAATATTATATAATATGAATGATTTAATTTGTAATAGGAATTATATATATATAAATTAAATATTAGAGAGGTTTTAAAGAATTATATTCAAACTCTTTCTTTTCCTAGATGAATTTAAAGTTAAATTAAATAAATAATGTTAAAAAAGGCATTAATGACATGCTATAAAAAATAATAATTTATTAAATAACATAAAATTCAAAAAAAATATTTTATTCATCCAATTGAATGGGAAATGGTTTTAAACATAAAAAATGATCCATTTGGGGTTTTTTTTATTTTATAGTAACATTATTAAACCTTATTATATAGAAAACATTAATTTTATGATAATTGCCAAAAGGGTCAATACATGGTTAAAACTAAACATTAAGGGTAAAAATGTTATCTATACATGCCAAATTTTTGTTATATGAGAAACATTTAACTCATAATCCTATTATATTCAAATATTATCAATTTTGATCCATTTTAATTCCAAAAATAATTTATATTAATTTAATATTTTAAGAAATTCCAAGAGTGCCCCTCCCCTCAATTATAAAAGCAACCCCTCCTTTGTATTCTTCACAACACTTTGAGACTTCTCACTTGAACAAAATATAAAAATTTATATTATAAAATTGCATATAAACATAATATAAGTTTTTTTATTCTCAAAATACCAACCCTAGATCCATTTATATGAGACTAAAAAGAGTCTTTTAAACGAAGAGGTAATCACCTTAACCAATCACTTTATTTTAATTTTTTCATTTACATACACCAAATATATTATCTTATTCATAAAATAATAAATTTATTATCATTAATATACTTAAATTTTATTATGATTATTAAAATTCCATTATATACCCTCATCACACTTAAATGTTAATTGAAAGTATCACTCATTTGTACGTACGACTTACTGTCTGCACATATCGATACAATTAATTTTCCATCACCATAATTTATGGATGGGTATTATGACAGGTTTAATATTTATCTATTATATTTATGATACAATTTTACTTCTTTAATTATAATATCATTTCTACCTACTTACCATTCAATCCTTTCAGAAATGATAACACCACTCTTCTGTATGTGTGGATTAACATCTCCACGAAGCGATGCAATTCATTTTTCATTTATATTTTACTTGTATGGTAATAAAGATACATTTCATGGATAAATATTACATAATAATGGTATTAAAAAATTAATTAATATTCACCCTTCATTCATTCCATATTTAGAAAAATTAAAACAACGTTTATGTATATATACAACTTACCATCTCCATGAATGGTGTAATACATTTTTCTATCCCAAAATTTTATGGATGACTATAAATATAAATATAAATATAAATATAAATATAAATATAAATATATATATAATTAATATCTATTATTTTTATACCATTATTAAAATTATTAATATTATCAAACTATGATCAAAGTACAAGTACCAAAATTACGAAACCAAAAATTACATGAAAAAAGAAGAAATTGTCAAATGGAATAGTGATTTTAAGAAAGAATTTTCAATAAAAATGTGATAGAAGGTTAAAATAAAATCATATATGGTTTTATATATGTTTTTATGTTTTTAAATATTATCTATAATAAACCATTTATTATTTTTAGGATGTTAAAAAATGTATGAAGGATGTGAGACCTGAGGTTAGGGTTTTTTTTACATTATCATTACTTATCGAGACTATTTATGATTAAGTTATGATGAAGAAATATTATTATCAACCTCTAAATAAAATAATAAATTTTATTATACTACAGTTATTTCTTTAAAATACATGTTTTAATTTCATTTCAATCACCTTTTGTACTCAAGATACTAAAAATATGTTTTTTTAAAATGGACTTCATTTCACTCTGTAAATGAAAAATGTTTTTTTTTCATTTCCTTGTTTTCTAAAAATATTATAGATAAGGTTTTTTATATTCTCATATGATATGTTAAAGTTATTTTTATCCATTATTTAATTTTTCTAGTGCAATTTTAAAGCAATATTCTTTTCTTTTTCCAAACTAGGTACATTGAAATGTTTTTGATAAAAGTATGTAAGAAATGTTTTTAACATATAAGACATAAAATGATTATACCACCGTACTAGACACTAAATTATTTTAAGCTTCCTTTAAAATTTACCATGTATATTTTCAAATAAAAATTTTCCATATTATTTTTTAATTTTTTAGACTTTAATGAAGTGTTTTCAAAATGGAAAGGTTATTTTATAAAGAATATTTTAACGATCATTCAATTCATCAATATAAATGACCCTAAATTATTATAATTATTTACTAGGAATATGATCCAATAATAAAATCCTAATTCTTTCTCTAGATTGTTTATTTTTATTATGGAATGATATTTATGAAACCCATTTCTTTTCAAGGGGCTATGCTATGACGAATTGTTAATGAAACCCATTTATTTTAATGGGTTCACATATAATGATTTTTTGGATCTTTTGGTACACATATTTATGATTTTAATTATGTGATATGTTGGGCATATATATCCATCCAATTTATAGGGTAAATATTGATATCTCATGAGATAACCAAGATTTGAATAGGGAGTGAACTCAGTTCAGTAAGGAAATTTACTCACTATGATAGGCTTAAGAGTAAACCTTGACTACTATGATAGCTTGGGGTGTAAACCCATTCCACAATGATAGAATTTGAAAATATCCTTGAATAATATGGAAATTATTTTTTAGTCTTATCTATTTAACATGATTCCATGTTTTATACCTATATTATGCTCTCATAGATCATGTTATTTTATTACATTATGATTTGTGTCTAATAAACTACAAGAATTTATTTCATGACTCAAGATCATGATCTATGATACACAGGGCATGGTTTTCAAATTTTTATATCTTGTTATCATATCATTTTTATCATTTTATTCATATATCATCCTTGATATATCCCTTTTTACGCTTACAGAGAATCATATCTCACCATTTATTATGTTTCCCTTCCCAGGTTATGAAGAATGATTTTATGTATGATATGTCTAAGAAGGGTCATATTTATGATGATATAAGTGGGAATCGATGAAGAACTATTATGAACCAATTCTTTATGTTTCCAAGTATCCAAATATATTTTACCTTTTTGATTCTAGTGTGGATAATTATGTTTTTTAATGAATAATCATTTCCATAAATATAATATCTACGTACAAAATTTTTAGGGAAATATAGTTGGTAGCAGAGAAAGGTTTAGTTAATATTTGAGAACTCGGATGAGAAAAATTTAGTTATATCCAAATTTAAAATTCTTAGTATAGGATAAAATACTATAGTTTTAGAAAAGATCATGAATTAACTATGTTAATCCTAAGTTGTCGGAGAAGAATGTGTCATGATTTGGACATCCTATAAATGATTTTCCATGATTATATGGTTTCCCACTTTGAGTTTTGTTTCTCTACTGTGATTTTATTTTTATTAAATAGAGGAACATGAAGTAACTATATTAATGATATTTTTAATGGAAAATGAAATTATTATCCTCATGAAAAACTGAATGTTATGAGTGTTAGATTGAAAAATCTTGTTTCTATGCTCACAAAACTTTCTCGAGCTATGAATCATACTGATCTTTTGAACGATCAATGGAGGGAACAAAAATATGTTGAGTTCTTCATGATGCAATATCAACCTTCTTTTAATGTGTCCTTGAATCAATTAGTCACTAAGAAATGTATAAGTACCACTAAAAATATATTTTTCATTCTGCTGTATTCAGAACATGATAATGTTATTCTAGTTGTTAATCATTTGGAAGGTGAAGAAGACATGTGGTACAATCTTATGAAGAACACAAAGAAACATAAAGAAATTTAATCTTTGGAGTGGGATGTGTTTAATATATTATATCTCAATATGTATTTTTATCATATTATTCATAAATAAATGGAAAATTAAATCATTAAGTTGAAAAGATGGATGATTAATCAGTTGGTACCTATGAGGAAAATTTTACAAGACCTATGAGATATATAAGATTCCAGAATTCATTGATGTATTTCCCAGTTTAAATTTTTGGTTCAATATCTCATTTTTTGTAATGAAATGGTTCTGGGGAGTATGTTGGGTTTTGGGGGTGTTCCAATGGTTTGGAACATGAGAAAGTGAAGAATATGGCAAATATGTGAAAGGCACATAGTTAGCGCACATTTAAGAAAACTTTTTATAATTCCTAGATAGACATGAAACCTTGGATAGAGGCCTAACACACAGTTAGTGCATGGTCTATCAAACCATGTGTCCTTTCTAGGTTACCATGTGACCCAACTTCCTTGGATAGTGGCTTTCATGCAATTTTTGCACGGTTTGGAAAACCGTGTGGGCAAACTGCGTGGCCAGTAAATTTGGGAAAATTTTTAAAAATTACACCTTTGGATTTTTAAGTATAACTCGATATTTTCCTCTTATCCACATCCTATAACCCTATATGTGAGCTTGGATGACCCAACCTTCCCAAGGGTGATTCTCCTTATATCTTAGGTCATTTTGAGTGACATGGGTTTTAGATCGAAGATCTGAATAAGTCAAATCCCTCTCTTGTTTCTATTTTTGGTTTATGGTTTACATATTTCTCTTATCTCCATCCGGAGCTCTACAAGCTTTCTTTTCTGGTGAGATATCGGTTTAATATTTAATGGATGGTTGATTCAAGTTCCAAGGATTCGATTAGGAGTGTGTTCACTAAATGATTTGAGGTAGGTGGTCTACAAGGTATAACCCTTGGTTTGTTTACGTAGATTTGTGCATGTGGGGTTGTATTCTTGCTCTCTCCTTGATGTGTTCTTGGTTTTTTTAATGATATTATTTAATGGGTGAATTAATGATAAATTGAAACCATCACGATCCCCATGGGATGCATGAAGTATAACTTGAACTATTTAGGGCCACCCATGGGGTATGCCAACCCTCCTGAATATGGTTAACAGAAACGTAAAGGGTGAAATTGACTTGGGATTAAATGGATCCCTTGAAGAATGTGTAAATTAGTGTATGTAATGATTAATAAAGGATTATGGGTATATGTTTCTAGTTGTGTATAATGGATAAGGGGTTTTTTGGTTTGGAATGCAAATGTGTTAAATGGGATTAATGGGAATGTGTTATGGAATCATGTTTTGTACTTGAATATGCTTAGTGAGTTAGGCATTGGGAATGGGAATTGGGATATATGGTTATGTGATATAAATTATTAATGTGTTAATATATTATGGCATAATATTTATTCCCATTTTAGTTATTATTGTTTTGATATTGCTAATGATATTTCCAATGCTTGGTTGTAATGTGGCTATGTGTGGTGAAGAAAAAATAAGCATGTGCACATGGCTTGGTAGAGTGGGGTATAAACATGAGGTTCAATGCCCATGGGTTGAGTTGGAGAGAGCCTCTAAACTCCACCCTTAATGCACGGGTTAGGGAAGGGGTTGGAGTTGTATTCCCCTAATGGTTTTATTCAACCCAGACTGAGGCTTCGAGGTGAAGATAACATGGTGTTTGTGATGTGTTTCCCTAGTTAGACAAGACTTGATTTATTACCATATTCCCTATGATTATTGAACATGTCTAATCCCTTAGACACATGAAAAAGGAGAATTAATCACTTAGATTTTATAAGTATGAAATCTGGATCTGATGATAGAATAACTTAGGGGAAAACTTTATTACTAGTGGTTACTTGTATAGTATCTTATTTAATTATTGTTATTTTGAAATTAAAATATATAGGATATCTTGTAGACATCATTAGTGGTGGCCTACTATGTTGTACACACACCCTGCTCAGGCTTCCATTGGGTACTCGGGCAGATTTCATGGTTGTAGGTCATGTAAAGGGAAAAGGTTCAGTGCTTGGGAGTTAATTCGGATTTGGGATTTGTGTAGATGGGGTTCCAGACTTGGAGTTAGGAATGTATTGGAGATTCCATTGTTTATCATTATTTTTCGTTTTTTCCACTTTTTAATGTAGCATGACATGACATATTTAATCTTGGTTGTGGTTATACCTAGTTTGGGTGATGGTTATTTACATATGTTTACTAGTTTGTTTATGTTTATACACTATTGTATATGTTTTATGCTATGGTTTATTCTAATAAATGGGGAATAGTCTCCCCAAATTAATATCATACCCTCGCTACTATTTAGTAACCTATGGATTACATGTAGGTTCACTTGAGGTCATGTGGCAACCCAGTTTGGGGCACCAATTTAGAGTCTCTCAGGTCGGGGACATTACAAGGTATGCTTCTCATATTATCATCCAACCTAAATATAAGGTTGAAAAATTCTTTAGTGGCTTGAAACCAAGTCTTTTAAGGGATTTATCCAAAAGTTAATTTAGTAGCTATGAATAAATCATTTTATGTTCTATCCTAGTGGAGGTGTAGGTTGGAGTTACCCATTAATATCTTAATTTTGACAAGAAAAGAAAAATGGAATTCAATGGAAATTCTAAAAACCATATAGATAAGAAAATGATCTATACTTTATGCTCAAAATGTGTAAGGAAACATGGGGGAAATTTTCGTAAGGGAAATAGTTAATGTTTTATGTGTGTAAAGGAAGGTCATCTAGAAATAAAATATTGAATCAATGGGAAGAATTTAAATAATGATTTAAATAGAGAGAAAACACCAAAAAATGCACCAAATGCACTCTAGTTTTTTAAATCCGAGGAGTATGGGCATTATGATAATAAAATACCCTATATGAAGGTTAATAACAATGATAGATGTCAATATCCACATAACCATAGGGATAAAGTAAAATATCATATGATCGCTATTTTTTATGAGGGGTACGATAATTACATGGTTAAAGGTAGAATTACCATCCAATCTAGAAATACTAATATATTATTTAATTCTAGATCTACCCACCCTTTTATATCAAAAAACTTTTCTAAGCATATTATAATTCCATATAAAAAATTATATGTCGAGTTAGAAATAAAAACCCCTAATGATTTTATGATCACATCCCAAGGCAATATGATTTTCTCTAGTTGAAGTTTGTAGGAATGTGTTTCATGAAAATATTTTCATTATTTCTCTAGTTTAATTCTATGTTATTTTAGGAATGGATTGCATTTATTTTAATACTTACCACATCCTTGTATGAGTAAGATAATTTACATTAGATATTCCAAACCAACTTATGATCATCTATTTTTGTGATGACAGAAATTAACATTTTAAGGAAATTACATCCATAGTATGGGTCATCATTCATATTCAGAAGGGATATTTATCTTAGATAGTTGGGGATAAACTCAACATAAAATATATTCTTATTATGAGGGAGTTTATAGATGTATTTTCATAATTTTTTTTGTTTTACACCTAATTTTTATGTTGAGTTTTCAATAGAACTCATACCTAGTGATATATTTATTTTCAAGACTCTATATAGAATGGCCCTAAGTAACATCCCCGAACCAGTGGACACAATATTCGGTGTCGCAAGCCAGTTCCCCACAAGACCTGAGGCATTCCTCCGTATATACTAGAGGTTGCTGAATAGCAACACAGGTTTATGGAGAAACATTAGGGAGACTATATCCACTTTTTATAGTAATTCCACAATAGAAATAATATAAAAAGATATAATAAATAGTAGGAATAAATAAATGGGTAGCATATGAAAAATTCCATCAAGTAACCAAGTAGAACATGCTATGAAAATATAATGAATACACTACTTGTTAGGATGTCATAGGACGAAATCCAAAACCAAACTACCAAAAGACCCCGAAAACAGACTCGAGTTCCAACCCGATCCCAACATCCCATGCTCTAACCAAACAAACCATGCATGGACCAAACACCAAGTAACTATCCTAAACCTATACTTGAAAAAAAGTTACATCTTCTTAGGTCCCCTAGTGCTATTAAATTTAGAGCAGGGTGTGATTTCAACTATGTAAGCCACCACAAACAGTGTTTATAGTAATTATCAGTCTGCACAAGAGTGTATACAGGTTATCAAGTGAAATAAATAAAAATATAAATAAAAGGTACATATCTCACCATTTATAAAAAAAGTATAAATTTTATCCATTATGTTTTCTACGGTCAACCAATCAATTAAACTGACTCTGGTCACACTAGTATTCTAATCCATAGAATAAGTGTTCCATACACATTTAATCATAAGGGGGAATTCATAATTCACAATTTATCAACATACTGAAAAGCCTTATTTTGTTAATCAATCTATTTCCACATGTTTGGGAAGTGATAACCATAGTTCAACATAGAAAACCATGAAATGTCCTTACATTGGGAACCATAGAGCCTCAGTCTGAAATCTCAAACATGCATTACATAACACTTACCTTGGAGCCTTAGTCTAGGTAGTCTCATAAAATGAAACTGTTTGGGGGAATAGATCCTAAGTCAAACTCCCTAACCCGTGTAGTATAGGGGTGGGGTTTAGACCCTCAGTCCAACCCAACACACTGGAATACAAATTCAAGTCAATACCCTACATACTTTCAACACATTTTCACATGATTCTTTAACCATAGCACATTTACCAAATAGTAACCAAAACCATTAAACACATTTATCATTTACAATAATATCCCATTGTACATACCTCACATACAAGGCACAACCCATTAACACATATACCACTATTCTAAACACCCATTTATGTTATATTCTCCAATAGAATACAATCAGAATCAACTTTATTCCACAAATCAATGATATCACATAGATCAAAGTACTCATTTAAAATCATCTTGAAGTATTCCTTTTAAAAAACGATTCTTCCCATTTAAATAAAAACTAAAACATGCCCCAAGGCCTTCATTTCCATTATCAAACAATCGTTAATCATTTTCTCACAAGAAAGGGGCCACAACCCCCATTTCAAATCATCATTAAAATCCATTAATTATAACCCCATTTTCAAATCATTTTGAGGTCAACACCTCCCTTAGAAACATTAATCACTTTAAAAAAATCAACATCTTCATTTAAAAAAATTACTGGGCAATGCCTGAAAACACATCATTAAAACAATTACAAAAACCCACTAGGAATTTCACAAAAGTTACCATTTTCACATTTCAATTACTCTATTAATTATTCCCACACACCCACATACAAATCACAACCCATTCACTTAAAAAATTATCCAATTTCACTATTTACCAAATTATTTTTCTATCCTTATATGTTTGGAATACCCCAAGTCTAACCCAAGGTAAGATAACCAATATCAATAGACCCAATAGGGTCTATGGAGGATTTCACACCTCAATATAAGTCCCAATTTTACTTTCCTTACACAAGAACACCAAACAAAGAAAGGTGGTGAAATATAATAACCACACATACATATAAAACGTCAATAACATGGGAAAAATATTAAAAACCACATACCACAAGATTGAGGATGATTACTTTTCCAAGAATATCCCTTGATTCTAACCAATACGAAAATAAATACTAGAATAAATAACACATTATAAAAGTAATGGGTTTGGGATTTAGTAGAAGAGGGACCATTTCACAAGCCATATTCTATAAAATAAAATATAGAAGGCTGTTAGAATCACCCAGAGCTTCTATTCTCACTAAATAACACTTCAAATGCCGAATAATCAAAGGAGAATCACCCACGTAGGAGGATGAGGCTAATGGTTTGTCACCCTTATTATAGGGGGTTGAATGGGGTTAAAAATTAGGTAATAAAGAAATATTTCCATGAGGGAAAAATTTTAAAAAGTCACTTTTTTAGTGGTGCACAATTTTTCCACATGTTTTTCCAAACCTTACACCAACCGTGCTCTTCCCTCTGTCTAAGAGGAAATCAAGACGGACAATTTGAATTTCCACCTGAATGGTTTGAAAAACTTTGCGATGGATATGTTCTCACCACTTTCAGAAGGTTCCCCAATATATATGGTTTCTAGGGCCACCTTGAAAGGTTCCCTAAACCATGAACACCCTTTTAGTAGGCCAAAATGTTATGGTGCACAGTTTTTACCAACCATGTGCCAACCATGATCTCAACAAAATTTTCCCCATGTTTTCTCCTTTCCATGCCCTGAACCCTCATAACACCCAAAGTCCTATCCTACTGACCATATATATTCCCTAAAAAAACATTGAACATGGATGCACCTTGTCTTTGGGTCAAGATATTTCAACCTCCCCACCTTATAAGAAATCATCCCCGAGTTACAATTTCCATGAATTACCAAGCCTCCAAGAAAATGTCCAGGTCATAGGGACCACATACCTACTATCATTTCCAAATATTCATCCCACACATATCCACAACATCCCAAAACTCAGAACACGAAAAAAATACTACACTGATGAAACATCCCCCCACCACAAATCACAATCTTGAACTCAATGCTTCTAAAGAATACATCTAACTTAAACTCCCCATCCCCAACACCAATCTAAAAGAATGGTCTTGGTATCACCAATGAACCACCACACAAAACGATACCTAAAAGGAACTGCATTACCCTAGGAGTGAAAATCAGTAAACCCTTGGTTAGATCTATCCCACAAATCATGCCCAAATCACTTAGCACCATCTCACCCGGTTCTTTCAATGTTCATCTGGTACCCAAGCTGGGCATCACTCGAAAGAACAGATGGTTTCCCAAACATGATGCCTTGACCAACATTGTTTCACAAATCAAGTCCCATAACATCATTCCACATCTAGACATCAAAACAACACTAAAGAAAAACCTTCACCTCAAGGTGATCAACCATTGAAACCCCAAGACAACACCTATTAGACATGATGAAACACTTAGATGGATATTACTTGATCCCATCCAACCCAAAACACTGATCATGCTATTAAATTACCATTTATACACAAGGGTTCTCCCCACCATATGCCATTTATCATAACCACCACCTTTTGTTGGATAGAACCTAGACCAATGAACGGACTACTAGAACCATCAACTCAAATACCACATCAGACCCGACACATTTCCCAACACACTGCACCCAAAAATCCATGAGAACTCCACCCAACTCTAGAATTCAGCCTTTCCATAGAAACTAACCAAATTGGTCACAAATCCATTGTCTATATCTCAACTAAAGATAACTTGGTTATTCTTCAAAACCAATTTTCAATATCAAAACACACTCGGCTTCACTATTGGAACGCCACTACTTCACATGACTCAATGCGTTTTCACACATAATAAATTCTCACATACCCTAAACACACCTATCTGAGTCCTTCTAAAAATTCTTATGAGGTTCTATCACCCATCCTACCTTGCCATCATTCATTTTCATGGCTTATACTGCCCACCAATGACTCAATCATAGGAATCTCAGATCTCCCTCAGAACCACCCCAATCCTAAAGCCAACATTTGGATCGATAAACCATAAAATACAATGCCCACCTAATCTTCCTTGAGGAATCCAAACATTTATTTCACTAGTTTCTCATTTTCCCCTCAATTCCACCACATCCAAACAAGATTTTCTCCAGAAATCGTTGACTAACATACCTCTACCCACATTTAAAGTATCATTTTCATTGATTTCCTCAAGATATTTTGACCATCGCGAGTCACTCTTCGGTTTCAAGCTGAACCCAAAAACATAAACTTTTCTCTCCAGATTTTACTAGAACAACAAAATAAACGTCACCCACTGCTTGTTCCCAGCTTCCAAGAATGACCCCCATAGAATTTTTCAACATCTAGTCTATCCTGAAGACCTATCCCGTAACTAGTTTATGTTGTAATCCCCACTATATTGATCCCATACTCATACCGTTCCATGAGTGTATCCTCTGAGAAGATCCATTTCCATCCAAAACACATTTATCTATCTAGGCATAAATCCAAATCTTCAGATATGATGTCAATATATTGGGAACAATCATCAATAGTTAAAAGAATGATAATAAGTCACTGAAAATTCCATAAAAAACCATCAATCACCGCCATCACCTCCCACCAAAGGGATTCCTTAACCTTCTGAAATTATTAGGATTCCCTGCCCACCAATTACTCATCAACACTCAATCACCATAACTCGAATGTAATTTCCAACAAAAACTCAACAGCACCCCATGAACCTCTACCAAGTGTTCGTGACCCAGCATTTCCTATGGAACCATCATAATTATACCACTTGAGTTCTTCTCGAATGACCTTGGTGATTTACACATAAACAAAATGATCACCACACAAATCCATACCCCAATTGTCTCAAACATAACAAATGATTCCCATTATGATCACAATGAAAAATGACAGGTTCTTATCATGAGACACCTATTCACCCATCCCACATAGAATCATTCCTTTCTGGCATGTTCCCACATCCATTCCTCCTCAAATCCCTCATGGTCTCTCACTTTCCTACATATATACATTGATCCGAACTCTAGATTACATGATTCATACATCACCAAAGCTATTCCGAACATCTTCTCACTCATCTGACCTAGCCTCCTGTTCCATTATCCTAATTGGACTCAGGGAATTCTTAACATTCTCATCCAACAAAAAAACCATTCATATAAGAAATCCCAACCACATGACCACCACCACCATGAGTGTCACTTTCAGAATAAAAGCTTCAATCCACTTTTTGGTCACCCTTGTCTCATTTCCCCGAAATCAACATTGGTTCCCACATCAATCAATATCAAGGCCCTGGGGAAAGGATCCTAAAGACCATTCCACTTCCAAAAAACCAACCTTAAAACCAACCACATGCACTCAATCACCTCTATGACCAATAAAATAACGAATAAACATGCACTTTCACTATAATAAATGACACCCTCCATGCATTGATTCCCATAATAGGGAAACCACTCGCACTTAACATCCTAAATCACATTAAAAACTGGAACAACCTCCATTGAATCTACCCTCAATTTCCAAAAATTTTAAACTCATAACCACCACTTGAGTTTCGTTTCCAAAACTATTAACCTTATAAATTATCCCTGTAGTCTAAACCTGTAATAGGAACCACTCTCATCATTCCACTGCTAAGGTCCAAAACATATACCTATGTTATATGAACCCAAGTCACTAACAACCCTGGTGGACCTTTCTCACATGTCACCTCAATAATCGAATGATAACAACTCCCTAAACTAGATTCAAATGAAGAGAAAGGAAATAGAATCTTTATCTCTCTGTAATTCACACACACCAAACCTAAAACAACTCACTAATATTAGGTAGTTGTTGAAGCTCCTTTCGTCACAGAATCTAAAGATCAGAAAAGGGAAATACTTGAGCTCAAAGTGATTCATCCTTTGAAGAAAATATCAAAAAATCGACAAAGGCATGAACAAGGAATAAAAAGCACCTCTACCGCGCAAGTTCTATCACTGTCACGCAAGTCCACTTGTGCGAAGCCTTATGGTCGCGCAAGTGACTTGCGCGACCTAAGTGATAACCACCCGGGGTCTTCTCCTGCCTATAAATAGACCCTGTGGGCCCCCATTCGGGGAGGATTTTTTTCCAGAAACCCAGATTTGAGCTCCCGACGCCCTAGTCTATTCTCAAAGCTTCCAGAACACTTCTAAGGCAATTTCTTACCCAGAACGGAAGATCTAAAGAGGGGGAGGAAGGCCTAAGTGTTGAAACTCATCAACACTTGCGTGCCTAGGTGGCCATCCCTTAAGGGAAATGGCCACACTTGCGCACTGCCTTACTTCTTCAATAGAACCTGTGCGTCCCTCTCCTGTAAGAACCTTAAGAGGATTCTAAAGGCCTTAACCAAAAGTCCCTCAAGTATTACCCTGCTGGTTAACCGTCGCGCAAGTACACCATGTGTCGCGCAAGCATACCTACGCGACCAGGACCTGCGCGACCAGGACTTGCACGCCCACGCAGTACCGGCGCCTGCCAAGACTTGCGTGCCTCTGCCTTTTGGGGTGCCTTTCTTGCCCATTTTCACCCCTCTTAAGCCATTACACCTTTCCTTTTCAAGATTCAGTCTTCAAGACACTCTTCAAAGCCATTTATGGCATGATTTCTTGATTTGAATTCCTTATCTGAAAGAAATTCTGTGGAATATCTCTCAAAACCTATTGATTTACATATCTTTATGTCACTAAAGATTGAGAGTTCATTCATTCAACCTTATGCTTTAATATGAGAGAATCCTTAACTTGGGTCTCCTTTTCAGGAATAATCCCCAGTCATAAGTCCTCTAATTTGGGCATCCTCTTAGGAGTAATCCCCAGATCCCCTAACCTGGGCTTCCTTTTCAAGAGTAATCCCCAGTCTGAAATATGGTAATCTTCCTTAGGAGTAAGCCCCAATTCTTAAAGTTCCCAAATATGGGCATCCTCTTTAGGAGTAATCCCCAAGTCTCTCAATTTTTGGGCATCCTATTTAGGAGTGAGCCCCAGATCCCTTAACCCGGGCCTCCTTTTTAGGAGTAATCCCCAGTCTCAAATATGGGCATCCTCTTCAGGAGTAAGCCCTAGTCCCCTAATTTGGGCATCCACCACAGGAGTAAGCCCAAAAACATAATTACCTTAACCTGGGCCTCCTTTTCAGGAATAAGCCCCAGTCATAATCCTTTATCCTGGGTCTCCTTTTCAGGAGAAAGCCCCAGTCATAATTCTCTTAACCAGTCCTAATTTACCCTTGATCTGGGATTCCTTTTCAGGAGTAAAACCCAAGTTAGAGTATTCAAAATCTCCAAGAAGCACATATACCTTTATGGACCCTGTTTTTGGATTTCTTCCCTAAAGTAAATCCTAACCTTCATTTATCTGGGCAGTCATACATATATAAGCCCCACATTATTTCTTATGATGGCATCTTTCATGGCACAATTGTATAATTTTTACCAATACCTCTTGTTTCTTACACCGAGAATGACTCACGTGAGCTTAGAGTGTAAAAATAATTGTGACATCCTTCTTTGAGCCATCAATAATAAACATCATACTCCCTTACTCAAACTACGTGGGTTCTGATTCCTTTTCTAAACAAAGGATATGTAGGTAGCCCGTCTACGGGTTCGATCCCAACTCTAAAATAATCAATGTCCTTCTGAATGACAATAAACTTCAAGTGCCCAACTGAGTGGCTTTAAAACCAGTATGGTCATCATAATGACCAAGAGACTTCTATATATATGTGTCAAAGGGTACCATTGACCAAGAATATCTAATAAATACAGATGATTCTCTATCAATGAAGAACCTCAAATACATAAAAAAGATTCTCTAAATTTCCTAAATATTTAATCATTGATTGTCAGATCTGAAGGAAAGATCATTTTATACTTGGTAATGTAATAAGGATTCACGAACATAACTTAAATCTATAAAGAGAGTCCCGGAGTAGACAATAATTCCCCTCAAAAAGGTTTGATGAGTCCGACCTCCCATCCTCTCGACCAATGAAAATTCCTAAGCCTCATCAGTCCACAAACTAATGAGCACCTATCTTTGGAAAGTAGGTCCGAATGGATGTGGAATCACTAGATGTTTCCGGTTCTACGAACAAACCCGTTGGAAACCAATCAAAACGTTTGAACCTCCCATCAAGGCAGTCATCCCCGGATTATGAGGGAAAAAAATGGTGAACCCGACATGAATCCTTAACCAAGTTAAAATAATGTTTTGCCCATTTGTTAGGCCCCTATTTAAAACTCAATGAGAGGTCCAACAAAACAATCATTGACATATGCGCTCATCCAAAAGATGTAGTGGCTAAATTTATCTTGATTACGTCTGTTATATCAAACAAGCACTCTTTTTCCAAGCTCTTCTGCATTTCTAAGAATGGTTGCTCTCAAGTTCACACCTGTGAATACTGCTGCTGCAAATGCAACTGCTGCTACTCCTTCTGGATCATCGTCCGCTCTTTGGAAGATATCAACTACTCAGCGTCTTCAACGCTGGGTATCAAACGCACTGGTTAAGGAGTACCGACAACACGGTACCATCCCAACTCTGGAGGCCGCCTGACAAGCCCTCCAAGTAAATAACTCACATCGGTCGTCTGGAAAACGATGACCAGTGATCAAGAAATAGGCAGTGATGAATACCGTCTCCAACCGTTTCGGGTCGTTATCCCCGGAACACAATCAACATTCGCTCCCTTATTCTGGGGAGGTGAATGAGAAGGTCACTCGGGACCTTAATTCCAACAGACCGGAGTCCTTCCTGAGGGCTCCCACCAACAATCGCCACCAGACTCGTGTGACAGTGCGCCCTCAACACGATGAGGGTACCGAATCCAGGTGTTCGGCTCAGGTTCCTCGAACCCGAGCAAGCAAGATGAACCACCAGAGGCGGAATCCGGTCAACAGTGAGCTGGTTCTCATCTCTTACATCTCCGAAGAAGTCCACCAACCTAACTTGGTGGCAAGCAACGAACATGCACATACACCTTCCCGCTTTAATTTTGCTGTCTAGCAGACTCGTCTGGAAGCATCACGCCAATCCCGCCTGGCAATTACGGCAGAGTACTATAGGCCGGAACATACACATGTTTATATATCATCACCTAGTCAACAGGATCGTCTGACTACATATGATGGATCTCGTCAACCACGTTTGGCGAAGTGCAATAAGCAGGAACATACACCTACTAGTATTAATCAAGCCTACCAGCAGTCTCGCTTGGTAGCATTCGGAGAAGTTAGTCGGAAAGCCCCGACAACAAATATGAGGCAGACTCAACTCTCTGCCCCCACACTTGAGTACTGTCAAGATTCACTGATAGGAAAAGAAGGACAGGAGCAGGCAGATACACCTGCTCCAAGCCTGGAATGGACGTATTTTCCCGTTCCGGCAGCTGAAGTCCCCAAGCATATTCTATCAATGGTGAAAGAGACGAAGCAAATCCCTGATCATATTCTGGATGCCTTCCAGGATATTATAACAACTTCAGCGGCATCTCAGGGAAAGACACATAAATCTATCCCTACCAGTGGAGTGATACATCAATAATTCACTCTGGAACAGACACACACATATGTTCCAGTCCAAGAGGGTTATGGGGCATACTCCCCCATATCATACGGATGACCAAGTCAGGCACATACACCTGATTTGAGAGGAGATCATTAGCCTAACCTGACCATATTTCCTAATCAGGCACATACACCTTCTCAGAGCAGCCACATTCGTCAACAAGTGGTTTCCAAGGTGAGTAAGAAGGCATCTAAGAAAAAGACCCGCCCAGCAAAGTCAGGAGATCAAGATCCAATCTGTAATAAGGCCTTGCTCGATGCTGGAGTTCCTGAAGCCCTCAGACAATTATCTGTTGGAATTCAAGATTCTACTCCCTTAGTTCCCAATAGTGGGAACATTAATTCCGAAGGTCTTCAACAAAAACTTCATCATGAAGGCTTGCTTCATGAAAATTCGGTCGATCTCGAAGTTTCACCTTCAGATGAGAGCCACAGGAACCCTCTGTGTGGTCAGAAGACCAAGGAGCAAGAGATCTCATCTTTTTCTATAACCCATTATGGTGGTCCTCCCCATGAGGATGAATTTCGCTGCGAAAGTCCTCTTTGCAGTAGTGATGCACATTGCCCAAAAAATGCTTCAGTGGACAATGTAGTGCCGAGAAAGCCCTCTTATCTTGAGGCACTTGAAAATGTGAAACCAGTTATGTCTGAAGCTTCATCGCTAGTAGGTGAAATACTTTCTCAATCAGAAGATAGCCCAGGGTGTAGGTCATTCTCCAAACCACCCCTAAGTCATGCATCTTCTAGTTTGATCAATGATTTCTCTACCAATCCTATTGAATCCAATGAAGCAACAAGGAAACACCAACTCTGGTCAAATCAGGTAGAATAATCTTCATCAAATGATAAAGAGGAAATGCTGAATATGAGAAAACAACTGGCAAAAGGTGAAGTGGAAGTTATGTTTTGGCCTCTAGCTGACTCTCAGTATAATATTCCAGAAATGTTGAAGGAAGATGAAATTCATGATATTCGTCTCAACATATGGAAAACTCTTTGTCAGTTCAAAAATAAAGTATTATCTTATGATGAATATTAAAATCATCTTAAGATAATAAAAGGGCTATAACATCAGATTGATTTGGTGTCTCTATCAGTCTCTCGATATTCGAAAGCTGAAAAGCAGCAGAGAGCCCTTCAACGTTCATGCCTTGGCACACTAAGAAGATTGCGTCAGTTAATTGCCAATGCCCCATCTGGTATTCGTGTCAGAGGATGGGGTGTTCATGGAGAACTGCATTTCACGGTGCTCTCCATTCAGCAAAGCCCACCGAAAATGGTCTCATGCAATGTTATTTCCCATGGCCAGCCACAGTCAATGGGCTTTGTTTGTAATCAAAAGATTTCCCAAGAACAGGCTTCCACTAGTTCCTCTCAAAATCAAGAATACAGATAACAAGTTGTTGAATTACTCTTTCATCAAGCAAACGAGAATATTGAACAGGCCTCTCGTTTGGAGCAAACACGTCACCAAGTGACAGAAGTGTCAGAAATCACCCAACAGTCTTTTGAACCGGGTGATAAAAGTGGATACAGATTAATGCATCCATCTAATTTATGGACTAAGGTTCGCAAGATCAGGAGGACTTTCAAGAAAGTCTCAGACATAGGATGTCGAGAACCACCCCATCTCTCTAGACTGGGGACTCTTTTAAACCAACCCTCGGAATCCACAAAAAGGATTTGGAGAGTTGAGCGAGGATAGTAGGAACAGCCCCAGTCCACTGTATTGGGGAATTTTTCAAATCATAAATCCCCTCCTTAGAGAAAGTCGGTCTTTTCTCGATTGGGGAAGAAACCTCAAGAGGAACGAAGAACCAAATTATTAGGAGATTCCCTCCAAATTACGGTTCCTCAAGAAGTTCCTGAGGGATCGAATCAACAGAAGGAAATATCTCATCAAAGACATGGAAGAAGACAATATCACAGAAATGCTGATAGAAGGAATGCGATGAGTTATGCATCAATCAATGTCATCAATTCCGTTGTTGCTGATCCACCAAATGAGGCTCACTCAGGGGACTCAGATGAAGAGGTTCCTGCTCAAGAATATGTACGCACCGACACAAATGAAGAAGGTGTGCATACATGAAGTCAAATGATACCTCAGAACCTAGGTAATCCTTCAAGTAACCCACTTCCCCCTCTCCTAAAAAGATCCAACAAAGGGAAGGGAAAGAACCAGGTTACATATTCTTCATCTGGATAAGGTTAATTTCTCTCACTAGAGAAAAGGTTTGCACAATAGGAGGAAGAAATGAAGGAATTAAGGAGGTTGAATGCATAACTACTTTAGGGTAGTCTTCTTCGTGAGCATGCTAGAGTCAGTCAGCCAAGGGAATTTGTTGCATTTACTGAGATGGATCAGTAATATCCTCCTCTATCAGTACACCCTTACAGGTCTAATCCTACGGGTCAAGTGCAACAATAGTTGGTAGTGCTACCATCAGTTTCAGCACCAATCACCACAACTGTACAAGCTCCAGTCATTGCACCTACCCAAGTCCAAGTTCAACCGGATGTTTCTCAATAGTTAATAACTACTATTGAGTCATTAATAGCTTGGTTAGAAACTATGGAAGGGAAACATGCGCAAGTTCAACCAGAAAAGAAAGTTTACCCTGAATGGGTAGATTCGATTTCTCCTCCATCCAGTTTTGGGAATCCTGTATTCCCTATTTTCAATGGATCAGGCGATCCTGAACAGCATTTGATGCATTACGTGTCTTGTTGCGATCCTATGATGGGAACTCCGGAGCAGCAAGAAGCAGTGAAACTCAGATGCTTCATACTAACCTTGCAAGGACCAGCTTTTGTTTGGTATACAAGCTTGCAATCCTGGTCAATTACCTGATGGGAGGATCTTCTCCAAAAATTCCTCCTTCAGTTCAGCTCAACTTTTCCAATGACAACAGTTTTCGATCTTAAAAATTGTAATAAAAGGGAGAATGAAAGAGTCTCTGATTTCATTGCTCGCTGGAAGAGATTAACATATTCCTTGAGTTTATCACTCCCTCAAGAAGAATTGTTAGCAATCCGTGTGGCAAATCTACGTGACGAATTACGCACGCCATTAATCCCTGTGAAATACACAGGAGGGTTTCGAGACCTTACTTCAATTGCTCAGCAGATTGAAGATTCCCTTATACAGGCTAAGGCTAAATCTCATGTAATTCCATCAGCTCCAGGAAGGAGAATCGGTAAAACAGAAACTGCTACAGTTATGCTTAAACAAGCACCTGTACCTGTTTTTACTTCAAAACATTCATCTTCTCGAAGGGATCCACCTCCTGAGCGCCAACAATAAAGGAAGTTTCGTCCATATGATCAAATAGATCAAAGACGAAAACAATTTGAGGATCTGAAGAGCAAAACATACTCTTTCTGAAATGAAAAAGTTCCTAGTTATTTCATTTCTGCTCTGGAAAACAATTTGGTTCAATTTCCAATACCCAAGATGCCAACCAAGAAAGGAGATGAAGACTGTCCTAATTATTGCCCATTTCATCAAATGTTGGGGCATCCCATCCAGGAGTGTTTTGTCTTCAAAGACCTCCTGCAAAAGATGGTCGACTCGGGAAATGTCACATTGAAAGGCTCCTCAGCCCAGGTAGCATGTGTCACTGATACAGTTCCAGAGAAGGAAGGTGAATGGAAATAAGTCAAAAGCAAAAATTCACAGAAGTATGATGATTGGATGGTCAGAAAGACAATCAATCGAACTCATGCTATTTTGCGAACACAATTAAGGAAACCAATTGTGTCTTCTGCTATGAATGTTGCGGCAAAACCCTCTTTGTCAGAGGGAAAGTCCTCAAAGAAACGGCATGATTCAAAGAAAGAAAAAGAATCAGAAGAAGATGAGTATGTGTTAAAGCCTAAGTTGTCTTTGACTTTGGCGGACTTCATGCCATCTAATTCAAAGCCACGGGCACCACCCCACCAAACAGCAAAGCCTAAACAGGATAATCAGGCAGAGTCTTCATCAGACGAAGAGTTAATCTTTGGTTCTGTTAATATGATTCAATTAACAAATCCATATGCCAGTCGTAGTTTCAATTTCAATGAGCCTGAATTCCCTGTATCAAACAGAGGAATCAGAGGAAGTTCCCGGGGCTCAGGATACAGGGGAAGGCATGGATCTTTCAGAAGCCACTATTCCAATTCTACCCTTGCTAGAACTGTGTACACAACAGAAAATCGTGGTAGAGCCCTTCAGCGTGCTCAGCAAGAACAAGCAAGTTCTTCTACCAATAGCAAATTTAGTCCTGGCATAGTTATTTTGGAAGACCGGTTGAAGGTTCCATCTTCTTCCTCTCAGCAAGTAAATGGATCTAATTGGTCTAATCTTCCGAAACCAAGAATATTGCCAACTCCTATCCCAATACAAGATGCATCAACTTCCAAAGCATCTGCTTCCAAGGTAACTGCTAAACCACATATTCCTATAGGGAAACACAGACCTCTGGATCAAAAGTATGATATATTGAAACACTTGGCCCATGTACCAGCCAAGTTATCAATTCTGGATGCTCTGAATCTGTCAAAAGATCTTCGGGAAGCACTCATCGAGGCTTTGTCAAGTCCTCAGGAGTTTGAAACTGAAATTGCTGCAGCTGAAGTCTATCACATAGAGAATAATCCTACAGAATTCCATGAAATAATATCCTTTATTGATGAAGATGAATATGATGTTGTGCATGGACATATAAGACCATTGTACTTGTCTGGCAAGGTCAATGGCGTGGATGCTCGAAGTGCTTTCATTGACAATGGTTCATGAGTCAACCTCATGCCCATTCGTACACTTCATCGATTGGGCCTCACGGAATCTGATTTATCTCCCTCCACCATGATGCTACAGGGATATGATAAAAATGAACAAGAACCACTAGGTGAAGTTACACTGAGAACTTAGTTTGGAGATCTTGTATCCAATTCAGATTTCATGGTTGTTGATCAAGACTCAGCCTTCAACATTTTGCTTGGAAGACCCTGGCTACACCAACATGCGGCTATCCCTTCTTCATACCATCAATGTCTCAAATATTATTTCGATGGTCAAGTTGGGATGTTGTATGGCGATAAGGCCCCGTTCAAGACATGTGAGTCTCAATACATTGAGGCGGAATTCTATCACATGAAGCAAAAGGAGAAATCCATAACAAAGGATATTACCAAAGTTAATGCTCAATATGGTTTGGAAAAAATTCCAGTAAATCCATTTACACATGTGAGTACAGATTATGTGTTTCCTATCAGTCAAATTGACAAGATAGACCCAAATCACAATGCTCTTATGGAAAGATCCATAATGTCAATTACGGCAATCGAGCCAGACAACATAGGAGAAATTGGTAATCTACCAAGCAGTGATGAAAGCACAAATGGTGACGTCTTCATTTCATCTGCTGAAATCCAACAAGTCTATGCTTATCCAATTAGGCTAGAAGAAGTTATAGCAACATCAGAGGCGAACAATGATGTCGATTCTCAATCCATCATCTCCTCTTTATTACCCAAAGAAGACCCTTTATCAGCAATAGGGTCAAAAATGGAAATTCCTCTTCAAAATGTGAAAATTTTGACATCTCTTCTGATAATGAAAATTCTTCTTTGTCATCTACTATGCAAGTAGAAACGGAATAAATAACACATGATGAAGAAGAAGAGGAAGATCTCAGAGATGCTCCTCCAACATTTGAAGAGGGTATCTCTACCACTGTGGATTAACTCAGAGAAATAAATCTGGGTACAAAGGAAGATCCATGCCCCACTTTAATTAGTGCGGCCATGACCCTTGAAGAGGAAGAGATGTATATTTCTTTTCTAAAGAGAAATAGAGATATTTTTGCTTGGAACTATACATAAATGCCCGGGCTTGATCCTGATGCTGCTACTCATCATTTGGGTTTACCAGAAGAACATCAAGGATTTAAGAAAGCCGCGAGAAGAACACACCCAACTTATACTTCTAAAATTGAAGCTGAAGTGGATAAGCTTATCAAAGATAAATTAATCAAAGAAGTTCAGTATCCCAAGTGGTTGGCTAATATTGTCCCTGTAAAGAAAAAGAACGGAAAAATTAGAGTTTGCATCGATTTCAGAGATCTTAATCGGAATTGTCCTAAGGATGATTTCCCAGTACCGATTACAGAACTTTTAATTGATGCAACAGCTGGCTATGAAGCGCTTTCCTTCATGGATGAATATTTTGGATATAATCAGATCTGAATGGCCCCATAAGATGAGGAATCCACAGCCTTCAGAGCCCCTTAGGGTGTGTTTTGTTACCAGGTAATGCCCTTTGGCTTAAAGAATCCAGGTGTAACATATCAGTGTTCCATGCACTGGCCGATTTGGAAGTCATATTCTGCAAGCTTCGACAACATAATTTGAAGATGAACCCCTTAAAATGTGCTTTTGGGGTAACCTCAGGAAAATTTCTCAGCTTTGTTGTACGCCATCATGGTATTGAAGTCGATCCTGAGAATACCAAGTCAATCTTTGGTATGTCACCTCCTCAAAATTTGAAATAATTAAGAGGAATTCAAGTACACTTAGCCTATATTCGGCGTTTCATCGCCAATTTGGCAGGAAAAAGTTTACCCTTTACCAAATTGATGAAGAAGGGAGTCACTTACCTGGTATTCAAGTATTGAGAAGTGCTTCCTGGCATTAATCTTTGCAGTTCAGAAGTTGAGACATTACCTGCAACATCACGAGGTCCAATTGGTATCTCGTAATAACCCACTCAAATTCATCCTTAGTCGTCCAATTCTTACAGGATGTCTAGCAAGGTGGGCAGTTATTTTGCAGAAATTCGACATTCAGTATGTGTCCTAAAAGGCGATAAAGGGCCAAGCTCTGGCTGATTTCCTGGATGAACACCCTTCAGTGGAAGACACATCTTCAGATATTGAACTCCCTGATGAGGAAGTCTTCTATATTCAAGAAAGTCCTCAAGCCTGGGAAATGTATTTTGATGGTGATTCCAGAAGTCCAACAGGGAAGAAAATGGAAAATCCTAAATTCAACAAAGTTGTCTTAGGAATTGTGCTCATTTCTCCAGAAAAGGCAGTGTTACCTTATTCCTTCTTATTATGGGAAGGTGGTACCAATAATGAACCAGAATACCAAACTCTCATTGTAGGTTTGGAATTAGCACTTCAAGCACAAGTGAATCACTTAAATGTGAAATGTGATTCAGACCTGGTAATCAAACAAGTCAATGGGGATTATGCCATCAGAAAAGAAGAATTAATCCCTTTGTATGATTATGTCAGAGAGTTAATGGTGGAATTCCCTTCAGAACCAAAATTTTCTTATGTCCCAAGATCACAAAATGCTCAAGCTGATGCGATGGCTAATATAGCCACAGCTCTAGCAGATCCAAATCGGGATGAGACAACCATCAGTATTGCCCACCGTCGTGCAATTTCACCTTATGTTCGAATCAGAACAGAGGAAATTAATGAAATTAGTCCCATTCCTGAATCGTATGGTCATACTACAGGATGGATGTCATCTATCAGGGAATACCTTCAAAATGGAACACTTCCACCTGATAGAGCCGAGAAAGAACAAATCTGGCGACGTGTGGTCAATTTTACTCTTTATGATAGCCCAGATCACCTAGAGAAAATTCTCTACAAACGTGGTTTTGATGGAGTTCTCTTCAGATGCATTGATGGTGAAGAGACAATGGCTGTCATGAAATAAGTGCATGCAGGAGTCTGTGGTGCCCACCAGTTTGGACATAGACCGTCTGATCAAATTTGAAGGCTTGGATACTTTTGGCCTTCAATGATGCGAGATTGTGTTGATTTCACAAAGAAGTGTCATTCATGCCAAGTACATTTCAACTTCATTCATCAACCTCCAGAGTTGCTTCATACAACTAAATACTCATGGCCATTTGTCACATGGGAAATGGATGTGGTGGGACCTTACCCTTCGGTTACGGCCAAGAAGGTTAAGTACATTCTTACTGCTAATGACTTCTTTTCCAAATGGGTAGAGGCAATACCTCTCAAGGAAGTTAGTTCTAAATGCATTATTAGCTTCATCAAGTCTAACATCATTACCAGATTTGGTGTCCCTCATACCATATTGACGGACAATGGTACCAATTTCTGTTCATCTGAGGTGAAGAAATTGTATCAAGAATACAACATCAAATCCAACCATTCATCTCGGTATCATGGAGCGGACAACGGCCAGATAGAAGCCTTTAACAAGACTCTTTCAAATATACTGCAAAAGATGGTGGATAAAGATAAGAGGTCATGTCCTGATAAACTTTTTCATGCTTTATGGGCTTATCGGACTACCACCCGCACTGCAACTCGGTCAACTCCATATTCATTGGTTCATGGAACAGAAGCCGTCTTTCCCATTGAAGTTCAACTACCCTTGCTTAGAGTTGCCATTTGTGATCAATCATCTACAGATGAACAATCTCAAAAGTGATTGAATGAATTGGAACGGTTAGATGAGAAAAGATTGTGCACTTTGCACCACTTGGAAGTCTATCAGAATCGAATAGCACAAGCTTTTAACAAAAAAGTTCGTCTTCGTTCATTCACTCAGGGAGAATTGGTATTAGTTCTCAAAACTCCAATGATACCAGGAAAGAATCCTCCCAAGCTTGAGCCAAAATGGGAAGGACCTTATTCAATACATAGGGTCTACTCCAATGGAGCTTATTCATTAATCTTGATGGATGGAGAACTCATCACTACTCCAACCAATGCCATATTTTTGAAGAAGTATTTTGTATAAACTGCAAAGTACCTACATTCGTCCTTGCTATATGACGTTAAACTATACAGCAACGGTCCAAGCATATGACCCTAAACTATTTGTACATACGTCCAACATGACGTTAAATTGTGTCACCTTCATCGTCCTAGCTACATGACTCTAAACTGTACAAAATTCCTTACATTCGTCCTTGCTATATGATGTTATACTATACAGCAACGGTCCAAGCATATGACCCTAAACTATTTGCACATACGTCCAACATGACGTTAAACTGTGTCACCTTCATTGTCCTAGAAACATGACGCTAAACTGTACAAAAGTCCCTACATTCTTCCTTGCTATATGACATTAAACTATACAACAACGGTCCAAGCATATGACCCTAAACTATTTGCACATACGTCCAACATGACGTTAAACTTTGTCACCTTCATCGTCCTAGCTACATGACGCTAAACTGTACAAAAGTCCTTACATTCATCCTACATGACATTAAATTGTACTTTTTCCCTGCAACATGACACTAAACTGTGCGGGACCAGTTCGTCCTTGCTATATGGCATTAAACTATATAGCAACGGTCCAAGAATATGACCTTAAACTATTTGTACTTTCGTCCCACATGACGTTAAACTGTGAAAAAGTTCCCTAAATGGTCCTTATGACCTTAAACTGCAACTAGGTCCTGTATGACCTTAAACTGCATCATCAACGGTCCATGAATATGGCCCTAAACTATTTGAAAGTCCCTTACGTCCAGCAAGACGTTAAACTGTGACGTCCTAACTACATGTTGCTAAACTGTATAAAAGTCCCTTACGTCCAGCAAGACGTTAAACTACATAATCATCAAAGGTCCTGTATGGCCTTAAATTACACCACCGTACAGCATGAAATTAAACTTCACCATCCATGGTCTATGCATATGACCTTAAACTATTTGTACTTTCGTCCAACATGACGCTAAACTTTATCGTCCCTTTTTCGTCCAACATGACGTTAAACTGTAAAAAAATCCCCAATGTGTCCAACATGACGTTAAAATGGTGCACTCTTTTGTCCTCACTGCATGACATTAAACTACACAGTCCCCCCCCCCCTTTCGTCCAACATGACATTAAACACTATTGTCCCCATCGTCCTAACTACATGCCGCTAAATTGTACAGAAAGTCCATGATACGTCCTACATGACATTGAACTGTATTTTGTCCCTGCTACATGACACTAAACTGTGCAACATCAATAGTCCTAACTACATGACTTTAAACTGCATAATCCCTTTATATGTCCTACATGACATTAAACTATGCATCGTTAAGGTTGTTGTTACCTCTTGTTTCTCACACCGAGTATGACTCACGTGAGCTTAGAGAAAACCTCAACCATAACACTCTCTTTGGGCCGCTAACCATGTGTAAGTCCCAACAACATTTTTTTAGGTCGTTGTCCCCAAGAACAACTTGATCATTAATTCATTCTTTAATTGAACTACACAGACTTTGATCCTTGCCTTCTAGGATGGGTATGTAGGCAACCTCCCAAGGTTCAAGCCCAAAACCAATCTATTCACATCGGTTCACCTCCATCTCACAAGATGTTGATTGGTGAAACCGCCCCTAGAATCAATATCTTTACATTGGTTCACATTCATCCTTGTTATACGACGTTAAACTACACAACCCTTTTTTCCAGTATGACAATAAACTACAATATTCTTTGATACCCTCACCTGAGATGGAACCATTATTTTCATTGGTTTTTCAATCATGTTTCATTTTCAAAAACTACATGCATACATGGCAATGCCCAAACCTTTTATCTTGGGTTAAACCATCATTGTACTAAAGTCCCCTTTCACCCTTCATATGTACGAACCAAATTTGTACAAAGGGTATTTCTAGAACTACGGGGGCTTGATTCCCATCCTTATGGGATACGTAGGAATGTTCGAGTGTCCCTCGAATCCAGCCCCAAGTCTTTGGGCCTAACCCCAAATTCAACTTTCAGTCCTTTGGATGACAAGTCCCCATGAAAACACACACTGTGTATTTCTTACAATGTTCCAAGCTCTATGATCCTAAACTAAGATCTCTAATCCTTTTGTCCCACATGACGTTAAACTGTAGTTTAAGAACTAAGTATGGCTTGATTCTCATCCTTATGGGATACGTAGTGAAGTCCAATATTTCAATTCAGGACCCAACCACAACATGATTATGGTCAGCATTGATCTGTGTATCTCTGTATACATTGAACAATACCCATCTTTATGTGTCATAATCCTAACCTTAAATATTTCCAGATCCTCATAACCCTTTTCATGACTTCTAGTCACAAAAATGTCAAAATTATGAGAGTTCTTTTGCCTGACTATGCAGCATGTGCCCATAGGCGACCTTGCATAAACAGTCTACATAACAGACTTGTTAGCCAAAAGATACTATTATTTGAATATGCAACCAATGCCCTTAGGTGGCCCTGCATAATTCAACCCCCTAACGGGTTTTTCGGATAGTGGTAACTTTATTCTTGGGAAGAATGCCTCTTTTGTCCTTATTTGTCTTAAATGATAGTATGTAGGGATCCGAAAAAATAGCCATACTTAACATATTTGTCCCATATCCTTTTTCATGATCTGAAAGTATTTAAGACTATGGTTTATATTTTCCTTCCCTACATTTGGGTCAGACCTTTGTAGGATTGATATCCATCCAGTTATTCGATAATTTTGTTTGGAAATATTTTCTCCATATTCAAGTACCTCTTTCCATACATCAAACTCTATACTTTGGAAGATTTGAATCTCCATAAAATTTCACTGGCTTTTAGCACTAGGAAAGTAAATTTCTGAGAGTTCTTTTTCCTGACTATGCAGCACGTGCCCATAGGTGGCCTTGCATAAACAGTCTACATAATAGACTTGTTAGCCAAAAGATACTATTTTATTTAACTATGTAGCCAATGCCCTTAGGTGGCCCTGCATAATTCAACCCCCTAACTGGTTTGTTAAATAATGGTAACTTCATTCTTGGAAACTACTTCTTCTAATGACTTTTAGCCCTTTTTCATATCATTCCTCAAGATTCAAATATTCTTAAGTCATAACTTACATATTTTCCCTCATACTTTAGTATGGTAATATGTTTGTAGATGAATTTTCAAAGAATTGAGTCAATTCTAATTCATTTCAGTCAAAGCTATTTCGACCTTAAAACATTAGCCTTTGTTTGTCCGACGTGCATGACTTTAAACTGCCCACAAAATACAGGGGAACTCTAAATAAAAGTCAAGTTCCCAGCTCACTAAACATACATTTTGTATGATTTAGGTAACATTTAGAAATTAAAAGGTTCGATGTTTTAGGGTTATTTACATTAATCCTAGTAAAAATCAAACTATTCTTACTAGGCCCATTGGCTTAGGTAAAATCTAAAGCACGTAGCAAAAGAGAATGCAGGTACAAATGAGTGAAGGTGAAAGTGTTTTTCATTGATACATAAGAGTTAGAAGGACATCCACAGACTGGAGTCTCTTCTCTTTTTCAAGAATTACAAGTGACTTTCAACATAAGTCTTCAATTGATGAACCACATCCCGAGCTTCATCAGCAACCACCTGGAATTCATTCATTCAAATGGATACAATAAGAGATGCAGTGATACCAGCTCTTCTTGGAACAATTGTAAAAGGATATTCTTGAGTGCGGTTTGAGAAAATTTTCTGCTGATCAAAAAATGACTCTGTTTCTGTCCAAGAGACTTGGAAGATGGATACATGGATTTTAGAATGGAGCATTGGAAGTAAAGAGCCATTTGGAGAGAGTACTCTCTTCAGATATTGCTCTAATACCATGTTTGTCTTCTCTCCACCAACCGACAGTGGAAAAAATTTCATCCCATGGGTTTTCCATTTTCATATCTGCAAGGAAATGACATGGAGGAAGAATTTGAAAGTTCACACCATTGTTGTTTCTCTTAAAGCACAGCATAACTGAAATGAAGGAGTAGTAGTGCAGATGCATTTCAGGTGTATAGTTCTTTGCATCTAGAACAATGACTCCTTGCAGATGACCATGACCATATAGAGGTAGGTAGATGCTCTGAGGGAAATTAAGATGATATTTCTTTAAGTACTTAGCCAAATTTGGGAGAGTGTTGTCGCAGATATCATAGTAATCATGGCCAATGATGTTCATCATGTCATCAATCCGCTTGTTATCCAGTTCATCAGCCGTTTTAATTCCCTTGGGAGCCATTGAATCTACACAAGAGTTGAATAAATTAACTCTTAAATGGATTTATTTTTTTCATAAACTTTGTGAAAGAAATTTGAAAAAATGTCTAAGGAATTAAGGCACGCAAGTATGGATGTGCCGCGCAAGTGTTAAATGTTTCGCACAAGTTTTTGTCGCGCATGTTTTTACCGCGCAAGTGCTATTACCTTGACAGTAGTGAGACATCAAGGAAAACACCGGAAAACAGAGCAACCTGCGCGGCGAGAGCTCGAAGGTATGAAGCCCAGAAATCCGGATTCTTGTACGGAAGTGAGGCCCTATATTTATAGACGTGGCCAGGACCTAGTGCGCCCAGGCCCTGCGCGATGCGCACTTGTGCACCTCCCTCTGCACCATCAAGACTTGCGCGCCACCTTTCCTTTGGATGTCTTCGATTTCCTCAGAGTCAAATCCTCATTTTTTTCGGATCCAACTCTGAGGGGGGAGTTCTGTTGACGCTCCTTTCGTCACAGAATCTAAAGATCAGAAAAGGGGAATATTTGATCTCAAAGTGATTCAACCTTTGAAGAAAATATCAAAAAAATCGACAAAGGCATGAACAAGGGATCAAAATCACCTCTACTGCGCAAGTTCTATCACTGTCGCGCAAGTCCACTTGCGCGATGCCTTATGGTCGCGCAAGTGACTTGCGCGACCTAAGTGATAACTGCCCGGTAACCGCCCGGGGTCTTCTCCTACCTATAAATAGACCCTGTGGGCCCCCATTCGGGGAGGATTTTTTTCTAGAAACCCAGATTTTATCTATCGGCACCCTAGTCTCTTCTCAAAGTTTTCGTAACACTTCTAAGGTAATTTCATACCTAGAACGGAAGGTCTAAAGAAGGGGAGGAAGGCCTAAGTGTTGAAACTCATCAACACTTGCGCGCCTAGGTGGACAGCCCTTAAGGGAAATGGACCCACTTGCACACCTCCCTACTCCTTCAATAGAACCTGTGCGCCCCTCTCCTGGAAGAACCTCAAGAGGATTCTAAAGGCCTTAACCTAAAGTCTCTCAAGTATCACCCTGCTGGTTAACCATCGCGCAAGTACACCATGTGTCGCGCATGAATACCTGCGTGACCAGGACCTGCGCGACCAGGACTTGCGCACCCATGCAGTACCTGCACGCCTGCCAGGACTTGCACGCCCCTGCCTTTTTGGGCGCCTTTATTGCCCATTTTCACCCCTCTTAAGACATTACACCTTTCATATTCATGATTCAGTCTTCAAGACACTCTTTAAAGCCATTTATGACATGATTTCTTGATTTGATTTCCGTATCTGAAAGGAATTATGTGGAATATATCTCAAAACCTAGTGATTTACATATCTTTATGTCACTAAAGATTGAGAGTTCATTCATTCAACCTCTTCATTTAAGATGAGAGAATCCTTAACCTGGGTCTCCTTTTCAGGAATAATCCCCAGTCATAAGTCCTATAATTTGGGCATCCTCTTAGGAGTAAGCCCCAGATCCCCTAACCTGGGCTTCCTTTTAAGGAGTAAGCCCCAGTCTCAAATATGGGCATCTTCCTTTGGGGTAATCCCCAATTATTAAAGTACCCAAATCCGGGCATCCTCTTTAAGAGTAAGCCCCAAGTCTCTCAATTTTTAGGCATCCTATTTAGAAGTAAGCCCCAGATCCCTTAACCTCGACCTCCTTTTCAGAAGTAATCCCCAGTCTCAAATATGGGAATCCTCTTCAGGAGTAAGCCCCAGTCCCCTAATTTGGGCATCCTCCTCAGGAGTGAGCCCCAAACCTTAATTCCCTTAACCTGGGCCTCCTTTTCAGAAATAAGCCCCAGTCATAATCCTTTAGCCTGGGTCTCCTTTTCAAGAGTAATCCCCAGTCATAATTCTCTTAACCAGTCCTAATTTACCCTTGATCTGGGATTCCTTTTCAGTAGTAAAACCCAAGTTAGAGTATTCAAAATCTCCATGAAGCATATATACCTTTATGGACCCTGTTCCTGAATTTCTTCCCTAAAGTAAATCCTAACCTTCATTTATCTGGGCAGTCATACGTACATAAGCCCCACATTATTTCTTATGATTGCATATTTCATGGCACAATTGTCTAATTTTTACCAATACCTATTGTTTCTTACACTGAGCATGACTCACGTGAGCTTAGAGTGTAAAAGTAATTGTGACATCCTTCTTTGAGCCATCAATCATAAACATCACACTCCCTTACTCGAACTACGTGGGTTCTGATTCCTTTTCTAAACAAAGGATACATAGGTAGCCCGTCTACGGGTTCGATCCCAATTCTAAAATAATCCATGTCCTTCTAAATGACAATAAATTTCAAGTGCCCCACTGAGTGGCTTTAAAACCAGTATGGTCATCATAATGACCAAGAGACTTCTATATAAATGTGTCAAAGGGTACCATTGACCAAGAATCTCTAATAAATACATATGATTCTCTATCGATGAAGAACCTCGAATACATACAAAAGATTCTCTAAATTTCCTACATATTTAATCATTGATTTTCAGATCTGAAGTAAATCTCATTTTATACTTGGTAATGTAATAAGGATTCACGAACATAACTTAAATCTATAAGGAGAGTCCTGAAGTAGACAATAATTCCCCTAAAAAAGGTGTGATGAGTCCGACCTCCCATCCTCTCGACCAATGAAAATTTCTAAGCCTCATCAGTCCACAAACTAATGAGCATCTACCTTTGGAAAGTAGGTCCGAATGGATGTGGAATCTTTGGATGTTTCCGGTTCTACGAACAAACCCGTTAGAAACCAATCAGAACGTTTGAACCTCCCATCAAGGTGGTCATACCCGGATTCCGAGGGAAACAGTAGTACTCTAATTCCCAATCCAAAACACACTGCATCTAACTCACCCCAACATATATTAACTCTAGGCCTCATACCAAGGATAACGGGGCACACACATCGGAACCACATGGAAAACACCCACTATATGGTCCAAAACATGCCTCACATATTCTCAACCCACATGGGTTACCACATCCATATTATTGGAAAATATATCATAACCCAAGGCCTATTCTTATCGAGGGAACAACAAGAAAAACACTTTTACCCTATAACAAAACCCAACAAATATTCTTGTCCCAAAAATAATGTTTCAAACTAGGGAACTCTCACTACCAAAACCAACAATTTATAGGGTCCAATCACAACACTAGAGTTACCCATTCCGAATATCCCTACGAGTTGCATCATTTTCTATATCCCTCCCTAATTAAACATTACCATTTAAAACCCAAGGGTTCATATTTAAAAAATTTCCATTTTCAAAACCCTTGAATTTAAACTTTCAGAAACCTTTTTGTTAACCCAAAACTTCAAAAAAATCCATGATTTATTCAAATTCACATTTCGAAACATTTTATTTATCAAAAAGTTCCATATAATATTAACAGTCCAAATTCACAAGAAGAAAATTACACTACCATCATATGAATCTCAAGGAACAGTCAATCATAGTGAACATATAGATGAACTATCAATCCTATTTTTCTAGAATGATTCATGAACTCATAAAAACTCTATTTCCATAAAATTCCATGATATAAAACCTCATAAATCAATAACATCACATCCAAATGCTCCACTCAGATTTGAAATAAAAATCAGCTGTAAAATAAAAAAACAAAACATCAATCCCAACCTATGGAACTTGGATTTTCCTATGTACAAGGGGATAAAGGCAACCACAAACAAGATCATTATATACCCCAAAAATATCCTCATATCCTTTCTACTATTCCCTAAATAGTAATACAAAATGAATCACTCTGATACCACTTTGTAACATCCTCGACCCGGTGTACACAATATCCAGTGCCCCGAGCAAGGTATTCAGATGACCTCTAACGCACCTCCACATATTCCTAAGGCTTCAAATAATTAGTATGGGTCTATGGAAAAATATTGGGAAGAAAAAAACCTATTTTAAAAGTAATTCATTAACAAAACTAAAATCATCAGTTTTAATAAACCCCAAGAACAAATAAATTGACAACATATAAAAAATTCTAACAAGTAACCAATTTGAACATGATATAAAAATAAAATGAATACATTACATGTCAAACATACAATTAAATCCAAAACCAAACATCCAAAAGACACCAAACATGGACCCGAGTCCCAACCCAGTCCTAAAATACCATGATCCAACCAAACATCCAATGCATGAACAAAACACAAAGTCATTTTCCTAAAAAATGTACACGAAAACAAGTAACATCTACTCAGGCCCCCAAGTGAAATGGAAGCCTATGAAGGGTATGATTCAAACCCAGTAGTCCACCATTAATTATTTCTAAAGTAATAACCAATCTGTACCAGAGTGTATGTAGGTAATAAAGTTCAATAAATAATCTTGAAAAAAGGAACATATCTCACCATTTAGAAAATCACTAAGTGAACATTTTATCCATTACTTTTTTCTAGCGTCAACCAATAAACTAGACTAACTCTAGTCAGGATTGGAGGAAAATCCATAACATAATGGGTACACACACTTTTAATCAGAAAGGGGTATTTACAATTCACTATTTATCAACATACTGAGAGACTTGGTCTAGTAATCAATCCATGTCTACATGAGTGGGAAGTATAGAGCCTTAGTCCACCATCCCAACCCATGCCATGACTATATATTTGGGAAGCATAGACCCTAAATCTGAAATCCCAACCATATGTTACATAACACTTACCCTAGAGCCTCAGTCCAGGTAGTGTCATCAAATGAAACAAGTAGGGGAATAGAGAATCAATCTAACTCTATAACCCATGCACTATATGGTCAGGGTTTAGAGCCTCGGTCCAACCTAACCTATGGGCATATAACCAGAATTTAATACCTCATATACTACCAAACCATGTTAACATGCTTCTTTAACCATAAATCACTTACCAAATACAAACCATAACCATTAAACACATTTATCATTTACAATCGCATCTCATCGTATATACCCCACTTACAAGGAAAAACCCATTAATGCATATAACACTTTGCCAAACACCCCATTATGCTATATTATCCAATAGAAAATAATTAAAATCAACTTAATTTCACAATTCAATGATATCACATAAAAGAAATGAATCATTTAATATCATTTTTAATCCATCCTTTTAAAATATGGGTCTTCCCATTTAAATAAAAATGAAAACATGCCCCAAGGCCTTAATTTCCATTATCGAACAATCACTAAGAAATTTTCACATGAAAGGGAACAAACCCACATAAAAATAATTTTTTGAAATCTATTAAAAATAACCCATTTCTAAGATAATTTTGAGGTCAACACCTCCCTTAAAAAAATGATCATTTTCAAAACATCAACCACTTAATTAAAAAACATGGTCAAGTAAAGAAACAAAACCCATGATTTAAATAAATTTAAAAACCATCTAGGAATTTCACAAAAGAAACCATTATCACATTTCAATTATTCAATTATTCTTGAAAACATACCCAATTACATTTCCCAACCCATTCACTTTAAGAATTATCCAATTTCAATGTCTACCAAATTATTTCACTATCCTTAAGCATTTGACATACCCCAAGGGTAACCCTAGGTCCAGTATCCAACATTAATATACCCAATGAGGTCCTTGGAGGGTTTCACAACTCGATATAAGGCCCAATTTTACTTCAATTACTCAAGAACACCAAACTCAGCAACATAGTGAAATAACACAACCACATACACTTATAAAACAACAAGACTATGGGGAAAGGCTTAAATACCACCTACCTCATGATCGAAGATGATTAATTTCCCAAACACATCTATGGATTTGAACCCATCCATCCATTGATACAAGAATAAAGATCACCCAAGAGAAATAATATTTCAGGGCTTCAAAAGAAGGGGAACCATTCCACAATACCTATTCTAGAAAATAAAAGGAAGATGAGTGTTAGAATCACTCAGAACCTCAATTCACACAAAATGACACTCAAAATTCCCTAGAATGGAAGCAAAATTACCCGTGGAAGAGAATAAAGAACTGAGCCATCAAACTTTCTATAGTGGGTAGAATGGGGTGAATAATTAGGGAAGAAAGAAATAGTTTCGAGATAGAAAAATGGTAAAAATACACTTTTTATGTCATTCATGGGTTGGACTCATGGTTTTTCTTTCCACCCACAAGGTTTGAAAAACATTGTAGTGGTCGTCCTCTTGCCACTATATGAGGTATCCCCAATCTGGATGGTTTATTGGGCCACCCCACATAGTTCTATAAACCTTTCAAACCCTGTAAATAGGCCACAAATTTATGGGACATGTTTTCTACTAACCCTACACCAAGCATGCTCTCGGAAAATATTGGACCATTTTTCCTCCTTTCCATGCCCTTCACCCCCATAATTTCCCCAAGACATGTCCTACTTACTAGATAAATTCCTAAAACAAAATATTTAAACTAGGATTCACATTTTCTTTGGGTTAGGATCTTACACCGTGATTGAATTGAAATAATTGAATATGAAACAAAAATAGATACTTGATAATGGTTTCATTCGAAGAAGCAAATCACCTTGGGGTCAACCAATTTTTTTTGGTAAAGAATATATATGGATCAATGAAACTAATCCTTGATTATTGATAAATTAAAAGTGTCGGTATCAAGAACAAGTATCATCTATCAAGTATTGATGACTTGTTTGATCAACTGTGTAAAGATTAATACTTTTCCAAGAATGATATTTGTTAAGTTTATCATTAATTGAGGGTTAAGAAGGAGGATAAACCCAATAAAAAATTTTATACATGGAATGGACACCATGAATATATAATGATTCAATTTTTCCTAACTAAAACCCTCGTTATGTTCATATATTTAATGAATAGATTCTTTATAGAATATGTTGATAGGTTTGTGGTATTATTTATAGATTATAATCTCATATATTCAATGAGTAGGTAGATCATGAAGATCACATAAGTATTTTGATAAATACTCTAAGGAATGAGAATCTTTATGAAAAATTTTCCAAGTGTGCATTATGGATTTGAAATATTTCATTCTTAGTCCATATAATACCATGTGAGTTTATATTAGTAGACCCTTTAAACACTAATGTTATTGAACATTGGACCTAACCAACCATTGTGACTGAGATCCATAGTTTTCTTGGTTTGATTGGATATTATTAGTTCTTTATGGGTAAATTTTCATGGCTATTGAATCCAATCACCACATTAAATCAGAATGGAGCCCAGTTCCTTTAGAGGGATTAATGTGAGGAATGTTTTAAGGAGTTGAAGAGAAGGCCAGTCGGTGCACCAATGCTTGTAGTAGCTTTCAGTGGAGAAGGGTTTTTAATCCATATTGATTCATCATTGAAGGTACTATGATGAATAATCATGAATAATAATTATTTTATAACTTATTCCTCTTAATAATTAAAGGTCCATGAGAAAAATATCTGAACTCCTGATTTGAATTTAGCTGCGATAATTATTATATTAAAGATATGGAGACATTATCTATATAGAAAAATGTGTTACATATATATTGATAAAAAATTAAATTATATTATCACATAAAAAGAGTTAAGCATGTACCAAAGAAGATGGTTAGAGAAGATTAAATATTTTGAATACACAGTAAATTACTACCATAGGAATGAAGACAAGTTGGTAGATAATCTATGTTGAAAGGATCATGCTAGCTTATCTACAATGAGGATAAAAAAAGGTCCAATATTTATGAAATTTATAAAGATTGATGTCCAGATCTTGACAATAGGAGAAAAATATTATCTTTCTCAAATGAGTGTTCAACCATATATCCAAGTAAAGACTAAAGAGGAATAAAAGGATGATATAGAGAAAAAAAAGAAGGTGATAAATATTCTTGAGTTCAACCTTGATTTTGATGGAATAATAAAGTTCACAGACTGTGTTTGTGTCCCTTTAGTACCGTGTTTGAAGAATGAGCTATTCGATAAAGCTCATAATTCTTCATTCTATATTAATCTTTAAAGTATGATGATGTGTAGAAATTAGAAATTGTATTTTTGGTTGAATGGAATGAAGAGAGATATTGATGAGTATAACTCTTAGTTCTTAGTAAGTCAAAAAGTTAAGGAAAAGAGACATAAGTCTATAGGGATGTTACAACCATTAACCATACTATAATGGAAATGAAAAAACATCACCATGGACTTTTCCTACTAAACACTGAAAAATATAAATGGCATAATCCTATATGGGGTTTAGTCGATCACCTTATGAATTCATCACACTTTTTTTCAATTATATCAGATATCTATCTTTATCAACTTACTATTTCATAAATGATTGAAGTGTTAATATTGTATGGTGTACCACTATAAATTGTATCTAATTCGGATATGTGGTTTACATCGATGTTTTGGAGAATTATTTAACAAGATATAGATTTAGATTTAATTTCCAGAACTTTTTATCATCCTCCGTCATATAGTCATTATAATAGGACCATTCAAATTCATTTTGGGATCATTATCTATGGATTTCAAAGGTAGTTCAGATCAATACATTTCTTTGTTATAATTTTCAAACATCAATAACTTTCACTTCAACATTCAGATTAATCCTTATAAATCCCTCCACGGTTGGTAGTGAAAATATTAAATGTGTTGGAATGAAGATTGAGAAAGAAATCTATTGGGGCCTGATCTAGACGAGGAAATGGTAGATGAGGTTATAGAAATTTAACATTACATAAGATTATATCATAGTCGACAAAAATGTTATACTGAATATCTTTTGAAAGATCCAGAGTTTGAATTTGGTGATAAGGTATTCCTATGAATATCTCCTTAGAAGGGGTGATGATATTTCCAAATAATGGAAATCTAAGCCCTAGGTATATCATTTCTTTTCAAATTCCTGATAAAATTGGGACTACATATTATCAATTGATACTCCTGCCTAATCACTATCAAGTTCATGATATATTCTAGGTATCTCTCAAGATGAAAGACATACCTAATCCTTTACATATACTAGAACCAGAGGTCATACAACTATAGAAAGATATTTCCTATGAGTAACAACTAGTGGAGAGTCTGTATATTATAAGGAAATTGTTAAAAAACATGAACACTCACCCAGTCATGGTTTTATTAAACAACCCCAAATTTTAGGAAGTTATGAGGGAGCTTGAGGATAAAATGAGGCACAAGTATCCTCAATTTTTTATATCAGAGTATCAAAATATTGTGGGAGATACTCTTTTAATGGGGTATAATGTAACACCTAGAGATTTTAATAAATATATATGTTTTCATATAAATTTAATTTATTCAATATCTTGGGTTAGACATAACAAAAAGTTTAGATGAACCAAGACATACTATTAAAATATTATTTTCACACAGCTATTTTAGTGGAAGGTATGAATAAGGATAACTAAATTATGAAAATATATTGCTCACACATGTATAAAATGAATTCAGTAGTCATTAATTAATTAAAATGAAAATAAAAACAATTTTAAAATAAAGGAAATGTTTTTCTGAAAAAAGGTTTTTATATGTTCAATAAATTAAATTCATCACTATTGGTGAATTATTTTAATCAAATGTTTTCCCTTTAATATAATATTTTTTATTATTATTTATATTATAATATTAAATCTAGTTTTATACTTAAAATTTTATTTTTCTGAAAAGAAGTCTTTATCACATTGTGCACATTTATCTTAAAATTAATTTCTATTATTTATAATTACTGAATTAGATTAAATGGATTAAATATTAGAATTAATATGTTTGAATTTTTTAAACACGCCACTTTTTTTTGGTCAATATGAGTAGTAACCATGATAAAATTCATCACCTAGATAAAGGGTAAATCTGGATAATCTCGGTTACAAATAAGTTTTATGGCCATGATTTTTCATCCTAATTATTATTTAATGATTAAAATTTGAAATATTTTACCTTATTCAAAATATTTATTAGTTTAATCTACACTTTTCCATGAAAATGTCCTATATAATATTCAAATCAAAGAATGATACAAAATGTTACTATCTTTGTTTTTAATATATCTTATGTGTTCATATAGGGAAAAAGTTATTAATGAATGTAAGTTCCTATTATATTATTAATGAAACACTGTTACTTATGAAATTTATTTTTTAATTTTTCGTAGTCATATTGAACATAATTTCTTATGTTACACTGATGCCGTATTTCTCCACTTAATAAAAGATACAATAAATGATTTTAAAAATATTAAAAGTGATATAATATGAATTCATTAACATGTATTAATAATTTTATCGATCTATATAACATATTAAGTATTTGTTAAATAATTATATTCTAATTAACCCTTTTTTTTATTTTTTTAAAGTTAAATTAAGTCAATTGTGTAAAAATGACATTAATGATATTTTATTATAAATAATATTTTATTCAATGATATAAAATTCATAAAAATATTATATTCAACCAAATGAATTGGATATTGTTTGAAACCTCAACCATGATCCATTTATTGGTATATTTCATTTTATAGAAACATTATTAACCCTTAAAGTGTAGAAAACATTAATATTATGATAATTGTCAAAAGGGTCAATGGGGGGGGGGGGTTAAAACTAATAGATAAGGGTATGAATGTATTAAAAACATACCCAAATATTATTTAATGGGAGTATTTATACTAATAATCATCTTATATTCTAATATAATAAATTTGATCAATTTTCAAAAAAAAATAATTTACATTGATTTAATATTTTAATAAATTTCAAGAGTTCACATCACGTCAATATAGACGGGAACCATCATTTATCTTATTCACACAACAATGATCCTTTTAGATCAACAGAAATCTACAAATATCTCTTATAAAATTTCTTATACATGTCTTGGAGGTTTTAGTATTCCCAAAATACCATCCATAGATCCCTTTATAGGAGATCTAATGTAAAGACCCAAATTTTCCATGTAATTTTTTTAAATTATATGGAATATTACGAGTCTGAAAAAATTTACCGTGCATGATTCCGAGGCTCGGTGTGCATGGAATGAATTTCTGAACTTTTTTTGGGTTGGTTCCATAAATGTGCTAGTGGGTTTTTGTAACTTTTGAACCGGTTCTCAAAATTGAAATCTGAGGGCATCGTTGAACTCGAAGTTCCAATATTCACATAGGGAGACTTTCACCTCGACCACAGTAGGTCGAGGGTAGAAGTTAGTTTTCCACTTTTTCATGGAGGAATAGAAAAATAAAAATATTTAACATTTTTATTTTTATTGTAACCTTCTTTGGGGTTATAGAGGTGGGGAATACCCGAACTAAAAACTCCAAATTTGGATTCAAATGTAGGGACTACCCGACCCTTAAACCCCCCTTTAATGGGAGGTAACTCTTGGAATCCCTCCACTTTAATTATGTAATATTAATTAATTAATTAATTATGCCATCTCCATATGTTCCAACATGTTAAAATTGATAAACATATTTTATTTGGGTTGGATCCTCATTTTGCTCTGGAGAAATCATTGGCGAAAGGGGGTATTAGAGAGAGCTCTTGGAGAAACTCATCCTCCAACGAAGAATGCGTCCTCTAAAGAAGAACGTTCTCTCCAACGAAGAACGCACTCTCCAATAAGTAATGTCTTCAATGACAAAGAACTGACATCTGTCCTTCCCTCATCACTAACATCAACAAACCTTCAAAATAGGGGTGTGTTTTCTATTGATCATCGATAATTTTTCTCTCATGTTGAATCTCATCCCTTAATCCATTGCTACCACTCTAACGTAGAGGGTACGGGCCAAACAAACATGGACCGACCTCACCTCAAAAATATTTTTGGTTCTTGGTGTGTTCTTCGCGATTGAGAGGGATGGAAACCGAAACTGGTGGGGCTCGAGAATGGTGGCCAACACCACGACCAGCTGCGAAGATAGTGACAATGCAACCGCGCCACTGAAGAAGGGTTGTGGCCCATCATCCATGGTGGAGCAAGGGAGGAGGTGCATGTTCACACCACCTGGCAAGAAAGGGACATGACTTTGTGCTGTGGCGGCGAAGGGAGGGTGGCCGATGTTTTTCCAACCGCGGAGGGGTGGCGCACGGTGCGCCGCTGGGAGGAGAAATGTGCCGACCATTTTGGTCGGCCGAGCTGTGTCGAGCGGGACCCGCGGAGTGTCCCACGTGCTTCCTGGAAACCGAATGGATTTGGTTTTTCAGTGATTGAGGGTGGGGGCATGCGACTCCCCCCACATGCAGCCAGGCCGGGCTGCCCAGTGCGGGCCGGGTCGGACCGGACCCAGACCAGTTTCGACCCTATACTTTCTTTTGGCCATATCTTGAGCTACGTGCATCCGTTTAATAAACCGTTTGAGGTACAAGAAACCTTGGAGCGAGAAGTTACTTTTGGTATACCCCACTTAGGATTTGAAAAAATTTGGGGTATGATCGGGTTGGATCGAGCACGAATCCAACCAGGCCCTTGGGACTAAAATGCTAATAACTTACAGACCAGGTGTATGATTGACGCACCATCTGTTGCGTTGAGACGCATTATAAGTGGAGGACCTTTGGGATAATTCTCCTTGGGACTTAGTTTTAGTTTGTGTATCGACCTATGGCTTAAGGAGCAGATTCTTCTGAAATCAAGTGAGCTTAGTGCGAGAACCCTATAGCAGGCTGTAACATGAGAAAGGGATCCTTCGTGGGTATTTGATCGAGGATCCCACATGGATATTCTCTAAGAATCCATGTGGGACTACTCTAGTATCTTGTGTGGGTCTGCTATACTAGGATCATGTGTGGGTCTAATGAAGTACTAGGATCTTGTGTGGGTATGCTATACTGGGATCCTGTGTGGGTTTGATGATGTACTAGGATCTTGTGTGGGTCTACTCTACTAGGATATTGTGTGGGTTTGATGATGTACTAGGATCTCATGTGGTTCTGATGATGATTTAGGATCCTACATGGGTCTGCCTCTTAACAGAGTAAGATGATTTAGTAGTTACATCTAATCATCTCTTCTACTATACCTAAGTTATACATGGTATGATCTGAGGACTTACCTTCATGGTGATACCTTTGTGGTATTCCACTGTGTGGCGTACCTTTGTGGTACTTACCTTCGTGGTATTCCTTACTTTGTGGAATAGATGATCTTTGGGCTAATGAGTTGGGCCTTGTGTTTCCTCATGATTGAGATGAGTTTACTTGATAAATTAGGTATATGTATAGGCATATACCTAAGTAGGGCTGTCAGTTGTTTTAATGATTTGTGATTTATCCTTTGCGGATTTTGTGAAACCTTGAGGGTCTTGGGGTCCCTACTGAGTATCGTTATACTCACACCTACATAGGCTATGTTCGCACCTTGTTGTGTTAGGTGGAGACGACGGACATCGCTGATTGAGGACGAGGGTACCAGGACTGGAGGTATCTCGGAGACGGACCTTAGATGAGGCATAACACAGAGATGACTATTCGAGAGCTGTACCTACCATTCAGGTAGGATCCTTGGTGTGTGTTCATATGAGCTATTTCAGTTTACTTGAACTTTTCAGTTTCCTGTATTTTCCAGTTGGGCTTGTATTCTGGCCCCTTTTACTTAATGTACTCACTTTATTTACATTTCAGTTTACTCGTGTTCATATCTTGTTGTGTTCTTGGTTGCATGTGTTTACAGAATATAAAGGCAATGCCTTACCAGTTTGAGGGAATATTCCTTTTGGTTCTAGTCGCCAACCCCCTGACCTATGGAAGGCGGGCTTTGGGTAGTCATGACACGGGCTCCGTGGGCGGGTTGTGACTAATTGGTATCAGAGGAGTCAGTTCTACCATAGAACATTGGACTCTAATATTTTTAACAACAATAGTGTTATGTTTAGTGTGTGTGGTTATTAGTTTAGGGAATCCAGTGTTGGTGCAACGACCGATGTATCCATACACCAGAACCCTGACTTCTAATTTCCGACTTAGTGAATGATAAAACCGATTCCATGTGTGTTTTCAAGAGTTTTCATTGTGATCTATTTGAGTCAGCTCACTAGGTATAAATTATTGACCGTGGCACACCTGTTTCTTTTCAGGATTCCTTCACACGGACAGCCAGCTAGGGTTTTGGGTATAGTACGCACTGATATCACACTGAGCGACGAGGCCTCAGTGCAAGGCCCTATTCTAGTAGAGGCACCAGAAGAGGCACCAGTGGTACCATTACCCACTGGGCCACCGATTCCACCAGCCCCAGCAGCAGAGAGTGCACGCCGCTTGAGCACATTGCATGAGTTCCAGCGCTAGAGGACACCCAGGTTCAGGGGAGAGACAAACCCAAAGGCAGCTAAGGATTAGCTGGAGGCCATGGTGAGAGTCTTCCGACTGGTAGGGACACCAGTAAATTTCATGGTGATGTATGCTGCTAGGCTTCTACAGGCCGCAACAGATAGATAGTGGAGCTTGATGCTCCAGGTTTACGACGAGGTGACACTTCTCTAGGAAGACTTTGAGATCCTGTTTCAGGCAGAGTTTTTCCTAGTGACCCTTTGTGCAGTGTGAATACAAGAGCTTCTTTATCTTCTGCAGGGCAGCATGACTGAGGCTCAGTACACAATGAGGTTCAAGACCTCTCGCACTACTCCATTGATATGGTGCGTGCCCAATTCTTCAGGGACCGGACATTTGAGCAGGGGCTCAGGTGGGAGATCAGGGCTTCAATGATTTGTTTCAGTATCCCGATGCAAGTGGGGGTGTTAGAGTGAGACCTCTTAGTGGAGAGTTTTCTTGCTGAGCAGTCGCCAGTAGCGAAACCCACCACCAGACATCACGTAGCGGAGTCTTCTGCAGCTGGCAGCACACAAATGTCACAGAGGTCCAAGTTGACTAAGCCTATAGGTAGATGACCACATGATTCAAGGTCAGTTGTGCGGGGTAACAGAGACAGAGATAGTCATGCGAGGAGTAGGAAGTGTTTCACATGTGGCGGGTAGGGTCACCTTGCTCGTGATTGCCCGAACCGCCATATGGATGATCAGCAGAGGGTCGAAGGACCGCCTAGGCAGAGACAGAGGTTCGACCAAGGAGGTCTGCAGGGAGCAGGTAGACATGGTAGTTGAGTAGGCCGTGAAACTGGCAATGGGCGACGATTTGAGATGTTACCGCCACCACCACCAGGTGGTCTACCCTGACCATAGGGAGCAGGTGGATAAGGGTGAGCTCAGCTCCAGGTAGTTGAGACCTACGACCATGGTGTTCTAGAGACAATACGAGGTACGATATGTGTCTTCTCCACCTTACCTGCAATACTTATAGACACTGGTTCCAGTCATTATTTTATTTCCACTGCCCTCATTCAGAGCTCAGTGATTCCAATGGAGCCGTTGGATCGATCCTTACGACTAGTGACTCCTACGGGAGAGGATTTGACAATTACACACTGGTTCCAGTAGTGTGAGCTTACTCTAGGAGGTGAGATATTTGGATAGGATATCCTCATAATGGCATCGAGTCCTTATGACGTTATATTGGGTATGAACTAGTTATCTGTAGTCCATGCTCAGATTGACTGTATTAGGTGCAAAGTGCAGTGCGTTAACATAGATGGGACTAGGTTTACCTTCACTAGAGAGAAGGGAGCCTTTGCAGTACTGGATGAACTTACCCGAAGGAGAGTGCAGCCGATCACTCATTCGATGGCTAGCCATACCCTCAGAGCGGTTGATGTGGAGAGTCCGAGCTATCCTGTAGTGGTGGACCAGTACGGATATGTCTTCCCTAATGATGTTTCGGGTCTACCTACTTGTATAGTGGTGGAATTGTACATTGATTTTACCCCGGAAAACATTGATATCTACATCAGTGTATCAGATGGCTCCCGCAGAGCTTCGTGATCTGTGAGTACAGCAGGAGGACTTACAGGTGAAAGGGTTCATCCGGCTTAGTGTTTCTCCTTGGGCATCCCCGATTTTGTTCGCCAAGAAGGCAGATGAGAGCTTTCACCTTTGTGTTGACTATCGGCACCTAAACCAGGTAACCGTGAAGAACAATTACCCACTCCTGAGGATTGAAAACCTCTTTGATCAGCTGAAAGGAGCACGGTGATTCTCAAAGATATACCTCAGATCTGGCTATCACCATCTCAGAGTATGAGACAAGGATGTGAAGAAGACAACTTTTAGATATCGGTATGACCACTACGAGTTATTGGTTATGCCATTCGGTGTGACCAATGCCCCAACAATTTTCATGTAACTCATGAACAAGATCATTCAGCCATAGATTGATCACTTTGTAGTAGTCTTCATCGACGACATTATGATCTACTCGGCTACTGAGGAGGATCATGCCTGTCATTTGCAGATAGTTCCAGATACACTCCTAGAGAACCAGCTTTATGGTAAGCTCTCGAAGTGCCAGTTCTAGATCTGAGAGGTTCAATTTCTAGGACATCTCATCTAGGAGGTTGGAGTTGTGGTGGATACAGCAAATATTGAGGTGGTACTTTCTTGGGAGCCACCCAGGAGTGTGATGGAGGTACGGAGTTTTCTCGGTTTGGCTGGATACTACTGGATATTTGTGCCATATTTCTCCAAAGTTGCCGCACCTTTATCAGCATTGATGATGAAGGGGCAACCCTTCGTGTGGTCGGAGAGATGCTAGTGTATTTTTCAGAAGCTGAGGTAGAGGCTGACTAGTGCCCCCATATTGAGTCTTCTGGAGAAGGACATAGGGTACATAGTCTACTGCAACACTTTAGGGACCGGGCTCAGATTTTTCCTGTGGAATGAGCAAGAAGTGATTGCAAATGGTTCTCGATAGGTGAGACAACATGATAAGAACTACGATACCCATGACTTGGATTTAACAGCAAGGGTCTTTGCCTTCAAGATGTGGTGACATTACTTGATGGGAATGTGTTTTACAGTCTACTCGGATCACAAGAGTCTCAAGTATATCTTTGTTTCCGATGATTTCTCCAGGGCATGCACATCTGTCTTTGGAGGATGCACAACTATATATTTCCACGTATTCCTATTTTCCAAATGCGGGTGATATCCATCACTTTTTTATGGACTTTTTCTCTTTGATCGAAACGGGATGATGGGATGTCAGTTCTTCCTTCCTTGGATTCCTCCTCAGAACTCATCTCCTAATACAATTCTCACTTATAGATTTAATATGTTGTTCATGAAACTCTTCCTAGCACCATATCTTCATGAACACTAGTTAATTACAGTGCTTCTGTCAGGACATTCCAGGGGGTCCAGTCTGGGAAGCAACCTTCAGTCATGGGAGTAGTCACATTGGGTATCATTGGCCTGTCTAGGAACCGGGACATTGGCACGTCTATTTTCTGTCTCTTATTATAGGTCTTTTCGAGGGTGAGGAATCCCGAGGCTTCCCACATCAAACACAGGGAATCATATTCCATGGGAATGTATCTGAGGCTTTCCTCATCTTCCCATGTTTAACATAGGGTATTCCACAAGTTTAACATCCAGTGGAGATGGATCAGACTGATCAGAACACTGACTCGAGTGGATCAGATGGGTGCAACCCCTAGACGAAACACTGATGTTGGGGCCAACTCATGGTTGACCTCCCAGTTACTTTTGAGGGGAATGGTGTATAAGGTTGCATGATCCCACTGGGATGTGGTGGCCTGGGTAAGAATTAGGATGGATGATAGAGCGGTTGAATGAATTTTATGGTGAATGGGATGGAACTGCCATGAGGATGATGATGGTTTTGGGCTTGAGCCTCAAAGAGGCTTCCTATGTATCCCCATTCCAGGGAATCAAAGTCTACGTAGTTCATCTGAAGATGGATTACCACTGATTGGGGTTCCAACGACTTACTACTGAAAGGGATGAAAATGGCTTACTGCTGAATGAGGCTAACAACAACTTACCATTGAATGGAGTGACAACGGATTACCGCTGAAAGAGGCTGACAACAGCTTAACGTTGAATGGAGTGACAGCAGCTTGCTGCTAAAAGAGGCTAACAAAAAGTGGAATATAGTTTAACGTCATACAGGATGGGGGTGGACCGACGTGAAGTGGTCAAGACTATTGGTTGTTGGGGTTGAACCTCATGGAGGCTTTCTATGTACCTTGCCATAGAAAAGGTCAAAGGACACATAGTTTGGATGGGGCTTGGTGCACCGACGTGAATATGGTTGGGACCAATGGATGGTGGTGGGCTTAAACCTCAGGGAGGATTCCTGCATACCTTGCCTTGGAAAAGATCAAAGTCCTCGTAGTTCGGATGGGAGTCGGTGAACCGACTTAAATGAGGACCTGGGGTTCAGATGGATGGTGTGCTTGAACCCCATGGAGGCTTCCTACGTACCTTGCCTTGGAAAAGATCAAAGTCCTTATAGTTAAGATGGGATTCCGTGAACTGACGTAAATGAGGACCTGGGGTCCAGATAGATGGTGGGCTTGAACCCCGTGGAGGCTTCCTACATACCTTTCCTTGCCAAAGATTAAATTCCTCATAGTTTGAATGGGGCTTGTTTTACCAACGTGAAGATGGTCGGGACCAATGGATGGTGATGGGATTGAACCTAAGGGAGGCTTCCTACATACCTTGCCTTGGAAAATATCAAAGTCCTCATAGTTCGGATGGGAGTTAGTGAACCGACGTAAATGAGGACCTGGGGTCTAGATGGATGGTGGGCTTGAACCCCATGGAGGCTTCCTACATACCTTTCCTTGACAAAGATCAAAGTCCTCATAGTTCGGATGGGGTGGGGTTTACACTCTAGGCTGCCAAGGTAGATTTCAGGGTCAGTTCTTGCTCTAAGCCCACGTGAGTCACACTCGGTTTTAGAAACAAGAGGTAGTAGAAACCAGACAATCATGTTGAGAAAGGTGTGTTTGTGGGAGGTGAAGTGGGGCTTACACGTAGTTAGTGGACCAAAGAGGAAATATGGGCTTATGCATGGTTAGTAGCCCAGAGAAATTGGGACTTACTCCAGGATGGATACCCGGTGGTGAAAAAGCCCAGCGGGAGAGGAATTTGGCACTAAAGAAAGGAGGGGTCCAATGTTCATCCCCCCCTCTCTGGTCACTGGGACTGAAGAAGAAAAGAGGAGCAGGGATGCTGACTCCTGTAAGAAAATCAAGTGGCATACCCCGAGATGGTCGCCCTTTCCCCACGTAGGATACATGGGAGGAAGTCACATTTTAACGTCATGTGCTGAGGACGACGATACTTGACATTTTAACGTCCTACAACTCGGACGAGATGGGTTCACTCCGCACCCCTAGGACGTACATAATCGGTACCCTCTGCACCTTAGTGAAGAGAGGGTACATGCAACGCCGTGGCTAGGGGGTGTCATGGATCGTACCATTGGGGGGTCTATGTTAGCGTGGTTATGCGAATAAGTAATAGCCGTTAGCGTGCCTATGCGAAGAAGCATGAGGAGAAGCAACGTAACGGGTAGTATCATCCATGGGATTTTGAAATTAATCTGTGCAAACCTGAGGGGCCAAACATTGAATGAACTCGTGATGCGGGTGCGTCATGCGTAAGAGTGGTTTGAACAAGGTGCCTCAAGGTGAGGGCAGCACATGGAACGTATGTTAGAGAATGGACTGAGGTAAAATAGGAAGTCTGTGCACAAAAGGAAGGGTTGGAGCGCATGTGGGACCAGAGGAGTGCAAGAAGCAGGCTTGCGTGCACGTTAGACGGGTGGCGCACAAATGTGACCTATGGCGTGCAAGATGGAGGTGCAACGTGGAAATCAGGGGATGTGGATGCAAGTTGACCGGGGGCATGCATGAAGCAGGCTTGCACGCATGTTAGATGGGTGGCGTGCAAGAACGCCTCTCCCATGGGGGGTCGTGCGCAAGATGCGACCCTTGTGCGCAAATAAGTTTGAAAATTTATGAGGATCCAAGGGCCCTTACGAAGGCGCCCCGAACCTATTGTGCAAAAACCATTACCTGAAGGCCATGGGTTTTCACAACGTCGTGGGAGACAGGATTTGCGCGCAGTAGAGAGTGGCTTCATCTTCGGTAACCCTCCCCGAAGAGAGGGGAGACAATTAGTTTTATAGCCAGAGTCCTCAGAGTGTCACACAATGTACATGCACGCATGGGAATGGTGTGCAAGGGACCGATGCAGAAATCCCAGCCGACATCGCCTGGGGCACGGAACCGGTCGCAGCCGCCGAAACCCCCTTGTAACGATGCCTTGGGTGCGGAAGCGGGGGATGGAGCGACTGGTGCGCCAATGGCCGTTCCCCGCTGCCTTCGGCGTGGAACCGGGTTTGGGCGCACAAACCCCTTTTTGACGACGCCTTTGGTGCGAAAGTGGGGTTGGAGCAGTCAGCCGCGGAGGGAAAAGTTTTGGGCACCGAAGCGAAGGCTGGCACACAATGGTTTGCACGCTTGTTTCGCGCGGAATCCGGGGATGACCTCCTGGACGGGAGATTCAAACGTTCCGATCGGTTTCTAACGGGTTTGTTCGTAGAACCGGAAACATCCAATGATTCCACATCCGTTTGGACCTACTTTCCAAAGGCAGACGCTCATTAGCTTGTGGGCTAATGAGGCTTAGGAATTTGCATTGGTCGAGAGGATGGGAGGTCGGACTCATCACACCTTTTTGAGGGGAATTATTGTCTACTCCGGGACTCTCTTTATAGATTTAAGTTAAGTTCGTGAATCCTTATTACATTACCAAGTATAAAATGAGCTTTCCTTTAGTTTTAACAATCAATGATTAAATATGCAAGAAATTTAGAGAATCTTTTATATGTATTCGAGGTTCTTCATCAATATAGAATCATCTATATTTGTTTAGAGATTCTTGGTCAATGGTATCCTTCAAAACATTTATATAAAAGTCTCTTGGTCATTTTGATGACCAGGCTGGTTTTAAAGCCACTCAGTGGGGCACTTGAAGTTTATCGTCATTCAGAAGGATAGAGATTATTTCAATGTTGGGATCGAACCCATAAATGGGCTACCTACGTATCCTTTGTTTTGAAAAAGGAATCAGAACCCACGTAGTTCGAAGAATGGGATATGATGTTTTATGATTGATGGCTCAAAGATGAATGTCATAATTACTTTTACACTCTAAGCTCACGTGAGTCATGCTCGGTGTGAGAAACAAGAGGTATTGGTAAAATTCAGACAATTGTGCCATAAAAGATGCAATCATAAGAATTTGTTTTGGGGCTTATGTATAGATGACTGCCCAGATAGACGAAAGTTTAGGATTTACTTTTAGGGAGAAAATCCAAGAACAGGGTCCACAAAGTTATATGTGCTTCATGGAGATTTGAATACTCTAATCTTGGGGCTTACTCCTAAGGAGGATTCCCAAGTTAGGAGGGGACTTATGATTGGGTTTTATTCCTGAAAAGGAAACCCAAATCAAAGGTAATTTATGACTGGTTAAGAGAAATTTTAAGAGACTTGGGGCTTACTCCTAAGAAGGATGCCCAAGATTTATGACTAGGATTTATTCCTGAGAAGGAAGCCTAGGTTAGGGGACTTGGGGCTTACTCCTGAAAAGGAAGCCCAAGGTTATGACTGAGTCTTATTACTGAAAAGGAGACCCAGGTTAGGGATTAAGGTTTGGGGCCTACTCCTGAGGAGGATGCCCAAGATTAAAGGACTTGATTGGGGCTTATTCTTAAGAAAGATGCCCAAGTTAGGTTTTTATAACTGGGGATTTATTCCTGAAAAGGAGACCCAGGTTAGGATTCTCTCATCTTAAAGGATGAGGTTGAAATGAATGAACTCTCAATCTTTGGTGATATAAAGATGTTTAAATCACTAGGTTTTGAGAGATATTTCACAGAATTCCTTTCAGATAAGGATGTCAAATCAAGAAATCATGCCATAAATGGCTTTGAAGAGTATCTTGAAGACTGAATCTTGAATAGGAAGGGTGAAATGGCTTAAGAGGGGTAAAAATGGGCAAGATGGGCACCCAAAAAGATAGGGGCGCGCAAGTCCTGAAAGGCGCGCAAGTCCTGCGGCGGCGCGCAAGTATTGGTCGCGCAAGTATAATTGCGCGACATTAGGGGTACTTGCGCGATTTTAAACCAGAGTTTAAATACTTGAGAGACTCTTTATTAAACCCTTTACCATTCTCTTGAGGTTCTTCCAGAAGAGGGACGCGCAAGTTATATTGGAGGAATTAAGTCGGCGCGCAAGTGTTTGATAAGTTTCAACACTTAGGACTTCCTTTTTCTCTTTAGATCTTCCGTTCTAGGTAAGAAATTACCTTAGAAGTGTTCCGGAAGCTTTGAGAAGAGACTTGGGCGTCGGGAGCTTCAATTCGTGTTTCTGGAAAAAGATCTCCCTGAATGGGGGGCCCACAGGGTCTATTTATAGGCAAAAGAAGACCCTGGGCGGTTACCGAGCGGTTACCGGGCGGTTATCACTTAGGTCGCGCAAGTCACTTGCACGACCATAAGGCATCGCGCAAGTACTTGCACGACCACTAGGCGGCGCGCAAGTTTACTTGCGCGACCATGAGGGAACTTGCGCGACCTATGGGCAATGTTCTCCTTGTTCATCCCTTTGTCGATTTTTGATGTTTCTTCAAAGGATGAATCACATTGGACTCAGATATTCCCCTTTTCCGATCTTTAGATTCTGTGACGAAAGGAGCGTCAACAAAAGTCCCCCCTCAGAGTTGGATCCGGAAAGAAATGAGGATTTGACTCTGAGGAAATTGAATACATTCAAAGGAAAAGGGGGCGCGCAAGTCTTCAGGGCACAGAGGTCAGCGCGCAAGTATGCTGGAACTTGACTTTTATTCAGAGTTCCTTTGTCTTTTGTGTGGGCAGTTTAAAGTCATGCACACCGGACATAAAGGGGCTAATGTTTAAGGTCTAAATAGCTTTGACCGAAAATGGATTAAAATGGATTCAATTCCTTGACAATTAATCTGAAAACATATTTACCATACTCAAGTATGAGGGGGAAAAAATGTAAACTATGGATTAAGAATATTTGAATCTGAGGAATGATATGAAAAAGAGCTAAATAGCATTAGAAGAAGTAGTTTCCAAGAATGAAGTTACTATTATTTAACAAAACCCGTTAGGGGGTTGAAATATTCAGGGCCACCTATGGGCATTGGCTGCATAGTCAAATAAAATAGCATCTTTTGGCTGACAAGTCTGTTATGTGGACTGTTTATGCAAGGCCACCTATGGGCACGTGCTGCATAGTCAGGCAAAAGAACTCCCAGAAATTTACTTTCCTAGTGCTAAAAGCCAGTGAAAGTTTATGGAGATTCAAATTTTCTAAATCATAGAGTTTGTTGTATGGAAAGAGGTACTTGAATATGGAGAAGATATTTCCAAACAAGAATATCGAAGAACTGGATGAATATCACTCCTACGAAGGTCTGACCCAAACGTAGGGAAGAAGAAAAAACCATAGACTTGAATACTTTCAGATCATGAAAAAGGATATGGGACAAATACATTAAGGATGGCTATTTTTGCGGATCCCTACATACTGTCGTTTAAGACAAATAAGGAAAAAAGAGGCATTCTTCCCAAGAATGAAGTTACTATTATTTAACAAACCCGTTAGGGGGTTGAAAACATGCAGGGCCACCTATGGGCATTGGCTGCATGGTCAAATAAATAACATCTCTTGGCTGACAAGTCTTTTATGTGGACTGTTTATGCAAGGCCACCTATGGGCACGTGCTGCATAGTCAGGCAAAAGAATTCTCAGAAGTTTGACATTTTTGTGACTAGAAGTCATGAAAAGGGTTATGAAGATCTGAAAATATTTAAGGTTAGGATTATAATACATAAAGATGGGTATTTTCCAATGTATATAGAGATACATAGGTTAATGAAAACCATAATCATGTTGTGGCTGGGTCGTGAATTGAAACTTGGACTTCACTACGTATCTCATAAGAATGAGAATCAAGCCATACGTAGTTCTTGAAATGTAGTTTAACGTCGTGAAGGACGAAAGTATGAGTAATCTTAGTTTAGGGTCATAGAATTAGGACCATAATAATGAATACACAGTGTGTGTTTTCATGAAGACTTTTCAGCCAAGGGACTGAAAGTGAAATTTGGGGTTAGGCCCAAAAGACTTGGGACTGGATTCGAGGGACACTCGAATGTTCCTACGTATCCCATAAGGATGGGAATCAAGTCCACGTAGTTCTAGAACTACCCTCTGTACAAATTTGGTTCGTACATGTGAAGGGTGAAAAGGGGACTTTAGTGCAATGATGGTTTTAACCTAAAATAAAAAGTTTAGGCATTACCATGTATGTACGTAGTCTTTTGAAAAATGAAAACCATGATTGAAAAAGAATCAATGTTAATAATGGTTCCTTCTCAAATGAGGAAATCAAAGAATATTGTAGTTTGTTGTCGTACTGGACAAAAGTGTTGTATAGTTTAACGTCATATAACAAGGACGAAAGTGAATCAATGTAAAGATATTGATTCCAGGGGTGGTTTCACAAATCATCATCATATGAGATGGTGGTGAACCAATGTGAAGAGATTGTTTTTGGGCTTGAACCTTTGGGAGGTTGCCTACATACCCAGCCTGGAGGGCAAGGATCAAAGTCTGTGTAGTTCAATTAAAGAATGAATTAATGATCAAGTTGTTCTTGTGGACAATGATCTAAAAAAAATGTTGTTGGGACTTACACATGGTTAGTGGCCCAAAGTGAGTGTTATGGTTGATGTTTGCTCTAAGCTCACGTGAGTCATACTCGGTGTGAGAAACAAGAGGTAATAACAACCTTAACGATGCACAGTTTAATGTCATGTAGGACATATCAAGGACTTTCTGTACAGTTTAGCGTCATGTAGTTAGGACGATGGGGACAATACAGTTTAACGTCATATTGGACGAAAGGGGGATTGTGCAGTTTTAATGTCATGCTGGACTTTTGATGATTATATAGTTTAACGTCTTTCTGGACGTGAGGGACTTTTATACAGTTTAGCGTCATGTAGTTAGGACGTCACAGTTTAACGTCTTGCTGGACATATTTGCAAATAGTTTATGGTCGTATACATGGACCAGGAATGATGCAGTTTAAAGTCATACGGGACCATTGCTGTATAGTTTAACGTCATATAGCAAGGACGAACTGGTGCTGTACAGTTTAAAGTCATGTAGCTAGGACTAAGGTGAACCAATATGAGGATATCAGTTCTGGGGATTTTTTACAGTTTAATGTCATGCTGGACGATGAAAGCGCCACACAGTTTTAATGTCATGTTGCTAGGACAAAATATAGTTTAATGTCATCTCAGACATATACAGTTTAGTGTCATGTAGGACATATTAATAACCAATGTGACATTTTAACGTCATGTTGGACGATAAGGGAACTGACACAGTTTAACGTCATGTTGGACGATGAAAGTGCCACACAGTTTAATGTCATGTTGCTAGGACACAATATAGTTTAATGTCATCTCGGACAAAATATAGGAACTTCTATACAGTTTATTGTCATGTAGGACATAATCAGGGACTATGCAGTTTAAAGTCTTGCAGTTAGGACTATTGGTGCTGCACAGTTTAGTGTCATGTTGCAGGGACATAAGTGCGAATAGTTTAAGGTCATATGCATGGACCGTACAGTTTATCGTCATGCTGGACGTATTATAGTTTAATGTCATCTCGGACAGAAGTGTGACACAGTTTAATGTCATGTTGGACGAATTTGTAGTTTAAGGTCATACTAGACCATGGTGTAGTTTAAGGTCATACCGGACCTTTTCTGTATGAACCAATTGTAAGTCTTGGTTCTGGGAACAATATTTTGTGTTTATACAAAATACTTCTTCAGAAATCTGGCATTAGTTGGAGTCGTGATGTGTTCTCCATCCATTGAAATCAGAGAATACGCTCCATTGGAGTAGACCTTATGTACTGAATAAGGTCCTTCCCATTTTGGTTCAAGCTTGGGAGGCTTCTTTCCTGGTATCATTGGTGTTCTGAGAACCAATACCAATTCTCCCTGAATGAATGAACGAAGACGAACTTTTTTGTTAAAAGCTCGTGCTATTCGATTCTGATAGATTTCCAAGTGGTGCAAAGTGCACAATCTTTTCTCATCTAACTGTTCCAATTCATTCAAACGCTTTTGGGATTGCTCATATGTTGATAACTGATCACAAATGGCTATTCTGAGTGAGGGCAATTGAACTTCAATTGGCAAGACTGCTTCTGTTCCATATACCAATGAATATGGAGTAGACCGCGTTGCATTGCGAGTGGTAGTCCGATAAGCCCATAAAGCATGATAGAGTTTATCAGGCCATGACCTCTTATCTTTATCCACCATCTTTTGCAGTATATTTGAAAGAGTCTTGTTGAAGGCCTCTATCTGGCCATTAGCCGCTGCATGATATCGAGATGAATGGTTGGACTTAATGTTGTATTCTTGATACAATCTCTTTACCTCAGAAGAACAGAAGTTGGTGCCGTTGTCTGTCAATATGGTATGAGGGACACCAAATCTAGTAATGATGTTAGACTTGATGAAGCTAACAATGCATTTAGAACTGACTTCTTTGAGAGGTACTGCCTCTGCCCATTTGGAAAAGAAATCAGTAGCAGTAAGAATGTACTTAAACTGCTTGGCCGTAGCTGAAGGGTAAGGTCCTACCACATCCATTCCCCATGTGGAAAATGGCCATGAGTATTTAGCTGTATGAAGCAACTCTGGAGGTTGATGAATGAAATTGGCATATACTTGGCATGAATGACACTTATTTGTGAAATTAACACAATCTTGTATCATTGAAGGCCAGAAGTATCCAAGTCTTCGAATTTGATCAGACAATCTATGTCCAGACTGGTGGGCACCACAGACTCCTGCATGCACTTCTTTTATGACAGCCATTGTCTCTTCACCATCAATACATCTGAAGAGAACTCCATCAAAACCACGTTTGTAGAGAATTTTCTCGAGGTGGTTTGGACCATCATAAAGAGTAAAATTGACCACACGTCGCCGAATTTGTTCTCTCTCGGCTCTATCAGGTGGAAGTGTTCCATTTTGAAGGTATTCCCTGATAGGTGACATCCATCCTGTAGTATGACCATATGGTTCAGGAATGGGACTAATTTCATTAATTTCCTCTGTTCTGACTTGAACATAAGGTGAAATTGCACGACAGTGGGCAATACCGATGGTTGTCTCGTCCCGATTTGGATCTGCTAAAGCTGTGGCTATATTAGCCAGTGCATCAGCTTGAGCATTTTGTGATCTTGGGACATAAGAAAATGTCGGTTCTGAAGGGAATTCCGACATTAACTCTCTGACGTAATCATACAAAGGGATTAATTCTTCTTTTCTGATGGCATAATCCCCATTGACTTGTTTGATTACCAGGTCTGAATCACCTTTCACCTTTAAGTGATTCACTTGTGCTTGAAGCGCTAACTCCAAGCCTGCAATGAGAGCTTGGTATTCAGCTTCATTATTGGTACCACCTTCCCACAACAAAAAGGAATAAGGTAACACTGCCTTATCTAGAGAAATGAGCACAATTCCTAAACCAACTTTGTTGAATTTAGGATTTTCCATTTTCTTCCCTGTTGGACTTCTAGAAGCACCATCAAAATACATTTCCCATGTTTGAGGATTCTCTTGAATAGAAAAAACTTCCTCATCAGGGAGTTCGATATCTGAATACGTGTCTTCCACTGAAGGGTGTTCAGCCAGGAAATCAGCCAGAGCTTGGCCCTTAATTGCCTTTTGAGACACATACTGAATGTCGAACTGCTGTAGAATAACCGCCCACCTTGCCAGACGTCCTGTAAGCATTGGACGACTAAGGATGAATTTGAGTGGATTATTACGAGATACCAATTGGACCTCGTGATGTTGCAGGTAGTGTCTCAGTTTCTGAACTGCAAAGATTAATGCTAGGCAGCACTTTTCAATACTCGAATACCGGGTTTCTGCTTCAAGCATAGTTCTACTGAGATAATAGAGACTATTTTCATTCCCAGCATCATTATTTTGAGCGAGAAAGGCACCCAATGATCGCTCTAAAGCTGTCACATAGAGGATAAGAGGTCTACCCTCAACAGGTGGCATGAGTACTGGTGGACTTAAGAGGTATTTCTTGAGAACATCAAATGCTTCTTGACATTCTTTAGTCCACTGGTAAGTGACTCCTTTCTTCAATAATTTGGTAAAAGGTAAACTTTTGCCTGCCAAATTGGCGATGAAACGCCGAATATAGGCTAAGTGTCCTTGAAGTCCTCTTAATTCTTTCAAATTCTGAGGAGGTGACATACCAAGGATTGATTTGGTCTTCTCAGGATCGACTTCAATACCACGATGGCGTACAACAAAGCCGAGGAATTTTCCTGAGGTTACCCCAAAAGCACATTTTAAGGGGTTCATCTTCAAATTATGTTGTCGAAGCTTGTGGAATATGACTTCCAAATCAGCCAAGTGATCAAAACGTTGTTTGGATTTAACCACCAAATCATCTACATAGCATTCAACAAATTTCCCTAGAAAAGGTTTGAAGATACGATGCATGGCGCGTTGATATGTTGCACCTGCATTCTTTAAACCAAAGGGCATCACCCGGTAACAAAACACACCTTGAGGAGCTCTGAAGGCTGTATATTCCTCATCTTCTGGGGCCATTCGGATCTGATTATATCCACAATATCCATCCATGAAAGAAAGTACTTCATAGCCAGCCGTCGCATCAATTAAGAGTTCTGTAATCGGAACTGGAAAATCATCTTTGGGACAATACCGATTAAGATCTCTGAAATCGATACAAACCCTAATTTGTCCGTTCTTTTTCTTTACTGGGACAATATTAGCCAACCACTTGGGATATTGAACTTCTCTGAAGAAGTTAGCTTTGATAAGCTTATCCACTTCAGCCTCGATTTTGGAAGCATAGGTTGGGTGTGTTCTTCTCGCGGCTTGCTTGAATCCTCGATGTTCTTTTGGCAAACCCAAATGATGGGTGGCAACATCAGGATCAAGGCCAGTCATCTCTGTATAATTCCAAGCAAAAATATCTTTATTTTTCTTTAGAAAAGAAATATACATCTCTTGTTCTTCAAGGGTCATGTCTGCACTAATTAAAGTGGGGCGTGGATCTTTCTCTGTACCCAGATTTACTTCTCTGAGTTCATCCACAGTGGTAGAGATACCCTCTTCAAATGCTGGAGGAGCATCTCTAAGATCTTCCTCTTCCTCTTCATCATGTGTTATATCTTCCGTTTCTACTTGCAAAGTAGATGAAAAAACGAAATTCTCATGATCATAAGAGATGTCAAAATTTTCACATTTTGAAGAAGAAGCTTCCATTTCCGACCCTATTGATGAAAAAGGGTCTTCTTTGGGAAATAAAGAGGAGATGATGGATTGAGAATCGACATCAACATTCACCTCTGGTGTTGCTATAACTTCTTCGGGCCTGATTAGCGAAGTATAGACTTGTTGGATTTCAGCAGACGAAATGAAAACGTCACCACTTATGCTTTCATCACTGCTTGGTAAGTTACCAATTTCTCCCATGTTGTCTGGCTCGATTGCCATAATTGACATTATGGATCTTTCCATAAGAGTATTTTGATTTGGGCCTATTTTGTCAATTTGACTGATAGGTAACACATAATCTGTACTCACATGTGAAAATGGATTTATTGGAATTTTTTCCAAACCATATGGAGCATTAACTTTGATAATTTCCTTCATTGTAGATTTTTCTCTTCCCTTCATGTGATAAAATTCCGCCTCAATGTATTGAGACTCACATGTTTTGAACGGGGCCTTATCACCATACAATGTTCCAACTTGACCATCGAAACAGTATTTGAGACATTGATGGTATGATGACGGAATAGCTGCATGCTGATGTAACCAGGGTCTTCCAAGCAAGATATTGAAAGCTGAGTCTTGATCAACAATCATGAAATCTGAATTGGAAACAAGATCTCCAAACTGAGTTCTAAGCGTAACTTCTCCCAGTGGTTCTTGTTCATTTTTATCATATCCTTGCAACATCATGGTAGAAGGAGATAAATCAGATTCCGTGAGGCCCAATCGACGAAGTGCGCGAATGGGCATGAGGTTGACTCCTGAACCATTGTCAATAAAAGCTCTTCGAACATCTATACCATTGACTTTGCCAGATAGGTACAAAGGTTTTATGTGCCCATGCACAACATCATCTTCATCTTTATCAGTAAAAGATATCACTGCATGGCATTCTGCAGGATTATTCTCTATGTGATAAATTTCAGCTGCAGCAATTTCAGATTCAAACTCCTGAGGACTTGACAAAGCTTCGATGAGTGCTTCCCGAAGATCTTTTGATAGATTCAAAGCATCCAAAATTGATAATTTGGATGGTACTTGGGCCAAGTGTTTCAATATATCATACTTTTGATCTAGAGGCCTGCGTTTCCCAATAGGAATATGCGGTTTAGCAGGTATCTTGGAAGCAGATGCTTTGGAAGCTGATGCCTCTTGTATTGAAGTTGGCAACATCTTTGGTTTTGGAAAATTAGACTGATTAGATCCATTTACTTGCTGAGATAAAGAAGATGGAACATTTAATCGGTCTTCCAAAATAACTGTGCCGAAGCTGAGTTGGCCATTGGCAGAAGAACTTGCTTGTTCATTTTGAGCTCGCTGAAGGGCTCTACCACGAGTTTCTGCTGCATATACAGTGCTAGCAGGGGTAGAATTAGAGTAGTGGCTTCGGAAAGATCCACGTCTTCCCCTATATCCTGAACCTCTAGAACTTCCTCGGGTTCCTTTATTTGATACAGGGAATTCAGGCTCATCAAGACTGGAATATGAATCTGTTAATTGAATCATATTAACAGAACCAAAGATCAATTCTTCGTCTGATAAAGACTCTGCCAAGTTAGCCTGTTTAGGCTGTGCCGTTTGGTGGGACGGTGCCCGTGGCTTTGAAGTAGATGGCATGAAATCTGCCAGAGTCAAAGACAATTTAGGCTTTGATACATACTCATCTTCTCCTGATTCCTCTTTCTTCTTTGAATTGCGCTGCCCTTTTGAGGATTTGTCCTTTGATGGAGGCTTTACTGCAGCTTTTGTAGGAGACACAATTGGCTTCTTCAATTGTGTTCGCAAAATGGAATGGGTCCGATTGATTGTCTTTCTGACCATCCAATCATCATATTTTTTCGCAGTTTTTCTTTTGACTTCCTGCCACTCGCCTCCTTCCTCTGGATCTGTAGCGGTAATACACGCTACATGAGCTGAAGAACCCTTCAATTTGACTTGTCCCAAGTCGACCATTTTTTGTAGGAGGTCTTTAAAGACAAAACACTCCTGGATGGGATGTCCCAACATTTGATGAAAGGGACAATAATTGGGACGGTCTTCATCTCCTTCCTTGTTTGGTCTCTTCGGCACTGGTAATTGAACCAAATTATTTTCCAGAGCTGAAATGAAGTAACCAGGAACTTGCTCACTTCGGAAAGAGTATGTTTTACTCTTCATATCCTCAAATTGTTTTTGTCGTTGATCTTTTTGATCATTTGGACGAAACAGCCTTTGTTGTTGGCGTTCAGGAGGTGGAGCCCTTCGAGAAGATGAAGGTTTTGAAGTAGAAATAGGTACAGGTGCCTGTTTAAGCATAACTGTAGCAGTTTCTGCTTTACCCATTCTTCTTCCTGAAGCTGATGGAATTACACGAGATTTAACCTTAGCCTGCATAAGGGAATCTTCAATCTGTTGAGCGATTGAAGTAAGGTCTCGAAACCCTCCTGTGTATTTCACAGGGATCAATGGCGTGCGTAATTCGTCACGCAAATTTTCCACACAGATTGGCAACAATTCCTCCCGAGGGAGTGATAAACTCAAGGAATACGTTAATCCCTTCCAACGAGCAATGAAATCAGAGACTCTTTCATTCTCCCTTTGCTTGCAGTTTGTAAGATCGAAAACTGTCGTTTTTGGCAAAGTTGAGCTGAACTGAAGAAGGAATTTTTGACGAAGATCCTCCCATCCGATGACTGACCGGGATTTCAAGCTTGTATACCAGACAAAAGCTGGTCCTTGCAAGGTTCGCACGAAGCATCTGAGTTTCACTGCTTCTTGTTGCTCTGGAGTTCCCATCATAGGATCACAACAAGACACGTAATGCGTCAAATGTTGTTCAGGGTCACCTGATCCATTAAAAGTAGGGAAAATAGGGTTTCCAAAACTGGATGGAGGATAAATTGAATCTACCCATTCAGGGTAAACTTTCTTTTCAGGTTGAACTTGCGCCCGTTTCCCTTCCATAGTTTCTAACCGAGCTGTTAATGACTCAATAGTAGTTATTAACTTTTGAGAAACATCAGGTTGAACTTGGTTTTGGGTAGGTGCAATGAATGGAGCTTGGACAGCCGTGGAGGTTGGTGCTGCAACTAATGGTAGTGCTGCCAACCGTTGTTGCGTTTGACCCGTAGGATTAGACCTCTGTGGGTGTACTGATAAAGGAGGATATTCCTGATCCATCTCAGTAGTTACAACAAATTCCTTCGGGTGTCGGACTTCAGCATTCTTAAGAAGAAGACTACTCTGAAGTAGTTCTGCATTCAACCTTCTTAATTCTTTCATTTCTTCCTCCTGTTGTGCAAACCTTTGCTCTAATGAGAGCGATTGACCTCCTTCAGAGGAAGGGTGATAAGTAACCTGATTCTTTCCTTTCCCCTTATTGGATCCTTTTCGGAGAGGGGGAAGTGGGTTACTTGAAGGAATACCCAGATTTTGGGTAAGCCTTTGATTACGTGTGCGCACACCTTCTTCATTTAGGTCTGTGTGCGCAACTTCTTGAGCAGGAACCTCTTCATCTGATCCCTCTGATTGAGCCTCATCTGGTGAATCAGCAGCAATGGCATTGATGACATTAATGGATGCATATTGCATAGAATCCTTTCTATCATCATTACTGTGATATCGTCTCCTTCTATGTCCATGATAAGACATGGCATTCCGTTGACTTGATCCCTCAGGAATTTCTTGGAGAACCGTCACTTGGAGAGAATCTCCTGACATCTTGGCTCTTCGTTCCTCTTGAGGCTTATTCCCTAATCGAGAGAATACTGACTTTCTCTGAGGGAGGGATTGAAGATTTGAAAAAGTCCCCAGTCCGGTAGACTGGGGGTGTTCCTGTTGCTTCCGCTCAACTCCTCGAATCCCATTCGTTGATTCTGAGGGTTGGGTTAGAGAAGTCCCCAGTCTGGCAAGCTGGGGTGTCTCTTGACATGCTATGTCTGAGATCTTTTTAAAATCTCTCTTGATCTTGCGAATCTTAGTTCGGAAATTAGCTGGATGCATTAACCTGTATCCACTTTTATCACCTGGTTCAACAGACCGTTGGATGATTTCCGAAACTTCTGTCATTTGATGACGTGTTTGCTCCAGACGAGAGGCTTGCGCAATATTCTCGCCTGCTTGATGTAGGAGCAATTCAACAACCTGTTCTCTATATACTTGATTTTGAGAGGAACTAGTTGAAGCTTGATCTCGAGCAAGATTTTGATTATGAACAAAGCCCATTGACTGTGGCCGGCCATGGGCAATAACATTGCATGAGACCATTTTCGGCGGGCTTTGCTGACCGGAAAGCACTGTGAAATGTAGTGCTCCGTGAATACCCCATCCTCTGATATGAACATTAGATGGAGCATTGGAAATTAACTGACGCAATCTTCTTAGTGCGCCAAGGCATGAACGTTGAAGGGTTCTCTGTTGCTTTTCAGCCTTCGGATACCGAGAGACTGATAGAGATGCCAAATCAATCTGGCATTGTAACCCTTCTATTATCTTAAGATGATTTTCATATTCATCGTAAGATAATACCTTCTTCTTTAATTGACAAAGAGTTTTCCATATGTTAAGACGAATATCATGGATTCCATCATCCGTCAACATCTTTGGAATGTCATACTGTGAATCAGCCAAAGGCCAAAACATGACTGGTACTTCACCTTTTGCCAGTTTTTTCCTCATGTTCAGCATTTCCTCTTTATCATTAAATGAAGATTCTTCTACCTGTTTGGACCAGAGTTGGTGTTTCCTTGTTGCTTCATCGGATTCAACAAGATTGGTAGAGGAATCACTATTCATGCTGGAAGATGAATGACCCAGGGAAGGTTCGGAGAATAACCTGAACCCCAAGCTATCTTCTGATGGAGAAAGAGTTTCACCTGCCGATAGTAAAACTTCAGACATGACTGGTTTTACGTTTGCAAGTGCCTCGAGATAGGAGGGCTTTCTCGTTACTACATTGCCTTCTGAAGAATTTTCGAGACAATGTGAATCACTTCTGCGGAGAGGACTTTCGCAGCGAAGTTCATCACCATGAGGAGGACCTTCATGATGGGTTACAGCAAAAGATGAGATCTCTTGCTCCTTGGTCTTCTGACCACACAGAGGGTTCCTGTGGTTCTCATCTGAAGAAGAAACTTCAAGATTGACCGAATTTTCATGAAGCAAGTCTTCATGAGGAAGTGTCTGTTGAAGACCTTCAGGATTAATGTTCCTGTTATTGGGAACTGAGGGAGTAGAATCTTGAATTCCGACAGATAAATGTCTGAGGGCTTCAAGAACTCCAGCATCGAGCAAGGCCTTGTTGCAGATTGGCCTTTGATCTCCTGACTGTGCTGGGCGGATCTTTTTCTTAGATGCCTTCTTACTCGCTTTAGAAATCACTTGATGACGAAAGTGATTGCTCTGAGCAGGTGTATGTGCCTGATCAGGAAAGATGGTCAGGTTAGGCTGACGATCATCGCTCAAATCAGGTGTATGTGCCTGACTTGGTTGTCCATATGATATGGGGGAGTAGGCCCCACAACCCTCTTGGACTGGAACAGATGTGTGTGTCTGTTCCGGAGTGAATTGTTGATGTGTCACTCCACTGCTAGGGATAGATTTATGTGTCTGTCCCTGAGATGATGCTGAAGCTGTTATGATATCCTGGCAAGCATCCAGAATATGAGCAGGAATTTGCTTCTGCTCTTTCACCATTGACAAAATATGTTTGGTGACTTCAGCTGCCGGAATAGGGATATACGTCCATTCCGGGCTTGGAGTAGGTGTATGTGCCTACTCCTGTCCTCCTTTTCCTGTCAGTGAATCCTGACAGTACTCAAGTGTGGAGGCAGAGAGTTTAGTCTGTCTCCTGTTTGTCGTCGGGGCTTTCCGACTGACTTCTCCGTGCGCTACCAAACGAGACTGTTGGTAGGCTTGATTAGTATTAGCAGGTGTATGTGCCTGCTGATTACACTTCGCCAAACGCGGTTGACGAGATCCACCATATGTAGTCAGACGAGCCTGCTGACTAACTGCTGATGTATAAGCAGGTGTATGCTCCTGCCTATGGTACTCCGCCGGAATTGCCTGGAGGGATCGGCTTGATGCTGCCAGACGAGTCTGCTGGACAGTGGGATTAAAATGGGCAGGTGTGTATGCCTGCTCGTTGTTTGCCACCAAGTTAGGTTGGTGGACTTCTCCGGAGATGGCAGGGATGAAAACCTGCCTATTGTTAACCGGATTCCGTCTCTGGCGATTCATCTTGCCTGCTCGGGTTCGAGGAACCTGAGCTGAACGCCTGGAGTCGGTACCCTCATCATGTTGAGGGCGCACTACCGCACGAGTCTGGCGGCGATTGTTGATGGGAGCCCTTGAGAAGGACTCCTGTCTTTTTGAATTAAGGTCCTGCGGGACCTGCTCATTCACTTCCTCGGAGTAAGGGAGTGAATGGAAATTGCGTTCCGGGGATAACGACCCGAAACGGTTGGAGACGGTAGTCAGCACCGTCTGCTTCTTGATTGCTGGTCGCCGTTGTCCGGACGACCAGGTAGAATTGTTAACTTGGAGGGCTTGACGAGCGGCCTCCAGAGTTGGGATAGTACCGTTGCGACGGTACTCCTTAACCAGTGCATTAGAAACACAGCGTTGAAGACGCTGAGTTGGTGATGTCATCCTCAGAGCGGATGAAGTTCTAGCAGGAGTAGCAGTATTGGTTTTCACGGCAGCAGACCTCACAGTAGAGGTGTTCCCAGCAGCAGTATTCACAGGGGTGAATTTAAGGAAAGCCATTTTTTGTAGAAGATCTTGAAAAAAGAGTGCCTGTTCCATGTAACAGACATAATCAAGATGAATCCGGCTACTGCATCTTTTGGATGATCATATGTCAATGATTTCCTTGTTGGCCCAAAGGGCCTAACAGATAAGAAGAACATCATTTTAACTTGGTTAAGGATTCACGTCGGGTTCACCATTTTTTGTTTCGCGCGGAATCCGGGGATGACCTCCTGGACGGGAGATTCAAACGTTCCGATCGGTTTCTAACGGGTTTGTTCGTAGAACCGGAAACATCCAATGATTCCACATCCGTTTGGACCTACTTTCCAAAGGCAGGCGCTCATTAGCTTGTGGGCTAATGAGGCTTAGGAATTTGCATTGGTCGAGAGGATGGGAGGTCGGACTCATCACACCTTTTTGAGGGGAATTATTGTCTACTCCGGGACTCTCTTTATAGATTTAAGTTAAGTTCGTGAATCCTTATTACATTACCAAGTATAAAATGAGCTTTCCTTTAGTTTTAACAATCAATGATTAAATATGCAAGAAATTTAGAGAATCTTTTATATGTATTCGAGGTTCTTCATCAATATAGAATCATCTATATTTGTTTAGAGATTCTTGGTCAATGGTATCCTTCAAAACATTTATATAATAGTCTCTTGGTCATTTTGATGACCAGGCTGGTTTTAAAGCCACTCAGTGGGGCACTTGAAGTTTATCGTCATTCAGAAGGACAGAGATTATTTCAATGTTGGGATCGAACCCATAAATGGGCTACCTACGTATCCTTTGTTTTGAAAAAGGAATTAGAACCCACGTAGTTCGAGGAATGGGATATGATGTTTTATGATTGATGGCTCAAAGATGAATGTCATAATTACTTTTACACTCTAAGCTCACGTGAGTCATGCTCGGTGTGAGAAACAAGAGGTATTGGTAAAATTCAGACAATTGTGCCATAAAAGATGCAATCATAAGAATTTGTTTTGGGGCTTATGTATAGATGACTGCCCAGATAGACGAAAGTTTAGGATTTACTTTTAGGGAGAAAATCCAAGAACAGGGTCCACAAAGTTATATGTGCTTCATGGAGACTTGAATACTCTAATCTTGGGGCTTACTCCTAAGGAGGATGCCCAAGTTAGGAGGGTACTTATGATTGGGTTTTATTCCTGAAAAGGAAACCCAAATCAAAGGTAATTTATGACTGGTTAAGAGAAATTTTAAGAGACTTGGGGCTTACTCCTAAGAAGGATGCCCAAGATTTATGACTAGGATTTATTCCTGAGAAGGAAGCCTAGGTTAGGGGACTTGGGGCTTACTCCTGAAAAGGAAGCCCAAGGTTATGACTGAGTCTTATTCCTGAAAAGGAGACCCAGGTTAGGGATTAAGGTTTGGGGCCTACTCCTGAGGAGGATGCCCAAGATTAAAGGACTTGATTGGGGCTTATTCTTAAGAAAGATTCCCAAGTTAGGTTTTTATAACTGGGGATTTATTCCTGAAAAGGAGACCCAGGTTAGGATTCTCTAATCTTAAAGGATGAGGTTGAAATGAATGAACTCTCAATCTTTGGTGATATAAAGATGTTTAAATCACTAGGTTTTGAGAGATATTTCACAGAATTCCTTTCAGATAAGGATGTCAAATCAAGAAATCATGCCATAAATGGCTTTGAAGAGTATCTTGAAGACTGAATCTTGAATAGGAAGGGTGAAATGGCTTAAGAGGGGTAAAAATGGGCAAGATGGACACCCAAAAAGATAGGGGCGCGCAAGTCCTGAAAGGCGCGCAAGTCCTGCGGCGGCGCGCAAGTATTGGTCGCGCAAGTATACTTGCGCGACATTAGGGGTACTTGCGCGATTTTCAACCAGAGTTGAAATACTTGAGCGACTCTTTATTAAACCCTTTACCATTCTCTTGAGGTTCTTCCAGAAGAGGGACGCGCAAGTTATATTGGAGGAATTAAGTCGGCGCGCAAGTGTTTGATAAGTTTCAACACTTAGGCCTTCCTTTTTCTCTTTAGATCTTCCGTTCTAGGTAAGAAATTACCTTAGAAGTGTTCCGGAAGCTTTGAGAAGAGACTTGGGCGTCGAGAGCTTCAATTCGTGTTTCTGGAAAAAGATCTCCCTGAATGGGGGGCCCACAGGGTCTATTTATAGGCAAAAGAAGACCCTGGGCGGTTACCGAGCGGTTACCAGGCGGTTATCACTTAGGTCGCGCAAGTCACTTGCACGACCATAAGGCATCGCGCAAGTACTTGCACGACCACTAGGCGGCGCGCAAGTGTACTTGCGCGACCATGAGGGAACTTGCGCGACCTATGGGCAATGTTCTCCTTGTTCATCCCTTTGTCGATTTTTGATGTTTCTTCAAAGGATGAATCACATTGGACTCAGATATTCCCCTTTTCCGATCTTTAGATTCTGTGACGAAAGGAGCGTCAACAACGCTGAAGGCCGCTTGCATGCGCTTTTGCAATTTCTCATGTGCCCACCCCCCATGCCATGGGATATCCTGTTCTTTATCCCGAAATCATTCAGAGCTCTTTCATCCATCCAAAGGGCTCCTACAATGAATTTCGGCGTCAACAAATGCCCCCCCTCAGAATCAGAGCTGAAATAGAACCCGATGGTCGGATTTTGAGGGTACGCTAAATAATAGAAATAAATTCCTTAGTGGAATTCAAAACACCTATTTTGCATGAAAGAGGGCTACGTGGGGGAAGAAGTCGTGTCCACGCTTTATAAATAGGTCGAGGGACACCCCTTGGCCCTACTTTGACTTTTTCCATGTGACAGGCTTGCTTGCTCTCGTGAGTGAAAAACTCTCTTCCACGCATAAGATTCCACAATTGACTCTGGGTTTTGTCCACCGTCTAGAATTTTTCCACGCAGGTCAACCATATTTCGCGCCACCACCGTTTTACACGCCGATTCCTCCGTCTTTCGCGTTGAACCCTTGGGAATTCTAAAAATGGCCGCTCATTAGACCAATGCTGAGAGGGAAGTTTCCGCTACAACAATGAGAACCCAAATGATTGAAAACCCTCATATTCTTCATGCGAGGAGGGTAAGTTCTGACAATAAAATTCTTTTCGGCATGTTGACACAAGCTCAAAAAAACTATGTCCTAAGCGACTGCCTGCCGCTATGGAATTTCGGTCTTCTAGAAGAAGTGTTGATGCCAGGTTTTGAGATGGATGCACTGTGATTGTGTGTGATGTGAAAAGATAGTCTTACACATTTCCACATTACCAACAATGACCATCCTTCTAGGAAGACATATAATACAACCATCTACGTCCTAAATTCGAAGACCAGGATGGTGGCAGGAAGTGATCCAGTTCCTGAGGAATCTCCAGCTATTTATGGCAGTACTTTCCGAAGCAGCATTACCGATGAGACAATAGGATGATAGGAGTGGGATTTCAGATCCGAGGGCAACTTCACCAATGAATGTGCATGGGAGTACTGGGTACACCAGACATGTGAGGAATTTGGGCTGGAGCTGCGGGCCATTGGGCTTTTGGAGGCCGTTTGGACGTCTCAATTCCACTGCTACCAACAACAAGACTTAGTAGCAGAGTTGTTCAATCGCTGGTCGCCTAATACCAATACTTTTCACCTCCATCATGGGGAGGTGGGAATTAGTCTGTGGTATGTCCATTGTATTGGAGGGATCCCCTTAGAGGGATATCAGTATGATGAGTTACATCTAACAGAGAATGTCTGGGGGGAAGGACCTGCACCCCGATTATGTCATGGCACCTGTTGGAGCTCGCTAAAGAGGAGCTCAAAATAAAACATATCCTAAAAGACATATCCTACTCAGGATGGTTTAGTCTCTTCCTAACCCAGGACACTACTGTGAAAATTCCATGTCGAGGGAAGTAATGCCTGAATACATCATAGAGGGGAAAGGCAGGATCATATTGGAAGATTTTGGAGACGAGAGAATATCGATCATGGGGATTTGGCATCAATGAAGGTCGAGACCCAGATCTGAGATATGCCGGGTTCCTCGCCGCATTCTTGAGAAGTTGGTTATTACCTGTGAGAAACATGAGGATGGGAGTCCACTTGGGGACGCTTGTAATGGTTGTGATCATGGAGGAAAAGAACAAGGTCAACCTAGGGGTACCAGTATTGGCGAGGCTATATAGTATCATATGACTCATTTCAAGGAGAAGTATTCCTAGGAGGATATGCGGGCCATTACGAATCCTTCACGGTTGGGTCACAACCCACTGTGGTGGGCATGACTTCCCGAATTCCATTCGCCCTTGGAAATGGTATGTGACCATCCCTCTTGAACATCACTGAGATCCGCCCATTGACACCCAGGGATGATGAAGTCAAGCTCAAGATCGGCAGCCACACTCAATTTGACTTTCAACCATTATGAACCCCTATTTCCCAAATGGTAGATGATGGTTGGGGTTCGCTAGAGTAGAGGGAGTACCTACAGAGCATCCAGGGTGGCGTGATTGGGGCCCAAATTGATGGGAAAATATTCTGCGAGCTCGATGTGCCTACCAGATTTTCCAGACAGTTCGGGTTCATGAAACGAATTCCCAAGAAAGTTTATATAGAGGTACGAGAAGAGTGGCATCCCTACATTCTCTGCCAGCTATGGATTATGTTCATAACGTCAGGCCTGGGTGAACTCATTACTCTTCCCCCCACCGATGTCAGTGCTGGACTGTCGACAGAGTACATTGAACACTGGACGAGGACGTAACCCGAGGTGATTATTTGGAAACACGTTCGGAAAATCAAGGAAACTAGTGCAGAGACTGAAGATAAGGAAGGTCGATGAGGTGTCGCAGGGGATGTGAGGTAGAGAACGGGTCGGGGGGCTAGCGTGGTGTAGGCCGGTACTTCATCGGCAGGGGAAACGCAGGACGAAAGCGTTCCTCTGCCCTCCAGGGAAGGGTGGTCTCTTGCACGTCCTCGGGGTCCAACCAGGGACCTCCCTAGGAAGCAACTCAGGTACCTCCTGATGCTCTCTATTGATTTTATCTTCCCTTCTCTGCGGTCTGCTTAAAGAACGCTGCGATAGTCCATGTCCACCGAAGAGTTATGGCGGAGGTTGATGCATATCGGGCTCGATCTACCAGACATAGGGCACATCCGGATACTGGATAATGTAAAATTTCATCTCCGGCACGCATACCTAACAACCATGGTGTAAGAACCCGGATCATCTTTTTAGGTACGTTTTTCCTTTTTCTGGAGTTTTTGAGAAAAATGATTTTTTTCTGGAAATTTTCGAAGTACACGCCATGTACTTTCGGAGTACATGCCGTGTACTTTTTCCCAGCTCGAAGCCGTGTGCTGGCCGTGTCGGGCCACACAAACGGTGTGTAAGGCTGAGGTGGAGGCTGGTTAATTTGGAGTACGGAAAATTTAAGTACACACCATGTACTCAAGAAGTACATGCCGTGTACTTTTTTTTCATTAAACGGACCAGGGTCGTGCCTAACCCCCAAAATCATCTTCTTCTCCAGATTTAGTCTGCTTGGGAGTGACCGTACAACCGAATCTTCTCCGAGCTCCCGCCTCGCCATCCGTTATCCGATTTGAGCACTGTCGATTGCATTGGAATCGCAGTGGTGAGCTCTTCCATCTGCTTTAGCCTTGTTTCTTGATTCCTCCTCATTTCCAAGTTATCGTGGGATGAACGTTTTGTGTGTTTTATCAGATCTTTGTCGTTCTAAGAGGAATTTGTCATCAAGGATCATGTATATCGACCTCCTAGGATCGAGGTAGGTGGTTTGTGCCTTTCCATAGAAAGTTGATGAATATTATGTGCAAATTCCACCAATACCCTTGAATGGGGTATTGCATGTTTCTTAATTTTCCCCTTCTGTTTTCCTAATTTTTCATGTTTTCTTTAGTAGAGGTTATTTCTTGTGAGTAGAGTAATTTATTTTGTGCTCAGGTTTCTTTCCCATGCTTGTTTTTCTTGTTGGGCGTTTTTCCTGTTGCCATGCCTAGTTGTAGGATAGTTGAACTGTTGTTTTATTATTGTTGTTGAGCCGTAGAATGATATCCAAGTAGTTCATGAGGTTTACATGGATGATACACGCGCGCTGAGCATGTTTTGTTTCACTCAAGACTGTGAGAACCTAGAGTAGTAGACCAAAGGGAGAATTGACGGAAGGGATTCTGCAAAGTGTCTTTTAATTACGATGCAAGACTATAGGGGGAATTGACTTTGAGTGCTTCCTCAGAGAGTCTGTAGTTCCACGATGCGGGACACAGGGGGAATTGACGTTGAGTGGTTCCCCAGAGAGCCTTTAGCACAATACAAGGCTATAGGGGGAATTGATGGTGAGTGCTTCCATAGAGAGTCTGCTTAATTACGTAGCTAAACCAGAGGGGTGAGACTGTGTGTGCCTCCCAGAGGGTTGCTAGTACTATAGGTTGAACCATAGGGGTTAGGCTATGAGATCTACCCAGAGGGTTACCTATTTTCTTCTTATTGCTGGCTGCTTACTTGTGTACTATACTTGTTAGAACTGTGGATTGTAGCTTGTTGTGCTTTCCTGTTTACTGCTTCTTGTTTAATTACTACCAAGTATTCATTGAATGTAAGGAACGAATCTTTGGGTGATTGCCTACTGGTATTGTATTTCACACCCTGTTTGGGCCATGCTTTTGGGCCCAAGAAGACTATGTTGCTGCAGGTATAGATAAGGGCAAGCACCCTTCTACTTCAGGTTCTTGATCGCACTGGAGCTGGAGAGCATGGGACTGAGCTGTGACTCGCGATGCTGAGGAGTTTATTTTTTTTTCCTTTGCACTCTGTTTTCAGTTTTATTCTAGCACGTTGTTGTGTTTGCTGCTTTCCATAGATACTTGTACCTACTGCATTATCGTCATCATTGTTATATATCTACATTGCTTCCTCTTTTTGGTTTCTGTTGTTATGCATTTTGTTACTGCTTCCGCTATTGACTGTTGCTTTTTTTAAGTTTTATACCTTACCGAATGAGGGCATAGTTTCCCCAACGACTCACCAAGTCCCTCACTGCTAGTCGGCAGCCTCTGGCATTCGGGGAAACGCGCTTGAGGTCATGTGGCGAACTGGGTACGGGGTACCAGTGGAGGGGCTCCGGACTCGGGTCATTACAAAATGGTATCAAAGGAGTTATTTTCTCTTTCTTTATTGTTTAGAGACCTTATCCAGGGATAGGACGGATTAGGTACTTGGAATTAAGCTGTGATCGAGAGTAGCTAACCCGTGTACAGAGAAAAGCCATACTACCTCGTTAATTGCAGTTCTTGATTTTGAGATTTTATAGTTGATCTGATTTCACCGAGAGTGATTCACATGGCTTGTGCTATTACTGTTTTGATATTGAGGTTCTATTTCTGTCGCAACCCTATGAGATAAGGGTATGCCGTCTCATGCATCATATAGACACTTGTAGGAATCACTTGCCATTCATTCTTTCCATGCCATCTAGGGTGCATTAGCGATTGCATGCTGTTGTGATAGACTTTGTGTAGATTATGCATGCTGTTGTGATAGTTTATTGATAGGTTATCTGCTGTTATGTTAGAAAATTATTGTTTTTTATTTGTTTAAAGTGAACGCCAAAATTTGGTTCTTGAGGTGTTATGCCCCCTCACAGATCAGAATTTGGAACTTTTTCTCCTTGTTATTAGTGTTTCTGGAATTCTATGCAGTTTCTGAGCTACTGCCCAAAAAACGCAGAATACACGGCGTATAATTTTTGGGAACACGCCATGTAGTTTTCAGGCCATGTCACTGACTGTGTGAGCAGAACACGGTGTTGTGGAAGTAACTTCGGAAACACGCTGTGTACGGTAGCTACACGCCGTGTAAGCTCGAAGCCATGTACCTGGCCGTGTCACTAACAACATGGGTCGGGGAAGCATGGGTAGAACACACTGTGTTTATAGGGAACACACCGTGTAGTCCTGTCCAGGTACCCGGCCGTGTCACGAACAACACAGGCCGACATGACCTTCCTTTCCACACGCTGTGTTTGTTCGGAACACACCGTGTAGTCCTGCCCAGGTACCCGGCCATGTCACGAACAACACGGGATAGTGTCGCCATTTCCTATACATGCCGTGTTTGCTTGGAGCACACCGTGTAAGGTCCAGCCGTGTAGACGGACGTGTTCTTAACAACACAGGCTGTCGAAGCCTTGTCTAGTACACACCGTGTGTGTTAAGAACACGCCATGTAGTCTTGGTTTAAGTTAGACCGTGTGGGTTAGCTGTGTTAAGAGACTCGGGTAGGGGAACAGTTTTCAAGTACATGCCATTTGTGGGTGCAACACGCCGTGTAGTTTGAAGTATACGCGACTTATAGGGCAGGAGTACACGCCCTTGTCAGTGGTTTAAGAAGACACGTCATGTAGTTTTATACACGCCATGTAGTTGTGTTTTGCAATCTTGTGTGTTTTTCTTCCCCTGTTTCTGTTTTGTACCCTTGTGATCTCTGTCCTTGTTTTCCTAATCTAAGGTGTGCTTTTGATCTTTCAGAGATATGCCTCCGAGACGTCCTCCGGTCGTACGTCTGTCGACAGGCAGTGATCAGACGCCAGATATGGCTAATCAGGGACTTCCTGCTGATCCCCCAGCCGAGCCAGCCTTGGCACCGATTGTTGTACCAGTTGAGGGAACAGATGCACAGTTCAGGGAAGGATTCATGAGGATGATGCGGACCTTCCAGGGAGCACCGCCTCCTGCCACGTCTATGGCAAACTTGACACGGGTCTTTTAGCAGCATCATCCTCCCACGTTCTCAGGGGAGGGAGGACCTCAGGCTGTAGAGTCATGGCTGGAATCCAGGCAGACTATCTTCGAGCATCTGGAGATGCCTCCAGAGAGGCGGGTCAAGCTCTCCACCTACATGATCCGAGACTCTGCTAAGATGTGGTAGGATGCGATCTCACAGGCCGGTCAATAACAGGCTATGACTTGAGAGGAGTTCTAGCGCGTTTTCTATGACTACTTCTACCCGGAGACCCTGAGGGCCGATCGATCCCGAGAGTTCATGAGCTTAGAGCAGGGGACTCTATCTGTCATGGATTATTCCTCTCGTTTCACCGAGCTGCAGCATTTCACACCCCTCTGGGATGGAATTGGGGTGTTCTTGGCGAGGAAGTTTGAGGATGGACTCAGGTGGGAGATCCACTCGCAGGTGAACATCTTCCAGCTGACTTCCATCACTTCCATTGTCAACCAGGTATTGATTGCAGAGCGCAATCTGAGAGAATCCAGAGCTGTGAGACAGGGTGGTTCTACTTCCAGAGTTAGCCTTCCTCTAGATGACAGCAATAAGCGCCATAGGGGGCCTACGCGCGGTGATTCGAGGAAGTGAGACGCATCATCAGGCAGCCAGGTGACATGCTACCAGTGTGGCCGGACAAGGCACACGAGGCCGCAGTGCCAGAGAGACCCCATGGAGTGCCGGTCTTGTAGAATGATGGGCCACCTTCAGCGTTTCTTTCAGGTTTTCTCACCAGCAGCTGGTGATCAGGGTTCTTCCATGACTCCTCGTTCAGGAGCAGCCCCACCAGTTTCTCACCAGTCGGGAAACTGGAGTTCTTCCGGCCATTCGGGCCGAGGTGGAGGTCGAGGCCATGGCGGTCAGCCCCCAGTTCCTCAGTACCAGCAGGTCTGTTCATCTCAGAGTGGTCAACCAGGGGCGCAGGGCCGCAGTACAGGCCAATCTTTCGCCGTGGAGCAGACTTATCAGGAGCAGGATCCCGGGCCTTCTACGGTTTGAGGAATGATTTTAGTAGCCTCAGTTTTATCTTCAGACCTTTTCGATAATGGTGATACATATAGATTTATCTATGTTATTGTTATGGAGAGCCTTGGACCCTACATATTTTCTTCTGCCGACTCGTTGACACTAGACACGCCTTTAGGAACGAGGACATCTAGTGTACGCCAGTGTAGAGAGTGCCCTCTAGAGGTTACAGGGTGTCACTTCTTATGAGATCTCTATGTACTAGAGATGATAGGCTATGATGTCATCCTCTACATGGACTGGTTGATTCCCTTCTAGGTAGTCGTTGACTGTTATCACTTTAGAGTCAGTTTCATCTCACTAGGGGTGAATCTTTCCTCCATAGAGGCGAATGGGACGTTCGGGCGAGTCGGAAGGGACTCGGGCATCTTGGGCTAGGAGGGGTGACAACCCAGATTGCTAGTCTTTATCTGGATAATCAGAGGACTCCACAGTTAGACTTTCCTCTAGTGGTGGATCACTTCAGGGATGTATTTCCAGAGGACTTTTCAAGTTTTACACCGGAGCGTGATGTAGAATTCTCTATTTAGCTCATGCCAGGAGAGGCACTAGTGTCCATTCCTCCCTATAGGATAGCCACACCTGAGTTGCAGGAGCTCAAGAAGCAGTTGGAGGAGCTACAGGATAAGGGTTTCATCTGACCCAGTACTTCTCCTTGGGGTTCGCCTGTCCTGTTTGTGAAGAAGGCAGATGATACCCTTCGACTTTGTGTGGATTATCGGAAGCTGAACCAGTTGACGGTCAGGAACCGATATCCTTTGTCGAGGATTGATGACCTTTTCGATCAGCTTCGAGGAGCCCGAGTGTTCCCGAAGATCGACTTGAGTTCCGGTTATCATCAGTTGCGTGTTAGACCATCAAATATACCTCTGACAGCCTTCAGGAGCAGGTATGGTCTATATGAGTATACAGTCATGCCTTTCGGACTCATGAATGCACCTGCAGTTTTCATGGCACTGATGAACCGAGTGTTCCATCCTTACTTGGATTCTTTCGTCATGGTCTTCGTGGACAATATCTTGGTGTACTCTCACACTCGACATGACCATGCCACCCATCTTGAAATCATTTTGAGTACACTGAGAGAGAATCAGCTTTATGATAAACTCTCGAAGTGCCACTTCTGGATGGATCAGATTCACTTCTTGGGTCACGTCATCTTAGAGGCAGGAGTATCAGTGGACCCAGAGAAATTGAGAGCTGTAGTTTCCTGGGAGCAGCCGAAGAACGTCTTTGAGGTATGGAGTTTCCTAGGGCTATATGGATACTACAGATGCTTCATTCAGGACTTTTCTCATCTAGAATCACCTTTGATAGGTCTGACCAAGAAGGGGGCAAAGTTCTTATGGTCAGATTCTTGTGAGTCATCCTTCCAGGAGCTGAAAGGGAGGTTGACGTCAGCACCGATACTAGTGTTGCCAGAGCCAGGCAAGAGATACATTGTTTATTGTGATGCTTCAGGTATCGGACTGAGATCTGTGCTTATGTAGGGAGATGGAGTCATTTCGTACGGGTCTCGGCAGTTGAGGCCACATGAGAGGAACTACCCTACGCATGATCTGGAGTTGGCAGATGTTGTTCATGCCTTGCGCTGTTAGAGACACTATCTTCTAGGAGAGCACTTTGTGGTCTTCACTGACCACAAGATTCTCAAGTATATCTTCAATCAACGTGATCTGAATTTGAGGCAGCGCAGGTGGGTTGAGTATCTACAGTCTTTTGACTTCGAGCTTGCCTATACACCGGGAAAGGGCAATGTCGTGGAAGATGCGTTGAGCAGGAGAAATCAGATTCAAGATGTTCAGGAGGCTTGTAGTGAGTGGCAGCTGATGGATCTGTTCTCTGAGATGCATCTGGAAGTGCACGACAGATGGGGACATACATTTCTATTTTCTATAGCTGTTACCTCCATGCTACTTGATCGGGTACGGATGAGGCAGCTATCAGACTCGGAAGGATTAGTCCTGTGGGAGAGTGTGTCAGGAGAGGACCCTCTTCCTGGATGGACAATGGGAGAGGATGAGATCTTGTGTTTCCAGGGACACGTATGGGTGCCAGCAGACATACACAAGGAGCTGATGCAGGATTTCAATTCCTCTGTTTGGGCAGTTCATCCTGGCATCACCAAGATGTATCGGGACCTTCATCTCCAGTACTGGTGGTCAGGTATGAAAAAGTATGTTGCTGGTTTTGTCATGAGATGTTCTACTTGTCAGCAGGTGAAAGAAGAGTATCAACGACCATAAAGGCTTTTACCGTAGTTACCCATTCTGAAGTGGAAGTGGAACGATGTTGTGATGGACTTCGTGACCGGGTTTCCGATATCGCCTCGGGGAAACGATGCTGTGTGGGTTGTCGTCGACAAGCTTACGAAGGTTGCCCACTTATTGCCAATCAAGGAGACCTTCAGTGTCGATGATCTGGGATGAATTTACATCAGATAGATCATTCGTCTGCATGGATTTCCGCGCTCTATTATTTCAGACAGAGATGTGCGCTTTACCTCTCAGTTCTGGTAGGGTCTTCAGAAGGCCTTGGGTAAACAGGTAATTTTGAGTACAACATACCATCCCCATACTGATGGCTAGTCCGAGCGCACGATCCAGGTGATTGAGGATATGCTCTGAACATGCATTCTAGACTTTGGAGGTTCTTAAGAGAAGCATATTACTTTGGTGGAGTCCACCTACAACAACAGTTTTCAGGCAACCATTCAAATTGCACTGTACGAGGATTTGTACAGTAGGCCATGCCGATCACCCTTATGCTGGCTAGAGGCAAGAGAGACAGCTTTGCTAGGATCTCGTCTTGTACTAGAGAATTTAGAGCAGATAGAGCTGATTCAGAAGAGGATGGCTACAACACAGTCTCGACAGAAGTCTTATGTTGATCAGCGGAGACAACCTATGGAGTTCGAGGTCAGAGATCAGGTTTTCCTACGTGTCGCACCGAGGTTGGGACACAAAAGGATTCGGAGATAGGGTAAGCTTTCACCGCGGTACGTCGGCCCATTTGAGGTCTTGAAGAGAGTTGGGCCGGTCGCCTATCGATTGCAGCTACCTCAGTGGTATCAGGCCATGCACGATGTCTTCCCCATCTCTCAGCTTCGACGTTACTTTTCAGACCCGTCTCATGTCTTTCAGCCTGAAGAAGTTGAGCTTGAAGCAGATGATTCATTCAAGGAGCATCCTATCCATATTTTCAATCGTAGTAAGAAGGTTCTCCCCGGGCGGTCTATTCCTCTGGTACGAGTGTTATGGTAGCACGGGTGAGTACAGGACGAGACCTGGGAGAAGGAGACTGATATACGATCACAATGGCCAGAGTTGTTCGGTTTTTCTCCTTCTACACCTCATTAGGGAAATTCGGGGATGAATTTCCTTAAGGGGGGAAGTTTGTAAGAACCCGGATCATCTTTTTAGGTATGTTTTTCTTTTTTCTGGTGTTTTTGAGAAAAATGATTTTTTCTGGAAATTTTCGAAGTACACGCCGTGTACTTTCTAAGTACACGCCGTGTACTTTTTCCCGACTCGAAGTCGTGTGCTGGCCGTGCCGGGCCACACACACGGTGTGTAAGAATGATGTGGAGGCCGGTTAATTCGGAGTACGAAAAATTGAAGTACACACCGTGTACTTTCTTTTTTTATTAAACGGACCGGGGTCGTGCCTAACCCCCAAAATCATCTTCTTCTCTAGATTTAGTCCACCCGGGAGTGACCGTACGGCCAAATATTCTCCGAGCTCCCGCCTTGCCATCCGTTCTCCTATTTGAGCACGGTCGATTGCGTTAGAATCGTAGTGGTGTGCTCTTCCTTCTGCATTATCCTTGTTTCTTGATTCCTCCTCGTTTCCATGTTATCATGGGAATAACGTTTTGTGCGTTTTCTCAGATCTTCGTCATTCTAAGAGGAATCTGTCGTCGAGGTTCATGTATATCGACCTCCTAAGATCAAGGTAGGTGGTTTGTGCCTTTCCATAGAATGTTGATGAATATTATGTGAAAATTCCACCAATACCCTGGAATGGGGTATTGCATGTTTCCTGTTTTTCCCTTGCTGTTTGCCTGCTTTTGCTTGTTTGCTTTAGTAGACTTTATTGCTTGTGAGGAGAGTAATTTATTTTGTGCTCAGGTTGCTTTGCCATGCTTGTTTTTCCTGTTGGGCGTTTTTACAGTTGCCATGCCTAGTTGTAGTATAGTGGAACTATTGTTTTATTATTTATATTGAGCCGTAGAATAATAGACAAGTTTTTCTTGGGGTTTACTTAGACGATACATGCGCGCTGATCATATTTAGATTCACTCAGGACTGTGAGAACCTAGAGTAGTAGACCAAAGGGAGAATTGACGGAAGGGCTTCTCCAGAGTGTCTTTTAATTACGATGTGAGACTATAGGGGGAATTGACGTTGAGTGATTCCTTAGAGAGTCTGTAGTTCCATGATGTGGGCCACATGGGGAATTGACGTTGAGTTCTTCCCTAGAGAGCCTTTATCACGATACGAGACTGTAGGGGGAATTGACGATGAGTGCTTCCCTAGAGAGTCTGCTTAATTACATAGCTGAACCAGAGGGGTGAGACTGCGTGTGCCTCCTAGTGGGTTGCTAGTACTATAGGTTGAACCATAGGGGTTAGGTTGTGAGAGCTACCTAGAGGGTTACCTGTTTTCTTCTTGTTGCTGGCTTCTTACTTGTGTACTTTACTTGTTAGAACTGTGGATTGTAGCTGCTTGTGATTTCCTATTTACTGCTTCTTGTTTAATTACTGCCATGTATTCATTGACTGTAAGGCAAAAATGTTTGGGGGATTGAATACTGGGATTGTATATTACACTCTATTTGGGCCATGATTTTGGGCCCAAGCAGACTATGTTGTTGCAGGTATAGATAAGGGCAAGCGCCCTTCTACTTCAGGTTCTTGATCGCGCTAGAGCTGGAGAGTATGGGACCGAGCCGTGACTCGCGATGCTGAGGAGTTTATTTTGTTTTCCTTTGCACTCTATTTTTAGTTGTATTCCAGCAGATTTTTGTGTTTCCTGCTTTCCATAGATACTTGTACCTACTGCATTATCGTCATCATTGTTATATATCTACATTGCTTACACTGTTTGGTTTATGTTGTTATACATGTTGTTACTGCTTCAGCTATTGATTGTTGATTTTTTTCCGCTGTATACCTTACTGAATGAGGGCATAGTTTCCCCAATGACTCACCAAGACCCTCGCTGCTAGTCGGCAGCCTCTGGCATTCGGGGAAACGCGCTTGAGGTCATGTGGCGAACCGGGTACGGGGAACCAGTGGAGGGGCTCTGGACTCGGGTCGTTACACATGGACATGTATACATTCTAGCAGGGGTGATAGGAAGAGCCGAATCTCCTGGTGGAAGTAATGCTTGGCCAAGCGCAAGATCCATAGAGGCTACCGTCCGAGGATGAAAGTACAGAGGAGGAGGCGGAGGAGGAGAAGAAGAAGAAGTAGTAGTAGAGGAGGAGGAGGAGGACCAAGTCGAAGGTCTTGGAGGCGAGAGGCCTTCAGGAGCTCCCACTCACCTGTGGAGTTCCTGAGAGAGGGGAGAAATTGTTGGCTCTGATGAAGAACTGGCAGATCAACAGAAGGTATGGTTTAAACCTCATATCGGTCTTCATTTTTTTAGTCTCGATCCGTCAACCAAACACTGTCTTATTGAAGAACACATGGGTGAGGGTTCCTAGGAATCCTTCCCCTCTAAAGGCACATGTACGCCTATAGAGATTGCGGAGCAACCTCAGGGGTCAGTCCTTGGGACCGGGCACAATGGGGAACCAATCACAGATGGACTAGGTGATGACGAGCCGGGAGGATGGCCTCCCACCATACCCATTGTCCAAGAGGAGCTGAAACTGGTAATTGAGATAAAGAGCACCGAAGGATCTCCTGTGGCAGGCCCCCCCCACCATGAAACAGGATTTGGACACCGCCTCACATGGCTCTTGTAAGTCCTTTCTCACTGGTTTTCCCTCTTTGCTGGAGAATTCAGAAAATCAAGATACTTATCCCTGATACAGTTATCGCAAGGTTGGAGGCATGAAAAATTGTCGAATTTGGGACATCTGCAGGAGAGGGATGGGCAATGACCACATTATCCTTTGCATAAGCAAACATTATATGCGACCCTACTCTGGTACTCAGTGAGCCAGAGATCGTAATGAGGGATGGTAATGTCGTCCTGGTGGAACTACAGCCCGACGAGAGTGTGGTCGCTGACGAGGTGGAGATTCCCATAGAAGAACCTACTGATGAGCTCCTCACTGCTTTCCCTGACTATCAGCCTGTAGATCCTGAGGATATAGATGATTATAATTCGGAGTCTGCTGATGAAAGCCGGATGACGCATTGTAAAGGGTGGAAGTGTGTCTAGCGCTTTCTCAGTTAGCCTCAAATGGAGTGGCTAAAATGGATGGGATCTCTCCATACCTGGCTACGCTTTCTCTGTGATGGAGGGGTGGATTATCAATGTCTTCATTTGAAAGTCCACGATTACTTGGTTGAGAAGCTGTGCGAGAGTAGCCAACACTCTGACATTTCCCGGTTTTAGGAAGAGTTGGGGAGTACCCGAGTGTTTCTGAAGGCAGAAAAAGAATTCCAATGTCTCGAAGAATAGATGAAGGAGAAGGAGGTATTCATTGAAAATTTCTACAAACATGTGGAGAAATTGAGGGCCCAGCTGGTGGACGCCCAAGAGAAGATGGTGGAAGCGGGTCACCAAATGACCACACTCTAAACTAGGCAGGCACAAGCACAGGCTAGGGCCAATGAATTGTGCCCTGTGGCCATTGATGAAGAGACGGTTCTCAAGGGGCGGGAGGATATCTTGGAGGCCACAAGCCAAAAGTTAGAGGCTCTAGAGCGATTTATCCAAGATGTTGATCCCTATGTGCCATATTTTGGTCAAACTCCTAAAAAACTTTATCCTTAATGTCCATTATTTTGAACTGCATGTATGGAAAGATTTATTTACTTGTTCTTTTGGATTAATTCATTCGAAAAAAATCATAAAATAAGTAGAAATCCATTCCTAAGATCACGTGGGTCGTACCTAATGTGAGAAACATGGTATGCTCCCACTATTACTTCATTTGAATGTAGGAGCAGCAACCAAGGTTCAAGCACCCGAGGTTTGAACAACCAATATGGATTCCCAGAAAGAGAAGAGAGATACTCTACTAGAGAATAAATCTCTCAAAATAGTAAAATTACCATTTTCATAATGTGCTCTTATGCACGAGCGGAGTAACACCGGGGGTGGAAGAATAAGTCCGAACATAACGGAATGAAAAGTGTGAATTGGAATACCCCAGATTTGGAACACAACAGGGGTGGAGTGACAATAAAAGATAACTACTGGGCATGTTCAAAACATAGTATCCATATTGTATTATCCAGAAATGGGGATGGCAAATGAGGGTCGACCGCTAACTGTGTTTGAAACATGGGTCCTGACTCAGAAAATCATCCATTAGTCTTCTGAAACGTTGGCCCAAGATAGTAGGCAAGCCATAGGCTGAGTATCCATACTGTTAGGGGGTTCCTTTAGACATGAAAGATTATGGGGGTCTGAATAAGGGGCACACAAAGCATGGAATATAGAGTGATGGTTTGTTCGAACAGAATCCAACACTCTCGAAATTATGCCACCGTGGTGGAAGAACATTAGATGGGAACAACAGTCTTATCATTGATCATTCCTTCTTTTAGACATGACCTCTCTGTAGAGGGAGATGCCGCTTCCCAATTTCATCATGGGGAATCCCTAATTTGTTCATGGAAAAGCTGCAATTACATGGTTCCCCACAAGGGGTCAGGACAGAGGTCCAAAAATGAGGAGGAACGGGATTTATGATTCCTGGGGCTGGACCCAAGGCGAAATGCCTAGGTGTCTCTATGTATCCCATGAGGATTGGAATCAAGCCATACGTAGTTCTGGAAGATGTCATGTAGTTTAATGTCTTGCGGCAAGGATGCAGAGTGATATTAGTTTGTGGTCATAGAGCTCGGACCATGGATGGTAGGAAATGCGGGAGACACCTGGTGGGGTAATTATAAAACCCGGCGTGAATGGGAACCTAGGGTTCCGACCACCACGTGTTCCCTGGGATGGTTTTAGGTCGAGGGACTGGAAACAAGAGTCAATCTGGGCCTGTGGGGGAAGTGCTCGAGTGTTCCAACATATCTCATGAGAATGAGAATCAAGCCATACATAGTTCTAAGGGGTGGCATGGAAAGGTACCAGTGCTGGGGATAAAAGGGTGTGCAGGTCTAGCCCTCTCACTAAAAGAAGCAGCATTTGATAAATATTTTTTGTCATTTAGGGTGAATGGATGTTTTTTTGTGCGAAGAGACAATCCTAGGATAGAAAGACCCAAAATCTCCATAAGAATCAAGCCAAAGGAATGCATTGAAAATGGTATGGTGTTTGACCGATACCAAACATGATCTCCCTTGAGAGAGGATATCACAATGCAATGTCGTTTTTTTTCATGCGGCCATGATGATATCGTCTCAGTTTAAGGTCAGGTAATGGGACCAATCAAGCATTTTAATGTCGTGCAGTACAGACGAAGTATAAATGAGGCTAAAAGGGGGATGTGCATGGTGCAATAAAGCATACCCGAAGTGAATGAGGACTTGATCCCATACCACACCGTGAAAAATTACAAGAACGAAACCTCGGGACAAGGGGCCAAAAAGAGGTAAGAGGGTAGGAAGTAGGAGAGGCTGGCTCTCAGTTAAGATGGACCCGAAGAAAAGATGCCCGGGTGTTCCTACATATCCCATGAAGATGGGAATGAAGCTACACATAGTTCTTTAAGGTTCCTTTTAATGTCATGCAGGACAAAATACAGTTTAATGTCTTGAAGGACAATAGGTAGGAGGGACTAGCTCCTAGTAGGGGTCATATGTGGCATGGATCTATAAGGGTGGGGTGCCTAAAAGTCAGAGTAGAAGAGATAAATTATCGAAACCGAGATAGTCCAAAAGAAGAGATGTCTAGGCATTCTTATGTATCCCATGGAATGGGAATCAAGCTGTACGTAGTTCTACAGAGGTAAATACGAAAATATCTTAGTTTAAGGTCTTAGAACATGGACCATGGAGAAGTGGGACTATCCCAAGTAAAAGAGGACATTAACCCAATCCCTATGCCAATGTGAGTAGAACTCGGTGTAGGAAACAAGGGAATATAAGGTATTTTTAATACGTGAAATACATGAAAATGGGAAATCGGTGGAGCCCTGAATGATTGCCTTATCACGACCTTTTCCTCCTAACTTGCGGATGCGCACAGAGGAATAGTACCAAGAGTCTCAAAATTCTACTAAGACATGATGAGGTGGAGAAGGGTGTGAGTCATGTAACTGAAATTTTGGGTTTAATGAGGTTGGTGAGAGGATAGAGGATAACTGTTGACCGTATTCGAAACACAACATACATATCACGTTAGCCTGGAATGGGAACAAAAAATGAGCATCGACCGCTGACCAAATTTGTAACATGGGACCTGTATCAATTTTTTGCTTGAAACCCTTGAGAACGTTGGCCCGTAATGGTAGGAGGGCCCTTGGGCCGAGCATCCATGACATTTGGGGGTCCCTTTGGATGTGAAAGGTCATGGATTCCCTAATTAAGGAGAACACAAAGCCTGAAAAATGGGTGAAATCATGTCTGAGTAGAGTCCGACATTCCAGGTACTAGACCAGAGTACCCTTAGGTGCATTGTTGAATCACCGAAGAGGACCGAGGGGCTCATCTTGAGAGAGGCCAATTTGGAAAGGCGAGGATAGCACAAGGGGATGGAAAACTCTCAGGAGAAGAAGGTATAGGGCGTGGTCACTACAACAACCAACGTGAGTGAGAATATAATCCCATACCACACCATATATTCCTCTCACTAGGGGAATGCAGGCCAAGGGGCCAAGATGGGGCTGGACCCGAAGATGAGATACTCGGGTGGTCCTCTGTATCCCATGAGGATGGTAATCAAGCCACACGTAGTTCTATAAATGACGCACATAGGGGTAAGTTACCCTAACGGGGGGGGGGGGGGGGGGTGTACGAAACAATGAGTAACCTCAGGTGAATGAGGACATAATCCCATACCACACCATACAAACCTAAATAGGAACATGGGTCGGGGCCCTGAAAAGGCCAAGGTGTCTGAGGCTGGGCCTCAGATGGGAAGGCCCAGTCAATTTGCAGTTTAACATCTTGCAGTGAGGAAGAAGAAAGGAGTAAGATACCCCAAAAAAGTGAGGTGTATGACATGGAAAGTAACCCAACATGAATGAGTACATAATCCCATACCACACCGTACAATCCGGTATGAGTTAAGACTTGGTCCTGGGGCCCAAAAATGGGCATGCGAAGCACGGTAGGGCTTGTGCTTACGGTATGGATGATAAATGAAGAGAAGGTTATATTAAGGGGATATGTGTGCCATGGCGAAATAGCCTGACATTAATGAGGACATAAGTTTGCTCGACACCACACAACCCTAAATAGGAACTGAGGCTAGGGGCCCAAAAAAGGCCAAGGGGCCGGAGGAGGCCAAGGGGCCTAAGGCTGGGTGTCCCGGAAGATGGTAGTCATACGACCTCTTGTGCGGTTACCATCTCATCACAGTTCCTAAGCCCACATGAGCAGTGCTCAGTGTGGTAAACAAGGAGCCAGACCTGGATCTCCCTGCCATGTAGGGTTTTAATAGCTAGCATCTCCTGAAAGGAGTTTGTCGCTTGGAGATACAACGGGGCAGGATGGACCACTACACTCAATGTTTGGGACATCGTGGGGTGGCTCTAATGATAAAGGATAGCTGTTGACCATGTTCGAAACACAATGTCCTTATAGTGTCCCGGGCTGGGAACAACAAATGAGCATCTACCACTGACCATATTCACAACACATGACTTGTATCAATTTGTTGCTCAACATCCTCGAGGGTGTTGTCCTAAAGGGGTAAGAGAGCCCTTGGTCCTAGAATCCCTGCCATTCGGGGGCCCTTCTGGATGGGAAAGATTATGGAGTCCCAATCAACAAAGTGGGTGAAGCATAGTTGTACCCATCTATGAAAGAGGCGAACACCTCCGGGAGTGGGACGTACGGTGGAATCGAGATGATATCGACATGATTTGGGGAAAAATCCTACACCACACCATATGTCTTGACCCGAGGGGAGATTCTGGCATTTGGGATGGGCCAGCAGATGAAATGTCTGGGTGTTCCTATGTATCCCATGAGGATGGGAATCAAGCCACACGTAGTTCTTGAAGGCCATGCAGTTTAATGTCTTTCGGTGAGGATGTGGGAGGATATAAGAATGGTGAGTGTGCACATGGTGTGATCGTTATAATCCTGGCTTGAGTGGGGATAAGGAAGCCTAAACCATATCATCAAAGGACCCTATCTGAGGGAACTATACCCAGGGGGATAGTCAAAGAGAATAGTTTTGGATTGGGCTCAAGATGAAACACTTTAGTGTTCCTATGTATCCCATGCAGATGGGAATCAAGCCACTCGTAGTTCTTAAGATGCGGTTTAACATCATGCAGGACGATGCATAGTTTAAAGTCATGTTGGACTGAAAAATTTGCAGTCAAGCTAGACTAGGTGGCTCAGTCAAAGTATTGCTTAAAAAACTTGGCATTGGTGGGAGGAGTTATACGCTCACCATCCATGGTCCCCAGGGAGTATGCTCTATTGGGGTAAACCCTGTGGATTTTGTAAGGTCCTTCCCATTTGGGCTCCAACTTGGGTGGTTTCCTACCAGGGATCGTTGGCGTCCAGAGGGCCAATACCAAGTCTCCTTGCAGGAAAGAGAAGAGGCGAACCTTCTTGTTGAAGGCTCTAGCTATCTTGTTCTAATACCTTTCTAGATTGTGCAGGGCACGAAGCCTATTCTCTTCAAGTACTTCCAATTTGGCCAGATGAATTTTGGCTACCTTATCTGGCACCTGCTGGTCATGGACCACTGTGCGTAATGAAGGCAGCTAGATCTTGATTGGTAGGACGACCTCAGCTCTATACACTAGGGAATATGGGGTCACCTGGGTGGAATTACGATTAGTCGTCTGATAAGCCCAGAGGGCGTTGGGGAGATTTTTCAGCCAACTCTTCTTATTATAACCAACCATTTTTTGCATAATGTTATAGAGGGTTTTGTTGAACGCCTCGATCTGTCCATTTGTTTGTGCGTGGTAGCGGGAGGTATGGTTAGAAAAAATGTTGTACTTGGCGTACAATTTCTTCAGCTCGACTGCTTGGAAGTTGGTGTCGTTATCGGTGAGGATAGCATGAGGGACTGCAAACCGATAGATGATATTGGATCTCATGAAGTCGACGATAGAACGAGACTTGACCTCCTTGAGTGGAACTACCTCTGACCACTTGGAAACAAAATATGTGGTGGTCAGGATGAACCTGCACTAACGAGCTGTCGCCAGTGGATATGGTCCCATGACATCGAGTCCCCACACCGAAAACGACCAAGGGTACATGGTGGAGTGGAGAGGTTCTAACAGCTGATGCATAAAATTATTAGGAAATTGGCACGCATGAAATCTCATGGCGAACTCGATGAAATCATGGATCATGGACGGCCAGAAGTACCCCAGTCTCTGGATCTGATGGGACAACTTCGGCCCAGTCTGGTGAGCCCCATAGGAACCGGCATGAACCTCCTGCATGACTTGAGAAATCTTGACTCCTTGGATGAAACAGAGGACAACACCCTCAAACTCGCACTTGTATAGGATCTTCTCAAGACTAGGACCACTCTAGAGGGTAAACTATAGCGCGTGACATTGGATTCCCTTGCGCTCGGCCCGATCAGCCAAGAGGTAACCATTTTGGAGATACTCGACAAAGGGGGCTCTCTAGTTGGGGGTCACATCAACCACTGCATCTGAGGGACCTGGGGGTCCTGACGTGGAGGCTTCGGCGGTATGATGGCTTAACCGTGGGTCGTCTTCATCGTCTGAGGTGACAGGAGAAATGACTCTATGATGTGCCATGTGTATAATCAGATCATCTTGCTCGAGTTCTGCAAGTGATGCAGCCTGTCCGGCCAGGGCATCAGCTCGACTATTCTGAGATCGAGGGACATGAATAAATTCTAGTTGGGATATAAAATGGGCTTTTAGCTGAATAATGAGATCCAATAATGGTACGAGCTCCGGATTTCTAAAGACATAGTCATCATTGATTTTCTTGATGACTAGTTCAGAATCCCCTTTCACATGAAAATGGGGCACATTGATCTCAAGGGCTAGCTCGAGGCCAATGATAAGAGCCTGATACTCTGCCTCGTTGTTGGTGAAGCCTTTTGACAATTGGAATGGGTACGGTAGAATGGATTGCGCCGGGGTGATGAAGACAATACCCAGGCGAACTCTGTTGAGTCTGGGATCATTGAGCCTCCTGCTGGTGGGACTCCGGGAGGCGCCATCAAAGTGCATCTTCCAACACGGGATGGCATGATCTACTAAGAGGATTGCCTCATTACGAAAATCCATGTCCAAGGACTGGTCTATGGGGGTTGGATGGGAAACAAGGAAATCTCTCAATTCTTGTCCCTTGATAGCCTTCTAAGGCACGAACCTGACGTCAAACTGATAAATGATTACTGCCCACCGTGCTAGACGACCAATCAACATAGTGTGGTTCAGAATGTACTTCAGCGGGTATACCCAAGACACCAACTATACCTCATGGTGTTGCTGGTATTTTCGCAACTTCTGCATGGAAAATACTAGTGCAAGGAAGATTTTCTTGATGGGGGAGTATCTGGTATTTGTATCGAGGAGCATACATATGAGGTAGTAGAGGTTTTTTTATATCCCCTCATTATTCTTCTGGGTGAGGAGGGCACTGAGAGATCATTCTAGGGAAGTCGCATACAGGATCAATGGTTTTTAAGAGATGGGTGGCATCCGGACTAGAGGCTAGAGTAGGTACTGATTGATTTCCTAAAACACAGTCTAGCACTCTTCCTCCCATTTTAGGCGAAGCCTTTCTTCATGAGCCGAGAAAAGGTCTTACACTTTCCATCCAGATTCGCAATGAATCGGAATATGTAGGCTAAGGGGCCTTGGAAACCTCAAAGCTCCCGAATATTGATCGGGGAGGCATCTGGCTAATGGCCTTGATCTTCTCTTGGTCGATCTCGATGCCCCGATACCTGAAAAAAAAGCCAGGGAACTTCCCAGAGGTGACCCCGAAGGAACCATTCAATAGGTTCATCTTCAGGTGGTGAGAACGGAGGAATCCGAACACTTTCTCAAGTTCCTTGAGATGGTCCTGGAGCTGGCGAGATTTGACCACCAGATCGTCCACATAGCATTCGAAAAATGTCCTGAGGATTGTCTTGAAAATGTGGTGCATGGCCCGCTGATAGGTGGCACCTGCATTCTTTAAGCCGAAGGGCATAAACTGGTAACAGAAAGTTCCTTGGGGCACCCCGAAAGATTTTGACTCCTCATCCTCGGGGGCCTTTCAGATATGGTTGTATCTAGAGTAACCATCCATGATGGAGAGGTCTTGAAACCTAGCTGTAGCATCAATCAACAATTCCATCACAGGAAGGGGAAAATCATCCTTCAGACAGTGTCAGTTGAGATATCGAAATTCGATGAAGACTCTAATTTGTCCATTATTCTTCCTGACTAGCACAATGTTGGCTATCCACTTGGGGTACTGGACCTCCTTAACAAAGTTTACTTAGATAAGATTTTCAACTTTGGCCTTGACCATGGCACTATGAGAAGGGTGCATCTTCCTTGGAGGCTTCTTCAACCCATGATGATTTTTCTGGAGGCCAAGGTGGTGGACGACTACCTGGGGATCTAGTCTTGGAATCTTGTCGTAACTCTAGGAAAACACATCATAGTGTGGTTTTAGGAAGTCTAAATACCACTGCTGCTCCACGATATGCATAGAAGCACTGATCAATATGGGTCTCGGGTCCACCTCGCAACCGTGGTTCACCTGTACTAGTTCATCAACCATAGTAGATACACCCTCTTCAAAGTCTGGTGAAGCATCCTCCAAATAACCTTCTTCAATTTTGGAGGGATCCTCAGCGGGAGGAGCTTCCTCTAGGTCAACGGATTCTGATGGGAGGTTGGTACCAGCCTGAGCAGTAGTGGTCACTACATCGGGAGATTCCTGTACTACCGAAACCATAACAATGAAGGCTGTCGACCCGATCCCTTCGGGTCTTTGGCCTAAGGGGCCTCGCTTGATGATATCAAAGAAATAGTGGTGCGTTGACTTGAGACGGTTAATTCCAGCCTGGTGAAACTAACATGTATGACGTACTTCTATTGCCATGAGGCATACATCCAGATACCTTACAGGGGTAGGAGGCTCCGGTATCACTTGAGCCTGATTTATGTTGTATTACGAGGTGATTTTCCATCGTCTCTTGGACTTGGGAATACACATCCATCTTTTACTAGAGACAAAAAAACATTTCCCCATGTCGGGGGTTTTGGCCACCAATCGATGGATCGGGAAGACATAGGCATCATCCAGACCTGCCCAGGGGTCAGTTGCAACCGTGAGGGGTTCGATCTCACTAGACTGAATCAATTTATCCATGCTCTTGTAATAGTCAGCATCCAGGTAGCGAGATTCACAGGAGGTGAATGAAGGTTCATCACCTTGTAGTACACCTACTCGACCATTGAGGGAGTACTTGAAGAATTGGTGATAAGATGAGGGGACCACCGCGTGCAGGTGGATCCATGGTCTGCCCATCAATGCATTATACACGGTGTCCTGGGAGACAACCATAAACTCAGTGCTTAAAACTAGGCCATTTAACTGGGTCTTCAAATATATCTTACCAATTGGGGTCTTCTCTATCCTAACATATCCCTGGATTCTTAAATCGGAGGGAGTTAGGTCATCTTCGGATAACCCCAGGTTCCGAAGTGTCTATACCAAGATAAGGTTAATCCCGGAGCCGGTGTCAAAAAGATAGTAGTGTACCTCCACGCCATTAAATTGTCCACTGATGTACAGTTGGTAGACGTGCCCCTGTATGGGAGAGCCTTCATCTTCTCTAGAGAATGAAATGATGGCCTGACATTCAGCGTTCTCGATCGCTTCAGCATGAAAGGCTTCTACAGCTGCTACCTCCATCTCAAACTGGAGGGGGCTTCTTAAAGCCTCAACGAGGGCGTCATGCATATCTGACGATAGGAGAAGGTCCTCGAGGATGGAAAGTCTTGCTGGGATGATGGAAAGGTTCTTAAGGACATCATATTTCCTTTCCAGGCATGAACGTTTTCTTGCAAGAGGCCGCTCTGTGATAGGAGGCATGGCGGGCCCTGCCGGCTGCACCGACGGCTGGCTGGTGCTGGTAATGTTCCGCAGTTCACTAGTCTAAACCCAAAGAGTAGCTTCCAAATGAGGGCCAGATGACTCAGATCGACCCATAGTAGGGCGAGGCTGGTCATGGCATGGCCGAGGTAGCACTGCCTAATCCAGTAGCACAAACGGTGGTAGAGGTGGGTCCGATGACACTAGATGAAGAGGCTAGGAGTACAGAGATCTACGCTGGGCCTACTGTCTGGTCTCGGTGGAATGCACAACCTGGATGGACATGCCAACTGATGTGCCATGATGACCCATATGGTGGTGACTCCTCTGACATTGGCGTCGACTGGGGGCATTGGGGAGGTTCGTCGGGCGCTCCCCATCCTCTGGAGTTATTTAGGGGTTTACCAACTCCACAGTGTTGACCAAAGAATACCCTTGACTATCACTTCAATAGTTATCCACTACTAGGATGATTTTGGGAGGAATTCTCATCTCAGGGGGCATAAAGTCGTCAAGAGTGCGGGACGACGATGGCATTGGTGGGTCGTGTTGCTTTCCCTTGCGCCGCTGATGCTTGTTCTTCTAGGAAGAGGTCGGTTGAGATGATGATGCAGAAGTGGTGGTTGTGGATTCTGGAGGTTTTGGCTGATTCAGGCATGCACGGATGATACCATGGGCATGAGAAACCATTTTGTGAGACATCCAGTCATCATGCTTATGGGACCCGCGGTTGGAAACCTACTGCCACTCGTCTTCATCATTGCCTTCGCTATCCATCCTTACGAAGACACCCACCACTTGTGACAGGGTTGGGCACATCCTGACTATGTTTCTATCGACGTGGTCTTGAATCCAGTCTTTAAACACATAGCACCGCATGAGGGTTTTTCCCAGGATCCAATGATAGGGGCAGTTGTTGGGACGATCAGTGAGGTTCACCTTCTCTGGCCTTCTGCACTCAGGAAAACGCATGATCCCTTGTTCCATGGAACTTTTTAAATAGACGGGAACCTGATTATCGTTGAACAAGTAGGTCCAGTTTCCTATGTCTGGAAAGGGGGACCTTGGAGCCTGCCCCTGACAAGGAGCTAGAGGATCCCATCTAGGAGGCAGACCCTGATTGTCCTGCCTCGGCGGTGGCGGCGCATTCTACTGGGGCACCTGTCGATTCTGAGGAAGTTTCTGCTGGTCTGGAGGTTGTGCCTGTGGTGGCGGGCCACTAAGAGGATGAGGAAGTGGCTCCTCTGGTAATAATTACAACTGCCTGAGGGCCTCTATTTGGGCCACCGCAGTGGGCTCGGCTATAACATCCCTTCTCGTGGGAATTTCCAGAGGCAACGAATGTGCCTGGATGGCCTGTTTCATAGCATCCTCTAGGCACTGGGCCTTATTAGATAAGTCTCGAAACCCTCCAGGGCAGTTTTGGGTGATGAGAGAGGGGAACAGTTCCATCTTGACTTTCCCTACACACATCGTCAATAATTTCTCTTGAGTCAGTGGCATGTCAAGGGAGTATGTGATCCCTTTCCACCAGGCGATAAAGTCTGAAACTTGCTCATCAGACCTTTCTTTTCACTTGAAGAGGTCTGCGATGCTAGTTTTCCACGTGGTGGAGCTAAACTTGTAGAGGAATTGCATGTGAAGGTCCTTCCAACTGGTTACGGATCTGACAGGGAGCTGGTTGTACCAGACGAATGTCGGCCCCTCTAATGCCTGAACAAAACAGTGGAGCTTGGCAGTCTCCTGATATGATGAAGTCCCTAACATTTGTGCACACCTTGAGTTGAAGTGGGCTAGGTGTTGCGGCGGGTCCCCTATCCTGTTAAAGGGGAAGAAGATGAGATTCTCGAAACCCAGAGGTACCGACATATCATCCACCCATGCCGGATATGGCTTTCCATCAGGTGGGATCTTCACCTGCCATGTTTCTAATGCCTCAAGGCAAGCAATGAGTGCCTTTATTGAATCATCTGGGCGGGGGTCCCTGTCTTGATGGGGATCCCTAACCACGACTGCATTGACGGTTTCTTCAATGCGGTAAGGCGGCTCAGCGGCTCATGGAGTGGGTGGTGGAACGACCCTCGGGGCAGCTGGGGGAACCCGGGGTGGGTTCCATGGATTGTGTCGCTGTTCTGTAGGGTTTGGAGAGACATACCATTATCTCTTTCCATGAGCTCCGGCTTCAACCCTATACATGGGAGCAGCATGATCAGGGTTTCCGGGGGGAAACTCACCGAAGGGAAGTAGTTCTTTCCCCTACTGTACTGGCTTGGGATTGCCGTAGTCGGGCCATCGCTCCATGGTGCATTCAGGCAGGAGTTCGTCGACCAAATTCTTCTGCTCGGCAAGTTCATGGAACAAGGTGGAATTCTCAGGGTCCTCCTCCATCTTCTACACTAAAGAAGATGGGTCAGAGTGCTTGGCAGCTTCGATATGCTCTTTTCCCTTACCAGAATTTCTGCTAAGTACCAATGCCTCGGTGGGCGCAGGGAGACCAAGTAGGTTCCTCTGCTGATGAGTAATCCATCCCAATGGGTCCAATAGTGGTGGAATTCCCTCGGGGGGTAAGTCTCCATTGAGAAGCTCAAACTCATCCTCCTCATCCACTATGTCATCCATGTTGACTGTAACCCTTCCTAGGGGCATGTCCTCAATATCGCCAAGAGAGTCGGGTTACCACCCGATATGACTAAAGAGGAGGGCATCATACTACCCTGAGCCTTGGATTTTCATGTGGGGGTATCCTCCTTGATAATTTTTCTGACCACCTTAATACTCAGAACGCGATGCTGCTGGAGGGCCTCACGACGACCTAGTGACTTGGGGCGCTGGGCCATAGGGAGTGCGACCAAATCGACCAGACGACATTACTCACTGATGTCTTTGAAATGCGCTTGGATCTTGGGATAATACACTCACTGATGAGGAAGACTGAAATGCATCACCCATAGGGTGTGGCAGAAACACTCAACTTCCTCTGGGGTGAGGGATTCCGGTATGCATAAATTTGGTGCTGCCATGGGCCAGAGCTTCTCGGGGAAGTGGTCTACTACGAGGATGTTCCATAAGCTCCTCGGCTCAGATTCAGGGTCTAGGACTTGATTTCCCCATTCGTCAACTAGGGGTGGTTGAGTTGCCGGTAGCGGTAGTGAGGCAGACTGCTGGGATGGCAGGCTGGCTGGTGGAGAGTATGGTGAACGGGATGACTGGCCACCAAATCTTGGGCTATCCACTGAAGAGTGTAGAGACCTGACCGCCACGTCATGATAAGACGGGTTGACAACCACCATTTCTGGATTAGGGTCTAGGGCTACTGGTGATAGGTCGCACTGCTGCTCGCCTGTCGTCGGTCCTCAGAATAGTTCTCCATGATCTCTTATCGAGGTAGAAAACACTTCTGGTGATGATGGTGGCGATTTGACGACCGTAACCTGTTGGATTTCCATATTTTCATCCTTTTGAATATACCTACAAAGGGAGTTGGGAATCCTATGGACCTCACATTTCGAGAGTACCCGGATGACATGCCTCATCCCTGACCCGACCCATGACTTGGATGAGCGAGAGGAGGGTTCCCGTGCTGAGTCGGACTCCACCTCGGAGTCTGAAAACCGGACTGGTTTGATCTCTATCCGGACCTTCCCAGAATTCTTCTTATGGTAGCGAAGACCCGCCTTCCTGCCCTTTGATGGCTCTTCGGGACAGGGCAGATTTCTGACATGAGGTCCTTCGGCCGCACTGGTGCTGGGGCAGAAAGGGTTTCCACTTGAAAAAGCCAGTGTGAGAGGAGCATCATGACAAATGTCAAAGGGGACATGGGGAGGACCACCATGGGTAGCACTGGAGTGGGAAAGACCTATGATGAAACTAACATAAGCATGGGGAGGACCTCTACACTTGTTTTCCCTGTCGACCTCAGTATGAGAAGGGTCCTTGTACTGGTCTAGCTGAAAACGGGTAGGACTTCCATGCTAGGCACAGGTGGAGTGAGGCTGTCCTTTACCCCTCTGGTTTATGAGGTGAGGAATACTTTCACCAGATTCTAAAATTACGTGGGAAGAATCCACACATTGAGGAGAGACCAGACGTGTAATGTCCCAACACTGGTAGTCGAGGGCAGGATAAATGACTTTATACCCAGTGTAAGGGGCACAATAGAGGCTTCCGTACTGAGTATCACAATCGCGGGGAAGACCCTTATTCAGATTGGGGGTGGCACTGGGCGAACCTCCATGCCGAGCCTCGAAGCGGGGAAGGCCCACGCTCTTTGTGGTAGTGGTACAAATATGACCTCCATACTGGGTGACATCATTGCGGGTTAGCTTGTGACGATCACTGCTCGTGCCGGTGACCAAGAGAGTCGACCCAGCCTACCAGTGGGGTGGTTGGGGCCTCGATCCTTATCGGGCATATAAGTTCCCCTACTTAGTGTATACATGGAACTGATGATATGCGTCGGCGGTGGATCGGGCCACAGTAGCCGTCGACATTGATGCCCCTCGGCAGGCGTCGTCCTCAGCATGCTCCCGACGCTGGCGTCGGGTCAAATGAACTGGGGTCAGTGGTACAGATACGTAGCTTACCTACTCCTCATCTAGTAAGATCAGGCGGAGGCGCTAACGCGACCGGGTGGGAGCCCTTGCTGGGAGCCCTTAGAATGGGACTCTGACCGGGCTGGGCTGGATGTCACCTACCTCATCAACGTAAGGCAGGGAGTCATCAAAGTTTTCCAGGGAGAGGATCCTGAAACAGTTATATGTTAGTGTGGGGAGCAGTGGCTCCCTACATGGCCCTTGGGAGAAGCGTTGGAGATGAGGCAAAGATGCCTCCAGATCCAGGCATGCCATATCCCAGGCCGGGATTATGCCCTCCTCCTTGTAATAGTGCACGAGGTCGTTGATTACCCTCCATTGAATGACCTCAGATGGGTAGGGGGTGTGGGTGCCCCATGGTCATATATTTAAAGGTCGTCATGGGAGAGGTGAAGCCACATGGAACAACCATGTTAGCACTGCCCCTGCCCTTGCGTCGATGGGCATGTGGTTATCGCGTCCCTAGAGCAGTAACTTGATTCATGAAAGCAAGGAGATAAAATCGTTAGTACAGAAAGAAAAAGGAATCGACGACCAATTACCCAGTGCCATCCCGTCTTCCATGGCCGGTAAGAGGGATCCACGGTGATGATGTTGCAAAATGGGATGACCAACGTTTTACTACTCCAACTTTTAGTGAGTTTCACGCAAGGCCTGCTATTTGCTTAGCAGGACCCGGCGCCAGATAACTGGATTCAGTGACACGCTAATCCATTGATGCATCGAGTGATACTAATATACATTTTGAGGAGAATAATATTCACGTCGGGTTCATAATTTATGTTTCTGATTCTTTCGCTAGGGTACACACATCTGTCTGTGGAGGACGTGCAGCTATCTGTTTCCTCGCATTCCCGCTTTCCAAAGGTGGGCGACATCTATCACCTTTTCAGGGATACATTCTCATTGATCGAAACGGGATGATGGGATGTCGGTTCTTCCTTCCTTGTATTCCTCCTCAAAACTCATCTCCTAGTCCGTGCCTCCCTTAAAGATTTAATACTTTGTTCGTGAAACTCTTCTTAGCGCCATTTATTCATGTACACCAGTTAATTAATCTTCTTCTATTGGGACATTCCAAGGGGTCCGGTCAGGGCATCAACCTTCAGTTAGGGGAGTAGTCATGTTGGGAATCATTGGTGTGTCTGGGCGCTGGGACACTGACACATCTGTCTTCTGTCACTTATTATAAGGTTTCTTAAGGGCGTAGAAGCCTGAGGCATCCCACATAGAATGTAGGGAATCATATGTTATGGGCATGTATCTGAGGTTTTCCTCAGCTTCCCATGTTTAACACTGGCTATGCCGCAAGTGTAACATCCAGTGGAGATGAATCAGACTAATTAGAACTCCGACTAGAGTGGATCCGATGGGTGTAACCCCTGGAGGGAACACTGATGTTGGAGCCAACACATGGTTGACCTCCCGGTTACTATTTATGTGAATAGGGGTATGAGGCGACATGATCCCACTGGGATGTGGTGGCCCAGGTAAGAATCAGAATGGATGATGGAGCGGTTGAATGAAGTGGATGGTGAATGGGATGGAACCACCATGAGGATGCCAATGGTTTTCGGCTTGATCCTCGAAGAGGATTCCTACGTATCCCCGTGGTAGGGAATCAAAGTCTACGTAGTTCATCTAACGATGGATTACTACCGATTATTGTTCCAACGACATACTGCTGAAAGGGGAGACAATGAATTACCGCTAAATGAGGCTGACAACAACTTACTACTGAATGGAGTGACAATGACTTTCTATTGAAAGAGGCTGACAACGACTTACCGTTGAATGGAGTGACAATGGTGTGTCACTAAAAGAGGCTGAAAAAAAGTGGAATATAGTTTAACATCATGCAGGATGAGAGTGGACCTATGTGAAGTGGCTGGGACCATTGGTTGTTGGGCTTGAACCTCATAGAGGCTTCCTATATACCTTGCCTTGGCAAAGGTCAAAGGCCACGTAGTTTGGATGGTTCATGGTGCACCGACGTGAAGATGGTTAGGACCAATGGATGGCGGTGGGATTGGAAATTAGGGAGGCTTTCTATGTACCTTGCCTTGGAAAAGATCAAAATCCTCGTAGTTCGGATGGGAGTTGGTGAACCAACCTAAATGAGTACCTAGGGTCCAGATGGATGGTGGGATTGAACCACGTGGAGTCTTCCTATGTACCTTGCCTTGGCAAAGATCAAAGTCCTCATAGTGCGGATGGGAGTCGGTGAACTGATGTAAATGAGGACCTAGGGTCCAGATGGATGTTGATCTTGAACCCCGTGGAGGCTTGCTACGTAACTTTCCTAGGAAAAGATCAAAGTATTCATAGTTCAGATGGGGCTCGGTGTACCGATGTGAAGATGGCCAAGACCAACCGATGATGGTGGGCTTGAACCTCAAGGAGGCTTCCTACGTACCTTTCCATGGCAATGATCAAAATCCTCGTAGTTCGGATGGGAGTCAGTGAACATACATAAATGAGGGCTTGGGGTCCAGATGGATGGTGGGCTTGAACCCCATGGAGGCTTCCTACGTACCTTTCCATGGAAAAGATCAAATTCCTCGTTGTTCAGATGGTGTGGGGCTTAGACTCTAGGATTCCCAAAGAAGTTGTCAGGGTCAGTGCTTTCTCTAAGCCCATGTGCATCACACTCGGTGTGAGAAACATGAGGTAGACGAGACCCGATGATCACATTGCGAAAGGTGCATATGTGAGAGGTAAAGTGGGGCTTACATGTAGTTAGCGGCCCAAAAAGGAAACATGGGCTTATGTGTGGTTAACAGCCCAGAGAAGTTGGTAATTACTCTAGGATAGAGGCCCGGTGGTGACAGAGCCTAGTGGGAGAGGGATTTGGCTCCGAAGAAAGGATGGGTCTAGCCTCCATCCCCCCCTCTCTAGTCCTTAGGATCGAAGAAGAAAGGATGAGGAGGGATGCTGCCTCCTGCAAGAAAAGATAGGGGCTTACACCGAGATGGCCCCCCTTTCACCGCGTAGGATATATGGGGGGAAGTCATAGTTTAACGTCATGTGCTGAGGACAATGGTGCTTGGCAGTTTAACATCCCGCAACTTGGTCGAGGTGGGTTCACTCCTCACCCCTAGGACATACAAAATTGGTACCCTCTGCACCTTGGTGAAGAGAGAGGACAAGCAACGCTGTGTCTAGAGGGTGTCACAGAGAGAACCATTGGGGGGTCCACGTTAGCATGGCTATGTGAAGAAGCAATAACCGTTAGATTTCCTATGCAAAGTAGCATGAGGTGAAGCAACACAACAGGTAGTATCGTCCATGGGACATTGAAATTACTCCGTACAAACCTGAGGGGCCACATGGTGAATGAACGCGTGACGTGGGTGCGTCGCGCGTATGAGTGGTTTGAACAAGGTGCCTAAAGGTGAGGGCAGCAAATGTAACATATGTTAGAGAATGGACCGAGGTAAAATATGAATTTTTCACGCAAAAGGAAGGGTTGGTGCACAAGTGGGTCCAGAGGCACATAAGAAGCAGGCTTGCGTGCACATCAGACGAGTGACATGCAAGTGGGAATTATGGTGCGCAAGATGGGGGTGCCATGCAGAAATTAGGGGGTGGCCACACAAGTTGATCGGAGGGGCACAAGAAGTAGGCTTGCACGCATGTCAGACATGTGGCACATAAGAACGCCTATCCCAGAGGGGGCCGCGTGCAAGATGTGACCCCTACACGCAAATAAGTTTGAAAATTTTTGAGGATTTGAGTGACCTTTCAAAGGCACCCCCAACCTATCGCGCAACAAACATTACCTGAAGGCAATGGTTTTTCGTGTAGTTGCGGAAGACAGGGTTTGCACGTAGCAGAGAGTCGCTTCGTCTTCGGTAACCATCCTCGAAGAGAGGGGAGACAATTTGTTTTATAGTCAGAGTCCCAGGAGTGTCGCGCAAGGTATATGCGCACAAGGGACAAACACACAAGGGAATGGTGCAGAAACCTCGGCCGATGTCGCATGAGGCACGGAATTGGTCTCAACCGTGGAAGCTGACTTTTGACAATGCCTTGGGCATGGAAGCGGGGGCTGGAGTGAATGGCGCGCCAATGGCCGTTCCCCACCGCCTTCGGCATGGAACCAGGCCCGGGTACGCAAACCCCTTTTCAACGACGCGTTCAGCACGGAAGTAGGGCCGGAGCAGCCAACCGGAGAGGTTAGTGTTTTGGGCACCGAAGCGAAGGCCGAAAAGTAATAGTTTGGGTGCCGAAGGCCGGAACACAATGGTTTGCGCGCTGAAGGCCGCTTACGCGTGCTTTTGTAATTTTGTGCGCGCCCACCCCCAAGCCCCAGGATATCCATTTATTCTTTCCGGATTAATTCAGATCTCTTTCATCTGCCCAAAGGGCCCCACCTCCAGATTTTAGCGTCAAAAATATTCTCTCAGAAGGACCTGAACCTGAGACATCGATGTTGGCTTGAGTTCTTGCAGAACTATGACTTCGAGATAGTCTACACTCCTAGGAAGGGGAACGTTGTAGAAAATGCACTTAGTAGGAGATCTAGTATATAGCTACTTGGTGAGGTGATGGAGCAGCTGGCCGCTTTGAAAATATCCTTTGTGGATCGAGATGGAGCATATTTTCTTCTATCTCTTATAATCTCTCCCCAACTTCTTCAGTGAGTCAGGGAGGTGCAGAATGGGGACACTCACTATGCGGCTCGACGTGCTCAGATATCCACTGGATAGACACCTGATGGATTTTTTGAAGGTGGCGAGAACATCATCCTTTTCAGAGGACGTACCATGGTACCAGTGTCACTTCGAGAGGAAGTGCTGAGGGAGTTCCACACATACCCTCTAGTGGTATTTTTATTAGTGGTGAAGATGTACCAAGATCCTTGAAGACAACATTGGTGGATGAGAATGAAGAAAGTAGTAGCAGAGTTTGTCTCTCGGTGCCTTAGTTTTCAGTAAGTGAAGGCGGAACATCAGGTACCAATAGGCTTAGTGAAACCTTTAGAGGATACATATTTGAAGTGGGAAATGATATCTATGGACTTCGTGACAGGACTTCCGTGCACATCCAGGAGTCATGATTCTATCTGGTTGATCGTTGACCAACTCACCAAGTCATCCCACTTCCTACCGATCAAAGAGCAGTGTTTAGTAGAGTGCACGGGATGCCTCTATGTGTAGGAGATTGTGCGACTACATGGAGTACCCTCGCTGATTGTCTCCGACCGTGATACATTTTTCACTTCCCGGCTATGAAAGGGGTTACAGGAGGCTTTCGGTATGCAACTTCATTTGAACACTGCCTTCCATCCTCAGATAGATGGCCAGACTAAGCGGACCATTCAAACCCTCGAGAACATGTTGCGTGCTTGCGTCCTCGACTTCCATCACAGCTAGGAGGAAAACTTACCCTTAGTGTAGTTTGCAATTAACAACATCTATCACTCCACCATGGGGATGACACCTTTCGAGGCTCTGTATGGCTGACCATACAGATCGCATTTGTGCTGGACTGACCCAGGGGTGTCAACACTAGTTGGAATATTGATGGTACAATCTACCATGGAGAAGGTGCAAATCATCCAAGAGCGGATGAAGACTTCATAGAGCAAGCAGAAATCTTATGCTGACAAAAGATGGAGACCTATGGAGTTTGAGGATGGTGACCATGTATTCTTACGGGTCTCACCACGATGAGGTTTGCAGAGGTTTGGCCAGGGCGACAAGTTATCTCTGATGTTCATCGGACCCTTTCAGGTCCTCAGTAGAGTTGGCGAGGAAGCTTACCTCTTATCTCTTCCACCTCAGTTGCACCGGGTGCATGGCATCTTCCACGTATCCCACCTGAGGAGATAAGTGCATGAACCATCTCACATCATCGACCACGGTGAGATGGACATCGATGATGGGGTGATGTTTACGGAGGTTCCAGTAGAGATTGAGGATCGACAGAAGCAGGTCCTTCATGGGTGGATGATACCTTTAGTGTGCATTCGTTGTCAGCATAGGAACCTCCAGGAGAGCACATGGGAACAGGAGGCCCATATACATGCTCAGTACACCCACTTGTTCCCTTAGTATAAGTTGTGGATTGTGGGGACACAAAGCTCAGAGGTGGGGAGAATGTATAGACCTGAATTTTCCATGGATTTTCTTTAAATTATATGGAATATTATGAGTCCAAAAAAATTTACGGCACGTGATTCTAAGTCCCGGTGTGCCTGAAATGAATTTCTGAACATTTTTTCAGGTACATTCAGTAAACGTGCGAGTGGGTTTTTATAACTTTTGAACTGGTGCTCAGAATTGAAATATGAGGGCATCGTTAAACTCACAACGCTGATATTTTTTTAAGGATACATTCACCTCGACTGTAGTAGGTTGAGGGTAGAAGTTAGTTTTCCCCTTTTTTGTGGAGGAATTGAAAAATAAAAATATTTAACATTTTTATTTTTCTTGTAACCTTCTTTGCAGTTATGGAGGTGGGGACCGCCTGAACTAAAAACTCCCAATTTGAATTCAAAGGTGGGGACCACCCAACCCTTAAACCCCCCCATTAATGGGAGGTAACTCTTGGACTACCTCCACTTTAAATATTCCACATTAATTAATTAATTAATTATGCCAACTCCAAATGTGCCAACAAATTAAAATTGATAAACATATTTTATTTGGGTTGGCTCCTCATTTTTCTAGAGAGATATCATTGGCAAAAGGGAGGCTTAGAGAGATCTCTTGGAGAAACTCATCCTCCGACTAACAACGCGTCCTCCAACAAAGAACGTGCTCTCCAATGAAGAACGCACTCTCAAATGAGGAACGTCTTCAATGAAAACAAACCGACATCCGTCCTTCCCTCCTCCCTGACGTCAACAAACCTTCGAGGTAGGGGTGTGTTTTCAATTGATCATCGTTAATGTTTCTCTCACATTAAATCACCTCCCATGATCCACTTGCTACTGCTCAAACGTGCAGGGTACGGGCCAAACGAACATGGCTCGACCTCACCACAAAAATCTTTGCGGTTCTTAGTGTGTTCTTCACGATGGAGAAGGACGACAACCGACACCGGTGGGACTCGAGAATGGAATCTGACACCACAGCCGGTCGTGAAGATGGTGGTGGCACAACCAAGCTTCCAAAGAAGGGTTGCGGCCCATCAGTCATGGTGGAGCAAGGACGGAGGCCAGCCACAGGATGGGGGCGGTGGCGCTCGTCCGCGCTACCTGGCGACCAAGGGCCATGGCTTTGTGCTATGACAACAAAGGGAGGGCTGCCAAAATTCAGCCGGCTGTGGAGGGGAAGCACACAACATGCCACTGAGAGGTGAAAGGGGCCATCCCTTTAGGCCGGCCAAGCTATACCGAGCGGGTCCTGCGGTGGGTCCTGCATGTTTCCTAAAGACCGAACGACTTCAGTTGTTCGGTGATTAAGAGCGGGGGGCGCGCCAATCCCCCCCGCATGCGGCCAGGCCGGGCCGCCCAGCACGAGCTGGGAGGGACCCAATGGGTCGGGTCGGATTCCACGGGTTGGGTCCAAACATGGGCCAGACTTGGGTCAGGCCGGGATAGTCCGACTGGGTCGAACTGGACCTGGACCAGTTTCGACCCTATACGTTCTTTCGGCCATATCTTGAGCTACGAGAGTACGTTTGATGAACTGTCTATGGTGATGAAAACCTTGGAGAGACACGTTCCTTTTAATATACCCCACTTGAGATTTGGATAAAGTTGGGGTATGGTTGGTTTGGATTGAGGACGAATCCAACCGGGCCCTCAGGACTAAAAGGCTAATAACTTACAGACCATGCGTCTAATTGACACACCGTCTATTGCATTGAGACCCCTTTTATATGGCAGTCCTTTGGGATAATTTTTCATTAGACTTCGAGGTAGTTGGAGTATCGACCTGTGGCTTGAGGAGCGAATCATCCTGGAATCAAGCGAGCTTAGTGCGGAAACCCTGTAGCTGGCTGTAACATGAGAAGGGGATCCTTCGTGGGTCTGTGCTCGAGGATCCCACATGGATCCTCTCTATAAATCCATGTGGGACTACTATTGGATATTTTGTGGGTCTGCTGTACTAGGATATTGTGTGGGTCTGTTGATGTACTAGGATCCTGTGTGGGTCTGCTGTATTAGGATCCTGTGTGGGTCTGATGATGTTCTAGGATCCTGTGTGGGTCTGTTGTACTAGGATCCTGTGTGGGTCTGATGATGTACTAGGATCCTATGTGGGTCTGATGATGATTTAGGATCCTACATGGGTCTGCCTCTAAATAGAGTAAGATTATTCAGTAGTTACACCTAATCATCTCTACTACTGTACCAATGTTATACCTGGTATGAGCTGAATCCTTCCCTTCGTGGTGATACCTTTGTTGTATTCTTCTGTGTGGTGTACCTTTGTGGTACTTACCTTCATGGTATTCCTTACTTTTTCAAACAGTTGAGCTTTGGGATAATGATTTAGGCCCTGTTTTATCTCATGATTGAGATGGGTTTATTTGATAACTTAGGTATATGTATGGGCATATACCAAAGTAGGGTTTTCAATTGTTTTCATGATTTTTGGTTTATCCTTTGTGAATTTTGTGAGACCTTGAGGTCCTCGGGGTCTCTACTGAGTATTGTTATACTCACCCCTGCATGGGCTACGCCCGCACGTTGTTTTGTTTGGTGTAGACAATGGACAATTCTGATTGACGATGAGGGTACCAGGACTGGTGGAAGCTCGGAGGTGGACCTTAGACGAGGCGTACCGCCGAGATGACCATTTGAGAGCTGTACCCACATTTCAGGTAGGATCCTTGGAAGGTGTTTATAGGAGCTGTTTCAATTTACTTGTACTTTTCAGTTTCTTTAACTTTCCAATTAGGCTTGAATTCTAGCCCCTTTTACTTACTGTACTCACTTAATTTACTATTCATTTTACTTATGTTCATATCTTGCTATGTGCTTGGTTGTGTGTGATTATAGGATATAAAGGAAATGCCTTCCCAGTTTTAGGGAATACACCTTTCAGTGCTAGTCGCCAACCCCTGGCCTATGGAAGGAAAGATTGGGGTAGTCATGGAATGGGTCCCGTGGGACGAGTCGTGACATCTAAGAAGTCATTTCAAAGAAGAGGTAATCACCTTAACCGATCAGTTTCTTTTATATTTTTATTTTAACTCCTCCAAATCAGTTATATTATTTGTTAAATAATAAATTAATTATCTTAAATATTACTATATTTTATTATGATTATTAAAACACCCTTATACACCCTCTTTCACATCAAATGGGATATGAAATTATTGCTTGTGCGTACGTATGACTTACCATCTCCACATAGCGATGCAATTAATTTTTCAACACTATATTTTATGGATGAGTATTATGATGGGTTTAATATTTTTATATGATATTTATAAAACAATTATAAATCTGGAATGATAATATATTTTTATCCTTAATATTATCCAATTCTTTGGGAAATGATAATGTTGCTCATGAGCACGTGTGGACTTCCACCTTCGTGAAATGACACAATATCTTTTTCAATTATATTTTACATTGATGGTAATGAAGAGTAATTTTATGAATAAATATGATATATATGTTATTATATTTATATTTTAAATATTAATTAATATTTAACTATATTTTGTTCCATCCATAGAAAAATTAAAATGACATTCATGTGCATGCACGACTTGCCGTATCCATAAACGATGTAATTCATTTTTATATCCCTAAATTTTAGGGATGAATATATATATATTGAATATATATTATATTAATACCATTATTAAAACGATTCTATGTAACTATGATCAAAGTAGAATAACTAAAACTACTAAACCAAAACTTACATAAAAAACCAAGCAATTATCACCCAAAATATTGATTTAATAATGAATTGTTAATAAAAATGTGAAAAAAAGATAAAATTAAATCACATATGGTTTGATATATATATATATATATAATTGTGGTACTATAATAATATTTATAATAAACATATATTTATTTTACAAGTGGTTATAAAATTTACTAAATAAGGCAGACTTGAAGTATGGGTTTTTATGTTAAAATCTCATTATTTATCAAGATTTTTGTATTAAGTTTTGAGAAAGAAATATTATGATAAAAATATCAATACAAAAATAAATTTTATTTTAATATGGTTATTTCTCAGAAAATATATGTTTTTATTTCATTTTATTCACCTTTTTTAATCCAGATAAAGAAAATATGTTTTTATGGAAAATCTATTTCATTTCTATTTTAGGTAGAAATAACTATTTATTCAATATCCATGTTTTCTAAAAAATTAAAAAATAGTTTTAATATTCTAATATAAATTTTAATTTCATTTTTACTAATTTTTAAATTTTTAGAAAATGTTTTGAAAGGAATATTATTGTCATTTTCTAAATGAGGTACATTATGACTTTTCGAAAAAAAGTATGAATGTAATTTTTTTAAACATATATTGAATTAAAGGAATTTCGCACTATAATTACCACTCAATGTTTTAAAGAATAATTGACAAGTTACCATGTCTAATTTCAATGGATTTTTTCCAAAATATTTATGACATTTTTTATTTTAAATAAGTGATTTCAAAATAGAATGGTTATTTTCCTCAGGAATGTTTTAATGATATTTCAATTTATCAATTATAACAACCTTAAATGTTTCTAATGATTTAATGGAAATATAATATAATTATACCATCATTATTATCTATCTGGAGGGTTTTTTCTTATTATAGAATGATGTTTATGAAACACGTTCCTTTTCCATGGGTTATGCTATGATGAAATATTTATGAAGCCCATTTATTTTCATGGGCTCTGATATGATGAATGGTTTATGATCATGTAGAGAATATATTTATGATCTTAGTTATGTGAATGTTGGGATTCATTTATCCCTCCAATAAATTGGGTAAAAATGGGTATCTTAGGAGATAAACCAGACTAGAATGGAGAGTAAACCCATTTTATTAAGGTACTTTTTATACTATGATAGTATTTGGAGTGAAACTTGATTACTGTGATGGTTTGGGAAGTGAACCCATTCTACTATGATAGACTTTTAAAAGAGACATTACTACTCATGAAATGATTTTATATTCTTATGTTTTTTCTACAATTACATGTCTTATTCATATATTATGAACTCATAGACAATGTTATTTGATTCTATTATTATTCATGCCATATAAACTAACAAGATTCCAAAGAGGGGGAGACAAGATCAGAGGAACATGTATGGGCATGGGAACAAATAACCTTTCAATTTGAGGAGCTCATCAAGAATAATAAAAAATCAGATGTATCTTCTATCTAATGTAAACTATATATACTTATTACTTCTAAATACTTTAACTTTATCTAGAATGAGCAATATTTCCCCTTTAAGGTTTGATATCCCATTATTTTAGACTACATGGTTTCCCAATTTTCCTTAAAAGAGCTTCCTTGAATAAAAATTTAAGTTTAGTTTAAACTACAAATGTTTATTCCATTACTCTTGATTATTATCTATTATTTTCATGGTGTATTTGAAAAATGTTAAGATAATGTTCTTATACCAGTTTCTCATATTATGATTATATAATCATTGATATCTCACTTTTTTACCCTTACAAAGAAAAATAGATCACCCTTTATCATGTTTTATTTTCTAGGTTATGAAGAAAGGTTTATGTATAATATGTATAAGAAGGTTGAGACTTTTAAATTTCTAAGTGATACTCTATGTTGAAATATTATGAATTAGTGGTTTATGTTTCCAATTTTCCAAATATACTAGACGTATATGAATCTGGTGTGGATAATTATGATATGAAAATAATATTAATCTACTATGGTTTAATAACTATGTTTGAAAATTTTGGGTTTCTATAAGATTATTACATTAATGTTTGGATGAAAAATGGAAAATATGTAATAATATGTTTTATTAAGATTCAATTCAGTAAATATACCTGTAAAAAAGTACCGTTAGATTATCCTAAGACACCAACTCCAAAAATTCAATGACACATTATCAATGATTCTATCATGATTCACGTATTGTGAACCATAAAACATTATCACATGACTCAATATTATGATATTTGATATGAATGTTATTCTTTTAAAATGTTAATACCATGTTCCCATACCCTTATTCCCATGTTATTCTTATGTGGTCATTGATATTTCCCTTGTTTACCCTTACTGAGAATTTAAGATCAGCCTTTCTTATGTTTCCTTTATTTAGGTTATGATGAAATGTATTATGTATGATATGTCTAATAAGGTTTATAGTTTTTAATAACATAGTGGGGGGATAATTTAGTTTACATAAAAACAAGTTATCCTTATATCCAAGTTTACAAAAGCACTATAGCTAATTGATTCTGGCATTGATCTTTATGTAATCTAATTAATATTAATATATTAACATATGATATATATGTATGAAAAGATTGGGTCATTATAATGAATTTAGATCTACTACACCATGGAGATTTAATATACGAAGAACGATCCATTTACTATCAGTTTCTGGATGTCGGAAGAAATTGTTCACTGAAACTAATCAAAATTCACACATCATATATTTACACATATGTGGATGATAATTTTATTTAGCTATGGGCTAAGGGATAAGTGATAATACTAAGTTGTGGATGGAAGTTTCAAATACTTATAAATTGTTTTTGAGGTCCCCATTACAATTATATAATGACCCAAGAAGGCCTTCTACTAATAAATTAGAATTGCATGGAATTATTTTGGAGATCCATAGGAATTGGAACAAAATAAAATCATGAAGATTACATTGGGTATTGGTAGAGTAGACTGTGGTAGGTTTTGATATCCCCAAACAAATATAAAATACCATACATCCTGTCTCTTTAAAAAACACTTATTATACTACATTACTCTATCCAAGAGAGAAGAAAATATTTAATATAGTTTAATAGGGAAGTTTAAATCATTCAATATTTTTGAAAATAACTCAATTCACCCCTACTTTGTCTTTATCATTGCACCATCTATGATAAAAAGTAGCCTCAAAGCTAGTTTAATTTTAATATATTTCTAGTGATCATTAAAGAAGTAGATTAAATTTATTTGTCAATTTATTTTTAAACCCACATGTGTTATCATAGACTACTCTTAAATGTTTAATCTTTTAATCCTTGAAAATATAGAGATAAATATTCAATTGACAAATAAATATTTATATGGTATATTCTATAGAAGGTTTGTATAAGATTAGTGATTATTATACAAAGGGCATGAATTATAGTATCTATAAGTATAGAATTATTATATATTCATAGAACCTCTGATTGAATTTTTTCCAATCATTGTTAAACATCAAGAAAATGTAATTGGAGAACCAATGAAATTTATTTCTAATAAATAATTTTATTATTATTTGAATTTAAAAAGATATGAATTCTATAAATTACAGATTAGATCATGATGAATTTAATAGTGTTTCTCAATGTGTTATAGATGATCATATGTGGGAAACCATTATAGTTTCCTAGGAAGGAAATATATAATGCCATAAAATTGGGGTATAATACTTCAAAACCTATTTTTATAATTCTATGATGTTTAAAGAATAAAATATCACTTAATTGATTATAAAAATCATAAATATAGTGAATGATGTTACTACCATGAGAACTGTATACTAGATTTTGATCAAGAATTAAATGTTATTAGAGTTTTAATTTCTTAATGGAATAGAATAATAACTATTATTAGATAGTTTACACCTATTAAATATTTGAAAATGAAGGATCTAGTGGAAAATATCACAACGTATGAAAATAATATTCAAAATAAATTCATATAATAATATTTAATATAATAAAGAAAATTAAACACATAAGTTTTCTACATGAAAGGATAAAGAAAATTATTAAAATTATTATGATGAAGATTATAATATTTTAAATTCCAGTTATAAACCTACATAAATTTCAAAAAGGTTAAACAAGTTGAATAAGAGGTGAAAAAAGTCAGGAAAGGTGAGAAATCAAAGGAGGTAAAATGTTGTGAATAGAATAATCATGGAAATCTCATAACTGAAAACCCACAACTAAAATATAAATAAAGTATTTCAAGTTATATTATAAAAGAAAATAAAATAAAACTATGAATCTACTTGAATTGATTTTATGGATTTAGGTAATGAATCTCATATAGAATCTAAAGTTGAGCATTCAAATCAAAATGTAATTCTATTTCTTATGGATATATCTGAAGAGGTACAATATTTATGATATTTTAAATATGAATTTTAAAAATCATTATTTTGATGATTTTAATGAATATTTTTTAATTCTTGGAGACAAATTTGATGATTAAAATACAATTCATAAAAATTTTAGAAAATTTTATGATGTTATTTTTTGAAAATATTATTATCTAAACAACATATAACTATAAAAACTGATAAAAATAATTTGTCTCTAACCTCTCAAGATAATATAATTAAATAATTTTTTATCTAAGGCTAATTATAATAAATTTAATAGTAGTGTTTTTATTATAGATAAATATTTTTTTAATAAAATCCCTAGTATTTTTAAATGAAATATATGAAAACATGGAGTTATAAGTAAAATACAAAGGCTAAATTCTATAGAAATTATTTTATTATTAGTTATAAAATTAAAATAATGTATTCAATTTTTTTTTCATTTTGAAAATTTTAAATTGTATTTGAGGTATTATTTTATTAAATTTGTTTAATTTTCTAGTGATAATCATTTCTATATTCCAAAATATTTATCTAAATTTATTAAAACAATTTCTCTTATAAAATAAGAATATGTTTTTACTAAATATTTTATTACAAACATAGCTGAACCCAAAAGAATATGGGAATGAAAAATATTTTTGGTCTATATTTTATATATATAATCCACAATGAATTCAATATTTAATAATTTATAGTAATTTATTAATTATGGATACTACTCAAAATTATTTTTAATTTAGCGAAAGGCATAGAGGTATGACAAAGAAAATATCTCTAGTGTTAAATCTATTTTAAATACTAATTTTTTTTCTTTCATTTATTTTTTTACTTATAATAATTTCTTCATATGCATGATCAATTTTTTTAATGGGGAGAAAATTTAATAATTTTTTTTCATTTACCCTAATACTTTTATAATTATTTTTAATGATTTCAAACATGATATTATCATAGGTTATTCTTGCCTTTAACTGTTAGTGCATATGCTTAACTATTTAAGTATTTCATTGACTTCTCTATGGTTTTATTTACTTAAATGTTAACATATGGATAACATGCTTGTTCATTATATGTATATTTACGGGTATGTTGTAATTTATTGAATAAAATTTAATAAGTTTCTAGTAATATTCAGTTTAATGTTTTCTTATTAATATTAATTGCATTCATTTTACTAAATTATTATTTAAAAATAATAAAATATTTTAGGAAATGTAATTGAATTTTTTTTAATTAAATTCCTTGAATATCTTTTTAGATTCAATTCCATTAATATATTTTATTTTAATTCTTAGTTTAATAGGGAGTGATGTTTATTATTTTACACGTACTTAAATGTTGTATTCTTCTCACATATGTTAAACTATTTATTACTTTTCTAGTTCCTTGAAAATAATTTTATTATTCTATGAATATTATTTAAATAATTCCATATCATTTAAATTAACAAATACTATTTTTTTAAAGGTATATTTTTTTATGGTTGAGTTTTTAATACCACATTATTTTTTCTTAAAATTTTAATTGTTATTACACTAGGTTTACAAAGTATTATATTCCATTTTAAAAAGAATATAAATATCATAATAAATAGAATTCTTATTATTCTAATTCAGGACTAATTGGTACATGTTAATTCAGTAAATTCTTGTTTTTTCATTTATTATTTATTAAAATGAAGATAATTATTATTTTATATATTAGAATCATGTTTTTAATTTATTAATAAAGGGGAAGAGTATTTTTTTAGCTACTGTATGTTTCTATTACAGGGAGATTGTTTGTTTTTATTCTCTAATTTATTTTTATCTACCCATCACTACCTAATCCTTTTTTATCATTACAAAAAGTAGAATATATTGTTTGATGTAATTGATTTTTTTAATTTTTAAGGGGGATTGGATGTTGAGTGTATCCATCAAACATTATCTATTTTTTGTTAATTAAATATGAGTGACTCAATATTTATATAAATAAATATTATATCATTTTAGATTTATATTAAATACGTAACATTACAATCCACGCTATAACCATAAAGGTTCAGTGTCTTTGGGGACTTGATACACAAACATGTTGTTTTGTACATTATTCACCATATATAATAATTTTATTCCCTCTTTGTACCCTTTTCGACGTACCCTAATTATAACCTTTATTCAAAACCTTGGGAAATTAAATATAATTAAGGGCGAGCTCAGAGGAAAAGTAAATAAGGAAGATATCAATCGATGATCATATGCAATCATATAATAAGTATTATGGTGTGATATTATAATAATAACTTACAATGTTCATACCAAACTTATCATCGATCATAACCATGAATCATGTCATAAATATTTATCCTTTTAAAGAAATGAATCATAAAAGTTAAAAATCATTAGTAATCAATCATGAACTACATGTTCTATTCATAAAAATTAAAATATATCATAAAAGTGTGGCACCCTAATAGGTAATGATACTATTTCATATGACAAATTTAACTACTAATACAATCAAATAATAGTATATTGGTAATCCACACCTATTTACCATATCATAACAAATCAACCATCACCACTTATCTCCCACAGTGTATTTGTCCTACCTACCCATTTCCTATATTAAATCGAGCACATCAACTCGTTTCCTATAATTATATCTTGATATATAAAGAAGTACCTAATGAATTTGAGGGATATATATTTTTTGTCTAGACCATCACATAATGAAAACTATACTTATGTGCATGACATGTTCATAAAAAATCTATCATGTCATCATAACATAATCTATAGAAAGGAAACAAGTTTCATAAACATTTTATCATTTTATCATAGCATAAACCATGGAAAATGAATGAGTATCATAAAAATATCATTGTAAAAATCATAGAACATCTATATAATGTTTAATGAACGTATAATTGGATCATCTCCCTATTAAATAATAATTAACATAAAGGGTTTTATCATAGATAAAAATTCATTTAAAAGATAACTAGAATATTTCTTGATGAAAATACCATTTTTATATTGAAAAAACTTTATTAAAATCAAAATTTTAAAAAATATTATTGGAAATATTTTATTTTAAATTAAAAATGGAAAATTATAGAGGAATATTTAAATATTTTATTGGTCGTTATGGTATGATATTTCATTCATTATGTGTATGTTAAAAAAAATACTCATTTAACTTTTTTGGTAAAAAGTCAAAAGTACTTCATTCAAAAAATGAAATGAAGATTCTTTTTAATTTTTTTATATAAAGTGGGAAATGGTTAAAAATTAAATTTAAAATTCATAGGATAATATTAACACTTTATTTAAATTTTTTTAAAGAAAACATTGACATGGAAGAAAAAGATTCATTACCAAAGTGGAAATAATGTCTGTTTTTCTCAAAAAAAAAAATCCTAATAATTTTAATTAAAACATAGAGGAAAAATGTACTATTAGTTGAAAATTACAAGAATAATAATAGGTAATAAAATTAAATGGATTTATTAGAATTATTGTAAAATCTTCTCAACGTAAATTCAATCCTTATAATCCTGATTAAAATTGCATTAAAACATAAGTCCCTTACCTAAAGTGTATCCTTTCATCATATGTGTTCAAACCTAATATCTCATAAATATAAATATATTATAAATTTATTCTATATATATAATAAAATATTTCATACAATATTTTATTTATTTATAAAATCCTATCACCAATTTAGTAATAATTATTTATTAAAATCATTGTTTCATCTGATAACTACTTCATTTTTTTGCATGTTTCGATTTGATAGTCCTAGTCATTATACATTGATCATGATTCCATCATATAAAGAAATTAATAATATCATTTTTATAATATTTAATTATTGTATACACATTTATTTGTATTAATATAAATCAACGATGAAAAATGAATGACACCACTTTATATAGACAATAGTCCATACGTACGCATGAGTAATGTTTCTATTCTTTGATGGATATAATGAAAGAAAATAAAATAATAATTAAACTTTATAGAACCATAATAATATTATATAAATCATATATATTTAATAATTAAATCATTTTAATCATCAATTTCTAGTGGTGATAAAAAGTTAAACACATCTCTTCGTGGAGGTGGTTGTCCACACATATGCACGAGCAATCTTTTTCTTTCACATATATTGGAAAGAAGGGAGATAATGGTTCTTACCTCATTAAAATAAAAATTAATTATATTTAATATAATAAATAAATTATTTCAAAGTGGATACCATTGATTTAGAATTGGTAAAATAATAAATAAAACTGAAAAAACTCGATTAAGAGTTATACAACATCATTGAGAACCTACTTTTGGATTACACCTTAATCCTTAAGAGGATGGTACTATGAAAATACCATATGATATTGGAAATGGGGAATCAATATTCAAAGGTATAATTTCTGTTATTTTCTACTATAAAAGGATGAAAATGTTTTAGGAATCGGGGATAAGAGGGGCCCTTTTATAAGTAAGGAGAGGGGTAATCCTGTAATTTCATAAATTCTTAAATTAATATAAGTTAATTTTAAAGTTTATGTGGATAAAAATTGATATATTTAGATAATAAGACGATTATGAGTCAATATAATCTCATAAAATAATTTTTTTTTACAAATTTTGGTGATGTTTTCAACCTTATCTCTTTGTTCTAACCCCTCGTTAACCCTTTTAAAATTTTCCTTATGATCAAAGTTTTTTAATTTTTAAGGGTCAAGAATGATAACATAAAAATTAAAGTGACCTAAACATGATTAATATTTTCAAAAATATCACATACATGTGGATGAATATAGTATTTTTATGAATTTTAAATAATTTAATAAAATATATTTTTTATTATAAAGTATCAATAATGTCATTTTTGGAACTATTCATTTAATTTGACTTTATTGTCATAAATGTAACAATATAATTGGAATATAAACATTTAAACCCCAATATTATTTTATATTTATCTAAAAAATTCATTTAACATAATAAATATCACAAATAAATAACTTAAAAAATTTTAAAATTTATTTATTTTTTTCTATTAATTGAATAAATACTATTTTGGAATTACATAAGAATGTAAGGATATTGATCAATAACTAAAAATTTAAAACAAATTTTTATGATAATAACAATAATAATAGATATTTCAAATAAAAATTTGTAATAGAACATAACCTCTTTTTTCCTTATGAGATAGAATTAGATATATTAATGGAAAGAGAGTGAAAATTTGTTTTCATAATTTTCTAAAAATTATAAAATGGTCATAATAAAAAAAAGGCACAAAGTAATCATATTTTATAAAATTTTATGATTATGGTCTAGATACACACATGAAATATGATACATGAACGTGTTATAAAAAATTTAATGTCTTATCCCAATGGTTTAACCTCATTTTACCAGTTTTACCCTTATCATGACAATTAATATTTACCAACTTTACTATTTATAATGAAAAAATTAAAAGTGAACTAGTTACCATATTTGAACCACCTTATATAAAATATGAGATCCATTTTTCAAATTCAATTTCTAGAAGTTTCATAAATTCAGGTTACAATTAGGGCACAAAATGAAAAAAAAAACATTTTAGAAAAATGAATATTTGAAATAGAACTAGATTTATTCTTATTCCATACATATTAAAATATATTATATGAATATTAGAACATTTTATTTAATATATTCACATTTTATTTAATTATAATTATTTATCAATAGGAAATAATCTATTTTATTTTAATGAAAACACATTGATCGTAAAAAAACTGTTTTTAGAAAAAAGATCTCCACTTACCTTGAACCTCTTTTAATTTAATTTCTAATAATTAGATTACTAATGAATTTATTTTATACATATGAAAATAAATAATTTTTTCCTGATTTAGTTATCCCTATTCAAACCCACCAATCTAGTGGTTATGTGATAACTTTCATATTAAATAATAACATTTCAATAGTATAACACGGTTATCATAAAATCAATGTTGATTTTAAAGAATGATATTAAAGAAAACAAATTTATTTATATAGAAATATTTCATAAAATATCATGGTGTTACATTCTACCACCTTATAAAATTTTATTTTTGATATTATTTCACTCCTATATAAATAATTGAGTTTACTTACACCTCATTAAATTTGTGGTTTCTCACGTATCCTCCTCTAATTTTTGATTTCAACATAAATTTTTACTAGATGAGTGGTCTTGTTTCATAAGAGTTCTCTATAAAATGTAGAATATCCACTATTGTTTCCTAATAAAATAGTTATTTTTATAATGGTACGAAGTCTAGGTTTAGTAAATTTGAAGGATTAGGAATGTACTTCCTTAGGAGAGATACATGGTACACATTGAAAATTTAAGTGGGATTTAATTAAAGTTACAAATGAGAAGGTACCATATCTATGAGATTAAGAATATCAAAGGGATTAATATATTTAGGGGATCATATTTACCTTATTTATAAATATTATAACCTTTTCTATGGATATATTCATTGGAATACCCTGTCACAAAATTTTAAATCTAGATCTCACTAATGATTGTCAATATAAATTTTCTATTGACTCTCAGTTTATATTTTGTGCTAAAAACGAATATAATCTTTCTTACCATATCTTATGAAATATTATACCCCATAATAAAAATGGGAAATCATTACCATGTATTTAATCCTTATACTCCCCAAAACATCTAAAGGGAAAAAAATTATTTGGGTTTTACTTAACTGCCTAAATTAGCACTTGTAAATAAAAATAACGAGTTTTGTTATTTTTCTAATGTATTTTCAATTGGACCAAGGAAAATTATATCACCATATCATTTTTTATAAGTAAACATCCCCATACCTTCATTAATAAGTCACTATAGATCATAGACTATTATCCACTATAGAAACATGTGAGAATATGTGTAGTAACCAACCTTCTATTCGAATAATTGAAATTTTACTCACATTCATTCATTTATAATAACTTAACCCCCTTCTCAGTAAACATGTTGATTGGATTATATATTTGTGAGAAATATCTAAAAATCATCAATAGTATCCAACTAATCCATGAAAACTATATATTTCAATTAGCGTGGTTTTCCTAATCCATTTCTCAATAACTTATATCATTAAAGGAATCAGTGATATAACCTTATATGAGATTTTATGGACCTATAATTAAACATTATAAATCCAAAAATAAAAATTTGTAAAATTTTCATACAATTTGTCCTTCCTCAGGGTCTCCATAACAATTCTCAAATGTTATTCAAGATCCTCCTTGATATTTGAATATATAAGAATATAATCTATATGGATTACCACATACTGATCAAGGTACTATCAAAAGACCCCATTCATTAAATCTATAATGATCAAAAGTAAATTAGTAGGTATAAATAGAATTATTCTAAATTTATAATTCCCATATCTCATAAAGAAATCTATATTAGAAAAATTTGATGGTTCATGGTGTAAGAAAAGCACTTAAGTGTCATTAAAAACTCCATTTTTTAGTTTTAATATATGAAAAATAGTTGATTCAAATGAAAAATAATTCCATGTCCAATAAAAACTATAGTTTTCTTAACTAGTGAAAACTTCAAAACCATAATATAAGGATCTTTACATCTAATCTATAATTAATTTATGAATAGATATATAATTATCTAAACTTATAATTGCATATTCATTTATGATCTAGTTAACTAGGTCTCATCATACTTACATTACACTATACGATCCAAGTGAAGAATTCCTCTAGCAGTGATCCACAAGTAGACCAGAATCATTGAATATCATTTTATTATATTAAAATGGTAGCATGACTAATCTAGATCACTTGAATTTTTCATGGTTGATTGCTAAATAATTATTCATTAAGGGTGAGGGTCTCTTTATGTTATCTGAATTGATTTATAGAGGATAAGGAGTGGACATTCTCTAGATATATATATATATATATATATATATATATCAATCTATAGGGATTCTGGGAATCTCCCTTTATCCATTTTTTTACAAAAAAGTGTCATTATGGAAATTGATATAATTAGATATTTGTTATGGTGGATTTAGAGTTTAGAAATCACATAGAATCCCATTTACAACTTTATAATTCTTAGCAGAATCAATGTCTACCAATAATAATATTATTGTAATTGATCGCTTGATATGTAAAACACTTTATAAATATTAATAATTATCATTTACACCATTTAAAATCTGACCATTATGTATAGGTTACTTTACATCATCAATATTTACTGATCCTTTAAAAATAATGTTTATTTAATAAATAAAAATCACAATATTTTTCATTGATAAATATAATAAATATTATATTCTAAAAACCACAAATATAAATATATATTTTTTTATTATTTAACTCACTTATTTATTTGAATGAATTTTCATTAACTCATGGAGATCTACTAAACTGAAATAAATATTATTTATCCCAATTTGTTAAATTTAACACTTTTATTTAATTGAGATTGAGGATTTGTGTGGCCATCTAAGACAATTTCATGATATAATTAAGAATAACCACCTAATGTATATGGTTAGTTTCTAGAAACACTCTAGATAACCTATAGAGAATGAAAATAAAGTCACAATGAAATCAAACCTCTTATGAATGCTTACCATGTAATATAATCCTTTTTTTTATTTCTCCAATCAAGAGGGTTGTATACAGGAACCATCATTATATGCGATTGATGTTTTTTTAATTGAATTTATGGAAATGAACTCACCATTGAACACCATGTACATAGTTCATCATGATTGTTTCATTCCATAAAAGGGAATGAGGTATCGAATTTTGTTGAAGGATAAAACTAATAAATTGTTTCTTGCATCACCCATTATTTCAATATAATTTGCGACATACCCAATGCATCCTACCTTACAGTGAGGAAATTTCATTAATATTTTTATCAACACTTCAAATTACATGATTCATGATTTGAATTAATGATAATATTTAATTCAATGGATCAATATACACATCTGTAGATGGGAGTATCCAATGGCACAAGGGAATGTGGATTTTCTATTGATGGGAATGTTCTTATAACATCCTATATAAGAGTTTACCAAGGGATAATACCATTAGAAGGTGTCTCAATGTCTTATGATCCTACTGCCCTTGATATCCTATATCATAAGTGTCTCATTAGATAATATAATTTGGTGACGAAATAATATTCATGAATATTATCGTGGAAACTCTAGGTTCTTTTCCAAGCAGAGAACAACCATAACCTTTTAGTGTGACCTATATTCTTCTGACATTATCATATAAAAATGTCATGAAAAGGAGTAATCATGATTTAATAAGAAAATTTCATCAATAATGATAGTATATAATAAATTAATAAGAAAGTTTTTCTAGGGAACCAACTCCAACAAACTCACACTTTCACTAGATCCAACTGAAAATAACTCTCATTCCATTAGCTCCCATATGATACTCATGTATCTTATAATATAGAGACTCCATCAAGGGTACAATGGTGATTTCCATCATAGAAAATCTTTTAACCTCAACTTCATTTCATTTATAAAAATCCCTAAAGAGATGAATAATCAAAATTATGTTTTGTATCCATTGATGTGACATTGGATCATTGGAACGGTCGATTACTACCATGCTATCATAGAAAACTATGATAGAATCTAGTTTTCCTGGAACCAAATTAGGATTGTGTAAAAATTTAATTATCCAAACTACTTACTTGGCCACATTGGAATCTAAAATATACTTACACTTCACAATAGAATTAGTGGAAAATGTTTAATTAAAGATCTTTTATCCCAAAACTCCTCTATTGAGACAAAATAAATATCAAGACTATGACTTAAAATCATTATATTATTTCAAAAAATAGCATCTATATAACCACTAATGACTAAATTCTCATATCCTCTATATAATAGGAACATATCCTTAGTTTTCCTTAGATACATAAGAATGTCCATAATGACAATCCAATACTTTTAAACTTGATATTATGGATATATTTATACCATGATTTAATTATAGTAAACATCAATCCTCATACATATCATGATATACATGATAGATGCTATCATATAATCATTTTAGATATTACTTATTCTCTCATTTTCCTCTTGTGTCTATGGATACATTTTCTTGGAAATATGTATATCATGTGACACTAGAACTAATCCCCTATTGGATTGTTGTACACTAATCCTCTTCATCATTTGGCTATTTTATTTACTTTGACTTAGTCCATGTATCCTCTAGTATCAATCACTCATGATCATGATCCCCAGAATGTAGTCTTCTCCACCGAAGTCCTTCATAGAGAATCACATGCTAAACCATGCATTAACCTCTTGTATAGATGGTATATCCCTTCCAATTAGCAATATTTCCACAACATATACTACAATGAAAATAAATATAATCTCAAAAAACCTCTCATAAACACATGGATCACATGTTTTCTTAATGAAAACAAATTATTTTACATCTTCATCAAAATGAATATTCTGTGACTTGGATTCTTTTTTAATCAATAAATAGATCTCTAAAACATTCACATTTTACTTAGATTTTCTTGGAGTCAAAACCATTTTGGTTTCATCATACTCACATCCCCCTGAAGGTTCTAGTTAATTAATGTTGTACTAACATCCATTTTCATAATCCCATAGTCATGGATATCTATTATGGAAAGAAAAATTCTTTTATATTTAAACATGAAATCTGGAGAAAAAGTTTCATCATAGTTAATGACTTAAAATAGTTTAAACCATTTATCTATCAGCCATGATTTAATGTTATTTAATTTACCTTATGTGTAAATATTTCTCTTTAATACTTGTTTATACCCAATGGGATTTACATCAGTTGGTGGATTGATTAAAGCCAGCAACTGGTATTGATAAATGGAATCCATCTTAAAATTCATGGATTCTTACCATTTTTTCATTTTCATGCTCTCTACTGCCTCCTTATGGAAGCGAGGATCATTATTGTCAAAAAATAATGAGTCACCATAATCAATAACTAGGAAAACCATATATCTATGGTTATATTACGTCTCCACTACTCATACATAGTACTTGGGTTTCATGAAAAACTTATTTCATGAGGAATTATGGAATATATTCATGTACCAACTCTTTTATATCATGAGCAAAAACATTATCCAAGACAATATTTATCCCAGTATCGTTCTTGATTATCCACCCCTCTTAAAAAATATGTCATGTATTTTGATAATTATTTTTTTTATGAAGGGTTTCATAGAAAATATCCAATTTTTTCCTTGGCACACCCTATAAAGATACACTTCATTCCTCTTGGTGCTAGTTTATTACATGTTCTAACCTTAACAAATGCATCACAACCCCATGCATGAACATGTGAAAAAAAGATTCTTTTCACTCTATAAATTAAATGGAATATTGTTTTCTTATTTAGTTGATAATAATTTTAGTAAGAATAATTCCATCTGTAATATGTATCCCCAAAATGATATTGGAATATTTGTGTGACTCATCATTGAACATACTATTTTCAGTAATGCAAGGTTCCTCCTTTCAATAACACCATTCCAATGTGGTTGATAAGGTAGAGTGAGTTGATATAAAAATACATACTCCCATAGAAAGTTAATAAATTCTTGGTTAATATATTCACCACCTTGACCTGATCAAAGTTTTTCTATATTCTTACCATGACAATATCAACTTCCGGTTTTAACTCTTTAAACATATCAAAGGATACCAAGTTATACCTCATCAATTATATATAACCACACATACTAGAGTCATTAGTAAAAGTAATAAATATTAGAATCTACCTCTATATTATACTATAAAGGACCTCACACATTGATATAAACTAATTCTAGAAGCTCTATATACCTTTCACCTTGACCACTAAATCATGGTTTGGTCATATTAACGTGTAAGAAAGTGTTACATATTTAATGTGGTGTAAGATATAAATATTCTAAGTAACCATCTTGATAAAGATTTTTCAAATGATTCTTTTTTACATGAACAAGACAGTAATGACACAATTGGGTGTTAAATGAGTCATGCTTATTTTTTGGTTATCAATTTCCAATATTTAGTTTTTTAATTTTATAAAAAAAATTATTCATCTCTTTCACTCCAAAAAAATTCAATCTTTATAAAATTATAATATCTTATTTATAAAGATGAAAATAAATCTATCCATGTAAGAAAAAGAAATGGAAATGATATTATTGATTACACTAAGAACATAATAAAAATAATTTAAAACTGAAATGAATTCTCTTTTTAATGTGATATGGTAGTTCCTAATTTATAGAGTAGTCATCCTCACTCTATTGGTACTCATTATATCAATATCATCTCTAGAAACCTTGTAAAATCTATTTATTTTTATTATATGGATATAAATTTTATGACCAAAAAACATTATAGTATACTCAAATTATAGATATGGAAATTTTATATTCAACAATGGACAGACTTGATGCTTAATTATTATTATTTGTTTTGGTTCAATCACTCTTCAATTGGCACATCTTTCCACATTCGAAACATACCATATAAGACCCCATTCTTTTCCACTAAATTATCATATTCTTGGAATATATGTTCTCTAGAGCCTTATACATTAAATGGGTCTTTATACACCTTTACTTATTCTTTATATTCCTATTAACCATAATGATAATGAGTTTTTCACACAAAATGTATTTATCAACTTGAAAAATAAGAGTAATATGTTATAAATGATTATTCGTGGTATTCACTATATTATGATTCATAATAAAACTGATGATATGTTTTGGTACCAAGGTAATAATGGGACTATTCATATCTCATATGGTATCTTAAACCTTAATATGTTCAGGTACATAGTGTTACCAATCACCTTGACTAAATGTAGCCCAAATGGCACTAACTCACCAAGATTTCATGTGAATAGTGAATTGGAGATCTCATATCTCACTGATTTCTCCTTCTCTTGATAAATATCCAAAAGATGATAAATGATTATATGTGAATCCATATCCTCATACTTCATTATATGATAATTATATATAATAATACATGAAATATGGTATATCCATTACATTGTCCACATGTTTTATATAGAGACATACTTTTATTTACCTTACTCTTGGGAAATTAACATCGAATGTGTGGTTTTTAGCACATAAAATATCTATTCATGGTGTAATATAATGTGTAAGCGCCTATACCATTCCTAGAAATACAAATTGGTGATATGGTTATCCTTATCTAGTATGGATCACAATGATAATGTCAAAGTGATTTTATTTTCAATTTCTAAAAATTACAAGTAGATGATTAGCCCTTCTTTGATTATAAAAATATATTAAAAAAATTTAATTTAATTTAACTCCATTAAAATCATAATAATTATTAAAAAAATAATATCCCCCAATATTCATTTCAGAATATTTAATCAATTATATATTTTAGTGGAAATGATACATATTCCCCTTCTCACAACCCAAACATGGTCTTTCCAAGTTATTTTAAAGGTTTTAGGTAGGTATAATTTTCCAATTTCATTATCTCATGTTCCTTGATCTGTTGATTGGACTTCTAAATATTGAATTCTTAAATAATTATTTCTTCGATCCTTGCACCCTATTTACTCCATGTACTTCTTGGGAAGTCAACCTTTCATGTGAGCCATGTTAAGTCAACCCAAAACATGAAGTTAAAAGTTCCATGATAATTGAAAGAACCCAAACTTGAGTTGGACAAGCACATTGAACTATGAGATAAATTATAACATAAGTAGTAAATAGATATACAAACCTAATATTTTTGTTGAGGTATTTTTATATTTATTCATAAGTCCCATTTTATCTTTATCACATTCCTTGTTAATATTATGTGGATTTTACATAAGTGATTAACCATGTCTGGTAAAATTTACACATAATATGGTTTTATTTTCTTTTGAATTTCTTGGTTGTTAATTTATTTATTATGTGATCTTAAAACTTAAAAATGATAAATAATTAACATTAAAACTGATACATGTGGCATGATAATGTGATTCTATAAATTTTATTTTATCTAGTATATAATAAATTAACCCCGAACCATAGGGGAGAATCGCTGAATTGTATTTTTTTTGTATTAAAACAATCTACCTTGGTTCAAATATGTCACCTCAATTGGTTTCGCTTCATCTCTTAGACTCATTCTGCCACCTCTCACTTGAGTGATCTATCCTTATAAAATATTTTACTCACACATATGTGAGGGGATCCAATGGATTGTATAAGGGGAGTTTATATAACAAAAAACATAGGAATATGGGATATTATATAATTCAGATGGGAAGAAATACATTCTATCAATTTTAATTTTATAATAACATGTTTAGATGATACCAATTTCATACACAGGGTTGGTATAATATCATGATCATTTAAATAACATTTAGTGAACATAAATTTTCAAACTAGTTATCAAATAATTCGATTCATTCATTAATTAAGATAATTCACCATGAATTAATAATATTTATCCAAATTATCATAATTCCAACCAAGAATCCTTAACTCACCATAATTTATAATTTGAATTAAAGTTAATTTCATTCAAAACTAATGAAGTAAAAAAGTGTTATTAGAGGAAACACTGTGTACTCATCCAAATTTCCTAGAATTACCCATATAAATATGATATGGGAGGAGTTTAATATAACAAAATACCATGGAAAACTTGTAGATTTGGAATTTAATACGTAAATTAATTGAATATAAAATTATCAATCCTATTAATTGGTGTGTAATTTCAAATAAATGACAGATGAAACACATCAAGATTTGTTTAATCACATTTTTAGTTTTTATCCCTTTGATATATTAAGTACATTTTCTGTAGTAGACTACCTTACATGTACTTCTCCACATAGCATATACTCTCTTATACCTATTTATGAATCACATAACTAGAGACTGGGCATGCTGCCTTTCATGGAAGAGTTCTAGTTAAAAAAAATTTAATCTCTATTACAAAATGTGTGTCAGTGGATTAGCAAGGCACATCATTCCCCATGTCATTCATTAGATACATGGGACATTAATACACCATATGTTATCAACCCAGGGAAATGAATACTACATGTTAAGTAGTTAATCAAACTACATGATAGTATATCTAGAGGCACACTAATTTGATTTTATTAGATCTTAGATCTTATTTTATTGGATCTGATAAAATATATAAAGATACAAGTGGGAAACACTAATTCACAATGTGTATTTCAGAAGTAAATTCCCTATATAATGGTTTTTTCTAGACAGAACCTTTGGCACCACCAGATGATATTTTGGGTATTTTTATTCATTTTTAATTATAACCTATTTAATATTTATGTTAGAAATATAAAATAATGGAAGAGATGAAGATGTTATAATATTAAAACAATTCAATAGGAAGAAAAATAAATTCAAAACACATGAAAATAATCAATGAATAATAAATAATTAAAAATTAAACATTTGACCACTCTAATAACACATGCAGGTTTTGGGTATAATTGAAGCACCTTGGTTGTGGCACCAACTTGCATTTTTATTCTTAATCCATGGATAATAATTTCTTCACTTGAAAAATAATGCATGGTCTAATGAAAACTGCAAATTACATGGCCAGTGAAAATGACGGAACCATAAGGGGATTATTTTTATATGTAAATTATAATTAATTTTTGAGAAGATATAAAATTACATCAACTTTTAATTCTTCTTTATTTGATGATCTAGTTGAATAGACCTCAACATTCCATCATTGTGCTAACAGATCCATGTGAAGACTCTCTCTAACAGTGATCCCCACATGTACTGAAATATATGAACGTCACGGTAGAATCATCGAGTGCTAACATGACTGATACTGGTATCTTGAATTATTCAGGGTTTATCATTATTCATTAAGGAGGAGGAACTATTGATGTAACATCATAAGATTTTTTGAAATAAATTTATTTTTTTTAAATTAATTAAATTTCTTCGATAGATTGCATTACAAGAAACCCGAGGTTTTAATGAAATATAATATACAATAAATATCATAACTTAAACATGACAAATTTAACCTATACATTAAGTTAGTAGGAATGAATATAAATAACTAAATTATGAAAATTATATGGTTTACACATTAATAAAGTAAAAATCATTTTTTATCAATTGATTAGAAATGAAAGTAAAAATACCATTTGAAAATAAAAGAAATTCCAACACGAAAAAAATATTTTATTCAAATTTATTTCATTTATCTAAATAAATAAAATCAGTCACTATTGGTGAATGATATTAATGAAATTTATATATTTAATACTTAATTAAAATTTTAATGCTTTAAAACCGCAGTTTTCTCATGTTTTGTGAACATATTTTAAATATATATATTTTTCAAATATATCTAATTTATATGATAAATTCAATTTAATTTTTTAAATAATCATTCAAAATAAATTATTGATTTAATTTTTGATAATTTTGGAAAATATAATTTTTTTGATGAATAGTGAAAAATAATGTTTGTTATTGAAAACAAGCTTTTAATTTAAAGTATTTAAAAAGTTAAATTATATTATAAAATGGTTCAAAAGAAAAATTAGGAAAATTATATTATAATTAATCCAATTTAGTTCATTATAATTAATTTAATATTTAATTTTAATATTATAACTTGTTATACTTATGAAAATTTTCCCTTTATAAAGCCACTATTTCGTCACATATGCGGGTTTTATTTTAATGAAAATTCATCCAATTAAATAAATTCAATTATATAAAATGGATTACATATTTGGGACTAAAAAAATTTTATTATATAATAAGGTCAAGTTATTTTTTTTCACAAATATTAGGGAAAATAATAAAAAATTATTATTGTGGTTAAGGTTAGAATGATGTATTTCATGTTATATACACATGTGTTAAAATTAATTTTCAAAACCAATTGTATATTTATTTAATAAATTTGAATTAATATTTAGAATTAGTTTGTATAAATTATTTAATAACTGTCATTTTAAGTTTTTTCTTAAATTATAAATTACCTTGGTAAATAAAAAGAGATTAGTTACCGCGGTGAAAAATAAAATGGTAAAAGTGAGTAATCTTATAGATTAACGAACAAAATGTTTAAAAAATGTTTCTATTTTTTATTTTTGAGGTATGTATAGACCATATAATCCCTCCACTATTTTATTTATAAAATTTTGAGGCACATGGAATGATAATTACTTCTCATTATTGAATAGTTTTGTGTATTTAAAAAAATACCACTCCTCAATTATTAAAGGGGACCTCCTCCCCTCACTAATTCACACCACATAAGATATTCTAATTTTTGAAAAACTACAAATATATCTCCCCAATATCCTTATAAACATTCTATATCTTCTTTTATTTTCAAGATACCAATCTTAGGGACCTTAATACGAGATCCAAAAGTGGTTTTTCTAAGCAAAGGTAGTTATCTTCACTAAACTCTTTCTTTTTAACTCTTCCCATAACAACTTGATTAAGATACTAATAATTTAAATGTATTAAAATAATTATCTACCATATACTGATATTTTATTATGTTTATGGAATAACCTATATTCATATCCACTTCCATCAAGCAGAAAATGGAAATATCGATTGTATGTTCGACGAACTACCACCTCACTAACCGATGTAATTAATTTTCCATCACCACAAATCATTAAAGTATATAATTATGTATTGAAATTATATATATTATATTTGTAACATAATTATTCTTTTTTTACTATGATATCAAATACACCTTCTTAATTTACATTGTATTTGAATATCATAACGTTGCTCGTGTGTAAGGCAGACTGCAACCTTTTAAAAGTGATGTGATTCATTGTTCACTTACTATTTACAAGGAATATAAAAATGATAGGTTAAATAAAAATATGACATATATATGAAATAAAAATTATCCTTTAAATTTTAGATATTACTTACATATTATTTAATTTTATCTATTAAAAATATGGGAACAGCGTTCATGCGTACACACGACCTACTATATCCATGAATGATGTAATTACTTTTCTATCACTATATTTACTGGATTACTCTAAATACATATATAATGAATATAATTGATATTTCTGTCATTTTTTACATTATTTATATGATTTCAAAATTATAAAAATAAAAGGAACAAAGAAACCAAACCAAAACATACATGAAAAATCGAATAGTTATTAAATGAAACACGATTTTAACAAGGAATTGTCAATAAATAGATAATAAAATATCACAAGTAAATAATATATGGAATGATAATAATTAGTATGGTTCTATAATATATTTATATTAGACTAATATTTGTTATACTAGGTATTCTAACATGTATAATATAAATTGCGACATCATGTAAGGGATTTTTGTCTCAATTTTCCTTCTTTAGGGCATGCGTTATGTTATGAACCTACATTATTTTATAAATTTTAGGAATAGAACCTTTGACATGAGGTATCCTGAAATTTTTTATTATCATGATATTTAGAGTTTCATTTAATGTTATTCAATCATGGGTCTTATTATTGAAAGGTTACCAAGCGGTAAGATATTTTCATCTCACTTTTATTACCTTCACATACATGCTATATTCACAACTTTTTTTCTTTTATGTGGTGTTTATAATAACCATGAAAAATATTTTATGATTATTCAAATGGAATTATGAGATATAAATATCTAAATAATTTTCCTACTTTCTTGAGGCTTAAAATTCAATAGATAAAAAAGTGGCAACGATTTTATGTTATAATCCTATTGTTTATTGGGATTGTTTTTTTAAGTTTTTTATGATAAAATATTATGATATATCTTTAAATAAACTCATGATTTTTATTCTCTAATGGATATTTCATGAAATTATATTATCCCTTTAATTTTACTATCTTTATATACTCATGTTTCCAAAATAATTATTTTTAAGGAAAACAAACATTATTTCTCTCTTTGATACAAAACCCTATTTTCTCCCATGTAAATGTTTTCAAATAAATTTTTTTAAGTAATGACTTTAATATTAGGAAAATATTGTTTAAATTAATTTTTACCCATTTTTTACTTTCTAAAAAATGTTTTTAAAGGAATATTCTTATCATTTTTCAATATGAGGTACTTTTAGCTTTTACTAAAAATATTAAAGGAATATTTGTTTAAATATGTATTACATAAAGTATATTTTCAAATGTAGAAACCAACCAATGGTATAAAGGTTAATTTAAAAAAAATCACTATTATCTTCAAAGAAAAAAATTTCATTAATATTTTAGGAATTAAAAAAAATCAAAGTGGAAATACTATTTTCCTCAATAAATAATACAAGTGATTTTTAAAATCAATTTCCTTATAAGATGAAATACTTTTATGTTACATATGATTTATATGGTATATGATCCAATTTTATCATACCTATTCTTTCTTTGGATTTATTAAGATTATTATGGAGATATTTTTATGAAAATAATTACGTTTCCCTAGGTTATGCTGGGATGAATTAAAGAAATGATTATGGGACCCATTTCCATTCTTTGGGTTATGCTAAGACGGAATGTATATTTATCCTTTTCTTTTCAAGGGTCATGATATGATGAATGTTTTATGATATTGTGTGACAATTATAAAAGGTTTTCATTTTTTGAAGTTTGATATGTTATAAAAAATGGCAATGGTTATGTTATAACCATGGACGAGCATTATGTTATAACCATGGATGGTGGTCATGTTATAACCAAAGATGGGTGGTAACTACATATCCCCCAATGAATTAGTAAAAATTTTATACCTTATGAGATTATTATGGGATAGAAGTTAATTTTATTAATCTACTATAGGAAATATGTTGATAGTATTTTACCCACTATGAGAAACATGCGATGATTCGTGATCCATTATGAAATGGGAAACCAGTGAGGATGTTTTCTCTGTTACGAAATGGGAAAGATGTGTTGATTCCTAATATGTTTTTATTTGGTGGAATCAAATTTTAACATTTATATATGAAATGGCTTGTACATATATGATGGTTCCACAATTATATGACATGAACTTATGGTTCACGATTGATTCTTGATTGTAACACCCCGACTCTAGATTCCCAGAGTCGGTGCATTATTATATAACATTAGCATGATCACAATGAAATCATGTCCTGAAAGACCGATCAGTTTAGTATTATTGGAAATAAGACTGATACATAAGTTAAAATTTACCACTTGAAAATAAATATAACATGAATTTATTCCATTAGAAACATCCAAACCTCCTAGATTATGCCTGCAAGTCACTCATAAATAACTTCTTCATATCTTGGGAAAATGAAACATAAGAAAGGGGTGAGCTCAAACACTCAGTAAGGGTAATAAATATAGCGGAAGATAATATAAATATTAATCATGATGAATAATTAAAACCACATGCCTAAACCAATAATAAACATGAATACTTTTCTGGAAGGAATATGAGCTAAGTAAATAATGCCATAATGAAACATAATCATGGGTATTATACTAGTAGAATGACCACATGAACCATCAATATTATTTTTATAATGAGTAAATGTATAATGCCAGAAATTCTGAAATATTTTGGCAATGCCTTGACCAAGACGTATAAAAATGATTAAGGCCTCAGCCAAAACCATACATCAAATTGGGAAATTCCTTGGCCAATTCCATGTCTAGTTGTCTCATGAGACCTACTGATGCATCAAGAAGCAATAGCAGGCTTCACCCGTCACTTACTAAGTCCAATACATTCCTCATATGAAAAGGTAGAAATATAACATAAACATTCGTATTAAAACTAGCATATAAAATGTCAATACACTAACCATAAAACATGAATGGTATAAAAATAGCACATCCATAGTCAAACATATCAAAAAACCATCAATAAAATATGGAAGTTTTGTATCATAATAAATCAACTTCAAATAAACTTAAAATCCATCAAAGGATGTTGACATAGATGAAATCAAAACATTTTTTTTATAGAAATGTATCTTTCTATTTTGAAATCATTTAAGAGTTACATAATTATAAAGAAAACATTTATTTTGAAAATATTCTTATAAGCTTGTAATGGATGCTTCGACGATGTTATAACGGCGGAAAATAGCCGCACCCACCATATAAGTTAAAAAACATTCTTATCTTAATTTAGTCGAAAAGGTCATAAATTACCTTGTTTGGAAAACAACCAAAAGATTCATTTCAAAAAATATAAGGTTAAATAAGGTTATAAATTACTTTACACCATTATCTAGTATTTTCTTTTGAAATACATTTTTAAGAAACATGGATGTGGATGATAAAGAGGTCTCAGTAGATACTTACATAAAAACAACCTCAGATAATAAAGATATTGTAGAATTAACCCTTACCTTATACTTTTCCTTGGTCGAGGGTAGGTTAAAATACTTTATAATTGTGAAATAATTGTTATAAAATTATACAAGAATCATATAAATTAATATGATATCATATATGATCTTTAAATATTTCTTTGTTAATAATATCTTAGTATTATCATCATTTCGGGTGTTAATTGATTCGTTTTCCTTTATATGCTTTGTTACGAAATTAATGTTTGTTATAGATGATAGGATGTATCTTATTCATATTCAGAATAATATTAAGTCTTTAAAAATTATTTTTAATCAGGGAATGAAAATTAGTCTTGAATGGATTTGATGGGGAACGAATCTCAACGCGTTCGTGGAGACGGTAATCTGTACGTATGCACGAGCGACAATATCATTATTTTGATATTAAAATAATATATAATTGGATGTTATATCATATATAAAGAATCATTATCATTTTATATTTATTATTCACATCAATTACACATCATTATTATACCCATAACAATAATAATGTTTTGAATAACAATTACTCCATGACATGGAGACGGGAAGCCGTACGCACGCATGTATGGTGACATTTCATTCAAAAGACGGATAGAATAATGAATATGGTTGTACAATATTTATAATAACATCACATTATATAGAATATACCATATTTATTATTTTATAATGGAAACAACAAAGAAAGATGAAGTGGAATAAGAAAAAAACTTGAAAGAGGTGATGAAATATTTATATCTTCTTCGGGTTCTTCCTTTTGATTTGATCAAAAGTGCTCCATAGGATATATTTATAACTAAAGTAATGCCTCTAGGATGAATGGAGGATAGTTTAGAGGGTATTTGGGTATGGTTTGGCTAACACAAATGGCTTTGAAGGTATAAATTAGAGAGAAGGGGGAGTGCCCTTTTATAAGAGGGGTGAGGGGCACCTTTGGAAAAGCTTGAAATATTATTTTATAATAAAATAATTTTCGGTTTCTAATGGATCCAAAATGTATTATTTAAAGGATAAGGTGGGGATGATTCTAAAACCACTCAATTAATAGGTTTAAGACATGTTTGGTTCACTATATTAACTTTATCTTCAGATTTAACTCTTAGTTAAATAGTTTGACATTTACCATGTCTCTTTGTATTTTAATATTACATGGTTAATAAACTTACTATATACTTACAATAGAACCCAAAGTGGTTCATTAATGATACACCTATCATTATATAAGTCTGTTTGACTAACATTAGATTTTTAAGAATATAATATCAATTAATAATATAATATTTGTTTTAAAAACTCTTTTATGTCAATTTTGACACTATTTGGTATTTTGTTTTTGCTAAATTCATAAAAGCATTATTACTTCAAAAAAAATTAATCTAATCAACCATAAAATGTCATATTAACCTATAAAATTAGTGTAATTCATAAAAAGTCTCAAACAACATTTATTTGGATATTTATAATGTCAATTATTTTAATCATTCATTAATTAGGTAATTATTGTATCATCATTGCGTCATAAATAAATTAAATTATTTAAGGTCTAAAAAATATAAATAAAATACCATTATGAAAGAAATAATTTTAGCTTTCTAATGAATATTTATAGTCTAATTTATCTTATTTTTAACCAAATAATAAAAAAAATTAGTTATTAAACATTGATTTTAACTCTTTTAACTTTTCTTTGAATTAAATAATCATAAATGTCCTAATCTAATCCAAGTGGACCAAAGAGGTTAATATTTTGTTCCTAAGGTTGTTTTTAGTCGAATTATACTTATCCAATAGAATTAGGACATGTGTTAGGGTAATAATAATATTATTTTTACCCTTAATTACCCTATTTACTTTTAACTGTGGTAAATAAAAGTAAAAAGTTACTATTCACCAAAAATTATTTTCATCTTATTGAACCATATTTTACTTAATGATATCAACCGCGTCTCTCAGAGTTTTGAAATTATACTCACAGAAAAAGTAAAATTATGTTTTATGTAAATTTGCAAATTCTCCTAGGAGGTGGGTAAAAGACGGTAAAAAGTTCAATAAAAGTTATATATATATATAATTATTATAAAATAACTCCAATGAATAACATTGAAAATATATAGGTATTATGTATCTATTTTGACATAAAATAAATTTAAATAAAATAAATAATTATTTAAATAGAAATTTGGTTTTAAACTATAACTCATTGTTTTTCACTATTCATCAAGAATTGAAAGTTTTCAGAAAAATACCAAAAATTAACCCTAAGATAATTTCGACATTCCGAATCCAAAAATGAAGTTTATTTTGAAATATAAAATTTATATAATTTCAAAAATTGGGTATTACTATTCTTAACGGAAAGTTTTATTGGTTGTGGTGTGTTAGAACTAGAAGTTGCGTACAACACACGCTATTATATTATTCAAAGAGAAGCGTACCATGGAAACATGAGGTGTTACATTATACCCTCCTTCAAATAATTTCGTCCTCGAAATTTCTAGACTATTACTGCATAAAAAGACTCGGGTCGTACTTCATCATAAGTTCCTCTGGTTCCCACATTACCTCTTCCATCTTATGGTTTCTCCATAAAACTTTTACCAGATGAGTCGTCCGGTTTCTCAGCAATTGTTCTCTTGTATCAAGAATCTTGAATGACTCTTTGCAATAAGATAGATCATGTTCCAGCTCTAATTCTTTATAGGTGAGTACATGCCTCGGGTCAAGAATGTATTTCCTCAACAGTGATATGTGGAACGCATCGTGAACTTTGGAGAGACTTGGCGGTATTGCCAAATGGTAAGCTACAACCCCAATTCGTTCTAGAATTTCGAAAGGTCTGATTTACCTGGGACTTAATTTTCCATTCTTACTGAAATGTATAACACCCTTTCATGGAGATACCATGAAGAAAACATTATTTCCAACTTGAAATTCCAAATGCTTCATTTGGTTATCTCCATAGCTCTTCTGCCTACTTTGAGCTGCTTTAATGTGGTTTTGGATTACCTTCATCTTTTCCATGGTTTCCTCCACCAGTTCCTGGCCTACGAGTTTTCTTTCACAAACATCATCCCAACAAGTTAGTGTGTGACATCTCTTTACATATAATTATTCATATGGTGCCATCTGAATACTTTAATGGAAGCTATTGTTATAGGAAAATTCAACCAGAGGTAAATATTGATCCAACATACCTTGAAAGTCAAGTAAGCATGATCTAAATATGTATTCTAAGGTTTTAATAGTCCGTTCTGATGGTCCATCAGTTTGGGGGTGGTAGGCAGTGCTCATACGAAGTTCAGTATCCTGGTCTTTCTAAATAATTTTCCAGAATCTTGATGTAAAATGGGGATCACGATCAGAAACAATCGATAGTGGTACTCTATGAAGTCTTACAACTTCATTAATATATAATCATTCTAAACGTTCAAGTGATAAATCTTATCCTATATCAAGAAAATGTGGTAACTTTGTAAGACGATAAACAATGACCCATATTGCATCATTCCTTCTAGGAGTCTTTGTTAGTCCCATGAAAAATTCCATCATAATATTATCCCATTTCCACCCAGGTATGGGAAGAGGTTGCATGACTCCTCCGAGCTGTTGCCTTCCAGCTTTCACTTGTTGAAAAACCATACATCTTGACACAAAACTAGAAATCTACCTCTTCATGTTGTCCCACCAAAAATGTTCCTTCAAATCTTTATACATTTTGGTGCTCCCACGGAGTATAGAGAAATTGGAGCTATGAGCATCATCCAACAATTCTCTTTTTAGATCAGGTATATCGGGAATAAAGTCTCTTCCCAAATCTCAAAATTCCATCTTCATATACGAAGTCACTCAATCTCCCATCATTCACAGCTTTAATCTTCTTTTGAAACTCATCATCATCAACCTGAGAACTTTTTATCCTTTCTAGTAAATATGGTTTGGAAACCATTTGAAAATGAATTAATGTTTCACCGTCCATGGTTATTCCCATATCCATCTTTACTAGATCCATGTATATAGGATCCTTTTCAACCCTTATCTTGTTTAAAACTCCATGATCCTTTCTACTCAAAGCATCTTCCACCTTATTTTCCTTCCCTGGGTGGTAGTGTATTGTGCAATCATAATCCTTGATTAGTTCAATTCATCTCCTTTTCCTCATGTTGAGTTCAATCTGTGAGAAAATATACTTCAAACTCTTGTGATTAGTATAAATCTATCAATTTTCACCATAGAGATAGTGTCTCCAAATATTAAAATCAAATATTATAGTTTCTAACTCAAGATTTTGAGTAGGATAGTTTTTCTCATGAATTTTAAGATGTCGTGATGCATAGGAAATAACCCTGTCATTCTGCATAAGGAAACAACCAAGTCCTTTCTTCGATGCATCACTATAAATAATGAACCCATCATTCCTTGATGGTAGAGTCAAGATATAAGCATTGACTAATCTTCACTTCAATTATTCAAAACATTCTTCACACTATTTTGTCCAAACAAATTTAACCCCTTTTCGTGTGAACTTTGTTAATGGGTTAGCCAACCAGGTAAAATTTTGGACGAAACATCGATCATAACCTGGTAAACCAATAAAACTGCGTACCTCAGTTATACTCGTTGGTGCTGTCCATTTGTGGATTGCCTTGGTCTTAGAAGGATCAACAGAGATTCCATCCTTGGAGACAATATGGACAAGAAAAGAAATCTCATAAAGATAGAATTCACACTTGTTAAACATCCCATATAATTCATGTCTTCTAAGTATCTTCCGGATAATGCATAAGTGATTTTTATGATCTTCCTAGCTTTTGAAGCATACCAAGATATCATCAATAAATACAAATACAAATTCATCAAGATATTCCTTTAAAACTCTATTCATTAGATCCATGAAGACAGAGGGTGTGTTAGTCAATCCAAAAGGCATTACTGTAAACTCGTAATGCCCGTATCTGGTTCGAAATGCTATCTTTGGAATGTCTTCCTTATTCACGCACAACTAATGATATCCAGATCGAAGGTCAATCTTGGAAAATTATTGATCTCCATGAATTTGGTCGAATAAATCATTAATGGGAGGTAGGGGATACTTTTTCTTTATTTTTATAGCATTGATCTCCCTATAGTCAATGCACAACCTCATAGATCCATATTTCTTTTTAACAAATAGGACAGGGGCTCGCCATGGAGAATCACTACAGCTAATAAATCCCTTATTACTCAATTACTCTAGTTGTTTCTTTAGTTACACTAATTCCAAAATGGCCATTCTATAAGGGGTATTTGATATGGGCTTTGAACCAAGAATTAAATCAATGGAAAACTCAATTTCTCATTTTGGAGGATGTCTAGGTAGATCCTCTGGAAATACATCAACATACTCTTGCACAATAGATACATCCTCTATTTGAACATTTTTTTCCTCACCCACAGTTATTTCATTCTCTTCCTCCCGAATAATTGAATTTAGTTGAACTACTGGGGGATCTAAAGAAGAAATAGGTGGTGACAATTCTGCTATAAAGATAAGGTGTTCTTTATCATCGTCATAAAAAATAGTAAACTCCTTCTTATTACAATAAATTTTTTCATCATGGTCCGGAAGACAATCCATACCGAGGATTATGTCAAATTCAATCATGGGTATGATGATGAGATCAACAAATAAAGAATATTTATATGCCCTAATGGGAACTGATTCACAAAACTTTGTAGAAATGATACTTCCCTTAGGTGTTTTGACTGAAAACTTTCTTGTTAAATAAAATTGGAAATATCTACTTTTCTTATGAAAATAGAAATATATAAAACAATGTGATGATCCAGAATCAAATAAAGCATTGGATAAACTTGAGGAAACCATTAAATTACCTACAACCATGTCTTTCGGGGCTTCAACCTCAGCAGTAGTGATAACATAAGCTTGGCCTTGATCCCTTGGCCTTTTCCTAGGTAATTTTCCCTGACGCTTAGGACATTAATTTACATAATTTACCATCTCACTAAAATTGTAGCCTTGAACATTGGTAGTGTCTTTCTTTCCCTTACAATCACCAAGAAGATGACCTTTCTATCCACATTTTTAGCATACTCCTTTTCCTTTTAGACAGGCACCAAGGTGCTTCCTTATAAAATTATCATAGGGTTGAAATTCAATTCTTCCCTTCTTCCCTGTTTCCTTATTTCCTTTCCTAGAGTGTTCGACAGATCTCTTCTTCTCTTTCTTTGCTTTAAAGTCATAAGATTTAGGGAATTCATTTTCTGTCTTGATAGCACATGAGGCAATATCTTCGTATGATGAGAAGGATTGTGATACTAATGCTCAGCAGAGAAATGGTTTCAACCCATCAAAGAAATGACCAATCTTACTTTTTAGGTTATATATATAATCTATAGCATGCCTCGCTAACCTTGTAAAGTTAGATTCATACTTTGTGACATTCTCATCCTCCTTTTTCCTCAGACTCAGAAATTGTCTTTCCATACCCGCTAGATGGTCATGAGGAAAGTACTTTTCTAAGAAAATTTCTTTAAAATCTCTCCATTCCATATTTTATACTTCATCATCTACCTTTGTGTTTTGAATCAATCACCACCATTGATCAACATCTCCAGTGAGGTAGTAAACTGCCATGATAACTTTTTCCCTTTCGCTACTCTCCAAGGCATGAAATATTTTTCTCTAAGGAATTTATCCATTTCTCAGCTACTAATGGATTTGTACCCCCATTGAATATTGGTGGTTGTTGCCTCATGAAGTGATCTATCATTGATCATCGACGCTGTGGATTAGGGTTCTCCATACAGGTAAGGTTATTATTCATAACTTGAGTGAGTTGTCCCAGTATGGTGATAAGCTGATCAACACCAGTTGCTTCACCAACTCCACTATAATTTGCTTGAACATGAAGGAAATACCTACATTGAGTGTGTGCATTGATACAGTTTCCATTCCATCCACTAGGATCCATTTCTAAACAATGTCATAAGCTATATTAGTTTATGAATCGAAATACATAATTCCAAACTTATAAAACACTTAATATAAACTGAACAGTTTATGGATATAATCCATAATCATATTAATGTTTTCTTTGAGGAAGTATATACTCATAAACCGTTCATAATTGTTTTTAAAGAAAATGATAATTATACTAAGCATATCCCCTGGTAGTGTCGTAACCAATAGTGCAGCAAGGCCCGTTGTCTTGCACAAGTTCTCATTCGAGTCTAGCTCAAAGCGGTGTTTTCGGGTTTTACCCCAAGATACATCTATGCCAGAGCCACCTCTTCCTGCTCGTATCCAAAAAGGGATGTATTTCTTGGAAAACTCACAAAATATCTACAATACCAAAATTATTGGAAGTTCTTCTATAATAATCCTCAAAGTCTATCTTAGGGATATGTGCTCTAATCCAAGTTTATCTAAATCTAGTTTCCAAGGTTTGTACTAAACTTCCTCCGATACCAACTGTAAAACCACGATGCTATATTCCTAGAGTTGGTGCATTATTACATAACATTGGCATGATCACAAGGAAATCATGTCTTGAAAGACAAATTGGTTTAGTATTATTGAAAACAAGATTGATACATAAGTTCAAATTTACAACTTGAAAATAAATACAACACAAATTTATTCCATTAGAAACATCCAAGCCCCCTAGATTATTCCTACAAGTCACTCATTACTAAATTCTTCATATCCTGGAAAAGTGAAACATAAGAAAGGGGTGAGCTCAAATTCTCAGAAAGGGTAAGCAATACAATGGAAGATAACATAAATATTAAGCATGGTGAATAATTGAAACCACATGCCTTTACCAATAATAAACATGAATAATTTTAAGGCAGAAATATGAGATGGGTAAACAATGCCATAATAAAACATAATCATGTGTATTCTACTAGTCTAATGACCACATGAACCATCAATATTATTTTCATAATGAGGAAATGTATAATGTCGGACATTCTGAAACATTATGTCAAGGACTCGGCCAAGAAGTCTAAAAATGATTAAGGTCTCGGCCAAAACCATTTGTCAAATTGGGAATAGTCGTGGCCAATTCCACGTCTAGTTGTCTCATTAGACCTACCAATGCATCGAGGAGGTATAGCGGGATCCATCAGTCATTTACTAAGTCCAATACATTCTTCATATGAAAAGGTTCAAATATAACATAAACATTCATATTAAAAGTAGCATACAAAATGTGAATACTTTAACCATGAACCATGAATGGTATATAAATAGCACATCCACAATCAAACATATCACAAAACCTTCAATACAATATGGTAGTTTTGTATCATAATAAATCAACATCAAATAAACTTAAAATCCATCAAAAGATGTTGACATAGATGAAATCAAAACCATTTTTAGATAAATATATCTTTCTATTTTGAAATCATTTAAGAGTCACATAATTATAAATAAAACATTTAATTTTAAAATATTCTTATAATCTTGTAAGGGATTCTTCGATGATGCTATAACGGCGGAAAATATCTGCACACACCGTATTAGTTAAAAAAACATTCTTATCTTAATTTTGTTGAAAAGGTCATAAAGTTCCTTGTCTAGAAAATTACAGAAAGATTTCTTTCAAAACATATATGCTTAAATAAGGTTATAAATTAATTTACCCCTTTATCTAGTAAAAAATATATTGAAATACATTTTTAAGAAACACGGATGTGGATGATAAAGAGGTCCCAGTAGATACTTATGTAAAAAAACCTCGGATAATAAAGAGATTGTAGAATTAACCCTTACCTTGTAATTTTCCTTGGTCGTGGGTAGGTTAACCTCCTGTATAATTGTGAAATAATTGTTATTAAATTATACAAGAATCATATACATCAATATGATATCATATGTGATCTTGTAATATTGCTTTGTTAATAATATAATATTATTATCATCATTTCGGGTGTTAACTGATTCGTTTTCATTTATACACTTTGTTACGTAATTAATGTTTTTTATGGATGATAAGATATATATTATTTTTATTAATAAGGATATTAAGTCTTTAAACATTATTTTTAATCATCTAATGAAAATTAGTCTTGAATGCATACGATGGGGAACGAATCTCATCGCGTTTGTGGAGACGGTAATCCATACGTACGCACGAGCGACAATATCATTCTTTTGATATTAAAATAATATAAAATTGGATGGTATATCATATATACAGAATAATTATCTTGGTATATTTATTATTCACTTAAATTAAACATCATTATTATACCCATCCAAATAATAATGTATTGAATAACAATTACACCACGACGTGGAGACGGTGAGCCGTATAAATGCATGTATGGTGACATGTCACTCAAAGGATGACTAGAATAATGAATATGGTTGTACAATATTTATAATAACATCACATTATATAGAAGATACTGGATTTATTATTTTATAATGGAAACAAAAAAGAAAGAGGAAGTGGAAGAAGAAAAGAACTTGAAAGAGGTGATGAAATATTTACCCCTTCTTTGGGTTATTCCTTTTGATTTGATCAAAATGACTCCATAGGTTGGATTTATGACTAAAGGAAGGCCTCTAGGATTAAGGGAGTAAAGTTGAGAGGGTATTTGGTCAGGGGTTGGCCGAGCCAAATGGATTTTAAGGTGTGAATTAGAGAGAAGGGGAGTTCTCTTTTATAAGAGGGGTGATGTGAACCTTAGGAAAAGCTTGAAATATTATTTTATAATAAAATCATTTTCGGTTTATAATGTCTCCAAAATAAATTATTTAAAGTATAAGGTGGTGATGGGTCGAAAAACACTAATCCAATTGTTTTTATATAGGCTTGGGTCACCATATTAACTTTATCTTTTAGATTTAACTCCTAGTTAAATAGTTTGACATTTACCATGTCTCTTTGTATTTTTATATTATATGGTTAATAAACATACTATATACTTCCAAGTGAACCCCAAGTGGTTCATTAATGATAGACCTATCATTATATAAGTTTTTTGGCTGAACCATAGATTTTTAAGTGTATAATATCAATTAATAATATAATATTTGTTTTAAAAACTCTATTATGTTAATTTTGACAGTATTTGGTAATTTCATTTTGCTAAATTCATAACAACATTATTACTTCAAAAAAAATTCATCTAACCAACTATAATATGTCATATTAACCTAGTAAATTAGTTTAATTCATAAAAAGTCTCAAATTATATTTATTTGGATATTTATAATGTCAGTTATTTTAATCTTTCATTAATTAGGTAATTATTGCATCATCATTATGTCATAAATAAATTAAATTATTCAATTTTTAAAAAATATGAATAAAATACCATTATGTAGGAAATCGTTTTATATTTCTAATGAATATTTATAGTCTAATTTATCTTATGTGTAACCCTATATTAAAAATGTTTTTGTTATTAAACATTGATTTTAACTCTTTTAACTCTTCTTTGAATAAAATAATCATAAATGTCCTAATATAATCCAAGTGGACCAAAGAGGTTCATATTTTATTCCTAAGGTTATTTTTTTCGAATTATACTTATTCAATAGAATTAGGACATGTGTTAGGGTAATAATAATATAATTATTACCCTTATTTACCCTATTTACTTTTAACCGTGGTAAATAAAAGTAAAAAGTTACTATTCACCAAAAAAAATTATTTCCATCTTATTGAACCACATTTTACTTACTAATATCAATCATGACTCTCGGATTTTTAAAATTCAACTCACAGAAGCGGTAAAATTATATTTTATGTAAATTTGCAAATTTTCCAAGGAGGTGGTTAAAAGACGGTAAAAAGTTCAATAAAAGTTATATATATATATATATAATTATTATAAACCAACTCCAATGAATCACATTGAACATATATAGGTATTATGTATCTATTTTGCCCAAAAATAAATTTAAATAAAATAAATAATTATATAAATAAAAATTTGGTTTTAAACAATAACTCAGTGTTTTCACTATTCATCAAGAATTGAAAGTTTTCAGAAAAATACCAAAAATTCACCTTAAGCTAATTTCGACATTCTGAATCCAAAAATGAAGTCAATTATGAAAGATAAAATTTATAAAATTTCAAAAAGTGGGTATTACTATTCATAACTGATAGTTCGATTGGATGTGGTGTGTTAGAACTCAAAGTTGCGTACAATAGACACTATTGTGTTATTCAAAGAAAATCATACCATGGAAGCTAGGGGTGCTACATTGATGATTTATCACTATTATGGTTCATGTATTTTGAAATGAAAATGTTTTATTTAATTAATTATGTTTATGATCCATTATAGGTAATGTATTAAATTATAATGTTATATTAACAATCTCATACCATTATATTTATCACATTATTAAATATGATAATGAATTGATATATCCTATTTTTTTCTTTACTATGCATCTGAGCTCACCCGTTCTTATGTTTCTTTTCCCCAGTTTATAAATAAATGTTTAAGTAGGGTATGTTTATAGAGAGTAATAAATAGGAAGATATTAATGGGATATATTCAATATATTTTATGAAATAATAATATCTTGTACCGTGTCGCAAAAGAAAATAATCCTTTATGATCCTTGGGCATGTATTTGAGAAATTTGTTGAATATTAATAATAAAATGTGTGATATTTAAGTATGAAAACCCCAAGTCATTATAGTTGGTATTTGAGAAAAGTTTTAGTTAACCTTTGGAAACTAAGATGAGATAACATTATTGATATCCCTAGGGATATTCCTAAGGATATTTCCATGTATATGTATAAGGATAAGGCTAAGTATAAAACTATCTGTAAAAAAATATCCATGAATTTTGGTGAATTATAGAGTAAGTGGTTTCCAATAAATTTCATCCCTTTCTGGATACTACAAGTGAATATAGATCTAGGGAATATGTACCTAGGGGTAATAAATCTGAAATGGGTGCATTGATATGGACTCAATTTTCACATAGTAGATGACATTAGGTCTTTCTCTACACCAATTTTGATGCTACCAAGAAAAACATTTTGAAAAATTTGAAACTCTTTATGAACCATCATGAAGAATTTCAATAAATGATAATCATGAATTGTCCAGGTTACACATAATGTATATTAGATTTAAAAGAATATTTCAATATTTATACATTTTATAAATTCTTTATTATGATTATATGGTATCTCATTATGAATATTGCTGCTCATATTATTATTTTTTGGCTTTAGTCATTAGTGATAAATAGACTGAACTGGGTTAACATTGAATGTGATAGAATATGTGTTAATGAGAAACCAAATGGAGTGATGACTAGAGTGAAGGATATTTTGATTATACCTAATCAGTTATCATGATATATTATTAAAAAAGATCACATTAACCAACTACCAAGATCACTAAAGAATATAAGGATAGTGTTTTCTAAGATCTCGGGTGGTGGAGACAATACTGGAAAGAAGATTAAATTAAAAATACATAAAAAATGTGGCAAGAAGAACTCCATTTAATGTCTCAATGTAATGAAAAGATTTTTATGTGTGGATAATAAGGTAACATAGAAAGTGATTTATAAAGGCAAATTAAATGTTTTTTAATGCAATGGATGGGTATAATGGTTTCCCTAGAGCACCATCCATGGTTGAATGTTATAAATTTGGAAAGTATGGGAATTATTCAAATATATTTCTTAGGGGGAAAGATCAAGAATTGGATCAATGGGGTTTTACATGTAAAGGTTTTTTTGATGATGATGATACTATAAATGAAATGTGAAAGTAAATAGATCTTAAGGAATAATATGATGAATCCTAGTTAATGGTTTAATAAATGAATTGGGATGAATGAAGTGTTTATGTATTGGAAATCAAGAATTATTTTATATGAATCATTAAATATATAAATATTGTTCTATAGATATTTTTAATTGATTATTTTTATGAATATTCTGAATGACACTGATGTCCTAGAAAATTTATTTAATAATAAGGTGATATTTTATAAAAAACACATGATTATGGGTAATATAACCCTTAATATGTTCTTGATGTTGACATAAAAATTTTATTTTGGTTAAAGAGACGATTGATATGGATAATGTAAATTGGATTGTACTAATGACCTTGGAACTGATTAATGATTTAATTAGAAATAATTCAATGTTATCATTGATGGAGTATATAACATTTTTGTATTTATGGAATATATTTGATAATAAGTGGTTTCATTTAATGAATAAGGAAACTTGTTTGTTTCAATTGAGGTTTTATGTTAGTTATGGTCATTACTATATTTTTGAAGTATATATGAACAAATCATTCACATGTTTGATAAGTGATAAATAATATCTACCTTCTAAAATTTGGGGGATTAATGTTACGTTTATTTTTTAAATTTAGTGACTTTCTTAATAATTATTTGAATTTTATAAGGGAAACAATATTAATAATTTATGGTATGGTTTTATTTTAAAATTGTATAAGTTTTTATAGATTAATTTACTATTACATCCCATGAAGTTTTATCCAAATTGGACAAATTTTTCTTACCATGTGGGTTTAGATGATAACTATAGATAGAAGGAATAACTGATCATTATTTTGTAGATCTTGTGATTCATTAGTGCCTCAATAATGAAAAATTGATCTTGAATACTCACTATTTAGAGGGAAGGATTTGATTATAGTGGTAATTTATAAAAGGTTTAAATTATATGTAACACCCTGACATTTTAAAATAACACTATATTCGATCACATATATAACCCACCACACCTAGTTTAAATGAGCCCCAAAATATTATCATTTAAATATGAACACTACAACCTAGATGTTAAATTGGCTTGAATGAATAGAATTATCCAAACTATGAAATATATATATATATATACATGAATTACTAAATATGAATTTATTTATTAGTTTTTATGAAATAAGTTCTCAATTTATAGTAAAGTTATTTTGTTCTTCAAAAATACATTGTATTCGAAAATATTTTTTATTGTTTTTTGTGAGAGATTAGTAATAATTATTTTTTGGAACTTATATGCCAATGAGCCTATAACCAAGTGGTATAGGCTTCTACTTGGCATCCAAATGACCTAGGATCAAATCCGGGTAGGGATGAATTTCTGGGGTAACTATAGCTGTACTGTAGCAGTGGCGGAACTGTAGCAATGCCGACACTGTAGCGGCGGAGGCACTATAGTGGAAATGGTACTACAGCAGGCACTATAGCAGCATGGGTACTATAGTAGTACTATTCACCGAGGGGTCCTTTGGGCCAAAAAATGGGCTTTCAAGCCTTTTATTCAGATCACTTGGCCTTGGGCCTTCATGCTATGTAATGGGTCTCCCTCTACCCAGTCTTAAAGAGGTCTTTGCATTAAATAATAAATTGAGGCTTTGGCCCCAACCATTTAAAAAAAATTTGGAACTTATATACATTTGATTTTATAAAAATAATATAATTTTTAAGTATTCAAATAAAATTTATTTTATGGTTAAATTTAAATATTTTTTTGAAAGTAATTATTTTACAGAGACTAGTCAAAATGCCAATTTTTGTTGAAAATTTTATTTTTGCTTCAACCATTTACACATTTGAAATTTATTTTAAAATTATTTCAATGTAAAATGAGTTATATTATATTATTAATAATATAATTAGTTTTATGGGAATGAATTTTATAATTTAATTTGGTATAGAAACATTTTTTATAAAAAAAATATATTTTTAAGAAAAACTGTTATTTTTTTCTAAGAAGTTGTTTTCTTCAAATTTTGAGAACTTATATTAAAATTAATTTCTACCAATTATTGATATTAAATTAAATAAAGTTTATTAAATATTTCTAATTTGTGAGTTCAAATTTGAAAACTAGGTGTATTTTATTTATAGAAAATATTAATAGTAAAATTTGTAAAATTTATCACCTCAATAAAGGACAATCTGGTTAATATCGATTAAAACTATGTGATAAAGGACAATATGGTTAAGAGGCATTCTAGACTAAGTGACCATAATCAACCAAATAATGGAAACACACCCATGGGGTGTCCCATAAATAAGGTATCTAATCTCACACATATGCAATGACTCTTTATCAATCTAAAAAACCATAAAAGGTAATAGAAAAAGTCTAATTTCAAACAAACAATACCGAAAATGTGGGTATACGACACTTTTAGCACATATAATCCAAATACAATCAATGAAAGCTGGAAACCACCTACCTTGGTGTCGTACGATCAATACTCTTGAACATTTACCCTTAAATTGGAATAAAATGGCATAGATCTACAAAAATTTAAAAAATGTTAAACATTAAATAACTAGAGAGAGAGGAGGAATCATAAATAAGGGCACTAGAAGAATTGAGAACTCACTAGTGAGATTCCAACACACCTAATGGCATCTCCATCATAGGTTAGACGTAGAATCGGGAGGGTTTTGGAGTTCATCGGCCCTTCTGTCACTCTCATGTACGAACCATGGGGAGAATAAGACACTTTTGAGGATGAGACGCGACCCCACTCAGATTTATTAAATAAAATAGAAAACTACATGACGGGTTCATTAAATTTATATATCATGTAATAGCCTTAATTGGCCCCACCTTAAGCAGTCTTTCAGGTCACCTACATGGCCATGTACTCGGCCATTACACGACCAGTATCTGGTACCCAGGTACATGAAGTGTACTCATAAGTACATGACATGTAATTAGAAAATTTCACATTTCTTCGTTTTTCCTAAAACAAATCAATATAAATATCCCTGCCTAAAATGAAGATCAAGTTTCTTACAAACTTCCCCACTAAATTAAATTCATCCATGAATTTCCCTTCCAAGGGTGGTGAAGAAGAAGCTTCAAACAACTATGTCCACTGTGATTGTACGTCATCCTCCCACTCCTAAGTCTCGTCCTGAACTCGTTTGTGTTTTCATAGTACCCATACTATTGGAATAGACTGACCATAGAGAACATTCGTGCCGTGATCCATAATCAGAATATGGTGCTCCATGAAGGATTCATCCACCTTCAACTCAACCACCTCGGGTTGAAAAATATGAGATGTGTCTGAAAAGTTACATTGTAGCTGAGAAACATTAAAAATGTCATGCATATCCAGGTACCTCTGAGGTAACTCCAACCGATAGGCAATCATCCAGACTCTCTCCAAAACCTCAAACAACCTAACATATCTTGTTGAAAGCTTCCCCTATCTCATAATACCCCTCTTTTCTAACCTTGGTATGACACATATAAAAACATGATCTTTGACCGCAAACACTAGAGGCCATATCCATCGATCAACACAATAATTTTGCTGAGACTGTGCAGTATCCATCCTATTCTGAATCAGCTCCACCTACTCAATGGTCTCCATGATAAGATGAGGTCCCAGCATAGTTACCTCTCCTACTTCCAAAAAACATAGGGGTGATCAACATGGCCTATCATCCAAATCCTCATAATGTTCAATCTGAATTGTTTCCTAAAAATGACTATTGTAGGGAAACACCACTAGGGGTTTGTGTCTCTCCAAAGATACCTCAAAATCAAGGATGTATGCTTGAATAATGTCCTCCAAAATCGGAATCGTGGGCTCAAACTGGCCATCTATCTGGGGATGGTAATCCATACTCAGATGTACCTATGTACCCAAAGTCCTATGGAGCCCCTTCCAGATACAAGAAGTAAACATGGTGTCCATGTTTGAAATGATAGAGTGTGGAACCCCATGTAAACATACAATATCGCGGATGTAAAACATTACAATATCATCCACACTAAAGGTTTTTTTAATTGGTAGGAAATGTAAAACCTTATTGAGTCTGTCAATAAAAACCCATATGAAATTATTTATTCTTGGAGACCTTGGTAAACCTATCACAAAATCCATCACAAAATCATTCCACTTCCACTCAGGAATGGGTAACTACTGCAAAAGCCCTATAGGTCTCTAATTCTCCACCTTCACCTACGGACAGGTGCAACTCCTCATTACAAAACAAGTTATATCCCTCTTCATACCGGGCTTCCAATACTGATGGTGTAAATCTCAATACATCATAGTGACACCAGGATGAACACCCCAAATTGAGGAATGAAAATATCATATCAACTCCTAATGTATTTATGTTGAAACCCATATGTTCCCATGAAAACAAAAGGCCTCATTGTCTCCTACGATCCACCCATGATTAGGGTCCTCTCCTAACACACTCTCCCGTAGAACTAGGACTTAAAAATCTGATAGCTGCCTCATTCTCACTCAATCTAGTAGAGAACATGAAAACACTATAGAAGAAAGAAATGTATACCCTTTTATATCATGCACCTACAAATTCATCTCTGAGAACAGATCCATGAGATGTCACTCACTATTGTCCTCCTGAACTGCCTGTATCTGAGTTCTTCTGCTGAACACATCTGCCACTACATTTCCGTTCCTAGGAGTGTAGGAAAGTTCAAAGTCAATAGACTGAAGGTACTAAACCCACCTTTACATCCTCAAATTCAGATCTCACTGAGTAAAGATGTACTTGAGGATTTTATGGCTAGTGTATACCAAAAAATTCTCTCCTAAAAGATAATGTCTCCAACAGTGCAAGGCTTGAAAAACATCATCCAACTTGAGATCATGCGTTGGTTAATTCCTCTCATGTGGCCTCAACTACCGAGACCCATGAATGAGCACTACTCCCATCCTGATACCCGAGACATCATATTAAATAGTGTAACTACTTATAGGTTATTGAAAAATCAGTATCAGTAAAGAAGTAAACCTCCCCTTCAGCTCTTAAAAGGAAAAATTTGAGGAATCTTCCCACAAGTACTTTGCACCCTTCTTAGTCCGGCCTGTAAGTGGCGATTGTATGTGTGAAAATTCTTGTATAAAGTATCTGTAATAACCATCCATCCTTAGAAAACTCCATACCTCAAAGAATTTATTTGGATGCTCCCAAGAAACTACTGCTCTCACTTTCTCTAGGTCAACTGGTACTGCTATCTCTGTGATAACATGACCCAAGAAGAAAATACGGTCTATCTAGAAGTGGCACTTTGAGATAATTTAATATACTTATTTCTCCAAGATGGGTGGCATGGTTATGTCAAGTGTGAGAGTACACTAAGATATCCTCCACAAAGACTACCAAAAAAGAATATAAGTAAGGATAGAACACTCGTTTCCTCAGTGCCATGAAAACTGTCAATGCGTTTGTCAGACCGAATGACATAAGAAAATATTTTTGTAGACCATACCTACTCTGAAAGGATATGAAGGGTAAATCTTATGGTATAACAAAAAAATGATGATAAACGTATCTCAAGTCCATCTCTGAGAACACTCGGGCTCCCTGAAGCTGATCAAATAGATCAACAATCCTTGACAAGGGATAACAATTATTGACCATCAACTGGTTCCTCCTGAAAAAATACACACAATGTCTGAGGCTACCAACTACCTAATTTGAAAAAAGGGCAGATAAACCCCAAGGAGAAGTACTGGATCAGATGATTTTTTTTCTACAACTCCTCCAAATGATTCTTGAGCTCCTGTAACTTTGATGTAGCCATTCTATATGGAGGAATAGACACCGTTCCCACTCTTAGCACAATCTCAAAAGATAAATTCACCTATCTCTCTATAGGTAAACCTAAAAAGCCATCTGGGAACACATATATGAAATGATACACCACTAGAGGAAAGTTTATCTGAGATGTCCCCTAGTAATCCAGATATAAACTAGAAATGTGGGCTGTAATTCCTCCCAAACCTTGATGCTCAGGTCGAGCTCTGCTCACTTGGACATCCCATTCACCCTTGTGTAGAAAATACATGACATATGCTGAAGTAAAACTCACCCTACGATGATAGTAGTCAACAAAGGCCATAAAGTACACTAACCAGTCCATTCTAAGAAAGAAACCGAAGCCTGTTATCTCTAAGACATAGAGGTCCCATAATAAGTGACACCCACCATCCTCAAGAGGGGACTCCTTACACTAACATACACTAGCCATACTAATTCCCAATGGAGTGTATAGAATCATAATGTCCACTACATTAAAGACACAAATACCAAGGATATCCATAATAGAAACAGATATAAAACTATGGGATTCCCCTGTGTCAAAAAGTGAAGAATCTAAAACTAATGAAACTATAATTGTACCACTAACCGTATAGGTTACGGGATCCTACTTCTACTGGGTCTACTCCATCGCAAAAGTATGATCTATACCATGGCCCTACGACCCTGCCTAACTAACCTGAGCTGATCTACCCTGTTCTCACAAAAAATATGTCATCTGACTACCATGGCCACGACCTCCTACTTAGCCTGAATTGCCTGACGAACTCCAGCTCTCTGACTGATGAGAAAATGGTGGTCCTTCTCCTGAATGTGGAGTCATAACATATCCTCTCTCAATACCTAATGGTGAGAACATAAAAAAAATGATAAAGATGACCCATCATGCTACAATATCAACACTCAACTGGGTCCTTTGGGCAATGTGGTCCCATATTCCAAATCTTCCCACAATGGTAGCATACCACCTGGCTAGATGATGAAACATCCCATAAAAGCTCTATATGGTGCTTCCTGCTATCGGTTGAAAGAGTACCAACTTTGGATGCTGAAACTCCCTATCTCACTGCTCAAAACTCCCTCAGATTTCACTCAGTAATCAATGACTAGATTATTATAGCAGTAACTAATGTTAGCTTGAAAATATTCACCTGTGATTAGATGGAATACCTGAGACTATATTCAAATTGCCTAGCCAAAGATAACTCATCGCCTTCCAAAATAGTTGTGAAGCATTTAAGATCTATAATGAGGGAAGCATAATCCATCACCAAAAGAGAGACCTGCTCCAAATGCATGCATTCTATGGATCGATTGGCCCTCAACATGTTGGGGAAGATGTAATATTAGAATTTCCTTTGAAACTCTACCCAAGAAATATCCCAATGACTTCCCACCTATGAGATAACATCCCACCATCTCTTGGCAGAATCACATAGCATGTACGTCATGAAACCTCCTATCTAGAGGTATCTCTAGATGTTCTAAGATAGAAATCTTGGCCTCCAACCATGACTCTACAGCCTGTGGTCCTGCATCCCCTGAAAAAGTTTGAGGATTCAACTGTTGGAACACCCTCATCAACTCTACAGTAGTTGGGGCAGGAAGCAGTTCACCATGAAAAGTATGTACCATCCTCAGAAATACTTCAAGGAATTGGGCATCAACAATTATATCCAGTATAATAGATGTTCCAAGACAAGCACGTCTGGAGGATCTGTTGTTAGTCCTTGATCTACAATTTCTATTGTCTGATAATTGCCCTGTATCTGGCATACAAACAGAGGAAATCTTAGTGGAATGAATCTGTAAGGTCGATAACACACCTCAGTACATGATTATCAAGGACAACAACTTAGAAGTTAAATAAGAGAATAGAATAAGTAAATCATTCTAGTTTCACAAAATATAATTATATGACATGTAGAACCACTACTTTCCATGTTCCCTTAAGATTTAACATGGGCATGTACTCCTACCAACCTGGTCATGTAACACCCCATACACACGACGTGTATCTCATGAGACATGTCGTGTACTTGAATGTTCCCTCATGACCAAGTTCTTCTACATGGCTATAACTACACGGTTATCTCGTAGTGTAACACTACACCGCGTGTACCACTTAAGTTCCATACACATGTGTCATTATTCACATGGCTAGATACATGGTCGATTAATACATGGTGTTTCTAAGCTAGACACGACATGTACAACCCAAGTTTCATCCACCAGCATCATTAGTCACATGGTCAAATAAATGGTCTCGACAACATGTCATGTACGCCCAGTACATGGTGCATTCTACCAAGTATTTATCAACCCCATGTCTCTGCTCATGCAATCAATCAAATGGTAAACAACTACACAATGTGTACATATTGTACACTGTGTATACTTATGAAAAGTTGTTTTTTCTAGAATAGAAGAACACATGGCATGTGTTCATAACATCACATGCCATGTTGTCTGGGTTTCCAGATGGTAAGCCTCTGAAACTTCTATGGAACCCTTAAAAACATAAAATTTGACCAAGGCATTCCAAGTTATGTTCCTTTAAAGCCCATACTCCCCAAAAATCAAATTTTGGCATCCTTATACATGTCATATCATAACAAAATTCGATTAATTTTAAAACATGATCAACAAAATTCCGATCCAATAGGGCCCATAACACCTCAGGGACCAAATCTAGGAATCCATCCAAATGAAACATTACATATACTAATACCCTATAAAAATAGCTGGTATTATATCATGACATTTATCCCAAAAACATGCATATCTAGCACAACATCTATCACAATAGCATCCAATCAGTAATTCATCCTAAATGGAACGACAAGAATGCATAGAATGTGACATGTAGAATGTGCCTATTTGATGCATGAGACGGAATATCCTCATCTCAATGAGTATCAATAAAAATAGAACCACAATGATATAAATCATAAATGAAAAAAAAATAAGTCAATCTCCTAATAGTTAAATCAAATTGTTGGGAAAAAATCCCTCAAGGTATCATTGAATCATTTTTGAGGTGATAGTGTTTGTTAACAAAGTAGACACCTATGTTGTGATTGTTGACAAAGAAAACCATGACATAAAAATTTGTTGACAAAGGGGATTTCATGGCGGAATTTTGAGTTTAATATCTATGATCAACGATACATGTTTGATTCAAGAACTTCGACAAAGGAATGGATGATCTGGAGGTGGCATAAAAAGAATAGATACAAGGTGGCGCAGTTTTCCAGTGTTTGCCAAATTTTTGGGCCTGAAAATCGACAAATGAAGAAAAGTGGTTTTGGCAAAGGGACTTGCATGCCGTGTACTTGAAGACTTGGAAACTTGCACTCCATATGTTTTTCAAGATCAGATCATCAAAATATGGCAAAGGTACAAGGGCCGCGCAAGTATTGAGTTGGTCGCGCAAGTGACTTTCATGCCGTGAAGAGACTTGCGCGCCGGTGCTTAGGAGGCTTGGGAACTTGCACGCCTGTTGTTTTTCAGGATCAGAACATCAAAATACGACAAAGGAAGGTGGGTCGCGCAAGTATTGGCCTGGTCGCGCAAGTGAGTAGCGCGACAGAGGCTAGGGCGGTTGAGCTGTGTTCCAAGACTTGCACACTAGAGGGGGACTTGCACGCCATCGTGCAGGTAGTTCAAATACCTATAAATAATGGACCACCACTCTTAATTTCTCACAGAGTTCAATAATTAGAAACATCAGAGCTCCCGTCGCGTAGGTTTGGAAGTCGCGCAAGTGGTGTGTGGTTACGCAAGTAGGGACTTGCGTGCCAGTGTTGAAGTTGCACGCCATCTATTTGTTGTGCGCCTAAGGTAGTTTGGGCAACAAAGGAAGTGTGTCGCACAAGTTGGAGAAACTTAAGATTGAGTCTTCCAAGTGTTAAGAAATACTTGGGTGTCAGTGTTGACTTGAATTATGAGACTTGCGCACCGCCTTAGAGAAGGGCGCCAAGTAAGGTTGATTTCTGGCAGTGATTCAGGGCTGCGTGGAAGCTGGGGGATTGCCCGATACCTTCGGTGCAAAGAGAAATTCCTCTACGGGTGAAGGTTGAGATTCAACAGAGAATCTACATACAAGAGAGGATTTATTCATTTGTGATAATGAAGAGACCTACAGGTTTCTAAACTGTGAGTGGATCCTTTTCGGATCAGTGAGAAAAGGAAGAGGAAGAAGGTTAATCTCTCCACCGGCAGTGAGCTAGAGAGAGAGAGACAGGGAGTGACCCTTGGGAATGCAGTGAGCTGACCCTAATTCTTGAAAAGGCAGTGAGCCTGGGCATAGAATTGATCTAGCCCGAACCTTGTAAACAGTAGTGTGCTTTAGTGAATTTGGTACATCGTCTCATCACTGTTGTATGCTCCTTGGACGTAGCCCAGTGAGGGTGAACCAAGTAAAAATTGTTGTTTCCTGTGCATGCTTTACATTCTATTTATATTATGTAGCAGGAAAGAGAGATAAAACTGTTTTTCTTAACAGCAAAAAAAGATTAGAACGGGCTATAATTTTTAATTAGTCATACCCTAATTCACCCCCCTCTCAGGGTATTCAGCCTTGTGGACCTAACAAAAATCAATTGTAGAAATCACAAAACCAAAAAAAATGAAATATTTGAGGAAACTTGGATTTTCCCTGTACACGAGTTAGATACTCTTGGGCACAACTTATTACCAACTAAATGTTCCTTCCTATCACAGTCTATCAGATCCAAATAGTAAGGTAAAGAAGAAAATAACTCTATGATACATCATTGTAATGTCCCAGTTTCGGGTGCCTCCCAAAGCTGCTCGGAACCCGATTGGTCACATGACCTCAAGTGCATTTACCCAAATACCAGAAGCTTCTGAGTAGCTATGAGTTCCATGGTGTGATAATGGGGAAACTATACTCTCATTGTAAAAGTGTACACAATAGAAAGGAAATAATAAACAATAGCAGAAGTAGTAATACCATACAATAAAAGTAAAAAATGGAAGACTGATAGTAATATAACAACCATAGCATATATAAATGATGCATGTCACATGTGTATAGTAAAGCATCCAAACAAGTCACAATGCAATAAATAATATATTGAAACCAAAGTATAGAAAATTAGTAAACTCCAACATCATCTCTTGCATCAGCTTGCTCTCATACTCTCTGGTTCAAACAACAATCACGTACCTGACAAAGAAGGAAGATTTCCCTTATCTATACCTGCAACCATATAATCTATTTGGATCCAAAAAATGACCCAAATAGGGTGAGATATGAATCCTAGTAGGGAACCACCAAAAGATCTGTGCCTAATAGGCAGTGAATATATATAGCAGGTAATATTATGAAATGAAGAAATAAACTAAGAAGTACTCAAAAGTAAACAATCCTATATTTTTTAATTAAATCCATTTACATTTATCATTTATTTATTGAATCATTTTAACCTTGGTATCTAGCCTAAGATCAGTATCCCTTGTATAATAGTAACAAATATAAATCTCAGAAGACCATCTAAAAAATTAAGTAAGACTGATTCCAAGCATGTGTTTTTTCTTGGCAGACACGTCACCATCATTAAATTATTCAATAACGAACCTTTTTGGGAAAGTTATCATAGTATAATCTCCCTATACTAACATAAAACAATTCATTTAATAATGAACCTATGGGTAGCTCTCGCAGTCTAAGCCCTCTGGTCTAACATAGCACTAATCATTTATAAATGACCTCCTAGGCAGCTCACATGGTCAATACTCCATGGTCAACATAACATCAATAAATTATAAACAACCACCTGAGCAACTCACATGGTCAATAAACCTTTGTTACATAGCATAAATAAATTATAAACTACTACCTAGGAAGCTCACATGGTCAATACCCCTTGTTCAACATAGAATAAATTCATTTAATAATGAACCTCTAGGTAACTCTCATGGTCTAACCCCTCTGGTCTAACATAACATTGATTCCTATGTAAATGACCCTACATCGGGAAACTCTCACAGTCAAATTTGCTTTGGTCAAAATTCCATAATTCATATCATAGGCATCTCAACCATCAGTAACTCCATCCAAACAACATGAGGCAAGGAAAACAAGGCAAGCCTAACATGCATTCTAGACCAAACGACCCCAATCAATCAAATAATGGAAACACACCCATGGGGTGTCTCATAAACAAGGTATATAACCTCACACATATGCACCTACCCATTTTCAATCTACCAAACCATAATAGGTAATGAACATTTTCTAATTCCAAACACGAAATACCCCAAACATGGGTTTATAACACTTTCTGTAATGGACCATACCTCTCTGGTCCATTCCTTTGCGAAAATATGGTGTCCGAGGTGTTCTGGGAGGTCAAGGTGACTTATTCCAAACACTTTTCAAAATTTCCTGTTCTATGAACAGTGCATCAGTAGCCTTAAGTGAACAGTGTCATTGGAATCCTTATGTGAACAATGTAATTGGTAGCCTTAGATGAATAGTACATTTGTAGCCTTAGGTGAACAGTGCATCGGTAGACTTAGGTGAATAGTGTCATCAGTAGCCTTATGTGAATAGTGTCATCGGTAGCCTTATGTGAATAGTGCAACAGTGAGGTTCCAATAATGAGGTTACAATGGTGACCTCTTTCCTTTTCCAAATTTTGAGTTCATGGACAATGTTTACAGAATGGAGTGGTCCAACAGTATCCTCTTTCCTTTTCCAAATTTTGAGTTCATGAAGAGTTTTTCCAGAACGGTGAGGTTCCAATAGTAGCCTATATTTCCTTTTCCAAATTTTGAGTTCATGAACAATGCTTCCAGGACTGTTAGGTTCCAATGGTAGCCTATATTTCCATTGGGAAATTTTTAGTTCATGAACAATGTTTCCATAAGGATAAGGTTCCAAAGGTAGCCTATATTTCCTTTCCAAAATTTTTAGTTCATGAATAGTGTCTTCAGAATAGTGAGGTTCCAACGGTATCCTATATTTTCTTTTCCAAATTTTAAGTTCATGAATATTGTTTCTAGAATGGTGAGGTCCAACGGTATCCTCTATTTCCTTTTCCAAATTTTGAGTTCATGGACAATGTTTTCAGAATGGTGAGGTCCAACGGTAGCCTCTATTTCCTTTTCCAAATTTCATGTTCATGAACAGTGTTTCCAGTTTCCTACAGTTTTTCCCCTTTGACGTTTTCTTTGAAGTGAATTGCATTTAAAGCCTTGTTTTAAGGACTTTAAGGCTGATTCAAAGGTCATAACTCCTATATTAATTTCCCTAAGAATCGTGATTATTTTACTTGGTCAAACTGTGTGGTTTAATGTGATCCACTTTTAATGTAAAATATATAATATCTTAAACCACTAATCCATTAAATCTTATAAAGGTACGATATATATTCCACCCTAGTAATTCATCCTTCTTATCGGTTGTGAGATTCTCTAACATTTCATTCCATCCTGTAGGAGTTGTCCAATAAAACTTTCCTCCTTGGATTGCTTCCCCTCTATTTTTGGTGAAACCAAGCAGTATCGATCAATATTTAATATAAGGTATGATCTATCACCATTATTTTGGGTTCATATCCTTTTGTTTCTCCTTTCGTTTTTTGGAATGCTATCTCTATGTTCCTAATGATCTTTTCTTAGGAGTTGACCGGTGTGGTGGTGTATCTGCATCATCAGCTGGATATAGTTGTCATGGGGGGAGGAGATTGTAACCCGTTGTGTGGCTCATTCTCATATAAAGAATGTCAAGAACTGTTCGAAGTAGGGGATTCATTGCTTCTCTTTTCTATTATGTGCAACTGTATAGTTATCATGTTTTATCCCACTAGATCATAATGGAATTGACATAAAAAATATTTGAACCGGATAAATAAATTGATATCGATCATATGTTATTGCATCTTGTTTTTCTAGATAGTGTGATATCTATGCTTTATTTGTATACCTTTTAATTCATGATGGAAATTGGTAAATAACGTAAATCCATAATTAATCTATAATTGTTTGGTTAAAGATAAAGAGGCGTGTAAATGAATCTAGTTCTTCTTGTTGTAATTTGATGTTAATGAAATTGGTTCAGTACTCATGTTTAATTATTTTTGATAGCTTACTAGTTAGGATTTCAGAATTTGGAACCAACAAATAATAAATCATTTAATCCAATATGGATTAAAGAATTGGTTTTTTATAAAGGATAATTCCTTGTAAAGTTCCGTGTAACCCTCTTGCTTGTTTAAGGGCAAAGAGAACAGTTGATATGATGTTTGTTTTCTAGATTCTTGGTTTGTGATGTGAGCCTAGATAGCTATTTTAAAATGTGGGGGAATAGAGGCCTACTGGTTGTTGCACCAGTTGACACCTAGAGTGGATAGATGCACATGTTTATGCATGTGGGGGTCGGGGAAGACACTAGGGATGATGAAATTGCTAGGATGTGAATGTTTGGATTCTTTCTGATACTTTTTAGTTGTTTATCTTCTTTACTTTCCCCACTTCTCAAGGTAGTTGGTCTTTCTTACCCTTCTTCCGAAATGGGTGAACACACCCGGGGTATTCCACATGCTTTCCGTGTTTAGATTCTCAAGGGTGGATGGGTCTACACTCTTTCTATTGGCGGAAAAGACGCGACATGTAGTTCATCTACTCACTGTGTTGATCCCCCTTGTGTTTAGTAGCATAAAATGTTTTTCTAGAATGCCTAGGAATATTGGAAAGTAATGTTGTAAATAAATAATTGAATAAATGATGTTAACCCATGGGGTTGGAGCTTGCTGGGACACAATGTTGAGGTTACAATTTTAAAGGGAAAATGGACTTTGGGTGTGATGCTAATGGAATTTAATGTGGAATTATTAATGGTTAATTAATGTTTAAAGAATTAATTAACATAAAGTGAAACTGATAAAAATTTAATGAAGTAATGTAATATATCTCTTTAAATGGTGGTGTTCTTATAGGTTACCTAGTCTTAGAAGTGGAAGTGAGGAGTCTAAGAGACGTTAGATTCAGTTGATTTTAAGACTAGTTTATGTCCATAGTGTGGTTGTGAGCTATAGTATATTATGTACATTTTGTGTTTCTATACACTACTCAATCCCATCAGTTAGGGAAACTGACACCCTGGGGATTCTAAGCCCTGGAGGTGTGTTTTCCCCGGAATTTCGGTGGGAGGATGGATGGCTGACTACCCCCTTTGGCCCCGCTCTCCTCTCTTAGTAGTTACTTGTGCTAGTAGGCACAACAGTTAGTTTTCCCCATATATGTGTGTAGAGGGTTGTAATGGATTGTGGTTATTCACACACATATATTCTGGATATAGTTTTTTATGGACTACTATAGGTATAACATGTATAGTATGTGATGGCTTGAGGATCATTACTTGGTGTATGGGATGTAATGGCTTCAGGTATAATGCCTGACTTATGATACACATTATGTGAGCTGTAGTGGCCCCTAGAAACTACGTTGTTACTTTGCTTACGTGGACATGGTGGTTATGTTTAGAGAGGTTCAGGTAGTGGTGCTTCGCCTAGGTGTCCACATGCAACAATTTTTTGGAGAGAGATGCATAGGACGTGCAACGTTGGGGAAAAGAAGAAAACCAGTGGAGAAGTAGTAGCGGGGTACCCTTGAAATTCATTATTATATTATATAGTCTTGTATGCATTACTTTGTGAGAGTATCCATGGTGAGGCTGGGAACATAGTATGCCTTTTTAGGTGACGAGTTAGTTTCACTTTTTGTTCACAGTGCTTTAGCATGCTTTCTTTACTATTGCACGAGAGGCTTCAGGGAGGATACTACTGTGTATACTGTTATACTCACCCTATGTTTATATAAACTATTTTTCTGGTCACTTGATGAAAGATAGAGATCAGGCTGGTTTCTACTAGCTTGGGGTTGCAGGAGATCTCTGGGCTTCATGGTTGCTGCTGTTTTTACTTTATTTTGGGTACTTGTAGTTTTTCCATTTCTGTTGTAGTTGTTTTGTATGACATTACATATGTGTAATTGGGATTACATTTATATTTCTATTTGTGTTAGATCTAGTTGGTGTCTATCTTATCTCTTTGTTTCGCATATGTTCTCTTAGAGGGTAATGACTCTCATCTGTGTGTTTAGTATATCCTCAGTGCTAGTCGCCAACCAAGAGCTTACTGGAGGAGGGACTCGATGTTCATTATCTCGTTTATCACATTTTCGGACCAAGAGTGGTATTCCTTGTGGGGAGGAGATCATGACAGAGTGGTATCAGAGGTCTGGTTGAGAGATAAGAAGGAGTTTGGATTTAGGTACAGGTAAGGTTGCATGGGTTGGTAAGGAAACAATTCAATTCATGTTTAGTAAGTGATGTAAACACTAGAGGCTAGGTGAGACATAGGTGTTTATTCCCCTTAGATCTGATGCGTGGACCTTTATGTTTACAATGGCTACTAAACAAGGTGATACTAATTGCTGGGTAGAGAGCTTGTAAAGGATCATGCATCATTTTTCCATGTGCCTGTGTTTGAATGAGTAGACCTTGGGATAGTGTAACCTAAAATGAATAAAAGAAAAAAATAAATAAATTAATGCTAAGTCTTACTTATTCCAGGTCTATGATCTCTAACTGTTTGTTATTTTACAGGTATGGCTCTAGGTCGATGTCCTCATACGAATCACATAGAATATTTCCATTAGGTTTTGCCAACAGATCACCGTATGGTAGAGGTTCATGACGAAGACACTTGGAGGAGGACTCTTCGAGAGTTTTAGCACCAAAGTATACAGAAGTATGAGGGCTCTGTTTTAGAAGCAGTCACAGAAGACTAGTAGGAGGAGGTCAAGATTGGATTTAGTTCAATCCATGCTCAGAAGGAGCACCAAGTGTCCATGGTTGTGATGATGCTGCGTGGAGCAGCAAGGTAGTGGTGGTTCTTGTTCTTTGTGGATTGTGAGGAGTCTGTGATCTCATGGGAGGAGTTCTAAGATAAGTTTAGAGTCGAGTGTCTTTCTTCAACCGTGAAGGTGTACAGTTTCTCAGAGCTTCTTACCCTTTGACAAGGGAGCTCCAATGTGCGAGTGTTTGGAATCTATTTCTGAAACCTTTTACGATATGCTTCAGAGCTATTTCCAGATGAGGAGGCAAGGACAAGAAATTTAGAGGAGGATTTCAATCCAGAGATCTAGCACCAGGTCAGCCCATTTATGCTGAAAAATTATCTTGTGGTGCTGGTGAGGGAAGAGGTCATCGAGAGGACATTGGACAGAACTAGATCATCTCAAGAAAGGAGTCATCATGATTCCACACGAATCAGAGCTATGGTATGGGGTTCCCAGTTTTCAAGGAAAAAGAGTTTCAGTTCTGCCGAGGGTAGGTACCAGCCCCCAGCATCTCATTTCTCTAGTGGAAGCAGATCTTAGGCCTATTCCAAGGGATCAGGTGATTGTTTTTCTTGTGTTGGTTGAGGTCATTAGAATCGAGAGTGCCTGAACTTTCGAAGCCATTGTTGTGTATCGGGTTTTCCACTCCAGGTTCCTCCTTTGAGGTAGTTCTAGCCAAGGCAGCAGTAGCAGGTTTCAACAGCTTTAGATCAGCAGAGGGTTGATAAGGTAGGAAAAGTATAGCCTTGTGACACTCCTTGCCCTCAGAGAGCAGAGCACAGCCGTGGTGGTGGTTGTCATCTCGGTCAGAGAGGTCGTGGAGGAGGTCATGGTTAGCTTCATGATTTAGCTTTTCCAACTCCAGGAGAGCCAAACTTTGTTCTAGGTACCCTTTTCTTATTTTCTACATTATATTTTTCCTTGTTTGATTCATGAGTGACACAATCCTTCATATCACCTACCTGTTTCCATGCTTTGGGACATGAGGTAGAGAGGCTTCTAGTGCCCTTAGAGTTGACTACGCCAGTTGGAGGCTGAGCTGACATGTTTGAAGTATACAGAGACTATGAGATAGTGTTGGGGAAACACCACTCTTGGGGAGATTTCCTATGTTTATAAATACAATCATATTATGTCATCATCAGCATGTATTGGTTGTATTCAGTGGAGGCTATCATGGATTGATTTAGGAGGCAGGTTGTGTTCTTCGATGTGGATGGAGAGCCAGTGGTGTTTGCTGGCAAGTGTGACCCTCAAATGGGTCAGAGGCATGTTTTTTCATTATCATCCATTATGGATGATCTAATTCTGAGTTCTTTAGAGGTTCAGTAGCTAGCATTTCCTATGGTCATAGAAGAGCACCATGATGTCTTTCCAGAAGAGATTGTATCCTTACCCCCTCGATGAGAGGTTGAGTTTGGGATCAAGCTACCACCAAGTGTGACTCCTATCTCTATGTCTCCATAAGGGATGGACCCTTCTGATTTACGAGAGCTACATATATATCTTGATGGTCTGTTATAGTGCTATTTTTTTTGGCCAAGTGTGTCACTGTGGGGCGCACCAGTTTTGTCCATAAAGAAGGTTGACAGCAGGTTGCAGTTGTGTGTCGATTATCGTTGCTTAAATAATGTTATAGTGAAGAATAACTGTCCTCTTCCATGGATTGATGGTTTATTCGATCAACTGAATGGTTCAAGTTGGTTCTCAAAGATTGACTTGTGGTCAGGATATCCTCAGATGCGTGTGAAGGATTAAGACAAGGATATCCTGAAGTATGCTTTCCGTTGTCATCATGGTCATTATGAGCTCATTTTAATGTCGTTCGGCATGAAAAATGCAACAACTATGTTCATGGTATTGATGAAATCTATGTTTCGTGAGTTTCTGGACAAGTTTGTGGTGGTTTTGATCGATGAAATCCTTGTTTACTCCAAATCTGAGGAGGAGGATATAGAGAATCAACACATCATTTTGGTAGTTCTTCGTCAATATTAACTATTTGGGAAGTTGTTGAAGTTTGAGTTTTGGGCTTGATAAGTCTGTTTCCTAGGGCATGTTGTGTCCGATTAGGGAGTAGTTGTGGATCCATCGAAGATAGAAGCAGTTGTGTCTTGGGTAGACCCCACGATAGTGTAAGAGGTGTGAAGTTTCCTTGGTCTCGTAGGCTACTACAGGAGGTTCGTATCTGATTTCTCTCGAGTTGCAACACCTCTGTCAGCATTGACTAGGAAGGATCAGGCGTTCATATGGATTGATCAGTGTTAGGTAGCTTTTGAGTATCTAAATGAGCTGTTAGTAAGTGATCCAGTTCTTTGTCTTCCAGCTGAGGGAGATCAGTTTTATGTTTTCTACGATGCTTCATGTCTGGGGTTAGGATGTGTTCTAATGCTATAGAGATTAGTTATTTCTTATAGGTCTTGGTAGTTATGTCACCATGAACTTAACTATTCCACCCACAATCTTGAGTTGGCTATCGTGTTGTTTGATCTGAAGTTGTGGAGACATTACCTCATTGGTGAGCACTTAGTGGTTTTCACCGATCATAAGAGCATGTGGTATGCTTTCTCCCAGCGTGACTTGAACTTATGATAACATCAGTGGATGGAGTTCTTAGAGGAACATGAATTATAAATATTGCATACACCTAGAAAGGGGAATGTTGTAGCTGATGCAATGATTCATAAGTCACGTAGTGATGCAGTGCATGAATCTAGTGACTCCTAGAGAGTAATGGAAGAACTGTATGCATTACATCTTGATATGTGAGAAGTGGGGGGAAGAGGTTGTCTTTTTCAGATGATAGTGCATTCATATCTGGTGCAACAGGTGGAAGAGTCCTAGTTGGGGTCTCTTGAGGTGGAGGTTTGGAGAGACTGAGTTGTTTGTAGTGAGGACCCTGATGGTTGGACTGAGGATGAGAAACACTGAGTGTTGTATCATGTAAGGCTTTTTGTTCCATTGGTGATGCATGATATAGTTCTCAGAGTGTTCCATAGTTCACCTTTAGGATTTCATCCTGGCGTGAAAAAGATGTACTGAGCCTTGAGAAGTGAGTTTTGGTGTCCTGGGCGAAAGCATGCAGTTGTAGAGTTTGTGTCTTGATGTTTGGTCTACCTGAAGGTGAAGTCCGAACACCGTGTTCCTGGTGGTCTTCTCCAGCCATTTGATGTTCCTCAGTGGAAGTGGGAGGAAATCTTAATGGACTTTGTTACTGGTTTACCTCGTGCTCCGAGAATGCATGATAATGTTTGGTTGGTAGTAGATCGTCTAATAAAATCGGCCCACTTCATAGCGATCAAGGAGTCAAGCTCAGTGGAATTTTTGTTGAGGCATTATCTGGAGGATATGGTGAGGCTTCATGGAGTCGCAAAGATAATTATTTCTGATCGAGATCCTCATTTTACCTCTAGGGTGTGGAGAGGTCTCCAAAATTTTTTCGGTTATCAAATATGCCTTAGCATTTCTTTTCATCCTCAGATGGATGGTCAAACGGAACCGAATATCTAGAGTCTTGAAGACATGTTACACTCTTGTGTCCTGGATTTTTCAGGTTCATGGATGAGGCACTTACCCTTGGTGGAGTTCTCTTACAACAATAGGTTTCAATCCACCATCAGTTGACTCCATTTTAATCCTTGTGTGGTCGTACTTTCTGTTCTCTGTTGTCCTGGACTGGGGTCAGAGAGTCAGCAATTCTCAGAATGGAACTAGTGCGGAATACAATAGAAATGGTTCAGGTGATTTGTGAGAGGATGAAGACAGAACATGATCATCAAAAATCATATGTCGATCTAAGGATGGGACACTTAGATTTGATGTTGGGGATCACTTGTTTCTGAAGGTGACTCCTCGTCGTGAGCAGCGAAGGTTTGGTCATGGGAGTAAGATTTCTCCCAGGTTTGTTGGGCCTTTCGAGATGTTATCTCAGGTTAGAGTTGTGGCATATCATGTAGCACTTCCTCTGTAGATGATCCAGATACATGATTTTTTCCATATATCACAGCCCTATCGTGATCTTTATGATGACTCTCAAGTCATCAATTGGGGAGATATCAATGTTGATGATGATGTAACATTTGAGGAGCAACTTGTGGAGATCCAAGACTGCAAATAGAAGGTGTTGTGCAGGCGTTCTATCCCATTGGTTCATGTCTTGTGGCGATATGGTGGCCTAGAGGAGAGTACCAGGGAATGCGAATCACATATACAAGCTCCATACGCAGAGTTTTTTGATGTTTAATGCTTTTCATGTAACAATGTCCCCTTTGTGGTTATAGACCTTTCATGTTAATGATATGGCTTTCTTTGGTTTCTTCTTGTGGATTGCTCTCTTTTGAGAGGTATCTTGATGAGTGGTTGTTAAGAGATATTTTCTATTCCCTTTTAGGCTGGTTTTGAATTCTCAAGGATAAGAGTGTTTTAGGAGGTATCTGATGTAATGGATCAGACCTCTTTGGTGTATTCCTTTGTGAAAATCTGGGTTCTGAGGTGTTTTGGGAGGTCAAGGTGACTTATTCCCAACACTTTTCCAAATTTCCAGTTCTGAAAATAGTGCATCAGTGGCCTTAGGTGAATAGTGTAATTAGTAACCTCAGGTGTAAAAGGTCATCGGTAGCCTAAGGTGAACAGTGCATCATTAGCCTTAGGTGAATAGTGCATCAGTAACCTTAGGTGAATAGTGTCACCGATAGCCTTAGGTGAACAGTGCATCAATAGCCTTAGGTGAACAGTGCATTGGTAGCCTTAGGTGAACAGTGTCACCAATAGCCTTAGGTGAATAGTTCAACGATAACCTTAGGTGAACAGTGCAACAATGACCATATGTGAACAGTGTCATCGTAGCCTTAGGTGAACAGTGCAATAATAACCTTATGTGGACAGTGTCATCAGTAGCCTTATGTGAATAGTGAAACGGTGAGGTTCCAATGGTGAGGTTCCAATGGTGAGGTTCCAATGGTGATGTTCCAATGGTGAGGTTCTAATGGTGACCTCTTCCCTTTTCCAATTTTGGGTTCATGAACAGTGTTTCCATAATGGTGAGGTCCAACGGTAGCCTATTTCCTTTGCCAAAATTTGAGACCATGAATAATGTTTCCAGAACCATGAGGTTCCAATGGTAGCCTATATTTCCTTTTCCAAATTTTGAGTTCATGAACAACATTTCCATAACTATGAGGTTCCAACGGTATCTTATATTTCCTTTTCCAAATTTTGAGTCCATGAATAGTGTTTCTAGAATGGTGAGGTTCCAACGGTAGCCTATATCTCCTTTGCCAAATTTTTAGTTCATTAACAGTGTTTCAAGAATGGTGAGGTCCAATGGTAGACTCTATTTCCTTTTCCAAATTTTGAGTTCATGAAAAGTGTTTCCGGAATGGTGAGGTCCAACGATAGCCTCTATTTCTTTTTCCAAATTTCGTTTTCATGAACAGTGTTTCCATCTTGCTACAGTTTCTCCCCTTTGACGTTTCCTTTGATGTAAAATGCATTTTAAGTCTTTTTTAAGGACTCTAAGGCCGATTCAAAGTTCATAACTCCTATATTAATTTATCTAAGGCTTGGGATTCTTTTACATGGTCAAACTGCATGGTTTAATGCGATACACTTTTAATGAAAAATTCAACGTATCTTAAACCACTGCTATGTTAAATCTTCTAAAGGGACGATATATCTACCTCCCTAATTCTTCCTCATTGTTTTCAGCCATGAGATTCTCAAACATTTCATTCCATCTCGTAGGAGTTGTGCAATCAAACTTTCCTCCTTGTATTTGTTCCCCTCTTTTTTAGTGCAACTAAGTAGTTCCGATCAAACATCGATATAATGTATAATCTATCACCATTCTTTTGGGTTCATATCCTTCTTTTTCTCCTTTCCCTTTTATGGAATGCTATCAACATGTTCCTAATGGGTTTTTCTTGGGTGTTGAACAGTGTGGTGGTGTCTCTATATCCTTGGGTGGATGTTGTCACAGGGGGAGGAGATTATAACCCATTGTGTGACTCGTTCTCGAATAAAGAACATCAAGAACTATTCGAGGTAGGGGATTCATTGATTCTCTTTTCTTTTACATGAAACTGTATAATTATCATGTTTTATCCCACTAGATTACAATGGAATTGACATAATAAATATTTGAACTGGATAAATAAATTGGTATCGATCATATATTATTGCCTCTTGTGTTTCAAGATAGTCTGATATCTATGATTTCTTTTTTTATATTTTAATTCTTGATGGAAATTGGTAAAGAATGAAAATCCATAATTAATCGATAATTCTTTGAATAAAGATAAAGTGGAATGTAAATGAATCTGTTTCTTCTTGGAGTAATTGGTGTTAATCAAATTGGTGCAATAAGATTGTTTAATTATTTTTGATAGCTTACTAGTTAGGATTCCTGAATTTGGTACCTATGAATAATAAAGCGGTTAATATAAGATGGATTAAAGAATTGGTTGTTTGAGAAAAGATAATTCCTTTTAGGGTTCTGAGTTACCCTCTTACTTGTTTAAGGGCCAAGAGCACAATTGATATGATGTTTGTTTTCCTACGGCTTGTGTTGTGATGTGATCCTGGATAAATGTTGTGAAATGTGGGGGAATGGAGGCTTTCTGGTGGTGGAAAAAGTTGACGTCAAGATTGGTGGGATGAATTAGTTTATGCATGTGGGTTTCGGGGAGGACACCATGGATGGTGAAATGGGTTTGATTTGAATGTTTGGATTCTTACTAATTCTTTTTGGTTGTTTATCTTCTTTACTTTCCCCACAACTCATGGAAATTTTTCTTTCTTAAACTTCTTCCAAAAGGGGATAATACAGATGAGTATGCCACATGATTTCTGTGTTTAGCTTCTCAAGGGGGGATGAGTCTATGCTCTTGATATAAGTGGAAAAGACTCGACAGGTAGTTCATCTACTCACCATGTTGAGCCCCCTTTTGTTTAGTAGCATAGAATTTTTTTTCTAGAATTCCTAGGAATATAGGAAAGTAATGCTGTAAATAAATAATTTAATAAATGATGTTAACCCATGGGGTTGGAGCTTGCTGGGACACAATGCTTAGGTTACAATTTTAAAGGGACAGTGGATGTTGGGTGTGATGCTAATGAAATTTAATATGAAATTATTAATATTAAATTAATGTTTAAATAATTAATTAACTTAAAATGGAACTGATAAAAATGGAATAAATTAATGTAATAAATCTCTTTAAATGGTGGTGTGATTATAGGTTACCTAGTCTTAGAAGTGGAAGTCGGGAGAATGAGAGATGGTAGCTAGAGTTGAGTCTAATACTAGGTTATGACCATAGTGTTGTTGTGAGATATGGTATATTCTGTACATTTTGTATTTCTATTTTCTACTCCACCTCATCAGTTTAGGAAACTGACACCCCGAGGATTCTAATCCCTAGGGGGTGTTTTCCCCAACATTCTGGTGGGAGGATGGATGGTTGACTACCCCTTTGGCCCTGCACTCTTCTCTTGGTAGTTACTTGTGCTGGTAGGCACAACAGTTAGTTTTCCACATATATGTGTGTAGAGGGCTGTAATGGCTTGTGGATATTCACACACATATATTCTGGATATATTTTCCTATGTAATACTCTAGGTATAACATGTATAGGTTGTGATGGCTTGAGGATCGTTACTTAGTGTATGGGTTGTAATGGCTTGAGGTATAATACCCAACATATGATACACATTATGCGAGCAGTGGTGGCTCCCAACAACTACCTGGTTACTTTTCTTACATAGACATGGTGGTTTTGTTGAACGAGGTGCATGATGTGGTGCTTCACCCAGGTGTCAATGGGAAAGCCTTTTTGGAGAGAGATGCTTAGGATGTGTGATGTTGGGTAAAAATGGAAAACTAGTGGGGAAGTAGTAGTGGGGTACCCTTGATATTCATTATTATATTATATACTATTTTATGCATTACTTGGTGAGAGTATCCATGGTGAGGCTAGGAATATAGTATGCTTTTTAAGGTGATGAGTTAGTTTCACTTGTTGTTCACTATGTTTTAGCATGATTTCTTTACTATTGCACGAGAGGCTTCAGGGAGGATACTACTGAGTATACTGTTATAATCAACCTATGTTTATATAAACTATTTTTCAGGTCACTTGGAGAAGGTTGGAGATCCAGATGGTTTCTACTATCTTGGGGTTGCAGGTGCTTCTTGGGATTCGTGGATGCTGTTTGTTTTACTTTCTTTTGGGTACTTTCAGTTTTTCCCTTTTAGTTGTAGTAGTTTTGCATGAAATTACATGTGTACTTGGGATTTCATTTATGTTGTTGTCTGAGTTGGAGCTAGTTGGTCTCTATATTTTCTATCTATTTATCATGTGTTCTATTAGAGGGTAATGCATCCCATCTGTGTGTTTACTATACCTTGAGTGCTAGTCTCCAAACCGGGGCTTACTGGAGTTAGGAGTCGAGGGTCATTATCTCCTTTCTCACATTTCCAGCCTAGTATGGGTACACTTTGTGGGGAGGGGGTCGTGACACTTTTAGCATATATATAATCCAAATACAATCAAAGAAAGGAACAAACCACCTACCATGATGTCGTATGATCAAAAATCTAGAACTTAGACCCTTGAATTAGCCTAAAACAGTGTAGGTATATAGAAAGGTGAAAAAATTTGAACCTTTAATAACTCACAAGTGAGGAAGAATCAGGACGAAGGGATCTAGAATAATTGAGAACTCACTAGTGGGATTCCAATACACCCAACAATATCTCAATCAGAGGCTGGAAAGAGAATTGGGAGGGTTTCAAAGTTTGTTGGACCTTTCGTCACTCTCTTGTATGAACCAATGGTTGAAGAAGACATTTTTAAGTACGAGACATTGCCCCACTACGATTTATCAAATTAAAAGAAAACTGCATGGTGTGTTAATTAAATGTCCATGCCAACATTAATCGGCCCCCACCTTAAGCAGCCTACTAGGTCACCTACATGGCCATGGAATAATCCATTACACATCCATTATGTGGATGTATTTGGTACCCTAGTACACGACACGTACTCATAAGTACATGATGTGTACATAGAAAATTTCCCATTTCTTTCTTTTTTCTAAAAAAACCCAAAATAAAGATCCATGCCTGAAATTAAGATTCGTGTTCTTTCAAAAATACCATGAGGAAATATATTCTAAATATTCATAAATACATTATAGAGGTGTTGGTATCGTTAAAATACCAACTCTAGGGTCCTTATGAGGAGATATAAATGAGTTCTTCCAAAGAAGAGGTAATCCCTAAACTGATCACTTTTGTTTTTCACCTCATCTTATAACTCTAATAAATATATGAAATTTATTGTAAAATGGTAAAATAAGTATAATTAATATACTAATATTTTATCATTTTTATGAAACCTCCATTACCCACCATCTTTCCCATCAAATAGGATGTGAAAGTATCTCTTTTTCATATGTATGACTTACCATCTGCACGTAGTGATACAATTCATTTTTTATCACCATATTTTATGGATGTGAATTGAGATGGGTTTAATGTTTATATTTTATATTTATAAAATAATTATAATTATGTAATGACAATAGAATATATACAATTTAAAATTCTAAACCATTGGGAAATGATAACGCCACTCATGCATACGTGTGGAGTAAGACCTCCACAAATCGATGCAATTTGTTTTTCATTTCTATTTTACCTGAATAGTAATGAGGATAGATTATATGAATATATATTATCAAAATGATATAATAATTATTCTTTAAATTTTATTAATTATCAATATTTCTTTCATTCCATCCATCTTAAAGTGAATACAACATTCATGCGTATGTAAAACATACTATATCCATGAATGGTGTAATTCATTTTTAGGTCTCTAAAATTTATGTATGAATATAAATATATATATATATAATTAATATATAATATATTTATATCTTTAATAAAAATATATATATTATGTAACCATGATAAATATTAAATTGTTAAAACTACTGACTCAAAACATAATTGAAAAAAGCAGTTAGATCCCGAAATAATGATAATAATTAATTATTATTGAAAAACATGTGATATAATATTATAAATGGATCATATATGAAATCATAGATATGAATATGGATATATTATATAACTATAATAAATTTGAATTTATTGTAACTGAGGTTACAAAACCTATGTGATAAGTCAGACCCGAGGTAAGGGATTTTGTCTCTATTTCCACTCCATTGAGACATATTTGAAAATATGCACCTTAATTTATCACTCTAAAACTATACCATATTTTTTCATTTAAAATAAATTTAATTTTTTTGATAGATTTTCAATTCACAGAACAACCTATTCAATAAAATATTTTTTACATTCAACCAATAGATTCAATATTCATAAGATGAGAACAGACCCAATATTACACATAAAAATCAATATTTTTATAAAGGGAGTTTTACCACCATTTAATGTAGATATATTTTAAATCCGTTTTTTGTATCTTTAATAAATTTTTTATGTAAAAATAAACATAATTTTGTAATTGAAACATAAAAATTTGGTTATTATGATTTTTTTATTTTTCTATGAGTTTTATTTTTTTATAAATAGTAAAAATATTGAATTTTAATTCAAAAATAAATTTTCTCCAAATTTATTTATATGGTTAAATTAAAATTTAATTTGGACTTAATGTTTACTAAGATAAGTTTTTTTAATTAATCTAATTTAGGTCATTGGAATCAATGACCCTTTCTGTGATTTAATTTGGGATATTATAGTGGCTAGTGGATGATAATAAATGACAGGGATGGTGGGCTTGAATCTAATCAATTACAGAAAATGGATTCTTCCATACAGTATGAAAACTCTTGTATGAATAAAATGTCTTAGATGGGGCTAGTTGGAATGCATCATCTGGTGCAGGCGATGTCTCAATGGTGGCATACAGGTCCCAACGATCTAGGTTGTGATGTGGGAGTTACTGACCGATGATACCATTGTTGAATGACTCGATCATTGTGGTGGACTGTATGTGACTCATGTCGGTGGCCAGGTTGATGATGGAATCCAATTGGGGATAGTTTACAAGTGATGCTATCAATTGGATGTGATGTGATGTGGTACACGGTGATGCATTGTTGCATGCGATGGCTAAAAGTGACTAGACAAATGGACGACATATAGGTGTGTAGGGTTTAGATGATGATAGTGCCCTGTCAGAGGTTAATGATGATGGAATGTATCACTGATGGATATGGGTTCCCCAAAAGGATATAGAATATATAAATAAAAATCATGGTCTATATCTAGACTCTCCATGAGGGGGGTATGGACTGGGTTTTACCTTGATGGTGTGTGTGTGTATTTCAATGTAATTTTACCCTCATCACCTACAATATATTACAAGTATTAAGAGGAATATTGGCTTAACAAATGACTAAACCGTAAACTTAAGGCCCAAAATAACCTATAAACTTGTCCAAAATCCATTGGATTTCCATATTTAGACTATATCATCCCTTTTATCGAATATGTATGATTATTTTATCCACTTTACATGGAAAAAACATGGGTGGAATTCCCTTTCTAGAAATTTACAAGAGTGACACTCCTCCTTTACTATAAAAAGTCACTCACCCCTCCCACTTCATCACACCTCTCAATACACTTTGGATCAAACAATATATTCCCAAATATTCTCTAAACATCCCTCCTATAAAAATAGAAGCCTCAACTTAGGTAGAAATCCATCCAAGTAAGCCCTTTGATCAAACCAAGAGCAGTTACACAAAGAAGAGGTAGCAACATAACTCAAGCTCTTTACTTTTATTTATTTCTCCACTATTTCTGTTATCATTATCCCATGCTTATATAATAACCAAAATATGATAAATATTCTGACATGTTGTTATTATAATGGTTCAATATGTACTTACAAACACCTATATCAAATGGCCAACAAACATACCTTTTATGTGTATGAAGAACTATCACCTCCCAAAGTGATGTCGTTCATTTTTTCCTTTACCACTTATCATGGTTAGGAATTATGAAAGAAAATATATTTATATATGATATATATAGTATTTATAATGTCTTTATGATTATTTAATTATTTTATAAATCATACCTTCATGATTTCCATTTTGTGTAAATACGATAACATCGTTTGTGGAAGTGTGGACTAACACCCTCTCAAAGCCATGTGTCTCATTCACACTATACATGAAACATATAAAAGATAATTTTAGTATACCTATATAATATATATAAGATATATATGATAGTGGAATCATTATATATATATATATATATTATTTATGTTTCATTCTTTTAATATGTTAAATAAATGAAAGTAGTGTTCATGCGTATGTACGACCTACCGTCTCCATAAAAGGTGAAATAAATTTCTTAGCTCAAAATATTATTAATTATTATAAATACATATATAATTAATATATATGATATTTAAATCATATTTTTTCATTCTTTATATGATGAAAACATGATCTTACTAATAATAACGAAAAGTAAGAGTTAAAACATACTCGATAAACTAGCCCATTAACACCAAGAATAGTGAAAATAATGAAGCATTATCATCAAAATGATAATAAGATTTTATAAAAAGATAAAATATGATATTATAAACAATAATATGGTTCTTTAATAATTTATTAACAATATTAAAACCATTATATATAATGTTAAATCTCATTAACACAAAAGGAAACACATGGTAAGGGATTTCGTCTAAATTTACATTCCATTCTGACTTATATATTATAATGAACCCATTCACTTTTATATGGTGTATATAAATCCTTTATACATTTTATATAATGAAGATAATTATTCTCATGGAATTTTATGTTTATTTAAATCATTGATAATTATGATTCAAAATTTTCAATGTGGTATTGGACACTTTGGAAATTTTAAGGATTATCTTTCTTGAGAATGTTATCAAGGATTATATTTGCAATATAACTTCCTTTTCTAATTGTTAACTTTATCTTGAAATAATAAAATTATTGTAGTCATTATTAATTGGATATTTCCTTGAATATCCATATTCTAATACAATGTATATTATTATTTCTTAAACTATATATCATTTTTACATATGGTGTTCAAAATGAGAGTTATTTAATTAACTAAGGAATTATTGATAAATCTGTATTCTATATTCAATAATAAATTTGACCAGGAATATTATTAATTTCAATTATTTTATATGAGGAATACATTATACTGAAAATGAAGGGAGGGGCCCGAAATTTATATATCCCCTTAAAGCATTGACAGTTTCTCATGAGATGAATGAGTTGGCCAAATTATACGGGTTTCTACCAGTAGTTTTAAACCATATTGTGAAAGGACATGATGGTATAGGTTTTCATGTGCCTCATAAATGATATTTATTCTATGAAATACCTATAGATTCATTCTATTATCACTTTATTCACTTAATTCCAAGTGTTTTAGTTTTTTAACTTTCTATATTGATTATGACTTATCTAGTTATTTAAATTTCATATATTATATGTTATTTAACTTTCCAGGTGTATTATTCTCTTCAATTATTTATTTATTCCAAATTACTTACCCATACTGAGAATTTGAGATCACCCTTATTATGTTACATTTCCCCAAGTTATAAAGAAGAAAAATTTGAACAAGCTTTCAAGGATACTATTTATTTCATTTTATTATGTATTATTGTTGTATTTTCTATTTTCTAATGTAATATGGATATCATGTACGTAATGTAAATTTCCAAAACTTCTAAACAAGTTGGTCCTTTGGGATAGGATTTTTTATAACCATACCAATGTAATAAAATAATGCACTGACATTAGGTTTCTAGGGTCATGCTGTTATAGTTGGTATTAGAGGATGTTTTACAATAACCTTTGAAACTAGATTTAGAGAACATAGACTAATTAACATAACCCTAAGATAGAATTTGAGGATAAGTATAGAATATCATCCTAGAATTTTTGTAAGGTAGATATTGTGTGGTTATTTATAAATATAAATCACTATATGTTTATTACAAAAGGATGTGGTTCTGGCATAATGTACTTTGGAGTAACAACTATGACTATGCATGTCAGGCATAACATGGCATAACCTGGTACACAACAATGTGATTTACTCGCACCTCATTTGAAACTCCTAGGGGATACACATAGGTTACTTCTAATTTAATTTAAAAACCATTATGAATGATTTAAAAGTAAATATAACCCCAAAGAAACCTTATTTATGATTGTGAGATTAGATATGCATAAAATTTTCAATTTATGTTAAGGTTATTCCATATTTAGAATTATACATTGTTAAGAATTTTTTGGGATAATACAATATAATCTATTATTTAGAAATGGTTCATGGAAGGAATAATAGTATCAATACTCAGGGAAAATTTATATATTTCTCTACCAAGGAATCTAATACAGTTGGTATTGGAATAAAGAAAATTATGGCTATATTTTGGAAACATAATAAAGTTATGCCAATTAAGCTTTCATGAATGGAGAAACCTATTCCAGAGAGTGAATATCCTATATTGGATCAGATTTTGTGATATAAGAATCCATTTTTTGGAGGTAATAACAATTCAATTATAGGTGAGTGATGTATTAAGTCTCCAAATAATATATTTGTAGACTTGGGATATAGTTAAATGGAAAAGTTTAAACTTATATTCTATTGCCTCAAAGGTGATGATGATCAATGGTGGACCATAATCCAAAATACTAGATAGTAAGAAGAAATTGAACTCATGGAATAGAGAACATTTAAGGATACATTATATGATAAATAATTCCCTTGTGGTCAATAAACTGAGATATATAGAAAGTTCATTTTCTTAAAGAAAAAGGAAAAACAATGTGTTGTGAATTATGAATCTAACATTACAATATTAGTCAGGTATGATACGAATTACATATGAAACAATTATTTCAAGACAAATCACTTTTTTAAGGACTTAATCCATCTCTTAAGGGCACTGGCTTCACAAAAATTTTCATCATATGATGAAATACTTTTATTTTCCATCATAATGTAGAAAGAATTTTCTAGAATCAATATATTAAAAGGAAACTTAGAATAGAAGAGGACATGTTAGAACCATCAAAAATGTGAATGCATCAAAGAAGAATAATAACATTTAATGATTTTTATTTTGTGAAAACTTTGGGAATAATCACCCTGGGAAATGATTGATGGGACTAGGATTTTTCTATAAATGCAGAGATAAGGATCACCAAGATCGTGAATGAAAGGGGAAGGAATCCAATAAATGATTTCCTTTTCAATAATTGTAAAGAGATGGGACATTATAAAAATTAATTCCCCAAGAATCAATTTAAACTGTCATAAAAGAGGCCTAGGGGGGATGACCAAGATTATGTGATCACTATAATAGAGTTTTAAGTACCAAATGACATAATGGAAGGTGAATTAATCCAATATTCACATATTTTCAATTCATTATTTGATTCTGGATCATCAAAATATTTTATATCTACCTAGTTTTCCTATAAAATTAGACATTTACCTTTGATTTTATATGATATTTGGAAGTCAAAACTCATAAGGGAAGTATAATTGTAACAAAAATGTGTTTTGAAATCCCTATTATGACACTTAAATGTGCTTTAATTATTGACTTTGTTATCATACCTACAGATGAATTTGACATTATCCTCATTATAGACTGTATATTGAAACATGATGCAGAAAATTATTGCAAGAAGAAGGAAATTATAATTTTCGAGGAATATGTAGAATCCTTCATTTTATAGTAGTAGCTTCCTCACACGATTCTCATATAGATCCACCTCTAGTAGATCTATGGAATGAAATTATTGGGTAAGAATAGAAAACAACATCTAGTAAAGGATAAGGTAGTCCCCAAATTGAGGATATACTTATTGTGTAGGAATACATTGATTTATATCATGGGGAAATACATAGACATACCCTAGAATGTAAAGGTGAATTATATATTGAATTAATCCCTGATGTGAGGCCAGTAATAAAGAATCCCTATAGGATGGCTGTTATTTTATTAGTGGAGTTGTTGAAATAACATGAGGATTGGGGTAATAAGGGATTTATTCACCCGAGTGTTTCTCCATAGGGATCCCCTTTTCACTTTGTTAAGAAGAAGGATGAATCCATCAGTTCATGAATTTATTATAGGGAAATCAATGTTATTAAAATAAAAAACAAGTATACTCTTTCCCATATTGATGTCTTGTTCGATCAACTTCAGAGAGCCCAATATTTTTCAAATATTGATCTTTGTTCTGGATATCAATAATTTGGAGTAAATAAAGAAGAAATTTTGAAGACAAATTTTCAAAACATGTATGAAAAATAAAAGTTTACAGTAATTACATTTATATTGACTAATTCACCCAATATTTTTATGTACCTAATGAAAAAAGTATTCAAGAAATATCATGATGATTTTTTGGTGGTATTCATTTATGATATTTTGGTGTATTATAAACTCTATTAAGACCATGATAATCACTTAGAAATCATTTTTAATACTATTATAATAGATTATTTATATTATAAATTTAGTAAGTGTGATTTCTGAATTCAATAAGTTTTTTTTGGCTATATTGTCTCCAAGGATGGAATATCATTTGATCTTGAAAATAAAAAGGTAGTAAAAAAATTTCCTACTCCAAAAAACCTAAATGAGTTATGTGGTTTCATTGGTTTGGTAGGTTACATTGAAATTATTTTCAAAAGATTTCCCAATTTGATAACCCATTAGAAAATTTATACATAAAAGGGTTATGTTTTTTTGGAAAAATGTAATGTGAAGAATGCTCTGATAAACTAAAGAGAAGATTAGTCAATGATCCAATTTTGAATCTACCATCGGGGTGTGATGGGTTTGTCATATATAATGATTCATTAAAGAAGAAACTTGGTTATTTCCTAATGAAAAATACTAATGTTGTTGCACATCCATCATAAAAATTGATGTCCTATGAATAGAACAATCCAACCCATGATCTTGAGTTAGTCGCTATAATATTTTCTTCGAAAATATGGTGACATTATCTCTATGGTGAAATATGTAAGATATAAATAGACCATAAGAACATGATATATATATTCTAATAAAAATAGATTAATATGAGACAAAGGAGAGGTATCAAGATAATTAATGATTAGGATTTATCAATGTACTACCACCTGGGGAAAGCAAATAAGGTTGCAGATGCATTGAGTAGGCCCAATCATAGAGTTATAACCTAAACCAGGTTTTAGAAGGATCCAATGTTCATGGAACTAGTAAAGATTGATATATGAATTTCTAAGGGAGACATCAATCATTTTTAAAATGATTAAAAACCATATTTATTAGATATGATAATGAATTCTCAATCTGATAATGAGGGATTTCAGAAGAAAAGCTAAGCTGTGAACGATGGAAAATTAGCATGAGTTTTTTTATAGAGATGGTGTTATAAAATTTGGAAAGAGGTTATGTGTTATATATAAACCTAAGATGAAAATGGAATTGTTGGATGATGCCCATATTTCAAATTTATCTATAAACCATAGTAGTACAAAGATGTATAGGTACTTAAAGAAACATTTTTCTTGCGACAACACGAAGCGGGAAATTGCTGATTATATGTCTAGATGTATATTTTGTCAATAATTTAAAGCTATGAGGTATAATCCTAAATTATTCCTACAACCTCTTCTTATTCCTATGTGGAAATGAGATGAAATAACTATAAACTTTGTCACAGGGAGACCAAAGACTCCTAGAAATAATGATATAAGATGGGTTATTTTTTATCGCCTAACAAAATCATCACATTTTCTTTCTATAAGATAAGTAATTACACTTTATCACCTTTTAGGGATCTATATAAATGAATTTTTAATGCTTACTTTAATACCTATATCTTTTCTTTCTAATCTAAATACCCATTTTACATTGAAATTCTCGAAGAGTCCTCAAAATGCCCTTGATACTAAGCTTTATTTGAGTACTTCCTACCATCATTAAACTGATGGATAGTCAGAAAGTACTATTAAAGTAATGGAAGAAATGTTTTGGCCATTCTCACTTGACTATAAAAGTATGTGGGAGAATTACTTTCCTTTTTTAGTGTTTTCCTATAATAATATTTTTGATTTTAGTATTAAAATGGAACCCTAAGAAGCATTATATAGAAATAGATTTCATACTCCAACTTGTTTGGATGGGGTTGGTGAAAATAAATTCATAGACCTAGAAATTGTTAATGAAACAACAACAAAGGTAATTTTTATTCAGGACCACATTAATGAATCTCAATATAGGGAAAAAGTTATACGGATAATCAGGGGATGGATTTAGAGTTCCAAGAAAAAGATCATGTTTTCTTTAATGTATCAACATGGAAATGTGTTAAAAGTTTTGGTAAGAAAGGTAAACAGAGTCCAAGGTATAGTGGACCCTATGAGATTCTTGAGAGGGTTGGAGTTTTTTCCTATCATTCAGTATTTCCACTAAATTTCTCAATGGTAGATGATGTGTTCCATATATCTATGATACAGAAGTACATGCCTAAACCAACGCACGTGATCATATTTGATGTGATAGAGTTGGAACATGACCTTTCATAATGCGAAGAAACAATCCAATTTATCAATACCATTGAAAAATTATTGAGGAATCATATGACTCATATGATAAATGTACCCTGGAGAAATCCTAAAATGAAAGAAGCGATATGGGAACCAGAAGATTCTATGAATGGGAGCTGCCCACATGTTTTTGAATGTAATACCCCTGAAATTTAGAGGGAAAAAGTTTTATAAGAGGTAATAATGTATGACCCCAAGACTTTACTATATTTTCCTTTTATAATAAATTTAATTTTATTGATAGCTATACAATACACACAATACCCAATTTAAACAAAACACTATTTAGTCATGTTTTGGATAGTGAATCAAGTTATAACACTTTTATAAGGTTTATATAGTAAATTTAAATGTTTTATATTCAATAAAATATTTTTTACATTAATATAATATATTTTATAGTCATAATATGAGAATAGACCCAATGTTACAAATAAAAATCAATAGTTTTATAAAGGCAGTTTTACCACTATTTAATGGAGAACCTATTTTAAATCCATTTTTTTGGAAATTGGAAAACATATATGTAAAAATTAATATCATATATGAAATAAAAAAATAAAAAATAGGTTATGGTATTTTTTTGGTATTTTTCTGTGAATTTTCATTTTTTGATGAATAATGAAAAATACAGAATTTTAATTCAAAAACTACCTTTTCTTCTAATTTATTTATAAGGTAAAATTAAATTTTAAATTGATTTTAAAGTATGATAAGATAAATATTTTATTAGTTAATATATTTTTTTTTATTTTAATCAATTTCACTTTGTTATTTGATATAAAAAAATTGCAAACTGTTAGACGTTTTTACATTAAAAACCAGCATTGTTGTCCCATCTACGGGATTAATTATCAATTAATTTCTACAACTTATATGATTATAATTTAAAAAAATAGATTAAATATTTTAAATAATAGTAATTTATAATTTACAATAATTTAAAATTATATTTTGATTGAAAATATCATTGAAATTAATTAAAATTAATTACAATAATTGAGATAAAAATTAACTTAACAAAAGACTAAACCTTAAAATTAAGGCCCAAAATGTACTATAAAATTGTCCAAAAGACATTTTATGGACATATGTAGAACCTATATTCCATTGGATCTAATTATGATCAATATTGGATCCAATTGACTTGGAAAAAATTTGGGTGGAATTCTCTTTCCATAAATATACAAGAATGCCACTCAACCTCCACTATAAAAAGGCACTCACCCCTCCCACTTCCTCACACCTCCCAAGCCACATTGATTGACCAAGATCTGAAAAATAGATACGAAAAATCCATACCCTCAACCTATAATCCTAACATTGTAAATAAATCCATCCAAGGAATCCCTGTGGTGCAAACCAATAGGAGTTACCTAAAGAAGAGGAAACATCCTTCCTCAAGCCCTTTAGTTTTATTTTTTATCCACTATTTCAATTATCATTATTCCATGCTTATATAATAACACTAGTACCATAAATATAATGAAAATTTGTTATTATAAGGTCTCTACCTAAATTTTCACACACTTTCATTCAATGGGTAACAAACATACTGTTTATGTTTATGAAGAACAACTGCCTCACAAAATGGTGTCGTTCATTTTTTCCCAGTACCACCTCTAATGGTTTGGAATTATGATGAAAAATATGTTTATATAAGATATTTATAATATTTATAACTTCTTTAGTATTATTTAACTCTTTTATAACACTTACCTTTATGCTTTCCATTTTTTGTAAATATGATAACATCATTTTTGGAAGTGTGGACTACTGCCCCCCAATGCGATGGGACTCATTCACACTATACATGGAATGTATAATGGATGGTTTTACTAAATATATATAATATATATGAAATTTATATAATAATATAAGCATAATATATATATATATATATAATTTATTTTCATTTATTTAATATGGGAAATTAATGAAATTAACGTTAATGTGTACGTACGACCTACCATCTTCATGAACAGTGCATTACATTTCTTGTTTCCAAATATTATGAATTGTTATAAATAAATATATACTGAATATATATGATATTTAAATCATGGTTTATATTATTTATATAGATAAACCATTATGTAATTAATAATAATCACAAGTAACAAATTAAAACCTACTCGATAAACTTGGCAATTTACACCTATAATAGTTAAAATAATTAAAGATTATTATCAAACAGGTAATAATATATCATTAGAAGATAATATATGATATTATAAACATAAATAGGGTTATTTAACAATAAATTCACACCCTTATATATAAGGTTAAATGATGTTCACACAAATGTAAATTCATGGTAAATGATCTCTTCTCAATTTACACTCCATTGACACTTATTTGTTATTATGCACTAATTCACATTTATATGGTGTATATATAACACTTTTACATGTTATCTCATGAAAATATATATTCTCATGATATTATAAGTTTATTTAACTAACTAGGAATTATGATTAAAATGTTTCAAAGATTTATGGGACACTTTGGAATGTTTAAAGATTATATTCTTCAAGAATGATCTCAATGATAACATTTACAATCTCACTTCCTTTTTTGATTATTAAATTTCTCTTGAAACAATAAAACTGTAGTTATAATTATTCATTGGGAATTGAATATCCATATTCTTATGTAATATAATTTTTATTTCCTAAACTATATATCATTTTTACAAATGCTGTTCATTTTGACTATTATTTAATTTACTGGGGAATTATTGATAAATCTATATTCTCTATTAAATATGGATATTTTATATGGAATATTATTTATTTTAATTATTTGATATGAGGAATTATTTATAATAGCAATTAAATTTGGGAAAAAACATTATATATTCCCTTGATGTATCAAGAGGTTCTCATGAGGTGAATAAGTTGGCCAAATTAAACGAGTTTCTACCCGTAGTTTTAAACCATATTATTAATGGTCTTAATGGTATCAGTTTTTATGCACCTCGGACATAATGTCTAATAATTAAAAATTTCTATCATTCAGACTCAATTATTATTTATCCACGATATTTCTTCTTTGATATATCTATAGATTCATTTTATTCTTCGTTTATTGATTAAATAACATGTGTTTCAGTTTCATACCTATATATATTGATTTCCCCTTATTTAGTTATTTAAAAGGAATGTGGTATCTATTATTTACATTTTCATGTTGATTATTCTCTTAAATTAATTTTTTTTCTAATTTAATAACCCTTACTGATCATTTTATCTCACCTTTATTATGTTTCCTTTCACCGGGTTATAAAGAAGAAGACATTGAAATAACTATAAAGGATAATGTTTATTTCATTTTATTATATATCATGTTTGTATTTTATATTTCCCATGTATTATAGGTATCAGGTATGTAATATGGATTTCCAAAAATTCTAAACTGATCAATACTTCGAGATTTTATTCCTTATAATCATGCCAATGTAATAAAATATTGCACCGACTCCAAACTTCTGGGGTTGGGGCACTACACATGTTTATTTTTATATGGTGTATATAATTCCCTATTTCCGTTTTTTAACATGAATATTTATTTATCCATGGTGATTAAAACTCATTTATTGTTTACTATTTTAATTAGTTTTCATATTTTCTTCCAACATTTTATCTCCTTAGAACGTGAATAAAACAACGTAATGCTTTAAATAAAAACCCACCATATTTCTTCTTTGATAGGATTTTTATGTCTAGATTTTCTATAAATATTAATTTTTTACACTACCAAAAGGATGCATCAAATTAAATATTGACCTATTTTTTGGTTTTTATAATTCAATTTGTATGTAATCATTTTGTTTTTTTAAATAAGGTACTTTGTAACTTTTCTCAAAAAGTATACAAGGAATGTTTTTAAATTATACAGAATGAGTGGAGTTTACCACTATCATGATTAATAATTTATATGAAGATTACATTATAATATTACATGTTTATTTTTAAAGATTTTTTTTAATATATAATGTCATATTATTTTTTTAATATAATTGAATTTAAAAAATGGGAAGGTTATTTTCTTTATAAAATTTTTAATGATCATTTAAGGGAATTTATATTCATTAATGAAAATAACCATATATTTTTCTTATTCACCACTACGAATATGTTGTAATGATACCATCCTTCTAAGAAATAACTAACTTATGATCATTGGATATTTCATTTCTCTTAAATATTCATATTATTTGTATCATGGATATAATTATTTCTTAAACCATATACAATTTAAATTAATATTTTATACATGGAAAGTATTTCATTTCTTAGGTAATAATAATAAAATAAATATTATTTAATAAATACATATATTTAATGATAAGTAATATTATTTATGAATTAAATCTATAATTAGATACATGATGAATGCATTAGAAATGAAGTGCCATGTAGTGGATGAAATTATATACCCCCTTAATGCATCGATATGTATAATGAGAAAAATTAGTAAGCTATCATTAAATGGGTTTTTTGGTGTATTCATACCCATAATTTTATATTTTTTTATGAAAAATGACTTAATGGTATAGATACCTTGATGTTTGAGATAATGTCATCTAATATTTTACATTTCCTTTACTTAGAATTAAATTATAATTATCCATGATATTACTACATTGATAATATTCTTGGATGATTTTTTGGACAATTTATAGATTAAATGGACATTTTTCCAATTATTAACATTTCAATATTTTTTATTACTTATTTACTCATGATATCTTTCATTATATATATCACTTACTAAGCATTTGAGCTCATACTTTTGTTTTTTTCTTTTCTCCCAAATATAAAGAAGGATATTATGAATAATATCAAGGATGCAAGAACAATTTTTAATGCTATGTTTTTCTTATTTACATTGTAATATGGGAATCATGCATATATCAAGTTCTCAATTATTTATAAACTAATTGATCCTTTATAGTGAGATCCATTGTATATATGATGATGTTAAAAAGTAACCATCAACTTTGGGCTATTATGGTTGGTGTTGTTATAGTTGATATCAAAGCATGTTTAGTATAATCCTTGGGAACTAGATTTTGAAATAAACATAGATAACTTGAGAAATATGATAATAACCTATAATATTTGATAAAATTTACCATTAGAGGTATTTTTTATTTTGTGGCTCAATATTCATGATTATTATGAGGTAACTCAGTGTTTTCCATTATTTTGTAATGGATGTTAACAGAAGAAAGGAAATAAATACCCATGGGAAATATAAGGAATACCTTGATGAAATATCTAATACATATAGTATTGGAACTATTTAGATCATGGATATATTAGGGATGTTGTATTAGGTTATGAAAAATTACCTTTCCTGTATAGAATAAACTATTTTACCCAAGAACGATTTTACTATATTTGATCACTTCATGTGAAAAAATACTTTATCTTATAATGGATGTAAAAATCCATTGGTAACTGAGTAATAGATTAAATATCTCAAAAATATATTCCTAGATTTGATAAGTAATTAAAGTAAAAAGGTGATTCTAGAAGTTTATTTTTAAAAATGATATAGAAATAAATGGTTGTTATTGATTTAGAAAACTAAAGAGGTGGAAAAAATAGAAAGTATAGAATGAATAATTTAAATTTATTTTCTATGTGAAATACTACTTTGGAGAATAATGAGATGAAATTGAGAGGAATTTACTCCCTTTAAATCAGAATGAATAATATGGTGTGGTAGAGTATGACATTATCTTTATATAATTACACCATTATGTATTGAACAACATATGAAATTAATAATGAAATATTAACAATTTCATTCTCTGATGGGATTAATATGGTTTTAATTTTTATTCATATTATGATATAATATCAAGTACTATTAAGAAAAAGATGCAATTTTATAGATCCTATATCATTAAGTGAAATAAAAAGAATATATGGTTGACTGAGAACTTGTAAAAAGTTAAAGAATCAAAGGATAAGAAGAAAAGGAATCAATTTTCATAATGTGAAAATTATGGAAAGAAACATTATAGAAAATTATTGATGGACATAATAGTTTGTTTCATGTGTAGATAAAATAGTTATATTACTATTTATTGTAAGTAAAAGAATCAAATAATTCAACTATGAAGATATGGAGGATTATTCAACTTAGTTCCCTAGGAATCAAGGGAACTTATCATAGAAGAAGCCAAAGGGAGAAGGGAAGGCTTATACTATTTCTATAACCAAAGTGGAATAAGTAAAAAGATTTAGCAATTAGATTAATTAATTATTTAGAAGAATTTTATTAATGATATTTTTATTACAATAATCATGAAACATATAAGTATAGTGCTACATTATTTTTCATAAGTATAGTGCTACATTATTTTTTCATAAGGATTTGATGTAAAATTACTATTCCAACGGTCGAGTTACTGTTCCGAAGGGCTAGGTTACTATTCTGAATGGTCAGGTTACTATTGAAATAGTCACATTAAAATTCTAATGGTCACATTACCTCCAATAAATACCACATCATTATTTAAATCTATATTCAACTTAACTATATCAATGTTCTATATTTCCATACTCTATAGTTTTGATTTCTCTACTGATGTTTTCTTTCATTTCTGTTCTGTTGGCAGTGGGGTGATGATTCTAGTATATTACAGTCATACATATTTTCCCAATTTAGGTTTTCTATTTTATATTTTTTAACCAGTTGTAATGTTAGGAATTTTTATTGGTTTCATTACTGATTAATGTAATGGAATTTAGTAGTGAAATAATTTTTTTGGGTTTATTTATGTATATAATACAATATATATTATAACACACATTTATTTCAAGAGAAAAATAACATTTATAATGTCTAGGTTTCTCCATTATTCCACCATTTAGATATTTTATCCCTAAAATTTCAACTTGTATTATTAATTGATAATATATGAGGGTACTTTTGTTTCATTGTCTCCTTGGGTTCCCATATCACCTCTTCATACTTATGGTTCCTCCAATACACATTGACAAGGTGGGTTTTCTTGTTGCATAGATAATTGTATCTATGATCTGAGATATTCACTAGATACTCTTCATATGAGAGATCATTCTACAGTTGTACCAACTATGGATTCAGTACATGTGAGGTATGGAGTATCTACTTCCTCAAGAGTGATATGTGGATCATGTCATGAACTTGAGTCATACTTGGTGGATGTTTAAGGCAATAGGCCACAAATTCTATGCGATCAAGGATCTCAAAGGGGACAATGTACTATAGGCTAATCTTACCCTTCTTTCCAAATGGTATGACTCTCTTCCATTGGGATAATCAAAGGCACAAATTTATCTCCAACATTAAAATTCAAGTACCTTTAATAGTTTTTAGTATATACCTTTTTTCTAACTCTAAACTACTTTTATATATTTCTACATGGAAAGTACCTTCTCTGTCATTTCTTTCACAACATAATGTCCAAGTGGTTTTGATTCCCCAAATTTATCCCCAAAAGTTAGAGTACTACATCGCCTCCCATACAGAGATTTATATGGTTGCATTTGAATAGTTGAGTTGAAGATATTGTTATATGAGAAATCATCCAATTGAAGATGTTGATCCCATAAACTATTTAATTCTATTAAGTAGGGTCTTAGAATACCTTCGAGTGTTTGAATAGTCCTTTCAAAATAGACATCAGTTTGGGGGGGTTGGTTGTGATGAAATTCAATTAGGTACTCAAATAATGCTGAAGACTTATCAGGAATTTAGATGTGATCCTTGGATCATGATCATAGATGAGAGAAAGTGGAACCCCATGCAGCCTCACCACTTTCTTCACATATATATTTGAATGTTTTTCAGGAAATAAATCTTCTCAAATGGAGATAAAGTGGGTAGTCTTGGTTAGTCTATCCACCAAAACCCATATAAAATTATTTACTATGTATGTATTAAGGTGACCAGTCACAAAATTCATTTTGATATTCTCCTATTTCCACCTAGGAATACCCAATGGTTGCATCATCCTTTTGGAATTATGTTGCTCAGTTTTAACTTGCTAGTATACCATACACTATGATATATAATACACAATATAATACTTCATGTTGTCTCACTAAAAGTTTTCTAGAAGATCACAATACATACTGGTAATTCTTGGTTGCATAACACCCCAAGATTTCATAGTAAGTTATTTTCTTTAATATAGTTCAATAGCTTGTGAAACATGCAACACCGAGTTCGAGCGCACCATGACTTACCAAACTAATCATTCGAAAATGGTTATGAATAGTATTAACTGAATTTTGAATTTTATATACTCCATATAATTTTAACATCCATATTATGTGTTTCTTAGACATAATATAAGAAAAAATTCAATTTTTCAGATAAAAGAAGTATTTTCAAAAAATAAAACTTTACCTCCTTTTAATGGAGAACCCTTTTTAAATCCAATATTTGACACTTTTATATATTAAATTTGTCAAAATAAAATTCTTCTTTATAATCGGGACATAAAAATTTAGTTTGGATAATTTTTCGGTGCTTTTTGGATAACTTTTATATTTTGATGAATATTGAAAACTGCTAAATTTTAATTGAAAATAAATTTTGTTAATAAAAATAATTTATGGGGTTAAATTATAAATTTGAATAGTTTTGAAGTATAATTAGATTATATTTCTATCATTTAATCCAACGTTTTTTATTTGAAGTAATTTTACATTTAAATTGGACATAAACACATATCAATATTTTGATATTTTTTACTTCTCAAAAACCTACTTTCAGATTTTGACAATTGAAATATTTTTTAAAATTAATTAATTCAACATCTATGTTTTTAATTTGTAAAAATCGAACTCATTTTTGAATTTAGAATATCAAATTATCTTTGGGTGAATTTTAATTATTTTTCTAAAAACATTCAATTTTTAATGAATAGTGAAAACACAACGTTATTCTTTAAAGCCGACATTTTATTTAAATAATTTTTTTTTATTTAAATGTATTATAAATTAAAAATAGATACATAAATCTTATATTATTCCAATTTAATTCATTTTATAATAATATTATATATATATATATAATTTTATTGAACTTTTGACCATCTTTTACTCACCTTCTAGGCACATTTGCAAATTTGCATAAAACGTGATTTTACCTATTTTTTGAATTGAATTTAAAAAATTTGAGAGACATTATTGACATCATTAAGTAAAATGTGGTTCAATAGGATGAAAATATTTTTTTGGTGAATAGAAACTTCTGAATTTTATTTACCATGACTAAAAGAAAATAGGGAAATTAATGGTAAAAATGATATTATAATTACCCTAACACATGTACTAATTCTATTGGATAAGTGTATTTCGACCAAAATAAACCTTAGGAATAAAATATTATCCTTTTTATCCACTTGTATTAGATTAAGACATTTCTTATTATTTTATTTAAACAAGAGTTAAAAGTGGAAAATTCAAAGTTTAATAAATAACCCAATTACAATAAAGGTTTATACATAAGATAAATTCAACTATTAATATTTATTAGATAGATAAAAAATATTTCCTAAATCATTTTATATTATTTTTAATTTTTGGACATTAAATAATTAAATTTATTTATGACACAATGATGATGTAGTAATTACATTATGAATGAAAGATTAAAATAATTAATATTATAAATATCAAAATAAATGTAAATTGAGACTTTTGATGAATTCCACTAATTTTATAGGTTAATATGAAATGTTAGGGTTCATTTAATGTATTTTTTTTGAATAAATAAAGTTTTTTTTTGACTTTCATAAAAACCAAATACTAAATAGTCTCAAAATTGAGATAAATGATTATTTAAAGTAAATACTATATTATCAAATGATATAATATTTTTTAAAATATAATGTTCGTAAAAAGGAATTATATAATTTTTTTTAAAGGTTGGGGCCGAAGCCTCATTTATTATTAAATCAAAGAAATGACCTCTTTAACTGGGTAGAGGGAGACCCATTACATAGCCCGAAGGCCCAGTGGGCATTTAGCCCATGACATGACCCGTAGGCCCATTTTTTTGGCCCAAAGCCCATTCTGTGAATAGTACTGCTACAGTGCCTGTGCTTCTATAGTACTGCATAGTACCACTATTTCTACAGTACTCTGCTGCCGCTATAGTTCCCACCGCTGCTACAGTCCCTTCGCCCAATGGGATTTGAACCCCCATTTTCCATGTAGAATTAAGGGGTGCTTCCCACTAAGCCAAACCTCAACTACAAAAGGAATTATATAATGATATATATATATATATCATTAATGGACCACTTGAGGTTCTCTTGACATTTCATAGTTAGTTTATTCACCATGTAATATAAAAATACAAAAGACATTGTAAAAGTTAAACTATTTAACTAAGAATAAAATCTAAAAGATACGGTTAATATGGTGACCTAAACTTGTATAGAACCTATTATTTGAGAGTATTTATACCCATAACCACCTTATACCGAAAATAAATCCATTTTGAGCAATTATAATCTTAGAATAAGTTTATAATTTTATAATATTTCAAGCATTTCCTAAAGTGACCCTCACCTCTCTTATAAAAGGGTATATGCCCTTCTCTCAAAATCACACCTCCAAAGAAATTTGGATCCGCCAACCCCTTCTCAAATATCCACACATATACCCTCAATTTATGATATAGTCCTTACTTTGATCATAAATCCCACCTATGGAGCCCATTTGATCAAATCATAAGGATGCACTCGAAGAAGAGGTAATAATTTCATCACCTCTTTCAAAGTTCTTTTCTTCTTCCACTTCCACTTTCATTTTTCCCATGATAAAATAATAACTTCAGTAACTTCTACATACTGTGATGTTATTATAAATATGTTACAACTATATTAATTATTTTATCCATCCTATGAATGACAATGTCACCATACGTGCGTACGTACAGCTTACCATCTCTAGGTCGTGGTGTAGATTTTTATTCAACACTTCATTATTTGGATGAGTGTAATAATCAGTATAACTGATGTAAATAATAAATATAACATGTTAATTATTATTTATGTATAATATAAAATCCAATTACATACAATTTCACTACTAATAGAATGATATTGTCGCTCGTCTGTACGTACGGCTTACCGTCTCCACGACATGATGAAATTTCGTTCCCCATCGTAACCATTCAAGAATAATTTTCATTTGATGATTAAAATAATGTTTAAAAACTTAATATCATTATTTATATGAATCAAATAAATCATATCCATTACAAACATGACTTATCTAACAAAACATATAAAGGAAAATGAATCAGTTAATACCCAAAACAATGATACTACTGAAATATCAATAACAAAGCAAGACTATAAGATCATATATGATATCAAATTTATGTATGTGATTGTTTTATAATTTAATAACAATTATTTCACCATTATACCAAAGGTTATAATACCCTCTACTAAAGAAAAGTTCAAGGTAAGGGGTTTTCATCTCACTTTTATTCCCATGAGATTCATGCTATATTTTCCACTATTTCTTCTTGTGTGGTGTATGTACTACACATGATTGAAGGGTATTTAAATCTTTATTATATTATCCTTCTTTCATGAGGTGTATTTTTCATAAATTATCAAATCTGTAAGGGTATTTTTAATTTCAATTTCCACTCATTGGGTTTTACGCATACTTTATTGGTTATTTTACTCCAAGATTTTCTGTGAAATCACTATTTGTTTATTAATGTATTAATTTCCACTCCCCTTTGTGTAGATATAATATTGATACACATAATCACTCCATTGATAAATTCTCGAGTCATTGATATGAACATTATAAGAGTAATCTTAACTCAATTTCCATTCATTTAGTTAAACTTCCAAGTTATTGGTTTTGTTTTTACAATAATATGTGTGAATTTCCTCTGATTGATACACTGAATATCCAATAATATTGAGTGTATTTATATTTTTCACACATTATTATGTCATTGATTTATCTTTAATCTAATGATACAATCTCTATAATGGATTTCACATCAATTTACATTCCATTGAAACATCTTTGTTATTATGCGCTAATTCACGTTTATATGGTGTATATATTGTCCATTGACATAGTATATCATGAATACCTTTATTCTCATGATGTTATAAAGTTATGATTAATCTTATTCATCAATTTATTGTATTTAGGCATATCCCATTTGGTTAGGAACTCTTTTTCTAAAATATCATTTTAAATGTTTTAAAGATTTGTTCTTATAAATCTTTCTCATTAATGTCCATGTTTTAAAAATGGTTTTAATAATTTATTTATATGGACATGAATGTTTTGAAATTAAAATTTCCTTAAAAAGATTCAACATGGTATGTGACACTTTGATTCAAAAATCTCTTTTAAATGAATTATGTGATAAATAGTGCGACATTAAAATCTTTTAAGAAAAAGGGGGTAATATTTCAAAAGGTTGTGCCTTGGTCAAAAATGACCAAATCATAAATATTATTAAAAAAGAAATATTACAAGAGTCTAAAATATGGGATCATGTTACAATCCTTTTCATGAAAGGAAAGAAGAGAAATGGGAAGGTCTTCTAGCCAAGTAATGTCTTGATTGACTCCCATGTTGTCCAGACCATCTACAACCGTGTTTTCTTCTTGATAAACATGTGTGATGATATAGTTAAGATTGTTAAGTGAACAGGAGAATTCCAACTAGCGGTAAGTAATCGACCAAGCAAGGTGGATTATGCCATTCCAAATTGCTTGGACGATAGTCGCCGAGTCAATTTCGATCCAAAGGTTATTCCAACCTAATGAATTGGAAAAGGTAATTGCATGAATCAAGCCCAACATCTCAGCTTTGAAGGAGGTGGAAGTGCCATATTTACCCATGAAGAAGGATCTGGCCATGGTGATTTCTGAAGACAACACCACACCCTGCAGGTCCCGGATTGGCCTTGGAGGCACCATCGATATTGATCGTGATCCATCCTAGCTGGAGGGCTCTCCAGAACACCTCCAGTGTACGATGTATCTGACAAAAATTTTCTTTAATCCTGAGATGCCTCAGGATCAAAAAGTCATGCATCATGTTTTGGAAATATCCCTTTTGAATCGATGCTGCTTCTTGTATGGAAATGAAGAACCTCATCTGACCTGCATTTTGATTGACTGAGTAATTATTATAAATAATTGCATTCCGATCATACTAAATGACATGGTGGAGCTCAGAAACCATAGCAAGAAATAGGTTCCTGATTTGTTGAGAGCTGTCTATTTCTGTACATTTTTTAAGTTGTGCTTTGATAGAATTAAGCTTCAACCATCTCCAGATAAAAATGTCAATAATATAGTTCCAGAGAGTAAAAGTAATAGCACAAGAGAGAAAGAGGTGGTTAACATCTTCCCTATGTTGATTACAGATTTTGTATTTAGAGCAGAGCTGGATTCCAAAAGATTGCAGGCAAAGTTCAGTGGGAACTCTATTGTGAGCAAGACGCCATATGAGGTTGAATCACGATGGTTTTATCCAAGGTTAATTGAATTGTTTTAACCAACTGTATTCATTTTCTGAGTTACAAAAATAATGTTTGTATAAATGTTTTGAGTTGATAATTCCATTGTGATTTGGTTCCCAAGTTAAGAAATCATTATCGTGAGAGAAAGATTAGTTTTCAATAATATTTAGAATAGTGTCAGGAAGGTGATCGTGTTGAGAGTTTAAAATGTCTCTGATAATTATATTTTTATTATCAGGGTTTGGATCAGGAGGAATCATGGTAATTAAATTCCTGCCCATCCATTTATCCAACAAAAATTTCATGGAGGAGTCTCTGGATACCATCCATCTAGAGTTATGCATAATAGTAGTGAAGGAATTTTTTATGGAAGGACAAATAGATGAGTTAATGAAGTTCGAATTTCCCATTTTTAGTTTTTCAAGAAACCTATTTTTTAGAAAGGAGATAGCTTTAGAGGTATTGTGAAAAAGGTTTCTAGGTGAGTCTTTCGATGGGTTTGCAACAAGTTGACCATTGAATAGTTACAAGTTTCATTCTATAGTGCTACTGGTATAGATGAAGTTCTTTATGGTTGTGTTCATTTTTGTAATGAGTCCAAATGGCCATTTATAGACCATCATTGAATAAATTATCTTGGATACAATAGTGGATTTGACGAGGCAAGTCCTACCTACTATAGAGAGAGATTTACCTTTCCAATAAGATAGCTGATTTAGAACTTGGTAAACAATACTCATAAAATGAGAAGATTTGGGTCTACCCCAAAAAATGAGAACACCATGATAGGTGAAAGGAGGAATACATTCTTTCATACCTAGGTCACTAAGAATGTTACATTTTCTGCCAGGGGGGCAATTATTCCCAAAGAAGATGCAAGATTTGTTCCAGCTAATGGTTTGACCAGAAACCTATTCATAGTGTGAGAGAACATTTTTTAGGTTAAGAATGTTTCTCTTATCCCCATGAAGGAAAAGGATGAAGTCATTAGTGTAAAAGAGATGAGTAGGAGTGTTCACATTTTAGATATATAGATGGGCTTTATTTTATTATGGTTCACCAACCTATTAATCAAACGACTGAGGTAGTCATATGCTATTGAGAAGAGAATGGTAGAAAGAGGGTCACCTTTCTAGACACCTTTTGTTCATTTAAAATATCTTTTAGGTGCGCCATAGAATAGGTTTGAGAAAGACTCCGACTTGAAGAGGTTTCTGATTTCAGTTATAAAAGAGGTGTTAAAACCATAACCATGAAGGAATTTGAAGATAAAACTCCATTCCATGGTGTTGAAAGATTTTTTGATGTCAAGATTAATCTCTATGTAGCCTCTCCTATTAGTTTTATTCAAATTATTGACACACTCAGAGGTAAGGAACATGCAGTCTTGAATGGATATTCCCTTTATAAAACCGAATTGGTTCCACGAGACAATTCTTTTCATGAGAGTGGAAAGTCTGTTGGCAATTATTTTTGTGATGACTTTAAAAAGGGTGTTGATAAGAGCAATAGGTCTAAACAAATTATTCTCGGAGGCATTATCCACATTCAGTATCAAGGTGAGAAACTAGACATTTAGGGCGTGAGAGAGAACCCCATTGGTGAAGAAGGTTTTTTACAAATTTACAAACATCAATCTGAATCACATCCCAATAATGCTGTAAAAACCCATTGTTGAAGCCATCAGGGCTCGGGGCACTATTAGGATTCAGAATAAAGATAGTGTCTTTGATTTCATGATCCATTGGGGTGTTAAGAAGGAAGGAGTTGTCCTCATCATTTATCACGAGGGGAATTACCTCGGGTAAACGATATTTGTTTATATCGGGACCATTGAAAATGGTTTCATAGTTGGAGATGATATGATGAGCGATGTCATCATCATTGTCAATGAGCCTATCACTATCCATTAAAAGAGTTAACGACCTATAGGCCTTCCAGATTCTTCGAAGAGAATTGTAAAATTTGGTATTTCTATCACTTTCTGTTAACCATTTTTCTTTAAACATTTGTTTTCTCATATTTTCTTTGAATGTGAGTAGGGAATTAAGTTTGACCGCATTGTTCAGTTCATGATTAGGATCAGTGTTGAGATCATAGGTGGTGTTTATGTTTTGAGGATCATTGAGATCTTTCTCAAGAGTCATGTTGTCATAATTGATTTGTTTGGATTTAGAGTTGCACTATATTTTTAGAGTCTATTTTAGAGGTTTTAATTTGAGGCTACAGTCAAGGAAATCATTGTTACGAGACACTGAGGACCAAATGTTTTGAATGATATGAGAGAAATCATCATCATAGAACCAAGATTTGTTAAATCTAAAAGGCATACGAGGTTTCATGTCTTTGGTGAAGACACTTACTAGGATGGGATAATGATCAGAGTTCAGCCTATAGAGAGTAATACTTGAGATTGTGTCCCAATTATCTAAAGAAAGTACATTCGTAAAGGCTCTATCTGGCTTAGAGGAAACTACTTTGTTGTAGTGCCTTCTATACCAAGTTTATTTTTCACTAGTGAGATTGATTTCTATGAGTTTTTTGTCATCTATTGAGGTTTTAAATTCTCTTGTGGAAATAGAATCATGAGAGGGTAAAATTTTCTAGCTTGAGTTGAGAATGGCATTAAAATTACCCAAAATAAACCAGGGTGCATTAATATTTGTGCCAAAATAAGAGAGTTCATTCCAAAGTGTTCTTATTTCTTTCTATCTATTATTAGCATAAAAAAATGAGCATAAAATCTGTGTGTCATCCATATTAAAATTTCAATTAACAATATAATTAGATATATTTTAGACACTAGTATTTTGTAAAGAGAAATGCGAGAAAAGTCATAAAGATTCAACATAAAGGTTATTTGTGATTCCACCAGTAAACACATAATTTTTTTTTGACATAAGTAAGATTATTTAGAGGCATAGTTGATTTTTGGCTCCACAATAACAAATAAATGAGGATGGTGAGTGTCAATCAATCTTTTTAACACAATAAAGGTGTTAGAGTTATTAATTCCATGACAATTACAAAAAAGGATCTTCATTAGAGTTTAGTTTTGGGGTTGTGACCCCCTTTTTTTCCAGATCCATTATTTCTGAATGATCTCCTAACATCGTCATGATCAGAGGTCTGTTCTTTATTATTGATGGATTTTGTGGTATTCTTCATAGTAGGATTAGGTATCAGGTTACTCATAGTATCTATAGGCAAGGAGAGAGTTGTACCTGGTGCATGGGAAGTTGTTGCATGTTGTTTCTTGAGGTTGTCCAGGTCTGGACAGCACTGCATTTGCTCCACAAGAAACATTCATAACTTACATGGGCTTATTTTACTGTTCTGAAAAATTGTTATTGAGAATAACATGTTCAGTTTCCATGAAATCAGTATTATAGGGTTTATTTAGAGTCTCAACACATCCAGAAATGGAAGTTTTGCTTATAGTGTTAGAGTGCGGTGGGAAAATAGAAGTTGGTTCATCATTTTTCATTTTGATTTAATTCTATAGGCTTAGAGAGGTGTCTCTGTTAGTAGGTCGCATTGCTAAATCTTTGAGGTTTGGAGTTGTGGGTTTCATGTTACAAGACAACATGGATACAATATTAACACCAGAATCATCAGAAGAGTAATGTGTAACAGTATATATGTCTATAGAAAGTTCTTCTTCCACCCAGGTTTCTCGACTGCTATCTGTTTTGTGTAGTAGTTGGTGTTTTGGTTTTGTGTACGAGTTTTTACCGAGGGTGGAGTTCCCTTAAAAGGGTTGATAGGTAAAAATTTTTTTGATGGTTTTAGTCATTTGATTAGTAGTGGATTGTGTTATGACCATAGTATTGTTATTCCTGGCCAATAGTTTTCCAGATTCTGAAGTGTGTCCAGTGGAAGTCTAATTTTTAGAGCAAATTATAGATGTTCCTTGACTGTGAGGAGATTCTACATTATTTGTTTTATTGATGTATTCAATCTTTAACTCTGAGATTTCAGTGGCATTTATAGGACATGTATTCTGGATCTATCCACTACTCGAATCCAGGGTGTGTTTCATGATATTTTTAATTGAAAAAATCTTAGGACAATCACCCTTATGTATAGGTGCATAATATGTGTTTCAAGTATTGTAGTTAACTTTTTCAAGTGACATATCCCTCTTACCCAGATTATGATCTGCATCATGGATGAGGATGGGCCTTAAGGTTTGACTAGATTTTTTCTTCTCATTGTTTATCCTATTGGTGTCTAAGACAAGATTGTCTAGTTATTCAACAATTATTTTTTCATTAATAGAGGTGTCTCCCTCTTCTACAACATCTGCCCAGTTTATACTTGAGGTGCCCCCTATGTGTGTTATATTGTGTTTTCTGACCCGGATTTCAGGTTTCTTTTTGGGGGGTTCAGGTATCTCCATCATGTGAGATTTATAATTTTTCTTTCTCCTAGTTTCCTTCCAATCATTCTCAATTGGCAGGATTACTTACCTTCTAATCACCCTACAATTAGAGATTGTGTGACCAATAATTTTACAAAGGTCACAAAAGGGGGGTTTCCTCTCGTATTCAATATCCTTCATTGTATTTTATTCTTGATTGGGGTTGATTTATAACAATACAATCGTTCATATTGTATTGAATGAGTTATGTTTGACTTTGGATGTGTCATTTTTATACCATTCATGGGTAGTGGTTAATGTATTGATATTTCAAATGCTAGTTTTAATACGAATGTTTAGATTATGTTTCACCCTTTTCATATGAAGAATGAATTGGACTTAGTAAGTGACGGGTGGGGACCTCTATGGCCCCTTGATGCATCGGTAGGTCTCATGAGACAAACTAATGTCTTGGCATAAGGCCTTAACAAAATCTTATTTTTAGTCTTGGAATGAGGCCTCGACTATATGGTTATGATGTCCGGCATTATACATTCCATCATTATGAAATTAGCTAATATTATTACATGTGATAATTTAACAAGTAGAATATCAATGTGAATAAGTAAATGGCATTATTTAATTTATATTTTCCATATTATGCTGAAGTTGAAGTTTACAAGTCTTCTATTTTAGTCTTATACATTGCCTTAAATGTTTATGATTATTTATGATAGTTTCCCCAATATTGTTATCCCTACTGAGCATCTGAGATTACCCCTTTCTTTGGTTTTCTTTTCCAAGGATGTGAAAAAGTATATTATGATTAACCTATAGGGATATGCCAAAGGATATGAGTGTGTTCAAAGGGGACACAATGTTTTTTCTTTATTTAATGATATAATTTAAAACTTATATATGTATATAGTACATCCAATGCTACTAATCTACTCAGTATTTCAAGAATTGATCTCTTGTGACCATGCCAATGTTATGTAATAATGCACCGACTCTGGGTAAATAGGTTCGGGGTGTTACAGTTGGTATTAAAGTAAGTTTAGTACAATCCTTGGAAGATAGATTTAGAAAAACAATGATTAGAAAATACAACCCTAAAATAGATTTTGAGGATTAGTATATAATAACATCCAAAATATTTGGTAATGTAAATATTATGTGCGTTTTACATGAAATACATCCTTGTATGGATACGAGTAGGTAGAGGTGGGTTTGGCACAGATTTACCTTGGGATAAAATCCTAAGACACCACTTTGAGCTAGAATCGATGGAGAATTGGTGCACGACAACAAGCCTTGCTGCACTCTTGGTTACGAGACTCCCATGTTATATGCTGAGAATAATTCACATTTTATTTACAAACTGATTTGAAGGATTTTAATATAATATTAGAATAAATAACCTCAGTTAATACTATGGTGTTTTACATTGAAAATAAAATGCCATGATATTTTCTAAATGATTTTATGACTATTTTTACTGACACTATGCTTTCTGGTTTTAGTCAATGGTCGGATTCCAAGGAAGTCATAATATTATTGAACATGATATAAAAGGTGGGAACGATGGTGGAAATGAGTAACTAAATAAAATGTTCATAGGCATAAAAGATATTGTGTTTATACCAAATTAGGTTTCCAAAAATAAGAGCAACAATATATACATTAACCAACTCCCAAACTCAATAAAGAAGAGAAAGATGGATAATTATAAGAGCTCCAATAGTAATGACTGTGGAGAAAATAAAGTTAAATTTCCATCATGGTGGAAATTTTGAAGGAGAAACCCAGAAAAGTCTCTCAATGAAACAAAGAAATGATTTATGTGTGGGAAAGAAGGAAATAAAGTAAATAATTTCCAAGGAAAACTGAAGAGTACAATGGAAGAAAATAAAAATGATCCTAATAATCTATTTGAAGTCATTTTCTGTAAATTTAGGGGACTTAGCCATTACCTGAGTTAATTCCCCACTCTATAGGATAACCACTAGGCCAAAGAAGAACCTATGTGAAATAAATGGATGGAGAAATGTTCAAAAGTATTAATGCTCTTGGTTGATGGGTTTAATTTTGAAAATTTTTATCTTGTATGTGTAATCCTGTTGTTTGTTATGTGAAAATTATATTTGAGGAAGAATAATATTTTCTTTTTTGGATATTTTTATAAAGAACCATTTGGGTTTATATGATCCTTGACTTAGAGGCAATTACATGTTATAAATCTTTAGGTTAAAAAATCTATGTATGAGATAACATTTGTGGTTAAATTATGTTATGGTTATTTTGAATAATTTAACTCATTTATGGAATGTTATAAAATATAGTTTTTTAAAAAGGAAAACACACAAACTGTGTGACAACCCATTGCATTGGACAAAGCATCGGGAATCGAACCCACAACCAATGTGAAACAAGGATTTATCACTTACCACTAGACTACGAGAAGTCCCACGTTAGTGTGACTAAATAATTTTAGTTAAATGATATTATTGATCAATAATAAGATGATTTGGGATCTTATGTTTTATCAAATGGATATCCTTAGTATATGAAAATGATTTGGTGATTAAGTGATAAATTTTATTTTGGAAGAAGTTCTCTCTATTGGGAACACTATATGCCTAAGGAAAATAGAATATTTTGGGATTTCATTTGAGAAGTAATGGTTGATTTTTTTTTATTTTGGAATAATCTATGTTTTTTATAGGGATTCAGGTTATGAATGGAAATTATTAACCTGTCATAGAGAAAATTACTCTTTTTATGAGACATTAAGAGTAGTTGATGTTATTTGGAGATTAATTTTAATATTTACTATGAAAGACAATGTGATTAAATTATTCTTAGTTTTGGTTTTCAATCTCAGTTTGGATTATATTGAAGGATTTTAAGGACAATTGTTTATTGAATAGACTTTATTGATCTTGGGGTACTGTTTGCTTAAGTTTGGAAATTAAGATTAGTATTTATTTCTATAAAGTATTATCCATTTTGGGGATCATCTGATCTTGTACTAACTATTTGGTTTTGGTTAATCTCTAAATACAAGGGAAATATATAGTACATCCTTTGTGGATTATGTGATTATCTTGAAGTTTATTTTAGTGATTTAGGTGTGACCAAGTCATCTTGAATACTCATCATTTGGAAAAAATATGATTTAGTGGTAGAAATTTATTAAAGTATGAAACTATACTTAAATAGTAAGTATATCTCTTTATGTTCATAGTCAATATCATAAATAAGTTCCTCAACTTTATGAAATAGAACTTAAAACAAAAAATACATTGTCTGTTTACTTTTCCTACGAGGAAACTAATGACCACTTAACCCATCAAAAGTTTGTGGTTTTCTTGTTGTTAACATTCTCCTAATCATATTTTCTATCACTCTCCATCAGAACTGGACACTTAGTTTGTCTTCTATATCCATGTTTTCCAACATGGAATCCTAGTATGGGTTATCTAAGGTGACCTTTGTACTTCTCTTTCTTTCTTTTAATGTGATAGTTTTATTAACTCTTTTTCTGACATGAGACTTTCAATGATGTTTCCAAGCCCAATTTTAAAATAGCGAGGATGAAATTTTCAAAATAGAGAAGAATGTAACACCCCTAGATTTCATAGTAAGTTATTTTCTTTAAAGTAATTCAATAGATTTCACTACACACAACACCGAGTTCAAGCGCATTACGACTTACCAAACTAGCCATTCAAAAAATGATTATGAATAGAATTAACTGAATTTTGAATTTTATAGACTCCATATAATTTTAACATCCATATTATGTGTTTCTTAGACATAATATAAGAACAAATTCAATTTTTCTAGATAAAAGAAGTATTTTTTTCAAAAAAATGCAATTTTACCTCCTTTTAATGGAGAACCCTTTTTAAATCCAATATTTTACACTTTTATATATTCAATTTGACAAAATAAACTTCTTATTTAAAATTGAGAAATAAAAAATTTAGTTTCAATAAAATTTTGGTGCTTTTATGATAACTTTTATATTTTGATGAATAGTGAAAAATACTAAATTTTTATTGAAAACTACTTTTTTAATAAAAATAATTTAGAGTGCTAGATTATACATTTGGATGGTTTCTAAGTATAATTAGATTATATTTTTATCATCTAATCCAATTCTAGTCATTGGAATTAATTTTACATTTAAATTGGATATAAACACATATCAATCTTTTGATAGTTTTTATTTCTCAAAAATATGTTTTCTATTATTGACAATAGGAATCTTTTTTAAATTAATTAATAAAAATTCAATGTTTTCAGCTTGGTAAAATAGACTTTGTATTGTAATTTTGAATATCAAAATTATCTTTGGGTAAATTTTTTGTATTTTTCTAAAAACATTCAATTTTTGATGAATAGTGAAAAACACTACGTTATTGTTTAATGCCGGATTTTTATTTAAAAAATTATTTTTAATTTAAATATATTTTAAATTAAAAATAGATACATAATACCTATATTAGTCGAATGTAATTCATTTAAGTTATTTTTGTTGGGCAAAAATCCCTCAAGGTAATATTGTAGTATTTTTGGGTTGATTGTGTTTGTTGACAAAGCAGGTTTCCATGCAGAATTGTCGACTTCTCGAGAAGTTGTTGACAATCCATGTTGAAAAAGAACAATGACAAAGGAATGGATGATCTGGAGGCGGTACAAAATAGCAGTACAATGTGGCGCCATTTCCCATTGTTTGCCAAATTTTTGGGGTCCAAAATTTGGAGTTTGGTGAGCATCGCGAAAATATGATTTCCATGAAGATCATATTTTTATATGGAAAAGGTAGGAGTTTCGAAAAGATGAGATGCATGGATTGGATTTCGCGAAGACCAGAAAAATGTAGGTGATGATGCTTCGCGATTACGTCAACGCTTCGCGAACGGAAGAGTTTAAGCGCATCGCGGTGGTGAAGGGCTTTGTGAGGGAGCTTCGCGGAGAAGGTGCAAAGGAATGTTGACGGTGATTCTCTGCGATTACAACGAGCTCCGTGATCGAAAAATTTCCGTGGTGCTTCGCGATTTAGACAGAATTCTATCGGAAACATCAGAGCTTCGCGATTTGAGATGACGTGGCGTTGACTTCGCGTGGAAAGTTCGAGGGTCGGTGGAATCGCCTATAAATAGAGGCCGACCCCCTTGAGAGAAGTAGAGAGAATTTTCAGAAAAAATTAGTTGCTCTCGGTTTGCGAAGGTAGTTCATGTAGACTGTGTGCTTCGCAAAAGAAGAGCTTCACGGTGGCTATTGTAGCTCCGTGAAAGTTGTGTGCTCCGCGTTGGCTTAGTGATCTTCGCGAGGGAAGTTTCTATGCAAAGACTTGAGCTTCACGGTAGTGCTTCGTGAGAGTGCTTCGTGAAAAGGTAGGATCTTCACGAAGGCTTGTTTGAGCATCGCGAAATTGGGAGCCCCGCGAAGTAGGGTGCTTTGCGAAGGTGTTTCCAAAGTGAATTGCCCAGTGGTTAAGAGGCAAAGAGGTATTCATCAGTGGATGAAAGTTATACTTCAACAGAGAATCTATCAATAGTTGGGGATGCATTCATTAGTGATAATGAAGATACCTAGAGGTCTATAAACTGTGAGTGGATCTCTTCCAAGTGCAGTGAGCATAGGAAGAGGAAAAATGTGATCCTTTCCACCGACAGTGATCCAGAGAGAGAGAAACAGGGAGTGACCCTTGGAAAAGCAGTGAGCTGACCCTAAATCTTGTAAAGTCAGTGAGTCTGGGACAGAGTGACTGTACCCGAACTTTGTATCCACATCTAGTGAAGAATAGTGGAATTTGGTATGACCGGAAACTTGTCGGCGTATGCTCCTTGGACGTATCCTAGTGAGGGTGAACTAAGTAAAAATCTTGGTGTCTACCTGTTTGCTTCCCTGCATTGCATTCAAAGCATCATCATTAGATAAAGAAGTAAAGAAGTGATCATACTTTACACACAAGAGCAAACAAAGTGACCCTTGTAATAAAGAGGTCAAGATCCAGTGGGGTAGGAAGAAATTTGAAAAAGAATATCCATACCCTGATTCACCCCCCCTCCCAAGGTATATAGGCCTCTATTGTCCCTAATAATTTTATAATTAGATTAGATATATAAAATTTTATTGAACTTTTTTATGTCTTTACTCACCTTATAGGAACAATTCCAAATTTGCATAAATCATACTTTTAACGCTTCTGTAAATTTAATTTCAAAACTCCAAAAGACATAGTTGATATTAGTAGGTAAAATTTGGATCAATAGGATGAAAATAGTTTTTCGTGAATAGTAACTTTTGAATTTTATTTGCCACCGTTATAAGAAAATAGGGAAATTAAAGGTAAAATGATATTATAATTACCCCAACACATGTCTTAATTCTATTGGATAAGTGTATTTAGAAAAAAAATAAACCTTAGGAATAAAATTTTATCCTTTTGATCCACTTGGATTAGATTGGGACGTTTGTTATTATTTTATTTAAAGAAGAGTTAAAAGTGTTAAATTCAATGTTTAATAACTAAACCAATTTTAATATAGGGTTATACATAAGATACATTTAACTATAAATATTCATTATAATTATAAAAAAAATCATACATAATGGTAATTATTTATAATTTTTATACATTAAGTAATTAAATTTATTTATGACACAATGATGATGCAGTAATTACCTTATTAATGAAAGATTAAAATAATTAATATTATAAATATCAAAATAAATATAAACTGAGACTTTTGTTAAATTCCAAAAATTTTCTAGGTTAATATGACATTTTAGGGTTAATTTAATTTATTTTTTGTGATGTAATAATGTTTTTTTTGACTTTCACAAAAACCAAATACTAAATCGTGTCAAAATTGACATAAACGAGTATTTAAAACCAATACTCTATTATTAAATGATATAATATTTATAAAAATATAAGGATCATACAAAAGAATTAGTGAATGATATCTATTTCATTAATTATCCACTTGAGTATCTATCATTATTTTATAGTTAATTTATTGACCATGTAATATAAAAATACAAGTAGACAATGTAAAACTTAAAAAAATTAACTAATAATTAAATTTAAAAGATAAGGTAAATATGGTAACCTAAACTTGTCTAAAACCTTTTTTTAGAGAGGATTTCGATCCATCCTTACCTTATCCCTGAAATAAATCCATTTTTAGCCATTATAAACCTAAAATTATTGTATTATAAAATATCATTTCATGATTTTCCTAAAGTGACCCTCACCTCTCTTATAAAAGGGTACTTCCCCTTCTCTAAAAATCACACCTAAAAAGCCATTTGGATCAGCCAAACCCTACTCAAATATCCTCCCAAATACCTTCACTTGAACCTATATTCTTTAATTTGATCATAAATCTATCATAAGGATCCATTTTGATCAAATAAAAAAGAATCACTGAAAGAAGAGGTAATAATTTCATCACCTCTTTCAAGGTTCTTTTCTTATTCCACTTCCTCTTTAATTTTTTTTCCTAGAAAAAGTAATAACTCCAATACCTTATACATAATTTGATGTTATTATAAATATGGTACAACCTTATTCATTATTCTATCCATCATATTATTGACAAATTCACCATACGTGCGTACATATGACTTACCATCTCCATGTCTTGGTGTTGTTTTTTATTCAACCCGTAATTATTTGGATGTGTATTATAATGAGTATAGCTATTGTAATAATAAATATAACATGTTAATGATTATTTATATATAATATACGATCCAATTACATATGATTTCTCCGCTAATAGAATGATATTGTTGCTCGTGCGTACGTACGGCTTACCATCTCCACGATGCGAAGAGATTTTTGTTCCCCATCATAACCATTCAACAATAAATTTCATTTTATGATTAAAAATAATGTTTAAGAACCTAATATCATTCTGGATTTTAATAAAATAAATTAAATCCTTAAAAAACATTACTTATGTAATAAATCATAAAAATAAAAATGAATCAAGTAACACCCAAAACAATGATACTACTGAAATATCACTAACAAAGCAATATTAAAAGATCATATATGATATAATATTTATGTATGTGGATTTTTTATTATTTAATAACAATTATTTCCACATTATAAATGATTTTAACATACACTCTCCTATGGAAAAGTACAAGGTAAGGGGTTTTCATCTCACTTTTATTCCCGTGAGATTTATGCTATATTTTCTACTATTTCCTTTTCTGTGGTGTATTTACTACCCATGATTGTATTATTTGTATAATATAACATAATTTATGGGTATTTACCTATTAACTTTATGATCCTTATTTCATGGGGAGTATGTTTTGTAAGTTACCAAATAAGTAAGGGAATTTTTAATTTCAATTTCCACTCTTTGGGTTTTACGCATACTTACTTGATTATTTTACTCCAAGATTATGTGTGAAATCACTATTTATTTATTAATTTATTAATTTCTACTTCCCTTTGTGTGGATATACTTGTTATACATGCAATCACTCCATTGATAAATTCTTTTGTCATGATATGAACTTGATAAGAGTAATCTTAACTCAATTTCTATTCATTGAGTTAAACATCGAAGTAATTGGTTTTGTTTTTACAATAATATGTGTGAATGTCCTATGATTGATTTACACAAATATAAAATCATATTGACTGTATTTATATTTTTCACATATAATTATGTCATTGATTTATCTTTAATATAAGGATACAATCTTTATAAGATCTGTCACCTCAATTTACTTTCCATTGATACTTCTTCGTTATTATGAGACAATTCATTTTTATATGGTGTATATACTATCCTTTGACATAGTATATAATTAATACCTTTAATCTCATGATATTATAAAGTTATGATTAATTTTATTCCTTAATTATTTGTATTCAAGAGTCTCTCATTTGGTTAAGAACTCTTTAACTAAAATATCGTTTTAAATATTTTAAAGATTTATTATTCTAATTATTTATCATTAATGTGCATGTTTTAAAAATGGTTTTAAGGATTTATTTATATGGAGATGAATTTTTTGAAATTAAAATTAGTTTCAAATGTTTCAATGTGGTATGGGACAGGTTGATTCAAAAAAAATTAAATGACTTCTGTGATAAATAGTGAGACTTTTAAATGTTCTCGAAAAATAGATATTTCTCTCAAATAGTTTTACTGATTATTTTCATCTATGTAAATATACTTCATTGTATTTTATTCTTTACTGAGGTTTATTTATAACAATAAAATCTTTCATATTGTATTGAATGAGTTATGATTGACTGTGGATGTACAATTTTTATACCTTTCATGGTTTGTGGTTAAAGTATTGACATTTTGTATGGTAGTATGAATACGAATGTTTAGATTATGTTTCATCCTTTTAATATGAGGAATTAATTGGACATAGTAAGTGATGGGTGGGGCCCACTATATCCACTCGATGCATCGGTAGGTCTCATGAGAAAAACTAGTGTCTTGGCACAAGGCCTTGACACAATCTTATTTGTAGTCTTGGTATGAGGCCTTGACTATGAGGTTATGATGTTCGACATTATTCATTCCATCATTATGAAATTATCTATTGATATTACATGTGATTATTTGACTAGTAGAATATCCATATGAATATGTAAATGGAATTATTTGATTTATCTTTTACATATTATGTTGAAGTTTATGTTTAAAAGGCTTTTGTTTTAGTCTTATACATTGCCTTAAATGTTTATGATTATTTATGATAGTTTCTGCTATATTATTTTCCCTAATGAACATCTAAGATCACCCAATTCTTATGTTTTCTATTCCTATGATGTGAAGAATCATATTATTATTAACCTGCAAGGATAGGCTAAAGGATATGAGTGTGTTCAAATGGGAAAAAATGTTGTTTTTATTTATTTTAGGATGTAATGTAAGACATATATATGTATCTAGTACTTCTAAGGATAATAAACTAATCAGTCCTTCAAAACATGATCTCTTGTGATCATGCCAATGTTATGAAATAATGTACTGAATCTAGGTAACTAGGGTCGTGGCGTTATAGGATGGATGGAGAAATATGATATATGTTAATTATACAATAGATCCTTCTTTATAATAGGTGATGAAGGCACTCAAATCCTTATTCCAAACCAAATCACACTATCATCATCTAAGTGAAACTCATGTAGAATCCCTTCCTTCATGGCTCTAACCTTATTTTGTAGCTCCTAATAATCCCTCTGTTCCTCCTTGATATTTTCTTGGATTTATGGGTGGACAACCATTTGGGTAAGTTGGGATGTATTCCTCACCATTATGATTTCGAGATCCATCCTTTGTATATCCTAAAAGATTGGGTCTCTCTCGAACAACATCATGGATAGAGTAGAAAGTTATTTTCTGCTAAGAGCATCAACTACCTTGTTCGCCTTTCCAAGATGGAAATGAATAGAGAAATCATTGTCCTTTATTAGATCTAACCACCTTCCTTAACTTATTTTGATATCCTTTTGTGTGAATATATATTTCATAATTTTGTGCTCAGTATGTAATAACACACATTTTAATATACAGGCAGTGCTATTAAATATTTAAATTGAAGTTCACAACTATGAACTTTGGATCATGCATCGGGTAGTTATACTAAAGGATATTCAACTTTTATATGGCATATACTATTGGTTCATCATTAATTATTAGTAAACAAACCAAGACATTATTCTAAGAAACAATGTATATCACAAAACCTTCTCCACTTAATGGAATCATGAGTACAAGTTTGGTGATTAGAATCTTATTGATCTCTTTAAATCTTTACTCACACTCTTACATTCAGACATACTTTTCCCCCTTCAGTGTTTACTTAGTTACAAGGCCAGAAAATCATGATAAATTTATCACAAAACATTGATATTACCCACCTAATCCAAGAAAAACTATGTATTTACATGAAACTAGTGGGTATAGGATATTACTTAATTTCCTTTATCTTTGAAATTTCCACCAAAATTATGTAACTTGTGATCATGTTCCCCAAGAATTCAACTTTCTACATCCAGAAGTCACACTTACTAAACATAGCATACATTTTCTCCTTCCTTAATTTCACTTGTGAAATCCTTAGATGAGATTTATCTTTCTCATTTGTCTTAGATTAAAAGATAATATCATCGATAAACACTATCAAAAAAATTTCAAGGAAGTATCTAAAGACTCTATACAACAAATCCATGATGATTATACAAGAATTAATAATTCTAAAGGGAATCAATACAAATTGATAGTTCCCAGATCATATATAGAATTTAGTCCTTAGTATATCTTCCTTATTCACCATCAGTTGATGATATCCATAATTAATATCCACCATTGAGATGTGCTAAACTCCATATACTTGATCGGATAATCCATAAAAATGTGGAATATGATACTTATTCTTCTCAATGATCTTGTTAAACTCTCGATAATCGATACACAACCACTTTGACCCATCTTTATTCGTTACCAGGAGCACTGTCAAACCCCAAGGTGATGAACTAGGTTATATTAACCCTTTATCCAAATGATCTTATAGTTTCTTCTTTAACCCATGCAGTTCAATTGGGGATATCCTAAATGAGAATTCTGGGATTAGAGTAGCTCTAGGTATAATATTTATTGAGAACTCTACCTCATGGTTTGGGGGAAGTCCGAGTAACTCTTTGGGAAATACATTAGTATATTCCCTAACTATGGTAATTTCTTCTAGGTTGATACCTTGCTTTTACTCAACCATTTGGAAAAGTAATGATTCTTCATGGGGTATTAAGACCCATTCCATTGAGGGGTTTTCTAAAGTTGTTTCAAGATGGTTCTTGAATCTGTAAAGGAGAATTGTATGGTTCATAATATGAAAATATATTTCCTTTTCCCTATATTTGACGTGTTCTATATATAATGAGAACCAAAATATTCCTAGTATAACATATAATTCTACTATGGGAACCATTACAAGATTCACTATAATAATCTTCCCACAAACGCTTATAGGAGAAGAGTCTAACACTTATGTTGTGATGATTAAACCCCTTCATGTTTTTATGTATATTTCTAATTAAAGGTTTTAGGGATTTGATTCATTAGTTATAGAAAACTTTCATAATATAATAGAATGTGTTAGAATATTATCAAGTAAAACTTTTTTCCATTCATTATTGAATAGAAAGTGTTCCTTGTAAAACTTCTTTTTCACACTCCAGTTAGGTTGTAGTGATTGAATAAAATTATACTTACCCCCTTTTCATTGGTGTTTGATGAAACTAACTGCCCTAAAGTACACATGGTTTAGTGTAATGGATTTCATAGTTCCCTTTCTCCATACAGTTGAATCATTATATCATGGGTGATGTGTAACAACTAGATGTTTTTATGAAATATTTTCTTTAAATAATTGTAATTCTTCAATAGATTACATTACATGAAATTGTGAGTTTAAAAGAACCATGAGACACCCAAAGTATAAAATGAACATTTTAACCTAGCTGTTAGGTCAATAGGAAAAAATATAAATAACTTATGAAAATGTATAGTGAAGTCATTCAAAACCAATTATTTAAGAAAAATATAAATCAAAAATATATTTCTATTTTTATATTAATAATTTGAGTGAATTACTCTTAGAAAATGAAATTAATGAAATATATATGTTATATACTTTATAAAATATTTTTTATATCCATTGAAAAAATACTTTTATTATTGGGTATGAATAAACCCTAGCTATTGTATAAAAGCCTATATTTTTCAAAAGGGTAATATTCCAGCTTTTAATAGTGAACCAATTTTAAATTAATATTTTTACATATTAATAGTTTTTATATGAAAAAAATTATATTTTGGACCTGGATATAAAAATTTACTTTGGATTAAATTTTAATATTTTTTGATAACTTTCAAATTTTGATGAATAGTGAAAATATACAAAATTCTAATTAATTTTTTTTTTCATCAAAATAATTTATATGGATAAATTATAATATTCAATGGTTTTAAATTTTAAATAGAATATATTTATATAATTTAAAATAATTAATATAATTAGCATTAATTTTATATTGAATTATAATGTAAAAAATTTTCAATATTTTTCAATATTTTAACTTTTAAAACCCATTCTCTCTTTTCGATAACGAGATTAATTTTAAATTAATTACTGAAAATTCTATGTATTTAATTTTGAAAAATGGATTCCATATTTGGAATAAATATTTCAAAATTATGTAAATAGATTTATTTTATTTTTGGGCATGGTGAATAATAACTTCAGTAATTTTTATTAATACGGTAAAAGGGTAAACTGGGTAATTAATGGTAAGATTAATATTATAACATTAACATAACAATTGTTTCAATATAATTTTATTACTATGTTTCAAATGAAATCATCCTTGGGTCGAAATTATGTCCTTTGGAAGCCAATTAGATAATATTAGTTCACTTATGTTTTTCTATTTAAAAAAAATTGAATATGTCTTACTCAAATATAAATAACCGTATCATTTTTAAAATAATGTTATACAGAATATAAATTCTATTATAATTACAAAATTGAAAGATAATATTTTTCCTTTATCATGGTAATTTACTTTTAATTTTTAAAAAATAAAAAATTTCCTCTAAGACTTATACTTTGATGATGTAAAAAATATTTAATTGATGATAAATCAATAAAAAAATTATTAAATTAATAATTACCATAAAAGACACAAATACTTGACCAAATATTATTTTTTGAGTCTATATCGACCATAAGCATCCAAGGGTCGACTTAGTGACCATTTGGAGCCTTATAAAAGATATTGTGACACTTTTATTATTTTATTTAATGTGAAGTTAAAGTTGTCACATTCATAATTTAATAAGTATAACATTTTAAATGTTGGATTTTACATAATATGAATACAAATAAAAATATTCTTTTGAAATATAGTAGATTTATCTTCAAAATATTATTTTATTTTAAAATTTTATTTAACATATATGTATATTAAAAAATTAGACAAAATTGATGATGTGATTATTTTAATAATGGAAATAAAAAATAAATGTTATTAAAAATATTAAAATAAATATAATTTGGGCTAATTAATATGTATAATGTATTATATAGATTAAATTTACATATTCAGAATATAATAAATAGTTTTCTTTAAATTAACTTTTTATCTTAACATTGTTAAAAATCAATGAATTGAATAATCTCAAAATCGACACTATTGATTGTTTATCAAAATAATGAATTATTAAATTATTTAAGAATCATAAAATAATTTTTTAAAATATAAGATAATTATTATGTGGTCTAAATTTTTTTAAGATATTTATGTAAGGTCAAATTTACATCAAATAAGTTAATATGTAACCCTTTTAATATTGAAATATTTGTTACCCTAGTTAAATATTAAATAGAATAATTATGTTTTAATTAATATGATGAGGTTCAAATTTACAGAAAACATGAATAAAAAATATTGGTTGATTCTTTTAAAACCCTATCTCATATAATATTAGAAATTAGGATATTTTTTAGGTTTTTGGATGGGGTTTGATTTTATTATAAATTAATATTTTTGGAGATCCCAAAAGTGACCCTCACCACAATTATAAAAGGGAACCCCCTCCCTCACCTATTTACTTAACTTTGACCATTAAATATAATATTTACCCTTTCAGTTTACCTTATAAAATTCCTTAGTTACATTATATATCTTTAGGTATTTTTCAAATACCAACTCTATTGCTCTAATAATATATTTTGAGGAATCACGTTGAAGAAGAGGTAATCTCCTCTAACAACTCATTCAAAATTAATTATTCTTATACTTCCTATTCATAATTTGTTTAATTATAACATAATAAATCCAGTGTAAAATATATACTTAGATATTATTATGATTATGGAAGAACAATATTCATCTTTCTATCCATCTTATAAAAATTTAATCACCATGTGTGTATATGTACGAATTTCCATCTCCACGTTGTGGTGTAATCTATTTTTCACCACTACCTTACATGGATGGGTATAATGATTGAAATAATAACTATAAATGATTATTTTAACCTGATATCGATTCTGAAATATTATACCTCATTAACATCTATACCATAAAACAATTATGTGAATGATATCGTCACTCTTGCGTATATACGACCTACCATCACCGCGATGCGATACAATTCATTCTATGTGATCTTAATTAAATAATTATTATATAAATGTATAAAATGAATAAATACGATATATATAATTTTAAGATAATTTTTTGATGATATAAATATGAAATACAAATGATAAAAAAAACTTATTAGACAAAACATGCATAACCTAAGTAAGTATTTAATACGTGAATAACAAGAAATAATGAAATGTTATTAACAAACAGATGATGACATGATTACACATGATATCATAAAATTTAATATGATTCTAAAATAATTAAATGAAAATATTTAAAATCATTTTACATAAAGTTTCGATACATACAAAGAAAATTAGACTTAGGGTAAGGGATAATTTCACAATCTCATTATTATCCGAGATTATTTGTATGTAAGTATTGACTGGGGTATATTTATAATTCATGTCCATATTTCCTAAAAATTTAATATTATTTCTATTATTATAATTTTTAAATTCAATTTTAACCGTTCGTGAATTTTAATTAAATGGTATGAAAGGAATCTTTTGTCGTTATTTGATACGAGGTACTTTTGACATTTCTGACAAAAGTATGTGGATAATGTTTTTTAACTTATACTGAATGAACAGATTTCTATATCTTCATAAAAACCTATTTACATGAATATTACTTTAAAATATTTCATTTTTATTTTCAAACAATTTTTTTCTTTTAAAATTACACAAAATTTCGAGAAAAGAAATCATTTTTGAAGAAAAATGGATATTTCCCTCAAGAATTAGTTTCAAGTGTTATATCAAAATTATTTTCCATATAAGATAGATTTATTTAATATGGTTATATTTAAATTATAATTATCCTTTTTATTACTATGATTTTATTATTATTTTTGATGCAATTAAATTTATTAAATCCATTTATTTTACATAGATTATGTTTTAATGGAATGATGTTTAAGAAACTCATTTAATTCCTTAGGTTATGATATGAAGAATGATTTATGTTTTTAAGGAACATGTACCAATTATTTCATTATGACATGAGTGATACCTATATATCAATATAATTAATGGTTTAAATATTTATATCTCATGTTTTAGACATAGTTGGAATGAGAAATGATCTCATTTCAGTAATATAGGGATGGAATGAGGAGTAATATTGCTTCCATAATGGACTTTGTCCACTATGATGATCATTTCAATGAGACTTGACTAATTTGAAATGTTTTCTATGATTATGTGTATGGAAAAAGCATCATTCCTTATGTTATGAATTTTGGGATTATGGTAATTGATTATTATAAACATTTATGATTTATACCATGGCATGGCATCACTATCCTTCATATACAGAATACGAATGTAAAATTTTATGTTCTTATGTATTATTATTATGATATGATTAATATATCTCTAGTTTAACCTTAAATATTGTTTTTTCTTACCCATTCAAATGATTCTTTTCCCCAAGTCACAAATATGGGTATTAAGTAAGATATGTCAAAATAGTTAAAGTTATGAAAAAATAAGTGGGAGACATTAAATATTTCTTTTGAAATAGATATTTATGATTACCAGTTTCTAAATAAACTATACCTATACGGTCCTATCATGTATTTTTTATGTTTTTTAATTAATATTATTTAACATTGAAGTAATATCAATTTATGTAAAGTATGGGTCATTATAGTTGGTATCAGAGGAAATTTATAGTTAACCTTTGGAAACAAGGATGAGAAAACCTCAGTAAGAACCCAAAGTATATGTAAAAGTATTGGAAAAAATCCTAGTGTTTTATAAATGATCTTGAGTAACATAGGATAAAACCTAAACTATCCTAAATTGAAATTGTATTATTTATTATGTGGTTTTCCCATTATGATTGGTGTTTCTCACACTATGATTTTTAGTTTTAGTCAATAGATGAAACTTTAAGGAACCACGTTAATGATGAATGTGATGGGAAATTAAATGAATATCCTCATGAGAAACCAAACATTATGGGAGCTGGAATGAAAAATGTTGTAGCTATGATCACACAACTTCCTAAAGCTATGAATCATGTAGGACTTCCAGACAAGCAAATGAGGTAACAACATTCTCTTAAGTCTATCATGAGGTACTGTCCACCTTGTTTTAGCTGTTCTTCTGATCCATTAGTGGGTGAACAATGGATCAGTACCACTGAAAAGAAATTTTCATCTCTCCAATGTCTAGAACATGATAAAGTCATCTTAGTAATCTATTGTTTAGAAGGTGAAGATTATCAATGGTGGGACCTTAACAAGAATTTGAGGAAAATAGATGAAATTGAATCTATGGGATGGGTTGAGTTCAAAAATTTATTTTCCAATATGATATTTCCTCATATTATTAGAAAAAATATGGATAAGGGGTTCATTGATCTTAAGAAAAAGGATGATGAATCCATTAGTACCTATGAGGAAAATTTTCCAGGACATGCAAGGAAGGCTTTTATAATTATTATCCAACCAAAGATTAAAATTGATCGATTATTTAGTGGCTAAAAACCATGTCTCTAAAGGGAATTATCCATAAGGGACTTCAATAGCTACTAAGAAATCATTTGATGTTATCTCAAGGTTGAGATGGAGATTAGAGTAACGCATCAGTCATATGGGTTTGATAAGAATATAAAAATGGAATTCAAGGGAAAATATAAAGACCACACTAAAAAATGTGTTTTCCCTTATGCTCAATGTGTGGAAAGAAACATGGTGAAAATTGTATTGAAAATACTAGTAAATGTTTTATGTGTATAAAATAAGGTCATCAGGTAGTTGAATAATAAATTTATGGGAAGAAGATGTCTAATTAAGCGAATAGAGAAAAGGCTACACAGAAAAAACCACATAAACTTCAATGTTATAAGTGAAAGGAAATGGGGAATTATTCCAATAAATTCCCTAATCCAAGTTTTGTTGATGATGATCGATGTTAGTAGACTCTTAAGGCCAAATACAAAGGTAGGTCACATGGGATCACTATCGTTGATGTGGATTATGATAATATAGTAGGGAAAGGTACACATAACATATTCTATAAAGTAGAAAATGTTTTATTTGATTCTATATCCACCCACTCTTTTATGTTTGATGACTATTCTAAGTGTATCGTTATATTACCTCAATAATTAGATGTTGAGTTAACTGTGAAAACTCATAATGAAACAATAGTCACATAAAAATTTTATAATTGTTCTCTAGTTTAAGTTTGTCAGAATGTGCTTCCTAAAAATATTTTCATCCTTCATATATTGGAATTTTATGTGATTCTTGGCATGTATTTTCTTTCTCTATATAATTCTAATAACAATTTCCAAGGAAGGGAAGTCACAATTTATATTCGAGATCAATCATTGATTACATATCAATGCAAGCATGAATATATACTCCTAGAAGAAATTTCTTCCATATTATGGGTCTTGAAACCTATAAATGAAGGTTATATATCTCAAATGGTTGGGTAAAAACTCAATATTAACAATAGACCCATTGTACGGGATTTTTATGATGTGTTTCTGGACGAATTACCAGTTCATCCATGAAATCGTGAAGTTGAGTTTTCATTAGAAATAATATTGGGTTCTATTTCTATTTCAAAGACTCCTTATAGAATATCCCCAATTGAGTTGCAAGAATTAAATAAGAAACTACAAGAGAATCTTGAAAAGGGATTCATACGCCCTAGTGCAGCACCTTGGGGACCACCTATTTTGTTTGTTAAGAAGAAAGATGGATAAATGAGACTATAAATTGATTATCAAGAAATTTAAAATATAACTATCAAAAACAAATATTTTTCCCCATATTGATTACTTATTTGACCGATTATGAAGATATCAATACATTTCCATGATTGATCCTCCTTCAGGATATCATCAAATAAGGGTAGAGAATAAGGATATACAAAGAAGGCATTCCTCACAAGGTATGGACACTATGAATTTATACTTATTCCTTGTGGTATTAATAATTCCCTTTCTATCTTCATAAGTCTAATTAATAGAGTCTTTAAATACCATATTTATTAGTTTTGGGATGCCTTTATACACAATATTCTTGTATATTCAAAGTTAAATAAATAAAATTAAGATCACTAGAGAGTTGTACTGAAGACCCTTTGAAAGGAGAATATTTAAAAAAATTAAAAAGTTTGAATAATGTATTAAAAAAGTTCCATTTTGGGTCACATAATATTAAGAGTGGGGATATATTTGGATCCATGAAAAATAGAAGTTATTAAAAAAATTCAGAGACAAAAAACGATAACTGAGAATTATAGTTTTCTTGGTTTGGCTGGATATTATCAATTTTTTGTGAAATATTTTTCATGATTGTCTAATCCACTCACCAAGTTGACTAAAAAAGGAGTTACTTTTGTGTGGACAGAATGTGAAGAAAATTTCAAAGTGCTAGAAATAAGGTTATCTAGTGCACATATGCTCACACTGCCTTGTAGTGGAGAAAGGTTTGTGATCTATAGTGATGCATCTAATAAGGGGTTGGATTCTGTTCTCATGAAAATTGATTTGGAGATATATTATGTGTCATGATAGTTGAAAATCCATGTGAAACATTACCCAAATTTAACTTGGATTTATATGCAGTAATATTTTTACTAAATATATAGATGCATTATCTTTATAGTCAAAGGTGTGATATTTATACTAATCATAAAATTTTAAAGAATATTTTCACACAAAAGGAGAATAATATGCATGAAATAAGTTTTTTGGATTTTATTATAGATTATGAATTATTAATACATTACCACCCTAGGAAGGTGAAAAAGGTATAAGATGATTTTATTCTAAAGGACCATACTAGAATATCCATGATTAGTATAAAATAGATCCAATATTTATGGATTTGAAAAGGACAGATCTTGAAATTTTAAAGGAAGGGGAGAAATATTATCTTTCTCAATTGAATTTTCAACCATCCATATAAGTGAAGATTAGAGAGGAATATATGGATGATTTAGATCTATATAATAAGGTGAGAAATGTTTCTAAATTCAACCTTGATTGTGATATAATAAGTAGGTTCTGAAACTGTGTTTGTGTTCCTCCCATACCAGAATTAATGGAGCTATTGGTTGAGGCTCATAGTTCTTCATTATCTACACATCTTGGACGCACAAATATGTTCATGAACCTGAAAGAGTATTTCTGGTGGGATTTCAAGAAAAGGTATGTTTAAGAATTGTCTCTTGGCACTTGGTTTGTCAGTATGTTAAGGCTGATAGAAAAAATTTTAAGTGGATGTTACAACCATTACCCATACCATAATGGAAATGTGAAACATAACTATCGACATTGTCATCAAACATCCCAAAACATATAAAGGCCATCATTCAATATGGGTATAGTTAATCTCCTTACAAATTCATCACACTTCATTTCTATTTGATAGGATTTATATGTTCATCATCTTTCCAGGATATATGTAAAGGAAGTGGTAAGATTTCATGGAGTATCACTTTTCATTATATCTTATCGGGATCAGAAGGTTACCTCAAAGTTTTTGCGTTATCTTTAGTAGGATCTGGATTAAGAGTTTTGTTTTTTCACTGCATATCATCCTCAGATAGATCGTTTTTCTGAGTAGAAAATTCATACTCTAGAAGACATGTTGATTCCTTGCTTTATGGATTTCAAAGGTTGTTGGGATCAACACCTACCTTTGGTATAATTTTCTTAGAAAATAGATTTCACCCCAGTATTAAGATGTCTCCTTATGAAGACCTATATAGTAAAAAGTGTATAAATCCAACTTTCTGGGATGGATTTATGGATATAAAGCTATTAGGACCCAATCTTTTTGATAAAATATCAGAAAAGATCAGATCTATTCAATGGCACATAAGAGCAGCACAAAATTAACAAAAAATGTGATGCTGACAACAGAAGAATAGTCCTTGAGTTTGAAGTGGGTGAATTTTTTTTTTCTATGAATATCTATCTTGAAGAGAGTAATGAGGTTTGGAATTAAGGAAAAAATGATCCCAAGGTATATTGGTACATTTGAAATTCTAAATCGTGTTGGGAAGGTAGCTTACCAATTGGCACTTCCACCGAATCTCTCTCAAGTTAATGATGTTTTCCATGTATCTCTCTTGATAAAGAATATATTTGATCCTTCACATGTACTAAACTTATCATTTTTACTGTTAGAGCAATATCTTTCTGATGAAGAACAACAGGTAGAAATTCTAGATTGTAGTGAAATGGTTCTGTGAAACTAGACCACTCGCTTGGTTAAGGTTTTGTGAAAAGCCACCAATTTGAGGAAGATATGTGGGATCTTGAGGATATGATTATGAATATATATCATCATTTTTTTATCCATGTAATGAGTTTCTAGGGAAAAATTTAGTTTAAGTGTGGTAAAATGTAACACACTGATGAATTTATGAAATATTTTCATTAAATAGTTTTAATTCTTCAATAGCTTGCATTGCACGCAATCATGAGTTTAAGAGAACCATGAGATAACCTTAGTATAAAATGTCCATTTTAAATTATCCATTTGGTTAGAGGGGATAAATATAACTAACTTATTAAAATGTATGGTGAAGTCATTCGCTACCAATTATTTATGAAAAATATAAATCAAATATATATATATATATATATATATATATTTTATTAATAAATTGAGTTAGTTTCTATTTGTAAATGGAATTAATGAAATATAAATTTTATATACTTATAAAAATATTTTTCATATCCATACAATTAATATTCTTGTCATAGGGTATGAATAAACCCTATTTGTTGTATAAAAACCGATATTTTTCAAAAGGGTAATTTTCCACTTGTTAATGGTGAACCCATTTTAAATTAAGATTTTGACACATTAATAATTTTTATATTGAAACACAAACATTTTCTTTGGAAGTGGGATATATAAATGTACTTTGGAGTAAATTTTAATATTTTTCTGATAACTTTCTAATTTCAATGAATAGTAAAAATACACATAATTTTAATTAAAAATGACTTTTTTCCTTAAAATAATTTATATGGTAAAATTATAATATTGAATGGTTTTAAAGTGAAAATATAATAGATTTTTATCATTTAATATAACTTATGTCATTGGTGTTAATTTTACATTGATTTTAGATGTAAAAACATTTCAATTTTTGTAATGTTTTAACTTTTAAAACGCGTTCTCTCTTTCTAACAATGGGATTAAGTTTATATTAATTACATAAACTTATGTATGTTGAATATTAAAAAATATATTCCATATTTGGAATTAGTAGGTCTAAATTATGTATATATATTTTCTAGGGCATTAATAATAGAAACTTCAGTAATTTTTGTTAAAACTCTAAAAGGGTAAACTGAGTAATTAAAGGTAAGAATACCATAATAAAATTACACTAAAACTTGTATTAATATCATAGGATGAGTCTGTTTAGACCTAAATCATCCTTGGGTAGAAATGATGTCCTTTGTATTCCACATGTATGAGACTGAGACATTTAATTCATTTTATTTAATGAAAAATTAAGTATCTCGTACTCAAATTTTAAAAACTATATCATTTTTTAAAATAAGATTATACAAAAGATAAATTTATTATAAACTCAATTTAAATGTATTTTTTTATTTATCATGGTAATTTATTTTTAATTTTTATGAAATAAATAATTACCTTGAAGACTTAGACTTTGATGATGTAAAAATTAATTATATGATGAGAAATCAATAAAACAATTTTTATGAAAATGAAAATAACCCAAAAAAGACCAAAACAGATGAAAAAAAATATTATTGGTCGAGTATATCTAGACCATAACCATAAAAGGGTCTAGTTAGTACCCATTTTTAGCCATATATTTGAGATTTTGACACTTATATTGTTTTATTTAAAGTGATGTTAAAGTTTTCACATTCATAATTTAATTAGTATAGCATTTTAAAAATCGGAAGATAAATTCAACTAAAAATATTATTCTGTAATCTAGTAGATTTATATTCATTATAGTATTTTTATTTTTATTTTTATTCAATATATATGTATATTAACTGATTACACCAAATTGATATAGTAATTATTTTTTAATGGAAATAACAAATAAATGTTATAAAAAATGTAAAAATAAATATAATTTGGGCTAATTAATTTTTACAATGAATTTTTTAGATGACCTTTCCCTCTTTTTAATATAATAAAATAGGTGGTTTGAAGTAAACATGTTATCTTAATATTTTGTTAAAATTAATTAATTGAATAGTGTTAAAATTGACACTATTGACTATTTATCAAAATAATGATTTATTAAATTATTTAAAAATCATAAAACATATTTAAAAAATATATAATAATTAATCCATGGTCAAAAATTTTCAATGAAATTTATTTATTTTATAATTGACATGAAAATAGTAATTATTTAACCCTTTTAATATTGAAATATTTGTGACCGTGGTTAAAAATTAAATAGAAAAACATAGTGTTAATTAAAATGATAAGGTTAAAATTGATAGAAAACCCTGACTAGAATATAGTAGTTGATTAGATTACAAAAATATCTCATATAATATACTAAATTTTGAAATTTTGGAGGTTTATGTATGGGTTTTAATTTTATTATAAATTAATATTTTTTGAGATCCCAAAAGTTCCCTCACCTCAATTCTAGATGGTAACCTTCTCCCTCACATATTCACTACACTTTGAGCCTTCAAGATCATCCATAACCTACCCTATTCACTTTTAAACATCCCTAGTTACATTCTATAGGTTCTTATATTCTTAAAATACAATCTTTAGTTCTCTAAGATGAGATTTAGAGGAAGCACATCGAGGAAAAGGTAATCTCCTCTACTGATTCTTTCAAACATCTTTCTTCTTCTACATAATCTTCATGAGTGGTTTCATTATAAAGTAATAAATATAATATCACATATATATTTATATTTTATTATTATTATGTAACAACAATATTCTACTTTCTATCCATCCTAAATGAAATCACCATGTGTGCGTATATACATTATACTGTCTCCATGTCATGGTGTAATATGTTTTTCACCACCACCTTACTTTTTTGGGTATAATAATGGAAATAGTAACTATAAATTTTTATTATAAAATGATATTTAATCTTAAATATTATACACCATTCACTTCAATACCATTCAACAGTTATGGGAATGATATCGTCGCTCGTGCGTATGTACGACCTACCGTCACCACGATGCAATGTGATTAAGTCTGCATGATCTTTATTAAAAAATGGTTATATGAATTTATATAATTAATATATATGATATATATATATATATATATAATGTTAATATAATTTTTAAATGATATAAATTTGACCTATAAAGGTGAACCAGAACTTATTCGAAAAAACATGCATAACCAAATGAAGCGGTTCATACCCGAATAATATATAATAATGAAATGATATTAAAAAACAGATGATAATACAATCACATATGATATCATAAAAATATTTCTAAGATATTTCAATTAAATTTTTTAAATAATTATATAGGAGGATTGGATATATAAAAAAGAAATCAGACCCAAGGTAAGGGATAATCTTTCAATCTCATTATTATTTGAGATTGTTTATATTAAGTATTGATTGTGGTATATTTATCAACCACATCCATGTTTCCAAAATATATAATATTATTTATATTCTTATACAATTTTATAAACTCGAAATTTTCCATTAGAGAAATTTTATTAAATGGTAAGAAAGGAATATTTTGTTGTTATTCGATATGAGGTGCTTTTTTACTTATCCAGCAAAAGTATGAGAATGTTTTTTATCTTATATGGAATGACCAGATTTTTATGCCTTCATAAAACCTTATTTCCATGAATATTCCTATACACTATTTCATTTAAATTTTAAAATAAATTCTTTTATTTTAAAATTTCATGTAATTTTGAGAAAATAATTTTTTTAAAGAAGAAGGGATATTTTACCCAACAATTAATTTCACTTGTTATATTAGAATTATTTTCTCTATAAGATGGAATTATTTAATAGGGTTATGTTTCATGTATAATATAATTATTGTTCTTATGATTTTATTATTTTTTTTATGGAATTATATTTGTGAAATCCATTTGTTTTACATGGATTACATTATAATGGAATGGTTTTTAAAAACCCAGTTTATTCCTCAGGTTATGCTATGATGAATGGTTTATGTTTTTATGGAACGTGTAAGAATTATTTCATTATCATATTTTTGGGACCTATATATCCCTATAATTCATTGGGAAAAGATTTATATCTCATGATATAGACATGGCTGGAATGGGTAATAATATCGGTTTAGTAATACAAGGCTGGAATGAGGAGTGAACTCAGTTCAGTAGTAGAATTTTTCCACCATGATGGTGTTGGAAATGTGCCTTGAGTAATATGAAATGGTTTTTCTATGATTATGTGTATTCCAAAAAACATCATGTCTTATGTTTTTAATTTTTGGGGTACATTCATTGATTCATATGAACTTTTATGATTTATCCCATGACATGATATCACTATATTTCATATACATGACAGAAATTTCAAATGTTATGTTCATATGTCTTATGATTATTATATGATTAATATCTCCCCAGTTTACCCTTACTAAGAATCTGAGCTCACCCTTTCATATATTTCTTTTCCCCAGGTTATGAAGAAGGGTATTAAGTGAGATATGTCTAAAATGGGTCTAGTAAGGATGAAATAAGTGGGAGACAATAAAGATGTATTATGAAACAGTTGTTTATATTTCCCAGATTCTAATGATACTATACCTATACAGTTCTATAGTGTATTTTTTATATTTTTAATGAATATTTTTCAATTTTGAGGTAATATCCATGTATGTAAATTATGATTCATTATATGATGCATTAAGAGGTTCCTCAATTTCCACCACAATGTTGGTCAACTTCTTCATGTCTCTTCGACATTAATGATCTTAGAGGCCTTCTATCCTCCAATTTGAAGCATTCACCTCTCCCGATTAAGAAATTTTCATGATGCTTCTTCCCACATACTTGACATGTGGGTAGTTAGTTACTCTTTATTAATTTTTCATTTAACCCACCATCATGAAACTCAATTCTTCTCCTCTCAACTCTATAACAATGAGACCATTATCCACACTCAATTGAGATAACATAAAATAACTTCTTTATAATTTAAAATTTATCATATAGATAGATCCTTTTGAATGCGTGGTTTTAAACTACTAAAGAATATATCTATTTTTCTATCTTTTTGTATAATAAGACCAGAGGTGTATATTGAAATCACTATTATGTTTTCCTCATAACCCATGATAGATTAAACTTCCTTTTTATTCAGATATGTGAATTATCCTTCCATATATGTTTGATGTGTTCTAGGGAAATACTTGGTAAGATAAATTTTATTAATGTCTTCTAACTCCATATCTTCAATTTCATCCCTCATATTAGTTTTCTTTATCAACACCCTCAATTTATTGGATTCTCCCTCTAAAAGATAGATATAAAGAGTCAGTATCATGACCTGTCACATTGGGGCCCATGATACAACTTCTTAATCATGCCTCTAATAGGCCAGGGGATGGTGACTAGCATCGAGTCGTCATATCACTAACATGGGAGGAATTTCTTGAGTACATGTACACACACACACACATCTCCAATCCCACAAAATGATGAAATGTAAAAATAACTAAAAAATACATGCACTCATATATATACCACAACCATAGTACAATGGGAATAAAAGAAAGTAAACAGGGTCAAATAAAAGATCATAAAAAGTGTATGTAACACAAGTCCAATCTGAATATAAAGGTATTTGGACTGCTATCTGAAAACAGTAGAAACACACCTCAGTCTGTCGATTCTCACTAAGCACTATCTAGTCCTATTCCACCAAGGGCTTTATAAAATGGACAATCTTCTACACAAGACATGACACGTGCAGGAAAATCCTATCCAGGGGTGAGTATAACAATACTCATAAGGACAACCCGAAACAAAAAAACATACAACAAACAAAAGTGATGTCAGCTCTACATAGGTATATGTTTGAAATACATAAAACAATTATATCCAATTATACTCAAAAAAATACACAAAATCTAGATTTAAGTCACAACTAATGTATACTATCCATAGGATTCCAGATTAAAGATTACAAAATCACTCATTTGAGAGAACACACTCTTGAGTCTGATATGTCCATATGGGAGGTACTAATCGTTGGGTCTTTTCATGAAAACCATACACTCTAATAGTCTGAAGAGAATACAATACATAGATGAGGATCATAGTCAGGGCCATGGGGTGATAAAAACTACACAATCTAGATTAACCCTTCTAGGTAGAGGATCAATTCCAAAGTAGTGTTGGTCATGTAAATAATATGAACTCCACCTAGGTGATGAATATAAATAGATGATCCCACTATGGGCCTCTTGGGGGATTCCAAAATCTCTATCCAGGATGTGTTACTAAAGGGATCATAGTACTACGAGTAGGAAACAATTCATACCTACCTTCAAGGAAAGGATAAGGGGAACAAATCCTAACAAAACTTGTCTTAGACATAGAGGATAAGAGATTCAAGCCCTGTATAAAAGAGTACACACAATTTATTAGTGGTAAATGTTGGGTCACGTGACCTCGGGTCTTGCCCAAGTAAATGGACCATGTCATTTAAACCGTGTTCGGGTAGTAGTACACCCATTGTAAGAATCCCATGCACTCTACCCACATTTTAGTATATGTCTCCATACCATGTACGTCTAACCTTGTACCATTACATGGCCAATCATATGTATCTTGTCCAAAACAGTGTCTAAGTGTTTGGTGGGGGGGTCACACCATGTAGACAACGTGTGTACTCTACCCCGTTTTTTTGTACTTCCCCAAGTACATGTCGAGTCATCCAAATGGAACTACACATAGTGTAATCAAGGAATACATGCATTGTGCATCAGGTTTTTCCAGGAACCCTTGTTCTTCCCCCGCCTCACCTCAAATGATCCTTTGGCCTCCAATCCATTGAACTCCATGCATCAAAACTCATGATTTATCCTTGAATAGTAATTCCATCACTAAATTAGCAAGACTCGGTCCTTCGAACCTCTTGGAAAATGAGATTATCATTGTTCTTAGTTACATGATGAAGAACTTGAAATCAGGTATCAACCATTGTCTGAACCACCACCAAAACCACTGGTTCACCTCTGCCACAATTGAATTGATCATAGACATATGACATCAAATTTTACAGCAAGAAACGGTTTCACAATGATCAATCATTCTATTATACATATAATCATGAACAAACGAATAACAATGTGAGGAATAGATAATTTGGGGGAGAAAAGAATAGAATAAAATGAGAGGAACAAAATTCAATCAATGTTTATGTCAATCTCAATTCAAATCCACTAGAATGAAAATTGAATAATGAAATCACAATGATAATCTCCCAATAAACCCTGCAAAATAATCCATCCTACTAGAAGATCGAAATATAGATCAATATGATCATTGACTGGTACTCATTCATCATTTAATTCAACAATGGGTACGAAGTCCAAATAAAACACAGTACCTACCTCGATTAAATTTGATCTTTGATGAAGAATTATATTTCATCGATGTCATTGTCATGATCCATAGAATTTAAGGTGTGTTGATTATTGATCCAGGATTTGTCTTCGTTCGATTAAGAGGATTATCTAAATATCTCTCTCCAAAAATTTTTGAGAGGTTCTAAGGTTATGGGGATAACCCTAGAATTATTTCATAATAGAATTTTTAAAGGAAAATCATTTGGTGCATCAAAAATTTAAAATAAAACAATTTATTATAATTATTTTATTCATTTCTTGTATATTCAATGAATTTTACACAGATGATTGTCGCCAACATATGTTATGTCATTCATAGGGTAAAACATGTGTTCCAGGCTCAATGGGGTCCTCCGATTTCTAATAAAAGCATCCATTTAGAAGTTATTGCAGACTCTTTAGAAAAAATACCTGCATGTAATATTAAATATATTTAATATATTTCAAAAAAAAATTTGGGAACACAAGACCCTGGAATCGCATACCATCTTAGTGCCTTGTCTTTAAAACAATAAATATTACATCCAAAACTAATACATGGAAAATCTAAGACATTATAGTAACATTATCCTTTTTCAGAAAAATGGATCACAAAAAAGATATTCTCCATTGATTTAACCCACTGTTCAAAGAAAAGTGGATTGGATGTTCCACTAAGCATCGATGGCCTTTTCTATATATAGGAATCAATGGCTAGTTGATCCTTATTGGGTGAAGAAGAAAATTAAACATGGTTTAGGTTATTGTTTACAGCCTAATACAATTGTACAATCATTTACATGATGTATTGAACTTCACCTCCTATGGTATTAGGGATGTCATTCAGATAGTCATTTCATTTTACCTCACATGTGTTGTTTTCTTAGTTTCTCTAGGTTCCCAAAAATTTCTAAAATATAAAAGGTTTGACTAAAACATTATTCAAAAAAGTATAATTAATTTATTATTTTATGAGATTAACACTAAAGGAATATTTTATGGGATCCCTATGTTTATCCTTTTATAAAAATATTTTTCTAAGATGTTTTACCTATACATAGGCTTAATCTTATAGTCTTTACTCTTGTTTTCTATTCCTATTTCTCAATTTAAAAAAACTATTCTCTAATAAAAATAATAGATAACCTACTTTTTTTCATAACTATAACATAATTTTAAATATAAACAATATAATAACATTAACAATCTAGGATCAAAAGGTTTCATGTATTGGGTATATTAGGATCATACATAACTTTTATATAATAAAAGATAAATATTATTTAATTTCTTATTCTCTATTTTCTAAGATCCTATCATGTTCTCTTTAGTATAAATAATCACTTGAAGATATACATAAATAGAAAGGGTGAGATATAATCTAAATAAGAGAATGGATAAGAGACATGAATAAATATTCATTGTGTAAGAATAAAAATGATTATCATATGTTAAGAATAGGATCGTCATAAACATCATGAGGGAAACATGTGATAAAGGCATGGAATTTTAAAATGCATAAAAATGAAACATCATGTCATAATGGTAAAATTAAAAATATAGTTTTAAACAAATATAACATCACATACAAGAATAACATATATGCATAATCATAACTTGATCATTGTGAACAAAGGTAATAGAATTTTCATGAATATTACAAATTATCACATGAGATACATCACATAACCCATTTAATTGGAGGGATATGTAATTTTTGTCCCATCATTCACATAAAAACATTTACATAATAATACAATCCAAATAAGATGCACAAAAACCATAATCATGAAATAACACATGGAATGAAATGGGTTTAAAAGGGATTTATTGATCATGTTTTCATGAATTAACTATGGGTTCCCAAAGGAAAAGGGAAAACATATTTGGTATAGAAATTATAACTATTTATCAAATAAGAAACAACTGAAGAGAAATCAAAATGTTTTTTTTAAAGAAGAGTTATTTTTGGAAAATAAACATATTTATCATAAAATCTTGTTTGAAAACAATTATATCAAAAAAATGATAAGGGAATAAGAATGAAATGATATTTAAGGAAAATTAATGAAGTATTCAAACAAAATATATCGTGAAAGTGGTAAAACCCAAAGAAAAGGAGTTGGGTTCAAGAATCTTCTTATGTCAATTTATCTTTTATTTTATCACTTTTGTGACTCCTAGATAATAAACATAGATTTATTAAGGAATTGAACTAGAATTGAATTATAGCAATTTATACAAATATTAAACAATTATAATAATTGTATTATAATTCTTAATTTTTGTTGATTAATTTAATGTGTTTTGATATCATGTTTTTCTTAAAAAGGCACAGTTTCACATTGATTTCCCTATTTACCTTCATGTAATTGACACATTTATATAATTAATTAGAGAATATTATAACACATATAATTACTTATTTATGTATTATAAATAATTAATTCTATCCATCCTGAAAGTTGGTTATAATAATTGTCTTGGAAATATCTTTATAGGTGGATAAATGACATATAATGGGACGTTGTCAAAAGAGTTAGAAAGGAAAGTATGAAATTTATATTTTTCATAAATATAATAATTAATGTAGGCTAAAATGATTAAAATAATTTCAACTAACTGAATAATTAATTTTATATAATATGGGTTTGAAAGAAATTTGAAAAAATAAGGAAGATAAAAATAAAAGAGTGAAAAGTTGACAGAGACATATGCTCTCCTCAGTGTAGGCTCTCTTATATGACATTGTAACTCCCATGGTGATTGGAGTTGAATTTCTCCAGAATGTACTTACGTATTTATTAGGGATTTTAGAGGTAGTATTTGTGTAGAAATTGGGATTTGGAATTGGTGGTAGGAGTGGTTTTCCATGGGAAGAGATAAGGGTTTTTTATACTCAAGGAGATGATTATTTTTAGAATAAAGTATTAAATAAAACAATATATAAAAGGTGTAACTTGTAATAGTCAATTTTTAGAATATAATTCATATATTGATATAATATAATGATTTTAATACTTAAAATCATATTTATAAATTGAATTAATTAGTTTATTAAACATGAAATTGGAATGAAATAAAACTTGTTATTTTAAGGAACGACTTTTGACTTTTCGTTTTCAAAAATGATTTTTAGGTTTGGAAGTTAATTTTATTGTAATTTAATGACTCTTTTATGAATTAAAAATTTTCATGTCCAAAAATTAAGTTATATAAATTATGATTTCATTAATACATCATGAATGATGTAATTTATGATACATTGGTAGTGTGAAAAATGATATTTTTACCATTCACCTGAAAATTGAAGTATATAAAAAAATTAACACAAAATAAACCTTGGATATTTTGGGCATGTTCATTTCAAAAATTATATTAATTTCATCTAAATAAATTTATAAAATATGAAATATAATGTTTTCATATAAAAATTATGATTTTTATGAAATATTTTAAAATATAATTTTAAAAAATGTTGGTATATTAAAATTGAGTTTTTTAATCATGATGTTAATTTTTTTTTGAATTATAATATTTATATTTAATTAATATAATAATTAAAAAAGTTATTTATATCATAATTTATTATTTTGATGTAAAAATACAATTCCAATAGCCATGTTACTATTCCAAGCCATTAGGTTATTAATCCCAATGGTTAGGTTATTATTCCAACGATCAAATTACTATTCCAAAAGTCACATTAACTCCTATAAATACAACTTCATTATATAACTAAATATTCAACTTAATTCTCTAAGGTTTTTCAATTTAAATTTTCAATAATTTTTATTGTTTTACTAATATTTTTTTTCTATAGTGCTAGTAGTGGGGGCGATGATCCAAGTAGATTGGGGTGATCCATATTTTACCATTTTATCCTTTATATTATAATTTTTTTTCATTTTTAATGTTTTGAACATTAATTGGTTTTATTTCTTATTAATGTAACAATATTTAGTAATGAAATAATTTTTGGTTACTTTATGTGTATAATAAAATATAGTATTTTATAACACACTATTATTTTAGGAGAAAAATACCATTTATAAGATTTGGGTTGTTAAATTCACAAAAAATTTCCAAATCTATAATCTGAATTCCATCATGAGTCCCTTCATTTAAAAACTCATTATTGGAGTAAAATGGGATTTACTCATTCATGGAAAATTACATTAAAATTATTTCCTTCATCCCCAAACACATTCCTCTCACAAACAAGACATGATGGTTTCCTGAAACTTGAACTTTAATTAAAATCCTAGGGACATTAGAAAAAATAGTGTATAAATACAAGGGAATCCTTTGTTTTAAATACGAATAATCATTCTCAAACATAGATTTTCATAAAAACCCTCCATATATGGCATGTTAATTAAAGGTATTTTTATCCCTAGGATAATATCCTATCATCTCTATACACCCCAATAAGGCCACAGTGGGAGTCAGTTTTCGAACAAGGCCCACAATAATTCCTTGAGTAATTTTTCTATTTCATATCATCAGGTCCAAAAATTCCTTGATCATGACTCAGTTATTTCCCATCTCATGCCAATAAATTTCTAGAGTATTGCTAGCCTACAATTCTAACATTGTTCATTATCCACATTTCTAATGGTCTAATCTTGTTCACCTAATACATATTTTTTATTGGTTTTTATTATAAGACCTCAAACATCAAATCAAAGAGACAACACTCATGAGGAATAAAACCATCAAAGGGAACCACAGGAAAGAGTTGAGTTTCAGCTCACTGGACATGCACTTCACATGATCCAAGTTGGTGATCAATCGAAATAAAAAATACATGAAACCTGTTAGGATGAAAAACCATAATGGGAGTCATAAAAAAAATTAATAACCTCTTGATAGAAATATTTATATATCATTGAGGACAAAAATAGGGTGATGATAAAAAATACACAAAATTTATAGGGAATTTAATGTGGACCTCCGAATAGTCAGAAAATATTAATAGGGTATCAAGACTTTGGAAAAAATATAGCATATTACTATCTTTATCATTATAATAAAATGACACTGAAATAAGGAAATTTAGTTAATTGAGATATATTTATAGTTATGTTACAATTGAAGGAAAAATTAGAATGATGAAAAATATGGATTAGGAAAAAATTATTTTCATTTAAGGAGAAAAAGTCAGAGGAGCATCCATAATTAAAAGTATCTCTATAAAACTTTAAAATAGACAATCAACATAAATTTTGAATTTTATGAGGGATTCTTGAGCCTTACCAATAGACTAAAAAATCCTTTCTAGCCTAGTAGTCTTAGCCTCCTCATCCAGGTGGAGCTCCCCCACCGCAACCACAATGGTAGTCTTCTCCAAATCCCAAACCTCTTCTAGTGGATGGTGAAGTTATATGAGATCCCCAATAGATGTATTCATATATTTGTAGAGATTTAGTATTTGAAGTGATTTATCATTAATCCATTTCTCTCAATCCTTCAACTTATTATAGATTTTTATCCCTTTTTGGATAATACATCTTGGAGATCATCGGTTTTTATGAACATCAGTTATTTAATACGGAGATATTGTGACATGTGTTCTCGCTACCATTAGAGAATGATTTACCTCGCAATATAATGGATCATAAGGGAATTGAATACACTATACCCCTACATGATGAACATTCTCAAGAGATGATGAAGATGTGGGGGTAGATCTTCCATAGGTGTATTTGTGAAAAACTCCCAAATACCTTTCCATATGAATGAAAAACATACTAATAAAGGATATTATGACCCCTCGATTATTAAAGACACAATATTAATAGCAGAGGTGTACTATGGGATTAACTTTATTATATAAGTGGATTACATGGTCCTTCCTGGAGTGATTTCTTCCTTTCCATGCATAGTCACTTGTGTTGGGGCGGAGGCTTCCCCTTCAGGTTCATTCAGTAAAGTTGATGGCCCTAAAATATGAATGAAGCTAGTCCTCGGAATTGGAATATAGTGAAGAAAAATGTGAAATGAGATCAAAATGTTTTATTAGACGTTCTCATAAATATATTTGTTTCACTTATCTCTTCCTATCTATTATCCCTAGATTTTGTGGTTTGATTCGAGATATCCTGATGAGGATCATATTTTGGCATTTTCTTAAGACCATCCAAAGAAGGATCACAATAATCCCCCACTTTGGAACCTTGAGCTATTTTTTCTTCCATAATGGGAGAACCAGGGACCTCAGTTCCTTTTCATTGCAACACTCTATTCTCCCATGGTACGTTTTCTTTTAAATAATTCAATAGCATGGGCGGCACACAACATCGAGTTCGGTCGCACCATGAACTATTAAACAAGTCATTTAAAAAGCGGGTATGAATAATATTAAACGAATTATGAAATTTATAAATTTTATTTTTCAAAATAGACTTCATTTTTTAATTCAGAATATCAAAATTATCTTATGGTGAATTTTATGTAATTTTTTGAAAAGTTTCAATTTTTGATGAATATTGACAATACTGCATTATTTTAGGAAAACAAGTATTTTTATTTAAATAATTATTTAAATTTAAATTTATTTTAAAGTGAAAATAGATAAAAAAAATTAAATATATTATTCTAATATAGGTTATGTGAATCATTTTTATAATAGTATTAGATATAAAAAATTTATTAAACATTTGAACGTTTCTATTACCTACCAACTTACACATCTGTATATTAGCATTAAATTTTTTTTTATCACTTCTGGGAATTGAATTTTGAAAAAAAAATACACAGTTGTAATCAGTATGAAAAATATGGTATAATAGGATCAAAATAATATTTGGTTAATCGTAACTTCTGAATTTTATTTACCACGGTGAAAGGTAAATTAGACAATTAAATGTAAAAATAATATTATAATAATATAACATTACCCTAAAACTTTTCCTAATTTCAATGGATAAGTTATATATGACCAAAAGAAACATTAGGTCGAAAATATGATCCTTATTAAGCCATTTGTGTATGATTAGGAAATTTATTATATTTTATTTAAAGAAGAGTTAAAAATGTCATATTTATATTTTAATAACTATATAATTTCTAATATGAAGATATATATGTGGTATGGTCGAATATAAATAACCATAAGAAAGATAAAATTATTATTTAAATAATTTTATTTTATTTATAATTTTATGAAATAAATAATTAAATTAAATGGTGACACAATAATGATGTAGTGATTGAATTATTAAAGGAAAAAAGAAATTAATAGATATTAAAAATATTAAAATAAAAAAAAATTACTTAATTAATGACATAAAAATATTTAATAGATAAAATTTTCATGTTAGTAAAATATTGGAAGTATTTTTTCAAAGTCATCATGTTGGTTTGATACTTTTAAAAATAAAAATATTGAATTGTATCAAAATTGACATAAATGATACTTTAAAATAAATAATATTTAACTAAATGTTATAAAATTCATAAAATTATCAGGTTCGGTGAAAAATCTAGGATAATTTTAAATATTTTATAAATGATCCAATTGGGGTTTGTTTGGAATAGTATAGTAACTATATTGACCCTATAGTATAGGAAGTAAAGTAGATATGGTTAGAGTTAAACTATTTAACTAAGGGTTAAACCCAAAAGATAAGGCTAATTTTTTAAACTAAACTTGTATAAAAATCATTGTTTGAGAGGATTTATACCCATACTCATCTTATCCTCTAAATAACTCACTTTGGATGTAGCAGCTCAGGTTTTTCCATGTCAGGCTTTAGAATATTCTTGCGAATAAGTCCAGAGTTAGGAGCGAAGACGGAGTGCGATTCTGAGGCCCGATGTGCCTGGAATAAATTTTATAAAGATATTAAGTATTTTAATACTATTAACATAGAGGAAATGAGTTATCTCCTAAACCGTAGCTCGAATCATAAATTTGAGGGCACAGTTGCATCTGGAACGTGTCGTTTTCCCTAAGCGGGGTGTAAACATTGCGTGCGCAGGCATGCTGTGGAAAAAACCACCTGGGGAATTTTCATAAATAAATGGAAAATTTTATTTATGAGCATCAGCTCAAATAATTCCTGAACTGTGTCTTGGATCGAAATTCTGAGCAAGCTGTTGCATTCAGAACATCGTGTTTACCCTAAGGGTGACCTAAACTTGTCTGCGTCGGGGAGTTTTGGTCGGAGGCGGAGCGGAGCCTAGATGTTTAATGGAGGATGAGGTTTTTATTTTAAAAATAGAAAAAAATAATAAACACCATATCATCATACCTTCCACCCTGGCATGCACCCTCACCCTCTCCTCCTCCGTTCAATGATGAACTGAAAATCGGAGGCTGAATCCTCGAAACGAATTGTTGTCGGTCATGGATCAAGACGGTGGCCGCTCTTGGATCATGCAGTAGCAGCAACGAAGCAGGAAAAGCATCGGCGTTCCACCAAAAGGTAGTAGGTTGAGTTTTAATATATATAATACCATTTAGGCATTGTTATTCTTCAAATCTTCAAAAAGTTTGTGTAGTTTGGGTCCCGAGCTTTTCAAAACTTGTTTTAAATATGAATTTGGAGCACCGGGGTGCTTTCAGTGGCTCCCGGAAGTTTTCTAACAGAAAAACCGGTTTCTAGTAGTGGAAATGGTGGTTTCCGGTGAGGGTGGAGGTGGCGCGGCGATAGAGTGGCGGATTCCGACAGGCGTTGGTGGTCCAGTCCAACACGGGCGGTGGTTTCTGGCGACCCAGCGGTGGTCCGACCAGATTTTTCTGGGGGTTCTTTAAACCCCCGTAACTTGAAAACTGTAAGTCTGATTTGTGATCCGTTTGCGGAAACACAATCCCTGTGATGAGATGGACCATTTTAGGATGTTTCAGAAATTTTATTGGTCGGTTTTGTTTGTCTCGGGGCCAAGAAACATTGAAAATAATAATAATATTTTATTATTTTCAACTTCAACCTGCCATAACATTTACACTGAGCTTCTAATTGACGTGTCGTTAGTGAAGTTTTGATCCTAATAATAAGTCAGAATTTTTAGGATAGTTTCTGGGCACTGGGACGGAGATCAGGATGTGGGCCCCATGAGGCTGGTTTTGGGCGTTTATGGAGAAACATGATTTTTCTTTAGGTGTCCATTTTGGAAGAATGAGTAGTTGACCTCATCCATTTTTCTGAGTGGACCACAATGATGTGGTCCACTTGATGTGTTTTGGTATCGAGGCGTGGGCCCCACACAGGCTAGCTATGGTGAATAGTACCTTTTTCACCGGTTGTCCGTTTTGGGCAAGTAAATAGACTATCCTGTGTGTTTTTTCGCGTGGATTATGGTGGTGGCCTCAGTATAAGCCTAGGAGGTGTGTAGTGTGGAGATGTTGTGGGTCGCTCGGGTTAGTGATTTTGGACCAGCAGTGGTTGAGTGTACTCCCTTGGTTCGTTCATATAAGGGTTTGTGTGGCATTACAACCTTAGTATATGTTTGTGATCCCCTCAATTGGATGTTTTCCTAATAAAGTTGTGGCATCCCTCCAGTGGGTCTGTAGTGGGATCCTCTAGCTTTGCTTCCCTAGATCGGGTTCTTGGAATTGCTGTTACCACTTATCCACGGGTGGCGATCCCCTATCTATCAGGTTAATCTTGTAGGGTTTGAGGCATCATTGGGAATATGATCCCCTATGTAGTGGGTCATTCATAGTAGGGTTGTGGCATCGACAGGTATATGATCCCCTACACAACATATGGTTTATAGTAGGGTATGTGGTATCTTCAGATATATGATCCCCTACTCAATGCATGGTTTCAGTAGGGTTGCAGAATCACTGGTTATATGATCCCCTACTTAGCGCGTGGTTTTCGGTATGGTTGGTGGATCATCGGTTCGATCCCTTACAACGTGAGTTATAAGAGATTGGGTTTCCGGCATTATCGTGACCATCTTCACATGGGTGACGATCCTCTATCTTAGTGATGTGAACTGCAGAACATTAAATCGGGTTCTAGTATCCCCCAGTAGATCATGGGAGTGATCCCCCATCTGCAAGATCTTTGAGATAACGGAGTGGGTTCTTGTATCCCCTAGTGGACCCTAGGAGTGATCCCCTATCCAAGAATTTTGGTGTTTCCACTATTTCAGTGTGATGTTCTCAATGATGATATACGAAGATGGTGATCTCTCGGATGGGCATCTGGGATGCTAGTGTGAGATCTGATGGAGTGTATCTCTTGGACGAGTGTCATCTGGGATGGTATATCTCATGGAGTGTGTTCACCTGGTTTTGTGTAGAACCTACCGTTGGTTATGAGGTCGGATCATTATGAGGCTTGGTGTGTGAAATGAGTATATTTGGTAGTTCATGGCATATGTATGGGAATATACCTGAGATGATGTTCATGGTATATGTATGATCATATACCTAAGAGGATGTTTATGATGTATGTATGGGAATAAATTTGAGTTAAGCCGACTAGTCGTGTTTAGCCAAGGTTGGTCTCGAGATGGAGTTTTGTCTCTCGTTTGGGTTCCCTCTAGCTGGGATGAGCGGATTATTGAATTTTAATTTCTCCCTTTTATTTTTGTTGTTTTTGGGATGCCTATTGAGTATTTTTATAATCACCCCTACATGGGCTTTTCCCATACAAGTTTTGTTCTTGTACATGCCACAGGCCTTTCGACGGAGTTCCGGGAGGACCCGGAGTACGCAGAGCTTAGTGAGCGAGACTGATCATGGTGTTTACCAGAGCTGTGTTGAGGAGCTTACTGGTGGGTGTATTTGGCAGTGTTTTCCCTCCTTCTGAGCGGGTTGGACACTTTTGTAGTTTTCCTTTGGTGGGCCCCGTTTTTCCCTTTTGTAATTTTGATGTACTCTGGTTGTGGTTTAGATGTATGAATGCATTTCTTTTTAGTTTATATATATATATATATATATATGCATTGTTGCATGGAGGTGTTTGTGGGTGTGTGTGTACAAGTACCTTAGGCTAATGCCTCCAATGTGTGAGATAGCCTACTCGACACTAGTCGTCATCCCCTGTCCTATTGTAGGTGGTATTGGGGAGTCGTGTTTTGACCCCCATTGGGTCAGGTCATGACAGAGTGGTATCAGAGGAGGTTCTACCTTTAGGATCTCAGAGAGTAGATGGTCTAGCTTTGAGCTTGCTTTTGGTTGCATAACGGCAGTGTTATGATGTTTCAAGTTCGGCCTTCAGGATAGGGACTCCAGTGTCAGTACGGAGGCCGACATATCCATTCACTAGGACTCTGATAACCTACCTTTCGACTTGGTACATTTGGACACTAGTCGCAGGGACATAACGGTACATGCATCCTCTAGGACAGGGTTATGGGTTTCCCTTGTTCTTCTTGAGTCATCTCCCAAGATATACTCTTTGACCATGGTGCGTCTTGATTGTATTTCAGGATGCCTCCGTAGCGACAGCTAGTGAGAGTTCCGTAACAGGATTGTAGTGACGATCCACCCCTGTAGAGGATGTGGTCTAGGGCGCAGGTTCTGAGACTGGACCTCCGGGTGGTCTACCAATTGAGCCACAACCTGTTGAGAAACCGGTTGTGCCGGTAGTGCAGGACGATGTTGCGCGTAGGCTGAGTGCGCTGCACGAGTTCTAGAGGCAGTAACCTCTGAGGTTCCGGGGTGATCCAGACCCTCATGAAGCTGATGACTGGCTTGAAGCAGTTACACGAGTTTTCCACCTGGTGAGGACACCTCCAAATCAGATGGTGGTTCTTGCGGTTAGCCTTCTGCATGTTTCGGTTGGGCGGTGGTGGAGTTTGGTGATGTAGTCCCACAATGAGGAAATACCCACTTGGATAGAGTTTGAGTGACTCTTTTGAGAAGAGTTCTATCCGGTGATGCTGAGGTCGGTGTAGATTCAGGAGCTTATAAAACTTCAACCGGAGGGCGTGACTGTGTCGTAGTACTCGACGCGGTTTACAGACCTGTCGCGCTACACCCTGGATATGGTTTAAGACCTATTATTTAGGGCTCGAACCATCAAGCAGAGCCTATGCAGAGTCGTTTGGGCAGGTGTGTTTTCCTTGTTCCTGTCCACCTATGCTGGAGTGCTGGAGCAGGCCTTGGTGATGGAGAGATTTCTGGCTGGGACGATGCTGACTGTTAGTGTTGGGCATGAGGGAGTTGGGACATCATCAGCTAGTTCAGTATCTAGTCGCCAACGACAATCTTAGGGGTCTAGACATCCATGATGTTTTAGGTAGCTAACCTAGGATGGAGGATCCAGGGCTCTGTGCTCTCAAAGATCTCAGACTGGTTTTGGTCAGCCGTAGAAGAGGTGGTGTTATTCTTGTGACAGCTGGGAACATCTTGTGAGAAATTGTTCGATCCGTCGTGCTGCAGAGCGGGAGACGGTAGACAGGCCACCTTGGCAGAGGCAGCATGTTGAGTATGGTGGTCCGCAGACTAGCAGGTGTGGTGATAGACACGTAGGGCTAAGGGAGCTGGAGGATGGGGACGAGGCCAACTGCATGCCCTGGAGGTTTTTGACCCAGAGGCTCCATGGATGGATTGAGGTATGCACTGTGTCCTTTCTACTTTTTGTAGTAGTTTTGCTAGAAACTGTCAAGTGGTACTCTTCCCTTTTCGTTGCATGTGAGAGTTATGTTCTGGGCATTGGAAGACCCTGTGTTGGTGTTTTTCAACGTGCTTCAGATGCATTTAGAAGACAAATCTTTTCTCTTGCGTTTGAGGTAGGGCTGTATGTGGTGAAAGTTTGTGCGAAAGGCCTTGGGTTCCCCAGAGGGTGTGCTCGTTGGTTGCCTGAGACCCCTTGGTGGCTTTGTGGTAGTTCTTTTTGGGTGAAATCACCGGTGTGGGAAACCTGGTTCAGTGGTCTGTTTCATTCCCTTATGTTTAGGAATTTTCGGGGATGAAAAGTCTTTAAGTGGGGAGGATGTAGCAGCTTAGGTTTTCCCATGTTAGGCTTTGGAATATTCATGTGAATAAGTCCAATGCTAGGCGCGAAGATGACGTGCGATTCTGAGACCTGGTGTGCCAAGAATAAATTTTATAAAAATATTAAGTATTTTTAAACAATACACGTGGCAGAAATGAGTTATCTCCAAAACTGTAGCTCGAATCAGAAATCCGAGGGCACAGTTGCATCTGGAACGTGTTGTTTACCCTAGGACGGGTGTAAACTTTGCGGGTGCGGGCCTGCTGTGGAAAAATCTACCAGGGTCATTTTCGTAAATAAATGGAAAATTTTATTTATGAACGTAGGCTCGAATAACTCCTTAACGGAGTCTCGGATCAAAATTTTGATCACGCCATTGCGTTCAGAACGTCGCGTTCACCCTAAGAGTGACTGAAAATTATATGTGTCGGGGAGTTTGGTCAGAGGCGGAACACAACCGAGACGTTTAATGGAGGATAAGGTTATTATTTTAAAAATAAAAAAGTAATAAACCCCATATAATCTTCCCTTACCCCTGGCACGAACCCCCACCCCCTCCTCCTCCGTTCAACAACAAACCGACAATCGGAGGCCGAATCGTCGAAACGAAGCGCCGTTGTTCTCAAATCTTGATGGCGACCACTCCTGGAGCGTTCAACAGCATCAGCGAAGAGTGAAAAGCGTCGGCGTTCCAACAAAAGGTAAGCGATTGAGTTTTATTATCCCAGATCTCTTTTATGCATTTTTTTTTAAATCTTCATAAGGGTTGTGTAGTTCGGGTCACGAGCATTCCGAAACTTGTTCCGGGTCTGAATTTGGAGCACTGGGGTTCTTCCGGTGGCTCCCGGAAGTTTTCCGGTGGAAAACCCATTTTCCAGTAGCAACAATGGTAGTTTCTAGCAAGGGAGGCGGTGGCACGATAGATTCCAGCAGGTGGTGGCTGTCCGATCAGGCAGCGACGGTGGTTTCCGGCGACCCAGCGGGGGTCCGGCCAAATTTTTCCGGGGGTTCTTTAAACCCCGTAACTCGCAACCCGTAAGTCTGATTTGTGAGCCGTTTGCGGTGATGCAATCCTCATGACGAGACAGACCCCTTGAAGACGTTTTTTGAATTTTATGAGTCTGATTTTTGTTCTAGGGCCATGAAACATTAAAAATAATTATAATAATTTATTATTTTCAACTTCGACCCGCAATAACTTTTACACTGGGCATATGATTGGCGTGGCATCAGTGATGTTGTAATCCTAATAGTAAGGCAGAATTTTCAGGATAGTTTCCATTCATTAAGAAGAAGATCAAAATGTGGGCCCCATTAGGCTGTTTTTGGGCGTTTGCGGAGAAACGCGACATTTTCGTCGGGTGTCCATTTCGGATAAATGAGTAGTCGATCTCGTGTATTTTTTCAGGGGGATCAAAATGGTTCGGTCCTCTTGATGGGTTTCGGGATCGAGTCATGGGACCCACCTAGGCTAGCTATGGCAAATAGAAACTTTTTCACCAGTTTTCTGTTTCAGGCAAGTAAATAGCATATCCTGTGTATTTTTCAGCATAGATCACTGTGGTGGCCTTAGTATAGGCCTAGGAGGTGCACAGTGTGGTGATGTTGCGGGTCTCTTGGGTTAGTGATTTTTGGACCAGCAATGGTTGAGTGTACTACCTTGGTTCATTCCTATGAGGGTTCATGTGGAATTACAAACTTAGTATAGGTTTATGATACCCTCAATTGGATGTTTTCCTAATAGAGTTATGTCATCCCTCTAGTGGGTCCGGAGTGGGATCCTCTAGATTCACTTCCCTCGATTAGGTTCTTGGTATCACTGTTACAACTTATCCATGGGCGGCGATCCCCTATCTAGCAGGTTAATCTAGTAGGTTTTGAGGCATCATTGGGAATCTGATCCCCTACATAGTGGTCCATGTATAGTAGGGTCGTGGCATTGCCGGGTATACGATCCCCTACTCAGCATGTGGTTTATAGTAGGGTTGTGGTATCATCGGATATACAATCCCCTACTCAATGCATGGATTTAGTAGTCTTGCAAAATCGTTTGGTTATATGATCCTGTACTTAGCGCTTGGTTTTCATTATGGTTGGTTCATCATTGGTTCGATACCTTACATTACTAGTTATACAATATGGGGTTTCTGGCATCGTTGTGACCATCTTCACATGGGAGACGATCCTCTATCTGAGTGATGTGAACTGTAGAACATCAGATTGGGTTCTAGTATCCCACTATAGATATTGGGAGAAATCCCCCATCCGTGAGATCTTTGAGATTCTGGAGTGGGTTTGTTTATCCCCTAGTGGACCTTAAGAGTGATCCCCTATCCGTGAAGTTTGGTTTTTTCACTTTTTCAGCATGATGTTCTCAATGATGATATCCGACGAGTGAAATCTCTCGGATGGGCATCTAGGATGTTGGTGTCAGACCTCATGGAGTGTATCTCTTAGACGAGTGTCATCTGGGATGACAGAGCTCATGGAGTTTGTTCTCCTGGTTTTGTTTAGAACCAGTCACTGGTAATGAGGTCGGATCCTCATGAGGCTTGGTGCGAGAAATGAATATATCTGGTTGTTCATGGTATATGTATGGGCATATACCTAAGAGGATGTTAATGGTATATGTATGGGGATATAACTGAGAAGATGTTCATGATGTATGTATGGGCATACACATGAGTTAATCTGACTAGTCGTGTTTAGCCAAGGATGGTCTCGCGATGGAGTTTCTCTCTCGTTTGGGTTCCCTCTGGCTGGGATGAACAGACTGTTGCTTTTATGTTTCTCCCTTTTATTTTTGGGGTTTTTGGGATGCCTACTGAGTATTTTTATACTCACCCCTACATGGGATTTTCCCGCACAAGTTTTTGTCATGTGCATACCATAAGCCTTTCAACAGAGTTCTAGGTGGACCCAGAGTAGGTAGAGCTTAGTGAGCGAGACGGACCAGGGTTTTTACCATAGAAATGTCGAGGAGCTTACCAGTGGGTGTATTTGGAAGTGTTATCCCTCCTTCTGATCGGGTTGGATGGTTTTGTAGTTTTCTTTTGGTGGGCCCTATTTTTCCCTTTTGTACTTTTTTTGTACTCTGGTTGTGGGTTCAATGTATGCATGCATTTCTTTTCAGTTTATATATATACATATCTACACTATTTCATGGAGGTTTTTGTGGGTACGTGTGTACAAGTACCTTAGGCTAATGCCTCCCATGTGTTTAATAGCCTTCTCGACACTTGTTTCCAGCCTCTGGCCTATTGGAGACAGGCTGAGGGAGTCGCGGATCGAGCCCCATTGGGTCGGGTCGTGACAGAGTGGTATCAAAGGTGGTTCCAACTTTGGGATCTCAGAGCATAGATGGTGTATCTATGAGCTTGGTTTGGGTTTCATAACTGTAGTGTTATGTTGTTTTGAGTCTGAATTTCAGGACAGGGACACTAGTGTTAGTATGGTAGCTGATGTATCCATTCACTAGGACTCTGATAACCTGCCTTTCGACATGGGACAATTGGACACCATTCGTAGGGACATAACAGTACATGCATCCTCTAGGACTGGGTTTTGGGTTTCCCTTGTTCTTCTTGATTCAGCTCCCCACATATACTCTTTGACCATGGTGTGTATTGATTGTATTTCAGGATCCCTCCACGATGACAGATAGTGAGAGTTCGGCAACGAGATTGTGGTGATGATCCGCCCTGTGTAGAGGCTGTGGACCAGGCCGCAGGATCTGAGGCTGGACCACTAAGTGGTCCGCTAATTGAGCCACCACCTGTCGAGTAGATAGTTGTGCTGGTAGTGAAGGAAGAGGTTGTGTGTAGGCTGAGTGCACTACACTAGTTTCAGAGGTAGCGACCTCTAAGGTTTCGGGGTGATCCAGACCCTCAGGCAGCTGATGACTAGCTTGAAGCAGTCACCTGAGTTTTCCGCCAGGTGATGACACCACCAGATCAGATGGTGGTTCTAGAGGCGATCCTTCTGCATTGTTCAGGTGGGCAATGGTGGAGTTCGGTGATGCAGTCCCACGATGAGGAAAAGCTCACATGGATAGATTTTGAGAAACTCTTCCGATAAGAGTTCTTTCTGGTGACGCTGAGGTCGGTGCGGATTCAGGAACTTCTACAGCTTCGACATGAGGGCATGACTATGTCGGAGTACTTGGTGCGGTTTACAGACCAGTCACGCTACTCCTGAGATATGGTTAGAGACCCTTTATTTTGGGTTCAGACCTTCGATCAGGGCCTATGCAAATACATCTGGGTAGGTGAGGTTTCCTTTTTCCTGCACACCTATGTTGGAGTGCTGGTGTGGGAATTGGTGGTGAAGAGCTTTCTGGCCGAGCTGATGTCGACCATTAGTGTTGGGAACATTGGAGCTAGGTCATCATCAGCTAGTTCAGTATCTCGTAGACAAAGATAGGATAAGGGGTCCGGACGTCCATGACGTTTTAGAAGGTGACCCCAAGATGGAGGATCTGAGGCTCAAGGCTCTCAGGGATCTCAGACCGGTATTGGTCAGTTGTAGGAATGTTGGTTCTATGCTTGTGATGGTTGGGGACATCTTGCGAGAGATTTTCCAACTCATCGTGCTACTAAGCGGGATCTGGTTGATAGGCCGCCTTGGCAGTGGAAGCATCTTCAGTATGGAGGTCCACAGGGTGGCAAGCGTGGTGACCGATCTGGTGCGACAGTGGGAGGTGGTAGGTGGTACGATTTTCCACCACCAACGCCCCCAAGTGCTCCACGTCGTGCTCAGGGAGCTGGTGGACGGAGAAGAGGCCAACATCAGGCCCTAGATGTTTTGACCCGGAGGCTCTACGGATGGATTGAGGTATGCGCTATGTCCTTTCAAATTATTGTAGTAGTTTTTCCAGACACTGTTAAGCGGTACTCTTCCTCTTCCATTGTTTGTGTGAGTTATGTTCAGGGAGTTGGAAGACCTTGTGTTGGTGTTGTTTGATGTGCATCAGATGCATATGGAAGACGAATCATTTCCCATGTGTTCGAGGCATGGTTGTGTGTTGGGAAATTTTGTGCAAAAGGCCCTGGGTTACCCAGAGGGTGTGCTCATTGGTAGCCTGGGACCCGTTGGTGTCTTTGTGGTAGTTCTTTTTGGGTGAACTTGCCGGTGTGGGAAACATAGTTCAGAATTCAGTAACATTCCCTCATTTTTAAGAATTTTTGGGCACAAAAATTCTTCAGGTTGGGTGGATGTAGCGGCTCAGGTTTTTCCATGTCAGGCTTTAGAATATTCCTGAAAATAATTCCAGAGCTAGGCGTGAAGACGGCGTGCGATTCGGAGACCCGGTGTTACCAAAATAAATTTTATAAAAATATTAAGTATTTTTATACTATGCACATGGAGTAAATGAGTTATATCCAAAACGGTATCTCGAATCGGATATCCAAGGGCACGATTGTGTCCAGAACGTTTTGTTTACCCTAGGCGGGGTGTAAACTTTGTGGGCATGGGCCTGCTGTGGAAAAAGCACCTAGAAGCATTTTCATAAATAAATGGAAAATTTTATTTATGAGATTCAACTCTAATAACTCCTAAATGGATTCTTGGATTGAAATTCTGAGTTCTTCGTTGCTTTCATAACGTCATTTTTACCCTAAGGATGACCTAAACTTGTTTTCATCTGGGAGTTTTGGTCAGAGGCGGAGCAGAGCCAAGACGTTTAATGGAGGATGATGTTTTTATTTTAATTATAAAAAAATAATAAACCCCATATCAATCTCCCTTCCCCCCTAGTGTGAACCCTCACCCCCTCCTCCCTCATTCAACGAATAACTGACAATCAGAGGCTGAATCCTCGAAACGAAGCATCGTTGGTAGCGAATCTTGATGGTGGCCGCTCTTGGATCGTGAAACAACAACAACGAAGCGTGAAAAGCATCGAAATTCTTCCAAAAGGTAGGAAGTTTAGTTCTAAAATCCTGGATCCGGTTTATGCATTGTTTTTCTTCAAATTTTTATAGGGGTTATGTAGTTCATGTCTCGAGCATTCCGAAACATGTTTCAGATCTGAATTTGGAGCACCGGGGTGCTTCCGGTGGCTCCCAAAAGATTTCTGGTAGAAAACTCGTTTTCCAACGGTGAAAATGGCAGTTTCCGATGAGGGTGGCGGTGGAGCGGTGGATTCGGGCAGGCTGCGGTGGTCCAGTCAGGTGGTGGTGGTGGTTTCCGGCGACCCAGCGGTGGTCCGACCAGATTTTTCCGGGGGTTCTTTAAATCCCCGTAACTCACAAACTGTAAGTCCGATTTGAAAGCTATTTGCGGCGATGCAATCCTCGTGAAGAGTCAGACCCCTTGAGGATGTTTTAGGAATTTTATGAGTCGGTTTTTTGGCCCGAGGCCATGAAACGTTGAAAATGATAATAATATTTTATTATTTTCAACTTCGACCCACCGAAACTTTTACACTGAGCGTCTTATTGACGTGACGTTAGTGAATTTGTGATCCTGATAGTAAGACATACTTTTTAGGATAATTTCTAGGTGCTGGGATGAAGATCATGATGTGGGCCCCATGAGTCTTGTTTTGGGCATTTACGGAGAAATGTGACTTTTTCACCGGGTGTCCATTTTGGACGAATGAGTAGTCGATCTCATGCATTTTTATGAGGGGATCACAATGGTGTGGTCTTCTTGATGAGTTTTGCGATCGAGGTATGGGCCCCACCCAGGCTAGCTATGGCGAATAGTACCTTTTTCACCGGTTTTTCGTTTCGGGTGAGTAAATAGCCAATCCTGTGTGTTTTTTCACGTAGATCAGGGTGGTGGCATCGGTATAGGCCTAGGAGGTCCATAATGTGTTAATGTTGTGGGTCGATTGGGTTAGCAATTTTTGGACTAACAGTGGTCGTGTGTACTCCCTTGGTTCGTTCCTATGAGGGTTCTTGTGGCATTACAAACTTAGTATAGGTTTGTGATCCCCTCGATATAATGTTTTCCTGATAGAGTTGTGGCATCCATTCAGTGGTTACAGAGTGGGATCCTCTAGCTTTGCTTCCCTAGATCGGGTTCTTGGTATCACTGTTACTACTTATCCACGGGCGGAAATCCCCTATCTTGGATTTTAATCCTGTAGGGTTTGAGGTATCATCCGGAATATGATCTCCAACGTAGTGGGCCGTGCATAGTAAGGTTGTGGAATCTGCGGGTATAAAATCCCCTACCAGCATGTGTTTTATAGTAGGGTTATGCTATCATCGGATATATGATCCCCTACTTAATGCATGGTTTCATTAGGGTTGTATAATCATTAGTTATACGATCCCCTTCATAGCGCGTGGTTTTCAGTAGGTTTGGTGCATCGTCGGTTCGATCCCATACATCGTGAGTTATACCAGATAGGGTTTCCAGCATCGTCGTGACCATCTTCACATGGGAGACTATCCTCTATCTGAGTGATGTGATCTTTAGAACGTTAGATCAGTTTCTAGTATCCCCTATCAGATCTTGGGAGTGATCCCCCATCTGTGAGATCTTCAAGATACCATAGTGGGTTCTTGTATACCCTAGTAGACCCTAGGAGTGATCCCTTATCTGATATGTATGGTGTTTCCGCTGTTTCAGCATGACATTCTCAGTGATGATATTCGACAAGAGTGATCTCTCGGATGGGAGTCTGGGATGATGGTGTGAGTCCTGATGGAGTGTATCTCTTAGACGAGTGCCATATGGGATGGCAGAGCTCGTGGGGTGTGTTCTCTTGGTTTTGTGTAGAACCTGTCACTGGTTATGAGGTCATATCCTCATGAGGATTGGTGTGTGAAATGAGTATATCTGGTTTTTCATGGTATATGTATGGGCATATACCTGAGAGGATGTTCATGGTATATGTATGGAAATATACCTGAGAAGATGTTCATGATGTATGTATGGGCATACATATGAGTTAAGCTGACTAGTCATGTTTAGCCAATGATGGTATTGAGAAGGAGTTTCTCTCTCGTTTGGGTTCCCTCTGACTAGGATGAGCTGACTATTGCCTTTAAGTTGCACCCTTTTATTTTTGGGGTTTTTGGGGTCCCTACTGAGTATTTTTATACTCACCCCTACATGGGATTTTCCATCACATGTTTGTGTCTTATGAAGACCAAAAGCCTTTTGACGGAGTTCTAAGAGGACCCGGAGCAGGCAGAGCTTAGTGTGCGAGACTGACTGGGGTGTTTAACAGAGCTATTCCGAGGAGCTTATGGGATGGTGTATTTTTCATTGTTTTCCCTCATTCTGACCAGGTTGGGTTCTTTTAAAGTTTTCCTTTGGTGGGCCCTATTTTGCACTTATTTACTTTTGATGTACTCTAGTTTTGGGTTATATGTATGCATGCATTTATTTTCATTTTATATATATATATATGTATATATCTGCACTGTTGCATGGAGGTGTTTGTGGGTGCATGTGTATAGGTACCTTAGGCTAATGCCTCCCATGTGTGTGATTTCCTACTCGATGCTAGTCACCAGCCCCTAGCCTATTGGAGGCAGGCTTGGGGAGTCACGGATCAAGCCCCATTGGGTCAGGTCATGACATTGGAGCTATTTTCAACAAAATATCAATTTATAATAAATTAATAGTTTCAGAGATTTCAAAAGTGGCCCTCCTTTCTATTATAAAAGGGAACCTCTCATTCTCTTTTATTCACACCTCTAAAGCCATTTGGATTGGACAAAACCTACACAATGCTTCTCAAAAAATCCAAAAATTCATCGTAGAGTCCATAATTTTGGCATAAATCCATCATATGTAGTCCTTTTGAGAAACTAAAAAGGATACACTCAAAGAAGATGTAATTTTTTTACCAATTCCATTCAATTTATTTTCTTATTAAACTTCCTCTTTATATTTTGTTTCCATAAAAAAGTAAAACATTAAGTATCATACATATAATGAGATGTTATTATAATCATGGTACAACTATATTCCTTATTTCATCCATCCTATGAGTAATAATATTACTAGGAATGCCTATATACGACTTACATTGTCCACACCATGGTGTAATTTTTTATTCCACACTACATTATTTGGATGGATATAATGTTGAGTATACTAGATATAAATAATTAATAAATAATTATTATGATTATTTATAATTTATATATCATCCAATCATATACCATTTCACCATTAAGGAAATGATATCATCGCACATGCATACGTACGACCTACCATATCCACGATGTGGTGAGACTCTTTCACCACATTAACAATTCATGATTGATATTAAAAAATACAATATGAGTAAATATAATATGTATGACATTAATATCATTCTATATATTAATAAAATACATCTTATGCATAATGGTATAAGAGGATCATATATGATATCATAAATATGGATATGGTTCTGGTTATGGTGTAATTCAAGAACATATTTTAACTATTATACAATAGGTTTATGCACCCTTGACTAAAGGAAAGTAAAATGTAATGGTTAATGTCACAATCTCATTATTATCCAAGATAGTTTATACGTAAGAATATACCAGGACAATGTTATCATCTATGTCCATGTTTCTTAAAATGTATAACAATATATCATCAACAATTTTTTAAATTCATTTTTACCAATTTTTGATTTTTTATAAAACAAATTGAAAGGAATATTTCAGTTTTTTTCCAAATGAGGTACTTTATGGCCTTTTCGAAAAATTAAGGAAAGAATGTTTTTTAACTTATATGGCAAAGGTGGATATTTTATGCCTTTATAAAGCCTTAAAATTTTGAATCTTTACATACATTCTTACAAGTATATTTTTAAAATAAATATTTTCTTATATAATTGGGTAGATTTTAAATAATTTTATATTAAAAAATGTATATTTCTCTCAAATAATTTTATTGAATTTATTAGATTATTTTCATCTATGTAAACATCTTTTGTTGGATTTTTTTATTGATTGAGTTTGACTTGCAATGATATAATCTTCCATATTGTATTGAAGGTTTTATGATAAGTTTTACTATGAATGTTCAATTTTTATACCATTCATAGTTTATGGATAGAGTATTGAAATTTTGTATGCTATTTTTGATATTAATGATTATGTTATGTTTCACCCTTTTCATATGAGGAATGAATTGGACTTAGTAAGTGAAAAGTGGGGCCCTCTATAGCCCCTCTATGTATCGGTAGGTATCATGAGACAAAATAGTATCTTGGCATTAGGCCTTGAAGGTATGGTTATTTATAGTCCTGGCACGAGGCCTCGAAGGTATGGTTATGATGTCCGACATTATGCATTTCCTCATTATGAGATTTCTTATTAAAATTGCATGTGATTATTCGACTAGTAGAATATCGATGTTAATGTTTAAATGGAATTATTTGATTTATTGTTTCCATATTATTCATAATTTTTTTTTAAAAGTCTTGGGTTTCATATTTATACCTTTCTATAAAGTTTATGCTTATTTATGAAAGTTTCTGCAATATTTTTTTATCTTTACTGAGCATCTATGATCACCCCATTATTATGATTCATTTTCCCTAGGATGTGAAGAATTATATTATGACTGAACTATAAGGATAATCTAAGGGATATGAGTGTTTTCAAAGGAGACACTATGTTACATTAATTTCAATTTGTAACATAAAACACATGTTTTTGTCTAGTTTTTTCAAGGCTACTAAACGGGTCGATCCTTATAGATTTGGTTTCTTATCATCAAGACAATGTAATATAATAATGCACCACTCTGGGTAACTAGGATTGGGTAATTATAGTTGGTATCAGAGGAACTTTAGTACAAAACTGGTAAAAAAGATTTAGAAAAACCTTGATTAGGGAACATTACCCTAAGATAAAAAATGAGGATATGTATATAAGAACATCCTATAATTTTGGTAAAATAGAGATTGTTTTGGTATTCCTATAAAATAAATCCATGTCTGGATACTACAAGTATAAGTGGATCTCGAACACGTGTACATAGAAGTAATAACCCCAACAAGGTTTTTCAGGCTTGACTCGGGGTACCCAGGTACACAAAAAGGGCCTTACTACACACCTCATTTGACACTTTTAGGTTTATATGTTTAGGATGATTCAAATTTTCTTTAAAAACCATTATGAAGGATTTATGAGTAAATATGTACCCAAAGAACCATTTTTATGATTATGGATTAGATATCCAAATTTTTTTAAATTTATCTTTGGTATTTTACTAGTTTGGAATTATGTATTATGATTCATAACCTAGTCTAGCATATGTCATTGTTTGTAAATGGTTTTTAGTGGAAGGAACAGAAACCATATCAATACATGTAATCCATGTAGGTATTTTCCTCTTATTCAAGATAATGATAGTGGTGTTGGTGATATAATTGGTGCTAAAAAACTTATAAATATACATGGATAATTGACTTAGGTATTGAATAACAACCTTACCTGTATTGAATGACCTAATCCACAATTTATAGGATCAATGTTATATCACTTCAAGAGATAACAACCTCTAACATTCAATGGGGCTAAAAATCCTTTTTTAGCTGAGCAATGGATAAGTTCCTTCAAGAAAATATTTCTTTCTTTGGGTAGTAACAAAAGGGGAAACGTTGTTGTGATAATATATTATCTATCTAGAGATGCAGATCAATGTCATTAATTCCAAACATGAAGGAGAATGAATAGGTCGCAAATATGGAATGGAAGAAATTTGAAGAACTATTCCTAGAAAAATAAATTCCTCACGATCTACGAATTGCTATTTAGAGAGAGATTTTTAGTCTAAGGTATAAGTAGTATGATAATGTTGAAATGTATGAATAAAACATCATAAGGTTAGAAAGGCATGCTTCAGACTACCCACATAACCCAAGATCAAAGATTAGTCAATTCTTTTATGGGTTAAAACCATTCCTCTGATGGGAATTGGTCTCACACTCTTTATCATAATAAAAAATATTGTATCATGTTCCATCAAGATAGAAAAGTAATTCTCTAATTCATATTACTGTAAAGTAAAGAAAGAGAAGAGTAGGGCCACTAAAAATATAGAAATGTAAGTAAGGGAAAGAAGGTAAAGGTTGAACTTCCACCCCATAGTTATTATGGGAAGAAACACCTTGGTACTTTCCTAATGGTGATGGGTGTTTGTAACAAGTGTGAATAAAAAGACCACCAAGCTCATGATTTCAAGGTGAAGAAAGAAGCTACTAATGTTCAATGATGCAATTATAAATAGATTATACATTATTAAAATTATTCTCCTAAGTGTTAAGGAATCTTTCCATAGAAAAGGCCAAGCTTTTGTGATCACAATTGTTGAGGTTGATGTTCCTAATGATGTGGTGGCTGGTACTTTAATCATTTCCTTAAATTTAGGAAATATATTATTTGAATCTAGATCCTCTCATTCATTTATATCTTCCTAGTTTTCTTTAAAAAATATATTTTTTCAATTCACATTTACAAGGTATTTTTTAGTCAAAACCCATAAGGGAAGTCTCGTTGTAAAAAAGATGTGTTAACAAGTTCCCATTATAGCATATAAACATGCTTTATCTGCTATCATTTTCATCATACCTATGGTCTACATTGATATAATACTCAGTATATATTGGATGTCAAAATATGATCTGAAAATTTATTTCAAGGAGAAGGAAGATGAGATTTTTTAGGATGATGTAGAATCAATTATCTTTAGAGAATAAACTTCATCACCTGGTCCTTCTAAAAACCCACCCTGTAGCTTTTCTAAATAATATTCTTCGAGAGGAAGAGGAAATAACATATGGGGATGAATAAAGAAATATCTAAATTTAATACGTACCTTTTTAATGTCAATATATTGATATATTTTCATAGGATTTACCTTGACATCCTCTAGAGCAGAAAGTTGAGTTTACTATTGATTTAATCCCTAATGCAGGGCCAATATCAAAAACACCCTACAGAAAGGCCACTGTGGAATTAGCAGAGATTAAGAAACAACTATAAGGGTTGAGTAATAAGTGATTTAATCACCGTAGTGTTTCACCATGGGGAGCACCAATATTTTTGTTATTAAAAAATATGGATCAATGAGACTATTCATTTATTATAGAGAAGTCAATGCTATTACAATAAACAATAAGTATCATCTACCTCGTATTAATGATTTTTTTGATTAACTTCATGGAGATCCATGTTTTTTTAAGATTGACCTTCATTATGGATATCATAAATTGTGCATAAAGAAGGAAGATATTCCAAAGAAAACATTCCGAAATAGGTATGGTCAATATGAATTTATAGTAATTCTTATTGGATTGACAAATGAACCCTCTATTTTCATAGATCCAAGGAATTGAGTGTTCAAAGAATAACTTGATGATTTTTTATAGTATTTATTGATGATATCGTGGTATAATACAAAATCTAAAAAGACCATGAGAACAACGTTCAGATTGATCTAAATACTCTTTGATGAAATCAACTATATGGGATGTTTAGAAAGTGTGAATTCTGGCTTCAAGAAATTTCATTTCATAGTCATATTTTCTACGATAATAAAATTTCTATTGATCCTGCAAATACAAAATCAATCCAAGAATGCCCAAAACCGATGATTATAACCAAGGTACACAGTTTTATTAATTTAGAAGGTTACTATCATCATTTAATCTAGTGTCTCATCTCATTGGAAAACCTATTAACCAATATCACACGTAAAGTTGTTAAATTTCTTTGATCAAAAGAGTATGAATAATCTTTTTAATAATTGAAGAGAAGATTAGTCAATTCTACTATATTCACTTTACCATCTAGGAATTAGGGGTTTTTGATTTATAGTGATACATTATGTAAATGAATTAGTTTTGTTTTTATAAAAAATGATATAGTTATTTCATATTCATCAAGGAAGTTAAAATTTCAGAAAGAAACTATCGGACTTATGATCTTGAGTTAGCAGTAGTAATATTTTCTCTAAAGATATAGAGAAACTATATCTATGGTGAAATATGTGAGATATATACTTATCATAAGAGTTTAAAATATATTTCCTCATGAAAAGAACACAACATGAGACAAAGGACATGGCTTGATATACTCAATGATTATGAATTCAAATTACATTAACACATAGGGAAGGCCAATAAAGTGAAAGATTCTTTGAGAAGAAAGGACCACAGAGTTCTAAAAAAATGATGGTTGAGAAGGATACTATGTTCATAGATCTAGTAAATATGAATATGGGAATTATCATGGAAGGTGAAATATCTCTACTTTTTCAAATGGTATTGAAACCTTCTTTACTATAAAGGATAAAAATTTATTATTCTGATGATGAGAATTTTCAAAAAAAAATTAATGTTGTGAATGATGGGTGATTGCTCAACTTCATTTATGAAGATGAGATTTTGAAATTTGGGAAGAGGATTTGTGTTCCCTCTATACCTAAGCTACAAATAGAATTAATAGATTATGATCATAGCTCCAATTTCTATATACACCATGGTAGAACTAATATGTAAAGATATTTGAAGAAATTTTTTTGGTGGGAGAACATGTAGAGGAAGATTGCTGATTATATGTCGAGATGTTTGGGTTTTCAATGGGTGATGGTTGGAAGAAAACACCCTAGATGAGTCATGTAACCTATTCCTATACCTATGAGAAAATGGGATGATATTATAATGGACTTTTTCATAAGGATAATAATAAATCTATGAAGAAATGATATGATATGGGTTATTGTTGATCATCATACCAAATTAGAACATTTTATTGATATAAGTGAATATTTAACACATGAAGTTTTATAAAGAATATATATTACTAAAATTGTAAGACTTCATGGTGAACTCATATCGGTTGATCTTATCATGATCCCCATTTTACATCACAATTCTGGAAAATTATTCAGAAGGCCCTAGATACTGATCTTCATTTGATCACTTCCTACCACCCTCAAACTGATGGACGATCATAAAGGACTATTCAATCCTTATAATACATGTTGAGATCTATTTCACATGAATTTGAAGGAATGTGGGGTTAGCATTTACATATCTTAGAATTTTAATATAAAAATATCTTCCATTCAAGTATTATATTGAACCATATAAAGCGTTATATGGAAAGAGATGTATTATAAAAACTTTTTGGGATGATGTTGGGGAAAGAAAAAACATAGTCCTAAAACATGTTGAGGAAATTATGGAAAAGGTAAGATCTATTCAGACCCATATCAAAACATCTCAATGTAGGAAAAAGATCTACGATGATAACTGATTGAAGGATTTGGATTTTCATGTGGGAGATCATGTTTTCTTGAAGGTATCTCTATGGAAGGGTGTCATACGATTCGATAAGACGAGTAAATTAAGTCCCAGGTATAAAGGAAATTTTGAAAATATGGGACAAATTGGAGTTATAGCTTACCGTTTGGCAATGCCACCAAGTCTCTCCAATGTTCTTGATGTGTTTCATGTGTCACTATTATGGAAATACATGCCATACCAAACACAAGTACAAACCTTTGATGAAATTGAAATAAAACCAGATCTATCTTATTTTGAATATCCTATCAAGATTCTTAATACCATAGAAAAATAATTGACAAATTGGATGACTCGTCTAGAAAAATATATTTGGATAAACCATAAAATGGAAGAGGTGATGTGGGAACTAAAGGAAACTATGATGAAGAACCACCTAAATCATATTATGAAGTGATATTATAGAAAAAATTTAGACAAAATTATTTTGAGGTGGGAAGAATGTAACACCCCAATCTTCTATGGTACACTTCCTTTTAAATAATTCAATAGCATGTGCTGATCACAATATCCAATTCAAGCGCACCTTGACATATCAAACATGGTATTTAAAAAGAGGCTATGAATAATATTAACCAAATTATGAAATTTATAAATTTTATTTTTCAAAATACACTTCATTTTTTTATTTGGAATATCAAAATTAGTTTATGGTTAATTTTTTCTATTTTTCTTGAAATGTTTCCAGTTTTGATGAATAGTGAAAAATATTGCATTATTGTTCAAAAATCGGCTTTTTTATTTAAATAATTATTTTGATTTAAATTTATTTTAATTTCACAATAGATAAATAATAAATATATTACTCCAATATATTTTATATTAATCATTTTCATAATATAATTAGAGAAAAAATTTATTAAACCTTTGAATGTCTCTTTTATGAGCCTTCTAACCAAATCTCCAGATTAACATTAAACGTAATTTTACAACTTTATGTATTAAATGTTGAACAACTGAAAAACATGGTTTTAATCAGTATGAAATTTTTTTCTAAGAGGATCAAAATTATATTTGGTAAATAGTAACTTTTGGATTTTATTTACCACATTTAAAAGTAAATAGGGGAATTAAAGGAAGAAATAATATTATAATGATATAATATTACCCTAACACTTATCCTAATTTCATTTAATAAGTATTTTTATACTAAAATAAACCTTATTTAGATAATATTATCCATTTTAAACCACATGTGTATGATTAAGACATTTATTATATTTTATTTAAAGAATAGTTGAAAATGTCATATTCAAATTTTTATAACTATATCATTTTTAATATGAGGATATATAAGTGATAAAGTTAAATATAAAAAGTAATTATAAATATAAAATTATTTTCAACATAATGGAAAATTATTTATAATTTTAGGAAATAAATAATTAAATTAAATAGTGACACAATAATAATGCATAATTGAATTATTAAAGGTAGAATCAATTAAATGGTATGAAAAATATTAAAATAAATATAATTTGACATAATTAATGATATAGAAAAATTTAATAGAAAAAATATACATGTTATAGACAAATTGTATGTATTGGTTCGAAGTTATCATGTGGGTTTCATATTTTTAAAAATAAAAATATTTAATAGTATCAAAATTGACATAAATGATACATTGAAATAAATATTTTTTTATTAAATTATATAAAATTAATAAAAATATAACGTTCCTAAAAATAACTATTAAAATTTTAAGGATGTCATAAATGATCCAATTTGGGTTTATTTGTAATTTTATAGTAAATATATTAACCATGTTGTATAAAAAGACAAGTAGACACGATAAGAGGAAAACTGTTAAACTTTGGGTTAAACCCAAAAGATAAGGTTACTTTTGCAACCTTAACTTGTATAAAATCATTTTTAGAGGATTTATACCGATAATAATATTATACTTGAAATAAATCACATTGTATCTATTTTAAATTGACAATAAATCTATATTAAATTAATCATTTTGGAGTTTCCAAAAGTGCCCCTCCCCTATATTGTAAAAGGCACCTCTCCTTCTCTTTTATTCACACCTCTAAATCCCATTGGATCGGCCAATAACTACCAAATTATCCTCCAAACTTCCCTTAAATAATCATAGATACCATACATTAGGAATAAATCCATACTATAGAGTCATATTGATAAAATAAAAAAGAGACTATCAAAGAAGAGGTAATTGTTTTACAAATTCCATTGAATTTGTTTTCTTCTTGTAATTACAATTTATATGATTTTTTATACCAAAGTAATAAATCTAGTATAATAAATATAATTATATGATATTATATTCATTGTAAAAACATATTACTCATTTCATCCATCAATCTAATAATAATATCACTGTTCATGTGTACGTACGAATTACCGTCTCTACATAGTGGTTAAATTTTTTATTCAACACTGCATTATTTCGATGGGTATAATGATGAGTATAATGGATATAAATAATTAATATATCATTTTAATTATTATTTATAATTGATATATCATACAATTACATATCATTTAACCATTAATGAAATGATATCGTCGCTCGTGTGTACGTATGACCTACCGTCTCCATGACGCGGTGAGATTCATTATCCACCATAACCATTTTAGAATGATCATAAAATTTATAATGTAAGTAATCATAATATTTATGAAATTAATACGGTTATTTATATCAATAAAATACATCCAATTCATAACAAACATGACTTACATGAAAAAACATGAATGGGAAAATGAAACAGTTAACACCTAAAACAATTGTAATAATAAAATATTAATAATAAAATGATATAAGAGGATCATATATGATATAATAAATAAGGATATGGTTCTGGTATAATTTAATAACATTCATTAACTATTATACTATAGGTTAAAACATCCTAAACTAAAGTAAATTACAAGGTAAGGGTTATTATCACAATCTCATTATTATCTTAGATTGATTATATGTAAGTATCTTCTAGGACACATTTATCATCCATTTCCATGTTTCTTAAAATGTATTTAAATATGTCATCAAAACAAATTATTGTAATTTTTACCCATATTTGAATTTTTATAAAAAGTTTTGATCAGAATCTTTCTATGATTTCTAAATGAGTTTCTTTATGCCCTTTCCAAAAAATTAAGGAAAGAATGTGTTTTTAAATTATATGGTGTAAGTGGAAATTTTACACTATTCTGACACCTTAAAATTTTGAATATTTTCTTAAAATATTAAAAGTTTATTTTCTGAAGAAATGTTTTCTTTTATAATTGGGTGACTTTTAATTAATTGCAATGATAAAAATGAATATTTATCTCAATGATTTTTAATTAATTTATTAGATTATTTTCATCTTTGTCAACATCCTTTGTGGGATTTTATACTTGTTTGATGTTTATTTATTATGATACAATATTCCTTATTGTATTGAAGGTTTTATGATATTTTTTACTATGGATGTGTTATTTTTATACCATTCATGGTTTATGGTTAATGTATTTAAATTTCGTAATCAATTTTTAATACAAATGTTTATTTTATGTTTCACCATTTTCATATGAGGAATGAATTAGACTTAGTAAGTGACGTGTAGGTCTTTAAATAGAACCTCAATGCATCGGTAGGTCCCATTAGAAAAACTAGTGTCTTGGAACAAGGCTTTGACAATATGGTTATTTATAGTTTTAGAACGAGGTCTTGACATTATAGTTGTGATGTGAAGCATTATGGATTTTATAATAATGAGAATATTTATTGATATTGAATTTGATTATTCAACTAGTAGAATATACATGTAAATGTTTACATAGAATTTTTCGATTTATTATTTCTATATTATATTGAATATTATGTTTAAAAGTATTGTGTTTTAGTTTTATACCTTTCCTTAAATGTTTATTCATATTCATGAATGTTAATACTGTATTTTTTATCCTTACTAATTATCACAACTCATCCCTTTATTTGGTTTCAATTTACCTAAGGTGAGAAGAAGTATATTATCATTGTCCCTCAAGGATAATATAAGTTATATGAGTGTTTTCAAAGTAGACACTATATTTCTTTCATTTAAATATGTAATTTAAAACTTTTGTTTGTATATATATTTTCCAAGGCTACTAAAATAATTTGTCCATTGGGATTTGATTTCTTGTTATAATGAAAATTTAATAAAATAATGCACTAACTTTTGGTAACTAGGGTTGGGGAATTATAGTCATAGATAACCTTGGTAATTTTTTACAGATAATAATACACCAATGAATGTATTTGGTTTAATTTATTGGACATAAGGAGGAAGAATTTGTGAGAAAACACTAATGGGGAAACTCACATCCATTAAATTCAGTATTAAATTCCTTAATATCTACCATGGACCTAAAATTATCAATATCTTTAAAAATTTCTTCAATTATTTAATTATATAATTCTCTATACTTTTAACAATCTCACCATTAGGGTAATTTGAGACATTTGGATCAGGACCCAAATTTGTTTATCCACCAGTGTCATCCATAATATTTTTAGTATAAAAAACATTTAGGGCCCTGATGAATTAGAATCTGTAGAATTACTTTCATCTCACTATCCATGATTCTTATTAACCAATTCTAGGATACTGAAAGGGCCAATGGTGGTTATTGTTGGGTCCACCGGTGTATGGGGTGGATCTAAAATTACATAAAGGAGAAAAGTTAGTGATTTAATCATGATAAATTATGATGAAACATTAACATTACCACGTTCCCCTATCCCTCAACAGTTGTTTCAAAATATATGGTCTTGATTCTTATCAATTTTCATATTGAGGGAATTTAATCACCAATAAAAATTGGTATCCCATATAGAGTATCCTCATCAGTTATTGGGGGGTTAGTTATAATCCCCTTGAGATATGAGAGGGAAGTGGATTGTGAATTTTAAAATAAAAAATAAATGCATGCCCTAGAAATGTTGAGTTAAAATGGGGTTATTAAATCTCATAATTACTAGTGATGCGCTTGACAAGGGTTTTTATTCTCTAATGTTCCTTCACTTGAGATAGAGGGAGGATATCAGTCGTTCCTTCAAATATGGGTACTAGGGGAGGATGTTGATGAACTCATCCCACCATTGATTCCCCCATTATTATTTGGACTGGATATAATTCCCCCCATTCAATAGTATCCCCTTATCCCCATTAAGGGTATCGGTTAGACCATATCATGGTCACTGTGCCATTAGTGCCTCTAATTACTCCCACTATGAATCATATTTATTTATTTCTTTTGAAAAATCTCCTAAAACTAAGAGGGGTAAAGGTAATTTAAGGGAAGGAGGAAAAAATACATCAAATACATCAATAAATTAATCCCATTTATGGGTATGTTGATCATCCACCCACTTAGTGAGACTATGCTCTATCATTTCCATCACCCACTTTGTGGCCAGTACCCGGTCCTTAAGGGTATATATTAGAATCACTGGCTCTAGAATATAATCCCTAAACTTAGTAGGGTTTTTTTATATTAGAGTTTTAGGGGTGATAGAACATCCCCAATTTTTGGGATCTGTAGGATGGCATTGATAAATTACTATAAATCATTGGTGATAGGAGGCTTGTTTTACCAAAACATAACATTATTTATCCACACAAAGTCGGAGGTATCTCTTTATGATTGTGAAAAAGAAACCATAACCCTTAATTTAATAGGATTTATTAGTATCTTAAATTTAAAAGGAGGTTGGGAAACTAGAGGCGAAGTCCTCTCTTAGGGTGATGGCTGGACTACCTAGGTTCACCTCCAACTGGTGTAGTAGTCCTTTCAATCATGTCTCACTGAGAAGCTTGAGATCAGGTATTTGGGGAAATATTTTCACTATAACATTAACAATGATAACAACTTCCCTTATTAAATTATTTGAAAATAGTTTCTTCCACTCAAGGTACATCCTCAACAAAAACCCCTTCATGGTATGAGGAAAACCTGGATTTGGAATACTAAAGAGTCAACCCAATGGGGGATTTCAATAATGGAAGCTTAGTCACTACCCATATTATTACTTAGGCCATGAGAACTTGCAGTTTCCTTGCCATCATCAATTGTTTCACTGATAAAACATCCATAGGGGGAGAGATGGTAGGTTTTGAAGACATTTTAATTGGCCTCAAAATATATTGGGAACATATGATTCAAAGATAATTTCACTGTCAATCATTATTTCCAATACAAGTATCAGAAATCCATTAGGTATGATCTAATATCATAACTATTACTTCCATCATTAGTGATCATTCCTGTTGGCAGATCACTATAATGGAAAGAAGATAAATTCAATATATATGCTCAAAATCTTTGAATCTACCCCATATTTAAAGGTAAGGGGCCAAATACAGGAGACATATTAGACAAGGGACCAAAACAGACATATATAAATTTTGATTCTTTTAAACATTCATTATAAGTTGAAATTCACCACAATCCACCCTCATAACACTTTAAAAGCCCTAAAAATCTTGAAAGAGGCCTTCCCTTCATATTCAAACAACAAACACCAGTGAATATTCACTAGAGTCTTAGATTCTAATCATACATGCTCTCTTTTTTCTAGATTGGCTGCCTTGAAAAATGTCCATGGCCTTACCCAGCCACTAGACTCTCAAACCGGAAGCATATAAATTCTCATTCTTGTACCAAGAAACCTAGTTATACATGAATTAGTATAAATTTAGGTTTTTGTGGAATACAACCATGTTATTTATTGGCCCTATCCTAATGTGGTCCAATACATGACTTGGATGTTCTTCTTCCTAACTTCTACACATCCCGATAGGATTTTAAACATGGAACCATCTCCCCTAGTCTCCAGGAAAAGGCTTATCCATACATTAGGATGAATGTCACCCCTAATGTGGGGGTGTTTATTTTTAACCACTTGAGCCATTTACAATAATTCATGGTCCCATGTGGGTGTTATTTTAGGTTCACCACATTATACCTTTGGTTAGATGTATTCATCATACATTGATCCCCAAAAGGCCCTCTAGAAATCTTTTAAATGTCTAATAATTTGATGACAACCTATCTACGAGTTAGGTGGAACGTATTGGTCTCTTGGATCCAATGAATTCTCATGTTTGGGATGATACCATATGGTTTGTATACATATGTATATTCCACCCAAATGGAGTAAAAAATACCTATGTATTTAAACTCATTTCAAAATTTTATGCAAGACATACAAACCCAATAGGCCCACATGCATTCAGTCCTAACCCCTCATCCAACATGGAAGACCCAATTTTCATTCCAAACCATTGATTTACCTATCATTGTTGATTGAAAATGTATTAATATAAATGGAGATTATTCATAGAACAATGGGATTCAAAATTTGGTGTGCTGGATGTATGGACCATGATGCACACTGTGGTCATTGTTCATTCATCGATATACAAACCCCTAGATGAAATGTTGCCCATAGTGAGATTTCTATATTACTGGAGAATATAATTCATCATGAAATCCCTCATCCTTGGGATGAGAACATTCTCTAGAAATTCAAAATCATATAGTGGATATAGTTCACTCTCAGGATATTTGAAATGATTTTTAATCAAATATTTCTCAATATTTAGAAGCATCAGATCATATAATCACTAGAATGATATCCCAATAATATCTAGTATTTCCCTGATATGTGAAAAAACATGTACATACAAAACATAAACTAATTTGGAATCCCATGAAAATATGAATGGAAAAACCAATATTTTCATTATATCCATGGTTTTAGTTTTAAATATTCTAAGGGGTCCTTTTTCACAATGAAAATACCTCGCGTGGGTCACCTCACATTGGTGACCTCGCGTCGGTGAACTCACCCAGTTAGCTTACTTAGGTCACCTCACCTAATAGACCTTACAAATATCACCACACCTAGGTGAACTTACATAGGTCGCCTAACCTAGGTGACCTCACATTGGTAACCACACCTAGGTGACCTCACACATGTCACCTCACTTAGGTGTCTAGGAAGAGGCACCTTACAAAGGCTCTGTCGCAGACATTACATGTGCTAGTGAAGGCCTACCATGGATACATGAGGAAAACATGCATGTAAGATATGAATGAGTGATTGGATAAAATAAATATCATGAAGATAGAGTGAGGGATACTGAATAGTGCGAGTTATGATATGGATAACTGGGTAAGAAACTCTATTTATAAACATATGAGTACTTGTGTGGCTAACCTTCATGAATGTCTTTAGAAACTGGCCTACATGGATGACTTGCACAATCCTCTTACATGATCTACCTATAAAAATCATCGATTTATTTATCCCATATGAGATAAAAAAGTCTTAATGATCACCATTCCTAAACATAAATTCCTATGAACATAAGAAGTCTACTAAAAAAAGGATTCGTTGATGTCCTTTTAGCTTTCTCAATACATCATGATGAGATATTCTTCTTCTTCATTATATCAGAACCAATATTGAGGAGGTGGGTGGTAATTTGTGGACACTATCATTTTTACATAAGGACGATGAACATCAAATTAAAATATCTCATGTATTGAGAGAAGGAAAATCCATGAAAGGTAAATGACACCCCATTGAGTCTCCAGTTGGTTCCTTAGTGGACCTCATGTTGGTCTAACTCACACCTCCGTACTCAATCGTGTCCAAACTATGAGGATAAAATTTCATAGGTATAAAATGTGTGACCATACTCATGAAGGTTCAATCTATGTGGATATACTCTCACAGTTTCCATCTATGTAAGAAACCTATGCGAGAGACATTGACAAACTACATCCCTTGCCCAAGGATCCAAGATTGCCTATAAATAAGCTCATCTTAACTCAACTCACCCTATATCATCTCCCAAGTCCCCAAAACATTCTATATAGCTTTCCAATCCTAAAAATAAGACATAATTAAAGAGATTATAGGGATTAGGCTTCCTCTATTGTTTCAAACACTAAAGAACTATGTGAGGAGCCACTTCCACAAGTTTAATAGTACTAGGAAGAAGTCCCCCTTTCTGACTAAAGACCTACAATAGACCCTTATATAAGCACTTTAAAAAACCCTTGGAGGTCCGATTAAGGTCTCACCCATGTTTTTTCACCCATGAGGTTCTTCGTCCAATTTTTCTCAAGTAAAACTTGCATGAGGATCCTTCAAATACCCGAATTTAACATTTGGGAATCAAACAACTGAAATATTACCCTGAATTGCTTGGGAAAAGTATCCATATACATATATCCTAGGTATCACCCTGGTGAAGAGAAATCCAACTCAACTAGGTATCACCTAGGTGAAGCCAAATCTAACTCACATAGGTGTCACCTGGAGAGGCTCTCTCTACCTTGGCCAATTATCACCTGGGTAAAGCAACTTTGAGGTACTATTTTCACATCTCCAATGATTGGGAACCCCTATTTCTAAATCCTTCATCCATGAGGGTCTAATAGAATAGCTCCTCCAAATCTTCCGGAAATGCATTATTTGAACATAGAGATCACCATCATTCCCTCTCAATCATACATTTCTGTTGTAATAAAAGTCCTTAATTTATCTTACCTAATATGTAGGATTCACATAATGTCCTCAATCATACATTCCTATTCTAATGAGTATCCAAACATTTAGGATGGTGGAAGTTGGACTATCATTCTAGAATATGACATATTCTACCCAGAATGTGAAGAAAATTAGATTCCAAACTCCACTTGTAATCTATCTTCTTCCCCTCACCCAATTCTCCACATTTTAAAAGGGGTGGAATTCATAAAGGAATCCATCTTAGATAAATATACTAGTCTTTCTTATATTACATTCTACCACCTTCCATACTCTCACCCTCATTCATCAATGGATGTAGGATATTGTTCGACATTAAGGATATTCCATTTCCTCTTGTTTTTCACAAACAACATGACTCATGTGTGAATAGAGATTAGTGGAGATCATGTCACTAGCATGATCAAATGCCACCATATAGACATCCTCTGTATGAGTAAGCCCTGAAAAAATTTCTAACTACCTGGGATTCGATTCATATATAAATGGGATTTGCAGGAAGGATTCCCAAAGTTTAAACCCATCACTCCAAACTCATCATAATTTTGTTGGGAAAAAATTCCCAGATGGTTCATATCAAACCTAGAGGGATATAATCCATCCTTATCCCTCCATCACCATCCTTATTGGGATATATTCCCAGTATAGTTATATCCATCATGGGATTATACTTTTATTCTAGGACAATTGATCCATTTTTGTCTAAGTCTCCCATCATATTTTTTTGAGTGTCTTCCTCCTAAAGGTCTTTAACATAATATGTTAAACTATATTATGTAGTCATTATCTCATGGATATTAAAGGTTTGATGTGTCCCACTAAGAAGCACCAAAATATGTTGGGTTTAGTTCCTTTTATGAGGATGCATAATAATAGCCTATCATGGGATCAATCCCAACATCGAAACAACTCCCATCTACCTAGTTGATGATAAAATATAGAGTCCATAACCGTGTGTCTTGAAACTATCATCGCAATATAAAGAAAACATAACAATTTTGGAGAACCTATGATACATAGAGATGATTTCATAGATGTAGAACCTCATATAAAAATAGATGGTACCATCAATGGATAACCTTAGATACATATATGGGGTTTTCCATCAATTCATGTCAATAACTGATTGTTAGTGTTGATGGGTGACTGATTCCACATTTAGAATATAAAATGGTTTCACGAATATGTATTAAATCTATAAGAGAGTTTCGGAGTAGAAAATAATTTCATCTAAAAGGGAATGATGATAAAACAACCCATACACTATATAAATGTGAATTCATAAGTATCAATAGTTAAGTTTCTCGATGACTTTCTACCTTTGGAAATTAAGACCATGTTTCATTAGTTATATGAGATCATTTCGGTGTTTTTGGTTCCATGAACAAACCCTATTAGAAACTGACCTGCCACGATGAGAGTTAAAAAAATAGATTAATTTAAATAAATATATTTGTATGTATAATATTCATAATATAATTATACTTATCTAATCAAAATATCTCATATATATTCTTATATTCCATTCTGTGGGAATACGATAATGTCTCTCATGTGTACGACAAACTACCACATCACGAAGTGATCTGATTCATTTTTTAATTATTCATTACATGGAAGTTAATAAAAATTGAATTAATGGAAATAATTGATATATATATAACATAAAAATGACTCTATATGTTTAATATATAATTTACCTTTATTTTTTTCATGCTTTAAAAAAATGGAAACAACCTTAATGCATATGTAAGAAACAACATCTCCATGAACGATGTAAATCATTTTCTATCTCCAAATTTATTGGATTACTATAAATAAATATATAATGAATATATAGTATATTTATATCATGGTTAAAATTCAGGATATGATGTAACCAAAATCAATGTAAAAGGACTAAAGTTACTAAACCAAAACATACATGATAATCAAAAAACGTTTTTACCTTAAACATGATTTTAACAAGGAATTATTAATATAATAGTAAAAAGGTCATACGTAAATAATTTATTGAATGATAAAAATGATTATGGTTATATAATAGATTTAAAATAAATTTATATTTATTATACAAGAGATTCAAGCATATACGATGTAAGTAGAGACTTAAGGTAATGGATTTTTTGTCTCAATTTTTCTTTTTGGGGACATATGTTATGTTATCCACATATCTTCTTTAATGATGCGTATACACATCCAATTGGAAATGTAATATCATGATATTATTTATCCTCATTATATTAAATTTTAAATTAATGTTTTCGAATTTTTTTAATTTTAAAATATGGTTTTCGAGGAATATTTTTTTGAATGAGGTACTTTAAACTTTTAATAAAAATTTAAAATGAATCATTATTTTAATTTGTATGACTTGAGTGTTATTTTTTCTTCATGACCAACCAATTGTTTGAATATTAATTTATATGTTTCCAAGTATATTACCAGGGAAATACTTTTCTTTATTATTTGATGAATTTTTGAATTTTAAAAAGTGATTTTTAAAGTGGAAAGACTATTTTCCTCAAGAAATGTTCTAAGAGATCTTTCAATTTCATTTTTTATATAAGATTAAATAATTAGATGTTTATTATGGTTTACTAGGTATATTATCCCATTATACCATCCTTATTATTTCTGTAGATGTATTATGGTTATGATGAATATATATTTATGAAACACTTTCCTTTTAGATGTGTTATTCTATGATAAATTGATGAGACATTTATGTGACCCATTTCTTTTCTACTGGTTATTCTATAATGGAATATTAATGAGACACTTTTTTAGGGGGTTACAATAAGATGAATGTTTTCTTGTGTTGTGTAAAAGTTATGTATAGTTTTTATTATGTGGTGGTGGTTATGTTATAACTAGGGATAATGGTTACATTATAACCAAGGATGATTGTTACATTATAACCAATACTGGTGGTCAGGTAATCAAAAAGGATGTGTGGGACCTATATCTACCTACAATTAATTGGGTAATATTTTATATCTCATGAGAAGATGATGTGAAACAGACTGATGGGCTTGATCCAGTATAGGATATGGTTTAACGATCTTAATCCACTATGTGAAATAGCTGGTTATGACTAATTAATTATGAAATGAGAAACATGTGATGATTCTTGATACATTATGAAATGAAAAATAGTTTTGATTATTGATCCATTATGATTTTATGGTTTTAGCTATTAAACTTGATATATTAAATGGTTTCTATACCTATTATGGTACCACACTTATATGACATGAACTTATGGTTCATGATTTATTTATAATGATTTATCCCTCTTATGGTTCAGGTATTTTCAAATGATAATGTATTACTGTAGGAACCATTTTTAAAATCCATGATATATTTAGTATGAACATTGTAAGTTATATTCATAATCTCATACCCACATCCTTATCTTATGATTTCATGTGATCAATGATTGATATATCCCATTTTTACCATTACCGATCATATGAGATCGCACTTTTTTATATTTAGTTTCCCAAGGTAATCAAGAATTGTTTAATTAGGGTATATTTATGAAGAGTACTAAATGGTAACATATTTATGAGTGACGTTTAAGATCTTTCAATAAATAAGAATATTGTGTACATAGTCTCCAAATATACTACAAAATTAGGACCCTCGGGCATGTATTTGTAAAATATATTGAATATTCATCTAAAAAGGTGTAATATTTTTGTATATAAAATTGAATCATCATAATTGATGTTATATTGATGAATTGAGAGATGAGGAAGTGAGTGTTCATTTTAGATCTCTAGATCTATCTCTAAGGATTGAGGGATTCTCGCTATGTTATTTTGTGCACAAAAAGTCATTTTGTAAAGTGAGATAAATAGATATCTATTATCATAGGTTTAATGTTGGGAAATTAAACACAATCCTGTTTCCAACATTATAATTCTTAGATGAAACAATGTATAATAATAATAAACATATTATTATTAATCACTTGATATGTCTAATACATTATTAATATAAATAAATATCATTTACAAAATTTTCAATTAGACCATTAATCTCAACCACTTTCCCTCATTGATATTTAATAATTTGAGAATAATTAATATTTATTTAATAAATAAATTTAACTATATTATTCATAGACAAATATAAAAAAATATTATATTCTTAAAACCTTGAAAATAAATATTTATTCTTAGTTAACTAACTTATTTATTTTAATAACTTGTGATTAAATATCAGATATCAACAAAAAATGATTATATATTATTTATTCTAATTTGTTAAGTTCAATACTTAGATTTAAATGAGATGACAGATACACTTAGTCTCTGACTGTCTAGGCCCCTTTCTCAGCGGAAATAGAGATATTGCCTAAAGTCCAAGGTTAACATATAAGAACGCACCAAGGAACCTATAGATAAAAATGTTAATTCCTTAACAACGTCCAATCTCTTATGAATGATTACCATGTAATATAATCATTTTTTCATGATATATTAAATCAAGAAGGTTTCATGATGGCTCCATCTACCTTTTTTCTTGATGTATCCTTTTTTCATTTTATGTAAATGAATTGGCCCACTAAACATCATGGGCATGGTTCATCATTCCATTTTCATTCCATCAAAGAGCTTAAGATATCGACTATCATCTAGGGAAAAAAGGGATAGACCATTTCTTGCAATATCTATTAATTCAATTTCACTCATTACATACCCAACACATCCTACCTCACCATGAGAATATGAGATAATATCTTTCATAAAAACACCAATGTAAATGATTCATGATATCCTTTTCTTGATAATATCAATAACTAAGGATTAATAAAAACATACAATGATAGGAAAATAAAATGACACATGGAAATGTGGATTTCCTATTTATTAGTATATTCTCGTAACCTCGTATATTTCATATTTTTAAAGGATAACTCTTGGAGAAGGTGTTTCAACATATTATGAACCACCTACCCCTAATATATTTTTCTATCTATTTCCAATCAGATAATATCATATTACCATAGAACAGTATTCCTGATTACTCTCACAGATCCTTTCAATTCTCACCATAATGGGGAACTTCAATTACCATTTAGAGTGACATATACTATTGATACATTATCAAATAAAAATTACATGAAGAGGAAAAATCATTATGTGATAATAAAATTTCATTAATAATGAAAACATATAGTCAAGTACTATGAAATCTGGTTCAAGGGCACAAAAAAAACCTCTTTCTTAACTCTAAATTGATTATATTTGTAATGAAGGATCAATCATGGAAATTTATTAATATCCTCATAATTAATCAAAAAATTATTCTATATGACTTAAACGATACCTATTTTTCGTAGTAATCTTGTTATGTTCCACATAATTAATGAAAATATGTATTGACCCATCTATCTTCTTTACAATAAGAAATGGTGAACCCCAAGGTGATGAAATAGGTAATATGAATAACTTATCAAGGTTAACCTGGAGTTTATTCATTAATAACTACAACACAATTGGGGACAATCTAGAAGGATTATTTGAAATAGTTGTAGGAAAATGTATGGGTTCTAGGGAAAACTAAACATCATGATTTGGAGGAAGATAAGGAAACCATTCTACAATGAAATCAAAAAAACTTGGTAAAATTGGAATTTACTCAATGTTGAGTTTATTCCCAACCATTAGAGATAATTACCCTTCATGGATTGTAATTTAGACACAAAATATATAAGTAATTTGTATTAGAAGTTCATATTCATCCCCATACAAATAAATAACCATAGGTTCATTCAAAAAATGACATGTGACTTACTATTATTAGAAATTTATATGGTAAATATATAAGGAAATATAATCCATGTCTATAATCACATCAAATTCAATTAAAAGAAGAAATATAATATTTACTAGATTCACATTCCCAAAAACATCAATCAAAGTGGAACTATATACTTGATATGTGACCATCATACCATTAATACTTTTCATTACTAACTCAACATCTAAAAGTTTTGGTCGTAATTTTATACCCTTAGTAAATTCATTAGATATAAGAGTAGGTAGATCCATAAAAAAATTTATTTTTTAGAGTGGATGATAATTATACATTTTAACATGTCTTTCTTTAAACTCACTTAGGTTATCATGATCACATGATATTTCTATTTATCTTTTTCATTAAGAATTTGTTAGTGCTAACCATCATCATAAATATTCATATTCATTCCCTTGTTAACAGAATTTCCATACTCCATGAATTTGATGAATTCAAGTGTGGGTGGTGTGTCAGTTGGCATATTATTTTCCTCTATTACATTAACTTCCCTATTCCCCACCTCTTGAAATTCATGGGATTTATGATTAACCTTTACAAATTATAATAACCTACTAGTTTAATTAAATCAATTTCTTAGATGTGTATTCTCTCATTAATACTATGTATGTGGTTATAATATCCTTCCACTAGGTGATTTATTAGAGTTTTCATGAATCTCTAACATCATTTTATATTAAAACCATGTAAATTACGAGAATATATAATTTCCAAATCTACTTTGAGTGCTCATCAAATTATTTATTAATAACTACTAAAGTATCCTATAGTTATCTCCTTTTATAAAATTGGTTTTAATTCACCAAATAATCAATCAATTTTTCTTTCAATGTTGATGATTAAACCATAATAATACCTTGAATGTCTTGTAATGTTTTTTCATAGGTACCAATGAATTCATCATCATTTTAATTAATATCAAGGAGTTACTTCCTTATTTTTGAATTTATAATATGTGGGAATAACTTATTAAAAAACATCCTCTTAATATCATCACACTCAATGGATTCAATTTCTTCACCATAATTCATATTCTTAATAAGATTCCAACATTGATTTTATTTATATTGAAAATGATAAATGGATATGAAAAATTCTTCATGTTTTGAGCATTAAAGAACATAAAAAAAATTCTTAGTGGTATTGATGCATCACTTACCCACTAATGGACCAGATGAACCATTAAAATAAGGTATATGTAGCCTCATGTAAGACTCAAAAATACTTTGTTTCCTCCCTTGATCATTTGGAATATTGGCTTGGTTCATAGCTTTAGAAAGTTATGTAATCATAAAAACCTGATTTTTTAATCCATCTCCCATAGAATATAGTTTTTAAAAAATAATATCATCATATTATCAATCCAATTTGGCATTGTCATGGTTCCCTTATCTCCAATCCATTTACTAAAACAAAATTTTAGCATGTGAGCAACAATAGTCACAATGAGAAACCATATAATCTTGAAAAATAATTTGTAGTATTTTTTATTCATGATATCATTATATTAATCTATGTCACCTTATGCTTAACCTAGTCCATCCATTATAACAACCTATTCAATGGAAAATGTGATTTAACCCCTACAGATCGCCCAAGAGTTTCAAACTAGGGGTTCTGTATAGGAACAATCAATGTGCACCAGAATGATGGATAAGATATAATTTACTATCTCTTTTTAGAGTTAATATACCTAGATAAATTTATGACTAATAAAAATCTACCTATAGTATCCACACAAATATTTATTTCTATGAATACCATATACTCTATATCTTACCAAAAAATGTATGATGTTATAATATACTTAGTCTTATTCCTAGTGGTTTCAATAATTTTCATTAACCCCAATACCCAAATATTGAATAAAATCCACTCTGATACCAACTAAGGTGACCCAAGATTTCCATATATAAAAAATTCATCAGTTTATATTAATATTCAATGCATAACTTTATGATCCATTCCAGAACCCTAAATGTAATGTGTCTTTGGAGACAAGATATACAAACATAATATTTTTGTATATTCAGTATCATCTCTCATAAATTTTATATCACATTATACACTTCAAGACATACCATACTTAAAACATTTATTCATAACATGGGGAAAAGAAATATATGAAATAGAAAGCATAGAATCCCAATAAGGGTAAACAAGGGAGATATTAATTGATGATAATATGAAAGAATAAGCTATGTATAAGGGTATAAAATTATGATCATAACATATAATGTTCATACCCAATATTCTAGGGATCATAATAATGAATCATGACATAATATTTATTATTTGAAAGACGTGAATTATAATAGTGATAAATCGTCAATAATATATCCTTTACCATTATTCTAAATCAAAATCATAAAAACATGTCATAAAAGTGCTTCAACATCATAATATTGGAAACCATTTCATATGAAAGGATAACTACTGATACAATAAAATTATTTTGGGTCATGAATCAACAATAATTTCCCATATCATAATGGATCAAACATCACCACCTATTTCATATAGTGTTTCAGGCATCCCTACATATTTTCTATTGTGTAAAAAGCACATATAATAGATTCCCATAATTATATAACGACATATTATAAATTATATAAGGAATTGTAGGGTTATATAATTTTGGGAATAAGCATCACATAATGAAAACAAAACTTATGTGTTCCACCAGATAATAAAAAATTGTTAATATCATTATAACATAACCCATGTAAAATAAATATGTTTCTTGAATATTACATCATTTCATCATAGCACAACCCATATAAAATAAATAGGCTTAATAAAAATCTCATAATAATATTAATTAACCATGTATAGAAAGAATAAGGATTTTGTCATTTGATCATATCCCTAGTAAAACATATTTTAAATCAAGAATGTTATCTTTGATAAAAATTTATCAAAAGATCAATGGAATATTTCTTGAAGAAAATACCCTTTTAATTTTTAAATAAATTATTTAAAAAATAATAATTTTGAAAATATCAGGGAGATAATATTATATAAAAATAACAGGTAAACATGTAACATAATCCTTAAGGACTTTAGTAGTTATAATAGATGTAAATTATATTAATGTGAGTATGTTAAAATTATGATTTCATTCAAATTTTTGAAATAAAGTATAAATTATGTCATTTGGAAAATGAAAAGATGATTCATTTTAATATATTTTATAGAAAGTAAAACATAGATAAAAATAATTTTAAAAAATAATTAGAGAATATTAAAATATTATTAAAAATATTTTAAACAAAACATGGACTTGAAGGAAAAATATTTCTGACCAAAGTGAAAAGAAATTCCATTTTTTTCAAAATATATTTTAGATCCTTTTAAGTACCACAAAAACATAAATGGTAATATTTATTTAAAACTACATGAATTATAGTAGGATAATAAAAAGAAAGTGATTTATTAATGAATATAAAACGTATTCAACATAAATTCAAGCATAAACAATCCCGATTAAAATGGGATTTAAACAAAAATCTCATTCCTTAAGTGTCCCTTCTTTCAAAAACATTATAAAATACTATTAAATTAGTATAAATTTATTATAAATGTACTCAATAACCTTAACCACTTATATCACACAATATATTATTTACTTAAAACATCTTATCACCAGTTTATTAAAAATTCATTATTAAAATAATTTTTTTGAGTGGTAACTTCTTTTTTTTCATGCATGTTTTAGTTTGGCAGTGTCAGTACTTATAGCTAAATCATGGTACCATCATATAAATAATTTTAATAATTCCATTATTATCATATTTTATAATTATATATTCATTAATAAAAATTCATATAATCTGGTGAGGGAAAATTAATTACATCACATTGTGGAGATAGTAGTGTGAAATTACTCATGAGTGATGTTTCCATTTTTTGTTGGATGGAATAAAATAAATGTAAATAATAATTAAAATTCATAGAACCATAATAATATAATATATTTATTAAATATTCATTAGTTCCATTATTATAAACATAAATTTGATGTGGTGAAGGAAAAAAACACATTGCTTCATGGACGTGGTAGTCTGCACATACACACAGAGGATGTTTTCATCTCCCAAATGATAGAAAATAGGTGGATAATAATTTCTTCGTCATAAAAATAAAAATTTATTATATTTAATATACTGGTTTCATTATTTTATAATTAAAAAAATATTTTTATAAATAATAAAGGTTGAAATATTATTAAAAGTAATCGGTAAAGAGTTATACCTATTTGTTGAGAAACCTATCATGTATTATATTTTATGTCGTGAAAGGATAATCTTTTGGAAATACTAGAAGATATAAGAAGTGGGGAAGGCAACTAGTAAGTTATTATGTTAGGTATTCTCTAAGATAGTGAAACACATCGTAACTGTATTCGGGTACTTCTGACTTTTTTGTTTTATATTACCTTTTATTTGGGTGCATTTATAATTCTTGTGGTTCTTTTGGAAATAAATATAGGTTTTTTCAGTGCGGCTATGCCATGGACCATGGGGATTTTTCATGGGAGAAATTTGGTTGTTAAAGGCTATGGATAAGGTTGTTGGATTCTCCATAGTTACCTAGAGACTATTTTTCAGAACTATAACCAATTACATAATAACAACACAATGGAGGTATTTTTGCAACGTTGAGTCTTGAGTGAGTGAGTGGGGAGACACTACATATTTAGGTGCAATTATTGTATGGTGATTAGGCTATGACATGAACATTAGTCTCATATATTATATTTATGTTAGGTTTATGGCATTTATTTAGGTGGTAGGTTGATCAGGATGTGGTTTTGTGTTGTCTATGGTGTTTGAGCTATGGTCGTCCTATTTTAAGCCTTTTCATGTTGTGCTCATTAGGGCTGTATTGTAGTATATTTTTTATAGAAAAAATGTCTCATACCAGTTAACCTCCCATTTAACCTCATAAAATATTTTTTTGATTCATAAGAATCCCAATATAGAACCCTAAATTTTTTTTGAATTATTATTTTGAATTAATTTAATCTTTTAATATTTTTCATTTCACACAACCCTGAATAAATCTTTTTCTATTCAAAATAACTATGTTTTGATTGGATTATATGAAACGAAAATTCAATATTTGTCTATAATAAATATATATATATATATTATCTTGTGTTACATGAAACACTATGTTTTTCTTATGTTACATACAATTCTGAGTCTCTTTGATTACTTTCTTTACACGTTAGACTCTCAAACTATAATATACTACTACTACTACTACTATCAATATATTATTAAAGTCACCACCAAGACATTAGAATAAATACTATGAATGATATTAAATAAATAGTGAAAATATGATCTACACATGTATATAAAAATAGTTCTTCAGTTTCAATTATTTAGAAATGAATGTAAGAACTATATGAGAATGATGAAATTCATTTTCTAAGAAAATTATTTTTCTATGTACAAAAACAATTTTATCTCAATAAATTTAAAAAAACACTTTTGATTAATTATTTTAATAAAATTTAATTATTATATATTCAATCAATATTTTTTATACTCATATAGTATATTTTAAAGGTATAAGATAAGAATAAATATAATTTTATGAATTAAAAATGTATTTTCCAAAAATGTAATTTCACCACATTTTAATGGAAAAACCATTATAAATATTATATTTTGATACTTTAAAATTTTAATTTGACAATGTAAAATTTATTTCTGAAATTTTAATATCAAAATTTATTGTGGGTGAATTTTTCTTCTTTTCCTGAGAAGTTTCATTTTTTTATGAATAATGAACATCATTGAATTTTAATTCTAAACTATTTTTTCATATAATTTATTCATATAGTTAAATTAAGTTTTAATTTGGCTTTAATGTTTAATTTGATCAATTGGATATATATTAATATAATTTAGTTCATTTTAATAAATTTCACATTGAAATTGGAAATAAAAACAATTCAATCCCTTAAACGTTTTTACTTTAAAAACCCAATTTTTTTCCTATCTACGAAATTAAATTTAAATTAATTTCTTCCACTTATGTGAATAGACTTTAGAAAAAATTATTGAATAATTTTAATAATCCTAATTTATAATGTATAATTATTTTAAATTATTTTTTTATAGAAAATATTACTGAATGTGATTAAAATTAAATACAGCATTGAAGGAAGAAAATAGTTTATCAAGGGACGAAACCTTAAAAATAAGGGTCAAAATAACCTAGAAAATTTTCCAAAAGATATTGGATGGCCATATATAGAAACTATTTTCACTTGGATCGTATGTTTACAATTATTAGAGCAACTTTTCAAAGGAAAAAATGAGGGTGGAATTCGCTTATCATATATTTTCAAGAATCTCACTCCTCCTCCACTATAAAAATGAACTCACCCTCCCACTTATTCACTTATATAAAGTCCTTTTTCTGTCCCAAAATATTCTAAAATAATATCCCAATATACATTTATTCTTCCTATAAACCCCCTTTTTATAGAAATACATCTAAGTAATCCTTTTGGTGGAAACAAAAGGAGTTTCCCAAAAAAGAGCTGACACCCATACTCAAGTTAATTTGTTTTATTTTCCTTATCCACCCCTAAAAAAATCTTATTCCATTTATATATAATATAATAAGTATATTTAATATAGTAATTGTTTTCTTATAATGTTTTTAACTACACTTACACACTCCCCCATTAAATGGGTAAAAAACTTACCATTCTTGTGTACATTGAACTACCGCCTCATGAAACGATGTTGTTAATTTTTCATTTACCACCTATCATGGAAGGGAATTATGATTGAAAATATATTTTTATATGATATTTATGATTTATTTATTCTTATGGAATTATTTTATAAAACATACCTTTATGGTTTCCATTTTTATTAATTACGATATCTTCATTTGTGGATGTGTGGACTACTGCCTCCCAAAAGCGATGTGATTCATTCACAATTTATATAGAATGTATAAAATATAGTTTTAGTAAAATTATAAGATATATATGAAATAAAAATTCTACTTTAATTAAGTTATATATATGTACACATATATTTCATTTAATTACATTCTTTCAATACGATATAAAACAGAAACAATTTTTATTTATACGTACGACCAACGTCTCCATGAACAGTGTATCCCATTTCATAATTATATATTTTATATATTATTATAAATACTTATATACAGAATATATATGATAATTATATAATTTATTTAATTCTTTAAATAACTAATTTATGATCTATTTAAGAGTTTCCATAATAATAGGTCAAAATACATAGGAAAACCAACATGAATATTACCTCAAAACGTAAGGTTAACATAGAATTGTTAATAAATAGGTAATATAAAGTTATAATAAAATAATATATGGTATTATATATAATAATATGGTTATGTGGTATATTTATACTAAACTTATATTTATTATACAAGAGTTTTGAACTTGTATGAAGAAATTTAAGACTTAAGGTAAGGGTTTTCACATCTCACTTTTATTTTCTGTGAGACATAAGCCATGTTCACGAACTATTTTTTGTGGTGTATATAATTAAAATAGATATATAATATTACAATTATACTTAAATTTATGGTGATTTACATTTCCATTTAATGATATTTATTTCATGGGGTTAATGTTTGAAAATGTACCAAATCAGTAAGGTAATTCTGTCTCAATTTTCCTTCTTTGAGTCACATGCCATGTTATATACCTATATTTACTAAGAGGTGTATATACTACCTTTGACATGTTAGATAATGAATATCCTTATTTTCATTAAATTTTATGCTTCATGTAGTTTTATTATTTCTATTTTATGATGATTTAATGTTACCAAAGTGCTAATAATTTATTTCTTTAATCTAGTAATTTATCGAGATTATTTAGTATTATGCTTCCATTGATGAAATATTATTATCCATCTCTCAAGAAATCTTATGAAATTTTTTACACTATGTTTATTCATTTTATATCCATTTAATGGCACCATTTTTATACTTCTTGGTACTTAAAATATTTAAGAATGATTTTTTATAAAAATATGACTTTATTTCACCTTTTGGTCAGAAATATGTGTTCTTTCAAAACAATGTTTTCTAAAACTGTTTAAATATTGTCCTATTATTTTTTATTTAAATTTTTACTAATGTATTAAATTTTTAATAAACTTTTTGAAAGTAATCTTCAGGTCATTTTTCTATTGAGGAACATTTCTAAACTTTTATGATGCAAAAGTAATGTTCGATAAATACTGACTTAGCCACCATATTGACTGTCATTTCCATGATTCTTATTTTGTTTGTTTATAAAGATATTTTTTTTAATAAAATGTTTTTAATTTATTCTGTAAATTTTTAGATTTTAAAAAAATCAATGAGAAATGGTTTTTAAAAAATTGTTTTTTGTTTAAAAAGTGTTTTAAATGATTTTCAAATCCCCCTTTATATGTTTTCAAATGGTTTTTTTCAATGAAAAAGATTTAAATTATCTCCATGATTGTTTTATATATTTTCAATTTATTTTCAAAGAAAAAGGTTTTCAAAAGTTTTTTAAGATTTTTTTTATAATTTTTCAAGTAAAAAGTTTTTCAAATGTTTTTCATACTTCGTTAATAAGTTTCCAAGGAAAAAGTTTTGCAAAAATTTTTCATGATTATTTCAAATGTTTTCAAGGAAAAAGGTTTTAACATTTTTTCAGTTTAATTTTATAAGTTTGTAAAGAAATTGTTTTTCCAAATGTTTTTAGTATTCTTTATATGTTTTCATAGTTATTTTCAAGAAAAATTATCTTTAAAATGATATAGGTTTTCAAAAAAATCCTAGAATAAAGAATATTATACTTAAGAAATGTGCTTAAAATATACGTAAAAATTATTTTCTATCTAAGATGACTTCTTTTGGTGTTAATCCTTCCATTATGGGGAAATGATCCAAATGCTCCATTAATATTCATTCTATAAATGGTTTATGTTTTTATGGAATGATTTTTATGAAGGCATTTCTATTTCATGGGTTATATGCTTATAAATTCCACTTATTATCAAGGTTATTATTTGATTAAATAGTTATAAAACATATCTCTTCATCCACATGTTATGATATGATTACATGTTTATGATACCCATTTAATTTCATAGATTATGATATAATGATTGTTTATGATATAGTGGAACACATATGTATGATTTACTTAGAAGATGGATTGGACCTATATATTACTTTAATGCATTGGGTAAATATTTATTTATCATGTGATAAACATGAGTGGAATGGGGAGAAAACTCAGTTCATTAATGGACTTTGGCCTCTAAGATGGTCTTGGGAGTAAACCTTGACCACAAAGATGGTCAAGGGAGTGAACCATGACTACCAAGATCATATGGGGGGTAAAAACATACTACTAATTTGGCCTTATTAGTGACTTATTGAATAATATGTAAATCATTTTATATTCTTATGTGTCTACAAGAAACTCTATGTCTTATTCCTATATTATGATTTTATAGCTTATGCTCTTTATTCACTTATGATTCATTTCTTATAAACTGCCATTATTTATACCATGGATCATGTATATAATCTCTTCTATGAAGGGTATGATCTTAAAATATTATACTCATGTTCTCATACCATTATGATCACGTTATGATTATATATCCCCGTTTTTACACTTACTGAGCATCTGAGCTCACCCATTTATTATGTTTTCTTTTCCACATGTTATGAATAATGGTTTCAAGTATAAGTAATAATTGGGAAGCTATTTATGGGAAACATTGAATATATTTCACCATTTAAGATTATTTTTTTCTATGTTTCCAAAGACACTAAAGTATTACGGTCCTAGGAATATGTTTTTGTAATATTTTGTATATTCATATAATATTATGTGATATCCATGTATGTTAAGAATGGGTATCTGTAGTTAGTATCAAAGTAAATTTTTAGTAATCTGTTATAAACTTGTATTATAAAACTTTATTGAGATCTCTAGGGATATTCTTAAGGATATGTCTAGGGATGTCTCTAATGATAAGCCTTAGTTGTTTTATACTAAAAATAAAGTGTCATAATTTTGAAATCCTATAAGTGATTTTTCTTGATTATGTGGTTTTACACTTTGATACGTGTTTCTCGCATTATTATTTCTAGTTTTAGTCTATGTTGGGAACTAAATGTAACTAGGTTAATTCTAAATGTAATGTAATATTTTTTGAGGAGTAGTCAAATGGTAAGATCACTGAATTGAAGGGTGTTTTGATCATTCCTAATCGATTTTCACAATACATGATCAACAACGTGTAACTTAACCAACTCTCATACTCACCATAGAGAATAAAGAATGAGTTTTTTGAGAGTTTGGTTAATGGAGACCATGGAGAAAAGAAGATCCAGTTTACATTGTGTTAAGAATGTTGAATGAACCACCCAAGTTGATTTTTTAAAGAAACAAGAATATGTTTTAGCTATAGAAAATAAGTACACAAAGTAAGTAACTAAAAAGGAAAAATGAAGGGTACGATTAATGAAATGGATGAGAATATTTTCCTCCCTAATATTTCATCAAATCTTATATTATTTAATAGTGGAATGAATGGTCCTTTTGTTAATCGATGTCTTAAGTAGAAAGCTCATGAACACAATTAGAAAGGTGGAATGAGTAATGGTTACATTCCTGATGATGATTACACTATATATTAAATGTAAAATAAAAGTGGTATTATGTAATATGATGAGGTACCCTTGTTAATGGATTAAGGATGAATTATAATAATTGAAGTGTTTATATATTTGGATTCAAGAATTATGAATAGGGAAATATATAAGGATTGTTCGGGTTATGACTTTCACTATAGGTCTATAAAAATATGTTTAATTGTTCTGATGTACTAGAAATGTGATATAATGGAAATGTAATGTTCTTGGAAAACATGTGACTAAGGGAAATATAGCCCTAAATATGTCTCTTTTATCCAGATAATGATGTTTGGATAAAGGTATATTGGACATGAATAAGTAAATTAGATGACATTGATTACCCTAGAAATAATTATGGATTTGAGGTAAAATGTGTCTATGTTACCAGGGATTAAGATTACAACATTTTTGGATTTAAGAAATTTATCAAATAATCTGTGGAACAATGAAACACACATGTTTTCAAAAAGGATTTATAGCAATTCAGTTTATTACTATGTTTTAAGAGAACATACGTTGAGGGTATTCACATGTTGAAAATGTGACTACTAAGAGATAATATATGATATATGGGAGATAAATGTTAATCCAAGTTAGTAACCTTATTTTAAATATTTTTCACCATTTATAAAAAGTTTAATTAAACTTCAGATGAATTTTGTGAGATTAATTTATTATTTCACCATATATAGATTTATTCATATTGAATAACACATGTTAACCACATATGTTATGATTCTATGTAAAGGTATATGGATTGACTTATAACTCTACCTAATTATTATTTTTGGACTTTAGGAATAAAAAATTCACCTTCATTTCTTAGATTAAGAGATGAAGTGAAAATAAAAAAAAGACACAACCAAAGGTGAGATTATGCATATGAAAAAGAATAAAATCATGTAAGTATATTTACTTATGATCTTAGATAGTAAAATAATTCCTAAATTCTTGGAAAATGATATTGAAAAATATTTATCATAAAAAATTCATTTCTGTTGAACAATGGTCTTATAAATTATCATTGATTTATGGTTATGATGCTCTTAACATTCCATTGACCATTCAATATATGGTGATAAATAATATAAACAAATATTTATAAATATTTATGCTTTTATTACATGTATAATCTTCAATTACCATATATTCTCTCTCCTGTGGAAACCTAATTATGAGTTACTTTGGGAAACCTTCATGTTTTAGAAATTCCATTTTTAAATGAAGTTTTAGAATTTATTTTTTGTAATGTGTGTTTTTATGAAATAAACCATAAATTATTAAAACTTTGTTAATCCTAATGAATTTCATGCTATAAATTAATTTTGAGGGGGTAGAATGTAAAACCATGAGATTTTGTGAATTATTAATTTTCAAATTAATTTAATATTTTAATATTTTTCATTTCACAAAATAGTGTGTATAGTTTTTTTTTGTATGAAATCACTAAGTGTGGCTTCTATTATTCACAACACCAAGTCAATATTTCACTAAAAACAACACTTATATTATCTTATATTACATGAAACACTTTGTTTTATTTTTATTAAAAAACATATTGAGTACCTTCTATAGCTTTCTTTATATATAATGTTGAGTTTTACCGAACTACAATATACTATTAATATTATTATCTATATATTATTATAGTTACCACCTATACATTATAATGGAATTTACCAATATGATTAACTGAATTGTAAAAATATTATCTAAAAATATATATAAATTTAATCCTTTGGTTTTCAATTAGTTATAAATTAAATTAAGAACTGTTTGAGAATGAATAAATACATTTTTTAAGAAAACTATTTTTCTATGTACAACTAAGATTTTATCCCAATAAATAAAACAAAACAATTTTGATAAATTTTTTTAATAAAATTTATATATTTTATATTAAATAAATATTTTTTATACCCTTCCATTATAATTTATTGGTATAATATAATAATAAATCTAATTTTATGAATAAAAATATGTATTTTTTTGAAAGGTAATTTTACAGCCTATTAAGGGAGAACCCATTTTAAATATCATTTTTTAAACTCTTATAAATTTTATTTTTCAAAATTATCTTTATTTTTTGAATAATAATATTACATTTTACATTGGGTTTTTTTGTTTTTTTTTGAAAAGTTTCATTTTTTGATGAATAGTGAAAACATCGAATTTTAATTCAAACATTCTTTTTAATATATATATTTATATATTTAAATTATGTATTAATTTGGTTTTAAATTTCATTTAGATGAATTTTAAATATATTAATCCAATTTAGGTAATTTTAATAAACATCACATTGAAATTGGATATGAAAACATTTCAATCTTTTGAACATTTCTACATTAAAAACCCTTTTGTTGTCCCATCCGCAAGATTAAATTTAATTTAATTGCTAGAACTTCAATGATTATAATTTTTAAAAATGGATTCCATATTTGGAATAATCATAATTTCTAATTTCTAATTATTTCAACTTAGTTCTTTACCAAAAATATTAGTAGAGGAGATTGAAATTAATTACAGTGATTAAGAGAAACATTATTTTAACGAAGGGCTAAAACATAAGATTAAGGGACAAAATGACCTAGAAATTAGTCCAAAATCCATTTTATGGACATATTGATACCCTATACTCCATTTTATTGGAATTATATCATTATTGGAGCCACATGGTATAAGAAAAACATTGATGGAATTCCCTTTTGAAAAATTAACAAGAATGGAACTTCTCTCCTATTATAAAAAGCCACTCACCCATCTCACTTATTCACACATATAAATCCAATTGGATCACCCAAAATCTCCTCAAATAATATCCAAACATCCCTCACTTCATCCTATAATTTCATTTTTTTTTCATAAATTCTTTCCTGGAATTCCTTTGGGGCAAACCATAACGAATTACCCAAAGAAGAGGTATCATCCTTCCTCAAGCTCCTTTATTTTATTTTCATTCTCTATCCCCTCAAATATTCTTATTAAATAATTATATAATAATATCATTATCATAATTATAATTATATTTTTTTATTCTAAAGTTTATATATACACTTCACATACTTCCATATATTGGGTAATGGACTTACCGTTATTGTGTACAACGAACTACCGCCTCACGAAATGATGTTGTTTGTTTTTTCATTTACCACATCTCATGGTTGTTCACTATGATGGAAAATATATTTTTATATGATATATATGATATATAGTATATATTTATTTTTCTATAATTATTATAGAAAGCATATCTTCATTCCTTCCATTTTGTGAAAATATGATGACTTCGTTTATGGATGTATGGACAATCGCCTCCTCAATGCGATGTGATTCGTTACCAGTTTACATAGAATGCATTAAGGATGGGTTTATTGAAATTATATGATATAAAATACATATGTATTATTATTTAATGAATATATATATATATATATATTTCATTTACATTATTTCTCTTAATATTATAATAAAATGGAAACATCGTTCATGCATATATACGATCTACTGTCTCCATGAATAGTACATCACATTTTATAACCTTATATTTTATATATTATTATAAATATTTATATACATAATATGTATGAAAACTATATACTTTTTTAAATTCTATAAATAACTAATTCATTATCTAACTATAATTTTTATGAATAAAAAGTCCAAACATATAAGAAAAGCAATGTGGATATTACCCAAAACGCAATGTTAACATGGAACTATTAATAAACTGGTAATATAAGGTCATAATAAAATAACATATTCTATTATTTATAATAATATGTTTATATGGTAAATTTATAATAAAATTATATTTTTTATAGAGGAGTTTTTAACGTTTACTAAGAAGTTCACAACTTAAGGTAAGGGTTTTCTCGTCTCACTTTTATTTTTCGTGAGACTCAAGACATGTTCACTCTTCATTATATTGTGTGGTGTATATAATACCCATGGAAGTATTCTATAATTATTATATGTAAATTTATAGTTATTTACATATAAATTTTATGATCTTTCATTCATGGGGTTAATGTTACAAAATATACCAAATTATTAAAGTAATTATGTCTTAATTTTCCTTATTTGGAACACATGCCATGTTATATACCTATATTTTTCTATGAGGTTTATATACTACCATTGAAATGTTATATATTGAATGTAATTATTATTTTTTTATTCTTCATTTAATATAATTATTTCCATTTTATTATTACTCAATGTAATCAAAGTGGTAATGATTTATTACTACAATATCATTATTTATCACGATTGTTTATGATTATTAATCCATTCATTAAATATAATGATCCATATCTCAATAACTCTAAATAGTTTTCTAAACATATGAATATTAATTTTATATCCATGTAATGCTACCATTTTCCAACTTTTTGGTACTTGAGATAATTAAGAAAATGTTTTTATAAAAATCTAACTTTATTTCTCCTTTAAGTTAGAAATCCACATTCTTTAAAAATAAGGTTTTCTAAAACTATTTTAAATTTTTTTAATATTATTATATGGTATTTATAGAAATTTTTTCCCATGTGTTAACTTTTAAGAAAATACTTTTAATGGGGATATGTTATTTTCTAATCAAGGAACTTGTCTAAAATTTAAATGTAAAAAAATGAATGTTTGGCATGTACGGACTTACACACTGACAGGACCACAATTTCCATAATGATTACATTATATGATTACAATGTTATTTTTTTAAAATAAAATGGTTTACCTAATATTATAGAATTTTTTATCTTAAAATTGTTTTAAATGAAATTGTTTTTTAAACAATTATGTTTAAAAAGTGATTTAATTTTTTTAAGCTCCCTATCTATGTTCCCAAAAGTGTATTTTCAAAAAAATGGTTTTAGATGTTCTCAAAGATTTTCATTAATATTTTTCGAAATATTTTCAAATAATAAGGTTTTAAAAAAGTTTTTTAGATTCTCTTATAACTTCACAAGGGAATAGGTTTTCAAAAAAAAATTCAAGCTTCCTTCATGAGATTTCAAGGAAAAACGTTTTCAAATTTTCTTCAATATTATTTTATAAGTTTTCAAGGGAAGATATTTTTAGAACGTTTTAAGCATCTTTATAATATTTCAATGTTATTTTCAAGTAAAATGGTTATCCAAATTTTTTCTATTTTAAAAAATGTTTTTCAAATAGTAAATGATAGTTTCATCAATAAATTAATTTTAAAATATATTTCAAAATTATTTCCCATATAATATGACATCCATTGATGTTCCTCATGCCATTCTGGGAAAATTAACCAAAATCTTACATTCATATTCATCCTCTCAATGATTTTTTTTGGATATCATGATTCTTATGAAGCCCATTTCTCTTTTATGAGTTACATGTTTATAAAACATGGTTTTTTTCATTGGTTATGGTTTGATGGAATGATTTTGAAACCTTCCTATTCTACCACAAGTTATGATTTGATGTCATCTTGATGATACTCATTTCATTTAATTGGTTATTATAACATTAATTTTTATGATCTAGTGGTACACATATGTATGATTTTATTATTATATGGGTGATACCTATATATTCTTGAAATTTATTGTGAAAATATTTATATATCATTAGATATAAATGGTTGGAACGGGGAGTGAACTAGGTTTAGTAATGGAATTTTTCATCTAATATGGTTTTTTGAGTGAACCTTGTCTAATAATATGGTCAAGGGAGTGAACCATGACTACAAATATAGAATGGGGAGTGAACTCATTCTACAAATATGGCCTTGGAAGCGATGTCTATACTAATATAGAAATAATTTTATATGATTATATTTCTACCAAACATTATATGTATAATTCCAATTTTATTCTTTCATGTATTATTCTCTTGAATCCCTTGTGATACATGTCTTTGAAAATTTCAATATTTATTCCATGACTCAGGTGTATGATCTATGATATGGAGGTTATGATCTTCAAAGGTTATTCTCATGTTCTCATACCCTTATATTCATGTTACGCTTAGGTATCTCTTTTTTTATACCCTCAATCAAAATTTGAGCTCACCCTTTTCTTATGTTTCTTTTACCATGGTTATAAAGAAATGATTTAATTAAAATTACTAATGGGGAAGATCATTATGGAAAACATTGATAATCTTTCATTATGTTTGATGTTTTTTCCTTATTTCCAAAGACACTAAACTATTACAATCCTTGGGATTGTATTTTTCTAATATACTGAATATTAATCTAAAATTATGTAAAATCCATGTATATTAATCTAGGGTCTCTATACCCAATTGGTCTTTGGAATCTTTGAACTCTTATCTTTTCAGAACAAATATTTGGTGGAACCATTTGATTCCTCTTTTATAGGATATCTATAATTGAATAAAAATCCTCTATTTTCTATTCCCTCATAATTATAAAGTGATAGATCATCATCATTTTTATGGATAGTATTTCTATTTTTTTATCTTAATTCTAGGATTGGATCATTAATCTTTAATACCTTCATTTTTCATTAGTGGGGTCCATTAAGAGTGTTGTGTTGATTAAGGTTAGGTGGTTCGATATAAATTTTTCTACAATTAAATACTTAAATTGATTGATTGACTATAAATGAGTTTTTTAATCATTTAAAAACCATTTTTTTGAGATGATGGATATTTTATTTTGAAAAGTGGTTAAAAATTGGGTAAAAAATGCAATTTTAATAGATTTTAAATTGTTTGGTTGATTTGAGAAAAATTGATGGACTGATTAGGAAATTGATTTTATGAAATGATTTAATGTTCACTGTAGAGATAAATATATTAATTGAAATATTATTTGAAATGGATTGAATTTATGAAAAATTATGATTTGGTTTTGAAATGAGAAAGGAATTTTGAAAAATTAAATTGGAAAATTGTGTTTTGAGTTGATTGGAAATGATTTATTTTCCATTGATTGATTGATTGATTGATTGAATAATTTTTAAGCTTGTGTTGTTAGTGGTTATTTGGGTAAGAATTTTAGGATTCTAATTCCCTAAAAATAAATTATAGATGACAACTATAACTAAAACATGTTCAGAATGACTTCCTATTTGGGCTCTACTAATGGAATGTTGATATGAGTATTCACAACAATCTTGATCAGTAATTATTATTAAGATTTGTGAGGATTATATATCTAGAAAATAATGTACCATATGGATTTTGAAATAGTTCTATGATGTGTTTTGATTTTATGAATACATTCCTTTTAATTTTTCACTATTTTATTAATTCGAGCTTATTTATATAAATGTTTTATATAAAATGTTTGTTAAAACAAATTTTGATATATGTTCCATATTTTTATTTGGAATTAGGTTTTGTTGAAAATATGTATATTCTCTTCCATTCCATGTTTGATTTAAAATAAAATAATTAATAGATTGTCATTATGGAATTTATTATGTAACACTTAGTAACACCCTACCTGGATGTACAACTCACACCTACCGTTCACATTAAGAATTTGTAGATTATATTACACCCAGTCAAAGAAAATGGAAATCACAACTTGTAGGTGGTTGATATTTTTGTTCATTGAGACCCATATTTTTGGAGGATACCTGTAGATATGTTACCTACATTCAACATGGGTTTTTCAAAGTTTTATCATTAAAAATGTTTTCTATTTGAGGATGTCCCATTTTGGGTTTTATTTACCAACTTGATTTTTGTAATTTACCCATGGGGTGTGTTTAAATACTGACATGTATATTTTTTCTTCAATAGTTTTGTGGGAAATCCATTCCCACTTGGTTCATTTATGATTCCAAGTTCTAGTTGTCAAAACATGGAGATCTAGAATTCCCTTTAGTCTATATTAGGAACAGATCAGGTATTAGTGTACTAGGGTATCTTGGTTGTTTCATGAAAAAGTGTTATCAAATGTTCACTTTGAGAAGCTTTATTTAATTTTGATATATATTTTGGATTGTCTTGGTAGATAGATGGTGGAATAATTGAGGCATAGGATGTAGTTGTAAGTGCGTTCCTAGGAATCTCTCATTTTTACAAGCCATAAGTTACCAATAGTGTTTGGGAAATTTTCTTGAGGGATAATTTGATCTTATTCTAGTATTTTCACTACTAATGATATGAATATCTTCAAAATCCCAATATTTAATTTGGATTCATGGAATTGATATTCTTGTGACTCTTGATTGATTTGATGATATGTGTACTCCTACTATTGTTTTTAGCATTTATTATTGATGTTAAGTAGAATCATGCCTCCAAGAATACATTTTAATAGGACATAAAGTGAATATTTATGTGAACCATAATGGGAGAATCCTCCAATGGATCGTAATCTGGTTGAGATAGTGGTGCCTATAGTCAATGCGTTGGGATAGGTAACTTCACCCATTCATATTTTGTCTATAATAGTGGAACCTTGAAGGGATGAATCTCAGAATCATTCTCAAGTATTCCTTCGCCATAAAACAAAATCATTACATTGCTCCAATTATCCTCAAGAGACTGCAAGTTGGTTTTAAAAAATAAGGATATTTTTTTAGTTCTTGGAAATTCCTGATTCAACTAAAGTGAAATGGGATACCTTCAAGATTGATGGGCCTTGTATGAGATGGTGGGATTTTATGGTGACGTAAAAGATTCATGGTGAACTGGAGTAGAAATAATTTAGAGTTCTTTTTTATGTATTAGTTTGATCCCTAATTGATAGTATTAGCGAAATCTATAGAGTATGTTAACCTATAGTAGGGTGACAAGACTGTGACACAGTATAAAAACGATTTTTCAAAGCCTTTTCAGTCTTCTCATGAGGTGGTGACCAATGAGAAACTGATGGATTCAAGTATTGAGATGTGTCTTTGATCAAAAATCAGATCCAAGGTTTTCATTCTAAATTTTACTTCCTATGCTGATGTGATGGATAGAGTGTTGATGGTTGAGATTGATCTATCTTGTTAGAATGGGTTGATTGGAGTTCCAATTTCTCCCATTAGTAGTTATATGATCTCCTATAAAGGAGATAGAATGTGTTATGATTATCAAGGTGGTTCTCAATAGTATGAGTCATTTATACCTATAATAGTGCTTGGAAGATGATCTTTGACTTGCTTCCAAATTGGGAAGGTTGGGAATTCAAAAAAGGTTTATAATGTGGAAACCAAGACCCATAGTTCATGTATTTTCTATATCCACCAATAAAGTTTATTCCATATCATTTTTATTCAATAGTGTCTCACATGACCATTAGGAAAAAAAATTACTATGGTGAAATAAGATGCTTTAGTAATAAAGGGGTTCCAACCACAAGCAACCTGAATAATGATTCTCCATAGAGTAGAAGAGTCTCCATAGGAAGCTGATGTGAGTCTAGTGATAGAGAGAGGAACCATCACTATAGATTAATCTTTAGCGAATTATTTATTTGGTACTGGCGAATCTCATTTTTTATATCGACTCATTTTTTTATCCTGCTAATCTTTCATATGAAACATATTTCATAAGTGATAGATATTACTACACCAATCAGAATGAAGAGAGAAGAGCATCTTTGATGCGTATATTGTGTTTTCTCTCACTTTTATAAAGATCATACTTAGAATTTTTTTCTATCAATATAAAACCAATTGATATAATTTTTAGTATGGTTTGGATAATTTTTCATAATGATCAGATTTTATTGTTATCTTCAATGAGTCTCCTTTACTATACCCAATGGGGTGTACTGTGTTTTCTAGGGAGAATGAGACCTGATATCCAGTAGAGTTGGACCTTACATTTTAGATTTGGGATGGGTAATATCAATGTTTTGTTTCGATTTAGATTAGTCTTATTTGAGTGATGATATCCCTTGAGTTGTTTATAAGTTTCCTGATATGTTTCCCTCTAATTTCTCTAGCTTTCTAATTGTAAGGGAGGTGTGGTTTTCCATTTATTTATTACCTCATACATAAAAATAATCTTTTCACACTTTCCATATGAACTGAGAATATTTTAAAAAGTTTAATATGTAGTTGGATGATCATATAGATAATTTTTTAAATCACCCAAGTGCATGACCTTTGGTTGTGCTTGTTTTCTTTATGGTAAAAATTACAGAACCATGAAACTATCTGTTGATTATCAGAAACTTGATCGAGTCAAGATAAAGAAAAAAATCCATTTCCATGGTTTAATAAAAAAACTGAATAGTATAAATGGGAAAATTTGTTCTCAAAGATTGATCTTTAACATAGTTATCACTAGCTGAGAATTAAAGAATTATATATTCAGAAGACTTCCTTCTTGAGTAGGTATGTCTATTATGATTACATTTTATCATTTGAGAAAGGATCCTGTAGTTTTTATGAAATTGGTGAAAAAGATATTCCATGTGTACCACATTTTACACCTGGTATTTATTTTGGAAAAAAAAGATCATCTAATTTTAGTTCACATAGAGGCATGTCCATCAACCGAGAGTGGTTCTGGAAAAATTGAGAAATAACTAACTCTATGAAACATTATCAAAATTTGACTTCTTGATGTAGGAAGTGATGTTCTTTGGAAAAGTGGTATTAAAACATGGTATTTTAGCCAATTATGTGAATGTGAAAACTGTTATGACATGGGATAAAACTCAATTTTTTATAAATCTTCAGAGCTTATTGGGCATGGAGGGGTATTACCATAGACTTATTAATTTTTTTATTGAATCTAACTTTTCCTATGATATCTCTCACAAGGAAAGGAGGAAAGTTTTTGTGGGATTTGAATTGATAGATTTTTTTGATGATATGAATTTATTTTGACTTCTGAGCTAGTGCTTACTCTTCTAATGGTTGGTTAAGTCTATGTGGTCTTTTATGATTCATCAGGTTTTAGTGTAGGATACATTCTTATATAGGGGGGTCATGTGGTAGCATATAGTACCAGAAATCATTGGCCACACGAGCATAATTATCTAACCCACGACTTGGAACAACTATGATGCATGATATTAGTTGTTATAAACACTATCTTTTTAAAAAAAATGCTTACTATTTACTCTCACAAAAATATATTGACTTATATAGTTTCTCAATAATATTTGAATCTCTATCAAAGTCATTGGGTGTAGTGTCTGTAGTCATTTGATTTAATAATTTCCTATTCCTTTAGTAAGGGTAATTTCATTGTAGATGTTTCAGGGGGATAGATTACAACAAAGGAAGTTAAAGAATAATTGTAAGAGTGGAATAAGATTGCTCTATTTAATTGGTTACATTTGGGAGTATGGGAGAGTGAGTTTGAAATTATTTTATCAAGCGTATAGTTGTCACCATTTTTCTTGATATGATTGTTTAGGAGAAGTATTTTGATGATAAATTACATGGAATTATGGACAATATTTATGGTGGGGAGACAATTTTGTACTATTAACTCTCTTCAAAGGGAATACAATGTTTCTGAAACTAGTATATTGTACATTTTGCTGCAAGAAATGATTTGATGGGGGATTTTCATAATTCCTAGTGGGAAGTTCACTCAAGAACCAAAAATATGTTCTATGATATGGGATAATGATTATGGTGGTTGGGTATGAGATGAGATATATATAACATTGTTTCTCGTTATTAAACTTTCCAATAGGTAAATGTTGGGAACCATAGACCTTCGGGTTTTCTTTAGCAACTTCAGGTGTCAACCATGAAGTGGGATGATATTTCTATAGTTTTTTTAGTTGGGTTTCTATGTAACCCATGAGGGAAGAATGCGATATGGGTTGTGATTGATAGGTTGAATAAATTGGAAAATTTTATACCATTTTTAGATATAAAAAATTATAAAATTTGTGGATTATTTTTATGAAATAGATTATTCATCGGTATGGAGTGTGTTTTTATAGTGTCTCATTGGGATCCTCACATTACATCTTGATTTTATAAGGGCCTCCATGAGGAACTGGGATCTACGGTGCATTTGAGGAAAACATATCATTTGTAGATTAATTTCCATGAATAATCAAATATACATATCAGTGAGGACATGCTTCATTCATGTGTTCTTCATTTCGATGGATCTTGGAATGATCATTTGGGAATGGATGAGTTTTCTTGTAATGATAGTTAACTATCTACTATTATAATGGTTTATTTTATGATATTTATGGATGAACTTTTAGATTTATATTTTTTTGGTCAGAGATCGGGGATGCATCCTTAGTTGAAATGAGATTGTTCTAAGTGATGATGTTGAAGATCCGGTTGATTAATTCAAGAATGCTGATAGATAAAAGACAATATAAAACCTATGAGGATCATCATTGAAGACCATTGGAGTTTTCAGTTGGTGACCAGGATTTTTTTGAGAGAATCATCATGGTTGGGTCACCGATGCTCTATGAAAAATGGAATTATTTCATTGAGTATTTTGTATCCTTTTGAGATTTTTATTAATTGGTGAATGTGGCATAACATTTCAAACTTCCTCCACTATTGACAATGATCCAAAATGTGTTTCATGTAACGTAGCTTCAAAAGTATCCCTCTAACCTATATCATGTTTTTATCTACGAAGATCTTGATATTGGACATGATTTATAAATGAATGAGCATCCAATCAAGATTTTTTATTTTGAGACCACTATTCTTCATGGGAAGATGACACCCCTAGTTCATGTGTTATGGAATAATGTTTTTGATTTTCATGTGACGTGGGAGTATGAGTCACTGATGAGAGATAACTGGCCTAATTTATTTTACATGGAATCTTCTTAACATGGTTTATAGAGATAGATATTTTTTATGGAGAGGTGGTTGTAATATCTAGTTATTTATTTTAGGAACTCATCCCTTCGTTGTTTGTTTTCCCTTTTTTTTGGATGTGTTTCTAAGTCTTGTGGATATTTTGGAAACAAATGTAGTTTTTATACACTGGGGACATGATGTGGACCATGGGAATGTGGCGTGGGGGAAATGAGGTCAGTTAAGGCTGTGGAATAGGCTATTGGAAGAGTGGTAGATATTTATAGACCGTTTTGTAGTGCTACTGTGAATTATGGCATAGATATATTGTGGTGGTCATTTTGTGGAAATGATACACCAATGAGTGAGTAGGAGACACTATCCATTTAGGAACCAAAATGACATGATTTTAGAGTTTTACCATGTCCTTACACTAAGTGCAGTGGATTTGAGTGAGGTTTTCAACATGTTTTCATTAGAAATGTTGAGTAGGAGGTGATACAGTGTGTTCTAGGGTGGTTGTGCCATGGTATGTCATTTTTCATCTTCTAAATGCCATGACCATGGGGTATTTGGAATGGTCTATTATTTTTCAAATATAAATGTCTCAAACCATTTTAAATTCCAGATTCCTAAGACTCAATCCTTTTTTTAATCTTTTTGGTTTTGGAAGGCCCCCCTGAGGCGTTTTCAACTCTCTAAACTCCTTTCTCCTAAGATCAATGCATTGGTTGAAAGGTTAGATTCCTCATCAGATAGATACCTCTTCTTAATTGGATATTCGTTATTCTATCTTATATCTTCATTATAGAGTTATATATCATAATGTTATTGATGGATATGAAATTCTTTCTATTATATATTGATTCTATTTTGGGTTTATTGATTTCATATGCCTTAGTTTTTCATTGATGGATCATACTACAAGTTTTGTGTTAATTATTGTTTTGTAGTTCCATATACATTTCCCTGCAATTGAAACCTTAAATTGAGATATGGATTTGAAATGAGATTTATAATTAATTAGAGACCCATATTTTAGATTATTGAGGTTTTATTTTAAAAAGTAAATAGAAATCTTGTAAAACCCCCAATTATGATGGAATTGAAATTATTGGGTGTATTGATAGAAATAGATGGTTTGATTTAGAAATATATTTTCTAAAATGATTTTATGTTTAACTGTGACATAAATGGATTAAATTAAAATATTATTTTAAAAGACTTGAATTTATTAAAACATGATATTTGGATTTGAAACAATAATGAAATACTGAAAAAATTGGGAATTGTTTTTTTAATTGATTTTAAATGATTTGCTTTCCATTTATTGATTGATTGTTTTATTATATGAATCACATGTAATCTTGGTTATTTAATTTTTATTTGGAAAATTATGCTATGAATCTTACTCCCAAGCAATGGATTGATGATGAAAACACTATCTGAACCATGTTTGATATGAATGCCCACGTGGGCTCCACTAATGGGGTTCTGATTTGAGTGTGAATTCCTATCTTGAGATGTGAGGATGGTTGAGATGTTTAATTATCCTATATCCAAAAATTTACATACCATAGGGTGTGAGACATGGTTATATGATGTGTTTCTATTTGATGATTAAATTTTATTGAATTTACAGCTGTATTATTCATGAAAAATAATTTATATAAATGGTTTTTATTATATCTTCATTAAATCCTAATTTGATATATAATACATATTTTTATTTGGAATCATGTTATGTTAAAATATATAAATTCATTTAAATTATTTGTGTTATTTAAACATGAAGAATTAATGGTTTGTTGTTCTATAATTTCTTATGGAATACTTAGTGAGACACCACTAGGATGTCTAGCTCACACCGTACCATTGTCTTAGGGTGTTTGTTAATTATCTTTTGTCTAGACCAAGAAAAGGGAATTTTCCCCATGGAGGTGGTGGATGGTCTTGATCATTGGGACCTTGAGTGATGGAGGTGAATAGTGGAGATGTGATACAACTATTACATGGTTTTTAGAGTATTATCTTGATAGATGTTTCAACCTTGATGATGTTACAATTTTCATTTTATTTACCTATTTTATTATGCTACTATCTCAGTGAGGATTGCTTACATACTGACTAGTATCTTTTGTCTTTTTCTGTTTTGTGGGAAAATCATTCACACTTGATTCTTATTTGATGTTAGGTTATATTCACCAACATGTAGGGATTGGAAATGACCTTTAGGCCAAGTATGTGCCAACTCATGTATCAGTGAAATTGGGTATCAATATTGGTTCATGACATCTATAATGCTAAATATGTATTACGGAGAGAAGAGAATATGATCATTTTTACAAGTGAGGAGAGGGGTACTCTTGGAATTAGTTAAAGTATTAAATTAATAAAAATTAATTTTCACATTAATGTATGTCTAAATTTTTATATTTCAATGACATGATGAGTATGAGTCTAAATAGTATCATAAAATAAAATTTGGAAAATTTTAGGTGATTTTTTCGACCTTATCTCTTTTTTTAACACTCCATTAACCGTTTCTTCAATTATCACATTATGAAAGTTTTTTACTCGTTTAGGGTCAAGAATGTTAGCATAAAAAAGATAATTGATCAATAAATAGACCTTGTTTGATATTTTCAACCATTTTCCATTCACTTTAATGAATATATCATTTTCATTAATTTTAAATAATTTAATAAAATAATTTTTATTATAAAATAACATTAATGAAATTTTTTATCTTTTCATTTTACATGATTTTAAGTTCATTATGAAAATAATTAAATTAAAATATAAACATTTATAACATCTCTAGTATATTATATTTATTTATAAATTTTTTTGGAACATAATAATTCAACTAAATTATTTTACTTTTAATATTTTTAATGTCATTGATTTTATTATTCTATTAATTAGAATAAATACTATGTTAGTGTTGTGTGAGAATTTAATGTAATTGTTTAATACATAAAATTGAAAAATAAGTTTTTTTCTAAAAAAATTAATTTATAATTTAAATAAAATTTTATAACTAAATTTATCCTCTTTTTATCCTTTTGAAAATTTATTAAAAATATAAAAGTGAAGAGGGTGACATTTTGTACTTTTACATTTCTAAAAAACACATAAAGGTCATAATCAAAGAAAAATGGCACTAAGTGTCATTATAATGGTCAAACTAAGCTAATATAATATGATTAATTGGAGTGTTCGAGAAAATATAAAGCCTTCTCCTAATGTTTTAACAATGTTTTACCCATTTTACCCTTACTAAGGTGACACATATTTACCAAGGTTACTATTTATAAGGACCAAAAATAAAAAGGATTGTATTTACAAAATATTAACATAAAAAACCAAAATATATGATAACATCTTCAAGAATCAATTCTTATAAGTGGCATAAATAAATTTTACAATAAGTTTACAAATTATAATGAAACAGGTTTACAAAAAAATGCATATTTGAACATAAAAATGGATTTATTCTTATTTCATTCTTAGTATATACCTTTACATGAATATTGAATCATTTAATTGAATATATTATCTTTTAATTTCATTAAAATAATTCATCAATAGTTATTAACATAATTTATTTAAATAAAAATACTTTCTGAGCATAAAATCATTTTTAGGAAAACATATCTATTTACTTTAAAATGATTTTATTTTCATTCTAACCATTTGATAATCAATGAATTTATTTTATAAACTTGTAAAAAATATATTTTTTTTATAATATAGTTAGACATATTCATAACCCCAAATCTAACTAGTATATGATAACATTCATATTAAATAATAACATTTCACTAATATAACATGATTCATTTTAAACTCGGTGTTTATTGAAAGAAATTATATCAAATAAATAAAATTTATTTATAATGAACTATATCATAAAACCTCAAGGTGTTACAAACCACTACACTATTATATATGATGTATTTATTTTTTTATTTTACACATTTTTATTTAAAAATTACTATTCTGTGAGTACTCAATTGGTATGGTGAGAAATTTTCTAATTAATTATTGGAGAAATACCATATATTTGATATTTAAAATTTATTTTTATGATTTTTTTGATATTCTATAAAGTTGGAAATTTTAAGAATCATATGATATTATATATTTTCTTGAATTTTGAATGTTACATTAAAAATGTAGCTTAATAAAAAAATTTCTTATTATATAAACCTTTCAGAGTAATGTTTTGAGAGGTAATTATATCGCATTTATTTAGAGTTCTAATTTTAAGAATTTACATTATATTATGTATCAGAAAATATCTTATGTATTAGTAGGATTGCAAATATGGATATGTTATTTATATTTTGTATTCAATATTTAGTGAATTTCATTATAAGGTCTAAAATATTGTCACATAGAATATAAATCTAATGAGAATATCTTATGAATTAGGATTTTGGAAAAGGAGTTTTATAGAAAATTATATTATGTAAGTGAAAATAATATCTTACATAGGAGAAATATGGAAATTTGGAAAATTAAAAATATTATACAGAGTATGGAGAATGTAAATATATTACAAAATGAATATGTTACCCATCAATGTCTTGGGAAATATATGATATATAAAAAAATCATGGTAATGACAGAAAATTTTATCCCATTACTAGATAATATAAATTGAATAATTCCACAATTTAAGTAGATGAAGGAAGGCACACAGATGAATTAATGAATTTAACATTCTAATATAATGTAATTTGTGACTGATAAATTATTATTTTTTAATGAATAACTCCATAGGAATAAATAATATGGACTATTTATATTTTAACATGAATATAAATTTTATTCATAAAGAACTATATGATCTAACATATTTCTAAAATTCTAAAATGACTCGCATGAAGAATGTTCACTGTATGATGAAAATGAGTTCATGAATCCCATGTAGACTGACTCTTCACATAAAATATATATAAATCAGGGAATGTAATGATTTTATATACTAAAACATATTCATGGATACCCATGATATAGAGAATAAATTATGAATAGAATACATAGATAGGAATAATGATGTTGATTCGAATAATAGTTTTGTAGATTCAATGATTTTTAGATACTTTATGTAAGAAGAATTATATTTCAATAATATATGTTCATTATTTCTGACATGTGTTTTATTATTGTGGAATTTTGTTAATGTTTAGCTACATGAAATAAAATATATCGACATTAAGAAAATATTATATCATAATATTATTATTTATAATGATCAAAACTGAGAAAACAGAAGTTATGATATCAGGTTTTGAGAAGATATTGAAATTTCAAAATTTGGTAATTCAATTTTTTTTTTCAAAATTTCAATATTGGTATATTTTAGATTTATTGGATAGATATTAACATATATTATTTTAGGAAATATATTATGAAAATTAAATACAAATTTTTATTAAAGATTATAAAGAACAATATTAATTTATTTTACTTGGGACCATTTAAATGAAGTTTATGAGTAATAAAATTATAAAGTTTATTTAAATGTTATAATAAATATTATACAATGTTTTATTTTTAGACATATTTTTGAATGGATGTTTTATTTTATATATTTATTTGAGATCAATTTGACTCAATTATTGTCATTATATTGAAGAAGAATAATATTACAATGTGTATAATTATTTCTATATCATAAATATGTGTTTCTTCTAATAGATTGATGAAATACTTATGCAATAGGATCTTCATCTGATAAGAAATATATTCTCATTAAAATCTATAGTGAGATAAATAAAATTTAAATAACTTTACTATCATTAATATATTACTATAAAACTATAAAGGAGAAGGAAGATGGAAAAGGAAAAACTTTTATGTTATGTAATTATCAAATACTTCCAACATTGAGTATAAATTTAGGAATGCTACATATTGAAGAATTATTATATGAAGGAAATATTATCTACAATATGTTTCAAGATGTTGTAAGGAATTGTGTACTACACTTCCTCAAAATATATTCCTCATTTTTTATTAATATGTGTTAGTTTCTTAAACATAGGTATGGTTGTGGTAGATACTATTTATACTCAATTATGGATTAAAGTGTCAACCACCTCTACTTATATTTTGAGGCCCTCAGAAATAGGATCTAAAGGACAAGTAAAATCTTAATTGTACTACGTAAAAACTACTTGACCTGTGCTCATATATCCATAAGAAATGTATCAGAATGAAATCACACAGCCTACATGAGGTGTTTTTAGAGTGTACATGGGGTAGTTATTGTATCCCAAAACCACTATTAAAATAAAATGTTGCATGTTAATTTACATTAAATTTATTTCACTTTATTACTAGACTAATGTAAAAAGGGAAAATATAATATACTTTAAGAGTGAATTTTCAATTAGATAATATTTTCTAAAGATCTAAATTCATCTTCCTTCAGAGTTTATTTCTTCAATCCATTTGGTAAAAAAATTGCATTCTTTGTATTAACCACAAACCAAATCCTCTAGTATATATCCATGACAAATGATCCAAATTTTCCACCAATGTGTTTTCAAATACAAATTTCCAAGGGATTAATATTCCCTCCATAGCTATGGTACCACTCCAAATTAGGGTGAAAATATATTAATATTTTAAATTAGACATCATTTTCAATTTTATAAATTGGTTTTATAACATTGATAATTATGATGGACCCATGTCTTATACCACCATGATGAAATATGATGAAATATTACCTCCTATATCAAGTTTAACCCTACATCATTAAAATATTTTTGTGATATATGCTTATCTTATGAGGATATTGTCATTTAATTTTTTTTATCTAAGATCTCCACTAAAATAGTTAGCTCTATAAAAAACATTATGGGTTGAATAATACACCCATTAATATATATAAATAAGGTTATATATAAATATTAAATGAATATTACATCTTACGAGGCCAAAAATTATCTATTTTTGAATGTATTTTTTTCTAAATTTTAAGAAATTATAGGGTAGGTAACTATTTATCCTATATGAGGGTCCTTCGTCTGATCACATTATTTAAAATGAATAAAATTCAATAAATTTATCATGATAAATATTGGGTCTATCTTTAATTGGAATTTATTAACAACCAATGATTGGTCAATAGTTCCAATGTAGGAGGTGATATAAAATAGAAAAACCATGGACCAAATTCGTCATCATATTATCCACTCTAATTCACGAGCTCTAAAAAATATATAATTAATCATGTCCATGAAGTACCTTGTGGTCATTATAGGTTAAAGTGTACTTAAATATGTTCATGCTTTCTTGTGATGGTCTATCACTTCCCAATCTCAAAAAATCATCAATGTTTCTTGGTAGAACAGTATAATGAAAATGGGTTCAATCTATAACCACAATAGAGCAGTCCCATCACAAGTTGATAACAAAAATCTCTCACTAAGAATTCAGTATGCCATATAGGGGAGTCAATAAAGAATCATCATGTTGTGAGTGGGTGTTTAAATAAGATCATATGTGTGAGTCCTTGAATACAACTAAACTTTTTTAAGGCATGGAATTTATTTTTCATAATTTCTAGGGAAAAAACCTAAGGAATTCTCATAATGTGTTTTAGATATGGTTAGTCTTGTTTGACTTAGTTTGAACTACCACCAAATATATAAAAAGTTTTTTACTATGAATAAAAGGGAAGACAACCCACACCTCTTAACAATAAATAGTATTTCCCAATGAACTCTTTGAATCAAAACATCATTCACTCAACTGATCATTGGAAAGAGGATCAATCACATGACTATTCATTACATGATTCAAACTCAAAATACAAGATAAATATTTATGGGTGGCCTCCTTTATTCACTATGATGAACCCACAATTATTGAAGAATATATAGTATTAGTTGACAATGATAGGACATAAAGAATCATATCTGACTAATATATAACCCATTTACCTACTTGACTATACACTATTACAGATTCCTTAGAGTTCCAAGTTGATAAATATATTTTTTGTGTCCTCATGAATTAATATGTTGTCCTCCACACTAATTATCGGTTAAATATAAATTTATTTAAAATAAAAAACTATTTAAATATTTTCCTATTTTTCAAAACCAATATTTATAAGATAATTAAATCTAAACACTTTTATTGGGACTTAAACTACTTATATACCAATATTATATGACTTGGCCTACTAGAACCCACTGGTCTAGTGATGATATCAGTATGCCACCTTAAACAATCCTCTAATTTGATAAGGATTAGTGACAAACACAATGAAGGAAAATAATATATGTGAGGCCTTAATCTATAATAACTTGTAATATTCATTAAAAAATATGTATAATAGAACTATCCAATATCAATATATATATATAGGAAAAAAATATTAAAAAAATGGTTTCATTAAAAATTTCTATAAAGTCTTACGCACCATAGGAAGCTGGGATAGATAAACAATACAAATGATAACAAAAAACTATGAAAATGATAAGTACAAGATAATCATAACCACCTCATAGTAGGGACACCTAGGAAGAGGAAAAATATACCAATGAATAAAAATGACTCCACAGAATTATATTTCATAAATAAATATCACCCAAAAATTCAAACATATTTCACTAAGTTCCTATTTCCTAATGTTCATCTCTATATCCATTTTCACCATGACATTATTAAATAAACCGTCATATCTAAAGTGACAACATGTGTTGGAAGTGATTATATATATGTGTGAGAATAAATATATCTAGTAGGGAACCCAAATAAAATATATGGAAGATAAAAAAACTAGTTAGGTTGAAACCCATGATATAAAATTTGAACTAGAAAGGATGTAGATAAGGAAAAGTGAAGATATTATTTTCTAGAAAGAAACATTGGAATATAGGAAAGTCTAATTTTAATTATACCTCAATAAAAGAGTACAAGGAATCATTTCATATAATTATCCAATAACACATAGGTTAATGGAAGTCTTGGGGTGTCCATATTTAATATACTAAATACAATTAATTTCTTATTGGTGATCAAGGTTAATGGGGGAAATCCTCAAACCATCAATAGTATATCTCCTCATCGATTGATTGTTGAAGGAACCCCTGAAAAATTTAAAATCTATTTCATCTAAAAAATATATTGCTTTGTAAAATCCTCAACCACTATGGAACGATGGAGTGGGACAGTTCCTTATCAGTGTAATGTATATAAAATTACTTAAATCATCTCTATATATTCCAAAACATAGAATGGAATATGGAGAACCGAAAAAACTATAAGACCAAGTGCACCTGAACCATCTCACTACTATCACATTAATAAAATCACTAAGTAATTATAATTATAAGGGTCCTACAACCAACTTAAATACACTTTAGTAGAGAGGGTAACCTCCATAATAGATAACTTGAACCCCACTATTTGTGGCATGCATCATTTGAGAGGTTTAACTACTCTAGGATTAGATAAATCATAAATTATCACTGCATAAGTGTTACCTAATACACATTATATATAGTGTAACAAAACCTTGTTAATACAAGAAGGTTACATACTATATGTCTACATTAATCATCTACCCCACCTGTCACTATCTCTTTGAAGCTATAAAATTCTAACTTCTTGAATGAATCAAATATAAATCTTTGATGGTGAAAGTATATGATCCATTATGTTCTATGTGGAAAATTGATCAAAATAGAATTTGAAAATGTATGAAACTGGATGTTGAAGAAAATGATATGTAGATTCCTCTACCTTTCCATGTACATTACATTTTTTAGTGGGGTAAACAGTGTGTAGGATCAATCTAGTAGCCTGGTCATGTACTATCATCTCCCAACTCATGTAAATATAGATTGTATAGATTTTTTAGAGAGGTACTTGGAATTAGGGTAATATATTAAACTCATGCATGTGCTATTGGAAGAGTCCATGTCATGTAACATGGTATACAACATAAACACATAATACATAGTGTATCCACATAATACACAGTTCTTGTGTCTTAGATGTATACTTTGTGTGTATAGGCCATACATTTCCAGCCTCCATTACCATGAAACATAGTGGGATATATATAGAGAAGTCATTTAATCCTATCACTATCGAGTCTGAGTTGCATGGTCAGATTTTTTGGGGTTATTTTCCATGTGTAATTAATAAAAATATTGAAATAATTGTTAGTGATATAAACAGTGTCTGTCCAAATATTATGTTCCCTATAGTTGAATAAAATCCCTAAAATCTAGAAACATCAATTCCATTTTGTGAACATTTCTTTTACATTCTACATCATATATTAATCAAGTAATATTAAATTACATTTCCTTTGGTACCTCAATCACACCTCCCTAAATCTATTTTGATTGTCCATCATCGCCCAATCCATTTCTATCATACCACCCATTGAACCATATATAGATACAATCACATTATTAGGAATAAAACACAACACATATAATGAGGATAGAGAAATAAAAAATACTGTTCAAAGGGATTTCTTACAACCCAATACTAGGTTTGAGTTTAGAGAATATGGAAAATAGAAATAAATGAAATATTAACAATAATTATATGGTTTATTGTTATTATTTAATTATGTGATGATAAAACCTATAAAAAGATGATAATAATAATAGTATTATTATTTATTTATAATATTATTTTAATGTAAACCCATTATCAATCAGTATAATAGATATAATTAATAGAAATAAGAACATTGATAATGAAGATATTTTTATTTTAAAATGCATAACAAAAATATACTTAAACATCATTTTTTAGAAGGCCATAAATCATGAAAAAATTATTAATCCACTAAATCAACACAAAATAGTTTCCAAAACCTGTAGGCATGACATTATATTAATTAACTGATGGATTTAATTGGACATTATAAAAATTATACAATACAATTAACAAAAATTTAAAACCCAAATTAATGAACCCCATTCTTGAAAAATGAAATTATACTATTGAAAATGTTAAATAGTATAAGTACCTAAAGTAGTAGAACTAAAAAATACATATTCATAATATATGGTTAATGTAAACCATAAGTTAGGTAGATGAATCCTATCCATTATCAATATCTATCAACATTTTATTCTAAATATCTCAATTCTCAAGTCGTATCCTCTAATAAACCATGTAATTCTAGTTCCTCATAAAGAAAAAAATGGATAGGAATATAGATATGGGATAAAGATTATTCCATCTAAAAATTCAGGGAAAATTACAACCATTTTATAGTTCTAGACTTATTTATACTTAGACCTCAAGGAAATACCTCATATAGATATACATTTGCACATGTTTTATAACACATGAGTAAATTCTATTCAAATAGTTTGTGAAATGATTTCATGAATACATCATAATCCAATATCTTTCTTCATATGAAATGTTTTTATATAATGATATACATAGGTTGATGCAATACCGTTGAATATTCTAAGATGGGAAGGTGAATTGGGGTTTTAAATTTTTTATTTAATAAGAAACATATTATCCACATGTTGGTAAGAACTTGTTAGACCAACCTAATAGAATTGTGAAATTATAAAACACTCGTATACGAAAATAGAAAAACAACAATGAAGTTTTATATGGTTAAACACTAAGGTATAATCCAATAATAATTTTCTGATAGTGTTCCAGTTTTACCTATTTCCACTAAGCTTTACTAGATATTATGGATTAATATTTAGTTGACACAATCACTCCATACCAGGAATATTTCTTATATATGATTTTCAATAACATCACAGTTTCTCCATCATATCACTTCCATTAATTATCACTTTCAAACTGATTTCGGTGAATTCTTTCTCAGTTTATTTATTTCAAGGTCACTTTCATATTATATCACATGAAGATTATGTTTTTCATCATATAGGTCAACTTATGATTCTTCAATACATTCCAAAACATATTCCCATATTAATGTATGATCATGTAGGTATCTTTCATTAAACAATATTTTTCATGAATCCATCTCTTTTTCAAAGAACTATCATCTTTCATGGAACTAAACACATTCTTCAAACTCCCATCTTTTACAAAAACTACCAAATTTTGTAAATCATTCAAATTTCATGAAACTACAAACTATTGTGAAACTCCAAAAAATTTTGAAACTCTTTTTCTAAAATACATTATTATAAATTAGTTCTCAACCATTATTTTAACAAAAAATTATTTCCTGCAATGTTCCTGATTCATATAATAATTACATTGGGGTAAAACGTTCATGAAATCAGAGTAATCATCCCTTCTCCAAAACTTTTTCCAACGATCATATGATGAGAAACCACTTATTTATAGGTGGGTTTACACTTTCATAAAACCCTAAATCATTTGAAAAACGTTATTACACTCATAAATCATGTCACCTTGTTTCAACAATGTCAACCTATCTTTCATTAAACTCCTTTTCCATGTAAAACTTCAGAGAACTTTTCCATTTTGGAAACTTCTCGTTGTCGAATAACATACCAAACTTTTTTATATTTATAAAACTTATAGTAATCATGTAACATAACACCATTATTACTTTATATATCACCATTATTTCTTGAAACATTATTTCATGAATCATTCGACCATCATGAAACCAAAAGTTCATGAATTCCATTCTTTTTCCATAACTTCTTGAGGAATTCCTAGAAATCGATAATTTTGGAAACATATTACTTCTTATAAATTTTTGACCCTAAAAAATTGAAAAATATCAAGAAATGATGTCACCTTCAACACTAATGTCACTGACACCATAAGTTCACTTATATTGAAAAATACTTGATCGACCCAGTGTTCATTGACAAAAAACACAAAATGAAACCTGTTTCTAGCTTTGAATACCCTTGGATACAATAGTGTAAGATTTCCAAATGTAAACCATTGACATTTGGTTTCTATAAATATCATAGGGTACAATATGTATATACTATTCCTAATGAAATTCTCATCATGGCATTTTGAATTTCTATAAAATAAGGATATCATCTCATATGATAGTCCCCTATCATACACTATTATATAGGCTAATATATATCAAATACACTATAATATTTATGGAATACCTCCTTGAATATCCCAATTTCATTAAATCAACATAGAAATTGTTTAATTTCACCTTATATTCATTATGTACAATAACATATGAAATAAAAGAAAAGAACTACCTTTGAATATATTACAAAAAAATTAAATTTTTTTCAATAACTTCATCATGTGTCCTATTATTGGAAATACATTTTTAATACCCATCTGATATACTTTTGGGTTTTATCAAAAACACTTTTAGAGTATCTCTCTAGGTTAATTTAAATCCCTAGACTCTCAAACAAAAAGTGTGACCACATAAGACTCTATAGTTTTGACTAAAAATATTAATATAACGATGTATACATTTTATCAAAGACAATCCTCTAGGAAATCATCACTTCTACTCATGTTATAATAGGATATAGCATGATATTTATCATAAATATTCATTTCAATACCCATATCCACTAGAAGCATCATATATAATGATGCATTTTGATATATTTCCTTGGTTTAAGACATTTATTGACTATGTGACATGGATTATGTTAATATTATATCGACAACTCAAATGTTTTTTTTCTTTTATTATAGACTAACCCGGTCAATGAGTACATGAATTTTTATTTACCTTTATAGATGATCACATCACATTTCACTAGTCCAAATAAATAAGAAAAACACATGTACTATATAGTAATGATCATACACTTCATCAATATAATCAATCTAGGTTCCATATGTAATAATTAACATAGTAGTGGAAAATAAACAATCTCAGTTGAGCTATATCCATGAAAATATCTTTAACATACACATTCGTCCCCAAATTATCCAATCCTGAAATCATGAATGAGAAATGTATGAATGTATAATTATTTCAATGTAAGGTATTATTGTGACCCAATCCTTTTGCATAAGACATTACATGATTTTAAACATAATTATACGTCAAAGTACAAGACATAGATCATAAAGTCCAGTGTCTAGGAAGATGATGAAAATAAAACTGAAAACATGGAATTTAATATAACATTTATTTATTTAGTATTCATAAATATCCCCTAACTTAAATTTTCCTAATACATCTTCATAGGATAACCTAGGTGAAAACATAAACAAAGGGATGAGCTAAAAATCTCAGTAAGGGAATAACCATAATAACCAAGCACTAACACTAGGAATATAAGGAATTACATGATAATATAAAAAGGCGTTTAACATATGGAATCTTTACATATAAACATAGAATAATATAAACATGGAATAATTTTAATTTGGAAGCAACATAAAACATACCTTTAGTATGAGTCAAGTCTAACCGCCAACATCTTTTAATACAGTAGCATGAGCCATGTCTAACTCCCAAGACCGTCACACAATACATCTCATGAGACTTAACTTTACCCAATGAATTGGGGCTCTATCTAGGCACACCCATATTAACTTTTCATAAATATTTTTTCCACAAATCTAATCAAACATAATCAATCTTATATAAACATAAGGGTTACCCATGGAAATAATTGGGTACCACAATCATGTCAAAAATCATATCAAATAGTCGTATCATAAAAGTGTACATGAAACAAAGGAACAAAAATATACATGGATATTAATAATAGAAAATAGGAATGTAACATGGTAATTTATATCAATTATAAGCGTCCACGTGTAAGAAAATTAGTCAATAAATTTTAGAATAAAAACATTTTTTAGCGTTTTTAAGGAAAATACTATAGGGCCTTTAGAATAGAAAAGGGAATAATACTTTATAAAATAAAATAAGTGAACTAGGAAATTTTTTCATAATAAAAAGAATTATTTTATAAAGACAATGTTGGTTTAAAATAGAAGATATACTTCACTTGAAATCGGGCAAGAATTCAGAAATCTCTCTTAAAACAGGTTTGCTTATCAAGAAGTATTGAGGAGGGAATCACTTAAAAACATCTATATCCTCAATAGATAATGATCAATGGAAATTATTAAATGAGTTTGGAACATTAAAATACCATTTATAATATTAAAATAAGAATAATATATAACCTCATTTAGCTAATATAAAATATAAAGAAACCCAAAGGAATAAAGGAGGTTCGGGTTGAATCCCTCAAGGAATATCGGCATGGTATCATGTCTACTTAAGAGGGATTAATTTCAGATAAAGGGCTTTATAATCATTTAAAAATCATGAGGAAAGTATGGGGGGGGTTCCTAATCATTCAACATCACAAGTAATTACACATAAATATGAATAACAGAGAGTACAATCTTGAATAAAAGTGAAATAGAGATGATCCCTTACCTTATGTCTGATGGTGTACCCAACATGATATTAATTACTTGAATGATCAAATTAGGTGAATTAATTAATAATTACTAAACTTATTCTATATGTAAAAGATTTATTATATCTTTTTTTAAGTTCACTCAGGACCTTTTTTGGTGGCTTAAGTTGTTCAATTTCATTGTTTGGGTTCGTTTGTTTTCTTGGTTTTTATAACCAGTTTACTTATTTTCATGAACAGATAATCATGTAAGATGATAGTGGTTCCCCAGAATTGATGTTTTATGAAGTTATTGAACATAAAATATATTATATGGTTGTAAATTTAATGTGTTTACTTGGAGTTATGTCGAATCATTATATAAATCTTTAGTGATAACCTTTTGGGTTAATTGGTATTTCTTGGCCACAATGAACATGTTTTGTTTTATAAATAAAAAACATGTGTAAAAATGGATTCCAGAACCATATATGATACATACTACATATATTATGGTCTGTTTCAACCATGAAAATGGTTTTATGACCTGAATTGAAGGTTTTAATGAAAATTAAAAACCCATCGTCCTTGAATGTTGTAAATTAACACATCTCCGATGGTGTCTTCACTACTAAAATAAAATAACGGTAAAAAATAGATGATAATAACTTCTTCCATTATAAAAAAAAATCAAGTACAAGTAAGGTACTAGATTTTTCATAACATTTCGATGAGGAGAGGTAATTATAGAACTATAAACAAGAGAAATTAAAAATAAAGTAAAATAATTGAATAGAGGAATTTACCTCTTGAATCAATCTTACGTGAGAGCCTCTTAAGGGAAGATAATTTACTCTTTTTAAGAAAACAATGGATTATGGACATGGGGATGGATCTTGAGGAGATATTTGGGAAGAATTCAGGTAAGGAAAAATGATTTATATGAGTGAAGAGAAAAGGTAAGGAGGGGTGGCATTTATAGTGGAGGAGAGGAGGGTTTTCATTATATTTTAATCATTAGTTTATTATTTTTCCCTTCGACAAGAAATAGTGATGCTTCCATGAAAAAGAATAGTAATAAATGCATGTGAGTTCGATATTTTGGTAATTACATTACTTATGAGGCCAGGAAGAGTGGATTTAAATTATAATGTATTTATCTAGTAAATTAAGGTATTTACTAATCACTAAAAATTCTAGTATTTCAGAAAAATACCAAAAAATCTCCTTAACTAGTTTTCGACATGTAGAATCCAAAAATTAAATCCCTTTTTTAAAAATAATTTTATAAATATGATTAATACAATATTTAATGGAAAACATAATTTATTCTAAAAAACCAGTTTTAAAACAATTATTTATTTATTCCAAATTATATGTACCTCAAACTTTAACTTGAATCTTATTTATATACTGTCATAGGTAAGGTAATTATTTATTAGGGTATATAACTATTCATAAGGGTAATATTAATATTCATAATGGTATGCTAATATTCAACAAAAATTAATTTTCCCTTATCAGACTCCAAACATCTAACTGATCGCAACGGTCTATGTCCAATTTTTGAACTTCAAATCACAATACTGTCAAAATAATGTTTAAAGGTCACATAGTTCTTAGTAGTTCACTATGTTATGATTTCATGTGGTTATATGATATAATCATAAGAATTAAATTTCTATATAAAAACATTGGGTTGTTACATTCTTTTCCCCTTAATAAATTTAGCCCTCAAAATTTCCTTTTACATTCTAGGAAATAAATAGGTGAGGGTACTTTTACATCATTTCCTCAATGACATATTCATTTTATCCTATTATCATTACCTTTAAGTACGAATGGTTCATGCGTCACAATGGTACCTCATGATATTTTCAAAATCGTCTACATACTTAGCCCAAAAACACATCATACATCTTGGTTTATATCAATGAAAGCATTAATAAGTCATTAAAAATGTATTTATTATATATAATTTTGAAATATCTTCTTGAACATGTTTTTTAAAGAAAAATATTTACCGATTCATCTTCTAATATTTCAAACTAGGGTTTTGGTAAATCAATTTTGGTATTTCCCAAAAGACAAAAATATATAATTTGATATATATATATAGGGTGCTCATAGTTCTCCCTCTCTTACAACATCTAGAAAATATTTTATTGCTTCATAATTTTCAAATAATTAGAATAATTTGAAAAGACCCTAATGGTACTTCCCATACATAGCATGGTAAGAATGTTGAGAGTGAAATATTCCCCAATAGACTTTACTTGATCCTTGAAATAATCATGCCATTATAGAGTTATTAGATGCCTCATAAAGTTTTTTACAAGTAAATAGGATATTTGAAGAGGTTAAAAAGTCATCTGATCAAGAATTCAAGATGATATTTCCAATTAGTTCTTCAAGAAGAGAGAGATGAGTTGTTCGTTATTTTCCTCATTCCAAATATTAACTATGAAAAAGAGAATAAAATTAGGGGGTTTGAATACTTAGCTAAAAAGAATGTAAAATAAAGAAACATTTAACATATAAGCATAAAATTTCTTGTGAATAGTATATCCTAACATTTTATACCCTAAGTTTCAATCTAGTTTATCCATGATCAAATATTCTTATAGGCTTATTTTTTGTTCCCTTAATAATTGTTAGTAATGATCTTATGAATTTACCAATGTATATCCCATGGTAGTTTCAATACGAGTGAGAAAAAAGGTATGTTGTCATGTAACAGGATACCTCGGTCAAGCCCAAAACACCTTGTTGTATTTTTAACTCTTGGTTACATCTGTGTCACTGCCACCTCTACCTATTTCTATATAGACAGGGATGTATTTTCTTGATAAACCACTTAATCTATACTTACCGAAATTTAGGGTTGTTTTCTTATTCTTAGTCTTATCCTAAAGGTTCTTACTAAGGATCTCTATTCATAATCTCCAAAAATAACTAGAACATCCTAAAATACCAACTGTAGAGACCCTATCCTTTCACATAATATAGTAAATGATTTTAAGAATAATTATAAATAAGAGTACAAGCCAAGGATCGTAAAGTCTATTATCTTTGAAGAATAGGTACATAAAACTAAAAACATGGAATTAAATATAAAATTTCATTATTTGGTCTTCATAAAGAGCCCATAACATTAATTGTGCCCATACATCTTCATAGGATAACCTGGGGGATAACATGAACAAAGGGATGAGCTAAAATGCCCAGTAAGGGAATAACCATAAGAAAAAAGCATTAAAACCAAGATTAGAAGGCACGACATGATGATATAAAAAGGAATTTAACATATGGGACCATAACATATAAAAATAGAATTATATAAACATGGGGTCATATAAATGTGTCAGCAACATAAAACATGACTTTAGTACGAGTTATGGCTAACTGCAAAGATCGTTTCACATAGTAACACAAGCCAAGGCTAACTGCCAAGACCGTCGAACATAACATCTCATGAGACATAACTTTACCCAATGAATTATAGAAATATCTAGATGAACCCATCTTAAATTTTCAAGAATATGTTTTCAATATAAATAATCATACATAATCTATATTACATAAAAATATGGGTTACCCATGGAAAGAATTGGGCACCACAATCATGTCATAAAGCTTAAAAAATGGTTGTATCATAAAAGTGTCCATGAAATAAAGGAACTAAAATATACATAAAAATTCATAAGGTAAAATATAAATGTATCATGGAAAGTAATTTCATGTCTAATTGGCCACATGTACGAAAATTATTCAATAAATTTTATCATAAAAACATTTTTGAGGAGTTTTAAAGAAAATACTATAGATACTTTAAAATAGAAAATGGGACAATCCTTTATACAATACAAGAAGTGAACTAGGAATGTATTCACAATAAAAATACTTATTTTATATATACAATGGAGGATTAAAATAGACTATAGAGTTCACTTTAAATTGGATAAGAATTCAGAATGCTCCCTCAAAACAGGTTTGCTTATTAGGTAGTATTGAGGATGGAATCACATAAAATCAGGTATATCCTTAAAAAATAATGATGGATGGAACTTATTACATGAGTTTTTAGCACTCACATATCATTTAAAAGATTAAAATAAGAATAACATATAACCTTAATTAGTTAAAAATAAATATAAAGAGACCTAAAAAAATTAAGGATGTTCGGGTTGAATCCCTCCCGGAATATCATCTTGATATTGTGTGTATATAAGAGGGTTCCATGAGAGAGAAATAGGTTTATAATAATTTAAAAATAATTAGTACAGTATGGGAGAGGTGAATAATTATACCCTATTACTATTAATTATACATAAAATGAATAACATAGAAGACAATCTTGAATAAAAGTGAAATAGATAGGATCTCTTACCTTAAGTCTGATGGTGTCCTCCACATGATAATAATTACCTGAATAATCAAATTAGGTTCATTAATTAATAATTCCATATCATATTATATATTTAAAATATTTATTATAACCTTTTTTAAGTGCACTCATGACCTTTTTTGATGGGTTAAGTGGTTCAATTTCACTGTTTGGGTCTGTTTGTTTTCTTGGTTTTTATGATTTGTTTACTTATTCTCATGAATGGATAAACATGTTAGATGAAAGTGGTTTTCTAGAATTGAATTTATATGAAATTACTGAATATAAAAGTTATTACATGGTTTTAAAGTTAATTTGGTTACTTAGAGTGAATTCGAATGATTATATAAAACATTAGTGATAACCTTTTGTGTGAATTGGCAGTTTTTTGCCACAATGGACATTTTTTTTATAAATAGAAAACATGTGTACAAAAGGATTACAGAACCATATTTTATACATAATACATATATTATGTTATGGTTCAACCATGAAAATGGTTTCATGATCATAATTAAATATGGTAATGGAAATTGAAAACCCATCGTCCTTGAATGTGGTAAATCAACACATCTCGAATGGTGTCTTTAGTACTAAAATAAAATAATGGTAGAGGATAAGTGATAATAACTTATTAAATTTTCATAACAAAATTAAAGTACATAGAAGGTAGGATATTTTTTATAAAATTTGGACATGGAGAGGTAAGGATAGAAAATTAAACAAAATAATTTTAAAATAATGTAAATGAATTGAAAAGAGGAATTTACCACTTGAATCAATCTTCCTTGAGAGCCTCTCAAGGGGAGAGGATTTGGTCTTTTTATGATAAAAAGGGATTTTGGATATGGGGAGTGAGGTTGGAGATATATTTGGTCATAATTTAGTGATATCACAAGGCTTGAGAGAAGTAAAGAGAAGAGGTACATAGGGTGGTATTTATAGTGGAGGACATGAGGGTTTTCATTATATTTTAGTCATTAGTTTATTATTTTTCCATAATACAAGAAATAGTGATGCTTCCATGACCACGAATAGTAATAAATTCATGTGAGTTAGAGATTTGGTTTCTTACATCCCTTATTATTTTAGGAATATTGGATTTAAATTATAATGTATTTATACGGTAAATTAATGGATTTATTATTCACTAAAAATTCCAGTAGTGCAGAAAAATCCCACAAATTCAACCTAACCATTTTTCAACTAGTATAATACAAATATGAAATAAAATTTTCAAAAATAATTATCTAAATATGATTAATTTAAAATTTAAATAAAATCATAATTTATTCTAAATAAACATATTTTAAAACATTTATTAACTTATTCCAAAATATAGGTATATCATACTTTCACTTGAATATTATTTATATAAAATCATAGGTAAGGTTAATTTTAATTAGGTTATATAACTATTCATTAGGGTAACATTACTATTCATATGGGTATGCTACTATTCAATAAAAATTAACATTTAGTTATTCGACTCTGAATATCTTACTGATCGCAACTGTGTGTGTCAGATATTCGAAATTCAAATAACAGAAGTTTCAAAATTATGTTTAAAAGTAATATAGTACATTGTAGTTAATTTTTTTTTTGTGATTTAATGTGGTTATATGACATAATAATAAGAATGAAATTTCCATTGAAAAACATTTGTTTGTTACAAGTATCATGAAAATTAATGGTATCGGTGATTCCAAATACGAACCAGGCATACTTATTATACCAAATACATAGTGTATGACATTCTATGTGGTATACATAGTTTTTCATTGGATAAAAAATATATTTTATTACTTATAAGTATATTCAATATCTCGATATATGAATTATACTCATTATAACCATAAAATATCATTATTATATAAAATAATCCACGAGGAAACTCATTTTTGGATATAGTGACCCAATCCTCGCGAATATATTATTACATTATTTTTAACTTTGAAATAAAATAAATAAACCCAATGATATTGTGGGAAAATGTCTATGGAATAACAGTTATATAAAAAACATGAAACTAAAATAAATAAAATTTATTTTAATCTCCGTCATGAGAACTTAAATCCCTTTGATATTTTAAAATTGAATAGGATAAAATGGGTAATATATAAACCAATGGGTGAGTTATAAAACACTATAGGAGAATATGCATGAAAATTAATTATAATTTGAGTAAAATGATATAACATGCTATCATAAATGATTAGTCTCACAAATAATCATTTTGAACCTTGGAATAAAGAAGATAACATAATGATATTATAACTTCATAGAATTAAGGAAACATTATAATACATGACATGATAAATATAATTCAGGGATCACTATTGAGACATTATTACATGGTGGATAGAGTCTTGTAATGGATTATGAGTACTACCGAGTCCAATTAATATTAAATCATGAGATAAATAAAGTTTCAAAGAATTCGATTTCTATCTAGGTATTTTTATCATAATATTTATATTAATATGTATCCCACATAAGGGAATAAAACATAATACATATGTATAATAAATACCCTTGGAATGTAATGGGTTTCATAACCTTTCCTCAAATAATAATCAAAGGATGTTGAATAAATGATACGAAATAAAATAATGAATTGACTTTTTATGTTAATTTTTGAATCAAAAAGAATAAGTCACAAATATGGACTTCATTTGAAAATAATTCATGAGAAAGGGTATAGATTTATTTATAGAAATGAACTTTGAAATTTTTTTATGGAATTGGTAAAATAATTTTAAATAAAGAAAGAATATGAAATTTTATTTAAAACTTGATGTAATAATTTTTTTTTTGACAAAATAGTTTTTATTTTATGAAATAATTAATGTGTACAATAATTCAAGAGAGTTTTTCATTAATGAATTTAGGGATATAAATGTTCCCCTTAATATGGTTTGATTTTGGTGAAGGTGCTGAGAAATAATGGTAAGGCATTTAAAACCCCAAAACAAAGAGAGAGAAAAAGCTAGGTATATATGTAATAGATATATATAGGTAATTTAGAATCATTACATGACATTAGTTGGAGTGATAAAGTTATGTAGATATAAAAAACATAACCCAAAGAAGGTTTCTAGATATATATATTTCCCTTACCTCAGGTACAGATTCACTCCTCACATTCATTGAACATCCTAAAAAACAAATAATCTTTATTAATTACATGATTGAGGTTCTTATTCATGTATTTTTATTTATTATATATTTTTTTAGAGTCGTTTAATTGATATATTTATTCTATTTATACTTTCTCATGGCCTTTATGCCATGGTTGCAAGGTCCCGTCACTTGTAGATAATTGTTGAAGTAATTTATGAAATGGATACATTACTATTAAATTCAAATGAAATTATGTTAATATTACTCTAGTGGTTCAAAAAGTATGGAAAAGTCAAATAGAATTAAAAATACACATTTTTTAAAGAACTTAATTATTATCATCAGTTAATTAACATGGATAGTTTTCCTAATAAAGGTGAAATTACATGGTTTCCTTTAAATTTATGAATATTGATACATTTAATAATATGAAATAAAATAAAATTTACTTATTAATAGTGGTTTTAAACAAAATAACTGATTTTAAACCATCCATGAAGGTGGAGATCAAAGAAGAAGCTTTTTGTTGATTGGGATGTGAACTTACCATAATGTGATCAACATTTTCATTTTAGAATCAATTAGGGGGAGCCTAGAAAATGGTTATTACACCATAATAATAACATAAAATTTTATTTATGATACTTATGATATAATTTCAATGTGTATGGAAAAAATATGGTTCTGGTAGATGAATAATAACATTGAAATAGTATAGCTTGATAATATACCTCTTCATTCAGGGACCTCCACTTGGATACCGATTAAGATACCAAAAAATATTCTTTCATTAAGAAAATAACTCATTATACCTGGGAAGGATGTTTTGGAGATAAATAGGTTGAGTTTTAGAAATATCCAAGATTTAGGGGGTGTTAGGAGAGAGGTTAGTGAGGGCCAGTATTTATAAGTAGTTGAGGGGGTGTTTTTGAATATAATATTTATTTGATTATTATTTTAGATACAGTCTTCCAATAAATGAAGATTATTTATACTAAATATTGTAATTAGTGAATGTGATTTTGAAATAATAGATTCTTACATCTTTCATGAGTAATTTATTCATGTATTTAACTTATAATGTAAAATATCATATATTTTAATATTTCACTACTTTCCAAAAAAATAGATATTATATAAAAATACCAAAAATTCTCCAATTTTTTTTATTTATAGATACTTGAAATGAAATAAAATTTACGAAAATAATTTTTTATATATTAAAAAATTAATTTTTAACAAAATCCTAATTTATATGGAAATTACATATTTTAGTATTATGATCAAGTTTTGGACCCTTTGAAAAATTACTTATTGTCTCATTAAATTATATTATCATTATAATGAAATGTAATATTACTTCATAAAAAAATTTTATGATAATAAATTTTCTTTATATTTTTATGTTTATCATAAAATTGAAAATAAATAAAATGTGTTTAACCAAAATACAAAAACTTATTTTATGATTTTCAAAAAAAATTAAATATATGTATGATGATGTAAATTTTCTATATTTTCATTATATTAGATAATTTTTTTTATAATTTCATCATTAAATTTATAATTCTAATAGTTAGGTTACTATTTCTAACAATCATATTACTATCCCAATAGTCAGATTAATATTCCATTGATTGAAATAATATTCTAATGGTTAGCTTTCTAAATATTACATGGATTCCCTAAATTCTATAAATTACTCATATTTCATTCATTTTCATTCAATTATATTGTATATCATGGTTTTATATATTTTTGATTTTAAAATTTATTATGTAATACTAATATTTTGTTTCATTTCAACAGTGTTGTTCAAGAGTGAGATTATTCCATGGGATTGAGCAGATCCAAATTTTTATATTATAATTATATTATTTTACATTTTTCTCCTTGGTAATGTTCAACATTTTATTGATTATATTTATAATTTGAATGTAATGTTCAATTTAGTATAATAAAATATTTATTAGTTCTATTGTGTGTTGTATATGCTTTATATAATACTACATTACTCAATATTATACATTTATATTGTCAGAATAGAAATTCCATAGATAAAATTCAAGGTCATTATATTATTCTACCTGTAAAAAATTTCACTCTCAAATTTTACTTTCTCTCACTATGATGAAAACTATTTTATGTAATTTTTTTCACTGCTTCCTCTGATTCCCATGTTCGCCCTTGTACTTAGGGTTCAACCATATTACATTAACTTGGTGACTAGTCATGTTGAATAGGAATTTGTCTTTATTTTCCAATATCTTCACATGATTCTCCTTATAAGAATGATCATGATACAATAACACCACATTCATATTTAGTACTTGAGAGGGATCTGGTATTTATATCTTCAAGTGGGATATATGGAACACATCATATACCTAAGTCAAGATCAGTGGGTGTTGTATTTGATAGTACTTATCTCTGTTGCAATCATGAAACTCAAGGGATTTAATGTATTTTTTATTTATATTTTCCTTCCTCCAAAATATCATGACTCTCTTCCATAGATATATTAAAAGGAATACTCTATATCCAACATCAAACTCCTGGTATCTTTGATGGTTATCAACCTAAATTTTTTTTCAACTTTGAGCTACCATGATGCATTGGTAAATGTAATTAACCCTTTTTACCATTTCTTAAACTATTTCTCTCACTAAAAATATTGTTTTCAATAACATCATTCCAACATATAGGCACTCTACATCCCTTCCCATAAAAACTTCATATAGAGAAACATGGATTCATGAATGCAATTTATTATTCATGAGAACTCGAACAAAATAATATATTTATCTTAGAATACATTAAAGTCTATCGAGAATGATATAAATATATCCTCATTTGTCATGATTTTCTTCTCAAATGGTTCATATTTATAATGGTGATATGACCAACTAAAGTAAAAAAAATTGTTCTAATAATATTGAAGAATTTTTTAGAATATTAGGTGAATCACATATCTTGATAAAATACAATTGATAGTAGTATTACATGTAGCGTCACTAATCCACTAATGTATATCCTTATAAGTTGACAGAGTGATAAGTCAATCCAAATGAGAATTATGTCAGAATTGTCTATATGATGATCAACTGCAACCCATATGTCATTATTTACTTAGGATTTATTTCAAAGACCTGGGAAAAATTATATGGTGATGTTTTCCCATTAATCTACAGGTATATGTAATGGTTACATCATCACCTAGTAATTTTTCCTCCCATACTTCACTTTTTTACATGCTAAGAAATTTTGTGTCTATTATGTGATCTCCTACTTCATATTATCTCACCACTCTTTCAATCAGATATCTCGATATATATTCATACTCCCTAGGTGGATGAAGAATATATATCCTTGGGTATCACTCAAAAAAATCAGGAATTATCTCATTATTTGATTATATACATAGTCATGAACTAAATCATACAACTCCTTCTTCATCAACTGTGAATTCCTAGGATATCACTTTTCTTATTTCTTTCACCTTCTTATGTATTTATATATAACCCGTTCTTAATCCTTTATCTTATCTAGAATATATTATTGACCAGTCACTTGAGAATGTTAATATGTCATTAATTAATTTTTAAATTCCATTTATATCATTTGAGTGACTCATATGATTATATCCTTCCCGGTTATCACCATATATATGGTTTTAGTATCCTTTATGCTTAGAGAATACACTACTTTATTCTCCATCCGAGGATGATAATGGATTAGGTAGTCATAGTTGTTGATCAGCACTACCCTTCATCACCGGAACATATTATGCTCCTTTGTGTGAATACATACTTGGGTCTCTTAAAATTCGTGTATATATCATACTTATCTCCATAGAGACAATTTCACCAATTCTTCAATGCATAGTTCAATTTAGCTAACTCCAAATAATGTGTTCGATAATTTTTCTTAAGATCAATCGACTTCCTCAAGGCAAAGGTTATCTCCAAATCATTTTCAAAAGTACAAAGCATAATACCTTTTTTGAATAATTATTTTATACCATGAAAATATCCCCACATGATGGTAGTGATGGTACAAGTGCATTGATAAGTATGTTACTCAATTCCTTAAGGATTTCTTCACATTCATTAGTCTATAGGAGCTCCACTAAATTTGATTTAGATTGATTATTGAGTATGATAATTATAAGAAGTTTTGAAAAAACCTTTATATTAATGAACGAATGTAAGGGAAATACATATCTCCATCACAGATGTTGGTCTGGGATACTCCTCAACCACCATTTTATAAAAAGGATCCCGAAATGACTTAACTTTTATAATGAAATTCCATTTTTAAAGGAATAAGATCCTTATTTATGTAATGTTTTTATAAAAAATACATCCAATTATTTGGTTATATCCCATTGGAATCAAAAGATATTTAAGAATCATAACCATTTATAATATATCCATTGAATAGAGGTCATTTGATTAAAATATTTTAATGGATATAATATTTTCCTATTGACATATAGAAAATATATGATGGCACTGACCAGCATGATTGTTTCCTATACAACCCATTTATCAAAGATTTGATGGGAGATAGAATCAAATGGATTTTATTTTCACCCAGACCAATCCTTTATCCAAAAAATAATGTATAAGTAATACCATTTGTTGGAGAAGTTCAAGATCATCGAGATCCTTACCCTAACTATATTTGTTAAACCACCCGATAATAATTTCACCGTCACACACATTACCCTTAGGGAATTTCCTGGGGTAATAAAGTGGTATTTATCTTGAACCTAATAGTATAAATATTTATAAACTCTTTTCAATATAACAATTATTATTTTTATTATTTATAGTCTGAACTTTATAAATTATTATGTAATGAGTTTTATAAAAAGAATATTTTAATTTGACATACCCAGTATTGTATTTTGGGGTAATATGAAATTTCAATTAAGACATTCCTTTTGATGAATTCATTAATTTATGAAATAATTTATATTTTAATAAAATATTATTATCAAATATTATATATTGAATATAAATGATAATATGATTTTATGAAGAAGAAAATATATTTTTAGGGTCAGAAATCAATTATTGTTAAAAAATCAGTATTTTTCAATAAACGGGGGTTTTAATTAAGAATTTTAATTTATCATACTAATGAAATTATTTTCATAAAGTACTATTATTTATAAAATCAACACATAAAAATAATGAAATAGTGAATTTTTCATAATTTTCTGAGACATTCGAATTTTTGGGTGAAAATTAAATACGGTATAAATATATAATATGTATTATGACACCATAATGACTAAAAATTGAATTAATATGTTCAATAAAATGGATCCAAGATAAAATTTATATGTCCCCTGTAACGACCCAAACCCAGCCAACCACCATAATAGTGTCGAATGGGTCTGGTGTCACTACCTTAGGCGCACCTCCCCTGAACGCCAAAGGCTTCCGACTAGCAGCGGGGGTCTGATTAGGTATAGTGGGGAGGCTATACCCTCTCGGAGGAATAAAATGGTACTGGTCCAAGTATAAAACTAAAATATGCAGTGGAAATAAATGACTCAGCAGACTCGAACCAGACCCGCAGAGTGGAAGCATATCAAATATTAATAAGCCAGCATAAGTAATATTGAAACAACAGAAGCGGAAAGTAAACAGAACAAGATGATGAGAATACAAGAAACTACTACTATAACCAAACAAGGCATGCATCTAAATCCAGTCATATAGATCAAATATAACGTCCACAATGGCTAACCAACAGTTGCTATATAATAAGGTTAGCATGCTGATACAAAAAAAAGAAAACTAAACAAAGCAACTCCAGTAAGGCACAACCTCGAGGTCCATACCAGCCTCCATGCCAACATCACAAAAGTCCATCTCTTGAGGCTGACCTTTTAACTGCATGCAATTTCATAAAGTCTACACGCGTCCCGATGGGCATGTGTAGGTTGTGAGACAAGTCTTAGTAGGATACCACACAAGGGTGTGTTCCTAATATAAGTGTTCAGGTAGACATGCTTATATAAGAAAAATTGTAAACAGTACAATGCCCAAAAGTAAACACAAACTTCACTGGTGCTCAATATCCACCAGGAAGTGTCACCTTCTTCGGCCAGCGACGGAATCTCTAGATGTAACCCGGCACCACGTGCCACCTGACACCATGTGTCTCAAGTACCGACATCCCGAAGGCAGGCCCAACAATCATCACCCAGCTCAGAAGCTCAACCTGCCCATGGCACAACATTCGGAGGAACAACAATACCTGTCCTCAAAAGATAACCAGAGGGACAGTGATGTCTGCCCTCAAATCATGGTGAGCCTTTTCCCCCAACCTGACCACCTCAAATCTGTCTCCCAAAATCTCCTCACCTTCCACGTGGCTTCCTATGGAAAGCACCCCCAAACCAGAAATACCTAACTGCATCTATTGGGGGCCTCTACCCAGCGAGTAGTCGTACCACCTCATCTTGGAGTCTATCTATGTGCACATTACTCAAAATTACCCGGTGAGCGGTAATCACCTCCGTATGTCCCCAAGCCACAACACATCTGACACCTCGTGCCCCTGCGAACCTGTCGCTCAAGTCTGATGGCCTCTCCATCCAAGTAACCTGGGACAATCCCAACTAGACAGTCCAACTACCTCAACCGATGTCCATGACGCCCAATCCTGTGGTAGCAACCACCCAAAGTAACCCGAGACAAATCCCCAACTCGTGATCCCCACCACTCAACAATATCTTCGGGCCACACCGAACACAAACAAGCAATTCAACACAGGCAATATCACACATTGCATATTCATACTTGTAAGCATCACTTTAAACAGGCAATTACTAAACAGTCAAATTGCACTAACTTGTGCTAATCCATACCATCACCTAAAGTCTTAAATGCCTTAAACAGATTACTATCATGCTTTAACAAATCTGACCCCCCCCCAGTTTAATCCAACAGCATCAAATGCAGTCTAAATTCAGTAATATAAATACTGGTCCAAACATACGCAGTTCGGCACCCCTGGCCGAATTACCCCAAACAAGATATGACCACTCACTCGGCCTCGCTCAAGCACAACAAGGTTCAGGGAATACCCAGAGGCACCCCACAATGCAGATAAACTATAAAGATAAATAAACAAGGGTTTCGCTCAATACCCAACATTGCACCTGAAGGTCGCAACCCCCAAAAGTCTACGAAAACACTAAAGAAGGTATGCACCCCCCCCCCCCCCACCTCATACTCGTACGATGAAACTCCTTTGATATCAGGCTCTGAACCGGTCTAAATCGCAGTTGATCCACGTTTCCTTCAAATTCCAGCAATTCGGTTCGGATGGAATCTGTGGAGAAATAGGTGAGGAATCAAGGATGAAGAAGGGTGTGCGGGGTTAGCCTTTTCGATGTGGTCCCGCTGCCATTGATGGATCAAATAATGGAGGTCGTATGGAGAATCTAGGAGGGTTTGTGTTCGTTGGAGGTTTTCAGACGAGCTGTTCCTCCAGAGAAGAAGAAGAATATGTTTTTGGAAATAAGACATGGCGGCGTCTCGGATGCTCAAATAAAAAAAGTACACAACGTGTATTTTAAGACTACATGTCGTGTAGATGACTTTTCCGTACTCCGACTTAAGTGGAGTCTGGCACACGGCTTGGTCCATGTACACGGTCAACACACGGCCAGGGACACGGCCATTACATGGAACGAAGAGTACACGGCGTGTCAAGGGAGACTAAATGCCGTGTAGATGGAAATTTATTACTGGGCACCACACGACATGTACTCGAAGAGCACACGGCCAATACTCGCCCAACACATACACGAAGTGTACATAAAGTACATGGCGTGTAGTCTGGAAATTTCTAGAAACTGCCCAGATTTTCCAGACTTCTCATAATCCAGTAAAAATTTCAAACAGGGTCGAGATTTGACCCGTTTTCAAAAACCTGGGTTCTTACAAACTCCCCACCTTAATGTAGCTCATCCCCAAGCTACCGAACGAAACCAGGAGATGGCATCGAACACACCCATCCTAGTTAAACAAACCAGACTACCCTATTCTCAAGGTTTTAGATAAATTCCTAAAAGGGCTCTCCACCTTAGGAATCGCCCACTCGGTCTCAACCCGAACAAAGCACAAAGCAATTGAAATAAACAAGAAAGGCCCAACAACCTAATTCTTGGACCCATGGTCCTCCCGTGATGCATCGTGACCCATGCACCTCCTCAGTGCTCATGTGTCACTTCTGACACCCAACGTAACCCTCACCACATCGGTGTCCACCTCCCAGAGGTCCTGCATCTAATAGATGCTCAAATCAAACCTGGTGCCATGCACCTCAAGTAACCCACATCCATGACTCCCCGATGCCCACAACACCCCAAGTAACCTACATCCTTGATTCTCCTGATGCCACACATCTCAAATATATAAATAAAATATATAACGCATCTGATATGATGCCAATCCCATTAACTATAATCTATTCAGTGCACAAATATCATGTGCAGCCCGCGCACTCAACCAGACATGCCTCAACAGGCCATGCCAAAAAAAGTAAGGAAAATCACGGCCACATCCGCGGTGTACCTGCCACCATCATCGGCTCACCAGCCTGCTCAATCCCTAGCTGCTCCACAGCATGAACCTGGCCTGAAGCACAGCTGCCTGATGCCTGACCGCCCTGCGATGCTGCTGCAGTCACCGGCCACTGACCTTTTAACTGGATCCCACTATCCCTATCACATCCTCCACGTGCAGCTGAACCTCGACTACCCTCTCCTGGTACCAAACCTGATCCAACACCTGACGCAACCGTCTGTCCCGGTCCCTGCCTACCGGCTATCTGAGAAGGCTGCCTGCAAAACCTCTCCAGATGCCCGACCTGTCCACACGCCCAGCACTCCTTCGGGGGCCTATCGCATTGAGCCCGAACATGTCCCAGCTGTCTGCACTAAAAGAAAACCACTGCTAAACTACCACGAGATGGCCTAGCTAATTCCTTGGTCTGCCCGACCTGCTGGAACTCATCTCTACCTCACTTCTTACTATCTGAACCATCACATGTAGCTATCGCCCTGCTGGAACTCATCTCTACCTCGCTTCTTACTGTCTGAACCATCACCTGCAGCTGCCACCCTGCCAATCTGGGGCTTATCCCTCTAGTTTCCCTCTGCTATAAGTGCCTGGTTCACCACCTCGGAGAAGGAACCCAGCCTGAAGATGTTTACCTGAACCCGAATGGCGTGTCATAAGCCATCCTTAAAGCGCCTCACCCTAGTTGCGTCATCGCTCACCATACCAGGTGCAAAATGATATAAATCTGTGAAGGTAGTTGTGTATTCCATAACATACATATCTCCCTACTGAAGACTCAAGAACTCTCGAGCTCTCTCTTCCCTCAGCATCTCTGGGTAAAAGTGCTCGAAGAACCTGTCCTCGAAGTCCTTCTATGTCAGTCCCTCGTTCCTATGAGCCTGAACCTGCACATCCCACCAACGCTTCGCCGGTCCTCTCAGCAAGTACATTTCCAGCTTGACCCTTCTCCCTGAAGGCATCTCGAGCTACTCGAAGATCATCTGTATACTCTCTATCCAATTCTCAGCTTCCTGTGAACAACCCTCACCCTGAAAAAGCGGCGGGTGCTGCGACCGGAACTCCCGCGTCAGAGATGCCATAGAAGGCTCTACACCTTGCGTGCCTCTGTAAATCCCCTGAAAGACACGTACTATGATAGCTCAGAGCTGCTCGTCAAGCCACAGTCTGAACGATGCCAAACCCGGCTGCTGTCCTCCCTGCACTGGATCCTGAACCTGCTCTTGTCCTTGAGCCTGTATCTACGGCTCGTGCTCTGCCTGTACGAAATTCTAACCCTGATCATGTGGCATTGTTTCATCTCCCGCCTGAAGCTCCATCGAGTCATGAAGGAGTAACCCACTAAATACCATAAATGGTCATACATCCCATATAAATCTATAACAATATATTCTACGCAGATAAGGAAAGCAGTAAAGAGGCAGTGTATAAAAACTACCCTTACTCTCCCCTATCGCAACCCATGACCTCAGCATCCCGAGCTCATGGCCTCCTTACCCGCCCTCAACAGATCCAAGTATCAAAATTACATCATGCCATGCCCATCCTGACAAATCACGTTGCCTCAAACCGATGACCGAGTCACCCAATCCTAACAGTTAAACTGCCTCAACCATAGTACATGCCTTCTCTCATAAGAGCCAGACCCAAATATCCTACAACATGCAATTCTACAAAAACATAAATCATGGCAATACACATTATAATAAAAAAGCAATTCTACTAGGAGTTTCACCTATTCACATTTTATAAGCACACAAAGCATGGAAATTTATTATATTCACATAGCATTATCACTTCACAAAGCATACGTGCAGTTATGAAATTGAAATACCCTAAAATGTGCCTATCAAAAGCCAAGCAAGCAACCCTTGCCATACCAGCCAAGGTTTACATATCATAATCAATAACATCACACAACAAGTGAGACACCAAGGTGGAAATCATATAAACCATAATATGAGCAAAAACAAATAGCAATTCCCACCCATGGCAACTCAATCCATCCCTCTTACATGGGGCTGCAGGCACCCAAGCACGAGTTCAAAAACCAGTTCCAACAACCACCTATCTCCAGTCTACCATATATCAAATAGTAAAACTAGTAGGAATATAATGAGAAGTTTCAAACTCATTAGTAGCCAGAAAAACACTACTACTAAATCCCTGTCAAGAACTCCTTTGATACCACTTTGTAACAACCCAGACCCGGCCAGCCACCCGAACAGTTCCAAACAGGTTAGGTTTCACAACCATAGGCGCACCTCCCCTAAATTCCAAAGGCTTCCGACTAGCAGCGGGGGTCTAATTAGGTATAGTGGGGAGGCTATACCCTCTTGGAGGAATAAAATGGTACTATTCTGAGTATAAAACTAAAATATGCAGTGGAAATAAATGGCTCAGCAGACTCGAACCAGACCCACAGAGCGGAAGCATATCAAATATCAATAAACCAGCGGAAGCAATATAGAATCAATAACAGCGGAAAGTAAACAGAACAAAATGTTGAGAATACAAACAACTACTACTATAACCAAACAATGCATGCATCTAAACCCATTCATATATATCAAATATGACGGCGCCAATGGCTAACCAACGGTTGCTACATAATAAGGTAAGCATGATAATACAAAAAAAAACAAAACTAAACAAATCAACTCTATCAAGGCATGACCTCGAGGTTCATACCAGTCTCCATGCCAACATCACTAAAGTATAGCTCCTAAGGCTCACCTTTTACCTGCATGCAATTTCATAAAGTCTACATGCGTCCTGAAGGGCCCGTGTAGGGTGTGAGACAACTCTCAGTAGAATACCACCCAAGGGTGCGTACCTAATATAAGTGTTAAGGCAGACATGATTATATAGGAAAAATAGTAAACAGTACAATTCCCAAAAGTAAACACAAACTTCCTTGGTGCTTAGCAGCCTCCCGGAAGTGTCACCTACTTCGGCCAGCGCCAGAATCTCTGGATGTAACCCGGCACCACATGCCACCTGACACCATGTGTCTCAAGTACCGACGTCCCGAAGGCACGCCCAACAATCATCACCCATCTTGGAAGCTCAACCTACCCATGGCACAACATCAGGAGGAACAACAATACCTGTCCTCAAAAGATAACCAGAGGGACAGCGATGTCTGCCCTCAAATCATGGTGAGCCTTTTCCCCCAACCTGACCGCCTCAAAGCTATCTCCTGAAGGCTCTTCACCTTCCACATGGCTTCCTATGGAAAGTACCCCCAAACCAGAAATACCTAACCACATCTACCGGGGGCCTCTACCCAGCGAGTGGCATACCACCTCATCTCGGAGTCTATTTGTGTGCACACTACTCAAAAGTACCCGGTGAGAGGTAATCACCTCAGTATATCCCCAAGCCACAATACATCTGACACCTCGTTCCCCTGCGAACCTGTCGCTCAAGTCTGATGGTCTCACCATCCAAGTAACCCGGCCCAAGCCCAACCCGATAGTCCAACTGCCTCAACTGACGTCCATGACGCCCAATCCCGTGGTAGAAACTACCCAAAGTACCCCGAGCCAAAGCCCCAACCCGTGATCCCCATCACTCAATAATATACCTGGGCCATGTCCAATACAATCAAGCAGTTCAACATAGGCAATATCACACATTGCATATTCGTACTTGGAAGCATCACTTTAAACAGGAAATTACTAAATAGTCAAATTGCACTAACTTGTGCTAATCCATGTTATCACCTAAGGTCTTAAATGCCATAAATAGAATACTAACATGCTATAAAAAATCCAACCCTGCAGTTTAATCCAACAACATAAAAAGCAGTCTAAATTCAGTAATATAAATACTGGTCCAAACATATGCATTTTAGTACCCCTGGCTGAATTGCCCCAAACGAGCTATGACCTCTCACCGGGCCTCGCTCAATCACAACAAGGGTCAGGGACTACCCAGAGGCACCCCACAATGCAGATAAACTATTAATGATAAATAAACAAGGTTTTATCTCAATACCCAACGTTGCGCCCGAAGGTCACAACCCCCAAAAGTCTAATAAAACACGAAAGAAGGTATGCACCACCCACCTCGTACTCATACGATGACACTCCTTTGATATCATGCTCTGAACCAGTCTAAATCGCGGTAGATCTGCATTTCTGTCAAATTATGGAAATTCCGTTCAGATGGAATCTGCAGAGAAATAGGTGAGGAATCAATGACGAAGAAGGGTATGTGGGGTTAGCCTTTCTGATGCGGTCCTGCTTCCACTGACGGATTGAATAACGGAAATTGTATGGAAAATATAAGAGGGTTTGTGTTCGTCAGAGGTTTTTCGATGATTTGTTCGTCTAGATAAGAAGAAGAAGAAGAAGAAGTTTTCGGAAATAAGACGCGACGACGTCTCGGATGCTCAAATAAAAAAATTACACGGTGTGTATTTTAAGACTACATGCCGTGTAGATGACTTTTCCGTACTCTGACTTAAGCACAGTCTGGCACACTGCTTGGGCCATGTACACAGTCAACACACGGCCAAGGACTTGGCCGTTACACGGAACGAATAGTACACGACATGTCAAGGGAGACTACACGCCATGTAAATGGAAATTTATACCTGGGCACCACACGACATTTACTCAGAGAGCACATGACAGGTACTCTCCCAACACATACACAGCGTGTACTTAAAGTACACGGCGTGTAGTCTGGAAATTTCTAGAAACTGCCCAGATTTTCTAGGCTTCTCAAAAACCAGTAGAAATTTCAAACAGGGTCAGGATTTGACCCGTTTTTAAAAACCCAGGTTCTTACATCCCCAATAAAATATAATATTTTATTTTATTTTATTAATTTTATAATCCCTTTTTTAATCTTTCAAAACATTTATTATATTTTAAGGTTCTAAAATTAATTCTTTGTAAACATGACTCACTTACACATCACTAAGGGTATTATTTTAATAATATAGGTTTTAGGAAATATAAAATATCTTAATCAAAACCTATTTGAAAAAAACCATTGGAAACAACTTTGAAAAGTTTTTGAATTTTTATTACATTATTTTATAGAGTCCAAAACCTAAATTTGGAAAATATTAAAAAACTCCCTACTCTATTCCGATATAAACATACCCATGGTCTCATTAAACTTCACTAAAAACCATTTGATCATGCCTATACATTTCCCATTCCTTTATATATTCCTCCCAAGTGTCCCCCAGTTTCTCCAGAATCTTTACTCATTCTTTTGGAAACACCCTCTCATGGTAATGGATCATCTACTTATCCTCTTTATTCAAGCACCTTCTTTATGTAATTTCATTTGTATTCCAATTCCAATTAATGGGTCATGATTTTTAAATATATATTTTTGTTAAATTATGATTAGAAATTGATGATAAACCCATTTGAATCTCATTAATCTCACCCATGAATCATTATGTTCCCCCATTATGCTGCTAAAATTATCCTATGATTTTCTCATGCCAAACTTCTATTCAAGCACCCTATTGTCTTATAAATCCTCAAATTAAAATTTTTATTAGATTGTATTATGACTCTTAATTCTAAATTTTTCATTTTGTATTATGTTCTTACATGTCACTATTACTACCCATATGATTTTCAAGTTATGAGAGGCCCCTTTAACTCTCAATAATATCATTGATGATTCATTATGTTCCCTCATTATGCTACCAAAATTATTTTACGATTTTCAACACCAAGACTTCATATTTTAAATACCATCACCAATTCCACTCAAGGAAATTATACTATAAATAATTATCCTTATTTTATTGGGGACTTCCATAAATGTGTTGCAATGTCATTAATCATGGGATTAAATGTCGTGAAATTTGATCTTATGTTGAATGATCTATCTGTAAAACTTATCAATGTACTTGATATGGGAAAAATGGGTGTGACCAAAATTATATAAAACTCCTATGAATTGGGTAATTTTTTAGACTCATGAGAAGTCATATATGGTATCATGTATTATACCAAATCAATTATGAGACTTTTTCTGCCATGTTATGATTACCTAGAGGTTATCCATTTTTTATGTTTATGATGTCTTGTTTAATATTGTTGTCAAATTACCATTTTTCCTTTATGTTATTATGTTATAGCATGCATCATTAGTGATGATTATTATTCGCACCCCTTTTATGTCCCATTAAAATTCTCATAAACTAACATTTAATACATTTTCATGTTATGCTTTCTTCATTGCATTAGAGGGATTTATAGATCCCCCCTTTCTTATGTATGTTTAAAACTTATCTCGTGCAATTTTAGAAGCTATGTAATATTTTAAGCATGTTAATGATTTTTTCAATAATATTGTGGTATCTAGGTATCATGTTGATGTGATATGATCCTAATTACCAAAGACACTGGGTTTCTCAATAAACTAGGTTATACTATTTGTTTTTATTGAATAAATCATAAAATGATGTTTATTAATGATATGGGTTTTCATATTTGGTATCAAAGGGATGTATAGTTAAATATTGGATTAATATTAGAAAATTATGATAAAATCATTAGGGATAAGAATAATAAAATGAAGGAATCCCAAGATTTTGGTAAATTATATAATATGTGGTTCTGAAGAAAATACATCCCTGTTTGGATACTATAATTGGATGTGGCTCTGGCACAGATGTACCTAAGGGTAACAACCCCAAAAATTTTGTATTAATCTAGAATCGATAGTGAACATAGTTAAAACAAAATAAATTTCTATAGAACTGGTTTGGAACTCCTATGATATGTGATTTGATAAATTCCAATTCTCATTACGATCCATTACTCATGAAAAAATTCACCATAATATTTTTTAATTAGAAATAGGTCATAAATAACTTATATCGAAGCCTAGAAATTCATGTGTTAATGGATAAACATTATTATGAGTTACACATTAAGTTTTCAAAGTTTCCCTTTTGAAGTTTTATTATTATTTTTAAAAAAATTATCAGACATAATTTTTCCTTTATTTCAGCTTGTGGATGGAAATAGGTAGAACCATGTCGGAATCCATTATGAGGGGTAATGTAATGGATTTCCAAATGATAATCCCAACTATATGGGAATAGTAATCATGAACATCACAACTAAATATTCTTAATTGACTCTTTTTTTTCACCAAAACATAAATTAGGAGGAACGCCCAAACCCCCCTATGAAAGAGAAAGTTGTCATTGAGAGCTATACATGAAAAGGACTTTGAATTTCAGTGGATTTTATAATACATTAGTTGTGAAAAAATTGATCAGATCCATTGAATGATATTCTATACCCTTCAATTCTCTAGAAAGAGAAGTTTTTTTGGACTATTTATTATATTCAAGGAGAAGCTTCTCAATTATAGACATTGGTAAATAAATCATACCCCAATAAGTATATCAATGCGATAGAGTGTAAGGAATTCCAAAAAATGTTTTTTGATAAATACATTCCATGCAATCTCTGGATCAAAATGGAGAGGGAGTTCCTTATCATCAAGAAAAAGGATGATGAATCATTTAAGAGTATGATGAAAACATCACAATACTTTCTTGATATTCCTCCATATTTATTTTTATATATTAATATAAATTTTATCACTTCATTGGTGGAATTAATTCAATTATAGGAAAATACTTAGCCACTTTTGAATTTGATAGTTATGCGAAAATTGTCTGATGTCATCGCAAATGAGAAATATAGGGAAACATATCTCATGGGTCTCTTAGAAATAATAAGTAGAATGTGATTTTTAATTTGAGCATTGAAATGGAGATATATAATGGTTGAAATAAATTTCAACATCCCACTTATCAAAGCTGTGGGAAAATGAGCCCAATTTCTTTTGAATGGGAATAGAAAATTTATTAGGTGTAGGAAGAAAGGGAACCTAACTAATTATTACTGATAGGATCAACCCACCAATGTTATGGAATATAGGAATATCCTAGTCAAACCTCGGCCCATTTTCCAGTGTTTCAATTTTACGAAACATGGATACTATGTGAGTCAATGAGCTATGTCAAGTGTTTATGACAATAATTGATGACATCAACCTACAAGTCCTAGATAGCTAGGGTGATCTTATACCATCACAACTATGTAGGTGTATCCTAGAAACAAAGTTGTGATTGATATTCTAGTTATTCATTTAGTAGTATCAAACATGCTTTTTTATTCTAGTTCTACACATTATTTCATACCTCAAAAGTTTAGTAGATTTATTAAAATACCACAAAAAGCATGGAAGTATAGCTATTAGTGAAAATGGAAAATGGTGAAATTATTGAATCCCAAGTATATAAATCCTCCCCTATCAAACTTTGTTGGATTAATATCCCAATGAACATTATCATACTCCCATTAGAATAAATTGACGTTTTTTTTAAGTATTGGATTTCCCCATATAGTTCCAAAATAAATTTTAAATAGAAAGAAGTAACCGTCCGAATTTGGAATTTCCCTTCAATACTTTTCATGTTAAAGATATATGATGAATATAATTTTGTGCCAACATCTCAATAATGGATATTATGGGAAAGTGAGAAAGAGTATCTGGATCAAATGATTGAGAATAAGGAAAATATCATCATTGATTACAAGCCCATTATGAGGGAATATGTTTATGTGTTTCCCAAAGAATTTCATAGTCTTCCACTTATATAAAAGGATAAATTTTCAATCAATATTATACCTATATCTTTTATAATATCCATGAATCCACATAGAATAACTATTTTAGAAAAAATGATAGGATAATCTAAATATAGGATTTTTACACCCAAGTGATTTTAAATGGGGTTCACCAGTTATCTTCACTATGAATAATCATGGGTTATTGTGACACTATATTGATTATAATTATCTCTACATGATCTTTATAAAGAACAAGTATCTTTTATCACAGATTGATGAATTGTTTGATCAACTATGTAAATCCGTGTAATTCTCTATGTTAAATATTTGGTCAAGATATGATCATGTGAAGGTGAATTAAGAGGATATTATCAATACTACATTTAATTAAATGTATAGGTGCATGAGTTCATAGTGATACCCTTTAGATTCAATAATTATCTAACAATCTTCATGGATTTGATGAATAGAGTTTTTAGGGTTAACCTAAAAAATTTAAGGTAGTATTTATTGATGATATTCTTATCTACTCCATAAGTAAGGTGGCATATGAGGAATATTTTAATTCATTTCTAAGGATAATGTAAAAAAGAAAATATGTATTCAATGTAAAAAATGAAAGTTCTAGTTGGACCAGTTAATATTTTGGGGGCATATCATCACCAATAAAGGGATGTAGGGGGATCATTTAAAAATAGAGGCGATTAAAGGGTCACCTAGACAAATATATGTAATTGAAATCCATAGTTTCCTAAGATTAACTATGCCCATACTACCCACTAGTGGGGATTGATTTTTGATCTATTCAGTGAATCCTAAAAGTTATTGTGTCTTGTTCTCATGAAAAATGAATATGTGATAGCCTATGCATCCTTAAAACTAAATATCCATGATAAGAATAACTCAAATAATTATCTAGAATGGCTTGTACTAATCTTCACATTAATAATTTTCTGACATTATATATATGGGGAGAAATGTATTATATATATATACAGACCATAAAATACTCAAGTATATATTCATACCTAAGAATATTAATATGTGAAAAAGAGGTGGTTCTTGCTAATCAAGGATTATGATTATTTAATCCATTACCATCGTGGGAAGGAAACAAGTGCTAGATGCTCTGGGTAGAAAGTGTCCCAAAACTCTATCAATGATGAGGATTGGAAGGGATCTAATATTCTTGGACATGAAAAGGATTTATATGGGAATAGAAAAAGGATATTCATCCTAAATTACTCAAATAAATATTATACCATCCATTTCAATGAGGATCAATGAGGCTTAGAAGTATGATGAGTTTCTCTGGAAGAAGGCAATGAATATTCTAGAGTTCAACTTTGGTTAATAGAGAGTTATAAATTTCAGAACATGGATATGTTTTCCATTATAGCTAGAACTGAAGAGAGATATTCTATATGATGAGAATAACTCATTATTATCTAATAATTAAGGAAGAACTAACATGTATAGATATTTGAAGTAAATTTTATAATGGGATATCATGAAGAGAGATATTGCAGAGTTTTTATCTTAATTATTGGTATACCAAAAATTCAAAATGCAATGATATAACTCTAATAATATTATGCAACCCTTTCCAATACTAGTATAGAAATGGTAAAAATTGCCATGGAATACATTATATAACTCCATATAACACCTAAATTAAATAACACCATCTAGGTGGTAGTTGATCACCTTTCCAAGTTAGCTCATTTCATTACTATAGAAAACGATTTACCTATTTACCCACTCGCTAATATATATATATATATAAGGTAAGTGTTTAGACTTCATGTAGAGCCACTCTCCATTATATCTGATCAATATATGTGGTTTACATCCAGTTTTCAAAGAATCCTTCATTATAATTTGAAAACAAAACTGAGATTCATCATTGATTATCACCCTCATAAGGATAGTTAATAAAAATGTACCATTTAAACCGTTTAAGACATGTTGAGATCATTTTAATTGTATTTTAAAAGATATTAGGATTCACACCTTCCCCTAGTAGAGTTCTCATATAATAGTAGCTCCATTGTATTATTAAAATGCAACCTTATGAGGATCTATATGGGAATAGGTTTTAGAATAAAACATGATGGGATGAAGTTGGAGAGAAGAAGCTAATAGTATTTGATCTTTTCCAAGAGATAATAGAAAATTTCCAAGTCATTCATAGTCACATGAAATCTATAAACATTCAACAGAAAAGGTATTCAGAATATTGTCAATGAGACATAGAGTTTTAGGTCAGTGATAAAGTGTTCCTTTATGTATCTCTATGGACGGAATTCATGAGGTTGTGTAAGAAGGGTAATCTTATTCCAAGATACATCATCCCCTTTTAGATCAATAATAACATCAAAGTTGTTTCCTTTCAAGAAGAACTCCCACAAAAAATATCTCATGTACATGATGTATTACATGTATCCCTATTGCGGAAGTACATAACAGGCCCCTAACATGTACTAAATATTGATTTAGTTCTATTGAAGAAAAATATTTCATACAAGGAGTATCCAATGATTATTTTAGATCATATAGATAGAGTTCTATGAAGAATGAAAAATCACACGGTAAAATCGTTTTGACATAACCACAAGTTTGAGGAAGAGATATGGGAACTAAAAGAGGTGAGGATATATAAGTACCCTCATCTCTTTTAGTGTATTGATTGAAAATCTCAATTTTAAAATTTCTATATGGGTGAATAATTTAATGACTATAAATTTTATAAATTAAAGTACCTTTTTAAATGAATAATTTCTTTATTTATGTAATGTGGTTTTATAAAAAACATTAAATTCATTGGTTATACCCGTTCAGATAAAAAATACAATTAAGAATCAAAACATTTGATTATATAGACATTAAATAGTGATCATATGATTAGTATATATTAAGGTTTATGATAAACAAATATGAAAACATACAAAAGAATCTATGTCCTCAACTAGTAGGATCATACCCTACGAATACAATTTAAAAAATATTACTTGGGGGATAGAATTACTATGATTTTCATTCAAAAATTCCAATCTAGTATCTAACAACTAAATTATGGGAAAACTCATATATGGGAGAATTTCAAGCTCTTCGAGAACATGGCCAAAACCACGTTCGCTGAACCACCCCGTGGGAATCACACCATCACACACCTTACCCTTTAGAAATTTAATGGTGTAATAAGGGGTTTGGTATACCGAGCCTAATAGTATATATATGTATATTTTTTATTAAAATAATTAATATATTTATTCCATAGTTTCTACATTATAAATTATTATGGAATTAGTTCGATAAAATTTAAAGTTTATAATGGAAAAACTGGAATTATACTTTTGGGTAATTTAAAATTTCAATTTAGAAATTACTTTTTATAAATTCAATAATTTTACAAATGAATTAAATTTTTATAAAATTTATAATTTAATAATATATATTGAATATAAAAGATAATATAATTTAACAAAATAAAAATGTAATTTTTATAAGGGTTATAAATTTGTTATTGTAAAAAACTAGTATTTTTTCAAAAAATGGGGTTCTTAATTTTGAACATTAATTTATCATATTTGTTTAATTATTTTCCTTAAATAAGTATTATTTTTTTAATTATCTTTTCAGTTTTTTCTAATGGTAACTTTTTATAATTTTCTATGACAGTTAATCTTTCTAGTAAAAATAGAATATGATACAAATAAACGTCATGTATTATGACATCATAATGACCCAAAAGTCATTTAATATGTTCCATAAAAGGTATCAATGACCAAATATATATTTATCATTTAAAATAACCTATTTTATGACTTTATTTTATTAATTATATTAAATATTTTACAACCTTCAAATACTATAATATATTTTAATGTTTTAAAATAAATTCTTTAGAAACGCGAACGAATTCATCATCATCAAGGGTGTTAATTTAATGTGATGAGTTCATGTAATTATAAAATAATTAGAACCACTCCTCATGGGAGAAAACATGGTAAAAAATACTAGTATGGTTTGAGTCTTTGATTACTTTTATGTATAGAGTGTGAAATATAAAGATGGAAAATAATAAAGAACTCACCTCTCTTTCCATATATAAACAGACACAGGATTCCATTAATATTCACTAATAAACCATTATAACAAGACTATATTATCCACTTTACTGTATAAATCCTTCTCAATATTCCTCCAATTTCCCATTAACCACCTCTCAAGATTATGGAAATAACCTCTCATGGTAAGGGATCATCTCCTTATCATCTTTATTCAATCACCTACATTATGTAATGACTTTTTTATTCCAATTAAAATTAATGTTATGTTATTTTACAAATTCCTATTACATAAATTTTGATTTAAAAGTGATGATATCCCCTTTAATTCTCATTAATGCCTCTCATGATTCAATATGAACCCCCTTATGTTATAAAAGTTATCTTATGTTTTTCCAATGCCAATTTTTTTTTCAAGAACCCTTTTTGTCTTATGAATTTTAATTCCCAATTGTTCATGATGTATTTTATTTTTAAACATCTATCTTACCGACCTTATTATTTAAGAATTATTAGAGATCCCTTTAAATCTCATTAGGCCCTCCAATGATTTATTATGTACCCCCATTATGGTGCCGAAATTATCCTGTGATTCTTCCATAACAAACATTTATATTGTGAATACCAGTCTCATTTCTACTCAAGGTTGTTGAATTATGTGTAACAATACTTATTTTAATGGGTAATTTCATGTATTTATTCCAACATCATTAATTATGGTATTAAATGTGATGATATTGTGTCCGATTTGGAATGATTTATGAGACACACATATGCATATACATGACATGAAAGAGAGATGTGTGCCGATAATTATATAGAACTCTAATGAATTGGGTAATTTTTTAGCCTCATAATATATCATTTATTGGATTAGGGAGTAAAATTAATCCACTATGAGGATTTTTCCACCATGTGGAAATTTCTTTACAGTTATCCTTGACATATGTTTATGATTTCATTTTTAATTTTGATTCTAAATTCCCATGTCTCCATTATGTTATTATGATATATTATGCCTCTTTTTCCATGATTAGTGTTCTTGTCCCTCTAATGTCCCATTTAAATTCCTATTGACTAACATGTAATACTTTATTCATGTTATTATTTGTTTTTACCCTTACTAGTCTTTATATCACAACCCTTTCTAAGGTATGTCCCCATGTTATTCTATGATGTTTTAAAAGATATGGAATTTTAGAAGCATGTTAGGTATGTTTTAAGTAATGTTGTTTTATCAATGTATCAAGTTGATATGATACTTTTTGAATTCCTAAATACACTATAATTCTCGATACTGTGGGTTTTACTAAGTATTTTTTATGTAAAAATCGTGAAATAATATTTACTAAAGATATTAGTTTTCATAGATCCCTAAATATAAATTTTATAGTGATAATGTTCCACAACAATGATACTTCCTTCATCTAGGACTCAAATGTATTTTACCTTTCATATAAATGCTTGTTTCATAAAGTCTTTAGCACACTAATAAAATTCCCCTAATGATCCACCTTTCATATGAAATATATCAAAATATCATCTTAAAAAACAACCAAAAATTTTCATGTTAATCCTTAAAGACTCTATTCATCAAGGCCATGAAAATTTCTAGAGCATTAGTTAATCTAATGGGAATCACTATGAACTCATAGTGTCTGTAATTTATTGAAATATAATCTTTGGAATATCTTCATTCTCTACCTTTAATTAGTTAATTCTCAATAAAAGGCCCACCTAAGAGAATTATTGGGAACCACTTAGCTGATCTAACAATACATAAATTCATTTTAAGGGATTCTTGTTCTTTATCGTGATTTTTTTAGGTCATGAGAATAAATGTAGATATGCATTGAAAAATCCTTTATATTGAAAAATAGGATCGTGATTTCCCATGGTGAAAGAACTCAAGTGTATAGTACTATTGTCTATATAATATTATATCTGATTATTTCTTCCTTTCAATTCGATGGTGGACATTCGATTAGGAATCCTATATATATGTAGAGATCTTAGTATAATTTAAATTGATAAATCTAGCTATCGGATATATGGAATTCCAAAAATCTATTTGGGTAATGTATTAGTATAGTTACCCATAATGGAAATGCCTTCAATAATGATTCTATAATTTTTCTCAATAATCTGATCTACTTATTCATTTTCATAATGAAATAATATCCAATATTGGGATGAATATTTTAAATGAGATTCTTTCTCTATATTATACATGTACTGAATTAGAGGATGATTTGAGATATGAAGAGTGATTCCCCTCTCCCAACATTTTTTGTTGGATTTAAATAAGGAAAACTAATATATCCCAATATAGCATCAAATCCCAATAAAGGAAGTGTGTAAATATTTTATGAGAAGTTCATTCCAAAAACAATGGTAATGAAATAGTTATATAGTTGGAATGACATAATTATCCCATTTAATGGTCTCATAGATACTTAATCCTCCATGTTTTGAGTTGGTTTTTGAATAGTTATAGTAAATATGCATAATATGAAACATTTTGTGGAACTATAATCATATATAATATTTTATTTTCATGAATTGTTAATGATAGTTCCTTTTGTTATATGATTATGGTTCTTTTCATTTACTATATCAAAAATTAATATAGAGATGATATTACTAAAACTAATAATCATATAAAATAGAAACTATGAAATTAATATATTTTACATATAAATGAAATATATATCCTAACTTAGAAGTACATAGGATTAAATTTAGGTTATTAAGGGTAATTTTTCTGTTTTTCCACCCTAAAAAGCTATTTTATTTATTCATATTGGTTTGTAAAGATATTAGGAATTTACCAAAACATAACCATCAAGAGTGTAAAACCTATTGTGATGTAAGGACACATTTTCATGATCCAAGTAAAGGTTGATTTAATACCCAATGTTCCCTTTCAGGTTTATAACCCCTGGGTACATATATTCCAAAGCCACATCATATTGCAGTATCATGAAATATATTTCACTTCTTGGAAACCACTCTCTCTATAATTTACCATAATTTTAGCATGTTTTATTATAGTTACTCTTATCCTTATATTTTTTAAAGTTTTATTCATTTACTAATCACCAAAAATATCTATAACATTATTTGATACCAAATTTTGGAAATTTTCATTATAATTAGTGTCATCCTAAGGGTTTTTAAAAATTAATTATTGTTATAATCATCCTAAAATATATATATAACATGATCTAATACCAATTATCGATACCCAAGAATCTTACACATATTATTACATTATTTTTAATACAAAAAAAACCATTAAACATAACCCAAGGATCTATAATACATGTTCCATTAGGTAAAAAGTTACATAAAACATTTACAGGCAACTAAAATGAAAAAACATCATTTTAATCTCCATAGTGAGATACAAATTCTCTTTTGGCTACTAAAAATGAATATAAAAACATAGGGAACACATAAAAAAGGGATAAGCTATAAATATAATTAAGCAATTAAACATTATTATTAAGCATAACATATGAGTCAAATGGAATAACATGATAGCATACAAAAAATAACCATGAATACTCAAATAGAAGAATGGCATAAAGAATTTGACATCAGGTGGTCATAAAATCATAGGAAATTGGGGAAATCATAATATATGACATCATAAGCATAATTCATGGCACACCACTGAAACCTCATAACATGGAGGAAATAGTCTCATAATGTATGAGGTTTAGTCCCTAATACCATACATGTAATATCATAAGATAAAAATGATACCCAAATCATTATAAAACTATTTGGGTGTACCCATATGTCATGTATACGAATATGTGTTCCCTATAAGAGAATAAAACACAAGGAATTAACATAAGAAATACCCATAGAATATAATGGGTAACATAATCATAACACAAACCATAATAATATGATATTATATAAATATTACAAATATAATAATGAATTGCGTAATTTTTATGTTCATATTGGAATCAATAAGAATAGGTCATAGATTTTTATTTCAGTTGAAAATAATTCATGAGAAATTTATGAGAATTAGGGTTAAAAAATAAACATTAAAATGGTGTGTGAGGGCCCCAATAAACGATTTTAAAGAAGAAAATAATATAGTTTTTTTAATTAGAGGTAAATAAATAGTTAACCTAAAAATAGGTCTCATTTTTTGAAATCATGAATTGGAAAGGGTTTTTTATATAGTGTTTCATGAATCTATTAAGGGATAGAAATGTTACCCTGAATCAAGTTTGATTTTGAAGAAAGAATTGATAAATGAACATAATTCATCCATAACCCCATAAATGAAAGGGATAATAATCAAGAGATATATATATGAGACATTTATAAAGAATTTAGAAGAATTAAATAACAAAAAAGAATGATATAAAGTTATGTAGAGAGAAGAAGGAATAATATGATTAAAATTGTGTGGTTTAGAAATTCCCCTTACCCTAGGTCTGGATTAATTCTAGATATTCACTTAATGACCTATATTATAAAATTATATTTCTCAAATACATCATTAAGAACCTTATTAAAATATATTTTATTTATTACAAAAAATTTATGTTATTTTAGATTTATTTAATTGTTATATTATTTCTATTTCTAATATCCCAATAAAATTTGTGTCATGGATCCAAGGTCACATCATTTTTAAATAATTATCAAAGTTATCCATGAAATTTTTTCATAATTCTATATGTGTGATGAAATTATTAAAAAAAATTTGTAGGATTTCAAAATGGATTTTAAATTAAAATGGTATTAAAAACACTCATAGTTTATAGAATTTAATTATTATCATTATATGGTTAATTCAAATTGGTATTTTTTCAAACCATTGTGAAATTATATGGTTTTATTTAAATTTATGAATATTAATCCCTTACCTAATAAAACAAATATTCATATTAAACATATTTTTAAAAAATAATAATTTAGTTTAAACTATCTATAAAGGTGTTTTTGGATAAGTAAATTCATTATTCATGGAGGTGGTGAACTGATCATAAAATGAAAACCATTTTCATTTTAGAGTCGATTGAGGGGAGGGTGAAAAATGGATACTACACTATCATAATAACATGAAAGTATAATTGGGATAATTATGTTAGTATGTACAATGTTGATAGAAAATATATGGGGGTTGTAGAATATAATTAAAATCGAAAGAGGTTCGGTAGAGAAGTTACCTCTTCCTTGGGCTGTCTCTTCTTGGATACTCCTTAAGGATGATCAGTATGGTCTTTTTGTAAGGCTAAAAATCCTTGGACATGGGGAGGAGTGTTGGGGAGAGAAATGTTCAGTGTCTAGTTAATCTCAAAGTCTTATATGGTGTACGGGGAAGGGGTGGTGATGGGTGGTATTTATAAGGTGTGGAGATGGGTTTTTTTGAATATAATATTTGTTAGTTTATTATTATGGTTCAAGACTAAAAATAGTGATGAGTCTTGTAAATAAATAAATAAATTATTTTAATTTATTTGAATATAATTACTTCTTACATTATCCTTGACTTATTTTTTCATGTTTGTAACTTAAAATGTTTAATATCGTATTTTTTCATATTTCACTATTCCCAAAAAGTGAAACTATTTGATAAAAGTAAAAATTTGTTTTCGTACCACTTATTATGTTTATAATCCAAAATTGATATATTTTTTTTAGATTAATTTTATATATATGTGAAAAAAATATAATATTATTATTTATTTGAAAAATACTAATTCAAATATTTTGATCTTTTTTAACCCTTTAAAACTTACTTATGGCCCCATGGAATTTTATTATCATTATAATGAAACTGAATATTATTTTACAAAACCCATTTAGTAAAATTAAATTTCTTTTAAATTTGAATATTTATCATAAAAATAAAAGAGATAAAACATATGAGTTTTATAAAAATACAAACACATAATTTCTAATTTTAAAAAAATTAATTTATTATTATGATGTAATAAGTTTTCTATATTTACATTTTATCAAATAAAAAATTTTATTTTAAAAATTCAACATTCAAGTTACTATTATAATAGCCAGGTTACTGTTCACAACAGTCATATTATTATTATCATGGTTATAATATAATTCTAATGATCAAATTTGTAATGTTCATATGGATTCCCTAACTTCTATAGATACCTCATATTTTATTCATTCTTCATTCACTTATATTTTCTATAATGGTTATATATATATATATATATATATTAATTTTTAGAATGATTATTTATTGACGAATTTTCTATTTCATTTGAATAGTATTGTTCATGATCATGATCAATCTTGGAGATTCAACATATCCAAATTTTAATATTATAGTTATGTTATTTTCTATATTTTATCCCATTGTTGAGTTAAAAATTTTATTGAGTATATTTTTTCCCCAAATGTGATGTTCAAGTAAATATAATAATTTTTTTGGTTCTATATTTTGGTCTATGTGATTTATTTAATACTTTATTCATAAATATAACACGTTTATGTAATCATAAGGGAAATTCCATTTCTAAGAGGGGAAACTAAATGTCATATATTTAGTGGTGAATTATTATTTCACTTTATGAAATATATATAAATATTTATGAATAAATTAAAATAATAAGAAATAATGATAAATTGGACAATTCATTTTATATAACATGATACATATTATATTCTTAAACTCATTTTATAATATACAACATGGCCATATATATGTTCCTAATCAACACATAACATAAGTCTGACTGTCAAATTGGCCTTTTTTACTACACTTTTCAGGATTTTCTTAATTCATTAAATGTATATTTTATTCTGACCATGTATCTATATGAAAATATAATAATAATTTCATAAATAACTCTTTAGGGAGTAAAATTTATTAATGGATCTTGTTTGAATAATGATTACATTTAGGAATCATAGAGTTAATTTTCAACTGTTTGAACATTTTCCACCTCCTTACCCTAAAAATATCAGTTTTTATGATTTAAATGACTTATGTTCCTTATATAGTATTATTTCCATATAAATCATCATCACTATTATAACCCTTTATATCAAACATTTTCCGTGAAATATTTTGGTATCTAATGATACTATTTATATTATTAATTTTGAAATACATCCTAAAATAAAATAGGATACATCTGAGTGACATTGTATTTTATTGAAATTATTTTTTAACAATAAAAATTTTAATGACCAAATATACTCCCACTAGAATCTTAGAGACTATAATTTTCATAATATCATGCTATGTTTCAGAATTTTATTTTTCTTTAGGAAATAACACTTATTTTCTTTTAATAATTATATTAAAAAATGAACTACTATATCCAAATCATATATATTATTATATGTGTTTAGATAATTTAATTTTAAATAATGTTTTTTTCTTAAAATATGTAACTGATTATGGTGAGAAACATCCCTCATATTTTAACGAGATAAATAATTTTATCTAGGATTAATAATTTTCATACATATCTTTTTTATCAAAAAACTTTATAAAATCATATAGATGAAAAAAACTATACATTTTAAATATTTTAACTCATATGTATCATAACTAGACTTTGTTAATAAAAAACATCACTTATTACATAATATAAATGAGACAGATATAAATACTTTATAAACTATTCCTTTTACATTGAACATCTATATACTAAAATCATTTTTAATATATACATTTGGTATCACATACACATTAAAATATATGAATTAATTTCTATAAAAATTATACCCGACATGGAAATTCAATAGAGTTTCTTAAAACCTTTCAGTAATTGATGAAAACTCTATCCTATGGAAACATTAATCCTCCTTTCTAATGACACCTTTAGGTTTCAATTTACTCTTATTACTACTAGAAGAAGCTTTTTTTACATTCCAACTAACTATTACTATTCTTGTTTGAAATTTTACCCACTTATATTTCAGTACACCAATAGATCCTTGACATCATATGACTAAGTTTGAAATGTTTAACCCCTATTAATAAAACATGGTAACAAGAATGATACTTAAGAAAACATGTTGTCTCACTTAATCATTATCATACTCAATCATATTTAGTATATGAGTGGAGAATAAAGTCCATTATATCATTTTGAATCTAATGTATTTTAAACCATAATTAAATATTTATATTATTCATATAAACATAAAGTTTAACTTGTTAAAAAACATAAATGGTTTGTCATATTTGGAATTTTATTTCCTTAACACATACCATTTCACTTACTATAGAACTTGTATTATGTTTCCATTTTTAGAAGTTACATACAATACATTTCTCATTTTAAGGATTAATCTAGAAGTTAATTTAGATTGTTCCATACACAGTGGAAGCAAGATTAGTGTGTTTTAATTAAAATTTATTTTCATTTTGGGTTACCCAAAAACCCAAGATATGTTCTTTTATTTAAATTAATAATTATTTTTTTATATTGGGAAAAATGATTACTTCATCTAAGAATCCATTCAACGATGATATTGTTGAGCTTTTGAAAACCCTTTCAGTTTATATTTGTTTTGTTTTAAGGATTCAAGTGAATAATCCCTCTTGTAGTGATCCACATGTGATACTTGGATCTATAAGAAATTCAAATTGATTTATAGGTTATAGCATGATGAATCGAATGACTTTCATATTTTCATCTTGATCACTACATGATGCTTTAGGCTTGAAGTAGTTATTCTTGAACTTGAGATGAAGAGTGTAGTAATTTAATAATAATAGAAGTCTACTGTGTGCAATTATTTTATATCCTCAATTTTTATTAACCATATATAAAAGATATAACAATCAATTTATAAATCTAGGGTTTCGGTTAAAATATTATTTAATTGTATAATAGACCTTAAAGAAATTTATAATAATTAATAAACACCATTACATAAAATAAATAAAATAATAATATCATTTTACAGCATGAACTAACTCTCATGATGATATATATTATTTTAATTGCTCATAAATTAATATTTATAACTATACATGATCTTGGTCCACTCAAACTCTTCAGAATTTATTAAATAATTGAATAAATATTTTATTCACTAAAAAAATAATTTTATTCAGAAAACAAATAATAAATATTTATTTTTATTTACAATATTTAAAATAAATATTTTATCCATAATCCATTGAATAAATATTTATTATTTATTAATATAATCAAAGGAGGTACTACTTTAATTAATAAATAATTTTTTATTACCTTAAAAATATTTTCGATCAACAAAACATGAATAAAATTATTCCATGGTGATGATAATAATATATTCATATAATCCATTTTTCATTTATATATCATGACCTTTATACATGAAATAAATAAATTTATTATAGGTCATATCATACATTTATCACTATCCAAAATAGAGTGACCAATTTTTATGAATACATCACATGTCATTTATTCTAGTAGTTGTGCACATCACAAGTCACTCAACTAATCATGGACATTAATTTCCATAGTATAATTAAATTAATTACCTAGATGTCATTCCTTGTCATATGAGTATACAAATAACATCCTTGGTATGCTCCAATAAGAGTCATTATTGGTATCAATCCCAACCACCCCTATTTATCCATGCATCAAGTCCTATTTATAAATTGTATCTATGTATACAGGTTCTCAATCAATGTATCTATCAAACCCCAGGAATTGGTACTTCATAATAACTATACACCCCAATGTATATGAATAACCCTATGAAATTCCATGTGATATATGTTACCTAGTAAATACAAATAATATGACTCAAATTATTATTACATGAATTTATTCATTCCATCATTCAAAAATCTCTATATCATGTTCAAGATTCTTGTCATGGTAGTGTTAACATATCTTCATAACCCATAATACTTTTTGATGGTCATTGATTATATATATCTCAATTTTATACATTGAAGGGATATTATCATTCTACTATTCATGAAACAAATGAAACAAACATGAATGAATGATAAATTGATATTACGGTTATTATAAATCCTTAATACATTTTACAACCTCTACATCAAATATCACTTGTATATAATACGAAAATGTTAAACCTGACCATAATATTTTGTTATGAAAATGGTATTTTCTAAGGATATTGAAAATTATAATCTATTATCACCCAATAGATCAGGAAATCACCCCTCTAAATTCAATCACAAATGATGTAATATTTAAAAAGGATGTTTTTGGACTCTTAGTGTTCCCGAGGTTCCATTTTCTAAGAAATATGTCTATTATTATCATAGTAAAGATCAATTTATCCCTTTATTCTAGGTACAACCCTATGAATAGCAGTGAACATCTTGATCCAAAATTCTTCAATTGTTACATCTAATATAGATATTTACTCTTACACTATTTTCTAGATGGCTATGGAATCTTATTTGGAACATCTAGAACAGATTTCTCTCATATTCTAGAAAACATAAAATTTGATTTTGTTTTGTTACGATGTTTTTTTTATTTCTAACATTCATTAGTGTAACCCTTTTCAATGAACACAACCCCCCCCCCTCTAAAGAAAAATAATATATCATTACTTCTTATAGAGTACATAATGTATATTAATGACATTAATCTATGGACTCTCATAAGAATTGGATTTGTATCTACTTCTTATTATCAATGAATAAGCTACATCAATTCATGAGTAATACATAAAAAAAAGAAATATCACATATAGTGTGCATAAGGAATCCTATCCATCATTTAGAAATTCTTACAATGGTTTTGAATCTTTCTATGATCTGTGCAATGTACCACTAGTAAATACCCCTTCATTGGGTTTTTCATGCTAAACCATTTTATCACTTTAATAATACATATTGTCATAATCATACTAAGAAATGTATTATATATGTCTCTATATATTTTCATACCTAGTATATAGGTTGATTCACCTATATATTTTATTGAGAATCGTTTTCCAAACTGCACCATTATAAATGTAAATTAGAGACATCATTTCTGATAATTATTATGTCATCCAAATACAATATCATAAGTACAATAACACTCCCACTAATATTCTTGTTTACACAATAATCATCCATGTTTTTTATGAAACCAAATTTTTTATTTTCATTATCAAACCTTATTTTTTAAATCCAAAAATCCAACTTCAATCCACAAAAGAACTATTGTATGTTGAAAACATTACCAGATTCATTTGGTACTTAATACCTCAAGGGTTTTACATATACACATCCTTGACTAAATATATATTGAGTAAAGTGGTTCCAAAATATACTTGATATTTCTCATAATCAAAATGATCTACAATGGATAACAATATACTATGGGATTTTTCATCATGACGGGACAAAAGGCCTCTTCATATCCAATATTTTGAAATTATTTGTCACCATTTTCCACCTTGAAATATTTATATGTAGACACTTTTCCATTGATTATGGTTCTCATTTAGAAACCCTCTTTTAACCTATGAGTCTTACCCCTTTAAGAGGATCCACTATGGTCCAAACATGGTAAGCATATATGGATTCTATCTCGAATTTAATTTCATTTAACCATTTCATGGAATTCGAAATATCATTGGATTATTGGTAGATAGTATTTAAATCATCAAAAAAAAATATTTTATCATCATATCCTATAATAAATCCATATATATTTTCATCTAAATTAATCCTACCTAACCATTAATGATCTGATGTATTTTGACCTAGTTCTTATTTGATAACTCTTTCAAGATTTAAATCAACTAATATCTCTAAAAATAATAATTTATTGTTTTTAATCTTCTGTAAGTTACACTATCCCCCATAAAATCAAAGTATAATATATTTCTTATTATGTAAAAAGAAATTCCAGATCATATGCACTTTATACTCACCATGATTATAGAAATATTCTAAAGAATATTTGGGATAAACTATAAGAAGGAATTTATATGATTTAGAGCCAGGTTTATCAGAATGCAAACATATTATGTACACCTCAAAACCAAAAAAAAATTCTAAAATACTTATTAGGGTGATTCCTAATCCATATATCACATAGTAACTTTTTGAAATCCTTAAATGGATTTAGTAAAGTATGAATGAAATTATTTAAAAAATATGTCTTTAAAATGATATAAGAAGGTCATACAAAATCATCATCAATTTAACCATGTGCAAAAGGGTATGATTCCACCTCTTGGACAAACTATTCAATTATGTTGTTCCTGGAAGAGTTATTTGTGAGACAATCCAAAAAAATATCTATGGATCAGTGGATTCCTGACTTAATTTATAACTAACCCAATATAATTGGAGAATCTTAATATCTTTCCAAGATAATTATGCATTTTTTTAGAAATTCAATTATAGCTTCCTGACTCGAGAGCCACTAAAAATGTTCCTCGATATCATTTTCCACATGGGATAGAGATCACCTTCCCATATTGTAGATGATTCCAAATATCAAAAATATTCAAAATGAGGTTCAATGGGCAGACTATACACTCATTATCAGAGTATCACAATAGTAAATACAATTGAAAAATAATGGAGGAATAAATAAATGACAATATAGAAGAAGAAAATAATAATTGACAATAAATAAATAAATAAATGAATGAATAAACAATCTGAATCCAAACAAATATCCAAGCATGGACTTGATACATTATATGAGAAGTATACATACAATTTTAAATACACCAAACAGTGTTATGATGAAAAATGAAATAAATAAATACTCACTATATGAAATTTATCTTGATTACATGCTCTAATTCCACTCCCATACTACCATATCTACTCCTAGTCCATAATGAAGAAAACAATTAGCATGATCCTTGATCCAAGACCTACAACCAAGAGGTTTGTTTGGGTACCCAATGATGACTCATACAGGGTGTGAGATATACCCAATAGGCCACTATCAATGGTTTCTAATGCTATCGAGTATGTGAATATAAAATAAAGTATTGTGAATGTATAATAAGTAACACAGTGAATAAATAAATGCAATCATGTTGTGTTGAGGTTCCTCTTGGACACCTAGCCTTCGATACGTACTTCGGTCTAAGACAAAATATCATTAAATATGTGTCACTATGTATATAGGTATATATATAAGTAATTATGTATGTATATATATTTACTATATACATGATAACATATATAGACATATATATATATAAAGTAATATCCATGATCCAAGTTGAAACTTCAGCATCCATGCATAATCATAATTTTATCATAAGGGTATCATTATATAAATATGGGTATAAGACTAAGAATCGGAACATGGAATATGGAGTTTCATACCCTACCATCCAAAAAATTTATATGGAGCATCATATCTAACATCCACATCATGGGTCATAAAATGTCATGTCCAATCCCCAAAATAGATGTAAAACACCATGTCCAACATCTTGGACAATGGGGGTCTGAAATATCATGTCTGAAAACCATAATAGAGGAAAATCAACAATAACCATGTATAAGGTAATCCAATTGTCCTTATGATCCCTTAACTATGTAATTGTGAAAAGAGTAACTTGGTATCACTCAAAGAAATTATTTAATTCCTTTGACCTATGTGATCATCCATGTAATTACTACTTGGGAATCCTTAGTTCTCTCAAGGAATAATAATATATAAAAGGTACATGAAATTCATATTCAATAATTATCATAGGAAATGAGAATTCAATTATTATAATTTTTATTCCAAGAATAAATAAACCAGTGATAAGGAGGTGGAATGTATATAAATAATTATCTGCATACTTGAAAAATGTATATCATAGGGTATGGGAACTACCCATCCTAGAATGGATACTATTATTCATAAATGTTCCAATTATCATTTCAATTTATTTGTTCTAAAGAATAATGTGGAAGTATATGAACCACTATCAATTTATTACAATTCATGTATCATGTGATAATTTCATAATTAAATTTAATAAATTGGTTAAAGGAGAAGGATAAAAAATTTCCATTAAACATTCAGTTCTATTATAATTGTCCAGTTTATCTACTTTGGATGACACTAGTGTAATATAATAATAATCATAAGATAAGGGAGTCATCCACTCCAATAAATTTATTTCCATGTAGTGTCTCATTTGATCAGGGGAACATAAATTCACCTCAAAAGTTGGTTTTTTTATTCCATGATAAAGAATAAGGGTGCATGAATATAAGATAAACAAAAAAATGGGTGGATTGAATCAATATAGACATCATCCAATGGTGAAATTTAAATGTAAAATGATTATATGAATCAAGAAAATAATAGTTACATGATAAATTACACATGTATGTGGTCGTGCATATAAAGTATAGAATGTGGAACAATAATTTATTTAATTAAAATTGAATAATTTAAAATAATTACATGAGAAAACCTATCTTATATGAGTTATGCATCACTTCCCAAAACCCGGTCTATTATTTGTGCCAAAATGAAAGAAATAAAATAATCATACAAGTGCCCTTAAAAAGGGGAAAAAGGAACCTCCAGAAAATAACATTTAAGACGATGAGATAAAATTAAACTGAAGCAAGAGGAGTCTTACACCTACCTAGAGGCTTATAATGCACTCAATGATGATGAATCCAAACCAATAAGTGTGATGAACCCAACATGGATGGTGGTGGAAGGGGTGAGTGCGAGCATGGGACCTTATAGTGAAATCAGGTAAAATCAAATTAAGCAGAATATGAAAAATGATCAATTTATAATTTTTATGACCCACATTGTCTGGCCATTTGGTTTTTCAATCCTTGTTCCAACCATGTGATTCTAATGTCCAAAGTGGAACTGACTTCACATGACTATCCCACGATTTGAAAAACCATGTGTAGCCCATGTTTTTCACCTCTAAATATTTTGATAGACATCTCACATGACCATGTTTACCACCATTCATTGTATATCAAACAGTTCTTCTCTATTTTGGGGATACACGGTTGAGTCGCACAATTATTACTAATCATGTACTAACCATTCACCTCAGCTCGCTCTGTCCTTAAAAACATGTTTTGAAGCCCGATGCTTCCAGAACTCTTAAAAATACCCAACACACCTCTTTATCCTTAAATACCATATAAAAATATCATATTTTTGTATTCCAACTCTCATAGTTCTATTTTGAAGGTCAATTTATGTTTTTACCATCCATCAAACAAAAATATCAAAGTCCTTGTGAAATTTTATGCTATTCCAAAACACGAGACGTTACGTCAATAAAATTTTAAAAATGTTTGAAACTTTTAATAATAAAAATCACTTTAATATATTTACTATATAGGTTATTTTATACCTATAATCTACACTTTATTTAATAACCATCTTTCAATATACGTTACTTTTTATTACATCCAACAGTCCACTAGCTTCATCACCTTTTACCCAAAATGGTTTTTTGGTGATTTTACCATGTAAAAAAGATTCAAATAGTTACAATGATTAATAATATAATGATCTCAATAATTCATCTCTATGGGGACATGAAATGTGATTCAAATTTATATATCTAAAGAGATAATTCAAAAGGTAAATGGGGTTTAATTAAACCTAGAAATTCTTATTCCAAGTGATATAATTAGGGTTATTCATATAAATAACATATAAAACATTTTACATATTTCTAATTCCATATATCATTTACTATAAACATATATAATAACTATTTCTCATATTAATTAATGAGAATATAAAATTTTCTAATTAAAATCCTGAAATTGAATATCTATTTACACAAAGAACAGGATAAAAAAATTTAATAGTAGAAATATTCTTATAGGATGACTTAGATCTTAAAAACCAAATTCTAGTGTACCAACTCTTTCCAAATTTCTATATTCAATATCTACTTAAATTTACTTTAACTCTCTCCAATTTTTTAGTTTGTTTTTATCATTAAAAAATTATGATGGACACCCAATATCTAATATCCATAAGTCAGGGTTAGTTAAACTTATTTTATTCCATTAATATCTAAGCTCACTAAAGGATTATATGTGAGGAAAATTCTAAACCATTGATAAAAATATATAATTATATCACTGGTTATACTAATTAGAGACCTAAAAAATTCTAAGGATGATTCATACCATAATCTATAACGAAGACATATCTATAGGTGAGTATCATGTTTTATATATTTTCGTCATGTGATTTTAATGAAAGTAATCGCATTACAATGATTAACTCATACATCAATACATTTAATTTTCTATGATCTATATTTTATTAGGATTTAAACTGATAAATATTATAAATAAATAATGACTACATATGATAGAAAATTATATCAATCTTATCACGTGTGACTCTTAAATAATTGAGTGGATAACTCCTTTTATTAATCCATATTTTGAAATCAATAATCTCTATGCCTCTTGCATTCAAATGGTTATGCTTTCCTTTCTAAGTGTAAAATAGAGCTTACATTAGTTATAAGTATATAATGGTTAAGATCACCTATAATATTCTTTCCTAACACAAGATAATTCATAGGAAACTAAGGGTAAATGTCACCTATAATAAATGATCGATGTCCTAATAAGTGTTTTATTTTGATGAAATCTCACATAAAATATTTAAAGTGTTTTATGGCCTTAACATTTTAATATACATCATATGATTATTAAATCCCTAAGTATTTATTCACATGAAATATTTATTATCTCATTTTTTATGCATGCTTCTAAAAAATTAGTTTTTTTAATCTCTATTATATGAATCAAATTAATATATTCAAACCACAGTGTTTTCTAAATCTTTACAAAACTCATTGTTTGTTTCAGTCTCCTTAAAATTGAATCCAAATTCTTTTACACGTATCCAAATGTATCCCATTCATAAATACATAAAATCGTTTATATATTGTTTTAGAATTATATGAAATTAACAATATTGGGTGAGTAATCAAGAAGCCACAAATATACATCTCTTACTTTTCTAGACATGGTATAACCCTCTAGGTTGTGGGAAGTATAACAAAAATCCACTCAACCAAATGAAACATTATTCAAGAGATATTTCAATTATAATTTAACTAAATGACCAAATATGTATAAATAATATTCAACCACTAAATTAATGTTAATAACATTAACAACTAATGAAAGTCATGGTATATGAAAATTGAATCCTATAATTTATACTTAGGATGAATTTTGATATTTAAACTAATAAATTCATCTCATAAATTTAGAAATACACAATTCTCAAAATGTTTAAACATTATATTGATATCAATATTTAATCTAATAAATAAATAAATCCACATTTTATTTACATTACAAAACATATGATATTAAAATGAATGAGTCAAATTTTAATTAGGTATGAAAGTATTATATTTATAATTCTTAACACTTATCTTTAATAAATTATTTAAAAATATTAATCATTATTTCCAAAATATAAATTTTTATTCATTTTGTCTTATATCATAATTTAAAATTGATAAATTTTATAATATACCATAATCCATGACTAATATTAATTCTTAAAAAAATTGGTCAACTACATATAATATTTGATGATATCTAATCTATCATTTTTTTTATTTTGAAAAAAAACCCCATAAAGTGATATTTTATTTTTTTGGGTTGGTTTTGTTTTTAGATAAGATTGGTTGAAATGATTTTTAATGATGTTCCATCATGATTGTTGAAAACTTATGATAACAAAGAACTAGAATGGTGGAGACATGTATAGTTTTGAATTCTCTATACTAATAGATGGGATGGTGTTATATAAACAAGAGTTTACTTGAGGTATATAATATCTTGATGGTTTTATGAAAGATTCTCATACAAAGTGGTGGAATTTCATAGTTTTTATTAAAATTTTCAAGTTCAAAATTTTGAGGAAGGAGAATATTGATTTTGGAAAAAATGGAAAAAATTAGATAAAGTTAAATGTTGTTAAAATTGGAGTATAAGTATCATGAAATTTTTTAATAGTGATGATTCAATTCTGTCACATCATAATTTGGATAATTAATGTGTTTCAAGAAAGTTTTTTAGTTTCATGAAAAATGGAGTTTCAGAAAGTAAATATATTTTCTAAAATAAGATAGAGTTATGTGAATCTATTAAATAAAAATGGATTTTTCATGATGATAGTGAGTCATGTGCTAAAGGCAATGTAAAATTATTTAATTTTTTCAAATAAGGAAATTTTTGGGCAAGGTTATTCACAAGAAAATAATTTCTATTAAGGAAAAAAATACCAATAAATATCCCCCACCCCTCATTGGAATAATAATTTCGTTATTTTTATGAAATTTAAATTTAATAACATCGTTAGATATCCATTTTTTATGAATCTTGTTTCACGAAAACAATTATTACCTTGAAAGTGTAAATAGCATGTTCATATATACATGATCAATAAAATTGACCAAGGGGTTCACAATCATAAAAAACACACACACATGAGGAAATCAAAACATTACCCTCTTAATTAACCCCTAAATATATTCACTCCTAAAAAAATACATATTATTTGAATTTAGTTTTCTCAATGAGATATATATGTTTATTTATAACCCTTTGATAATAAATATCTAAAGAAAAAGTTAAAATGGGGACTTGTGTACCTTAAAGTTTCCATCGAAGAATGAAGTTTGAGATTTCTTCTTTAACCTAGATGGCTAGAAATTTAACCCCACTTTTGATAGTAATAATATTAAATTAACCATAAACTTATTCAAATCCCATTTTTTCTTAAGAGAAATCTTATTATTATTCACTCTAGTGATATGAAATTTCAAATAATATTTCATCTTACTTCTCTACAATATATTTTTTTAAAACATTAAAAATTTTATCCTGAAATCACAATAATATATTATTATACAATTTTATAATATTTTATTCATGATATCACATTCAAATTTCTTTTTTTACTTAGTCTAGTTTGTATGTACAATTTAATTCAATGGCCCCTAAAGGCTTCTCAGAATCATCCATGTTCTTCTAGTGATACAACTTCATCTTTTCAACATTGTTTTGAATACTTATTTTATGAAACACTTTTTGATCATTTTTTGGATCTACAAAAATAATAGTATAATGATACACTCTATGGGATATTAACCTATTGATCACATCTCCAAAAATTTCACTATGAGATATTAATGATCCTTATCTTATTAAATAATATTTTATTTCAAAAATTGAAATTTTTTCATCACTTTGGTTTGTCATAATTTTAAATACTCAATAATTTAGAGTAACTAAACTTCATTCTTTCTAAAACCAACCTTATAAAATTCAATCTTTTTAGTTTCATGTTTAATTATTGTATTTTATTTATCAAAACTAGTAACCATAGAGAAGTTACTAATCATTTGATTCTATAACATGAAATATGTTAAAGATTCATGTAAATATCCATTACTTCTTAATAAAACATCCTCTTTATTCCTTAATTAAACATTAATGATTGACTCCATAGAATTAATTATTGAAATAAATTCCCTCTCTCCTCAACCACTTGAATAATAACCAATATTGCAGTAATAACGTGATGTTTCATCCATCCTAGCTAAATAAATTATAATTTTGGAAAAATAATAATTATTTTATAAACTCCTTAATAATAAATTCCCCCTTCATAAGATCTTTTAATTCTTCCATGAATATTCACGGGATGAATCCACTTCATCTTTACTTTATCCTTCTTCTAGCTTTGGACCATTTATGGAAACCTTTGCAATCGTACTATAGATAAAACATTATAAATTAAAATCACCAAAAAAATTATTTTTTAATTCATAAACCTTTTGAGACAAGTGGCATGGTATTATCAATTAATACATAAATATCTCTATATGAATCTAAAATTCATACAACATCTTCATCTTCTTACTCAAAATTGTTTATGGTCCTTTCCTTTTTCAAAACATAAAGAGGGATTTAATTCTCAACAAAAAATATCATATTTAATTTATAATACTCTATCATCTCATATAAAACCAAGATGATTTAGAAGTATTCTAAATGATGTGTTTTAAAGTTATAATATTCTATAGATATAATATTGTCATAAAATCTACATGGTAAAATATGATATATATTTTACCATTTTTTAATATTTAAGAGACTCATAAAATACTATAATAGTTATCACAACCTCATTAACCGTTGTAAATATTTTATAAATAGATTCACCTTCATTCATCGACATATATTCATACTCAAATCACTAAATTCTTAATTTATTCGTTTTGACAATGATATTTCCCCTATTGATATTTTATATCCTTATATAATTTCATTGTGTAGACTTTATCCCAAGAGCCTTTAAAAATTCCTCTAAAATTGAGTATAAGATTGAATTTCCTACAATAAAATCGATTTAAAAATTGTTTCTCACATCCTGATTCCTTGTGAACCTTTTTTCAACTAGTGTAAAACCATTAGTTGTAATGTCTATATTATATTTACTCGAAATATGTTAGTAGGGTACCATTTTATCTTCCAAAAAATTGTAAATTTTTCAATTAAATATCAGAACTCCTTTAATGATCTCCTGATTGATATTATGCATTATAGGTATAAAAACATAACTCACAAATCCAACATCACTGAACAATTTTAACAAAGAAACCTACAAACTACCTTGATTAAGAAAGAGGGAGACAAGATAAAATAAGAAGAAAGTTCGAAAAACATTATAACCAAAAAATACAAACATAGAGATCTTTGAGTAAATTATGGAGCACTCTGATACCAATTGTAATTGAACCAACATATAGTGTTGGTTAACAATGGGGGTGAATTATTGTAAAATATTACATTTTATTTTTTATTATTTCTTACAAAATCATCCTCCACCACTTGTGAGAGTGACTGATTTCACCACTGAACTTATCACATTACAAGAATAAAAAACAAAAAAAATAACATATAATGTACATATTTCAATACATAGAATGAGTATCTAAATCCATTTAAAGAACAAAAAAACAAGATATTATATAATAAATTAGAAGCACCACATGGATACCATGAGCAGATAATAACTATGTTTTTGTGTTACAGGAAATAAACATTGATGTATCCCAGAATAATGAAAAAGGATTTTGTGTAGATCAATCTTATTGATTATGTTTTCTTGTATTCACCATGGTTTGGATTATCCTTTTATTCAAAATTATTTTCAACTAACAATGTATAGTACTTATAAACTTCGTCACAATTTTTTATAGATGAGGAATTCATTCTTCCTCAACATGAAAAAATTTGTGAAATGATCACACACACAAAAATAATATGCTCATTTTATTTTTCTTATTATTCTCCTCTATTTTTCTTTACATTGTTATCTTGAACACTTTATTACCTCTATATGATATATAAATTCATGAAATCCCCCATTTCACATAAGAACACAGTAGAAAATGTATCAAAATCATTCAAATTTTAATTCCACTTCACACGATCCTTCAAATTCAATTAAAAACATTCAAATTAACTATGAAACTTTTGATATTTAAGATCTATTTGTGATTATTGAATTGTTAATGTGACTTTAAAGATCAAGTATGAGTATCTAATGAGTTATCAAATTATTCATTCCAAAAATTCCACTAAAAATTTTGAATCATTTAATGACCATGACATGCTTAATATCACAATGACGTATTGCATTACATTTTAGATGAAACTGCATCGAGGTTCACTAAAATCATTTCTAATATGAAATTTAACACAATATTTTCTCCCATAATCATTTTACATGTGTAGTTTTTTCTCTCACCATTAAATGTAACATGACATTGTATCCCGTGATTTGAAACATAGAAAACAAACACAAGCAACCTTTTCATTTCACTTTGAATGGTACTAGCCTACTCGATGTATCCTCTTTCTTAGAAAATTCAAATCTAGGTGGACCATGATGTGGTCAACACTATTTTCATTGCTGGATAATAAATTTATGTATTTTATACTCCATTTTATCATCTAATCTATTTTACTATTCCTCTAAGTCAATCATGTACAATCCACTTCTCCCCATAATCAATTATAAACAATCCATCAATATTTATCTTCCTTCAAATTAATCCTATGAATGCTTCCACATATTTTACCATGGTATTTAGAATCACTAACTTTTTTTCATAGTAAAATACCCCAATTGAAAAACCTGTGAAAAACTCATTTTAAGGATGATATCCTTATTTTACATGCTATATAATTCACTTTAATGCACATAAATGTAGTTGGGGATTCTTTATCAGACTATGGATTAATAAAACCCTTGTTTTTTAATAATACATTATATTTAACTTAACTATCCAATGAAATGAAAATTTATTTTTTTATTACAGTTTTTAGGTTACTTTCACTTAAAAATGCTTCAATTAGAACTACTTAACATCAAAACCTCTACTATGTTCTTTAAATCAATTAAAAACATGGAGTGAAGTTCACCTAAAATTTAACACCATATAAATTGATTTTGAAGAATATTTATTTAATGATAAAAAAAATTTAACATTAGAAACATGCTTATTTTGTCTCTTCTCAAATTCATTTTCTTTTAAGGAAAATTATTTTTCTATAAAATTATTCATCATCTTTTAAACTCCTAATATTTCTCCCAATTGTCAAAAACCATCCCAAGGAAATAACCAAAAATTATCTAATAAAATTACCTATTATTGTTCTAAAAATGTCCCCCTTGTTTTTTTAAAACAGATAAACAAATATTTTTCAAAATCAACACACTTAATAGTAACTCATTTATCAAAAATAATAAACATTCACAGGATAACACATTGTTGGAAATATTAAAAATGAATAATAATGTCATTTTTTTATTAATGTAACTTAAATGTACTTCATAACAACTCAATTTATTCATGTTTATTTTTTCAATTCACAATACTATTTCATTGATAATTTTAATAACATATTCATGAATACGTGCTCAAAAATAATTTCATAACTGTTCACGTTCTTCAAAGACATGAACACAAGTTAACTTCTAAACTTTCCATTTAAAAACTCTCCCTAAAAGTGTTCTTTTAGAAAGTAAGTACATATTATTTCAATTTATATTGTTTCAATAGAGATTTATGCTTATTTCTTCCCATTTGACTATAAATATCCAATGAAAAAGTGAGAGGGGACCTATTTACTATACCTTAACCTTTAATGAGTGAAGGATATGATTTATTATCTAACCACCATGGATTGATATTCAACTAACATATTTATTGAAAATAATTTATCAATATAATTATCATCATCTACCATTTTATATTGGTAGAAATGATTTTTTTCATTCTAGTAATGGGAACTACCAATGATCTTTATTCTTTCTATACTTCACTTCAACAACCTTTTTAGAAAATTAACATTTCTCTCTAGGAATTTAATAAACTCGTTATTATATATTTCAATGATCTATTATTCTAGATATAACTATTTTATCATTCTTCTAGAGCATACTTGTTTTCTCTCTCTTTTGGATTGAACAATCACTAATTTCTTCTCAATATCTGTATTGTTCTTCTTATGAGGGATCTTTATCTCTTAATCCTTATATCTATCATATATTTTATAAAATATTTTCTTAAGGTTATTGGTTCTAGTGAATAGTTAATATAATGATACAATATTTAGTGAGAAGTCCCTACTGATCATATCCGCCCACACATTATTCAAGTCTTCAAATTGGCTCTTTAACTTTACATATTGTAATTGAATATAATTCTATTATACATTTTCTATTTTATGGGTTTCCCCCTACATGTGTGACTTTAATAACTATTCATAAACTTATATTTAATTCATATGAACTACTAACATCTCATCTTGTTCATGTATCCATTGAAAACCCAATAGTGACTATAAAAAGCCAATATTCTTCCTAAACCACCAGTCATTTTAGAGATAATAATTTTTACAAATTCATTATTTTCAAACTATTCATAACCTATATTCAACTAAATATCTATATATTATAGTCTAAACATGTTTCTATTGATTTTGTTTATTCACACATAATGGATTATATCTTTCTTTAAAATTAGACATTTTTGAAGAAAAAAGTATACTAGATTGTTTTCTCCTATATGATTTATTAGATTTTCTCATATTTTTTGGGTTTAAATTTTTCCTAAATTGAATCTATGAAGTTTATAAATCATTATTTGATAAATTTATTTAGTTGAAAAATATTGAAATATCAATTTATCCATTCGAAACTTCCCTTTTTTCGAGTAATTTACCAACTCTATTAATGGAATATAAATGACCATATATGAAAAAATTGACATGTTTTTATATTTATAGAAGTTTTATTTTGAGATATTAATTTTTTTTATCTTTTTAAACTCTTAACTATAAAAAATTAAAATTTATTCTTCTTATTTTTGAGTAAGTCCTTTACTTCCTCAATACGTAGGAGAACATTTTATTCTTTATTTATAAATTCACACTTATCCAATTCAATAATATAAGATTCCTTCTTAATTAACATAATTTATTTCACTGACCTAAAAACCTATTATATTCACTTTTTTATTTCCTTTTTCATTTTATATATCTCTTTGTCACTACTTTATGAGACATGTTCTTTTTTCCTCTAAGTTATCCTCACTTCATGAATCCTTAGTATCCATTAATACAATTAATGATTTATCACATCTACCAAAAGATTAATAACCAGTCTTTCTACCATCAAAATATGTTTCACAATTAATGGATAACTAAATCCACTTTTTATCTAAATATGAATTCATTATAGAAATCCTTGATGAAAACTTCCCTATTTTGAATTTATCGAACTTATTATTCGATGTTTCATAAGACGAATACACTTTATCTAATCTCATCATTGGGTAATTTTTATAAAAACATACTATAACCACATATATGAATCACTTAATTGATATAATTCCATGAAATTTCGCTTTTCCTCTTCGTACACATTTTTTGAAGTGTGGACTGATCTTGTTGAATTTCACATAAATATCTTAATTCCAATCTAAACTTATAACATAATATATATCATATTTATCAATTTCATTTAGTGTCCTTTCCCCCTTCAGGATTTTAAGTGATATTTCCCTCTCATCCAAACTCTACCTAATCACAATACATTACTTCCTCATATATGGAACCAAGATCGAGTGCAATTTTTCCAAAAGAAGGGTTTATATAAAAAACCTATAGAACCAAAATTTTAACATCAAATCTATCTTGTAATATACAATGTGTCATCCCTATCATTATCAAATCCTTAAGATTCTCACAGAATCATAAAAATGTATACACCACCTCATTAACCATTTTAGAAAATTCATCAGTAGATTCACATTAAAGAATAACCAAATCTATATTCATGAATGAAAAAATTTGAAAATTTTCTTTATTGACTTTGTAATTTCATTTTATAATATTCTATTGCTTTTACTAAATTATATTCATCATCATTAACCCATAACCATTAAAAATTTATTCTTTGATAGTGAGGATAATAATGAATTTCTTACACACCCATCGATCCCAAAATCCATTATACAATCCCAATTCAAATAAGTTATATATGAAATAGGTGTAAAACCATCAATTATAATGTAATGAAAATCCATTCCAACCAAAAATAAGTTTGGTATAATTATCTATTTAAAAACATTGTAATTTTTACTATTTAATATATGAATTAATTTTTTATTAACTAAATTTATATGATCAATAATAGATTTAAAAATACAGATCAAAAATCCCAATTCACTGAATGCCTTCATCAATGAAACTAAAATAATTCCAGGATTTGAAAATACATTGAAAAAAATAAAATGCTGACTATATTCAATAACATTCATTATATAAGACTACAAAATTATTTATCAATAGAGGAAACCTATTATTTTTCGATACATTATTTAGTTTCAATTTCATATTGTGTTTATTCATATAGAGGGGGTGATTTAGTAAAAAATATTACTATTTTTATTTTAAGATTTATTAAAAATGAAACTCAATCACTTATTAGAGTGAATTATACCATGGATGAATATATCACACACAAAGAAAATAAAATAAACAAAAAATTAAATATATACAAGATCCACTACTAAAAAAGTGTTTCTATATCATTAGAATGATCCATTATATCTAAGATCATATAATCCACAAGAATAAAATTGAATATAAAACAAGAAGGTAATATCCATAAACCCATATTATTGGAAATCAATACATCTATCTTTGGACATAATAAAAATTGATTCTTCCCTGATCAATATTGATTATTATATTTCCTTATCCTCACCATGATAGGGACTAGAATTATCCCTATAATGATTATATCATCATAGTTTATATTTCTCTTATAATAAATCACAGTGTTGGAAAGTGTGAACATCCTTCTTACTAATGATACAAAATATCTATGATGATCACACACAAACTGAGTGTGTACTCATCATCAAGATCATCATTATCAACTTCTCTCTTTTCCAATCCACACTAACCTACACACTATCCTCCTTTTATATACTATATTTATTCATGAAATACCCTTTTTATATAGTCTCACATTGAAAATTATTTCAAAATCTTTTAATATGAATTTAAAATTAAAATTTGAAATCAAAACATAAAAAAATCAACTTTTTCACATCTTTTGATACTTGAGATCATTTAAGACCTCTTTATCCCTAATTATTTTTTAATAATACTTTATAGATTTATTATTAGTTTCTCTTGAGTATGTAAATGATCCACATCAACAAACATTCTCAAAAATGTGTAATTCCTCACTGACTACACCGTGTTAAACTTAACCATGACATGTTGTAGGCCATTTCAGTTCAAAAAGCTATGAAAACTTTTTATACATTACTTGTTTCATGTTTTGTTCTAAATTTTATAATTTAGATTATTAATTTCATCCCACACCATGAATGTTTCTAAGAAAAAGGAATACTCATTTTTAACCGCAAATAATATTACTGAACTCTTAAATCGTTCCACATATACGGGTAGAATACTATTCAATGTATCAACATTCTCCAAAACAACCACCATAGGTGGACCATGACATAGTCAATACCATTTTGATTATTATGTAATAAATTTTCCATTTTAACTTACAATTTTACAATCCATTATTTGTTTCACTTAATCTAGGTTAATCACAAGAAAACCATTTTTCCTCAAGGTCAATCATATGTGAGAGAATATCATTTTTTTTCTTCATTAAAATTAATCATATTAGTGCCACCATGGATTTTACTATAACATTTATGACCCACACTATTTCTCATAGGTAAAATTCAAAATTTAAACACCTTTTAAAACACTTGTTTTAAATAATATCACCATGTTTTACATTCTATCGAATATACAGCACAACATCATGATGAATCTTTGTCTTCTTCCTCAGATTATGACTTAATATTTTTTTTCCAAATCATTTAACATAATATATAGTTCCACATTAGTTTTATGTTTCATTATAATACAATTAGGTCACATGTTCTTAAAACATATTTAATAATCACTATAAAAAATAAAAACTCCTTGCATGTTTTTAAATAAATAAAAACCTTTGGAATGAACTTCACCACTTCTTAAAAACCATGAAAATCTTGAGTTTGAACATAATTATTTTTTGATGAACAGTCTTGAGATTAATTGATAGCTAGGGAGTGGTGATCCTCTGGTTTGTTTTATGATATATTATATCTTAATTTAACCACTATAAAAAAAATTTGTTCTTGATCCTCTCAATAATATATCACAACCTCATCACATATGCACTGATAATAAATGTGTGAACAATAAATACTATTTTCAAGGTTCTTCACAAAGGTCCACTCCATTCTATGTTGTTTAGACACCCCAACATGGATTCTTCACTGTACTCATAAGTGATGACAACATCAATTGGTTGGACAACCCAACTACAATTAATTAGAATTTTTTTTAATCGCAAACCTAAATATCCTCTTCAGTGACTGGTTAGAAACCTTAATTGTAAAATCCTTCGTCATTGGTCCAATGTTATAAAAATATCAATATTCCACAAGTTTCTTTGTACTTATAATAAATTTATCCTTATTTATATGTAGGTTGGATCAATATGTCTTCCTCACATATATAATTAGTGGCTATAAAAAGTATCATAAACAGGTATGTTTGTCTTGAAACTCCTCAGATATTGAATGATCTTGGTCTATATCATACTTATGAATACTCAGGTAGTGGGTCTTCTTCTCAAGATATAGGTCTCCCTACTTTTAGACATTAAAATATTTTTGATATAATAGTGAAATAGTTGATCAATATTTTTCAATTTTCTATACTTCCCTATTTAACAATTAGTACATTGCACTATCTTCACGATTGTAGTGTATAGTACCCAATTATTTCATATTTTTGTATTCTTATGCATGAGAGTCCATCATGTAGCTTATATAAATTACACATATAATTCATGAACTATAGTGTTTATCACACTAAACTGATAACCCCTTCATCAAATATCTAATGCATAGACTACATATTTATTTCATGGTAAATAGAACTTCACCACATAATCAAATGAAAAATAGACTTTCATAATGATCTCATCTTAAATGAACTGCTTAATACTTTTTCCATCATGTACTTTCTTCTTCATGTACTAATCATCTTGAATTTATTTGAATCCCTCTTAAAGATTTCATAGTTTCCATGCACATTGACCTCATGATCTAATCTCATCATCAAACTACCTCTTAGTGTAAAATAGTTTCACTTTCACAGTATGTGGTGTGATCGCAAACTCATCCACTTTTAAGGTGGACTCATGTAATTTATTCATTAAATGGATAACTCACGATCCTCTTACTCCCTTATCTCTTACAAACCCGGGGATATTGTATTCCAAGTATGAGACTGTCACCATATTATTTATTTTCTTTTACTTCATAAATTTTGGATTATATTGCGTTGTTGGTCTATCCTCACATATAAGTGCTTTATGAATCATCCCTCGCTTGTATAAACCTTATAAGTTCTGATAGAATATGTTGATACCATCAAAGAAAAGTTTTAAAATCACATTGAATAGATTCCTAAGATGAATAAGGCTTCAAACAGCATCACACGATGTAATTTAAAATAGAGTGCACCACATGATCTGGTCCTCATGCATCTATACATATGCACCATAGACTATCTTGAAACATGTATACCATCATGTTTGGATCAGGATTTTCTTGGGTATCTTGGAAGATTATTCCATAATGTACTAACAAAAATATTTAATTAACTCTATACTTTTTATGATACTGAGTGAAATATAAATTATCCCCCAACAAATCCTTCTTTAATATTATCAACTTATTAATGTATTCTTTAAATTTTATTCAATTACCATCAATATCAAAGAAAACAAAAAATAAACTTCTCAATATTATTTTCACACGAATCAAATAACGATATCTTCAACTTCCCAAAAAAATTATTTTAAAAAATATGCACTATCTATACTCCCTTAACACATATTTTAGACTTTATGAAAAATTCAACAATAATCGCATGTAATTTTTAGAATGATTCAATAGTAATCCCATATGAATCATAAAAAAATTGTATCAAATACATATAACACATTAAAAATAAATATAATTCATCCATTAGAAACATCAATCTCTTCATTTGGATTTTATTTTCTATATCAATGTACAAACATCAAGTCAATAGGTGGGATTAACCTTTTCTCCCTAATTGATAAGAAATAAAAATATAGTATTGATGTCTTACGACATCATTGTGCTTTATCCCATGCCATCAATAAATCACATTTCTCCACCATTAATTTTGGAATGAAAAATTCAGCAACATTTTAGAAGAGGTTAACATCATAGGATGTTATTTAGAAAAGTGGCTTCAGTTAGTCTATAGTAATTATCTATGGGAAAACAATGTGTAGAAGCCTAGGGGGATTAACCATGGTTCTAATCCTATCCACAAAGAAAAAACATGAAATAAAAATCCCTTAAATTTAAATCATAATATTTTGAGGCCACAAAATTATTTAATTCCTCAAATAAATACATCTTGAACTCATCTAATCTCTTATGTTTTTTCAATGATGTTCAAAATATCCATTTTCACTATTTAGTGAAGATTTAATAGATTCATCTAATCTTTTTTCTCCCTCAATGGATGCATGCATATCCTTTATAATGGGATTTTAGTACTCTATGATGATTAACTACTAAGTTTTTTATAGTGGTGAAAATATCAATATTCTCCTTAAATTCATTATGTATTGTCTTAAATAAGCAAGGTTTTATTAAGGAATAAATGGGGAAATTTTTTTATTTATAATAAATAATAAATCGAATATATTTCTTTAACCCTAGAATTATTAGTTCTTCTATTTAAATCCCTTTTCTTCTAAGAATTAGTTTTAAAATTTGGTGTTCTCATCTGCTTCCCTTGAAAATATTCCTTCTGTGAAATATGCTTCTCCACATAAATAGTCAAGGAAACATCATTTCATTTTTCCTATATCATACTTTACTTTCTCTCTTTATGGGATTGTTGGATTGTAAAACATTTTTGTGCCCCACACATAGTTTCTCCACAACATTAACATATATTTATTTGAATCTTGAAGTAAAATATTTTTAAAGATTCCTCAAGAATTCTAAAATTAGAATTTTTTGAAAAAGTATGAAGAATGGAAAGTTATTTTAAGTTTAACCAATAACATTTTATTTTATTTAGAATCCATATAATATTTCTCTATTTTATTATTTATCACTGACTAATCTAGATAGATCAATAAGTATTCTTTCCTGAAAAAGTGTACTTATTATTTATTCTCACATATATTATTGAATGGTTTGATCATTCATGACTCCTAATTTTTATATTTCTTAACTTTCATTCACTTCACATCATAAGAAATTTCCCCTAGAAGTAGAACCATATATTACTATTCCATGGGACCACCTTTTCCATACCTACCACACATATAATTCAATTATTAAAATCTATTATGTGTCGAAAATTTCTCTAATGTTTTGGTCGCAACTTGTTTCCTTTGTAAATAACTCTCATTTATTCACTACCATACCGCCTGAAATCTCGAACTATTCCAAAAAATGAATTATTATAAATAAATAAATAACCTTTATGGCCATAAATTAAAAACCACAAGTAATAAAATCTACATTATGATCTCTCAAATTGATATTGGTATGGTCATAAATTGCTTCCTTTCTAAAATAGATCTCATTTATTAACTACAACACCCCCACCAAATACAAGCCTCATTACAATTAATGAAATATTATAAGTACACAAATAATCATTGTGACTATAAATTACAAAGCACCAATAATAACATAAAAATTATGATAAATCATCTTGATATCATATATGTATAGAATTTTTTTAGGTCTGTATTTCATCTTATTGAGTCGTTATTTGCCTATAGAGAAATGATTTGTTTGGAATGTTCATTTATTAATTATAAGGGGAATAATTAATCCTAGTTTTTTAAATCCAAATAGGTTAAAAATCCTTTTTTAGAATAACTATATGAAATTATAGAATTAGGTTTATATATATTTGGTGACGTTTTTATATAACTGTTAGAAACCATATTCCCTATAACTTGAGAAGGATCTCCATTAACCTCAACTAGCATACTGAAGTCTTTAAAAATTCTGTTTTATTCATTCTAAACAATATTACACATTGATTAGGACTCACCATTTCCTTTATTCCTTACATCTATATTTTCCTCATGATCACTGATAATATTCTCTTATTCATCTTCTCTAAGCTTGTACTTCTTAATTTCATTAACATAAGTTGAATCATATCTGTAAAACTCTTCATATTCTATTTCCACCTTGATTTTATTATTAGTTTTTTATTTTATTTCTAGGTCTTTGTAATATCCCCAATATATTATTTCCACTCATTATTCAACTATAATTCCAACTCTGTCATTTATTCTCCATCATCATCACTGCTTTATTAATCAAGCCATTCTCCATATTTAGTATGAAAATTAAACTAAACTTTCACGATGCTACTAGATGATGAATAATATTTATCATACTTTCTCATCAAATTTAATTTTATGTAGTTGGAATGATTATTTTTAATCCAATATTTTTTCCATTTTCCAAATTTACCAACTTTCTATTTAGATTCATATTTAGCATCCTTATTCTTTTGATAGTAATAAAAAAATTGTCCAAATCCATAAAAATTTTATCAATTTCGTGATGATTTTAGTTTTAAACTCCACTTACCATTTCTAAATCCCCTTGATAAAAGATCAATGATTTTACTAAGATATTCACCTGCCTTGTCATATGAATCAATTAATTCTAAAACCTCTTATTATTTCATTTTATTTTTCTCGTGTATTCCATGTTCATTTTATCTTTTTTCCTTCTTTTTAAAGGATGGTGAATTTCTCATGTCATAGAAAACGTTTATATTATGTATTTCAACTAATATAAAATTTTCTATTTCATACACTGAAGATATGTTTGTATCAAACTGATTAGGAAAAAAATAACTATTTCTTTGAAAATTATATCATCATATAGTTTCCCACAAAATAATTGAATGTTTCTAACTGTCTCATTTAATATGGTGAAATGGTAATCAAAATTTTCATTATACACCATTTTGAATTCCTTAAACATACTCCTACAAACTTCCTATTTGGATTCATTATATTTGGAATTAATTTCATAGATATATCTTAATTAATCCATGATCTCTTTGGTAGTCTATATACACATGAAATTTGTATATAATTTCATCTATAGAGACATAAATATGGAATTTTGATCCTTTCCATATTAATAAATATTTATCTTATCATCATGAGTCATATAATAATCATTAATAATAGTTGGAAAACTAAATGTTATAATATATCTCACTTCCAAGTTATGTGGTGGGAGATAGGGTAGTATCATATTCGTATACCTGTGAAAATTATTTCCTTCAAAAGATGGAATACCTATGTTATTAATTGAATTAGGATTCTTTATTTCTAAAAATTTTCCTTTGGATATTTAAAGGGAACCTAACTTTGATACCACCTATAGATCCCTATACTGTATTTACCACTAAGAGGGGGAGGAGTTATATGTGGTTTTATTATATAAATTATTTTATTTTAATTGAACCAATCAAATATGTTAAGTTTCTTATTCTAGTTAACAGTATTCGACAACCACACCATGTCTGAAGTAGAATACAAGAAAGAGCATCACACAATATTTCAATGTCATGTTTAGAATCCTACTTATTTCTATGTTGGTTAGACACACCAAAATAGACTCTTTACTATATCCATGAGTTATTAAAACTATAATTTGTTAGACATCCCTTCTACAATTCCCCAACAATTGACTACACACCCCAATTGCAATATCCTCTACAATTACTGGTTAAACACCCAAATTACAAACTAATTATTCTTCTTTCATCTAATAATATATATATCTCAATATGTTCATGGTTTGTTTGATATTTATGGTAAGTTGAACACCCTCCATGAGAAATATGGATCAACAAGTCTTGCTTATGTACAATATTCAAGAACTGTAATTATACCTTGAATATATATGTTGGTATCAAAATTCACTTTGATCTTGAATAATCTGAATCGTTCTATTTCTTTTGAATACTAGGTCAGTAAGTATTCTTATTAATGGAGAGGTATCCATAGATTTATAATTTTGAATTTCCATGATACAATAGTGTATCAGTTTCCCCTATGTTCATTAATACTCATAGATTCCTTGTGTTTCAATTTCTGAAACATATTGTATTCATGGATTTAGTATATACTACACAATCATTTCAAAGTTTGTTACTCACATGAATGAATGTAATTCACATAGATTGAAAAAGTGATGCTTAAATAAAACTTGATAGATTTTTTTCACACTAATAATCTGAACATCTATTCATGCACTAATTAAAAAGTCTATAACTATACCTCATGCATAATATAAGCAATTAGACCCTTCAATTCATGAACTTGGTATTGGTTTTGTAATTATTCTCAACAAGGATAAAAATCATGTGAATTGAATTTAACTTCCCCTATAGTTACTACAATCTAACTAATATACCTATACTCCACAAACATAGTATATGATCTCATAATGTACCATGGGAACCATTATTTTCACAAGGAATGTCAAATTTAATATCCTTTTTTTACTCCTCAGGTGTTAATCATGTTTTAATGATCCCAAATCATATATATCCTACATATCCTATTTAATCTATCTCAAATAATGTGTATATATGATTAGTCTCTTTATGCCTTAAATAATTATTGTATACTATTGTGTTTATAATGAAATTATTTTATGAATGATTAAGATTAATTAATTCTATGGATAGCACTGTTTTTAAGTCTACATACATATATTTGGCTATGACCCAGACACTATGACCAGACACCGTGACCCAGACCCCGTGACCTAGACACTGTGACCATACATCGTTACCAGACACCATGACACAGACATCGTGACCAGACACCGTGACCTAGACAATATGACTTAGACACAGGGACCAAACACCATAACCAGACACCGAGACCTAGACACCATGACCCAGACACTGTGACCAGACACTGGGAATCAGATATCGTGACTAGAAACTGTGTTCCTAATACCACATATGTACTACCAGTTCCTGATCTTTGTACAACTTTGCCATCACAACTGTATCACCACTCAAAGACAAAGAAGGAGACATCGTTTCATGTAGACACTGCTTATAAGTGACGCGATTTTAAAACTGACTGTTACACCATTCTTAAATCCATTTTTTTGTTCTTCAATTTAATCTCTTACCGTAATATTTCAAGCTTTTAATTGCACTAAAGTAATTAATGTCTCTTTGTAGACATGTCACCTGACAGTACGAGGTATGAGGTGCAGAATACAAGAATCTTGTCAGCTCCAACACATGCATTCCAAGATTAAAAAGAAATGTGTGGCTAGAAACAAAAGAAGTGTGGATAGAGAAACAAGTGTGGATGATAACGAAGTAGCATGAGTTATCTTGAGAATAGAACTAACATATGCAATTCAATATATCTGAAGAACACATGAAGCATTCACTGTGATACCATTAATCAGAGTCGAGAACATCTTTGTAATACAGACTCCATAAAGAACATGATCCAGATCTGAACCAGAGCACCAGACTTGCGATACTCTTTTTTTCAAGAGGAATCGATTCATACATCTGCTACATCCTAGAAGTCTAGATTTTCATAGACTAACACTCAATGCACTTATAACCATATTACATCATTTTTGATCTGTTGTGTATTATTTTTATCTTTTGTACAGTGTGTGTGTGTTTGTATAAAAACATGCACTATATACTACATTAAACTAGATGTTACAATATATCATTCCTCTCATATCTTTCTAACCTTTTTTATTCCAACGGATAAGTGTGAAAGAGGTCCCTATGTGACCTGTAAGTTCATACCCATGAAGAACTGTGGAAGAGGTCGTGTGACCTGGATAGTCCTGTGTACTGTTTTTTACCTCGATCCAGGGTGTGGATCAAGTTTATTAATATAAATTATGTGGTGGCAAGTGATCACCAAGTGGACTGGATTAGGTCTCTGCTTGAGACAGAGCCACTTGTTTTATATCTGTTGTGTTGTTTAAATTTGTGATCCCTATTTTACTGTATAATTCAAAAATCACTAACTTTACTTTGATAGTTAATCTTGGAAAAAAGTTATAATTTTTTGACTTATTATAATATCTTCAAAAGTAATATTTATAACTGATATTAAGATTACTAAGAATTAATCAATCTTCTTAGAAATTATTTAAACAGTCGAACATTCATAACTGTATTACTTTGATTAACTAGGATGTATTTATATTTATTGGGGATCCTTTATAAGAATAATTTTCAAACAAAAATTTTAATAGATACTGAATTCACCCACCCTCTTGAGTACTCTACTCTAACCAACATTTGGTATCAAAGGATTTTTTTTAAGACTCTGCTTTTAACCCTATACAAATGTGATTTTAGTTTTACTTTAATGATCTATAAATTTCTGTTAATTCTAAATTTCTATCTCTTTAAAATTATTTCTTTAATATGGATAATAGATTGTAAGGCGTTGCAATAAAAAACCTCCATTCATTAATAGAACCAATTATTCCCAATGGAAAATTAAAATGAAAATAAATTTAGAAAGTATGTGTTTTGAAATATGGTCTTGAATTATAGATGAGTATAATATTTCTACTACTTATAGAATCACTTTAGATAACCCTACCTTGACTTCCAACAATAACAATTGCAAATCCATGAAATCTTTATATTGCTCCTTATAAGATGAGATATTTAATAGAATTTCTTCTTGAAAAACTTCCCATGAAATTTGGGATACCTTATCTATTTCAAATGAAAGAAATTTTAGTGTGAAATAAATGAGACTTAATACTTATAATATTAAATAAGATAACTTTAAAATGAAACCTGATGACCATATTTCTGACATGTATCTCATGTTCAATGAAATTTTCAACACATTGATTTCTCTTAGAAGAGAAGTTACTTCTAAAGAATAGATTATAAGTATTCTTAGATGCCTACTTTACAGATGGAGAGGAACCTCTATCTCTATTTGAGAGTCATGTGACATTATCAAGTTACCTTTAAAAGAACTCATTGGGAAAATGATGATATATGAAGAGGAGCTAAAAGTCAACAAGGAAGAGGAAAATGAACCCAAAAGAAAATCTGTTGCATTCAAAACCAACACTTCTAAACACAATGAAAAAAGAATTTTGGAAGGCTCTGTAGAAAGTTACAGTAGTGAACCATCGTCACCTGATAGTGATGGGGAGATGTATCAATTATCTATAAGGTTTAAGAGATTTTACAAGAAGAAGAAATTTTTCAGAAAGCTTAACTACAAGGGAAGATCTGATTAAAAAGGAAGCTGGAAGAAAGATTAGAAAAGAAGTCACAAGTCTGATGAGATGGTCTATTATGAATGTAAGAAAAAGGGAAATATAATGTCTGACTATCCTAAGCTCAAGTAAAAAAAGAAGTATGAGGATAAGGATAGAAATTATAAAAAGTAAATGAAAGCAACATGGAGTGCTTCTAAGGATAGATCATGTGACTCAGAATCTTCACATGATAAAAATTCTAAAAAATCCAATATGTGTTTTATGACAAACACATCTGAGGTAGAAATGAAATCTCATATACACAATTCCTATTATTCTAGAGATGAGAGTAACTCCGAAAATATGTCTAACGAAGAAATGTTTTAATAATGTAATATGGTTGAAGAGACATATAATAAACTAAAATACAAATACAAATCTTTAAACAAACAACATGCTCTTACCTCAATTGTTAAAACTGAACTCACTGTAGAAAGGGAGAAAAATGATTAATTTCTCATAGAAAATAATGAACTAAAGCTACTTAATGAGAAATTGAAAAAGGATCATGAAATTTTTACTAATTATAAAGATACTTTGGTACAAATTATAGGTAAACTGATTTCTCTTTAATATACCATTGGAATTTTCTATCAACCTAGTAAAAGAAATTTTGGAAGAACTAATTTTGTTTCAAAGTCTAGGATATACACCATTACTCCTAGTTCAGGAAAACTTTCATCTAGTTCAAGTTGTGATACACTCTTTACTATCTCAAGCTTTTCTGGACCAAATAGTGTTTATATTTCAAGTACTTTACATAATTCTTATAAGAAACCTATAAGGAAGATATGGGTTCCTAAAGCACTAGTCATTAATATTACCGGACCCAAACATATATTAATACTAAAATATATTTTTATCTAACTATTTTATAGGAAAGCTGCATAAAGAGATCCTGTAAAATCTTATGGTACTTGGATTGTGGGAGTTCAAGACATATGATAGGTGACTATTCATGATTCAAGAATTCAATAAAAATTTATGGTTGACATGTCATCTTTGCTGACAATTCCAAAGGAAAGATCATTGGCCCTGTCCAAATCGTTAACTCTAACTCAATTTTAATTTCCAAAGTACTTTTTGTTGATGGATTGAAATATAATCTGCTTAGTATTTCACAACTATGTGATTATGAATTTCATGTTAAATTTGAAAATGATTCTTTCAATGTTTTCAAATCTAAAATTAATTAGTATTTTTTTTCTTTAATAAATAAAAATGTATTTTATGTTAACTTAGATTCTTTAGTCTCTCAAAATGCTTCATGTTTAAGTGTTTTTCACAAAAAGTCATGGATTTGGCATAGGAGACCAAGACACTGTAATATTAACTCCCTTAGAAAGACAACTAGAAAACATTTAGTCAAAGACCTACCCAAACTTGTGTTTCCAAATGACAAACTATGTAATCCTTGTCTAAAGGGTAAGCAACACAAAATTTCCATCTAACTAAAGAAAGAAGTGTCAACTTCTGAACCTCTTGAATTGGTTCACATGGATTTATTGGGACTATCTAGAGTTTCTAGATTAAATGGGAAGCACTATGTTTATTTCCTTGTAGATGACTTTTCAAGATATACATAGACTTTATTTTTTGGCTCACAAAAGTGAAGCCTACAGTCATTTAACCAAATATTCCAAAACTGTAGGAAATATTTGTGGACTTAGAATTAAATATTTAAGAAATGATCATGGCCGAGAGTTTGAAAATCAGGAGATTGAATATTTTTTCTCACAAAATGGCTATAGTCATAATTTCTCATCCCCTAGAACACCTCAACAGAAATAGAGTTGTAGAATGAATAAATAAAACCTTGCAAGATATTTCTAGAACCATGCTTAGTGAATATGACATACCTATTTATTTTTGGGCTGAAGATGTAAATAAATCACGCTATATTACCAATAGAGTGTTTATTAGAACTATTCTTAAAATAACTCCATAATAGTTATGGAACAATAGAAAACCCAAAGTAAGCTACTTCAAAGTTTTGGTTGCAAAGTTTATATCCTTAATACTATGGAAAATCGTGACATATTCTCTTCAAATAATAATAAAAGAATCTTTTTAGGATATTCAATCTCTAGTTAATACTATAGAGTGTTTAACAAAAGAACTAAATGTGTGGAAGAATCTGTCCATGTCAAATTTGATGAAACAGATCCACATGAGCCTAAAACCACTCCAGAGAACCCGGATGATGATGTATCAAATTTGGACATTAATTCAAAATCCTCTAACCATCCTTTGAAAGAATCTGTGAAAACTTCCAGTTCTATAAATTCTTTAAATTCAATTCACAATGACCATGACCCTATTGAAGAACCTGAAATCACTAGTCCATCCTTTTCTAGAGATTTTAGTACTCTTAAGAACCATCTTTTAGATGTTGTTGTAGGATACTTGATATAGAAACTCATACTTGAGCTTCTATTAGAAATCATAATGAACATCAAGTCTTCTTGTCACAACTTGAACCTAAAAATATTAATGATTATATCAATGATGAATTTTGGGTGATGGATATGTAAGAAGAACTTAATCAATTTGATAGAAACAAAGTTTGGAAACTTGTTGATAGACCCAAAGACACATTTACCATAGGCACTAAATGGGTGTTTAGAAATAATGTAGATGAAATTGGTAATATAGTTAGAAACAAGGATAGATTATTTTCACTAGGATATAGTCAAGAAGAAGGAATTGACTATGAAGAGACCTTTGCACCAGTAGCTAGACTTGAAGCCATCTGAATTTTGCATGCTTATGCTACACTTCTGAATTTTAAACTATATCAAATGGATGTTAAAAGTGAATTCAAAATGGATATATATAAGAGGATGTCTTTGTTGAGAAACCCCCTGGTTTTACAAATACTCATTTTCCAAAACATATTTTTAAATTATCAAAAGCTTTATATGGTTTAAAACAAGATCCTAGAGCTTGGTATGATAGATTAAGTACTATTCATATTTCGGAAGGTTTTACAAAAGGAATAGTTGATCCTACCCTTCTTATAAAACAAATTTCCAATGATGTTTTGGTATTTTAAATCTATGTAGATGACATTATATTTGGATCTTTAAAAAAATCATTATGTATTGAATTTTCTGAAATGATGCAAAATGAATTTGAAATGAGTTTAATGGGTGAAGTAAAATTCTTTCTTGGATTTCAAATCTTTTAAAATAAGGATGAAATTATTTTAAACCAAAGAAAACATACTAATGATATTCTAAAATTTTCTAGTTTGGATAGCACTAAAAGTAGTGACACTCCAAGGAGTACTACATGTAAGTTGGATCTTGATAAAGATGGAAAATCTATTGATAAAACCTCTTACAGAGGAATGATTAGATGTTTTTTCTAAGTAACTACTAGATGACCTGACATTATGTTTAGTGTATGAATGTGTGCTCATTTTCAAGAAAACCCTAAATAATCCCATTTATGTTGTTAAGATAATTTTCAAATACGTCAAGCATACACCCAATCTAGGACTATTTTATCCCATAGGACTATCATTTGAGTTAGTTAGTTATTCTGGTGCTGAATTCAGTGGTTGTAAGTTATATAGAAAAATAACCTATGGAACATTTCACTTTTATCGAAAGTCCTAAGTATCATGGTGTAGTAAGAAACAAAATTCTATTACATTATCTACTGTAGAAGATGAATACATAGCTTCTGGTAGTTGTTGTGAACAAATTTTGAGGATGAAACACGTATTACTAGATTATGGATATCAATTCAGGCATGTGCCTATAAATTGGGACAATACAAGTGCTATTAACATCTCAAAAAATCATGATTCACGCTCTAGGAAAAAACATATTGATGTCAGACATCACTTTTTGAGAGATCATTATCAAAAAGGTGATATCACTTTGGAATTCATTGGAACTAAATATCAGCTTACTGGTATATTCACCAAAGCATTAAATTATGAAAGAATAGATTATATCATACATGATTTGGGAATGATAAATCTTAAGTAGTAAGTATACTATTTTAGAACCTAGTATTTCACAGTTTACAGTTTCACAAGTCTTTTCTCTGCGCTTTCAGTATCAAATAATATTGTCGCACAATTTAGAAATCACACTTTTACGGTCTCACCATGAACTCCTGTTATGGCGTCACCATGAAATCCAGTTACAGTCTCACATTGAAATTTGGTTACGGTCTCACTGTAAAAACTATTTATTGTTTTAGTTACATATTATGATCTGTATCACAGTAATTAATTATTTAACCCTTTTTCTTTCCCACACTTTTGATCTCTCTACGCTTGATATCCTTAAATGATAAAATGAAATAAGTTTCACTCCTTTATTCACTCAAGACCACTTCTCTCAAACCGTAAGACCTCATTCAACCCTTCTCCCTATCAAACCGGTGATGAATTTTCATAATGAAACGTCCAACCTCATCAACCCCTAATAAGTGAAATTCAAAGAAGAAGTTGAAAATAACACAAAAGTTAGCACCCAAAGGTCCTTTGAATCCGAACTTAGTGATCTGAGTAGTCATCCCTGAACAGGAAATCTACCCCGAGTGTCTTTTGTCAAGTATGTATCTATTATTAAAAGTAATTAAATAGCAAGGATGGATAGATTGGTTCACAAAGGAGAATGGGATTATTTACCAGTAGCTAGTTGGATAGTTTTATCAGTATGATGAGTTCTCTTTTGATACAGAAGATGGATATGTTGTAATAAGTTGTATAAATGGCTATAGATGTACATTTTAATCAAGGATATGGTTTGGAAGCCTTAAGATACCACATGAGGGTATTTTTGAGGACTAACAGAGAGGTCCTCCACCTCCAAGTGAGTTCTTTGTTTTGGAAGAAGCATTGGGAAACTTAACTAGAAATGAAACAAAGAAGAGAGCCATAGCTATTGAGTTAGATTGTGAAACAAGACTTATGTTTAAATATGTTCTGAATCTGATTATCCCTGGAAAATGTGATATTTTTACAATCTAGTATCAGGATGTATTTTTGATACACCTTATGAAGAATGGCCATAATATCAACCTATGAAAATATGTTATACTCCATATGTGTGAGTTGATCAAAACAACCTCCAAGTCAACCTCTCTGTTTTACTCAAGATTAATCTCAGTTATGCTTTATGAAAAAGGGTTGGTTAGACCAGATGAAGAATCTATTAAGGAATATGAGTTTTTTCATTCAAAATTTATAGTAAATACAATGAAAATCAATTGAAATCCATGCAAAAAATCTTTGGTGGAGGATAATGATAGGATTTTTGAAAAGTTCAATCTGGTGGAACACGCTTCAAGACCAAAGGATATTTCTAATACTAGTTTGGAACTAGATGAAATTGTTGAGTATTATGATGATGAAGAATAGGAAGAGGTTGTTGTATGTACATGGGAAACTATTCTGGATGAGAAAGATAGTGAACCTGTTCACCAAGACTTAACTAAGAAGGAAATACATGTTCCTGATAATGATAATGATGATTTGGAAGAACAACCTACTACTGAATAAGAATCCATTACTAAGGTAAATTAAAAGGATATTGTAGAAGAGCATGTAGAAGAAGATATTTCTCTTATGCATAAATATACTCCTGAGGAACACCGAGAGGAACAAGTTGTTCCTGAAATTATTTCATCTATTAAAGAGTGAATTGTAACACCCCGAGCTTCCACGATACGCTTCTCATTCAATAATGGAATAGCTTGCATTGTACGCAACTTCGAGTTCTAAAACACCGCGACTAATCAAATTAGCCATTATGAATAGTAATAACCACTTTTTAAAATTATAGAAATTTTATATTTCAAAATGGACTTCGTTTTTGGATTCGGAATATCGAAATTAGCCTATGTTGAATTTTTGGTATTTTTCTGAGAACTTCTAATTTTTATGAATAGTGAAAAATACTTTAAAACAACTTTTTTAATCAAAATAATTTATTGTGATAAATTATACTATTTAGTGGTTTTAAGTTATAATTAGAATATATTTTTACCATTTTATCCAATGGTGGTCATTAGAATTAATATAACATTGAAATTGGACATAAACAATTGCCAATCTTTTGATATAAATTATTTCTTAAAAACACGCTATTTGTCGTAACAGCGGGAATTAATTATAAAATTAATTAATGCAACTTATATGTTTGGAATTTTGTAAAATAGACATCATTTTTGAATTCGGAATATCAATTATAGCTTAGGGTGGAATTTTGGCCTTGTTCTGAAAAACTTCAATTTTTGATGAATAGTGAAACCACTAAGTGGTAGTTAAATAACTGATTTTTCGTTTAAATGAAATATTACCACTTCTGTGATTTGATTTTCAAAAATCCGACATACATGGTTGTCATTAAGAAGTAAAATGTGGTTCAATGAGATTAAAATAATTTTTTGGTGAATAGTAACTTTTAAGTTCTTAATCGCGATTAGAGGTAATTAGTGTAGTTTAAGGTACAAATAATATTTTAATAATATGAGATGAGCATTACACTTGTACTACTCCTATTGGATGAGTCATGGCCGACCAAGACAACCCATGGGTCAACTTGGGGACCCCATGGAGCCACTTTAGTTGGAAAATGACATTAATATATATTTATTTAATGTTAAAATTAAATTGACACAAACATGAGTTATTTTACTAAAACAGTTTTTAAGTGGGGTTACACAAGTCCCAATTTTGAATATAAATATTCATTAGAAAGCTAAAAAGATTTACTACATCATAGTATTTTTTTTATAATTTTTAGACATTAAATAAATTAAATTATTTATGACATCATTATGATGCAGCGATGACCTCATTATTTAATGATTTAAAAAATGAGAAGATAATGCAAAATCCAAGGCTTACACTTTTCCAAAGCCTATTGGATGAGGAGATTTCTAAACCTTATCACCTTAGCCTTGAATTATATAAGTGTGGGACCTTTATAATCCGAAAAGCATTGTGAAATAATATAACATTTCAATCTTTCCAAAAGTGCCCCTCCTCTCCACTTATAAAAGGCCCCCACCTCTCCCACCTCATTTACACTTTCAAGCCATTTGGCTCGGCCAACCTCTGCCCAAATACTCTCCCAACTTCACCATATTACTCCTAGAAGCCTTACTTTGGGCAGAACTCTTCCCAAGGAAGCCTTTGGCTCAAATCAAAAAGAGTTACCTGATTTTGAGGTAATGTCTTCTCTAATGTTATTTTGTTTTATTTTTCTTCTCCAACCACCTAAACTCTTTTTATTAATTTATTTTGTAACAACACCAGTATCCTCAATATACTAGGATGTTGTTATAAGAAGGATTCTAACTACACTTACACACACCTACATCTAATGGTTAAAGAATATACGGTTTCTGTGGATGGCGAATTTCTGCCTCACGAAACGATAATTGTTCAACACTCATATAACACCTTCAAAGGTGGCCATTAAGATGTCACAATATTTATTTATGATATAAAATATGTTTATGTTTTACTTATGCTTCTGTATTTCTCATTTATGGCATACTTTATGATTTCCATTATGGGTAAAACACGATAATTTCATTTTAGGAAGTGCGGACTACCGCCCCCTCAAAGTGATTTGAATCGTTAATGCCATATATGGGATGTATAAAGGATGGATTAAATGGTATTATACACTATATTATACTGAAATTATATTATAAATTTATATCATTATGATTTAATTTCCATTAAATACGAAATAGAAATGAAAGTAGCGTTCATGCGTACGTACGGCTTACCGTCTCCATGAACGGTGCATATCATTTCTTACCTCTAAATGTTACGTGACATTATGAATGAATGTATATACTGTATATATGATATATATGATATCTACATCATGAATATAATTCTGGATATAATGGATATTTCACCACATGAACAACTTGTAATTATAAGAAGTTTATTTTTGACTCAAGTACCAAAGATCGACAAAAGGACCGTTATTAACTTAAATAATTAAATAATGTTCATAACATGGTAATAAGGGATATAAAAGGAATAATGAACATGGAAAAGGTTATTAAGTAAATATAAATTAACTCTAGTTTATTATTCATGAGGTTAAAGAACGGTTGAGTCAAGTCGGACACAAGGTAAGGGAATTTCTTAACCCAATTTCTATTCTTTGGGTTAATCTCCTACTTTAAAATTATGTCATGATATTATTATGTCCTATCTTGTATTTTTACATTATTTATGTGTAGTTATAGTGAATACACATAATAGATCTATTTTATTTTAAAAAATGATCTTTGTAAGGGAACTTCTTAACCCAATTTTCATTCTTTGGGTTAATCTCCTACTTTCAAATTATGTCATGATATTATTATATCCGATTTTTGTATTTTTACTTTCTTTATGTGTACCTATAGTGAATACACATAATAGATCTATTTTATTTTAAAAATGATCTTTTTAAGGACTTCATCTCAATCCCCTTTCATTGAGGCATATTTGGCTTCATACACAACTTTCCTTTTATACGGTGTATAAAACCCTTTGACTTTTACGTTTATTCAAAAGGAATCTTTTTTATACGAAGCGTTTTGATAAACGACAAAAGGGAATGTTTTTCTTTCCATACTTATGCGGCGACAATGACTTCTCCGCCGCCGTGACCATTATTTGAGTTTCGGCTTCCTCTACAAGCCATCATTTTTTTAATGAAAAATAAATACAAAGTTTTAACTTTATTTTATGTTGGTATTGAAAATGGTTTTGAAAGAGTTTTTATTATATAAATGTGTTGTATTGATATCTTGTGATTGAAATGTGGAAATGTTATGTTTCCTTTATGCATGTTTATGTGATACAATTATGTTATGGTTTATGATATGTTTAAACCTATTCATATGAGGAATGTATTGGACTTAATAAGTGACGGGTGGAGCCCGCTATAGCTCCTCGATGCATCGGTAGGTCTCATGAGACAACTAGACGTGGAATTGGCCGAGGCCCTTTCCCAATTTGATTTATGGTTTTTGCCGAGGCCTTAATCATTTTAGACGTCTTGGCCGAGGCCTTGACAAAATGCTTCAGAATGTTTGGCATTATACATTCCCTCATTATGAAAGTGGTTATTGATATTGCATGTGATTATTCGACCAGTAGAATATCCATGTGAAGATGTGAATGGCATTATCTCATTTTACTTTTGCCATATTATGTTGATGTTCAAGTTTAAAAGGCTTTTGTTTTAGTTATACATTGCCTTAAATTTTTATGTTTATTTATGAAAGCTTCCGCAATATTGTTATCCTTGCTGAGCATCTGAGCTCACCCCTTTCAATGTTTTAATATTTTCCAGGATGTGAAGAACTATTTTATGAATGACCTGCAGGGATTGTGAGAAGAGGATATGAGTGTGGAATATGGAGACTTTTTTATTGTAGTTTTTCACTTTATGATGTAATGTAACGTTTACGAATGTATCTAGTGTTTCCAAGGCTACTAAACTAATCGGTCTTTCGAGACTTGATCTTTTGTGATCATGCCAATGTTACGAAGTAATGCACCGACTCTGGGTAGCTAGGGTCGGGGCGTTATAGTTGGTATCAGAGGCAGTTTAGTACTAACCTTGGAAGCTAGATTTAGATAAACTCTGATTAGAGCACATAGCCCAAAGATAGACTTTGAGGATTAGTATAGAAGAACTTACTAGAATTTTGGTATTATAGAGATGTTATGAGTTTTCCGAGCAATACATCCCTGTCTGGATACGAGGAGGTAGAGGTGGCTCTGGCACAGATGTACCTAGGGGTAAAACGCGAAAACACCGCTTTGAGCTAGACTCGAAGGGGAACTGGTGCACGACAACGGGCCTTGCTGCACTCTTGGTTACGACACTCCCGGGGGATATGCTTAGGATAATTCTCATTTTATTTACAAACCACTATGAAGGGTTATGAGTACATACTTCCTCAAAGAAAACATTTCTTTTTATAATTATGGATTATATCCATAATTAGTTCAATTTATGTTAAGTGTTTTACAAGTATGGAATTATGTATTTTGATTCATGAACTAATCTAGTTTATGCCATTATTTAGAAATGGTGCCTACTGGAATGAATGGAAACCGTATCAATGCACGCACTCCGTGTAGGGATTTCCCTCCTGCTCAAGATAATTATGGTGGAGATAGTGATACAACTGGTGCTGATCAGCTTCTCACCGTACTGGGACAACTCACGCAGGTTATGAATAATAACCTTACTTGTATGGAGCACCCTGATCCTCAACGTGGAGGATCAATGCTAGACCGTTTCATGAGGAAACAACCACCAACCTTCAATGGGAGTACAAATCCTATAGTAGCTGAGCAATGGATAAATTCCTTAGAGAAAATATTCCATGCCTTGGGGAGTAGTGAAAGGGAGAATGTTGTCATGGCAGTTTACCGCCTCACTGGAGATGCCGATCAGTGGTGGTCGCTGATTCAAAACACAAAGGAAGATGATGACGTATCAAATATGGAATGGAGGGAGTTCAAAAAGCTTTTCTTAGAAAAATACTTTCCTCGTGACCATCGAGCAGATATGGAAAGGCAATTTCTGAGTCTGAGGCAGAAGGAGGATGAGAATGTCGCAAAGTATGAGGCTAACTTTACAAGGTTAGCGAGGCATGCTTCCGATTATATACGTAACCCAAGGAGTAAGATTGATCGTTTCTTTGATGGGTTAAAACCATTTCTCCGTCGAGCTTTAGTATCACAATCCTTCTCATCATACGAAGATATTGTCTCGTGTGCTATCAAGACAGAAAAGGAATTCTCTAAGTCTTATGACAACAAAGTAAAGCAAGAGAAGAAGAGAATGGTGGAACAAGAGACAGATAAAGGGAAAAAGGGAAAGAAGGATTTTCCATTATGTGATAATTGTGGGAAGAATCACCCTGGTACTTGTCTAAAAGGAATGGGAGTTTGTTATAAATGTGGAGAAAAGGGTCACCAGACTCGTGATTGCAAGGGAAAGAAAGAGGCTATCAAATTTGAATGCTATAATTGTAGAGAAATGGGTCATTATGCAAATGAATGTCCTAAGCGTCAGGGAAACTTACCTCAGAAAAGGCCAAGGGATCAAGGACAATCTTATGTTGTTACTACAGTTGAAGCAGAATAACTAATGTATTGGTGATTTTGGACTCATGGATTATATTTTGGTTATTAGAATAATGTGATATATATATATAAGGATTGTACTGCAGTACTTGTTGATTTCAGTAAGGTATTAATATGATAAAGGTAATTATATTTTTAGTATGTGACAATAAGAGAAACTTTACTTTGTTTGGGGAATCTGATAAATTGATTTTGGAATTAAGAGACCTTTTAGAGAAAGTCTGGACAGAGGTATTTTGGATAACTACAATGGTTGGAGTGGATTAAGTTGATCTTTGGATAGTATTGTTTAAGGTTAAAAAATTTATGAAGATTATTTTTGGAATATTATGATACTATAGTTTTAGGAAAAGGACAACCTGCAGAGTGGGGCATAACCCGTCGCGTCGGACAAAGCTGCAAGAATCGAACCCACAACCATAATGCGACAAGCCTTTATTTTCTACCACTAGCCTACAGGAAGTCCCTGGTTATTACAAAATAGTTTTACTAATCTAAATGGTATGTGTTAACATTTTTAACCTTATACAATTAGGATAAATAGAATATTTTTGAGTTCCGTTACCATTTGGAGTAAAAGTTGGGTTTGTGGTAAAAATTTTATTAATGAATGAAAGTATACATAACAAGTATGTATATTCCCTTACGTTCTTAGTAAATCTCCTAAATAAATTCCTCAACATTATAAAAGGTAACTTAAAACAAAAATGTTGTCGGTTAACTTTTCCAACTGGGGATTCAATGACCGTTTAACCAATCACAAGTTTGTGATTTTCTTGTGGTTAAACTTTCTCCTAATCCTGTTTTCTATAACTCTCTATCAGACCTTGATGGTTTGTTTCTCCTCCATATCCATATTTTCATATACTCCTAGAATGGGCTATATCGGGTGACCTTTGTACTTATCCTTCTTTCTTTTAATGTTATATATTTATTAACCTTATTTCCGATGTGGGTTTTCCTCAAAGGTATTTTCTCTTTTCAACCTTTTATTTCGAAGAAAAATTTCAAATTGCGAGGACGCAATTTATTGAAGGAGGGGAGAATGTAACACCCCGATCTTCCACGATACGCTTCTCATTCAATAATGCAATAGCTTGCATTGTACGCAACTTCGATTTCTAAAACACCGCGACTAATCAAAGTAGCCGTTATGAATAGTAATAACCACTTTTTAAAATTATAGAAATTTTATATTTCAAAATGGACTTCATTTTTGGATTCGGAATATCGAAATTAGCCTATGTTGAATTTTTGGTATTTTTCTGAGAACTTCTAATTTTTATGAATAGTGAAAAATACTTTAAAACAACTTTTTTAATCAAAATAATTTATTGTGATAAATTATACTATTTAGTGGTTTTAAGGTATAATTAGAATATATTTTTACCATTTTATCCAATGGTGGTCATTAGAATTAATTTAACATTGAAATTGGACATAAACAATTGTCAATCTTTTGATATAAATTGTTTCTTAAAAACACGCTATTTGTCGTAACAGTGGGAATTAATTATAAAATTAATTAATGCAACTTATATGTTTGGAATTTTTTAAAATAGGCATCATTTTTTAATTCGGAATATCAATTATAGCTTAGGGTAAAATTTTGGCCTTGTTCTGAAAAACTTCAATTTTTGATGAATAGTGAAACCACTAAGTGGTAGTTAAATAACTGATTTTTCGTTTAAATGAAATATTACCACTTCTGTGATTTGATTTTCAAAAATCCGACATACATGGTTGTCATTAATAAGTAAAATGTGGTTCAATGAGATTAAAATAATTTTTTGGTGAATAGTAACTTTTAAGTTCTTAATCGCGATTAGAGGTAATTAGTGTAGTTTAAGGTACAAATAATGTTTTAATAATATGAGATGAGCATGACACTTGTCCTACTCCTATTGGATGAGTCATGGTCGAACAGGACAACCCATGGGTCAACTTGGGGACCCCATGGAGCCACTTTAGTTGGAAAATGACATTAATTTATATTTATTTAATGTTAAAATTAAATTGACACAAACATGAGTTATTTTACTAAAACAGTTTTTAAGTGGGGTTACACAAGTCCAAATTTTGACTATAAATATTCATTAGAAATCTAAAAATATTTACTACATCATAGTATTTTTTTTATAATTTTTAGACATTAAATAAATTAAATTATTTATGACATCATCATGATGCAGCGATGACCTCATTATTTAACGATTTAAAAAAATGAGAAGATAATGCAAAATCCAAGGCTTACACTTGTCCAAAGCCTATTGGATGAGGAGATTTCGAAACCTTATCACCTTAGCCTTGAATTATATAAGTGTGGGACCTTTAGAATCCGAAAAGCATTGTGAAATAATATAACATTTCAATCTTTCCAAAAGTGCCCCTCCTCTCCACTTATAAAAGGCCCCCACCTCTCCCACCTCATTTACACTTTCAAGCCATTTGGCTCGGCCAAACTCTGCCCAAATACTCTCCCAACTTCCCCCTCTTACTCCTAGAATCCTTACTTTGGGCAGAACTCTTCCCAAGGAAGCCTTTGGCTCAAATCAAAAAGAGTTACCCGATTTTGAGGTAATGTCTTCTCTAATGTTGTTTTGTTTTATTTTTCTTCTCCAACCCCCTAAAATCTTTTTATTAATTTATTTTTTAACAACACCAGTATCCTCAATATACTAGGATGTTTTTATAAGAAGGATTCGAACTACACTTACACACACCTACATCTAATGGTTAAAGAATATACGGTTTCTGTGGATGGTGAATTTCTGCCTCACGAAACGATAATTGTTCAACACTCATATAACACCTTCAAAGGTGGCCATTAAGATGTCACTATATTTATATATGATATAAAATATGTTTATGTTTTACTTATGCTTCTGTATTTCTCATTTATGGCATACTTTATGATTTCCATTATGGGTAAAACACGATAATTTCATTTTAGGAAGTGCGGACTACCGCCCCCTCAAAGTGATTTGAATCGTTAATGCCATATGTGGGATGTATAAAGGATGGATTAAATGGTATTATACACTATATTATACTGAAATTATATTATAAATTTATATCATTATGATTTCATTTCCATTAAATACGAAATAGAAATGAAAGTAGCGTTCATGCGTACGTACAGCTTACCGTCTCCATGAACGGTGCATTTCATTTCTTACCTCTAAATGTTACGTGACATTATGAATGAATGTATATACTGTATATATGATATATATGATATCTACATCATGAATATAATTCTGGATATAATGGATATTTCACCACCTGAACAACTTGTAATTATAAGAAGTTTATTTTTGACTCAAGTACCAAAGATCGACAAAACGGCCGTTATTAACTTAAATAATTAAATAATGTTCATAACATGGTAATAAGGGATATAAAAGGAATAATGAACATGGAAAAGGTTCTTAAGTAAATAAAAATTAACTCTAGTTTATTATTCAGGAGGTTAAAGAACGATTGAGTCAAATCGGACACAAGGTAAGGGAATTTCTTAACCCAATTTCTATTCTTTGGGTTAATCTCCTACTTTCAAATTATGTAATGATATTATTATGTCCTATCTTGTATTTTTACATTATTTATGTGTAGTTATAGTGAATACACATAATAGATCTATTTTATTTTAAAAAATGATCTTTGTAAGGGAACTTCTTAACCCAATTTTCATTCTTTGGGTTAATCTCCTACTTTCAAATTATGTCATGATATTATTATATCCGATTTTGTATTTTTACTTTCTTTATGTGTACCTATAGTGAATACACATAATAGATCTATTTTATTTTAAAAATGATCTTTTTAAATAATTCATCTCAATCCCCTTTCATTGAGGCATATTTGGATTTATACACAACTTTCCTTTTATACGGTGTATAAAACCCTTTGACTTTTACGTTTATTCAAAAGGAATATTTTTTATACGAAGCGTTTTGATAAACGACAAAAGGGAATGTTTTTCTTTCCGTACTTATGCGGAGACAATGACTTCTCCGCCGCCGTGACCATTATTTGAGTTTCGGCTTCCTCTACAAGCCATCATTTTTTTTAATGAAAAATAAATACAAAGTTTTAACTTTATTTTATGTTGGTATTGAAAATGGTTTTGAAAGAGTTTTTATTATATCAATGTGTTGTATTGATATCTTGTGATTGAAATGTGGAAATGTTATGTTTCCTTTATGCATGTTTATGTGATACGATTATGTTATGGTTTATGATATGTTTAAACCTATTCATATGAGGAATGTATTGGACTTAATAAGTGACGGGTGGAGCCCGCTATAGCTCCTCGATGCATCGGTAGGTCTCATGAGACAACTAGACGTGGAATTGGCCGAGGCCCTTTCCCAATTTGATTTATGGTTTTGGCCGAGGCCTTAATCGTTTTAGACGTCTTGGCTGAGGCCTTGACAAAATGTTTCAGAATGTCTGGCATTATACATTCCCTCATTATGAAAGTGGTTATTGATATTGCATGTGATTATTCGACCAGTAGAATATCCATGTGAAGATGTGAATGGAATTATCTCATTTTACTTTTGCCACATTATGTTGATGTTCAAGTTTAAAAGGATTTTGTTTTAGTTATACATTGCCTTAAATTTTTATGTTTATTTATGAAAGCTTCCGCAATATTGTTATCCTTACTGAGCATCTGAGCTCACCCCTTTCAATGTTTTAATATTTTCCAGGATGTGAAGAACTATTTTATAAATAACCTGTAGGGATTGTGAGAAGAGGATATGAGTGTGGACTATGGAGACTTTTTTATTGTAGTTTTTCACTTTATGATGTAATGTAACGTTTACGAATGTATCTAGTGTTTCCAAGGCTACTAAACTAATCGGTCTTTCGAGACTTGATCTTTTGAGATCATGCCAATGTTACGAAGTAATGCACCGACTCTAGGTAGCTTGGGTCAGGGCGTTACATGAATGGAGAAAGCCTTCAAATTGGATAGAAAGGAAATGAGTGAGGATATCAGGGATGAAATCTTGGAAATAGATCGAGGATCTAAATCTCTCAGTCCAGAAATAGATGCACCTGTTGAGGGGGAGAAGCTCCCCTATTTGGACAGTGTTGAAGTGCATAATCCACTTGATCCAAGATCTATGGATACATGGTATAAATTTCCTAGTTATTTTGATGCGAATGACTATTAGGAAAACTTAGTGAAAGGTATAGATCTGTCTACTACATTTCAATTGAAACCAGTATCTACTCTTGATGTTATAGCTACCAAGGAACATGGTCATATCTCAAATTTTATTTTCAAGCCTTCACAAGACCCATCAAACATAGTGAGTAAAGATTATTTAAAAGCTTTTAGAGCTACCTTATTAGCTAGAGTTGAAAATCTCATGAAAACCCAACTGGATCCTATAACCAATTTAAGTGAAATATATGTCGACCTATTGTTAGAAAAGTTCATATAGCGGATTCAGCCCAATATGCTTCACAAAATTCAAGAATTCAGAGTTGACAAAAAATAACTCAGTGATTAAGTAAAGACTCTCAGAGGTATGGTTAAAGAAATGCAGAGAGTGATGAAATCAATACTTGAACCTATTTCTCATCCTGTTGAGGATGTTTTTAATCAGATTCCACAAGAATTTTCCTCCCTGATTCAACCTAATATAACCACCTTGACAGACAAGGTAGCTGAAAGAAATAAGAAAATTTTCCAATAGATACAAGAACTTGTTATTGGTCTTAACAAGTTGACTGATGAGTATAAGGGTTGTCTCCAGAATTTTCTAAATCAACTGAATTCCTTTACTTTGGTTGTTATTGATTCTCATGCCTCTGTACAATCCTCTCAACCCTATTTGGATAGTGATCTTCTCATAATAGTTGTCAAAGAAGAACGTTAGGATGTGCTTAGTGGATTTGAAAACGAATCTATATATGTGGTTGTCAAGAATAGTGAAAGAGTTCTTGATTTGGTGAGAATTCATTCCAAACTAGAAAATGATTCTCAGGAAGAGATTAATAAGGAGGAATTCTACTTCAATAGGATCTTCTCAAAGCATGACATGACCAACCACTTCAATTACATTGTAGAGAATCTAAGAATCCCTCCTATCACTCAAGCTTTCAAAACCCAATTCCAAAATCTCAAAGATTTCACTCCTTTGATGGATAAGTTTATGGAGAATAAGGATGACGTTGAGAAAGACATTTAGTATGGTGCCGAGATTATTGTTGGCTTCATCAAGCTATTGAGGCCTTATCTTCATGTACATAGTACTGCTATTGTGGCTCCTGAAGCTGCACCCTTACTGGTTTGCCTACCTTCTCATCCTTTGCCCGTACCTCTAACTCTATGTCTGTCTCTAAGGCTTTGAGTAGGATCAGACCTATTATCCTTGATCAACAATTAACTTAGTCTTCCACTGCATCTAACTTATCTCCTTCTGTCTTTGAAGGTCTCCTTTTACCTTCTCTGTCAATTGTTTCACTCCCTTCTTCCACTTCCACCTCTGGTCCTATGGCTTCCTCTTCTACTATTACTATCAAAGGCAAAGAGAAGGCAACTAGTGCTGAAGAAAAGTGACTACTATCTTTTGATAGGTATCTTGTTTAATTTGTTTAAATACATACTGTTTGTAAGGCCACATATTTATCCTTCTAATTCATTGTGAAATATATTTTTTTCTATTTCATATTTATTGTTTTTGTTAATCCAAAAATGTGGAGAGCTATGCACACTAAGAGATACACTATACACACTAAGGGGGAGACACATTCCATTAGATTATATATCTCAATCACATGATTTGTGATCATCGAAAGTGAGAGATTGTTGGACTCTTCATGTGTTAATCATGTTTTAATGATCACAATTCATATATATCCTATAAATAATATTTAATCTATCTCAAATCATGTGTACAAATGATTAGTCTATTTATTCCTTAAATAATTATTGTAAACTATATTTTTTATAGTGAAATTATCTTATGAATGATTAAGTTTAATTCATTCTGTGGATATCACTGCTTAATTCTACATAAAAATGTTTGGCTAAGACCTAGACACCGTGACCAGACACCATGACCCAGACACATTGACTCAGACACCATGACCAGACACCGTGACCAGACACCTTGACCCAGACACCGTGACCCAGACACCATGACCAGACACCATAAATCAAAAATTGTGACCGGACACCATGATCCTAACACAGTATCTGTGCTACCAGTTCCTGATCTCTATACAACTATGCCATCATAACTATCCCACCGCTCAAATACAAAGAAGGATACATTGTTTCATGGGGACACCACTTCTTTGTGACACCATTTCCAGACAGACTGTGACACCGTTATTTAATCTATTTTGTCATTTTTTTTTATTTATTCTCTAATAGTCATATTTCAAGATTTTAAATGCACTGGCATAATTAATGTTTATTTATAGACATGTCACCTGACATTATGAGGTACCAGGTGCAGAATACATGCATCCTATCAGCACCAACACACGCATTCCATGAATAAAAAAACAGTGTGTCCAGAAACAAAAGAAGTGTGGATAGAGAAACAAGGGTGCACAATAACGAAGAAGCGCATGTATTCTTGGGAAGATAACCGACACATGAAATTCAATACATCTGAAGAACACACAAAGCATTCACTATGATACCATTGATCCGAGTCGAGAAAATATTTTCAATATAGACTCCACAAAGAACATGAGTTAGATCTGAACCAGAGCACTAGACATTCAAAACTATGATTTTTTCAAGAGGACTCTATTTCTGTATATGCATCATCCTATAAGTCTAGAGCTACATAGACTAACACTCAGAGCACTTCGGAACTTATCTCATCATTTTCCCTCTATTGTGTATTATTTTCATCTTTCGAGTAGTGCGTGTGTGTGTCTATATAAAAACACACATGGTCTCCTGCATTAAACTAGAGAATAAAAGATATCATTCCTCTCACATCTTTTTACCCTTGTTTATTCCCACGGATAAGTGTGGAAGAGATCTATGTGTGACCTGATAGTTCATACCCATGAAGAACCGTGGAAGAGGTCGTGTGACCTGGAAATTCTTGTGTACTATTGTTAACCCTGATCCATGGGGTGGATCAAGTTTATTAATATAAACTACTTGGTGGAATTTGATCACCAAGTAGAGTGGATTAGGTATCATCTTTGGACTGAACCACTTGTTTTAAATCTACTATGTTGTTTAAATTAGTGTTCTCTGTTATACAATATAATTTAGAAATCACTAACTTTACTTGGATAGTTAATCTTGGAAAGAAGTTATAATTGTTTTGACTTATTATAATAGCATCTAAAGTAATATTAATAACTGATATTAAGATTCATAATAATTAATCAATATTCTGAGAAGTTATTTAAATATTCAAACTTTCATAACCGTATTACTTTGATTAACTGAGTTGTATTTAAATTTATTGGGGAACCTTTATAATAATACTTTTCAAACAGAAATTTTTATAGATACTAAATTCACCCCCCTCTTGAGTACTCTACCCCAACCAAAACTTTTTATTTTTCTCAATAATTTACTCTCAACATAATTTTAATCATTACCAGTAATGCTAATTTTTTTATAGGAAACTAAAATTGATAAAATCACTTATTCAGTTTGAAAAAACATTGTTAAACATCTGTTACTCATAACACAAACAAAATTACATCATCATGGGGCAAAAAATTCATGACCACAAAATATTCACACAACCCATCCTTTATCACATACTTTCCTTAATGCATAATCTCCTGAAAAAACAATATCACATAATCATTTCACATGAAAAACTTACTTCTATGTGCATTATGTAATTTTTTTCTAGTATATCAACCTTTCAACATTATATAACATCCCTCTTAACAACTTCATGATGTCTTCACACATTAAACTCGTGATCAAATATCATCCATGAATATAACTCATGACTCTATATATTTTCAACTTCATCACATGCTATATGATCTCCAACTCATATTCTCACATGAAGTCCTCATATACATTCTTCATTGCATAGAAACATCACTAGTTGTGTAATCACTTTTCATTTACAAACCTCACGACATCACATTATTTATAAATAAACCTGATTATTTTAATGATTTTATATTACATATGTGATATTTCCTTTTCTTAAATTTTCGAACCATCCGATCAAGACAAAACATTTGGAGAAATTCATCACTTAGAGAATCCATCACAATCCAATATCATAGATGAAGAGCACATAAGAATGATCTGGAAATCCTAACAAATCGATGTTGAAGATAAATATAGAATCAGATGTTATTGAATGACATTATTTACAATAAATGGTTCCACATATAAATAAGTAATAGCGTCATGAAGTTTCCATCATACATCAGTTTTTTTTTCATGGGATGGAAGCACTTAATAATACTTGATGTGGCTTACTATAGACATTGAAATCAACCATTTTTTTATTTTAAATTGGGGTCTCCATGAATGATCCCATAATGGAAATAAACATCCTTCTACTATTTGTGCACTAATACATTTTATGGAAGATATCCTTTTGAAATAACCTAATTGAAAAACCTTTTAAAAACTCATTTTAAAGATGATATCCTATTTTTATATACTATATAATGCAATTTAATACACAAAAATATATTTGGGTATTCTTTCTCATACTATGGATTACTAAAACCCATATTTTTTAAGTATACATTCTATTTCACTTCCTTAACCAAAGAGATGCAAATTTATTATTTTATTAGACTTTTTGAGGTTACTATCACTTAAAATAGATTCAAACACAAATATTTAACATCAAAACCCCTTTTATGTTCTTTAAGTCAATTAAAAAACTTGGAGTGAACTTCACATAAAATGAAACCCCGTGTAACAATTGATTTTGAAGAAAATTTATTTAATTATAAAAAAATTTAACATAAGAACCATATCTACTTTATCCCTTCTCTAATTAATTTTCCCTTAATAAACATTATATTTCTTGAGAATTCCTCTTCATCTTTTAAACTCTAAAAATTACTCCCGATTATCAAAAACCTTCCCAAAGAAATAACCCCTAATTATCTAATGGTATTACCTATTATTGGTCTAAAAATATCCCCCATGGTGTTTTTCGAAACATACACAAAAATAATTTTCAAACTCAACACACTTAATAGTAACTCATTTTTAAAATACTATAAACTTGAATGAGAGAACACAGTATTGGAAATATTAAAAATGAATAATAATTTAATTTTTTTAATTAATTTGACTTAAATATACTTCACAAAAAACTCAATTTATTCCTATACATTTTTCCAATTCACAAAACAACTTCATTGAAATTATAAATAACATATTCCTACATACAAGCTCAAAATAATTCCATAACAGTTCACATTCTTCAAACACAAGAACACAAGTTGACATCCAAACTTACCATTTAACATCTCACCCTAAAAATGTACTTCCATAAATTAAGTTCATATTATCTTAATTTTTATTGTTTAATGATAGATTTATGTTTCTTTCTTTCCATTTGACAACAAATACCCAATGAAAAAGTGAGAGGGTACTCATTTACTATACTTTAACCTTTAATGTGTGAAGGGTGTAATTTATTCTCTAACCACTGTGGATTGATATTTTACTACCCTATTTAATGAAAAACATTTATCAACCAAAATGATCTCCATATACCATTTTATATTGGTAGAAATCATTTTTTTTCATTTTAGTAATGTAACCTTCCAATGGTCTTTCTTACTCCTACACATCACTTTAACATCCTTTTTAGAAAATTATCATTTCTATAATGGGATTAAATAAAAATATTATACTATATTTTTATGATCTAGTATTCTAGATATAACTATTTTATCATTCTTCTATAACATACTTTTTTCTCACTCTTTTGGAGTGAACAATTACTAATAGCTTCTCAATATCTGTATTGTTCTTCTTATGCGGGATATTTATCTCTTAAACCTTCATTATATTGTGTCTTATATAAATAGTTTTTAAGGTTATTGGTTCCAATTAATATTTAATATAAATATACAATATTTAGTTAGAATACTATACTGATACTATCCCCCAAAAACTTTATCCATGTATTCAAATTAGATCTTTTACTTGACACATTTCTATTTAATATCATTCTATTTTTCATTGTCTATTTTTAGGGTTCCCCCTATATGCGTGTCTTCAATAACTATTCATAAACTGAAATTTAATTCTTATGGACCAATAACATCTCATCATATTTATGTACCCTTTGAAAAACAAACAGTGACTATAAAAGACCAATATTATTCCTGAACCACCAATCATTTAAAAAATAATAATTTTTACAAATTCATCAATTTGAAACTATTATTAACTTATATATAACTATATATATCTCTATGAAACTCTAAAAATGTTTCTATTGATTATAATTTTTTAGATTTTTTATTCACACATAATATATTATATCTTTCTTAAAAATTAGATATTTTTGAAGAAAGTGTATTCTAGATTGTTTTCTTCTATGTGATTTATTAGATTTTCTAAAATTTTATTAGTTTAATAATTTTCATAAAATGAATCTTTTATGTTTATAAATCATTATTTTATAAATTTATTAAGTGGGAAAATATTGAAATCTCTATTTATCCATCAAAAACTTCCCCTTTTTCGAGTAAATTACCACTCTATGGATTGAATATAAAAAACCATATATGAAAACATTGACATGTTTTTGTTTTTATAGAATTTTTATTTTGAAATATTGAATTATTTAATCTTGTGAAATACTATTAACTTTATAAAATTAAAATTTTATCTTCTCATTATTGAGTAAGTCTTTTACATCGTCAACTCTTAGGATAACATTTTATTCTTTATTTCTAAATTCAGCCTCATCCAATTAAATAATCTAAAATGCATTCTTAATTCACTTAATTTATTTCTCGGACCTAAAAATTCGAGATATTCATTTTTTTTATTTCTTTCTTCATTTCATATAACCTGTTTTCACTAATTTATGAAGCATCTTCTTTTTCCTCTAAGTCATCCTCACTTTATGAATCCTTAGTATCCATTACTATAATTAATTCCTTCTCACCTCTACCATAATATAAACAACCAATCTAACTACCATAACAACATGTTTCATCATTAATGGATAAAAAATCCTCTTTTTATTTAAAGATAAATTCATTCAAGAAATCCTTGATGACAAATTCCCTCTTTTGAATTTATTAAACTTCATATTCAATGTTTGAAAAGATGACCCCAATTTATATTCTTCCATAATTGGATAATTTTTATAAAAATTTACTATAATCCTATAGATGAATCATTTATTTGATAGAATTCCATTAAATTTACCTTCTCCACTTTACACATATTTTTTGAAGTGTGACATGATCTTGTTGAATTTCATATCAATATCTTCAATCAAATATCAACTTTTAACTTTATATACATCTTATTTCTCAATTTTTATTATAATCATTTCCCACATCATGATTTTAATATATTATTTCATCTCATCCAAACTATTATTAATAATATTACATTCCTTTATCATATATTGAACCAAGACCTTGTGTAATTTATCCAAAGGAATGGTTTCAATAAAAACCCTCTATAACCAAAATTTTAACAAAAAAAACTATCTGATAATATAAAATGTATCATCATTTCCATAAATGAATCCTTAAGTGTCTCATAGATTCATCCAAATTTGATCCCCATATCATTAACCATTTTACAGAATTCATCAATAGACTCACATTCAAGAATAATCCTATTAATATTCTTCAATGAAAAAATTTGAAAATTTTCTTTATTTACTTTAGAATTTATTTCTCAAATATTTTACAACTTTTACCAAATTCGATTCATCTTATTAACCCCATAACCATTAGAAAATAATTCTTTTATTGTGAGGATAATAATTAATTTATTACACACCCATTGATCTCCAAATCAATTATAAAATCCCAATTCAAAGAAGGTTCATATGAAATATGTGTAAAACCATCAATCATAATGTCAAGTATATCTATCCCAACCAGAAATAATTTTGGTAGAATTAGATCTTCAATTACATTTTAATTTCTCTATTTAATGTGTTAACCAATTTCTTATTCAGTAAATTAATTTTATTAATAATGGATAAAAAATCATGTTCAAAAATTAAAATTCACTAAACTCTATCATCAATGAAACATAAATTCTTTCAAGATTTGAAAATACATTGAAAAAAATAAAATATCGACTATATTTAATAACATTCATAGTATAAAACATAAAAATTATTTATCAATAGAGGAAACCTATTGTTATTCTATATAATGTTTAGTTTCCACATAATATTTTGTTTATTCATATAGAGGGGGGTGATTCAGTTAAAAATATTACATTTTTTATTCTACGATTTATTAAAAAATGAAACTCCATCAATTATTAGAGTGAAATATCTCATGCATGAAAATAAAACACACTATGGAAATAAAACAAAGAAAAAACTATAGATAAATAAGATGCATTACTAAAAAAGAGTATTTTTATCATTGGAATGATCCATTATATCTAAGATCATATAATCCACTGGAATCAAATTGGGGATAAAACAAGAAGTTAATATCCATAAACCCATATTATTGGAAATCAATACATATATATCTTCACATAATAAAAAATAATTCTTCCCCAATAGATCATGATAATAATGTTTCATTCTACTCAACATGATAGGGAATAGAATTCTCCATTGAATAATTGTATCTTGATAGTGTATATTTATCTTATAATTCATCACATTATTGAAAAGTGTGAACTTACTTCTTCATAAACATTCAAAATATCTATGGTGATCAAACACAAACTGAGTGTGTACTTCTCATCATGATCACCATTATCAACTTCTCTTTTTCATATCCACTCTACCTTGCACACTCTTTTCCTTTTATATACTCTTTTAATTCATTAAAGGCTCTTTTTTATATATCCTCAAATTGATGTTTTTTTTCAAAATCATTCAATATGAATTTAAAATTCAAATTTGAATTCAAAACATCAAAAATAAATTCAACTTTTCCCATTTTTTTATACATTAAATCATTTAAGACATATTCATCAAAAATTATTTTTCAATAATACTTTTGAGATTTATTAGGAGTGTATCTTGATTCTTTAAATTATCCACATCATCAAACACTCTAAACAATATTTAATTCCTCACTAAACATGCCACATTCAACTTGACCATGACATGTTGTAGTCGATTTTAGTTCAAAATGCTCTAAAACTATTTTAAATATGACTTGTTCCATGTTGTGTTCTAAATTTTATATTTTAGAGTAGTAATTTCATCCCACACCATGAAATGTTCCTTGAAATAGGAATACTCATTTTTAACCTCTAATAATATTATTGAACTCTTAAATCGTTTCACATCCATGGGTACAATATTATTCAATGTATTGATGTTCTCCAAAACAAAAACCATAGGTGGACCATGACATAGTAAATACCATTTTGATTCCTATGTAATAACTTTTCCATTTTAACTTACCATTATACAATCCATGATTTTTTTCACTTCATCCAGGTTAATCACATGAAAACTTGTTTCCCTCAAGGTTAATCATATGTAGGAGAATATTATTTTTATATTCCATAAAATTAATCATATGAGAGCCACCATGGGTTCAGCTATGATATTTATGACCCACACTATTTCTCGTAGGTAAACTTAAAAATTAAACACCTTCTAAAACAACTTTTTTAATGAATATGACCACGTTTTACATAATACTTCTTGTATTTCAAAACATCATGAGGAATTTTATTCTTCTTCCTTAGATTATGACATAAACAAAGTCCTAATAATACATACCATTTAACATAATATAACATTTCCACACTAGTTTTATGTTTCATTACAATACAATTAGGTTACATGTTCTTAAAACATCTTTAAGAATAACTATTCAATATGAAAACTCCTTACATTTTCTTTCAATCAATAAAAAACCTTGGAATGAACACCGCATCTACTTAAGAAACATGAAAACTTGAGTTTGAACATAATTGTTTGTTGATAAAGAGACTTTGGAATAAATTACCATTGGGGAGTGGGGAATATGTGGTTTAGTTTTATGAGATATTTTCGTTTAATTAACATCTATAATATTTTGAGGTTCTTGATCCTCTCAATAATATATCACAGCCCCATCACATATGCATTGGTAATAATAGCGTGAAAAATAAATAATATTTTAAAGGTTCTACATAAAGTTCCACTCCATTATATGTTTTTTAGACACCCAAACATGGATTCTTCACTATATTCGTAAGTTATTACAACATCAGTTGGTTGGAAACCCAAACTACGATTACCTAGAAATTTTTTTAAATGGAGAACCTAAATATCCTCTCTAGTGACTGGTTATAATACTTAATCATAAAATCCTTATTCATATTTCATCTAATGTTATAAAAATATCAATATTAATCAAGTTTCCAAGTACTTATAATAATTTTATCTCTATCTATGATTAGGTTCAATCAATATGGTTTGTTATCATATATAATTGATGACTATGAAAAGTATCATGAATGGGTCTGTTGGTCTTGAAACCTGTCAGATCTTGAATGATCTAGGTCCATATCTTACTTATGAATACTCGAGCATCAAGTATTCTTCTCAAGAAATAGGTCTCCCTAATTTTAAACATTAAAATATTTTTGATATAATTGTGCATCAGTTGACCAGTGTTCTTCAATTATCAATAGTTCCTGGTGTAACAATTAGTACCCAATACTGTCTTCTGGATTTTATTCTATAATACCCACATATTTCATTTTTTTATTATTATTCATGAAATTAAATCATGTATCATGTATAAATTACACTTATGATTCATGAAATAGAGTTTTTAGTACACTGATATAACAACCCCTTCATCAAATATCGACTATATAGAGTACACATTTATTAAATGGTAAATAGATCTTCACCACATACTCAAATGGAAAATAGACTTTCATTATATACTCATCTTCAATACACTGCTTAATAATTTTTCCCTCATGTACTTTATTCTTCATGTACTGACCTTCTAGAATTTATTAGCATCCATATTAATTATTTCATGGTTTCCATGAACATTGACCTCATGATCTGATCTCATTAGAAAACATACCTCTCAGTGTCAAATATTTTCACTTTCACGGTAATTAGTGTGATCGAGAACGCATCCACTTACAAGGTGGCCTCACATACTGTCTTCATCACATGGAAACCTTAGGAGCCTCTTACTCCATTATCTTTTATAAACCTAGAGACATTGTATTCCAAGTATGCCATCATCACCACATTATTTGTATTCACTTACTTCATCGATCAGGGATTGTATCAGATTGTTGGTTAATCCTCACATATAAGTGCTTTATGAATCATTCATAGCTTGTAGAAACATCATAAGTTCTGATCCAAGATGACAAGACAATCATAATAGATAGAAAATCACACTAAATAGAGTTTGAAGATGAATAAGGCTTCAGACAGCATCACACGATGTCATATTAAAGAGAGTACACCACATGATCTGGTCCTCATATTTCTCTACATGGACACCGTGGACTATCTTGAAACATGGATACCATTATGGTTGGATCATGATTTTCTTGAGTATCTTGGAATACTATTTCATGAAGGACTGTCCAATATTTTTAATAAACTCAACGCATGATAAAATACTGGGTGAAATATAAATTATTCCAAAAAAATCCTTCCCCAATATTCTCAAATTATTAATGTATTCTTTAAATGTTATTCAAATACCATAAATCTCAAAAAAAATCAATGAAACAACCTCTAAATAGTTTTTTCACATGAATCAAATAAAGAGATCTTCAACATCCAGCAAAAATTGTTTTAATCAATATGCACTATCTATACTTCATTAATACATATTTTAGACTTTATGAATAGGTCAACAATAATCACATGTAACTTTGAGAATGTCTCAATAACAATCACATAAGAATCATAAAATAATTGTATCAAATACATATTAACACATTGAAAAGAAATATAATTCATCCATTGGGAACTTCAATCTCCCCATTTAGATTTTATTTTCAATATCAATATACACACATCAAGTCAATATGTGGGATTCACATTTTCTCCCTTATTGATATGAAATAAAAATACAATATTTATGTCTCCCAACCTCATGGTGCTCTATCTCATGCCATCAAGAAATATTCTTCTCCACCATTAATTTTTTTTAAAAAATTGAGCCACTTTTGAGAGAAGGATAACATATCAAGTAGTTATTTAGAAAAGCAGCTTCAGTTAGTCTACTATAAGTCTATATGGGAAAACCATGTGTATAATCCAAGGGGGATTAACCCCGGTTTCTAATGTTATCCATAAACAACTAACATGTAATAAAAATCCCTTCAAATTAAAGCTTAATATTTTGAGACCAATTAATTATTCAATCCGTGGAACAAATACATCTTGCACTCATCTAATCTCTTATTTTTTTCAACGATGTTCAAAAAATTCCATATTCACAATTTATTGAGGATTTAATATATTCATCTAATCATTTTTCTCCCTCAAAGGATGCACAAATCTCATTTAAAATTATATTTTAATACTCTATGAAGAGTAAATACATAATTTTTTCTAATGGTGACAATATTAATATTCTCCTTAAATTCATTATGTATTGTCTTAAATTTTCAATGTTTTATTAAGGAATAAATAGGGATATTTTTGGTTATTTATAATAAATAAACAATATAAGAATTTCCTCTAACACAATAATTATTAGTCCTTCCATTAAAATCACTTTTATTCCAATCAATGGTTTTAAAAGTTTGTGTTCTCATCTCCTTCCCATGAAAAAATTACTTGTGTGAAATACGTTTCTCCACATGAAAAGTAAAGGAATCATCATTTCATTTTTCGTGTACCATACTTTTCTTTCTCTATTTATGGGATGTTAGGATTTTCAAACATTTCATTATCCCATGCACATTTTCTTCACACCTTTAACTTATATTTTTTGAATCTTTAAGTCGCCTCTAATTAAATATTCCTAATGAATTTTAAAATTAGAATTTCTGAACAAATTATGAAGAATGGGATGTTATCTAAGTTCAACCTCCCACCTTCCATTTAATTTATCATCTATATAATCTTTTATATTTTATTTTTTATCACTAACTAAAATAGATATATCATTACATTTTATTTCTAAAATAGCTCAGCTTCTTTGCGATTCTCACATATAGTTTTGAAAGGTTTAATCATTCATAAATCCTTATTTTTATATTTATTAATTTTCATTCACATCACATCATAAGAAAATTATTCTATAAATAGAACCATAAATTATTCATCCTTGTGACAACCTTTTCTATACCTACCACACATATTGGTCAATTATTAAAATCTATTATGAGTGGAATTTTTTTATAATGTTCTGGTCATAACTTGTTTCCATTATGAATTAAATATCATATATTCACTACAAGACCCCCTCAAATACAGTCTCATTAAATGAAAGGAATTATTATAAATACATAAATATAAATTGTGACCATACATTACAATCCACTAGTAATAACTTCTGAATTATGATCACTCAACTTGATACGGTCATGGTCACAACTTGCTTCCTTTGTAAAATAACTCTCATTTTTTAACTACAACACCCCCTAAAATCCTACCTCATTCCATGTTATGAAATATTATAAATACATAAATAATTATTCTGACTATGCATTACAAATCACCAATAATAACATATAAATTATGATCTATCTACTTGATAGCACATATGCATATAATTTTTTAGGGCCATATTTCATCTTTTTGAGTATTCATTTGTATATGAAGAGGTTATTTATTTGGAATTTTCATCTATTCCATAGAAGTGGAATAATTAATCCTAGTTTTATAAATCCAAATAGGTTCAAAAACCTTTTTTAATAGAACTTTAATAAATTATTGAATTATTTAAATATAGATTTATCAACGTTTTCATATAACTTTTAAAAACCATCTTCTCTCTAACTTGAGAAGGATCTCCATTAACCACAACTAACATACCAAAGTCTTTAAAAATTTTGTTTTATTCATTCTAAACAATATTACATATTGATTTGGCCCCACCTATTCCTTCATTCATTTCATTTATATTTTCCTTGTGATCATTGATAATATTCTCTTATTTAGTTTCTTTAATCATGGGATTCTTAATATAATTAACATAAGCTTTATCCTATATGAAACACTCTTCATATTCTTCATCCACTTTGAATTTATTTTTTGTTTTTTATTTTCCTTCCTAATATTTGAAATCTCTCTAATATTTGCATTCAATTCACCATTCAACTATAATTCCAAGCCTGTCATTTATTCTCCATCATCATCACTACTTTATTAATCAAGTCCCTTTCCATAATTATTATGGAAATTAAACTCATGTTTCAAATAGCTACTAGATGATGAATAATATTTATCATACTTTCTCATTAAATTTCATTATATATAGTTGGAATGCTTATTTTTTATCCTATCTTTTTTCTATTTTAAAAAATTATCTCCTTCCTATTTTAATTCATATTTATCATCCTTATTTTTGGATAGTCATAAACAAAGTGTCCAAATCCATAAAAATTTCACCACTTTTGTGATTTTTTTAGTTTTATAGACTACTTACCCTTTCTGAACCCCATTGATAAAAGATCAATGATTTCACAATGATATTCACCTCCCTTGGAATATGAATCAAATTTTTCCACAACCTCATATTATTTTATTTTATTTTTCTCATGGATTCCATATCCATTTTATCTTTTTTTACTTAATTTTAGTGGCTAGTTCATTTCTTAGGTCATAAAAATGTTTATATTATGTATCTCAACTACTATAAAATTTTCAAATTCTTATAGGGAAGATATATTTAGATCAAACAGATCGGGAAAACTATACCTTTTTTTGAAAATAATATGATCATATAGTTTCCTACAAAAACCTTGAATGTTTCTAACTATCTTATTCTATATAGTGAAATAGTAATCAATATTTTCATTATACGCCATTTTTATGCCCTCAAACATACTCCTCCAAATATGCTACTTGGATATATTATATTTGGAATTACCTTCATAGCTACATCTAATTTAATCCATGATCTTCTTGGAAGTCGAGATATCGATGAACTTTGTATATAATTTCTTCTATAGAGACATAAATATGTAATTTTGATCCTTTCCATATTAATAAATATTTATCTTATCATCTTGAGTTATATAAGAATCTCCAATAATAATTGTAAAACTAAATGTTATAACAGCTCTCCCTTCTAGGACAGGTGATGGGAGGTAGTTTAGTATCCTATTATTTAACCTGTGAAAATTATTTCCTTAAAAACATGTAACACCTGTGTTATTAATTGAATTATAATTATCAATTTATCATTATTCTCCTTTGGATATTTAAATGGAACCTCACTTTGATACCACTTGTAGATCCCTAGGTTGAATTTACCACTAAGAGGGGGGTGATAAGCAGTTTTATAATATGAATTATTTTATTTTAATACAACCACTGAAATATGTTATGATTTTTAATACAGTTAACAATATCCCAAAACTTAACCACGTGTGAAGTACAATACAAGAGAGAGAGAGTCGCACAATATTTAAAATGTCATATTTAAAATTATTCTTCTTTCTATGTTGGGTAGACACCCCAACATAGATTCTTTATTGTATCCATGAGTTATTAAAACTATAGTTTAATATACAACCCTTTTACAATTCCATAATAATTACTTGCACACCCCAAATAAAATATCCTCTTCAATGACTGTTTAGACACCCAAATTATTAAATAATTATTCATCTTTCATCTAATAATAGATATATCTCAATATGTTCTATGATCACTCGATATTTATGGTATGTTGAACTCTATCCATGAGCAAGATGGATTAATGAGTATTTCTTATCTATAGTCTTCAAGAACATTAACTATAGCTTGAATAGGTATGTTGGTATCAAAATTCACTAAGATCTTGAATAATGTAAATCGATCTATTTATTCTAAATACTGGGTCAGGAGGTATTCTTATTAATGGAGAGGTATCCATTTATTTATGCTATTTAATTTCCTCAATAAAATAGTGTATCATTTTCTATTGTGTTATTTAATACTTATAGATTCCATGTGTTATAATTTCTGAAACATATTGTATTCATGCATGTACTATATACGATAAAATCATTTCAAAATTTGTTACTCTCATTAATGAAAGTAATTCACAAAGATTGAATAAGTGATGTTTATGGATAAATAGATGTAGTTTTTTCACATTAATAAAATGAACCTTTCATAACCTACTAATTACATAGTCTATAGCTCTACATCATGCATACGTTAAGAAATTAGAGCCCTCACTTTATGCACTAGGTACATGTTTTTTACTTATTCTCAACAAGGATAAAAATCATGTGAATTTAATTTAACATTGCATATGTTTCCTTCTATATAAATAATACATATTCACTCCCCAAACATTTTATATGATCTCGTAATGTACTATGTGTACCATTATTTTAATATGGAATGTGAAATTCAAATTCCTTTTTATTTTTCTCAATAATTTTCTCTCAACATAACTTTCATCATTACCAATAATGTTAACATTTATTATAGGAAACCAAAGTTGATAAAATACCATATTGAATTTGAAAATATGGTTAAACATCTATTCCTCATAACACTAAAAATTACATCATCATTGGGAACAAACATCATGACCACACAATATTCACACAATCCATCCTTTATCATAAACATTCCTGGAATGTAGTTACCGACTGCATAATCTCCTAAAAAAACATCACATAATCATCTCACATGAAAAACATTCTTCTTGGTGCATTATTGACTTTTTTCCTCATATTTCAACATTACAACATCATATAACATCCCTATTAACAACTTCATGATGTATTCACAAATTGAACTCACGATCAAATATCATCCATGAATAAAACTCATGATAATGCATATTTTCAACTTCATCACATGCTGCATAATCTCTAAATCAGATTCTCACATGGAGTCCTCATATAATTTCTTCATTAGATAGAAACCTCTCAAGTTTCATACTCACTTTTCATTTACAAACCTCACGACTCCACATTATTAGTAAATAAACCTCATTAATTTATCGATTTTATATTACATATTTGAGATTTCCTTTTCATACATGGTCGAACAATCCCATCAAGACAACAATTTAAGAGAAATTTATCACTTATAGAATCCATCATATTCCATGATTGTAGATGAAGATATTATATGAATAAAATGGAAGGCCTGATTGATGGATGTGGAAGATAAATAGAGAATCATATATTATTGAATGACATTATTTAAAACAAGTGGTAACACATAATAAAATATTAATGGCATCAGGAAGATTCCATCCCACATCAAAATTGTCCACGGGATAGAAGCACTTAATAGTACTTGATGTGGATTACCAGTGACCTAGAAATAAACCATGTGTTTATTTTAAATAGCAGCCTCCATGGATGATCCCATAGTGGAACTAATCATCCTTCTACCATCTGTGCATTAATCCATGCCTTTCCATTAATTCATTCATTTATAATCCATTCCTCCCAAATTATTTTTCAAATATAATTCAATTTTCATATACCAAAAAATAAATGATCATAACTAAACTTATTCACAATATTATTTTACCACCAATCAAATAAATAACTCTTTAACTTCTAAAAACATTTTTTATAAACTATGTATACTATTCAAACATGATGAAAATATATATTTTTGGCATTATGAACGATTTAAATATCATCTCATGTAATTTTGAGGATGATTCTATAGGAATCCTCTAAGAATAATCAACTACATACATAAAAACATATTGAAACATTGAAAATAAATATAACTCATCCAATCGGTACATTAGTTAATAAAAAAATATAACTCAAGAACCATATCCACTTATTCTATTCAATAAATCTTATTTTATTTTAATTTTTTGTACTATTCTATAGAATATTTATTCATCTTATAATTTCAAAAAAATAAACATGGGTCTCAATAACCATTAAAATTTTACAACTCTTGATTCCACTGTCTTCTCTATTCGTGGTTTTAAATGATAAATGGTGTTTAATCCCTATTATTAGAAAACCAAAGGCAATGTTCATTATTAGATCTTTACCATGCTCATGCTAAACTAGATTTTACTAAGATTATTCTAAATGATATTTCTACCATTAATGTAATATAAAATAAATAACTTTTTTATATAAATATTATTATATAATGCCATTTTTGAGGATGAGTAAAATTCATGTTTTACCAGGATGGAATTGGACAAAGATAATATTTTTGTCATGATTTCGTCCATCACCTCTTATCAATATGAAATTTAAACATAATTAAAATATGGGTGGATACCTCACCTCTATCACAACTTTTGGGTGACTATTTATCACCTCAAATTTTGGAAAATTATATATGAGTGTTTCATTGACCACCTTACGATGTTGGATGAACGATGCATCCACATTAACCCAAATTCTATTTTTAAAGAATGGAATACCAATGATATATAACATCACGAGTGTTTCATAAAATACTTCCTCAATGGTTTGATGTAAAATTACAAGATTACTAAAGATAAATCAATTAATATATGCATCAAGGGTTTGGTTGAATATGGAACTCATCACTTCACTTCATTTAGAGGCTATCAAAATTCGTTAAACAAGACGACATGTGGTGTCATTGCATCTGGTAATTTTTCAATACAATGATATATATACATATCCTAGTAAAAAAATCTTTCAATATTTTCCTATAACCATAGATCATATAATATTCAATAAATAAGAATATTATATTGGTGGGATCTTGAATTATCTTAGAATAACAGTGAATAAGGAATAAAATTTAACAAAATGTAATCCCTTGAATTTAAAAATGCATTTGATGTTTGATACCTATCATATAGGGAAACCAGGTTACACACTAAACCTTGCTCATTCTATTATAAAATCAATAAAATTGAAGAGATACCTAAAGAAAACATAGTTGGTTTCAAGATAGGATCTCTAAATCATATGGATGATGGAATTTTTACCACCACTATTATCCCACATCAATCAAACATACAATGGGGTGTAGTCATGACCATGAAAAAAGAGGATCTATGTAACAACCCAGGTATTTATAGAATAATAATGTTCATATCTATTAATATTTATGAATAATATATTAATTTTTTATTAAATAGGACTCTTTGTTTGATAGCGCACTCAACACGCAACAACGAGTTTCTTTTAAAGTGTAACGTCCTAGTTCCAGAGGCCACCCAAAGGCGCCCCGTACCCGGTTGGTCACATGGCCTCAAACGCATTTCCCTGAATGCCAGAGGTGGATGACTAGCAGCGAGGGCCTTGGGTGTGATAATGGGGAAATAATTCTCTCATTGGCAGAGTAACTCAGCGGAAGAGAACCAAATAAACAATAGCAGAAGTAGTAAATATCCAACAACAGTAAACAGTAGAAGACTGATAAATAAACAACTGAAGAAAAATATATAGATGATGCATGATACAATGTGTCTAGTAAAGTATAAAAATAAGTCACAATGCGGAATACAGTACTAAACCCAAGTACAAAAGGAAAACAGATAAACAACTCCTCAGCATCACAAGCCTTAGCTTGGTCCCATGCTCTCCAGCTCTAATGCAATCAAGAACCTGAAGTAGAAGGGTGTATTCCCTTATCTATACCTGCAACAATATAATCTGTTTGGGCTGAAAATCATGACCCAAAAAGGGTGTGAGACTAAATCCCAGTAGGAAACCACCTCAAGATCTATTCCTAACAATTAGTAAGTATATGGAAGTTAAAAGTACATTAAGGAGTAAACAGTAAACAGGAAGGTTCTCAGCAGCAAACAATCCACAGTTTCGAGCATTTAATTTACAAAAAAGAAAGAAGCCACTCAAGCAAGTATAACAAATAGGTAACCTCTGGGTAGTTCTCACAACCTAACCCCAATGGTTCGACCTATTTGTACTAGCAACCCACTGGGAGTAACACACAATCTCACCTCTTTGGTTCACTTAAAGAATAGACTCTCGGGGGAAGCACTCACCGTCAACTCCACCCATAGTCTTGTATCATACTAAAGGCACTTTGGGGAAGCACTCAACGTCTCATCCCCCCTTTGGCCCACATCAAGGAACTACGACACTCTGAGGAAGCACTCAAGGTCAATTCCTATTGTGGTCTCACATCGTAAATTAAAGACACTCTAGAGAATCTCTTACGTCCATTCTCCATATGGTCTACTACACTAGGTTCCCACAGCCCTGTGTAAAGTCAGAAAGAATCGCATCGCGTATCGGCCAAAGTGAATATCAATAACTACTTGGATACCAGTCTACAACATAACAGCATGGAATAACAATAGTCACACCACCCTACAAACTAGGCATGGAACTTGCAATAGCCTAACAGGAAAAACTAGACCAAACAGTCATAACAAGAAAACATGCATGGGGAAACATCCAAAGAACGGTAAAATTAACATATTCACAAAAAATAACCTCTAATCAGGAATATAAGCAAAGCAGGCAAACAACAGGGGAAAAACATAAACACACAATACCCCGTTCAAGGGTATTGGTGGAAGTTGCACAAAATACTCAAAGACTTCCTACAGAAAGGCACAAACCACCTACCTCGATGTTAGGAGATCGATATACTTAATCCTTGAAGCTTGATTCTCCTTGGAACGTCATAGATCTAAGAAAATATCCAAAAATCTCACCCTGTGATAACTTGAGAAAGAGGAGGAATTGGAAAACAAAGCTCTAAGAGAAGGAAGAGCACACCATTGCAGTTCCAATGCAATCTACGGAGGTCAATTCAGAGAACGGATGGAGGCTCGGGGGATCGGATGAGATTCGCGGATGTACGAGATGCTCTCGGTTGAATAAGCTAGAGAAGAATCGTGTTCTAGTGATTAGACACGACCACGGTCCGTTTAATGAAAAAAAATTCCATAGTGTGCACTTTTGGTGTACAGGGCATGTACTTGCCTTTTCCGTACTTTGCTTTAGGCGGCCTCTAAGTCACTCCTACATGGCCATGTGTGGGGCCTGGACACGTCCAGCACATGGCCTAGAGTGGCATCAAAGTACACGGTGTGTACTTATAATGTACACGGCGTGTACATAGAAAATATCCAGATTTTCTTTATTTTACCGAAAATGACTAGAAAAGGAAAAACATACCTGAAAAGAAGGTTCGGGTTCTTACAAACTTACCCCTTAAAGAAATTCTTCCCCTAATTTCCCTAGCGAGGCGTAGGAGAAGAAACCTCAAATAGCTCTAGCCACTATGATCATACATCGGCCTCCCTCTCCCAAGTCTCGTCATGTGCTCGACCGTGCTTCCATAGCACCCGTACCAGATGAACAGACTAGCCACAAAGAGCCTCTATACTACGATCGAAAATCCAAATAGGATTCTCCTCAAACGATGCATCCACTTCAAGCTCAACCCCCTAAGGTTGAAAGACATGAGACGGGTCTAAAAAGTAAAGTCAGAGGCCACCTAGAGGGGCCCCATACCCAGTTGGTCACATGGCCTCAAGCATATTTCCCCGAACGCCAGAGGCTTCCGACTAGCAACGAGGGCCTTGGGTGTGATAATGGGGAAACTATGTCCCCATTGGTAGAGTAACTCAGTGGAAGAGAACTAAATATACAATAGCAGAAGTAGTAAATATCCAACAACAGTAAACAGTGGAAGACTGATAAATAAACAACTTGAGAAAAATATATAGATGATGCATGGTACAATGTGTCTAGGAAAGTAGCCAAACAAGTCACAATGTTGAATATAGTACTAAACCCAAGTACAAAAAGAAAATAGATAAACAACTCCTCAGCATCGCAAGCCTCAGCTTGGTCCCATGCTCTCCAGCTCCAATAAAATCAAGAACCTGAAGTAGAATGGCGCTTACCCTTATCTATACTTGCAACAATATAATCTTTTTTGGGCCCAAAATCATGACCCAAACATGGTGTGAGACTAAATCGAAGAAGGAAACCACTCGAAGATCTATACCTAACAGCCAGAAAGTATATGGTAGGTAAAAGTACAGTAAACAGTAAACAGCAAACCAGAAGGTACTCAGCAGAAAACAATACAAAGTTTCTATTATTTAATTTACAACCAAGAAAGCAACCTCTCAAACAAATAGAACAAACAGGTAACCTCTGGGTAGTTCTCACAGCCTAACCCCTATGGTTAAACCCACAAATACTATAAACCCTCTGGAAGGCACACACACAGTCTCACCCCTCTGGTTCACCTAATGAATAGACTCTCTGGGGAAGCACTCACCGTCAATTCCCCCTATAGTCTCGTATTGTACTAAAGGCGCTCTGGGGAAGCACTCAACATCTCATTCCCCCTGTGGCCCACGTCGAGGAACTACAGACACTCTGAGGAAGCACTCAACTGCAATTCCCTATGTGGTCTCACATCGTAAATTAAAGACACTCTGGAGAAGCCCTTACGTCCATTCTCTATATGGTCTACTACACTGGGTTCCCACAGCCCTTTGTAAAGTTATCAAGCATCGCATCCCGTATCGGCCAAAGTGAACCTCAAGAACTACTTGGCTAGCAGTCCACAACATAATAACATGGAAGAACAATAGTCACACCACCCTACAAACTAGGCATGGAATTGGAAATAGTCTAACAGGAAAAACTAGACCAAACAGTCATAACAGTGAAACATGCATTGGAAAAACATCCAAAGCACAGTAAAATTACCCTATTCACAAACAATAACCTCTACTCAGGCATATAAGCAAAGTAGGCAAACAACATGGTAAAAATAGAAAACACACAATACCTCGTTCAAGGGTATTGGTGGAAGTTTCACAAAATACTCAAATACATCTTACAGAAAGTCACAAACCACCTACCTCGACGTTAGGAGATCGATATACTCGAACCTCGTAGCTTGATTCTACTTGGAACGTCGTAGATCTAAGAAAACGTACAAAACGCTCAACCCATGATAACTTGAGAAAGAGGAGGAATTGGAAAACAAAGCACTAGGAGAAGGAAGATCACACCACTGTGGTTCCAACGCAATTGACGATGGTCGATTCGGAGAACGGACGGAGGCTCGGTGGCTGGGAGGAGATTCGCAGTCGTACGGGGTGCTCTTAGTCAAAGAAGCTGGGGAAGAAGTGTGGTCTGGTGATTAGACGCGACCCCGGTCGATTTAATGGAAAAAAAAGTACAGGGCATGTACTTTTGGAGTACACGGCATGTACTCGCCTTTTCCGTACTCCTCTTTAGGCGGCCTCCAAGTCACCCCTACATGGCCGTGTGTGTGGCCCGGACATGGCCAGCACACGGCCTCAAGCAACATCAAAGTACACTACGTGTACTTATAAAGTACATGGCGTGTACTTAAGATTTTCGTATTTTTCCCAAAAACTACCAGAAAATGAAAAACATACCTAATAAGAAGGTCTGGGTTCTTACATAAATCTTGTGTTGCACACAACTTTTAGTTATACCGAAGAATAATATAATAATATTATTATTTTAAATGGTAGTTAACACATAGTCATTGTATTGCTGGGAATGAACATAACTAACAAAATTATGATTAAACATATTTGTTAAATGTCATTACAATTATCTAATAAATATTAGAGATTTAAAATAATAATGAATCTGATTTTAGGCATGCAATACTCTAATATTCTCTAAAAGGTCGATTTACCGTATTTTGATGGAGAACCATTTTAAAATCCATTTTTAGTCACTTTTATATGTTAAATTGTCAAAATAAACTTATTATTTATAATAGGGACCTAAATATTTACTTTGGGTAATTTTTTTTTATTTTTCTGATAAAGTTCATTTTTAATGAATAGTTAAAAATACTGCATTTTAAGTCAAAATTGTCTTTTCATATAATTTATGTATATGATTAGACTTTCATTTTAATTAGTTTTAAAGTGTAATTAGATTATATTTTTACCATTTAATTTAATTTTGGTCATTCTCTGTAATTTCATTCTTAAATTGGACATTAACACATGTCAATGTTTTGGTTGTTTTTACTTCTTAAGAACACGCTATTTGGTTTTGACAATGGTAATTAATTTTAAATTAATTTCTTCCAATTATGTGTTTTGAATATGAAAAAATGGTTTCCATATTTATAATTAAGAGGTACAAATTTTTTAAATGGATAACATTTATTTTTAGACATTATGAATAGTAACTTTAGTAAATATTTTATTTACCATGGATAAAGGGTAAATATTGTAAATAAGGGTAAAAAATAATATTAAACTAATATTAAATTACTACAAAACGTGTCCTAACCACATTGGATAACACATGTCCGACAATGGTAATACTTGGGTCTATTTTAGGACCCCATGAAGCCACTTGTAAATGAAAATGATATTTTATAAAAATTAATTTAAAGTTAAAGAAAAATGTAACATAAACCTATATCTTTTATTAAAAAAATATTAATATGGGGTTATATAAATGATAACTTCAACTATAAATAATATTTAAAAATATAAAATTATTTCCAACATCATGGTATTTTATTTATAATTTTTAAACATCAAATAAATAAATTTATTTATGACACAATGATGATGTAGTGATTACATTTTTAACAATTTTTTTAAATAAATGAGAATATAAAAATTAAAATAAATTTATTTTGAAACTTTTTATTCCACACACTAATTTTAGGGTTAATTATAACTTGTTATATTTGAATTAATGATGGTTTTTCAAAATAATCAAGTTGTTGTAGATTTTTTAAAAGTATTGATATGAATTGTTTATAAATTGACACAACTGAGTTTTTAAAACAATTAATATTTTATTAAATGATAAAACAATACTAAATGTATTTTATTTGTCCAAATGATATATATGATGTTTCAAATGTCATTAATGATCCATTTTTGTTCAATTGTAGTTTTTTATTAAATATATTAACCATATAGTTTGAATATACAAGAGGACATGGTAAAAGATAAATTAGTTAACTAAGGGTTAAAGTTAAATGATAAAGTTAATTTTATGCCTTAAACTTGTCTAAATACTATTGGTTGAGAGGATTTATAAATATAATCATATTATCTTCAAATTAAATTAGTTTTGGTCCTTTTAAATAGAAATTTAGTTTATAATAAAATAATCATTCAATACATTCCTAATGTACCCCTCCTTCTTCTTATAAAAGGCCACCACCTCTAACCCCATACTCACACCTCTAAAGCATTTTGTATCATTAAAAATATAATCCAATAATCTCTAAAAATACATATCTTCCTCCTATAAGTCTTACCTTAGGCATAATGCAATTCAAGAAATCATTTTTGTGTCAAATCAAAGGAAGTTACCTGTTTTAAGTGGTTACATCTTCTATAAAGTTCTTTTTCCAATATTCTACATATTCACTCCCTATTATATTCTTATTCTTTGATTATATAACACCAACAGTATCCTAAATATACTACGATGTTTTTATGATAATTATTTGAACAAAACTTACACACACCTCTATCTAATTGATTTAGAACATACTGTTTCGGTAGACGGTGAACTACTGCCTCACGAAATGATGATTGTTCAATTATCTCCTACCACCTATCATGGTGGCCATTATGATGTCACTATATTTATATGATATATATTATGTTTATATTTTATTTCTTATTCTGTATTTTTTTTTTACAACATACCTTTATTCTTTTCATGATATGTAAACATGATAAATTCATTTGAGGAAGCGCGAACTACTACCCCCACAATGTGATACAACTCGTTCATGCCATGCATGAAACTTATAAAGGATAGAATTAATCAACATATGTTACATATATAAAATATTATATTATACTATAATTATAATATACCTATGTATCGTTAATTGTTCATTCCATTAAATATGAAACAGAAATGAAATTAGTGTTCATGCGTATGTACGTCTTATCGTCTCCATGAACGGTGCATTTAATTTATTATCTCAAAATGTTATGGAATATTATAAATATACATATAATGGATATATATGATATACATATGAATTATATTCTGTAGATAATATACTTTTGACCATATGGACAAACTGTAATTATAGCAAGATCATTTTTTACTCAAGTACCCCATATCGACAAAACGACCAATATTAACTTAAATAATTTTGTAATTTTTATAACGTGGTAATAAGTGATATAAAATTAATAATAAACTAGAAAAATGTTCTGAAGCAAGTATAAATTAACTTAAGTTTATAATTCAATAAATTAAAGAATGAACGAGTCATGTCAGACAAGAGGTAAGGGACTTCGTCTCAATCCCTTTTTGTTGAGGCATAATTTGATTTATACACAAATTTATTTTATATGGTGTATAAACCCATTGGAATTTTAATTTCATTCAAAGGGAATCAATTTTCTTTGAATCATTTTACTATATTACAAAAGAAACATTTTTAATATATGTGGTGACAATGACCTTTCCATTGCCGCGAATATTATTTGATATTTGGATTCTTTAACTAGACATGATGTTTCTAAATAGAAAATAAATACCATATACCATTTTCAAATATTTTAGTATTGAATATGGTTTTGAAAGTGGATTTACTATTTCAATATCTAGAAATTATTTCTTGTGACTTCAAATGATATTTTATGATTTAAATTTTGATATTTTCAATCTTTTATGTGTGTTGATTATATAATTGTACTTGGAAATTTGACAAGTGGTTACATGATAAACCAAATGATGGGTAGTTCTGTGATAAACCAAGGATGGGTGGTTACATTGTATCCTCCAATGCATCGGGTATGGATGTCGGTTGTATGACTATTCCATTTAGTGATATGTGGGGAGGTAGACTATATTGTTATTCCTTTTAAGTATGTTTATGTCCCAAGTTACATTTATATTAAATAAATTGTTTTCTATGGGATTTATGGTAATCATTTAGTTACAAAAAGGTTAATAAATGAGATTATATTCAGTGAAGTGTTTTTTCTACTTCTTTAAGTGGAAAAGTATTTCTTTCTGATTAAGTATGCATGGTTTACATGTTGTTTTGAAGACTAACAACTTTATTTCTTTGTGTATCCCTGAATGGTATTTTTATTCTCATCCCATGTTTTTGAAATGTTTTTTATAGGACTTAAGGTGGAATAGGATCAAGGATGGGATCATGGAAAAGTCATACTGTTAAAAACATGGAGTAAAAATGTTTATTTTCTTTTAAGAGTTTTTATTTTATAAAAAATGGATACTTTGTAGAAGTGTCTACATGTAATATTCAAGATGTTTTGTATAAGTTATAACCTAATTCTCTAAATCTCTAAACCTGAAAATATCATAAATTTTAATTATTAAATTAATTTTAGATTATATAATGTTTAAGGATGGGGCCTTACAGTTGGTATTAGATGTTGGTTTAGATAACCTTAGAGGCTAGGGTGTTATTTAAGTATAAGTAACAAAACCGTAATGGTTAACATATTAGAAAGAGTCATAGTTATTTTAGATAAATAGTATGTGTTTAAGATAACATTAATAAGTATGTATTAGTGTTTTCCCTCCTCATAAGATATTATATGATGATTTTACTAATATAATCACACTGACCTTTTTGGTTTTAGTAAATGGCTGGATCTAGTAGGCACCAAAGTAACAATGGATGGAAGAAAATTGTGAAAGTTTTCTTAATAAGAAACCGAATGAAATGGGAGCTGCAATGAGAACTCTTGTGGTTATTCCTAACCAACTATATAGAGTAATGATTGACCACTTGAAACATGGTTATTTTTCTAAGGCATCATATATGTGAGAAACGAATCCCAATAGAAGTTAAAGTAATGATCATAAAGGTAAGTATATTCAAAAACATATGTGTCAATTATGTGGAAAGAAACACCGTAGAAAATGCTTCAATGGGACGAGAATATGTTTCAAATGTGGTAATGGAGGTCACAAAGAAATAACCTATAATAAAAAAGGAAGTGACCAGTTGACTCTAGGAAGGGTAAATAAGTTCTTTCCAAGGGATAAATTGAATGTTTTAAATGTGTTGTAAATGGTCATTATGAAAATAGATGTCTTATGAAGAAGGTTTGGGAATCAGATCAGTAGAATCGTACAAATATATATTTACCAAATCCTAATGCCATTTCATTTAAAAATGAGGAAACAGAAAATTACCTATGAAAGGTATGGATTATTTCATAGCTCTTGTTTTGACATTATTGAAATATTATGACAATATGCATTATTTTTTTGTAAGAAGGAAGTATTATAGAATACGTTGAAAATTTATTAAGGGATCATGATGATTTTTTGATGATTAATATGTCTATATTTTAGGAATTGAATAGTTATGTTGGATCTATAAATGATGATATGTTTAAATGTATTAATGATAAGATTACATTGGAAGACATTTTCTAGTATATGTAACCTTGATGTCTAATTTGTGAAAATATTATTCAAGGAAGAATTATCTTTTCTTTTGTAGATATAGTTATAAGAACAATTTTGGTTTATATGATCCTTTAATTTGAGGTAATTATATGTTATTACTTTTTTCAATGAAAATGTGAAGTATGAGATAACATTTTTAGTTAAAATATGGTTTGGTTATTTTTTAGAAATTAATCTTATTTTAGAGAATGTTTTAAGAATGATATGTTTTTAGAAAAAGTACAACTCATAGGATGGGTGACAACCCATAGGATGGGTGAAAACCTATTGCATTTGGTATGACCACATGAATTGAACCCAAAACCGAAGGGCGAAAAGGGCGCATCACCTAACACTGGCGTACATGAAGTACATGGTTAGTGTGACTTATTATTTTTAGTTAAATGATATGATGGATCATGAATAAGTTGATTTTGGGAACTTATGATTTATCAAGTGTATATCCTTAGTATTTGAAAATGATTTGGTGATTAAGTGATACAAGTTATTTTGGAAAACATTCTCTCTTTTGGGAACACTATCTACTTAAGAAAAATAGAATACTTTGGCATTTCATTTGAGGAGTAATGGTGGAATTTTATTTAAGAATAATATATGTTTTTATTGTGGAAAAATAGTGATTTGGGTTATTTATGGAAATTATTAACCTATCATAGTAAATATGTGATTAGGTTAATTACTTTTCAGTATGAGACTTTAAGAGTAGCTGAATTTATTTAGAGATAAATGTTATGATATTATTGGAAGACTATGTGATCAGATCATTCTGAATTTTGGTTTTCAAAATTAGTTTGGGTTATTTTGAATAATTTTAAGAAAAATTGTGTATTGAATGGTCTTTTTTGAACTGTGGGTACTATTTGTAGAATTTTGGAGATTAAGTGTAGTATTTATTTTTATAAAATATTATCCTTTTGGAGATAATCTGATCTCGTACTAACCATTTTTTGTCTTGGTTAATGTATAAAGATATGGGAAATATATGGTTCATAATTTATGGATCATGTTATTCTATAGAAGTTGATTCTAGTGCTTCAGGTGTGACCAAGTCATATTGGATACTCATCGTTTGGATAAAATATGAGTATTTGGTAAAAATTAATTAATGGTTGAAACTCTTCTTATGAATTAAGTATATTTCTTTATGTTATTAGTAAATATCATAAATAAATTCTCCAAATATACGAAAAGGATCTTAAAGCAAAAACATTTTGTTTTTTACTTTTCCTACTGGGAAATCAAAGACCGTTTATCCCATCACAAGTTTGTGATTTTCTGTTGGTTAACATTCTCCTAATCGTGTTTTCAATCACTCTCCATAATAAATTGATGGTTAGTTTCTCTTCCATATCCTTGTTTTCTGACACGAAATCCTAGTATGGGTTATATCGGGTGACCTTTCTACTTATCTTACTTTCTTTTAAAGTGATAGTTTTATTCACTATTTTCCTATGTGGGACTTTAAATGAAGTTTCCAAGCCCAATTTTAAAATTTTGAGGACACAATTTCCAAAAGGGGGGAAGAATGTTATGACCTAGGTAATTATAGAATAATACTTGTTCATATCTATTAATATTTATGAATAAGATATTAATTTTATGTTAAAGGGGATAATTTGTTCGATAGTGTACTCAATACGCAACAACCTATTTCTTTGAAATCTTATGTTGCACACAACTTTGAGTTATACCAAAAAATAATATAATATTATTATTATTTTAAATGGTAGTTAACACCTAGCCATTGTATTGCTGAGAATGAACATAACCAACTACAATATTATTACACATGTTTGTTAAATGTATTTACATTTATCCAATAAATTTTTGAGGCTTAAAATAAGAATGAATTCGATTTTAAGCAAGAAATACTCTAATATTCTTTAAAAGGTCGATTTACCACCTTTAATGGAAAACCCTTTTTAAATCTAATTTTGTGCCATTTATATGTTCCACATGACAAAATAAGCTTTTTCTTTAGAATTGGGACATAAATATTTAGTTTGTGTAATTTTTTGGTATTTTTCTGATAATGTTCATTTTTTAATAAATAGTGAAAAACACTACATTTTAAGTCAAAATTGTCTTTTCATCTAATTTATTTATATGATTATGTTACCCGTTAATTTTTTTTAAAGTTTAATTATATTATATTTTTACTATTTAATCAAATTTTGGCGATTTTTTGTAATTTCATTTTTAAATTAGACATAAACACATGTCAATCTTCTGGTTGTTCTTACTTCTTAAAAACACGATTCTTGGTTTTGACCACGAGAATTAGTTTTAAATTAATTTCTGCCAATTATTTGTTTTCAATATGAAAAAATGGATTCTGTATTTGGAATCAGGAGGTCCTGGTTGTGTAAATTGGTAACTTTTATATTTAGACATTATGAATAGTAACTTCAGTAAATATTTTATTTACCATGGTTAAAGGGTAAATCTGGTAAATAGGGGTAAAAAATAATATTATAATAATATTAAATTACCCTAAAACGTGTCCTAACACTATTGTATGATACATGTTCGACCATGGTCATCCTTGGGTCAATTTGGTACCCCATGAAGCAACTTTTAAGTGAAAATGACATTTTATAAAAACTAATTTAAAGTTAAGGAAAAATGTAACATAAACCTATATTGTTTAGTAAAACTTTTTTTATACGGGGTTATATAAATGATATATTCTAATATAAATATTATTTTGAAAGCTAAAAATATTTCTTATATCATGGTATTTTATATATAGTTTTTATACATCATATAAATAAATTTATTTATGACATAATGATGACGTTGTGATTACCTTTTTATTGAATGTTTTAAATAAATGAGAATATAAAAATTAAAATAAATATATTTTGAAACTTTTTATGCCATAAAAAAATTAGGTATAATTATGACTCTTTATATTTGAATTAATTATTTTTTTTCTAAAATAATCAAGTTGTTATATATTTTTTAAAATTCTTGATATTAATAGTTTATAAATTCACATAAATGATTTTTTTTAAAAATTAACATTTTATTAAACGATAAAGTAATACTTAAAATATAAGATTCCTCTAACTGGCATATATTATGTTAACCAATTCATTAAGGATCCATTTTGGGTCTAATTTAATTTTATAGTAAATATATTAACCATATAGTATGAATATACAAGAGGGCATGGTAAAAGTTAAATTAGTCAACTAGGGATTAATGTTAAAGGATAAGGTTAATTTTATGTCCTAAACTTGTCTAAAGCCCATTGGTTGATAGGATTTTGAACAATTCTCATCTTATATTCTAATTAAACGAGTTTTGGTCCTTTGGAAAATACAAATTCAGTTTATAATAAAATAATAATTCAAGAAATTACTAAAGTACCCCTCCTCCATCTTATAAAAGGCCACCACCTCTAACCCCTTACTCACATCTCTCAAGTCGTTTGACTTGACCAAACTATGATTAAATAAGCTCCTAAAATCATTCTCTTTCTTTTATAAGTCCTACATTTGGTATAATGCAATTAAATAAATCTTTTTGGTTCAAATCAAAGGGAGTTACCCGTTTTAAGAGATAATGTCTTCTCTAAAGTCCCTTTCCAATATTATACTTATTCACTACCTATTCTATTCTTATTCTTTGATTACATAACGAAAAAAATATCCTAAATATACTAGGATTTGGTTATGATAATAATTCTAACTACACTTACACACACCTCCATCTAATGGATTTAGAACATATTGTTTCTGTGGATGGCGAACTACTGCCTCATGAAATGATGATTGTTCAATTATCTCCAACCGCCTCTCATGATGTCCATTATGATGGATATGTATTTATATTATATATATTATGTTTATATTGTATTTATGAATCTGTAATTTTTATTTACAACATTCCTTTATTCTTTTCATGTGTGTAAACACGATAATTTCATTTGAGGAAGCGTGAACTACCGCCTTCTCAAAGTGATACGACTCATTCATGCCATACATGGAACGCATAAAGGATGAAATTAATGAACTTATGAAAAATATATAAAATATGATATTATATTGGAATTATAATATACCTATGTATCGTAAATTTTTCATTCAATGAAATATGAAATAGAAAAGAAAGTGGTGTTCATGCGTACATACGGCTTACCGTCTCCATGAACAGTGCATTTCATTTCTTATCTCCAAATATTATAGAATACTATAAATACATATATACTGTATATATATGATATATATATGAATAATATTCTAGAGATAATATACTTTTGACCTCATGAAAACATTGTAATTATAACAAGATCATTTTCGACTCATGTACCCAATATTGACAAAACGACAGATATTTACTTAAATAATTATATAATTGTTATAATGTGGTAATAAGTGATATAAAAGGAATAATAAACTTTAAAAATGTTTTCAAGAAAGTATAAATTTACTTAAGTTTATTATTTAGGAAATTAATGAACGAACAAGTCAAGTCAGACATGGGGTACGGGACTTCGTCTCAATCCCTTTTCAATGTGGCATACTTTGATTTATACCGGAATTTCTTTTATACGGTGTATAAATCCCTTTGACTTTTAATTTCATTAAAAGGTAATATTTTTTCTACGAAGTGTTTTTCTAAATGACAAAAGGAATGTTTTCTTAACGTATGCGACGACAATGACCTTTCCACCACCGCGAGCATTATTTGATATTTGGATTCCTTAATAAGCCATGATGTTTTTAATGGAAAATAATTACCATATACCCTTTTACATATTTTAGTATTGAAAATTGTTTTGAATCAGGATTTACTATTTCAATATCTTGAAATTATTTCTTGTGATTGCAAATGAATTTTTATGATTGAAATTTTGATATTTGCCATCTTTTATGTCTGATGATTATATAATTGTACTTGGACATTTGATGAGTGATTACGTGATAAACCAAATGATGGGTGGTTAAGTGATAAACCAAGGACAGGTGGTTATGTTATAACCTCCAATTCATTGGGTATGGAAGTTGGCTATATGGTTATTCCATTTAGTGATATGTGTGGAAGTTGACTGTATGGTTATTCCATTTAAGTATGTTTATGTCCCAAGTTACCTTTATAAGGTATACATTCTTTTTTATGGGATTTATGGTAATCCTTTGGTAATAAAAAGGGTTTGAAATGAGCTTATATTTAGTGAAGCATTTTTGCTACTTCATTAAGGTAAAAAGTATTACATTATGATTAAGTATGCATGGTTTACATGTTGTTCGGAAAACTAATAGTTTTCTTTCTTTGTATATCCCTTACTGAGATTTTTAAGCTCATCCCATGTTTTTGAAATGTTTTTCACAGGACTTAAGGTGGAATAGGGCCAAGGATGAGATCTAGAAAAATTCATGTTGTTTAAAACATGGAACTAAACAATTTTCTTTTCTTTTAAGTGTTTTTATTTTAGGAAAAAAATGGATATTGTTTTGAATTGTATACATGAAATATTTAATATGTTTTGTATAAGTTATTACATAATTCTCTAAATATAAAAATCTGAAAAGATCTTCAATGTAAATTATTAACATAATTCAAGATTATGTAATTTTTGTGGCTAAGGACTTACAATATACTATAAAATAAATGGGTTAGGGAATTTCTACCTTCGTCTCATCCAAATATGTTTTCCATTTCCATAATGGGGGATGGTTCATAAAAAGATCCATTTTATTTTTCTCTGTTAACATTTCAGTACTCCTCTACTTCATTAAGGTCATGTTTAGTGAATGCTCTAGGGGACTCCAATAGGATTGTTATTCAAAGATATTTTCTAAGGGCGTTTCAAGTTGAATATGGAAATCCTAAAAAGGGTAGTAATCCGAAAAGTTCCTTTGAAAATAAAAATGGAAGAGGATAATGATTTCTACCATGAAGGCTAAACATAAAATTATAAGCATGTTAGTTTATATTCTTCACATTAGCCTCACAAATAATGCAGATTTTGAAAATAGTTTAAAATAACATGATGATTATTAATCTCTATAAGACATGTTTCGCACCAAAGTACCAAAGTGTGCATGTGAAATTTGTATCAAAGGAAGAATCAGGTATTTATAGCTCTTGTGAATATCTAGTCGATGAGATTCCACTAAGGAGAATGGAAAAAAGTGTGGCTATATTTACTATCCAACCACTAACAAAAGTAGTTTATCCTTTCCCCATCAAAAAGTAGATTTAAAGGTATAATATGGAGTTTGAAATGTTGATGAAACTCAATAGGAAATTAATAAAATGGAATATACGTGTTGAGTAAAAAATCCCAATCCAAGGCCATCAACCCTCCTCCGTTGAACCCAATTCAACATGAATAGATTTTTCTACCGTTATGAGAAATTTCAAGCCATATGATGAACCAGAGGTTAAGTTATCTAGTGTATATAACCAAAAAACTAGTGGATAATCAATAATTTACACTAGTGGGTCACGAAAAACGACTAAAATTGCATGAATTTTACCCTAATATAGCTCTTGACAATTGACAATTATTAGAATATACAGGCCGATCTTATAAAGTTTTGCAGATTAAATCCACTCAAGAATTATCCTAGGAGAGAATTCCACTCTAACTTTTGAATCCACTAAATCCCTTCTTATAAAAACATCCATTTGGTGGGTGATGCGAATCAATAAAGTGGGAGAGATAAATATATCCTGAGTGGTTGGACTTGACTACTCCATCCTCCAAATTCAATTTTTTTCAAGTAAAACTACTTTATATTATGTGGGAACCATACATCATACCAAATTAAAGACCACAACAAAACACAACCTTCCTTCCAAAACACCACAAATTCAGAAAACACATAGACAAACTATTCAAATTTCAAATTTCAAATTTCAAATTTCAAAAGCTGGATGAGGTGGCAGAAGAAAACCGAGACAACATCAACCCAGCGCCGACACGACCCACGTCTGCCTCGACTATCATCATCCCCGGTACCTACGTCGTCACTCCCGGAAATGTTGAACCATCAGAAAACCAGAGCCATGACGAACAACAACTGGGACGAACACCGAAGCCTCATCCCCCACATCCAAAGCAAGGATCTCAACCACAAAAAAGCCAGACAAAACTGAAAATTGAAATCAAACAAACACCGCACCAATGGGAACAAAAGTAGCTGCCGCAATCATCTTCATCCACTTGATGTCAAGGTTGAGACACCATGAGCCATTTTCACCGGAACATCAAGAAAAGGAGAGACAAAAAAAGAAACAAACTTAAACGAAAGCACAACACCGTGAAACTGATCTTCACCGCTGCAACTGCACCATGCCAAAACAAGTCCGCCAACGTCATCGAACCTGTCGCTGAAATTCACCACTATCGTTATTTCAAGATGGCAAGAAATGTTGACTATTTTTATTAAGAATTTATTTCACCGGTTTTTTTTCTCCCCCTCATTGATGAGTCAACGCGGTTTGACCTCATTAAGGCTGCCGCGTGGTTTTAATTACGTTGTAAATACGTCTTGTTTTTTTGCCTATATAATGAAATGAAAACCTCTCCAGAAAAGCATCCCAATTGGTGGTGCACAAAATATCATTTGTGTTCAAGTTTTTTTCCTTCAATAATCTTTCCATTCTCGCTTGTGTTTTCGTGTCGAACGGTCAGGTTTTTCCAACATTTGGTATCAGAGCGAGGATGACTTCATCCACAATGCCGAACTCCGAGCCCTCATCGCCCCGACTCTCCCAGACATCATCGGCACGTCCCAGACCCCCCGTTGACAGCGGTAGCGGCCCTCTGGTGGTACATCGAGTGGTGAAGGAGATCGGGGGATCGGCGACGTACCCGATCCTCACGAAGACAAACTACAGCGACTGGTCCTTGATGATGAAGGTCATGCTTCAAGCACGCGGTCTTTGGGATGCCGTCGACAATGGCAGTGCGGAATTCCAGGAAGATCGGATGGCGCTGGAGGCCATCCTCCGCGCTGTCCCGTCGGAGATGATCTCCATACTCGCCGTCAAGGAAACTGCCAAGGAAGCGTGGGACACCGTGAAGACCATGCGCATCGGCATTGATCGCGTTCGCAAGGCCAACGCTCAAAAGCTCCGTAAGGAGTACGAAGACATTGTTTTTCACAACGGCGAATCGGTGGACGACTTCGCAATGCGGCTCACCGGGATGGTCAACCAACTCACGATCCTCGGCGATCCGGAGCCTCAAGACAAGGTCATTGAGAAGTATTTGCGCGTCGTCCCCTCCAGATTCTCCCAAATTGCCCTTTCAATTGAGACGCTTCTCGATATCTCTACGCTCTCTGTGGAGGAGGTAACAGGGAGACTCAAAGCGGCGGAAGACCGTTTTGACCTGGCACCCACCATCGACTATGGAGGGAATTTGCTCCTCACTGAGGAGGAGTGGGATGCACGGATGAAGGAGCGGCCAGCGAGGGATGGACCCCTCAACGACTCCAAGACTGGCAACTGGCGTCGCCGACAACCACGAAGGGATGATAGGGGATCCAATGACAGTCATGACGCCTCAAGAGACCAATGTCTCTACTGCGGAAAAATGGGTCATTGGGCCAACGATTGTCGCAGCAGGATGAGACATGCTAAGGCTCTTCTAACCCATGGTGACGACGATGAGCCGACACTCCTTATGGTAAGGGCGTGTACTGCGATGCCCGATACACCACCACCACAATCTGCCACTTCGAACTCCTCACTGCCACATTGCAGTCCTCTCCGAGTGGTCGAGGCGAAGGTCTTTGCACAACATGCTCAAAGGGAGGCGTGCGACGACGACCTGTGGTACCTCGACACTGGTGCCACAAACCACATGACCGGTTCCCGTGCTGCCTTCTCTGAGCTTGACTCTGGGATCCGCGGCACCGTGAAGTTTGGTGATGGATCTGTCGTCAATATCGAGGGGTGCGGGACAATCTTATTCACTTGTAAAACCGGTGAGCACCACGCACTCACGAGGGTATACTTCATCCCGAGCCTCACCGCCAACATCATCAGCATCGGACAACTCGATGAGAATGGTTGTCAGGTTTTGATCGAGGGAGGCATCATGAAGATTCGGGACAAGCAACGACGTCTGCTGGCTAGGGCGCAGCGCTTCCCCGACCGGCTGTACAAGCTAAGACTCAGCATTGCACAACCTACATGCTTGTCAACAAGGGGGTCAGAGGTGGCATGGCGATGGCATGAAAGGTACGGCCACCTGAACTCCCATTCTCTGCCCAAGATCGCTCAACACGATATGGTGCGAGGGCTTCCGCGGATTGATCAAATAGATCAAGTCTGCGACAACTGCCTCACTGGGAAGCAGCAACAAGCGTCTTTCCCCGAGCAAGTGAAGCATCGTGCAGAACAAGTCCTCGACCTTGTCCACGGTGATCTTTTTGGGCCGATCACGCCAACAACGCCAAGCGGGAACCGCTACTTTCTGCTACTCGTGGATGACATGAGCCGTTACATGTGGGTCAAACTTCTTGCAAGCAAAGACCAGGCTCCAGCAGCAATCAGACACTTTCAAGCCACAGTGGAGGTGGAGACAGAGCGCAAGCTGAAGGTTCTCCGCACTAATCGCGGTGACGATTTTACTTCAGTAGAATTCGGTGAATACTGTACTGATCGTGGCGTACAACGACAACTCAAGGTTCCCTTTTCACAACAGCAGGGTGAGGTCATTGAACAACACAACCAAACTGTGGTGTCTATGGCTCAAAGCATGCTGAAGGCTAAGGGTCTTCCCGGGATGTTTTGGGGTGAGGCTGTCTCCACCGCCATCTTCATCCTTAACCGAGCGTCAACTCAGAGCCTTGACGGAATGACACCGTATGAGGCCTGGCATGGAAAACGACCGACGGTGCACTTTCTTCGCACCTTTGGCTGCATCGCGCATGTTAAGAATGTGAAGCCTCACCTGAAGAAGCTGGATGACCGGAGTACGCCGATGATCTTCATCGGGTACGAGTTCGGGTCCAAGGCATATCGCGTGTATGACCCTGTCAACAAGCGCGTGCATGTAACGCGCGATGTCACCTTCGACGAGGCAAAACAGTGGGATTGGAGTGCTCATGGTGAACAAGCTGTGTGGAGTAGTGAGGATCCATTTACCGTCGAACACACAAAGGCATGTAGACCAAGGAATGTGGAGGCCGACAACACTGTTGGAGACCAGAGCTCATCACTCAAACCCATTAGTGCGAACTTAGCAGAAGATGCAACACCAGATGTGGTTAAGGTGATACCCGTGGCATCAACCACAGTGGAGTTTGCTTCACCGCCATCCAATATGGCAGAAGCACTGGACATTGATCACGACGACGCCCCGCTTCGATTTCGCACCATCGGCAACATTATCAGTCCGACAACACCGCCTGGGTTTGCACAACGCAAGCTCGACCCTGGTGAGTTACACTTCATTACGGCCAACGAGCCAAGCCCGCCCACCTGCATGCCACATTCATTGCAGAGAAGCCGGCGGCGAGCAAGGAGAAGGTTTCGAGGGAGGAATAGCAGCCTGCAGACATTCTCACGAAGTCACTTGGGCGCGCCAGTTTCAGAAGTTGCGTGCGAAGATCGGCGTCGTTGAGATCCAGATAACGCAATAAAAATTAGGGGGGTGATTGTTGACTATTTTTATTAAGAATTTATTTCACCGGTTTTTTTTCTCCCCCTCATTGATGAGTCAACGCGGTTTGACCTCATTAAGGCTGCCGCGTGGTTTTAATTACGTTGTAAATACGTCTTGTTTTTTTGCCTATATAATGAAATGAAAACCTCTCCAGAAAAGCATCCCAATTGGTGGTGCACAAAATATCATTTGTGTTCAAGTTTTTTTCCTTCAATAATCTTTCCATTCTCGCTTGTGTTTTCGTGTCGAACGGTCAGGTTTTTCCAACAAGAAACCCATCTGCAAACCAAACCAAAATCTCCAAACAAAAGTAAGGGAAGACAATGATGCTCCAACCAACCGTTGTTGCCACCACAAGCCCAAACCACCGTGCTCTCCACCGTGACTAACCAGAATGGAGTTACACACCGTGGGAGGGATGGAAAGAGAGCAGAGGAGAGCAGAGAAGTTCAAACAAATGCTGAGATGCTCGAAGAGAGTGGCCCTACAATCTTCCCCCGGCACGATCCCAAACTACCGAATCGCCATCGCATCTGACCGGAGATGGGGTCGCGCGCGGTGGGTAAAGTAGTAAGAGCAGCATGAGGAAATGAACAAAGCCGAACCAGAGGAGAAACATGATGCCCAAAACCCGTAGAAACAAGGATGTGATGACACCGACCGCCATCTCCAACACATTTCTACACCACTAAAAAGCTCTGTCACACCGGACCAAAATGGGGTCCTGCGCGACGAGCTAGGCGTATAGAGCAGCGGAAATGGGAACGATGCCATCGCCCAAAGCCGGGGAGGGAGACACAGAGGAAGAGGACTCAGGGGCCGAGGAAAGTGAAGGATCTTCGTCACTACGAAAGGAGAATCTGGAAACCCTAGGAGGGGAAGAGGGAGAGGGCGGGGGCGCCGGGAGACTCAGGAGCCATTCAAATCCTTCAGGGTGTCACACACCCCAGAATCTAATGTTAGCACCGACTACAACTCAATCTAATAATGGAAATACCTAATTCATAATATTCAATTGGGTGGGGAACCCATAAAATCTTATCATGAATTTTGTGTTGATGTAGCCCCATGATTAGACCCCTTGATAAGTAAGAAGTGTAAAAACAATGGCTCTTTGTTAATACCATTTAAGGGTCCATGCTCCATGGTATAATTACTAGATAGTTAGATCCGTCATTAACTGAGAATATCTCTAATGGATGTTAATCAAACCATTCATCTCAACACTAAATAGAACCGTTGTTCTTCGCCTCTAAAATTGTAGACAATGTGCGATTAAGAGGTTTGTATATTTCACACCAACTATAAGATTTATACTTACTCCCTTGATATAAAAAGTCAAAAAAATATCCAATATTGTTATAAAAAGAGTATCTCTATGATAAAATTCAAATTCCACTCATTCATCTTATGTATTTTGGGGCTTATGAGAATTTTTTATGGTATTTCAACTATTAAGAGATTCCAATCAATGAACCAAGTTTAAATCACAGCCGACACCATTAACGTAGGGGATTAAATCTATGAAATATGTATCTAAAACCATTATGATTCAATTAATATTGGTGCTAACTATAACCCCGATGCTTTCAGACTATCATATGGTATATTTTCTTGAAAAAAAACATCAAGGGATGTTCTACTATCTAAACATGCATAATATAAGAAAACAGATTTTTAAACATCTTGACTACTAAAAGAAAATGGTTTATCCCATCTAAAAATATTTGGCCCTGGGATTGTTTTTTTCCTCAATACATGAAAACCTAATCAAATTATAGAATTCAACAGTCCTAATGTGGTAGGGCTGAATGATCACCTAGATTATTTTTCTTATCATTGTATGATAAGACACAATATAAAGGAATGTTTTATTTTTATGTCTTTACTCCGAAAGATGATAAATATGGGGCATGTTCTTTTGGGAATACCCATAATATTGATGTATAGTGTCCCTGATACCCTTCATGAAGAGTAATAAGAGTATAAACACATCCAAAATAAAGGGATAATGAAATTTAATGATTATATGACAAGAAATAAGTCAACTATACATAATCCATTATCATGGAGTACCTAAATTAACAATTTATGACCACAATTCCCTTTCCAATACCATAAGTGACATCTTAATTATGAATTTATTACAAGATTCAACATAATCGACATTGAAAGAGTTTGGAACATGAATGTGAGCTTTTTAAGGGACCTAAGATGTTCTATACACTATTGAATTTCGTACTCCCAACAAAGGGATAATGGGTCTCCCTCTACCCAGTTAAAAAGAGGTCATTGCTTTGATTTAATAATAAATGAGGCTCTGGCCCTGACCTTTAAAAAAAAGATACAGAATATCATAAAAACCTCTATTGAAGAACATGAACTCATGGTAATGATTACTATAAATATAATATAATGAGTTATCATCCTCTATTGGTGGTGGTGGGTCATTATAAATATTCTATTAACTATCATAATATATTGAAGTAATTGTAGGGTCTACGTTACTAGAAAACATGAAATCATGGCTTCCAAAATTTTGAAGCTATTGCCTTGAATCATTTTTTGGGAAACATAATTTATTCATAGATTCAACTACATGGGTTCATCAAAGTAGTTTCAAGGCTATTAGCGGTAGTGATTTATTTGGTTTTATTTACAAATTGTGGTCTCCCCTCCCTTTTTTAGTATCCCACATCAATATGCTAAGGCTAAAGGGATTCAAAATGATTATTATCACCTTGGAGTTCCCTTACATTCTTGTAAATAGAGTACTTTGGGAACTTGTAATATGAATAAGAAACAATTTCATGCATAAGAATCCATCATCTTCTTAATATGGTTTATAAATCCATATTATACAAAACTACCATAAATTCATTGCCGAAAATGATATATCTAGGATTTTTCTTCAACATGATCCTCTTGAGTAGTCTATAATCACTCATTTTATGTCCTTGAATTTCCATGATAGATAGTGATATATATGCTATGTTGTATCCCAAGTGGTAAAGCGTCTAGATTCTAATTAAAATGATTATATAACAATTGACAATTAATACTCGGTGAATATTTATATCCTCATTATTTCCTAATATATACAAGGGTTTAATGTTTCATTGCATTTCATTTCATCAATCTTAGTTTTTGAATAAAATGAGTTTGTTACATTCTATAGATCATGTTTATACATGATATGTTTCATCAATAACCACATAAGTTAAAAACACTTGGGGGTCTTTAAGGTCCTTGATGAGTGCATCACAAAGATCATTGGAGAGGTAAAATGAATCCATAATTGAATGTGTTTCAAGAATAATGAAGTGATTATTCAAAATATTATACTTCTGATCCAAGGTTATATGCCTCCAATCATGTGATAACTTTCTAACATTGGGATTATTGTCAGTAAATGACTGTTCCAATGATATATTGACTTAACTATAATTTTGAGTTTATTTTATATCTATAGATCCGGTTGAATTGACCTCCCCACATCTCAAAACAAACTAAAATGATATTTTCTTATTAATCAGTGAATTACTATGATTGGGTCAAACTAATACCCAGACAGTCCAAGATTATAATGATGTTTCTATTGATCTCATTGGATAACCTATCTTCAAGTCTTGTCTATATTTTTCACCTCGGTGGTAATGAAACCTAAAAAACATGGTCTAGGTTGATCAATCCATCCATGTCATATACAGTATCATCCATCAATTTTGGTCGGTAATTATGATTTATGATAGTCACCATTGGTGGAAAAGTTTTATATCACTTTAATGACATTGATAATGGTGTATTGAATCTCTCCATTACATGAAAAGTTCACTTTATGAGTGGTACCCATTATCCCTTTGTTGGGAGTACGAAATTCAATACTGTCTAGAACATCTTAGGTCCCTTAAGAAGCTCAGATTCATGTTACAAACTCTTTAAATGATGAGAAAATCTCCTAGATTCTACAACATCATTTGAGGAAGGTTCTCAACAACTATTGATGAACTTTGATAGGTGAATTTGGTTATAGAGATAGATCTATTACTTATGTCAATGGGTTCTTAGGAACACTATCAAATTAGAGAAATATGTATCATTACTCAAATAATATCATGATTTATTTCCAAGGAATAATGTGGATATTCTTCTCTTAGATACATAAATATCTTATCATCACTTGGGTCTACCAAATAACCGACATGGCTATAAATTGTTAGTTTTGAGATTTTACACAACCCATTCATTGAATGTGGAGGTTGAGGTTAACAATTTTATGAAAGATAATTTTATTTAGGAATTTAAATGCCTGTGGTTGATTCATAATATATTCCCCATGAATAAGAAGTATGAAAAATCAAAGGCTATATTGATATCACATATTTAAACTACCAATTCAAAAAGGTGATTTTTAGTCATCATAATTGAACTTCTAATCTATGAGACCACTAGTTTTTAGGACCACCCATTAATGGATGGGTATTTTTATTATAATAAAATCTGAATAGCCCCTGATGATGAATAGTTTTATTCCCTTAGGTAATCCTAAATGGTATACTATTTTCCATCAATTCCGATTTTTTTGAAGAAAATTGGTATAACCTCACAATATTCCATGAACTATATCTTCATTTTTCTCATAAATAATGACATAGAATTATATGTAGATAATCCAATGGTAAAATATCAATGGCCTTGTAATAACCTCATCGATCTTGAGGAAGATCTCAACAAATTATGTCATTGTGGCTTGATGATAATCCCATAAAATGAGATTATGTAGTGATATAAAGAATGTTCCCTAGCTTTCACTAGTGCAGAAAATGTTTTTTACGTCGGTTATTTTTCATTTTTTAGGTCGGTTTCTAGCTGACGTTAATACGGGCGACATTATAAATAACGCTTTTGACATTGGTTAATTAAAAACCGACATCAAACACATAAAATTGCGAGGTTTAGGACGTCAATTATTTTATAACCGACGTGATAAATAAAATTCAAAGGGTTTATCACGTCAGTTATTTAACAATCGACGTGATAAAAGGCCTGCAAAATGGTTTATCACGTCGGTTATTAAAAAACTAACGTGATAAAAGGATGGGGAAATGGTTTATCACGTTGGTTATTAAATAACCGACATGATAAACCGGGGGACGGGGGGTTTATCACGTCAGTTATTAAATAACCGACGTGATAAACTGGGGGGAGGGGGGTTTATCACGTCGGTTTTTTAATAACCAATGTGATAAACAGGGGGAGGGGGGTTTATCACGTCGGTTATTAAATAACCGACGTGATAAACCGCGGGGAGGGGGTTTATCACGTCGGTTATTCAATAACCGACGTGATAAACCGGGGGCGGGGGTTTATCACGTCAGTTAGTTAATAACCGACGTGATAAACCGGGGGGAGGGGGTTTATCACGTCGGTTATTTAATAACCGACGTGATAAACCATTTTCCAGGCACTTTATCACGTCGGTTATTAAATAACCGACGTGATAAACCATTTTCCAGGCCATTTATCATGTCGGTTATTAAATAACCGATGTGATAAACCATTTCCCAAGCCTTTTATCACATCAGTTATTAAATAACCGACTTGATAAACCATTTTCCAGGCCTTTTATCACATCGGTTATTAAATAACCAACGTGATAAACCCAATTTTTTTTAAAAAAATTGAATGCAGTCATCTGCTCTCCACCATAATCAACCAGAAAACAAATCAAGAAATCATACCACAAAAACAGAAGTAGATCAAAATTAAGCATGTACATTGATAACATATAAAACTTACCCCCTAGACAGCCCCACCCTCATGTATACCCCATGGAAAGCCCTCACCCACCCCGTTGGAGCCCTCACCTTCATGTATACCCCCTAGACAGCCCTCCCCCACCCCATTGGAGCCCCCACCCTCATGTATACCCCTTGGACAGCCCTCCCCCACCCCATTGGAGCCCCCACCACACTCCTGGACTGCCCCCCGACCCCCGGACAGCCCCAAACACCCCTCAACAACCCCCACCCGCCTGAACAACACCCCCTCACCACTCACCCCACTTGACATCCCCCACCACACCCCTGGACAGCCCCAAACACCCCTGGACAACCCCCCCCCCCACCCTCATGTATACCCCCACCCCTGGACAACACTCCCATACCCCTGGACCGCCTTCCCACACCCCTGGACAGCCCTGCCACCCCCCTGGACTGTCCCCCCACCCCACCGGATAGCCCTCCTAGACCGCTGGACACCCCCAACCCCACTGAACACACCCCCACACCCTTGGAACCCCTCCCCCATAGACCCACATCCATACCAGAAAAACCATCATAAGTAAACCAAAACAAGAAGCAGAGAAAAATTAAACATTCACTTATATAACATTCAAAACATACACTGTCAACTTCAAAAAAACTAAATCCAACCTAAACAACTACCAAATACACAATTACAACGACAATATTCAAAATTACATTTTACATTACAAACAACTAAAATTCAATCAAACCTATAAAATAATTTGACCACTCCACTTATAAGTGTTTGATGTCTTCAGCAGTATAGGGTTTAGGGTCATCAAAAAGCTACAAATGAAAAATAAAGTAGTTAACGTGTATAATGAATAAATCAAATTGAAATATTATGGAAAAGTTTAAGAGGAAATCGTACCAGGTCAAAATTCACAACTGTCCCGGTTGTTATTATTTCATACATAAATCTTAACATATAATATCCGCATTCAATGAGGCCTTGTTGTTCATGAAAATTCTGTTTGAATGAGTGTAAATTCAACATATTATTTTTATGTAATAAATCAAAAAGTACAAATTATAAATGGATATTTACGTTCGCATTTACATATTTGGTCTTTGCACCTCTTTTCTTTATGTTTTTTCGAAAGTAGGCCCATGCACTGTTAGAAAATAATACGAATGGGGTAAATTTAAAATTCATTATAATATATAAAACTATTGAGAAATTGAAACTTAATTTTCCAATATATTCTTAAAACATTCCTGCACATCACCATGGACAGAGCATATCCAATAAAGGGCTTTCTCCCTTGGGCAAAAAACCCCTAACATCCAATGATCACTGATAAAATGAAATTTGACATTAGTGGTTTTTTATGTTAAAAGATAATTATATCTTTGAGAGAAATGTGTTTCATACCTCTCACAAAAAGGCATCATCCAACATTGTGTGATTATATTCTTTTCAAATCTTTCAGTAATATAAACCATTCTTTGTTCCTCATGCACATGCTTTAGGGGAAATCAATTGCGGGTCCATGAATCAATATACTTATGTCAGCTCATTCCTCTCACAAATTTTATAAAGATACCTAATACAAAACATACATAAGTATACATTTTTAATAAATATAATGCAGGGAAAAGGTGTTAAGACTTACATGGAAAAAAATTTCACCACGTTGATGCACAACTTATCTCCAGTAACAAGCTCCATGATATCAGTTTTTATAATCCCCACTGTTATTTCACGTCCACAAACATGAGCTTCCATTGGAAACTCATAATAACCCAACAACAAATGTGAATATCTTGACAATCTGCAAGACCATTTGAATCTGTATCTGATGTCATAGCCATTTGTCTTTCTTGTTGTCTATACAGTATTTCTTTACCTTTGAAGTATTCCTGTATTAAAAAAATTGAAAAATATATTAGTTTTCAAATGATAAAACAACTTTAATAAAAAAATAAAATAAAAGATATAATATTCATACCTCTATGGTAATGAGTCGAAGAAGTCTGGATGGCCAAATTAAAAAATGGCTGATACTCTGTCCAACTGTCGCCACCTCATCTGTAGGTATTGGTACCCTAGCTGATCTATCTATAATATCCTGTACAGTGACCCTCTGATTCTCTACCTCTAATTGTTGATGATGAACTGTATCTCCTATACAATATACCAACCTATATGATACTATATGATGTTGAGAATCATCAACATACAACTCGCAATAAGTAGGAAGCTGCGGCGGAGGAGTAGGATAAAAAATGGGGTCCGTAGGCTGAGGTGGGGGAGTGGGAGCTACTGGTGGAGGTGGAGGATAAATAATGGGGTCTGTAGGGGGAGGTGGAGGAGTGAGAGCTACAATCTGAAATTGTCTTTGCATTTCTGCAAACATAGACTACACCAACTCTCTAATCTTGTCCTCCATCATCGCATTAATATTATGGACTTTATCCTCCAAGGATTCTATTTTTTTTATAAACCCCCTCAATGTTAGAAGTTTAAGAACGTGGCAATACTTTTCTTACCGATACACATGTCAGATATCCTCTTACACGACCAGGATGTTCGGGCCTTCCCAATGAGGCAAATAAAATATCTTCCCTCCCAGTAGCTGTAAATGTCCCCTCTGAACTCTGCTCCTCAAGAGAGTCTTGTATGAATTAATTGAACATTTCTGTAATTATTGAAATTATATGAAGAAAATAGTTAACTTAAATAAATAAAATAGATATCTTACAATCCTCTCAGCTACGATTCTCGATTCTTCCGAAAAATATTGCACTTTTTTCCCTTCCGAGCTCTCTTCCATTTTTCATGTCTAGATAGAGGGGATGGAGGGGCCACCTCTCCAGAGCTTGAAGACTCAGCTCTTAGCTGTTGAAATGTTTCTGCCATCATTTGTTCTTCCTATAATGCATACCCTCCCCGAGATAAACTATGAGGGTATACATTTTTAGATTGGATCTCCTGATGAGCTTTCCTTGTTTGTTGTAATTTAAGAATAAGAAATCATTAACAAAACAATAATAAAATCATTTATATAAGAAAGTTTATAAATGTTTACATTGCCTTTAACAGAAATGACTCTTTTCTTCTACTTTCAAAAAACTGTCTCCATGTGTCTTCATCTATAAAAAGATATATACGACATGGATTGTAATGACTCCTATGACAATAAATGAAATCAGATGAGAGGTTTGATTTGAAATCCCTCCATCTCCTGGCATCCAATGATAAGCATTTCTTCCTCACTCCTCCAGTGTCAGGAATATCAAATTTCATCTAATAAAGAAGAGGTTAAACATATTATATATATTAGAATCATTAACAGAATAGTCAAACAATGACAAAAGATCTTACCAAAATTGTCTCCCACAATTGAGAGATAATCGCTTTATCCACACTTCTCCAATCATCATAAAGAATGCTTACTTTGCTCTTAGCCTGAGTTGCTACAAAACTCTTAAAATCTTTTGCATTCGGACCTCTAGGAATATCATCATCATCAAACTCAATGACTATCCTCTAATCCTACATACGGGCAACTGATAATTTTGGTAAACGTGTGCACCCACGTTTACCAACCTTTGAACTCTTTGTCGTAATAGGAGCATGTGAATGTTCATCCCCAGAGGTATGACCAGAAATATGCTCCTCTCCAGAATCATGTGGTTGATCATATGAATGATCTGTCATTATCCTTCAAATAAAAAAAAACAAATGTCAGTTCACAAATATAAAAATTCAAATATTTTAATACTACTGTAATTAGAAAATAGAAAAGTGTACTAAGTTATATAATAGTAAACATTGGTAATATGGTAAGCATGTTAAACAATGGTAAAGATGGTAAAGATGGTAAAGATGGTAAAGATGGTCAATATGGTAAAAATGGTAAACCTGGTAAACATGGTAAACATGGTAAAGTAATTGTCAGTGAACAAAAATAATAGATATATAATTCATGTAATTGTTATAAACATGATAAAGTAAACTAAACAAACTTAAAACAAACAAAAACATATACTTATTTTCTTTTAAAACATGTTTTAATAAATAAAAAACTTACAATATCTAACATTTATGGAAAAAATAAATGTAAAAAAGAAATAAACATATGTTACCAGTAATTTTAGGAATGTACACATGGATTGTTTTCCCAAATTCCTTCGTCGTGATCGTTCCTTATGGCACAAACTATGTCTTCAACATGATCATCATTATGTTATGTTAATCTTTCCATGGAAGTAGGGATCTCACATAAATCAGCATATTCATCAATTTCATCCTCACCAACATATTATTTTTTCCCTTGTAAAACAACAGCCCACTGCATATCTGATTGATCTACTACATAGAAAATTTGTTTTGCATGTGTTTCCATTATAAAAGAATCAGTTGTGTCTTCCAATATATTCAGATTAACAAGTGTCATTCCAAATTCATCGTGTATGAAACTGTTGTTACCGTTAAACCATTTACAGTTAAAAACGGGAACTTTAATTTTAAAGTAATCAACCTCCCATATGTCTTCAATCACTGCATAATATGCACTTGATGCAGAAATTGGGTTTTTGTCCTTAGCACTCGAAAAATGCATTGCTTCTGCAAACAACAATACACCACTATTCTGAACTGCACTTCTGTTGTCCTGAGCTTTCGTATGAAATGTATAACCATTAATTTCATAACCGGGCCATGTTATCACATTTAAACATGGACCACCCACTATCCATTTTAATGTCTCTGATACATCTGATCTACCAAGAAAAGTCTTTTTAATCCATGACAAAAAAGTTTTGTTGTGCTCATTCAAAATCCACATTTCTTTCTTCTTTGGATGACATTGTTTCAACTCATTAATATGAAATGTGATATACAGTTGAGCATCAGCTATGTTATTCAAGATGTGTGATTCTAACTTCATCATCTGTTCAGCTGACAATGATTTGACTTTCAAGCCGGGAATCCCCTTTCCCTCATTATTAACTCGTTCATGGCAAGATGGAGGCAAAACTATGTGTTGCGCCGCAACCAAGTAGCTCGTACAAAACTCTGCTACCTCCTCAGAAATATAATTTTCAATAATGGAGGGTTCAGGTCAATATTGATTTTTTACATAACCCTTAAATATTTTTCATATACCTTTCCAAAGGATACATCCAACGAAGATATACAGGTCCACAAAGCTTTATTTCTCGAACAAGATGAATCATTAAATGCACCATTATATCAAAAAAAGTCGGAGGAAAATACATTTCCAATTGACAAAGTATAAAAATTGCATCCTTTTCCAAAATTATCAAAGAATTCACATTAATCGCCTTGTTAAAAATTGAATTGAAAAAATAACACAACTTCATTATAGTATTTCTGACATGAATGGGAAATATTCCATACAATGAAACTGGTAGAATTTGTTGCATCGTGACGTGACAATCATGCGATTTCATACCTATCAACTTCAAGTACTTTAATGTGACAAAAGTTTTTACATTAGAAGAATAACCTTGAGGCACTTTGGTATCATGAAGACACTGACCGATGCTAATTTTCTCCCTCTTCGATAATGTATGACAATCCGGGGGAAGAAATGTTTGTCTTCCTTTAGGAGTGAGAGCTAACTCCAAACGTATTCCCATTGATAGTAAGTCTAATCTTGCATTCAACCCATCTTTAGTATTTCCTTTAATATCTAACAATGTTCCAATCAAAGAATCACAAAAATTCTTCTCCACGTGCATGACATCAATATTATGTTTAACTTCATGATACCTCCAATATGGTAGCTCAAAAAAAATTGACCTTTTCTTCCAAATATGTTTATCATTACCAAATTTCTGTGTCTTTCCCAATGTCACATCAAGGTTTTTCACCCTCTCAAAATACAGATCAGGGGATAAAGGTTTTGAAGCAGTATCAAATTCTTGTGAGCCATTGAATGCCTTTTTTAGTCTTCTATAAGGGTGTTCCATAGGCAAAAACTTTCGATGACCCATGTACACTGTTTTCCTCCCATGATGCAATTGACAATATGACGTTTGTTGTTCTCAAATTGGACATGATTTATGCCCTTTAACACTGTATCCAGAGAAATTTCCATATGCTGGGAAGTCATTTATAGTGAACAGAAGCACTGCATGCAGTTGAAAATATTCCATTTTATAAGAATCATACACCCTAATACCATCAGCCCATAACAGTTTCAAATCTTCAATCAATGGTGACAAGTAAACATCAATATCATTACCGGGTTGCTTTGGACCAGAGATCATTATACTCAACATGACATATTTGCGCTTCATACAAACTTCAGGAGAGAGGTTGTAAATTACCAATAAAACAGGCCATGAACTATGTGTGCTACTGAGGGTTCGGTATGGATTCATTCCATCTATGCACAACCCTAGTCTGAGATTTCTAATTTCATTTCCAAATGTAGAATACTGCGCATCAATTTTCTTCCATTGTGAACAATCAGCTGGATGACGTATTTTTCCGTCACATACCCGCTCTTCAGTATTCCATCATAACCTTTTTGCATCATGTGAATTATCAAATAAACGTTTGAAACGATTAATTATAGGAAGATACCAAAATACCTTTGAAGGGAGCTTTGTAATCTCTACACCAGCCTGTGATTTTTCTTTCACCTTATACCGTGATGTCCCACATTTTGGACACTCTGACAGAAATTCATATTCCTTCCTATATATAATGCAGTCATTTGGACAGGCATGTATTTTCTTATATCCCAATCCCATCGGGAATAATATTTTCTTGGATTTGTAATGTGAATCTGGAATATCGTTATCTTTTGGAATAATGTCTTTCATCAATTGTAGCAGCTCTGTAAAACTTCTTTCACTCCATCCATGTTTCACCTTCAGGTTAATCAATCTTAACACTACCGACAAAACCGTAAAATCTGTACAACCAAGATATAATTGTTTTTCAGCATCACCATATAGACGTGCAACTGTCGGTTCTATCTCAATTTGTTCTGCTACAATATCGCCAATCATTTCTTCAATTCCATCGGAGTTACCATCTTGCGAATCATCGTCATCAGTGACATTCCGTCCAGTTTTACCATTCCAAATCCAAGGGCTGTAACTCGGATTAAAACCATGACAAATCAAATGATCTTTTATCTCTTTACTTTTCAACTTCTTCATATTCAAACATTTCAGGCATGGACAGAAAAAAATGTCACTACTTGGAACATTTTGTTTTTCAAATTCCAAAAAGGCATCAACACCTTCCTCAAATTCATTTCTCATTCGATGTGCCGTAATCCAACTTTGACTAATTATTACCTATAACAAGTATCAACAAAAAATATATATTTTTAAGATAAGACAAATATATGTTTATATGAAAAAAATCATAATTTGAATGTAAAACAATTTAAAATATAAAAAAAATCTATGGGTATTTAAGAAAATATGCTTGAATATTAATTTTAAAATAAAATATAGTTAGATATAATAGTTTTAAATTTAATTGAATCAATGAAAACCATGCCACCTACATAGTTGATAGAAAATTGGAGAAAATGGAGTAAACCTGAAAATCACCCCCACCCACCAGACAACCCCCAAAACCATCTGGACAGGCCCCCACCCCCTTGGACAGCCCCGACACCCACCCACCCCCTTGGACCACCCCTGGACACCCCCCAACCCTCCGGACAGCCTCCCAACCCTCCGGATAGCCCCCACCCCTCTAGACAGCACCCCCCACCCCTCCTGGACACCACCCCCACCCCTACCCCTTGAACACCCCCCTGGACACCCCCAACCCTCTGGACAACCCCCCACCCCCGGACAATCCCCAAAACCCTCTGGACAGGCCCCCACCCCCGTGGACAGCCACTCACACCCACCAACCCCCTTGGACACCCCCCAGACACCACCCATTTCCACATCTTTGATATAACATATTTTTTTTTAAAAACGTGACATTATTAAAAATGTTTCATGAAATATGATGAAGAGTCCAATCGTATTTCTTATGAAATTTTTCTTACTAGAAAGGGTCTAAGTATTGGATAGAATAGTAAATAAAGTGGCATAAAATTGTAATATAATCCTAAAAAATGCATATAATCCAGCTTAAATATTTGAATAATTATGTTTGTAATCAACCATCAAATCCAAAAGGTGTATGAGAGAACAATTAGAGAAAAACTGGCAATGAGAGATCATAGTCATTGAGGGAGGATGGTGTCAAAGGAAACAAAAAATCAAATGAACCGAGACCACTTTATGAAGTAATCCATGAAAAAGAAAAACCTATATCAAATAAAATCGTGAAACATCAAAAAACAAACAAATACCCATTTGAAATAGAATCTAGTATCTTGATTCAGAAACTCTAAAAAATAAATAAATCACAATCTCATTGATTGAATCCTGAATTTCTAAAATAGAACAATACACTGGTTTCACTTTGGTTGGTGGTGCAATTATTTGTTGTATTCGATCATCAATTAGTTTTGTGACATAAAATCAAAAAATCATGTGAAATACATATAAGTAACATTCATTATTCAAGTTCACATTCTTTTTGTAAAATTACCCATGTCTATATTATCATTAATAAAAAACATTATCATTATTCTCAACTAAAATCATGAGAATTGTGATATTCCCATTTTTATAAACATATATTAATGATGTCATGATAGAGTTTATCATAACTAATAATATAAAAAATGGTATACTTATCTATAGTAGAGTCCTATAAGACAAAATGGATGCACGATATTTCTGTTACATTTAGATTTTTTAAAGGGATATAATGATGTTTAATACTTCCCAGAAGGGTGAAATTATAAGGGAGTTTAGTGTCTTCTAAAAATACAAAGTGGGTAAAAGTGAATTTGTTTCCATTAAAGAAAAAAATGGTTTATCATAGATTTATTAGACTATATGAGGGTGAATGATAAATATTTATTTTATTATGTTCCATTAAAACTCATGTGTAAATATTTATTTTAGTTCAATTAATGAATGATAAATGGTTTAAATTAATGGTTTTTTTTCTAAAAAAATGACATCTTCAATATGGATGATTGATTCCTATTCTATGATAAGACACTCAACAAGGATGATTCACTATATATGATGATAATTTCTTTTAATTCTCTAATCACATAAACATTATTGATTATCCAACCACAAAATTGTTAGATGAACCTGAGCATTAAATGAAATATAGGATAAATGGAATGGATGAATCAACCATACCTCAAATTTCTTTTTGATAATGAAATTCAAACCGGTCAAATCAAGAAATATTCCAAATCTTTCCTTAATCGCGCCATAGTCCTTCAATAAATAACCCAAAATATTTTTCCAACATAGGAGGATTTTGAGTCATTAAATGCAAGGTAATATATCAAAATTTGTTTTATAAAGAAATAAAAAAAAACAAGACACTCAAGATAAAAACGAATGTCTGGTGCCAACGATATTCAAAAATATGTAATAGGGTTTGAAATGGAAGAATCTAACCTAGTTTAAACAAAAAAATCGCAAAACATAAATACAGACTATCCGAAAAAAAAACGAACGAAATAAATTCGTGGAAGGCTTACTTGAGTGTTGCAAGTTGAGATGATAGCTCCGAGGAGAGTAAAGATGATAAACGATGAATCCAAAATGAGTTTAACGTAGGTCAATCGACAAGTCGATTAGGGTTTACCGTGAGAGAGAGACGAGCCGACAGACTGTCAATCAAAAAATCATAAATGACAGTCCACGGGGCTTTAATTTTTTAAATGTTTTATAACGTCGGTTATATAATAACCGAAGTTATAAACTATTTTTTACATTTATAACGTCGGTTATTTTAAAACCGATGTAAAAAACTTGTAGATATCTCGTTTTTTACGTCAGTTATTTTATAACCGACGTAAAAAACCCCCTGCGCTTTAGTTTTTTACATTGGTTATAAAATAACCAATGTAAAAAACGCATAGATATCTCGTTTTTTACATCGGTTATTTTATAACCGATGTAAAAAACCAAAGCGTGGGGGGTTTTTTTAAGTCGGTTATAAAATAACCGACGTAAAAAACCCGTATATAACTCATTTTTTACGTCGGTTATAAAATAACAGACGTAAAAAACCCCCGCGCTTTGATTTTTAACGTCGGTTAATTTATAACCGACGTAAAAACCGAACACGCGCGATTTGTAACGTCGGTTATTAAAATAACCGACGTTGAAATGCTACTCAACACATTTTTTATGTCTGTTATAAAATAACCGATGTAAAAAACCACGTTTCACAGATTCTCATGTTGGTTATATATAACCGACGTAAAAAATGGTGACGTAAATAACGTTTTCTGCACTAGTGTTTGTGGTATACCATAACAGCATCATGGTCTAGTCGAAGAAGACTAAAGTGTTATTGATATAACTCCAACATGTAAACTCAAATTGTTGAGCTGACTATTGGAGTATCTTGCCTACATCAATTTCATCATGGAAAACATCACTCGTATGTGTTTTTATTTCACAAGAAAGAATTGAGTCACCAAATAATGGGGGGAAGACTATAATAATACCATCAATAACCTCAATCAGTACCTATTTTTACCCTTTGGTATTAAGGCCACCTATTAAAGGAATAAATTTCATTATCTCTATATAAACCCTAGATAAATAACGTGGATTAATTCTCACTCAATTTTTTTTAAAGTTGAATAGATTTTATCATTTTTTATGGACAATGATAGAAGATGAGACATGTTATTATAATGTCTAAAATATCCACTTTATATTATTATTTATATTGAAAATACATACATTATATCTACATAACCATGAGGACCTCTTGGTCTCCCGCATAAATCTTCTAAAATTAACACTTAGTAACCTGAAATTATCTAAGAAATCAGCTAGATGGGAAATTATTTTGTAGTAATTTTATATAAAATTTGTTTTATATATTTAAATATCAAAGATTTACCTTGAACGTTGTATTATAACACCCAAAAACCAAAAAGCGTTTCTATTGGAAATATATTTTATCATTGAGGAAGAATTCTCCACCCATGAAACATCCTAAACATGGGATCTGATAGATGTCATACATGAATAATGGTGAATGAATCAAAGCACAACAATGTTGGTTTGGGGATCAAGTTTGTATCCCGGATAAAGGCAGTTTTACCATATAATTTATTACTTTTAGAAGGGTGTATAAATAATGAGTTGGAATAACAAGACCTTATTGTATGTTTTTAATTGAGATAGTAAATACCAGTTACCATATTAGATATCAAGGGTTATTCAGATTTGGTAATCAAGTAAATTAATGGTGACTATACCATCATCATGGGAGAATTGATACCCTTAATTGATCATCATTGAAGTTTAATTTAGGAATTCCCCAAATATCTCAAATGATATCACATTATATATTTGTGTAATTCATAAGTAGATACACTAACCTATGGGAAAACGTCTATGGTAGACATGAAACAAGATGGATCAATTATTTTTATCAAGAATTTTAGAGTTTTATCTCAATTTATAAATAATTATAAGGATAAATCAATGAATTTAATTACACCTTAGTCGAGTGATATCATCTAACCTCATTGATTGACACCATAGTTGGCAAGATGTATCCCATAATAAACTATCATTAGTGTGGAGTTCTTCCATATGATCGATATATGAAGGAATAAATCCATGGATAGGTGTAACATTTCAACATATATGTTTTATATAATTATTTTAATTTCCTCTAGAAATTTTTTTTTGTTGGATTTCTAATGTGTATTGAATTAGGAGATACCATCACAGTCATGTAAGAAGTCTATGATGGTACATGCGGTGATCAACAGTAAATGGAAAAGCTCTTCCACTAAATCATTATAAATGGATACATCAAGCCATTAATAATGAAATAAGTCATGGAATTAATAAATAGGAACCATTCATGTTATATGTAGAAAAATATCATTCATCACCCATCATAGTTGTTTCACATTGCTAAATACTCTTGACTATTAACTTCATGGGAAATTGATGGCATGGGTCCTTAGCCTCGATCCATTATGAAGTAGTTCATTTTTTATATTTCTATAAGCAATTTAATCTAAAAATGTATAGTATTCATTTCTGTAAAGGAATTTAGAAAAAAGGATATCATTAACTTCATAAAGTCTAATATCATTACTAGATTTTCATTCCCTCATACAATGGTGACAGAAAATGGTAAAAAAATATGATTCATAATTGAAGATGCTATATCAAAAGTATAATATATATACTGACCACTCATCCAACTATCATCTAGTGAAAAATGAACAGATATATTCCATCAATTAGAATATATATTGTATCATTCAAAACATGGTGACTAAAGATAACAAGATATTTACATGTAAACTCATGAATTAATTGTTGTTTTATCATACCATAACTCATACATCCACATAAATAAACACTTACTCAATAGTGTATGGGGAATAATCCATATTTTTGGTGGAATATTAGATATCCTAACTTCCCATTTTTATCTTTCATCAACCATTTGAAGGAAAGTTGTCTGAAATCTTTTTTGATGGATTGTAATGATAAAAATAAAAAGAGGTTTCACACACTATGTAAACTTAATGTACATAAAAATTGGGTAACACATGAATTAAATAATAAGGTACACCTATTCTCTTTCATCTATTTAGAATTGGTATTATCCATTAGTATACTGATGATACAAGAGAATAATCCCCTAAATCATGAGAAAAAATGGGAATGGCCTTATGTCATAAATACAATCTATGATAATAGTTATTATTATCCAATCATAATAGATGGATATCGTATCACACCTAACACCAATAAAATGTTTCTAAAGAAACACTTTTCAATGCCCTATGCAAATGGTTAATGTAAATGTTTAAAACTAATTATGATAGGATGTATTCATATGAACCTAAATTGTATATCACCAAGTCCAGGTCTCATGATGTTAAACTACATGACATATGATCTACCTCATGTGGTGTTCAGTCTTCTCAAATTAATTAATTCAGTATGACATAATATCTTTACCTAAATACTTGTACCATATAATATTGTTGTTTGAATGACTCCCTCATTAATAATCCTTCTCTATGATAAAACTTTCTCCATTCCCTAGAACTAGTTGTGGTTTGATTATTTTTTCATAATGTACGTAGTGATGTTCGAAATAATTAATTTATGTCCCTCTATGGACACCATGAACATTAATCCTTAAACATAAGATCTTAGTTATTCACATTAGGTCTACCGCAACAAGCAGACATTATAGAAAAGATTCCAAATTTTTCCCTACATATAAGCTTGAAAAATATTGAGGTTTTCTATGAAATATGCATGGATTGATTCCTATGATCATGTGATAAATTCTGGTGTCTAGATCACTTATCTTAAACAAATATGAAAATTTTGTATTTATCTAAACCCTCTTAAAATTTAATCTTAACCATCCCATTAGGATTTTTAAATCATTCATATATGGGGATATTCTATGACAAAACCTAGATATCTTTTCCTTGTTAATACTATGTGTACATCGAAGGTTACATTAAATCAGGTGAATTTCCATTATTTTTTTAAAAATATGTTACAAAATAAAATCAATTTACATGCAAGCATTGGATTTCATAATAAAAAAACAATTGTAAAGAATCTACATAGTAGAATTTAAAACGTTTAACATAGTAAAAATGAATTTTTAGAAATTAAATTGGTACACATTGATAAAGGAGTCCAAAATAGCTTGTGAATGAGAACATATATTTCCTCACCTCAAGAAGTATTGAGTGGGTAATATTTATCTCTTGGTTTTAATAGAATTCCATGAACTTAATAAGATAAAAAAATACCTTCATTTTAATGGAAACCATAAAAAATGAGAACCCATAGTTTTAATAGATACTAAGAACCATGATCCCTCACATTAATGGGTGTGATCATCCAGTGTATAATATTAACCTGATATAGGTTTTATTTTAAAAAACATTTAAAAATAACACAATTCTATCTCTAGAATACATAGAGTAACATGAAAGGGAGAGAGATAAAGGATGAAGGTGGAATTGGAAGATCCTTTATGAAATTTCAACAATGTAGAAATTGGATTGAATATAAATAGGAAAATATAAAAATATATTGAATATGTTGATTTCCAAATTTCCACTGATGATTTAGAATAATATTGGATATCTCTTAAAAAACATTTTTTGGATAAATTTAGAAGAATATAGTCATTATAGAAGTTTATTAATAATCATTATTGTGTTATAAACCTCCTTAGGTCTCTATTTATATCCCTTGTTGGTTCATGGGGTCCCTTGGGACATACCAAGGAATTTAAGAGCTGAGTCGAGTCCTTTAATAAAATAATTTCACACCTCATTGAATCACCCATATACATTATGCAAATGCATATTTGAATAGTAAAACATCCTTCCATACAGTGTAGTAAGAAAATATCTCCCATTTTGAACTCAACACACTGAGAACCTAGTCTATAGTCTTCTTTTATTAGTTGTTTTTTACAAGGAGAGTCTCTATCCACCACACCCAACAACATGCCCATATATCTCTTGACCATTTCCCCCAAGTGACTTACTGGATAACAATTCCAACTACTATATGAATAGTCACCAACTACAGCTATAATCAATATCAACATGGCTTGGATTAATTCACTGTGACTTTGTGAAAATCATGGAGGAGATCTACTTCATCAAAAATCTCTGGATAAAGTAATCTCTTAGTCTGATTGATTCCATGGGATAAAGTTTTAACATTATAACTGAGAAATGGTCAAAAAAATGTTCTAAACACTTAAGTTATTTTGATCAAACATGAAATAAAATTTTTACGGACCACCCCTTTGGGGGATCATAAACACTAATTTTTTATTAAATTAAAATATTGAAAAATAAGAAGGGGTGAAGTAGAAATAATAAATAGGAAGTAAAAATTTGTTGTAAAAACATATTTAAAAACACCTTAGAAATATATATTTACATGAAATAATATTTCTCACCTAGGGACATGATCAATAACCTTAGATATATTCCTCCTTTTTAAATCATTAAAGCATTCTCCAACAAATTTAAAATGTTTCTTTTCTATATTAAATTTTTTCCCCAAAAATACTTAACCCTTTCCCCCTTAATGATTATAAAAAAGAATTACAAATAATAAAGGGTTTGATAGATACAAAAAAATATAATCATGGTGATCATAAAAACATTATTCTAGAAATTAAAACAAAATATTTTAAAAATATTAAAAATATTTTCAAAAATAATCATGTTTTAGGAAAAATAAAAAACATTAATAGGAAGAGGTAAGGGAAAATAATTACAATAATTCCATTCATAGATTTCCTTTAATAAAATTAAAATGTTTTAAATATAGTATTACTTTGAATATATCATCAAATTAAAAATATGTTATACCATATTCTTGAATGATATATTCTTTTTGATAGAGGTCTCCCAAAAAGTGATATTGAATATCAATGTGTTTTGTGCATGAATACTGAATAAGATTTATAGAGATTATTATAGCACTAGAACTATCACATTTAATTATAACTAGAGAAAATGTCAGACTAAAATATATGAGATTTTGTTTCATTCATATAATTTGGGTATAAGAACTCGCTACGATAATATATTACGATTAAAAAATAGAAAGAGAAACTAAATTGTTATTCTTACTACACCAATAGACTAAGGAATTCCCAAGAAGTTGAAATGTCCCACTTGTACATTTCTTATATAGTTGAAATCTTCAAAAATCATTGTCAAAAAAATAGATTCATTAAAAGAATTTCCTTCTATATAATATAAACCTTGATTTTTCTAATATTTTAAAAATAAAAGAACCCTTTTATTGGTTATAAATTAATTTTTTTTGGATTGGTTTAAAAATGAGCATATAGACCAACACTGAACATTCTGTCTATATTGGTCATAGTAAGTTAATGTTGAATCCCAATCACACTTATATAAATATTTTTGTCAACCAGTTTTCCAGATTCATCCAACATTATCTTAAAAGAAATAGTCATTGGTGGTTTTTTTCATTTTCATGATCCATGCCCACACATTTTAGTTGTTTAATAGTTTATTTATTGTTGGATTATAAAAGTGACATCTTATTTTTGAATGATTTTTAAACCATGAATGAATTTTAAATCACCCATAAAACTTGTTTAAAATTTATTTCATGTATGATTTGAAAATTTATATCAAATAGATTTATTTTTTAATCCAAAATTACATCTTCAATGTTGAGTTAATTGATTAAAATATCAATAGAAATATTTTTCAAAAAAAATTCAAAACCTATTTTCCCATTTTAATGTTATTTTATAATATAATTATACATAAACATTCATACCAAGCCTGAAGGTATTGTTTTAAACTATATAAATATTTAGTTAACTTTATATTAGTGTTTGGAAATATGGGATTTTCAAAACAAGGTGGCTTCAACAAAAAAAATCTAAGATATAAAAATTTAAAAAAGAAATTTTTTATCATCCATTTTAAAATGTATAAAATTTATATGGGCGGTGAATACCAATAACATTCTTGAAAATTATATTTAAGAATCATGGGAGTGAGATTTATTATAATCCTTACTTATTCTTGATTGTAACCTTTGGCTATGATTACCAATTTTTTTACATGGGATATAAAATAAGAAATCTATTCTATTTTTATGAATCAATTTTTTACCAATAATATGATGAACATTAAGTCTTTAAATTAGAGTTCAAACATTATTCCACTATAATTATTTTTTTCTCTTTTTACATATCAAAATACCAAATTTCATCATTTAAAAATTACTAAATGTTTTTTCATTCATGAAAATAAAGAATAGAATGGTTTTAAAAATTATTTATGATAAATCTTTTATTATGAGTACAATCTTGAAAATATAAAATAATATTTTCCAAGGGATGGTATTTGGGTTTTTCTATGTATTTAGGTAAAGGACTAGTGGAAATTTAAGCAATAGTCTATTTAAGAGATGGTGGGTCATAAAAAATTAATGGTTCAATGTTATTAACATCTTCAAATAAGATGGAGGTTTAAGAATATTTTCATTAAATTTTTTATGAATGAATTATTAAATAGTTTTAGTTCTTTTACTAAAGATTTAGTATTATTTACTTTATTTTTTGTTCCTATAAAAAATTCCTTCATCATATTTTGGATCAAATTTCCCCATTATTTATTTATTGTTATTAATTTAACTTTTATGTCCAAACACTTTGAAAAAACAAACTTTAATTATTTTATATTACCAAACTTCAAAATGGTATTTTTGGGGAAGGGTATTTAGAGAAATTGGTTTTTGATAAGAAAAGAATTATTGAATGAATTGGGAAAAAATTAATGTAGTAGTTTGAAGTAGTTAAAGAGGAATCCATATTATTTTGAAGAGTTTGATTCTATATTTCAATTACTATGTTTTGTTGTGGTGTTCTTAGAGTGAAAAAATTATGATTATAACCTCAAAGGAACAAACCTTGTCAAAATATTATTTATCAAACTCTCCCCAATGATCAAAATGAATTGAAATGGCATTATTACCATTTTAATATTCAAACTTCAGGGCAAATACTTGAGCACTTTACAATACTCATATTTTTGTGCCAATAAAAATACCCAAGAGAATCATGTATAATTATGAAAAATCACAAAATAGAATGGTTTTTAACTAATACATTAAACTTGAGTGGGTTAAAAAATATCAATGAGAATAATAATATAAGATGTATAGGTTTTAATTTATTTTTTATGATTTAAATAGTTTTTTGTTTCCTACCAAGTTGGAAAGGCTCACAAACAAGATTATGTTTTTAATGAAATATTAGTAAATTTCATACTTGTTGATATCAGATGAGCCTATTGATTGTGTGTGTGATGCAATGACCAAGGAATCTATTCCAAAGTGATGAATCGCTATTATTAACACTCTAAAATATAAAATTTTAAAATTAAATTTATTTGAAATAGATAATATAAACATTTTTAAAATAAAAAGTCATAAAAAAGTATTTGTTTTAGATAAAAAACAATGCAAAAATAATTATCAGAAGGGATTTTAAAACCATTTTCACACAAGTGTATAATTAATAACAATTTTTTTAAATCAGGAATGTGTAAAACATATTTTATAATCATGGAATTCATAAAATTGAAATCGATATAAATGATTTTACTTATTGAATTTTCACTAAAAAATAAATATCCTCCATTATGATTTTTATATTGATTAAATTTAGAGGTTTCACCACACATGTGTCGAGAGAATCTATTATCAATGCACTATATAGATTTTATGTATTTAATATTTAAAAAATTTCCCTACAAAATTATTAAATTATTTCTTTTGGTACCAAGATTTTTGGGCCATATATTTTATCTTATAGGGATTTTGGTAACCATATTTAATTGAATAAAATTATTGAGATGAGATATATAATGAAAGATGAATAATTTTTTGTCTAACATATCCATAATTTTTTAATTACATTCATGAATTAAATTTCCTATTTTATGGAAATGTTGAGAAATCATTTTTTTAAAAATTACTTCTATGAAATAATAATTTTGAAAAAAAAACATTATTTTTAAGACCAAAACCGTTATGATTTTTTACTAGTCATTGAGAAGCCAAAATTTTGTTTAAGTTTCCTTCATCTTTGGTGAATTTTATAAGAGATTTTTTGAGATAATTACTCTTTTATTTTAATTAATGAAAATTTTATTGATCATTCTATTTTAATGATAATCCATATATTCCTATTGAGAGTTTATTTATTTCTTAAAATATTTAACTATACTTATTTTTAATCTCTTTATACAATGATATATTTTCATAAAACCCTTCTTAAATTTAATCAGAAGAATAATTTTGGTAATCGTAGCTTAGGTGATCAGCATAAATGAAATTTAAGGAAGAAAAATAATAATTTTAGGTGGAGGAATAATATGAGAATGAGTTCACATTATTACAAACCCTGACATAAGCCATGATAAACATGAAAATTTTATTCCTAGACTATCTTTAGGACATAGATTCATTGAATTCACTCCCAGTGGAAATATAGATATCTTTATTAGTTATATTTTTTTCCTTATTCTTATTTTTGATTAAGGGAGAATTCGACACTCTATATCCCTTCTATTTTTATTCTATGAATGTCACTTAGTGTTCACTTTGATCATCCTCATTTATGTCATGTCAGTAAGACTACTTTCCATTGAATAATCTATTAATATTCTTGGATATATAATCTATTTAATCACCATTGGAAGATTCATCATTAATTTATTTTAGAGAAATATTCTTTTGATCAATTGAATTATTTGGAATCCTTATCGGCTGATCACTTCACTGTGATCTCATAGGTCATGAGATATTCGACTACTTCCTCAAATTCTATTTTATTAATGTCTTTTACTTATTGTATCACCATCATGTTGGGTACCCAATTTTATGTTATGACCCATCGGGAATTTTTATGTAAAGTTTCAATGGAAAAATAATCACCAAGAGACAATAAACCATATGAAATTTTAGAAAAATGTATATGAATTTTAGTAATTTATTTATTTTTGGGGCATAAAAATATTAAAAATCATGTTCATGCATATCAAGTCTGGTATCTTTAACTTTATTCACTTATTGTGAAGTTACTTTTTAAAATTTCTTATATTTCACGAGCAATTTTATAGCTAAAAATACAATAAAACTCAATGTGATCTAGACCGAAATATAGAGGAATAAGAACTTTGTTATTATGTTCAACATATATATCCTATAGAAAGTCTATTTGTATCATGATTCTTTATATTTTTTAAATCCATTCATAATAATTTTACAAATAGAGAATCCTATACTTCCATAAAAAAAGACAATTTATTTTTCCAATATGTATAGTATAAATAATTAAATAAAGGTTCATGATCCATATAATGTATTTAGTTACAACCAAGGGTGTTTGAAAACATAAAATTTTAAAAAGATCATATGATGAGATTAGTTAATATATTGAAAATTAAAATGAATTTTTAAAACAAGTGTATTTTCAGAAAAAAAAAGATTTCCTTTGATACAAAATTTTCACTAGATATAAAATGGAAAAAAGTGAGAGAGAGTGTGTGTGAATGTGTGTGGGGAGGGGGTGAATTGCCTTTAAAAAAATTAATAAGATGTTATAAAAAAGTGATTAAATTGAAATTATTCATTTTAAGAATAAAAAATAAATAAATGTGTATACATAGTGGAATATATAACATTAAACACAGTGAAAAATAAACTGAAGAATTTAAAAGGGAAAAATATGATAAATGAGTTCTGAAATAGCTTAGGAATGAGCCCCTATGTCTCCTACCATAAATAATTCTTTATATGTTTATATTTATTCTTTGGTTTTAAAAGAATACCATGAACATATGAATAAGAAATAATTCATTTGTTTTAACAAAAACCAAGAACAAATGAAGACCATTGGTGGTAACATAAAACAAGAACCAAATCCATAACTTTAATGATGGTGAGAACATAAATAATAATATGAAAATGATAAAGGTTTTTTCTTTATAGACCCTTCATAGAGGACTAAATTCTTTTTCGAGAATATATAGAAGAACATGAAGGAGGTATCTAAAGAGAGGAGGTATTAGAGGAAGGGACTTTTAGAACATACAATAAGGGAGTAATTGACTCCAATAAAAATAGGAAAAGAGAAACATGAATAAGGATGTTTAATCCCAGATTATCTTTGGAATTTTAGAAAAATATTAGAGATATCATGAAAAAGCTCTATGGGGATCAATTTAAAGTCATATAGTCATCTTAAAGGTTTTTTAAACTCATTATTATGATCCAAACCTCCTTTGGGCTCTATTTAAATCCTTCATAGGAGAAAAGGTTTGCCTATTCCATGAAAATGAAATAAATAGATAAGTCAATTTATTTAAGTAAATCATTTAATGCCTCTTTTAATCACTCATGTACTTTCTTGTAATGTAGATTTAAATTCCAAAATAGATTTCCACAGAGTCTAGACAAACAATAATTCCCATTTGACCGAAAAAACCAAGCACAGTGTCCATAATATGCTTATATAGAACATTTTTCATAGGTACACTCTTGATCTACAACATCCAATAAAACATCCATATAGGTCTTAATTTTTCCACATAGGATACTTACTATATAAAAATACATGTTGTTATAACCATGGTCAACAAATAAAACTATAATTAGTTTCAACATGACCTAGATGAATTAACTATGTAATTTTCCGAACTATGGTCAATATCTTTATTATAAAAACTCTCAAGATAAAGGTATTACTTTGGTTCATTGATTTATTAGGATAATGGTTAAACAATATAACTAAGAAACACTTAAAAGTAATAATAGAGAAACTTTGGTGGTTGGGATATTAGAAACACATGAGAGGTTCAACACTATAGAACATACATTTTTTCATGATCATATACTAGAATGAAAATTCATCTTTTAATAATTACATTTTAATTGATTTTTATTATTTCAGGATATATGATAGCATCTAAATCAACTATATTTGACCAAGTTTCAAATTTTATTCCCATAAAACTTCCATGTAATCCTTATACATGAGACTTTATAAATTCATGTTGGGTTTCCTCCAATGGCTCCACACCAAATAAAACCACTCCATTTCAACCTTAACATATAAAAATATATACATATTCCTTTACCCCAATTTACTAACTATTTTGATTTAAACAATATAATATAGATCCCCTATCACAATTCATTAGACTTTGTGACATATGGTCCATCACACACGACCATAAAATGGATTAGAGTTGTTCTTTTTGTATGACCCAACTTCTTAATATGAGAGTTTGATCCATGTAAGAGTCCTAGAAATATGTTATACATATCCATATGAAAAAAATACCCTCACCATTTAATAACTACATATCTTAAATCATGTTATGACTAGATACATAGTGATTCCCATACTTCTTGTTTCATGTCCATCCATGAAAACAATCAACCATAACATTAGTGTATGGGTACCCACTCATTCATGTAGGGTTTTCAAATTTACATATATTAGGATGTAACCATTCCAATTTGTCTTGATGTTGACGATACATTAATTTTGGGCCTCTTCCATCTTCTTACTAGAACACACATAAATTTCATTATCATTTCCCTTACACAAGAGCCATATTTGTGAAGATATTTTTTAAGAACTACATGTGTATTTATTTATTTTATATTATAATATGTAGTGACGTACAAAACATCAATCATGGAACAAATCATGAATTCCACCTCCATCCCATTCTTCCCCACCATACTAGCACTTGGTACCCCTAATTCATGTAAGGTGTGTCTCTATTAGTCCATTGATAGGATGGGAAATCCCTTATCATCAATTAATAAGTATGTGTATATTGTACCGTATTATTTTAGGATATATAGTGATATAAAAATTAACCATCTAATACTCTGCTATAAATTTTACACTTACTAAAACCCTTCTCCCATTACAAGGTTTCATTCTTTATATTTCGATCTTTTAATACTTGGATATATCCAAGGATTAAACATACATTGTTTTAATAACTATGTATGTCCTGATTGCTATTTAAATTTGATATATAGAAACATATTGGCTATATTATTCATACATTGACATAAATCCTCATCTATTATTTCCCCATTTTAACATCCAATTATAACCAAACATTGGTCAAATTTTAACTAAAGTGTCTTAATCAGATTCTGAATATCACAATATCATATATCAAACCATTATCCATGGATAATTGAGTCACTAAATTCCTTCCAAGACACTTGTTAATTAGTGAATTTGAAAGAAAAATAATCTATTTTCTTGGAAATAATATGCATTCCATTTAGCTCTCCCAACAAACAAAGAAGAGAAAATTTTGCATCATGAAGATAAGATCCTATAACCCCACACACTCTAAAATATATTTTTATGGAACCATTTATTCCAATATAGTTACCACTTATCAATAATGTGATTTTTAAATTTCATTGTATCTTGAATAAGATAATTCTTATTGCGATTTACATTGTTCACATTTATTGTTCAAAGGTATTGTAAATCACTTTGCTTATAAAAAACACCAGTCTAGATTCCATACCCCATTCTGGTATAAAAATTAAGACCTTAAACTTATTGAATCTATCCCTAAGGTTTTAAATACTGGTCAAAGAATACATTAGTTTACATCACGTTTACCTCACCCTTATTCCTATAAATACGACCTCATTTTTTTTATAAGATCTATGAGACATAAAATGATCACTAAATTGGTTTAAAAAGTATAACCTTAAAATAAATTCATATGAATTTTTGAAGGTATATTAATAAAATATAAGGAACATCAATTCATTCTGGGTCAATTTCAACTCTATTAAAATAATGTAACATCATTCCCCACTTTCAGATAAAGTAATACATTTTTAAACTCTTTAATTTTTCTATCTGAGCAACATGCCATTAAACCACAATAATTTTTATTCAAGATCATTAAACCTTAAATATTAATCCTCATTATTATATGTTTTAATAACATAAATATTTTAAGGAATAATACATGGTACTCTATAGACTAAAAACCTTCAAAAGGTATCCTATGAAAAATTTAATTTTAGACTCATAAGGACTACACCTTATATTTATTTGGGATAATGCTGAGAATTTAAACAAATTAAGAAAAAATATTTGTTTGTTGAAAACATGAAAATCACGCCTTCAGTAAAAGGTATGTTCATTACCTCTAAGCCTCTCACTGTAACACATTTATAGAAAATTAAGTCTAAAAAATATATATACACTTATAGATATTTACATATATCCATGGGAAAAGTTAATCCATTATCACTAGGTCTACAAACATGTGAAAATTTTGGAGCTATTTAATTTTACCCATGAACATGTTGGTTCATATTATCTATATAAAGTGAATAGATATTTGATTTCAGGATACTTGGAACCTCTTAAGAATTGATTCATCCAATAAAACCCCTCCCTAATTCTCATTATTCTAAATCATTCACTTCCTTATATAATAATATATTAGCCTTATCTTATGGTGATAGAATATCAATTGTATATCCTTCTGGAAAATATCTTTATGAGATAAAAAAATCTAGGATGAATTGAAACACATCAATATTTAATCTAATAGGTTGTTCCTCATATATAGTAACTGTTGATAGAAACTTCATATTCAACCTTACTATATTCATCTATGATTACACAATATAATAATTATTAATTGATTCAAATATATCACCATTTGAATCAATAATTGTTTAGATTTTTGATTTATTAGATCCATATCAATTTATTTTTCAGGTGGAAATAATAATAATTATTTTACTCCTTATGAGTTTTTTTGGGATTATCATGGATCAATAATTGAATTAACATAGTTAAAAAAGTTATTAATAATTCAAGAAGGAAATTATTTTATTCATTTAGTAGAAAATGGAAAGTAGAATCCGTAATTCAAAGTCTCTCTCTATCTATGTACAAAATGAGGAATGAATAAGAGTATTGTTACTTAGTGAACCCAATAGAGTCCTAGATATAGATATTTATTAATCTAAGTTACTAATGAACATATATAGGTTAACCAATATTTTTTCCTGCACCTCTACAATATGATGTGGTCCCTCTATCTTTAAAATAGTTTCCAGCCCTATTATGCGAACCTCCTAAACTAGTATCTAAAAGTATTATACTAATTTATTAGTTGTAACGATATTTTTATATAGTTTGTATTCTAGGATACCTATCTCCATCACTTTATTTTTCTACTTTACTACCACCACTTCATGTTGATATGCTTCTAAAGGCACCATGGTTATGAGATTTTCAGATTTATCTATCTATTATATCATTGAAAAATTAAATTGTACTATTGTGGTTTACTTTACCTATTATAATATATCCTTCAATGAAGCATGAAAATTCTAGTAACCAAACCCATCAAGTCTTAAGGTCATGTATAAATGGATGATCCTGTGTAATTTTTTACACAATTTCCCAAAGATGTTTTCTGAATCATCTTTGAAATATCATTATATATTTACTTCAATGAGGTTTTTTGAAAAGTGATAGATTATTTGATGATTCATAATCACTATAAGAGTCTAAAATATATTATCTATCCAACCCCTTTAAAGGAACCACAAGAGAAACCCTGCTTATTCTCATTGACACATTAATAGATTAAATGTCCATGGACTCTATAAATTGAAATATTGAAACAAAAACACCTTCAATATGTATTTATTATTTTTTTAATAAAATAAATTCACATAACATTGAAGATATGTACATTATAATAGAGGTTACAATGTAAAAAATAAATTATAAATTATCACATATGCACTTTAGGGAATTATCTTCTTCAGTTTTTCCCTATCCTCATGTAGTACTATATAGATGTCCTCTTTAGTAAATGATTTTTCATTATGTGTGCTACATACTTATTCGTTCATCAACAAAAAACTACCTAAAAAGTAGAAATATCTTCATATCCAGTTATAGGCCAGTCAACCAATATATATTTACAAACATTCATCATGGCTTCCTTTTTGATCTTAGGGGAAGGGAGGTATCTTGAGTAAAACCCTTCAGAGGATCTTCATGGATCATTTTAGTAAAGTTTATAAGTAATATTTTTTTAACAGTTGTGTCATTTATCATTCCACATAAAGTGGAAAAATATTTATCATCTCCCTCTAGTAAACTAAGATAAGAATTTTTTTAGAGAATTCATTTATAATTTCCAAGTTTGAGTAAGCATGTACTTTGGAAAGATGACTAGAAGTCACACTAAAATAAGACTTACTTTCATTTAATTATTTATTGAAATTTTTTAATTTATAAAAATATGAATGGATATATATCATTGAAAGAATATACTAAACCATGTTTGTCTCTTAGAAAAGTGTTTAGAGACTTATTATTTGGAATAAAATGATAAATATGGTCATGAAACATTTTAATTGTGTTTAGTGGACATACAATATAATATCACTAGTTATGCCCCAACTACCACTGGCATGAAATTAATATTAACACTTGGAAAGATAGAATCATTATGATCCCATTAATTATTTAAAATTATGAATTATAAGTTTCAATTTTTGAAAATAAGTACTGATTAATTTAAATAATGTAATAGAAAAACTGGATAAGAATGTAGGAGAATGATTTATAGACTGACCTCATTCACAAATATGGACATTTGTGGCTAATATTTCAGCATTTATTTAATATTTTTTATGGGTGGAGGGATATTTGACCTTGGTTATTATAAAAATGTTCCTAAGATAGGGAAGATATAGAGAGGATCTCATACCTCAACCTAAAACATCATCTTATAACTCATTTATAACTCCTCATCTGCCAGAGTATGTGATCCAACCATAGTACCCATATGGGTACATCTCTCATTGTATTGGGGAGACATTTTTTGAACCTATTCCATCTCTATAATTTTTATAAAAAATGAAATGTTGATCATATTAGATACAAACAAAAAATAAATACAATCTTCTTAGTAAATCATCAACAAACATCTTCAGGGATGATAATGTTATATAACTCTTCATTGATCTGCTAGTTGATCACCCACTTGGGAATGCCTCAGACCATCAGGTCTCCCAAACAACTTTTTAAGGAAACCAATAAATCCATTTCATGTATAATCATCATTATCACCCGAAAAAAATTTATAGCCTTATCATAATTTATTTAATAGCATAATTCCTTATGCACCATTATGTTATCAATTTAAGGGATGTACATTCCAAACTTGATATATATATATAAACCAAAATGGATTTAAATTTTTTCTGCCTACAAAAAATGTGATAGGCATTTTATTATATGAAACATATGAAGGGTTCAATATGCCCCCCTTTGAGAAATTTAGGATGATTCAAAGACGTTCATATTTATTTGTTTTCCAAACAATTCATCCTTTTCCAGGGTACTAATTTATTGTTTACAACTTGATTGTATCACCTTTGATTCATTATGTGGTGACTATTTTATTGTTATATTATCAGAAGATTGAGAGAAATAATGTTTTTGATGGTTAGAAACTTCATTGGCAGATCCTTTGATAACTATATTATTAGTATCTTATTCCCCAATTGCTTAGACAAGTATGTGGTAACCAATGGAATATTGTTTTAAAGCATCTTGTGAGGGTATATGATCATCTAAACCTAAACATTACTAGGAGTATGAATGATTAACTACTTTAGAGATGGAAACATGATTTTGACCAATGTGGACATTAGGGTTATTATCACCCACAATATATATGATACCATTTGATTATCCCATATTCTTGTATCTTTGTGTTGTGATACTATATGATATTATATTATCCTGAATTGATATATGAATCAATAAGTCCTATATGTATTATATACAATATCATAATCAATCCTAGATGACTAAATACTGTCTCTCATGATTATCATATATGTATGGGGTTCATAACTTCCTCGACCATCATATTTACTCATCATGGTGGGAATATTCTATTAAAAGAAGATATTAAATTTTTAGTACATTATAAAGATCTTAGGGGTCTTTTAACCCTTCAATTATAGTGGTATTAAATGCAATATTGTAGAAACCCAAATCACTTAAATTAATCTTAATATAAGAAATAAAGATTTTATTTTATTTATATTGAATTGGTTTTGGTGAATTTGGGCTAGAACATGTACATAAAATCCCACAAGTATTAATTTGGATAATCAATAATCAATAAATAAAGTCCTAAATCTCACAACTATGTGTGAATCAGATACCAATAGAATGTATTTGTAGATCAACACGACATAGATGATGAAAATGTGAGTGTGGGGATATATATATACAAGCTGATATTATAGACCCACCTATCAAACTAAACCCTCTAGGGTATAAGATAATTATTTATTTGGACTCCCTTATTTAACATGTTAGGACACCCTATTGGAAATTTTCAAGTTAGCCAATCCCTGTGTAGGAGTAAGAAAAAATTTATACATGTATAAAAACAGATACCTATCTTCGAATGAGGTTGCATCCTCATGGATTTTTTTACCTATTCCAATATCATATAGCATAGTGGTGGAATTCACATAGTAATTCAATAAACTCAATTGGTATAGAGGAATTCATTATACATTATTATAAGAACTAGTGGTTTATAGATCTTGGTGATTCCCCATGGGATAATTACCACTTATAAATGCATTAAGTGTAATATTTTCATCTCTAAAATTTAGTAACATAAGAGTCCAAGGATGATATTAGAGGTATTTTAAAAATTATTTTTTTGAAATCCATACATACTCATAGATTTTTGATATATTTATTCAATATTTATACTCATAACTTTCTCATTGGATCCAAGATGCACACATATAATTAGGCTTGAATATAAATCCACTGTGTAGATCCCAATATTCATTCTATACTTAGAGTTTATTGGTAACTAATTTATGGAATATATAGGACTAATGTAATTATTGGGGTTATGAGGAGTAGAAATAGATATATAGGGTTTCATTGGAATTATATATCATATAAACTAGTAGGTGTTTCCATCATTATTGTAGAAGACTTTTGATGCGATACTATCTCATCATAGAATTGTGCAATACAAGAACTAGTAGTTAGATAAGTTTTGATATGGATTTTTTAATGTTTAAATATGTTATAATTTCATTACTATATTGAAGAATGAATTATGCTGATGGTATTTATTTATGATACAACCACATAATCTTTTCATGTGTTGAAAACTATAGTTTTCACTAGTAAAACTGGGCCGTCTAAACTCTATCTATTAACTAGTCGATGTAGGTGGCTGCTTGTAACAACCTATAAATTTTTGAGTCATTTTTAAGGAAATATATTTTTTTGGTCATGAATCTAGGTTTTTATGGAGGATTGGAATTAAAATTATGATTCCATGGAGTGAATCATCTCAAAAGATATTTTTTAGAATGTTTTTATAATACTATGTAGTTTTTTATGGTGATCAAGTGTGAGTTATAGTAGGTTATAGGTGAAACCATTATTGAATTACCCTTCATATTGATTTTCATTCAAATGAAATGTTAGTTTCACATATTGATGATGGGATTGTTGAGGGTTCATTTTTCATCCAAGGAGGTGCCACATCGTGGATGTAGAAGGTCATGTTGTGAGTAGTGGGTGTTATGTCATAATGATTTTTTGAAATGTTTTTCTCTTTGAGATAGACCCTTATGTATTAGATCATACCATGTTCTGGGGATGTATTCCATAGTGATGAACCAGACCTATAGAAATTTGAAAAATTGAAGGACCCCTCTATATGTTCACATCATAATAGGAGGGTGGAAAAACATGATAGGGACTCTTATATATGGGGTCTTGGATGTAATAAACTAGGATTTTTAATTTTTTCAGATAAATATAATCTTTTTCGTATTTTGTATTTCACACAACACTGATTTTAGCTAATATTACATGAAACACTAGGAGTAGCTTCAGTTACACCCAACATAGAGTTTAAATGATATGTGGCATACTATTAAAATATAAATATTTAATATGATATTTATCACATAGACATTGGAATGAAGGGTATAAATATAATTAACTAAATGATGAAAATATATATTTTATAAATGTTTATATAATTAATTCTTTGGTTACCAATTAATTATAAATGAAAAGAAAAACTATTATAAAATAAAAGAAAATCATTCTATAATAAAACAATTTGTATGTGCACAAATTTTTTTTACATTAATAAATTTAAAAAATAAATTTGGGTGATTTATTTTTTTGAAATTTTTGTATTATATATTTAATAAAATGTTTAAAATTTACATTATGTGTTTTATAGATAATATATAAGTATAAATACATGTTTAGGATTGAAATTATATTTTTATAAAAAGCATTTTTGTCTCATTTTGCGAACTAATTTAAAAAACAATTTTCAACAATCTGAGAAATTTTTTTAACAAAATAAATTTTAATTTTGAAATCATCATGTAAAATTTATATTAGGGTGATTATTTAAGAATTATTTTAAAAGTAAAATTTTTAGATGGATAGTGAAAAATATTGGATTTTTTTAAAAAAAATTATTCTATTAATGATTTAAAAAATAAATAATAATTGATTAAATATGGTTTTAAAATAAAAAAGAATTCAACTATGTATATATTAATCTAATTTATTTAATTATAATCATATTAATTGTGAATTTTATATAAAAACATTATAAACAATTGAACATTTTCTTTTTGAAAACCTAATTTCTTATCACTTCTCTGGGACTAATATTAAATTAAAATTTTCCAAATATATGAATAGAATTTTCAAAATTGGATTAAATTTTTTAATAATAATAATTTATATTATATAATAATCTCAACTTAATTTTTTACCATGGTTAGCGTACAAATGGGTCTACCAAGGGGAGGGGGTAAACTAAAATGATAAGATTTAAAAATGGACCAAAACATGAAAAAACCCATCGAATGGAAATATATAGAAATTAAATCTTATAATATGGAGAATAGTTTATTATGGGACCTTTTGGAATGTCAAGAAAGTCAATATACCTTTTTCTTTTTACAAATTACATGTGTGCCACTCACCTCACTCATAAAAGAAAACCACTATTATATCTATTGCACACTTCTAAAAATATTTGGTTATTACATGAACAACCAAAATAATATCCTTAATTACCTCATATCATCTTTCAATCCTTATTTTGGTCATATATCCAACCTAATAGTCCTTTTGGTGAAAACCAAAATAAGTTTTCTGAAGAAGAGGTAACATCCCTAATCAAGTATTTTATTTTATTTCTTCCTCCACCTCATTCAATTCTTATTATACAAGGATTAAATAATAAAATTAGTATCTTACAAATACATATATGATATTATGTAAATGTAATAATATAAATCCTTTTCCTCTTCTATAAAATGAGTTAAGAAATCATCATTCATTTTTAAGGTAGATTATCTCCTCATGAACTGATGTTATTCATTTTCTACCACCACATCTTATGGATGGATATAAAGTTGGATTTATTATTTATATATGATATTAATATTCTTCTAGAATAATTTTATCACATGTTCCTTCTTGATTTCCATTCAATGGGAATAGGATAACCTCGCTTGTTTGTACGACATACTACCACCTTACAAATAGATGTGATTCACTCACATTTTACAAAGAAGGTAATAAGGGTTGTTTTAATTAAAAATAATGTGATATATATGTGATAAAAATAATTATATAGATTTAATAAATTATTAACCTTTATTTAAATTCATCTTTCAAGAAAATAGAAACAACATTTAAGCACACGTATGACCTACCGTATCTATAAACAATGTACTTAATTTTCTAACTCTAAATTTTATGGATTACTATAAAAAATTATATAGTGAATGAATATAATATTTAAATAATGTTTATCATTCCAAATATTATAGAAATATGGTAAATATAATATTTAAAAATATAAAAAATCAAAACATGCATGAAAAGGAAAGTGGTTATTACACAAAATCCAGATTTTAATACGAAATTGCTAATAAACGGGTAATAAATGGTCAGAAGTAAATAATATATGGTATGATATATATAATTATGGATAGGTAATATATTTATAATAAAATTATTTTTGTTATAAATTATTTTTTTAACATGGATGAATGATGTAGAGACTTCAGGTAAAGGATTTCTATCTCACTTTTATTTTCTATAAGAAACATACCGTATTCACTGCTTGATTATTTTATATGGTGTATATAATGACCATGAATTAATTTTATTATTATTATCCTTAAATATATTAGGATATTCATATTTATTTGATTGTATCTCTTTCATAGTGTTCATGGTATAGAAGTTACCAAATTGGTACGAGTTTTATAATACAATCTCATCGTTTATCAATATTGTTTATATTGATACTTCTGATGATGAAATTATATTATTCATATCTCAATATAAAAATTAAATTTTTTATCCTATTATTTTTTCAGAAAAATACAAGTTTAACATTCATTATATTCACTTCATCTACACAATATTTCAAAATAATATTTTTAAGAAAAAATGTATTTATTTCTCTCTTCAGTCAAAAATAATTTTTCTTTCAAAACCATGTTTATAAGAAGGTTTCAAAAATCTATTTATGATTTTAAAAATTACTTTTTAAAAAAAATTACCCATGTATGAATTTTTAAATCATGTTTTGAAAATAATATTCATTCCATTTTCCTAACAATTCCCATTTTTATTTTACCAAAAATGTTAAAGGAATCTTTGTCATAATACGTATGGAATGAAAATTATTCTCCATCCCCATTGAAAAGAATTTCTGTCAATATTCCTTTGAAATATTACAAGGATATTTTGAAATAAAATTATTTTTAAAATGTTATATGTTTTAATTTTTTTAAGGTGGAAATGGTTTTTTCCCTCATGATTTTTTATATGATTTTTAAAGATTTCTTTATATGTTTTATAGGATATTTTTAAACAAAATAATTTTGAAAACATTTTACATTTTAATTTTTTTTATCAAAGTAGAAAGTTTATTCAACATAAGAAATATTTTAAATGTTATTTTAAACAATCATTTACATGTTTTGAATATTATTTTCAATGGAAATTATTTTTAAGGGTTTTATTTTTTAAAAAGTTATTCTTAAAGAAGAAAGTATATTTTTTTTAAGAAATTACTTAAATTATTTTTTAAAGATTGATTTATAAATTTATAAGTTTACTGTAAATGAAATGTTTTTTGAAACTATTTTATGGGTCACACCCCAACCTTGGATGCCTATTTATTTTATTTTATTTTGATTATTTACTCAGTCTCACATTGTTTAGATGAGGTTTAGTTAGGTACCAGTTTTCAATTTTTGAAGTTTGATGTTTTGATGGGTTTCGAGCCGGTGCACAGACACCAGACCGTTAGCGGTGACCATGCATTCCACCCGAGTGACTGTGCGATTGTGTGACGCTTAAAATAATAATATCGTATGTAGAAAATAACATTATCATTATAACTAAATTATTATAAATATTATTATTATTATTTAAAATGAAATGGAGTAATTTATTATTGTTATTTATTAATTATTGAGTTGTTATATTATTATTATTGTTGTTGTTATTATTATTATTATTATTAAATTTTTTTTTTCATTAATTTTATTTTTTTCATGTTTTTTTTCTCCAGGGCATGGCCCTCTTCTTCTTCACCTCTAGTCACATAGCCCCCCACCCATTTTGTTATGTTGCTACCTGCGCGCCCCCTCGCTGGAACTACCTCTGTCCGCAACCTTCCTCTCGGCCTCCTCCTCCCTACGCTACAACCCACCTCTCAGCCTCCTCCCTACACCATCGTCCGCCCCTGAGCCTACCTGCACCGCTGCTCACTGTGGATCCATGCGTCGTCCGACCACCCTAGATCCCTAACATCAGGCCGACCTCACCTTCTCCGGCCGCACCACCCTCAACTGACGCAACTCCCCCCACTCTTCGGTATCCTTCTCCATGAATTCTATTTGGGGGGGGGGGGGTTCTTTGTGTTGTGAAAACCCTAATCAAGGGGGTTTTATTTGTGCGTGTTTCTTAATTTTTAGGGTGTGCGAAGGGTCCGAAAAATTTATCTCTCCCTTCCGTGGATGCGCGGTTGTATTTGCACACCTCTGAGGTAGGCGAATTTACGTATTTCATTTTCAAAACACTCCGCTAATTCTTGAATTCTTTCATTTAGTTTTAAAACTTGATTCACAACTTCACTATGCCCTTAATTATCTTGCTATAAAGTTATAAATTTTTTAGAATTAGCTAAAAATATGTTTTTTGTGATTTCCTGGTTCACGTCTGCATGTGTCTACGATGATTTTCTTGTTTAATTTCCAAATATTATTTTGATAATTTTTAAAATTTAATTTTCATTACTATGGTATTCACATATAGCTTTTTGTGATGCTTTGAAATTAATGAATTGTTTAAAATTGGTCCTCAGCATGATTCTTTAATTATGTTTATGTGTTTATGCACTTGGAGTGTTGATAAAATGCGATATGAGATTTTAAAATAAATTGATGTGTTTTGGGGGTTTTTCTCTTAGTTTTGTTTTATAAAAATAGTGAAAATGTGATTTGGGTTTTACTTGTGAACTCTGTGATTTTTTTAGGTTTGGTTGTTAAATTGTATCTTGATTTCTTTGTTTGGATTAAATTTTATTTAGGGATTTGTGGTGTTTTTGAGTCCCGAGGGTTTATCGTAGGGAGTTGCGGTTGGTTTCGAAGGTGCACACGCATATTCCTAGGTATGGATATGTATAGATATATGTATCATCTATATGCGTGTTCCCTCATCGCATGGGAAACACGTACATCAGTTTAAGGATATATATATATATATATATGAATGTGTGTGTGTATGAGTTAGATGTTTCTTGATTTAGAAAGCTTGACGTGACCTTTGTCGAGGTAGGTGTTTCCATCCTTTATATCTTTTTAAAGTTTTCCATAGGAACTTGTATGATTTCATTTAATTTATAATTGTTATTCACACCTTGATAAGCATGATAGTTTATTCATTGTAGTGTTTTTGTGGCTTTCCAACTCAGTTAGAACTAAATGCCTTTATCTTCAAATGGTATTGTTGGATGTTTTGAGTGGTGATTCCTTATAAAAACATTTTATGGAACTTAGTGTTTTGTAGAAATAATTTTTCATCTCTTGAATGGGTATTTTTTTCGAAACCTCGGTTTTATAAATGGTTCTTGTTTTATAAATTTTGTGGGTCTCTTTATGCGGTTCTTTAAATTGGTTTGAAAAGAAATATATGAGTATATACCCATTTGGATTTTGGTGTATATTTTGTTGAGTGTGTGGTGTAAGGTGTCGTTTGGTTTGTTTCACAAAATTTTACATAGTATCACTAAATAATTTTATGGTAATGTTTTGAAACCTAGAACTTAAAGGCCCGTTTGGTATTTTAAATACAAAATTGATGTCTAGAGTTGTTTTAAAAGATCTCATGCAATATTTTCATAAAGGCATTGATTGGGTGGAACTAGAAGACCGATTTACAACTCCATGTGTTTAAAAAAGTGGTTTTGATAACCAAATGATGTGACGTCCTGGTTGGCACTTTGTATGTTTGACATGTATGTATATATATAAGTATATGGGGTGCTCATATCTAGGGTAACCCATTATGGGTGAACGCATTGGAATCATCTGTGTTTTCGGTAGGCAAGTGCGGCGAGATGAGTCAGGCATGTGAGGGCCTTCCTACTTACATAGTGTTATTATAACCACTGTGGGTTCTTGTGCGTCTTTTAGATGATTGAGTGATGGTTGCTGACTAACCCCGATTAGACGGGTTGGTACCCCTTGGATTTTTGTTAAGCTTTTTGATATTTTCCACTGGATTGATCAGTTAGGGAATCCAGTTGGTTATATACTTAGGAGCTTCACCATACGCCGGAAGGTGGATCCAAAATCGAGTATGTCCAGGGATATTCTAGGGATGTTTAGGATCACCGATGGTTACTGGATTATTTACATTGCTTGTTTACTTTCTGTTTCACTAGTTTATTTTCAGTTCACACTTTTTACTTGTTTTACTCTAGTAGAGCTTCAGTATTTTATTTTTTGGATTTTATTTATAAAATTAAAAAGGATTTTGGATATAGTATGTAGCATGTGTTGGGTTTTTAAATGGGAACAACATGTTAACTATTATAAAATGTGAAAACCTTAATTTTATATTAGTATTTCAAACTTGTGTTAGTGGACTATTTAGGAAAAGGGAACTGTTGGATTCAGTGGTCTATTCTTGGCATCCCTACTGGGCATCTCGGTGCTCAGGCCTATTATATCTTTCTTGTTGCAGGTTCATTTTCTCGTACAGGTTCCTGGTTCAGTTTCGCAATGTTGGAGCAGGCTTGGTTCTGAGTTGGGTGGTGACCGAAGAGGTCACAATGATGTATGTACAGTTTAGTTTCTTCCCGCTACTAGTATTCATTTTTTTACTATCAGTCTTTATTTAATTACCTGACTTTTATTTATGGGCCAAATCATTCCCTATTTTAAGTTTTGATGTTTGGAACAGGTTTCTAGCCCATGGGGAGCAGGAATTCCCTTCTGGCCATGTCGCAAATAGGATTGGGTTACCGGTTCAGGGTCGACCTGGGTTGATTCATGACAAAATGGTATCAGAGCATGACCTTATTATTTGGGTTGTCTGGTAGATGATGATTAGGACTGTCAGGGCGCATGAGGTCAGTTATGGGTCGGTGCCTGATCACCACCGCTACCAACGAGGCCTGAGTTACCAAGGGTAGTCCAAGATTTTTGCCTTTTTTCCTTGGGTATTTTGGATTGAGGAATGAAAATGGGGGCAGATCGGTTCACGTTGCAGCCTCACATGGGGTGGTGACCCATGTGGAGTCCAAGTGATTGGTTTAAGGTCCTCTTAGTGTTATGCCTTAACTGGTTCATGGTTCACCACTATGTCATCGGGTTAGGTAGAGACACTAGTTCATCATTTCTATGGTTTATAGTTGGTTGTGTTTCATTTCGAACTTAGTTGATGTGAGTGTGTGTAAAAAAATGAATGTGATTTTGAAATGAAAAAATGGGTTTTCATCCAAATTGTTTTTGAAATTAGAAAATGTGAGTTTTTAAAGATAAAGTGTATCGTTTTTGAAAAACATGGTATGTGTTTGGATTTAGTAAGGAAAAGAAGTGTTTGAACATTGGAACTCATTATAGAGGGTCACACGTGTGTGGGTATGTATGGAGAGTGTGTGGAGGCACTTGTTCATGGATGATGTGAGCAAGATCGAATGAACTCACATGTGGCGGTTCATAAGGTCCCATAGGTGAGTTTAAAATTTTAAAGAAATAACGGTTTTTGGGAAAAAAAAATTTAGTTGTGTCTATTTATGTTTGGCTTATGTGCCTGTTTCCCTTAGCTTGGGATATTTCCTTGATTGATTTTTGGTTTGATGACCGGTTTTGATGGTGTTTTTTGTGTTGTTATGAGTATGATGCCCAAAAAGTCTCCAAAAGTTGTTAATGAGATATGCCCAGTTCCCAGTTCTTTTTTGTGTTGCCTGCTTACTAAGGTAATCAAAGTCTATTAGAGGTAGTTGTATAGTTCAGAAAGATAGCATGTCTTCGGGTTGTTGGGAAATCTCAGGGTAGTTAAGGTTCATACCATCCTATAGTTATTTGATGGTTCAATTCTTGACTCGTAAAGATGAGATGTGTCATAGTCATTAGAGTTTTGGGTGTGATTAATAGTGTTCCAATTCAATGAAGGTTGCCCTTCTGGCAAGAAGTGCGAGCCAGTGGAACCTATCTCTAAGAAACCATCCTCATTTATACTGACTCCCAGTTTGTTGGATCATTCTCTCGCATGCCACTAGTGTGTCCGGTTCAGGCATTCAAAGCCGCCTTGTCGCATCCCTTTGAATTCTTGTTATCGTGCGACTGTTCGGGCCACTGGGGAGAGTTCTAAAAGAGGTTTCATTTACGTGGAAGGAGTTAGGGACCGTAGGATTCAAATGCTATACTGTGAGGCTGAAGATGCTTCATCCCTCAAGGCCCTAGCCACAGGTCTCATGGTGAATCTCTAACACAGTCAAGAGTTGTCGAGGGTGTGTGTAACCTTGGTCCGGATAATGTTTTCAGCCTTGGGATGGAAGTATGCAAGGTTTTTTTGTTCAATTCTTTCGACCTTCGTAAACCCATCCTCATTGTGGTGGTGTGATGAGCTCATTGTACCGCAATCCAAGCATCCTCATCCGCTCTAAATGTTGCTTTTAAATTATTTTTATTCCTTCAGGGGTGTTAGGACAGTGAATAAGCAGACCCATTCTAATTCTGAGTTTGGTCTCCATTGCATTCGTCATGGTAATTTTTGGTTTCATGAATTTATGGGTGGTGTTTCTAGGTCCCTTCTTAGTTTGGGAACCTCTCCATGTGTTTTTATTTAGTGTGTTTCGGTTTTGTAGGGAATTCCTCTATCATGGTGCCCCGGTGTGTTCATTTTCCCCATAATGGTTTTAATCCTAATGGTGCAGTTATTCTGTTAGCGTCGAGAAGGTGGTATGAGTTTGGTTTGGGAGTTCCTGTGTTCCCCCCTGGGGGGTGGATTGTTCAGGTTATAAGGGTTTCTATATTAGTAAATTATTGTGGTGGGGAGAAGCCTCTCATGTTATCCCCTCAACTTTGGGTAATGATTGTTCTTGAGTTGGTCGGGTGTGACGTGTGTGGGTAATGGTCACCCTGAGCCTCTCGGCTTTTTATGGTTGGTCTGGGCATGGACTCTAGTTGTGTCAACTGTTGGCTGAGTAATTTTCTAAGGGCAGAAAGTGTCTGTGGTGGGGAGAATTTTTCACAACCCAACCTCATATTCCTATTTATTTTATTTTGATTCTTTACTCAGTCTCGCATCATTTGGATGAGGTTTAGTTGGGTCCCAGTTTGAAATTTCCAAAGTTTGATGTTTATATGGGTTTCGGGCCTGCGCACAGACATCAGACTATTAGTGGTGACCGTGCATTCTGCCTGGGTGACTGTGCGGTTGCGTGACGCTTAAAATAATAATATCTTGTGTAGACAATAACATTATCATTATTACTAAATTGTTATAAGTATTATTATTATTATTTAAAATGAAATTGAACACTTTATTATTGTGATTTTTTCTTATTGATTTGTTATATTATTATTATTATTTATTTTATTTTATTTTCATTTTTTTTCATGTTTCTTTTTTTTCACTATGGTTTTTCCATCTTCTTCTTCCCCTCCGATCATGTAGCACCCCCTCCCCCTTGTTTTGTTCCTGCGCACGCACCCCCTCACCAGAGCTCCCTTCATTCGCTGCCTACCTCCCGACATCCTCCTCCCTGCATCGTTGCCCACCTCTAGGCCTCCTCCCTACACCGTCACCCACCCCTTCTCCTCTCTACGCCACTACCCGCTGCAGATCCATGTATCTTCTGACCACCTTGGCTCCTCATCCTCTAGATGGCCTCGCCTGCTCTGGCCGCACCACCCTCAATCGATGCAACTCCCACCCCCCTCTCCAGTATCATTCTCCATGAATTATCTTTGGGGGGGGGGGGGGTTATTTGTGTTGTCCAAAACCTAATCGAGGTGTTTTTATTTGTGTGTGTTTCTCAATTTTTAGGATGTGTGAAGGGTTCACAAAATTCTAATCTCCCTTCTGTGGATGAGCGGTTGTATTCGTGCACCTACGAGGTAGGCGAATTTACGTATTTCATTTCCTAAAAACTCTGCTAATTCTTGAATTATTTCATTTAGTTTCAAAACATGATTCTCAACTTCATTATGCCCTTAATTAGCTTGCTATAGAGTTATTAAATTTTTAGAATTAGTTAAAAATATGTTTTTAGTGAGTTCCTGGTTCACATCTGCATGTGTGTACAATGATTTTATTATTTAAGTGCCAAATATTATTTTGATAATTTTTAAAATGTAATTCACATCGCTATGGTATTATCATCTAGATTTTCGTGATACTTTGGAATTGATGAATTGTTTAAAATTGATCCTTAGTGTTATTATTTAATTATGTTTATGTGTTTATGCACTTGGGGTGTTGATAAAATTTGATATGATCTTTTAAAATAAATTGATGTGTTTTGGGGGTTTTTTCTCTTAGTTTTGTTTTATAAAAATGTTGAAAATGTGATTTGGGTTTTACTTATGAACTTTTTGATTTTTGTAGGGTTGGTTTTTAAATTGTATCTTGATTTCTTTGTTGGACTTAAATTTTATTTTCGGGATTTGTGGTGTTTTTGAGTCCCAGGGGTTTATCGTAGGGAGTTGCAGTTGGTTTAGAAGGCGCTCATGCATATTCCTAGGTACGGGTATTTATAGATATATGTATCTTTTTTGTGCATGTTCCCTCATGGTACGGGGAACACATGTATCAATTTAAGGATATATATATATATATATATGGAAGTGCGTGTGTGCGAGTGAGTTGCTTCTTGAGTTAGAGAGCTTGGCATGACCTTTGTTGAGGTAGGCATTTCCATCCTTTCTCTATTTCAAATGTTTCCCATAGGCACTTTTATGATTTCATTTAATTTATAAATGCTATTCTCACCTTGATAAGCATGATATTTTATTTATTGTAGTGTTTTTATGACTTTCTAACTCGGTTCGAACTAAATTCCTTTATCTTCAAAGGGTACTGTTGGATATTTTTTAGTGGTGGTTTCTTATATAAACATTTTATGGAACTTAGTGTTTTGTAGAAATGATTTCGCAACTCTTGAATGGGTATTTTTCTTCAAACCTCGGTTTTATAAACTTTTCTTGTTATCTAAATGTTGTGGGTCTCTTCGTGCAGTTCATTAAATTGGTTTGAAAAGGAATCCATGAGTATGTACTCGTTTGGATTTTGGTGTATATTTTGTTTAGTGTGTGGTATAAGGTGTCGTTTGGTTTGTTTTACAAAATTTTACAAAGTATCACAAAATAATTATATGGAAATTCTTTGAAACATAGAACCTAAAGGTTCTTTTGGATTTTTAAATACAAAAGTGATGTCTAGAGTTGTTTTAAAAGATCCCATGTAATATTTTCATAAAGGCACTGATTATGTGGAACTAGAGGCCCGATTTAAAACTCCATGTGTTTAATAAAGTGGTTTTGATAACCAAATGATGTGATGGCCTGATTGACACTTTGTATGTTTGAAATGTATGCATATATATAAGTATATGGTGTACTCCTATCTAGGGTAACCCATTATGGGTGAACGGATAGGAAGCGTCCGTGTTTGGGGTAGGAAAGGGCAGTGAGATGGGTCACTCATGTGAGGGCCTTACTACTTACATAGTATTATTATAACCACCATGGGTTTCTGGGCATCTTTTAGATGATCGAGTGACAGTTGCTGACCAACACCGATTAGACGGGTTGGTACCCCCTGTGTTTTTTGTTAGGCTAGGTGGGCTTTTCCACTGGATTGGTCAGTTAGGGCAGCTAGTTGGTTATAAAATTAGGAGCTTCATCATACGCCAGTAGGTGGTTCCTAAACCAAGTACGTCCAGGGATCTTCTAGGAATGTTTAGAATCACCCATGGTTACTGGATTATTTACATTGCCTGTTTACTTTTCATTCCACTTGTTTATTTTAAGTTCGCAATTTTTAGTTGTTTTACACTAGCCCAGCTTCAGTATTTTATGTTTTATATTTTATTTATAAAATTAAAAATGATTTTGGATATGGTATGTAGCGTGTGTTTGGTTTCTAAATGGGAAAAACATGTTGATTATTTTAAAATGTAAAAACCTTATTTTTATAACTGTGTTTCCAACTTGTGTTAGAGGACTATTTTGGAAAAGGGAACTGTTAGATTCAGTGGTGTATTCTTGGCATCCCTATTGAGTATCTCGGTGCTCACACCTATAATATCTTTCCAGTTGTAGGTTCAGTTTCTCGTTCAGGTTCCTGGTTCAGCTGCTCAATGTTAGAGAAGACTTGGTTCTGAGTTGGGTGGTGACCTAGGAGGTCACAAGGAGGTATGCACAGTTTACTTTCTTCTCACAGCTAGTATTAATTTTTTTACTTTCAATCTTTATTTACTTACCTATCATGTATTTATGATCCAAATCGTTCCCTCTTTTATGTTTTGATGGTCGACATTGGTTGCCAACCCGTGGGGATCGGAAGTGCCCTTCGGGCCATGTCACGGAGCAGCTTGGGTGACTGGTTCAGGGTTGACCTGGGTTGGTTTGTGACATTATGTTTTAAAATTGTTTTTCATAGTACAAAGTCTATATTCCTAAATAAGTGTTTCAATTCATATTTTAAAATTATTTTCCATATAATATGACATCCTTTGATGTTATGTATGTTTAAATGGGGATAATATTGAATAATTCCATCCTTATTCTTTATCTAGATGGTTTATGGTTATTTTTGATGAAATTTTTATGAAACCCATTTATTTATCTTGGGTTATGATATGGTAAGTTGATAAAATTTTTATAAAAGAAATTTTATTTGCATACATTATGATTTAATGATATAAAGAATGTTTTATGATATTATAGAGCAATTAATTATGGTTTTCATTATGAGATCAGTGGGACCTATTAATCCCTATAATTAATTGCTAAAATATTTATATCTCATGAGATAACAATGGAAAACAAGTCGATGGGATTGATCCACAATGGGAACATGGAGCCTCATGATCCACAAGAAGAAATAAGTGTGTCCAAATCCATAATGGGAAACATGTGATATGTCTTGGTCCACTTTGTTAATGGTCTTGGTAGTTACCCTTGATATATGAAATAGTTTTCTATTTTTATTATGGTGACATACTTTCATAAAATGATCTTCTATTTCATGATTTATTTATGATAATTCATAACTCTTACACACCATGTTTTTAAAAATGATTATGTTTTATGCATTGAATCATGTTTATGATCTTTAGTATATTTGGAATGAACATTATAAGATATGTTCATGATCATATACCCTTATTATTATCTTATTTTTTCATATGACCATAGATTTATATGTCCTACCTTTGACCTTACTGATCATATAATCTCATCCTTTCTTATGTTTCCTTATATAGGTTATAAAGAGATGTTTAGGAAGGGGAGTAATATGTGTGAAGATCATTGTGTGAGATTTTTAATAACTTTCATGAAATAAGAATATTTATTTTATAATAAAAAAATACATTAAACTATTATAGTTCTTTGGAATGGGTTTATCAAAATGTATTAAATATTTATTTAAAAATATGTGATATTTATTTTTGAAAACCCTAAGTCTCTATAGTTGGTTTTATAGGATAGGTTTAGATAACCTTTGGAAACTAGAATGATAAATAATTTAGGATAACCCTAGGGATATTTATAAGGATTTATCTTGGTAATACTCTAAGGATAACTCTATATATGACTAACATTGTAATAAAATGTCCTGGAATTTTAGAATTTTTTTATAGAAAGTGGTTTCTATTAAATTATATCCTGGTGTGGATACTAAAAGTTGATGTGGTTCTGGTTCAGAGGTTCCTAGTATAAGGCCCCATCCTTAAACCTTACTTAATATTGAGTTATTACAAGATTACACATTGAGGATCTTTTCGGGATTAGAGTTTTAGAGAATTAGATCATAAAAATTGCATTACATTCCACATATAAACAAAGTGGTTACATAAAGATAGTATTCTTCTTTCCCATCAATGGAAACATATTTAAAATAAAACATGGATTCCTTCTTGACACTTCCTTGACACTATCACCATATCATGTACCTTTCCCTTGACCTATGAAAAACATTTCAAAAAACCTGGGATGAGCATAAAAAGCTCAGTAAGGGATATAAAAATATGGAAAGGAAACATGGGTACATATATACATAAGAATGAAATCATACTTTACCCATAAAACATAAGCACTTTAACATACCTCATCAAATCATGAATAAATCATAGAAATCATAAGACATAAAGGTAACTTGAGACATTCATAACTTTCTTACGTAGGGAGTAACCCTCTTGGTTACGTTTGGAATACCTATCACAATATATTCCCTAAATCTCTTCGGAGAAACCTTAAAGTTTCACTCCTTCGCATTACCCAATGCATTGGAGAGCTATATCGGGCTCACCCGCCCTTAGTCTATCACGGAACCACCCGTCTTCATAATAATTCCCAAGAACCTCAACATAATCGTATCACATAAAACATGCATAAAGGAAACATAACATTTCCACCTTTCAATCACAAGATATCAATACAACAAATTGATATAAAAACATTATGAAAACCATTTTCAATACTAAAAAAAAAGAAAAGTAAAACATGGTATTTATTTTTCTTTAAAAAAGGTATGGCTTGTAGAGGAAGCCGAAGCTCAAATAATGGTCATGGCGGCAGAGAAGTCGTTGTCGCCGCATATGTACGACAAAACATTCCCTTTTGTCGTTTAGTAAAACGCTTCGTATAAAAAATATTCCTTTTGGATAAACTTAAAAGTCAAAGGGGTTTATACACCATATAAAAGAAGGTTGTGTATAAAACAAAATATGCCTCAATGAAAGGAGATTGAGACGAAGTCCCATACCTCGGGTCCAACTTGACTCGGTCGTTCTTTTATCTCATGAATAATAAACTTGAGTTAATTTATACTTGTTTAAGAACCTTTTTCAAGATCATTATTCCTTTTATATCACTTATTTCCATGTCATGAACACTATGTAATTATTTAAGTTAATAACGGTCGTTTTGACGATCATTGGTACTTGAGTAAAAAAAGCCCTTTATAATTACAGGTTGTTCATGTATCAATTATATCCAGAATGGTATTCATGATGTAGATATCATATATGTCATATATATCCAGTACATTCATGAATTTATAATATTACATAATCATTTATAGGTAAGAAATGAAGTGCATCGTTCATGGAGACGGTAAGCCGTACGTACGCATGAATGATACTTTCATTTCTATTTCGTATTTTATAGAATGGGATCATAATGATATAAAGGTATATTATAATTCCAGTATAATATCATATATAATATCATAGTTCCATCCTTTATACGTCCCACATATGGTATTTAACGAATCAAATCACTTTGAGGGGGCGGTAGTCCGCACTTTCTTAAATGAAGATATCATGTTTACCCATAATGGAAACCATAAAGGTATGACCAAAATGAAAAATACAGAAGCTTAAGGAAAAAATAAACATATTATATATCATATATAAATATAGTGTCATCTTAATGGCCACCTTTGAAGGTGTTAAAAGAATGTTGAACAATCATCGTTTCGGGAGGCATAAATTCACCATCCACGGAAACGGTATGTCCTTTAACCATTAGATGTAGGTGTGTATAGGTGTAGCTCTAATACTTCTTATAAAAAAATCCTATTATATTGAAGATATTGGAGTTGTTACAAAATAAATGAATAAAAATATTTTAGGGGGTTGGAGAAGCAAAATAAAACAAAAGGACTCAAGTGAAGACATTACCTTAAAACCGGGTAACTCCCTTTGGTTTGAGATCAAAGGCTTCCTTGGGAAGACTTATGCCCAAATTGGGGATTCAAGGAGTAATATAGGGAATTGGAGAGACAAAATGGGCAGGGGTTGGCCGATCCAATGGCTTTGGGAGTGTGGGTAAGGAGGTAGAGGTGGGGGCCTTTTATTAGAGGAGAGGAGGGGCACTCTTGGAAAGTAAAGAAAAGTCACTTTATTTTAAAATGGTATTCGGATTTAAGAGGTACCAAATTGATATAATTCGAGGATAAGGTGATAAGGGTTCGAAATCCACTCATCCAATAGGTTTTGTACATGTGTATGTCTTAGATATTACATTATCTTTCCATTTTATTTAAATCGTTAAATAATGAGGTAATCACAGCATCATCATGATGTCATAAATAATTTAATTTATTTAAAATCTAAAAATTATAAAAAAAATACTATGATGTAGGAAATTTTTTCAGCTTTCCAATGACTATTTATAAAAAAAATATGACTTGTATAACCCCATTTAAAAATTGTTTTAGTAAAACATATCATGTTTGTGTCATTTTTACTTTATCATTAAATAAAAAGATATTTATGTCATTTTCCAACAAAAGTGGCTCCATGGGGTCCCCAAGTTGACCCATGGATTGTCGTGGTCGTCCATGACACATCCAATAATGTTAGGATATGTGTCAAGCTCATCTCATATTATTAAAACATTATTTTTACCTTAAACTACACTAATTACCACTAATCACGATTAAGAACTTAAAAGTTACTATTCACTAAAAAATTATTTTAATCTCATTGAACCACATTTTACTTATTAATGAAAAACATGTATTTTAGATTTTTGAAAATAAAATCACATAAGTGACAAAGTTTCATTTAAACGAAAAATCAGTTTCTTTAACTACCACTTAGTGGTTTTACTATTCATCAAAAATTGAAGTTTTTCAGAAAGATACCAAAACTTCACCCTAAGATATATTTGATATTATGAATTAAAAAATGATGTCTATTTTACAAAATTCAAATCATATAAGTCACATTAATTAATTTAATAATTAATTCCCACTGTCATGACAAAAAGCGTGTTTTTATGAAACAATAAGTATCAAAAGATTGACACCAGTTTAAGTCCAATTTCAAAGTTAAATTTATTCCAATGAGCACCATTGGATTAAATGGTAAAAATATATTCAGATTACACTTTAAGACCAATTAAAAATATAATCTAACCATATAATTAAATTAAATGAAAAAGTAGTTTTGATGTAAAATGCAGTATTTTTCACTATTCATTTTAAAAAAGAACATTGTCAGAAAAATACCAAAGATTTATCCAATGTAAATTTCAATGTCCCAATCATAATGAATATGTTTATTTTGACAAATATAGATTATAAAATTTTCAAAAATTTGATTTAAAAAGGGTTTTCCATCAAAAGGCAGTAAGACAATCTTTTAAGAATATTAGTGTATTCCATGCATAAGATTATATTTATTTTCATTTTAAGCCTCTAAAACACTATCTTAATCATTAATAGACATAGATAAAAATATTTATTATTCATTACTTACTTGGGATGTTACATCCTTCCCCCCTTTAAAAAATTGAATCCCCGAAATTTATTTACTTATCAAATAAATGGGGGTACTTCTCCCTCATTGAATTTTCAGATTCAGATGTTGCCTCTTCCATAATGTGGTTTTTCCACAAAACCTTTACCTGATTAATCACCTTATTTCGTAACACTTTCTCCATGTGGTCAAGAATATGGACTGGTTGTTCCTTATAAGATAGGTTCTCTTCCAGGTGAACTACCTCTGGACTCAAAACATGAGATGGATCTGGCATATACTTTCTCAACATCAAAACATGAAAAACATTGTGTACCTGAGATAAACTTGGAGGTAAAGCCACCTGGTATGAAACTGATCTAACTATCTCCAGAATTTCATATGGTCCAATGAACCTTGGACTCAACTTTCCTTTTTTACCAAATCGCATCACACTTTTCCATGGTGATACTTTGAGAAAAACATGATCACCTACCTTAAAAGAGAGATACTTCCTCCTGTTGTCTACATAACTCTTCTACCTACTCTAAGCTGTTCTCATGTGTTTCTGTATCAGCTAAACTTTTTCTGCCAACTCTTCTACCAATTCTGGTCCCATCAACTTCCTTTCACCCACTTCATCCCAGAAATCTGGAGTTCGACACCGCTTCCCATATAATGCCTCAAATGGTGCCATCTATATACTGGAATGAAAACTGTTATTATATGAAAATTCAACCAAAGAAAGATGTTGGTCCCAACTTCCTTGATAATCCATCGAACAAGCTCATAGCATATCCTCCAAGGTCTAAATTGTTCGTTCTGACTGCCCATCTGGTTGAGGATGAAATGCTGTACTAAAATTTAATTCAGTACCCAACGACTTCTGAAGGCCTTTCCAAAAGTTAGAAGTGAACCTGGGATCATGATCAGATACAATGGAGAGAGGAACTCCATGTAACCTGACTATCTTTTTAAGATACAAACGGGAAAGTTGATCTAGGGAAAAAGTATCTCGTATAACAAGGAAATGAGAAGATTTAGTCAAGCGATCAACAATAACACATATTGCATTATTACCTCGATATGTCCTTGGTAATCCCACAACATAGTCCATGGATATATTCTCCCATTTCCACTCTGGCACTGGTAAAGGTTGAAGCATCCCTTTCGGTAACTGCCTCTCTACTTTAACCTGCTGACAAATCAAACACTTCACAGTAAAATCAGCAATATCTCTTTTCATTCCATCCCACCAGTAATACTACCGCAGATCTCTGTACATCTTAGTACTACCAGAATGAACTAAAAACAGAGAACTATAAGCTTCACATAACAACTCTCTCTTCAACTGTGAATCACAAGGCACACACAATCTCTTCCGAAATCTCAAAACACAATCACTATCAATGTTGAATTCATGCAACTTACCTTTCTGAACCAGCTCTACCTTTTTCTGTAACTCACTGTCTTGCTTCTGTGCTTGCTTGATTCTATCTGATAGAGATGATCTCACTGATACCTGAAACAAAATAGAAGAACTTCTTGCACCAACAACTTCTATTCCAAAGTTCATCAAATCCTTAACCAAAGGATCACGTTCTAAACGCAACATTTCTAATGAAGCATTACTTTTTCAACTCAAAGCATCAGCCACTTTATTTTATTTTCCCGGATGGTAATGAATTGTACAATCATAATCCTTGATTAATTCCATCCATCTCCTCTATCTCATGTTTAACTCTTTCTGAGTGAATATATACTTTAAAATTTTGTGATCGGTATATATTTCACACTTTACTCCATACAAATGATGCCTCCAAATTTTTAAAGCAAAGACAACATCAGCTAATTCCAAATCATGTGTAGGGTAATTTACCTCATGAGTTTTCAACTGTCGTGAAGCATAAGCAATTACCTGATCATTCTGCATTAGGATGCAACCAAGTCCTTTTAATGAAGCATCACTGTATATAACAACTCACCATTCCTGGAAGGTAGTGCCAAAACTGGAGCATTCACTAATCTTCTTTTCAATTCCTGAAAACAATCATCACATTCTTTTTTCCAGATAAACTTAACACACTTCCGAGTTAGCTTAGTCATTGGACTAGATAACCGTGAAAAATTTCTAACAAACCTTCGGTAATAGCCTGCCAAACCAAGGAAGCTATGAATCTCAGTTACATTTGTGGGTCTTGGCCATTCTTCAACAAACTTTGTTTTTGCAGGATCAACGGTTATCCCATCATTAGAAACAATGTGACCAAGGAAAGAAACTTGTTGCAACCAAAACTCGCACTTGCTGAATTTTCCATACAGTTTCTTTTCTTTTAAGGTTTGCAAGATAACCCTTAAATGTCTTTCATTCTCCTCTTTAATTTTAGAAAAAACCAAAATATCATCAATGAAAACCACCACAAACTTATCCAACAACTCATGGAAAATTCTATTCATTAAGTCCATGAATACAGCAGGTGCATTGGTTAGCCCAAAAGGCATTACTACAAATTCATAATGGCCATATCTTGTACGGAACGCGGTCTTCGGAACATCTGCTTCCTTTACCTTCAGCTGATGGTACCTCGATCTCAAGTCAATCTTTGAAAAATACTGAGCTCCCTGGACCTGATACAACTTCATTTGATGGCGCGACATCTTCTGAAGTAGTTGCAAAGGATTTCACCACCCCTTTCTGCTTGTAGTCTAACTCCTTCCCATCACTCAAGCTCTTTGTCAGACACTCGTTTGCATAGTGACCCATCTCATTGCACTTATAACATTTCACTAACTGTAAATCAAATTTTGTCTTACCTTCACCTTGATCCTTTTTAGTGAAATCACGAGCCTTATGTCCCATCTTACCACATTGGTAGCACTTTCCAGAATTCAGAAGACATTCCCCAGCATGCCTTTTGCCATATTTATCACAAACTGGAAACTTAGTTTTCTTACCATCAGACTTTTTTGAAGAAGTTTTACCTTTCTCCTGCCACCTCGGTCTCTTCTTCTTTTTGTTGTTATAGAACACTTGATCATCGGCAAACTCCATTTCCACCTTCTCAGCACATAGAACAAGCTTTTCATAACTTTTAAACTCACGAGAAGCTAATTCCCTTCGATATTTTGGCTTTAATCCTGAGTAAAAACGATTAATTTTACTATCAAGGTCTCGGATAAAATTTGGAGCATACCTTGCCAATCGAGTGAACCTTTCTTCATAGGCAGCCACTGAGTCTTCCTCTTGCCTCAATTCCAAGAATTGATTTTCTATCCCAAGTCGAACAGCCTTAGGAGAATACTTATAAAGAAACATACCTTTGAATTCATCCCAGTCAAGAGCATCAATCTCATCAGCATCCCTGATATTTTTGACCATCGACCACCACTGATCTGCTTCACCCTCCAAATGGTAAATAGCAAGACTAACCTTTTGATTGTCTGAACACCCCATGACATTGAAAATCTTCTCCAATTCTTTAATCCACCCTTCAGCTAACACAGGGTCAGATGATCCTCTTAATGATGGGGGATGCTGCCTCATGAAATGTTCCACCACTGACATGTTCCTCTGCGGTTGATCTGGCTGATCTCGTGCATGGATACCACCACCATTTATCGCTTGAGTCAACTGCGCCATTACTGCAACAAACTGTTCAGTTCCAATTCCGACCATCTCAGGATGCTGATTTGGAAGGTTATTTCCTTTTGTACGCCTTCCTAGCACTGCTTCCCTGTTTCCTCTGTGGAAAACCATTCTGAACAAACATGTCTTAGATGACGCAACATGGTAATCTTCAAATACTATACCACTTCAATTTGACCATAATAAAATATTTTTGGATAATAATTTAATATAATTCTAATTCCTAAAGTTATCTAAACCGACCTCTGATACCAACTATAAGGCCCCATCCTTAAACCTTACTTAATCTTGAGTTATTACAAGATTACACATTGAGGATCTTTTCGGGTTTAGAGTTTTAGAGAATTAGATCATAAAACTTGCATTACATTCCACATATAAACAAAGTGGTTACACAAAGATAGTATTCTTCTTTCCCATCAATGGAAACATATTTAAAATAAAACATGGATTCTTTCTTGACACTTCCTTGACACTATCATCATATCATGTACCTTTCCATTGACCTGTGAAAAACATTTCAAAAAACTTGGGATGAGCATAAAAAGCTCAGTAAGCGATATAAAAATATGGAAAGGAAACATGGGTACATATATACATAAGAATGAAATCATACTTTTCCCATAAAACATAAGCACTTTAACATACCTCATCAAATCATGAATAAATCATAGAAATCATAAGACATAAAGGTAACTTAAGGCATTCATAACATTCTTACGTAGGGAGTAACCCTCTTGGTTACGTTTGGAATACCCATCACAGTAGATTCCCTAAATCTCTTCGGGGGAACCTTAACGTTTCACTCCTTCGTGTTACCCAATGCATTGGAGAGCTATATCGGGCTCACCTGCCCTTAGTCTATCACGGAACCAACCGTCTTCATAATAATTCCCAAGAACCTCAACATAATCTTATCACATAAAACATTCATAAAGGAAACATAACATTTCCACCTTTCAATCATAAGATATCAATACAAAACATTGATATAAAAACATTATGAAAACCATTTTCAATACCAAAATAAATGAAAAGTAAAACATGGTATTTATTTTTCTTTAAAAAAGGTATGGATTTTAGAGGAAGCCGAAACTCAAATAATGGTCACGGTGGCGGAGAAGTCATTGTCGCCGCATACGTACGACAAAACATTCCCTTTTGTCATTTAGTAAAACGCTTCATATAAAAAATATTCCTTTTGGATAAAGGTAAATGTCAAAGGGGTTTATACACCTTATAAAAGAAGGTTGTGTATAAAACAAAATATGCCTCAATGAAAGGAGATTGAGACGAAGTCCCATACCTCGGGTCCGACTTGACTCGGTTGTTCTTTAATCTCCTAAATAATAAACTTGAGTTAATTTCTACTTGTTTAAGAACCTTTTCAAGTTCATTATTCCTTTTATATCACTTATTTCAATTTCATGAACACTATGTAATTATTTAAGTTAATAACGGTCGTTTTGACGATCATTGGTACTTGAGTAAAAAAAAGCCCTTTATAATTACAAGTTATTCATGTATACATTATATCCAGAATGGTATTCATGATGTAGATATCATATATTTCATATATATCCAGTACATGCATGCATTTATAATATTACATAATCATTTAGAGGTAAGAAATGAAATGCACCGTTCATGGAGACGGTAAGCCGTACGTACGCATGAACGCTACTTTCATTTCTATTTCGTATTTTATAGAATGGAATCATAATTATATAAAGATATATTATAATTACAGTATAATATCATATATAATATGATAGTTACATCCTTTATACATCCCACATATGGTATTTAACGAATCAAATCACTTTGAGGGGGCGGTAGTCCGGACTTCCTTAAATGAAGATATCGCGTTTACCCATAATAGAAACCATAAAGGTATGAAAAAAATAAAAAATACAGAAGATTAAGGAAAACATAAACATATTATATATCATATATAAATATAGTGTCATCTTAATGGCCACCTTTGAAGGTGTTAAAAGAATGTTGAACAATCATCATTTCGGGAGGCATAAATTCACCATCCACGGAAACAGTATGTCCTTTAACCATTAGATGTAGGTGTGTGTAAGTGTAGCTCGAATCCTTATTATAACAACATCCTAGTATATTGAATATACTGGATTTGTTACAGAAGAAATGAATAAAAAGAGTTTAGGGGGTTGGAGAAGCAAAATAAAACAAAAGGACTCAAGTGAAGACATTACCTTAAAATCGGGTAACTCCCTTTTGTTTGAGCTCAAAGGATTCCTTGGGAAGACTTCTGCCCAAAGTGAGGCTTCAAGGATTAATATAGGGAAGTTGAGAGACAAAATTGGCAGGGGTTGGCCAAGCCAATGGCTTTGGGAGTGTGGGTAAGGAGGTAGAGGTGGGGGCCTTTTATAAGAGGAGAGGAGGGGCACTCTTGGAAAGTAAAAAAAAGTCACTTTATTTTAAAATGGTATTCAGATTTAAGAGGCCCCACATTGATATAATTCAAGGATAAGGTGATAAGGATTCTAAATACACTCATCCAATAGGTTTTGGAAATGTGTAGGTCTTAGATATTACATTATCGTTCCATTTTATTTAAATCGTTAAATAATGAGGTAATCGCTGCATCATCATGATGTCATAAATAATTTAATTTATTTAAAGTCTAAAAATTATAAAAAAAATTCTATGATGTAGGAAATATTTTTATCTTTCCAATGAAAATTTATAATAAAAAATATGACTTGTATAACCTCATTTAAAAATTGTTTTAGTAAAACATATCATGTTTGTGTCATTTTTACTTTATCATTAAATAAAAAGATATTTATGTCATTTCCCAACCAAAGTGGCTCCATGGGGTCCCCAAGTTGACCCATGGCTTGTCTGTGTCGGCCATGACACATCCAAAAAGGTTAGGACATGTGTCAAGCTCATCTCATATTATTAAAACATTATTTTTACCTTAAACTACACTAATTACCACTAATCGCGATTAAGAACTTAAAAGTTACTATTCACCAAAAAATTATTTTAATCTCATCGAACCACATTTTACTTCTTAATGACAACCATGTATGTCAGATTTTTGAAAATCAAATCACAGAAGTGACAAAGTTTCATTTAAATGAAAAATCAGTTTCTTTAACTACCACTTAGTGGTTTCACTATTCATCAAAAATTTAAGTTTTTCAGAAAGATACCAAAACTTCACCCTAAGCTATATTTGATATTCTGAATTCAAAAATGATGTATATTTTATAAAATTCAAATCATATAAGTCACATTAATTAATTTAATAATTAATTCCAGCTGTCATGATAAAAAGCGTGTTTTTATGAAACAATAAGTATCAAAAGATTGACAGCAGTTTAAGTCCAATTTCAAAGTGAAATTGATTCCAATGACCACCATTGGATTAAATGGTAAAAATATATTCATATTACACTTTAATAAAAATTAAAAATATAATCTAACCAAATAATTAAATTAAATGAAAAAGCAGTTTTGATGTAAAATGCAGTATTTTTCACTATTCATTAAAAAAAAGAACATTGTCAGAAAAATACCAAAAATTTATCCAATGTAAATTTCAATGTCCCAATCATAATGAATATGTTTATTTTGACAAATATATATTATAAAATTTTCAAAAGTTTTATTTAAAAAGGGTTTCCCATCAAAAGGCAGTAAGACAATCTTTTAAGAATATTAGTGTATTCCATGCATAAGATTGTATTTATTTTCATTTTAAGCCTCTAAAACACTATCTTAATCATTAATAGACATAGATAAAAATATTTATTATTCACTACTTACTTGGGATGTTACACCTAGGGGTAGTTAATATTAAAATGGATCATTTATATAGACTCAATCATCACCTTGTTCATGAAAATGGTAATTTCCACCTGCCCGGGTTGACACTCATTAGCTATATGCTTCGTAAATTCAAGAAATATTTGAAAACCACCATGAAGGACTTAAATACACACCTTTAATGAAATAGGTTAATCCTATGGTATCATATATTGAATAAATTGTGTCTTGATTTAGGCATCATATAGGTGATGTTTCATGATTATGTGGTTTACCACAATGAATATTGTAACTCACACTATATTTTTTGTTTTTATTCAATTGTAGAAACTAGAAGGAACTGGATTAATGTTGAATGGATTAGAGAATGTGTTATTGAGAAATAAAATGGGATTAAAATTGGAGTGAATTATATTATAGTTATGTATAATTGGTTATCATGATATATTATTAACAACTTACACCTTAACCAACTCTAGAACTCACCAAAGTAAATAAGTATAGAGTTAATTAAGAGTTCAGGTTATGGAGACCAGAGATGAAATAAGATTCAATTTCTTACATTACAATAATTTGGTAAGAATCACCCAAGTGCATGCCTTAGGGGAACAACAAGATGTTTCAAGTGTGATAAATATAGAAACAATAGAAGTAATTTTAGAGGAAAAATAAAAATTTAATTTGATGCAATGAATGAGAATAATGGTCTCCCAAATATGTCATTGATGGTTACATTTTTAAATTGTGGAAAGAATGAGAATTTTATAAATAGATATCCAAAGTGAAAGATCATGAAGAGTATCAGTAAGGTGGTATGAGTAATAGTTACACTTATGATAATGAAGATATTAAAAATGAAAAATTAAATGTATGTCTACAATGTTGTTTATGTCAAATGTGAGAATCATGATTAAATTAAGGTTGATGAGTGTTAAGAAATGATTCATAATTCATATTGTAAGAAAAGGTATTAATGAATAAGATTATAAATCCTTGTTAATGGTTTGAAGATTAAGTGGGATGATTGATGTATTTATTTATTGGAATTTAAGAATTATGTTATACGAATCTTCAAATATATAAGGAATGTTCAGTATAAGTTATTTGTTAATGAATTGAAAAAATATGTTGAATGGTATTGATGACCTAGAAAAGTGACTTAAGGGAAAGGTGATATTTTGAATAAGGGAAGATAACTTGTAATATATTCATTAACATGAGAAAATGGTGTTTAATTTGGATAACAAGATAAAACACATAAATAATGTAATTTGGATAGTACTGATGATCATCGCACTGATTAATGATTTGTAGAAAAAGTGGTTTATGTTATCATTTTTTTTAGTTTATAGAATTATTAGATTTATTAGAAATACACAATAATAAATGGTTTTATTCAAGGAATGATGAATTATGTATTTATTCATTACGGTTTTATGGTAATTGTAGTTATTATAATGATTCAAGAAAATATATGAATAAGGTATTAACATATTTGGTATGTGAGAATCAAGATATACTTTATGATATTTGAGGTATTAATGTTATGTTTTTTTGAGAAATTTAGTGACATTAATTTTAAATTTTGAATTTTCGAAGGATTATAAGATTAAACATTTAGGGAACAATTTACGTTTAATTTTGGATGAGGTTTTATAGTTTAATGTATTGTTTCACCATATGAAGATTTTTACATAACAAGTGCTAACCATTTTGTTTTTAACAATAAATAAAGATAAAAGGAATTACTTTTCATTATTTTATAGATCTTATTTAACAATATATACATGAAAATTCATCTCTTATATTAACATATTAATTGGAAATTGACCAAGGAACAAGTTAAATATTAGATTGTGCTTATGAAATGAATGAAATCAAGTAAGTATATATTATCATGAACATTAACCAGCATTAGGAAATGTATATTGAAACAAAATATTTCTCCTTTATCATAATTTTTTTTGATATTATTGATCTTTTTCACACATCTTGGTCCATGTATTTTTTTGGCCTTTAACTTTCTCCCAACCATGGTATCTATCACTCCCCCTTAGTATTTTGGTGTCAATTTTCCCTTTAATTTCCATGTTTTCAATTTCAAAATATGTTCTCCTATTTAGAAACCTATTATGTGTTATTCTATATAAACTTCACATATAAATTTATCTCTTTAATATATAATTTTTTATCAAACCATTTTATGATATGAGTTTCCTACAAATGTATTTTCAAATGTTAAACCCTTATTCAGCGAGCACAAGTTGAAATTGCGTGGACACAATTTATTAAAGGGGTAAAATATAACACCCAAATATTTTGTTAAATATTCATAAAATAAAATATATATTTTCTATGCTTTTAGTTACATGAAACACTAATTTTTTCTCTTATTACAAGAAACACTTGGTGTAGCTTGTGTCACACACAACACCATATTTAATTGAAACATGAAATACAATTAAAAAATATTATTTAATATGTTAGTTATCATATATCAATTGAAATGGATGGTATAAATAAGATTAAATATAATTTTAAAAATATATGGTTTAATATTGTATATATAATTAATTATTTCGTAACTAATTAATAAGAAATGGAAATAAAAATAATTTAAAAATAAATGAAATCGTTTTCTTAAAAAACTATTTTTATGATCACAAATGTTTTTAAAATAAATTATTTAAAATATTCACTTTGGATGAATAATTTTAATGAAATTTATATAAAATATATTAAATCAAATTTTTAAAACTAAACTTACCATATTTCTTGATAAAAGATAATAATAAATCCAATTTTACTTATTAAAACAACATTTTTTTAAAAACAGTTTTATCACATATTACACAATTATTTTATAACTAATTTTTAAACATTTTTATATTTGTTTTTAAGAAATAATTTAAAATTTTTAAATATTAATTTCAAAGTTATCTTAGAGTGTATTTTTTATTATTTTTTTGAAGATAAATTTCTATTGAATAGTGAAAAATACTTGTTTTTTAAGAATTTTCATTTCATTTAAAGATTTTTAAAAACATTAATTTATTTTAATATGGTTGTAAAATAAAATTTTGTTCAATTATATTTTTATTAATACAATTTAGGTTGAAGGAAAAATTTTATTAATAAATTTTGATACAAAAACTTTTAAATATTTTGAACATTTTCTATTTGAAAACTAGCTTTCCAATCACATTTATATGATTAAATTAAAATTAAAATTAATGTGAATTTAATTAGGAAAAAAATTACTCTATATTTGGAATCGTGATAATATGAATTATATTATAAGGTAAAATTAATTTTTTAGCTTATTTAATAATAAAAATAATAAAAATTATTTATCGTAGTTAACGTAAAAATTGGTTTGTTGTGGGGTTAAACTAAAATGATAATGGTTAAAATGACCCAAAACTTCTTCAAATACCATTTTATCTCTATATTTAATACTTATCACCTGTATTCTTGTTAAAGGGCCATTTTAGAAAATTTTGGCATGTGAAAAACTTGCATACACCTTTTCTTTTAAAATATTACAAGTGGTAAAGTCACCTCACATATAAAATACCACCCACACTCCTCTCCACTTCACACATACAAAACCTTTTGGTTCTGGAAATAAATTCCTAAATTACTTCCTTAATTCAATAGTATGATCCTTTAATCCAATTTTTTTGTTATAAATCTATCCTAAATAGCTTTTTGATGAAAACCAAAAGAGATTTTCTGAATGAGAGGTAACATATCTAATCAATAAATTTATTTTATTTATTCCTAAAACTCCATAAATTATTAATAAATAGTTATTATATAATTACCATAGTATCTTCAATATACATAGATATTATTATTTTAATTTCATACCCTAAATCCTTCTCTTTTTTCTTATAATTGGTTATGAATTCATCATTCATGTGTATAGAGGATTACCACCTCATAAACAGATGTTATTTGTTTTCCATCACCAACTCTCATAGATGGATAAAATATTGTATTTATTATTTATATATTATATTTTTGATATTATTATTCTTCTATAATATTGGTATCACATTTTGTTCTTAATTTTAATTTCATGTGAATATGATAACTTCTCTTGTGTGTACAACGGACTACCTCCTCGCGAAGCGATGTGATTCAATCACACTTTACCTAGAAAGTAATAATGAAAGTTTTAAGTAAAAAATGTGATATTTATGAAATAAAAACCCTTTTTATAGGTAATATATTATTTATATTTCATTTTTTTTTCATTCATTGAGAAAATGCAAACAACATTCATGCATACTACGCTCTACGGTCTCCATGAACGATGTATTTAATTTTATACCTCTAAATTTTATGGATTACAATAAATACATATTCAATATATATATATATATATATATATATGATATTTATATCATGGTTATTATTATAGATATTATGGAACCATGATCAAAGTAAGAAGATTAAAAATAAAAAATTGAATTATACACAAAAAAAAGAGGTTATTACCTGAAATGTGATTTTATTAAGGAATTGTTAATAAATAGGAAATTAATGGTCATAATAATATATTATATGGAATGATATATATAATTATGGTTTTTTAATATATGTATAATAAACATATATTTATTATAAATAAGGTTCTAATGTGTAAAAAGGATATCGAGACTTAAGGTAAGGGATTTTCTTCTCACTTTTATTTTTAATGAGAAACATGTCACTTCACCACATGTTTATTTTATGTGGTGTATATAATTTCCATTAATGTATTTTTTATGGTTATTTTAAAAATTATTGGGATTTATATATCTATTTTAGGATATATCATTTGTGGGGTTTATGGTAATAAAGTTACCAAAATGGTAACGATTTTATGATATAATCTCATCATTTATCAAGATTGTATATGTTAATGATTCCATTGATTAAATATTATGATGAATATAAAAAATAATAATGAAATTTATTATCATATGTTCATTTCCTAATAATTAATGTTTTTCTTTCATGTTCATCCCCTTATGTACTCAATATTTTTTATGAATATTTTTAAGATAAATCGCCTTTACTTATCACTTTTATAAAAAACATGTTTTTTTTAAAACCATATTTTATAAAAAAAATGTTTTCAAAAATATATCTATCTTTATCAAAATTATTTTTTAAAGAAAGTTTTTAAAAAAAGTAAATTTTTAAAACTTTTTTTTTTGAAAATAATCATCATGTCATTTCCCAAAAAATGCTTGTTTAGATGTTACCGAAAATGTGAATGGAACCATCATTTTAACTTGTACAATTGGAATAGAATTATCCAAAATCAATAAAAAACAATTTTTTTGAATAATCATTTATAATATTTCAAGGTTATTTTAAAATAAAATGTTTTTTAAAATCATTTATGTTTTCAATTTTTTAAATTTGAAATGTTATTTTCCTCAAGAAATATTTAGAATGAGATTTAAAGATTCTTTTATATGTTTTAATGGTTATATGAAAAGAAAAGTATTTTAAAAATGTTATTTGTTTTAAAAAGTGTTATTAATATTTTAAATTTTATTTTCCTAATTAAATATATTAAATTATTTTTAAATCAACATTTTTATGTTTTAATGGATGTTTTCAAAGTGAATTATTTTCAAAATGTTTTATGTTTTAATTTTTTTTTTCAAATTTGAAAGGTTATTTTCATCAATAATTGTTTAAAATTATTTTTAAAACTTCCTTTTAAGTTTCAATGTTTTTTTAGTGAAATGGATTTTTGAATCTCTTTTATGTTTTAAAAAGTGTTTTTCAAAGTGAAAATGCTATATTTTCCATGAAATGTTCCAAATGATCTTCTAGAATAATTTTCTATCTAATATGACATATTTGAACCTTTATTTTACTTTAATATGGATAATATTGAATGATACCATCCATATTATTTCTCTATATTGATAATTTTTTTGTTGATTAAAATTTTTTGAAATCCATTTCATTTTCATTGGTTAGGCTGTGGTAAATTGATAAAGTGTTTATAAAACCCATTTTATTTACGCGGATTATAGTGTAATGATATGATGAATGTTCTATGATATTTTAGAACACATATGTATGGTTTTAATTATGAGATGTGTGGGACCTATATATCCCTTAAAATAATAGTGTAAATATTTACATCTCATGAGATAACAATGTGAAACAGGTCGATGGTCTTGATCCACTTTGGGAAACAGGTGTATCCTGATCCACTATAGGAAGCATATATATCCTAATACACAATGGTAAATATGTAATAATTCCTAATCCACTATGTTGATGGTTTTGGTAGTTATCCTCTATATATAAAATGATTTCATATATTTATGATGGTTCCATACTTTTATGATATGAGACTAGGATTCATGATTGATATATGATGATTTATCACTCTTATAAACCATGTATTATAAAATAATATTGTTTTATGCCATGAATCATGTTTTTTATCTATGATAGGTTGGATTTGATATTCATAATCTATGTTCATCATCGTATACACTTATTTGAATCTTATGATATCATATGATCATAGATTTACATCTCTTATGTTTACCCATACTGAGCATCTGGGATCGACCTTTCTTATGTTTCCTTACCTAGGTTATGATGAATTTTTTAGGTAGGTTATGCCTAATATGACTATTATATGATAATATCTTTACACAAGATATTTTTAAACTTTCATTAAATAAAAATATTTTATTTCTAGTCTCTAATGACACTAAACTATTATGGTCACCGGGAGTGTGTTTATGAAATAAAATGAGTATTCATCTAAAAATATAGGATATTTATGTATGAAATCCCATTTACCTATATAGTAACCCTTAAATATTTCATTTATAATATTTATCATTAGGAATGAATTTATTCCCTGACCCCTAGTCTATGCTATAATGGTTGGTAAAAGGGAGAGGTTCTACTGTGTTGTGCAAGGAGGTCATGATTGGGAAGTGAAGGCTACACTATGAAGTGGGAGGCCATTAAATGAGGATATGGAAAATTGGTTTTAAATTTAGTTTGATAAATTCATGTAATGTTTTGACTATGGAGGCTATGATGTGAGGGGTGACTATTCTAGGGTTTCATTCCATGATTCTTATGGTCATTATGCGATAGACCAGTTTATAGATTTTTTTAAAATACATGGTAGTACTTTTATTTAAATGATAACTCTTTAGATTAAAGCTGAATGAGGGTTGTGGGGGTTAATTTGATAGGCTTATAACACTCTCATTCCACCTTTTGATTCCCATTGGTGTGCCTCATTTTAAGGGTTTTTCCATAATGATTAATGGCATGTCTCCCCCTATGTTTCCATTATTTATTCTTCCAATTCAAAAATATTTTTTTATTTGGAATATGATTTTTAGGATAATTTCACCATATCATAGTTAAATTCATCTCTATCATGGTGTATTTTTATCACATTCGATATAGGATGTACTTAAAGGGTGAACATAATTGTTTATGTGTGGTTTTAGTGATGCAAAATTTCATGGTGATTTGTTAGGTGACTAACCTTATTCATATCAAATAGAGCAATTAATTATATTTTCTTATAATTAATTATTTATTTTCTATGAAATTAGATAAGGGATAAATTATTAGTAATAACATATAAGTGTAATAAATGGTCTTTTATGAATATTTTTAGATCTTGGTTGGGATAGTAAATCTGCGATAGAGGTATGTGGTCTTTATAATATAATATTGAATTCTATTTTTTTCATGATTTAAAATTTTTATATTATGAGATTTATTTGGGTAAAGGGATATGGACTGAGATGGGATTATGTAAATAGTTATGATGTCATTTTCCTCTATGAGATGGAGGTGGAACATCTTTCAACCTTGGGTATTTTGGATGATCTAGTGAGCATGTATACAATAATGAGAGGACTTTGGTTGGTTTTATGATAGACTTGAGGTTTCTATTTATATGAAATATGAGATTTTAATATACTAGGTTAGTTTTCTAAGACCAGTTGTGTAGGAATGGAATGTTTATCCATAATAATTTTGGGCGTGACAACCATATGTCTCATGCATAATAAGGATTTCACTCCTAAGGACATAATAAATCCATTGATGATCCCATGAATGGGACAAGTCCCATTACATTATATTTGGTTTCACAAGGAAGGTTTCCTATGGAATATAGGATTAGGATATCTCTAAGGTGATATATGATATGGATCCCAAGTGAGGGTAATGAGAATTGTTTGATGACTTGTAAAGGGTTTTTCAAGAGGTGTAATGTAAGTTATCTTGAGATGATACCAAGATACCAAGAACTAATTATGAGGTAAATTTGGAAGAGGATTGAACCATAAACTTAAATCCCAGTTTAGGTAGGGAATATAGTCTAATTATTCATAATGGGGTGATGGGTGCATACATTATCAGTGGGGATATATCAGGTTGGGATATAAGAACCCAGTAGAATCCATTATGGGTTTGATGAGAACACCAAGTGTCTTGAAATGTCATGATTATGAAAAAAATATAGTATTTAGAATATTATATTTTGGGGATATATGCATTATGAGGATTTATTTTAGATAAATTTCTAGGTGTCGACTGATTAACACCCTGATGGTAAGATGGTGAACTTGTTAGATATGATGTGATGCCTTTTTTGTTTAATCATGCATTCCCATTGTGTACATAACATATGAGAAGGAAGGATGGATGGAATCAACATAAGAGATAGATTTATAGAGAGTAATTAAATGTTGGTAAAATAAAATGGTCAAGTTGTATATGTGTATCCTTACTAAAGAGTTATTTTCTTGGGTACTTGATGTGCATCCTTCCCCAAGAGGGGTTGGACTGTGTACTTGATCTGTGACCATATTTTAGATGTATTATTTTGGGTAATTTTTGTGTAACCTGAATTATATCTGAAGAACTATTTTGGGTGATCAATTTACATCTTTTCCTAGGAGGAGTTGGTTTGGGTACATTATTTCCCACATCCCTCAGAGGGGTTGGTTTGAGTATTTGGTATAAAACCTACCATAAGGATACATATAGAGGTATAGGAATGATATAAAATCTTACTATACATATTTGTGTATGGGTAATGATTATAGAATAAGAAAACATCATTTTTAACACAGATGGAAATATGTATGGTATGGTTTCTTAGTGTCATAGTTAACATGCGGAAACCTGACATGTATATTTGTGTGTCATATTATGTTATATATATTCCTCATGAAAACAAATCTGTATGTGTACATATATCCTGTTAATTTGGTGATAATCTAATAATACTTATTTATCACACCTTACTCAGGCACCACGGTGTGCGTGCGGTGTAAGAACCCAGATATTTATAGAATAATTTATTTTTATATTTATTGGTATTTTTTATTAAAATAATATTTCTTAAAATAAATAATTTATTTATGATTTTTTATTTCAAAAATTTATTTTTAAATTATTGAATTTTAATTTGAAAAAACATTTTTTTTGAATTCATCATAGTGAAATTATCGTTTTATGAATTTTTGATAATTTTTTAAATTTTTTTAATTTCTAATGAATAGTGAAAAACACTGCATTTTATTTCAAAACTAATTTTAATTTAATTTATTTATATAGACATATTATCTTAATTGGTTTTAAGGTACATTTAAATAAATTTTTTATCATTTAATCTAATGCAGGATATTAGAATCAATTTCACATTGAAATTGGATATAAAAACTTTATGAAAATTTGAATGTTTTTTCTTTAAAATCTTGTTTTCTCGATCTATCAATGGGATAAATTTAAAGTTAATTTTAACTAATTATATTAATTGAATTTTGAAAAATGGAAATACAAGGTTATAATTCAAAATAATTTTTTTGTCTAATATGAACAACTTAATTTTTGGTGAATAGTAACTTTGTATTATTTACCATGGATAAGGGTAATCGAGTAATTAAGGGTAAAAATAATATTATAAGTATTATTAAATTAACCCAAAAATTATCCTAAATTTATTGGATGGGTATTATTTGATCAAATCCATTTATGGGTCTATTTTAGGACAACTTTGAAACACTTTGATGATTTTAATCCATTTATTGTATTTTTTGAAAGAAAAATGAATTTAACAAATTAAAGAAGATTCCTTATCCTGGATATAAGTAAATATACTTGATGAACGAATATAAATGAGTATTTTCAACCTAATCTATTTATTTACCTGATATTAATTTATTTTTAATTTTAATATATGAAATAATTAACATTAATGCATGTGAAACGCTGATGCAATGTTTGTGTAAGGACAAGAAAAATAAATAAATTATTTTTATTAAAAATATAAGAATTATTAATTGAAAAAAAATTAGCTAAAAAAACATAAATTTGAAAATAATGACCATTATCATGTTTTTATTTTATGTTGCCACATTTTTGACCCACATGGATCACATTAGTCCCTTTATATTATTTTATTAAAAAGAAATTCAACTTTTTCACACACTAATTTTCAGTTTGTATAACATTTTTATATGAGGTTTTCCAGAATTTTTTGCAGAAATGAATAATATTTGGAAATCTAATCAATGAAATTTCATATAATTTTTTTTTTATTTTTTTAAATAAATAATAAACTTAATGGAATAATGAATTATGATTTTGTAAATATTTAATTAATGAATAAATCAAATTAATGATTTTTAAAATAGTAATTTTATTTTTTATTTTTTAGTCAATTAAAAAATTTTATACATAATTATAATATTTATAAGATATAAAAATGAATTTAATTAAAATTTTAAACTTTTTTTGATGTGTTTAAAGTCATGATTGTTTATAGTTAATAATTGGACAAAATTATTTTTCCAAGAATAAAATATTTTATTAAATTATTTAAAAATAAAAAAACTTATTGAAAAAGGCCAAAATTGAATTTTTTTTGTCTAAAGTGTTACATAATATTATTTTTATACCTTTTTAAAGTATTAAACCCTATAATAAATTTATTATATTTTAATAATTCGAGTAATTGTTATGTTACCCCTCACCTTAATTATAAAAGGAGGCTCCCTCATTCAAAACTTTTTATCACCTCAAGCTATATTATTTTGATAAACTCTACTAGATTCCATCCTTCCCATCCTTTTACAAATTATTTATCTTCTAGTCTTACAAAAATACAACTTCCAATATCCTTTAAGGGGTTATGAAGTGGAATTTTTCAAGAAGGTTGTTTTTTCTTCTCTTTTAATTTTTTTTCACGTATACCTTATCTCTACCTCTTATCCAATGTTTCAAAAAAAAACTTTAGGATCTGATATATACTTTAGTTTTTTAAGGTATATTACTCATAAAATCTCTCATCTTCTATTTTATTTCTTAAATAACAAAATGGTCATCCATAGTGCATTAATTCACCGCCATTGTGGATGATGCATTTCCCTTTTACCAAAATCATGAAAAGTTTAATTTCACATGTAACTATTTAAAATGACCTAAACATTTATATATGTTATCAGTTATGGATTATTATTTCATTTCAATTAGTAAGACCAAAAATAAACTAACCATGGAAACCATGAAAAGAACATACTAAAACAACAAAAATAACAAAATAATGTTAATAAATTAGTGGAAAATGTTATAAGAAGAAAATTTAAGGTGTTATAAACATGAGTTTAGTTCCTTAATAAATTAATAACACTATTCAACCCATTATGTAGTAGTTTTGAAAACATTTTGATGAATTCAAAACTGATGTGAGGGGCTTTCTATTTAAAATCCATTTAAATATCTCTTTTAAAAAATTAAAAAATATTAATATTTCTATATAGTGTGAGTTGTTTCCTATAATTTCATGATGATATATTACTATTATGTTTAAATTATATGTCTTCATATTTATTTTTGATGAAAATTATTTAATTAGTAAGTTCACTATTTTTATATTTTAAAAGTGATTTTTTATGAATAAAGTGTATTTTAAAAATTTGAATATGTTTTTCTCAAGGGTTGAAATGAGTTATCTAGTGTTTTATTCATGATATGTTCCATAGAAACTATTTATTTTGGGTTAATCCAATTATATCTCATGATATTATGGGTTGAGACCCATTATAGATCAAGATTTGTTGGGTTGAGCCCATTATAACTCATGATATGATGGGTGAGCCTCATTATTGCTCATCAATGCATTGGGTACTCCAAATATGGAAGTTTACTGAATGGTTATTACATGTGTAGGGTTGATTATAAGATTTATATGGTAAATATATACCAAGGAAACTACATGATATTTCTATGCATTCTTATGAGTTTTCAACAATATGGTTTATGGGTTTTCATGTTTTCACTGGACGAACAGTTTTTCTTTCTTTATGTCCCCTAGTAAGATTTTTGGGCTCATTCCATGTTTGTAAATGATTTTCATAGGTTATAATGATGTGTAATATAATGTTTCAAGTCAAGTTAAATGTTATGAATATTTTTTAAAGAAAACAAGTTTCATTTTTATATTTTTTATATTATGAAATAAATGTTTATTGTTTTAGTAGTATCCTATTTATATGAATGTGGTTTTTTATGTTTGTAATAAGTCATAATATTATTAAAAAAACTAAAAAGATCATAAATTTGAAATAATATATGTTTTTATTATTAAATTTCATGATTATGTAATGTTTTAAGGTCAGGTCCTTATAGTTGGTATCAGAGGATGGTTTAGATAACTTTATGGGTTAGGGTGATAGTAATAGAATACCATAATTGATTTTTAATTTATGGTTGATTTGAAATGATATAGAATTTAAATATTACCATATTGATTAATATAATATATTTATATTCAGAATGGTTTTCCATAGAAGAAACAGGGAAGCTGAAGTAGAAAGGCACCAACATAACAATATCCTTCTTAATATGCAACCTAAAATGGTGGGAATTATAACGGTGTAGCTTGTGACTATAATGGATTAGTTGAGTAAACTAATTAATGGTGGTGCTATCCAATCTATAGAGGAACCTGAACTATCATGAATAAAAATGTCTTTTGTGAAAGATTTTATGGGGGAAAATCCTTCAGCATTCAGTGGAACCACATATCTAGTGATAGCCGAAGGGTATATCAATGCTCTAGAAAATATATTTGATATCTTGTGATGTTTAGAACACTAAAAGTTAATACTATCCATTTATCATTTTTAAAGTAAATCCAATCAATGGATTTCTCTAGTTAAGAAAACATGAGGAATATATGATCTTCATAGTCTTGAATAGGATGATTTTAATAGTATTTTTCTAGAATTTTTTTTTCTTAAAAATGTTCAACTAAGAATAGAGAAATAATTCATGAAACAGAAGAAAAAATATAATGATTTTGTGGCAAAATAGAAAGAGAATTTTAAAAAAATGAATAGGTACGTACCAAATTTTAATAAGGACTTTGATTTCAAAATAAATAGATTTTACTCTGGTTTGAAATCATTTTTACAAAGAGCTTTGGATTCATGATATTTTAAAATTTATGATAAACTTTCTCATTATGCTAAAAAAGTTAAACAAAAGTTTTTTGACATGTATTTTCCCTATGATGACAAGAATAAAAAGTGGTCATGTTGGCAGGAATTGGAGAGGAATTCATTAAATAAATATAGATGTAAGAAAATCAAACTCCCTTCTTGTGAAAAGTGTGGTAAAAAGATACCTAGAGAATGTATTGTAAATTATAAGAAATAATTTCAATGTGGAAAGTATGGTAACATGTCTCATGAGTGAAAATAAAATGATCTAAAAATTAATAAGAAGCCAATGGTGAGATTCTTTAATTATAATTAATTGGGTCATTTTTCTAATGTGTGTCTAAAGCTAGTCACTTAGAAAGGAAATTAGCTAGATTATAAGGAGAAGGGTGTGGAAAAATCTTGGGCAACCAATTTAGAAAATGTTGAACTATTAAATAATGTGGTATTGTTACATTTTTTGTTTTATATGTTTTTCAAATGTTTTGTTTGATTCAGGTTCTACACATTCCTTTATTTTTGAGAAATGTTCTACAAAATTGGAAATTCTACATCATGAAATGAACCCAAAAAACATCCTAAAAACACCCAGTTGAAATATTAAGGTAAAAAATTTAATAATCTGCCTATATTTTTCTATGGAAAGAGTTTACCTAAAAACCTATTTGTATTGCCTCTATTATATTTTGATGTTATTTTGGGTATGGAATGGATTTCGTTTTATCATCCTAATACATATTGTAGAGAAAAAGAGGTTGTTTTTTTAAAAAGATACTAATTTTTTGTACAAGAATAAACCCATAACATTGACAACATATCAAGAAGCTAAGAAAGTAATAAAATATGTAAATTAATGTTATCTTTCACACATTATTGAAAACAAGTGAACCGTTATGATTAATGAGGTTCTAGTGTTAAATGAGTATCTTGATGTATTTCCTGATGATTTTCTGAGTGTTATTAATGATAAATAGGTTAAGTTTACTATTTACTTAGTTCATGATGCTAATCCAATTTCTAAAACCCCTTATATAAGGGCTCAAATAAAACTTATAGAGTTGAAGGAGCATCTGTATGAATTATTAGATAAAGGCTTCATCTGACCCAACACTTCTCTATGGGGTGCTACTGTCTTATTTGTTAAAAAGAAAGATGGTTCAATAAGACTTTTCTTTGATTATGGAACATTTAATTAAATCACATTTAAGAATAAATATCTTTTTCCTCATACCTATGATTTTTTTAATCAGCTCTAGGGAGCACAATATTTTTCAAAGGTTGATCTTAGGTTGGGGTACCATCAGTTGAAAGTAAAGGAAACATACATTCTGAAGACTACATTCCATACTAGATATGGGCGTTAGGTTTTTTTAATTCTATTTGTGTTAGATAATGAACCTACTATATTAATGGATATTATTAATAGAATATTTTATGAGTTCTTGGATAAGTTTGTGGTTGTGTTTATTGAGGAAATTTTGGAATATTATAAAATTAAATAGGAGCATTTAATATATCTAAGTGTTGTTTTGAAAACCGTAAAATAAAATAAATTTTATGGAAATATCATCAAGTGTAAATTTTTGTTGCAAAAAATTATTTCTTTAGTCACATTGTATCTAAATATGGTATAAAAATTTATGATGCTAAAATAAAAGTTGTTGAAGAATGGAAAAGACCCACAAATATAACCTAGATTCATAGTTTTCTTGGTTTAGTGGGCTATAACCAGAGATTTGTTGAGAACTTTTCATAGTTATCTAGCCCATTGAATATGTTAACTAGAAAAAGAGTTAAAATCATATGGATAAAATAATGTGATGATTTTCTCAGGAATGAAAAATAATATTAGTGAATTCTCCAATTCTGACCCTACCTTTTAGAAGTGGTTAATTTTTCATCTATCGTGATTCTTATTTTAAAGAACTTTTTTTTGTGTTTTGATATAGAATGATCATGTAATTTCTTATTCTTCATGCCAGTTGAAATCTAATGAATTAAATTACCCTACACATGATTTGGAATTAGCATCTATTGTTATCACATTAAAAAATTGGACACATCATTTTTATGCAGTAAAATGTGAAATATATACTGATTATAAAAGTTTAAAATATATATTTACTGAGAAATTATTGAACATGAGATATAGAAGATGGTTGGAACAAGGATTATGAATCTATGATCCATTACCATCGTAGAAAAGGAAACAGAGTGGTTGATGCTATGAGTTGGAAAAATAATGTTGCATTAACCATGATACATCTAGAACATGACCCCTTAGTGAATGATATGATAAAATTTGTCTTGTAATTTGTTGGTGTAGGAAATACCTCTGTATTGTTTCAGGTGTTAGTGAAATCTTCTTTATCAGACACAATTACGAAAACATAGAATGAAGATCGTGAGTTGATGAAAAAGGTATAACTGGTTAATAAAGGTAAGTTGAATGACATTAATATTGATAAATATTATGTTTTGAGGTTTGGGAAGAGATTATGCATTCCTTTTGATTCATAGTTTAAGAGAGAGTTATTATTTAAAGCTCAATGTTCTCTATTTTTAGTTTATCATGGAAGCGCTAAGATGTATAGGGAACTTTGTTATTATTACTGGTAGGTTGGAATGAAAAGAGATATTATATATTTTACCATGAAATGTTTAACATGTCAATAGGTTAAAGTAGATTAGAAGTTAATAAATGGGGTGATTCATCCTTTTCCAGTGCCAGAGTAGAAATATGATAGCATATATATGGACTTCTTTGTGGGAAAACCAAATACATATTGAGGTAACAATGCAATCTGAATTATTGTTGATCATTTGACTAAATCTACTCATTACCTTACTATTAAACACACTCTTTCTCTATAACATCTTTATTAGATATAACTCAAAGAAATTATCATGTTTCAGGGAGTTCCCTTCACCATTGTATCAGAAAGTGATCCCAGGTTCACTTCCAACATTTAGAAAAGACTTCAAAAGTATTTTGGAATAGAATTTAATTTCAGTACATCTTTTCAGCCACGATTAGATGAGAAGTTATAATGAATAATTTATACATTGGGGTATATTCTACGATCTTTTTCAATATATTATTAGGGGAATTGGGATCAACATCTTTCATTAGTTAATTTTTCTTATAATAATAGTTTTCATTCTTTTATACAGATGAAAACTTTTGAAGCATTATATATAAAGTGGTTTCAAAATCCATGATTTTTGGATGAATTTGGGGAAAGAAAGTTGATGGGATTAGAATTAGTGGATTAATTAGCATAAAAAGTTTAGTTGATTCAGCAGTGCATGAGGACAGCTTAGAGAAGGCAAGAAAGTTATAGAAATAATAGGAGGAAAGAAATTTCTTTCAAGGTATGTGATCATATTTTTCTTAAAATAAATCATTGGAAAAGTGTTATGTGTTTTGTTAAGAAAGGAAATTTAATTACACTATTCATTGGACCTTTCTAAATCTTAGTGAAAGTTGGAACAATTGTATACTAAGTAGTTTTGCCTCCAAGTTTATCTCAGGTACACAATGTTTTTATTATTACATTATTTAAAAAGTATGTTCCACAACCATATCTTGTTTTTATCCCTAAATTAGTTCATATAAAATAGAACCATTCTTATGAAGAGAAACTAGTTTATATTCTTCATTGCAAAGAACAAGTTTTTTGGAACAAGGTAATTCACTAAGTTAAGGTTTTGTGAGGAAACCACATTGTAGGAGAAGAAACATGGGAATCTAAAAATGCTATGAGGGAAAAGTACCCCCATTTGTCTAATAAGTGAATAAAATTTCAAGAACACAATTACAAAAATGGGGGGAGATAATGTAACAACCCAGGTGTTTATAGAATAGTGTTTGTTTATATTTATTAGTATTTTTTTTAAATAGTAATTCTTAAAATAAATAATTTATTATTTTGTTATTTATAGAAAAAATTAATTTTAAAATTATAGATTTTTTATTTGAAAAAAATAATTTAATTTTTGAATTCATCATGCTGAAATTATCTTTTTATGAATTTTTGAAATTTTTCTAAAAAAGTTTAATTTTTAATGAATAGTGAATACAATTGCATTTTATTTCAAAACTAATTTTCATCTAATTTATTTATAAAGTTAGATTATTATTTTAATTAGTTTTAATTTATAATTAAATCAATTTTTTATCAGTTAATCAAATATAGGTTATTTGAATCAATTTCACATTGATATTGGATATAAAAACTTTATAAACATTTGAACATTTTTACTTTAAAAATTGATTTTCTTAATCTATAAATGAGATAAATTTTCAATAAATTTTAAATAATTATGGTAATTTAATATTGAAAAATTTATATCCTAGTTTTTAATTCATATGAAGTTTTTAGTGTAATATAATCAGCTTAATTTTTTGTGAATAGTAAATTTAGTTTTTTTTACCACGGTTGGGGGTAAATTAGATAATTAAGGGTAAAAATAATATGATAAGTGTTATAAAATTACTCTAACACATGTTATAATTTTATTCTAGGATTATGTTTTAATAAAAGTAATCCATGGGTCTATTTTAGAAAAAATTAGAGTCACTTGGATGATTTCAATCCATTTATAGTATTTTATTCCACGAAAATCTAATTAAAAAATTAAAGAAGTTTCATTATTATGGATATAAGGAATTATACATGATGAATGAATCAAAATGATCATTTTGAACCTAATTTTTTTTATTTTAATGATTTTAATTAATTTTTAATTTATATATGTGAAAAAATTACATTAGTTCATGTGCAACGCTGATATAGTGTTTGTACAAGAATAAGAAAAATAAATAAAATGTTTTTACTAAAATTATGTGAATTAATAAATGACTCAAATATTGGATAAAACTTTTTATATAAGAAAATAATTTCCATTATCTTGTTTTAATTTTAATTTGGTAAATTTTGGTCCCACATGGATCACATTAGTCCCTTTATATTATTTTATTAAAAAGAAAGACAACTTGTTCACACTATAATTTTCAATTTGTATAATATTTTTTTATGAGGTTTTCCAAAAGTGTTTTTTGAACTAGAAGAGTATTTTTAAATAATAAAATTTTATTTTTCATAGAATTTTATTTATAATTATTATACAATAAATAATTACCTTAATGTCTTAAAAAATTATGATATAATAAATATTTAATCAATGATTAAATAAAATTAATGATTTTAATAATAGTAAAATAAATATAATTTGATATTTTTATGTAATTTCACATTTTATATAGGTAATTAAAATATGTATAATATATAATAATGAATTTAATTATTATTAGAAACTTTCTTTTGATGTGTTTAAAGTCATGATTGTGAATATTTATAATTTGACCAAAATATTTTTCGATGAATAAAATATTTTATTATATTATTTAAAAATAAAATAAAATCTTTAACAAGGGAAAAATGAAATTAATTTTCCTAAAACATGATGTAATATGTTTTTTTATCCCTTTTAAGTCTTAAAACCTATAATAAATTTATTATATTTTAATCATTTGAGCAATTCCTATGTTACCCCTCACCTCAATTATTAATGGAGGCTCCCTCCTTCACATATTTTCACCACCTCAAGCCATCTTGTTTAGATAGACTATGAAAAATTCCCTCGTACTAATCCATTTACACATTATTGAGCTCTTGGTCTCACAAAAATACCACTTTCAGGATCCTTTAAGGTGTTCTCAAGTGGAAGTTTTCAAGAAGTAAGGTTTCTTTTTCTTGTCCTCTAATTCTTTTTCACTTATACCTTATCTCCACCTCTTATCCAATGTTTGAAGAAAACATCAGTATCACATATATACTAGAGTTTTTTATGGTATATGCCTCATAAAATCTCTCATCTTCTCATTTATTTTTCAAATAAAAAAAATGTTGTCTGTGGTGCGTTAATTTACCGCCTTTGTGGACAATGATTTTTGGTTTCCCTTTTACCAAAATTATGGAAAGTTTAATTTCACATGTAATTATTTAATATGACATAAATATATATATGTGTGTGTGTATGTGTTTGTGTGTGTTATCACATTGGTATTATTATTTCATTTTGATAAGGAAGACCATAAATAAACTGACATTGGAAATGATGAAAAGAATGCACCCGAAACGACGACAAATAACAAAATATTATTAATAAATGGGAGGAAAATGTTATAAGAAGAAACTTTAAGGTATTATATACATGATTTTAGTTCATTAATATAATAATATCACTATTAAAACTGTTATATAGGATTCTTGAACACATTTTGAGGAAGTCAAAACCAAGGTAAGGGACTTTCCTTTTAAAATCCTTTTAAATGTATCTTTGAAAAAAATAAAAATTATTGTTTTTTATATGATGTGAGAGGTTTCTCATGATTTCATGATGATATATTACTATAATTTTTCAATTATATGTTTTTATAGTTATTTTTTATTAATACCATTTCATTATTATGTGCAATATTTTTATATTTTAAAAGTGATTTTTTTACGAAAAAAGTGTATTTTAAAATATGAATATGTTTTTCTCAAGGGTTGAATCAATTATAAAGTGTATAATTCATGGTATTTTCTTTGGATATAGTTTATGTTTGGTTTAGACCATTATATATCAATATAATATGGGTTGATCCCCATTATAGCCCATGATATGTTGGGTAGAGCCCATTATAGATCAAGATGTGATGGGTGAGCCCAATTATAGCTCTCAAATCCATTGGGTAATCTAGAGATAGAAGTTAAACGAATGGTTTTTCCATGTGTAAGGGTGAATTTAAGAGTGATATGGTATATATGTCCCAATTAAACTACATGATTTTTCTATGAATGCTTATGAGTTTTCAAGAAATGGTATCTAATGGGTTTTCATGTTTTCACTGGACTAACTGTTTTTCTTTCTTTATGAACTCTACTGAGATTTTTGTTCACATCCAAAGTATTTAATTTTTTTCACCGGTTATAAGGATGTGTATGAAAAATGATTAGTGAATTTAAATAATATATATATTTCTCAAAGAAAACATATTTTATTTTTAAATGTTTTATATTATGAAAAAATGGATACTATTTTTCTAGTATCCTCTTTGTATGAATGTTCTCTATTATGTATGTATTATGTCCTAAAATTATAAAACTCTAAACCTTAAAATATCTTAAATTTGAAAGAATTTAAGTTATTGAGTAAAATTCAGTATTCTTTAATGTTTTAAGGCCACATTATAACGTCTCCAAATTTCTGTGTAACTTTTTTATAATTTGTATGGAATTATTTTGTGCCTACACGCTCTGAAGGAACATGATTTCGAGACCCGGTGATCTCAAAACAGAATTTTGAACATTTTTTAAGGTACGTTCAGTAAATGTGTGAGTGGGTTTTTCTAAGTTTTGAACCAGTGCTTAGATAGAAAATATGAGGGCATCGTTGAACTCAGAACACTAGAACTCACCTAGAAAAGACATAACTTCAACCAAAAAGAGCCAAATTAAAAAGTTAAATTTTGGACTTTTTGAGAAAAATAATAAAATAAATTAAAATATTATTTTATTTCTTTTCTCACTGACGAACGACGACACAACGATGTTGTGGTGCAGTTACGAGGCACATTAATGGATCTCATTAATGGATTGCTAACATGCATCATAACAATGCTTTAATGATGCATAACAATGATGTTGTTTCATAAATGAAATAGCGTAACGTCATGATGTCACAATGTAATAGAAATGATGCGACGACACAGCGTAACAGAAACAATGTGACATGTTTTATTTTTAATAGTTGACATGTTGTTGGAACTAGGATTAAACTGTGAGGATTCTATAATGAACCTATGATATATTTCCTCCCCAACTAAGAAAGATGAACGTTAGTGGGACGTCATCGACCTTGACGTACCTCAAAGAATGAAGAACTTCGTTGAACTCTTAGACCCTTGAGTATGAAGCGCTATGGCACTGAATGTCAATGAGGTAGGGGTTTTGAATTATTTAAATATTCTCTATTATTTTTCTAAATGACAGATGTGGATTAAAACATGAATAGGTTAATCCTCGGATCGTGTGTTATTGAAGGGGGTGTCGTTCTTAGGTATTTCTCTATTTGGGATTGAATTAAACTTTTTTGATAAAACATCAATCCCTGAGCCTCCCCATGTCCTTAAATTTCTATAGAAGAGGGCACAGGATGAAATGAACAAGGCTTGAGCCCCTTCGCTTGTGTTTTATTTGTGACTGAATTATCAAGTGGATGGTAAGGTAGAATCGAGGCCACCACAAAGAATGAGACATCCCCGGGAGGCCATAGGCGCAGGAGGCATAGAGAAGGGACAACCAGAGTGCGTCTAGTGGTCCGCAGAAGGCCCTACCGGCGTGACGAAACCAAAGGGAGGTGCACCACGACAGTATACCCCAGCGACCCAGACAACCACATTGGGGGCGACCCGTGTGGAGGAGGCCACGTCCTTTGGCCGCGGTGTAGTAAAAAGTGTCCACTTTCCTCTGAGACCACGACTGGTGGCGAGCCGATGTGGCTCTGCACTACAACACCCATGGAGGACCCACAGTCAACGGACCTAGGTCGAGGAATGGCCTCACGGATGACCTGCGCGATAGGAGATGCCATACCCTGCCCCATCAGGCCGGACCCATGCCTAGTGGGCTAGACCCCACACTGAAGTACCAAACCCACGCCGGTAGGCCGGACCTATACCCTTTGAGTTGGGCGGGACGAGACCGGGTGGTCGAGAGACCTGACAGGCTAGACCCTTGGCCAAACTGGACTAGGTCCAGTGAGGCCCATTGGGCCTGGCCCACTGTCAAGGCTGGACCGGACCTACCCTGACCCGAACTAGGCTTGGTCAGGTCATTCGAATCAAAATAAGGTATGTGGGACCCCCGGTCTGGGTTGGTTAGGTCAGTCCAACCGGTCGGACCTGGCCCAGATGCAACCGACCCCAGGATACTGAAACGTCAATAACTAACAGACTGAGTGTCTAATTGACATGCAGTCTATGGAATGATGACCCTTGCAACGAGGCGGTCCTTCTGAAACACTCTAAGGGAGGTTTAGAGGGGTCTAGAACGTGGATGGGTTGGAGTGTACTGAAATCCAACCAGGACATTTTTAATAAAATGACCATATCATACAGACTGGGCGTTCATTCGACGCACCATCTGTTGCGTTGGAACCCTTACAATGAGATAGTAATTTGGGTTATTCTATGTTGAACTTCGTGGTGGTTGAGGTATGAATGATGTATCGTGCATCAGATGTGTGGATCCATAGTTGTCTGGAAAACGAGCAACATCCATGTGGATCCATTATTGCCCACCAGATGAGCAGCAGCTGTGTGGATCCTTAGTGGCCTAGTAGAAGAGAAGCAGCCCTGTGGATCCTTAGTAGCATGGAAGATGAGTAGCGATTCATCAGGGATGTGTCCCTCAATAGTATGAAATATTCTTCACTATATCCAATGATACTTCTTCTTATGTTTTAGATTTTACCTGTTGTGAGCTATCCTTACATTATGGCTTTGTTTTATGGTTTATTTGTGGCTTTTCTACTTAGTGGAATGGGGTCCCCTACTGAGTACTGTGTTACTCACCCATGCATGGGCTTCACCCACATGTGTTGTGTCTTGTGCAGATGATGGACGTTTCGATAGAGGACTTAGTATCCTTGGAGTAGGTGGGGACCTGTAGGATTAGGCGGATAGGATGTACTACTTCAGCTTCAAGTAGATACACTACTCTTACCATTAGGTGGGGTTTTCAGTAGATGGAAACCTGAGTCCCTTGTTACTTTGTTTTTTTAGTTCTTTTTGTTGGGTTTGTATTCTGGCCCACTTGTTTTCAGTTGTACTTGTACTTTGTACTTGTTTCTGAATACTTGTTTTCCACTTTTAGTTTGTGGGATGTGGTTGGGCGTGTGTGTGCCTACAAGTACTCCAAAAAATTCCTCCCACATACAGGTTGATGCCTTTGGTGCTATTCCCCAACCCCTGGCCTTCATGATGTGGGCTTGGGGTATGTCATGGAATGGGCTCCAAGGGATGGGTTGTGACAAAGTGGTATCAGAGGTGTTCGGTTCTACCTCAGAGACCGAGAGTCTGTTCTTTTTGTTTTGGGGAAATAGTGTTTAATGTTGTGAGTCTGAATTTCATATTTTGGGAGTCCAGTGCTGGTGCAGTGGTCAACATATCCACACACCCGGACCTCAAATTCTACTTTTCATCTCAATGCATAAAAACTTTGATTGTAAAAGTGTTTATTTATGTTATTTTTTATAAGAGTTAGCTCAGCATGTATAATCTATTGCCTATGTCCCATCATGATATATTTAAGGATTCCTCCATGAGGACGACCATCTAGGATCTCGATACGTGGTTGGGAGGATAGCCCGCCTAGTGACGAGGCATCAGTTTAGGGACCAGTTCTTGATATGTCCCCATTGGGTGGTGCACCAGTGCTACCACCACCCATTGGTCAGAATCTACTACATGTGGTACCAAATGAGGACCTACGCAGACTTAGTGTCTTTCATGAGTTTCATAAATAGAGACCTCCCAGATTCAAGGGAGAGGCAGATCCTCATGTCACAAACGATTGGCTGGAGGTAGTGACGTGGGTCTTTCTCTTAGTGAGGACACCGCTTGACTAGATGGTGATATTAGCTATTATCTTTCTTCAGGGATCATTTGGGAGATGGTGGAGTCTGAAGATCTAGACACATGATGAGGCGAACTTCACTTGGATGGACTTCGAACAGATTTTTTAGGAGGAGTTCTTCCCCACGACTTTTGACTCGGTGCGAATTCCGGAGTTGCTTCACCTTTTGTAGGGAAGTATGATGGTAGATGAGTACTTAGCAAGGTTCACTGAGATTTCCCACTACTCCATAGACATGGTTTGAGACCCTTTCTATAGGGATCAATCCTCTAATTAGGGACTCCGGTGGGAGATCAAGGCATCGATGGTGTCTTTTGGCATCCCCACATAGGCTGGAGTGTTGGAGCGATCTCTACTAGTATAGAGCTTCCTCGCTGAGCAGACACTGACAGTGGGTTCCACCACTAGGTGACTGGTAGCTGAGTCATCCATGGAAGGTAACCAATAGATGGTGTAATAGTCTAAATAGGACGGATCATCTTGTGGATGACCCTAGGACTCAGGATCTGTGGTTCAAGGCTGCTTGGATAGCGGGAGACAATAGAGGATTAGGGTGTGCTACTCGTCCAGTGGGTAGGGACACATGGCTCATGAATTCCTGAACCACTGTGTAGACGATCAGTAGATGTTCAAGGGACCACCGAGATAGAGGCAGAGGTTCAAGTGAGGAGGGATGTAGGGTGGTAGACATGGCAGGGGAAAAAGACGATCAGCAGGCGGTGGGAGACGATTAAATGTACTACTGCCACCACCTCCAGGTGATCCACCCCGACCTCAGGGAGCCGAAAGAAATGGGCGAGCACAACTTCAGCCAACGGAGGATTATGACCACAATGTTCTAGAGTTGACTTGAGGTACGAATTGTTTCTTCTCCACCATAGTTACAGTTCTTATAGACATAGGTGCCAGTCACTCTTTCCTTTCGATGGTTCTTGTTCGAAGGTCGGAGATTCCAGTGGAGCCATTGAATTGATATTTATGGCTAGAGAATCCTACAAGATGGGATTCTATGATTACAGAATGGTACTGGTACTATGAGATTAATCTAGTAGGTTAGAGCTTTGTCTAGGATCTCTTAGTAACCGTGTCGAGGCCTTATAACATCGTCATGGGTATGGACTAGTCATCTACAGTCTATACCAAGATCATCTATTTTAGGTGAAAAGTGTGGTGTTACCATGAGGATTGGACCTTTTTTTCCTTCACCAGTGAGAAGGAAACCCTTGAAGAAAATGACAGACTTTCCCAGAGGAGGTTTTAGTTGATCACTCACCAGTTGGATATAGTCTCCCTTAGTGTATTGAATGGAAGGATTCCAAGAAATACTATAGTGGTGGAAGAGTACGATATTTTTTTCCTGAGGATGTTCTTGGACTACCTATTAACAAACAAGTGTAATTTTAAATCAACCTGTACCCAAAGACGGCACAAAAATCCACACCGGCATATCGGATGACTCCCACGGAGCTTCGCGAGTAGAGGGTACAACTAGAGGACTTGCCAGAGAATGGTTCGTAAGGACCAACATTTCACCATGGGCATCCTCGATGTTGTTTTCCAAGAAGGTATATAGGAGCTTGAGGATATGTTTGGACTTACGACACCTGAACCAAGTGACTGTGCAGAACAAGAATACCTTCTAAGGATTGATGACATCTTCAATCAGCTGAAGGGATTGAGGTGGTTCTCAATGATCAACCTTAGATCAGGTTATTACTAGCTTTAGGTATGGGATGAGTAAATAATTAAGACAACCTTCAGGTGCGGTTATGGAAACTGAGTTCTTATTGATGCCTTTTGGTGTGAACAACTCCCCAGTAGTGTTCAAAGGAATCAGGAATAGGATTTTCCATCCTTACCTTGACTGGTTAGTCTTGGTCTTCATTGATGAAATCTTTGTGTACTTGGCGTTAGAGGAGGAGAATGCTACACACCTCCAGATAGCCCTAGATATACTCCGAGATCACCATATTTATGGTAGGCTCTCGGAGTTCCAATTCCAGATTCAGGAGGTCCACTTTCTGGGACACATCATCTCAGAGGCTGGAGTTGTAGTGGATCCGAAAAAGATATAGTTATTGCTCTATTGGGATCCACCCAGGAACATTACTAAGATGTTGAACTTCTTGGGGTCAGATGGTTACTATCAGAGGTTCATTCTTGACTTATCAAGAGTGGAGGCACCCTTATCAGCTTTGATATGGAAAGGAAACCCCTTCGTGTGGATGGAGAAATTCCAAAAGAGTTTCCAGGAGTTGAGGTGGAGAATGACTAGTGCCCCCGTCCTGAGACTAATAGAGGAGCATGTTGAGTATATAGTTTTCTACGATGCATCAGGAACTAGTATAGGTTGTTTCTTGATGCAGGAGAGAATAATGATCAACTACGGCCCATGGAAATTGAGGCAGCATGAGAAGAACTATACATCCCACGACCTAGATTTTGTAGTAGTGGTCTTTTCCTTGAAGATGTGGTGGTACTTCTTGATGGGTAAACATAATACAGATTAATACGACCACAAGAGTTTTGGGTATATCTTATACCATATGAACTTGAACCTGAGACATCAGATATGGATAGAGTTCATCCAGAATGCTGAATTTGAGATATTATATACTCATAGGAAGGGGAACATGGAAGCAGACATGCTTAGTATGAGGATTGGGTTACTGATGATGAGTGAGGTGATAGAGCAGCTAGCTGCATTGCAGATATACTTCCTGGATGATAATGAATAATTGTACCTTTAGTCAATGAATATCACTCCCCCACTCTTACAGTGAGTTAGGGAGGCATAGCTTGTGGATACTGACTGTGAGGCCTGACATGATCAGATATCCTCAGGACAGGCTCCTGATGGATTTTCGATATATGGGGAGCACATCATACTTTTTAAAGGACACACCATACTACTAGTTATGTTATGGGAAATTTTTTTGAGGGAGTTCCATACTTCCCCTTTGGTAGTACATCCTAGTGTGGAGAATATGTACTAGGACCTCCAATGTCAGTATTGGTGACCAGGGATGATGAAAATGGTGACAGAGTTCATTCCAAGATGCCTCACTGGTCAGTAAGTAAAGGCTGAGAATCAGGTTCCAACAGTCTTGGCTTAGCCACTTGAGGTACTGGAGTGGAAATGGGATAGTATCTCAATGGACTTCATGATGGAGTTACCACATACATCCAAAGGCCGTGATTCTATTTGGGTGATCGTTGACTGACTCACCAAGTCACATCAATTCCTACCCATCTGGGAGGAGGGACTTTTAGAGGGCTTGGGATACCTCTATGTCCAAGAGATAGTGTGGATTCATGGGGTTCCTTCTATGGTCATCTCAGACTGAGATTCACACTTTACATCCTGGTTGGGGAAGGGATCACATGAGACGTTCAGGACACAGCTGTGCTTGACCACAAATTTTCATCCCCAAACGGATGGTCATATAGAGCGTACCATACAGAACTTGGAGGACATGATTTGTGCTTGCATCCTAGATTTTGGTCATAGTTGGGAGGACTAAATTCCATTGGTGGAGTTTTCATACAACAACAGCTATCACTCCACCATTGGCATGGAACTGTTCAAGGCCTTGTATGGGAAGCCTTGCAGATCACCTCTATGTTGCACAGTCCTAGGGGAGTTGGCCCTCAAGGGTCCAGAGTTGGTACGGGTTACCACTAAGAAGGTACAGGTCATCCAGGAGTGGATGAGGACTGCACAGAGAAGACATAATTCTTATGCCAAATGGAGATGGAGACACTTGGAGTTCTGGGAGGGAAACTATATTTTTATTTGGGTCTCACTGTGACAGGGATTGTAAAGATTTGTCCAGGGAAACAAGCTATATATGAGGTTCATCAGACCTTTTTAGATCCTGAGCAGAGTTGGTGAGGTGGCATACCACTTAGCTTTTCCCCCACAGATGCACCGGGTGCATGATTGTTTCCATGTGTTGGAGCTGAGAAGATACGTGCATGATCCATCACATATCATTGACTGGGGCAAGCTGGACATTGATGATGTGGCGAAGTTTCTGTAGTTCCTGGGGGATATAGAGGATCAATAGGAGCTAGCCTTGTGTGGGTGGTCGATTTCTATCATTCATGTTTAGTGGCAGTACTAAAGTCTCTAGGAGAGAACATGGGATAGGGAGGCTCATATTAATGCTCAATACCCCCATTTGTATGATTAGCCATTGTTTTGGATTTTGTGGATGCAAATCCCTATGGTGGGGAGAATGTAACATCTCATAATTTTTTTGTAAAGTTTTTTAAATTATATATAATTATTTCAAGAGTAAAAGCTCAAACATCATGTGATTCTGAGTCCCGATGAGCCCGGAATACAATTTTTATGTTTTTAAGGTACATTCAGTAAACATGCATGCAGGTTTTTCTATCTTTTAAACTGGTGCTCGGATCAAAAATATGAGGGCACTATTGAACTCAGAATTTCGGGACTTTCCTTGAAAGGAATTATCATCATCCAGACTGGGTCGAATGAAAAATATAATTCTTGGACTTTTCCTGAAAAATAATAAAATAACATAAAAGTTATTTCATTTATTTTTGCACTGATGAGCAGTGACACGATGACGCTATGGTATAGTGATAAGGCAATGATGAGGCACATTAATGGATCTCATTAATGTATTATTAACATGCATCGTAATAATGCTTTAATGATGTGTAACTACGACGTTGTTTCATAAATGAAACTGTGCAACGACGCGATGTCACAGTGTAATAGAAACATTGTGAAGTGTTTTCTTTTTAATAGTTTATGCTTTCATGAAATGAGGATTAAATTGTGAGGATTCTACGATGAGCCTCTGATGGATTTTCTCCCCAATTAAGAATGAAGAATGTTGGAGGGACATCATCGACCTCGATGTACCTCGAAGAACGAAGAATTCCATCAACCTCTTGGACCCTCGAGGATGAAGTTCTATGACAACAAACATCAACGAGGTAGTGATTTTGAATTATTTAATGTTTCCCCATTCTTTTTCTAAACGATGGATGTGGATTAACCCATGAATAGGTTAATCTGGGGATTGTGAATTCTTGTGGGAGGGTTTCTTTCCTGGGTCTTTCTTTATTCGAGATTGAATTAAACTTTTTTTGATAGAACATCAATACCCAAGACCCCCATGTCTTTAAATTTCTAACGTGGAAGTCGTGGGCCGACATGAACAAGGCCTAATACCCTCCTCTAGTGTATTCATCATCACAAAATTATTATGTTGATGGAAATGAGGAATCGAGTCCATTGTAGAGAAGGTGACATCCCTTAGAGGCCGTAGGTGCTGGTGGCATTGAGAACGGACCACCGGAGGGCATCTGGTGGTCTGTTTAAGACCCTTCCAGTGCGCTGGAGATAGTGCTAGCACCGAAGGGCGACAACCATGATGGTAGGACATGGTGACCCGAATAACCGAATCAGTATCCATCCCTTGTGGAGGAGGTTGCGGCCTTTGGATCCGGCACAACCGGAAGGGCCCGCTGGCCTCTGAGCTGGCAGCTGGAAGTGAGCTGACATGGTGCCGCACCATGTCACACACAGAGGAGCCACATTCGACCAACCGCAGTTGGGGAATGTCCATGTGGATGACCTACAGGGTAGGAGGTGCTAGACCTGACTCTCGGCAACCTCTTGGCCAAACCGAAGCAAGAAGGAGGAAGGTCGGACCCCACCCCGGTGAGTCAGACCCCACCCTAGTGGGCTAGACCTGCACCAGCAGGTTGGACCCATGCCGATAGACTAGACCCACTCCCTTTAAGCTAGGCGAGATGACACTGAGTCATCGGGCGACCAGACGGGCTGGACGCTTGGCCAAACTGGGTCGGGTCCAGCGAGGCCCATTGGGCCTTGCCCACTGGATAGGCTGGACCAGACCTACCCTAACCCAAACCAGGATAGGGTGGGTTTTTTGAATCAAACCGGGGTATGTGGGACCCCTGGGTTGTGTTGGTTGGGTCGGTCTGATGGGTCAGACCGGGCCTAGACGCAACCTACACCTAGATATTGAAACATCAATAACTCGAAGACACGGTGTCCGATTGACACGTCGTCTGTGGCAAGAGGACCCTTTTGATGAGGCTGTCCTTCTAAGATACTCTATAATATTTTTGGTGGGGGTTGGAATATGGGTAGGTTGGATCGGGCTCAAATCCAACGAGGCATTTTTTACTAAAATTCTCATATCATACAAACTGGGCGTCCATTTGACACACATTCTATTTCATTGGAACTCTTACGACGAGACGGTCCTTTGGGTTATTCTATAGTGGACTTATTCATATTTCAGGTATGACTAATGGATCGATCAGCAGCCGTGTGGATCCTTAATGGCTCGTTAGATTTGCAGCAGGCGTGTGGATCCTTAGTGGCCCAACAGATGAGAAGTAGCCGTGGTGATCTTTATTTTCCTGATATATGAGAAAAAATTCATCAGGTAGGAGTCCATCAATAGTAATAAACATTCATCATTATAGCTTATGATCCTTATTCATATGCTTTAGATTGTACCAGGTGAGATTTGTCCTTACTTTGTGACATAGCTTTTTGGTTGATTTGTGGTATTTGTCCTTAGTGGATTGGGATCCCCTCTTAAGTACTATGTTACTCACCCTTACATGAGCTTCATCTGCACGTGATGTGTCTTGTGAAGATGAAAAACATTTCGATAAAGGACTTGGTGGAATTGGAGCAGGCGGAGCCCAGTAGGATCAGGCAGACCGGAGTTACTACTTCGTCTTCCATTATCTACACTAACCTTACCATCTGGTGGGGTTTTTAGCGATTGGATACCCAAGTCCCTTTGTACTTTTCTTTTTTTAGTTCTTTTTTTGGGTTTGTATTCTGGCCCACTTGTTTTCTATTTTACTTATACTCAGCACTTGTTTCAATATGCTTGTTTTCCCCTTTCAGTTTGTGGGATGTGGTTGGGAGTGTGTGTGAATACTGGCACTTAGGAAAATGAATCCCTCTTATAGGTTTATACCTTTAGTGCTAGTTTCCAACCCCTAGCCTTCAAGAGACAATTTTAGGGTATGTCATAGCACGGGCCCTCGGGGATGGGTCTTGAAAACGTCTCTATATGCAGACCTTATATTTATTACATGGTACTAAGCATGGGATGTGTAGTGAATCGGGTTGGAGCAACTTAATGAAATATTAAGATATAATGGTTGTGCTCCCCATGTATGTTAATTAAACATTGATAATTTATTTTTGATTAAACTGTATATGGGATCATCCTTGTGGTTAATCTGTTATGATGTATAACTATATGACTTAAATGTTGCTTATTTATTACAATATGATTATGGTATTGATTATGTGTACTATGATTATTTTATATGAATAATAGTATTATTATTTTATTTATTTTTATGTTATTGAGGTAAGAATAACCCCAATGTATGTTTTAAGACATCATCGCTAGTTTGTATACTATCGTGTACATGGAGTCACACATGAGGTATTTCTATGAGTCTATCAAGACACTGATGGGTTTTTTTCAGTCAGGGATTTTAAAAATGGCATTAGATAATATTTTATTTTATTTTTACTATTTAGGGACTAGTACATAGAGAATATGAATTTACTAGTGTAATGTCCTAAAATTTTTGTTGGTGGAATAACCTTTCTTATATAAGCATTCCACATCTAGTAATGTAGTGTTACATAAATAACATTCATTACTAGATAAAACTAAAACATTTTATTATATTAATTTGAACATTACATATATAGAAAAAAATATTACCATAAGAATTTAAAATATTACAGTGGGATATAAAAAGAATTTAATATAACTATAATATGAAAATTTGTACATTCTCTATCCACCACTATAGCCACATTCACGAAAAAAATGTACATAAATAAAACAAAATATTAGTAATATAACATTAATCATGAAAATTAATATATATTACCTTGATACAAAATATATGTTAATGAATAATTAATTAAGTATAAGGTATTTTAGAATTTAATTAACCCATATGATCATTATAATTATAACTATTGGAATAGTACTTTGACATTGGGAATAATAATTTTACTATTAGAATAGAAATTTAACCATTAGAATAGGAATATGATCATTTGAAATAATAACATGACCACTATAATAGTATAATCACCTATGTAATTTTAAAATAATATTTAGGTATCTTAAAAAAAATGAAAATATGACATATTTATATCTTGATTCAAGTAAATAAATGTTTTAAAAATGATAAAAAATATTTTTTTTAAAAATATATTGGTTTTATTTTTATTTTTATAAAAAATATATAGAGTTAAAATAAAGTTTATTATAATAAATTGGGTTTATAAATTAATTTTATGTTGTGTTATAATGATAATATATTTTTATGAGACCTTAAGTTAATTTTCAGATGGTTAGAAAATTGATCATAATATTAGAATTGGTATTTCTAAAATAAATATAGATATTTTTTAAGAATAAATTTATCAAATTTTGAAAAATATTTTCATAATAAAGATTTAATTTTTTTTATATGCACATCAAAAATTGTACATGCTGAGTTTTTTGTATTTTTCTAATATAGATGATTTTTTTGTGAATTTTTAAATACAACAAAACAATGTATTTAACATTGAAAGTTAAATACATGATTTATTGAATATGGTATGATGTAACCACCACTTAGTTGGAAAAAATATGCACAATTTACTTTATATAATGATGAGGTTAATCACTATTGGTATTCTTGATAAGATATAATAATATAACGAATATATTATTTAAAAACACCCCTCTCCTCCCCTTATAAATACTACCCCACACTACCTATTTTACTCAAACATTACACCAAACATTTTCTAAAGTATCCCCCAATATCTCTACCCACATCTGCATTATCCTTGGTCTCACTAAATACTACCCCATGGAGCCTTAATGGGTAGCCTAAGGGGAGAAACCAAAGGGAGAGATAAATTATCAACTAACAATCATTCAATTTTATTATTCATGAAAGACCATGATATGTATTTCGTCCACATAGACATAGTAATATAAGTATCCATAATATAATTTTATGTTTTTTTATTATATTGAAATATCCATCTTCTACCCTCACTTATTTTATTGTATAATGGAAATTATGTTCATCATAAGGTTGGTTCATCACCTCCACAAACAATGTACTTTGTTTTTTTCCACCACCTTCAAGGTTGGTTATAGAATTATTATTATGGTTAAATATAATGATAATAAGTATAATATGAATTATTTAATTTCTTTAATTCTTTATTAATCAATGAATAAAATAAAATAAATTTAGATAATTATGGTTGGTAAAATTTCCTATATTAACTAACTTTATAACGACAATGTTTATACTAAATTAATCATTCTTACGTTGAAAAAAATATAGATACTTGGGAGAATTTTAAAATATCAAGGGAAATAAATATAATATTATATCACTTATATATTTTTATTATAATATTTCAAGGACTTCAATAAATAAACCTAAGTGATTCAACCTTGGAACCATGAAACAAACAGCCTCAAAATAAAGAAATTCAACATAATATACCATTTAAATGGTTGTAAATGAACATAATATAATTACAGTAAATATATTACATATTTTTATGGTTATGAATTAGTTAATAAATAAATATACTATGATTATTTATACCATTAAGTGACAATGATAAATGATTATTGAACCTAATGTAAGGGATCTCTCCGAACAACTGTATTTTCTTTGGGATATGAGTACTCTCTCTTTTCCAAAAATTATTTCACTATTATTCTTATTTTTTTATTCTATATTATTTATATTTTTCTAAAAAATATATAACTAGTTTAATTTAATTTTACTTTATAGGGTTAGTTTTTTTAAAAGTTCTCTTCTCAATTTCATTCGATAAGAAAACCCGATTAAAGGGAACTTCTCTATTTTGTACCCCATTTCAAGTAGCACTATATAATTTTTTTAAATCATCATGTTATCTAAAATTTTACAAAATATTATGGAAAATAATTTATAGTTAATTTATGGTTTCATGAAAATTCATATTATCAATCCCCTATTTAAATACTCATTACCCATTTCCCTAAAACCCTATCTAATTATTATATTTCCAATGCTAAAAAACCAATTTATTTCACAACATCATTTCACATGTATATAATTTTTCATGAAATATTATTATCTTTTAACTAGGTAATTTTTTTTCACATAATATGATATGTATGGGATTAAGGAATAAACATAATACCAACTAAGATTCATTCCATTATGTGATGTTGTGTTGGAAATTATCAAGGACTTATGATTTTGTCATTTTTTATGTGGTTTCCACATTCCTATAATGACATGATCTTATGATTCCATTTTATTTATATCATTATACTATATGATCATTTATGAGCCATGTATTTTATGATATCATGTTATGCCTTTTGAATCACATGTTATGCTTGTTCATCATGATTATTCCCTTACTAGGCTTTATAGGTTACCCCTTTTGTTTGAGTATTTACCAAGTTATCCTATAGAGTCTTAGGATATGGGGATTATGAGATCATTATGAATATTAAAATAAATATTTCTTATTTTAGTATCATTTTTATATATTATAAACCTATTCATCCCAAAAAATGGGCCTCTCGATCATTAGGTAGTGGTTATTAGATATTAATGTTAAAAATATTGTTACATTTTGTGTAAGAGGATCAGATAAATATACTTGTTATTAGAGAAATGACTAGTTATTTTTTAGTATTAGTACTTAAATACCATATTGATTAAAATATGGATATGTTAGAGTATAGAAAAGTATCTGACAATTTTGGCGATGTATAGAGGGAGTGGTTTCCAAGAAATAACACTCATGTTGGGATACTACATGTGGATGTGGATGTTGTATTATTGTACCTAGGGGAAATAACTATGGAAGGGATAATTGATTAATAAATATACCAAAAATTGGTTGTTGAAAAAGAGGCTGTATTGCACACCTGGTTTGAAACACTCAAGGGATATATTTCAAAAAATTGATAAAATCATTATGAACCAATATGAATGACTTGGATATATTATTAGGCTAAAAAACATGATAGGGGAAATTTAAATAGATAAAGGGGATTGAAGCCCATATATTTGTAGGTTAGGATATAATTCAATTTTATATTTATTATTTCTAATTTCATTGTTACCCTATTTATATGATTTTTATTTTAAATAGTCTCATTTCTAAGATTATTTTGGATATATTAAATGACTAGATCTAGACTCAAATTGTGAAAGGATAACCCATTGTCTTTTGATGAACATAAGATATCCTATATGATTATAGTTCTATAAATTCATCAATATCAGGAATTTTTAGTAGAAATATTCAAACACCACCTCAAAACACATGCTTTGAGCTATCTATGACAATAAAAAATGATTATATTATTGAATCTCTATTATATAAATCCTCCATAGTCAATTTTTTAGGAAAAAATATCCCAGAAAATTGTTTCTTAGTTATTATGGTGGAATTTGATGCAATACTAGTCCTAGATTTATTATTCTTATATAAATATAACGTAAAATATTAGGAGAAGCTAATCACCCTATATATCCCAATTCAACCTCTGAATCGATATAATTTTTAGGTGGATAACAATTATAATTCTTAATATTATTTTCAAGAATTGATACTATTCCATTATGAGAAATCATATCTTGATCAAATGATTGAGAGAGAGGAGAGAATCAAACATGAATACAACTCCATCATAAAGAAATATAGTGAAATAATACTTAAAAATTCTCTTGGTCAACCTCCCAATAGAGAGTTTGAGTTCTCAATTGAACATATACCTAGATCATTGACCATATCAAAGAATCCCTACAGAATGGCTGCCACTAAATTAGAAGAACTGAATAAGTAGTTACAACAGAATCATGAAAAGTGTTTTTCATGTATGACTCCTTCAAAATGGGGTGCAAAAGTCCTCATTTCCAAGAATAAGTATGGGTTAATAAAGATTTACATATATTGTAATGAAATCAATAAAATAATGATTAAGAGAAATTATCCCACACCACATATTATTGACTTGTTTGATCAACAATGTGGGGCCCAATATCTATATTGGAATTTAAATTATGATATCACTACTTAAAGGTGAAGAAGGATAATATTCCAATGAATTAATTATAAATAAGTATGGACACTATGATTTCATAGTGATATTTTTAAAAGTCACCAATGATCTAATAATATTTTTCTAATTAATTAATAGAGTCTTTAGAGATTACCTTAACAAATTTTTTGTAGTCTTTATATATGATATTATAATATACTCTAAGATAATGGTGGAGCATGATTATAATTTTAATACATTGATAAAGGCTTTTTGAGAGTACAAGATATATGAAAAGTACAATTAATGTGATTTATATTTGTAGGGAGTATCATTCTTGTTTTATTTTATCACCAGTAAAGGAATGTCTATGGTCCCTTTTAGAAAAAAAATCAATTAAGGAGTGGCTGAGATTAGGATATGTAATATAGATCCATATCTTCCTTGAACTAACTAGGTATTATAAATGAATTTTGAGGAATTTATCATGATATTCAGACCCTCTAACCAAGGTATCCTCAGATAGAGTAATGATTTTATATACTAATGAATGTTATGGAAACATCATAGTTTTGGAAAGGATCGTCATCACGACACAATTACTTACACTAATATTGAGTGAGTAACTATTTGTGGTATATAGTGATTCTCTAAAATAATCTTGGGATATATTATTATGAAAAATAAAAAAGTGATAGCTTATGCCCCAAGGTAGTTGATTGTTCCTAGAAAGAACTACCCAATACATTATATGGATCTATATGTAGTAATCTTATCATTGAAAAATTTCTAGTATTATTTTTATGTTGATATATATGAAATATATACACATAATAAGAGCCTGAAATATATATTCAAAGAAATTAAAATTCATATGTTCCAATGAATATGGTTATAGAAGATAGAGAACTAGAACTGCTAAATCTGTTACTATCTTGGGAATTAAAATAATGTGGTATATGATGTAAGTAGAAAGGATCCTGAAAACTTATCAATGATGATAATTGAGAATGATCCAATCATATTATACTAGAAATTAATGTATATGTAAGTCATAAAGGAGGGAACAATATTATACTTTCCTTAAATGGTTTCTCAATTGTCCTTTCGGGAGAACATAACAGATGCTAAATGGGATGATTTCAAAATAAAAAATAATGTGGAAGATATATGGAAAGGGAAATAATTGGAGTTAAAAATTGAGGAATAAATATTTGTAAGATTTGTGTTATGATTATGTGTATAATTAAATCCTGAGATAATGAAGGAGCTATTGAATGATTCACATATGTCAACCTTTTGCATCAAACCTTGAAGAAAAAATATGTATCAAGATCTTGAAAAGGACTATTGGTGGGATAATATGAATATGGATATCATATAATATACACAAGATTTCATAGTATGTTAGTATGTAAAATTTGAAAGGGAAGCATTCAAGGGGATGATGTAACCATTACCCATACCTATATGGAAATGAAAAAATGTCACCATGTAATTTTTCACTAGTATTTTGAATACGTTTAGAATAAATAATTCTCTATGGGTTGTGATGGACTATTATATAAATACTACTCATTTAATTTTTATTTGAGTGTACTTATCATTTGATCAACTAGAAATGATATACATAAGAGAAGTGGTGACGTTGTACGTAATATCACTCTCCATTATATGCATTCGAGATATTTTATTCACCTATATGTTTTGAAAAGTGTCCAATCATTGAGATAAACTTCTGTAAGCATTATCACCTCCAAACTGATGGATAATAAAAGTGGACTATCCAAAAAATATGATAACTTTTTTAGAGCATGCTTAACGGACATAAATGGAGCATGGGGTCAATATCCTCCTATGGATGAGTTCATGTAAAATAGTATCTTCAATCAAGAATCCAAATGACTCTATATAATTAACTTTATAGGGAGAGACCTATGTTTTGGTATAAAGTTTGTGAACGCATGTTGATGGGACCTGAAATTGTCAATAAAATGGCAGAAAAGGTCAAGACCATTCAATATCACTTTAAGGTTTCTTGATGTTGATAGAATATATATGCTAGTAACAATCAAAGAGACCTATAGTTTTAGGTCAGGGATAAATCCTCCCTCTAAATATCTTTATAGAATATAGTCTTGATATTTGGAAGGAAGACATTTCTATGTCCTGGGTATATTTCACCTCTAAGATTTTTGAAAACATCAAAGATGTAGACTATCGACTGACACTACCCCAACCTTATCTCTAGTACATTAAATATTCCACATATCCCTTTAGAGGAAGTAGCTACAAAATCCCTTAACTATACAAAATTTTTAGGTGGTATAGATGGAAATTTATCTATCATATGAGGAGTATCCAATGAACATATTGGAATATAGAGACAAAATTTTACACAATATGGAAATTCACATAGTCAATGTATTATGGTGGAACCATAAATATGAGGAGGTAGCCTGGGAACCAAAGGAAACAATGAAAAAGAAGTACCCTCACTTTTTTTAATCTTAATATAATAATTTTATTTTCAATGATGAAATTTCGTATGAGGGGAGAATAAAATGAACCATAATTTTTAACAAAGGAATATCTATTATTATATAACCATGTCGTATTTAGTAATGAATTATTATATGAAATATATGCACCCCATGATGAAACAAATTTTTTAAAATAATTTTAACATTAAATTTAGAGAAAAAATATAGCCATAAGATATGAAAATATTACAATGGAATAAAAGATAAAAATTATGTTAACTAAATTATATAAATTTTAAATATTCTTGATCCACTAGAATAACCCCACTCATGAACAAAATTGTGGGAATGAAAAAAATAGTAATACAAAATTCATGTTGAATAAATATATATAAATATATATGAACTTATAATAAAATATATGTGAATGAATAATGAATAAAATATGTGATATATATATAATGTAGGTAACCCATATAACCACTACTAATCTGACTAATAGAATATTAATCTGATCATTGGAACAGTAATCTAACTATTAGAATATAAATCAGACCATTAAGAATAGTAACCTAACCATTTTTATAGTATCATCACATATGTAAGTGTAAAATAATATTTAGGTGCATTATAAAATGAATCTATAACATATTTATGACATGGTACATGTAAATAAATTTTATGAAAATGATAAAATATGCGTTTTTTGTTAAATGTTTATGATTTATTTGAAATTTATAAAAATATAAAGAGTTAAAAGAATGTATATTTTCATAAAATTGTTTTTAAAAAAATTATTCTGTTTTATTATAATGATAATATAAATTTGTGATACCTCAAGTAATTTTTAAAAGGGTCAAAAAATTGATCATAGTATTAGAATTAGTATTTTTCAAATAAATTTGGATTTTATTTAAAAATAAAATTTATCATATTTAGAAAACTATTTTCATAAAATGGATTTCATTTTCATATTGTACACATCAAAAAAATGTTAAAGTGGTTTTTTTTAATTTTTTTTAAAATAGATGAATTTTTGTTGAATAATGAAATATGTCAAAATACCTTATGTAACATTAATAGTTAAAAACATTATTTAATGAATATGGGATTATATAAGAACCAATTTTTTAAACTAAGATACACTATTTAATATATATAGTCACAATATTCATCTATGTTGATATTGTTGATCCAAAATAATAAACAAATGATTATAATATTAAAAAAACACTCGTCTCCTCCCCTTATAAATGCCATAACCCACCACCCATTCTCCACAATCATTTTAAGACTTTTATCATCCTCAAAAACTTCCAAAATCTTCCTAAATATCTCTACCCTTGTTTTTATAAGCATTAGTTTCATAAAATACCATCACAAGGATCATTAATGTGTTACCTAAGTACAAGAAACCAAAGGGAGTGGTGAATTCTCAACTAAAACTCTTTAAATTTAATTCTTATTATAACATAGCCATATAATTTACATAAATGTATAAATAAGTAAAAATTTATCCTATATATAATTTAATGTTCTTATTATGGTGAAATGTCAAATATTCTAACATCTATTCTTTTTATTTTAAAATGAAAATGTTGTTCACAATATTGTTTCTACAGCACCTCTATGAACAACATACTTAATTTTCCCCAATTCCTCAAAAGGATGGTTATTGATATATTATTATGGTTTAATATTATGATAATGCATATAATACAAATTATATCATGTTTAGTAATTATTAAGAAATATTTGAATTAAACAAAACAAATCATGTTCTCGATGGTCGGTAAAACCGCATGAATTAACTAACCATATAATAACAACAGTTATATTAAATGAATCATACTTATATTAGAAAAAATATGTATATTTGGAACCAATTCAAATTTTATAAGGAGATGATTATAATTTCACTTAATTTCTAGAGTTTTCCCATTTTATACAGACTCCAATAATTATCCACAAGTAATATGACCTTTAAACTGTAAAATGAATTCCCTCAGAATAGTGAAATTAAAAATTATTTCTCATTGATTATTTTATAAAAGAACATAATGGATCTATATAAAATAAAATATATATGTAAATGTATCTAATTTAAGTCATTAAATAATCTAATTTTATTACTATGTATTTTATATACATGTTCAGAAAGATTCTAGAACCTAAGGTATGGTATTTTTTGAACAACACTATTTTTTTGGGATATTATTTCTCTCTTTATTATTTATATTTACTTATTCTATATTATTTATATTTTTCCCACATAAATTTACCTAGTTAAATTAAATTATATTTTTTGGGGATATAAATATTTTGAAAATTCCATTCTCAATTTTCTATAAGAAAACCCAATTAAAGGGAACTTATATTTTTCACACCACATTTCATTCACCACTCTATATAATTTTTTAAATCATCTGTTATTTCAAAATAGCTCATTATATTTTGGAAAACTATTTTTATTTAATTTATGGTTTTATGGAAATTAATATTCTATTTACCCTCTTTAAAGACTCTCTACCCTTTTCCTTAAAACTCCCCTTAAGTAGTTTATTTTCAAAGATATGTATCCACTTTTTTAAAAATAATCACTACACCTAGACCTCATTTTTGATGAATTGTGATTATTTTTCACATATGAAACTCCAATAATATTTTAATATATTATTTCATAGATACCATTATGATAAACAATATGGTTATGCTAAAAGAAATTATTATGCACCCTATTTATTTCGATTAGTAATTATTATGTTTCTGTCTTATGTTTGATTTTAATTTGTGGAACACATAAGTTTGCATATTTTATGATGGGTGTGACAATATAGTGATATAATGAATTATGATATGTTTTTATTATGAGATGATATTTTTGGGATTAAGGAGTAAACCAAATACCTTATGGGACTCATTCCACCATATTAAATTGTCTTGGAAGTGATCCTTGACTTATAATCATGTTATGTTAGATGTTTTTTTCCACATTCCTATGATTCCATGATTTTAATGACCCATAACTTTTTTATCATTGGAAATTTACTTCTTATAATTATGTCATATAATATAAATCACATAATATCACATATAGAACACAATAGAAACTTTATAAATGAATAATGAATGGTATAAGAGGTATTTTGAGAAGTTAAGAAACTTATACCAATAAATTATAACTTGACATTTGGAATAGAAATACAACCCTTATGAATAGTAAAGCAGCAAATAGAATAGTAACCTCACCCATGAAATTATAAATAAAATTTAATAATATTATAAATGGTAATATTATATAATTATATCAAAGTATATGTAAATAAATCTTATAGAAATTAGTAATTAAGTGTTGCTAATTTTGTAGGTAATATATATTTAATTACAATTTTATAATTAATATAATAATTTATAGGAAATATTATTTTCATAAAAAAATTATTAATTAATTTTATGGTGTCTTATTATTATAAGATAATTTTATGAGAAATGATGATTTTAATTTAAATTAAAAGTTATCATATTTAAAAAATAATTTTCATTAAATGGAATTCATTTTGGAATTATACACATCAAAAAATGGTTTGGGTTAATTTTTGGGTTTTTTTGAAATACTTGAATTTTTTTGTGAATAGTAAGATACAATAATTTATGATAAAAGCTAAATACTTGAAATATTGACTCATAGATGAAATATGTATGATGTAATCCCAAAATATAGAAAAATTATTCATTATATAAACATATTTAGTGATAATTATCATACTATTCATAGAATTGGGATAAAATAATAAACTAATATTTAAAATAATGGGAAAACACCCATATCCTCCCATATAAATATAACCTTTCATCGCCTCTTCACCTCACACCTTAAAAGATTTGTTCATTTTCCAAATTATGATGAAATATCTCAAAAATCCTCTTCTCTGTGTCCAAGAGGTTTTGGTCTCATCAAAAGACCAAACATGGGTTCTTTAAAGAAGTTCTCAAAGAGGAGAAATCACAAGGTAAAATCATATTTCCTATTATTTTAATTTAATTTATTTTAATTTATTTTATTATTATCTCATCACCTCCTATATCCAAATGTTCATGATAAATCTATTATCTTTTATATACTCTAATTATATCATGTTAATGTTATATCAACTATAAAACTATTTTATCTCTATCTTTTATTCAGAAAATTAAATCATCACCTGTGATATGTCAATTTACCAACATCATAGACGATGCGTTTTCATTTTCCATTAATACATTAAATGATATTAATAAAAATCACTATAATGGTTGGTATATACTATAAAATTAATGTAAAAACCGTTTTTATTTTATGTAACTAATTATATACATAATAATTAGTGATGGATGAAAACTATTTTGTGTTTTTTTAAAAACTACCAAAAAAATATAAATGATTATCACTAAACTTTTATATATGATTCATCCTCATACAATTTATACAAATGATATATATAACCATTTGAAACTATTTATGTTCATTAATAACATATAATTTTAACTCTGAATAGTTATCCCCATTTTGCATAATATTCCATACTCATATTCAAGTGAACTAATCCAAAAAACATAGAAAATGAACCCTTCTAAATGATGGAATTGAACACTATAACTGGTCGAAAATAGATATAAATGGACTTAACAAAACTATAATAAATAAAATACATGTAGAATAATTTATTTAATTGATAATTAGTTTATTTAATTTTATTATCCATGATATTGAAGTGAAGAAATCTATAAAGTCTCGTGTTTTGGAATTGGGTTAAAATAAGAAGGTCCTAGAACTTTTTCAGTTTATCAATGGGTCCATTTTTTTAAACCAAGCTCCAGAACCTAATTCAGAGTGTTGAAACACTTAAAGGTATCATTTTTGGACATGGTTAAATACCCGATAATTTTTACGGGTGTCCTGATGAGTCTCAGGAGCACCGGATCTAGAGAATTCCACTTTAAAAGATCTGCACGAACTGCACAGAGTTGTAGTCCAACCCGTGTAGTTTGCCCAGTTTAATAGTTTATTTATTTTAATTAAATATTTTTAATTGCCAGTTTTTTTTAAATAAAAAAATTTGTTAATAATAGTAATAACAATAATGTTATTATAATTATTATGGTGTTTATTAAATTATTTTGATGTTAAAAGAGTTTTAATTGAATAATTAATGAAGAGTAACTGTTAAGGAAAATTAAATGAGGATTTTTAGATTTAATAAAGATGTCTTTAATTAATTAAGGTGTATCGGAATTAATAAATAATTGTTCTTATTTAATAAAGGTGTTGGGTTTTATCTAAGGTTGAATAATAATAATAATGTGGTTATTATTATTATCCTTTTATGAGTATAATAATTATTATTAATTATGGTTTTTATTATTTTTATGAAGAATAATAATAATGGATTTTGGGGTTTCTTAATTAAATCCCAGGAAAAGGGGGGTTTAATTAATTGTTGTGAAATAGTGGTTTCATTTAAATTTTCTTTTTGTTAAATGGAATTTAACAAAATTATGTGTAGTGGAGATTTTGGGGTTTTATCAAAAAAACATTTTATTATATGATAATAATAATGATGGTTGTTATTATGGAGGTTTCATTTATTTAATTTGAGGTTGACATTTATTTAATTAAATGAGTTGTTGGGGGTTTATTTTGATTAAATTAATTTTGTGATAATTTAATTAAAAGACATGTAAATGAGGAGTTGGGGTTTCATTTGATTAAATTCAATGTTAATAAGAATTTAATTAATCGCTACAAGTAGACGTTTTATTTAATTAATTTGTGTTGAGAGAATCAATTAAATAATGATGAGTTAGAGTTTTTAATTTAATTAAATTGTGTTGTGATAATTTAATTAAATTACACTAAGAGGGGAATTTATTTAATTAAATTTTGTGAATAAATTTAATTGAATAATGTATTAATTAGGAGTTGGTGGTTATCAATGAAGGGTAATATTAAAAGACATTTAAATGAAGAGTTGGGTGTTATCGAAGAAGGGTAATATTAACTGAGGAATAAATGTGGAGTTGGGTTTAATTAAATTAAATTCAAGGTAATGAGAAATATAATTAATTTACTCAGAATGAAGGTTTTATTTAATTAAATTCATGGTTAATTTGAAAGTGAAATGTGATTTGGGGCCCTTTTAAATGCATAGATCGGGTTGTGCATGGTTAGTCAAATTGGGTGGGTCAGCTGTGTGGTTACCCGGTTTTTAAAATTTGTTTTTATTTAATTTAAATAAAAGAAATATTTAATAATAATAATAATAAGGATTTTATTATTATCCCGATGTTTATTTAGTTAAATAAATGTTATAAGAATTTAATTGGATGGTTAATGTGCCATTCAGAATTAATTATGAAACATTTATTTAAAGGTTAAATTAAGGAGAGTAATAAATATTATTGTTATTATATTATATCTATTATTTTAATAGGGAGTTAATTAAATGATGGAGGTAGAGAAGTAAGAGAGGGAAAGAGAGTGGGCCGCACTATTCAGGCAGTGCGCAACCCCCTCATGGGCTCTCCTTGCAGTGTGCATGGTACCCATCCCCGACTCTATCTTCCATGCTCAGATTCGTCTGATTTATTCATGAATCTTGTCTTCCTCACCAAGGCGAGTCCTTCTATGTATATTTCATGATTCTCATTAGTATTTTGACTCCTCACTCTCTATTTTCTCATCCAAAACCCTACAGTTCACGTTTAATTAGGTTACCTTGTTTCTTCGATTCTAGTGTTATATAAGGGGATTCTTTTGACCCATTGTTCCATATTCTGACTATCGCTACCAAGGGAGAATAATTTCAGCTCAGTTTTGGTTCATCATCGCCATATTTGGGTAAGGTTTTAAACCCATTTTTTGGTTTTCCACCCTATGAATTGGATGCTTATGGTGTTTTTGTATGATGGTTAATATTTTGGGTGTGTGTTGGTCCCCGCCACACTATTTATGGGTGTCAGTTAATGGTTTTCATGTGCAATGATAAATTCCAAAGGAGAGTGCACTTTTATTGTGGTGCATGTACGAGAGCAGATTGTGGTTGAGTTATGAAGCTTTGTCTTGGCCAAATTCATTGAGGTAGGGTTTTCAACCTTGCCTAATTAATCAAATATAGTTTTTTTGTTTTACTACATTGATAATGTTGACTCCAATAATGTATTAAACTGTTTAATGGAGGAATGAGATAATTAGTTATGAATTAATTATAGGTCTTGCAGTTTTAAAATAGATAATTAATTGGGCCATTAATTATTAGTTACTAATTTGGTCAAATTGAGATAATTAATTATGAATTAATTATGTGATTTAGATGAAAATTTATCGAGGGATTAATTATGAGTAATTAATTTGAATAATTTTGAGATAATTAATTATGAAGTAATTATGTGATTTAAATGGTAATTAATTGAGGGATTAATTATGAGTAATTAATTTGATTAATTTTTAGGTAATTAATTATTAATTAATTATGTTCTTGAGACTGGAATGCTAAATAATTTGTCAAAGGATTAATTATGAGATATTGATTTAACTGAATGAGGTAATTGATCCGGCGATGAATTGTGATATATTGTTTTGGATAAATATAGATATTTATTGATTGATTAATGACGTGATTTTATAGTGATAATTTGGATAATTAATTTTGTAAATTAATTATGGGAAGTGAAATTTTAATGAGATAATTAATTTTGTAAATTAATTATGAGATGTGGTGTGTATTGTGAAAGAATTGAATATGTGTTCTTGTAAATAATAAAGGCTTTACCTTGATTAAGGGACACCCCATGGTTACATTTCCTTGGTTTGACAGTTTATGGTCGATTGGTCCAAGAATTCATTTTCATGCGTGCTTGGTTTCCATGCCTTAATTTTTTAGGATGTAGTTGTTTAAATATATGATATTCCATGTGAGATGGTTACTAAGTATCTAAGCCTTGTTCATCTTTTTTTACTTGAGATTTTTATGGTGTACATGGTAATTTTTAAATTCTTATATGAATCACTGCTTGAGTGGATGGGTTCAGACTTGTTAATGAATTGGGTGAATCATTATTTAGTGGATAGACCTAGTAGCGAATTGTTACATTTAGTAGACAGGCTCTTCCTTAGACTAAATAATGATTTGGGTGAATAACTATTTAGTGGATGGACCCAGGGGGAATCACTGTGTTTAGTGGAAGGGATCTTACTGAGATTGTTTATGAATTGTGTGAATCACTATATTATTTATTGAATTGGGTTTGTAGTTACATTGTACTGATTACTTTATTTATACAGTCTTTCATACTATTTCAATTATTTATTAAATGTATGGCTTTGGGGTAAACACCGGTGGTACTGGCCTACTGATATTTATATCTCACACTATACTTGGCCCGCTATTGCACTGAGGAACCTGATTAGATTCTATTTGGTTGCAGGACTGTGTTGTTTTCATATACTTTAGAGATAGGATCAGAGGACCAAGCGGAAGATCAGGACGCTCGAGGAAATATCCCTAGGGATTTTAATTCATTTTATTTATTTATTTATTGATATGTAAAACATGATGTATTGTTTATCGATTTCATATTTGTACCATCGTAACATGCATGCATTGTATAATATTGGCATTGGCCATTTTATTTTATACAAGATTTATAAAATTATGTCTTCTACTGCTTTATCATTATTCACACTACATCCTCCATTTTCTGATATTTTCCACTATTTTTACTCTGATAAGAGGGTATAGTCTCCCCACTAACTATCCTTATACCCTCGCTACTAGTCGATAGCCTCTAGAATACAGAGAAATGAGCTTGAGGTCATGTGGCAATAGATCCATCCACCAGTTCATAGGTGAGTCGAGTCTAGACATTACAAAATCACTCAAACATAATGTAAGGGGGATTCTTAAACCTGAATCTCTTTCATTGATTTTTCACTCTTTCACACCACTTTTAGTATGGGTGTTCATTTAATGTTTTGTAAATATCATTTCTTTTGTACTTCCCTTTTCTTTTCTTGGATATACATGTTTCTAATCAGGTTTAATGAAAAATAGAAGGATTTTTTTAAATAACTCTTATTTAAAAAAAACATATTTTACTTCTCATGAGATCTTTTATTCTTCACTCAATATTTGTAATTATTATACCAATTATGTTATTCCCTCTTTCATTTGGAAACCCAAAGTTTATTCATGAATATATTCTTTATGAAATTAAACCCATTTCTTTCCTTGGGTTATTTTATGTCCAATATTGATATACATTCTATGTGGAATGTATGACAAGTAAATGTTATGATGCAATGAGTACGCCCATAAATATAGAGCACATATAAATTTTATGACGTGATGGTTGTGCCCATAATTATATAGCACTCTAATTAATTGGGTAATGTGAGGAATCTAATGATATAAAGTGAAACATTCATGAACACGATTCTGTTTTTGTTCACTATGTGTGGTAGTTCATCATTAAGACATGATGTTTCATTTTTGTGTATATCCATATTCCATGGATTTATCTAATTTTTCCTCTGATGATTATGATTATGATCCTTTTCTTATATTATGATGATGATTATAATCACCGTTATTTCATGTCTCTTATTCATCCTCTTACTGATATTTTATCTCACCCGTTATTTTTATGTATATACTTCAGTGAATACATGTACTTAAGAGAACAAGAGGTCTAATAAGAATCTAGATAAGAAGGAATTAAATAAATGGTTATTTCTTTCTTTCTAAATTTTATGTATGGTCCTAATTTTCCCAAAAGAGTAAACCTTTGGATACTATTTGTGTAATATTTTTATGTTTTTTATATTTAAAATGATATAATAATCATATAAGAAAAATTAGGTTTATTTTAGTTGGTATTAGAGAATGATTAAGTTAATTTTGGAATAAGAGTTCGAGAACCGTAGTAAAAACCCTTAGAATGAGAATAAGTATATGTAAGGACACAAGAATATTTTTTAAACATAGGGATCCCATAATATATTCCTTTAGCATTAATTTAAAAAATGGATAAATTATTAATCACATATTGAATAATTTGTTGTTATAACCTTTTCTATTTTAGAAAATGGTGGGAACCAATTGAAATTAGGACAAAAACCCATGTGTGGGACAATGCTGTGATTCTTCGAACAACATCCCCAATCCTCTAGGAGGTGGTGTTCAAAATTTCATGGTGATGCTTCCTAGCTATCTCAGACTATGAAAAATATCCTGAAAAATGTGTAACATCCTCCATCACTCACCTAAGAGGGAGAAAATGGCTATCAAATCCTTTATGTGGAAACGACCACTGAAATTTTGTAGATCTTTTGATAATGTATCCCTGGAATACTAGTTCAACTCAATGAAGAAGATATTTTATGTTTTTCATTGTTTTATGATTGAGAAGCTGACTTTGACAACATATATTTTATATAGTGAGGCCCAAAATATTGGTAATTTAAAAAGAACACAAATCCAAAGGATAAAATAGAATATATGGAGTGGGAAGAATATAAGATAATGTTTCTTAACAATTATTTCCCTAAAAATATTTGCACAAATTTGGAGAGAGAATTAATAGAGATGAATCAAAAGGAAGGTTAATTTTACATGGATTACGAAGAAAATTTCACAGGGTTTTCAAGGTAAGATTTGGGTTTTATTATCAATAATTATAGAAAAATAGATAGATTATTTAGTGGTTTAAAACCAAAACATCAAAAGGATCTAGAAATTCATTAATTTGGGAGTTATGAAGATGTTTTTCAATGTGATCTTAAGGTGTAGATGAAGTTTGGATAATGGTCTCATGGATATGTTGATAATAAAGGAAATAAGCAGTTTCATGCTAGAGGATCTCATAAAAAAGGTGGGAAGAAATATCAACCACTCACATGTCAAACATGTGGGAATAAGCGTCATAGTAACTTCCTCAAAGGGACAGGGAAATTCTATAAGTACGGTAGAGAGGGACACCAAGCTCATGAATGTCTATGATATATAGATAATACAACCAATACAACAGAGTAAATAATAGCCCCACCCATGTCCCAATGATACAACTATAGAGTGAAAGGGAACTATGAAATAATGTGCACTAAACCTCGAGTCCTCAAGGATAATCAGTGTCATCGACCACCCAAGCCAAAGGAGAAAGGTAAGGATTATTCCATCACTAATGATTATGTTGAAAAACAAAATAAATTCTTATAATGTATACTTCTTATTCACTTATTAATGGTAAAATTCTCATTTTATTTTAGTTATACACATTCATTTATATCAGGCATGTTTTCTAGAACAACTAAATCAAAAACTTGAAACCTTGAAGAAGAGATATCCATAAAAACACATAGTGGTGTGATTTTTGCAAACCAAGTGTTGGAATCTTATCAAGTTGGATTATGTTGGAATATTCTCCTAGTAAATCTCTTGATGTTTCCCTTGGTGAAATATGATGCTATAATATGGATGTATTTGATCTTATTATATATAGAACACATTAGTTGTTGGGAAAATGAAATATATTTTCATTTTAGGAATCATCCATGCTCATAAAAAAATGCATAGAAGATCATGAATATCCTTTGGAAAGTCTTTCAATAGTGTGGGTGGTTAATCTTGATGAATAAGAACACCTTTCTCAAATGGTTGAGTCAAAGGAAGGTATCAATATAGGGGAAATTCCCATTATGATAGAATATAGTGATGTATTTATCAATGAGTTACCCAAACTTCCCCTAGATCATGAGGCATAGTTCTAAATAAAACTCATACCCAGAGCTACTCCAATCTAAAAATTCCCCTACAGGATTTCATTGATTAAACTAGATGAGCTAAAGATGTAGCGATAATAGAATTTGGAAAAAGGGTTTATACACCCTAATGTATCTCCTTAGGGTGCACCAATATACTGTATGAAGAAAATTGATGGATCAATGTAGATGTGTATTCATTATTGGGAACTAAAAAATATCACCATAAAGAACACATATCCTCTTTTAAGGATTTATGACTAGTTCAATAAACTATTAGGAGTTTAGTACATCTCAAAGGTGTATCTTTATTCTGAATATCATTATTTAGAGATGAAGAATGAATATATTCAAAAGACTTACTTTTATTCAAGGTATGTGCACTATTATTTTCTACTTAATTCCATTTGGAATTACTAAATCCCCTGCAATCTTCATGGATTTTATGAATAATGTCTTTAGAAACTTCCTTGGTAGATTTTTAGTTGTGTTTATCGACGATATTGAAAAAATAAAATGAAAAATTTGTGGTATGGTTTATCAATGATAATATCATTTATTTCAAAAGAAAATAGGAACATGAAAAACATGTATATATTTTACTAGAAACATTAAGGAATGAGAAATTATGTTTCAAGTTCATCAACTGATATTTCTAGATGCAGTAAGGCACATTCATGGGATATGGGATCACTAGTGAGGGAATTTATATGGACCCTTGGAATATAAAGGGGTTGTGGAATGGACCATAACCTCTAGTGTCATAGAAATCCATAGTTTTATTGGATTAGTAGGGTACTATTGAAATTTTGTGAGAAATTTATCATGATTTTCTAGCCCTCTAACTATGTTAACAAGGAAAGGGGTAAAGTATGTCTATAAAAAATAATGTGAGGAAAGATTCAAGTATTTAAAGAAGAGTTTTATCACTACACATGTACTCACACTACCAAAAAGTGGAGAATGTTTTATGATAAAAAGATTATTTAAATAAATTCTTGGGTTTTTTACTCATGTAAAATGATAATGTGATAGCCTGAACCTCACATAAGCTGAATATCCTTGATCAAATCTACTCAGCGCTTGATCAAGAGAAATAATCTATTATTTTTCATTGAAAATATGGAGGTACTACCAATAAGGTGAGAAGTGTGACAAAAATACTGATCATAAGAGCCTAAATTACATATTCACAAAAAATAAGATCTACATTTATCAAAGTAGTTGGTTAGAGTTAATCAATGGCTATGTATTCTCTATTCACAATCATCCTGACAAGGAAAACAAGGTAGCTAATTGTCTTAGCACAAAATAACATATTACATTATCCTTTATGTAGATTTATAAACACCGTATCTTCATGGATATTCATAGTATTGATTTAGAAATCATAATGGCGGGAAATACATCCTACCATTCCCAAAAGATTTCCTAACCATATATCCAAGAGAAGACTGTAGAAGCATAAAGGGATGATCTAGAGTTACAAAAGAAGGTGAATGTGGTATAGGAATCGAAGATTCCAGAGTTACATATCGATAATGAGAGTGTGATTTTGTTTGAAATAAGGTTTTATGTGATTTTATCACTTGAGGTAAACATATATCTATTGGATAACACACATAGCTTGAATTTATCTATTCATCCTGGAAGTAACAAGATGCAACTTGATCTCTGAGAACACATCTGGAGGAACAACATAAAGAATGAAATTGAAGAGTGTATATTAAGGTGATTGATATTTCACAAAGTTAAATCAGAGTGATATAAGTCCAAAGGGATGATACAACTATTGATTATAACCATGCGGATATGGTAGAATGTCACTAAAGACTTTGTCACGGGTATCCTGAAGACAACCTAATAGAATAATGTGATATGGGTTGTGGTGGAATGACTCACCAAGACTGAACACTTTATCACTATCTAAGAATATCTATCACTTTAAAAACATTAATATATATATATATAAAGAAATTGGTGATATTTCATGGGTTTACACTCTCAATTTTCTATGATCATGATCTATGGTTCACGTCTAAAATTTATAGGAGTATTCAACATTCATTGGGTACTAAATTGAATTTCAGTATCACATATCACCCCAAACCCTTGTCCAATATTAAAGGACTATTCATATAATATAATACGTTATAAGAGGATACTAAATCGAATTCAAAGGTGGATGTGATCATCATCTCCCATGGATTTATTTCTCATACAATAACAGCTTCCACTGGAGTATTTTTATGGTTCCATATAAATATCTGTATGGAAAACAATATAAAACACCAACCTATTATGATGAATTTAGAGAATGAGAGATACTTGGATATGATATTGTTTAATAAATTATATAGAGGGATAAATCCATCCAACAACATATAAAATCCTATTACAGTCAGCAAAAGAGTTATGCTGACAAACGCTGAAGGGGCTTGGATTTCAATATTGGAGATAAAGACTTCCATAAAATATCACCATGGAAGATACTCATATGGTTTATAAAGAAAGGGAATCTTATACCAAGGTACATTGTCCCATTTGAGATCTCTGATCACATAGGAGTAGTGGTCATATACTAGCACTTCCACTAAGTATGGATCAAATTCATGTACTGTTCCATATATATATCCTTATAAAGTACATACCAAATCCCTAACATGTACTAAACTTAGAGGTGGTATATTTGGAATATGATCTCTCTTAGGAGGAGAAGATGGTAAAGACATTGGACCATAGATATAAGGTTAAACAGAACAAGAAAACCATCCTTATAATAGTGTTTTTTATGACAAATAAGTATGAATAATTGACTTGGGAACTATAAGAGGTGATGAAGTATAAGTTCCAACACTTTTTTATATAAAACAAAACTTTTGGGGTGAAATCTCAACATGGGGAAGAATGTAACGACCCAAAAATAATTATTAATGAAAATTACTTTCTTATTGTTATTTCATATAGTATAAATCACATATGATCACTTATAGAACACAATAAAAACTTTATAAATGAAGGATGAATGTTAAAAGAGGTATTTTTAGATGTTAAGGAACCTATACCAATGGAATAGTATCCTGAGATTTAGAATAGCAATATAAAACATATGAATAGTAAACCAATGGATTAAATAGTAACCTCACCCATGAAATTAGAAATAAAATTTAATCATATGATAAATGGTAATATGATATAATTATGTCATAGTATATGTAAATAAAGGTTTTATAACTTTTTTATTAGGTGTTAGTATTTTTTTAAGTTATAAAATTTTAATTACAATTTTATAATTAATATAATGATTTAAAAGAAAATTTATTTTCATAAAATGTATTTATAAATAATTATTTTGTTTTCTAATGATTATAATATAATTTTATGAGACCTTAATTATTTTTTAAATGTTTTATTAAAGTAGTTGTAATTTTAAAATTGACATTTTCCAAGTAAATGATGATTTTAATTAAAAATTAATTTTATCATATTTAGAAATTTGTTTTCTAAAATAGAGTTAATTTTTTAATTCTACATGTTTAAAAATGGTTTGGGTGAATTTTTGGGATTTTTATTGAAATACTTGAATTTTTGTGGAATAGTAAATATGATAATTTATGATAAAAGCTAAATACAGGAAATATTGAGTCATAGATGATGTATGTATGATTTAAGACCAAAATCTCAAACCCTACTTATTTATTTTAATATATTTAGTTATAGTGATAATACTATTCATATTCTTGAGAAAAAATAATAAACTAACAAATAAAATAATGGGAAAACACCCCTCTCCTCCCCTATAAATACCATCCCTCACCACCACTTCTCCTCACACATTCCAAGCTTTGAGAATTGTCCAAATTATTCTCCAATATCTTCCCAAACGCCTTATAAACATCTATTAGGTTCTAGTATCAACAAAATATCAATCCTAGGTTCCTTATATAGGTTTTCAAAGAGGATAATTCAAGATGTAAAATCATCTTTCCTATCTTTTAATTTCTTTTAATTCCATTTATTCTCTTTCTTTATCCTCACAACCTCTATCCAAATGTTCATGATAACTCCAATAAATGTTATATATTGTAATCCTATCATGTTAATGGAATATTAATAATCAAAATCCTCTTCTCTCTATTTTATTCAAAAAGTGAAATCATGACCTTTGATGTGTCAATTTACATATATAATGGACGATGAATTTCTAATTTCCATTAATTACTTAATTTATATTTATAAAAAAACTATATTTTTTTGTATATGCTATAAATTTTATTTAATAAACCTTTTTATTTTCTATAACTAACTTATATACAAAGTAATAAATAATAGAACAAAACTAGTTCATGATGTTTGAGAAACCACCAAAAAAATAAAAATGATTACCACTAACGTTTTATCTATTGATTCATCATCATAAAATTTAACCAATTGATATATATAACCATTAAAAACTATTTATTTTTATTAATAACATATAATTTAAATTCTAAAAAAAATTCCCATTCTACATAAACTTTTATACTCATATTCAAGTGAACAGATCATAAAAATGAAGGAAATAAACAATCTTGAACGATGGAATTAAAATCAATAAATCATCTAAATGGGTATAATTTAACTTAATAAAACTATAATAAATCAAATAAATATATAATAAGATCTATAATTTTAAATTAATGAATTTAATTTTATTATCTAAGATATTAAAATGAAGAAAGAACTTGGACATATAGTAAATAGAATTATCAAACCCAACTCTATTTCTTTGGGTTTTCCCTCTTTCATTATATTTTCAGTATGGATGTTCCTTTAATGTTCTATAAAAATAATTTACTTTAACTTACCTTTTCTTTTCCATGATATACATGTTTATAATATGGTTTTATGAAAAATCCAATGATTTTTCCAAACTAACTCTACTTTTCAAAAAATACATCTTTTACTTCTTATGAGATTTTTTTTCTTCACTCAAGATTAATAATTCTTATACAAAGTTTATTATTCCCTATTTATATTGGGAAACCCAATGTTTATTCATGAATTTATGATTTATGAAATGAAACCCATTTCTTTCCATGAGTTATTTGATGTCCCATGTTGATATACTTTCTATGTGGCATGCATGATAATGTATATGTTATGATGTGGAAGGTGAAACTGGAATTATATATCACTCCAATTCATTGGTTAATGTGATTAATCCCATGATATAAAGAGAAATATGTGTGAAAATGATTCTTGATTTGTTCATTATGCATGGTTGTTCACCACTAAGACATGATGTTTAATTTTTATGCATTTCCAGAATCCATGCCTTTATCTAATATTTCCTCTCAGGATTATGAATATGATCCTTTTATTATATTATGGTGATAACTATGGTCACCCAAGTGTCATTTATCTTATTTATCCTCTTAATGGTATTTTAGATCACCCCTTCTATTGATGTATATATTTAGGTGAATACTTGTACTAAGGAGAACACGAGGTCCATAAAAAAGTTAGAGAAGAAGGAATTAAATAAATGTTTATGTTTTATTATATAATTTTTATGTATGGTCATAATTTTTCCATAACACTAAACCTTTGGATCCTAGTTGTGTAATATTTTTATGTTTTTTTCTCAAAAATAATGTAATAATTGTGTAAGAAAGAGTTATATCTCATTGATTATATTATGATTCAATGTTCTTTAAATCATTATCGCATATTATTATCCTTTATCATTGACTCTTATTATATCACGTCATACCTTTTGACTCATATGTTATACGTTATCATCATGTTTATTCCATTATAGTGATTTAAATCTCACAAATATTGTTTTATTAATCCCCAAGTTATCCTATCCAGTTTTAAAATCTCGAAGGGATTTAAAATATCCTTATGGAGATTAAAATAAAGATGTATTAATTTAGTTTCATTTTAATTAATTATGAACCTAGTATTACAAATACATTAGGCCCCTCGATCTTTGAGTTGTTTTTATTTAATATTTATGTTAAAAATCATTTTACAACATTTTTAGGAGGCTCTTATCACTATAATTGGTATTAGATAAAGTTCTAATTATTTTTGGGGCTAATACTAGAATAAATTAATCATAAATCTCTGTAAATTATATGTATTATAAAATATAATAACGTTTTGGTGAAGTGTGGAGTGAGTCATTTCCAAGAAATTATATCCTTGTATGGATACTACAAGTGGACGTGGTTATGACATAGTCATACCAAGTTTTAATTACATTGAATGGTGTCATTGGGTTATAAATTTACCTATACTTGGTGCATAACAAAGAGACCTTATAGTGCACTAGGTTTGAAAATATTAAAGAATGTGTTTTGAGAATAGAAAAACTCTTTATGAACCATTATAAAGGTTATTAATGGGTTATTAGTCTAGAAAACCTTATTGGAAAAATTTCATGAATAACATATATCTAAACCTAGAGACCCATAAGTTAGGATATACATATCATTTATATGTCATTATTTATATGTTAATTGTGTCCATTTTTATATGTTTATTATTTTGAGTATTCTCAACCCTAATGATGTTTTGGATACATTATATGACTATAAATAGAATAAAATAGTGACATTTGTACCCATTATCCATTCATAGACATCAAATGTCCCATATGATTAAAATTATACACATTCATTCATAACCGGAATTTTTAGTTTAACTATTGAAACACCACCTAAAAACATGGGGTTGATAAATCTATGTTAATAGAAAATAGGGTAATTATATCCTCTCAAGTATATAAATCCTCAAAAATTAATTTTTGTGTAAAAAATGACACACACAAAATTCCACTCTCCATTTAGTGGAATTTTATTCTAAACCAGGAATGAAATGGTTTTCTATATATAAATCCAACACAAACTATTAAGTGAGGTAAATAATTCTCATATCCTAATTCATAATAAAATTATATAAATGTAATTTTGGAAAATTAATCTCCATTATAATATTATTATTAATAATGGGTAGTGTTTCCATATTAGAAATCATATCAAGCTCAAACTATTGTGGAATATTAGAGAATCATTCTCAAAGACATGCCCATTATGAGGGATTATACTAATGCTTTCAAAAAATAGTGTACTAGTTTACCTCTCAACTAAGAGGTTTAATTATCAGTTAATAATATACTTGGATATCTACCAATCTTAAAGGCTCCTTAAATAATTTCCATTATTTAGTTGGAAGAACTAAAGAAGCATATATAAGAGAATCTTAACACGGGTTTTATATGCTGGAGGGAATCACTAAGGGGTGAACAAGTCCTATTAAAAAAACAAGGATGGTACAATATTTCTTTGTAATAATTATCATTAACTCAACAAAATCACGATAAATAATAAGTATCCCCTTCCATAGATTGATGAAATATACTATTAACTGTGGGGAGCTTAATAATTCTCTAATGTGGGCCTTTAATCCATATATTTCCAATTAAATTTGAAGAATGGAGATATTACAAATACATCATTTTAGACATGATAGGGACACTATGAGTTCATTGTGATACCTTTCAAACTTTATAATTCTAAAAAATCTCAACATGAAATTATTGAATAGTATCATTGGATATTACCATGAAAAATTTGTGGTAGTGTTTATAGATGATATTATGATATACTCCAAGAGAAAATAGAATCATTTGAATATAGTGAAAATGAATTTATGAAAAGAGAATTTTTATGAAAAGTACCATTAATGTGAGTTTTGGAATGAGGAAGTACCATTCTTGAGTCATGTTTTCACTAATAAAAGAATATATGTGGACACTTTTATAATAAATGATATTGAGGAGTGTACTAGAGAATGGTATGTTATAGCTATCTATAGTTTATTTAAAATACCTGTGTATTACCAATAATTTGTGAGAAACTTCTCATTACTATCAAACCTAGTAACCAAGATAAATTAGAAGGGGTTAAAGTTTCTTAAAACTAATGAATGTTAAGGAAGCTTAAAAGAGTTAACAAGGAGTCTTATAACTACCCCAACATATACATCAACATCAAATGTATAACTATTCATTTTATATAGAGATTCTTAAAAAGGGACATAGTCTATGTGAAAATGAAATATGAAAAAGTGATAGAATACACATCCAGGAAATTGAATTTTCATAAGAATTACTACCCAACACCTGATCTAGAGATGGATATACTAATATTTACATTGAAAATTTGGAAAAATGTCTACATAGGGAGAAATGTGAAATATATACTAATCCTAAGTGCCTAAAATAAATATTCGCAAAGGAGATTAATATACACCAGTGAAGTTGGATATAGATGATCAAGGACTATGATTTCTCAATCCATTACAATCTTTAGAAGGGAGATAAAAGGTAAAATGTTGTAAATTGAAAGGATATTATAATCTTATCAATGATGTTAATTGAGAAGGATCCAATCTTCATAGACTTACTAATGATGGACATGGAATTCATAATTTAATTAATTTCATCCTATGTAGCTAAAATTATTGCTTAACCATCACTTCTGAAGATGAAAATGGATAATCAATGGGGCGATGTGGAAATATTGAAGATGTTGGAATCTATAATAAAATTAAAATCCTCAGAGTTCAAAATTAATAAAGAAGGTGTTGTAATATTTCTATCATGAAAATTTCTATCATAAAACCCTGAAATAAAAGAAAGATCTACTGAATGATGTACATAGCTCGACCATCTTCATTAATCCTTGTAGCACAATGGTGTATAACGATCTCTATTAGAACTATTGGTGGGAAAATATATATAATAAAGTTGAGGAATATAAAAAAAATTTCCTGGTATTTTAGAAAATTAATTATGAAAATAAAATGTACAAGGTAATGAATCAACCCTTACCCATACCTATATGTAAATTTGAAAATATCACCGATGCTAGTAAAAGTTGAAGTAATCTAGGTGAATTCAAACTTCAAGATCTTATGGTCTGTGAAAACCACAAAATTATCACTGATGAGGTAATATCTCCCAAATATCAAAGAAAACACAATTTCTACCAACTAAAAATCATGGGAGGAATTGTTATGCTCATGGGGACATAACCTTCAATACCCATAATAAGGAATCTATCTTTTCTACATCAAAACATATCCCAATACAAGATGAAGAGTGTTGTAGAAAACATCAAAATAAACTCCTTCTGCTAGAAAACAAAGTAATAGAGTGTTAACCAACATCTCCTTCAAGTAATAAAAATTTAATTGACAATGGTAATTATATAATAATATTTAAACCTTTTGATTCAATGCTATTAGAGGAGTCTCAAATAAAGATAAATCACCTACAAACATTTTCTAATAGACAACAGGACAAAGGGAAATCCATACCTCTACCACTATCTTAGAAGTTTCCCAAGACACAACCACCCCTATCATCAAAGGATCTAAAACTAATCACTATTTGGACATGTCATTCTCTAAGAAACAGACTTTATGATCCTATAACTCACACGTCAACAAATTCATGAATAGTTGATCCTGACGAAGAACTCCAATAATGGTACAAATATTATCTATACGCACCGCCTTGAATGTGGAGTACATAAGAATTTAATCAAAGAAAACCATCATGAACATATTAAGGAACTATCTAAAAACATTATTCATCAAGACCATGGGAATGAATGAAGAATTCTCTATAATGAATGACCTCACAACAAAATCATTATGCCAATGAAATCAACAAAATGCGGTCTTCTGAATATCCTCACCATTCACCCACATCTGATGATATTCAGACTGCAAATCAAATTTCAAGAACAAACTTTCTCCCTTCATCTAATCAAATAAATCATAAATCTATGGAAGAGGATAATAGTTCTTTATTATCCCTTGGTTCAAGAGATGATAATCGATATAAATCTCCAAACTACCATAATCATTCTTCACGAACAAAGATGGTCCACCCCAAGGTGGCACACTCGGATGAAAAAAACCTCACTAAAATATATCATTGAATTGTACTCAATGCTCTAGAAACTCATATGGTACCATCCTATATGGATAAAGTAAGATATGAGACATGTACAGTTGTATCTTGATCCTAAACTTGATCTCTTGTCGAGGGGGTAATTTCATAATTTCTTCTAGAAATACATCAGGGTACTCTTACACAACCTTGGGAAACACTGAATTATAGACATATGGTGGGATCAAGATCATCACATCCATCAAAAATAAAAAGGTTAGAACGTGCCTTAGACTCATCTGAGGGTCTCTCTCTCTAATGAACACCAATGGATCTCCATCAGCATCATATAACTCAAAACACCTCTTAGAAAAATACATGATTTCATACACTAAATAAAACAAATCTGTATTGAGGATGATGACATATGGGTATATCAATAATCATAGGAAATAAACCCAAAATCACTGCTTCTATAATACTAGTTCAAAGTCTATACAAACTTCATACAAGTAATCTCAACCTCTAACAAGTGTAGTCAACTCCATGAGAACTAGAAGCCTCTCTACCTCAAGTCCCGAATCATTGATAAGGGTGGTGATATAAATGAGTTCATAACTATAAAATAAAAAAAATCATATAACCATATAGAAAAAAATAAAATGGTACCTCAAATTACATCAGGGTCACCCTGTGTTATGCCTAGGATTTTATGGTATGTATCTTTTTAAATTTAATCTTTTCGATAGTTTACGTTTCATGCAACACTGAGCTTAAAGAAACTAAGAAACAATATTAATATAATAATTTAAAATGAAATTATATAATAGGTATTAAATTAGTGTTTATGAATAGGAATAAATAACTTATGAAAATATATTATTTAATTCATTAATTACAAATTAATTATATATAAATTTAGAATCCAATTTAATATAAACAAAAAATTATAAAAACAATTTAAATGCACACTAGTGTGTTTTATACCAAAAAAATAACAAATAATTTTTTTTCATTATATTAATGAAATATATATATATATATATATATTCAATATAATTTTTAACATTTACACTATGTGTTTTCTATTAAATATATAAGAACAAATCCATTTTTAAGTATAAAATATGTATTTTTATATAAATTCAGTTTTACCACCTTTTAATGGTGCACTTGTTTTAAATATAATTTTTGAAAATTTTATAAATTATATTTGAAAAAATAAATTTATTATTTTAAATCACAGTATAAAAATGAAATTGGTTTAATATTTGCTATTTTTCTGATAAGTTTCATTTTGTAATGAATAGTGATAAAATATTGCATTTTATTGAAAACAACTTTTTCATCTAAATAATATATAGTATTAAATTATATTTTTACTTTGTTTTAAATTATAATAAGATCAATTTTTACCTGTTCATATAATTTATTTCATTAGAATAAACTTCAAATTGAATGTGGATAGAAAAAAATTTCAATATTATTAACATTTTCACTTTAAAAACTAGTTTTTTTCATTCCATCAATGAGATTAAATTTAAATGAATTTTATCGTATTATTTGTTTTGATTTTTGAAAAATGGATTAAAAATTTATAATTATAAGGTAAAAATTTATTTAAAAGTTATATTTTATTTTTGGACAATATGAATAGTAACTTTAGTAAAAAAATACCACGATTAAGGGTAAATGGGGTATTTAAGGGTATAAGTAATATAAAATAACTTTAACACTTGTAATAATTTTATTTAATGAGTTATTTTTTACCTAAATCATCATTGGGATAATTTTATATCCTATTGGATCCACATGGATGAATTTAGTCTTTTTTTAGTATATTATTCTATGGAAAGTCCAATATGTCATACACTCATTTATAATAAGTATTAATTTTTTTTATATTTAGTTATTCGAAAGATATATTAAAATATTAATAGTAATTTTAATGATAAACGTTTTGTCTTAATTATAGAAATATATTTTAATTTTTTTGGAAATAAATAATTACCTTAAATCCTTACACAATTATTATGAGGCAATTATATAATTAAAAGAAATATTAATAAATTATATTAAAAATATTAAAATAAATTTAATTATGGAAAATAATGTCATAAATGGATTTTATATATGAAAAGTTATATTATTGATGTATTAAAGATTTTGGTTCAATGCTATCTTGTGTATTGATATTTTTTTAGAAGTCAAGTAATGAATAGTTTCAAAATTGACATTAATGAAAATTTAAAATAAATAATATTTTATTAAATGATTTAAAATTCATAAAAATATAAAAATATTTCAAATAATTATTATATGGTTTATAATTTCATCCATGACTCATTTATGGCTGTTTTCCCATTTTATAGTAACTATATTAACCCTTAAAGAGTAAAATATACCAGTTGTCATGGTAAGAGTTAAAGGGCTTAATTAAGGGTTAAAGAAACAAATAAGGGTTTTAATTCGAACTAATCTTCTATAAAAATTATTTTTTTAGATTATTTAGAGTAATACTCATCTTATCTTATAAAAGCTCACTTTGAATCTATTCTAAATTGAAAATTAATTTATATTAATTTAATATTATCAGAGTTTCCAAAAGTAACCTCACCTCAATTATAAAAGGGAACCTTATTCATCAATTCTTCACACCAAATTTAGCCCTGTATCTAGACTTAACCATTCCCATTCCTCCCACAAAATTCCGTCACTTCATCCAATAATCCTTACTTAGGGCAGAAATCCTACCAAATAAGTCCATTTGTGCAAATCAAAAGGAGATACCCAAATAAGAGGTAATGTTCATCAATGAAATTTTTTCCCCTATTTCTTCCTAAATCCATTTAAATTATTGTTATGTCATATTTATGTAATTGAAAAAATAACATAAATATACTTATATGTTTTTATATTATGTTTTTCGACCTACAATTACACACACATGAATGAAATGCGATATGCAATCATCATTTGTGTGTACGAAGGACAATCACCTCACGAACCAATGTCATTCATTCTTCCATTTCCATCATTCATGGTTGGGAATAATGATGGAAATTATAGTTTTATATTATATATATTATATTAATGTTTTATTTATTCTTATGGAATTATTATATAATACATACCATAATGCATTCCATTTTCTATAAATATGATAACTTCATTTGTCATCGTGTGGACTACCACAACCTCAAAATGATGTGATTCGTTCACACTTTACATGAAATATATTACGGATGGGTTAATTGAAATTATATGATATATATTAAATAATATTTCTTCTAGAATTATATTATTACTTTTTTCTTTCTAAATGATAAAAAATGGAAACATCATTCATGTGTATATACGATCTACCATCTCCAAAATGATGTATTTCATTTTCTATTTATATATTTTATATTTTATTATAAATACATATACACTGAATATAGAATATATTAAATTCAAGGTTATAATTATGGATATTATTAAATCATGATATAAATAATAGTATAAAAAATATATGAAATCAAAACACATGTGAAAAACAAAGTCGTTATTACCCGAAACGTAAAATTAACATGAAATTGTTAATAAAATAGTAATATAATGTAAAAAGTAAATAATATATGGTATTATAAAAATGAACATGGTTCTAGGATAGAATAATAATAAAACTATATTTATTATACAGGAGGCCTAAGTGAGTATGATGAGAGTTAAGACATAAGGTAACAGATTTTTGTCTTTCTCATATTTCTATGGGAGAAAATCCTTATACACTAATTATTTCTTTTGTGTGGTGTATATACTGACCATGAATGTATTTTATGACTTTTATTTTAAAGAAGTTGTTATTTTAATATCCATATTTTTTTTAATTTTACATGGCATACATTTCTACTAATTATTAATTGGTAAGTGTTATTTCACAATCTCATTATTATTCAGCATTGTTTAAGTTTAACTCTCCACTAGGGAAAACTTTTCTTCCATTTACATGTGTTCTAAAAATGTTTTAATTTTTTTTTAATATTATCATAAATTTTTAATTTATTTTTATCCATGTTTTAATTTTTATAAAATGGTTTGAAAGAAATAGTTTTCTCATTTTCCAAACGAGGTACTTTATGACTTTTTCCACAAAAATATGAAAATAATTTTTTTCATCTTTTATAGAATGGGTATCTTTTTTTCTTGATCCTAATTCCTTATTTGTTTAAGAAAATTTTACAAATATATAAGTTTATTTTCAAATAAAATGTTTTTTTTATAATTTTATGTCTTTTAAATAAATGATTTAAAATTTTAAAGGGTATTTATCTCAAGAAAATTGAAATTATTTTTATAGTATTTTCATCTATGTCAACATCCATTATTAGATATTATGCTTGATTGAGGTTGATATATTATGATACCTTATACCAAATTTAATTTATGGTTTTATGATCATTTTGACTAGGGAGTTTTTTATACCATTCATCATTTATGGTTAAATTAGTCACATTTCATATTATAATTCATCAATATGAGTGTTTATGTTATTTATAATTCACCCTTTTCATAAAAAAAATGTATTAGAATTATTATGTGATGGGAGGGGCCCTTTATATCCCCAAAATTAATTGTTAGGTCTCATGAGACAAACTAGATATGGATTTCGCTATGGACTTTCCATTTATTTTCACATGTCTCAGTCGAGTCCTCAACTGTATGTTTTAGATGTCAAACATTATTCATTTTATAATTATGATATTAAGTATTGATATTACATATAATTATTATACATGTTTAATATCAATTGTTTTTTTCCTAGATTATGTGATTATGTGAATGCAATTGGTTTTAGTTATTTAACATTCTATATTTTGTATGCCATATTTACTCATAGCCTACATTGTACGCTTACCATTACTAAGAATTTGAGCTCACCCCTTCATTATGTTCTATTTTCCCCCAATATATAAATAAGTGTTTTGAGTTTGGTATGTAGGGTCACACTATAGGGATTAATGGAATGAATGAATACAATTCTTTTTGTATTTTATGTTTTAGAATGTAATGTAAATTTCAAGTATGTATCTAGTTTAAAAATACTACTAAACTATTTAGTCCATTGGGATGTAATCACCTGTATATTATGATAATATAAAAAATTAATGCACTATATTTAGGCTACTAGGGTTAGGTTCATTATATTTGGTATTAAAGGATGTTTAGTATAAACTTTGGGAACATATTTAGGGGAAGGTAGGTTAGAGAACAAAACCCTATAACAGAATTTGGAAATATATCCAAATAAACTATGCTTATGATATAGTGATTAGTTATACCTGAGTTTTCATTTTAGGTTATCTCATTCAATAGTTTTGTGATTATACATTATTTTACATACTTTTATGATATAATCTAGTGTATGTCATTTTTTATATTTGGAACATAACAGAAGGAATGCAAACTGTATAAACACATATAATCAATGTAGGGAGTTCCCTCCTATACAAGATAATGATGTTAGAGTTGGAGATACAACTGTTATTGAACAAATTATAACCATACAAGGATAACTAACTCGAGTTATAATCAATAACCTTACCCATAGGGTGCATCCTAATACACAATGTAGAGGAACAATGTTATACCTCTTCATGAGACAAGAACCACCATCATTCAATAGGACCAAAAATACATTTTTATCTGAGGAATGGACTTGTTCTTTAGATAGGACATTTCATACATTGGGAAGTAATGAAATCATGAAGTTTTTCATGGTATTTTGTCATATCTCAGGATATTCATATCAATGGTGGTCATTGATTCAAACCTCAAAGAAGGAAGAAGAAATAGAAAACATGAAATTTAAGGACTTTTAGGAAATTTTCATGGAAAAATATTTCCCTCATGAACAGAGAGAGTAAATGGAGATACAATTCTTGATTCTGAGACAAAAGGAGGATAATATTTTTTCAAAGTATGAATCCATATTTACATGATTATCAAGTCTTGTTACGGACTATATACATTTCCCAAGTAGTAAAATTGATCCTTTATTTGATGGGTCAAATCCATTTCTATGAAATGCATTTCTCTCCCAAACATTATTATTATACAAAGATACAGTCTCATGTGTTATAAAAATAGAGAAATAATTTTAAAATATATATGAGTTAAAATGGAAGAAAGATAATAAGAGAACAAAAAATAAACTATGGGATAAAGCAAAGAAGGGAAAAAAGGGTTTTCCAACTAGTGATACTTGTGGAAGGAAGTACTCTAGCACCATATTAAAAGGAAAAGAAGTTTTGTTCAAGTGTGAAGATAAATTACAAAATTAAAATGATTTAAAGGGAATAAAAAAGCTACCATGGTTAAATGCTACAACTATAAGGATATGGGACACTATGAAAATGAAATTCTCAAGCATCATGGAAATATACCTCAGAGGAATCAAATTGACCATGGTAAACCTTATTCTACTACGATAGTTTAAGTGGAATAATTAAGGAATTTTTTATAGTTTTAATAGTCAAATGATATATAATGATTTTATTATAGTATTCCTTCTTTTATAATTTGGAAGAATGCATGTTTCATTATGGATTTAAAGGTGATAATTGTAATTATATATTCAGCATGTGAAAAAACATGTTCATTATTTGGGAAAAATATGATGTTATGATTATTTTGGAAATATAGTGACCTTAATTATAAATTATTGGATTGTGACTTTAGAAAAATGTATTTTGGATGAGTCTTAAGGTTGGAATGGATAAATTTGAACATTGAATATTAATTTTTGAGGTTGAAGTATGATTTATTGGAAAGTTTATGCAAACTTTTTTTATTTCGGTGTAAATTTATGGGATAGAAGAAATAATTTTGGACCTTATGATTATTGAAAAGTGCTTTAGGCCTAAAAATTCATCTTTAATATCCATCTTTAGTTGTATGAAATGAATTTAAAGCAGATCAAAGCACAACCAAAGGATGAGATTATGATAAAGAAAGAGATAAAGTATGTTTTCTTTAGTGATTTATCTAGATTTGAAAATAATCCCTCAACTCTAAGAAAAGTATTTTTTGAATAAATGTTTTCTATTTACTTTTATTTCTGAGAAATCAATGGTCTGTTCACAAATCCCAAATTTATGGTTTTGTAATGGATAACTTTCTAATGACCATGTTCCCTATTTCTCTCCATCAGAAATTTATGGTTTGATTTCTATTCCATGTCCTAGTTTTATATTTCCAATAATTATTTCATATTTAAAAGCCTAATTTTGTGGTGACCTTTTCATTTCCCTTTCCATATTATTAAGAATATATTTTATTAATCCTATTTTTGATGTGGGTTTCCAAAAAATGAATTTTCAAGTATCTACTCTTGAATTTTGAATTGAAATTTCTAATTAAGAGGATGTAATTTTTTGGATTAGGGGATAATGTAACACCCCATGATTTTATGGTATGTGTCTTTTTTAAATCTAATCTTTCTGATGGCTTACATTTCATGCAACATTGAGCATAAAAATACCACGATATACTAATAATATTATTAATTAAAATAAAATTATATCATATCTATTAAATTTATGGTTATAAATAGAATTAACTAACTTATTAGAATATATTATTCATTTAATTTTTTACCAATTAATTAGAAATAAATATAAAAACCAATCTTATAAAAATATTTTTTTTCTAAATACTATTTAAATTCATACACTTGTGTTTTATACCAATAAAATGAACAAATCACCCTTTTTTGGAATATATTAATGAAATATATTTATATATATAATATATTAAATATAATTTTTGACATTTATATTATTTTTTTTCTAGTAAAAGATATGTGAACAAATCCAATTTCAAATATAAAAGATATTTTTTTATAAAAAGTTTTTTTAACCCCTTTTGATGGAGCACTTGTTTTAAATATAGTTTTTGAAAATTTTATAAATTCTATTTGAAAAATTAGACCTATTATTTTAAATATTAAAATAAATATTTACTTTGGTTGTGTTTTTTGTTTTTTTGATAAGTTTAAAGATTCAGTGAATAGCGATAAAATATTGTATTTTAATTGAAAAGATCTTTTTTTGTCTAAAAATTTTATTTTGTTAAATTATATTTTTATTTGGATTTAAATTATAAATATATAAATTTTTATAATTAAATCTAATGGGGGTCATTGGAATCAATTTCACATTGAATTTGGATACAAACACATTTTAATATTTTGAGCGGTTTCTCTTTAAAAAATTGTCTTCTCATTCCATAAATGGGATAAATTTTAAAATAATTTTAGCCAATTATGTGTTTTGAATTTTTAAAAATGAATTCAATAATTGAAATCATAATGTAAAATTTAGTAAATAATTCACTTTTATTTTTGAATAATTTGAATTGAAACATTAGTAAAAAATTTGATTACCACAGTTAAGGGTAAATCAGGTAATTAAGGATAAAAATAATATTATATATATTATTAAATTACCCTAAAACTCGTACTAATTTTATTTGATGAGTTGTTGTCAGAGAAAATAAAAATTGGGACAATTGTGTGGCCTCTTGGAGCCACTTGGATGACTTTAATCATTTTTAGTATTTTATTCTAAGGAAAATCTAATATGTCATACTCATGTCTTTAATAAGTATTACATTTTTTATATGTTTTTATTCATAATATATATTCAACTATAAATAGTAATTTTAAATATAACATGTTCATATTAATCATGGAAATATATTTTTAATTTTTAGAAAATGAATATTTTTTTTAAATTCTTTCACAATGATGACATAATAATTGTTTATTTAATAGAAATATCTAATATATGATATTAAAAATATTAATATAAATATAATTTAAGATAACTAATGTTATAAATAATTTTATAGATTATATATACATATTATTGATATATTAAAGGTTTTGGTCCATTTTATCCTGTTTATTAATATTTTTTTAATAAGTCAAGTAATAAATAATGTCAAAATTGACATTTATGAGAATTTTAAAAAACTAATATTTTATTAAATTATATAAATATCATAAAAATCTAAAATTATGGAAAAATATTGGTATAATTTTGAAATTTTCATCCTTGACTCATTTATGGTTCATTTAGAATTTTATAGTTATTAAATTAACCTTTAAATTGTAAAAAATCTAAGTTGTCATGGTAAGTGTTAAAGGGTTTAACTAAGGGTAAAATACAAACAATAATGGTAAAAATTTGACCTAAAATTGTATAATTTTTTTGGTTCAGATGATTTAGAACCATACTCATCTTATATTCTAATAACTCGATTTTGAGCCACTTGTAATGGAAAATGAAATTAAATAAAGTTAATATTTTTAGAGTTTCGAAATGTGCCCCATGCCTCAATTATAATTGTGAACCTCCTCCCTCAATTTTTCACAATAGTTTTATCCTTATAGAACAACCAATAAATACCCGTTACTCTAAAAAACATCCCTCCATTCATCCTGAAAGCCTTACTTTGGGCATAAATCCAACCAAACAAGCCATTTTGTGAAAATCAAAAGAAGATACCCAAAGAATAGGTAATGTTCATCAATAATTTTTTTATTTATACTATAAAAAAGTTAAATTATCTTTATTTAATGTTTATATAATAACCTAAGAATCCTAGATAAACTGATATGTTTTAATATTGAGGTTTTGACATACAATCACACACACTTCCTTCAAATGGGATACACAGTCATTATTCATGTGTATGACAGACTACCACCTTACGAACCTATGTTGTTCATTCTTCCATTTAAAAATTTTATGGTTGGAAATAATGATGTAGTTTTTGGTTTTTATGATATATATAATATATTTTATTTATTTATTATTCTGTAATTATTATATAACACATTCCTTCATGCTTTCCATTTTTTGTAAACATGATAACTTCATTGGTGGATGTGAGGACTGTCGCCTCCTCAAAATTACATGTCTCTTTCACACTTTACATAGAATGTATTAAGGATGGTTTTTGTGAACTTATATTATGTTTATTAAATAATAGTTCTAATATAAGTATTTTATTTACATTATTTCTTCCAATATGAGAACAACAAGGAAACATTGTTCATGTGTACATATAGCTTGCCGTCTACAGGAATGGTTTATTTAATTTTCAATTTATATAATTTTTAGATTATTAAAAATACATAAAAAATATATATGATATTTATGTAATGGTTATCATTCCAGATATTATTAAATCAAAATATAAGTAATAGTAAGAAAATATAACAAATCAAAACACATGAAAACAAAAAAGTGGTTATTACACGAAATGTAACATTAACATAGAATTTTTAAAAAATGATTAATATATAGTCATAAGTAAATAATATATAGAATTATGTAAGTGAATATAGCTCTATCATATATGGATAATAAATTTATATTTATTATAAATGTCGGTTGAGCGAGTACGATGAGATTCAATACATAAGGTAAGTGGTTTTTCTGTCACCCTTATTTCTGTGGGACACATATCTTATGCACTACATATTTATTTTATGTTTTCCATATTATACCCATGAATGTATTTTATGATTATTATTATTAGTATTATGGTATTTTAAATCCATATAATTTTATTTATTTCATGTGTTATACAATTCTACTGAATATAAAGTGAAAATGGTTATTTCACAATCTCAATTTTATTCAGGATTTTTCAAGTTTAAGTCTACACTTGGGAACATTTTTATCCCATGTCCATGTTTTACAAAAAAATTTAAAAATGTTTTTTATTATTATCCTAAAAAAATTTAAATTTTTTTATACTTTTTGACTTTTTATAAAATGGATTGAAAGGAATCATTTTGTCTTTTTACAAACGAGGTACTTTATGACTTTTTCAACAAAAATATGGAAGGAATGTTTTTAAGTTATACAGAATGAGATGATTTTACACATTCACGATGCCTTAATTTTTTTAATCTCTTTTAAAATATGAATGGTTATTTTAAAATATTTTCTTTTTTTATAATTGTATGGTTTTTAAATAAATGATTTCAAAGTAAAAGAGGGTATTTCTATAAAGAAATTCGTAAGGATTTTATCATAGAATTTTCATCTATGTAAAAATTATTGATTGGATCTTATAAATGAATGAGGTTGATCTCTTATGATACCAACTACCATATTTTATTGAAATTTTTAGGATTTTTTTTACGTAGATGTGCTATTTTGATACCATTCATGGATTATGATTAAACTATTCATATTTTTTATGCTAGTTTTTTAATTCAAGTGTATGTTATTTATGATTCAACCATTTCTTATGATAAATTAATTAGACCTATTAAGTAATGGTATGGGCCCACTATAACCCCTCAATGCATCAATAGGTCTCATGATACAAACTAGATATGGATTTGGTTGATGCCTTATCCATCTATTTTGAGTTGTCTTGGACAATGCCTCGACGATATGTTTCATATGTCCAACATTATTCATTCTATAATTATGAGATTAGTTATTTATATTACATGTGATTATTCAACTATTATAATATCCATGTTTATGTTTTATAGATCATGTGATTATTTGAATTAAATTTATTTCAGTTATTTTCCTTTACATATTTTTAATGAAATAATTAATCATAGATTCTAATGTATGCTTACCCTTACTTAGAATATAAAATCACCCCTTTATTATGTTTTATTTTTCACCTAAATATTTAAAAGTGTTTTGAATTTGATATGTACGGTTACACTAAGAGAATTAATGGCATGTTCAAAGAAAATACTTTGTGTGTTTTATGTTTTATATTTCAATTTTAATTTAATGTATGTATCTAGTTTACCAAGTATATTAAACTATTTAAACCATTGTGAGGAAATAAATTCTGTATTATTACAATGTAAAAAAGTAAGGCACCAGCTCCAGGCTATTGGGGTTTTGTTGATTACACCTAGAGATAAAAAAACTAAACTATAAAGATGACCACAACATTCTCCACTGCTTATTTAACCCTGCTTACGACCACCCCCATGGAAGTTCTCAAATCTTTGAGGATGTGGATCATCTTGGGGATACACTCCACATACCTCATCCACTCTATAATGATCCCAAAATGGACCACCCTTCCACTAATGCTTTGGCTGAAATAGCCTCAATGGAACTCCTGGCACATATTGACTGCTCTGAAAGGTCATGTAATATCACCCTAGATGAACTCAACCTATATAATAAAAACACATGCATGACCCCTTGGTATAGGTTTGATATCCACTAGACCTAGAGAAATTGGATGATGAGAGATGGGACCTACCACCAGATGAATGAAAACTATTCTATCTTGGAAAATGGGGACCCTGGTCCATAACTATACATCATGATAAATCCTAATAACTTCACTCTCGTGATGATATGGTTCTAGAAAACGTCATATTAATATCATATTCTCTCATTAAAACCATGATATATTTCATCAGCATAAACACGGAGACCTAGAGTTGGATCTCTAGATACATATCCTTCTTATAATCCCTAAACATGTCCTCCTCATTTAGAAACAGGTCAGAAGCATATCATAGAAGGGTCCTAAAACGTATCCCAAAATGTAGTACGTTGGAATTCCCTTCTAGGAGGGTAATAAGTTTTAGGAGACTAGATACCTTTTTTGATGAATAAATGAAATCTATTTGGAAATAGTCTTGAAAAATCTCCCAAAAGTCTGTCAACTCCTCGAAATCCATGAGGAATATGAACCACTACTGACTCACTGCTCCACGAAGAATCACCACATCTAAAGAAACCCAATGATTATTCCAAACATTAATCGAACTAAAAGTTACCTCAACCTTTAACAACAACTCTTCCATTACTAAACCTGAAATAGATTCTTGATACCACTATAGACTCTTTCACTAAAACTCTTGGAGTGTCGTCCTTGAAGTGTCATCATTTTTGACCTCCACTCTATGGTGATATTGTCACACATCTTGCTAAAAATATTCAGTGTAAACCTGATAAAGAAATATACTTGGATCCATTATCATAAAATAATAAAATATTAGATTCATAATCCTATATTATTGAATAGTTAACATTTATTAAATATATTTTTTATCTTGTTATGGTTTTAACCTAGCCCATAGTCTACCCATTTAAAATATAGAATCAAATAATAATGGTGCATGATATATTCCGATAAATTTACCCTGAGATGAGTATCACATAATTTATTGGGCTTATTAAACATAATGGTCCATGCATTAGATCATAGGGGGCTCTAAATACCCATTTCTCGAATGGCATCCCTTGTTTAAATCACTCACTAAACATAGCTGACATAATTTCCCTACCAACCCATGCAATATCACCTATTCCTAACTCAAATATCCATCCTATCCCTCAATCCAAAACCTTTTATAACACTCCATCAAGAACACTCCCCAAAAATAGTAATTATCATAGGTTTATAATGAGATAAGAGATATTTTGACTTCCCGAGTCCCACCTCCAGTAGGCCCTGAGTTGGAAACTTGCACCCAAGGTATAATATACATATGGGATGAATGAATCTTTAAGAGAACATGAAAAAGAGAGATATAAGATTAATAAACCAATAAAAAATAACCAAACATATATATAATGAAATACCATGTGTAAACATGCAATTTTATGGCGTATTATGAATAAAAAGATAACTACATATACTAAAAGGTAAAGACAACAATGACCAAATAGCTTCTGCAAAACTATGACCAATAATATCCTCTCGTATCTCCATCCTACTCTAATTTTCCTAAAAAATAGTTTATATATACATAGGGTGATTATAGTATTATACTCAGTAATATCCTCTCTGGATTTTCTTGTGAGAAACATAATAAAATCATGTTAAATACGACAAGACTACTCTTTATTATACATTAACTGATGATTTATTGCATAAGATTTCACATAATGAAAATCATAATATCAAGAATTATAGTGTAATTTGGAATTGGCAACATTACCTAACAACTTAAAACAATAAATACAACATCTTTATTGAGAATTTATATAACATACTCATATTATTTCACCATACTTAAAACTACAAGGGATCAACAGGTTACATACCCAAAAATGGGTGAGCTATAAAGCCTAGTAAGGGAATAAACATGGAATAAAATTAAGAAAGTAATGAAACTTATACAATATCAATATCGACGTAGAATGAATGGGATGAGAATCACAGACATGAACAATGAGGAATGATATTACATGGAAATCATAAAGGCAACAAGGTAAATGTGGAAATAACTTAAAACCATGTATCATTAACATAGTTCAAGGATAAATGATAATACATATTGATGGGAAAAGTCCCATGATAGATTAGGTTCACTCCCTAATATATTTCATGACATCTCATGATACTAAAACATTACCCAATGCATTGGAGTTCTGTATAATTCCAGCCGCACTCGCCTCTTTTATTTCATTCTCATGTATAATTATGCCATATATATTATAAAATATGGAATCATTTTTCATCAAATATTATTCTATGATCAAGGAGTATGTAATAAATACATGTAATTCCTCAATAAAAGAATTATAAGTGCATAATGATTATCATAGTTGATAGGAAATAGATATGGTATTCATTACATAATTGTTTGGCATGGAAACTCATGGTGAAATTTTGACAGCGTAATGGGGGCATATGAATGTTCATGGGTTGGATTGATAAGAGTGAAAGCGTTCAATAATCTTTTATACATATAATGGAATTTAAGGGGGATATTTAATAACATATCAAAACATTTTAATTGGATACGAATGGAATAATTTAATAAAGATAAATGGATAAGGATGAGAAGGAGAGGGTCCCTTACCTAGAGATGGTGATTCCAAATGATTGGGAGGAGATTCTTGAGATCTTGTGGGAACCTTGGGAGGACTATTGAGAGGATAGAAATGAGTAAGGATGTTCTAACCTCTTTTTAGTGAAGATAAATGGGATCATGGTTTGGCTTATATATGAAATAAGAGGGTAAATCTTTATTACCTCTCAAAATTAGGTTTTGGACTCTAAATAATAAAATTACCACTACCAAAAAACATCCCATGTTTCATCCCATGGTTTCTTAAAAAGGTGAGTTTTTCCATTATTTTACATGTTTAAGGGCAGAAAGTGTCAAAATATTACCCTTACTGATGTGGAAGTTATTCATGCCCTTAAAGAAAGGATTTTAAAGCCTAATAATATATTATATATTTTGTAGAATTCATAATAGCATTATAAAAATAATTAAATAAACTTATAATCACATTATTTTAAATGTTAAAAATATATCTGTTCTTGGATACCCATTATATAATTTACTACATCACTTTTTGGGGTATTATTGTGTCGTAATAGACATTATATATTTATACCGTATTTATTTTTTTCTTAAAAATTCAATTATCTCAGAAAATTATGAAAAATTCACTATTGGATAATTTTGAAATTATAATTTGAAAAAAATTATTTATTTTATCCAAATAATTTTTTAAACATTTGAATTTCAACTATTAAAATAAAAATCAATATTTATTGTGAAATGCAAGGTTTTTTTTATCAATAATAATTTTTGAACCCTTATAAAAATTACATTTTAATTAAACAAAATTAAATGAACATTTATATTTAAAAAAATTATTTAATAATATTATTTTATAAAAATATAATTTATTTAAAAAACCCAATAATTCATAAAAAATTCTATAATTGAATATTTCCCAAAAATACAATTTGTGTTTTATTATATCAAATTTTAAATTTTATCAAACTGATTACATAATCATATATAAATTAAAAATGATAAATAATAAATAAAATAAAAAATTAAATGAAAATGAAATATAAATTTTCATATTATCAGCATTAATTTTTTTCACTTTTGTGAAAAAATTTAAACTTAATTAACTGATTTTTCTTTTAAAGTGATAATTAATCTTTACTACCATTTTTATTCATATTGATCAATAATTAAGTTGAATGTATTACCTAATATTAATTATGATGATTAAAAATATGGAATCAATTTTATCAAAATAAATAGACATAGATAGAATAATTTAATTTAATAAAAAACCTACAATTAAGATGGAAAGTTGTTTTCTAAAAAATACATTTTATGGAAAATAATATTTTACATTAACTCTATAATAAGTAATATTCCTTATATGGATTTGAATTCATAAATATATATATATATATAATATAAAAATTTCATTTAAATAATTTTTTATTAGGGGTTTTTCTAATTAATTATAATGGAGAAACATTATGTATTTTAAAATTATATTAAGAAAAGATGTGTTTGAATCTTAAACATAAACTTATACAAAAATTTTATATAAATAAAATTTAAATGTAATTAATTGAATTAAATATAAATAAATGATTATTATGTTACCTTTAAATCAAATTAAACTAATAATTTAACTTTTAAATTAATTAATTATAAAAGTAAATAAAAATTTTACATAAAAATAGTATTTTTTACTATTCACTAAAAACATTATATTTTCCAAAAAGTCCCAAAATTTCACCCAAAGTTAGTTTATATATGATGATATAAAAAATGTATTTTTTTCTACGAAATTAATTTTATAAATTTTTGAAGAAATAATTATAATATTTATAAAAAGAAATGAAATTCATTTCTGAAGAAAACATATTTTGATTAAAGAAAAGACATTACAAAAAATTGATAGATTATTTACTATGAATTTCTCAATATATAAAGGATATATATATACATATATTATAAACTAATTAACCATACTATTATATTCAAATTTAATGGAATGGTTAAAACATTCAAATTAAAATAATCATTGTTTGTTTGAGTTCGATGTTGTGTATCACATATGCTATCGGATAATGTTTTCTATTTTAAAAACTCAAGGACTTAAATTATTCCACCCATTAATAAATTTCATCCTCAAAATATATACTTTATCTAGGTAATAAATGTTTTGAAACATTAATATATATTTATTTATAACCCACATCATAAAAGGGCTTAATAAATTATCCACTTGAATATAGAGAAAGGGATGTATGATGGTCATCACATAACTATGTTTCCAATTTGGAGAATATTGGTTTGTAGTGAAAACAAAGAAATGAAAAAAATAACTAACACTATATAATTAAAGGATTATTATAGGGAACATGGTGAGGAAAAATTCAATGATAAAAAAACCATAAATCATTGATGTGTAAAATGACCATCAATTCATCAGAAATGATTATAAAATGAAATTTTTTTTATAAAGATTATTTTCTTAGAGTTAAGGATTTACTTTACCATATAGACTATGGAACTAAATAAATATGTGTTCTGGATAAGTTTAATTCTAGAATTTAATTAACTTGCAATACACTATCATATTTTTCTCCAAATGATGAGAATCTAGATGATTTGTTTTCTTGAAGAACTTGAATAAGCTTCTAGAAGAACCCATAATACACCAATTATTATCAAGGCATTCTTTTTATTTCAAGTCATAGACTAAAATAAATTAATAATTAGGTATGAGTACCTTAAACTGTTAAATAGAAAACTGGGAATCCCATAAAACTAAATTGATATATTATAAATGAAATTTATACCTTAACTTATGACTTTCTATGGATCAATATCTATTATGCACAATCTATTTGATAACATGGAATATTTTGGGAATTTTTGTTCCCCTAATAATGGTTTATAATGATCTTGGAAATTTACTAGATCATATCCCTCAGGACTGTCAAACCAGGTGAGTAGCAAGACTCATTCTCATGCACTGGTTCTTGATCTAGTATAACTCAATGAAGTATTTTTGCGTTTTACCCCTAGGTAAATTTGTGGAAGAGCCACATCTACTTATAATATCTAGGCATAGATGAATTTTCTTAATAAACAACTTAATATTTTTTTAACAAAATTTATGGATTTTTTCTTATACTTAGTCTTATACCTAATAACTTTTATAATCCTAATCCAAAAAAATAACTAAACTTTCCTTTGATACTAAATATGAAAACCCTTCTCTTAATTATACAAAAATTTATGATTTATTACACAATATTACATATAATATAACCCTGAAGGTCAATAATTATAATGTATTTGGGAATTAAGAACATTAAATTACAACTTCAAATAGGAAATACATAATCATTATTGAAATATTCATTAACATTCTCATATTATTTCACCGTACTTAAAACTACATGGGATAACTTGGGGACATACATAAGAAAGGGGTTAGATATAAATATCATAATGGGAATAAACCTAGAATAACATGAAGGAAGTAATACATGTTTAAAAATAGTTATATCGATGTGGAATAAAAGGGTTAAGAATCCTAAACATGAACAGTGAGGCATGATATAACATGATGATCATAAAGGCAACATGGAAAATTTAGAAACAACTTAAAACACTGCATCATAAAAATAATTTAATTATAAATACCAGAAAATCATGATATAAAATATATCATGATGTCTTAGGTTCACTATATAACCCCTTGTATGACATCCTGTGAGAGTAAAACATTACCCAATGCATTAGAGAACTATATACATTTGGTCACACCCATCAGTTTTATTTTATTCTCATTCATAAGTGTGCCACATAAAGCATAAAACATGGAATCATTTATCATCATATTCTATTCCCCAATCAATAATTGTGGAATAAATAAATTTAATTCACAAATAAGATAAGTATAAGATCATAAAGCTAAACACCCTTGATAATAAATGGTTATGTGTATTCACTACACAATTGTTTGGCATGAAAAATCACATTGAAATTCCAACAACATAATAGAGGTGTATGAATGCTCATGGAAGGGATTAATGAGAGTTAAAGTGGTCTAAACTAAATTATAAATAAATGGAATGTATTGGTCAAATGGAAGAACATATCCCAACATTATGAATTGGGGATAAAATACATAAGTTAATAAAGATACATGAATAAAGAGAAGAAGGAGAGGATTCCTTACCTTGAGATGGTGATTCCAATGCTTGGTAGGATCTTCCTAAGAGATTGGGGGAACCTTTGTAGGACTCTAGATAGGGGAGGGAAGATTAATTATGTGATAAAAGTTTTTTAGGTGAAGGTAAATGGGATATTGGGTGGGTTTATATAAAAAATAGAGGATAATTCCTTATTATTTCTCAAACATAGCTTTTGAAATCTATGTAATAAAATAACCAAAACTAAAAACATTTCCATTATTTTTCCCATAGTTTCTACCAAAGGGGAATTTTTTCATTATTTTACAATACCAGGGGCCTAAATTATTGAAATATTACCCTTTATGATGTGTAAGTGTGTCAATTCCCTAAATAAATGATTTTAAAACCTTAAAATATATTATAGGTTTTGGAGGATTCATAAAGTCTTTATAAAATTAAGAAAATATAATTAAAATAACATTATTTTAAATCTTAAACATATATTTTTTCTTTTATAACCATTATATAATTTATTACATCACTTTTTAGGTATTGTAATGTCATAACACACACCGTATATATATAACGTATTTAAATTTTACCTAAAAATTCAATCATCTTTGAAAATGATGAAAAATTCACCATTGGATAAATTTGATGTTATTATTTCAAAAATAATATTTATTTTATACAAATAATTTTTAATTATTTTTATATTTAAAATTTTAAACTAGAATCAACATTTATGTATAAGTGTTAGATTTTTTAACAACAACATTTTTGAACTCTTATAAAAACTATGTTTGACTTCATAAAAAGAATGTGATAATTTATATTTAATAAAAAATATTTCATAATGATATCTTATTAAAATATTTTTGATTTTAAAAATCCAATAATTCATCAAATTAATTTTTGTAATTTAATATTACCCAAAAATAAAAATTGTGTTTTATTTTATCAAAATATAATTTTTATCAAATAGCTTACATAATGATTTATAAAGTAAAAACAATAAGGAATAAATATAATCAAAATTTTAATTAAAATTATATATAAATGTTCGTACTGTTATGTTTACTTTTTTTTCTAGTCTTTGTTAAATTATTTTTACCCTTAATTACCATATTTTCCTTTTACTGTGGAAATTAATATTTTCTATGATTACTATTTATATTGTTCTAAACATAATTTGACCATATTACCTAATATTAATTATAATTATTCTAAATATGTAATTAATTTTATCAAAATTAATTCCAATAGTAGGAATAATTTAATTTAATATAAAACCCTCAAGCATGATGGGAAGCAGTTTTATGAAAAATTTATTTTTTAATGAAAAGATGATTTTACGTTAACTATATATCTAGTAATATTCATTAAATAAATTTTATTAAATAAATATAGATATATAATATTATAATTCCATATAAATAATCTCTTATTTGGTGTTATTTTAATTAATTATTATGGAGAAACATTATGCATTTTAAAATAGTTTTTAGAAAAAATATTGTTTAAGCATAAAAAATAAACTAATTCTAAAATATGGTATAATGATGATTTAAATGTAATTAATTGAAATAAAAAAAACAAAATAATTCTTATATAAACTTCAAATCAAATTAAAATAATAATTGGACTTTTATATAATATAATTTTCAAAATAAATGACATTATTACATAAAAAAATTATTTTCACTATTCACTGAAAAATAATTATTTTACAAAGAATACCAAATTTTTACTGTAAGTAAATTTTTATATGATGATATAAAATTGTATTTTTTATCAAATAATTTTTTTAAATGTTCTAGAAAAATTTTATAATATTTATAAAAATAAATAAAAATAATTTTGAAGAAAACATAATTTGAAGAATGAAAATTCATTACAAAAAATTGATTGATTATTTACTAAGAATTTATCAATATATATTTGATATATATATATATATATATTTCATAAAGTATTTAATCCAAATATTTTCTAAAAATTTAAATGGAAAGGTTAAAATATTCATATATAAATAAGCATTTTTTTGGGTTCATTGTTGTGTATCACATATGTTATCAGACATCATTTTTTATTTTAAAAACTTAAGGCATTACAGTAAGGCATAGTTTTCAATAATGAAATTAAATCATCCAAAAAAATGGTATACTAAGCTAAAAACCTCCACATTTATAACCCTCACCATGTATTACATATAATAGTACATATAATATAATAATGAAACATCAAGGGTACCCCTCTCCTACTTCCCCACTAGTTTGCCACTTTACACCAATGTTGCAGGTCTTGATTCATCTCCCTCAAAAATAATCTTTCACAAAGACACATGGTAAAAAAATCACTACATATACCTCATGCACCACATCATCACATCATTCAATATCACATCACCATATATACTAACCAAGTAGTTTCTGGGAGCCACCACACCCTGTATAACATGTATCATACATCAAGTTTTATAACTCAACCCATCACATCCCATTCACTAAGTAAGTACCTCAAACCATCATAGAATATACATTTAATACCTATAATAATCTTTTGGATAATATAACCAATAATAAATGTGTGTGAATAACAACAAGACATCTCAACCCTCAATGAAAATATATGGGGAAACTAACTATTGTCCATACCAGTAAAACTAACTACCAAGAGAAGATATTTGGGCTAGATATGGTAGTAATAAATCCATCCTCCCACTGGGATGTAGGGGACAACACTCTCTCAGATTAAAATGGGTTTCAGTCACCCCAACCAATATGGCCAGGGTGGATTATGAAATCATATAATATATAGTATATAATATATCTCACACCCACACTCTGGGCATAACTGAGTCATAAAATCAACTGCAATTATCATCACTCATACACTTAGATACCACTGCTAGGGAAAATATATCATATAAGTACACAAGTATTTAAAGAGATAAATTAATTAATTATTTTATTTTTATCATTTAATATTCATTAATTAATTTATTACACATTAAAATAGCCACTAATATTACATTAATCTTTATAGTAAAGTCTGCATCATAAAGGAATAATCCAAACTAACTACATAATTTCTCAAGATTAACATATTTCTAGAATTTTATTTCCATCATTACCAACCCCATGGGATAAAAATTTATTATTAATATAAAAAATTCCATGTACTCTATTAAAACCAACCTAATCTACAAATAAGTGGAAAAATGAAACCTACCACATCCATCTACCTTAACCACAATGGAAAGGAGTGTAGATAAATAGGACACCCAACCATATTCAATTAAACATATTCATAATATATCTTCCCATATTTCATCATCATGTCAATGGTTAATCCTAGATTCAACCCATTATATCATATTTAGAGTCATCCTTGATACCTGTATGCATATCCTAATGCATCTCACAATCACAGGCATCAATTTCGGCCAAATCATCTGGCCCTCCCCACCTCACATCACATCATCCATTATATGTTCAGCCATCCTAGGATCATATCACATCTGAACCCAACCCCATATCATATATCATAGTGAAGCTCATATCTAGATCACATCACAAAATTATAAGGGAAATATAAACACATACAATAGGGAAATCTTAGACCTAAAATAAGAACCTTTACATGTAAAAGAGATCTCGTGTATCCATCAAAAGGAGATCCTCCTTCTCAATATAATGGGAAACTCATGACCTGAAAATTATATTCATCACACAACTGTTTATTATTCCATAATGAACTAAATAATTCATTATTCATGGATTACCACAATGGGAAACCAAAAGAATATAGATAAAACAAGATTTCAAAAGCTAAACATGGTTTTAGTATTAAAACTAATTTCAACAATATTATAGAAGTTCCATTCTAATTTTCAAGACTTTTAATTTCACAATTTTCTATAAGAATTATCATAATTCACATTTAGTATCAATTCCATGAATCATATGGAAGATCTTTTTCAGTTAAACATGTTCTTTGCATTAATTTGATCATTATCAAATTACAAAAAACACCATATTCAAACATTTCTATTCTATAATTCATAATATAATTAATAAATTAAATACGTATCTATGATATTTATCAATTTCCATCAAGAAAAATAATATATTCTATAGAATAAAAAATTATAGTAAGTATAATATAGATAATACTCTATATAGTAAAACAATAGAAAACTTGTTATAATAGTACAAAGCATTAACATACGATTGAAACAACCAATTCATTAATAATACAGTTCAATAATTATTATGTTAATTCCATTTCCATCTAATAGTATTAACCATTAAAAAAATAATAATTCACATAAATAAGTAAGGGAAGCAACAAATCCCATACCAGGAATAAATAAGCTCCACGTGAATAATTTCACAAAAAATAGGGCGTGCACAAGATAGAATCTATACTGGTCAACCTGATTCACCATTAAAAGGGTTAAAAAATGTATAATAAAGGGTTCAATAATGTATAGTATTGATATAATGCACTAAAAGTAATGAAGGTAGGGTCCTTCCTTTCTGATTTTACATATACAAGATAATCATAATTTTTAGGTCGAAAATGTTTAATTCCAACTATTGAAAATCTCATTAAACTTCATATCCTAGAACACGTTTACAACCTTGTCTAACTGAATAATTAAATGATATAATTATCTTTTATGAATTTCATGTGAAGGCCCATGATTCACACTATTGAAAGGTTCATATGGATATTTTCATGAAACTGGTGGAAATTTAGATGTAAGTGATTTCATGTAGCCAAAATCACTATATAGCCAAAACCCCAATATAGCCTTTTAACCCATGTTACTGAATCCCCATGTAGAAAAATTCCCCACAAACCTGAATTCCCCATATATCCATTTTTCCACATATTCTAATTCCCCATGTGGCCAAATTCTCCATGCAACTGATTTCTACACATAGTTATTTCACATATCAGATAAATCATGTAGTTGATTGCTCATGTAACCATTTTAAGTATCTTATCTCTCATTTACCCGATCATTCACATGTCCAATATCCCACATATCCAATCCATGTAGTTGATCTTTCTCATAGTTGATCTATCCATATACCCAATCTTTCAATGTATCTGATGGCTCCACATAACTGATGGTTCCACATGGTCATTTTAATTGGCCATGAATCACATATTCTGACCTGAAACTTACATGTCATAAATCCTCTCTACTTATGTATTTTAGCCTATAAACATTTATATACCTTCTCTTGGTCTCTTATGAGCACCATAGGGCTTTCGTAACATGAAAACATTCATACTAAGCGGATCTTGGACCTCACATATTTGTTCTAGAGAAGTTAGTAAATAAAGATTTTGGAATCCAAATATTTATCACATATTTATTGACTATATAATTAATATATTTAGAGATAAAAGTATTATTAGTTATATAATTATGAGGATTGTTTATAAATCTATAATTTCCATTAGACTTACAGATTTTGGTCTTATTCTTTGGTCTTGAAATGAATTAATTTATATAAAAATTCCCTTTTAATCTATATTTATATCTAATACCAGTATTTGATTTGGGAGGTTTCTATCTTTCCAACATCCTAATAAAAAATATTATTAATATTTTTAAACTATTTTAGTCCCTTCTTAGGTTGTTAATTTTCCAATTTTAGCTCAATATTCTCTTTTAATAAGTTAACATTTTATGCCTTTTCAATGGTGATATCACTTTTATCAGAATCATATAATGAATAAAAATATCCATATTCTTTTATTTATATTTATGATCAGTCATTACCTCATCCAACATAGAGTAGTATTAAAACAATACTTCATTTTTAATTTTAGTTTCATATATGAAATAATTATCAGAAAAACTAGTAATAACAATTGTTACCTCAAATATAGTTGCCTTAAGGCACAAATTATCATTTTAAATGGAATCCTATCCACTAGATTTAGATTTACTGAAGGTATCCTCATATATACTTTAGGTTTCCTTCCTTTAAATTTTTTGTTTTACTTTATATACAATCAAACTTAATCTCAAATTTCAGATTTACGAAATTATAAATAATGTAACCTTTCCTCATATATTCATAGATTGAAATATCGCCAGAGGAGTCATCCTTTTCAGAAATTGTTTCCATTTTACTTCTATCATAATTTAAATTTTAATTTTTTTATAATGAATTTATTCGTTTTAAATATTTTTTTGAATGTTTGGATAGATGATCCATCTACTCATAACTTTCCAAATCATATTCATTTCCACTTGAATTATCTTCCTTGACAAATTCTCTTTATTTTGTATCAAATGTTGTTAAGAATATAATTTTTATAATATGTTTAGAATCTTTATTTTTATCTATTTATTCCTCTTAATAAATCATTAATTTTCCAATTAATTTTTAACTAACATCTTGCTAATGTCACAAGATTCCACAATCAAAAAACTAATATTTTTCTACCTATCCAGTAAACATCTCAGTAATATTCTATCTTCTTTTTTCCATCCAAAGGCCTTCCGTGTGTCCTTTTATTTTCAATGATCTCATTCAAAATTATATAAATTTTAGATATTTACTCATTAGGTTACATAGTTAATGAATTATAGTTCATGGTATATGTATTTAATGTCATTTATTTAATATGATAAGATCCATCATGAGAAACTACTAATGTGTACCAAATATCATAAGTAGTAGAACATAGAGATATTAATTTAAACTCAGGTTCACCAAAATAAAAACATAACAAGTTCATAGCTTTAAGGATACAATAATAAAAAACCTTAGTTAGAGCATCTCATTCCTTTATATTAGTATTGAGTTTTTCATATTATTCTTGAATAATACTATAAATATCAAATAACATTATTTATAAATAGGTTTTTAATTTTAATATTCCATTGGGTGTGGCTTAGACCATTAAAATAAGGAGGTAGATTAGTATCCAAACATTTATGTTTAAAATCTATAATAACATACAATTAATTAAACTAAAATTTGAGATAATTCCCTCAGGACTTGATCAAGGATGAATGAAAAATAAGGATATTACAAAATATATATGTTTGAAAGATTTTTTTTTTCAGATATCAAATTTTATTCCCAAAAGAATTATCAAGAGGCAATGATTTGAGCTTCTAATAAAAAATTTCTACTTTTAAGATTTATAAATTTTGAATTCCCCCATTTGAAAAAAATATCTAAGTTAAAAATCATAGTAGACATTAATAAGTTAGTAATTTGAAATAACTTTTCAATGGATTTACCAAAAACTTGTTAAAATAATATAAAATCAATTTAACTTCCAAAAATATTATACTCACACAAAACTCAACATAGATATTACTTATAGAAGAAAACTCTAAAATTATATTTTACATTTTTATTTTTAAAACACTTATTAAACATTAAAATATTTTTGGCCTAATTGAAAACAATATTGGAAAAAAAACAAAACACAAAGTCTAATTAAAGAGGACGTTAGATCTAAGATGGATATAATTCCACTACACATAAAATGAAACCACTACCAAGACCTTTTATTGAATAATTATAAATTATCCATAAGATATATTGAGTTTTAAAAAAAACTTCACACAAGGTAGTCAAGGCTATACTAATCCTCTTTAATAGTTTTACATTAGATAACAGATGTAATGAAAAGAGATAAGGAGTATCAAATTACTCCACCTTAAAATACTAGATATCTTCCAAAAAATGTATTTTAAAATTAAAACACATCTCAATATGTAAGAGAATGTAGAGAGAGTGATGAAATAATTAGATATTTTATTTATCTCAATCTATGATCAAATTTACATTGATTATAAAGGTTCACATATTTTTCTAGTTAATCAGTTGGATCAAGAATGTAGGTTTTATTTTTTTTTTTTTCAAAATTTAGGTTTTTTAATGTCATCTATAAAATAAATTATTGATGTGAATTTGAAAAAAAGTTCCAGAGTAAATTATGAACTATCCCCCTTTTTATATGTGTTAGGATTCCTTTTTTTTTGAGATATTTCTTCAAAAAAATCTATATAAAAATGATTATTTTTATAATAATAAGTCTTAAATAATCTTATGTCTTATTAAATTTAAAAAACTAGATGTTTGGATTTTAAAATTTTTCTATAATATCTTTGTCACTCCTGGTTTATACAGGATCATCTTCTAGTAGCTTCAACCTTAGGTAATATTTCCATAGATCAAATTGGTCATGTAGTATATTCAATATAAATGGTTACGTGAACTATATGTTCAATAAAATTTGGCCTTTTAGTCTCCATATTCTTCAAAATGTTGTCTCTTGAATGTTCAATGTTATGTTACTTGAATTCTTTCATATGGTTGCCTAAAATTTTAAAATTTTATATCTTGATTTCTTTAATGTGGTTCATTTATCACCTAGAATAATTTTATCTCTGGCATGGTTAATCAAAATCCATATTTTCTTCATTACATGTATTTATATGTTCTCTAAAACACATAAAACATTCTTATATGTTTAATAGAAAAATAGTTCATAGTTGTAGAATGCATTAATAATTAGATACACAAGAAACATGATTTGGATTTATTAAAAAATGAATTACAAAAAGAATCCAATTAGGTAGTATTTTAGGATAAACATAACATCTTGGAACTGGATAAGAGTTTTTGGGAGTTATTTGAGAAGAGATTTTCTAAATCTATGTGGAATGGGGTGTCAGGACTAATGGGGTGGTGACATATCATTTTTATATAGTGGTAGTGGAATTTTTGTAAAAATATAAAAATTACAGTAACAATTTAAGGTTCAAGTGGATCCAATAATGGAATATAATGGTTTGGGAATGTTTTGAGGTCAATAAATCCTCATCAATGTATTTTCACAAATGTTTTCAACATTTTTATCTCTTATAATCTTATATTTTTTACATTCAATGTTTTTGTTTTTTACAATGATAACTAATATTGACCTATGTAATATATTTTCAATGCCCACAAATAAAATAGTACTTTTTAATAATATTTACCAGTTATTATAAATATTAAATCCATTTTTTCATATAAAATCTATAAGGTTGATAAAAATTAATATTAATGTTAGCACGTGTAATGTTTAAAAACCTATTGATAGAAAATTTCAATTTAAAAGAATGAAAATAATTTTTATGAAAAAAATTCGATGTTGTTGATTTAAATGAAATTAATTAGTTTATAATTAGATAAAAAGTATTTATATAGATTCTATGTCAAGATAAAATAAATTTAATCCTCATTAAAATATAATTAATAGAAACAGATGAAAAATAGTTTCTTATTAGAATATTAAATTAATTAAGTTTCAAGTTGTTAAACATTGGTTCTAAAAATTAAATAGACTATTTATTGAATAATTTTACTCTATAAATATATTTTTTCCATGAATAATTTATTATAGTTTTTTAATTCTTACTTACCACATGATATTGTCATAAACAGGAGGGTAGTAATAAAAATGCTATTTTCTACAGTTTAATTAAAAATCAATTTTTTCATAAAAATCCGTAAAATTTATCCTAATATAAAACTGTTATTTATGTTAAAAAGTTTATGCATTTTTTAGATTCAAATTATAAAATTACTAAATTTTACATTTAAATTGAAACATAAAAATCCAGCGAAAAGTGTCTTCAATGGAAAATAACATTCTTAAACTTATAACTATACTTATTCATATTATCATTAATTACTAAATTTATTAGGGTTAATATATTATTCATATATTTAATATATTTAATATATAATATATTTAATTTCCAAAATTAAGTGCATAAAAGTATAATTTTAGAGTAAAATATATTTTCAGTATAAAATAGTTTTAATAGTTATATAGTTACAGAAATTGAATTTTATCAACTCATTAGTATGAAAATTGAACATTAATTTTATTTTAAAGTCAAAATATGAAATAATTTATTACATTGATAATTAATTGTTAATAAAATATTAATTTTGAATTAGATAATAACTAAATATATGCACATAATACCTAAGTAAATGATAAGTTTTGGTGGCAATTGCGGGTGGTGGTTCAACATGGATAGATCTCATGGAAATTTCTAAAATATTGAACTTCTCTCACATATAGTTTCACCCAAATTTTTTTTTCAGATAGTGGATTGGTATTTTTATATGTTAAACCCTGGTGACACAACTTATTCTCCATTTTTTGAATAGTGGGATTCATTAGGAATACTCATACTTCTCAATTCCATCACTTTTACTTTATACCAAGATTTCATAGTGTGGCTAATGTCATTTATACACAATAATTTAATGGCTATATTATTATACTAAAAATTGAAAAATTTATTCATGATTTCAATATATTTATTTGTTTCATGTAAAGAATGGTATTAATCATTGTATTTATTATAATGGAAAAAATTAATACTAAAATCTCGAGTTGTTATAATTATATTTAAATAATTAAAAAAGAAACTATATGATATTTGTACAAAGAGAAATTATATTATATATTCTAAGATTATTTTAAGGTTTGAATAAATAACATTATGTTTTTATCTGATTTCTTTACCCTAAGATAGATTCGTGATTATCTTTTTTGTTATGTAAAGGAAGAAAATCAATATTATTTATATAGTCCCATAAGGAACAATTTATTTTGTCAATATTTTCTATATTCTGTGAGAAGGAATATATCAAAAAAGTACTCAGTGGTAGTAAAATTATACTTATAAGAGTTCATGATCAAAAAATTGGAAAGTGTTCTTGAGATGGAGATTGAGACGGTTTCACAAAGAGGTGTAGAAGAGGAACCAAATATTATTATAAAAGAACATTGAAGGTACTATAGGATTCACCAAGTACCTAAAATATATGGATTTAATTTGGAAATTGAGAATAAGAAGATACAAAAAATTAACCACACTACGTAGAGAGAGATAGTTTATTGAGAGTTATGATTATGATACATGGATAAATACCATGAAATATTAGATTGAATACATGAACACTAACCATGTTTAGGTCATGGGGTATTCACATAAATGGGTGAAATATATTAAATATATTTCGAAACTACATTCCTTGACATGGATTTAGACAATGACCTCTATATAATATAACCTAAACTGGTAATGATACATATTAAATTGATGTTAAAATTGTATTCCTTGACATGAATTTAGTCAGGGGAATGTGAATAATACAACACAATGATTTTGAAGTATCTATTTGATCATTCAAGTTTTGTAAGTCTTAATAGTTTATTTATGGATTGAATTAAGCTTCTCAGAGATGGAATGTATGGGTTGATGATGCAATAAAATAGTTTGGCTTCATCAACAAGTGGATGATTCATGTGTATAAAATCAAACTAGTGGGAGTGTTATGGTATTTCATATATTTTATATCAATAAAATAATCCATGTAAAATAATTCGGTCACAGTTTTATATTCTATAAAGATGTGTTTGGGAAAATTATTCTGAATGAATGTATTGGGTGATTCCACCTATATAACATGTATAAAAATATGTAGAGTTAAAATAAAATTTATTTATTGGATTGAGTTATAATATATATACATATATATCTGTGTGTGTTTGTAAAGTGGAAATTATTTTAATGTTGATAACACTAATAAGGGGCCCTTAATAGGGTTTCCAGGCATGGATATAATGAAAATTCAAAATCATCCTAAAGAGTTACAATGGATGTATATAATTCTTTCTAAATCCAACATAAAATCTATCAAGTATTCCATGTTTTGTATCTAACCATATGTTAATGTTATATTGAGTGGAATATGTAAATGGTAGTATAATCTTGGTGGGAGTTATTAGTTTTCCTTTATGAATATCCTTAAGTATATAAGAATAAAAAAGAATTTGTTCTTGGTATTTATATGTGATTATTAGTTTAATATAAGGATACTGATACTAGTTTTCAATATAACAAAGATGATATGATATCTCAATATGTTATCATGTTTCTCCTTAATGATGGAGCTGCTAGTTGGAAGAGTTCCAAATAGGCCACCATATTAGACTCAAAAATTGAGGTATAGTACATCACTATATAAGTTTCTTTAATGGATATTGTTTAGATCATTAATTTCAATAATAAACATGGAGTGGTACTTAATGTTGAATGAAAAACTAAGCATTAATATGATAGTATTCAATTTCACACAATCTCACCAAAGGACCAAAGACACCCTTTTCTAGTACCATTATTTTATAGGTATCATTGAGAGGGGTGATTTAAAGATCTGTTATGTGGCTATAAAAGCACATTTAGTAGATCCTCTGACTATACAGTTAACATGAAAGAATAATAATGAAAAAATTGGTTATATTGTAAATAAACATGTAATAGATTTGATTTAATGTTTGTAAAATAAATAATGTTTTAATAATAAAGGAAATATTATATTATCATACACTCATGAGTTATTCATTTATATTACATGAAAATTGGAATGATAATAACCCATTAATGTATGTCTTTGATTTTTCTCAAATCAATAATTATCAAATGTATTAGGGTTTTTTATAATATTTTAATACTGGAGTGAGTAGAATATTTTATATGATAGAAGGATTTGAATGTGGTATGAAAAATAGAATCCCGATATTACAAGTCAATAATTATTATCTAGACTATCCTATTAAAGTATAAGTTGTGGAATAACATATTTTCATTGATATAATTTTTGGTGTATTCTTATTATATGTCCCAATTAAACAAGGTTATAAAGATACCTATCATGGAAATATTTATAAATCAATTCCTTTTTATTATATCCTTAAGTTTTATCTAATACTATGATGGATGGGAAAGTTGAAAATCATATCCTCAGTTGGATTTCAACCAATATGGGATTTTTCCCTGTGTGTGACTAGAGGATTAATCTGTGCCCATGATTTATTAGGACAGAGGAAATGTATGGAAATTAATTTTTTTTAAGATTTGATGTTCTCAACTACATAGATGAAGGGAATGTTGTGTTTCCATTCAAATTGTTCAGTCTATTTTAGAGAATCATGAATATATGAGTAGTTCAACACTGGGTTGATAGGTTCTATATTTCCTAGAAAAAGGGATTATATAAGTGTATATATGATATATATATATATATAATATCTTAGAGTGGGGATTATCATTTTTAGGTATGAGTGATTTTGATTTAGATCACAATAGAGCTCTTTAAAACATTAATATCATGGATGTTTAATTAGAGTGTGATAACCCCAAATGCAGTAATATAGAGATGGTGTCTATTTTACTAAATTGGAAATAGATACAAGGCATCATATCTTGAGTGATAGAATAGTTTATTATACTTGGTAATCTAGATACATACTTGAATTTCACATAAATTTTAAAAATTCAAATACAAATATATTTTTCTTTGTGAATGTTATTATTCTCATAGCATATCCATGTATATGAATTACAAAAAACTTCCTAGTATCATTGGGAAAATAAAACATAATAAATGAGTGATATTAAATACTCAATAAGAGTAAAATTATAACAAATAAACCATGAATAAATATGAGTAATCAATTTGGGAAGGTAAATTATAGAAATACATTACATTTAATCAGTTAACTGATCATGATATGGAATAAATAAATGATGAGAAAATAACTCAATATAAATATTCATATCATATTGAAACATATTCATTGATATTATAACTAATATAATTTTTTAAAAAAAAAATCAGTAATTGATCACATAATAATTTATTTCACATTTATAGACATATGAAACATACTATAATGACATTTCACAAGATTGTATAACAAGTTTAGTAGAATCCCGTCCAATTTGTCCAACTGATTTATTTCTTGAGACCTTTTGATGCATCAACAGGATATCCATAATAGGTCCCCACCAATCACTTAATACATCCAATTGATTATTCATATAAATAAGGTAAAACATAATCAACATTAAAATTCATATTAAAAAACTAATAAATTAAATTTTAGTACTTATAATAATCAAATAAAAATAATCATAAAGCAACCAGAATAATATGGTGAATGGTTGTAAGATTTTACACCCTCTAAAAAATTGATCACAAACCATCAAAATAAATAATAAGGATGATATCAGTACAACATATACCTAGTGGATTATATGGGGGAGATACCTCATTAACTTATCATTTCTACATTTAGAGAGCAGAGAACATTTCGACATTCACAGAGCAGAGAAGATCCTTATAGAATCACTCTTAGAGACCTGAGGAGCCTAGGAGAAAAGAAACATGGGAGGGAGTCTCTCCTTCCCATTTTATTCTAAATTCATTAATCTATAATTATATTATTTCAATGTTTGTAATAAATATGATCGTAGGTTATAACTTTTCGCTTAGGAGTTTCAAAATTTCACTGTTTTATATCTCAATTATAAACTTTACTCTTTCATGAAATCAAAATTGACCAGTGAGATCGATTCTTATTTTCATTCATTACATTTTCACCCTTACTTCTTTTTCAAAATGAAAATCCTCAAGGTAAATCAGTGATATTGATATTGAACTCATATTTTTCATGTATTAATCTCATAAATATTATAATTTGATGATGAGTTATGTCCCAATGGCCTTTTCATTTAAATTTAGTAGTTCATGAAACCTAGAGCGGTAAAATCCAGGATTAAACATCATGTTTTAACTATCATCTAGAAAGGAAGAATATTTCAATATTTTTATAAGGTGTGTTGCGATAAAATTTGGTGAAGAATTTAAATTTTCAACAAGTGAAATTTAAAATTTCTGAGTATTTTCTTAATAATTTTTATGAGTGTTTGTTTCGGTTTCTTTAGTTCAATGATTTACTATTAGACTGTAATACTATTAGTCATCATAGTTTAGTTTTAAATATAACTCTTTTTATTAAAAAAATATTTTGTTTCTATAAAAAAATATAAAAATAAGAAGTAATTTTAAAATAGTCTCTCCACTTCTAACAACAGTGGGGTCATTTTGAAAAAAAAAATAAATTTGCACACTTATATTCTCCGTGGGTTCGACCCTAAAAATGACTATACGTTGTAGAGAGTAGGAAAACATAAAAATTTTAAACTTTGACTCATTTTTATAAATGAGTGGCTCAAGTTTTCAGATCCGTTACTGGGGAAGGATTTGAGAAACCACTTGTCTTTAAAAAATCAACAGAATTCATATAAAACAAAAAAAATTAAAAATTGAAAAATGTGTTTATAAATTTTATACTTTGATTTAATCTCTGTTTTTACTCACAGTTACAGCATTGTTGTTGTTACATATCTCTTACTACCGCTCTTGTACTACTATTTTCTATTACTACTATTTGTGCTTGTTTCACTCTACCATCACACTTTTCTTGAGAATATGATATTCAACTAATAGGTTAGAGACCATTAATATAGAAATTGATAAACATATCACTGCTCTTAATAAGAAAAACAAAATTGAAATGGAAAATTTAAATGAAAGAGTTCCCACACCTCATAATCAACTAAACATTCACCCTAAACTCCTAGATGAAGTAGAGAGGCATAGGATGATGGAGTTCTAACTCCCTCATGTTTCAAGTAATCAATCTTCAATTATGTTAACACCTAGTGCCAAAAACTATGAGTTAAAATAGTACCCCATTTCTATAACGCTATATTTTAATGGTCTCTCTAATGAGGACAATTTATCCTTCATTAGTGATTTCTACAATACTATGCAGTAATTACCTCTCATAAGAATCACTGAAAATGAGCTGCCAATTAGGGTATTAACCTTTTTCCTTAAAGGGAGTGATAGAAACTATTTTTTGAGTCTTGATGAGAATATTTTTGGGAATTGGGACCAAGTATATAATTCTTTCATAATGAAATTTTATCCCTTAATACTTAAAGAAGAACATTGAACTAAAATCAAAAGTTTTTATCAAGAGGATGGAGAAGCCTTTTATGGGGCTTGGGATAGATTTTGGGACCTTCTTGGGCAGTGTCCCCATCATCAACTCCCATCCCACCTTCTCATAGATACCTTCTATGAAGGGATATCCTCCTCTTGTCAGAACATTGTTGATTAAGTTGCTGGTGGGAATTATAATGATAATACTGATGAACAATTGAGTAAACTTTTCAATAACCATTCCTTAAAACCTCAACATAAAAAATCCAGAAAATAAAGAGTTAATAAAAATCCTAACACTGGTTCTAGAATGGAAACGAATACTCAAGATCAACTCGTTGAAATAACTAACCAACTTGAAACCTAAATGAACTAGAACTACAAGAAATCTGTAAACCAAATTGGCTACGAAAACATAAACCAATCACTTAGAGAACAATGTTCCCAAAGTGGGATGTTCAGTCACACTGAGAAATTTTATCACAACTTTAATATGTCGTCTCAACAAGAAAACTAAAAACTCATCAATTTTGGTTCTAGGATACTGGCTAAAGAAGACCAATTTTCAAATAATTATAACCAAGGCTATAGGAACCATCCACATATATCATGGAAATACCAAGGATTAATCAAACAATCCACTTCCCCTAATTACAAAAACCCACCTATAAAAAACTATTAAAACCAACAATGGGGTGAATAATCTAATTTATAAGGAAACTATGATGGCTAATTGACTTCAAAATTGGATAAAATATTAAATAGAATATACCCTCAAGAAGAATGATTCAAAACTCAACTGAATAAATATCAAGATCAATATGAATCTAATAAAATTCAATGTGACGTTTGAATAGATAATATAGAAACTCAACTGGGCCAAATAGCTAGAGACTTTACATTTAGGGATAATGGTAGATTTCCTAGTACAACTAAACTTAATCCTAGAGAGAAAGTTATGGTTGTTGTTACTAGATGTGGGTTTAATACTCAAACATTAGCTAAAAAAATCTTTTAAATTTCCCAAAGTGTAAACTTTAATGAATCTAGAAAAAAAATATTCTTTTCATAGAATCTATAAATAAATAGAAAAGTCTTGAAAAAGAACAAATTAAAAAAATTTCACCTGAAAAACAATATGAAAATGTCTTTGTAAATAAAAGGAAAAAAGTAAAGGAGATTTTTTTGAAGAAGTTAGGGATATTCCTAATATTCTTAAGAATTATTCCCCACCCATCCCTTTCCCTAAAAAGATGAAACTCTATAGAAATACCAAGGCTGAGCTTCTTAAGTTCTTTAGGCTTCTTACCAAGCTCTTAGTGAATATCCCCTTCATTCAATATTTAATTAAAATACCATATTATTTAAAATATATTAAAATTTGTTTCAAATAAAAATACTCTTGAAGAATTTACCACTTACAGCCTTACTAAAGAGTGTAGTGATTTTCTTCAAAATAAAATCCCACCCTTACTTAAAGACCCAGGTAGCTTTGACATTCCCTATACCTTAAGAAATTCTTGTCAACTCAACTTCCTTTGTGACTTAAGTGAAAGATTTAATCTTCTCCCATACTCACTATTTCAATATTTGATATTTGGTTATATTTATCCCACTATAGTCATCCAACACTTGGTAGACCATTCTTTCATTCATCCTATGGGGAGGGCAGATGATTTATTAGTTGGATTTTGGAAGTTATTTTTTCCTACTAATTTCCTAGTCTTAGACATGGAGTGTTACCAATAGGTACCCATCATTTTGGTTAGGCCCTTCTTGTCCATTGTTGGAGATATAATTGATGTGTCTAAGGGTCATTTGATCATTAATATTTGAGATAAATATGAAGAATTAAATTTTTAAAAAAATATCAAAGGAACAAGATTTTCTAAAAACTGCTCTAAGATATAATCCTATGAAGATGTTTAATCATTTAAAATTTGTGAAGAGTTTGAAAATGAATAAATTAATGAAGAAATAAATTTGAAAGTATAAAATCACTTTTCATAATCTGATCAATCCATTCAAAATAAAAATCTAGAAAAATTTTCCAGAACTGGACCACAGTCCAGTTTCATATGTTTCTGGAGATTTTCCATCTTCTTCTGAACTTAAAGACTTATATAGTGATATTAAAGTTATTTCTACTGTTAATAACACTTCTAAAAAAATTATGAAGTATATGGGGATATTATTTAACAGATTGATTCTTTTTTTCTTTATTAAATCTTAATTTTTTTTAACTCAAATGCTTTGAGAGTAAGTAATCGACTTTGGACTATAGTGCTGGAAATTCAGAATCTGGTCTTGAAATTGAAAATCATTCCACATTTAAAACTCCCTTAAAGAAATATTTTGAATACCTTGGACCTCATAGGCCCAGGAGTCTTCCATCAAGTTAAAATCACACATCCTTAAACTTAAAAAAAAATCTGACACATCTTAAATATTCATTCTTGGGTGGTAATTCCACTCTTCATGTTATTATTTCTACTGAGATGAATGATAATCAAGAAGAAATATTGGTGAATGTTATAAAATAATTTAAATCTTCCATAGGATGGACCATATATCACATTAAGGGAATTAGAAATTCATTTTTTATTCATAAGATACCTATGGAGCCAAACCTTAAGCCTAGGGTAAAATGTCAAAGAAGATTGAACACCGATATAAAAAAGGTTTTGAGAGAATAATTCATCATGATGATGGACACTATAAGAATATATCTTATATCTGATAGTACGTGGGTCAGCCCGGTCGATGTGGTCCCTAAAAAATAAAGTTTCACTTTTTTCAAAAATGGAAAAAATGAAAAAAATTCACATTTGAAAAGCCACAAAATGGAGAGTCTATATTGACTATAGGAATCTTAATGCATCCACTATGAAAGACCATTTTATAATTCCCTTCACTGATCAAATTATTTAGAGGCGTTCTAGGAATGAATTATTTTGTTTTTTGGATGGGTATTCTGGTTACAACCAGATTCCAATTTCTCCAATATATCAGGATAAGACTATATTTACATGTCCCTTTGGGAAATTTGCCTACCAACGGATGAATTTTGGGTTTTTTGGATCCCCTGCTACCTTTAAAATGTGTATGATGGCTATATTATCTGATATGATTAAGGGATTCAATGAGGTTTTTGTGGATGGCTTCTCCATCATGGGTAGTATATTTGATACTTTCTTAGGAAATCTGGAGTTAGTTTTGGAGATATGTTTAGAGACCAACCTAATTATTAACTAGAAAAAATGTCAATTTATGGTCACTGAAGGTATTGTGTTAAGATATAAATTATCCAAGATATGTTATGAGGTTGAAACTGCTAAAATAGAAGTTATTCAAAAATTAACACCTCTTAAAAATGTTAAAGTAATTATAAGTTTCTTATGGAATGCTCGTTTCTACTAGAGGTTCATAAAATATTTTTCTAAAATCACTAAGCCCTTATGTTCCCTTCTTATTAAGGATTCCACTTTCCACACGGATCAAAACTATCCTAAATCTTTTAATATTCATAAAGAAAAACTCACTTCATCACCTATCATCATTCCACCTTATTTGAATGTTCCTTTTGAGTTAATGTGTAATGATAGTGATATGGTGGTTGGATTTGTCCTAAGAGAGAGGATAGATAAGAATCTTTATGTAGTTTATTATACTAGTAGACATCTAGTTGAGGCTCATAGAAACTATATCACTGCTAAAAAAGCGTTATTGGATGTAGTCTTCTCTCTTGAGAAATTTAGGCATTATCTACTATGTTCTAGATTAATTCTATTCACTAACTGTACTGCCTTAAAATATATGCTACCTGAGAAGGAATCTATGCCCTAGTTAATAAAATTGATTCTATTATTACATAAATTTTATTTAGAAACTAGATATAAGAAGGGATATGTGAACTTAGTTAAATATCATCTTTCTAGACTTCCTCTTACCCATTCTGATGATCTAAGAAAGATTAAATCTTCTTTTCCAAATAAGAAAATTCTCACTGTCTCAATAAGGAAGTATGCCCAGTTTTCAAACTATTCCAATTTTCTATAAGAAGTATTCTTTCCCAAAGATAAATCCAATAACCAAAGGAAAAAAATTCATTTTAGTGCTTAAGTATTAACTTCAGGATCACACTCTGCTATTCAAGAGGTGTGCTAATGGAACACTTAGAAGGTATGTGACAGAGGAAGATATGTTGTCTATTTTAGAGAGTTGTCACTCCTCATCATGGGGAAGACACCATGGTCGTTAAAGGACAACGCATAAGGTCCTTCAATCTGGTTTTTATTGTCCCACCTTATTCAAGGATATTAGGAGATTTTTAGTGGGATGTGATAGCTGTCAGAGTTTAGGCAATGGTGGAAGGAAATTAAAGTTACCCCAAAATGGTATTTTAGAAGTTGAGATTTTTGATTTATGGGGTTTATATTTCATGTGTCTATTTCCATCATCTCATTGAAATGTGTACATTCTTTTGGTTGATGATAATGTATCTAAGTGGGTTAAAGTAGTAGATATTCCCAACAATCAATCCAATAATGTAATTAATTTTGTCAAAAAGACTATATTTTCAAGATTTTGAGTACCCAAATCCCTTTTAACTTATAATGGAACAAACTTTTCAAACTACATTTTTAAGGATTTAATGGAAAAATATGGATTCACCCATAAATATAGCACTATATACTATCCATAGTTCGATGGAAAAGCGGAGATATCTAACAGGGAACTGAAACAGATCATAGAAACAATTATCTCAAATTATAGAAAATATTGGTCTCTTAAATTAGATAAGTCTTTGTGGGATATATAACAACTTTTAAGACCTCAATAGTTATGTATCTATATAGACTTTTATTTGGGAAATGATGTCATTTTCTTGTGGAGTTGCAGCACAAGTCATGTTGGGAAGTTAAGACCTTAAATTGTTATTTAAAGAGTGCTTGTGAGAGAATATTTATTGAGTTGAGTGAGCTATATGATATTAGGATATAGTCATATAATAATTCTAGGATTTACAAAGAGAGATCTATAATATTTCATTATTTATCCATCCAAAATATAGAGTTAAAACCTAGATCAAATGTTCTCCTATTTAATTCAAGAATTAATCTCTTTCATCAAAATTTAAAATCCATGTGGTCTAGACCATTTATTATAGTTAGAGTTCTTAAGAATTGAGATGTTTAGATTGTAGGTGAAGAGAAAAAACTCAGGTTGTTTAATGGGAAGAGAGTAAAACTGTATTTTGAAGGAAAACCAAAGGGCTTGGTTACCTTCACTATGATAGAAAACTAAATATGAATAAAGTGTAACTGAAGACTTAAGACATAGTGCTTCATGGGATTCAAACAATTGTTTATGATTTTTTTTACTTTTGTTATTTTCTTGTTATTTCTTTTGAATAAATTTCTATTACTACTACTATACTTTTTACTCTCTGTTTCTGCTGGATATTTCTTGGTATTCATGGTTCTTAATTTCCGAATTACAATATATGTTGTTGTTGGTGTCGCAATGGAGTGTAATTATCATAATAGATCATTCTGGATAAAATTTAACCTGGAATTTCTTTCATTTTTACTTTTTCATTGATTTTCTATTTCTTTCACTTTGAAAAATATATACATTGTTAAGTTATTATTACTCTATTCAACCTTGAGTCATCAACCTACTATTGTATTGATCCACCGTTACACTGTTGTTGTTAAGTCACTTAATAATGATTCACTATTGGTAGTGTTTGTAAGTCAGTAATTTCCTTCAATTACTTAAATTTTTTCTATTTTATTGATGCTGTTAAAATTCTTCTTGTGTCTCTTTACTAAAAATTCAGTTGCATGTCACTATGCTAAAAATATTTCTGTATGTGATTCTTTGTTGAAAAATTGATTTCATTGTTATTAAAATCTTGTCACTACTAGAACTTAAGTGTAGGGTACTTCCCATGACTTCTTGTTATTGGATGTGCTGTGTTTTTTATTGGGTGTTTTAGTATGAATTGGTGTGCTCAATTGAAAATCTTATTGAATCAATTTTTAAACTACAACACCCAATTCATTGTATACATTAGTATTTCACATGCTACTATTTGATGTTTATTGAAATTTTTTTCACTGGTTTAAATGAAAATGTATGTGAACTTATAGTATTTAAATATTTTTGTGTAAAAAAATATTCTTTTAAACTTTAATGAGACCCTCAAAACATGTCAGTAATATTCTTAATTGAAAATCTACTCTGAACTTTAATTGTTTAAATGTTTTCTCCACTTTTTAATTCAAAATTGGGGATAGAGTTGGATTTTAAGTGTGGTGGATGAGGTCAAATTTCCATGGTCTTAAATGTTCTTAATGGAATCCCATCAATTCTCACTACTTCTTCAATATTGTTTCTAAAAATTATTCAAAATATTTAAAAATCCAATCACAATTTTAGTTTCTTTTGGCTGTATAGATTACTTAAAATGAGTTTTTCCATAAGAAAATTACTTTACTTGTAGATGATAGTTTCTATGAGTCTAAAACATTTGAGAATGGATGATTACTGAGTGAAAATTCTTAGTGATTTTATGAATATTTGGTTTAGTAACTATTTTCGAGAGTGATATATGATACTAGATTATGGAGTAGAAATCATAATTCTATGCACTAGAAGTTTGAACATTTACCTAGGGGATTCATATAACTTTTTTATTATAAAAAAATAATCACCTCAATGAGACAATTTTAATGGTTTTCATATGAATCTATTGAAATTGAAGTAATTTGGGCATTTGGGAACCCACCGTGATTCTCTGAGACTCTAGGCACTAGATGTGTTTATGTAAAATGAAATCCCTATGTACAACATTAAATAAGTGTTATACATGGTTCTCATCACAAGATACATGGATTGAGAAAAAATATAATAAAGTTTCTGGGATCAAAAAAAGTGTTCATTAAGGTGAGGGGAATAATGAACTTCAGATAAAGAAGGGGATAATAGATTTGTATGGAATCACTTAGGTTATGTCAATAAGGTGATTAAATTTTTTTTTTCTTTTTTGGAACCTAGTAGAAAGTCAAAGTACAAGGTTATTTTTGTTAAGTTTTTGATTCCACCATAATTTAACCTATTATCACTTTTGAATTTAGAACTTATGTTTGAATTGAAGTAAGTCATTAGGCAGATTCATAAATGAGGAAGGACATCCGGAATAGTAGATGATTCATAGATTTCTTGATCACGAGTAAGTATTTATAGTTATTAAAGACATCTTTTGAAATTTTCTTACCAAAATCATATTGATAAATTTTTAGTTCCTCTACATTTAAACCGGTGTTCATGATTTATCTTGAACTGAATAATTAAAACTTTTTTCTTCTTTTAATTAATAATAAAGCATGGATTTTATTAGGGAAAACAATGTTTAAGTGTGGGGGAATTTGATGTGTCCTTAATTTTACATAGTTTTACATATTTAATTACCTTATTTTTCTTGATTTAATTAATTGTTTTTTTCACTTTTTTGAAAATATTCACACTTTTGTATTTTTATAATTAAATTTATTAATTAATAATTTTCTATATTTAATTATTTATATTTATCATTTAAAATAATTAATTTAGCCTTACTAATTTTTCTAGTATAATAATTTACTAATTAGTATTGTGGTATAAATATGCCTTAATTTTTAAATAATATGACATTTATATTAATTAATCATTTTATTTGAATTTAATTAACTAAATTTTTAATTTAACATTTTATCCTTTATTCTAGATTAATTAAAATAACTTAACATTATTAATTATTTCAATCTGATTATTTTAAATTGATTTAATGGAATTTAATAAATTATACCCTTTTAATTTAATTTAACCATTCTTTTTATAATTGGTAATTTTATTAATCTGTTTAATAATTCAGTTACACTTTATTATAAGTGATGTTTTTAGTTTTAATTTGGTAAAATAATTAATTGGTAAATTGTTTATAATGAATTATTTTTATTATGTATCTAGTTAATAAATTAAGTAAATTAGAATTTTAAACTTCTAGTTTCTTTAATGATTTAATTTTCTTAATTTTTGTCTTGGGTTTTTCAGATTTATGTTGAGCCACCCACAACCCCTCTATTTGTCTTATTAATACTACTTCTTGACACTTTTGATGACTCAATGAGTCACAGATGTAGGTCACCCTCACTCATCATTGTTTCCCCCCCAATTATCAGGACCCACTAATGCCCTATCTCCACCTTTCACCCTTCTACTATTGGTATCTTGCAACCTAGAAACAACTTCAACACAGCCTTCCCCCATCACTTTTATATCGGCACTGAAACCACATTGTTGCCTCTAGCCTTCATTATCCAGCAACCTACCGACACCTTCTGAAAACTGAATCATAGATGATGCCTTCACCACTTGACATGTTTGTCTCGCAGACACCTCCTCTATTTGTCCTATCGACATCGACCCTCCCTTTTGTACTAGTAGCTTATACTTATCAATCTTTTCTCAGTTGGTCTCATTGATTGTAATTCCCACTGTGATTCGCTAAAATCCATTATCATCGGTCTCACAGACGCATCACAAATTACTGACTACCCTTCTCAGCGAGAAACTGATGCCCCTAACTTACCTCCATCAGATCAATACACACCCAATGACCACAAATTCATACACACTCAAAACTGATTTTCAAAATAAAAAAAAACTGGAAACAAATTTGGAAGCATTTTTTAAGCTCCTACTCACCACTGCTAGTTGAGGAAGTTATCTTCGAGTCATAGGATCTCAGATCTAAAGAACATGCTACCCACTACTGCTAAAACAATGAGAAGTCATCTCAAGCTGTAGATCAGAGGAGAAATTAGTTGCACCACTATGAGCCACTGAAGACCTCAAGCCAGTTCGACCCTCATCTCCTCGATGCTGCTCATCACTAATAGGAGTCACGAGGATGGTTTTCCATCACTATTGTGGATAATCGTGATCGTCGCTCAATTTCAAAGGGGATTTGAAGCCACTGGTGGTAGAGGGGTATGCCGCTATCACGACACTAGAGTAGACTGTTAAGGGAGAAATGCTGTGGAGGGCTATAGAGGAACTCGATAACCCTCCCCCTTGCGTAAGGAATATGATTGGGGGGATAAAAATAAATTTAAAAAATATATAAAATAAAAACAATAATAAGAATAAGAATAATTAATATATATAAATTAATAAATTAATAATAATTAAATAAAATATAAAACTACTTAATTAAATAAATTATATCTAAAACTAAAATATAAATAATAACTTATAAATTAAAATTAAAATAAATACATTAAAATAAATACATTAATTAAAAATTATCTTTTTAATAAAATAATTATAATTATAAAATTAATAAATAAAATAAAGTAATAAATTAAACTTAGTAAATATTAATATAATTTAAAAATATTATAAAGATATAATAACTAATTATTAAAAATATTAATTTAATAAAATAATAAATAAAATAAATATTAAATTGTTATCTTTATAATTTAATCAAATTTTAAATTATAAACTTAAAAAAATAATTTAATAACTTTTTATAGATTAAATAAACATAAATAATAATTAATAACAACCTATATAATGTTAATAAAATAAATTCATAAAATAACTAGTTAATATTTAATTATAATATTGAATTATAAAATATTTATAATAAATAACATTAAATAAGTATAAGTTAATTTGCATAATAATTTTAAATAATAAATTAGTAGAAAAACTTTTATCTTATTTATTGTTTTCTTAATTAATTAGATAGGTTGAGTAAATTTTTTTATTTTGTTTTAAATTATCTAAACCGTTTTCTTTTGCAGATTCATGCAGGAACCTAGAACACATCCAGGTGAATCCCAATGAACTACGAGAAGTTAGTTATAAGGGTTAAGATACAATGACAAGTGTTTCGGTGAAAAGTTCACTTGTGTGGTGAGAGCGTGAAGAAATTACCAATATTGGTGCAAACAGGTGGTGACTTGCAACAGATAACAGACGATACTTAAAGTAGAGTAACAGTATGATATGGGGGAGATCTCTCATTAACTTCTCGTTTTGACATTCAAAGAGCAGAGCAGATCTTTCGAGAACCACTCTTGGAGACCCGAGGAGCCCAAGAGAAAAACATCACGGGGGGAGTATCTTTTTATTATTTTATTCAAAATTATATACTCTACACTTAGACGATTTCAATTTTTTAATCAATATAGTAGTAGGCTAAAAATTTTTTCTTAAGAGTTTTATATTTTCACTACTTAGTATCTCAATTCTACACTTTACAATTTCATGAAACTAGAATTGATCACTGAGATCGATTATAATTTTCATTCAATTTGTTCGCACCCTTACTTATTTTTCAAAATGCAAATCTTCAAGATCAATCTACAAGATTTATCCCGAACTAATCTTTTTCAAGTACTAATATCATCAATATTATAATTTAATAGTGAGTTAAGTTCAAATAGCCTTTTCATTTAAATTTAGAAGTTGATGACACCTAGAGTGGTGAACTCCAGGATTCAACCTCCCATTAGAACTATATTCTGAAAAGGAAGAATATTTCAATATTTTTTTAAGGTGCGTTGTGATAAAATTTTGTGAAGAATTAAAATTCCCAACTAGTGGAATTTTGAAATCCTGAGTGTTTTTCTGAAAATTTATCTCTGTTTTGTTTTCTATTTCTTAGTTCACTGCTTTACTATTATACTTCAATATTGTTGGCCATTATAGATTAGTTTTAAATCTAATTATTTTCAGTAAAACTATTTATTTTCTATAAAAATATATAAAAAGAAATATTTCTTAAAAATAATTTCTCCCCACTACTGACAATAGTGCTGTTTTTTTGAAATGAAAACAAATTGGGTCACTTACCTTCCCTGTGGGTTCAACCCTACAAACCACTATACATTGTAGAGAGTTGGAAAACATAAAAATTTTACACATTTACTCATATTCAATGATGATAGGTTCAATATTATTTTCTTATATTATTTTATCACCTATTTATTAAATATTATTTTTAAAAAATATTTTGAGGGGAGGAAGTATCGTTATTGATCTATTGTGACCATGTTTTTAATATATTTCTAATTTGAAATTAAGAGTCTCTTTAAATTATTTGGGGAATAAAATTTTTATTTAGTTACCATCCTTCAAAATTTTTGGACTTTGAAATTGGATGGAAATATTTTAAATGATTCTTGAGGTTCACAGTATATAGAATATATTATGATAAACTCTGGGTGTATTGGATAACATTTTCTATCCATTTCATATTTCAAAAATATCTAGAGATAGGATGCCATTCTGATGATATGTTAAATATGCTTCAAGAATAAAAATTCATTTTGGATATTACTTTCTTAGAGTAAAAAATAAAATGGTAATTTATCAAATAATAACTTTATAATGAAATTGATTATATGAAATAAAAATATATCAAGTAAATATATTTGAATATGTTCTCAGTCTAGATGGAAAAATAATTCCTCAACTCGTGGAAATGATATTAAAACAAAAATGTTTTCCAAATTACTTAATTTATATTGAGATTATGGTATTTTCATCCCGCACATATTTATTATTTGTGGTAATTAAATTTTCACAACAATTTATTTTCTTAGGATTAATGATACATACCACTCTCTACAATTATTAATGCTTTTCTTCCATGTACATATCTTCAAAGGACAATTTTTTTACCTATTTGGAAACCTAGTGTGTGTTATTCAAGATTAACATCAAAATTATCTTCCTCTCTAATCAAGATAATGTTTTATTAACCCTTTCTTTGTTAATGGGTTTCAAGAAAGTTATATTCAAATTTGAAACACTCAATGGATAAGATCAAGATTAAATTATGATGACACATAGGGGGTAGAATGTAACACCATGATATTTTAAAATAGGAACATAATATTCAATAGTGTATATTACATCCAACAAAAATCATAGATAATCATTAAAAACCCTAATAATTTTTGATATATTTATATTTAAATAAATTCACTCTCTTCTATATCTTATAATAAACACAACATCTGGCTAAAATGATATGTGGTACAAAATTAAAATATTATTATGAACATTACAACCTATCTATTAAGATGGAGGGTATGAATATTAAAAACTAAATTATGAAAATTATAAGGTTTAAACATGTATAAAATAAATTTTATGGTTATATACTAGTTTTAAATAAAATAAGATCCATTTGAAATAGACAGAACTGTTTTCTGAAAAATTCTATTTTTTTAAAAAGTTATCTTGTAATGGTTTAGACATATAATTTATATCTAATTTTTAACAATTTTATAAAATTTATTTGATAAAATAAACTTATTTTTTATATCTATATTTTAAAATTATCTTTGGGTTATTTTTTGAGATTTTACTAACAATTATAATTTTTTGATTAATAGTGAAAAATATAAAATTTTATTGAATATTCCCTATTCATTTAAATTACAAACAAGGGTAAATTATATTTTAAATTATATTTAATTTTATATTTGTTAAATATTATTAAATTATATATAATTTATGTATTTGAAATAAATTTTATGTTAAATTTTCTTATTAAAACATTCTACACTTATGAGAATTTTCTCTTTGGAAAGATGCTTTTCATCCTGTTTGTGGTTTAAAATTAAATTGTATTCTTCCACATATAAGAACTGAATTTAGAAAAATAAATTCCGTATTTGGACTCTCAATAATTAATATTATATAATTTCATAAACTTAACTTTTTACTATAATTAATATTGAAAACTGTGGAAAGTAATTACCACTATTATGGTAAAAAATTGTTTACCATGGGTGAACTAAGAATTTCAGTGATAAAAATGACCTAATCCATTTAAAGAACACATTTAATAGACAAATGTTGAACCTTTAATATCTATTATTCATTAATTAATCCTTTTTAAAGCTTTTTTCCTAGTAAAAATATTGGTATCACTTTTTTTCAAATATTCCATGTGTGTCCTCTCTCTCACTTATAAAAAGACACCCCTCTCCTCCCCTAATAACACTTCCAAACCCATTTAGTTTAACCCAAAAAAATAGAAAATAATTTTTCAAAAATGTTTTTTTAACTAAACTTAGAGATTATGAGTGTGAGAGAGGACACACATGTAAGTGTTATGAGGGAAGGATAGGGGTGGCTTCTTATAAGTGGGACAGAAGATAAACATGGAATACTTAAAAAAAAAAGTGATACCCACATTTTTACCATGAAAAAAGCCTTAAAAATGGTTCATTAACGAACCTTAGATATTATATAGTCACCATTTATCCATAAAATGGGAGCTTTAAATGGTTTAGGTCATTTTTGACACTTAACTTCTTTGTTCACGCATGGTAAACCCATTTTTACCATAACAGTGGTAATTAATTTCAACAGTTTTCACTATTCATTATGGTAAAAATTTAATTTGAAGCAATTATATAACATAAATTATTTATATTAAAAATAGAGAATTTATTTTTCCGAATTCAGTTATTATAGGTGGAAGAATAAAACTTAATATTAAACGACAAACGGGATGAAAGAGCGGCTTTCCAAAGAGAAAATTCACATAAGTGTAGAATGGTTTAATATCAAATTTTAAGAGGAAATTTATTTTAAATACCTACATTAGGTACAATTAAATTCAATTTAACCAATATAAAATTATGTATAATTTAAAATATAATTTACCCTAGTATGTAATTTAAATGAAAAGGCAGTTTTCAATAAAAATCTGTATATTTCACTATTCATCAAAAAATTACAATTGTCAGGAAATTCTCAAAAAATCACCTAAAGATAATATTAAAATATAGATATAAAAACTAAGTTAATTTTTTCAAATAATATTTATTGAATTTTTAAAAATTATTTATAAATTATATGTCCAAATCATTACTAGAACACCTTTTTGAAGAAAATAGAATTTTTTCGAATTTTTTTTTGTCTATTTCAAATGGATCTTAATTTATTTAAAATCGGTATATGACCAATGAATTTATTTTATACATGTTTAAACTATATAATTTACATAATTTAATTATTATTATTCATACCCTACATCTTAATACCTAGTTTATAATGTTCATAAGAATATTTTAATTTTGTATCACATTTCATTTAAACCTGATGTTGTGTGCATTATAAGATATATAATAGATTGAATTTATTTAAATAGAAATATATCATAAATTCATAGGGTTTTAAATGGTTATATAATATTTTTTTAGATGTCTTATAAACTATTGAATATGATATTCGTCTTTCAAAATCTCAAGGTGTTACATTCTACCCCCTATATGTCATCATAATTTAATATTGATCTCGTCCATTGAGTGTTTAAAATTTGAAAATAACACCCATAATAAAGGAAAGGGATAATAAAACATTATCTTTATTAGAGAGGAATATTAGAATGATGGTAATTTAGAATAACACATACTAGGTTTCCAAATAGAAGAACATTTATGGCATGTGAAGATATGTAAATGGAATAAAAGCATTAACAATTACCGAGAGTGGTATGTATCATTTATCCTATGAAAATTAATTCCTGTGAAAATTCAATTACCACAAAGAATAAATATGTGCTAGATGAAAATACCATCATCTCAATAAAAATGAAGGAATTTGGATAAGATTTTCGTTTTAATATCCTTTTCCAAGAGTTGATGAATTCTTTTACCATCTAGACCAAGAACATATTAAAATATTCTTACTTGATATATTTCTATTTCATAGGTTTAATTTCATTATACAGTTATGCTTTGATCAATTACCACTTTATTTCTTACTTTATGAAATGAATATAAAAAATGAACTTTTATTCTTGAATCACATTTAACAGATCATTATAATGTCAATTCATTTATCCCATCTCTAGATATTTTTGAAATCCAAAATGTCTAGCACAAGTTATCCAATACACCCAAAGTTCATCATAATCTATTTCATATGTACTTAACCTCAAGAATCATTTAAAATATGTCTATCCATTCTGAAATTCATAAAATTATGAAGGAAAGTCACTAAATTGAAATTTCATTCCCAAAATAATATAAAGATACTCTTAATTTCAAATTCCAAATATATTAAAAACAAGATCACAATAGATCAACAATGAAAACATGCATGATTCAAAAAATATAATCTTATATTATTGAATATATTCAATAAATAAAAAAATTAGTCACCTCTAGAAAAGATAACATAAACCATCAAATCACTAATAAAAATATATATTACCAATAATATCACATAAATATATCTTTATCATTACGATCTCCACATTGTGTACATATTATGGTTTATCATGACTCAATCATATGCTTTCCAAAAAGCCCTACTTTCAACTAAATCACTTTTCTTGGTTATCAATACTATTCACATCTTATTTCATATCCTTAAAGAATATTTAACTTAGTATAGTCCTCGTACATTTTATTAATATTATAATTATAATGTCATTGATAAAATAATTATAAAAAATATTTCTTGAATCCAACTGAAAGCAATTTAATCTTTCCAATTTCTATTTATCAATAGTAATTGCCACACCCTAATCCCTTATCTTCTTCTAGGGTATATTCCATTGAAACATGGGACATTTTATTTTTTAGTTCCCAAACATATTAAATTTAATCATTGAGTATTGGAAACTTATTTCATTCCCTTGAAATCATGATCATTATGGTATTTCTCTTCACACTGATAATAGAGTCTCGTTCCTTTCAAGTATTTACTAGTGTGTTTCTTTTCATAATGATCACATGTCGGAGAGTACTTATTTTTATTATACCTTTAATCCATTTTTTCTCAGTAATCATATTATTCTCTTTCTTTATATTAAATCCATAATAATTTAAGTATTCTTTCTCTATCTTGAAATCACATGATACACCATGACCTCATATAATGGGAATGTTTAGGATACAAATTCCCTTTAAATTATGGGATTCAACATAAAAAATAAATGGTCAATATTACTCTTTGGATTATGTATATTTTCTATATCATGCCTTTCTAACCTTGAACAATTGGATTCATACTTGGATACATTTTCATCTTACTATTGTCTTAGGCTCAAGAATTTTCCCTCCATATCAGATCATTAGTTATAAGGAAAATAATTTTCCAATAATATGAATTTAAATTCCTTACATTACATGTTTTCTATTCCAACTACATCCTTAGTGTTTTGAATCAATGATAACTACTGATCTTTATATCTTGATAGATGATAAACTACCATAAAAACTTTTTCCTGCTAATTACATCCAAAATATTAAATATCATCTATGAGAAACTTATCTATTTTATAGATACAAATTTAATTATAGTCATATTTAATGAGGTTGGTTGTTAATGCATAAAATATTATAAAATTGGTACAAAATATGGTAGATTAGTAGAATACTCCATATGTTAAAGGTTATTTCTCATGAGTTGAGTTAGTGACACTAATATAGTTATAATTTATTTGGTTTAATCTATAGATCTAGCTACAACATCATTATCTTTCCCTATAGGGAAATCCCTATATGAGCTACATTTATTGATATGATTCCCATTACTTCTAGTAAGAATTATTTTTAAACAATTGGATAACTATATTAGATCATAAAATTATGAAACATATTTTATTATCCACGTAACAGAGAAATTCTTAAAATAAATTGAAAAATTTATGCATATATAATCTCATAACCATAAAAATAGTTTCTTTAGGAAGTTTTTCATATCCTAAAAATATTTTCAAATCCTTTATAATAATTTTTAAAAAAAATATTAATTATCATAAGCATATCCCTATGTACTTTCAAACTAGGTGTGTAGTAAGGAAATTTGGCGTGTACCATGTAATGCTCAAATCAAGACCAATGTTCCTTTTTTAGATTTATTCCCCCAAGGTACATTAATTCAAAAACCAAATCTACTTATAGTATCCATGAAAGGATTTATTCCTTGAAAAAACAATTTAATATTAAACATAATTATACATTATGATGATCTTATATACTTATCCTCAATGTTTATCATAGGGGTTTGTTGCCTAATATATGTTTTCTTAAATCTAGTTCCCCCATTTTCATATAAACATTATCTAATACCAACTATAATGACTTATACCCTCATTCCCCATACATGGTAACTATTTTATTGCATTAGAACTGGATACGAGGTATCAAATCCTAAAGGATAGAATAGTTTTGTACACTAGGTAAACTAAATACCTACTTGAATGTCACATATATTTGAAAAAATCCAATAAAAAGGTGTTTTATTTGATAACACCATTATTCGTCATAGTGTATACCAATATATTAATAAAAAATAAATCTTGGAATTCTAGGGAAAATAAAATACGAGAAAGGGGTGAGATAATATGCTTGGTAAGGGTAAACACACAATGTAATCTATCATTACTAAATAATCATTGTCAATATGTTAATGTAGATGACTAAAACACATTCCATTTAATCAATAAGCTTAGCATAATATGGAATAAATAAATTATGATAAAATAAATCCATATAAATAATCACATGAACTTGGAACTTATCCATGGTAATTCTAACTAATCAAAAAATAACATGGAAATCTATAAATAATCTCACAATGAGGAAATGAATAATGTTGGACATATAGAATATACTCTCAAGACATTTTAGAATATAATTTAAATATTTGGGTAGAAACCCATCTAATTTAGCCAACTATTTTGTCTCATGAAACAAACTATTGCATGAAGGGGTTGTCTATAATCAGCACGCACGCATAACTTAATATGTCTAATGAATTCTTAATATGAATGTTGTGAAATATAATCAATGCAAACATTATTTTTTAATAAATAACAAACAAAATCTTAATACTTACCACAATCAAATAAAGTTAATCATAAACCATACAGAATAATATTTTTAATGGAAATAAAATTGTATATCATCGGTCAAACTAATTATAAACCATCCATAAAATAATAAGGAATATATTAATACAACATAACCCTAGTGGATAATAATTACAATAAAGGGTGATGTCATAAATTAATATAAATACCATAAAAAATCCATTTAAAGAATTCTAGTTGAATATAACTATTGCAATTCGAAAATTAAGTTTTAAGAAAAAAATTTCACAATACACTTTGAAAATAATTTTCTTTGAAAATAACCATTCCAAAAAGTAATATATAAGCTTTAAAAATATTATTGTTCATGATGGTGGAAAATATTTTTCATTTCCTACTCGTTAAAACAAAGATTCCCTTCATATTTTTGATAAAAGAAAAATAGGTTTTATTTATAAATAGACACAAATATTCACATAAAAAAATAAAAAAATAGGTATAAATTTATTTAATATACCATTTGGAAGAGGTTAAAAACATTTTTTTAATTTTTTTTAGAAAACATGGTTTTTGATGAAAAATTATTTTCGACTAAAGAGAGAAATAAAGTCAGATTATCTTAAAAATATTTTATCAATCATTTTAAGTACCACTATATGGGAAAATGGTCCTATTACTTGAAAATTATCCTTAATATCCATAGTATAAGAATATATATTGATGTTACTATGTGTATATATCAATTTACTCCTCTAAGTAAGACTTTTAGGAAAATAATCTGAATAATGATGAGATTGTGAAATAAACCCATAGAACATTTGTAACTATTGAATCGTAGTCCCCATTAATGAAAAAAAATTAATTATTAAATAATAGGAATATAAATAATTATATAATATATAAAAGGGGCATTATATACCCTACAAAAAGGAATAAGTGGTGAATACAATGAATGTCACACAGAAGAAAATGTGAGAGGAGAAAACACTTACCTTAAGTTCCACGTCTTTTGTATATGTATGAACCTCATGTATAATAAATATAGGTTTATTTTAAATATACTATTTAGTAATAATAATATATAAAATACCAAATATTATTTACATATAGTCTTTTATAACCAATTTATTATCAATTTTGTGTTAAAATCACATTTTTTGGGAGATATTTTATATATTTTTCATGTATTTTTTAGTTCGGTAATTTTAATATTTATAATATGATAATTTATATTTAATATAATTTATATTTAAAAATATATAAATATAATATATATTCATTATATATATATATATATTAATTAATTAAATATAGGGATAGAAAATGGATTACACCGGTCAACGAGATGGTTGGTCGTACATACACATTATCACTGTTTTATTTTTATGTAAAGATGGAAAAAAGGAAAATAAATATTAAAAAATATTTCTAGAATAATTATTACGTAATATATATCATTTATATTTAAAAATATACATAATTATTATAATCAATGTTAAAATAAAATGAAAAACATTTCACATCGCTATGTCGAGGTTGTAGTCCACACGTATGCATGAGTTGCGTAATTGTTTTCCAAAAGATAGGAATTTAAGTATATATATGTGATATTATATTTCAATATGTATTTATAGATCATGAATATCAAATTAATTCATAAAATGTAACATCAATACCATTCATGTAAAGTGTAATACAAAAAACAACTCACAACGCTTTGTGATGCAGTAGTCTTCTGTACACACGAGTAATGTTATCGTGTCTCCCAAAAAATGGAAATTAAGAAGGTATATGTGATAAAAAAATTATATAATTAATATAATTTTACAAATATCACACACACACACACACACATATATATATATTAAATAAGTAATATTATCTATCCTTTAAAGTTGGTGATGAAAAACAATTACATCGGTTTGCGAGGTAGTAGTTTTCCATACAAATGATCTATGGTTTAATTTCAAATATAATGGTAGTGGAGATGGATATAGATTATTAAATTATCCTAATAAAATCTAATTATATTTTATATTTTATTTTTATTATATTAGTATAGTTTAATTATGTTTAAAGGAGGTGGAAGATGAAATTAAACAAGTATGAATGTTTAATATTTTATCTCCTGTTCAGGGAGTTTCTTTCGGTTTATACATAAATCTTTTTAGGAGGTATTATGATTCCCAATAAGGATAGTAGAATTTGGGTACATAAATAAGGAAAATATTTTTTAAGGCATTGGTAAATAATTATTTTGAAGCATGAATATGGGAGGAAAGGGATGGCCTTTTATAATCGGGGGAGAGGACACAATTGGAAGTTTTAAAAAGATAATGTGATACCCATTTTTTCTCCTAAAAATACTTAAATGAGAAATTATAGAACATTAGATATTATAGGATCGAAATATGTTGATAAAAATGTTTTTTTAAATGTTTTAGGCCATTTTAAATGTCATTTTCTTATTTCAACACTTGGTAAACCCATTTTTACCTTATTTGAGGAAAGTAATTTTCAATGCTTTCATTATTTATTTTGGAAAAAAATTAGTTGAATTTATTCAATAATATAAATTAATATTAATACAATTATGTAATCCATTTTTTAAATTTAATTTATTGAATTTTCATAATTCAATTTAAAAATAAACAAGAGGAATGAAAAACATTTCTAAATAGAATGTTCCCATAAATATAGTATGTTTTAATAACAAAATTCAATGTGATATTGATTATAATGAGAAATATAATTTATATTGTTAAATTTTTTATCTAATTTTACTTTAATTTTTTTTGAAATATAATTTAACTTTTTAAATTAGTTAAACTAAAATGAAGTTTGTAATAAAAATTTATATTTTTCATTATTCATCAAAAAATTAATATTTTTAGAGAAATCCCAAAAATTATTTTAAATAAAATATTTAAATATAGATTTAAAAAATTAATTTTATTATTTCAAGCACATTTTAAAAAATTGGTAAAAATTAATTTTAAATTATATATACGAATCACAAATAGGCCACCTTTTGGAAAAAATATTGTCTTTTCTAAAAAAAATTTATTTCTGTTTAAAATGGTTCTTATTTTATTTATAATAAATAGATAACGACTGAATTTATTTTATACACATTTAAACCATATCATTTTGATAATTTATTTATTACTTTTTACACCCACTATCTCATCATCTAGGTTATAACAACAATAACAATATTTTAATAAATTATCACATTTCGTTGAAACTCGGTGTTGCGTGTAGTTAAAGCTAGCAAAGAGATTGAAATTATTTGAAAATAAATATATTATAAAGTCTCAGGGTGTTACATTATCATCTATTCTCAGTGTTTCATGTCATATACACTATTAAATATGATGTTCCTCTTTTAAAATCCTTGGATGTCACATAGAGGGTTCTCTTTTATTAAATATATAAATCATAGAGTCCATATTTTTTAAACGTAATAATGTAATGTAGGTTATCATAGTTAGGCTTTAGAATAATAATTAAATTTTAATCAATTTTTTATACAATATGAATATATATTTTTATAAAAAAATATAATGGTGTTTTTAGAGGTTCATAGAGAGTTGTAATGTTTTAAATAAATTCCTTATCGGTTTATTATGAATGTAAAATATTGTTGAAATACACTAAAACAACAACAATATTGTTATATGATAGGTATATATAGAAAGGTTTTATATTCATCGGATTCATATCATGGGATTTGATTAATACTTATTATATAATGTATTCAAATGCATCCATCATATTGTATGATAATCATGTGATATATCTTTGAGTCCCTTATCTTAGAGAAGATTTTCTATAACCAATTAACATTCAATTTTAATCATCATGATAGTTCATGTTTGTTATAAAAAACATGATATAAATGTTTAAAGTTTTTAAATTATAATTCTATAATGGGAATTCATTATGTGTAAAAAATGTAGGTGAACAAACATTGGAATATGGCGATCAACTTCTATGATTATTGATGGATGCCAGTATAAATAGTTGGGATCATTCATTTGAATGTGTGTGAATCTAAATTTTAATGGATAAACCAATATTTTTGTATATTTCTCCATTATCCATTGTTTAATAATATTAAATCACACCTATTGGTGTTTTTAGGGTGTTCTCATAGCTTATTAGGATTCTAAGGTCCTTGGTACTCCCTATGGAGGAAAGTGTCAGTCATTTATTTCATGGTGATTTCAATAAAATAAAATTTATCAAGATCAAAAAAGTCATATGACACTTTGATATTTGGAAACATATTTATCATCATGTTATACATTTCATTCTTATTTTATGATGATCAATTGGGTGTTCAATTATTTCTATACCACTATATAGATCATGAAATGATCCTATAAAATCCATTAATTTACATTTATATTTTTGAAATATGAGTTATTTCATGAATATAAAATAGTATCAATATCATATATAAATGAGGTTTGACTTTTGATATGGAGTGATAAATCCTTACTATATTCTAATATGATTATCTTATTCCTGATTCTCTCATTATCCTCCGTCCTTTTCAACTGTTTGTTACTAGCATACTATGGTGTAAATAAGAATCACTCCATAACATCATATGATACACATAAAAATATGGATATAGTATAAAGAGAATATTATAATAAGTGTTTTAGGTATTCTTCATCAATAATCAATCAAATAGAACAAAATTATCCCTATTTAGTTAATGGTATATGCTTATAATTTTTTATATAAATGTTTTTAGCATCATAGCATGGTTGATCAGGGGTTCTAATTTATAATCTCTTACACAACCTAAAATCTATGTTTTATGATTCATAGAATCCTAAAATTATTATTCTAATATTCTAGTGATTTATATTTGTATATTTTATCCAATAAGTAATTAAAATGCATATTCATATGACATAAACTATGTTTGGGTTGGAACTCACTTAAAATACTTTTATAGTCACCCAATTATTTTCTTTTTTTAGATTTCAAGGATCATGTTCTAGGTAGTACCAAGTGATCTAAGTCTAATAATGGAATGATCTCGATTTGAGTAGGACAAGAAATGAATTTATATCCACATTTAATTGACATTGTTTTATTTTTGACCTATGTGTTGACATTATTAATGCAAATATTTGTTTGAGTTTTTTAGTTTGATTTATCACTTAACAATAGAAGTGGTGGTTTTTAAATTAATATAATAAAAATTCCACCCATTTTCAAATCTTATATCCCAACTGGTACTCAACACATGATGACCTATTAGAAGTAGGTGTTGGGGTGACTCTCAATCCCAATTATAGTCAATGAGTCATGGAGGGGTTTATACATGACATTGTTAATAAAATATTATAAATAATATCATATATATAATTATTAAAAATTATTTTTCATAATGTAATTAATATTATTTAATAATAATGTTATTAATAATATTTAATATTATCTAATTTTTGAAAATTAATACGGTTATTAATATAATTGTTAATAATTAATTTTTTACTTTATTTTGGAATTATGGTATAAACATACAATGTTGCACACAAACTGGCACATGCATCCATAGAGAAACTAACCTAAGAATTTATCTTTACCACCACATGGGAATGTAACATTAATAATGTTACCAATAATAATTAATAGTGTTTTTAAATATTAAATAAGTATTTATATTGTAAATAAAAAAATTAATTGAAAATTAATTAGTCTATAAATAATTTTTTTTAATTAATAATTTTATAAGTAGTTGATAGTTAATAACTTTATGTATTAATAACTATATTATTGTTTAATTTTTAGATAATAATATTAATTATTACCCCTTTGGGTGTGTCTGGGTAGTTAGGGTTTTTTTCTTAGTTCCACAAATTCCGGGGTTTGATTCCAGCGAGTTGTGATTTGGGGTTCTAAAGGATCGAAAAATAACTGAGAGGGGGGTGTTTAATCGGTTGTTCACTTTTTATAATTTTGAAAACTTTTTGAAACTTAAACCCTACAACGAGTTAAGATTTATTTCCTTATCAACTTTTATTAAATAATTATACATGAAAGAGTAGAAAAGATAATAAATAATAAAATATTTAAATGGTTCTACCATAGTTTGAGAACCTATATCCTTTCCATATAAACTCCTATGGGTCTATTTAAATCCACTATTATGAAGAAGTGAATACAATAAGTGCCAACACGTGTTAAACACCTTTAATCATCAGATAGGTATGATTATAGTAACTCTCATAAATTTATAATTTTTTCTTATAAAGAATTCAGAGAAAAAAGGAATAAAGACTTTGTTGAAACCATTCCATAATTTCTCAGTCTGAATCCTCAATATAATTTTACGGGATCCGATTTTCTCAATCTGATGAGTCTGGATCTGATTCTCTCAGTACAATGAGTCAAGATCTAATTATCTTAATATGATGAGTTTATATTGGATTCTCTCAATACTATGGAATCAATACATTGAACCCATTATCAATCTATAAAACTCAAACTCATTTCAAATTATTAATATGACCCTTCTTAGTTCAATCTACTCAATACGATCTTCTCAATCTGATCGAATCAATATGATCTTTTCAATGCAATCTTACTCAATATGGTAAACAAACATTCACCTGTCTGATCCTCCTCATGATATCTCTATCCATAAATGACTTTCACTTGATTTATTTGTTTCTCCACCTTTTCTACATTCATTTTTTTTTGTAAAATGAATGAATGATCTGAGAAATTATTTATAGGCAACTCGAAAAACAAAAGTGGGAAACATGAATACTTTACCAGCTTACTCAAATTTTAAAAACACCAAAAATATCTTACATTTATAAAATCAACTTTGACTTCTTCAAAACTTCTTATATTTCTCTGAGATTTATGTAAAATTTAATTTTAAGTTCTACCTCCTCAACTCTTTATAAAACTTATGGAATTCTCTTTTTGAGTTTTCATTTTAATCAACTCAATATGATTTCTGTTTCTTTTTAAGTGAATCTGATTTCTATTACATTCTTAGGGAATATGAATTCTATTTTTTTCTTAGTGAATTTTATTTTGGTTTCTTTCTTAGAGAATGTAATTTTTTTTCTTTCTCAATGAAGCAGAATTCTGTTTCTTTCTCAGTGAATAAAAATTTTGTATACTTCTCAAAGAATCTGAATTCTGTAACCTTCTCAGTTAATCTGAATTTTTTATCCTTCTTATTGAATCCAATTGAATTCAAATTACAATGTAATTACCATTATTATAGAATTCTCATTACAATAGATATCTCATTAGGATGTAATCTCTATACTACAACTTTGAAATGATTCAAAACACTCCATCATTTCTTCGAAAGATTTTATCATGAAGGTTTTCAGGATTTGTGATAACTTTATGATTATAAAAGCATTTTATGACTTTGATTATATAGTTTGAAAAAATATAAATCTTCACTTCAATATATTATTTCAAAACTTTCAGTAATAATACAACTTCTTTACTCAGTAACTTCTTTATTTCTATGATTATGACAAAAGAAAACCTCTAGAAAACAACAATTTGTGCCTCTAAATCTTTTATATCCAATGGAATGAATATGATGTAGATGGATCCGATACAATGAATATGATAAATCATCATTACATTGGACATAGTCTTGATTCTATGTTAACAAAGATATTATTATACAAAAATGTTAGTTTTCAACAAATACACATAATTTGCAAAAACAATTAAACCAAAAAGGTTCTTCAATCTGTCCCTTGTAATTTTTTAAAACCCTTGTTAAAAACTTTATAACTCTCATATTTTTTTTTCAGAACTCAAATTTCTTAAAAAACTCATGTTTTTTAGCTTTTATCAAAAAACAAACTTTATGAAAAAAGAGTGTATTAAAACAAAACTACTGGATAAAGTAATATTTTTGAATGAATTCTATCCCTCTATAGAAAGAAAATTTTGAAGCCATGTAATGAAACCCCCCCCATTTTTTTTCTCTTACTTTTATTTTTCTATCACTTTTCTTTTCTCTCCCCTATTATATGACAACCAAAAATCCATATTTAGTAAATAAATAAAAGTAAAAACTTCTTAAAAAATACCATGTTTTTACTTTCAACCCAGCTTTGTCAATATAATCTAAATTATACGGGGAGTTATTTATTATGGGGTTTAGGAGGACATTGGAGGAGTATGGACATGATGTTTTAGCCATAATTCCAAAAAACATTATTTCATCATTACTTTTGTAAAGATATCAGCAATATGATACATTTTTGAAATGTATTCTAGAAAAACATCTCCCTTAGAAACATTCTATTTTATAAAGTTAAAATTTATATCAAAAGATCAATTTCAATATGATTATCACAAAGTATCTTCAATAGTTTAGAAGCTTTTACATTTAAATATTAGAGTTGAAATTTCATTAATAACATTTGAGTAAAATCCTAATTAGATACAACCAATTCATATTTATCCATTCTCAATGATACTGAACATTGTTTCTTACTTTTCTAACTTACACAACATTACACTAAGAAAAATGATCATCCTGATGTTTATTTTCTATGATTACAATCTTCATCCCAATCAGCATCAATAAAACCATGAAATGCCATCTCACTATTTCTTTTGTATAACAACCCATGTGAAGTTGTTCATTTGACATATCTAAAAGTTCTTTATTTTTCCAATATATGTGATTCATTTGGACTACTTTTATACCTATTAGACAAAGTCACAACATAAAAAATAGCAGGCCTTGAGGATGTAAGGTAAAGAAGATATCATATCATCTTATATAAGTCTTTCTCATTTAGACTTATCCATTATTCATCTTTACTCAACTTTTTTCTAATTGAAGTAGGATTTGAAACATATTTGGATTCTTCCATCCCAAAATTCTTTAATAATTCCCTACTATACTTTTCTAGAGATAATAAAATGTGTTTTTCTTTTTTTGAACATATAATCCAGGGAAGAAAGTTAATTCTTCTAATATAGAAATTTCAATATTCTTCTTTATTTTATCTAAAATGTTTTACAAACATCTTCTCTATCCAAATATAAAATTATATCATCTACATAAACAATTAAAACTAGAGCTCCAGAGTCAACATCTTTCACATACAAGTTGCTATCAAATTTTCCTATAGAAAATTTCAACATTCTCAAACAATTTCTAAGTTAAAAATACCAAGTATGTGGATATTTTTTCAGCCCATAGAAAGAATTATTCAATTTAAAAACTTTTCTTCATATTTATCAAGTAGAAACCCCCAAGGATGTTCAATGTAAACTTCTTCCTCAATCTCACTATTTAAGAATGTTGACTTTATATCCATTTCATAATCAATATAATTTTGATGTGTGGACACTGAAAGAAATATTCTTATTGTTTATAATATTCTAACTGGGGAAAATTATTCTTTATAATATACACCTTTCACATGTTTATAGCCTTTAAAAGTATTCATGATTTTTTTTGAAACTTCTCCATATTCATTTAACTTGTTTCTATAACCCACTTAGTTCCTGTAATATTTTCATTTATGGTTTTGAAACAAGTTCACATGTTTAATTTTACTCAATTTGATTCAAATATATATTCATAGAATCCATGTATTCTTTGTGTTAAACAACCTCTAAAAATGATTCTAGTTCTAATTTTGAGATAAGTGAAGTCTAATATTCTAATCTCAACTTCCTTATTGTCTGAACTGGAGCCTTCTAATTTCAAATAATTTTTTTATATTCAACATGTTTCTGTATGGTATGAAATTTAAATGTTTATTTCCTAGATGAATTTTTTTAATCCCATGATTCTTTTGAATCTTGATAAGGTTGTTTTAAATTACCTTCACTATTTTGGGAAATCTCTACTTTATCCTCCTCATCATTCTCAATAACTTTTGTTAAGGAACATGGATTTTAAATTACATTTATAGTATATGAGTCCACCAACATTTGTAAATGACTGTTCCAACATTTTTAACTTCTTCCATTTAGTGAATAACCTATAAAAGTACATTCCTCACCTTTCTCATAATTCTTTCACCAATACAGATTTTTTATTATGAGAAAACAAGGACTTCTGAAAACATTGAAGAGTTTTATTTAAATATTTTTGTTATACCACATTTCATAAGGAGTCATTTTGGTTTTTGGTCTCAATAAACTTCTATTTTGAACATGTAAAACAGTGCTAATAGCTTCCCTTTAATAGAATTTTGAATTTTTGTATATTTCTAACACACTACTTACTATTTCTACCAAGCTTATATTTTTCATTTTGCTACTACATTTTTCTATGGAGTATATGGAGAATTGTACTGATGTTTGATACCATGCTTTTTTAGATAAGTTTCAAAATTATTGTTTAGTAATTTGGTACCATTATCTATTCTATACTTTTTTATGAAAACCCTCATTTCTTTCTTAACATTTTTTCTAAAGAATTTAAATATTTAAGTGGCCTCTAACTTGTTCTTTATAAATACGATTCTTTTCATCCAAGTGAAATCATAAATAAAAGTGATAAATTATAAATTTCCATTTTTATTGATGTCTCATCATCCCACATAAATCAGAATTAATAATTTCAAGAAGTATGGTAGATTGAATCTCAATTATCTTATGACTTTTGTTAGTCATATTTATTTTCTAAAAAGTAATACAAAAATATTCGTCTCTTATTTTAAATTTTGGAAAATTTTGAACAGAATTAACATTAGAAATTTTGTTCATAAATGTTTTTCCAAGGTTCTCAAGTCCTTGGGGCCACAATTTCCTTTTATATTCCACAGTCAAATAATAGGATTTATTGAATTCTCTTATTTGTAAGAGATTACCTCTAGCTCTTTCTCCTTCTGTAATGATTTTTCCATCTTTCACACTTTTGATAATACAAAAATATTTTTTAAAAACTTTTTTTCCCATCATCAGAAAGTAGAATTACACTAAGTATGTTAATTTTTAGCCAATTAAAAAATAAAACTTCCTTATATGTCATATTTTCAACTTCAATCTAAGACATTATAATTTCTATAATATTTTTGGAACTATCATTACCAAAGTTAACTATTTCTTCATCATGAATTTAAAAAAATCAATATTTTTATATCACCTATCATATATGAAGATAAATCACTTTAAAGTATCCATGCATTGTTTCTTTTACTTTCTTTAAATTTTGTTTCAACAATAAAATCTCTTTCCTCAACTATCTTCTTTTTTTATTTCTTTTCTTTTCAATCATAAGAAACATATTTTGGAAGGAGTGTCATACATATTTTAGAATGATGAAAATCTTGATCACATCTTCCAAAAACTTATTCCAAACATTCGAATTGATTTTTTGTTACAAAGTCCCTAAAATATTGAGAATTCATTCGTTTAAATTTTTATAATCTAGAAAAGTTACTCATTCTACTTCCACTATTTCTTCCACGTTGCTCATATATTCATCCAGGTAGTGAAAATTTGTGCCAAAAATTAAATTATGAGTGCCCATAGATTCCAAAACACCAACAATAGCAAAAAAATCTTCATTTTCTATTTAGGGAAGATATTTCATTATAGAAACCTTGTTGAGGTTGGTAACTTATGCTCTAATATACTCAGGACATGAACCATCTTATATATTGATTGATTTTTCTAATTTTATATATTTTATTGGTTTATCACATCCTTTCTCCACCCAATATGTACCAATACTTCTTTTTTAAATCTGAAATGTTAAAATAATCAGTTAAAACATTATTTTGGTAAAAGAAGTTTTCACCTAATTCTTATATAGAGCATTCTCAGCATCTTTAGAAGTCTGAGATTTTACTTATGAAGCTTTGTTGACGTTTTTATTCATCTTAATCAAGGTTTTTTCAGACTCAAGAGGTTTTGATTGAAAATTGTTAAACTCTTCTTCCTTAGCCTCTCGCTTCTTAATAAGATCTTCAATCATCATTCCTTGTTCAAAAATTATAATTTTATAACTTAAAATCTCTTGAATGTATTTTTCCTCCTTCTTGATGACGTCTTTTCTTCCATCGGTAAATTTTTCACAATCTTTATTCATTACTATAATTTATTTATTGAGAGTTTTCTTATCAATACATCCAACATGTTCTATTATTGGATGGTACTCTCTATAAGATTCATTACCACATTTTTTACTCCTTAAGGAATCTTTGTTTTTCTCAACTTTTGCAATAAAGGTTCTGAATTTTTCTGAACTTTTATATTCAATATTATTGTTTTAAATTGAGTATTATTCAAATTTATTACTAAAAATTATCATTTTGTTTCCAGTGATCTTCTAATTTTAACAATTGGATGAAATTTTTTCTTTATCATTTTTCTTCCACTTCTTCCAATGAGGGTTTTATTGGAATCATCTCGATAATATCAAATTTTCTTCTTAGGAGAATTCATAGAAAAGTTTCAAATTCCAACACACTCAAAACATTTGAGAGGAGGTTTACATCAATAATTTACTCTTCCTATTTGATAGTTTTTGAATATAGGAGAAATTATTTTTTCATTCAACTCATTATACTCTTTATCTTCTAACTAATAAGGATCGACTTCTTCAACATCTTCGATTTTCATCTTTCTCATAGCTTCAAAACCAATTTAATTTTCCATATTATTTTTAAAAATTGGAGCGTTCATAATTTTATAAGAAATAATAAATTTATGCAACAAATAATGATATAAAACATCCTTACAATATAAATAAGAAATATTAGAATCCAACTTGTTCAGAAAGTTTCTGATAAGTTTCTTCACAATTACAGAATCTTCTAAGACATCTCTAAATCCTATGATATTGAAAACAATTTCATTTACCTTGGTGAAGTATTAATAAATTGTTACTTCATCTCTCATTATGGTTTCTTCATACTTACTATTCCATATTTTTAGATTTTCATCCTTAACATTATTATTCCCTTCGAAAATACTTTCCAGCATGTCCTACAAACTTTTTGAAGTATTGAGACCCATAACCTTGTGATAAAAAATCCTTGATAAAGACATAAGGATTATATTTATATCCTTTCCACCAACTATTATATTTCTCTTATCATCAAATTTCATATGATCATCTTTATTAATTGGTGGAAAACCAATAGTTGCAGCATCAACAACTTCCAAGCCAAGAGATATGAGATAAGGAATCATCCTATTTTTTCTATTCATAATAATTTTTTCCATAAAATGTAAGAATTATTATAAGATATATATAATTGATATTATCTATGATAAGGACTCAAAAATGGATCCTTCCCTTTGATATCAGTTGAAGTTCCAAAGTATTGAATAACAACTGAGAAAGGGGTTTGAATTAATTGTTCACTTTTTATAAGTTTCATAAAAAATAGAAACTTAACCCCTACAACCTATTAAGATTTATTTCATTATAAACTTTTAGTAAATACTTATGCATAAAAAATTATGGAAGAAAGTAAATTACACAAGATTTTTAAGGTTTAGCCTCAGTGTAAGAACCTACATCCTTTCCATAACCACTCTCGTGGGTCTATAAAAATCAACTATTATGAATACGAGAATAAATTTTTTTCCAACTCATGTTAGATGAATCTTATATCCCAATCAGAATGATTATATTGAATACCTTTAGTTTAGAATGTTATATTATAAAATAATTTAAATTAACAAATTAATAATGACTATTGAAACTGCTCCATAATTGATCAGTCTGAATACTCAGTCTAATTTGGATGGATCTGATTTTCTCAATCCAATGAGTTTGGATCTAATTCTCGTAATATGATGAGTCAAGATATAATTCTATCTATATGATGAATCTGGATTTGTTTCTCTCAATAGGATGGAATCAATAAAATAAATCCATTCTTAATCAAGAAAACATAAACTCCTCTCAAATTATCAATAAAATATTTCTCAGTCTGATTGTCTCAATATGATCTTATCAATACGATATTTCTTCATCTGGTAAACAAAAAATCAGGTGTCTTATCCTCCTCATAAGATCTATTTCTAAAAATAAATTTCACTTTATTTCTTCAGTGCTCTTCCTTGTCCTCTTGAATGAATTTTTTTTAAATTAATTAATGGTATAATAATGTATTTATACATGACTTAGAAAAAAACGGGAAACTTGAAAACTTTACCTGCTTCTTCAAATTTCAAAAACTCTAAAAATATCATGCATTTAGAACATAAAATTTGACTTCTTAAAACCTCCTTATATTTATCCAATATTTAGGAAAATTTAATTTCATGTTCGACCTCCTCAAATCTTTATCAAAATTTAAGAATTTTCTTTTTGAGTCTTCTTTATAGATAGATCAATACGATTTATATTACTTTCTTAGTGAATATAGTTTCTATTTATTTCTCAGTAAATCTGAATTCTATTTATTTTTAAGTGAATATAATTTATATTTCATTCTCAGTGAATCTGAATTCTATTTCTTTCTCAGTGAATTAGATTTCATTTCTTTCTTAGTGAATCTGAATTCGGTATTCTTCTTAGTGAATCCGAATTTTTTATCCTTCTAGTGAATCCAAATTCTATATCATTCTTAATGAATTCGATTAAATTATCATTATGGTGGAATTCCAATTACGATGGAATTCCAATTATGATGGAATTATTATTATGATGGATATCCCATTATGAAGGAATATTCATACTATAACATTGGATTTCTTCAAACACCTCCCCCATTTCATCAAAATCTTTTATCATGCAAGTTTTCATGATTTCTAAGAAATTTATGATCAAAAAAAATCATATGATTTTGATTACAAAGTTTAAAAAAATTCAAACTCCTAACATCAATATATTCTTTAAAAACACTTCATCAATAATATAACTTTTTTCTTCATCAAATTATTTCTTTCTCTGATTATGAAAAATGAAAACATCTGGAAAACAACAATTTTTCTTCCAATTATTTTTCATATGATGATATGAATATAATGAAAATAGATTTGATGATCTGAATTTGATGAATCTTTATTACAACTGATATGGGTATGATTATTGGATAACAAAATCATTCTTTTACAAAAAGTTGGTAGTGAACAAATACAAAAACATTATTTAAAAAATTTAACCATAAAGGTTCTTCATGATTAAACGTCATAACTTTATGCCTGTTGATTTCATAACCTTGATGGTATATAAAGGGTTAGTTTTATCTTGTTGGCTTTACATGGCATGATTAATAACGAGGCCTTGGTACACCCATAAGGGAGTCTACTACACTAGTAAGATCATGGACTATATATTCTTCAGATGAGATTTCAATTAAAAAACATACATTATTAATTATTAGTATTTTAACATGTTTGATATTCCTCAACATGAATTATTACTTCCAGATCCTATTTTAATATTTTATCCCCATATATAGATTATCAACAAAATTAACCTTTTAATATTATTAAAAATTATATAACAATTATTCAAATTGATGATACTTCCAAAAATATTGTAAATTTGGTCAATAGTGAGAAAAATTTATCTGAATTGTAAAATCTAACACTTCATCACGGGCTTAAGGAGTGAAAAAGGAGTTACTAGGCCTAAGTTGACACCCCCAAGACCCCAAAGGCTATCAATAAATTTCATGGGCCTCAATAATATTTGGGGTATTTTTTATCTTTGAAATATCGAGCATCCAAACTATAATAGAAACAACCAATGAAATCTCTATATGATACGTGAGTAAAAAATATAACTCAAAACATGGAAAAATAAATAAAAAATATATTAGTAAAAGAGGAATCCCAAAGATATAATCAAAGAGGAACACAACACCACAAAAAACACCAAGATGACATTAACCAACAATACCCATCATACTCCAAGATTTTACTCTATATGTAACGTCCACGGTATCAAAAAGCATCACTAAATAATTGAGAAGCATTGAATTTACCTATGTCTTTATAGATGAATTCTGAAAACACATAATACATCCCCAGTAAGAGGTGAGACTAAAATCAATATGATTTCCCCAATTACTTCCCAAATCATGCCACAATAAAAATAATTGTCTTCATAATTTATAAAATAGAGTTGAGAAGTAATGTAGTTTATAAAAATGCCATAAAAATTATCCATGGAAAGTAATAAATGAAGCATAATACCATTTTATAGTTATTTTGAATACCCATAACCACATCTCCCCACACATAATGAATGACAATGTGATAGTTTCATACTCATTATTTGACTCCTTTCCATATACCAAGTCATCATAAGGTAACCAATACAAAGTTCCCAAATACCACACTCCCCTTCTAAAGAGTCATGTCTAATGAAAATGAACTCACGTAAAATATGTAATCCAAATCCATGTAAAACCATTCTATAAATTTTATTTCTTTAAATTTTTTCCATAAACCAATTAAACGCATAAAGAAAACCATAATTTTAAAATCCAAAATTTAAAATCATAAACAGAAGGATATTTTCAAAATCCAACCAATTTTCCCAAAATTTACATATCCAAAACTAATCTAGATTTCAACGATGAATCAAAAAAAATTTCACCATAGTTTCAATCAAAATATTTGATTAAAAATAATCTTTCTTGATTGAATTCATGTGAAATCAAGAGAGAATACACTAACATCTTTATAGTTAGTGAAAATAATGAATTATATAATAAAACTTTAAGATCAGATCACAATCCACGTTCGCTTTACTTGATCCCATAATATTTCATCAAAACTCATTCCTAAAAAATAGACTGATCTCTAATAGAAAATATATGTGGTTCCAAGAGAGAGAAAAACCTATGATATAAGAATAATGAGGTAGAACATGTACTTAATAATGAATCCCAGCATCCAACACACTTTGTTTCATCTTTTAATCGCTCTTAGATCAAAGGAAACAATCTCTCACACCTAGGGAGAACAAGTAATTCAATTTATGGTAGGATTGGGAAAAAAGAAGCTCAAGAAAAACATTTTGCAATAGATCCAAATTTTAGGGTGATCCAACTATATTATAAATGGTTAGGCTACATGATTACTAAAACTATGTTCCAACCATAAGGTGATACTATATTAAGACCACACCAAACACTGTTAGCTCACACTGTTATAAAAATCATGAAAAACCCATGATTTTACCTCTATTTCAAGATGAATTGTTTCTCATTGGAATTCAAACAGTTTGGAAAAACTGTGAACCAACCATTCACCTACCCAGTGCCCCCTATTTTACCTTACACAACTTTCTTAAGTTGTTTCATGGTTTTTACTAATCTTGTACAAAACTCAAACCTACATAAAAGACTTAAAAACATGAAAACACCACACAGAACATTAAAAAACATAGCCTAATAAAAATATGGACTCCAAATACAATAGTAAAGGTCATATATATGAAACCAAGGGTGCTACATGACCCCTACCATTATCCTTTCTGACATTTGAAAGTAGAAAAACCTTGTTTTCTTAGATGAGTTCAAGCTATAGCTCCTCCGTTTAGTTCTCATGCTCCAATATTTCTTCCTAAATATGACCATGTTTCTAAAAAACATTCACTAGAACAATTTTTTTACCACATAAGATATTTTCTTGTTTTTCCACAATTTAGACTAGCAATTTAATCAATGTAACATCTGGATCTAGGTCAACTTGATCACATCGAATCACATAGTCAGGATCATATTTGTATATATTTATCTATGATATATGGAACACATTACATACTGAACTAAACCTTCATTGAAGTGAAAAATGATATTCCACCTCACTAACTCTTTTATGTATCTTAAAAGGGCCTATTTATTGAAGAGATAACTTTCCATTCTTACCAAAATGGCATTTCCCAAGCCTTGTGAAGATTCTAAAAAAAACATGGTCATTCCTCTCAAACAAAAAAATGACATTGAAATTGATCCACACAAAAATTCTAATGACTCTTATAATTCTCTATTCTCTTTCTAATCTATTGAATCTTTTATGTTGTATCTTTCACAATTCTAGGTCCAATTAGTTTTATCGCACTTGTTCCCACTCAAAAAGTGAATAATGATAAGGATGGCCATTCAATTCTTCAAAATGAGTGATATGTATCAAGGATTGATAGATTTTATTATATGAGAACTCCACTAATGGTAAATAATCCTCCAATAAGAAACCAAAATCCCTTAAACAAGCCCTAATCATGTCATTAAATGTTTTTATTGTCCATTCATAATGTCTATTAATTTAGGGATGATAGGTTGTACTCATTGTGAACATTTCCTCAAGGTATTTACACAAGGACTACCAAAAAAGAGATATAAACCTAGGACCTCGGTATGATACATTTGAGGATATAACTCAAGGAATCTTTATAACTTCACAAATATAGATTTATAAAAATTCTTTCTCTAAATTAGCTTTTGGAATGAGGATGATGTAGTCCAATATTGTAAGGCGATCAACAATCACCCATATAGAATTCTGTTTTCAAACCATCCTTGGTATACCTTTTAAAAAAATACATTCCTATATTCTCCCATATCTATATGGTAATAAATAAATACTAAAAAAAACATTATGGTCATCAGTGCTCTGCCTTGACTTCATAACAGTCGAGGCATCTCAAGAGACACTTCAATACAACTCTCTTCTTAAAAACCCACTAAAACTATGATTTTAGAACAAAATAATTTTTTTTAATCCTAGGCTGAACATCCCATATCGAATGGTGGTAGGAACTAAGATTTTTATATTGAAAAGAAAATGATATGACCATATGTTCTCTAAACCGAAATACTAAATTCTCATCTAGATCCTAGACCACAATTGTCTCCCCATTATTGATTTTTTACCTCATCGAAAGATTTTTAGGAATGGATTTTTGAGTGTTTATAGATTTTCAACCAAAGAAAGAACAAATGAAACTATAAATATAACTACAAAATTAACTTGGTCTAATAAATCTTGATATATATCATCAAAAACTAAAAATAGTTGACATTATTTCAAAGCCTCTTTAGATAACTGGTCATATGAATTTCTAATCAAGTAATCGACCCCAAAGTTCCCTTTACCAGGTGTCTACATATATTCAATGTCAAACATTTGGAGATACTCCACACATATGAACTTTCTTAAATTAAAATATCTTTGTGAGAAAATTTGTTTCAAACACTTATGATCTACAAAACTATGAATGTCTCACCAAATAGGTAATGATTTCATGCCATCAAATCATGGACCATATAAGCTAATTCCAAATTGTGTGTTGGGTAGTTATTATATTGAAACTATAAATATCATGAACCATATGAAACAACATGATCTCCCTACATAATAATAAATCCCAAACCAGATCCAGATGAATGAAAAATACTACACATCCATGTCAAGAATATGGAAACATGGGGATAGGTGCAGATGTAATTCTAACCTTAAGTTATTGAAAGGATTTATAAAATTCTTCATTAAATTGGAATAGAATTAATTTCCTAATTAAATCTATCATTAGTGTTTATAAAAATGAAAATTAACATAAAAAATGTTTTTAGTATACCTCTAAGATAAAGAATCTATGTATATTAATGACACTTCTCAACGGTTTCGAAGATAAATCATCTTATATATTTTCCATATCTATATAAATTTCTTTTTCAAAAATGACATAACCACGAAATAATACATATTTTTCCAAAAATAAAACTTTTATAACCTATTATATAATCAATGTTCTTGAAAAATACCCAACTCTATAGACATGAGTTTCTCATACTCTTCCTTTTTCCTAGAATACACATATATATCATCGATAAAAACTGACATAAAGGCATCCAAATAACTCTGAAATATTCAATTCATGAGTTCTATAAAGTAATTTAGTACATCTTTTAAATTAAAATTCATAATAGAATATTCATAATGGTCATATCTACTTCTGAAAGCTGTATTAAGAATATCCTCCTTCTAAACTCATAGTTGGTGAAAAATTAAATGTAATTAAATTTTACAAAACCACTTTTTTACCCTCTATTTTAGGAATGGATCATCAATGTGTTGAAGAGGATACCCATTATTTATCACAATTTAGTTTAGCCTATGATAATCCACACAAATATTAAGATTTTTATCTTCATTTTTCACAAATAAAACAGGTACTGTTCATCAAGACTTTCATGGTTAAATAAACTCTTTGCTTTCAAACTATTCCAATTTATCATTAAATTCTCTTAATTATTTTGGTAGCATCTAATAAGATAGATGTGGGATAGTTCTAGTCCTTGGTAATATATCGATAATAAATTCCAATTATATTTTGGGTGGAAACCTTGGGAAATTATAAGGGAAAATAGCTTGAAACTAGTCAAGAATAGTTGAAAAATCTAATTTCCCACTCTCATCCACAGATTCCAATGTAAGTAATTCCAAATGATAATATATATATCCAACCACCTATGAAAAATTTACTACTCCACTTGCCTTTACATCTAAATCTCCTCTAAAGATATGTGAAATTTTCCTTCTCTAAAAAATATTTGATGTGATTTTTATATAATTTCAACCAATCTATACCTAGAATAAAGTCATAGACATCCATCTTAAGCACAGATAAATCCAAAAAAAAAAACTTATCCCCATCGATAATTATTGAATAATATTTACACATTAAGGCTCAAAACTCTAATTGTCCTAGAGGATCTTCTAGTTTTAAAAAAGAAGGCATTATCTCAATAAAAACCAATATGATCAAAAAAAGGAGAAGGAATAAATGATTCGGATGTATCCATATTAGAAAAATCTTGAAAAAGGGTATAATTCAAAAGAATAATATCTCTAACTATTAATGGACTAGATTTTAAATCTATATAGTGACCTAATATTAATATACATGGATATTACATCATTTTAGATAAATATTCTACACAATATAAAACTACATTCATGAGGACATTACTATATTAGTGTCTTTGGAAGCTTATAAAAAATATTCAAACTTTGAAAATGATCTTCAATTCTTACCAAAAATATCTCCCCACTTGATACTACTATATAAATCATTTCTTCATAACATGGGAAACTAAAATATAATAAAGGGTGATCTCTGATTCTTAGTATAGGTAAAAAAAGAGATACATAATCATAACATGAAATAAGGGTCTGAGAACATGAGAAGAACACTAAAAGGTCATACCTTGAAAGTAAAATATCATATAAATGAGTCATGGAATAAATTTTGGAAGATCATAATACATGAATGAAATGCAATAAAAAAATGGTTTATGAGAGAATTACTTTTCCATAAGATGTAGTTTTTTGGAATACACAACAGTTATAAAATTGCGAGAATGTATAAAAAAAATGTTCAACCATTATTTTATGGATATGAAACCAGTCCCTCTAATAAACTTATAAACATAAAAAAATTTCCACACATAACACTATGAACATGTAATAATGTTCACACATAAGTGTCTACGCCTCTAGGGCGGAACACACCACCATCCCTTGGGGAATCCTTGTCTTACTATACAGGTTTCACTCTACATTCTAGTTATATATATATATATCATGAGTTATATATAAATCTTTTCCCAATTCATTTAATTTCTATCTAGTAACACCCATCTTGTAAGCTATAATGGCCTCAGATGGCACTATATGGGCCACCCCATCATAGAAACTACAATGGGTTTTGTAATGACCCAAAGTTTTATCAATATAAATTACCTTATTATAATAATGTCACATAAAATAAAATTCGGAAACACAATGCCAGATCATGATTAAATGAACTACTAAATTCTACGTGACCTTTAAACATAATTTTTCCACTTCAGTGATTTGAATTTCGAAAATCTGACAAACACGGTTGTGATCAGTAAGATGTTTTGTCTCTGATGGGATGAACATATTTTTTTGTGAACAGCAAGATATCCATATGAAAGGTAATTTACCCATTATGAATAGTAATATGAACCTTATGAATAGTAAATTTTCTAAGATAATAGGAACCCTACTAATGATAGTAAAATAAAATTTATCCACCCTAGAAATGATAATATGATATAATTATATAATAATGTTAGTATTTTTGTAATTCATGAATATTTAATTATTAATTTAATAATTTAAAAAATTATTTTCATAAAATTTATTAAAAAAATAGTATTTTTACGTCTTAAGATTATAGTGTAATTTTATGAGACCTTAATTAATTTTTCAATGTATAAGAAAAGCAGTTTTAAATTTAAAATTTGTATTTTTCATGTAAATTATGATTTTAAATAAAAATTAAATTTCTCATATTTAGAAAATTATTTTCATAAAATTTAGTTTATTTTTTAATTCAACTAGTTGAGAAATGGTTATGGTGATTTTTTTGGATTATTTTGAAATACTTGAATTTTTTGGTGAATAGTGAAATTTGATAATTTACCAAATATGCTAAATAAATATATGCATCAAGCATGAGTCATGGATGATGTAAATAGACATTGGTTTAAACTAAAATTACCTATTTAATATATTTCTTCATTTAATCATAACTATATATTTTATTATGGATAAATAATAAATTAATGATTATAATATTGAGAAAACCCCTCTCCCCTCCACTATAAATACCACCCCTCACAACCTCATTTAATCACACCTCTAAAGATTCAATACTTCTCCAAAATATACCCAAATATCTTCCATATACCCTCCCATATATCCATTAGCTCTTGTTATCCTCACAATACCATGACTGGGTTTCTTAAGTAAGATCTCAAGAGGAGAATTCATGTGGTAATTCCTCTCTCTATTTTCTTTCAATTTCCTTTCAAAATTCATTTCTTTTCTTATCTTATCCTCAAATTATCTTAATAAAATGTCATGATGACTCTAGTATGATTTATATAATTGTATTATATCATGTTAATGGAATATTTTTCATTTATATTTTATCTATCTCTTTTAGTTTTAACATGAAATCTTTGCCCGTGATGTGTCAATTTACCATTATTGTGGGTGATGCACCTTCATTTTCATTAAACTCCATCAATTATCAAAAAAACCATTAAATGGTTGAAAAAAGATTTTAATAATTATTTTATAACCATTTTTATGTTCTAGAAAAAAGTTTTATACATAATTCTAAATTATAAAATAAAACATGCTCATTGTGATCCAAAAACCGCCCAAATTAACCTAAAATGGCCATCATTAAATTTTATCTAATGATTAATACTCATGGTATATACCCAATATCATTATAAAATATTTTACACTTATAGAATATAATAAATAATGCGAAATATAAATTATGGATGTTTATCCATGTTCTACATGAACTTCTATTCATGTGTACAAGTGAATCGTTCATGAAAACTATGAAAAAGAACACTCTTGAACAATGAATTTAAACCCTATAACTAATAAAAACGACAATAAAAGAACTTAATGAAACCATAATAAACCATATTAATGTATAAAATGTTCTATAACTTATAACTAATGAATATAATTTTATTATACAGGATATTAAATTGAAGAAATTGTTCAGATACAAGGTAAGGGGAATTCTTGAACCCAACATTCCTTCTTCAGGTTTCCCCTCTTTCACTCAATTTTTTGTGTGGTTGTTCCTTAAAAAAATTATTCATAATTATCATAACCTTTTAGGGATATACATGTTTACCTCTGAATTTTATTTCAAACATAATGTTTTCCAAAATAACTCTTCTTTAAAAAACACACCATTTACTTCTCACTCAATGTTGATAGTGCCTGTATCAAGTATGTTATTCCCTACTTCATTTGGGATCCCAAAGTTTATAAATGTATGATTTATGAATTGAAACCCATTCCTTTCCATGGTTTTTTTTTATTTTTAGTATTGATATATTTTCCATGTGTCATGCATGATAATGTAAATGTTATGATGTGACAGGTGCACCTAGAATTATATAGCACAATGAAAATGTTATGATGTGACGGGTGTTCCCAGAATTATATATCACTCCAATGAATTGTGTAATATAAATAATCTCATGATTAATGTGAATTATGAATTAACATGATTCTATATTTTTTCACAACTATGTTTGGTAGATGACCACTAAGACATGATGTTTCATTTTTATGTATTGCCACATTACAAGTATTTTCTTAATGATTCCTCTCATGATTATGATATTATGCCTATGATATTATGATAAGGATTATCATCACCCCATTTTATATTGTTTCATTTTATTATCAATCCACTTACTTGGATTTAGATCACCCATTTTTGATGTATATCCTTAGGTGACTACTTGTACAAAGTAGAAGTCAAGACTTGATAAGAAGCTAGAGAAGAAGGAATTATATAAATGTTTGTATTGTAAAAGTTGTGTATGATCATAGTTTTCCCAAGACACTAAACATTTGGATCCTTATGGTGTAATGTTTTTATTTTGTTTATAATTAAAATTATGTAAAAGTAATGTAAGAAAAGTTGGGTCACTATAGTTGGTATCAAAGGTAGGGTTTAGATAATTCAGGAATTAGGATTACAGAACCTTAGTGAAAAACCCTAGTATGAGATTATGTATATGTAAGAATGGAAAAATATTTTCTAAACATAGGTAACCCATTAGATATGATTTTTGTTATAATTTAGTGATTTCCTGAACGACATCCCCAATGCTTTGGGAGTTGTATTTTAAAACTTCATGGTGATGCTTACTTAGTTGTCTCGGGTTATGAATAATAACTCGAATAATGTAGAATATCCTCCTTCACCTAAGAGGAAGAAACTATCTATGGATTTTTTTATGTGGGAAAGACCACAAACATTTAGTTGTTCTTCTAATCCACTTGTTATAGAATAGTGGGTCAAGTCCATGGATAAGATCTTTTCTATGCTTCACATTTCTAAGACAAAGAAGGTGACTATAGATGTTTATCATCTAGATATAGAGGATAAACAATTGTGGGATTTTATTAATAACACTAATTCAAGAGATTAAATTGAATATTTTGGGTGGGAATACTTTAATATAATGTTTCATACCAATTATTTCCCACAAAATCTTCATAGGAAGATATATAGAGAATTTATAGAGATAAATAAAAAGGAGAGAGAATCTCTGACAGCCTATGAAGTGAATGTCACAAGTCATTCAAGGTAGGATTTGCTATTTATGATAAACAATTATACGAAAATTTATATATTCTTTAGTGGATTAAAACCCCGACTTTTAAAGGTTCTTGTAATTTTAGACTTTGGGAGTTATAAAGAAGTTGTTTGATGTGATCTCAAATTGGAGATAGAGTTTATAGTATGGTCTCATAGATATGATGACAAGAAAATAATGATGAATTTTCATGACGAAGGATCTAATGAGAATGGTGGTAAGAAAACTCAACCACCCACATGTTAAAAATTTGGGAAGAAATATCATGGGAATTTCCTCAAAGGTTTGAGAAAATTATTCAAGTGTGAGATAGAAGGCCACCAATCTCAAGAGTGTCGAAAAGACATAAGAATATAGGATAATGTGTTGGAGGTAAGAAGAGTACCACCCATAGTGCAATTCTACAATTATAGGGAGAAAAGGTACTATGAAATCCAGTTCACTAAACCTAGAGTCCTCAAGGATAATCAGCGTTAGTAGCCACTAAATCCATATGAATAAGGGAAGGATTATGCCATCACTACAGAAGAATTTGACCAATAAAATGAAGTCCTACAAGGTACACTTCATATTAACTCAAGAATGGAAAAGTCTTATTTGATTATGGTTCTAAACAATCTTTTATATCATGCAATTTTTCTAAAAATATCGAATCAAAGCCCTGAAACCCTGATGTAGAGATATCTGTAAAATCACCAAGTGGTAAAATAATTGAAACCCAAGTGTTTGACTCTTCTCCTATTAGATTATGTGGGAGGATTCTTCTAGTGAATCTCATGATACTTCCCTTGGTGGAATTCAATGCTGGAATGAGAATGGATTGGCTCTTTTTATCTATAGCACATATCCACTTTCGGGAAAAGGATATATCTTTTCATATTCTCAACTATCCCGTGATCCACTAAAAATGAAAGAAATATCATGAATCTCTTTTAGAAAATCCTTCAACAGTGTGGGTGTTGGTTCCCTGTGAAGAATCCTACCTCTCTCAAATGGTTGAGTGAAATGAATGTTTCAACCTAGTGTAAATTCCCATTTTGAGGGAATACAATGATGTATTTCCCGAAGAGTTACCCAGACTTCCCTTGGATTGTGAGGTAGAGTTATATATAGAACTCATACCCAGAGATACTCCTATATCAAAGTGTCATTATATAATGGATCCTATCGAACTGGTGGAGTTTAAGAATTAGCTGCAAGAGAATTTGGAAAAAGGGTTTATACGCCCTAGTGCATCACCTTGGGGTGCACCATTGCTCTTCGTGAAGAATAAGGATGGATCAATGTGGTTGTGTATAGATTATAGGGAACCCAACAAGATCACTATAAAGAAAAAGTATACTCTTCCAAGGATTGATGACTTGTTTTATCAGTTATGATGAGTTTAGTGCTTCAAAAAGGTGGTCCTTCCTTCTAGATATCATCAGTTAAAGGTGAAGAAGGATATTCAAAAGATTTCCTTCCATACAAGGTACGAGCACTATGATAATTTGGTGGTTCCCTTAGGACTTACTAATAACCCTGAAATCATTATGAATATGATTAATAGAGTCTTTATCCATTACCGTGACAAATATTTAGTTGTATTATTAATGATATTCTCATATACTTCAAGATAAAGGAGGAACATGAAGAACATCTTAGGATTTTTTTGTGACATTGATAGAGGATAATTTGAATGCCATGTTCAGAAATTGTGACTTTTAGATGAAGCAAGACACGTTCATGGGATATGTGATCACAAGTAATGGAATTTCTATAGACCCTTCAAAAATAAAAGCGATTAAAGAATGTACTAGACCCTCTAGTGTCACATAAATCTATAGTTTTCTTGGATTATCTAGGTATTAACAATGTTTTTTAAGAAAATTTTCATGATGATCAAGCATGATAATTAAGTTAACAAGGAAAGGGGTAAAGTATGTCTTGATGGAATAATATGAGGAATGCATCAAGGAGCTAAGGAGAAGGCTGATCAATGCACCTGTACTAACATGATCAAAATGTGGAGAAATTTTTGTGATATATAGTGATGCTTCCAAGAAAATATTGTGTTTTTTACTCATGAAAAGTGATTATGTGATTAACTATGCCTCATGGTAGTTGATTATCCATGAGAAGAACTACCATATGAATGATCTAGATCTAGTGGCTTTGATTTTTACCATGAATGTCTGGCAGCATTACCTCTATGGTGAGAAGTGGGATATATATACTGATCACAAGAGCCTAAAGTATATATTAAAAAAGAAATCTCAACATGAATCAAGGTATATGGTTAGATATAATAAAAGAATACTATTTCTATATTAAATATCATCCTAGAAAGGAAAACAAGGTACCAAATTCTCTAAGCCAAAAATAACATATTTCTTTATCCATGCTATGGATTGAGAAAGACCCTCTCTTAATCGATATAAAAAGGATGGATTTGGAAATCATAAGAGAAAGATTATGTCATATCTTTATAAAATGATTATACAACCATCTATCCAAGAGAAGATTACGGAGGCACAAAGGGATGATTTGAAGTAACAAAAGAGGTTAATGTAGTAAATGAAGGGAAGCTATAAGAGTAACATATCAACGATGATTGTGTGATTCGGTTTGGAATGAAGCTTTGTGTGCCTTCATCACTAGAGATAAAGAAGGATCTATTGGAAAATTCACATAGTTAAACTTTCTCTATAAATCTTAGGATTACCAAGATGTACAGTGATCTCCGAGACTACTTTTGGTGGGACAATATAAAGAAGGAGACTGCTGAGTATATCTCAAGGTGCTTGATATGTCAGCCAGTTAAAGTAGAGAGGTAAAGTTCAAAGGGAGGATGAAAACCTTTCTTATACCCATATGTAAATGGGATAATGTAACTATGGACTTTTTCATGGGTCTCCTCAAGAACACCAAAGGAAATAATGCAATTTGGGTTATGGTGGACTGACTCACCAAGAATTCCCACTTTATCTCTATTTAGGAAGATCTCTTTCACGATAAACTTGCAAAGATATATGTGAAGGAAGTGGTGAGACTTCATGGGGTTCTACTCGTGATTGTCTCTGATCGTGATCCCAGGTTCATATCTAAATTCTAGAGGAGCCTTAAACATACCTTGAGTACTGAATTGAATTTCAATATGTCCTATCACCACCAAAATAATTTCCAATCTCAAATGACTATTCAGACTCTTGAAGATATGTTCAGAGCATTATAACTAGAATTAAAAGGTGGATGGGATCGGTATCTCCCATTGGTTGAGTTCTCATACAATATAAACTTCTACTAAAGTATTCATATTGCTCCATATGAAGATATATATGGAAAGAGATGTATAAATCCAACCTGTTAGGTTGAAGTTGTAGAAATAAAGCTACTTGGGCATGTTCTTATTCAAGAGATGATAGAGAAGGTTCAAGTTATCCAAAAACATATCGAAGCTTCTAAAAGTATGTAAAAGTGCTATGCTGAAGATTGTCAAAGGGACTCAGAGTTTGATGTTGGGGATAAATTCTTCCTTCGAATGTCACCATGGAAGAGAGTCATTTGGTTTGGAATGAAAGTGAAGCTATGCCCAAGGTACATTTTCCACTTTGAGATCCTTGACTGCATAGGAGTTGTATCCTATCGTCTTGAAATTCCAAAAAATATGGCTTATGTTAATGATGTATTTCATGTATCACCCCTAAGTAAGTACATCTCAGATCCCTCCCATGTACTAAACTCAGAGGTGGTACAACTGGAAGATGATCTCTATTATGAGTAGCAGTGAGTAAAGATCTTGTACCGGATAGATAATGTTCTATGAAAAAATGAAAACCCACATTATCAATGTGTCTTAGAGGGACCATAAGTATGAAGAGAAAACATGGGAATTGGAGGAGGCAATGATGGATAAGTACCATCACCTATTTATGTGAAACTAATTTTTGAGGGTGAAATTTCAAAAGTGGGGAAGAATGTAATGACCCAAAGTTTTCTCATTAGAAATTACCTTCTAACAATTATGTCATATAAAATAACATTAGTAAACATAATGCCAAATCATTATTAAATGAACTACTAAATTCTATGTGACCTTTAAACATAATTTTTCCACTTCTGTGATTTGAATTTCAAAAATCTGATATACACTATTGTAATCAATAAGATGTTTGGAGTTCGATAAGACAAACTTAATTTTTGATGAATAGTAACATACCCTTAAGAATAGGTACTTACCAATGATAGTATAAATAAAATTTATTTATTCTATAAGTGAAAATATGATTAAATTATATTATAATGTTGTTATTTTTGTATGTCAGGAATATTTAATGATTAATTAAATACTTTAAAAAAATTGTTTTCATAAAATTTATTCAAAAACTAGTATTTCTAATTCTTATGATTATATAGTAAATTTATGAGACCTTAATTAATTTTTCAAAGTGTTGAAAAAGTAGTTTTAATTTTAAAATTTGTATTTTTTTAGTAAATTATGATTTTAATTAATCATTAATGTAATCATAATTATAAAATTATTTTCATAAAATGGAGTTCTATTTTTAATTCTACATTTCAAGAAATGGATAGGGTAAATTTTTGTGATTTTTCTGAAATACTTGAATTTTTGTGAATAGTGAAATTCGATAATTTTCAAAATATGCTAAATAAATTTATGCATCATGCATGAGTCATGGATGTTGTTAATGGACATTGTTTTTAACTCACATGCCATATTTACTATATTTAGTCATGGAATCATAACTATTTCTTTTCTTGTGGAGAAATAATAAATTATTGATTATAATATTGAGAAACCACACCTCCCCTCCACTATAAATACCACCCATCACAACCTCATTTCCTCACACCTCTCAAGAGACAATCCTTGTCCAAATTATTCCCAAATATCTTATCTTTCCCCTACCACACATCCAGAAGATCTTTTTATCATCAAAATACCAAGCCTAGGTGCCTTGATGAGGATCTCAAGCAGAGAATGAAAGTGGTAATTCCTCTCTCTCTTTTATTTCAATTTCCTTTCAAATTTCATTCCTTTTATTCTCTTATATTAAAATTATCTTATCAAAATGTAATAATAAATCCAGTATGATTAATATAATGTTATGGTATCATGTTAATGGAATATTATTCGTTAAAATCTTCTCACTCCCTCTCTTTTATTTTTAAAATGAAATCATTGCCCGTGATTTTTTAATTTACCATCATCATGGACGATGCACATTCATTTTTCTTAAAATCATTAAATTATATCAATAAAAACATTAAATAGTTAAAAAAATATTTAAATATGTATTTTTTAACCATTTTTATGTTCTTGAAACAACTTTTATACATAATACTAAATTATAAAACCAAACATGTTCATTATTATCAAAAAACCTGCCGAATTAACCTAAACGGTCATCGTTAAATTTTATTAAATGATTCATCTTACTGATATATAACCAACTTAATTATATGATAATTTAAACTCTAAGAATATAATTTATAACATGAAATATCAATTATGTAATTTTATCAATGTTCAACACGAACTTCCATTCACGTGTATAAGTGAACCATTTACAAAAACTATAAAAAAGAACACTCTCGAATGATGAATTTAAACCCTATAACTCATCCAAATTCCCATAAAAAAATAGTGAAACCCTAATTAACCATATTCATGTATAAAAGGTTGTATAATTTATAATTAATTTATCCATGGTCATTATATAGGACATTAAAGTGAAGAAATCATTCAGATACAAGGTACAAGAAATTCTCAAACCCAACTTCCTTCTTCATGTTTTCCCTCTTTCAATCCATTTTCAGTATAATTATTCCTTAAAAATAATTCCTTCGTCATTATATTACCTTTTCTATGATATAAATGTTTACCACTGGTGTTTATGTTCAACAAAAATGTTTTCCAAAAGAACTATTCTTTCAAAAACCCACCCTTTAATTCTCTCTCAAGGTTGATAGTGCTTGTATCAAGTATGTTATTCCCTCATTCACTTGGGAACCCATTATTTAGGAATTTATAATTTTTGAACTGAAAAACATTCCTTTATATGGGTTGTTTTATCTTTAGTATTGATATATGTTCCATATGGAATGCATGATAATGTAAATGTTATGATGTGACGGGTGTGCCTGGAATTATATAGAGTAATGAAAATGTTATGATGTGATGGATGCACTCAGAATTATATAGCACTCAAATGAATTGGGTAATGTGAAAAAACTCATTAGTAAAGTGAATTATGTGTGAAAAATATGTTATATTTCATCACAACAATGTGTGGTAGATGGCCAGAAAGTCATGATGTTTCATTTTTATGTATTGCCACATTCCAAGTATTTTCTTAATGATCCATCTCATGATTATGATCCTATGCCTATGTTATGATGATGAGGATTATGATCACTCCATATTATAGTGTTTCATGTTCTTATATATCTTATTATTGTGCTTTAGCTCACCCCTTTTTGATGTATATCCTCAGGTGACTACTTTTACTAAGAAGAAGTCAAGATCCCATAAGAATCTAGAGAAGAAGGAATTAAATAAATTTTTTCTGATATAAAAGTTGTGTATTGTCGTAGTTTTATCAAGGCACTAAACCTTTCTGTCCTCATTGTGTAATTTTTTTATGTTTTTATCATTAAAATGATGTAAAATTAATGTAATAAAAATAGAGTCCCGGTTGGTTTATCCAACTCTATCTAGGTTACCCCATCATATAAGTTGTAATGGGATTACTTGTCTCTATCCGGTCTACCCCATTATAGAATAAATAATTAGATTAAATGGATCTATATGGGATTCACCATCATAGAGGATTCAATGGTATACATGGTGCTATCTAGAACACCCCATTGTAGAAGTTGAAATGGGATTGTTAGGTGCTTAATGGGACACCCCATCATATAAGCTATGTTTAAGAACCACAACATGAATAATGTAAAAAAGAGAAATAATATCATAAAAATAGTCATTATAACCTTTATAGCATTATTAGAAAACAAAAAAGAAATGGTTTTCATCACAATCTCTATTAATCATGATTAAACTATGGACATTAAATGGGTTCTTGTCATCATAAACATAAACCATTCATAAAAAGAATAAGTATGATATCCATGGTTCATATACCTATTAATTCATAGGTAAATAATGGATGAAATGTTATATGGGAAATAATTTTTAAATATAATTAAAAAAATATCTTGAAGAAAATTTCATTTCCTCTTAGAAAACCCCTTTCTAAAACAAAAAACATTTTTAAAACCATTTTCTTTGAAAGAATCCATTAAAACTTATAAATAAATATTTTGAAAACATTTTAACACTTTTAATAAAATAATATTTTTCAATATACCATTCCATGAAAATGGTCTTAAAATTAGAATTTAAAAACATTTTAATTTTTTTTAGAAAACTTTTCTTTAAAGAACATTGATTTCTGACCGAAGAGATAAATAAAGTCATATTACCTAAAAACATTTTCTTAAGTGTAATAAGTAAAACAATAGTGGAACAATTGTACCATTACATGAGTATATAACAAATAACCATTGGATAATGAATTTCAGGATAATTATTAAGAGGTAGGTCATGATATTTCCACATTTGAATAATAATCATAAAAAATCCTGATAAAGGATGATATTGTAACATAAAATCATTACAATTTAGTAACTTGGAATCATAATAACAATGAATGAATAAAATAAAATTAAAATTAAAATATCAGGAGTATATATAAGTTCATGATGTTGAATTTAAAATTGGTTTTATATACACATCTTTAAAGAATATATGTGCATATAACAATATACTTATCAAAGATGGAAAATTGTGACAAAAATCATTTATCGATTTGTAACTTTTGAAACATTAACCCCATGAAATAGATATAATAAAATGGATATTTAAATACAAATAATTTTAATTATAATAATCATAAAATAAATTCATGGTCCGTTCATACACCACATAATATAAATAGGAGGTGAATATGAAATGTGTCTCATGGAAGTAAAAAGGCGTGATAGAAATTCATTACCTTAAGTCTTGACATCCTTCACACACATTAAAAAATCATGTATAATAAATTTAAAATTTTTATAAATATTTTAGTGAACCATAATAAATTATAAAATAACATATATTATTTTTTTATGAATTTATATTACATGTTTATAAACAATTCAATGTTAAATTAATGTTTCAGGTAATAAAAGATTTATTTTTCATATATGTTTTGACTTGTTATTTTTGGTTCTCTTATATTGATCATGATTCACTTATTTAAAAAAAGTAAAACATGATATAAATTTCATATATATTCCATATATATTTTTTAATAATAATATATAAAAGATGGAAATAGGAAGTGAAATACACCATTCATTGAGACGGTACACTATACATATGCATGAATGGTGATTCTATTTTCTTATCATATTAAAAGAAAGAAAAGGAAATTGTGTGTACATATATATATTATAATTATATTAGAATTTTTATGTCATATATATAACATATTTCTATTACACCCATCCTAAATACTTCCCATGTAATGTATGAATGAATAACATTGATCCATAAGGCAGTAGTCTTCCAAACACACTAACGACATTATTGTATTATCAAAAAAATGGAAATCATAAAGTTATGTGAAATATAATAATTCTAGGAGAATAATACAACATAAATATCATGTATAAATATAATATACATCATTTTTATAACCTTAAGTGGTACTAATGGAGAGTCAAACAACTTCAGTTCGCGAGGTGATAGTCTGTCATACACATGAACGATGATTTTGTAGCCCATTTGATGGATGTGTGTGTGGTTTTAGTTCATAAAACTAACATAAAATCATCTCTATATATTATATATAATGGTTTTATTATATAATTATTATATAAAAATAATTTAATATGTTTGAGAAAGAAATTAAACAAAAAAATTTAGTGTTGATTGTTATCTCTTCTTCAGGTATCTTTTTTTGCATTACACCAAAAAACATCCTTGGATGGCATTAATCCAAATGTAAGGATTCCAAGATGATATTAGGGATGTTTTAAAGTGATTTGTGAAGGTTTTTTATCCAAATTTCTTTAGAGGTTAGATGAAGTGGAGAGAGTGAGTTCCAGTTTTTTAAAGGAGGATCATTCTTGTAAATACCCAAAAGTATTCACTATTGGGTGGTCTTTCTTACCTCATGTGCCTAAAAATTGAACAATAATGGATATTATAGGGTTTTTATCAATAATTACCTCTATCACATAGAATATTTACCTTTTTATCATGTAATTCCATTGTTTTTATGTTTAATCTATTTTATCTTTATAGTTTTCACAAAGGTAACTTGAATCTTTTTAATTACCTAGGTAAATTATCAATTTAGATTATAATTAAAAGAGATTTATTAGATAATTTATCACCCATAAATATAAATATTAATTCTCATTAATTATATAAATATATTAGGTGTTTGTAAAACTAATTTTTATACAAACACATATAACGCGTAAAATCCTGTTTTAACCTTAATCACATTAATTAATATTAACTATTTTCACTAATAATTATGGTAAAACATTAATTTTAAATTATTAGATAATATAAATTATTATTATTCCAAATTTGGAATAAATGTTTCAAAATTATGTTTAAATAAGGGGAATAATTTAATTAAAAATTAATCCCCCATACAGGATGAGAAAACAGGTTTTTAAAGTGAAAATATTCAAATGTTTACTAAGTATTTATATCTAAATTTAATATAAAAAATATTTAAATGAAATAAATTGGATAAATATATGTAAAAATGAAATAATTTTACATTAAAACTGATTAAAACTATAATTTAAAAATAAAAATTATTTATATGCAAAGTCCATTTTCAATTAAATTTCTATATTTTTCAATATTCATAAAAAAATTAAACTTATCAAAAGAAACAAAAAAAACCCACCATTTTATAATTTTTACATTCATATTTTACAAAATAAATATTATATTTCAAAATATAATATATTATATTGTAAAAATTTAGTTTTAAAAAATGTGTTCCATTAAAAGGCGGGAGAACTGTTTTTTAGAGAAAAATATATCTTTTTATGCATAAAATTGAATTTATTCTTATATAATGTCTAGAAAAAAAGATGAATATTACATAGAAAATTGAATATATAAAATATACATTTCATTAAAATCATTCATTAAAAGTGGTGTGTTTATATTATTTATTTAGAACATTTTTTTGCATGGAAAAATAGTTTTTAAGAAAAAGAATATCTTTATTTTAAAATAGTTATTTAATTAAATACTTATTAATTGTATGCGAGTGAACTAATTTTGAAATCATGAATACATTAAATTTTTATAATTTGTTTATTTCTTTTACATACCTTCCATTACAATGGCATGGTGATAACTATGATAATATTTTTATAATATGTCACGTTTCATTTATACTCAGTGTTTCATGTAACACAAGTTAAGATCAATGTTTCGTGTAACAAAATATATGCTCTATGTTGCATGTAAGATAGTCTAAACATGGTATTGAATGTAAATAAAATTAAAAATCAGTGTTATAGGTATCAAAATATAAACCCGGTGTTGCGTGTTGGAAAATATTAATTTTTTTATGCATATAAGGAAACATTAACTTGGTGTAGCATGCAATGTAATAAATCAAATAATTTTAATTTATTCGAAAAAAATAATTCATATAAACTTATGGTGTTATGTTCTACCCCCACCCCATCAAAAATTAATTTCTTGGCTAAAAATTCATTTGGGTCATCAATGTTTTAATACTTGAAAGTTCCTTTCATAGGAACCCACATCACATAAACGAATAATACAATTTCCTTCAAAAAATAGACTGTAGGAAACATAATAGTCACACAAAGTAACTCAAAACTAGGTTTCCATATAGGATAAAATAGGTGTAACATGAATATGTGTACATTGAAGAGAAATGTAAATAATTATATACAGTGATAGAGATAACTGATCACAAGAAAGTGGGTGGTCTAAATAAATTTAACAAACAAAAATCCATAAATATGTGATGATCTAAGGGACTACTAGATTCATCAAAAATGATGGTACTAGGATAAAATATTTGTTTCAAGATTATTTTCCTGAATTTGAATAATTTTCCCATATAAATATAATTACATGATTTTATTCCATTTAATATGAATAATCTCACCCATTAGCTATGCCTTGATCAATTTATAGTTAATCTCTTACTCTAAGAAAAGAAGGTGAATTTGTTCTCCATGAAGCACTCATGGATAATAATATAAATATATAGAAAGATAATTCATTCCATATATCTCTAGTTATCATCAAAATAATGTGTTTACAATAGGTTATCCAATATTAATAAATTATCATATAGAAAAATAACATATTAATCTGTAAAACCTCATTCATAGTTCAATATTTTTCATAAATAATTAACCATTTAACCCTTCTAAAAGTTGAAAACTTAAAAATTTAGAAAAAAGGACACTAAATTTATCAAAATATGAATAACATTGACCCCCCATATATAATAAAGTATGTCTTAGTTTTCACATACCAAACATGTGAATAACTTCATCATGTATTCTCTTGAAACATATAAATAACCTAAATTACCAAAAATACATATTGAAAGAATGCATTATTTCTTTTTCTAAAGATTGTGGGATAAATTAATTAAATCAAAAAATATCATAAAATCCATCCATGATAGCACATACCACTTTCTCAACAAATCACTAATCTATTTACATGTTAATCAGTAATATCAAATTTACTTTATTCTTATCCAATATCTTTTTATCCAAACTAAACACCATTTTATAAACATTAGAAACATATTAACAGTTACCTTCCATTAATAATGTGTTTTATATAAAATATAATAATTCTATTAAATAATTTTTCTAGGTCATAAATACCATTAAAAATACACTTTCATATCCTTGATGAAATATATATACCAAACAATCCTTATATACTTTACAATTCATAATCCTTGAATCCAAATAAATAAAAATTTATATTATTCCACCTCATCCTTAATAATTTGACTATAATTATTCATATTATTCATTAATACCTGATTAATTTGATATTTAATTCATATTTTATTCATTAGTAGTAGTATAACCATTATTCATACAACCTTGCTGGCTCTTTTCATGAGTTATCAACTTAGGACATCGATTTGAAAAAGTATTATATTTCCAAAATCTAAATCATGTCAATGAGATCATAGAGATGTAATTATTTTCATCAACTGAATTAACCAAGATTTTATTTTTCCCTTCTCATTTAATTTCCCTTTATCATTATTTTCCACAATCAAAATATCTTCTCATCTCTTTTAGACATTCCCTATACTATTTATTTCAATATTCTTGACATATATGAAATTGAATCTTTTCTCTGCCATGGTATCCATTACTCTAACTCTCAATAAAATCATTCCTTATATTCTTTGGTATGTATAAGAGTATGTTAAGGAACACATTATTAATTTTGTTCTATGAAAAATGATTAGGCATGATCATAACATCCTTTTCTCTAGTTATTATTCCAATTTTCTTATCATGAGTAAATCATCCATCACTTTGAATTCTAACACATTTTCTTGGTTACCTCAATTGACTATGACAATAAATAATAGTGAAAGAAATTATAATCATAGTGGAAACCCATATAATAATGAAAATAACTCATAGGATATCGAAATCAGAACACCTAATGTTTAATCTATTATACCATAGGTTTATCCTTTGACATTCATAGTCATCATTTATTTAAAACCATCAGGATTTTTTATAATGGGTTTGTTATTTTCCAAAGAATATCCCCTAGGAGTTTCAAACCAAGTGTGAAATATATCCCATTGTCATTCACAAGTTCTCGATCTAGTCTAGCTCAATATGGTGTTTTTAAGGTTGTTAACCCAAGGTGCATATTTTCTAGAGCCACATCCACTTATAGTATTCAGACGGGGATGTGTTTATAGTAAAAAACTCACTCCATATCTTACCAAAATTCTAGGATATTTTCCTATGCCCTAACTCATACTTATACTTATCCTTAGATACATCCCTATAAATATACTTAGAAAGATCCCTAGGGATCTCACTAATGTTTTCTCAACCAAGTTTCCAGTGGTTAACTAAAACATTCCTTTAATACCAACTATAGTGACAAAAACATCACATAAATTGATACAACATAGTTTTATATGAATATTCATCGTAATAATTAATTAAATGCCTAATTATAGTAATAGTTTAGTGAATTTGGAAATTTAGAACATTGTCTTCTAACATGGGGAAAGGTCATCAATGTTTCCCAAAAATATCTTCCCATTCAGTAATCCTACATAAAATCTTTATTTATAACCCAACATAAGAAAAAATATTAAAGGGTGAGATAATATGTCTTTTAAGGGTAAATAAATGAGATACATAAGCATAAAATTAATATAATGGTACATGAATCAGAGAATAAAATTTTAAGAACATACACTATATATCAAAGATAATATACCTGAAACAAGGAATAAAGATTGGAAGATCATAAAACATGAATCATAATGGAATAAAATAACATGATCCATGAGAGAATAAATTCTAAATAGTACATAGATTTTTGGTATACATATTAAATTATAACATTGGGAGAAAGTATAAATAGAAACTAATTCACCCCTGAAATTAGGCCCTCACATTAACTTATGGACATGAAAAAAGTCCATGCATAACATTGTGAACATTTCATAAGGTTCACACATAAGCAGATACACCTCCTAAGCGAGACAAACCACCATCACTAGTGGCATCACCGTCTTACCGTACTCGGTTTACTCCCCATTATATATGTATATATATCATGAGATATATACAAATATTTACACAATTCATTAGAGAGCTATCTCGTAGATCACATCTTTTAATCTATAATAGGATCACTTGTTGCTTTCTGGGCCTCCAATTTTAGAATCTATAATAGGTTTACCTGACACTGTATGGGCTTCCCATCAAAGAAATTGTAATGGGATAGCTTAGTGCTATCAGGGAAACCACATCATAGAATATGTAATGGGATTACTTAGAGATATCTCGACCGCCCAATCATAGAAGTTGTAATGGTCTTACCTGATGTTGTTTGGTCTACCCCATCGTAAAAGCTGTAATAGGTTCACTTGACACTATTTAGAATGCCTCATCATATAATATGTTTCCAGGAACCACAACATGAATAAAGTAAAAAAGATATTTTATATCATCATAAATAATAATTATAACCTTTATAACTTGATTATCCCATGGAAATGAAATGGCTTTTATGCCAATATTTTATAATAATGATTAACCCCTAAAAAATAATCATGTTCCATAAACAACATTTCATTAAAAACGCAAATCATTTAGATAAATAATAGGAATGGTATCCTTGGACCATATACCCAGTAATTTATAGGTAAAATCAATGGGTGAAATATTATATAGAGAATAATTTCTAATGATCATTTAATACAATTCCTGACAAATGTGTCCTTTTAACTTTGAAAATGCTTTTTACAATATAAAACATTTCGAAAACATTTTTCATTGAAAAAGATCGTGAAATAATATAAATGAAGATTAGTAAAAAAAATTAAACACACTTCAAAACATAAAAAAATCAAAATAATTATCCTTTAAAATGATCTTAAAATAAAATTTAAAAACTTTTTGCAAAAATTTATATAAAATAATATTTTTAAAGAACATTGATTTATGACCAAAGAGAGAAATAGAATAAAATTCCCTTAAAAACATTTTACTAAATATATTAAGTACCAAAGTGTGGAAAATGGTAACATTACATGAATATATCAGGAATAATCATATGAGAAAGAAATTAATGAGGATTATTTATAGGTATAGTAGGATATTACAACATTGGAATCATAATAATAAATAATCCCTATAAACGATGAGATTATAAGATAAAATTATTATAACTTTATTAACATGGAATTGTAATCACCAAGAAGGAATAAAAAAAATTAAACTTAAAGTAAAATGATTACAGATAATTTTGTGACATTACATGTCAAATTGTTTGTATATACACATCATGAAATAATTTAGATTCATATCATAACGTATGTTTCAAATAAAGAAAATTGTGACCAAAATCATTAACAGATTTTATAAGTTTTGAACCGTAAACCACATGAAAGAGAGATACAAAAATGTATTTATAAATACCAATATTTTTTTAGAATAATAAAAAAATAAATTAATGGGTAGTAAATACACCACATAAATGAAATAGATAGTGAATTGGACATGTTTCTCATGGAAGTAAAAAAGCAAGACATAAATCCATTACCTTAAGTATTGACTTCCTTAAAACCCATTTAAAACTACTGTATAATAAATATAATATTATTATAAATATACCACATAAAAATAATCATATATATCATCACATATATTATTTTATTATGACTTTATAATACACTTTTATTATCAATTCAAGGTTAAAGTTACAGTTCGGGTAATAACCACTTTTTTTCATATATGTTTTGACTTATTAATTTCGGTCCCCTAACATTGTTCATGATTTAATCATTTAAAAAATTTAATCCATTATATAAATATAATATATATTCAGTATATATGTATGTATTATAATATATAAAATATATAAATAGGAAATTAAAAACACTGTTTATGGAGATTGTAGGTCATACGTATGTATGAACACTATTTCCATTTCATTATCATTTTTAAAGAAAGAAAAGTAAATGATATATATAGTATAATTCCAGTAATATTATTATTTTATACATATCAAATATTTTAATTAAAATCATCCTTAATACATTCCATGTAAAGAATGAATGAATTGCATCGCTTTACAAGGTGATTGTCTGTCATACATACGAACAACGTTATCGTATTCTCAGAAAATGGAAAACATAAAGGTATGTGTTATATAATAATTAAATAATCATAAATACATAATATATATCATATATATCATATATAAATAGAATTTACATCATTATACCAAACCTTAATAGGTGGTAATGGAAAAATGAATGGCATCAGTTCGTGAGGTGGTAGTGTATCGTACACATGAACGATTATTCGATAGACCATTTTATAGATGGGTGTGTGATTTTAGGTTTTCAAATTAAAATAAAAACATATAAATATATTTAATATACTATGTTTTTTATAAAATCATGTTATAAAATAAATTTAATGGGTTTGAGGAATAAATAAAAAAATGTTCGTTGATGAACGTTACCTCTTCTTTAGGTATCTCTATTTGGATTGCACCAATAGAATTACTTTGATGGATTTATGCCCAAATAATGGATTCTGTGAGGAGAGTAGGGAATTTTAAAAGTGATTTTGGTGGGGTTTGGTCAATCCAAATGGCTTGATAGGTGTGAATATGTGGGGAGAGTGAATTCCCTTTCATAAAAGAGAGTAGTGGCATTATTGTAAATACTCAAAAGTATTCACTATTGGGAGGTCTCCCTTACCGAATGTGCCTAAAATATATATAAAATGGAGGGTAGAGTATTATTAGTCTAGTAATACCTCCAAAAAAAATGAATTTTTATAAAGTTATTCGTATGTCCTTAAGTTTTCTCAATTTTATCTCCATAGTTTTTACCAAGGTAAATTGTATATTTTTATTTACCTAGAAAATTTATCAATTAAGATTATAATTAAAAATATTTTCATTAGATTATATAAAACCCATGATTCTAAATATTAAATAAAATTCCCTAAATAAAAAAACTATATGTTTGTAAAATTAATTTTAATACAAACACATGTACTGTGCAATACCCATTTTAACCTTAATCACATTAATTAATATTATCTCTTTTCACTAATAATTATAATGTAATTTTAATATTAACTTATTAGATATTATAAATTATGGTTATTAAAAATATGGAATAAATTTTTTCCAATTCCACTCACAATTAGCAGATTATAATTTCAATTTAATCATGCAGATAGGATGAGGAAATATGCTTTTAAAGGTAGAATAGCCAAAATATTACTATGTTTTTGTATCTAAATATAAAGCAAAAAAGATTAAAATGACATATATTTGAAAAATAGATGTAAAATAGAATTAATTTTACATTAAAACCAATTTAAATGTAATTTAACATTATATATTATTTATATGAAAAGTCAATTTTCAATTTAAATTAAATATTTTTCATTATTAATCAAAAAATAAATCTTATTATACAGAACATTAAATTAACCCTAAGATAATTTTTTTACATTTGACATTAAAAAATATTTTTAATTTTTCTAATATAATTTATAAAAATTTAATTTTATAATTAGTGCACCATTAAAAGGTAGTAAAACTATTTTTTGGAAAAAATACATCTTTTTTAGTGTAAAATAGAATTTATTCTTATCTATTTCCTAGAAAACACATAATATGAATATTAAATAGTTTATTGAATATATAATATATAAATTGAATTAAATTAATTATTCAAAAGAGTTTTTTATTTATATAAAACATGTTTTCTCATAGAAAAATAGTTTTTAAAAAAATGAATTTATTTATTTTCAAATAGTCTTTACCATAATTTGTAACTAATTTGTTACCAAAGAATTGATTTTATAAATATGCATAAAAAATATTTTATTAATTTAGTTAATCCTTTTCATTCCCTCTATTCCAATGGTTGTGTGATAAATATACTAATATTATAATAATATATCACACTTCCTTTAAACTCAGTGTTGTGTGTAATACAAGCTATGCTTGGTGTTTCATATAACACAATCTAATATTGGTGTTTCTTATAAGTTAATCTAAAATTAGTATTGAATGTAACAAAATAAAAACATAATGTTGTGTTTATTAATATCTAAACTTAGTGATGTGTGTTGTGTAAGCTTAACTTGGTTTGCATGTGAATGAAGCCTAACTTGGTAAATCATGCAATGCAAGCCATCATAGAATTTGAATTTATTCAAAATAATAATAATTAATAAAAACTAAGGGGGTTAAAATATAGGATCATATGCTTATATCTATTTAAGCTCTTACTTGTTGAACTTTACTCTTTGTTACCCTATTAAAATTGCACTAATTTAGGATACATTGTGTTTTGAAAATCACATTGGATTTCTCTATTATAAGGAGAAGAAATATTTTTCTACACTCATCCCATTAGAGAAAAAGATTTTTAAGAAGAAAGAAATGAATCTATCACACCAAACCATGGAGAACTATGACAATAGTGTTGAATATTTCCCATCTTGTTGCAATTGTGACAATCTATAAGTGGTTTCATATTATCTAGCTTAATATGCTGAAAGAACCACACTAAAAGCATCATTACTCACTTTTCACCTATGGAGGGAGATTCCTTGATCCCATGGTTTGATTATGAGGTGAACCACCTCTTTGGAAATATGATTCCTTATTTTTCTTATTCCCAATGTTAAAGTTCTCAACTATTCCCATAGCAATAAACATTCCCCCCATAATCATATTTCATGAGAATTCCCTTTCTACCACCATCACACTATTGAATAACTCTAGACAACCTGTAATAAAATGGAAGAAAATCATTGAAAATTTTTCAAGAATCAACCCCTATTAAAAAATTAGTACCTTCAAGAATCCACTTGTAGATAATTCTAAGGATAAGATAAATAAATTCATAAATTTATCCATATAATCTGTCACTATGTGATTATCTTTATTCAAACTAAATAATTCAATTTTTCTATAATTTTCAAAGGTCTGAGGATAGAATTATTTTTTTAAAAATTCCTCACAATTATCCCTTGTCATACCTTGGTCCAATTTATACTAAACTTGAAATTCCCACCATTGGTATTCCAAATCCTCCAATATATAAATTTTTAAATTTACTTTCTACTCTAATGGTGTGCCAAGTAAATTTAAGATTTGATTCATCATATTCAATCATACTTATTCTTTTTTCCATCTCTTAATCCCCCCAGATGATGGGTGGATTGTATTTTTTGTAACTGAATTGAGTGGCCCACTTATCATGATTCTTAATTTCTATTACCCTTACCCAAAACCTAAAATACTGGAAAATATTTTTTACTAGTTGTTGTCTCACCATCGATCAGGTGCAACCATATTCTCAGTAGCATTTTCCAGTTTATTTTTATAGTTATTTCCTTGTTATATTCACTATAACCAGAACAAAAATCCATTTAGTCTCACTCTTAAGAAACTAAAGGATTAGTATTCCCAATTTACCACATTAACACATATTAGAAAATATATTTCCATAACTCAACTATCATCAACATTTTATTCATTTTTGAAAATATTACAACCATGAATTTCAAAATAACCATTTTCACTATTTTTTATAAGATAGAATTTTTTTTTCAATTTAATATCCCATAGAACAAAAAATGAACAATGAATTCTTATTGGGAATCCTTACTATAAATTAATTTCATGACACTCTAATCAGATATACCCATGATGATGAGGTGTCAACTTGCTAAGAAGAGTCTTAAAACACTCTTATTCTCAAACACCCAACAAACATGAAGTTTAACATGATGAGGATATCCATGCATTTTCATTTTCTATATTTCATGTTCTGACAATCTTACTCCTTACTACCATCCCAAAGTATAGATTTACACTCTTTCAAACTCCAGCACCAAAAAATTCTTACACTATTTCCCATGTCAAGGACTAAAAATGTGATACTATTTGTACCACAATGAATTATATAACAATCGTGACTGATACTATTTAACAAAAAACAAAACTTAGACCGAATTAAAATGATAAAATTTGAAACACCCTCCCCCACCCCATTTGATTGGGTAGTGATGGTGGAGCTACTAGGCTTTAGGTGACATCCCCAAGACACTAAAGGCTATTAATAAATTCCAAGGGCCTCATGAACATTTGGGCGACGATTTTATATGTCAATGATAAAGCGTCAAAAATTAAAAAAAAATTAACCAAAAATAACTCTATATGATAAATGAGTATAAAAAAACTTAAAACATGAAAAAGACAATAAACCATATTGGTGTATAAGAAGAAACACAAATAAAAAATCAAAGAGGAATAAAAAATCCCCAAAAATTCAAAAGTGACATCAACCAGCAACACCCAACCCACTATAATATCCAACATAAATTGAAAATTCCATGGTATTAAGAACCATCACAAATGAACTAAGATACCTTGCCTTCACCTATGTCTAAATAGATGACATTTGAAAATGGAAAACTATTATGAAGTATCAGGTGAGTCTAAAATTAGTATCATTTACCCAATGACTTCCCAACTAATTCCACTAGAAAAAAACATTGTAGCACAATTTAAAAAATATTTTTAAGTAGAAAAGTATTTTATATAAAATCCAATATAATTTTTTATGGAAAGAAAAAATGAACCATGAAACCTTTTTACAATCCTTTTGAATACCCATAAATAGGTATATACACGCACCATTAATTACCAAGTGATTATTCCATACTCATGAGTGATATATTATCAATTTACTAAGTTATCACATGGAAAAAAATACTAGGTGCCCCAATGGAACACACCCCATCCACTAGTTCATGTCTAATTCAATTGAATTCACATGAACAATGTATTCCAAATCCATGTAAAACCATTCGAAAAAAATTATTTATTTTAAAAATTTCTCTGATAAAATTCCATGAATAAAAACCAAAATTCTAAAATACAAATTTCAAAATCCTGGACCAAAGGATATTTTTGAAATCCAACCAATTTTACCATAATTTTAAAAAAAAAACTTAATATAGATTTCAACCAATAACTACACAAGGATTTCACCAAAATTTCAATCAAAATATTTAATTGAAACTAATTATTCATGTTTTAAATCATGTGGATTTGAGAGAGAATCCACCTACCTCTCAGTGGTTAGTGAAAATGAAGAATATCATAAAAGAAATTCATGATCCATTCACAAACTACATTCCCTTCACTAGATAAAACATGTTTTCATAATAAACCATTCATAACACGTATTATTGACTATAAAAGACAAGATACACGGTTTTGATAGATTTTGTTTATGGTAAGAAACTCAAGAGGGGGTGAATTAAATTACTATAAAAATTTATTTCTTAAAATATTTATTTAAAAGTAACTCAATTTAAAATAAAATACAGCCCAATTAATCAATGTAGAAAATTTATAAAAGTTTTGATATTTTGAAATATTTCTCAAAGATTGATTAGTTCTTTGTTAAAACAATATGGATTATTATCTTAACTTTTTAAATCAATATGATAAACCAAATTAAAATATAAACATTATCTAATATTAATTATCAAATTTAAGTAAAGTTTTCATCTTTAAATAAAATAGTGAAAACAGAAATTTTAAAGACGCATCAGATTTAAAAACAAGAGGTTCGATCTCAAGATGAGACTCAGTCCTCTCCACATGGTGATTACCGGACCCCAAGAAATTTATATAAATAAACAAGGATCCACACACTATATCAGGGTAAAAAATAGTATACATAGTTTTCCAAGTCAACTAGACCTCTTTCATAGTTTTCATGGGAGTGAAAATTATAAAAGTCCATGCATGGACCTCTTATACTATTATCTATGGGCAGGTAAAGTGTAAAAATATATAATTTTGAATATATCAATGTATCATGCAGTTATACATAGGAGGTAGTGTGTGTTTATCAAACATAGACACACACTAATCGAAAAGGTAAAAAAGATCACAAATAGAGCATAAATGATGTATAATAGAGTTATAAGGATCTATGTGATGTGATTGGAATTTTATGGACTATTTAATGATAGAAAAAGTGAAGTTGGAGTCTATTTCTAGAAACAGACAGAAAAATAGTGTATCATGTGTACTTTTGTCTACTGTTTCTAGTGAGGTAGTTGATGTATAGGATGATCTCTTCTTCTTACAGCAAAATGTTCTTTCTTTTGGGATCCCAACAATATCATTTCTTTTCATCAATTTTAGGTTATTGGGTTTTCACAAGCATACAAGCTCTCTACTGGACAGTATGGATATTATTATTATTATTTTGATCAGGTATTCACTTTATACAATGCAGCAAACAAGATCATGTACCTCAAACCTCATACTAGTATCTGACATCCATTAAATTTTCTATACAAAATACTAACAAGCTTATTAATATAATAATCAGTACTAAGTTTGATAAATATGAACATTAGAAGTAATTTTGAATTTAAATGATAGATGAGAAATTTTTCTAAGTATTAAACAGTATCTCAGATTAGTAGGTCATTTTGTCGGTGTCTTAGCCTTGTATTAGTATCTTAAGATCGGTAGGTTGTTCTGTTGGTAGGTAATGCATTAGTAGATCAAGTATCAGTAGGTCAGTCAGTCGGTAGGTGATGTATTGGTAACTCATCTATTGGTATCTTATACTTAGAAACAAATTTGAGTTTCAATCATTAACTATGTAGGTAGTTCATGTTATTAGTGTCTCATCCCATCGATAAGTTAGAATTCATCAGTGAATTGTCCTTTTTGAAAATTCTTAGAGGATGTCACTAACTCGATGCAATGGTGTCTCGTCTATCAGTATTTCAGGCATTGACGACTTATCCTTACTGGTGACTTATACATATCCAATTTTTTTAAATTTTATTATGTGTTAAACAATAAAAAAATAGATTAATTTTATAGGAAAACATGATTAAACAAGATGTAACTTAATAAAACGTAATTAAGAGTGATTTGTGAGCATTAAAACTAGAGGATGCCAACAATCTCCCCCTTTTTGGTGACCAAAAATCATGGAATTATATACCGAAACAGTTGAATTATAATGATCAGAGTAAGGTTTAATTAATATATTATATAGATCATAAGAGATGAAATTTTAAGTAAACACAAATATTATTCAGATCACTTAGTAAGTTTTATGTTAATATCATGATGAAGCTTTCTTTTAATATCATGATCCCCAATGATATATGCCATTATATATTCAATACACATTCATTATCCCCTTTTTGGGATTATAAAAAAAGAAAAGAAATAATTAATAGAAATAATAGAAAATGAGATGAAAATATATATTATATGTTATTAAACAAATAGTATAAGAGATAATAAAAGAAAAAAGTTACAATAGATCCTTATCAAGGATTTATCCAATCACTGTTCCTCTAAAGTAGAATCCATCATGACTTTTTCTTTATCTATAGCTATGGTGGTAGGATCAGTAGGTATAAAAGAGGTACTAGTTGGAGTTATTGTTGGGATACTAGTGGAAGGAAGAGGAACACTAGTAAACACTAAAGGTGCAAGGATTGGGATAGAAGAGGCAAGAGGGAATATAATATCCTAAAGAATATCATGTCTGATTTGAATAAGATCCTAAGAAAGAGGTGTGGAAAAAGGTTTCAAAGGTGTAGAAAAGGGAGTATAATGGTACTGGATAGGTATCAGAGGAGAAGCTGTTGGAACAAAAATTTCAGTAATCACATGATACAGGTAGGGCTTCAACATATTGATAAATTCATTTATGATCTGGACACCATGGTCCATAGCCTTTGTAAAATATCTTATATTTTCCATAAACTACTGAAGAGTATGAGTGAATTATTTATGCTGCTGGACTTGTTCTTTAATGGATTGAGTGACTGTAGGTAGTCTCAAATTCTCAACCAAATACGTGAAATGACTATCAAGTTGATTCATAGTATAAAACCTCTTAAAATAGAAGTCAACATTCTTGGTCATCTCTTCCAAAGAATTAGTGTCACCCTTAGTGTATAATATTACTATATCATGCACATGATCACTATTTTTCTTAATTTTGGGTAGGATTTTTTGATCTGAGACACCCATTATAGTTTGTAGTTATTCTCTTATTACAGATCAGATCATCTTAACATTAGGAGTCTAAATAGTAGGAGCAGTTGAGGTTGAGAAACCATTAATTACACCTTGAACTACTTTTCTCAACTTATTAATTACACCTTGAACTACTTTTCTCAACTTATTAAAATCAAGGTCTGGATATGAAGGAGTATAATCTTTATAAGACTCATAAGTGGTGTCTCCAATAGCTTTCAGAACCTTCTCTAAAGATTCCCTATATTCAATGGTCATTAATGGAAGAAACCCTATCAATTAGTTCATCGTGCATATTTTTATTTTATAGTACAATTGCTTCAACCACTATAATCATATGTTCTTTAATTTTAGAAACAACCCTTTCTATAATCATAGTTTCATCATTTTCATTAAGACTCACCACTTGAGTTGGTTTATGTGGGAGTATAGATCTAACTACTAAGTACAACTCTTCCTTAAACATATTGAGGTCAGCCTTAGTACCATAATCTTCATACTTTGGTACAACCATAGAAGTAGAAGCAGGAGCTACTACTTGATTAGTTTCAACAAGAGTTTTTCCTTCTTCCACAGATCCCTTAGGATCAATTTTCCCATCTTATGAATCAGGGTAATCCAAACAAAATGTCACATAGCCTGGATCCATTTCCTATTCAAGCATAAATATATCGTCATAGGTAATAAGAATATCATTTCTAACCCTACTTGGATGCTTCTACCCCTCAATAAGTTCTCTCGTCTCAACAAGATATTTCTTCCTAACATAAATAAGTGCCTGCACTGGATCTACTGTGACTTCTTCTTCAACATGAACTTCATTATGCATATGAACTTGTAAACCACTTCCCAAAACTGACACATGTTCTACTAAAGGATTATAAGTAGGATTCTCATGCTCAAAATGATATAGAGTTGGGTCAATAGGTTCTATAACATGAACTTTTATCATCTTCAGGATGGTCTGATCCACTATGAGATTCACCACTTCCTTCCTCTTCATCACTTCCATCATCTGCACTTTGTTCACCAGATCCTTCATCAACCTCTTCATTCCCTTCCTCATCTCCATCATCATCATCATCATCTTCATCCTTATTGTAACGTTTTTTATTTTCACTATTTTACTACTCATATTCTTCACTACCACTCTTACTAAAATATTCAACATTTTATGATTCTTTAGTATCCTCATCATCATCTTCACGAAGGAGAGGTTCCTTTGAAGAAAAAGTCCTAGGATGGATAAAATCTCCATAGGTCATACCTTCTAGACTTCCAGCTATATCTAGGTCACTTATAACATCAATGGGTGATCCATTTCCTTAGTTTAATTCATCTCCATTATCCTCATCAGAATAATCAACATCCTCATCATGTCCTAGAATATGGTCAACTAGGTCTCTTATCATTTCAGGATATTCAAGAAGATAAAAATATTCATAAATATTATCATTTTACTCAACCCAATGTTTCTTCCATGTTTTCTAATTTACCTATATCTTTTTACAAATGACTTTTGTGATGAAAAACATCACAGTCAGTTACTGATTCTTCACCCTCATTCACAAAACCATTAACTTCCTATGATGCAGATCAAAGATTAGAATAAAAAAACAAATTTTTCTTGCATAATGGTTTTATCATCCCATTAATATTCACCATTAAATACTTACACAAGTAAATATTATGTCCCCTTTGAGAAAAATATAGTAAAAAGACATCTTGGTAATTCATGGAGGAAAAACTCCTTTTCTTTGACATAAATGTTGGTGAATAAACATGAAAAAAAGCCTTCATTCACCATCAATCTCTATTGATATTGGACTTATATAATCTCCATTACCAGTAAGCTTATCCAAAACTTCCACATAATTGATAATATCACTATGTATAGGTGCACTTCCCAGAGGATCTTTAAACACACCCTCATGGGGTACTTTCAAGAATTTTTCACATTTCTTGGATGAAAAAGAATTTATTCTTCCATTTACTATAGACTTAATCCAAAATACCTCTACACCTTAAAACATAAATTCCCCATATAGATAGAACTCATGCTCTAGCCCTAGGTAAAAAGGTATTTTATTGTTGGAGAACCACTCCATGCATCCCTATGTTTACAAAACATTCAACAAGAGAGACTTAGTTTTCAATAACCACTTGGCATCCACTTCATTATATGGGGTAGAAATTTAGCTCGCATGTTTGGGATGGATAAGCTTTGGTTTTGTTTCGATGGATTCCCATTTATTCTTCTTATAAAGATGTGACTCATCTATAGACTTCTTAGATACATTCTTAACATTATCCATTGGTGGTATTTGAGGGTTTTAGGCTCAAAGGATATGGGTAGGTGTTTGGGAAAGAATGTTTCGAAGGAAAGAGTGTAGGAGAAGGAGTGTGAGAGTGAGAAAATGAGTTGGATTGACTTTAATTTTATCATTTATGTATTTAAAATCATAAAATAAAAAATGAGGAGTAAAAATAAAATGAATTAAATAAAAAACAACATTTTAACTTTCAGATATTGAAATGAAAAAAGTAGATGGGTGAGACACATCAGTGAGTTCTATTGGCGAGTCATATCAGTGAGTCTTATCGGTGAGTCCTATCAGTGAGAAATCAATGATTAGACATCATTGCTGAGACATCATCAGTGAGACATCATTATTGAGACATCATCAATGAGACACCATCAGTGAGACATCAGGGGTGAGACATCATCAGTGAGACATCATCGGTGAAAAATTATTAGTGAGACATAATTGGTGAGACATAATCAGTGAGTCATCAATGGTGAGGCATTAATAATGAGACATCATCAGTGATATATCATCAGTGATACATTATTAGTGGGTTATGAAAAGTTGATCATTCTTAAATCATGTCTGATGTAACTAATTATTTTAGAATTTAATGGCTTAGTGAAGATGTCAGTAAACTGATGTTCAGTGCCAATGAATTCAATACTTATATCACCTTTTTGATAAAAATCTCTCAAAAATTGATGTATTACATAAAAATTATTTTTTATTGAATGAGAAACTAGGTTATTAAAAATTTTAATGGCACTTTTATTGTCACATTTTATAAGGACATGCCTAAATTGATATCTATAGTCTACTAATGTTTGTTTTATTTATAAAATATGATCACAAAAACTACCAATAGTTATGTATTCAACTTCTAAATTGGATAATGCCGCAAAATTTTTATTTTTACTACATCATAAAACTAGAGAAATTCCCAAAAAGTGTCATGTTCCAGAGGTTATTTTTTCTATCTAAATTTAAACCACCAATGACAGTATTAGAATAAAAAACAATGTTAGATGGTTGTACTCTAGGATAGAACAATCCTATGTTGGTAGTATACTTTAGGTATTTAAAATTTATTATAACAGTAAGAAGGTGTGACTATTTAGAAATTTCTTGAAAACAAGTATACACACACACACTAAACATAATATCAAGTCAGATCACAGTCAACTAAATAAGACTCCCAACCATACCTCTGTAATTGGTTTGATCCACTGATTTTCTATCTTCATCAAGATCCAATTTATAGGTGGTACTCATAATAGTATCACTACTTTTAGTGTTATCTATATTAAAATGTTTTAAAGATATTTATTATATTTACCTTGATTTAAAATAATACCTTTCTTATTTTGAAAATTTTGAAATCCAAGAAAGAATTTGAGTTCACCCATTAAACTCATTTCAAATTATTTTTGCATCATTTTTAAAAAATCAATACATAGAGAATATTTATAAGAACCAAAAATAATATCATTAACATATATTTGAACAACAAAAACATCTTTAGAAATTATATTTATGAAAAGAGTAAGATCAAAATTCCATTTTTTTATAACTTTTTGAAATAAGAAAAGTTTTGAGCCTATCATACCAATATTTTAGAGCTTGTTTTAAACAATAAAAAACGTTTTTTAGTTTGAAAACATGATTTTGAAAATGAGAATTCGTAACACCAGGGTGTTGTTCACCAAAACCATCACCAACTATATTCCCATTTAGCAATGCAAATTTGACATCCACTTGATAAAGATTGAAGTTCAAATGTTCTGAATAAGCTAGTAAGATCCTAATGGATTCAAGTATAGAAACAAGTGAAAATCATTCATTATAGTCAATTACTTCTTCTTGAATATAACCTTGTGTAACTAACTATCCATATTTCTTACTATAGTGCCAGCCTCATCCACATTGTTTCTAAACACCCACTTAGTTCCAGTGGTCAAGGTGTATTTGGATCTATCAACAAGTTTCCAAAATTTATTTCTTTTAAATTGATTCAATTATTATTTAATATCCATCACAAAAAATTCATCATTGATTGCATAATTAATATTTTTAGGTTCAAGTTGTGACAAAAATGCATGATGTTCAACTTGGTTTCTTAGTGATGCTCTATTCAGTGTCCCCTTATCTAAGTCTCCAACTACAACATCTAAACGATGATTCATAAGAGTTATAACAGATCTATAAAAAATGGGTTAGATATTTTAGGCTCCTCTAGAGGTTTGGGTTCACTATGATCAGAATATATATATTTTCTAGAACTAATAGATTTTTATGCTTTCTTAATAGTAGAGTCATAAGGTTTATATTTCAAGTCGAGATTTGATAAATCATCCTCAATATTTTCTAGAGAGGTCTTAGGTTCATGTGGATCTATTTCATCAAATTTTACATGCAATAATTCTTCCACACACATGTTTCTTTGATTTAAGAATTTATAGTCTTTTCTAGAGGTTCAATAAGCTTTTAAAATTCCTTCATCACTATTGGATTTAAATTTTTCAATATTATATTTTGTATTAAGGATATAGAGTTTGAAACCAAAAACACTACAGTAATTAATCTCAGGCTTCCAATTATTCCACAAATCGTAGAGAGTTTTATTAAGGATAGTCTAATTAAAACTCTATTAATTTTTTAATAATATGTATTCATAGCTTCTTCCAAAAAATTAAAAGTTAAATCATATTCATTAAGCATAGTTCAGGATAATTATTGTGAGGTTCTATTTCTCCTTTCTATAACTCCATTTAGCTGGGGTGTCTTAAGAGATGATAATTTATTACTATAGCCATTTTGTGAGAAAAAAGATTAAAATTCTTGATTTTTAATCTCGCAGCCATGATCACTACTGAAGGTTTTGATTCTAAGTCCACTTAGGTTTTCTACAGATCTTGCATTCATGATAATATAAGAGCAATATTCACTTTTTTGAAATAAAAATAAAGTCTATGTATACCGTGAAAAGTCATCCACCAAAAAACATAAATAGTTATTACCATTTAAAATTGATGTTGTAGAAGGTAAAAAAAATCCATGAGAACCATCTAAAGAGTTTGAGAAGTTAAAACTTCTTTCTTTGGTTTGAAAGATATTTTATGCAGCTTTTCTTTTTAATAAGGATTACAGACTTTATTATTTGGAAACTCAAGTTTAGGTATATCCTTAACTATTACATTCAAAGTAAGATTTATAAGAGAGTGAATGTTACAGTGGCCTAGTCTTCTATTCCAGATCCAAGACTCTTTTTGAAATGCACTTAAGAACGACACGTTTTGAGAAACTAAGGAATCAAAATTAACATCATAAAAATTTTAATTTCTAAAACCAATAAATACTAAATAATTTTTAGAATTGAAAACATTACAAGCATACTTTTCAAATTTAATGTGAATTCCATCATTGAATAATTTTTAAATTCTAAGTAGATTGTACTTTAGAACATCAACAAAAATAACTTTTTAAATTAAAATTGAATTGTTGTTACCGATTTAGACAAGGAAAATTATTTTTCCATTTTCATTATCACCAAAGATGGTATACCCACCAATAATAGTGATAATATTCTTGAAGAATGAATAGTCCCCTATAATATGTCTTGAACACCCACTATCTAAGTACAATAATCTCTTACATGAACTCTTCAAATAGCTTTCCTATAAAAATAGATCAAACAACAAAATACTTTGGTACCTAGATTTTGTTTAGTCTAGTAACATTGGTAATTAAAGATTTGGGAACCCACATGTTCATTATTGGTTTCTTATAATAAGTTTTTAACGTCTTAGATAAATAAACTATATTTGATCTAGATAAACTAGAAGTTGTAAAAGACGTTCTAGTGCTAGAACTTGTAGTAGATTTTTCAATTCTAGGCACAAAACCAAATTTTTTAGATTTTGATACATAATTTTTTTTAATAAAATTTCATTTCCTTAGTTGATAACCTCTACCATTATCTTTTTAGAGAAACTTTATTACCAAGAATTTGAGTTATATTATTTTTACTATTTGTGAATTTCTCTAGATCCTTATTTAATTGATCATTAGGCAGTTTATGTTCATTATTATCATTGAGAAACTGAGCATTTTTTTCCTTTTTAATATTAAGTTCAGACTCAATATAAACTAAAAGAGTATATTGCTTATTGATAGATTTATACTTATCCTTTAGTATATTTTAAGTATCCTCAATCATTTTACAGTATTCAAACATCTCTTCATTTGTCAAATTTTCATAATTAGATTCATCTCTAGAATAATAAGAATTATGTACATGATATTCTAGAATTACCTCAGATGTGTTTTTCATAAAAAAACATGTTGGGTTTTTCAGCCGTTAAATCAAGTGATGATTCTAGAAATTTCAACATGAACTTTCATTTTCTCATTTTCTTTGTGTTTAGAAGATGTGGTTTTGAAATCTAGTAAAATTACATTTGGTTCATCATCTTATTCTCTATTAAATTTCAATTCTTTTTCATACATAATCAGTTTACCTATCAGCTTCTTCACTAGAATAGTGTTGATGTCACAAGATTCTCTTATTGACACTGATTTTTCCCTCTATCTTCCTGGTATACATCTCAAGATCCTCATTATTTTTTCCTTCGTAGTTATTATATTTCCTAGTTAGATCATTGTATTAACAATCTCATTTAACCTGAGATACATTTCATAAATATTTTCATCATGATTAATTTTAATGTTATCATATTTAATGGTATATATGTTAATCCTCATTTCCTTAATATCAATGGTTCCTTCATGTGAAACAGCTAGAGTATCTCAAATTCCAAAGGTTGGTTTAAATGCATAAATCTGATTAAATTCTTCATCACCTAAAGAACAATATAATGCATTTATATATTTTCAATTATTTTTTAGGCTTCCTTATTGGAATCATTCAAAGTGTTTCTAACATTAGTAGGAATTTTATATTCGTCAACAATAACAGTCCATATTTCCAAACCCATACTTTCTAAATTCATTTTCATTTTAATTTTTCATCAGGAATAATTTTTTCCATTAAAATAGAAAGGTCTGTTAGAATCAAAACCTTCTTATCTATTGTTTATTTACATAAAAATTTAAATATTTTAAAGAACAATAAATTGTGAATTGACAGAAATTTAAAGATTTTGAAAACAAAACTAAAACCATAGTTGAAAAAAAAAATTAAACTTTGAAATTAAGAAACCATTTGTTACCAAATGGTGGTTAGAGTAAGACCCTCAATAGTGGGTGAATTGAGTTCCTATAAAAATTTATGTCTTAAAAGATTTATTTAAGATCCCCTCAATTTAAAATCAAATACAACCTAGCTAATCCATGAAGCAAATTTATAAAAGTTTTTATCTTTTAAAATATTTCTCAAAGATTGAGTAGTTCTCCATTAAAATAATATGTATTATTATTTTATATTTTGAAATCAATATACAAAACCAAATTCTAATAAAAAAAACTATATAATATTAACTATGAAAGTGAAGTAAAGTTTTCTAATTTAAATAAAATAGTGAAAACCAAAATTGAAAAGACACAACGGATTTTAAAACAAGTGGTTCAGTCTCAAGCTGAGACATAGTCCTCTCCACTTGGTGATAACATTACACTAAGAAATTTATATAACTAAAAAAGGATATGAACCTTGGATCAGGGTACACAATATAATATATAGTTATCTAAGTCAACTATACCTCTTCCATAGTTTTTTGGGAGTGAAAATTACAATATCCCATATAGGGACTTCTTTCACTATTGTATGTGTGAGTGTAAAGTGTAAAAGGATAGGTTTGTAAAGATATTAATATATCTTTCAGTTATTCATAAAATATGGTGTGTATTTATTAAACAGAGACCTACACTACTCAAAAAGGTAAAACAGTTCACAAATAGAGCAAAAATTACATAGATTAGATTCAGAAGGCTCTCTGTGATGTGCTTTGCAGTTTATGGACTCCTTAAGGATATAAAAAGTGATGTTAGGGTTGAATTCTTGAAATAAATATAAAAACAGAGTATCATGTGATCTTTTATCTACTATTTTTAGTGTTTTAGTTTATGTGTAGGATGATATCTTCTTCTTGAATCAAAATGTTCTTTCTTTTGGGATCTCATAAATATATTTTTGTTTCTTCAGATTGAAGTTCTAGGGTTTTCATAGGTTCACTAGCTCTCTACTTGACTACATGGATTATCTTTTCTTTTTTTAGCAGGAATGCACTTTATACAATGCAACATATACGACCATGTACCTCATACCACATATTGTTCTACAACATCTATTAAGTGTTGTCTAAAAAATAATAAAAAGATCATTAATATAATAAGAAGTACTAAGTTTGGTAAATATGATCATTAAATGTAATTTTCAATTTAAATGAAATATAATAAATTTTTATATATCATAAATGGTATATCAGATCGGTGGGTCATTCTATTGGTGTCTTAGACTTGTGTTAATAACTCAGGATCGGTAGGTCATTATGTCGGTAGTTGATGCATCGGTAACTCATATAATAGTAGGATAATTAATTGGTAGGTGATGTGTTAGTAACTCACATATCAATAGATTATACATAGGGAAAATTATGGGTTTTGATTAGTCACTTGGTCGTTTGGTTAAGATTTCAGTATCTCATGCCATCTGTAACTTAGACTTCATTGGTGACTAATACTTAGTGAAAATTTTGAGAGGCTATCGGTAACTCGATGCAATGTTGTCTTGTTTATCTGTGGGTTAGGCATTGATGACTTATCCTTATCGGTGACTTATACTTATCAAAATTTTGTTAACCTATCTTATGAGGTAAGCACAAATAGAAGAGATTAAGGTTTTATGTAAACATAATTAAACAAGATGTAACTTAACAAGACATAATTAATAATGATTTTTGTGCTTTAAACCCAGAGGAGGCCAATGATAGAGATGATAATAATGTATCTAAAAATAATGGGGAATAACAAGTACTTACCAATGAATCTAGGCCCCAAATTCACTTTGGTTCGGCTATTAATTGTTCTTAGATAAAAATGGATCAACTATCATAATTAGGGATAAAATGAAATTTGATTTATTGGTGGATATTGTCAAAAGGGTAAAATAATTAATTCTAATTAGATCCAAATTTTATGGAGAGAAAACTGTACGATACACTATTAGGACACATATTTTAGAAAACCATGCGCCAACCACAGTGCGCTATAGTCTTAAGGCCACACTTCACATTGTTGGCTCATACAGTTATTAAAGTAGTGAAGAAACCATGTTTTTTCCCTTTTTCAAAGGTTCATGGTTTATCTAAGAAATTATCAATGTTTTTCTAAAATGTCCACCTTCTAGTGCCCATCTTTTTACCATTCACAGTTTCTTGAAGATGCATCAAAGTTTTACTAAGTGTTCACAAACCGTGAACCTCTAGAGAAGATTCAAAAACATCCCAAAACCCATAATAACCTTTGAAAACACAACCTTATCATAATATGGACTAAAAATACATTAATAAATGGTCATGTACTTGAATCTAGTGATGTACATGAATCTACTACTTATAATTCTATGGTTAATCTATAAAAAGGTATAGATTCTATAGAAATTTTTATTACTCCCAAATAAATCATATAAAAGGTACCACTGAATTATCAATACATTAGGTATGAAATCAGGAAATTAAAATTCCATATCCTAGAAATTCTAATAATTTGGATATTCTATTTGATGGTGATAATAAATTTGAACCCATCATTAGTTCTTTTAACTCAATGAAAATGTTGTTATTTTCAAGAATTGCCAAGGGATCAATGATTTTGGGATTTCAATAGTTATTAGTCAAAATTTGATTTCATAATAACTTTTAATTATTATTTTTATATAAAATATTGCTATATAAACTATATTTAATTTGATAAATTTTCATTCTCATAAATTGTCACAATATTTTTACGATACATGTTTAACTGGAGTCAAGTTGTAGTGTGATATTATTTACAAGATTTTTATGTTATTAAATTTTTGAACATTATAAACCAAAATATTTTAATTCATGTTAGAATTAATCTATGATTGTTTATTCTTATAGTTTTTTATGATAGAAATTATTACACCAAAATAATAAATTTATAAATATTGACTGAATTTTTTATAATAATTTCAAAACAGGATTTATCAAAAGATATTTCATCCCTATTTTGGGTGTTCATAAAGTGGGAGGATTTTCAAAACCTTTCCCAAATCACTGGGTTAAATATGAAGTGTTAAAAAACCACATGTGTGTCTCCCAACATGAAATAGGATTTAGAATAACATTGATGGTAAATAGAAATGTGGGGAGACTATACCCTTTGAAATTATGGCCATTACAAGAAGGTAGTAACATAATATAATCCAATAAAAATATTTTATAAGATTATATAAATAGAATTAATAAAATGTACTATCAATTCACACAAATATAGTAAAATAGGCCCAAATTATGATAATTCAAAATCATAAGAATAAATCTAGAATTAAGTAAATAATGATGTGATAATTATAAAATGTTTTTTCTAATACCATATTTGTCCTCTAGATTCAAAATACTCATTAAAATTCAACATAGACCTTTCCCTTTTTTAGACCCTTGGTCATTATATCTTTATGTGTATCGAGATTCCAATGGATAATGTGATTATAAACCCATAAATACACTAATAATTCTTACTTAACGTAAATGAACATATATATTAGATTCTATGACATTATTGAAAGGATAAAGAACATTAAATAATATAATGAAACTTGTGTTGTTCAGTTTTTCACCAACCAGACTTCCTCATACCCCAGTCACACATGTTTCTGCACCATACCATATATATAACATATATAGTCTATTGAATGACTAATATAGGATTTGTTACTCTATATACCATTTAAAAAAAATGAATGTTACTTCTTTATAAAACATTACCACAAATGTAACGGAATGTTTTATCCATTTCACAGGACTTCCTACTCCCCACCAATTGCACTCATTCTTAGAATGATCGAATAATGGAAGTCTACATATATAAAAGGATGTTCCCCAATGGTACATAATTTTGGCCTACATAACCCATTATATATGTGTATGTTGATATCTTATAATGTGATCATAACATGAAAAGATAACCTCTAACCATCATATATAGAGCCATGCCCAAAGATTCATGTTGACTACACTCCCTCTCTAAGGAGTTAGCTAAGTCTATCAAGGCTATCTGTTAAATTTTTCACTGAGAAATGGTTCCACCAGCTATACAAAAAATGAATATGTGAGGGAAAAAGGAATAAAATAAATACATATCACAAAAAATTATTTAATTGGTTATGAAATATTACATGGGTAATAAACGAAATATAAGGGAAAAACATAGAATAATAAATCAAGTTTATGCGTGCCACCCTACATGCGTCAAACATGCCTAACATGTAAGGGTTATTAGTCTAGGAAAATATAAATGGAACACGTCTAAGGAAACCTAAAAAAATTCATATATGGTATGGACTTCCTAACTTTAGAGAGAATAATACCATTCTTAATACCCACCAATAATTGATCCATATATCCACCTCTCACACTAATGTTCACCAGAACAATATACAATCCATCATCATATAGAAGATTAAATTAGAATTATGGGATTGAATTATATTAAGGGATAAATTATATATCATCTTAGAAATTGATTATTTTGTTAATGGTATATCATGGATCTATCAAAGAGAGGACACCTCTTTATCCAACACTGATCTATCAATCAAGCATGGATTCTCCATTAAATATTGATGAATATCTATAGATATAAACCATGCAGATTAGATATACAATTAATTTCAAATGATTAAGGATAATTGTTCTTAGAATACATGTATCATACCTTAAAGGACACCTCAATACCAATATAGACTTCAATACTTGAGTGAAGAGAAATTGGAATCCTATAGCATGAATGTTGAAATATCTAGGGTGTTCTAGTCACAAATGGGTTGTATTTGGGTGATGATTAACTTCATAATCATATTTGAGTAAAAAAGTTGAGAATTAATTTAATGAGTACCAAATTTGGGTGACATCATTGATTTGGTGGGCCTCATCAGTGGGTCGATGTCCCTGAATGAGTTTTTGTAATCTTCCATCATCCACCAATCGGTCAGTGGGATCATCATTTTTACTATTCTATATTCTTGTACTAACATCTGATATTCTCAACCCACTATTAATTTGTTGTCCTTTTTTACCACCAAGACCACCACTAAGGTCCTCAAACCCTATAACTCAATTATGAGGGCCATTTTACCAATAGTTTTTTCCTACAAGGAAGAAAATCAAGATTGGATATGTTAAAATATATAAAAATTTAAACATGAAAAGTTTTTCATGTAATAATTCTCCACCTAAAAGACTTATCATCCATGATAAGTTCCTATAGCATTCTTAATAAAGAATACATGGCCACTTGGACTGAACATCACCTTCACAGACCCATATTTCCTCCTAAATCCATTCACACTTCCATAAAACTCAATCAAGTTGAGTAATATTCCATTATGATATATCCTCAATATGATTTATAATATGTATAGAGAACTCCACAAATAAGGCACTAGGATCCATCTCAATATAATCACGATCACCCACATGCATAGAATTAAGGATGCACCTTTGAGGACGAGAGACACAGAAAACATTATCCAGACCTTGATACCATGGGGGATGGTACAAGAAGTATGACACTTTATCGAAACACTTACTCACTCCGAATTGTCTATTAAATCTGGGAACTAGATTCCCCTGCTTCCATAATTATCGATACCCTAGTCAAAGATTCACCCATATAAAAACCCAGTTTCCCATATATAAATCAAAGGATCACCTCCTACTATCGGAATAGGATCACTACTTTCTCTAAGTGGTGAATAAACAATTCCTAATCACCTTCACTCTCTCATAGGTCTCCTACACTATGATCAGCACCAAAAATCCTACCTCAACCACCTCATGTGAATATAAAGGTGCTAGAAACACCTGGACATTAAGATCATTGAAAGGTTCCATCGGAAAGTAACCATAGAAGTTATTATTGTATAATAATTCAACCAAATATAGGTAATAATCCCATGATCTATAGAAGTCTTGAATGAATTCAAAATGAATTTACACTAAGATTTAGATCATCCTCTATGATTTCACATCAGTTTTTGGATGATTTAATGTACTAAACTTCAAAATGGTACCCAGAGACTACTATAATCCCTTAAAAATTTGTAATGTGAAGATTTCGTATATGTTAGTAAAATTCTAAAAAAAGACCCATGCATGTCTAATATATCCTAGCCATACAACTTCCCTAAAAAACCACTGAATGGGTATCTCATGTTAGTAAGAAATGATTGAATTTCATCAGTCAATTTACTACACCCCAAAAACCATCACAACTCCTCATGGTATAAGGTAACCCTATTTCAAAGTCCATAATCACATGATCCCACTTCCCCAATGCCATTGAGAGTTCCTGAATAAAAATTACCAGGATACTAATACTCAACCTTTTACCAGTGGAAATTAATTCATCATGAGACAAAATTGAAATTTTTTATCTTTAACCTAGCCTCCAAAACCAATGTTAGATGTCATGGTACATCTTCATCGACCCTGAATGCATTGCCAACTACAAAGCATGAGATTATCTCATAAGATCATTCCTCAAGGAAGATACCCTAAAAACATCCCATTAAGTTATATCATGTTTTCATCATTTAAGGAAAACCCTCAGACTAATTCATCCCCAAAAATTTCTTCTACTTCACTAAAAACTCATAATATTCCTTATATATGTATTTTATGCATCCCTATAAATAATTCATGATAACAAAATGTGAAAATGGAATGAATCCATAATCCTTAGAAGAATCTACTAGCCGATCATATATTAGGCTCATAATACTCTATTCCTCATATAAAGGCCTCTCTAAAAGATCATGTATATATGATATCTTCTTGTTAAGAGTATATTTAATTATATTACATTTCCATTCAGCATAGGCTATCCCAAATTAAAAAATAAAGAGATACTCTACCAAATGAATTTTAATAAATTGATATCCTACTAAGAGAAGATATATCTTAAGATATTAGGGTATGCATAAATAATAAACCCTTCAACAAATAGATAGTGTATAAAACAATTCATATTATGGACTAAAAATTCAAATGATATGTCATGCATCGAGTAGTTCTTTCCATGGGATCATAGCTGAAAAGATGCATATGCAAATAATTGATCTATTTTCATCAACATAACTCCAAATACAACAAATAAGGTTTGGAAATATACTATGTATCCAATCATAGGCATTGGATTAATAAAAAATATGGCTACCATTTATCACTTATTTAGCTATAGGAAAACCTATTCATATTGATTAGACCAATCAAATATTACCCCCATTTTTGTGAGATCTTTCATAAGTGATTCCGAATGGGAGAAGTCTTGGATGAACCATTGATAATACCTAACAAGACCGAGAAAGATTCTAATCTCTAACACATTCCTATGATGTGACAATACACCATCACCTTTACCTTCTCCTGGTCCACAAAAATCTCTACCTCAAAAATCTTATTCCCAATAAAATGAACCATCGAAATCCAAAAGTGGAACTTCGATATTATTTCATAAATATGATGTTATTGAAGAATAATCAATACAATATCATGATTCCTAGAATCCATACCATAGGTCTTTCAACATATCAATATACCATCAAAAAAAAAATAAGGTGTGAAGAAATGGAAGAAAAATCCTTCTCATGAGATCCATGAATGTCATTTGATAATTTTTAAACCAAAAGGAAATATATATTACTCATATATTTCATATCTACTCCTAAACAATATCATGGGAATATCATCCGATGTTACTCAAAACTGATGGTAGTATGAAGGAAGATCAATCTTGGAAAACCACTGGGATCCATTTAATTGATGAAACATATAGTAAATCCACGTTAAAGGGTATCTATTCCTTATGTTTACCTAGTTCATCTTCTGACATTATATATAGATATGTATCATACTGCCTTCATTCTATTCAAAAAACACTAGACCCCCCTAGGGTTATATGAAATCATGGATAAATTTCTTTACCTCGAAATACTCTAACCACAACTTTAACTTAATCAATTATGTTGGTGAGTTAGGATATGATGGAATCAATATCAGTTATTCCCCAAACAAGAACTCAATATCAAATTCAATTCCACTACTTGGAGTAAGACATAGAAAACATCTATGAAAAAAGCATGATAAAAATCCACCATTAGAGGGAAGATAGATTTAATTATTTATTATTATTTTTTCTTGAGAAAATATTGATACTTGTGCTATAATAGCTCCAATATAACTCATGTTTGATCCCATACTACCTACTCAAAGATCTCAGGCACTGGTCAACAAGAACCATTCCCCCCTTGAGCGTGGTAAAAGATACACAACTATAATATTAGTAGATAAAATCTCATAAAAATCAAATTTATTCACCTTTAACATGATGAAGTCCCACATATTTCTGTATCTAGAAAAAACTATGTAAAACTGAATATATTTCTATAAAAAGAATGTTTTTCCCAATGGAATGTTTAGAGTGAGTAACTCATAAGAGAATATAAACAATAAATCTAAGCCAGAAACACCATGAGAAGATATTAAGGAATTTTAAGATCATTTATTAAACAATGTAGTATATATAATAGATATAATCAAGATTGTACCTATAACTATAGAATGTACCTCTCCACTAGCGGCTGAAACCATATCCATCACATAAACCTTTCTCATCTCTAGAGAAATAACCTACCTTGTGGTATATGACTCAACTAAGTTAACAATATTTTTGGTTTCTGCTTATGATAAAGAGGACCCCTATTCTCACCTTAACATGTGATCTTAGAATTTGGATTTGATACTTTAAGAAAAAAAGTGTTGGATATTACCCAATGGGCCACATTAATGAAACTTCTTAGGTTGCTTAACATATAATGTAATGATATGTCCCTTATTTATATAGTTGAAAAACATAGTTTAACCTCTTAAAAATAGAGAGTAGAATAAGACCTAATCTACCCCACCTATCAATCACATAGCTATACCTCCTCACCATTCATATTCTTACTATCATAATAGGGGAGGAAACCTCCAAGCATATCCTTATCTTTACCCTTCTCAAAATGTGAGGGCCTTTTAAAGAACCAAAAAATACATTATCATGTGAAATTCCCTAATATGATCTATGGGCTCTAGAATAAGGACTATATTGATATTTTTATCCTTATACACATCATTACAATCCTAAAGTGAAGAAAATTGTAGCAGAATTATGAAATGAGATATGTTTGAAAAAAATATCATTATCCCCCATGGAATCTCTGTAAACATTAATTATTTGTACATATATATTTCTAGGAAATTACTTCTTGAATAAAAAATCCTTAAAATACTCCCAAGGAAGAGCCTCACACCTTCTTTCCTAAACCATTGTTCTCTACTGCCTCTTGAAAGTTCCCTGAAGCACAAAAAATTATAGCTTCACCTTCCTATACCCATTAGTCTCCACCAAGTTAACAATGCCCTGAATAATGTCAATCTAGTCCTCAATATCTTAAGGGCCACTAATACTCTATAATACTGTAGTATGTATGAGTTTAAAGACTCTATCATAATAAACCATCCTCCTATACACCACTATATAATGATTATGTGGAATCTCTAAGATTCCCAAATGGGGTGGGTTAACCTCAACAATCATCAGAGCTGGGGAAGAAGCATGATAAAGTTCATCCTCTTGTATAGCCTATGGTGGAACTAGTTTTTCATCACAATAAGGACGGTTATTCCTTATAATAGTTGTATTTTTATTATTTAAATTACAAATAAGAATTCATAATGCCTATAATAACATGATTATGAGTAAAACAAGTGTTATTGTAAGAAAAAAAAGGAATTTCTATAGGAAGGTCTATCCTAGGAGATAACCACACATAAGATATAACCCTCAATGATACACCAAAGTCTCATTACAAGATAATCATACCTTAATATTATTCAGAATCAGATATATACTAAAAATATCATCATGAACAATTACTACTAAAAATTCTAGTACAAATATATCACAATAGAAGAGAATATAAATATATCACTAATAGTTAGCATAAAATAATGAATTAAATTAAATAATTACTATGAATCACTCAAAATGTATATAAATATATTACAAGTGATCATATGTTCATACTTTGGATTCATGAAAATTTCCAAATCTAGTAAAACTATTATAGTAATTCCATCATTGGTTACTCATAGGTCTGTTACATAGGATCTGATTAGGAAGATGAAAACTCACCTACCCATTTTTCATACAACCTATACCCTTTTTACCACAACCCTAAATAAAATAAAGGAAAACTCAATCCAATATAACCATTTTAACACCCTATCCTAAATCACTAGGTCTGAGCCAAAGTTCCAAATAACCTCACATGTGCCATACCATAGACAATAAGTTTCTGACTAGTAGAAAGTATCATATATAACATGGAAAAACTATACCTTTGGTAATCATGGACATTAATGAATGGTGATAACAATATTTAATCCAATAGATAACACAAAAAAGGAAATATAAATTGATGCAACAAAATATTCCATGTAATATAATACATGTATAATAAAATGAACCCTCAATGTGGTAGGTGAACAATATAACAATAAATATAAAAATAAATAAATAAATAAAAGACATTTTGAAAACTATACGGAGTCTATACAGGTACCATATCTATCCCCTAGCATCGTTCTCCTTCACAACCTACCACATGGAAGTCTCCCTCCTCTAGATCCCTAATCATGAAATTTTCATCTGCATCAACATGCCTTTGAATGGTGTGAGTATAAACCTAGTAGGGAACCACCAATGTGTCATTAACATAAGTTCACATTTATAAAGTTTTGTATGAATTCATTTAAATATAAATTCATATACAAGAATACATGAATCCAAGTTTCAAGTGGTATTGTGCTAACCAAGCTTCCTCAAACCTTAGTTATACCTGCTTTGGTTTTATGATGAATGTATATTATATATGGTATATTGGATCAATAATATCATGATATGTGACCACATACACTTTTATTGAAATTAAATTCTTTTTTCAATTATGAAACATACCCACACCTACCTTTAAATGAATGTGTTAAACATGTCACATAACATCCTTTTATCCTCCATTGATATAAATTCTTAGCAATCTCAAACAACGAAAGACAGGTTATACACAAGAACATTCCCCAATAGCAAATAATAACTTACTATAAGACCCATATAAAGAAATATGTCAATATCTACTCATGGTGACCTCACATTTCCATCTTGGTGCTAACTATCCTACACTGAGATGTGTCCAAAGATTCATAATACCCGAACTCCCCCTCTATAGAGTTAGCTAAGTCTATCAGTGCCATATTTTAACCTAAGCATAGAGAATAGGTTCTCCTAGAAATACAAAAAACACACATGTAAGGCACACCATAGAAATGAAGAAAATAAATATATCCCAAAAAGAATTCCATAAACTATGACTTATTATTGGTGTAATAAATTACATATAAATGAACAATATAGAATAATAAATGATGGTTTTGTGGTACACCCTATTCACATCAAAAAATCCTTACATGAATGGGTCACTAATCTAGGAAAACATGATTTCCATAAATTCTAAAAAACCATAAAAATTCCCAAGAAGTTGAGGACTTCTATAGAGACCCATTTATTTTTCACACATTGTTCCATGATTATTAACATAAATTACTAATAATAATAACCCAAAGCTCATGAGACCTAGTGAATTTATAAGACTATGTTCATAATACATTGATGTAATAATAAAATAATATTTACTTTATTTATTCTACATAATGAAATCATAAATTCTTTCTAACTTTTAAAACAATATGGTATAGCTTATGGAATACATAGACAAGGGCGGTGAGCTAAAATCATAGTAAGGGAATAAATATGATAATAATACATTACATGTGAGTCAAGGGTATAACATGATATCATAAAAGTGAAGTCACATGAGTATCTATATGGGAGAATAATGTAAATAACATGTTGACATAAGATCATGGAAAGATAGGAATTATGAAAGTAATATATAAAAAGACATAAAAACGAGTCTAGGATAAATTCCTGAATAATATCAGATGGTTATAAAATTCTAATAATTGATTAGATTCAATCCTTAATACCATACATGATGCCTCATGAGACTAAAGATTTAACCAATTAATTGGAGTCATACCTGGTCACACCTATTATTAAAGGTTTATGATTATGTGTGATAAATAATAGGAATCCATTATAAGGTATAAAACTAAGAATTATACATGGAAGTAAAATTGGTTGTATAATCCTCTCTCATATCATAGTCATAGGAAATTTTAGAATAATGGAATTTGAAGGATGAACATAAGGAATTGATTAAGCCTATCAAAGTAAGAGATAATAAGTGAGGTATATATGTTAGATACATATATACATAATTTAGAATAAATCTATAATATCAATGGTTTTCATTGTTGATAAAAATATAATTAAAATATTTTATGGAATATTTCCTGTGAAAAATAACCTTTTGAGTTGGAAATAATTTCTACAAAATCTAGAAATTTCCAAAATATCATAGAATTAATTTTCAAGAAATATAAAAAAGAAACAAGTAAATGGATATTGAAATAATTTATTGGTAATTATAGTGGGTAGTTCTATATATTCCATATAAGTAAAAAAAATCCAATCACATGGTTGTAAAAAGGATAAAAATTAATTCGTTAAGAAAATTAGAAAAATAATACATTCAACCATTTTTTTTAAAATAAAACATATATGAAAATGTATTTAATAAATCATTTTATGTATTTTGAAAATATTATTTAAAATATTTTTAGAAAATATTGATATGGAAGAAGAAGGATTTTTGACTGAAGAGAGAAATAATTTCATATTTTCAAAAGAACATTTTCTCAATTATTTAAAGTAATAAAAAGTGGGAAATGGTAATATTACTTTAATTTATCATGAATAACTGGAGGATAATAAAATATAGAGGGTTTAGGATATATATATGAAACAATTCCACTAAGGGAGTCTTAAACATAAATAATCCCAAATAATTATATTATAAACCCTTACCACATTTGTAACTTCTGAATCATAACCCCCATGAATAATGTAATATAAAATTAAAATTTAAATGACCTAAAGATATATAGATTCATGATATAAGATTCAAATTTGAATTATATACACCAAACATAAGAAATAACTGGTGAACATGAAATATGTCTCATAGAATTAAAAGTGAGATAAAAAATCCCTTACCTTGTGTCCAAACTTACTCTATATGTACTTTATCTATAGTATAATAAAAATATATTAAATCTTTGTTTTCTATTAAAACTTTATAGGTTTAATACCTTATACTAAGATCATTTAATTAATTTATTTTAATGAATCATTTAATTACTTATTTAGTTATGTCCACATTGGGTGTTTTGAGGATGCCTAATTCATAATTTCAATACATAATTTCTATCATAACCATGGTCAAAGGCATAATTTTTTAATAATCTCCAGAATAATAATCATAAAAAAAATTCATTTTTATACATCAATTATAAATTTAAAATTTTTCATGAAATATGGTTATGAAAATTGAACTATGTTACAACCATGGAGATGGAAGTTCATATACATGCATAAGTAATGTTTCCATTTTTAAATGATCATGAGGGTTATAAGGTAAGTATTATTTTAACTATATATAATTTTCATTATACCATTAATATCATATTATTTCTTTAAATACACATGCATATACCATCCATGTGATGTGGTAAAAGATGAATAATATCGCATCGTGAGGTGGTAGTCCTCCATAAACACGAATGATGTTATTATTTTTCAATAGATGGTAATATAAGAATGTATAAGATATGATAATTTTACATAATTATTAATATTTTAGGAATATACTACATAAACATTAAATATATCATCATGAACATACTTTTTAGGTGATAATGGAAAAATAATTACATCAATTCGTGAGGCGGTAGTCTTCCGTACACATAAATGATGGTTTCATTTCCTATTTGAGGGAAGGGGAGATGGATAAATATTACTCCCTAAATATAAAAATATATAAGTATATATGATACATTTTTGTTATTATATTTTAATTTATGTTAAATAATTGAAGGTGGAAAATGAATAATTAAAAAGAAAGATCTCGATGAAGATGATTACATTCTCTTAGAAAGACCACCTTTTGATCTCTTAATAAGGACCCTAAGACTATTTTTTGGGAAGAAAATAAATCCAATAGTATGAATATGTACATTTGAGAGAAAATTTATAGGGTTTGGTCGATCTAAATGTCTTGAGATTTTTCAATAAGTGAGGGGAGTGGGTTCCTGTTTGTAGTTAAGGAGACATGACATTTCTGTAAATACCCAAAACTATTCAACAATTGGAAGTCACTCTCAAGAAAAGTGCTTCCAAATTGATAAATAATGTATTATAGGAATGATATGGTTGAGAAAAACTTACAACATTCACATAGAAACATGTTTTAAACATTTTATTTCATTTTCCTCTAATGTAACTCAATTTTACCATTTTAGTTTTTCACCATAGTAGTTAGTATTATTATTGTCTTAACTATTAATTATGAACAGAATTAAGTTGCAAATATTACGTAATATTAATTTATATTATCCAAAATATGTATTCAATGTTATAAAATTAAAATAATTTAATTTTAATAATTTAATTTAAAATTAAACCCTAAAAACGTGTTGAAAAAATATTTGTTGAGAAATGTATTTTTCAAGAAATTGATAATATTATAATAAATTTATAACTAGAAATAATTATTTCATGAATTTAAATTAATATAAATATATTTATAATATATTTATTTCATTTAAATATTTTCTGGTTAGGGGGTTTTTTAATTAATTAAAATTGATAAACTTAATGAATTTAACCAGAGTTTGTAGAGAATTGGGTTTTAATGCATAAAAATAAACTTATGCCCATGTCTTGATAATTGGGGATTCTAATGAAATTAATTATATTATTTTAAATAAAATTTTTTATGTGTACCTTTAATACATATTCCAAAAAATAATTTAACTTTTAAATTAATTTATTAAGGAAATTAAATGGAAGTATTTGAAAAAATGGTAATTTTCACTATTTACTAAAAAATCAAACATTTCAGAAAAATACCAAAATTTTACCTTATATTAATTTTTATATTATTATTTAAGAATCGTTTTAATTTTATTAAAAAAATAAACATCATATAAAGTAATTATTATTTTTCTCTAATAAATAATACAAAACATGTTTGAAGTAAACATATTTTTTATAGAATAAAATATTTTTCATAAAATTTGAGTGCTTATTAATTATGAATTTATAAATAAATTTATATTGAGTTATAAATTTATTCATGTTTCATAAATTATATAATACAATTAATACTGAAAAATTTAATGTCTAGGTTATAATGATAATATATTTCACGAGTCATTTAATTTTGGAGTTTAGTATTGCATACACCATTGAACATATTGTTATTATTTTAAATTATATGGGTGTTACATAATCCATTATTTAATAAATATGATCATCGAAATTTGAACCTATACTCAGTGATATAAATTTTTTCATTTGAAAATATCGTATTTGAAATCCCACAGTGTAGAAAGGATTAATAAAACCTCATATTAACAAGGGAGAAAGGGAAGTATGAAGGTCCTCTAAGATAACACATTACTAGGATTAAAGTTGGATAACATTTTTGGGAAGGGATTATATGAAAATGGAATAAAATATTAATTCCCAAATTATTATAGAGAGTAAAAAATATCATCGATCAAAATAAAAAGAATGATTATGAGAAAGTTAATCACCAAATCCTTAAATCTGTGATCGGTGAAAAGGCCATAAATTCATAAAAAATGTTTGTAATAGGATAAAAGTTTTATTTAAAGATTATTTTTCTATAGTTGAGAAATTAGTTTTCCATATACACTATTAAAATATATAAGATACAGTAACTTGATATATTTCTATTTCATAATCCTAATTTTATCCTTTGGTTATTCTTTGATCAATTACCAAATTATCACTTTATTAATGAATAAATATCCATTTTTATTTTTTATTCTTCAATCGCTAAAATTAATTTATAATAGATCATAAGATCCATAAAATAATAATAATTTATTCCTCTTGTCTTTAAATATTAAAAAAAATGAAATGATTACCACAAGCTAAACAGTTTATAAATCATTATATAAAGAAATGATACATTTTTCCTCAAAACATAAAACAAAGGTTCTACATATAATATTCCACTAATTAGTAACCCTACGAAAAAATAACCTACAAATTTAAAAATTTATTTGTGTTCTTCAAAAAAATAATTCATTTTAAAAAACATGTTAGACCTAAGGCCCACATATACCTCAAACTAATGAACAATTTCACAAAATATCACTAATCACCTCAAAATCATAAAAATTCCAAAACATTTTATCATATAATATGGTTCCAATAATAATTTCAATGCATATCAATAAAATCATTTCATTCATAAAAACTTCATACAAACCAGTACATCACATTGGCCAGTGGTAGGCACTTCTCCCTTATTACTCTTTAGCTGTAGTTTCAAACCCCATGGCCTTACCAGTTATGATGAGTTGTCACATAGAATAAGGGTTTCCCTTTTTCTAAAACTATATTTATAAGGCCCCAGCCTTAAACATTACTTAATCATGAGTTATTACAAGATTACACATTGAGGATCTTTTCAGGTTTAGAGTTTTGGAGAATTAGATCATACAACATTCATTACATTCCACATTTAAACAAAGTGGTTACATAAAAGATAGTATTCATTTTTCCCATCAATGGAAACATATTTAAAATAAAACATGGATTCTTTATTGACACTTACTTGACACTATCATCACATCATGTACCTTTACCTTGACCTGTGAAAATCATTTCAAAAACATGGGATGAGCATAAAAAGCTCAGTAAGGGTTATAAAAATATGGAAAGAAAACATGAGTTCAAATATACATAAGAATGAAATCATAAATTACTAATAAAACATAGGCACTTTAACATACCTCATCAAATCATGAATAAATCATAGAAATCATAAGACATAAAGGTAACTTGAGGCATTCATAACATTCTTACGTAAGGAGTAACACTCTTCGTTACGTTTGGAATACCAATCACAATATATTCCCTAAATATCTTCAGATAAACCTTAAAGTTTAACTCCTTCACGTTACCCAATGCATTGGAGAGATATATCGGGCTCACCCTCCCTTAGTTTATCACGGAACCACCTGTCTTCATAATAATGCCCAAGAACCATAACATTATCGTAGCACATAAAACATGCATAAAGGAAACATAACATTTCCACTTTTCAATCACAAGATATCAATACAACACATTGATATAAAAAAATTATGAAAACCATTTTCAATACCAAAATAAAAGAAAAGTAAAATAGGGTATTTAGTTTTCTTTAAAAAAAATACATGGCTTATAGAGGAAGCCAAAACACAAATAATGGTCACAACGGCGGAGAAGTCATTGTCACCGCATACGTACGACAAAAACATTCCCTTTTGTCTTTTAGTAAAACGCTTCGTATAAAAAAATATTCCTTTTGGATAAACTTAAAAGTCAAACGGGTTTATACACCGTATAAAAGAAAGTTGTGTATAAAATAAAATATGCCTCAATGAAAGGAGATTGAGATGAAGTCCCATACCTCGTATCCGAATTGACTTGATCATTCTTTAATCTCCTGAATAATAAACTTGAGTTAATTTATACTTGTTTAAGAACCTTTTTCAAGTTCAATATTCCTTTTATATAACTTATTTCCATGTCATGAACACCATGTAATTATTTAAGTTAATAATGGTCGTTTTAACGATCATTGGTACTTGAGTCAAAAATAAACCCTTTATAATTACAATTTGATCATGTATCCATTATATCTAGAGTTATACTCATGATTTAGATATCATATATATCATATATATCCAGTATATACATGCATTTATAATATTACATAACATTTACAGGTAAGAAATGAAATGCACCGTTCATAGAGATGGTAAGCCGTACGTACGCATGAACGCTACTTTCATTTCTATTTCGTATTTTATGGAATAGAATCATAATGATATAGAGGTATATTATAATTACAGTATAATATCATATATAATACCAATAATTACATCCTTTATACGTCCTACATATGGCATTAACGAATCAAATCACTTTGAGGAGGAGGTAGTCCGCAATTCCTAAAATGAAGATATCGCGTTTACCCATAATGGAAACCATAAAGGTGTGCCATAAATGAAAAATACAGAATCTTAAGTAAAACATAAACATATTATATATAATATATAAATATATTGTAATCTTAATGTCTACCTTTGAAGGTGTTAAAAGAATATTGAACAATCATCGTTTCGTGAGGCAGAAATTCTCCATCCACGGAAACAATATGTTCTTTAACCATTAGATGTAGGTGTGTGTAAGTGTAGCTCGAATAATTATTATAAAAACATTTTAGTATATGGAATATACTGGAGTTGTAACAAAATAATTGAATAAAAAGATTTTAGGGGGTTGGAGAAGTAAAATAAAACATAAGATCACAAGAGAAAACACTACCTTTAAATCGGTTAACTCTTTTTGATTTGAGCTCAAAAGCTTCCTTGGGAAGACTTCTGCCCAAAGTGAGGATTCAAGGAGTAACAGAGGGATGTGGAGAGACAAAATGGTCAGGGTTTGGCTGAGACAAAGGCTTTGGATGTGTGGGTAAGGTGGTAGAGGTGGGGGCCTTTAATAAGAGGAGAGGAGGGGCACTCTTGAAAAGTTATGAAAAGATACTTTGTTATAAAATGATTTTCGGATAAAAAGGGTCCCAAAATTATATATTTCAAGTATAAGGGGATAAGGGTTCTAAATCTACCCATACAATAAGTTTTTGACAAGTGTAGGTAATAGATTTTACATTATATTTTCATTTTATTTAAATCGTTAAATAATTAGGTAATCGCTGCATCATCATGGTGTCATAAATAATTTAATTTATTTAATGTCTAAAATTTTAAAAAACTAATATGATTTTGTAAATATTTTTATATTTCCAATTAATATTTATAGTAAAAAATATGACTTGTATAACCCCATTTAAAAATTGTTTTAGTAAAACAACTCATGTTTGTGACATTTCTACTTTAACATTAAATAAAAAGATATTAATGTCATTTTCCTTCCAAAGTGGATCCATGGGGTCCCCAATTTGACCCATGGATTGTATTGGTCGGACAGGACACATCCAATAAGGGTAGGACATGTTTCAAGGTCATTTCATATTATTAAAACATTATTTTTACCTTAAACTACACTAATTACCTCTAATCGCGATTGATAAACCTAAAAGTTACTATTCACAAAAAATTATTCTAATTGCATTGAACCAAATTTTAATTCCTAATGAAAACCATGTATTTCAGATTTTTGAAATTCAAAACACAGAGGTGGTAAAATTTCATTTAAACTAAAAATCAGTTTTTTAAGTACCACTTAGTTGTTTAACTATTCATCAAAAATTGATGTTTTTCAGAAAAATACCAAACCTTCACCCTAAGCTATATTTGATATTCCGAATTCAAAAATGATGTCTATTTTAAAAAATTAAAAACATATAAGTTACATTAATTAATTTAATAATTAATTCCCGCTGTCAGAGCAAATAACGTGTTTTTATGAAACAATAAGTATCAAAAGATTGACACTAGTTTAAGTCCAATTTCAAAGTGAAATTAATTCTAATGACCACCATTGGATTAAATGTTAAAAATATATTCTAATTAAAAATTAAGACCAATTAAAAAGATAATATAACCATATAATTAAATTATATGAAAAAGCAGTTTTGATGTAAAATGCAGTATTTTTCACTATTCATAAAAAAATGAACATTGTCAGAAAAATATCAAAAATTTATCCAATGTAAATTTCAATGTCCCAATCATAAATAATATGTTTATTTTGAAAAATTGGGATTATAAAATTGTCAAAAGTTTGATTTAAAAATGTTTTTCCATTAAAAGTCAGTAAAACAATGTAACACCCCAAGCTTCTACGGTACGCTTCTTTTAGAATAATGTGATAGCGTGTGTTGTACGCAACACCGAGTTCTAACACACCATAACCAATCATACTAGCCGTTATGAATAGTAATACCTACTTTTTGAAATTTTATAAATTCTATCTCTCAAAATGGACTTCATTTTTGGATTCGTAATATCGAAATTAGCCTAGGGTGAAATTTTGGTACTTTTCGGACAACTTTCATATTTCGATGAATAGTGAAAATTACTAAATTTTAATTAAAAACAACTTTTTTAATCAAAATAATTAATATTGATAAATTATGAATTTGAGTAGTTTTAAAGTATATTTAGAACATTTTTTTACCATTTAATTAAATGTTTGTCATTGGACATAATTTCACAATTAAACCAAACATAAACAAGTGCTAATCTTTTGATAGTTATTATCTCTTAAAAACACGCTTTTTGTTTTAACAACGGGAATAAATTTTAAATTAATTTCTGCCACTTCTGTTTTTTTAATTTGGAAAAATGGATTCCATATTTTGAATCAGGATGATCAAATTTTGTAAATAGGTAACTTTTATTTTTAGACATTTTGGATAATTACTGCGGTAAATATTTTATTTACCATGGTTAAAGGGTAAATCCGTTAAACAAGGGTTACAAAATAATATTATAATAATACTAAATTACCCTAAAACGTGTCTTAACCCTATTCGTTGATACATGGTCGAACATGGGAATCTTTGGGTCAATTTTGGGACCCCATGGATCCACATGTAAGTGATAGGGACACTTTATTTTAATTAAGTTGAAATGAATATACAAATGACAAAAGCATATATCTTTTAGAAAAACAATTGTTACATAGGGTTATATATGTTGGATTTTAGACTATAAATATTCAATAGAACTCAAAAAAGATTTCCTAAATAATGATAGTTTATTTATAATTTTTAGACATTAAATAATTTAATTTATTTATGACACAATGGTGATGCAATAATTACCATAATAGTGAAAAATTAGAATAATTGATATTATAAATACCCAAATAAATATAATTTGAGACCTTTTTTGAATTACACTAAATTTATAAGTTAATATGACATATTATAATTTATTTAATTAACTTTTTTCAAAGTAATAATTCTGTTATGTGTTTCACAAAAATCAACTATTGAATTGTGTCAAAATTTCCATAAAATAGTTTTTAAAACAAATATTATATTATTAATTGATATTAAATTCATAAAAGTCTAAGGATCGGCCAAGAGACTTATATCATCATAGTTTTATCATTAATGAACCACTTGGGGGTCGCTTGGATGTATATGGTAAGTTTATAAACCATATAACATAAAAATACAAAGAGACATTGTATAAGTGAAACTAATTAACTAAGAGTTAATACTTACAGATAAGGTTAATATAATGACCAAAACCTGTCTAAATTATATTGTTTGCGTGGTTTGCGACCCATACCCACCTTAACCTTTAAATAATCAACTTTGGAGCCATTATAAACCGAATATAAATTTATTATAAATTAATATTTCTAGCTTTTCCAAAGATGCCCCTCACCCCTCTTATAAAAGGGAACTCCTCCTTCTCATTTCTTCACACCTTCAAAGCCTTTTGGTTCAGCCAACACCTGCCCAAATACTTTCCCAACTTCCCTCGATACAACCTAGAGAAATTAGTTTGATCAGAAAGCCAACCTATGGAGCCCTTTTGATCAAATCAAAAGGAAGAACCCGAAGAAGAGGTAATGATTTCACCACCCTTTTCCAAGTTCATTTCTTCTTCCACTTATTCTTACTTTGTTATTAACATTTTAAAATAATAACTCCAGTATTATATATATACTGTGATTTTATTATAAATATGGTACAATCATATTATGTATTCTATCCACCTTTTCAATAACATGTCACCATACATGCGTACGTACGGCTTACCGTCTCCACGTCGTGGTGTAATTGTTATTCAATATATTATTATTTTGGATTGGTATAATAATGATGTGTAACTCATGTAAATAATAAATATAACATGATAATTATTTTTTATATATTATATACCATCCAATTATATGTTATTTTAAAATCAAAATAATGATATTGTCGCTCGTGCGTACGTACGGACTACCGTCTCCACGAACACGATGAGATTCATTCTCCATCATATCCATTCTAGTATAATTCTCCTTTTATGATTAAAAATAATATTTAAGGACTTGATATCATTATGGATATGAATAATATACATCCCATTAATAACAAATATGGCTCACATAATAATGAATATAAAGTAAAATGAACCCGTTAACACCCGAAATGACGATAATTCTAAGATATTATTAACAAATCAATGTTAAAAGATCGTATATGATATCATATTAATGGATATGATTCTTGTATAATTAAATAACAATTATTTCACCATTATACAGGAGGTTAACCTACCGTCGACCAAGGAAAAAGTACAATGTAAGGGGTTTCTTAACTCACTCTTAATTTCGTGAGAATTCCATTGTACACCACTTAATTATTGCATGTAGTGTATGTGTACTGCCGATGATTATATTCATTATGTAATATAATTTAATTTATGGGTATTTACATAATCATGGTATGATCCTTCTTTCATGGGTGTATGTTTCGTAAGTTACCTAATCGATAAGGGAATTTGAAATTTCAATTTCCACTCATTTGGATTTACGCATATTTCATTGATTATATTACCACAAGATTATGTGTGGAATCACTATTAATTGGATTATGTAATAATTTCCACTCCCCTTCCTGTGGATATACTTTTGATACACATAATCACTCCATTGATAATTTCTCAAGTTATTGATATGAATTTGATAAGAGTAATTTTAACTCATTCTCCATTTGTTGAGTTAATCATCCAATTCGTTGGTGTTGTTTTTACAAGAATATGTGTGAATGTCTTTGATTGTTTTACACTGAATATCCAATCATATTTAGTGTATTTATATTTTTCACACATAACTATGTTGTTGATTTATCCTTAACTTAAGGATATGACCTTTATGAGAGATTTCATCTCAATTTACATTCCATTGAGTCTTATTTGTTGTTATACACCAAATCACTTTTATGTGGTGTATATAATGTACTTTGACATTGTATATCATGAATCCCTTTATTCTCATGATATTAATAAGTTTTGCTTACCTTAATTATTTGTATTCAAGTGTCTCTCTTTTGGTTAGAAACTCTAACTAAAAAACGATTTTTAAATGTTTTAAAGACCTATTCTTCTAAATATTGCTCATTAATGTCCATGTTTTAAAAAATGGTTTTAAGGATTTATTTATATGGACATTAAAGTTTTAATATTAAAACTCCTTTTGAAAGTTTCAAAGTGGTATGGGACACTTTGATTCAGAAATCAATTTTTAAACGGCTTCTTGACAAATAGTGTGACATTTAAATGATTTCAAGAAAAATGGGGATATTTCACTCTAATTGTTTTGATGATTATTTTCATCTATGTCAATATCCTTCATCATTCTCAATTGAGGTTAATATGATTCAATAAAATATTCCATATTGTATCAAATGAGTTATGTTTGACTGTGGATGTGATATTTTTATACCATTCATGGTTTGTGGATAAAGTATTGACATTTCGTATGCTAGTTTTAATATGAATGTTTATGTTATGTTTAAAAACATTCATATGAGGAATGAATTGGACTTAGTAAGTGACGGGTGGAGCCCGCTATAGCTCCTTGATGCATTAGTAGGTCTCATGAGACAAACTACTGTCTTGGCACAAGGCCTTGGAAAAATCTTATTTGTAGTCTTGGCACGAGGCCTTGGTTATGTGGTTATGATAGTATGGAATTATCCATTCCGTCATTATGAAAGTGGTTATTGATATTGCATGTGATTGTTCGACTAGTAGAATATCCATGTGAATAAGTAAATGGCATTATTTCATTTTATCTTTTCCATATTATGCTGAAGTTCGAGTTTAAAAGGCTTTTTTTTAATTATAAATTGCCTTAAGTGTTTATGATTATCTATGACAGCTTCTGCTATAATGTTATCCTTACTGAGCATCTGAGCTCACCCCTTTAAATGTTTTATTTTTTCCCAGGATTATGAAGAAGTAATTTATGAATGACCTGCAGGGATAGTATGAGGGGATATGAAGACAAGATGTTTTTTTATGTAATGTAAAACTTTATGATTGTATCTAGTGTTTCCAAGGCTACTAAACTAATCGGTCTTTCAAGACTTGATCTTTATTGTGATCATGCCAATGTTATGTAATAATGCACCGACTCTGGGTAACTGTGGTCGGGGCGTTATAGTTGGTATCAAAGGAAGTTTAGTACAAACCCTGGAAGCTATATTTAGATAAACTCTGATTAGAGCACGTATAACTAAGATGAACTTTGAGGATTAGTATAGAAGAACTTCCTAGAATTTTGGTATTGTAGAATATTTTGTGAGTTTTCCAAGCAATACATCCCTGTCTGGATACGAGCAGGTAGAGGTTGCTCTGGCATAGATGTACCTAGGGGTAAAACCCGAAAACACCGCTTTGAGCTAGACTCGAACGGGAACTGGTGCACGACAATGGGCCTTGCTGCACTCTTGATTATGACACTCCCGGGGGATATGATTTGGTAAACTCACAAGATCAGTATAAACCATTATTAAGGGAATACAAAAAAATGCCCCTAAGAATATATGTTGGCAAATAGATAGTGGATAACCTAGATTTTAACATAGGGTACCCCAAGTTAGGATATATTGTTCAATTAAAAAATTAACCTATTATGTCTATTTTTTTACATTCTTATTAGATAAGTATTCAAAAAAGCTAATTGTATTTTCTTTTGTTAGTTGAAACATGGAGGGAACAAGATCACGAACAACTCTTCTCTCTCTTCCTGATGAACTACTTACAATTATTATCCAGAAGTCATGCGCAGACGATGTTGAAACTTTTTCAAATGTCCAAGTTACATGCAAACAACTTTATGAGACATCCAATACCTCTAGCATTGCACGATTCTTTAAAGGATCAAGTACCGACTATGGGATAATGTTGCGCTATCAACTTTCTTACCACGCTAAGCGTGAGAAGTACCATCAGGGTCTTTTCAAATTATTAACTTTATCTCAAAATTACGATGCACTAAATGATTTTCTAGATGTTGCAGAAGAGGGAGACCTTCGAGCAGCCTATATGTATCAAATTATATATTTATGACTTTTGGGATATACAAAAAATGATTTACCAAAACCTTATTTTGAAATATTTGAAGATGAATCAGAGAGAATATTTCTAAAAAAACATGTTAAAGACGATGTCTCAAAATTATATATAAGAAATACCTATTTTTTTATGATGCATCAATGCTTCCATCGATATAATCCAAAATGGATGAGGAGTTTTTGGGTAAAGGAAGTAGATGATTTTGAAAAATTCCTGAGGTGCCATTGTGACACATGAACGCATTCTACCAAAAGGCAAATCCGCCTAGTCTCTCCAGAGTTCATGTTGTGATCCACATATCTTTAGTGAAAAAATACATGCCTGAACCAATGCCTGTACTCACCTATGAAGAATTATAAATGGAACCCGATCCATCTTATTGTGGAGAGCCTATCAGAATTATTAATACCAAAGATCAAGTGTTGAGAAATCAGATGACTCATCTGGTAAAAGATCTATGGAGAAATCATAAGATGGAAGAGGCAATGTGGGAACCCAAGGAACATATGATGAAGAACCTATGTGGAAATAAATGGATGGTGAAATGTTTAAAAGTGTTAGTGCTCTTTATTGATGGGATTACTTTGGAATAATTTTCTCTTGTATGTGTAAACCTACAATTTATCATGTGAAAATGATATTTGAGGAAGAATTATCTTTTCTGTTGCGGATATAGTTATAAATAACCATTTGGTCTTATATGATCATTGGGTTTGAGGAAATTATAAGTTATTATAATTTGGGATGAAAATGCAAGGTATGAGATAAGATTTTTGGTTAAATTATGTTATGGTATTTTGGGGAATTTATCCCATTTTGGTAATATTATAAAATATAGTTTTTGAAAAAGTACAACACGTAGACCGTGTGACAACCCATCGCGCCGGACAAAGCTGTGGGAATCAGACAAAGCTGTGGGACTCGAACCCACAAACAAAGTGCGATTGGGATTTTTCGCCTACCACTAAACTACGTGAAGTCCATGGTTAGTGTGACTATTATTTTTAGTTAAATGATTTTATTGATCAATAATAATTTGATTTGGGATCTTATGTATTATCAAATGAATACCCTTAGTATAGGAAAATGATTTGGTGATTAAGTGATAAATGTTATTTTGGAAGTTGTTCACTTTGTTGAGAACACTATATGCCAAAGGAAAATAGAGTAGTATGGGATTTCATTTCAGAAGTATTGGTGGATTTTTATCTATGTTTTTATTGTGGATTTATAATGATTTGGGTTATTTATGGAAATGATTAGGTTAATTACTTTTATGTATGTGACTTTAAGAGTAATTAATGTCATTTGGAGATACAATTTAACGTGGAAGACTACATTCATAATAAGTTTTGGTTTTCAATATTAGTTTTGATTATATTAAAGGATTTTAAGGACAATTGATTATTGAATGGTATTTATTTAACTTTGGGGTATTGTTGGTTTAATTTTGGAAATTAAGATTAGTGTTTATTCTTCTTAAGGAATATCCTTTTGGGGGATCATTAGATCTTGTACTAACCATTTTGGTTTTGATTAATCTCTAAAGACAATGTAAATATATAGTTCATTATTCATGGATCATGTGATTCTATAGAAGTTTATTCTAGCTCTTCCAGTGTGACCAAGTCTTCATGAATACTCATCGTTTAAAAAAATAACTTTGTGGTGGAAATTTATTAAATAATGAAACTCTACCTAAAATGTAAGTATATATATTTATATTCTTAATCTATATCATAAATGAATGTAACTTAAAACAAAAAAAAATGTTGTCCGTTTACTTTCCTACTAGGAGACTAATGGTCGTTTGTCCCAACACAAGTTTGTGGCTTTATTATTGTTAACTTTATCCTGATCATGATTTCTATCCCTCTCCATCAAAACATGACACTTTGGTTATCATCCATATCCATGTTTTACTACATGGAATCCGAGTATGGGTTATCATGGTTGACCTTTATACCTCTCTTTCTTTCTTTTAAAGTGATAGTTTTATTGACTCTTTTTCCGATGTGGGACTTTCCATTATATTCCCAAGAACAATTTTAAAAATTTCGAGGATGCAATTTATTGAAGTAGGGGAGAATGTAACAACCCAAGCTTCTATGGTACGCTTCTTTTATAATAATGTCATAGCATGTGTTGTAGGCAACACCGAGTTCTAACACACCAAAACCAATCACACTAGCCGTTATCAATAGTAATACCTAATTTTTGAAATTTTATAAATTCTATCTCTCAAAATGGACTTCATTTTTGGATTTGGAATATCAAAATTATCCTAGGGTGATATTTTGGTACTTTTCGGACAACTTTCATATTTTGATGAATAGTGAAAATTACTAAATTTTAATTAAAAACAACTTTTTTAATCAAAATAATTAATATTGATAAATTATGAATTTGAGTAGTTTTAAAGTATATTTAGAATATATTTTTACCATTTAATTCAATGTTTGTTATTGGACATAATTTCACAATTAAACGAGACATAAACAAGTGCCAATCTTTTGATAGTTATTATCTCTTAAAAACACGCTTTTTGTTTTAACAACGGGAATAAATTTTAAATTAATTTCTGCCACTTATGTGTTTTGAATTTGAAAAAATGGATTCCATATTTGGATTCAGGATGTTCAAATTGTGTAAATAGGTAAATTTTATTTTTGGACATTTTGGATAATTACTTCGGTAAATATTTTATTTACCATGGTTAAAGGGTAAATCCGGTAAACAAGGGTTAACAAATAATATTATAATAATACTAAATTACCCTAAAACGTGTCTTAACCCTATTGGTTGATACATGGTCGACCATGGGCATCTTTGGGTCGATTTTGGGACCCCATGGATCCACTTGTAAGTGATAGGGACACTTTATTTTAATTAAGTTAAAATGAATACAAAAATAACACAAGCATATATCTTTTAGAAAAACAATTGTTACATAGGGTTATATATGTTGGATTTTAGACTATAAATATTCAATAGAACTCTAAATAGATTTCATACATAATTATATTTTATTTATAATTCTTAGAAATTAAATAATATAATTTATTTATGACACAATGGTGATGCAGTAATTACCATAACAGTGAAATATTAGAATAATTGATATTATAAATACCCAAATAAATATAACTTGAGAATTTTATTGAATTACAATAATTTTATAAGTTAATATGACATATTAGTATTTATTTAATTAACTTTTTTCGAAGTAATCATTCTGTTATGTGTTTCACAAAAATCAAATATTGAATAGTGTCAAAATTGACATAAAAGAGTTTTTAAAAACAATATTATATTATTAATTGATATTAAATTCCTAAAAATCTAAGGTTCATCAAAGAGACTTATATCATGATATATTTATCATTAATGGACCACTTGGGGGTCGTTTGGATGTATATGGTAAGTTTATTAACCATATAATATAAAAATACAAAGAGACATTGTAAAAGTGAAACTAATTAACTAAGAGTTAATAATTAAAGATAAGGTTAATATAATAACCCAAACCTGTTTAAATTCTATTGGTTGAGTGGTTTTTGACCCATACCCACCTTAAAATTCAAATAATCAACTTTTGAGCCATTAGAAACCAAATATAAATTTATTATAAATTAATATTTCTAGATTTTCCAAAGATTCCCCTCACCCCTCTTATAAAAGGGCACTCCTCCTTCTCATTTCTTAACACCTTCAAACCCTTTTGGATCGGCCAAACCCTGCCCAAATACTCTTCCAACATCTCTCACTACAACTTAGAGTCCTTAGTTTGATCAGAAAGCCAAACTAAGGAGCCCTTTTGATCAAATCAAAAGGAAGAACCCGAAGAAGAGGTAATGATTTCACCACCCTTTTCCAGGTTCCTTTCTTCTTCCACTTCTTCTTACTTTGTTATTACCATTTTATAATAATAACTCCAGTATCATATATATACTGTGAGGTTATTATAAATATGGTACAACCATATTCAGTATTCTATCCCCCCTTTGAATAACATGTCACCATACGTGCGTACGTACGACTTACCGTCTCCACGTCATGGTGTAATTGTTATTCAATATATTATTATTTTGGATGGGTATAATAATGATGTGTAACTCATGTAAATAATAAATATAACATGATAATGATTCTGTATATATGATATAACATCCAATTATATATTATTTTAATATGAAAATAATGATATTGTCGCTCGTGCGTACGTACGGACTACCGTCTCCACGAACACGATGAGATTCATTCTCCATCATATCCATTCCAGTATAATTCTCATTTTATGATTAAAAATAATATTTAAGGACTTGATATCATTCTGGATATGAATAATATACATCCCATTAATAAAAAATATGGCTCACATAATAATGAATATAAAGTAAAATGAACCCGTTAACACCCGAAATGACGATAATTCTAAGATATTATTAACAAATCAATGTTAAAAGATCATATGTGATATAATATTAATGAATATGATTCTTGTATAATTAAATATCAATTATTTCACCATTATACAGGAGGTTAAACTACCATCGACCAAGTAAAAAGTACTATGTAAGGGGTTTCTTAACTCACTCTTAATTTCATGAGAATTCCATTGTTCACCACTTAATTATTGCATGTCGTGTATGTGTACTGCCCACGATTGTATTCATTATGTAATATACTTTAATTTATGGGTATTCACATAATCATGGTATGATCCTTCTTTCATGGGTATATGTTTCGTAAGTTACCTAATCGATAAGGGAATTTGAAATTTCAATTTCCATTAATTTGGATTTACGCATATTTCATTGATTATATTACCCCAAGATTATGTGTGGAATCGCTATTAATTGGATTATGTCATAATTTCCACTCCCCTTCCTGTGGATATACTTTTGAGACACATAATAACTCCATTGATAATTTCTCAAGTTATTGATATGAATTTGATAAGAGTAATTTTAACTCATTCTCCATTTGTTGAGTTAAACATCCAATTCGTTGGTGTTGTTTTACAAGAATATGTGTGAATTTCCTTGATTGTTTTACACTGAATATCCAATAATATTTAGTGTATTTATATTTTTCACACATAACTATGTCGTTTATTTATCCTTAACTTAAGGATACGACCTTTATGAGAGATTTCATCTCAATTTACATTCCATTGTGACTTATTTGTTGTTATACACCAAATCACTTTTATGTGCTGTATATAATGTACTTTGACATTGTATATCATGAATCCAATTATTCTCATGATATTAATAAGTTTTGATTACCTCAATTATTTGTATTCATGTGTCTCTATTTTGGTTAGAAACTCTAACTAAAATACCATTTTTAAATGTTTTAAAGAACTATTCTTCTAAATCTTTCTCATTAATGTCCATCTTTTAAAAAATGGTTTTAAGGATTTATTTATATGGACATTAAAGTTTTAAAATTAAAACTACTTTTGAAAGTTTCAAAGTGGTATGGGAAACTTTGATTCATAAATCAATTTTTAAACGGCTTCTTGACAAATAGTGTCACATTTAAATGATTTCAAGAAAAATGGGGATATTTCACTCTAATTGTTTTGATGATTATTTTCATCTATGTCAATATCCTTCATCATTCTCGATTGAGGTTAATATGATACAATACAATATTCCATATTGTATCGAATGAGTTATGTTTGACTATGGATGTGCTATTTTTATCCCATTCATGGTTTGTGGATAAAGTATTGACATTTCTTATGCTAGTTTTAATACGAATGTTTATATTATGTTTAAAACCTTTCATATGAGGAATGCATTGGACTAAGTAAGTGATGGGTGGAGCCCTCTATAGCTCCTAGATGCATCGGTAGGTCTCATGAGACAAACCAGTGTCTTGGCACAAGGCCATGGAAAAATCTTATTTGTAGTCTTGGCACGAGGCCTTGGCTATGTGGTTATGATAGTCTGGAATTATGCATTCCATTATTATGAAAGTGGTTATTGATATTGCATGTGATTGTTCGACTAGTAGAATATCCATGTGAATAAGTAAATTTCATTATTTCATTTTATCTTTTCCATATTATGCTGAAGTTCAAGTTTAAAAGGCTTTTGTTTTAATTATAAATTACCTTAAGTGTTTATGCTTATCTATGAAATATTCTTCTATAATGTTATCCTAATTGAGCATCTGAGCTCACCCCTTTCAATGTTTTATTTTTTCCCAGGATTATGAAGAAGTAATTTATGAATGACCTACAGGGATAGTATGAGGGGATATGAAGACAAGATGTTTTTTTACGTAATGTAAAACTTTATGATTGTATCTAGTGTTTCCAAGGCTACTAAACTAATCGGTCTTTCGAGACTTGATCTTTCTTGTGATCATGCCAATGTTATGAAATAATGCACCAACTCTGGGTAACTGGGGTTGGGGCGTTACAAACAATCTTTTAAAAATATTAGTGTATTCCATGCTTAAGATTGGATTTATTCTCATTTTAAGCCTCTAAAACACTATATAATTCATTAATAGACATAGATAACTATATACATTATTCATTACTTACTTGGGATGTTACAATATTAATATAATTAATATAAAACTCCCAAAAATGATGAAAATATTTGAAATATCATTACTATTAATATCAATTTGTAACCACTAAAGTATTCAATAGAGTTTTTTTTTTGACAAAATAAAATAATATTAATTAACTATTATTACCCTAACATCAATGATAAAATTATACCTAAAGGATATCACTAAATTTAAAATTACTTCCACAGAAATTAAAATAATTATACATCAGATAACCTTTTACCTAAAACATATACTAAACCAAAGGGTTGCATTCCCATAAATGTCTTATAAAAATAATTTCAATCAACTTAAAATCGAATCACATATAACCTCAAAATAAGTATCTAAGTCTTTAAACTAATGATAAAACATATAATTATGAAACAAAAACACATTATGTTAATATTATATCTTTATATAATATCATAGGACTCTATAGGCAGTATTCTCTTATTCATCATAATGGTTCATATAAAAATGAGAATTAAACCACGCTAATACTCTAGGCATGTCAAACCCGGAATGTAGCAAGACCCATTTTCATGCACCAAGTGACGATCAAGTAAAATCCCAATTCTCCATTTTAGTAGTTATTACCCCAATGTACAATTGTCTCATAGCTAAATCTACTTTTAGTGTCCAATCAGGGATATAATTTCTTGTAAAAACATATAATCACTTCCATATCATAAATTCTGGATGTTATCCTATACTAAGATATATCCTCATGGTTTTTTACTAAATTTATATAATCATAATCTCTAAAAAAACTATAACTTTAAATGATAATAATTATAGTGACGTATTTATTTTACAGATATTATTTCTTTTATTTTTTAGATAAACATCTAATAATTAAAAATCAATGTTCTTTAGGCCTAGTGTTTTTAGAAGACAAGTTTATTATACATCAAAGTGAGAATAAGTTTTTATATAAATAGTGGGATCTTAAATACATTTCAGATCCAAAACATGAATTTCATAATTAGGGAAATATATATAAAAATGGTGTGAGCTAAAAATCCTTATAGGTGAATAAACATGACATAGAAACATGTTGTGTGAGTCAAAGGTATACTATTGTATTATAATAGAGAAGGGAAATGAGTAATCACATGGGATTATATCATAATGTACATGGTATCATAAGATCATGGAAATATAGGGATTATGGTGGTAACATAAAACATGGAATAAAAAAGAGTCAAGGATAAATTCCTAGATAATATCAAATAGTTGGAAAAGTCCCATAATGGATTATGTTTACTCCCTAATCCCATAAATGACACCTCACGGGACTGGATATTTACCTAATGAATTGGAATTCTATTTTGGAATAGCCATCATAAAAAGTTTATGATTATTTTTTCTACAAAATAGAAATAAATCCTAAGGATGAAACATAATTATTACCCATTGAAAGAAAATGGATTGAATGATATTGTCTCATATCGTTATAAAAGGAAATTTCATAATGATAGAATATGAGAGATAAACATAAGGAATTTATTACCCAATAAATGTATGGGAGAATAATCTAGTTATATATGTTAGATACATATATAGATAATTTAGAATGAATCTTTAACCTCAAAGGTTATTGTCATTGATGAAAAATTCATTAAAACATTTCATGGAATATTTTTTTGAGAAAAATACACTTTTCAATTTAAAATCTCTTCAAAATATAAAAATTTCCAAAATATAATAGAAAATATATTATTTAAAAATAACCACTAAATCTTATAATGCAGTCTTCATATAATTCAGTTTTAATGACAACAGGTAATTTTTTAGTTGATGTATAAGCTAAAAAATATTCCTATGACACCATTGTAAAAATGATAAAAAGTACCTTGTTCGAAAAATGGAAAAGAATATACTATTTAAACAATTATTTTATATTCAAACATGGTACAAATATATTAAATAAATAATTTTTAAGAAGATAATATCATTATTGATAATGTTTTTATAATACATGGTTATGGAAGAAAAAATATATTCCCTTAAAGAGTGAAATAAATTAAACTTTTCCTAAAGGAATTTTCTCAATCATTTTAACTACCAATGAGAGGGAAATGGTGATATTACTTTAAAATTTCATGGATAACTAGTGGATAATAAAATATATTAGGGTTTAGATATTAATATAAAACAATCCCTTTAATAGATTGTTAAACATAAACTATCCTGAATAATTGTAAAATAAACCCTAACCACTTTGTTAATATTTGAATCATAACCCCCATTAAAAAATTAACATAGAAATGTAACATTACATAAAAATAAGAAAAAGGTATTAATTATTTAACATTCCAATGGGGATTATATAGACTATAAAAAATAAATAACTAGTAAATATTCCATATGTCACATGGAAGTAAATATGAGTTGAGAAATTCCTTACCTTGAGTCCAGAATTGTCGTGTATTTCATTTATCTAATGTATTATAAACATATATAAATTATTTCTTTCTTAAGATAATATTCCTAGTTTAATCCCTTATACTTAAACCATTTACTTGATTTAATTTAATTCCATATTCAATTACTTATTTAGTTATGTCCACATCTGGTCTTTTAAAGATGCTCATTTCATATTTTTAAAATAGCATTGATGTACTGACCATAGCCAATATGGTATTTTTCAATAATCTCTAGAATAATAAAGACTAAATAATTATATTTTTTATACATAAATTATAATGTTATAGATTAGAATCAAATATCATTATAAAACATATACAAAATTATAATAATGGATACAATAGGTCATACGTATCCATGAGTAACATTTACATTTTCAAACAATCATGATGGACATAAGGTAAGTGTTATTTTGAAATTAAATAATTATAATTAAATAATAAATATCATATTATTTTTTTAAATAAAATTATATATACCATCCATGTGATGTGCTAATAAAAAATGAATCACACCACTTCTTGAGGTTGTAGTCTACCATACACATGAACATCATTATCATTTTTCAATAGATTGCCAATTAAGAAGGTATATTATATGTTAACTTTCTAGAATTATTAACATGTAATGAATATTGTATATAAACATTAAATATTTCATCATGAACATCCATGAGTGGCGTTGATAGAAACCCAAATTAAATTAGTTTGTGAGGAAATAGTCTATCGTACACACGAATGATGACTTTGTTTGTCATTTTATAGAAAAGTAGATAGATAAATATTATTAAATAAACATAATGACATATAAATATATATTTTATATTTTCGAAAATATATTTTAATTTTCTATACATAACAGTATGTGTAAAAATAAAATGTAAAAAGAAGGAGCTCAGTGAATATGATTACCCTTGCATAGAAGAACCTCCATTAGATATATTATTAAGGACCTTATAGTCAATTTTTAAGATGATTAGAAGATATATAATATTTATAAAGATGTTATGTGATATATTTTTTTTGGGTCTGTTTGAGACAAATTTCTTGACATTTGAAAATATGTGAGGGGAGGGAGGTTTTTTAAAAAAATTAGTAAGAATTCCATTTTTGTAAATACCCAAAACTATTCAATAATGGGAAGTGAATCATAAGACAAGGTCCCCCATAATTTAAAAATAATATATTTTAGGGGTGATATGGTCTATAAAAAACTTCATTATTAAAAAAAATCATTTTTAACATGTTATTTTATTTACCTCTATGGTGACTCACTTTTGGAATTTATTTTTTCACCACAGTTACTAGTTTATTTAATGATTTTTAACTCATTATAAAAAATGTAGTTTGAAATTATTAAAAAATATTAATTTTACTAATTAATAATTTTGGATACATTATATTAAAATAAAATCATATAATTTAAAAAATGAATTTTAAAATTAAACCCACAAAACATGTTGAAAAATGTGTTTCCAATAAATGCATTTTTTTCATGAAATAGATGATCTTATATAAACTTTATGACAAAAATTCATTGTTAAATAAATATAAATAAATATAAATATATTAGTTACATTTAAATATTATCCTTTAATGTTTTATTTGAATTAATTAGTATTCTAAACTTATTTCATTTAAAAAGTGATTCCAAAAAACTTTATTTTAAAGCATAAAAATAAACTCTAACCAAAATCATGAAAATAAATTACTAAAATGAAATTAATAATATTAATATAAATTAAATTATTCATAATTAACATTAAGAAAAAATACAAAATTATAATATAACTTTTGAATTACTTTTTTAATGAAAATAAGTGACCAAATTTGAAAAATTGGTAATTTTCACTATTCATTGAAAAATAAAATATTTCAAGAAAATGAAAAAAATTCACCCTATGTAATTTTTGATATTTAGGTATTAATTTTTTTGTTTATTTTAGAAAAAATAATTTCTAAAATTTATATAAATTAATTATAATAGTTTCTCATAAAAAGGAATAAAAATTATTTTTATAGGAAATAATTTTTTATAGAATAAAGTATATTTATTAAAATTTGGATGCATATCAAATAATAATTTATAAATAAACTTTTATATATTATGATATTTATATATTTCATAAATGAGTTTATACTGTTAATATCATCCAATTTAATGGTTAGGTTATAATGATAATATATTTTGCATGTGGTTTAAGCTCGGTGTTGTGTGCCATAAATGCTATTGAACATAATCTTCTTATTTTAAAATATTGGGGTGCAACATTCTCCCATATGATAAATATCACTGAAACTTTTTAAACATCAACTGAGAAATCAATAATTTTAAATTCTAATATATATTTTCTGAAATCTCATATCATACAAATGATTAATAAAAATATCTCATGATAAGGGAGAAAGGGAAGTATTAAGATCATCTTAGATAAAACATCACCCAGAATCCAAGTATGAAATAATTGTTGGAAAGAGAATATATGGAAATGGATGAAAATATTAATTCTTAAATGATGATGGAGAGTGGAAGAGTTTATTTATCACTATAAGTTTAATCATTTTAATAAACTTAATGAGAAAAGAAAACCAAATTTTTTTATGGATAAAAAGACGAAAATTTTAATGAAAATTATTTTACTATGAAAACATCTTTATGTAACGTCCCGGTTATGGGTGTCGCCTAGAGGTTCCCTATACCAAATTGGTCACATGGCCTCAAGAGAATTTCCACAAACACTAGAGGCTTCTGACTATAAGTGAGGGCCTTGGGTGTGATGGTGGGAAAACTATTCCCTAATTGGAAGAGTAATGTAGTGGAAATAAACAGATAACAATAGCGGAAGTAATAATAATACCATACAATAGAAAATAGCAGAAGACAATGATAAGTAAACATCTGGAGATCATATACAAAGGATTCATGATACATATGTCTAGGAAAAAATCCAAACAAGTCACAATGATATAATACATTAACAAACCAATGTACAGAGGAAAAACAAGTAAACAGTTCCCATAGCATCGCAAGCCTCATCTTTGTCCCATGCACTCCAACTCCATATCAATCAAGTCCCTAATGTAGAAGGGCACTTTCCCTTCTCTATACCTGTAACAATATAATCTGTTTGGACCCAAAATCATGACCCAGATATGGTGTGAGACGAATCCCAGTTATCAACCACTCAAAGATTTGTGCCTAATAGTCAGTGAATATATCTGGTAGGCAATAATCAAAAGAAGCAGTGAACAAGGAAGTACTCAAAAGTAAACAGTCCTACAATTTCAATTACATTCATTTACATTCTTCAATTATTCAACCAAACAAAAATAAGCAACCCTATGGGACATTCTCACATCATATCCCCTCTAGTTCAACCAATCAATCTCAAGTAACCCTTTGTGTAAGTTCTCACAGCCTAACCCCTCTTGTTTAACTAATCAATCTCAAGTAACCCTCTGGGTAAGTTCCCACAGCCTAACCCCTCTGGTTCAACTTATACAATGATATAACAAACTCCTGGGTATCTCATATGGTATAACCCCTTTGGTATCATGAAAACAAAGACTCTCTGAGGAATCAATCACCATCAATTCCCCTTATAGCCTTTTAACAATCAACTACAGACACTCTGAGGAAGCACTCAACGTCAATTCCCCATGTGTTCTCGTAACGGTTACTATAGACACTCTGGGGGAGCACTAAATGTCAATCCCACCTATGGTCTCACAGTATGATAAAGGATAATAGACACTCTAGGGAAGCCCTCAACGTCAATTCCTCTGATGGTCTCACTACACCAGGTTCCCACAGCCCTATGTAAAGCAATTGTGCACAACGATGTTCAGCAGCCAAAGTAAACCTAAATGTACTACTTAGCTAAATCTCTAGAAAGCATATCACAACATTAAATAAATCACTCCATCCTAACAACACTAGGTATGGAAATCAAGTATTCTAAAAGGAAAAACTAGACCAAACGGTCAATATCAAATAGAACATGGTAAAACATCTCTATAGCATGTAAAAATAACTATATTTACAAACAAGATCCCTAACTCAAGAAAACAAGCATATCAGGCATCGATAGTGTTAAAATCCCTAAACACGCAATACCCCAATCTAGGGTATTGGGCACTTTTTCACATAACATTCAAAGACTAGCTATGGAAAGGCACAAAAAACCTACCTTAGCATTTTATGATCGATATACTCCATCATTGGCCTAGAACGATGTATATATACATAAAATGTCTAAAAATTTAAACCAAGGATGTCTTGTGAAAGAGAAGAAATCAAGGAATGAGGCTTTAGAAGAAGAAAGAACTCCCTGTGGTGATTCAAATGCAATCGACAGTGGTTGATTCAGAGAACGGATGGTTGATCATAGGTTCGAAAAAGAATCGTGCCCTGTGGTCACTCCTGGATGAGATGAGTTGAGAATATGGTATTTCATCCAATTAGACGTGACCCCGACCCGATATAAAAAATAAAAAAGAAAAGTACATGGCGTGTTCATTTAATGTACACACTATCTACATGCCTTAACTGGCCTCCACCTTAGGTAGTCTCTAGGTCACCCCACATGGCTATGTACTCAGCTGTTACACGGACTGTACATGGATACTCATGGAAATCGGGTACACGAAGTGTAATTCTAAGTACGCTGTGTATACTCCTTAAATTTTCAAAAAATCCCCTTTTTATCAAAACAAAAGAAAAATCGGATTAATTCCTGAAAAGAAGATTCAGGTTCTTACAAACTTTTCCCCTTACAGAAATTTGTCCTTAAATTCCCCTAATAAGGTGGAGAAGAAGAAAAAGAACCCCCGAACAGCTCTGGCCACTATGATTGTACATCAATATCTCTCTCCCAAGTCTCATCCTGTACTCTCACATGCTGCCATAACACCCGCAATAGAGGAACAGACCGGCCATGGAGAACCTCCATGCTTCGATCAAAAATCCAGATATGATTCTCTTTAAATGAGGTTTCCACCTCCAACTCAACCTCCTCGGGCTGAAAAACCTAAGATGGTTCTGAGAAGTAACATCGTAGCTGAGAAATGTGGAAGAAATCATGAATATCCTAGTACCTCTGAGGTAAATGAAATAGATAGGAAACCGTATCGACTCTCTCCAATACCTCAAACAGTCCAACATATCTTGGAGAAATCATTCCCTATCTCCTAACCCTCCTGTGTTCCACCCTCAGTGTGACACTTAGGAAAACATGATCTCTGACCTTGAACTCTAGAGGTTGTCTCCATCGATCTGTATAAGACATCTGTCGTGACTGTACAATAGCCATCCTTTTCCAAATCAACTCCACCTGCTATATGGTCTCCTGGAAAAGATGAGGTCCCAGCATAGCTGCCTCTCCTACTTCCATCCAATATAGGGGTGATCAACATGGCCTACCGTACAATGCCTCGTAATGTGCCATCTAAATAGTTTCTTGAAAACTATTATTATAGGAAAACTCCACAAGAGGTATGTGATTCTCCCAAGAACCTCCAAAATCTAGGATGCATGCTCAAAGAATTTTCTCCATCACCTGTATTGTATGCTCAGACTGGAAATCTGTCTGGGGATGGTAAGCTATACTCAGAAGTACCTATATACCCAAATCCATCTGTAGTCCCTGCCAGACCTGAGAAGTAAAACAAGCATCCTTGTCTGAAATGATGCAGTGTAGAAATCCATGTAAACGTACAATCTCTCAGACCTACAACCTTCCCAGCTCATCTACACTAAAGTTATCCTTTATCAGAAAGAAGTTCGAAACCTTCGTGAGTCTGTCAATGACAATCCAAAATGCATAATTCCCTCAAAGAGACATCGGTAAACCTATTACGAAGTCCACTAAGATATCATTCCACTTACACCTGGGAATGGGAAACTGTTGAAAAATCCATAATGGTTTCTGATGCTCCACCTTCACCTAATAATAGGTGGAACACCTCATGAAAAACCCAACAACATTTGTCTTTATACCTAACCACCAATACCGATTGTGCAGATATCGATACATATTGGTGACACTAGGACGAGCATCCCAAACTGAGGAATGAAAGTCCCACATCAGTTCCTCGTGTATGTCTGCTAACAACCATACATGCCCATAAAAATGAAAGATCTCATCCTAGCCTATGGTCCATCCAATAATAGGGTCCTCTCTTGACACACTCTCCTGTATAACTGGGCCTTCAGAATCCGATAGTTTCCTCATTCGCACTCGATCAAGTAGAGTAGAGGAAACAACTACAGATGAATGAAATGTATGCCCCTATCTGTCATGAACATCAAAATGAATCTCATAGAACAGCGCCATAAGATTACACTCACTATTGGCCTCCTAAAATTTCTGCATTTGAGTCCTCCTGCTCAAAGAATCAGCCACTGCATTGCCTTTCCCAGGCATGTAGGCAAGTTCAAAATCAAAGGACTAAAGGTACTCAAACCACCTTCACTCTCTCAAATTTAGACCACGCTGTGTAAAGATATACTTGAGGATTTTTTGATTGGTGAAACACACAAAATACTCTCCCAGAAGATAATGTCTTTAACAGTGTATAGCATGAAAAACTACATCCAAATCTAGATCGTGTGTCGGGTAATTCCTCTCATGTGGCCTCAACTACTGAGAACCATACACAATGAATCATTTCCCCTACATAATCACAACTCCCATCCCAATATATAATGCATCATAGTAAATAGTATAGCTCTTTCCCAACTCTGGAAAAACTAGTATCGGTGCTAATGTCAACCTCCCTTTCAGCTCTTGAAAGGTTGGCTCACAAGAATCTAACCACAAGTACTTCACACCCTTCTTAGTTAGACCCATTAGTGGTGCTGCAAAGAATGAAAAGTCCTGTATAAAACATATATAATAACCATCTATTCCTAGAAAACTCCATACCTCAAATATGTTCTTCAGATTCTCCTAGTAAACTACTTCCCTCACTTTCTTTGGGTATACTGATACTCTTGTCTCTGAGATAACATGAACCAAGAAGTGAATTTGGTCCTTCCAAAACTGTCAGTTTGAGAGCTTATCATATATTTGAGGCTCTCTTAGTGTACTCAAAACTATCTCAAGGTGTGTGGCATGGTTGTGTCGAGTGTGAGAGTACACCAAGATATTTTCCACAAAGACAACCACAAAGGAATCCATGTATGGATGGAACACTCAGTTCAACTGTGCCATAAAAACTTCAGGCGCATTCATGAGACTAAATGGAACAACCACATATTTGTATAGACCATACCTGCTCTGAAAATATGTAAGGGGTATATCTCATGGTCTAACCTGCAACTGATGATAATCAGACACCAAGTCAATCTTTGAGAACACTCTTACTCCTCAAATATGATCAAAGAGGTTATGAATCCTCGGCAAGGGATATTGATTCTTGATCATCAACTAGTTCAGCTTATGATAATCCACAAAATTTCTAAGTGTACCATTAGCCTTCTTTGCAAACAGGATAGGTGAACACCAAGGAGAAGTACTGGGTTAGATGAAACCCTTTTCCTATAACTCCTCTAACTACTTCATAAGCTCCTGTAACTCTAGTGTATCCATACTATAAGGATGAATAGACACTGATTCCACTTTTGGCACAACCTCAATAGAAAATTCTACCTCTCTCCTTGGAGTAAAACCTAAAAATTCCTCTAGAAAGGCATCCCTAAAATGATCCACCACTAGAGGAAATTCCATGTGTGAATTACCTTGGTCATCCAGATACAGACTAGCAATCTGGGTTGTAACTCCTCCCAACCCATGATGTTTAGGTCCCACTCTTCTCAGTTGGACATCTCATTCACCCTTATGTAGAAATGACCAGACATCTGGTGACATGAAACTCAACCTACAGATATAGAAATAGACAACAGTCTGGAAGGAAACCAACCAGTCCATTCTAAGAATAACAACATATCTTGTCATCTCTTGGATATAGAGGTCCCATAAGAAGTGACACCCACCAACCTCAAAAGGGAACTACTTGAACTTGAATACACTAGTTGTTGTACTCCCCAACGGAGTGTCTAGCGTCATGATATCAATAGAAGTAAAGATACAGATCCCAAGTCTCTTCACAACAGCAATAGATATGAAAATATGGGAAGACCCTATATTGAAAAGGGAAGACACTAAAACTGTGGCAACTAGGATTGTACCTCGAACTGTAGAGGGTGCAGGATCCTTCTCCGGTTGGGTCTGCTCCACAACAAAATTCTGGCCTGTACCGCGACCCTATGACCCTAGCTGACCACCCTGAGTTGATCCACCCTGTTATTGCTAAAATCCTACTTACTGGCTACCATGGTTGTGACCTCCACCTCGTACTAAATGGCCAGAAAAACTCCATTTCCCATGCTGATGAAAACCAAGTGGTGTTTCTCTTGAATGAGGATTCATAGTGGAACCTCTCTCACTAGATTCTAGTTAGAATAACTGACAGAAACGCTGAAGAAGACCCATATTGTCTCAAGATCATCACTCAACTGGGTCTCTCGGGAAATGTGGCCTCATATGCCCACATTTCCCAAACTCGTAGCATACCACCTGGCTACCTGGAGGTGCATCCCGCCTACTCAGATATCCATGTGTAGACTCCCTACGACGCTTCTTAATATCAGTTGAAGAAGCACAAACTCTGGATATTGAATTGACCTGGCCCACATCTCCAGAATCTCTCCGGTTGTGGTCTATGATCAATGCCTGGTTGGCTATAGAATATATGGTCATCAACTTGAAGATTTTCTCCTAATATCGGATGTCATGCATGAGACCATCCTCAAACATCCTTTCTAAGAAGATATCATCACCCCCTAAAATGGGTGTGAAACGCTGTAAATCTGTGAAGCGAGAAGAATACTCCATGACTGAGAGATTACCCTACAAAAAACTCATGAACTCTCGGGCTCGATCGGACCTCAAAGTCTCTAGGTAGAAGTAGTCATAGAAGGTGTGATGGAACTCACCACAAGACAGAACCAGCTGGAATCCCACTTGTGAGATTACATCCCACTATCTCTTGATAGAATCACAAAGCATATATGTAGAGAGTTTCACCCTCCACTCTAGAGGCATCTCCAGATGCTCAAAGATAGACAACATTGTTTCCAACCATGACTCTATAGCCTGAGGACCTCCATCCTCTAATAAAATGGGAGTATGCTACTGCTGAAAGACCCACATAAACTCTTCCATAGATAGGGCAGGATATAGTGCTCTCTGGAAGGTCTGTATAAACCTCATGAAGCCTTCTCAGAACTTTTCATTGGCACCTGCATACAAAATGATGATTGGTGACAAGACAGGCATGATAGGAGGGTTTGTTAGTAGTCCCTAATCTACCATTTCTACTCTCTGATTATTGCCTTGAATTTGGCGAAAAAATGGAGTAATTCATGGCGGAATGGATCTACAAGTTCAAGTGCACACCTTAGATCAAGATTATGAAGGATTGAAATTAGAAGTGCGAGAAGGGAACATGAGAAAGAAAAAAGTCAATTTTTACAAAACATGGATACACGACATGTATAGACACTACACAATGTGTGCCCTTAAGTATACGCATGGACGTGTACTCCTTCCAACCTTGGTCGTGTAACACCCCATACACATGGTGTGATCTCCCAAGTCACGGTGTGTACTTGAATCATTTTCCCCTGCCTGAGTTCTTCTACCCGACTAAACCACAGATTTATCATAGAATGAGACTGCATGGTGTGTTCATTCCAGACATGTTGTGTACTATAAGGATTTCACCGAACCTTTTTTTTAGTCACACAGTCGTACACATGGGTTACACTACACGATGTGTTCAATCTTGACATGATGTGTATGACCTAAGTTTCATCCATCTGTGTCGTTAGTCACATGGGTGGACACATGAACCCTACAACACAGTGTTTATGTTTGATATACGGTGTGTTCCTCTAAGGATTTTCCAACCCTATGTCTATGCCCACACATCCAGTGACATTGTTAGAAGTTACACTCCGTGTACATACAATACAGGGCGTGAACTTAAGAAAAACATTTCCGTCTCAAACAGAAGGATACATGGAATGTATTCAGCAATACACACCATGTATTGTGGGTATTTCTACTAAGTAGGCCTCAAAAACTACTCTGGTACCCATAAAAACACTAAAAACAACATTAAAGTTCCATATTCTGATCTGTAAGGGCCCATAATCCACACAAATTAAAGTTTTACATCTTATACATGTCATATACAAGTATAACAGTGCAATGATCCACCGAATTATGATCCATGAGGGCCCATAACACCTCAAGAACCAAATTTTGGAATTCATTCAAAATAAACCTTACACAATCCAATACCCTATCAAATAGTAGGTTTTCTATCATTTCATATATCACAATATCATGCATATTTAGAACAAAATCTATCACAACGACATGAAATTGGTAATTCACCCTAAATGGCATGGCAAGAATGCATGACATGTGATCTCTATCAAGTGCATATATGATGCATGAGATAGAATACCCTCATCTCATCGGGTTGCAACATATGTAGAACCTCGATATTATCAACTTTAACATCACAAAACATGTGAATCACCCAACGGTGAAACAAAATCAACTATAAAATTGAAAAACATAAAAAATTTCAATAATCAAAGTAAATTATCTTTTCCTTTTACACGGGTTAGCTACTCTTAGGAACAACTTATTACCAATTACCTATTCCATCATACCCCTAACTATAGGCTCTAAACAGTAAGTCAAGAAGAAAATAATTCCTTTGATACCACTTTGTAACATCCCGTTTTGGGTGCCGCCGAGAGGTTCCCCATACCCAGTTGGCCACATGGCCTCAAGAGTATTTCCCAAAATGCTAGAGGCTGCCAACTAGCAGCGAGGGCCTTGGGTTTGATGGTGGGGAAACTATGCCCTCATTGGAAAATTAATACAGCGGAAATAAACAGATAACAACCGCAGAAGCAGTAATAATACCATACAATAGTAAACAGCATAAGAAAATGAGTAAATAAACATCTGGAGCTCATATAAAAATGATACATGATATATATGTCTATGAAAATAGACAAATAAGCCACAATACTAGAATACAGTATTAAACCAAAGTACAAAGTAAAAACTAGTGAACAACTCTAATAGCATCGCAAGCCTCAACATAGTCCCATGCTCTCTAGCTCCACAGAAATCAAGTACCTGAAGTAGAAGGGTTCTTTCCATTATCTAGACTTGCAAAAATATAATCTGTTTGGACCCAAAAGCATGACCCAAACAGGGTGTGAGATTAATCCCAACAGGCAACCAACCAAAGATCTGTGCCTAACAGTCAGTGAATATATATGGAAAGCAATAAGAAAAAGATGCAATGAACAATGAAGTAATCAAAAGTAAACAGTCCTTCAATTTCAATTAAATTCATTTGCATTCATTAATTATTCAACCAAATGAAAACAAGAAACCCTATGAGAAATTCTCATAGCCTATCCCCTCTGTTTCAACCAATCAATTTCAAGTAACCCTCTGGGTAATTTCTCACATCCTAACCCCTCTAGTTAAACTAATCAATCTCAAGTAACCCTCTGGGTAAGTTCTCGTAGCCTAACCCCTCTGGTTCAACTTATACAATGATATAATGAACTCCTAGATAGCTCACACGATATAAACCCTTTGGTCTCATGAAAAAAAGACTCTCTCAGGAATCACTCTTTGTCAATTCCCCCTAGAGCCTTTTAAAGATCAATAAAAGACAATCTGAGGAAGCACTCTACGTCAATTGCCCATATGGTCTCATAATAGTAACTATAGACACTCTGGGGGCGCACTAAACGTCAATCCCACATATGGTATCGCAGCGTGATAAAGGATAATAGACACTTTAGGGAAGCCCTAAATGTTAATTCCCCCTATGGTCTTACTACACCAGGTTCCCACAACCCTCTGTAAAGTAATTGTGCACAATGATGTTTAGCATCCAAAGTAAACCTAAAAGCACTACTTGGATAAATAGCTACAAATCATATCACATCATCAGATAAATCACTCTATCCTAACAACACTAGGCATGGAAAGAAAGCAGCCTATCATGAAAAACTGGACCAAACATTCAATATCAAATCAAACATGGGAAAACATATCCATAGCATGGAAAAATAACCCTACTTACAAATAAGATACCTAACTCAAGAAAAAAAGTATAGCATACATCAAAAAGGTTTAAATCACTAAACATGCAATACCCCAATCTAGGGTATTGGGCACTTTTTCACATAAAATTAAAAGACTACCTATGGAAAGGCACAAACCACCTACCTCGGAATTGAACGATTTATATACATTGGATTTATCCCTTGATTCATCCTAGAACGATGTATATCTACAAAAACATCTAAAACATTCAACCAAGGATATCTTTCAAAAGTAGATAAATCAAAGAATGAGGCTCTAGAAGAAGGAATAACTCAATGTAGTGATTCCAATGCAATCGACAATAGTTTATTTGTAGAACAGATGGACGATCAGAGGCTCATAAAAGAATCATTCCCTATGGTCTCTCCTGGATGAAACAAGTTGATAAGAAGGTGTTTCTTCCAATTATACATGACACCTCTCTGATATAACAAATAAAAAGAAAAGTACATAGCATATTCATTTAATGTACATGTCGTGTACATGCGTTAACTGTCCTCTAGTTTAGGCAGTCTCTAGGTCACCCCACACAGCCATGTACTCAACCGTTACACAACCAATACATGGCTACCCGCAGAAACTGGGTACACAATGTGTACATCTAAGTACACGGCCTATACTCCTTAAATTTCTAGAAACTTATCTTTTTCTCAAAACACCAAAAAAACAGGATTCATACTTGAAAAGAGGATTCAGGTTCTTAAATTTCATTTCAAGATCCTTTTTCTCGAGTTGATGAATTTTTTAGGATCTTTATTATGAATATAATGAAATACAATTACTTGATATCTTTACATTTCATAAGTATAATTTCATCATTTAGTTTGGGTTCGATAAATTTCCACTTAATCTCTTACTGGAGTGAATAAATATCCAAAATGAAATTTTTATTCCTAAAGCATTGAAATTAACTTTTAATTGATCATAATATCTATAAAATAATATTAATTTATACCACCAATATTTAAATATTTACCTAAACTGAAATTATTACAACAAGGTAAAAAATATATAAATCTCTATATAAAGAAAAAAAACATTTTACATCAAAATGTTTACCAAATCGCCAACTTAGAATATTACACAAATATATAACCCTACATCCCAAATAACCTCAACATTCAAAAAATTAATTATATTCTTCCCAACCAAACTTTCATTTAAAAAAAATGATAAACTCCATAGTTATAAATACCTTAACCTTGTGAAACATTTCCCAAAATTAAATAAATGACATCAAAATACAAAAAAAATATATTTGATCCTATAATATGCTTCAAAAAATAAACATAATGGTTATCCATTAAATCATTTATGAAAAAATAATTTCATAATTACTAGTATTTGAAGTATGCTAGTGGTAGGAGTTGCACACTTATTTCTCTTTAGTTGTGGTTTCAACCCTTGTGGTCTTTCTAGATATGATGAGTTGTCACCCAATATAAGGTTTGTACTTTTTCTAAAAACATCTTAATATAATTCCTATAACATTCTCAAGAATATGGAAAACATCCTTGAAATATCATTTTTAATCAAATAATTTTTTAAAACACTAATGGTATATATAAAACTAATTTCTTCCCATAGAATAAAATAATATTAAATTAATATTATTACATTAATAGTATTGATAAAATTAACCCAAATTTTTATCACTGAATTTTAAATTTTATCCAAAAAATGTAAGAGAATTATACTTAAAACAAGAGTTTCCCTAAAACATATACTTAACCAAAGTGTTGTATTCCCATAAATTTACTCTAAAAATATTCTTAATCATCTTTAAATATAATTATGTAAAACCAAAATTGGGTATTTATTCCATTAAACTTATGATCGACCATAGAGTTATCAACCTAAGACACTTTAGGTTTATCCCATAACTCTATCACATATCATAGGTTTCAAAATGTTTTGTTATCTAATTCATCATCATGGTTCACAGAGAAAATGTTAATTAACCCAAACATATCCTCTAGGAGTGTCAAATGAGGTGTGAAACATATCCATTTTTCATATACTAGGCGATAATCAATTGAAATCCTAATGTTCTAAATTTGGAGTTATTTCCACTAGGTAAAACTATGCTAGAGACACATCCATTTGTAGTATCAAGAATTTCTTGGATGAACCACATAATCTCTTTATTAACAAAACACTAGGATAATATCATGTACATAAACTAGTAAAAAGGGTTTTCTACTAATTTTTATTAATTTAAATCCAAAAAAATAACTATACATTTCTCTGATTCAAACTATAGTGACCTGTTTATTTAACACAATTTATTCCATGATTTTACACTATAAAAATCCATCAATTACAAAATCAAGATCACAAGGCCTAGTTTCTTTCGAAGACTATGTTCATAAAACTCAATGTGAGACTAAAATAAAAATTATTTATTTTATTCTCAATAATGAGCTCCCAAATCCCTTTTAACTCCTTAAACCACATGGGGTAGATAGGGGAATGTTCATATAAAATGGGTGCGCTTAAAACCCTAGTAAGGGAACAAACATTATAGTGAAACTTGTAGTCTGAGTGAAATCTATAACATAATATCATAAAAGAGGATTCATATGTTTAATAACATGGGAGAATTATATAAATAATATGTTATCATATGATCATGAAAACATAGTAGTTTTGTTAGAAAAATATTTCATGAAAAAAAACACAAGTTAAGGATAAGTACCTAGACAGTATCACCCGGTGGAAAAATCCCCATAATTGATTAGTTTTACTATTTAATCCCATATATGATGCCTCATGAGAATAAATATTTATCTAATGCATTGGAGTGATATTTGGAAACACCCATAATAACATGTTCTTGATTATTTGTGCAATAAAATAGAAATCAATCATTATGCATGAACATAAGATTTACCTAGGAAACTAAAATGGGTTGCATAATATTTTTTCATATCATAATCAAATTAAATTTCATAATGAATTGATTTTAGAGATGAAAATAATTCATAAATTTCCTCATAAATTTAAGATAGAATAATATAGGTGTATATTTAAGAGAAATATATGCATAATTTTTGATAAATCAATAACATAAAAGGTGGTGACGTTGATGAAAATTTCATTAAAATATTTCATTGAATATTTAATGATAAAAATATACTTTTATGTTTGAAATCACATTTTCAAAATATAAAAAGTTAAAAAATATTTTAGGAGACATTTTCATTAAAAATAACCATGGAATATTATGAATGAATCATTAAATAATTTAATGATACAAATAGAATGTAATTTTGTACACGTGTTTTAAGTATACAAAATATTCATTTAACATTGTTGTAAAAACATTAAAAAGTGCCTGGTTCAAAAAATGAAAAAAATTATTTTTAAAATATTTTGTAAAATGTCTAAAATGGTAAAAAATTTCTTAAATAAATTATATGAAGGATTTGAAAAAACATTATTGAAATTATTTTTAGAAAACATGGATATAGAAGAAAAAGGATTTTCGATAGAAGAGGGAGATAAAGTCATCTTTTCTTAAAAAATCTTTCTCAATATTTTTAAGCACTAAAGGGAGGAAAATTATAAAATTAAATAAGATATTATTGAATAGGATAAGAAAATATAATTAGTTTAAGATATAAATTGTAATAAATTACTTCAATGGAAACTTAAACATAAACAATCTTGAATAATTGTGAAATAAACCATTACCACTTTGGTAAATTTTGAATCATATCCCCCATGAAAGAATTAAATTCCAATAAAACATTAAATACCATGAAGATAAATGGATTTGTGGTATAATATTAAAATTTGAATTATATACACCAAAAAAATAAAAAAATGGTGAATATGGCATGTGTCTCACAAAAGTAAAAGCGAGATGATAAATCCCATACCTCGAGTCCATACATGTCATGTATTTTCTTTATATCCCATATAATAAACTTATATATATTATTTATTTTATTATTATGTTTTTTTAGGCCTTATCCATTATTCTTAAACCATATATGTAATTTATTTTAATGAAATATTTATTTATGTCAACATTGGGTTTTTTAGGACACTCGTTTCATAATTTCAAAACAATATAGATGTCTGGACCATTGTCATTGTTGTAATTATTCCATAATATCTAGAAGAATAATATTTACATAAATTTAATTTTTATATATAAAAAATACTTAGAAAACTAACTCTGAAATAAGGTTATAAAAAGGGACTACGTTAAAATCTCAGAGATGGTTGGTCATACGTATGCGTGAGTAACATTTTAATTTTTCAAAGATCATGATGGAAACAAGGTAAGTGTTATTTTATCTTACTTTAATGATACTCATATATTAAATATCATATAATTTCGTTAAATACACTTAAATTTACCATCCAGGTGATGTGGTAATAAAAAATCAATCGTATCAATTTGCGTTGTTGTAGCCTGACGTACACATAAATGATGTTATCATTTATTCAATGGATGTAATGGTAATAAGGTATATGATATATTATTTTTGAAAAATGATTAATATGTAATGAATATATTTTAATATCATTAAATAATTCATCTGTAACATCGATGAGATGTGATGATGGAAAATGAATCACATCAATATGTGAGGTGGTAGTTTGCGGTAGACACGAATGATGTTTTAGTTTCTCATATGATTGAAGAGGAGATAGGTAAATATTGTGCCAAAAAATAATAAAATTTAAATATATATAAAATATTTGTTTTATTATATTCTAATTATGAAGAAATAATTTAAGGTGGGAAAATAAGAAATAAAAGATAAGGAGGATGGTGAAGATGATTAAGTTCCCTTAGAAGAAGCTCATTTGGATCTCTTATTAAGGACCTTAAGGTTGGATTTTGGGAAGAACAGAAGATCTTGAATGTGTAAAATGATTTTCGGGAGAGATTTTGGTATAGTTTGGTTTTTAAAAATTTGTTTCAAGGTACATATAAGAGATGGTATGGGTTCACTTTTATAATTGAGGAGGAGTGGCATAATTGTAAACAATAAAAAAATTCAACAATGGGAAGTCAATTTCATGAAAAGTTCCACCAAAATTGATAAATAATAGATTTTAGAAATTATATTGTCATGAAACAACCCCAAAAGTGATAAATATACAATTTTGAAATATCTCATTCTAATTTCCTCTATGGTTTCTCACTTTTTTCATTTTTGTTTTTCATTGTGGTAATTAGTTTTTTTTCATTTTTCAATATTCATTATAGAAAACATTAAATTGACCTTATTACCTAACGATATTTATTATTATTAAAAATATGGAGTCCTTTATTTAAAATTAAAATCCCAGAAGAGATATAATTAACTTTAAAATTAAACCCACAAAATGTGTTGGAAAATGGTTATTTATTAATTGAATTTGTTAAGAAAGAGATGATCGTATATAAACCATTTGACTGGTAATCATCGATATATGAATTTAAATTCATATTAGTATATGTATATTCAATAAATTTATTTTAAATAATTATCTAGTAGTGGTTATTTTAATTAATTAAATTTTATAAACATAATTCATTTAAAAATAGTTTTCTAAAAACCTAGTTTTTATGCATAAAAATTAACTTATACCTAAATCATGTAAATTGATGCTTAAAATGAAATTCGTTATATTTTTATCAATAAAAAAAATTATATATCACTTTAAAATTAAATCCAAAATATTATGTTACTGATAATTACATGATATAATGAAATGATATGACAATATTTGAAAAATTCTTAAATTTCACTATTCCATTTAAAATGGATCATTTTAGAAAAAACCCAAAATTTCAACATAAGTTAATTTTGATGTTTTTGTTTTGAAAATGATTTTAATTTTAAAAAATAACATTTTTTGGAGTTCCATAAATTAATTATAATATTTTCTCACAAAAAAATTATACAAACATATTTTTAAAGAATAAAATATCTTTATTAAAAGTTAAGTGCATAGTTATTAATAATTGATAAATAGATTTATATTGAGTATTTAATTTTTATATATTTCATAAAATAGTTAATAATTTACATACCTACCAATTTAGTGGATAGGTTATAATGTTAATATATTTCATTGGTCATTTAACCTCAGTGTTGTGTGTCATATATGCTATCAATGGTAATGTTCTTCTTTTAAAATCCATGGGATTTAAAACTTAATAAATTTAGTTTGGCATAGAAAATTCTCATTATCCACTAAAAAACTATACCAGTATCTCTTTCATGCATCGACATTGATTAAAACAAGATATAATCCTTCTACATAGAGTCTATAGAGATATAATTATCATAAGGAATTATGCCAAGTGATAAAATCCATATCAACTTACCAAAAAGAATTTTTTTTCAATGATAAATCTACGATCTATCAAATAGAATCCACCAAACATGAGATCCATCATTGATCTATCAATCAAGAATGAATTATCCATTAAATCATGATGAATATCCCTATATCTATGAAACATGGCTTCGATCTATGTTAAATTTTAAAGAGATAAGGGGAGTTGGTATTAGAACATATAGATCATACACTGAAGGATTCCTCCAGATCGATCTAGAATTCAGCATCAAATTGGATGGAAAGGGGATTCCTAGATCACCAAGGTGGAGCTCTCCTTGTGTTTATGGTCATATGTCACGACCCGTCCTCAGGGCCCGTGCCGTGACTACCCCAAGCCCACCTTCCATAGGCCAGGGGCTGGCGACTAGCACCAAAGGCGTAAATCTTGATAAAAAGGGAAGGTATTACCTTTTATATAAGTAAACAACACAATAGAGTACACAAGCGAAGTAAGAACTAAGTAAAACTGAGCACAAAAGTGAGTGATGAAAAGTAAATGGCCCAGTATACAAACCCAATTGAAAGTACATTACAACTGAAAAGGGAAGTACAACAGCAGTAAAGAAAAGCAGCAACCACCGAGTCGTCCTTTGGGAATCCCACCAGAAGGGTGGGTACAAATGGTCTCCTCGGCACCTCGGGTCCGTCTGTCCACTCCGTACACACCTCACTAGGTGGTCCACCTCTGGGCACCGTCCAGATCCATAAGACTCCTCCATGATTAGTGTTGTTCGTTTTCTATATACAACACAACGTAGCGCGGGCATAACCCGTGCAGGGGTGAGTATACAATACTCAGAAGGGACCCCAAGACCCCCGAAGGTCTCCCAGAATCCACAAAGGATAAACCACAAAGGAAAGATACAAACAAAAAGTATCAAAAAACTCTACTTAGGTATATTCCCATACATATACCTAAGTTATCAATCACAGTTCGAATCCAACTCTCGAACCCAAGCACAACCCAGTCCACACAGGAAAGATAGTCAGTCACATCGATGATAATGATTGAATGTCAAGACTCAACTCACACAGGTATACATCTTTCGTATAGTGATAGAGATGATCAGATGTAGTCACTGATTCATCTAAGCTATTGGACCCACATAGGATACAAGACCAGCTAAGCTGTCAGACCCACATAGGATACAAGACCAACTACTCTGCCAGACCCACTCAGGATACAAGTACAAAGGTCATACTGCCAGACCCACGTAAGATAAAAGAACAATAGTAATCACTATCGAACCCATAGAGGATCCCAGTACATATGTCAAAAATTTCAAACCCATAGAGGATCCTTGTATGGAAGTCATCATCGTTGAACCCACGAAGGATCCGAGTACGGTAGACATCGTTGTCGAACCCACGTAGGATCCTAGTACGGTAGTCGATGCAGTCGCAGCCAGCTCTAGGGTTCCCGCACACAACACACTCGATTCAGGGAGGGTCTACTCCATGAGCCAAGGGTTCGATACATCAACTATCACGAAGTTCATATTTTATGTATCCGAAGTTACGTCTAGTCAAAAGAAACTCGACGCGACAGACGGTGCATCAATCAGACGCTCGATCTGAGAGTTATTGGATTTTTCATTCCAGGGGATCGGTTGGTTTTTAAGATAAAACCAACCCGACCATACTATAGATTCATCCAAACATCAATTGGGGTATGAAAAAAGAACTTTCTCATCAAAAAGAATTCAACGTAGTTGACAAAACGTTAATCGGACGTTCGGCCCTTAAGTTATAAGTGTTTCCACTCTAAGGGCCCGGTTGGTTTCAGGTTTGAACCAACCCGGACGTACATAAACATCACCGAAACCTCTATTTCAATATACCGAAATGACATCCTCGATCCAAGGATTCCTACGCATCTTACGGTGCATCGATTGGAGGTCTGTAGATCATGTTATGGTCAAAAGACTGAAAAAAGGTCTGAAGTGGGGGGTCTGGGCCCGGTCCGACCCCGCCCAACCCACCTTGGGTCGGCCCGAACCGGGTCGACACGAACCAGTTCCGGGTCCAGCTCGGACGCACACGAACCACCCCGCATAACCTACCCCGGCCCGGCCGGGGGGGGGGGGGGGGTGTGCTGGCTCAGCCAGTTGGCCGAGCGGGGGGCACGACCCCCTGGTCTGCAAATGCGGTGCCAACGCCTGGCACCGCTGTTCTCCCTAGATCCCGTGCGGCCATGGGATCTGTTACTCACCGCCACGGTCAGTGCCGTGGTGAGCTCCTACTGGTGGCGCAACGGGGCACCGCCGCCTCCGGCCACTGGTGCTACCTCGGTCTTCTGCGGGCCACCAGAGTCATTCCGGTGGTCCTTTTTTGCTTTTGTTTATTCCTGTTGTCGTCTCAAGATCCGAACTTCACTGTGAAGTCCCCAAATCGCCATTGCGGTTCCGTTTCATCGTCACAAAACACCCTGCGTATCAAGAAAAATACGTCGATGTGTCCGGAGTTTTTTGTTAGTCTGTACCCACCTCGTTAGTGGTTCAAATCATCACCCAACAATTAAATTCCATGCTCGAGGGTATAAATCACATAAATGAAATATAAAAATCCCCCTACCTTAAATTTGTTATCGTACATCGTTGATCCACAGAAGACGAGCATCACAGTAGATGGGCGTCACAGAAGAACGGTGTCATTTAGTCAATGATGGAGGAAGGGTCATTGTCATAGGCGATGTAGGCTCCTTGACATCGAGGTGTGTCTGAGGAAGATGCATCATTGGAAGAAGTTCTTCGCTTTCTTCGTCGGGGGTGTTCTTCGTTGAAGAACAGTGTTCTTCGTCGATTAAGGATTACCTCTCCTTTAATTTACCAGATCCTTTTCCAAAAAGAGATTTTCCAACCAAAATAAATAAGAGGCTCCCCAAATTAATAAAATTTTCATGCAATTCATTTTAATTCCAAAGCGGTGCAAATTAATTTAACGCTGATATTAAATTGATAGGTTGACACATTTAATGGGATGAGGGAGGTATGAAGGCTCCACCATTAATGAAGATTTTTCAAAGGAAACTACAAGGAATTAATGGGGAGTTGAGGAGAGTTATGGGGAAAAGAAGGTTGGGGATCATGTGGGACCCAACTCACAAATATCCACACTTGGGAGGAAATAACCAATTCACAAATAAAATTGTGTACCACAAAATTTTATTTAGTTTAAGATTAAACCCCAAAAATTAACTTCCGACCCATATAAAACGCAACTACAGTAAATGTCCCCTTAAGCAAATTATGGTGCTATGAGTTCATCGGTGCCCTCAGATTTCTATTTCGAGCACCACTTCAAAAGATAGAAAAACCCGCTCGTTCGTTCACTGAACGTACCCGATCTAAACTTCAAAAAATTATTCCAGGCACACCGGGCCTTAGAATCAGGTGTCGTCAGAAACTGCATTCTCGTAACATTCCAAAGAATTTATGAAAAAAAAATTTCCCTGAAATTTACGGGCCTTTACATAACTCCAACCTCAGGGCTTTATGTTCCCGTAAAGCTAAAACATACACTAGGGAAACAAAAAGGGATACTGAGCATGCATATTTGACTCCCTGTCCCAGGTGCTCTCTTTAATGTTTCCGTACTACCAGCGTACGTGCACCAGAGGAATCAACCATCCATGAAGGAACCACTCCTGTCGATCCTCGATCTCCACCAGAACCTCTGAGAATGTCGCACCGTTATCGATATCCAGCTCCCCGTGATCGATGATGTGGGTCGGGTCATGCATGTATCTTCTTCGCTAAGATACATGGAAGACTTCATGCACTCGGTGCAATTAAGGTGGAATGGCCAGGCGGTAAGCCACCTCGCCTACTCTACTAAGGACCTGGAAAGGTCTGATGAAACTTGGAGATAACTTGCCGCCCTGGCCAAATCTCCATAGACCCCATCAAGGTGAGACCCATAGGAAAACATGGTCTCCATCCTCGAACTCCAGTGGTCTCCGTCTCCTATCAGCATAGGACTTCTATCTGCTCTGTGCAGTCTTCATCTACTCCTAGATGATCTGCACCTTCTCCATCGTATCCAGAACCATCACTGGTCCTACAAGTGCTGACTCCCCAGGGTCAGTCCAGCACAGAGGTGATCTGCATGGTTGGCCGTATAGTGCCTCATATGGTGCCATCCCGATGGTGGAGTGGTACATATTTTGGTACGCAAACTCCGCCAAGGGAAAATGATCATCCCATCTACGACCAAAGTCAAGGACACATGCACAGAGCATGTCCTCAAGAGTCTGAATGGACCTCTCCATCTGGCCATCCATCTAAGGATGAAAGGCAGTGCTCAGGCATATCTATATCCCAAAAGCCTCCTGCAAACCCTTCCAATGCTGGGAAGTAAAGAATGTATCCTGATCGGAAATGATCATCGATGGAACACCATGAAGCCATACGATCTCTTGAACGTAGAGGCGTCCCAAGATCTCTACTGAGCCCTGATCTCTGATCGGTAGGATGTGGGAAGACTAGGTGAGTCGATCTACGATCACCCAGATGGAGTCGTGTCCTCTAGAAGTACGTGGATGACCCGTCACTAAATCCATGGATATCCTGTCCCACTTCCACTCTAGAACCTCTAAGGGTTGTACTATGCTTACTGGTACCTGGTTCTCTACCTTCACTTGCTGACAAGTGAGGAATCGTGAAATGAACTCTGTTATAGCCTTCTTCGTACCCGGCCACCAGTACTGTCATCTGAGGTTCTAGTACATCTTTTCCACTCCTAGATGTACCTCTAGAGGGGAAGTGTGAAAATTTCTCAACACTTCCTCCTGTAGTGGAACCGGTACCATGGTACGTCCCATGAAGAGGGTGACGTGTTCCCCTCCTTCATAAAACCCATCAGGCGCCTACCCTCAAGAAATCTAAGCACTACGCATCTCACAGTAAACGTCCCCAAGCTGAGCCTCTCTGAACAACTGAAGTAGTGGAGGAGTGACTGTGAGAGACTGCAGAATGGATTCTCCATCTATATCCATGAAGGATATCTTCAAAGAGGCTAACTGCTCCGTCACCTCTCCAAGTAGTTGAATGCCTGATCTTCTGCTGAGATCATCAGCCACAACATTCCCTTTCTTAGGGGTATAGACTATCTCAAAGTCATAGTCCAGGAAGAACTCGAGCCATCATCGTTGTCTCAGGTTCAGGTCCTTATGTGAGATGATGTACTTGAGAATATGGTTGTCAGAGTATACTATAAAGCGCTTGCCCATCAGATAGTGTCTCCACATCTTCAGGGTGAAGACCACTGCTACTAAATCCAGGCCATGGGTAGCGTAGTTCTGTTAGAGCTGACTCAACTGCCATGAACCATAAGCGATCATTGCTCTATCCTGCATCAAGACACACCCGAGTCTGGTCCCTGATGCATCGCAGTAAACTACATACCCTACGCCCTCCTCTGGTAGCCTCAAGATGGGTGCACTGGTTAATCTCCGTCTCAGCTCCTGAAATCTCTGCTGGCATATATCTGACAACACGAAGGGTTTCCACTTCTTTTTCAAAGCTGAAAGCGGTGCTGCAACTCAGGAGAAATATAGCACAAATCTCCGATAGTACCCAGCCAGACCTAAGAAACTCCGCACCTCCATCACACTCCTGGGTGGCTCCCAAGAAAGTACTGCCTCGAACTTCGCAAGATCCATAACAACTCCCACCTGTGAGATGATGTGCCCCAAGAAGTGAAACTCTCAAATCCATAACTGGAACTTCAAGAGCTTACCATAAAGTTGGTGCTCTCGGAGTGTGTCCAGTATAACCCACAATTGGTAGGCCTTGTCCTCATCAGTTGTCGAGTAAATCATTATATCATCAATGAAGACTACGACAAACTGATCGAGGTAAGGTTGGAAGATCCTATTCATGAGACTCATGAACACGACTGGATAATTGTTCACACTAGAGGGAATAACCAAGAACTCCTTGTGGCCATAACGACACCTGAAGGCCGTATTCTGCACACCCTCATCTCGAACTCTGAGCTGGTGATAGCCTGACCTGAGGTCTATCTTCGAGAACCATCATGCTCCCTTAAGCTGATCGAAGAGGTCGTCAATCCTCAGAAGTGGGTACTTGTTCCTCATGGTCACCTGGTTCAGGCAATGGTAGTCGACACACAGTCTCAAGATCTCGTACGCCTTCTTGGAAAACAAAATCAGAGAATCCCAGGGTGAAACACTCGGTCGAATGAATCCCTTTCCCGAAAAGTCCTCCAGCTGTACTCGCAGCTCACGAATATTGGCAGGAGACAACCGATATGTTGGAGTAGATATCAGTTTTGTACCAGGGTACAGGTCAATGTAGATGTCTACCTCTCTTTGAGGAGGTATCCCTGGAACGTCATTAGGGAAAACTTCTGTTTACTAATCCACCACAATAGGAAAACTCAGAATCCGCACGCCAACTGCTCCGATGATGAGACTAGCCAACTAATTTGTGATCAGCTTCCCTCTCCTCTACGTAAGTCCATCCTGCGCTGCAAAGGCTCCCTTCTCACCGGTGAAGGTGAACCTAGTCCCATCCATGCAGACACACAACACTTTGTGCCTAATACAGTCGATCTGGGCATGGACTGTAGATAACCAGTCCATACCAAAGATGAAGTCGTAAGGCCTCAATGCCGCTACAAGAATATCTCAGCTGAATCTCTCGCCTCCTAGAGTAAGCTCACACTACCGGAACTAGTGAGTAATCATCTAGTCTACTCCCGTAGGAGTCTCTACCTGCAAGGATCAAGCCAACGGATCTGTCGGAATCTCCGAGCTCTAAACAAGGGCAGTGGAAATAAAAGAATAACTCCCACCTGTGTCTATATGAACTGCAGAAAGGGTGGAGTAGACACAGATAGTACCTTGAATCATCTCAGGTTCACTGTGGTCATAAACCTCCAATACCTGGAGTTGAGCCTGCCTCTGCCTGCCAGCTCCCTGTGGTCAGGGTGGACCTCCTGGGGGTGGTTGTGGTAGAGCCTAAAAACGTCATCCACCACCCACTGCTTGGCCAACTCCTCGACCTCGTCCACTTGCTCCCTGTGGACCGCCATGGTCGAACCTCTGACTCTTCCTGGGAGATCCCTCCACTGTTTGCTACATGTCTGCATAACGGGTCGGGGAGTCATGAGCCATGTGGCCCTACTCGCCGCATGCATATCACTACCTGCTCCTCGTATGGATAGCTCTGTTTCGTGTGACCCATACAACCGAACCTGTATCCTGAGGTCGCCCACCATATGGTCTGGTCCTCTTGGACCCCTGTGACATCTGTCTACTATCGGCTGCAAAAGACTCTGCTACGTGTCACCCTACAGTGGGTCTCGCTGCTGGTGGCTGCTCAACGAGAAATCTCTCCACTAAAAGGGATCACTCCAGCACCTCTGCCTACGTCGGGATGCTGAGGGGAATCATCGAAGCCCTGATCTCGTGCCTTAGTCCTTGCTCGAAGGTCCAGGCCCTGAATAACGGGTCTCGTACCATATCCTTGGAGTAGAATGATAGGTTAGTAAATCTCATTGAGTACTGAGCTACTTTCATACTGCCCTACCACATATGAAGTAACTCCTGGATGCACACCGTACAGAGGGTGGCTTGAACAAACCCTGAGCAGAAGAGACTCTCTAAGTCTATCCAATGTAGAGATGCCTCGTTGTGCAGATGGAGCATCAATCTCCACCATCTACCTACTGCTGTGTGTAGTAGATTTACGGAAAGGATCAACATAAGGTTAGTTGGTGTCCCTACTAACTTGAAGACCCTGACGATAGCCTCCATCCAATCCTCAGTTGCCTGAGGGTCCATCTCTCCAAGGAACCTGGGTGGCCTCTATCGCTGGAACTCATGAAACGTGCTCAGGTAGCATTCACTCTCTGCTGTTGAGGCTAGTAGAATCAGTGGCTCAGCAAATAGTAGTAGCGCTGGTGCCTCGGCTGTGATGGGGCCCTGCACTGAGGCCTCGTCACTCGTTGGGCTTCCATATCGCACGTAACTTGGAACCCTGGCCGGCTACATTCGTGGGGCCATCCTGAAAAGAAACAGGTGCTCCACGGGTAAACATTATACCTGGTGAGATGACACAAAGTAATCATAGATACAACCTTTGAAATGAAACCACAAACACAATTAGTGTTTTCATGCACAAAGTTGGAAACTAGAGGTCAGGGTCCTGGTGTATGGATACGTCGGCTGCCGCACCAACATTGGATTCCATGGACTCAAAACCACACTAAATACTCTTAACACTACTGCTTCACGGAAGGGAAAGACCAGAGTCATGAGTTATGTTGTAGAACCGAGTCCTCCGATACCAATTTTTCACGACCCATCCTCGGGGCCCGTGTCGTGACTACCCCAAGCCCGCCTTCCGTAGACCAGGGGCTAAATACTAGCACCAAAGGCATAAATCCTGATAAAAAGGGAAGGCATTGCCTTTTATATAAGTAAACAACACAACAGAGTACGCAAGTGAAGTAAGCACTAAGTAAAAACGAGCACAAAAGTGAGTGCGGAAAAGTAAATGGGACTATATACAAACCCAAATGAAAGTACAGTACAACTAAAAAGGGAAGTACAATAACAGTAAAGAAAATCATCAACCACAAAGTCTTCCTCCGGGAATCCCACCTGAAGGGTGGGTAGAGAAGGTCTCCTCGGCACCTCAGGTCCGTCCTTCCGCTCCATGCACGCCTCACTAGGATGTCCACCTTTGAGTACCGTCCAGCTCTACAAGACTCATCCACGATCAGTGATGTCCATCATCTACATCCGACACAACGTAGTGCGGGTATAGCCCATGCAAGGGTGAGTATACGATACTCAGTAGGGACCCCGAGACCCCCGAAGGTCTTCTAGAATCCACAAACGATAAACCACAAAGGAGAGATACAATCTCAAAGTATCAAATAACTCTACTTAGTAATATTCCCATACATATACCTAAGTTATCAATCACATTTCGGCTCCAACTCCTGAACCCATGCACTACCCAGTCCACAACGGAAAGACAGTCAGTCACATCGATGATAATGATTGAAAGTCAAGACTCAACTCACATAGGTATACACCTTTCGTATAGCGATAAAGATGATCATATGTTGTCACTGATTAATCTAAACTGTTGTACCCACATAGTATACAAGACTAGCTAAGCTGTCGGACCCACATAGGATACAAGACCAGCTACTCTACCGGACCCACTCAGGATAGAATTACAGAGGTCATACTGCCGGACTCACGTAGGATACAAGAATTATAGTCATCGCTGTCTAACACATAGAGGATCCCAGTACATATGTCGTCGTCGTCGAACCCACGGAGGATCCTAGTATGGAATTTATCATCGTCGGACCCACAGAGGATCCGAGTATGGTAGACGTCCTCGTCGAACCCACAGAGGAGCCCAGTATGGTAGTCGATGCAGTCACAGCCAGCTCTAGGGTTCTCCCACACAACAAACTCGATTCCGGGAGGGTTCGCTCATCGAGCCAAGGGATCGATACATCATCTATCAAGAAGTCCAGATTTTATGTTTCTGAAGTTCTGTATCGCCAAAAAGAAACCAGACATGACATACGTTGCGTCAATCAGACGCCCGGTCTGAGAGTTATTGGATTTTTCGTTCTAGGGGCCCGGTTTGTTTTTAAGCTAAAACCAACCCGACTGTACTCCATCTGCATCCAAACCTCAAGTGGGGTATTCAAAAAGAACCATATCATCAAAATGAATTCAATTTAGTTGACGGAACATCAATCGGACGTCCGGTCCTTAAGTTATAAGTGTTTCCGCTCCAAGGGCCTGGTTGGTTTCAGGTTCGAACCAACCCTGCCATACCAAAACTTCAACGAAAAATCAATTGTAATATTCCGAAACGACCGACTCGATCCAAGGATTCCTATGAACTAAAGGTGAATTGATCGGAAGTTTGTAGACTATGTAATGGGAAAAAGACTAAAAAATGGTCCGAGGTGGGGGGGATGGGCCCGGTCCCACTCGAGTTCGGGTACGGCCGTGGAGGGTGCGGCCCGGCCCGGCCGGGCGTGGCCCAACCCACATGACCCGCCCTGAACCAGCCGGGGGTGGGGTGTGCTGGCTCGGCCAGCTGGCCGAGAAGGGGGCACGACCCCCTGTTCTGCGAATGCGGTGCCAGGCTCACTCCACTGGTCTCCCTGGATCCCGCATGGCCGCAAGATCCGTTGCTCACCGCCGCGATCGGTGCCGCGGTGAGCTCCTGCCGGGGGTGCACCGGGGCGCCGCCGCCTCCAGCCGCCGGTGCCATCGCGGTCTTCCGTGGGCCACCAGAGTCATTCTGGTGGTCCGTTTTTTCTACCGTCTATGCCTACGGTCGTCTCGGGATTCAAACTTCACTGTGAAGGCCCCAAATCACCATTGCGGTTCCGTTTCATCGTTGCCAAACACCCCACGCATCAAGAACAATACGACGATGGGTCCAGACTTGTTCGTTTGTCTCTACCCACCACGTTAGTGGTTCAAATCATCACCCAACAATTAAATTCCATGCTCGAGGGTATAAATCACATAAATGAAATATAAAACTCCCCCTACCTCGAAGTTGTAGTCGTACGTCGTCGATCCGCAGAAGAAAAGCATCACGGTAGATGGGCGTCATAGAAGAACAATGTTGTTCAGTTAATGATAGAGGAAGGGTCATTGTTTTAGGCGACGTAGGCTCCTTGACATCGAGGTGCGTCTGAGGAAGATGTGTCGTTGGAAGAAGTTCTTCGCGTTTTTCGCCGGGGGTGTTCTTCTTTGAAGAACGGTGTTCTTCGTCGATGTAGGATCACCTCTCCTTTAATTCCCCAGAGCCCTTTCCCAAAAGAGATTTTCCAACCAAAAGAAATAAGAGGCTCCCCATATTAATATAATTTTCCTGCAATTCATTTTAATTCCAAGGTAGTGCCAATTAATTTAATTCTGATATTAAATTGATAGGTTGGCACATTTAATGGAATGAGGGAGGTAGGAAGGCTCCACCATTAATGAAGAGCTGTCAAAGGAAATAGCAGGGAATTAATGGGGAGTTGAATAGAGTTATGGGAAAAATAAGGTTGGGGCTCGTTTGGGAACCACCTCACAAATATCCACACTTGGGAAGAAATAACCAATTCAAAAATAAAATCCTGTACCACACAATTTTATTTAGTTTAAGATTAAAACCCAGAAATTAACTTTCGACCCGCATAAAATGAAACTGTGGTAAAGGTCCCCTTAAGAAAATACCGGCACTGCGAGTTCATCGGTGCCCTCGTATTTCAATTCTGAGAAACACTTCAAAAGATAGAAAAACCCGCTCATTTGTTCACTGAACGTACCTGAGCTAAACTCCAGAAAATTATTTCAGGCACACCGGGCCTTGAAATCAGGTGCCCTCAGAAACTACATACTCGTAAAATTCCAAAGAATTTAAGAAAAAAAAATTTCCTGAAATTTACGGGTCTTTACATTACTCCCACCTTAGGGATTTACGTCCCCGTAAAGCTACAATATAAACTAGGGAAAAATAGGGGTACTGAGCACACATCTAATCCTCCTGCTACCATGTGATCTCCTGAAGGTTTCTGTACTACCAGTTTACATGCACTATAGGAATCGACCATCTATGAAGTACCTGCTTCTGTCGATCCTCAATCTCCACCGGAACCTCTGAGAATGTTGCCCCGTCGTCGATATCCAGCTCTCCGTGATCGATGATGTGGGTCGGGTCATGCACGTATCTCCTCAACTATGATACGTGGAATACATCATGCACCCGGTGCAATTGAGGTGGATGGGTCAGGCGGTAAGCCACCTCGCCTACTCTGCTGAGGACCAGAAAAGGTCTTATGAAACGTGGAGATAACTTGCCGCCCCAGCCAAATCTCCGTAGACCTTGTCGAGGTGAGACCCATAAAAAACGTGGTCTCCATCCTCGAACTATAGTGGCCTCTGTCTCTTATCAGCATAGGACTTTTTTCTTCTCTGTGCAGTCTTCATCTGCTCTTGGATGATCTGCACCTTATCTATCATAGCCTAACCCATCTCTGGTCCTACAAGTGCTAACTCCCCAGGGTCAGTCCAACACAGAGGTGATCAGCATGGTTGGCCATATAGTTCCTCGTATGGTGCCATCCCGATGGTGGAGTGGTAGCTGTTGTTGTACGCAAACTCCAGAAAGGGCAAATGATCCTCCCAGCTGTGACCAAAGTCGAGGACACATGCACAAATCATGTCCTCGAGAGTCTGAATGGTCCTCTCCGTCGGGCCATCCGTCTGAGGATGAAAGGCAGTTCTCAGGCGTATCTGTGTCCCAAAATCATCTTTCAACCCCTTCCAAAGATGGGAATTAAAGAGTGTATCCCGATCAGAAATGATCATCGATGGCACAACATGAAGCCATGAGATCTCCTAAACGTAGAGGCATCCCAAGCTCTCTACTGAGCCCTACTCTTTGATACGTAAGAAGTGGGCTGACTTGGTGATTCGATCTACGATCACCCAGATGGATTACTTTCCTATGGAAGTATGTGGATGACCCATCACTAAATCCATGGATTTCTCGTCGCACTTCCACTCCAGAACCTCTAAGGGTTGTACCAAGACTGCTGGTACCTGGTGCTCCGCCTTCACTTGCTGAAAAGTGAGGCATCGTGAAATGAACTCTACTACAACCTTCTTCATACCCGGCCACTGGTGCTGTCGTCTGAGGTCCTGGTACATATTCACCACTCCTCGATGTACCTCTAGAGGGGACGTGTGAAACTCTCTCAGCACTTCCTCCTGCAGTGCAAATAGTACCATGGTACATCCCCTGAAAAGGATGACGCGCTCTCCTCCTTCAGAAAACTCATCAGGCACCTACCCTGTAGAAATCTGATCACGTCGCATCTCAAAATCAACGTCCCCATACTGAGCCTCTCTAACCCACTGAAGTAGTGGAGGAGTGACTGTGAGAGACTACAGAATGGATTCTATATCTCTATCCATGAAGGATATCCGCAAAGAGGATAACTTCTACGTCGCCTCTCCAAGTAGCTGAATGCCCGATCTTCTGCTAAGAGCATCAGCCACAACATTCCCCTTCCCAGGGGTATATACTATCTCAAATTCATAGTCCTGGATGAACTCGATTCATCATCATTGTCTCTGGTTCAGGTCCTTCTATGAGAAGATATACCTGAGACTCTGGTGGTCAGATTAGACTATAAAGATCTTGTCCATCAGATAGTGCCGCCACATATTCAGGGCAAAGACCACTACTGCTAACTCTAGGTCATGGGTAGCATAGTTGTGTTCATGCTGCCTCAACTACCATGAACTGTAATAGATAACTGCTCGTTCTAGCATCAGGACACACCTAAGTTCATTCCCTGATGCATCGCAGTAAACTACATACCCTATGCCCTCCTCTAGTAGCGTCAAGAAGGGCGCACTGGTCAATCTTTGTCTCATATCCTGAAAGCTCTACTAGCATCTATCTGACCACACTAAGGGTTTCCCCTTCTTCTTCAAAGCTGAAAGCAGAGCTGCAACACTGGATAAATCTGGCACAAATCTTTGATAGTACGCAGCAAGACCTAGGAAACTCCGTACCTCCGTTATGCTCCTAGGTGGCTCTAAAGAAAGTACTTCCTCGATCTTCACAGGATCCATAGCAACTCCCGCCTCCTTGATGATGTCCCCCAAGAAGTGAACATCTTGAATCCAGAACTGGCACATCTAGAGCTTACCATAATGCTGGTTCTCTCAGAGTGTGTCCAGTACAACCCACAAGTGGTAGGCATGCTCCTTCGTAGTGGTCGAGTAAATTAGTATGTCGTCAATGAAGACTACGACAAACCGATCAAGGTAAGGATGGAAGATCCTGTTCATGAGAGTCATGAACATGGATGGTGCGTTGGTCATGCCGAAGGTCATAACCAGGAACTCATAGTGGCCATACTGACACCTGAATGTCGTCTTCTGCACATCCTCATCTCAAACTCTGAGCTGGTGATAGCCTGACCTGAGGACTATCTTTGAGAACCATCGTGCTCCCTTGAGATGATCAAAGAGGTGATCAATCCTCGGAAGTGGGTACTTGTCCCTCACGGTCTCCCGGTTCAGGTGATGGTAGTCGACACAAATTTGTAAGCTCCCATCTGCCTTCTTGGCAAACAAAATCAGAGAAGCCCAGGGTGAAACACTGGGTCAGATGAATCCCTTTCCCAGCAAGTCCTCCGTTGTACCCATAACTCACGAAGCTTGGCGGGAGCCATCTGATATGTTGGAGTAGATATCTATGCTATCCCGGGGTACATGTCAATGTTGAAGTCTACCTCCTTTGAGTATGTAGCCCTGGAACATTTTTAGGGAAAACGTCCGCATACTGATCCACAACAACAAGAAAACTCGGACTCTGCACGTCAACTACTCCGAAGATGTGACTAACCAACTGATGTGTGATTGACTTCCCTATCCTCTACGTAAGTCTATCCTATGATGAAAAGGATCCTTTATCACCGGTGAAGGTGAACCTAGTCCCATCCATATGGACACACCACATTTTGTGCCTAATACAGTCGATATGGTCATGGACTGTAGATAACCAGTCCATGCCCAAGATGACGTCATAAGGCCTCGATGCCGCTACAAGAAGATCCCAGCCGAAGCTCTCGCCTCCTTGAGTAAGTTCACACTGCCGGCACCAATGCATAATAGTCGAGTCTACTCTCGTAGGAGTCTCTAGCCGTAAGGATCGAGCCAACAGCTCCGTCGAAATCTCCAAGATCTGAACAGGATAAGCGGCAATAAAATAATGACTCACACCTGTGTTTATAAGAACTGTAACAAGGGTGTAGTAGACACAAATAGTACCTCAAATCATCTCAGGTGCATCGTGGTCGTAAGCCTCCACTGCCTGGAGATGAGCCTGCCTCTTCCCTCCAGTTCCCTGTGGTTGGGGTGGACCTCCTGGGGGTGGTGGTGGTAGAGCCTCGAAATGTCGTCCACCACCCACTGCTCGGCCAGCTCCTCTGCCTCGTCCTCTTGCTCCCTGTGGGCTACCACGGTCGAACCTCTACCTCTACCGGGGAGGTCTCTCCGCTGTCTTCTGGTCATCTGCATGGTGGGTCAGGTAGCCACTAGCCTTATGGCCCTTCCCTCCACATGCATATTATTTCCTGATCCTCCTATGGCTGGCATTGTTTTGTGTGCCCCACACAACCGAACCTGTATCCTGAGGTCGCCCACCTGATGACCTGGTCCTCTTGGACCCTAGTGACATATATCTAGCTCCGGATGTAGAAGACTCTGCTACGTGTCACTCTACGGTGGGTCTCTCTACTAGTGGATGCTCAGCGAGAAAGCTCTCCTCTAAAAGGGCTCTCTCCAGCACCCCTGCCTGTGTCGGGATGTTGAGGGGAATCGTCGAAGCCCTGATCTCATGCCTTATCCCCTGCTCGAAGGTCCAGGCCCTGAAAAATGGGCCCCGTATCATATTCGTGGAGTATCATGAGAGGTCAGGAAATCTCCCCGAGTACTGATCTACTTCCATACTTCCTTGTCACTAATGAAGTAACTCTTGGATGTGCACTGCACGGAGGGTGGCTGGAAAAAACCCCAAGTGGAAGAGACTCTCAAAGTCTGTCCAAAGTAGAGATGCAACGTCGTGAACCTAGAGCATCAGGCTCCACCATCTACCTGCTGCTGTGTGCAGTAGACTCGCGGAAAGGATCACCATAAGGTCAGCTGGTGTCCCTACCAACCTGAAGACCCTGACGATAGCCTCCATCCAATCCTAAACTTCATGAGGGTCCATCTCTCCACGTAACCTGGGCAGCCTCTGTCGTTGGAACTCACGAAACGTGCTCAGGCGGTGTGCACTCTCTACTGCTGGGGATGGTAGCATTGGTGGCTCAGTGGGTAGTGGTACTGCTGGTGCGTCCGTTGTGATGAGGCCATGCACCGAGGCCTCGTCACTCGGTGGGATGCCATCTCGCACATAACTCAGAACCCTAGCTGACTGCCTTCGTGGGGCCATCCTGAAAAGAAACAGGTGTCCCACGGTCAAACAGTATACCTGGTGAGCTGACACAAAGTAATCACAAAGAAAACTTTTTAAAGGAAAAAACACACACAATCAGTGTTTTTGTGCACTGAGTCAGAAACCAAAGGTCAGGGTCCTTGTGTATGGATACGTCGGCCGCTGCACCAACACTGGACTCCATGGTTGAAAAACCACACTCAATACTCTTAACACTACTGCTTCATATAAGGGAAAGATCAGAGTCTTGAGTTCTTTGGTAGAACCGACTCCTCTGATACCAATTTGTCACTACCCATCCTCGGGGCCCGTGCCATGACTTCCCCAAGACCGCCTTCCATAGTCCAGGGACTGGCGACTAGCACCAAAGGCGTAAATCCTGATAAAAATGGAAGGCATTTCCTTTTATATAAGTAAACAACACAACAAAGTATGCAATTGAAGTAAGAAATAAGTAAAACTGAGAAAAAAAGTGAGTGATGAAAAGTAAATGGGCCAGTATACAAACCCAATTGGAAGTGCAGTACAACTAAAAAGGGAAGTACAACAGCAGTAAAGAAAAGAAGCAACCACCGAGTCGTCCTCTAGGAATCCCACTTGAAGGGTGGGTACAGATGGTCTCCTCGGTATCTCGGGTCCTTCTGTCTACTCCGTGCATGCCTCACTAGGTGGTCCACCTCTGGATACCGTCTAGCTCCACAAGACTCATCCACGATCAGTGATGTCCGTCGTCTGCATCCAACACAACTTAGTGCAGGCATAGCCCATGCAGGTGTGAGTATATGATATTCAGTAGGGACCCTGAGACCCCCAAAGGTATCCAAGAATCCAAAGGATAAACTAAAAATGAAAGATAAAATCATGAAGTATCAAATAACTCTACTTAGGTATATGCCCATACATATACCTAAGTTATTAATCACATTTCGGCTCTAAATCCAGAACCCAAGCACAACCCAGTCCACACTGGAAAGATATTCACTCACATCTATGATAATGATTGAAAGTCAAGACTCAGCTCACATAGGTATAAATATTTTGTATAGCGATAGAGATGATCAGATGTAGTCACTGATTCATCTAAGCTATCGGACCCACATAGGATACAAGGCCAGCTAAGCTGTCGGACCCACATAGGATACAAGACCATCTACTCTGCCGGACTCACTTAGGATACAAGTACAGAGGTCATACTACCGGACCCACGTAGTATACAAGAACAGTAGTCATTGCTATCGAACCCACAGAGGATCCTAGTACAGATGTCATTGCTATCGAACACACAGAGGATCCTAGTATAAATTTCATCATCATCGTACCCACGGAGGATCCGAGTACGGTAGACGTCATCGTTGAACCCACGGAGTATCCCAGTACGGTAGTCGATGCAGTTACAGCCAGCTCTAGGGTTCCCACACACAATACGCTCGATTCCGGGAGAGTCTATTCCTCGAGCCAAGGGGTCGATACATAAATTGTCACAAAGTCCAGATTTGATGTATCCGAAGTTCCGTCTCGTCAATAGAAACCCGACACGACAGACGGTGCTTCAATCAGACGCCCAGTCTGAGAGTTATTGGCTTTTTCGTTCCAGGGGCCCGGTTAGTTTTTAAGCTAAAACCAACCCGACCTTACTCCAACTGCGTCCAAATCTCAATTGGAGTATTACAGAAGACCCGTCTCATCAAATTGAATTCAACTTAGTCTACGGAATGTCAATCGGACGTCCAGTCCTTAAGTTATAAGCGTTTCTGCTCCAAGGGCCCTGTTGGTTTCAGGTTCGAACCAACCTGGCCATACCCAAACTTCCCCAAAATCTCATGTGTAATATACCAAAACGACCGTCTCGATCCAAGGATTCCTACTCAATTCACGGTACGTTGATCAGAGGCACGTAGCTCATGTTATGGGAAAAAGACCAAAAAATGGTTCGAAGTGGGGGTCTGGGCCCAGTCCGACCCGGACCAACCCACCCTAGGTCAGCCCCCAGGTCCGGCTGGGCTGGGCGTGGCCCTGCCCGGCCGGCGCGATCCGGTCCGCATGACCCGCCCCTACTCGCCCGGGGGGGGGGGGGTTGCTGGCTCAGCCAGCTGGCCGAGTGGGGGGTGCAGCCCCCTGTTACGTGAACGCGGTGCCAGGATGGCACTGCTGGTCTCCTCGGATCCCGGCCCCCACGAGCTCCTACTGGCGGTGCACCGGGGCACGGCCGCCTCCAGGAAGCCGGCCGGTGTGGGGTGCCGCCGCCTCCAGGCAGCCGGTCGGTGCGGGCCGCTACCTCCAGCCGCCAGCGCCGCCGCGCCGGCGACCCGCGCTGCCGCGGTCTTCTGCGGGCCACTGTAGTCATTCAGATGGTCTGTTTTTTCTTCCGCCTGTGCCTACGGTCGTCTCAGGATCCAAACATCACTGATAAGGCCCCAAATCATCATTTCGGTTCAGTTTCATCATCGCCAAACACCTCGCGCATTAAGAACAATACGACGATGGGTCCTCACTTGTTTGTTAGTCAGTAACCACCATGTTAGTGGTTCAAATAATCACCCAAAAATTAAATTCCATAATAGAGGGTATATATCACATAAATGAAATATAAAAATTTCCCTACCTTGATGTTTTTTTCGTACATCGCCGATCCGCAGAAGACAAGTGTCACCGTAGACGGGCGTCGCAGAAGAATCGTGTCGTTCTGTCAACGATGGAGGAAGGGTCATTGTTATAGGCGACGTAGGCTCCTTGATGTCGATCTTCATCCAAGGAAGATGCAATGTTGGAAGAAGTTCTTCGCGTTCTTCGCTGGGGGTGTTCTTAGTTGAAGAACGGTGTTCTTTGTTGATGAAGGATCACCTCTCCTTTAATTCCCCAGAGCCTTTTCCCCAAAAAAATAGCCAACCAAAAGAAATAAGAGGCTCCACAAATTAATAGAATTGTCATGCAATTAATATTAATTTCAAAGCAGTGCCAATTAATTTAACATTGATATTAAATTGATAGGTTGACACATTTAATGGGAAGAGGGATGTAGGAAGGCACCACCATTAATGAGGAGTAGTCAAAGGAAACATCAGGGAATTAATGGGGAGTTGAGGAGAGTTATGGGGAAAAGAAGGTTGTGGATCATGTGGGACCCACCTCACAAATATCCACACTTGGGAGGAAATAACCAATTCACAAATAAAATCGTGTACCACACAATTTTATTTAGTTTAAGATTACACCCAAAAAATAACTTTCGACCCGCATAAAACGCAACTGCGGTAAAGGTCCACCTAAACAAAATATCGATGCTGGGAGTTCATCGGTGCCCTCGGATTTCAATTCCGATAACTTCTTCAAAAGATAGAAAAACCCACTCGTTCGTTCACTGAACATACCTGAGCTAAACATCAGAAAATTATTCCAGGCACACCAGGCCACAGAATCAGGTGCCGCCAGAAACTGCATACTTGTAATATTTCAAATAATTTAAGAAAAAAATTACTTGAAATTTACGGGTATTTCATCATAAATGGGATTTATTGGTGTGAGAATTAACTTAATAAAAAAATTTGAGTTATAAAATGAGAACAACCTAAATGAGGCCAAAATATAGGAACTATCAGTGAGTTGGTGGGCCATGTAAGTGGTCTGCTAGCCCCACCATCATTACTGTGTTCCTAGTAGAATTCCATGAATTCTGCTTCAGACATTTAATGCCCCATGTGATTTATATATCTATGGGTCACTATTCTAGTACCGTTGACTGGCCGATGTACCTCAACCTCCATAAATAAATTCTGAGTCCCCTTTTTCCAATATCAAACACAACTATGGGAGAAAATAAAGACATGTTATATTAAAACAAATAAACAACTTACCATGAAAATACTAGGATGTTAGATGGGTTTTTTATATTAATATAAAAATGAAATATTCATCCACTTTTTAATGACAGTATGCTTATAGAGATTAACATTCTAGGGTATTTCATAATTAGATGTTAAAAAATATTAAGGGATTACATACTAGTAAACCTGGTAGAAATATTATTTCTTATTTTTCTTAATATTTGATGAATATTTTAAACATACCTACTCCGTTAAAAATTCCTTCTGATCATAATCCAATTTTAATTGATCTTAATATCAACGGTTATTCTTATAAACCATTCCTTTTAATGTTTGATAATCCCTAATAATGTAACAAAATTTATGGTATGTTTTAAGGGATAATTGAAATGCACTGTTATCCTTTAATTCTGTTCACCATCTCACCCCTAAAATTATATAATTTAAAATTCTCTTAAGAATCTGGATAAAATAAAATCAATATCAAATTAAACTCAAAATAGAAAATATAAAAGATTACTTTATACTAAAAACACATATTAATTCTAGTTCTATCTATTAATAAAAATTTTATTAAAAAAACTTCAAAATATTCCCTCTACTATATAACATATCTTTATTTAAGAACTCATATTCCAATAGATTAGGAATTGAAATAAAAAAATTATTATTTTCCAATATCTCTTTAAATTTTAAGAAATATGAAAATTTTATTTCATCATTCTATATAAAATGTGTGGTACATAACTTAGAACATAATATTAGAGTTACAATACACTCATACTTCAGTTATCATTTTTCATGCCCTAATCAAAAATGAAATCAAAATATGTTTAATTTAGTTTCTAGTTTTTTAGCTGATATTTTACTTTTGTTGGCCATATACTAATGAGATTAAATATTTTTTTCTATATATCATATATTTTCACCTAGAGATATTAATTAATTTAATCATCACTCCCATATACCTGATTATTGATTTTTTGTCTCCATCATGGAATAATTGTTTATTCAGTTTCTCTTATCCATGAAACTAATAATGTTGTAATGGTTGGAACCTTTTTTTTATTTTTCTCAGTTATATTATGTATGTTATTAAGAGTCATATTATGAATTATTATCACTAGTATAAATTTTTATTGTATGAATTAATTAATTTTTTTTATTTTAGAATGAAAAATTTAGTATTTCTCATTAACATCATTTGTATGGGTTAATCTATAAGAGAAAAAATAAATGAAATGGATCATTTCCATTAATTTGAATATCTAAAAATCATTTGATACTATGAATGTGATGTTTATTATTATGATTATTACGAATTTTGGGTTTTAATAAAGATTTATTAAAAACATGTCCTACCATATTTGTAGTGTAAATATCTCATTGTTGTATATTGAGAAACTATCTGGTTATATTAATTTTAATAAATTATTTTAGAATCAATATCCCCTATACTCTATTATTTATTATGATTTAATAAAGGATATACCATATACTATATTATTTTGGATATTGTGGAACACTATCATTTTTGTGTTACTATAATAGAAATTAATAATATGGGCATCATTCCTATTTTTGTATATATGGGTTTACAGTTAACCACTCATCTTCTAAATGATAATTAATTCCTTTTATTTTTAAAGGATAACAAGCACTTTTATTCAAGGATTTATCTTATTATGAAGTAGTATGAGGTGATTATTGGGTAGGATAGAAACATCTACAATAAAATATCCTTAAACACTTTAAAATGTGTCCTGAATAATGGATTAAACATTGTTATTTTTAACTATTAATATCTATATTTTCATTGAAATTATTTAGAATATGTTTATCATGGATTATTTTTTTAAGGATCTATGTAGGTCTATCTATAATTATTTTAATATGTGAATTCATTGTTTTTTTTTCCCTATTGATAAGTGAAAAAAATATTATTATAATATTCTTAAACCATATTAATATAATCATAGTAATATTCTAATAAATTAGAGACACTATAATTCCCAATCAAATATATTCATTTTTAATATAAAAAATATTAGTGTGGCATCATTTCTATGTTATCTATTTCATTTCTACTACTCTTATAGAAATTTTGATATATACATGTGGGTATACATAGATGGGCACATGATCCTTAGCCTGGTTGGTAAGGACTCTGCAAGTGCATCCGAGAGACCCGTGATCAAATCCAGGTGGAGACATTATTTTTGGGGGTACTGTAGCAGTACTATAGCAGGGACTGTAGTGGGAACTATGCAGTACTGCAGCAGGTACTATAGCGGGAACTGTAGCAGGTACTGTTTGGCACTGTAGCAGCCGAGAATATGCCCCCGTTTGGGCCTTCGGGCCACCAATTTGGTCGCCAAGTCCTTTAAGGCCTTCAGGCCACCCATGCCTTCAGGTCAATAAGGCCTTCGGGCCACCACAAGGAATTTGGTCCACCTTAAGTGTAGATTTAAACCAGAAGACCTACAAGGAACAAGATCTATAAGGAGGATGAGCAAGGAGCTTTCACCACAGCAGAAGCTAAACAGATTGCAAGAATGAGAGGGTATGCCACTTGCCATCGGGACAAGCCTGTGCATGCATGGGAATGCCTAGATGAATAGCCATGCGAATGTGGAGAGTTGATTTCACGATGAATATGATGGGGGAGGAGTAGTTCCAAGTAGTTTGTCTGGGTTTTATGTAATGTTTGGAGCCTATGGGAAAATGAATTCCTCTAAGGCCTACGGGCCTTGTAAGGGTTCCACCTCACACCTTGAAAGGTGGATTATCAAAAATCAATAAAAATGAAGGCCTTCAGGACATTTGAGGTATACATAGATGGATAAAATTATTGATATGATATCAAATAGAATAAATAATTTATTCACATTGGATATGCATTCCAATTAGGAGAAAGTTAATTATTATTAACTAGATGAAAGGTATAATGAGCTATTTTCCAATAAATTACCTTAGGATATAATTATTTTAATTTAGAGTTAGTTCCTATCATCTAGATTTCATTTCTTTAAAATTATTCACTAACGTGATGTATAAAAGGGAAAATAAAGTATTTATTGATTATATTTTCCTTATATGATTTTTCATCCATACGATGGTAGTGTATCCATTCATGACCTAAAATTCCTAATAAATATTAATAAAATAAATAATAAGGAAATTAGAAGAATAATTTTTATACATCAATATTTAAAGGTAAACGAATAAGAACTTATCGGTGTAAATTTAATCATTCATTGGCATTTGTTCTAATTTTTATAAAAGACACATGTTTATTTAACAATCCATTTCTTTACTTGTATGAAAGACATCTTAAATATTATATTGAGGATATATTCTATTTTATATCCAAAATATCCGTTAAAATATTCAATATAGTTAATATTTCTATCTATAATCATCTACTTTTCTAGTTACAAGAGACAAATTTTTATTATTAAATTTTATATAAGACTGTTTCCTTCGAGTTGATCATAACTGATCTTTTTGTCTCAGAAATAGTAAGGGAAACCTATTATATAAACTTATCATATTCTTAAAGACAAATTTTATAAATTATTTAAGATAATATTTTTAATAATTATTAGATTCTTATATATTTTTGGGTGATTTGATCTATAAAATGACTTTTAAATTTTAGACTTATATGTAAATAATCAAGGAAACACTTTATTTAAAAACACATACATCATACTTGTTTATAATTTCACTCTAGAATATAGTAGTAGTTCTCCTTCCAAGATTACTTCTTTTGATATTGATTTTATTCCTCTAAGAAGGTAATTTTTCTACATAAAATATAGAGGAAAATACTATATATTGATGTTATTCTATAACTTTATTTTGCGATTCATTATTTATGTTATAGTATTTTTATGAATTAGGATTACTTGTTGAACTATGTCTTATTGGTATTCTTTTTCTACACTATTTATGTGAATATATATTTGGTATATTTTTTAGTATTATTTTATTATATCAAGATACTATATATATCTCCTTTTTATTATTTGATTTTCTAAAAATCAAAATTTTGTCATATATTTTTTTATGAATAAAAAAACAAACCATTATTAATTGAAATTTATTGTAGTTTTGATAGTACTGTATTTAATGAAAAACATTTATATGTTCTAGTTAACTGATTTGTATATCTAATTAATGAATAATTATAAAGACACAATGAAAATTTCAAAGGAATATGTTAAACTGAGTTCGATGCAGTTATAACTAAACCATAATATCTTAAATATTACCATTGTTGATTGTTACAATATGATATTAAAATGAAGACTGATCATCATAGAATGTAATGAGATAAAAACCATCGTTCATTTCTTGTGAATAATCTCTCTACATTTGAGAGTGATAGTTTTATTATCTTCCACAGTTATTTTCATTGAGCTTCCATTATATGATGAATTGTTAAAAAAAATATAAGACATTATTATTTTAACCATTACTTATGATATTCATGATAGAATAGATTCTAAGGCTAGGAACTAGGGATGCTTCTAGACTTTATAATCAATGAGGATCAAATGATATAAAAATGATTACCTCTAAACTATGAATAATAAAAATAATGGGTGTCGACATGATTCCAACCAGGGATATAGAATATAAGATCAATAATAGATCTTAATAAAATTTATGTTTTTTGAATATGATTCAAGTGTGAAACATTTTTCATATAATTGAGTAAATTAAACATGTTCCCAGAGAAAAAAGTTTATACAATTTTTCGGTTACTAATCATCTTTCTTCTTTGGGGTAATTTTTAAGAGTTCCCTCAAATGTCATATTTTGTAAATAATATCCTTTTTAGTTCTTTTGAATTAAACCCAAAAGTTTGTGCATTATTTTTAATTTACATGTAATTTTTTTTAATTGGTTGGTTCATTTTACCTTAGTATGGTTGTACAGAATCTGATAGGTTAATTCCACTATGTTTTCCATCCATACTTTACATTATCGTACTCTAATTATTCAGAATTTATAATATCTAAAAACATTGAATTTTATAGTGTATAGAAATATTATATTCTATTTATGACTTCATTTCACCCCTATTAAACCTTCCATACTTGTATCATCTGGGAAAACACATACTATGAGAGTCAACCACTATATTTTTTCTAATCTACATGATATCATATTTTTTCTCTATATTTATTTTCCAATATATTTGATATCAATATTATTTAAAATAATGTATAGAATAGAAAATACATATTGTTTTTCAAGTAAAGGATACCAATTAGTACTATTATGAATTTTAATTTGAGGCATCCTCCTATTTCTGATGGTCTTAACTATGAAAATAGATGTGATTAGATGAACAAATATTTTTAGTGATGCTAGAATTTATCATTATTTGATTGTATTTTTTTTAATTTCATGATAACGATAAAGTCTAAAACACATTAATTTACACTATGATGAGGAATATATCTCATGAAATTTCCTCATGTGATATTGTAAATGGTATTTAGAGGATGTTCAGAATTAATCCTTTCAGAAATTCTAAGGAACCTTAGAAAATAATATCTCTTCATATAAATTATTATGTATCAATTTATTTTCATTTGAGATAATAAATTTATCATATGATATAGTGGTCTTTGAAAATTTTGAATATCCTTTAGGAATAAGATGAGAAAGTGATCAGTGATCTTCATATTGTGAGAATATAATTATAAGTCCAATAGAAAAAGGGGAACTGAAAAGAACTGAGATTGATGGTTCTAAATGTATTATAAATTTGAATCTTAAAAATTTCATTTGAACTATACTAAAAATAAAAATTTATGTTATGATAAGAGGAAGAAATTTGGAAAATTAGTTGTGTTTTTATTAACATGTAGAGATTTATCTTCTTGAACCAGTACTTAGAAATATTCCATTACAAAGAGAAAATGTAATCATCATTTGGATTGTATATGATTAAATGTTAGTGAAGTGGAACATTAACATATTATAAGGTGTATAAACCAGAGATATGAAAATAATAATTATTATAAATTTCATTGGAAGTATATAAAACATAAGTATAAGAAAAATGATTTTATATAACTTGTATGTTACAAGTGAAAAAATCCTTGAAATGTTAAACTAAATTATACATAGTTGAAGGATAAGGAAATAGAATCAAGATTAACATAAAAAATAAACATTTAATTAGGTATTTATGGCTATATATACCTTGAGTATAATATATTCCTCATTTAAAACAAGTATATCATTAAAAGATAATTATTACTATTAAAAAAATCCCATATTTTATGAAATGTTACCATGGAATGAAATTTTATTCATTGGAATTATGAGTCATAATTCTCTTATGACCTTATATTTAGATTCATATTTCTATTTTTTTCCTTAAATGTTGAAGATAATACTCCATAATTTAATGAAATAGATATAAATTTAACTATCCAAGAGAAGTAAAAGAAATAATTTGAAGAAATACTATGGTTAGTCTAAGGAAGAACTCTCTATAATTAATGATTATATTTCTAAATATAATTTTTTGTGAGATGATTTTTTTTCTAGATCATAAATATCTAAACATATTTAAGAAACCAAATTCTTAATTAATTTTTTCAATGAACATTTAGTCTAATTTTAAATCATGTAGGAATAACTTTTAAGAGATATTATCACATTTTAAACCTAATTATACATAATTGAAATTGTTTTTACTTCTATAAAACTCCATTTCCAATCTAACTATTTTATTCTAAATAGATAACTATTTTGTAATAAATTTTATATAGGAGATAATTGTAAGAGATTTTAATATTTTAATAATTCTTAGACCTTTGAAACTAAAAGGTCTTATATTTATAGATAATCGACAGCTATTTAGCACTATGAGGTAGGATAGAATTCAATTCTGAATATTATTTATTATAACTTCAATTGACCCAAGTAGGTTTTGTGACACCCTAGACCTGCACTCTAAGATATGATGAATTAAAAACTTACTTCATATACATGTTTCAATATCTACTATATATTACCAGTAATAACTATCATATAATTACACAACTAAAATAAATATTTCATTACATAAATTCCCATGACCTTTTAGTTTGTTTATTTAGTGAATTATAATAAATCATAAACTAATAAAGTCCATTTCTTTCTAACTAAATTAATTTTTTCCATAATTAAAAACTCCATAACTTGTTTCCAGTATATCTCAAAAAATTTATATAAAATAAATCTTATTATAGATATCATACGAAGTAATTTTATTTATAATTTTGGGAATTAGAAAAATAATAATGGGTAATATAAAATTCTCACTAAGTGAAAACAATAAACAATGGAAAAAACGAAATAAACATGGCATAACTATTAAGACCAAAATGAGTAATCATCATAATTCTATAATCAACTGAAACTTAGATAATAATTTGTCCACGAATATAAAAGAAAATTTATATATCACATGTATAACAATAACTATTCCCATAGTGATGAAATGTATAATACTGGATAGATAATTATATGCCCTACGATAAGACATCATGATATTAGACCTGAGGAATTGACTATCATGGCCTTGTGTCCAGGAAATATATTGTTGTTGGGAAGGTATACACTAAATACCAAAACATGTTTCTCTCATGAGACTTATAGGTGCATTAAGGGGCTGTTTAATACTAGTAACCACCCATAAATATTTTACATATACTTTATTCATCATATGATAAAATGAATAAAAAATACATAATTTTCTTGTAAAATAACCATATGTATTGGAATAACAACATATAGAACACCAAAACTATTCTCCATCATAATAAAAGGGATAATAGGATAATAGGATAATAAACCATTTATAAAAAGAGGGTAGAGGTTTATACTATACATAGCCAACCTGTAACAGCCCATGATTTTATAAATTAAATTCACTTAAGAATGATTAAATACCTTATTAATTATTGTAGTCCAAGAAAACACTTGAACAATGTTTAAATTTTTATTTGGTTCCATTATAAACAAATACCATAAATTTTATATCATGTATAAAAGACTATTATTCATTATATCCATTCTATAGTGACCATTATGATTAGTATATTTATGGGTTATGATAAAGTCAAATTGACATAGATTAAATAAGCGATGACCATTATTAGTAGTAGCATACCCTATAAAGAAATTTATCAGAGATTCTCAGGGAGATAACATAACTAATATTTCACCTTGACCAACCCATGTGAATATTAAACAATTGGAACATAAGAGAATCTATTTAAGGGAGAATTTCAAGCTTAGGAAAATCATAACCTAAACAATATTCTCCAAACCAACCCAAGATTGTAACAAAATCACACTCCTTATCCTTAGAGAATATACATGTGTAAAAAGGTGTGATGTATCTAGAACCTAGTATTATGAATTTATATATATTCCTTTTTAATAAAATAATGGTAGTATTTATACATTTCATTTTTAATTTATGTAACTCCCTATGATTTTGAAAGAAGAAAATTAGGTTTGATAGCATAAACGACACACAACAAAAAAGATTATAAGTGAATGTTACACCCCAAGACATTATGATATGTTTCATTATAAATAAATATAATCTATTTTTAATACCCTATAATTCCAGGATTTTTTTTATATTAAATGGGATTATTCTAACACCAGGTGCTCAGACGACATGCAATTCTGAGGCTAGGAGTGCCTAGAATGATCCATCGAAATATGTTAAGCTTTAAATAGTTTGCCTGAGTAGTTTTACTGAAAAGGGGGACTAACTCTTAAATGGGTACCCAGATCAGAAATCTAAGGGAACTTTTTTTTTCAGGGTGGTGGTTTTACCCTAGGCGTGACTTAAGTTTAGTCGGCGTGGGCCTCTAGTGATAAAACACGAAAATTGCATAATCGTAAATAAAATAATTAAATAAAATTAGTTTATTTTTAAAATAATTATAACTCCTGAACGGTGAGTCAAATTGAAAATATGAGACCCCCAATTATCTCGTGAGGGTATGCCTTATCTAGGAAGATCCTAACATGGCCGGCGCATGCCAATAGTAGAAATTAGTTTTTGGCCATAAATAAAATAATTGAATAAAGTCATTTTATTTTCAAATCCTTATAAATTCTAAATGGTAACTTGGATTGGAAATCATAGAGTACTGTTGAGCTCATGAGGGGATATTTCCCTTAGGTATAGCTTATCCTTGACCGGTACAGGTTGAGGGTGAAAGATAGTTTTTGAACTTTTTTTAAGAAAATTAAACCGGTGTGCCTACGTGGTTTTGGAAACATCTAAACGGGTGCCCAGATTGAAAATTTGAGGGAACCACTGCATCCAGAATGATGACATTACCTAAGAATGAACCTAATATCGACTGGCGTAGGTTGAGGGAAAAAGATAATTTTTGGTTGTTTTAAGAAAAAATAAAATAAACTTAAAAAGTTTATTTTATTCAAAAATTGTTTCATTTCAAGACAGTGATGATACAAATAGTTCATTACATATATGAAACAACATAATGAATCATTAATTGAATCATAATAGATAAGTTATTTAATATATTAAACAGCATAATGATATGACAAAGCAGTGTAATAGAAACACTGCGACGTGTTTCTCTTTTAATGAGATAACGAGTTGGAGAATTGGAGCAAGAATATCTATGAAGGATGGTGAAGAAATTCTCTCTAATGAATAATTCTATTGAATCACAAGTGAAAATGACAGACCTTGATGAATGATACTGGAGAGCAACGAACAAATCCTCCTTCCACCCTTCGAAGGATCTCTAGCAACGTGGGTGGAAGATTAAGAATGGAGAACAAAGGTGCACGACGCCACTCTTCCCTGACCAACCCATCTATCCCAGGTAGGGTTTACATTTGATTTTTATTTCCCTCATTCTTCTTTCTAAAACAATGAATGCGGATCAATCCAAAAACAGGTTTATCCGAGGGTTACTAGTTCTTACAGGGGGTGATTTGAATCGGGGTTTTGCATTAGGATAGAGCTTTGATAAAGCCTTAAACCTTCCCCATGTTTCTAAACCTCTAATGTGGAGGGTGCAGGCCAACAAAAACAAGGCCTCAGCCCCTCCACCTTTGTGTTTTATTGTGTGTTCTTTGTGGACATAACTATGAATTGATGGAAAGTTGATATTGAGTTCATAGTATGGAAGAAGACGACCCGAGAATATTGTCGGTGTAGACTGTTCGCGGAACTGGCCACCGGAGTGGACTCAGTGGCCCACGGAAAGTACCGCCAGCACACTGGCACCAGGAACTGTTGGCGGTGGTCCATAGGGATGATCACGGGCGGGGGATGGCACGCCTTTACAGCAGCCTGAGGCAGTAGCCATGGCTAGTTAGGACCGCGGCGGAGCAGAAAGAGCCTCCAGCACTCGGGTCGGTGGCTGGCAGAGGTGGGACACGGCCATTCGCCCGCTTTGGAAAGGCGGCCCACAACCCACGGGCTATAGTGTACTAGCATGTGTTCTAGTGGAGACCACATGTGGGAGGAAGGGAATTCACCTCCTTCTGACCACGTGTAGCCGAAACAGAAACCCAGCGGGTGTTCGAGCTGGAGAAGACCGACTTGCCATGCAGTCTGTCCTAGGAGGAATGAACCGGGCCGTGAAATGGATAAAGATGGACTAAATTTGGCCCAAATTTTCTGGTCAATCTGGCAGGATAAATCCGAGATGCTGGGCGGCCTGGGCAGGGAAGGAAAACCAACCTTCCTGTGCAGGTTGGGCTGGATAAATTTGGGTCACTAGGCGACCCAATGGGCTAGAGCCCCGGTCGAGTCGGGCTGGGTCCGTCAAGGCCCAATGGGACAATCCTAGTGGTCGGGTCGGCTAAGGCCCAAACATGGTTGGTTCAGGTCAGTCAAACTGGGATGGATTACTCAGGTTGGTCAAATCGGGCCGTGGCATGGGGGGCCCAAGCTTGGTTGGTCGGGTCGATCCAATCAGGTCGGACCGGCCCCAGACACGACCGACCCCTAATTACTAAAACGCCAATATCTTTCAGATTGGGTGTCTAATTGGAAAGTCGTTTACAGCGTTGGAACCCTTGAGATGAGGTGGTTATTTCGGAATACTCTAAGAGGTATTAATAGATTTTTAAATGTGACTAATGGCTTGAGGAGTAGTTTCTCCTGAAATCAAGCGCACTACGTGCGGGAATCTTGCGATGGACTGAGACCCAAAGACTACTGAAAAGAGACCCTGTGTGGATTAGCTACAAATGACCCTATGTGGATTAGCTATGATGGCCTAGTGGGAAGCGACTCTATGTGACCCGATAGACCCACTGTGGGGAGCGACTCTATGTGACCCGACAAACCCACAGTACTCATTTGGGATGAGTACCTCAGTACGATGGCCAAGGTGGGAAATATAGCTATGTGACCCAGAAGGCCCATGGTGGGGAGTGGATTTGTGTGACCTAGCATACCCATGGAACTCATTAGGGATGATTACCCCAGTAGTCCAAGGTGTTCAGTGTTACGGCTAATAGTCTTTCTTTCTGTACTTTGGATTATACAAGTGTGAGCTATCTTGCTTCATGATAAAGCTTCTTGGTTTTCTTTGTGGACTGATTTGTGATCTTTCCTTGGTGGTTTGGGGTCTCTAATGATTATTGTGTTACTCACCCCTGCACAGGCTTCACCTGCACGTTTCATGTTCTGTGCAGGTGATTGGCACTTTGATGGAGACCTTGGTGGTCTAGGATGAGGTAGTGCTGAGTGTGATGGGATGGACGGACACTTCGATAGAGACCTTGGTGATCTAGGACCAGGTGGTTCCTAGTGAGATGGGATGTATGGGCATACTTCTATGGCTACAGGCAGCTACTCTACCCTTACCCCTTCAGTTGGGGTCAGTGGCAGTTGTACCTTCCATTGTGGTTTTAGGCCTATATTTTGGCCCCTTTGTACTTTCAGTTTGTATTGTACTCTCTATAGTTATCTTAGTGGTATTTTTGGTTTACTTCGTGTTTACTTTCCGCACTTTGAGCTTTGTGTGTGTGTACATGTTTAATGGAAAATGCCTTCCCCTTTGGGATATTCCTATTCGGTGTTAGTCGCCAGCCCCTAGCCTATGAAATGTGGGCTTGGGGTAGTCATGGCACGGTCCTTGGGGGATGGTTCATGAAAATGTGGTATTAGAGGTGGTAAGTTTTACCATAAAAACTAGGAGTATGTAAATTTGGATGGGGCAATAGTTTTAAGTGTTTCAAGTTTGGATTTCAGGCTAGGGAGTCTAGTATTGGTGCGGTGATTGACGTATCCATACACCAGGACCCTGAATTCTATTTTCCAACCTAGTACATGAAAACACTAGTTTCATTCATCTTTGAATTTTTTTCCCATGATCTTTTTGGGTCAGAGTTAGCTCACCAGGTGTAATAAATTGATTGTGGTTCATCTTGATTCTATTTCAGGATTCCTCCATATAGCCAACCATCTAGGATTCTAGTGCATGACCATGAGGATGGTCCACAGAGTGATGATACTTAAGGATATTTTCCCGAGATGGTACCTTAGGGAGGTGTCCCAGTGATACCATTTCTCGTTAGTCATTAGTTTCTACTGGTGCTACCAGAAGAGGATGCATGTAGGCTTAGTGCCTTACATGAGTTTCAGTGACATAGACCCCTCAGGTTCTAAGGAGATCCCGACTCACAGGTAGATAAGGACTGGATTGAGGTGGTGATCATGTTTTCCATCTATCCAAGGCTCCATTAGATCAGATGGAGGTCATGGAAGTGATCCTTCTACATGGCTCCATAGGGCGATATCAGGGTTTAGATTACCTGATCTTACAATGAGGTGAATTTTCCATGGACATAGCTTGAGAACCATTATCAGAGAAGGGAATATTGCTATGAAAGATAAGGGGTATGTGTTCCCAAGAGATTTTACAGCTTTGGTAGGAAGATATGTTAGTAGATGAGTATTCATCGAGGCATACCAACCTTTCCATGTACTCAATGAATATGATATGACCATTGATTCAGGGATCAGACCTCTGAGCGAGATGTGTTTAGGGACATCCCGTCCATCACTATTACTATGCTCATTCATACTTATGTTTGGGTGCTAGAGATAACCTTTGTGGTTGAATGTTACTTGGATGAGCAGATATAGCCAGTAGATGTCAGCAATGGGAAAGTAGGAAACCAACATCAGTATCAGAGACTTGGACAAGTACGAGGACTCCTTTCTAGAGGATGTTCCAAGACTACCTCCTCGATGAGAGGTATATTTCTAAATAGATCTGTATCCTAATATGGAATCAATATCTACACCTGAATATCAGATGACTCCCGCAGAGCTCCAGGAGCTGAGGGTACAGTTGGAGGACAAGTAGGGGAAGTGGTTTGTAAGGCCCATCGTTTCACCATGGGCAGAGATAGTGCTATTTTCCAAGATGTAAGATGGAAGCTTGAGGTTATGCACGGACTTCCAGCGCCTGAACAAGGTGACTATGAAGAACAAGTATCATATTACAAGGATTGATGACCTCTTTAATCACCTAAAGGGAGCAATATGGTTCTCAAAGATAGACCTAAGATCAGTCTATCACCATCTTCAAGTAGAAAATGAGGACATCTTGAATACAACCTTCAAATGTCGCTACAACCACTTCGAGTACTTAGTGATGCTATTTGAAATGAATAACTCCCCAACAATGTTTGTGGGACTCGTGAATAAGATCTTCCAGCTGTACTGAGACCAATTTGTAGTGGTCTTCATTGATGAAATCTTAGTGTATTCAGCGTCTGAGGAGGAGCATGCGATACACCTGAGGTTGGTTCTAAACACACTTTGAGGGAACCATATTTATGGAAATCTCTCAAAGTTTTTGTTATGGATACGAAAGGTCCACTTTCTGGGACATGTCATCTCAAAGGTTAGATTTATGGCGGATCCAAAAATGATTGAGGTGGCACTTGATTGTGATCCACCTAATAGAGTTACTGAGTTGAGTAGTTTCCTTCGGTTGGCTGGGTACTATCAGTGGTTTGTAACCGAATTCTCTAGAAAGGCAGCACCCATGATAGCATTGACGAAGAAGGGAAAACTCTTCATGTGGATAGAATGATGCCCGTGGAGCTTTAAGCAGTTGAAGAAGAGCTTGATAATTGCTCCAATCTTGACATTTACAGATGAGGGCACCGACTACGTGGTGTACTGTAATGCATTAAGAACCAGGCTCAGTTGTATCCTGGTCTAGGGGAAAGTAGTAATTGCGTATGGATCATGACAGTTGAAACCACATGAGAAGAACTATGTGACTCATGAACTTGATTTAGAAGCATTATTCTTTGCACTGAAGATGTGGTGACACCACCTTATGGGTGAATGATTCATCATCTACTCTAACCACAAGTGTCCCATGTTTATCTTTTCTCAAATGGACTTGAATCTGAGACAATGAAATTAGCTAGAGTTCCTCTAGGACTGTGACTTCGAGATATTCTATACTCCAGGGAAGGGGAATATGGTGTAATATGCTCTTAGTAGGATATTGAGTTCATAGCTACTGAATGAGGCCTCAGAGCAGTTGAAATCACTTCAGATATCCTTTGTGGATAAATATAAGGCATCTTGCCTTCAGTCGATGGTAGTTTCCCCTCCACTTTTATAGTGAGTTAGGGAGGCACAACTCAGAGATGCTAGATACGAGGCTACATGTACCTAGATGTCCACTAGGCATTCCCCTATTGAATATTCGAAAGGTGGGGAGCATGTCATTATTTTAGAGGGTGCACCATAGCACTAGTGGTGTTGTGGGAGGAGGTATTGAAGGAGTTCCATAAATCTCCTTTTTAGTACATCAAGTTGTGGAAAAGATGTACTAGGACCTACAAATTTAGTGCTGGTGGTCAGGAATGAAGAAGGTGGTAGAAGATTTTATCTCAAGATGCCTCACTTGTCAGAAAGTGAAGGCTGAGCACTAGGTTACAACAGGATTGACACAACCCCTTGAGGTACTGAAGTGGAAGTGGGATGGTATCTCAATAGAATTTATGACGGGATTACCAGGAATTTCCAAGGTCCACAATTCTATATGGGTGATCGTTGAATGACTCACTAAGTCATCTCACTTTCTATCCATTCAGAAGCATGGATCGGTAGAGGGCTTGGGACGCTTCTACATCCAAAAGATAGTGCACATTCATGGGGTTCTCAAAACGATTGTCTTAGACCATGATGCCCACTTCACATCTCGGCTATAGAAGTGATTATAGGAGGCGTTCGGGACTCAACTGTGCTTGAGCATAGCTTTTCACCCACAGACTAATGGTCAGATGGATCAGACCATACAGAGATTCTAAGACATTCTTCATCCTTGCGACCTTGATTTTGGTCATAGTTGGGAGGACCACCTACCACTGGTGGAGTTTTCATACAAAAACATCTATCACTCCACCATTGGTATGGAACCATTCGAGGATTTGTATTGGTGGCATTGTAGATCACCTATATGCTGGAAAAACCTAGGGGAGTCCGCCCTCATGAGTCTAGAGTTAGTAAGAGCTACCACTAAGAAGGTGCAGATCATCTAGGATTGGATGAAGACTACACAGAGCAGGAAGAAATATTATTTCGACATGAGACGGAGGCCCGTAGAGTTTGAGGAGGGAGACCATGTGTTTCTTCATGTCTCACCCTGACAGGGATTATGGAGATTTGGATGGGGAAACAAGTTATCTATGAGGTTCATCATCCCTTTCCTGATTCTGAGCAGAGTTGGTGAGGTGGAGTACCACCTAGATCTTCCCCCAAAGATTAATTGGGTGCAAAATGTTTTCCACATGTCGTAGTTAAGGATGTACATGCATGATCCATCATACGTCATCAACTAGGGTGAGATGGACATTGATGATGATGAGACATTTGAGGAGTTCCCATTGGAGATAGATGATCGACAGGAGTGAGTCCTTCATGGGTAGTCGATTCCTCTAGTGTGCATTCGTTGGTAGCATAAGAATCTCTAGGAGAGGACATGGGAGTGGGAGACTCATATTCATGCTTAGTGCCCCTTTCTGTTTGATTAGCGCCTATTTTAACTTACGAGGACATAAATACCTAAAAAGGGGGAGTAATTTAATACCTCTAAATTCCATTATTGTTTTTTAAAATTAAATTTTATTATTTTGAGACCAGGCGTTGAGATAGAGTGTGATTCCAAGGCTTGTAGTGCCCGAAATGATCCGTCGAAAAATGTTCAGCTTTAAATACTATGCGTGAGTAGTTTTACAAACAAAGTGGAATAAATCTTAAATGAGTGACCATATAAAAAATCTAAGGAAAATTTTGTGTTCAAGATGGTGGATTTACCCTAGGCGTGACATAAGTTTAGTCAACGTGAGCCTCCAGTGAGAAAACCTGAAATTGGAATAAATGTAAATAAAATAATTAAATAAAATTATTTCATTTTTTAAATCCTTATAACTCATAAACGGTGACTCATATTGAAAATTATAGACCACAATTGAGATCATGAGTGTGTATTTTCCTTAGGCAGAGCCTAACATTGGCTAGCGCACGACAATAGTGGAATGTAGTTTTTTGATGAAAATAAAATAATTGAATAAAGTTATTTTATTTTCAAATCATTATAAATCATAAACGGTAACTCATATTGGAAATTTGAGAGTACCTTTTATCTCATGAGGGTGTGTTACCCATTTGCGGAGTTTTACCTTGACCAGCGCGGGTCGAGGGTGAAATATAGTTTTTGAACATTTTTAAGCAAATTAAAATGGTGTGCATGTGTGGTTTTGAAAACTTCTAAATGGGTGTCCGGATTGAAAATATGAGGGCACCTTTTCATTTGGAACAGCAGAATTACCTAAGAATGAACCTAACCTCAACCAACACAGGTCAAGGGAAAAAGTTAATTTTCGATTATTTTAAGAAAAAAAATAAACATAAAAAGTTTATTTTATTGAAAAATTGTTACACTGCAACACAGTGATGAGAATGAATATTTCATTCTATATATAAAACAATGTAATGAATCTTTAATTAAAGAATAACATATATGTTATTTCATAAATGAAATAGAGTAATGATGCGACGATGTAGGGTAACAAAAATGCTGTGATGCGTTTCTCTTTTAATGATATAATGGGTTGGAGAATCAGAGCTAGAATTTCTTTGATGGATGGTGAATAAATTCTCTCCAATGAAGAAAATTGGTGAATCATGAATGAAAACAACACACCTTGAATAACGGGACCATAGAGTAATGAATTCATCCTCCATTCACCATTTAAAGGATCTCTTACAATGTGAGCGTCAGATCAAGAACGGAGAACGAAGGCATGTGATGCAACTCTTCCCTCAACAACCCATCTATCCAAGGTAGGGATTACATTTTATTTTGATTTTATCTATTATTATTTTAAAAAAACAAATGTGGATCAATCCACGAACATGTTATCCATGGGTTTCTTGTTCCGGTGGGAGGGTGATTTGCATCAGGGTTTTGCATTGAGGTATATCTTTTATAAAGCCTTAAACATTCCCTATGTTTCTAAACCTATAATGCATAGGGTGTGGGCCGACATGAATAAGGTTTGACCCCCTCCACCTTTGTGCATTCTTGAATGTTCTTTGTGGCCACAACTCTGAATTGACGGAAAGTCAGTACCGAGGTTGTAGTAGAGAAGATGAAGACCTGAGAAGACAACCAGCACAGGTGGTTTGTGGAACGGAACACCATATCAGACCCGATGGACCATATAAAGATCTATCAGCATTCCAACACTAGTGACCGCTGACGGTGGTCTACAGAAGCAGCCATAGGTGGGTAGCGGTGTGCAATGACGGCACATCGAAGCTGTAGTTGTGTCCAACTCAGACAGCGGCATAGTAGTAGGATCTACCAATGCTCGGGTCGGTGGAAGGTGGAGGTAGAATGTGGCCATTCGACCACGTTAGAATGGTGACCTATGCTGCACGAGCCGTGGTGTGCTGACACGTGGTCCAGCGGGGACCACAAGTGGGAGAAAGGGCGGCCAACTCTTGTCGGCGTGAGCAGCTGAAATGGATGCTCAACAGGAATTTGGGCTAGAGAAGACTGACCCACCATGTGGACTAGGCCAAGGGGCACCAACCGAGCTGTAGAATGGCTCGGGATGGAATCAAGCCTGCCTGATTTTTTGGGTAGGGAGAGTGGGATAATGTCGAGCCATTGGGCAGCCCAAGTTGGGAAGGATAACTGACCAACCAGTGTGGGTCGGGCCCAATAAATCTGGTTTGCTGGCTGAACCAGTGGGCTGGACACCTGGTCGAACCGTTCCTGGTCCATCAAGGCGTAATGGGACTGGTATAGGGGTTGGGTCGACCCAGTACCGAACTAGGATGGGTTAGGTTGGTTGAACTGGTATGGAGCATATATGACCCCCCGAGCTGGGTTGGTCGGGTCAGTCAAACTGGGTCAAGGCATGCGGGGACCTCTGGACAGCTTGGTCGGGTCTGTCCAACCAGGTTGGACTGGGCCGAGACACGAACAGCCACCAATTACTAAAATGCCAATATATTTCCAACCGGGTGTCTAATTAACGAACAGCTTACGGATTTGGAACCCTTGAGACAAGGCATTCCTTTTGGAATACTCTAAGGAGATGTTCATGGAAGTTGAAATGTGACAAATGGAATGAGGAGCAGTTTCTCCCTGAATCTAGTGCACTGCGTTTTGGAATCCAATGGCTAACTAAGACCTAAAGACTACTGACAAGTGACCCTATGTGGATCAACTACAAGTGACCCTATGTGGATCAGCTATGATGGACTAGTGGGAAAAAGCTCTGTGTGACCTGGTAGGTGCATGGTGGGGAGAGGCTCCGTGTGACCAGGAAAACGCAGGGTTCTCATCAGGGATGAGTACCTTAGTAAGATGGACAAGGTGAGAATCATCACTGTGTAACCCGACATGCCCACAGTGGAGAGTGGATCTATGTGACCCATCATACCCACAGTACTCATCAGGGATGAGTACCCCAACTGTCCAATGTGTTCAGTGTTACATCTGATAGTCTTGCTTTCTGTACTTTGGATTATACCTGTGTGAGCTGTCTTTCTTCGTGATCATGCTTCATGGATTGATTTGTGGATTTCTTTGTGGTCTTTCCTTTGTGGTTTGGGGTCTCTAATGAGTATTGTGTTATTCACCCCTGCATGGGTTTCACCCGCATGTGTTGTGTCCCGTGCAGGTGATCAATGCTTCAATGGAGACCTTGGTGGTCGGGGACCAGGTGGTTCTCAGTGAGATAGGGTAGACGGATGCTTAGACATAGACCTTGGTGGTCTGGGACTAGGTGGTTCTTAGTGAGATGGGACGGATGGGCGTACTTCTACGGCTATAGGACCCAACCCCTACCTCTTTAGGTGGGGTCTCGAGTGGATGGACCGTGGTAGTTGCACCTTCCTTTGTGGTTTTGGCCTTGTATTCTAACCCCTTTGTACTTTCAGATGTATTGTACTCTCTATAGTTGTCTTAGTAATAGTTTTGGTTTACTATGTGTTTACTTTCCAAAGTTTGAGCTTTTTATGTGTGTACATGTTTAAAGAAAAATACCTACCCTTTTTTGGATATGCCTATTTAGTGCTAGTCACCAGCCCCTAGTGAATTTAAAAGAAAAGAAATGTTTTCAAAAATACTGTAATTTTCTAGAAGGTAGTTTTCTCACGATTTTTGAAAATAATTTAAAATTAACTTATTATCACTTATAAAAATAGTTGTTTTAAAAAATAAACTTAATTTTTAAAATTTTAAAAAAATAATTACCATATGGTAATTTTTTTATTTTTCTATGAAGCTTTATTTTTTTTGATAAATAGTGCAAAATAGTAAATTTTATTTGAAATCCACATTTTCGTTTAAATAATTTAAAATTTTCAGCTATATTTTTAATTGGATTTAAATAAAATCTAGATTAATTTTATATCAATTATTATAATTTAAATTTTTTTAATATTTTTCAGATTTATTTTTCATATAAAAACATTGTAATCTTTTAAGAATTTTTACTTTAAAAATCCGCCTTTTCATTATGTCTGAGGGATTAATTTAAAATTAAATTCATCCAATTTTTTGAGATGAATTTGAAAAAATGGATTCAATATTTGGAATCAATATAATTTATATTCTATAATATGTTCGAATTAATTTTTTAGTATAAGAATTACTGAAAATAATTATAATTATTTACCATAGTTAAGGTAAAATAAGTTATTGTGTGGTTAAACTAAAAAGATAATAATTAAAAATTCCTAAAATATTATCTTAATTTTATTTTATTAGTGTATTTTGACATTGAAAATCAATTTCTCTAACATATGTATTTTTTCCACTTTCCTTTGAAAATAACCTATAAAAAAAGTTAATTAAAGAAAAAGGAAAAATTGAACATTCCTTGCTTTTCATATATATAATTATTTATGATAGGGACACAAAAAACATATATTCAGTTATAAAATATTATTTTAAATATAAATATGTTTCGTTTATAATGATAATTTATTTTAATTGTTTAGTGATGAATTAATTACATTAAATTCTTAACAAACTCTAATGCAATAATTATTTAGTTAATAATGAAATAAAATAATGACACAAAAAATAATAAAAGTTAAGTAATTTGAATGAATTATTGTGATAAATTAATTTTATAGATGAATATATCATGTTAAACAAGATTTAAGAAAATATATTCTAATTTCATCTTCTTAGTGATATTTTTTATATTCCAATTAATTGAATAATGCCAACATTAACATTAATGTCACTTTATAATAAATTATATCTTAATAAATTATTTAAAATTTCTCAAAATCCTAAATTCTATAAAGTTATATATAAATTTTTTAAAATATAATATATGGTCCATTCATATATTAATTACTCAATTATAGTAACTTTATTGATCCCCAAATAGTAAACCCTTTGTTTTCATAGTTAAGGGTAAAACAACATTTTTACACGTTACATGATCTTGTGATAATCAAAAATTTTCCATAGATATATTATTTTTAATTATTGATTTTTAATATTTAGAATCAGTGGGTCTAAATTATTTAATAAAATTCATTTTATTTCTATTCATAAATGTTGAATTACATAGTTAAAATGACTACATACCATAGTAGAAAATTAAATAGTAAAAGTAAGTAAAATTAGAATCTATGGAACAAAATGTTTAAACAATTTTCTTTTATGTTTTGTAAGTGTGGATCCACCATACATTCCATACAGTCCTATAGTTATCAATTTTGGAATAGCATGAGGTAAGTCAGACCCCCTATAGTGAATACTTTTTGGTATTTACAATAATTCCACTCTTCCATTATAAAAGTGTATTCACCCCCCACTTATTCACACCTATCAAACCATTTTAATGAACTAGGAATTGCTATAATCATGGCCCAACATCACTCACTTCATCATAGAAGCCTTATTTTGGGAATAAATCTAACCTAGGAAGGCTTTTGGTAAAAATCTATGTATGATACATTAAAATGAGGAAGGTAAACACACACATGACAATTAGAACACAAGGTAATGGACATCATCTCAATTTCCTTTTATTGAGGAATATTTTGTTGATATTCACCTATATTATTTTATAAGGTGTATATACAGACCCTCAAAAAGTTATTTCATGAATATATCTTTTATCATGATATTTAAAGAAGTTTTTAATATTTTTATTTAATGTTTTTACAATTCAAGTGGTTCCCAAGTGATAAGGGACTTTTCCTTTAAAAATGATAATTTTTTAATGTTTTCCTTCCATCTTTTTATCTTCCATGTATTCTATTTATAATGATTTCATAAACATTTTTATATTGACATAAAATATTAATAACCCACATTTTATTTCCCTTTTTAATTTTTTTTCAAAGGTTTTAAAAAATAAATATTTCTAGGTGTTTTATATATAACATTTTGACAAATAGAAAAAGGAATGATCTAATCTTAACGTACATAGAAATAATGAATTTTTAACCACTCTGGCCATTGTTTTATTTCTAGGTTACTTTTATATGCATTTATGCATTATTAAAAGAGAAACCTTTATATTCTTTAGGTATTTTGGTATTGAAAATGGGTTTTCAAAATAAAATGTAATTTTTGTATTGAAAATGTTGTCTTAAAAATAAATGAGTATTTTTACAAAAAAAATTATTTTCTATGAGTTTAAAAGAGTTTTTAGAGGTTTTTATGACAAAAGTGTTTTATTCGTGATATGGTTCTTGAGAATTATATGAACCAGGTGTGGTTGATATAGTTTATATGAAGGGTTAATCTCCAATATAGCTCATGGGTGAGCTTGATATATCTTATAGGAAGGGTTGAAACCCACTATAGCTCCATATAAATGTGTAAGCCTGATATAGATTATTCAATATATGAGCCTCATTAATTTATATAATTCATTGGGTAGTGATTATATAGTAAGACAATAGTATGTTTATTCCAATTTAATGCCTTTTGAAATTATTTTATGTAAATGATGATATAAGTCACTGAAAATGAGTTTTAATTACCATCTATGGGTTTTAAAGGATTTATTTGAGAAGAACGTGTGTTTTTATTTTCCTGGTAAATTTTTTTATTTAATTCGTTCAATAAAAACTAATGTAAAGGTAAATATTTAATTAGTTTTCATGTTTTTATAGAATTTACATTTTCCTTTATTTTTATATCCCTTACTTAGCTCTTATGTTATTGCCATATTTGTAAACAGTTTTTCACAGGGTTTACAGAATAGTAAAGTAAATAAAGAAGGCAAGTTAAATTTCATTGATATTTCCTTGAAAATGAATCATAATTTAATTTAAATTTTTTATATTTTAGTAAAATTGGATACTAATAAAAAATTTACACTTTTTATTTTTTTGTTTTGTTATGTATGAGTTATGGACTAATGTTATAAAACTCTATACCTGAAAAGATCCTCATAGTGAAAGAATGTAATTTCTTGAATGAAACTGATGCTCATGTAATGTTGAAGGATGGGTACTTATAGATTGTATCAAAGGATATTTTATAAAACTTTATAGGTTTGGATACTATAAATAGTAGTCCCTTGTAAGATTATACTTTATAAGGAAGTTGAAATGATATAGAATTTTAAGATTACCATGTTTCACCATCTAAATAATTTCTTTTCAGAATGGTTTTTTGTAGATAAAATAGGAAAACAGTAGTGGGAAGGAATTAAGAGGAAAATAAAACTTTAATAAGTATCATGATATGGATTGAATTGGAATCAAATACTTTTTTGAAGAAATGTCTCATTTGAAATAAGTTATTAATGGTCATGCTAGAGAGGAACTTGATCTACCATTAAAGAATGTGTCAATAGTGGAACATTTAATGAGGAAACATCCCACATTATTCAGTGGATCATCTAACCCTATGTTATCTAAAGGATGGTTCAATGCTCTAGAAAAGATATTTGAGGTCATGTGATATTTGGAACATAAAAAATTAACTCTTTCTATTTTTCATATTGAATGTGAAGCTAATCGATGGTGGTTGTTAATTAATAATTCTACGGAGAATAATGATCTTGAATATATTGAATAGGAAACATCTAAGAAAATTTTCTTTATGAAACATTTCCATAATGTTGTTTGTATTAGGATAGAGAAACAATTATTGGAATTAAGGAAAAGGATTATGATTCAATGTTGGCATATGAAGAAATTTTACAAGGTTGTCTAAGTAAGTACCCAATTTTTTTGGGGTCATTGATGGTAAAAATAATAGATTTTAATTAGGATTAAAACTAATATCGAGAAGATATTTGGTTCCACAAGATTTTAGAAGTTACGATAAATTTATTAGTTTTTCTAATAATGTTGAGATGTATTATTACATTACTTATATTTAATGAGATGAAAATTGTAAGAAACGATCAAATTGGAATGAAATATAGAAGAAACAAACTAATAAACCTATAGGTAAGCCCAAAAAATGTTCCAAGTTCACCAAAATAATGTTCATGGAATTTATGTCAATATATGGATAGTGTTTTAAGTGTGGTAAGTTTTTTGACCAGGTTTATGGTTTCACAGAAGAGAGTCCTGAACATTCCAGGAGTGAGATAACAGATATCCAATCAATTATGAGACGTTTTAGCTATAATGAGTTAGTAAATTTTGCTAATGTGTGTATGATGTTACATACTCATGGTGGAAATCATCATGATAAAAAAGAAAACTGGGGTGAAAATCATTTTCTATTTCTAAATTTTATGTTTTTACATCTGGTGAAGTGGTGATAACTCTAGAGAGCTCAATATTTTTCAAAGGTTTTACATAATCCCAATGACTTAGGCATCTATATTTTTATATTTTATGTAATTAAAATACATTTTTAGACTTTTATCGTGTTTTTATAGATATATCAAATATATTTATTAGTGGAAAATTTATTTGAGGTATAATGAATTTACATTTTATAGACATAAGTTTAAGGGTATTGATAACCTTTAGGATTAGTATGATCACTGGTTATTTTTTTTAGTTAAATTATTTAGAAAAATACTAATGATGAACCAGTGGTGTTATGTTTGAGGTTTAGAGATTAATTTAATATATTTTATAAAATGTGTTAACCATTTTCTATTTTGGAAAAAACATAAAGAAAGGTGGATGGAATTTACCCTCTTTATGGATCTTACAATCCGCTAAAAGTGAATTTTAGTGTATTAGAAACAAAAAATCATTTTTTGTGTAAAGGATGAACTAAAAATTGATAAATAACAACTAAATTATGAAATTGTACTTATAAAATGGGAAATGTGTCATGTAAGTGTATTTCCTTATATTTATAGTAGTAAAATAATTCCTCAACATTACGAAAAGTATTTGAACAAAAATTTTATTATACTACATTCATATCTATTGAATCAGATGTATTTTTAGATAATCATATAATTATTGTTTTGAGGCCCTCAAAATTCCATTGAAAATTCACTTCATTCTTATCAATGACCTCAATCTGTCTATATAATTTTATATGCTTTTCTTCCATTTCTATACCTTTACTTCTCACTTATGTTCTCCTACCCAGAATCCTAGTTATGATGTATTCTAGATGATCATTGTACATCCTTTTCTCTACAATCATGATGATGTTTTTTAACCCTTTTTTATGTGGGTTTGGAAGAAAATTATTATTCAATGTCCATAATTTTATTATAGAGGTAAATTCTAAACTATGAGAAATTTTTTTTGAAGTGGGTGGGGAGTATGTGTCACCCTGTGATTTTAAAAGAAGAAAATTATGTTCTAATGTGTAAAAAATTCATAGAAAAAGAATAAGAAAATAGTATTTAAAGCCCCATAAAATTATGATATATTTCTTGATGGTTAAATTTAATATCTTCAATATCTTATGGTATATGCAACCCTAATATTTTTATTCTCAGTGGTGTACAAGACACACAACTATGAGTTTGAAAGAAATATGAGATATTATTAAAATATTATTATATAACATAATATTTATCACCTATACATTGGAATGCAATATATTAATAGTAATAAAAAATTTATGAAAAATTATGTTTATTTTGTGATTGTAAATAATATTAGAACTGTATAAAGTAAAAGGAAATATTTTTAGAAAAATTGTATTTTTATAAAAGACTATTTAATCATGTTTTGCACACATATTTTAAAATTAATTTCTAATTTTTTTAGAAAATTTATGTTAAAGAAAATTTAATTTTGAAATAAAATATCAAAATTATCTTGGGGTGAAATATTTGTATTTTTCTAAGAAGTTTCATTTTTTTATGAATAGTGAAAAATACTGAATTTTATTTAAATCTACCTTTTCATTTAAATAATTTTTATTGTTTAATTATATTTTGAATTGATTTTGAAGTAAATTTATATCTATTTTATATTAATGAATACAATTTAGGTCATTGTAATATTTTTCATATTGAATTTGTTTATAAAAATATTGTAAACTTTTGAACATTTTAACATTAAAACCCTTCTTTCTCATCATGTATGTATGATTATTTTATATTCAATTATTTTACATATATGAGTTTAATTATAAAAAATGGATTCCATAATTTGAATCATAATAATTTATATTATACAATTATGTCAAATTAAAATTTTCACATAATAATTAGTGAAAACAGATAAAATTAATTATGGTAGTTAAGGTAAAAATGAGTTACTATTGAGTTAAACTAAAATGATAAGTGTTAAAATGCCCTAAAATATTATATTAAATTTATTTTATCATGGTATGTTGACTTTATACATCAGTTTTTTGAAAATATTGAAATTTCATTCCACTTTACATTGAAAATGGCCTATATAATAAGTTAAGTAAAGGAAAACACAAAAAAGAACCTTCAGTGCTCTTAATATATATAAAGATTTGTATAGGAAAATAGATAGCCCATATTATATTATTAATTATTATTTTAAAGATAAATATTTTCTTTAATAATGATAATTTATTTTAATTTGTTAAATATTAAATAATTACTCTAAATTCTTACGAAATGCCAATGTAGAAATTTTTGGGTTAATAATTAAATAAAATAAATGATATCAAAAATAATAGAAGTGAAGTAAATTGAATGAATTATTATGTTCATTTATTTATTTTATATGAATATATCATGTTACGTAGGTTTCAATATAATATATTCTAATTCCATCTTTATCTTAAAATTTTTTAAATTCAAGTTAAATGACTAATATCAAAATTTAAATTAATGTTAATTTTTAATAAATGATATTTCATTAAATGATTTATAATTCCAAAAAATCATAACATCTGGAAATAAATTTTTAAATTTTTAATGATATAATATATGGTCCATTAATGGATCAATTATTCTTTTATAGTGAATTTATTTAACCCTAATGAGTAAAAATATTGTTAGCATAGTTAATGTTAAAACAATTCATTTACACATTATTGCGCTTGTGTTAAGATAAATTTTCAACACAAAAAGGATTTCAATTTAATAAATTGGTTATTATCATTATAATTAGTTTTTATATGTTACCTAATAATATTCATTTTATTTATAGTCATAAATAATGAATTACATAAATAACATGACTAATTACCATAGTAGAAACTGAATTAGTAAAATTAATGAAACATAGAAGTTAAGGAAAAAATATTTAAAACATGTGTTTTTGTGTGTGTGGTATGTGTGGATTGACCATACATTCCCTCCAATATATTATTTTTTCAATTTTAGAATCATATGTGATAAGAGAGACCTCCTAATAGTGAATAATTTTGGCTATTTATAATAATTCCACTCTTACACTATTATAAAATGCCATTCCCTCCCCTAACTTATTAACACCTCCTAAAAAATTTGGATCAACCAGATCTCGCCAAAATCACTTCCCAATATCCCTCCCCTAATCCTATAATCCATAGTTTGGGGTGAAATCCAACCTAGGAAGGATTTTGGTGAAAAAATAAATATGATACCCAAAAAAGTGGAAGATAAAGACATACGTTAGAAGTCAGAATTAGTGTAAGGGACTTCATATCAATTTCCATTCATTGAGGCATATTTTGATGTTATGAACCTATTTTTTTTATTGGGTGTGTATACATCCAATTAAAATGGTGTGTCATGAATTTATCTATTCTCATGTTATTTAATATTTTATAATTTCATTATTTAATGGGTTTTACGACTCATGTGTTACCAAGTGATAAGGGACTTTTCTTTTAAAAATAATCAGCTTTTAAATTTTTCCTTATAACAATGTATCATTCATTTACAACTTTAATATTTTTTTAAAATTTTTTTTTATATGAATATAAAAGATTTAAAATTATGATTTTTATCTCTTTTAATTTTTTTCAAATGTTTTCAAACATAATAATTTTAGGTGTTTTATATGGAACAATTTGACAAATAGGAAAAGAATTGTTTTTTATTAATGTACATATAGAAAATGAATTTTATACCACTATAACAGTTATTTTGTTTCTATATTCATTTTTAAAATTTCATGTTTTCCACAAAGAAGAACCATTTTTTCTTTTTTAGGGTATTTTGGTATTGAAAATGGGTTTCAAAAGAATAGTTTATTTTGTCTTTGAAAATGGGGTTTTAAATGAAAATAGTATATTTATCCAAAAGTGTTTTTTCATATGATTTCAAAAAAGTTTTTTAATTGGTGTTATGATTAAATTATTTAATTCATGATATGGTTATTGATTATTATATAAAACAGGTAATTCTGATTCAACTTAATTGAATGGTTGATCCCCGTTATAGCCCATGAGAAATGGGTGGTCCTGATATAGCTTCAACTAAGGGTGATCCCCATTATAGAACTCCAACTAAATTGGTGATCAATATATTAGAATAAGGAATTATTTTTATTCCAAATAAAAGGGTTTTAAAGGTTTTTATTAATATGATTCTTTATGTCTCTGAAAAGGAGTTTTAATTCCTAGCTATGGGTTTTAAATTATTTCTTTGAGAAAAACATTTGTGTGTTTATTTTGAATTTTTTTTATTTTCCTAAAATAAAGTTGATGTGAAGTTAAACATTTCATGGGTTTTAATTTTTTTACAAAACTAATGGTTTTATTCTTTTTTTATCCATTATTGAGATTTTTTCTCATCACATGTTTTTAAAATGTTTTTCACATGGTTGGAGGATGAGTAAGGAAAAGGAAGAAATTAAGATAAAAGTATTTTAGATTTTCTTCAAAAAGAAGTCATATTACATTTTAATTTTTGTAAATTATGGTAAAATTGATACTAATTGGAAATTCCCACTTTGTATTTTATTATTTTTATATGTATGAGAAATGGAACAATTCTCTAAAATTATAAATTTGAAAAGTTCATAAATGTAAAATAAATTGATTTATCAAAAAAAAACTCAAGATCTTGTAATTTTAAGACTTGGTCCTTATAATTTTCATATGTTATTTTCATAAAAATATTTATTTTGATACAACAAAAATAAAATTTTATTTTTGGGAAATATTTAGTTTTAATAAAAACACAATTTTTGAAAACATAAATAATTTTGAAATAAATTTTATTTTCATTAGAAAATATTATTAAATATTATAAATTTAATTATAAATAATAACATAATTTAATGAATTACAATGTAATTTTTATAATATTCAAAAACTTTTTAGTGTTTCAAAAACTAGTATTTTCTAGTAAATATGTTCTTTATTTAAAACTGAAAATTCATATATTTTGAAAATTATTTTCTTAAAATAAATATCATTTTTATGTAATCACATAGAAATTAGACAATGGTAATCTTTTCATAAATTTTTAAGATAGTATAAACCCTCCCCCCACGGTATTCCCAATCTCTAAAGAAACTCCTCTGATGCTTTTAGAAGCACCTTCCCAAGGTAGGGTAATCTCATCCACTTCATTTAAATCATGTACATTGTTCATATTGTGCCTATTTATTTGCAATTGATCATTTTATAATGTGTTTTTAAAAATTCATCTACTATACTTATGATGTCCGTGTAATGAGACACCACCTTTCACCCTCATTAAACACTTCCATAAACCAATATGTACATATGTTATGTTGTTGAAATTATTTAGTAACATTCCACACCCAATATTTGGATTGTGAATACCCATACCTATTCAAACTCAATGATATTCACGTTAATATACCTATCCTTTATTTATTGGTTACATCCATTTATTTAATTCACACTCTATAATCATGGGATTGAATGTTACAAAAGGCATTAGTATGATTTATGATCAATGTGGTACACAAATGAATGTACATAATATAAATGTGATGAGTTAGACCAAATTTATATAGCCCTCTAATGAATTGCGTAATGTTTTTATCTGATGATATACCATGAATCATTCACATGATATTAACCTAATCACACTATAACATAATGTCTTGATGATTATCCTCGACTTATGATTTATATTCCATCTTTTATGTTGTTTATAGATTCATGTGTTACCTTTATGTTATATCCTTATACGATCATGATTATGATTCTCACCCATTTATTTTACCTTTATATTCCTCTCAACTCACATGAATTACATTCATCATGTTATGATTTTATTATTCATATACTGGGATGTTTACCTCACCCCATTCATATGAACATCCTTGTGTTATATCATGAAGTATTAGTAGATCAGTGGAATATAAGGGCTTGTTTAAGTGTTTTTAAATAATTCTCTTATACACATGCGTCATGTTATTATGTTATGTATTTAATTAACCAATGAAAAAAGGTCTTTTAATTTTTTAGGATTGTATTATGTGAATATTTATATTATAAATCAAGAAATTATTTTTGTTAATGATATGGGTTATCTTATTTGGTATCAGAGAAAGGACTATTTTTTTAAGATTAGAAAAATATAGTGAAAAAAACAAGGACAAGACTAAAAATTTAAAAATATCCCCATTTTTTGTAAATTTTATATTGGTTGGTTTTATAAGAAAAAACATCCATGTATGGATATAGAAAAGTGGATACGGTCACTAAAATAGTTATACCAGGGGAAAAACCCTGAAATGGTTGCACTGTGTAAGGCCCCAACCTTAAACATTATATAATATTGAATTAAGTCAATATTCACATTGTGAATATTTTCAGGTTTATAGATTTAGATAATTAGGTGATAACTTATACATAACAACTTGAATATTACAAGTATACACTTCTACTCACTATCCATTTTTTTCATAAAACAAAAACTCTTAAAAAAGAAACATGCCTAGTTCTATGTTTTAGATAGCATGAATTTTCCTAGATCCCATCCTTAACCCTATTAATCTTTAAGTCCTGTGAAAAACATTTAAAAACGTGGGATGAGCATAAAAAGCTTAGTAAGAGATACATAAAGAAGGAAAACAGTTAGTTTTTTTAAACAACATGTAAACCAAGAATACTTTATCATAAAGTAATACTTTTTATCTTAAAGAAGTAGAAAAAAAACTTCACTAAATATAAGCTCATTTATTACACTTTTTCTAAAAAAAAGATTACCATAATCCCATAGAATTCAACATATAACATATAAAGTTAACTTGGTACATAATCATACTTAAATGGAATAACTATGCAGTCAACTTCCACACATTTCACTAAATGGAATAGCCATATGTCCGACTTACATACCCAATGAATTGGAGGTTATAACATAAACAACTGTCTTTGGTTTTTTCACAGAACCACCTACCATTTAGTTTATCACATAACCACTAGTCAAATATCCAAGTATAATTATATAATCATCACACATAAAAGATTTCAAATATCAAAATTTCAACCATAAACTTTCATTTTCAATCACAAGAAATAATTTCAAGGTATTGAAATACTAAATCCACATTAAAAACAATTTTCAATAACAAAATATGTAAAAAAATTATATAGTATTTATTTTCTATTTAAAAACATCACAACTTGTTAAGGAATCCAAATATCAAATAATGCTTGTGGCAGAGGAAAGGTCTTTGTTGCCGCATACATTAAAAAATGTTCCTTTTGTCATTTAGTAAAATGATTCATAGAAAAAAAATTCCCTTTGAATTAAATTAAAATTCAAATGGTTTTATACACCGTATAAAAGAAAGTCATGTATAAATAAAATTATGCCTCAATGAAAAGAGATTGAGATGAAGTCCCTTACTTTATGTACGAATTGACTCATTAATTATTTAATTTATTAAATAATAAACTTAAGTTAATTTCTACTTGATAAAAAACCTTTTTCAAGTTTATTATTCCTTTTATTTCAGTTATTACCATGTTATAAAAATTTCATAATTATTTAAGTTAATATCCGTCATTTTTTTGATATTGGGTACTTGAGTCCAAAATGAACTTGTTGTAATTAAAATTTTACCATGTGGTCAAAAGTACATTATCTCCATAATATGATTCATATATATATCATATATATCATGTATATGTATTTATAATATTCCATAACATTTGGTGATAATAAATGAAATGCACCGTTCATGGAAACGGTAAGTCGTACTTACGCATGGATGCTAATTTCATTTCTATTTCATATTTAATGGAATGAAAACATAATGATACATAGGTATATTATAATTCCAGTATAATATCATATTTTATATATGTTACATATGTTCATTAATTCCACCCTTTATACGTTCCATGTATGGCATGAATGATTAATATCACTTTGTGGGGGTGGTAGTCCATGCTTCCTCAAATGAAATTATCATGTTTACACATCATGAAAAGCATAAAGGTATGTTGTAAATAAAAATTACTAAAGCATAAATACAATATAAACATAATATATATCATATAAATATAGTTCCATCATAATGGCCACCATGAGAGGTGGTTTGATATAATTGAACAATCATCGTTTCGTGAGGTAGTAGTTCGCCGTCCACAGAAACAATATGTTCTAAATCGATTAGATGGAGGTGTGTGTAAGTGTAGTTAGAATAATTATAATAAAAACATAATAGTATATTTAGGAGGCTGTTTTTGTTACGTAATCAAGTAATAATAATATATTATCTAGTTAATAATTTGAAGATTGGAAAGGAACTTTAGAGAAGATGTTACCTCTTAAAACGAGTAACTCCCTTTGATTTGAGCCAAAAGGATTTTTTGAATTGATTTCTGCCTTGTGTAAGGCTTATTGGAGTAATATAGGGATTATGGGAGCTAATTGGAGCATATTTTGGATGATAAAAGGGGATTGAGAGGTGTGAGTAAGGGGTTAGAAGTGGTGTCCTTTTATAAGATGGAGGAGGGGAACTTTAGAAAAGTTTGAAAGTATTATTTTATTATTAATTGATTTTAGAATTATAATAACTAAAAAGTGATATATTTAGAATATAATATGATTATTGGTCTAAATATTCTCTTACAATGGGTGTTATACAATTATGGGTCATAAATGTAACCTTATATTTTAGATTTAACCCTTAGTTAACTAATTTAACTTTTACCATGTCTTCTTGTATATTCATACTATATGGTCAATATAGTTATTATAAAATGAAAATAGAACCTCAAGTGGTAAATTAATGAACTTTTCAACCTTATATATATAATTTGGACGAATATTATATTTTTAGGACTATTATATCATTTAATAAAATATTATTTGTTTTTAAAAATCATTTATGTCAATTTATATACTATTCAGATCATGACTTTAATAAATTCATAACAACTTGATTCTCTCAAAAAACCTTCATTAATTAAAATATAACAAGTAATAATAATCCATAAAATTATTGGGTTACATAAAAACTTTCAAAATAAATTTATTTTAACATTTATAATCTTATTTATTTAAATCTTTCATTAATATGGTAATCATTACATCACCATTGTTTCATAAATAAATTTATTTATTTGACATATAAAAATTATAAATAAAATACCATGATGTAGTAAATATTTTTAGATTTATAATTATTATTTATTGTTGATGATATCACTTATATAACCCCATATAAAAACTGGTTTAGTAAAAGATACATGTTTAGGTTATATTTTCTTTAACATTAAATCAAAAGTAATTAAATGTAAGTTTCACACACAAGTGGATCTATGGGGTCCTAAAATCAACTCAAGGATTACAATAGTTGAAAATGTATCATCCATTTGGGTTAGGACATTTATAGAGTAATTTAGTATTATTATAATATTATTTTTTACCCTTATTTACTAGATTTACCCTTTAACAATGGTAAATAAAATATTTATTGAAGTTGTTATTCATGATGTCTAAAAATAAAAGTTACCTATTTACATAATTTTAACCTACTGATTTAAAATATGGAATCCATATTTCCAAATTAAAAACACATAATTGTCAGAAATTAATTTAAAATTAATTCCTGTTGTCAAAACCAAAAAGCGTGTTTTTTAAGAATTAAAAACTACCAAAATATTTACATGTGTTTATATCCAATTTCAAAGTGAAATTACTTCCAATGAACAAAATTGGATTAATTGAAAAAAATATAATATAATTACACTTCAAAAATATTTAAAAAGGGCATTCTAATCATATAAATAAATTATATGAAAAGTCAATTTTGACTTAAAATGCAGTATTTTCCACTATTCATTAAAAAATGAACATTATCATAAAAATACAAAATATTTACCCAAACTAAATTTTGATGTATAAATTCTAAAGAAGAAGTTTATTTTGTCAAATATAACATATAAAAGTGAAAAAAACTAGATTTAAAAAGGGTTCTCCATTAAAAGGCAGAAAATTGACATTTTAAAGAATATTAGAGTATTTCATGCTTAAAATCGAATTAGTTCTTATTTTAAGCCTCTAAAATTTATTAGATAAATGTAAATACATTAAAAAAATATGTTTAATTTTAATATATTTAGTTATTTTTATTCCCATAATTAAAATGATTATGCATTAACTACAATTTAAAATAATATTAATATTATATTATTTTTCAGTATAACTCAAAATTGTGTGCAACATAAGACTTCAAAGAGGCCAATTATTGCATGTTGAGTACGCTATCGAAAAAATTGTACTATTTAACATAAAATTAATATCTTATTAATAAATATTAATAGATATGAAAATGTATTATTCTATAAATACCTGGGCCGTTACATCCTTCCCCCCTTTTGGAAATTGTGTCCTCGTAATTTTAAAATTGGGCTTCGAAACTTCATTGAAAGTCTCAAATTAGAAACAAGAAAATAAAACTATTACATAAAAATAAATAAAGTGAAGTAAAAAAGGTCACCTGAGATAACCCATACTAGGATTTCATGTAGGAAAACATGGATAGTTAATAGAAACTAACCATCAAGTTTTGATTGAGAGTGATAGAAAACATGATAGGGAGAAATTTAACCACTATTAAATCACAAACTTGTGATGGGTTAAATGGTCATTGATTCCAAAATAGAAAAAACTAAACTGACAACGTTTTTGTTTTAAGTTCCTTTTCATAATTTTGGAGAATTTATTTATGAGATTGACTAAGAACATAAGGAAATATACTTACATTTCAAGTAGAGTTTCATCCTTTAATTAGTTTCTACCAAAAACTCATCTTTTCTCCAAAAAATGAGTATCCAAGATGACTTGATCACACCTGAAGCGCTATAATCAACATCTAGAGATTAACATGATCCAAAAAAGTTGAACCATATATTTCCCCTATCTATATACATTAACCAAAACCAAAAATAGTTATTATGAGATCAGATAATCCCTAAAAGGATAATCCTTTATAAAAAGAAATACTACTCTTAATCTCAAAAATTTAACAAACAGTACCCAAAGATCAAAAAAGACCATTCAATACATAGTTGTCCTTAAAATTATTCAAAATAACCCAAACTAAGTTTGAAACCCAAAATTCAGAAGGATTTGATCATATAGTCTTCCATAAAAATCATAAAATTTATCTCCAATTAACATCAGCTACTCTTAAAGTCTCATACTGAAAAGTAATTAACCTAATCACATATTCCATATAATAGTTTAATCATTTCCATAAATAATACAAATCACTATATTTCCACAATAAAACATAGATTCTTCCAAAAATAAAATCCCTCCATTTATCATCAAATGAAATCCCAAAGTATTCTATTTTCCTTAAGCATATAGTGTTCCCAAAAGAGTGAATATATTCCAAAATAACCTTTATCACATAATCAAAAAATAAATTTCCTATACTAGGGATATATATTTGATAAAACATAATTTCCCAAAATCAACATATTCTTGATACATAAAATCATTTAACTAAAAATAATAAGTCATACTAACTAGGGACTTCACGTAGGCCAGTTGTAGGTGATGCGCCCTTGTCGTCCTTTGGTTGTGGGTTTGATTCATATGGCCTTTCCAGATGTAACATGTTTTCAACCATACTACGGGTTGTCCTTTTTATAAAACCATATCATTCTTAAAACATTCTTGAAAATAAGATAAATTCCTAAAAAAATAATCATAACATATTTTAATAACAAATTTTATCTCATACTAAGAATTTTCATCCCAAAAAGTAATAACCTATAATTACCTCAAATTCAAGAATCGTATAAACCCAAATTATTCTTATAACAATTTCCAGAAAGTAAAAGATAATTCTTCCTTGAATAACATTTTCACATATCAACCATTAGGCTTACACATACTAGAAAATTTATTCCAAAGTAATCCTATCATTAATACATTTAAACATATCATCATCCATAGATCCAACATAAATCTTGAATTCCTATAATGTAGACATCTTAATCATCCAAAAATCATCATGTTCCCTTAAACAGTTTTTCAAATTATTTCATAATACTTCTTTCTTACAAAAAAAACCATGCATAATGTCGTGAGATTTCAATAATATCAAAACATGATCTATGAAATAATTCATACCTTTCATATGCCATTTTCAGTTTCCTTATCTTCAATTAGAATGGCATTAGGAATTGCTTAACATATATTTGTATGATCCTTATAATCCAATTCGTGAACCTTCTTCATAGTACATCTATTTCTATAATAACTATGTACACCACATTTAAAACATTCAATTTATCCCTCAGAAAGAACTTCTTTTCCTTTCCTAGAGTCAATTGGATGATTCATTTTTCTATGAAAGGTTATTGCTTTATAACCTCCATTACCACATTTGAAACATATTCTCACCCCTTTGAATCATTTTAAAAGGTGTTTCTTTCTATATCCTTGACACATAGGTTTTTGAATATACTTACCTTCATGATCATTACCTGAACCTCCATTGGGATTCATTTCTCACATATATGATGCCTTAGAAAAATCACCAAGGTTCAAGTGGTCAATCATGACTCTAAATAGTTGGTCAATAATAACCACAAGAGTTCTCATTAAAAATCCAATTTCATTTAGTTTTTTACTCAGAAAACTATCACAGTTTTCTCCACATACATTGTTACTTTGGTGCTTGCTAGATCCTTCCATTTACTAAAACCAAAATTGACAGTGTGAGTATTTTAGTAAAATCATCATATACTATCTTATGAGGAGGGAAAACAATAATATATAATTATTCATGTTATCTTAAAGTCATTCGATTTATCTAAAATAATTACGACTCTTTCAAATATTATAACCATCATGGTTATTTCACTTATGTTTAAATAACACCCTAACGTCTAAAGTTATCTAAACCGACCTCTGAAACCAACTATAAGGCCCCATCCTTAAAAATTAAATAATCTTGAATTAAGTTAATAATTCACATTGAGGATCTTTCTAGTTTTAGAGATTTAGATAATTAGGTCACAAAATATACATAACAACTTGGAAATTACAAGTAGACACTTTTACTCACTATATATTTTTTCCATAAAACGAAAACTCTTAAAAAAATAAACATGTCTATTTCCATGTTTTATACAGCATGACTTTTCTTTAATCCCATCCTTGACCCTATTTATCTTTAAGTCCTGTAAAAAACATTTCAAAACTTGGGATGAGCATAAAAGGCTCATCAAGGGATACATAAAGAAGGAAAACAATTAGTTTTTCAAAACAACAAGTAAACCATGAATACTTTATCAAAATGTAATACTTTTCACCATAATGAAGTAGAAAAAACACTTTACTGAATATAAGATCATTTCTTACCCTTTATGTAACCAAAATATTAACACAATCCCATAGAATTCAATGTATAACATATAAAGGTAACTTGGTACATAATCATAATTAAATGGGATAACCATACAGTCGACTTCTAAACATATCACTAAATAGAATATCCATATGGCCTACTTCGATACCAAGTGAATTAGAGGTTATAAAATAACTACCTTTCCTTGTTTTATCACAGAACCACCCGTTATATGGTTTATCATGTAACCACCAGTCAAATGTCCATGTATAATTTTATAATCATCACACATAAAAGATTTCAAATATAAACATTTCAATCATAAAATTTCATTTGCAATCATAATAAATAATTTTATGATATTGAAATATTAAATGAACTTTCAAAACCATTTTCAATACCAAAATATGTAAACAGGGTATATGGTATTTATTTTCCATTTTAAAATATCACAGCTTGTTATGGTATCCAAATATTAAATAATGCTCGCAGTGGCTGAAAGGTCGTTGTCGCCGCATACGTTAAAAAATGTTCCTTTTTTCATTTAGTAGAACACTAACTAGAAAAAGATTCTTTTTTAATGAAATTAAAATTATAAGGGGTTTATACACCGTATAAAAGAATGTCATGTATAAATCAAAGTATGCCATAATGAAAAGGGATTGAGATGAAGTCCCTTACCTCATGTTCGACTTGACACATTCATTATTTAATTTCATAAATAATAAAATTAATTAAATTTATAATTTCTTCAGAAAATTTTTCAAGTTTATTATTCCTTTTATATCACTTATTACCATGTTATAAATATTGCATAATTATTTAAGTTTATATTGGTCGTTTTGTTGATATTGGGTACTTGAGTCCAAAATGATCTTGTTATAATTAAAATTTTTCCATGTGGTAAGAAGTATATTATATCTAGAATATTATTCATATATATATAATATATATCCAGTATATATGTATTTATAATATTCGATAACATTTGGAGATAAGAAATTAAATGCATCGTTCAAGGAGACGGTAAGCCGTACATACGCATGAACTCTAATTTCATTTCTATTTCATATTTAATGGAATGAAAACATAATGATACATAAGTATATTATAATTATAGTATAATATCATATTTTATATATGTTACATAAGTTCATTAACATCATCTTTTATACATTCCATGTATGTCATGAACGAGTCATATCACTTTGAGGGGGCGGTAGTCTGTGCTTCCTCAAATGAAATTATCATGTTTACACATCATGAAAAGAAAAAAGGTTTGTGTTAAATAATAATTATAGATGTATAAATATAATATAAACATAATATATATAATATAAATATATTTTCATCATAATGTCCATCATTAGAGGTGGTATGAGATAATTGAACAATCATCGTTTCGTGAGGCAGTAGTTCGTCGTCCACAAAAACAATATGTTCTAAATCCATTACATGGAGGTGTGTGTAACTTTTGTTAGAATAATTATAATAAAAATATCCTAATATATTGCGGATAATATTTTTGTTATATAAAAAAATAAAAATAATAGAATATTTAGTGAAGAAGTAGAATATTGGAAAGAAACTTTAGAGATGACGCTACCTCTTAAAATGGGTAACTCCCTTTGATTTGATCCAAAAGGCTTTCTTAAATTTCCTTCTACCTAAGGTAATGATTCTTAGAGTATCAGAAGGATGTTGGGAACTTATTGGATTAGAGTTTTGATGAGAAAAGGGGCATTAGAGGTGTTAGTAAGGGGTTATAGGTGCTGTCCTTTTATAAGAGGGTGGAGGGTCACTTCAGGAGAGTTTGAAAGTATTATTTTATTATTAATTGATTTTCGAATTATGATAACAATGAAGTGATATATTTAGAATCCCAGATGATTATGGGTCGATGTAATCTCATACAATGGGTATTATACAAATTTAGGTCATAAAATTAACCTTATCATTGAGCTTTAACCCTTACTTAATTTAACTTTTACAATGTCTTCATGTATATTCATAATATATGGTCAATATAATTAATATAAAATAAAAATAGAACCTAAAGTGATTTTTAATGAAATTTTCAACCTTATATAAGTAATTTGGCTGAATATTATATTTTTAGGAAAATTATATCATTTAATAAAACATTATTTGTTTTAAAAACTCATTTATGTTAATTTATACACTATTCATATCATGACTTTAGAAAAAGCCCTAACAACTTTATTATTTCAAAAAAACCTTTATTAATTAAAATATAACAAGTAATAATCATCCATAAAATTCTTGGATGACATAAAAAATTTCAAAATAATTTTATTTTAATAACTTTAATCTCATTTATTTAAATCTTTCATTAATAAGGTAATCACTACATCACCATTATGTCATAAATATATATATTTATTTAATGTATAAGAATTATAAATAAAATATAATGATATAGGAAATATTTTTATATTTATAATTAATATTTATATTAAAATATATATCACATATAACCCCATATAAAATTGGTTTAGTAAAAGATACATGTTTAGGTTATATTTTCCTTAACATTAAATTAAAAGTAATTAAATTTCATTTTCACACACAAGTGGCTCCATGGGGTCCTAAAATTGACCCAAGGATTCTAATGGTCGTGCATGTATCATAAAATAGTGTTAGGACACGTGTTAGAGTTATTTAATGTTATTATAATATTATTTTTTACCCTTATTTACTAGATTCACCCTTTAACCGTGGTGAGTAAAATATTTACTGATGATACTATTCATAATGTCTAAAAATAAAAGTTACGTATTTAAATAAAATTTACTGCATGATTAAAAATATGAAATCCATTTTTCCAAATTAAAAACACATAATTGGAAGAAATTAATTTAAAATTAATTCATGTTCTCAAAACCAAAAAGATTGTTTTTAAGATGTAAAAACTACAAAAAGATTGACATTTGTTTATGTCCCATTTCAAAGTGAAATTACTTAAAATGACTATTATTGTATTACATGATAAAAATATAATATAATTAAACATTAAAACAATTTAAGAAGACAATTTTATCATATAAATAAATTAGATTAAAATATATTTTGACTGAAAATGCAGTATTTTTCACTATTCATTAAAAAATGATCTTTAGCAGAAAAATACCAAAAATTTACCCAAAGTAAATTTTGATGTCCCACTTCTAAATAAAAAGTTTATTTTTTCAAATTGAATATATAAATGTGGCCAAAAATATATTTAAAAAGGGTTCTCCATCAAAAGGCGGTAAGTTTTACTTTTATGGAATATTAGAGTATTTCATGCTTTAAATCAGATTCATTCTTATTTTAAGCCTATATAATATATTAGATAAATATAAAGTCATTTAAAAAACATGTTTAGTCATAATTTAGTTAGTTTTTTTCATTCCCTACATTACAACGACTATGTTTTAACAACCATTTAAAATAATAATATTATTATATTATTTTTCAGTATAACTCAAAGTTGTGTGAAACATAAGATTTCAAAGAAACCTGTTGTTTCCTATTGAGTATGCTATCGAAAAAAGTGGCATATCTAACATAAAATTTATATCTTATTCATAAATATTAATATATATGACAAATTATTATTCTATAAATACCTAGGTTGTTACACACTGGGTATTTACTCTGTCTTCAGCTTGTTCAAAAAAAAAGAGTCCTAATAATTCACACCAGGTTGGACACTCCCAAGGTATATTATTTGGTAAAATGTTTTCTTTTTACAAAACATTAATAATTAAAAAAATAACTATGAAATTTAATGGTATAAAATAGACCAAGGATAACTTATATCTAAATATATAAATTCATGGGTTAATGAATACATTTAATTTATGGGTTATCCCTTAAATGTTTATAGTTTCACATTATATGTTTAATAGCTTGATAATTCTAATTCCTAAATCCCATTATTTTAGTTAATATATGGAAATAACAGGAACTGAGTCAATAAAAAATTTGATGGGCAATGTGATGACTTCCCACATGGGATTCCCAACCCTATGAGAGATGGAGTCATGAACATTAATAAATTAATTACCCTATTAAATCTTGTTTTTTAATAAAAACATAAATAATGAGGAACTCAAACATCCCTCTAAGAGTGATAATTTTTTAATTTAGGCAATTATGTTGAATATGACTCTACATTTCAGTAGATATTATGATACCTTATGTATAGAATAATGGATAACCTCTATTGAAATGATATTATATTCCAAACAATGATTAGAGTAGGATAATGTTGGGCTATTGGTTTGTCGTATAGATAGATAAATTGATCAATGATGGGTATTGATCAAGAATACAAATCTCAGGGAAGAAATTGTAGATATGAAGAGGTATAAATTCAAAAAATTCTTATTCAATAAATATTTTCCTTACAATATTCAACTTAATGGGGAGGTATTTCCATTATCACAAGAAAAAAGGACGAATAATGCATTAGGGAATATGAGGTTCAGTACACACGACTTTCATGATACACCCATCGAATTATAACTAACCTTGAGAGAAATAATTACTTCTTTAGTGGTCAAAATTAAAATCTATGAACAACTTTAGAAATTCAAGACTTTTCTAGATATGAAGGGATTTTTTGATGTGTCTTGAAATTATAAATGGAGATTAGTGAATCTCAAAGGTCTGATGGGTCTTCATACATGAAGCTGAGAATAGAGTTTAATTCTTGTGGAGTGATGAAGAAATCTCATAGGGTTAATAAATTCCACCATTCCACTTTTCAAATGTGTGTGAATAAGAATCATTGAAATTTCCTTAAGGTGATAAGGGATGATTTAGGTTTGAGAAGGAAGGGAACCTAGGTAGTGAATGATTATGGGAGAAAACCACGAATATAATAGAAGAAATTATTGCTCCAGGTAACCCATAGCCTACTATCTAATGTTTTAACTATAAGGAACAAGAAAACTATATATTTTAATTTACTAAGAAAATGGTTATTGATTATAACTAATGATAAAACCAACCAATACCAAGAGAGAAATGGGGAATATATTCTATCAAAAAAGATAAGGTGGATCTTTATAATGAAGTGGTGATAGTTACACTATTTATTCATTCATGTATAGTGAATAAACTATTTGATTCTAGCTCAATACATTCTTTTACATACTGTAAGTTTAGTAGAACTATTAAAACACCAACTCAAAATATAGAAGTCCATTTATTATTGAAAATTGAAAATGCGGAAATTATTACATCCCATGTATATAACATATCCCCTATGAAAATTTGTGATATGAATTTTTATGAGAACTATGTGATACAATCTTTAGTGGAATTTGATGCTATTATGGGTATGGATTGGAATTCCTTATATATTTACCAAATAGATTTATAAGATAAGTAAATAATCTTGTATAACATGAATCTCCCAATAATTCCCTAAAAGTTTTAGGATGAGTAATAACATATTTTGTAATCATAATCTAGAGAATTGATATTATTTCCTTATGAGAAGTCGTATCATTCTCAAATAATTAGGACCAATGAAATGATATTACTCGATGAAAATCCCATAATAAGAGAATATGCTGATTTTTTCCTAAATAATTTTCTTTTCCTCCTCCAAGATGATGGGTTTCATTCTCAATCAAACTTATACCTAGATATTTTCCAATATCACATAATCTATACAGAATGGACACTGTTGAACTTGAAAATATAAGGAAGAAACATTAGGATAATCTAGATAAATGATTTATATGCCCATGTGCTTCATAATGGTGTGAAGTGGTCCTTTTTTAAAGAATAAGGATTGGTCCATGCATCTCTCTATTGATTATTATGAGATTAACATGATCATGATAAAGAACAAGTATAATCTACGATGGATTTATGACTTGTGAAACCAGCTATGTGGATCCCAATACTACTCTAATGTGGATATTTTTTTTGGATATTATAATCTAAATTCAATGAAGGAGGATATCCCAAAGACTTATTTTTTCACAAGGTACATTTACTAAGTTCTCGTAGTGATGAAATTTAGACAAACTACATCTTCATATATATTTATAGACAAAATTAATAGAGTCTTTAGTGATTACCTAGATAAATTTATGGTAGTATTTATTGGTTATATTTTTATCCACTCCAAAGTATGGAATAACATGATGTTTATTTGAATTATGTATGGAAGACCATGAAAAAAGAAAATTTATATGTAAATTACAATAAATTTCAGTTTTGGATTGTGTAAGTAACATTCCTAGAGAATTTTATCACAAAAAAATGAAATATTGATCCTTTAAAAACAGAGTCAATTAAAGGATGGCCAATACCAATATTTGTGATAATGATCCATATTTTACTTGGATTAGATGGGTAACATTGTATATTTCTAAGAGACTTCTTATTATTTTCAATCTCACAAATGAATCTATCATGTAAGGGGAGTGAAGTTTTTTGCACTAATAGATTTGATGAGTGAGATAAGAAGTTAAATATGAGTATAATCACTATATATGTTCTCACATTACCCTCTATTAAGTAAGGATTTGTTGTCTATAATGATGTATCTAAAACAATAATGGGATATTTTCTCATAAAAATGTAAAAATAATTTATTTTCCTCCAAAAAATAAATTATTCATGTGAAAAAATACCCAACACATGCTTTGGAATTGGATATAGTGATCATTACATTAAATATATAAAGAAATTATCATTATGGTGAGAACTATGACATATATATGATCATAAAAGTATAATTTATATACTCACACAAAAGGGTATCACTATTTTCCAACGAAGGTAGATAAAGAAGATTAAGTATTATGACTATTCAATCTAATACCATCACGGGAAGGTAAACAAAGTAGCTGATGATATTGTAGAAATAATCTTTCAACCTTATACATGATGAGGAGTGAATGGGATCCAATATAATTGTACATGAAAAGGATATAAATGAGAATCATAAAAAAATTAATTAAAACATTATCATATAACTTCTCAACTATCCATTCTTGAATGTATCATGTAGGCCAAAAATGAAAATGATAATCTATACAGGAAGGTAGAAAATATTCAAAAATTAAACATTGATAAAGATGGAATTATAAGGTCTGGAACCCCAAAATGACTCTAATAGAAACCGCAACCATAGATAGAACATATGTATGATCCATATATCCCATATTTATATATTCATATAGGAATAATTAGGATTTATAGAGATTTAAAGATAAAATGATGGTGGGATAACATGAATATGGAGATTGATGAATTTTCATCTTGATGGTTGGTGTGCCAATAAGTCATGGATAGGCGATTAATGTCTAAATATATGGTAAAACCATTTTCCATAGTAGTATGTATATGGGAAAATAGAACCATTTAATTTTTTATAGGAATCCCTAGGACATCAAAAAGAAAAAAATGTCATTTGGGTTGTAGTCGATTTCATTACCAAGTGACTACATAAAATGTTTGTCAAGTAATAATTATCTATTAACCATCTGGCTATGATATACCTAAGATAAGTGTTAATACTTCATGGAGTAAAATTATCCATCATATATGATCGATATATGAGGTTTATTTTGAGGTTTTGGAGGAGACTTTAGTGTGAATTGGATATAGAACCGAGTTTTAGTCCAACTTATCACCCTTTGACGGATAGTCAATATGAAATAAACATTCATGATCAAGAGAATATACTAAGACAATGTTTAATTTTTTTCCAAAAAAAATTGGACTGGAACCTTCCCCTAGTGGAGTTTTCATATAAAAAAATTCTATTCTATAATTCATATTACACCTTATGAGGCTCAGTATGGGAAGAGGTGTCAGACTCCAATATATTGGGATGAATTTTGAGAGCGGATGTTGAGGGGATTAGATCTTACCCAAGATATTATAGATATGTTTAAAACCATTTATAGTTATATGAAATAAAAAAAATTTGATAGAAAATATACACTAACAATCATTCATGATACATATAGTTCAAGATTATAGATAATTTGTTCCCTCATATATCATTGTGGAAGAAAGCCATGAAGTTTGGGAATAAGGGAAGTCTTAGAACATGATATATCTACCCCACTAATATCCTTGATAACATTGCATCTATGGAAAATTGACTAGTTATAATACTTAGCCTATTTCAAGTACATGATGTGTTCCATGAATCCCTCTTGAGGTAGCACATATAAGACCATCAAACGTACTAAATCCTTAGAAGGAGCCTTTTGAGAATGATATATCATACATGGTGTAGCCAGTGGAGATCCTAGATCATTGATATAATGCTGTGGCACCTATAGGGTCACTGATATATATAATTTTTATTTTATTGATACATATGTTCATTCTCATAGTTCCTGAGTATCGGGGGTCAAAACTAGGAGTTTTGGGGAGAATGAACTAGGTGCATGGTTGGTACACAAATTGTCTAAAACATGCGACAAACTTGTGAAGGGTGCTGTAAATGTAATAGTATAGTGTCACATGGTCTAGGTATGGTTTTTAAAATCATGATGCACACCCCATAGAAGACTATGCAACTCATTTTGAGTGGAAGGGGGGCCTGCATGGTTGGTGCATGGTTTTCCTAAGAATGTGGCCAAACCATGTGACCATGTCTAGATCATTAAAAAGTGTAAATTTTCTAAATTTACCCTACTGGTATTTAAGACATTATCCCCCATTTTTTCCTCCTCCATTATGTGAATCTCTCCCCCCTTCATGGTAGAGATTTCCCCCTCTTTCCTTAGTTGGTTTCTTTTTTTTTCTTGGTGTTTCACTATAGGTAAGTCAGTTTTATTCATGATTTATTTTTCTTTTACATCCTCAATCCTAGTTCTTCCATATTAATGGAGTTGCAGAAACCTAGGGGTGGTTTTGGAAGAATTTTAGTTTTATAATGGGAGGTTTGGATAGATTCCTTGTGTCTTAGTTATGTGAGGCTTGGTTCTACTACCACATGGGTGGTCTTTGTCAATGGTGACTAGCTTTTCAATTAATATAAGGTAGGTGTCTCTATTGAAGGGAATTTTTCATGTAATACCATTAAATTTATAATATCTGTTAGAATCCCCATGTATTAATCATGTTTTAATGATAAAAAATCATATTCAACCTAGTTAAATCCTATAAATTATATCCAATCATGTGTATTTATGTTTCAAGTTATCTCCTGATTTATAATGTCTAAGTTCAATCCATTTCATGCATATCACTGTTTAAGTCTGAATACAGTTATTTTCCTAAGAACAAGACACCGTAAAGCAAGACACCATGAAACCAGAAACCGTAAACAAGACACCATGATGCAAGACTCTGTGAAACCAGACACCATAAACAAGACACTGTGAAGAAACATATCATGAATCCAGACACCGTAAAATAGACACTGTGAAGCAAGACACCATGAAACAAGACACCATAAACCAGACATTGTAAACAAGACACCGTGAAGCAAGACACTGTGAACAAGACACTGTAAATGATTCACTGTGACACTCAGACACCGTGATCAGTCTAGAAACCGTGTAAAGGAGACACCGTTTTCATAAATTACTGTGACACTATTTCTTAAACTATTTTGTCGTCTTTTAATTTAATTTCTAATAGTCATATTTGATTCCTTTAATGCACTGACATAACTAATGTTTCTTTGTAGACATATCATCGGACAATACAAGGTACGAGGTGCAGAACACATGGAACCTATCGGCTAAAACTCATCCATTCAAAGATAAAGAGTGAAGTGTGCCCAAGAACAAAGAGAGCAATACTAAACAAAAAACAATCCTGTGAGAACGACCGCGAAGAACATATTGCAAGATTTTCAAAAGAACGCATTGTCACATGCATGCAATCCAACTCTGCTAAAGAACATACGAAGTACACAGGAATCCAGAGAACATCTTCGCATTATCAAAACTCGTGAAGAACAGAAGATAAATCACAACACTCTATTTTTCAAACAACTTCCAATGGACTTAGAGCTTCATTTTCTTCAATACAAAGAAGTCCAGAGCTTCATTGACATCACACAAGATCATTATAACCTAATATCTATATTATTGCTCGACTGCGATCATATTTTTATTTACATTATGAGAAGTGTGTTCCCCTATCTATTTTTACACACACTGACTCCTGAGCTGAATCATAGGATACTGAAATCCTTACACCAAACTCTTTATACTTTTGTTTACCAACGAAAACTATAGAAGAGGTCTATGTGTGGCATGCTTATTATTTTTGTTTACCCACGAAAACTGTGGAAGTGGTCACTGTGTGACTTGGACAGTCTATGTACTGTTGTTAACCCCGATCCAGGGTGTGGATCAAGGTTTATTTATATAAACTTCTTGGTGTCAGGTGATCACCAAGTGGAGTGGATTAGGTCTTGGCTTGACACTGAACCAATTATTTCATATCCGCTGTGGTATTTAAATTTAGTCTTCTCTATTTTACTGCTCAATTTCATAATCTATAAATCACCAATTTCACTTTGATAGTTAGTATTGGAATGAAGTTATAACTAGTTTTTCTTAGTAGGATAACTTCAAAAGTAATATTAATAATAAAAATTAAGACTACTTAGAATTAATCAATCTTCTAAGAAGCTGTTTAAAAATTCAAACACTTATAACAGTATAACCTTGATTAACCGGGCTATATCTATTTTTGGGGAAACCATTTCCTTTGAAAATAATATTCTTTTAACAGAAATTTTTTATAGTTACTCAATTCACCCCTCCCCTCTTGAGTAAACTACTCTGACCAACATTTGTTATCATAGGTTTCTTTATTGGGACTCTGTGTAATCTTACTCAATTTTGATTGTAGTTATACTTTAAATATCTGCAAATTTCTATTAATTCTAAATTTCTATCTCTTTTAAAGTAATACGTTAGTATGGATAATAGATTGAAAGGTGATGCAACCAAACAACCAGTATTCTTTAATGGAACCAACTATTCTCAATGGAAAATTAAAATCAAAATTCATCTAGAGAGTATGAGTTTTGAAATTTGGTCATCTATTATAGATGAATAAAACTTCATATGACTGATAGAATTACATGGGACGAACCTACCAAAATTTCATACAATAACAATTACAAATCTATGAATGCTTTGTACTTTTCCTTAATATATGAATAATTTAATAGGATTTCTTCTTGTAAAACTTCCCATGAAATTTGGGATACCTTGTCTATCTCACATGAAGGCACATCTAGTGTAAAAGAAATGAGACTAAATACTTATACTATAAAATATGATAATTTTAAAATTAAACCTGACAAGACTATTTATGACATGTATCGCAGGTTCAATGAGATTGTCAACACAATGATTTCTCTTAGAAAAGAAGTCACTGCCAAAGAACAGATCATGAGAATCCTTAGATATCTACCTGACAGATGGAGGAGAACCTCTGTCTCTATTAGAGAATCGTACGACATCATCAATCTACCTGTAAAAGACTTATTGGGAAACTGTTGATGTATGAGGAAGAGATGAAAATCAACAACGAAGAGGAGGATGAATGAAAGAGGAAATCTGTAGCATTCAAGACCACCCCCTCAAAGCACAAAGACAAAGAGAAACTAGAATCATCTGTAGAAAGTTCCACCCCTAAAAAATAATCACCTAATAGTGATGAGGAGATGGCTCCACTATCCAATAGATTCAAACGATTTTAAAAAAAGAATAACTTTTTCCGAAATCCTAACTTCAATGGAATGTATGATCTAAAAGAAAACTGGAAAAAGGCCTTGAAAAGAAGTGAAAAAACTGATGAAATTGTATGCTATGAATGTAAGCGCAAAGGACATATAAAGGCTGACTGTGCAAAGATCAAGTATAAGAAGAAATATGAGGACAAGGATAAGAAGTACAAAAAGGCAATGAAAGAAACCTGGAGTGCCTCTGAGGATAGTTCAAGCAACTCAGAGACATCACATGATGAACAAGATAAAAAATCCAATATGTGTTTTATGAAAAATGCATCTGAGGTAACACTGAACTCTTTTGTACATAATTCATACTATTTTGAAGAGTAAAGTGACTATGAAAATATGAATACTGAAGAAATTTTTGAATACTGTTACATTCTTGAAGAGACATGCAATGAATTAAAAGATAAATATAAATCATTGAAGAAATAGCATGATCTCACTGTAAATGTTAAATCTAAACTTACTACTAAAAAGGAAAAAAATGCTCAACTGCTCAAAGAAAACAATGAATTAAAAATGTATAATGAGAAATTAAAAAGTGACTTGTAAAAGTTTACTAATGGGAAAAATACCCTTACCCAAATGCTAGGAAAACAAATTACCCCTAAATACAATACTGGCATTGGTTATCAACCTGGTAAAAGAAACCTTCGTAGAAATGATTTTGTTTCAAAGTATAGGACATATAGTTTTGTTCCCAGTTCTGGACACACCTCAACTAGCTCAATTCATGACACATATTGTACTGTTTCAAGTTTTTGTTAACCAAATATAGTTTATTTTTCAAATACTTTACATAATGCTTATAGGAAACCTATGATACAAATATGGGTTTATAAAGCACTTATTACTAATTTTACTGGACCCAAACGAGTATGGGTACCAAACTCTGTCTTTGCTTGATCATGTTATAGGAAAGCTGCTTAAAGAGATCCTGAAAAAATCTATGGTACTTGGATGGTGGATGTTCAAGGAAAATGACAGGAGGCTACTCATGCTTCAAGAACCTGATAAAAGTAGATGGAGGACATGTCACATTTGGTGATAATTCCAAAGGGAAAATCATTGGCTTATGCCAGATTGGTAACACTAATTAAATTTTAATTTCTAAAGTACTATTTTTAATGACTTAAAATATAATCTACTTAGTATCTCACAATTATGTGATGGTGGATATCATGTTAAATTTTAAAATTATTCCTATAATGTCTTTAATTAAAAAGATGAATTAGTATTTTCTGCATCATGGAATGAAAATGTTTATTTTGTTAATTTAGATTCTTTAGCTACTCAAAATGATTCATGATTAAGTGTATTTCATAAAGAATATTGGATCTAGCATAAGAGACTAGGAAACTGTAATGTTCACACTCTTAGAAAGCTAACAAGAAAAGGCCTAGTTAAACTCATACCTAAACTTGAGTTTCCACAAGACAAAGTATGTAATCCTTGTCAAAAGGAAAAACCACACAAAATCTCTTTCAAAATAAAGAAATAAGTTTCTACTTCTCAACCACTCAAATTGGTTCACATGGATTTGTTTGGACCATCTAGAGTTTCTAGTTTAAATTGGAAGCACTATGTTTATGTTCTGGTAGATGATTTTTCAAGATATACCTTGAACTTCTTCATGGCTTCCAAAAGTGAAGCCTACACTTATTTCGCTAAGTATGCCAAGTCTGTAGAAAATCTTAGTGGCCATAAAATTAAATCTTTATGAAGTAATCATGGCTGTGAGTTTGAAAATCAAGAGTTTGAATCCTTTTTCTGAAAAAATGGTTATAATCACAATTTCTCTGGCCCTAGAACTCCTTAGTAGCATGGTGTTGTAGAAAGAAGAAATAGGACCCTGCCAGAAATTACAAGAACAATTCTTAGTGAATATGACTTACCTATTTACTTTTAGGCTGAAGCTGTTAATAAAACATGCCACGTAATCAATTGATTCTTGATTAGACCAATTCTCAAAAAGACCCTGTATGAACTCTAGAACAATTGGAAGCCTACGGTTAATTACATTCGAGTTTTTGGTTGCAATGTCTTTATTCTCAACACTAAGGATAATCTTGACAAATTTCATCCAAAATTGATGAAGGCATTTTCCAAGGTTACTCAATATTAAGTAAAGCTTATAGAGTATTCAATAAGAGAACTAAATGTGTGGAAGAATTTGTTCATATCATGTTTGATGAAACATATCCACATGAGCCTAGAACCATCCTAGAAAATCTGGAGGATGATGTATCAAATCTGATCATCAACTCAAAATCCTCAAATTCCACTGTGAAAGAATCGGTAAAAAACATCCAATTTGGGAAATTCCCTACAAATGAGTCAAAAAGAACTTTAATCTGTTGATGAACCAGAAATCACTAGTCCCACTTTTTCTAGAAAGGTTAGAACCCTTAAAAACCATCCCTTAGATGCTGTTGTAGGATACTTAGAGAAAGGAACACAAAATCGAGCTTCTCTTAGAAATCAGGTTGAATATCAATCCTTCTTGTCACAACTTAAACCTAAAAACATTGATGATGCCATCAATGAATAATTTTGGGTAATGGCTATGCAAGATGAACTTAATCAGTTTGAAAGAAACAAAGTTTGGAAACTTGTCAAAAGACACAAGGACACTTTCCTCATAGGCACTAAATGGGTGTTTAGAAATAAGGTATATGAAGCTGGAAATATAGTTAGGAACAAGGCTAGATTAGTTGCACAAGGCTATAGTCAAGAAGAAGGAATTGACTATGAGGAGACATTTTATCCAGTAGCCAGACTTGAAACCATCAGAATCCTACATTCCTATGTTGTACATCTGAATTTTAAACTACATCAAATGGATGTTAAGAGTGTAATATTAAATGGGTATATAGCAAAGGATGTCTTTGTTGAACAACCCCCTAGATTTACAAATCCTCATTTTCCCAATCATATTTTCAAACTATCAAGACCTTTATATGGTTTAAAGAAAGCTCCAAGATATTGGTATGACAGATTGAGTACATTTTTCATTTCCAAAGGTTTTACAAAAGGAATAGCTGATCCTACCCTCTTTATAAAATGAATTTCTAATGTTATTTTAGTTGTTCAAATCTTTGAAAATCATATTATTTTTGGATTTTCAAAAAATTAATTATGTATTTATTTTTATAAAATGATGAAAAACAAATTTGAAATGAGTTTAATTGGTGAACTAAAATTTATTCTTGGATTTCAAATCTTTCAAAATAATGATGGAATTGTTTTTAATCATAGTAAATACACTAGAGATCTTCTAAAACGTTTTGGATTGGATAGCACTAAAAGTAGTGACACTCCCATGAGTACCACCTGTAAGTTGGATCTTGATGAATAAGGAAAATCTATTGATAAAACCACTTATAGAGGAATGATTGGAAGTTTACTCTGCCTTACTACTAGCCATCTGAACATTATGTTTAGTGTCTGTATGTGTGATCATTTTCAAGAAAATCTTAAAGAATCTCATATAAATGTTGTCAAGAGAATTTTCAAATACCTCAAGAATACACCCAATCTTGGACTGTTCTATCCTAAAGGACAATCATTTGAACTAGTTAGTTATTCTGATGTTGACTTTAATGGCTGTATGTTAGATAGAAAGAGAACCTCTGGAACATGTCACCTTTTAGGCAAGTCACTAGTATCATGGTGTAGTAAGAAACAAAATTATGTTGCGTTATCTACTGCAGAATCTGAATACATAGCTTCTGGAACTTATTGAGCACCAATTTTATAGATGAAACACACATTAATAGATTTTGGATATCAATTCAGACATGTACCAATAAATTGTGGCAACACAAGTGCTATTAACATCTTAAAAAATCCTGTTTCACATTCTAAGACAAAACATATTGATGTAAGACATCACTTTTTGAGAGATCATTATAAAAAAGGTGATATCACCTTGGAATTCATTGGTACTGAATATCAACTTGCTAATATATTCACTAAGCCATTAAATTATTAGAGAATAGACTACATTATACATGATCTTGGCATGATAAATCTCAAATAAATATCTTACTTGTCTTACTGTTTGACATTTTACTATGTTATAATTTAACGTTTCATGATTACGGTTTTTGAGTTACTGTTTCTCATGTTTACTATCTCACTGTAAAGTTTTATGTTTATGGTCTTACCGTTAGCATTTTGTACTTACGATCTGACATTTCCTATCTCACCGTAACGTGCACTAAAAAGTTCACTCACTGTCTTATCGTGACGACCACTCACTTTCTCAGTGTAACAGACACTCACTATCTCACCATGAAAATTCTTTATGTTTTTCTTTAGACCCGTATCGCGGTAAATATTATTTCACCTCTTTTATTTTACTGTGTTTTTATTTTTGTGATGTTTGGCATTCTTAAATGATAAAACAAAAAGTTTCACTCCGTTCTTCACTCCGGCTTTCTCCTATTCACTCGTTTCGAACCCTTTCAACCTTGAAACCCTCTCTCTCTATCTCTCGAACCTTTAGTGGATTCCAAGAATGAAACGTTCATCATCATCCACACCTGAGAAGCGCAGCCCAAAGAAGAAGAAGATTGCACATAAGCTGACACCCAAAGGACCTTTAAATCCAAATCTAGTAAATCACAGTGTTGTACCTGAGAATTTTTTTTCCCCGAATGGATTCTATCTGAAAACTCTCTGGTCTTGAAAGTGTTAAAAGAACAAGGCTGGTTAGTGGCTCAATTCTAACAGTACTTACATTTTTCTTTTGATTTCGGTGAAATTTGTGTTGTGAGGAGCTGGGTTAATGGACAAAGATGCTCCTTCTCTTCGAGGATATGGGATACATGCCTTAGGATACCTCATGAAGGTATATGTGAGGATTATCATAGAGGACCTCCACCTTCAACTGATTTATTTGATCTTTAATATTCTCTAACAACCCTAACCAGAAATGGCACCAACAGAAGGGCGATCACTGTTTAACTAGATGAAAAAACAAGGCTTCTATTTAAGTTTGTTCAAAATTTGGTTAGTCCAAGAAAAGATGATTTTTCCATGTTAAAATATCAAGATTTGTTTTTGATTCACCTTATAAAAAATGGACATGAGATCAACCTATGAAAGTAAATCATTCACCATATGTGTGAGTTGATCAAAGTTACATCCAAGTCTACTTCTCTGTTCTACTCTCGGCTGATATCAACCATGCTTTTTGCAAAAGGAATGGTTGGACATAATGAAGAAGTGATTATGGAATGTGAGTATTATATCTCTAAAGACACTATCAAGAGAATGAAGATAAAATGGAATCCTTGGAAAAAGGAATGGGTGGAATACAATGATAAGTTTTATGAGAAGTTTAATCCTGTGGATTATCCATCAAGGCCGAAAGACATTTTTGATCCTGGTTTGGAACCAGATGAACTTGTAGAGTATTTAGAAGAAGAGGAAGAATAGGCTGAAGTACCACATAGGGAATCAGTTATTGTTGAGGAAGAAAGTACTATTTCTCCTCATGTTGTTCTTGAAGAAAACGTTCATGCCCGTAAGGACAATGTCAATATAGAAATCCAACCTGAGGATGAAAAAGAATTAGTTGTCACATAATCTGAGAAGCAATCCATGGAAGAGCCTACAGTAGAAGAACTCCCTATTGTGCATGAAGTGATTATAGAGGAACTCCCTGTGGAACAATCTGTTCTTGAAATCATACCCTCTGCTGAAGAAAGGATGGAGCTGGCCTTTCATCTGACTATACAAGAAATGAATGATAAACTTAGAGATGAGTCTGTGAATTTAGACCAACCTCTTAAGACTCTTAGTCCTAATAAGGAAGCACCTATTGAGGGGGAGAAAACCCCAAATCTTTAGTCTGATGAAGCCTCACATCCAACTGAGTCAATTTATGTGGACACTCAGTAAAAATTTCTTATTTTCTATGATGTGAATGAGTCTCAGTAGGTTACTAAAACTGGGATTGATCTTTCTTCCCTATTTCAGTTGAAATCATTCACAAACTTTTCACCTGAGAAAGAACTTTAACTTGAACCTAACCCTATACCAATTCCTACACATGAACCTTTTTCTAAATAGCTGTCCTTTTTCCTGAACCTTTCATATCCGTTATGCTGTTTAAATTTATTCTTCTCTGTTTTACTACTCTATTACATAATCTAGAAATCACCAATTTCACATTGATAATTAGTCTTGGAATGAAGTTATAATTGGTTTGTCTTAGCAGGATAACTTCAAATGTAATATTAATAATACAAATTAAGATTACTGAGAATTAATCGATCTTCTAAGAATCTGTTTAAAAATTCAATCTCTTATAACCGTATAACCTTGATTAACTAGGATGTATCTATTTTTGGGAAACCATTTCTTTTGAGAATAATATTCTTTTAATAGATTTTTTTTATAGTTACTCAACTCACCCCTCCCCTCTTGAGTAATCTAATCCAACCAACAATATTCTTTGGTTTTTAGTGATTAAATTTCTATTAAAAATATTTATTCTTAGTACGTTTTCTGTATTTGATGTGCTTCATCAATTATTTTGAAAATTTGGGTGTATAAATAGGGTTTTCCAATTTTTATATCATGTGTGCAACCCAAGTGTTTAATAAAATTTATCATAGTGGTTTTGTGATTTAAAATAAATTTATAAAATGGTTTTATAAAAAATTTCACCTTGTAAAAAATATTTTGTTAAATTGGGATTGTTTTCTATTGGAATGACTTGTGATATATCATGAATAATGTGGGAACTTGTTTGTGGTTTGTTGGAATGTAATAACACATGTGATTACTAGGGTGTGAGTGAGTGGGATTTTTTTGAGGGACCATTTGAGACTTTAGATGGGGGACCATGCAAGATTCAATTTGTATCCACGTAACTGAGTGATACATTGGGTATAAATACCACGTAAGCTTCCATATCTATTACTAAGATACCATGTGAGTTCTTGGAGTTGGGATTGAGGAAGATCATGTGATCTTGAATTTCTTAGTTATCATAATTGTTTACTCACTTGCATTAGGCTAGACGGTTGGATACCTAGGTGAACATTACTCGTTTCAGATTAGTTTATATACATTACGAATTTGATTAGTTCCATTTTGACGTAACGAGGTGTATTATGCTTGTATTATCATTTTCTAATTATATTATTACATGATGTTGATGTTTAGTATCAACTTTATTTTTTCTTTTTGTTTATATTGAGCATGATGTTCCTTGTTGCTATGTTTATTTATTTGATCTATGTTTAGGAATGTTTTTTGGAAAACCATTATTTCTTATAAAAAGGAAATCCAATGGGATCTTTAATGATTAATTAAAATTGGATTGTTTTTAAGTGGTTTAGTTTTGAAAATGTTTTCAAACTAGTTTATTGGTTTGAATGGGTAACAACCTTAAATAGATTCATTATGGGATCCTACTAAGATTCATTCATTAAAATATGGTAGGGACCATTTATGAATTTATAGATTAAATTTTGTAGGACATGGGTAAAGGTAATGGAACCAAGTACCGGGGTGTATATTATTATTAACCATCATCCTGTGTATTGTGGAGGAGACATGGTCTCACAGGGATAGAAACACGTGGATTCATTTGTGGTATTTTTTACATGTTGGGTTGTACTTGGGAATTGTTTGTATTTGTAACCTTTTTTTGAGTTTGGGTTGTCTATTTTGAGATACTATTTATATTATATATTATGGAATGTTTGTAATTTGATGAATTTGTTTGCTTATGGAATCTTATTTTCTTCTACTGTTGACTCTTACTATAGGTTTTTACCTCATATTTTATTAATGGGTTATGCCTTATTACAATTGAAAAAATGATTCTCAAGCACTAGTCGGTTATTCCCAGTGCTTGTTGTCAGCCTGTGGAGGTCAGGAACATGCATCATTCCATGTGGTGAAGAATCTTGTGTGACATATTGGATCAAACTAAGTTGGTTTATTAAAAAATGGTATTAGAGGATTTTTATTTGGGATTTACTAGTATTTTTGATCTTGGACCATCAAGACTTGAGATGTCGGAACATGGGTGTACTTGGACACTTATTTTCATGTCAAACCATGAGTTTTCATGGGTTTTTTGAGATTATGGTTATATTTTTGAATTTTTATGGGTGGTTTTTATAATTTTTTTACTCCATTGTATTTTTTTAGTTATTCCCATGAAGAGGTTATTTCTCTGGGAAAGTTTTTTATAGGTAGATGTTGAAATATTATTCATGAATCATTTGTTTGGTTTCTTATATACAATATTTCCCAAAATATTCTCATCTAGGTATAGAGAGGGTGAAGTGGAGATTACCTTACTAGAGAACCCCCTGTTGATTCGACTTTATTGGATTCATTGATTCATATGATAAAAAACATTGGTCAAGTGGGTATTCATGAGAATAAATAGGCCATAAAACATGATCCAGAGTTTTGAAGGTAGAATACACCGATTTTTCATGGAGGAAAGGGAACCAATGAGCCCAAGGAGTGGTAGATCATATAGAGATGGTCTTTGAGATCTTAAAAATTATTAAGACCTATAATGTTTTGTTTTTAATTTTTTTCTTAAATAACTATGTAGGAAGTAGTGGGAGTGAATAGTGATTTTGGGAAAGCATGATAATCTATATTAGACTACTTTTAAAGTATAATTTTATCATCAATTCTACTTAGAGTCATCGAGAGTGAAAAAGGATAGTGATTTTATAAATATAGAGAAGGGTGATCATCTAATGATGGAGTATGACACCATATTTACTAATTTGTTCCACGTATCTCTACCAAACAACAATCCTTTTTTATTATTATTTGAAAACCCAATTTATGGGTAAGTGGGAACCATAAATGATTCACCAGTACATAGAAATCTGACCTCCCTTAAAGCCACACACACCAAATTTAGAATTCAAATAATCAACAAAACTCTAAAACCACCTGAAACCACAAGAAAACCCACCTCAATACATGAACCCCCATACATCACGAGCAGACCAAACCAACTCAAAAGTGGCACCAGATTCAAATTTTCAAAATTCATGTTTCAAAAAACCATCATACTGAGACCAGCATCATCGCACTATCGCCAAGACTAAAAAATCACACTGACGACCAAACTATCAAACCACATAGGCCAAGTTCACCCTTCTATTGCATGTTGACCTTGAACCTCATAAACCATTCATGTCAAACCACGACTGTAGATATGCCCATCAATACTGGCATGCACCCCACTTAAGGGGAAAAACAAAAAAATACATCAATGTCTGAGTCTTCATGGAAACATCAGAATCTTTATCGCCACACCATTTAAGAAGACCTTCGGAAGAAACAAGCGCAGAGTCTCATAGGAAGCACACCCTGACACACCATCTCCATCAGCACCAAGCTAGAAAACCCACTAGTGACTTCTTAAATACCACTGTCACCCTCCATATCCATCATGAATTGCCCTTGGAGGGAATGATCCATGCAGAAACTGGAAAGCTGACTAAAGACCTCATCGCACATCCAACGACGACCTTCAAGAAGCACAACCAACAAAAACCCTTGGATCAATGAGCAGAACCACTAATGCCATCATCCTATCCCTCCCAGATCCCACAAAGATGAATCCACCTCAAGATGCCAGAGACCACTCAAACCCACATCCCAAAGCACCGGGAAGACCACCACACCAATCCGCCTCTAAGAGAGTGGATGAGACTTGGAGTCAGAGCAGGGTGGGCGGCCAGAGACCTCAATTTTTTTTTGTTCCACGTATATGTAGATCTCCTCATAAATAATTATCTCAAGTATTGAACTTTTGAGATGGATTTGAGGTCCGAGATCAAATCTCTTCTAATTCTTATGTGTTTACCAACCTATTCATAGGTGGTTGATAAGGAATTGATGGAAGATGGAAATTTTACTGAAAAAGTAGTAGTGGTGTTCCTTCTATGTCAATGAGATAGAGTTATTATTTAGGACATAAGTAGAAGGAGGATAAATCTCGAAGTGGATGTGGAAAGAGTGCCCAAAATTCATCAGGATCAACTTCAATTGATCCTATAGGGTGTAGACCAGTTGTTTGTTATTAGTGTGGGAAGACATGACACAGAAGGCTAAATTTAACAGATAAATTGGGGATGTTCCAACAATTTGGGATGTTAGGGAATATCCAGTGAACTTTTTTGCTGGCTTCTTGTGGGATTGGTGAAGGCTTCATTTTTTTTAATGGTCTATCAGGACCAGTTATAGGATTACAAGGGTATATGACCTCATACTCATGTATAGGGGGATTCTCACCAGGGAAAGAAGACTCGTGGCAGGTCTAAGTTAAGGAATCCCTATACATTGGGGGTTATACTAGAGGACTCAAATTTTAGGTCATCTTCTATTTGAGGCACGCTGTTTATCAATTCTTTTATAGAATTCGTATTATTAGACACTATCACATCCCATTCATTCATTTAATTTATCTTTATTGATGAATTGGGTATGTGGGATGAGTTGATACATTATTTCATGGATTTTATAACCATGTTGTGTAGAAAAAAAATAAATGTTTTATTTTCCATGAATACCATATTGTGATAGCTTGGGTAGAGGTCATTTGGGACTTCCTTCTTCTAGACCTAGATGTGTTCAACCTTTTTATCAATATGGATTGGTTTACTAAATTTAAGGAAATGGGTGAAATTTATCGCCATAGGGTCTAGTTCCTTACTCATTAAGGGAGAACTAATATCATTTAGGGTGAGTGGGATCCATGGATAGGGAGGGACGGACCAGTTTCTTTAATGTTGGGGTTGAACTTGTTCAAGTTGTCCAGGTTGTTTCTTAAGGCTGTTTAGCATCATTATTTTGGTGAACATCCCCTAGAAATGATTATGTACCCAAACATGTATCTATAATTTTTATCAAGATTAATGCTCCAGTGATATATCGAGTTTAATATCAATATTCTCCCTAGGAGATTCCTAATTTCCTTACCATCTAATCATATGGATCCATCCATGTAGAAGGAGTTGAATGTTCCTCAAGAGGATCTTTATGTAAAGGGTTTTATTCCCCTAATTACATCACCATGGGAATCTCTATTGCTATTTTCAAAGAATGAATATGGTATACTATTATTTTTAATACACTATAGTAATATTAACCAAGTAAAAGTGAAGAATAAATACTCATTACCGAATATTGAAGATCTATATTTTTATCTTAGAAGGGAATTTTGTTTTTCAAAAATCATCCTAAGATTGGGGTACCACCAGTTGAGGTTATGGGAAGTGGACGTTCTAAATACCTATTTCAAAGATGATATGAATATTTTGACTATTTGGTTATTCCATTTGGGCTTACTGATGCTCCAAATATTTTCATGGGGATAATGAACTAGATATTTCATTACTTTATGGACTCTTTTGTGATTTTATTTATAGAATACATTTTGGAGTGTTCCAATATGGAAGAGGATCATGATGGCCATATATATACCATTTAGGGAGTTTTAAGAGAGGGAAAACTTTATTAAAAATTTCCCAAGATCCATTTTTGGATTAAAGAAGTGAATTTTCTGGGGCATTTGATTTCCAGGGATGGAGTTTCAATAAATTAATACAAGTATCGACTAGTGTTATCTTGTGAGAAGCCTAAAAATTTGTTCAAGATCCCCAAAATTATAGGATTAGATTGGTGTTATAGATGTTTTTTAGGAACGTATGTAATCTAGATTATCCCTTGATGTATTTAACTAGGAAATGGGTGAATTTTAATTCGGATGAGCAGTGCTAGGGTGCTTTTGTGAACTTGCAAAACCATTTGAAATCTATATTTATATTGATTTTATTGAAGCCTGAGAGAGCATATGCAATTTTTATGATACTTATTTTGTGGGATTTGGGTGTGCATTGATGTAGAATGACCATATAGTGTCGTATGAATCATTTCATATATGCCTACATGAGTGGAGTTATCCTTCCTATGAGCTAGAATTGGCGGTTGTTATTCATGTGATGAAGACGTGGAGGCATATCTCTCCCGGGAGTGTTTATAGTCTATTTAGATCATAAGATCCTAAAGTATATTTTCACTTAAAGGTAAATGAAACTCAAGAATAGGTTATGGGTGGAGTATGTTTATTGTTTTTAGTTTTACATTGAGTACACACCCAGAATGGGAAACATGGTATCTGAAGCACATGAGCATGAAACTTTCAGTACGTGCGGTTTGAGAATCATTAGATGAGTAAACTACTAGAAAAATGTAATTTAATAGTGAGAAAAAGACCGTTAATAGTGATAAAAAACACTATACATATCATCACTATTAAAGGGTGGGGGTATATAATGTCCTATGTTTTCTAAAGGAAACACTATGTATGATAATGTACATGATATGCCATATTGAGCTTAAATGAAAAACTAAATATTATTATTTAAAAGTTACCATTAAACTAGATGTTAGAATAAAAGTAATGAATAGTTAAAACTTCATTATGAAAATATATTTTACATATGTATATATATTTTTTGACCTATTAATTATAAATTAATGTAAAACATTTTTTAGATAACAGTAAATGTTTTTATGAAAAACTATTTAAATGCTCCCAAGTGTGTTTTATACCAATAAGTTAATAAATCTATAGTTTTGTATTATATTAATGAAATATATACCAAATATATTTAATTAAATTTTTGACACACATCTTATGCATTTTATAGATATTATATAATAACAAATCCAATTTTTTGAATAAAATATGTATTTTTTTAAAAGAGTTTTGTCACCTTTTGATGGAGTGGTTATTTTAAATCTACATTGTAAAACTTTTATAAGTTCTATTTGAAAAAATAAACTTATTATTTGAAATATATATATATATATCAAAATTTACTTTTGTTGAATATCTGGTATTTTTCTGATGAGTTTCATGTTTTGATGAATAGTAAAAAAATAATGCATTTAAATTGAAAACTAATTTTTCAACAAATTTATAAATTGTGTTAAATTAATAATTTAAATTTTCTAATGTATAAATAGTTTGTTTATATTTTAATACAATTATGTTCATTTCAATCAATTTCACATTGATATAAGATATAAAAACCTTGTAAAATTTTGAATGTTTTTACTTTAAAACCATGTTTTCTCATTTCATTAACTAGATTAATATTTAATTAATTTATGCCAATTAAGTTTTTAGAATATGGAAAAATTGATTCCATATTTGGAAAAATAAGTTCCAAATTATTTTAATAGTTCCATTTTATTTTCTGACATTATGAATTGAAACTTATTAATTTATTTTATTAACATGGTTAAAGGTAAATTGGGTAATTAAGGGTAAAAATAATATTATAAATTATTATAAAATTACCATAACACTTATCCTAATATTTTTAGATGAGATATTGTTGACCCAAATCATCCTTGGACCTATTTTAGCACCACATGGTTCTATTTGGATGACTTTATTCTATTTATATTATATTATTTTACATAAATAACAAAGATGACATACTCATGTATTAATAACTATAACATTTTTAATATATCGTTTTTTAGAATATATCTTCGACTAAAAATTTTATTTATAAATATAAAATGATTAACCACTTCATGTAAATTTATTTATAAATTTTACGAAATAAATAATTAAATTAAATGGTGACACAATGATGATGCAGTAATAGCTATATTAATGATAGAATCAAATAAATGATATTATAAATATTAAATTAAATATAATTTTATATAATTTATTTCATAGAATAATATTATATATAAATTTGACATGTTAGGGATTATTTAATATATTTTTCTAAAAGATATCATGTTTTTATGATATTTTTAAAAAGTCAAATAATGAATAGTGTCAAAATCGAAATTTTGGATATTTTAAAATATATAATATTTTATTAAATGATATAAAATTTATAGAAATATAATATTCATCCAAATAATAATTATAAGTAATAAAATTTTATTAATTACTTATTTATTGGTCATTTGGCTTGTTATTGTTATTATATTGACCCTCAAAGTGTAAATTACATGATATCACAGTAAGAATTAATAAGAGATAAAAGAAAACTATGAGGATTAAAAACTATAAAAAATTATATAATTTTCATTATATTAAGGTTATTATACCCAAAATAATCATAAATTTTAATTAAATTAGTTTTTAACCATTTTTAATATAAAATTAATTTACATTTATATAATAATTTTATGAATTCCAAGAGTGCCCCTCCCCTCTCATATAAAAGGGTACCCATTCTTCTATATTCTTCCCACATAAAAAATCTATTTGGTTTGGAAAATATCTACCCAAGTGAATTCCTATAAAACATCCTCACATTTTATATATTTTAGTTTAGGTAGAACACCCTCCATTGATTTGTTAATTTGTTAATCAATGGAGATCGTCCTAAGAAGAGGTGTCATTTTTAATTAAGTATTTCTATTTTATTTCTACTTCCACATCCTTTAAATATTATTAAACCATGATAAAATAACAACTAAAGTATCATGAATATAATTATATTTTATTATATTAATATCAACACCTAAATCCATCTCCACTTTCATAAAATTGGAAAAGGATTAATCATTTTTGCATACGTGTGAACTACCACATCCACGGACCGATATAATTTGTTTTCCATCACCATCTATAAAGTCTAGTTATAATGATGGAATTAATGTTTATATATGATATTAATGACATATTTATGCTTATATTTTAATAATATATCAATAAAGTTCTTATTTTACATGCAGATAAAAATGACAATGTTGTTCGTGCGTACGTGTGAACTATCACCTCCATGAAGCGATGTGATTGGTTTTTAATAACCACATCACATAGATAATATATATAAGTATATTTAAATTGTTAATATGATATTAATGATATCATTATCATTCTAGGGAGATGGTATAATACTAACCTTATTTCCATAATGATCATTGGAAAATGGAAACGTTACTCATGCGTACGTACGACTTATTATCTCCAGGATTATAACTTTGTTCATTTATCATAACCATGAATAGATGTTTTTATTTAAAGGTATAATTGATCTATAAAAATTATTATTATTTCATGAATATTTTTCTTGAGATTATGTACTAATGACCACTTTGACTATTGACATCAAACCAAAGTCATTTTTGACTCAAGTACCCAATATCCTCAAAACCTATTGATGTGAGATTAAATAATCACGTAATTGTTATAACATGATAATAAGTCATATAAAAGGAACAATAAACTCTAAAAAGGTTATAAATAATTAAACTATGTTTATTATTCCATAATATAATGATTTTATGTGATGATTCTAACTTAAGGTAAGAGATTTCGTCTCAGTCTCCTTTCATTGAGGCATTTCTTGATACTATACACCTTTATTATTTTATAGTGTGTATAAACAGATACTATGAAATTTAATATTCATATTGTATCTATAACCATTCTATTTAATATTTTGTTAAATTTATTATCTTGTGGAGATTATGATTTAAATTTTTAAAGTGGTATGGGACACCTTGAATGTTTAAAGATTTAATTATCAAATATTTTCATTAATGTCAATATTCTTGATATTATTTTAAATATTAAACTATATATATAAAATTAAAATAAAATAAAATTTATTTATATTTTTAATTTCATTCAATGGTTTCCAAAAAAGAAAAATTTTATGTGTTTTTATATAAAATGTTTTGATAAATGATAAAAATAATTTATATTCTTAACGTATATGTAGAAAAAGACATTTCCACTACCATGGAGATTATTTTATTATCATATTCGTTTTAATTATTTACTTTTTCCTATAATTAAAACCCATATTTATTATTATATTTTTTTTATATAAAATGGTTTCTCAATTAAAGTAGTGTTTTGGTATTGAAAATGGATTCGTGAAAGAAAATGGTATTTTTATATGAATGTGTTTTCATATGGGATTAAAAGAGATTTTTAATGGTTTTAATGATGAAGGTGTTGTATTAATGATATGGTTGTTGATTATTATAGGAAACAGGTGATCGCTATAAAAATTATACATGGGGTGGCCTATATAGCGTCTGGAAAGCCCCTTAAAGCTTAACATGGGATGGCCTAGATAACGCCAGGAAAGACTGTTACAAGTTAACATGGGGTAGCCCAGATAGTTCTAGGTAAGAAAAATATAGAATAAAATTGTGTGACCCATATATACTGGGTAATCCCCTAATATCCTAACTGTATGTAGGACATATGGTTACTCCAATTTAATGGGTTTTGAAAAGGTTTCATGTTTATGATTACTCAAGTCACCTAAATGAACTTTAAATTCTTGATATATGTTTTCATGATTTTCTTTTAGAAAAATGTATGTTTTTTCATGTTAAAATGTTTTATTTCATATTATTTAATGTATTTAATGATAAATTTAAATGTTTTATGAGCTTCATGTTTTTACTAAACTAATTGTTTCCTTATATTCTTTATCACTTACGAAGATTTTGTGTCATCCCTTGTTTTTCAAATTTTTTCCATAGGTTTTAAGGGGGAATAAAGACACATATGAGATCGGGGGGATACCTATGAAGATATTTCATAATTGGAAATCATTTTTTATTTTAAATTGTTTTATATTATAAAAAATAGATATTGACAATAAGTGTCCACTTGTAATGTATTTTTAACTTTGTAAGAGTTTTTCCTAATTCTAAAATACACTAAACTGAAAATATCCTTAAATAATAATTCTAGTTTAATAAAACTAGAATGAGTTATGTTTAAGGCTGAGTCCTTATAATTAGTATCATAATATGGTTTAGACAGTTTTATATATTATGATGTTTTCTTAAGAGTTAGGGATATAATCACGAGTTTATAATTTTAAGGTTGGCCATAATTTTAATGTCTTATAAATCCTTTTTAGGCTTTAAGTTATTAAATTTTATGGTGACTAATGGTATTTTTGGAGACATCCTTTTTTTGAGGTAAATATGGGTTATTAGTTTTTGGGATGAAAAAAATAAAGGGTAGGAGATAACCATTGAGGTTAAAACATGTTATGGTTATTTTTTAGGAATTTATCATATTTTGTGATTGTTAAATAAATTATATTGTTTTATAAAAAGTACAACCCACAGGATGGGTGAAAACTTGTCACATCCAGTAAGGCCATGAGAATCGAAGCCACAAGTTAAGGGATAAAAGGGTTCATTACCTACCACTGGCATACATGAAGTCATGGGTTAGTATGAATTTTTCTTTTTAGTTAAATGATATTATGGATGAAGAGTAAGTTTCTTTTGGGAACATATATTTTATATAATATATCACCATGTGATTAGAAAATTATTTGATGATTAAATGATTACAGTCATTTTGTAATACATTCACTATTTTTGGAACTACATTTGAATAAGGTAAATACTATGGCATTTTATTGGAGAAATAAAGGATAAATTATCTTTTAGAGGAAAATATGATTTTATGGTTATTCAGTTTAATTATGGAAATAGATAGCATACTTGGATATTCTGTGATTTGGGAAATTAATTTTTTTTCATGAGACATTAAGAGTGGTTAATATTATTTGGAGATAAATGTTACATTTATCATGGAATATTACATGTTGAAATCATTTTTCAGGTTTTAATCTTATACAAGAATATATTTGACTATTTTCAAGGATAATGATTTTTCTAATTTGAAATATGGGTGACAATGTTATATTTTGGTGATTGAAGTAGTTTTTCATATAAGGTTTATTATTTTTGGGGACTTATATTATCTTGTACTAACCATTTTGGTTTTGGTTAATGTATAATGATAGGATAAATAGATATTTAAAATTTTTTGGATTATATTATTCTCTAGAATTTTATTCTAGTGCATCAAATGTGAAATATTCATCATAATTAATCATTCTTTGGAGAAAAAAATGAGTTTTAGTGTAACATGATTAAAGGATGAACCTCTACATGTCATGTAAGTATATTTATTTATGTTCTTAATAAATGTAGTAAATAAATTTCATCAAATCTATGGAAAGGATCTTGAAACAAAAAATGTAATCTTTTTACTATTAATGGTGGTCTTTCGAATCATTACATTTTATGGTTTTTTGATGGTTAAATTTCCCATGAACATGCTCTCTATAGCCCCATATTAGTCTATGATAGTTAGTTTTCTCTTCCATAGTATTTATTATCTTGGGTAACCTTCATACTTCCCTTTATTTATTTTAATGTAAAGTTTCATTTATCCTTTTTTTATGTTGGATTTAAAAAAAGAAAATAATTTTGAAAATTCAGACCCCTAATTTTTTATCCTGAGTTTAAATTTTGAGGACACAATTTATTAAATGGGGGTGAAATTTTCACATTCAGAGTTTTGAAAAGGATACACTTTGTAGGATAGAGTAATGATATGTCACATCAAGCTTAAACAAACAACTAAATATTATTATTTAAATGTTACCATTAAACTAGCCATTGTAAAGGCATGAATGAATAGTATTAACTAAATTATGAAAATATTGTTTAAAAATTTATATATAATTATTTGACCAATTAATCATAAATGAATGTAAAACTCTTTTTAAAATAAAAGGAAATGTTTTTCTGAAAAACTATTTAAATATGCACAAGTGTGTTTTATAAAAATAAGTTAATAAATCTCTCTTTTTGGATTATGTTAATAAAATATAAATTGAATATATTTAATTTAATGTTTCACACTCATCTTATGTATTTTATATACATGATATAAGAACAAATCCAATTTTATAAATAGAAAATTATTTTTTAAAAAAGAAATTTATGCAGACTTTTGATGGAATACTTATTTTAAATATAGTTTTTGACACTTTTTTAAGTCCTATTTGAAAAACTAAAATTATTATTTGATATTGGAGTGTAAAAAGTTACATCAGATGAATTTTTGGTATTTTTCTAATAAGTTTCATGTTTTGGTGAGTTGTGAAAAAATAATTCATTTTCATTGAAAAATACTTTTTCATAAAATTTATTTAAAGTGTTAATTTTTTATTTGAATGGTTCTAAAGTATAATTAGATCATGTTTTTATAATTTATTCTAATTATGTTCATTTGAATCAATTTCAAATTTAAATTTGATATAAAAATATTGTGAACTTTTGAACGTTTTTTACATTGAAATCTTGTTTTCTCATTCTGTCAATGGGATTAATATTTAATTAATATCTTCAAATTATGTACTTTGAATTTGAAAAAATGGATTCCTTATTTGGAATGAGAAGTTTCGAATAATATTTATTGGTCCCTTTTATTTTTGGAAATTAGGAATAGTTGTTTTATTAATTCATTTTATTGACACAATTAAAGGTAAATTGGGTAATTAAAGGTAAACATGATATTATAAAATTTTAAAAAATTACAATAATTTTTTTTCTAACATTATTTTATGAGTTATTATCGATTTAAATCATCCTTGGGTTTATATTTGACCACATGGTTCCACATGGATGATTTTATGCCCTCTATAGTATTTTATTTTAAAGAAAAGAAAAAGTGGCATACTCACGTATTAATTAATATAAAATTATTAATATATCTTTATATAGAAGATATATTCAAAAGAAAATATTATTTATAAAGATAAAATGTTTTACTAAATTATTTAAATTTATTTATAATTTTCATAAAATAAATAAATAAGTCAAATGGTGATACAACGATGATGAAGTAATTGCTAAATTAATGAAAAATCAAATAAATGATATTATAAATATTAAAATAAATATAATTTTATTAAAATCTATTTCATGAAATAAATTTATAGATAAATTTTACATGTTAGTAATTTCTTAATATAGTTTTTTTGAATATATAAAGTTTTTACTATTAAAAATTCGAATAATGGATAGTGTCAAAATTTACATTATAGATATTTTAAAATAAATGATATTTTATTAAATGATATAAATTTTTTAAAAATATTAATTTTGGCCAAATAATTTTTATATGTTTTTAAATTTCATTAATTACTAATTTATTGGTCTTCTTTCATGTTATAGTAATAATATTAACCCTTAAATTTTAAATTACTTGATATTGTGATAAGAATTAATAAGGGTTATAACAAAAAAGATAAGGATTAAAAAATATTCAAAACTTATATAATTTTCATTGGATGAAATATTTTCGACCCAAAATCATCATATATTAAAAATAAATTATATTTAGAGAATTTTTAATATAAAATTAATTTATATTAATTTAATAAATTGACGAATTTCAATAGTTCCCCTCCGATCTCTTATAAATGGGAACCCATTCTTCTCTTTCAAAACCTATTTGGTTTGGAAAGTATCTTCCCAAATACCTTCATATAATCCCTAAAAACATTATATTGGACTTATGTTAGGTAGAGCACCCTCATTATAGGTGTTAAGGTGTTAATTAATGGAGATTATCTAAAGAAGAGGTATCATTTTAAATTAAGTATTTATATTTTATTTCTTCTTCCACATCCATCACATATTATTCAACTATGATGAATCAAAAACTCATTAATCAAAGAATCTACTAATATTTTATTATTTTAATATAATCAACTAAATACATCTCCACTTCCATCAAAGGGTAAAGGAATTAATTACATGTGCGTGTGTGTGAACTATCACCTCCATGAACAGATATAATTCATTTTACTTCATCGCCTCTAAAGACAGGTTATAATGATATGATTAATTTTTATATATGATATCCATGAAATAATTTTAAGTATAATTTAATAATATATCAATTATTTTCTTACTTTCCATGAACACCAAAATGATAACGTCATTCACGTGTGAACTATCACCTCTATGAAGAGATTTGATTCATTTTTTATCACCACATCACATAGATAATAAATATAACTATATTTAAATGATTAATATGGTATTAATAATATTATTATCATTATGGAAAGTTGAAATAATACTAACATTTTTTCCATAATTATCATTGTACAATGGAAACATTACTCACGTATACTTACGACTTACTGTCTCCTTGATTATAACATAGTTCATTTTTGGTAAACATACATAAATGGTTTGATTTAAAGGTATTATTTATGTATAAAATTGATTATTATGTCATGAATATTATTCTGTAAATGATTTACTAATGACCACTTTGACTATTGACATCATACCAAAGTCATTTTGGACTCGTGTATCAAATATCGTCAAAACGTCCAACATGAACTTTAATAATTAAGTAATTGTTATAACATGATAATAAGTGATAAAAAAAGAATAATAAACTTTAAAAAGGTTCTAAATCAAGTAAATAAATAACCTATGTTTATTATTTAGGAATATAATGATTGTATATAATGAGTCGGACTCAAGGTAAGGGATTTTGTCTCAATCTTCTTTTATTGAGGCATTTCTATATAATATGAAATTTTATTATTTTATAAGATGTATATAAAGATAATATGACATTTCATATATATATATATATATTATCTATAATAATGTTATTAAATGATTTCATAAATTTATTATTTCATGGAGATTTTGATTTAAAAGTTCAAAGTGGTTTGGGACACCATGAATGTTTAAATATTTAATTATCAAATCTTTTTATCCATGCAAATATTGTTGATATTATTTTATATATTTATTTAGATGGATATAAAATTAATATAAAATATATTTTATGAATATTAATAGTTTTATTCAAATATTTTTAAAAAATAATATTTTTATATGTTTTTATACGGAATGTTTTGACAAATGACAAAAAGAATGTTCCATTCTTAACATATATGGGGATAAAATTTTGGTCGTCATGGCCATTATTTTATTGTAATATTCCTTTTAAATATTTCATATTTCTTTAAATGGAAAACCATATTTTTATGTTTAGTAATTTTGGTATTGAAAATAATTTTTTAATAAAAATGGTGTTTCCGAATTGAAAATGGGTTCTTGAAAGCAAAGGGTATTTTTAACCGAAAGTGTTTCAACTTGTAATGTATGTTTTTACATTGTAAGAGTTTTCCTAATTATCTAAAACCATAAATTAAAAATATCCTTGAATTTGAATTGTATTACAAAAAAATAAAATATTTTATGTTTAAGGTTGGGTCTTTACATGGTCCCCTTGATCAGTGCTAAAAAACAACTAATAATGTGGAAACACTATCAGCCCTAAAAACTACAGATAACGGTCACCCTTTATCAAAACAAAAAATTGTTCAAATTAAGGGGAAATTTGTCAGCACTAGGAATAGTGTTGAAAAAGGCCCAACCTGTTGTAATGTGTTGTCTGTATAACAACACACTGCAGTAAAAACCTACAACCTATATATGAAAAATATACAATTTAATTGAAATAAACATGAAATCATGAATAGAAAAAAACATATATATAAATACATTCCAAACAATGTTTTGTATAATTATATTCAAAATTATTCATAAACATTTAAACAAACTAATGCTTCGTTTTCTTTGGTGCTTGTGACCCACTCTAAAAAAGTTAGTCCATGGCATCAGTTACTAAACAAATAACCTCAACCTAGGAAAAAGAAACCACCTATATAAGAAAACAGATCTTTTTTCTAGTAATAGTATAAAGAAATAAATTAACTATTAATATGAATGAATACATTAATAAACATTAAATTTTAAATAAAAACACACACTTTGAGGTATATTGGTCATATCATGGGTCGTGTTGAGTTAGTGTTTATTTCTATATTTCAAAAATGAATAATGTGTCATTTTCATATTGTATTAAAACAATCTGAATGCTTTTTCAAATTTTTAGTATATCACATGTTCTTTTTACTAAAATTAATGTCAATTATAGATAAATACACCCTTCGAGTTATACCGATCACACTATGTGTTAGATTAAGGTGTATATCATTATTACCCATCACAAATTACTTATGTATCATTTTTCTAAAATATCAAAACAATAAGAATGTATTTTATTTTTTTAGCATGTTAGTTTTGTTTTTTACTATAATGTCATTTGAAATTGGGAATATGAATTTGGAGTCATGTCAATTGTATCATTTATTGGTTTGGTGTGATACTACTTCTTATACGTCATAAATAAATTATGAATCACTATTTTAAACCATCCAGGAAATTGGGGAATGTTTTCTTGGTTTGTAGTGACTGACACATGTTTTGAGGTAAAATTTAAATTTTAAAATGGTAACAGACACTTTGAGTAATATTGATCACACCGTGCAAAAGATTGAGATGCGGAAGATTCTTAAACGATATGAATAAATCATGGGCAATTTTCCTAAAGAATAAATACAATATGAATGTGTTTTCTCAATTTTAAGTATGTCAATTTTTTATTTTACTAAAATTAATATCAATTTTAAATAAAAAACACACTTGTAGTTTGTCACTTGTTATTTTTTAGTAAAATTATTGTAAATTTTAAATAAATTTACACACATGGAATTATATCGGTCCCACCATGTATCATATTGATGTTCAGATTATTTTTACATGTAAAAAATGACTTATGGATCATTATCCTAAATTATTAAAATAATATATATGTGTTTTCTTAGTTTGCAGTATGCCACTTGCTCTTTCTCATAAAATTAATTTCAATTTTAAAGAAAAATACATAATTTGATTTATATTGATCATACCGTGAATCTGATTGAGGTTTAGTTGAATCCTTCATGTTAAAAATGACTCATGGTTCATTTCACTAAAGAATCAAAACAATGAGAAAGTGTTTTCTTGTTTTTCAGTGTGGCACTTGTTTCTTTAAATAAAATTAATGTCAAATTTAAATAAATAGACACACTTAGAATTGTACCAGTGACATTGTGAATATAATTGAGGTGATTCCAATTCATACACATCAATAATGACTTATGGATCCTTTTTCTAATGTATCAAAACAATATCTATGTATTTTATTAGTTTTCAGTATGTCACTTGTTCTTTTTACTAACAATAATGTAAATTTTAAATAAATATACACACTTAGAGATATAACAGCCACACCATGCATGCGATTTAGGTGTAATTGATTCTAACATGATCAAAAATGACTTATGGTTCATTTTCCTAATGTATCAATGAAATCTAAATACATTTTCTTGGTTTTCAGTATGTCACTAGTTATTTTTACTAAAATAAATGTCTATTTTAAATAAATAGACACACTTGGAATTATACCAATCACAACATGTGTCATATTTAGGTAAGGATAATTCCTACACATCAAAAATGACTTATGGATCTATTTGTAAAAGGATCAAAAAAAATATGATATCATTTTCTTGGTTTTTAGTATATCACTTGTTCTTCTTTCTAAAATTAATGTCAATTTTAAATAAAAAGACACAGTTTGAGTTATATCGGTCACACCATGCATTGAATTTAGTTGTGTTTGATTCCTACATGACAAAAATGACTCATGATTAGTTTTAATAAAGTATAAAAACAACATGAATGAATTTTCTTCGTTTTCAGTTTGTCACTGTTCTTTTTATTAAATTGATATAAATTTTAAATAAGTAGGCAAACTTGGAATTATAACGGCCACACTATGCATCAAGATGAGGTGCGACTGATTCTTACACATCAAAAATTTCTTATAGATCATTTATTAATGTATAAAAACAATCCCAATTCATTTTAGTAGTTTTTATTATGTCACATATTTTTTTGATTACAATGTCAAATCAAATTGGAAACCAGAATTTTGTGTCATAACGATCACATCGTGTGTCAGTTTGACCTGAGAATTATTATTATATGTCACTTATAACTTATGGATCATTTTCATAAATTATCAAGACCATCATAGTTCATTTTATTAGTTTTCAGTGAGTAACATATTTTGAAATAAAATATCATTTTTAAACTGATAACGAACTCTTTGAGTCATATTGGTCACACTGTGCATTAGATTGAGGCGCGACTTATTATTATATGTTACAAATGACTTATAGATTATTTTTTATAAAGTATAAAAACATTATGAATGTTTTTCTTAGTTTTCAGTATTTTGATTATTGTTTTTACTAAAATGAATGTCAATTTTAAATAAAATGACACACTTAGAGTCATACAGATCACATCATGCATCAGATTAAGGTGTGATTGATTCCTATATGTTAGAAGTGACTTACGAATCATTTTCCTAAAGTATCCAAACAATATGAATGTTTTTATGGGTTTTTTGTTTTTCAATTGTTATTTTTACTAAAATTAATGTCAATTTTAAATAAAAAAGTAATATTTATTGTTATATAGGGGTAATCGTGCGTCATATTGAGGTGTGGTTGATTTTTACATGTCACTAATTACATATGGATCATTTTCCTAAAGTATCAAAACAATATGAAATCGTTTCCATGGGTTTTAGTATGTCATTTGTTCTTTTTACACAATTTACTATAAATTTTAAATAAGTAGACATACATCAAATTATACCAGCCACACCATGTGTCATATTGAGGTGTGGCTAATTTCAATATGTAAAAAATGATTTATGGATCATTTTTATAAAGTATAAAAATAATTTGAATATGTTTTATCAATTTTGAGTATGACAATTGTATTTTATACTAAATTTAATTCCAATTTTAAATAAAAATAACATATTGGACTCATACAGGTCACCCCATGTCTCAGATTGAGGTGTGGTTGATTCCTACACACCCCAAGGTCTCAAAATGATCATAACTTTCAATGTTACCACGTTTTCTATTTGTTTATTTTTCTAACTTCCAACAATTCATATTTACTCGATGTTGTTATCTGAAAAACCTTTTTTGGATGCGAACATACAATCAATATGTAGTGTTACAGTTAAACAAGTAAAGGTAATTGAAAGTGTCATAACATTGGATGAAAGTAAAATTTTTATCTCCTTTGCGGCTTGTTGAAAATAGTTGAAGGAAAAATATGACATCCCAAAAGAGATGTGAAAAAACTAAATAGGTAATAGGAAAAATTAATATAGAAATAAACACACAAATAGTAGATAAAATGGTGAGAATATAAATTAAATATATAGTAGGAATTATCTTTTTCATTATGGTTCTATGAATTCTTGACTCATTTCTTTATTATCATTGTCTTAGTTTCATCCTCAAAGTCCAATCTCTCACAAGTATGAGAATCTTTGAACAAACCAGAACAACTTGAATAAAATAAACCACTTGCATAAGAAAAAATTCTTATGTGAGTAATACTAAAAAGTAATAACTTAATCATAAATATAAAATAATAAATTAATTCAATGGACAATTATTTTACTGTGTAAACATCAATATTACCTATGTGATTGATTAGTGTAGGAAACTTAAAGGAAAGTGATAAATGTCATCACTGAATGGGTGAAAAGGTTTTTAGGGAGAAGAAGATTATGGATGTTTTGGTGCATAAGGGAATAAAAGATGAACATAAATATTCTAAAATAAATAAAATCTGCAAGGAATAATGAAAATCAAATCAACGTTTTATTATATAATTTTTCAGTAAAATAGAGAAATTATATTGTAACATTACCTTTAGATCGTCCCAAATGGTTTCCTTAATTATAGTATATTATTCCATAGGATTGATAACATAATCATGTTCACAAGACATTGTCTGCATGATTAGTCAAATATTTAGTTTATATTATGTAAATATTATATAGAATATAAAATATCATGAGGAAATATACAATATATTAAAAACAATTTAACCTTCTTCATGATGTTTTACTATATTCTAGAATCAGGTATGATGCCCATTCATTTAAAAAAAATCTATATCATCTCATGAATACACTTATTTTTGTCAACCATAGTAGAAATGAAAAAATATATATACAGAAAGTATTAAAAATATATTTTAAATGAAATAATAATTATATTAAAAAAAACTCTTCTGAGATGTTAGTTTGTTAATGGAATATGATCTCTCTCATAAATTTAAAAACCTAATAACCACAACATTTACCATTTTTCTATTTTGGAAACTATAGAAACATTGATAAAAATATATAATTTTTTTATATGTGTTGGTATAGTGAAATATTATTACTTATACACTGATACTTGTCTAGTTGTAGAACTTTTCAATCTCTATGTTCACATTAAATGTCCTCATACCATTATTTTCAAGATATTTTTACACCACCCTATCATAACATAATTTTCATTAAAACATAATCTAAAATATATAACATAAAGTATAGTTCTCAAATGTGGGATGTAGTGTATTAAAAATTGAAAAGTGTCCTCATGTGTGTTCAGTCTGTTGGGTATCCATGTAGTGAATCTAGGAAATAAGTCCTTCAAGTGTCCAAATTGACCGCAATGAGAATCCAATATTTCCTAAAAACACAAAAAGTAATAAGTAATGAAATAAATGAAAAATATATTTGATATGAATAAATTGTAGATTTTTACCCTTGTAATGTTGGTATTAAGAAGAGTCCATCATCCTCAAATTTTCTTTCAAACTAATTAGCTAGTTTTTTCACTATTTCATCAATTTTTAATCTATTTTTGTTTGTTCTACATAAGTGGTGTGAGGACTAAAGAGTACAAATTTATTTTTATGGGGTAATCTCTTGATTTGGTATTGATATGTAGGCCCTTAAAAAATATGAAATGTATTTATTCAAAATTAACATAGTATATCATCTTTTGAAAAAACAAATCATGAAAAATAGCTCATGTGTGCATTTACTACTGATCCTCCTATTCATTCATATTTGATGATTTCATTTACATTCTCAAGAGAAAAATATTCTTTAACATCCTCTCCATACAATTGTTCTTAAAAATAAAATATATGACCACTACAATGTTATAACTTTGTATCCATATGAACCTTCAATGTTAGTAGATGTGGATATTGAATAGATGGCTAAAGGTTCTTTCAAATGGTCTGTTCGATCATTTGTTTGATATTTTAGATGGTTTTGAGATGATGTTTTTTCACCCCTTCCCTTTGTTTTTATTTAATAACATTCATCATTTCATACCCTTTTTCATTAATTGTTAAAGGTTTAGCATAAAAAATAAATTAGAAATGAATAACTCCTTGTCGACATGTGTCTTTACAAGATCTGAGGTCCATAAATAAAATTTTTCAATAGCTTGTTTGAAAGTATGAAAATCTTCATCATTAAGTGAAATAGGTATCTCGATGTTTAGATCAAGAGGTATGCTAATCACCACTCTCACCTAGCCTGTTGAAAGTTGTGTGTTGTATAGAAGATCATCATGGATATTGAGAACCATAGACCTCGATACATGGTGATGGGTGGGTGTTGATAAATATAAATCATAGTCATTTTCACCCTTTATAATATCAGTACATGAAATATATCAGTGTCTATCTGATATACATTTCAAAGAAACAATTATTAGAAAATTTATTACCTCAACTAAGATAGCACTATGAAGGAATGGCTTGGCTTAGATCTGGTTGGGGGTGTATCTTAATGCACTGGTTGTTCTTGAGTTGATTATTCTCTTTGCTTCCTCACATAACTGTTTCTATAAATTCAGTCTTCTATGTAAATTTTTCTTCAAAGGCCAAAAATATTGTTTTCATATATTCCATTTATTTATCTTTATCCTTCTGTTGTTTTTTCTCAAAATATATTCATGGTGTGACCCCAAAATATGCAGATCTGATGTGTGCATACAGTTATTGCTTCTTTAAGTCCATTGATAGTAGGTGTTCATCTAGTAAAGACATTTATTATTCTATTGGCAAATTCAAATAGAAAATATAGGAAAATAAGTCTTCATTGTTATGTAATATGGATTTAAAGAAACACAAATTTTTTTTATGTTATACTTACACATGTTTTGCACAATTTTTGTGTGATTTAATATATTAGTATCACATCATTATTTACATGTTCCTCCTTCCATAGAACATGACATTGTATAAAAGTCAATTTTGTATTAATCAATCTGTATATAAATAGAGGAACATAACAATGGTTTTGTTTCATGTCACATAAAAGTATTACGGTAAATTTCAAATACGTACCAATCTTTTTCAAGTTAAGCATACCCCATCCTTGCTTTACATTGGGGGTGCATTGGTTTTTCATCCCATTTCTTATTTGTTGTTTCATAAATAAAAAATTATTAATCAAAGTGATGAATACACGTATTTTCAATCAATGTGTTACTATCCACAATGTACCTGAAAATACACCTCCTCATGACATATAGTAAACACATCACATTCTTCTTGACTTATCAGGTGTGCATACATAAGTGGTGGGTGAATATTTATTTTTCCTATAATAAATTTAATATTAAATCTAATTATAATTCTACAAAAGCTTCTGTGAATCCTTTTATCATGCAGTAATACAAATTTATTATGGGTATAATCTACTATAAATACACTCTACAATGGATGATTAAGAGTAATTAAATGTTTCATTATTTTATTTTTTAGTAAAAAATGAAATTATATCATAATGTTTCTATAATCTCTTCCCAAATGAGTGTCTTATGAATGGGAACAATATGGTGCCATGAATATACATCAATCGGCATGAAATGAAAAGTGACGAGTCCAATGTAACTATTGACCATGGCCTTATTGGGGCTAACAACCTGGCCATATGAATTTCATATGACCTGAAATTCTATTCCATTTCTTTTCGTATTAATAATTTTTTCTAATATTGTCACACTGCATTGATCCTATTTTTTATGCATCATAATTTCTTCATCACTGACCATTTAATTGGATTCAACATCCTTAATTTGTCTTTCCTCTAGACTGGTAGCTTTAACATGTGAAAAAGATCATATAACCTCTGCACTGAGAGCAGTAGTAGGTTGAGAAACTTGTTGTTCCTCAGGATTGCTAGCAAAAACACATAAATAAGATTGTTTTTCCTCTTCAATTGGAATAGAAAAAGGTTGATAAACATGTTGTTCCTTCTGGTTGGGAGTACCACCAGATGATGAATTCATTATCTATAGATGTGGTTTAACATTTAATTTATATTACATAAATTTAGTAGCGACTAGATAATAACATGAGGTAATGCAATGTATATTACAAAAAAATATAACCTGATTATTGAACTCTCTTTGTTTAAAGAATGAAGGTATTTGATACCTCTATACAGTATCCAAATCCCTTCATTTTGGTCTCCTCTGACACAAAAAAAATCATATACATTAGGGTCACTATAAAATGATTGTGATCCCCCAATGAAAGGGTCATCCTCGGTTGAATTTCCATTTTAACCTTCATTGGTTTTGGTCGATAACAGAATAATTGGCCACTTTTGGTTTACTGGATCAGAAACATAAAATACTAGTACTACCAATGATTTCATTATAAATGGTTCTTCTTTGTATCCTTACTTACTGAAATCAACCATCACAAATCCCATTTTATATATTTTAACAGAACTTCTATTATAAACCCACTTGCATTGAAAAATCAGAATGTGGAATATTGTATAGTTCAACTCCCATATTTGTTTTATGATTCCAAAGTATGAAATATTCATATAAATTGGATTTCTATCCTCATTACCAAAAACATGCATCACTTTATCCACATGTGTAACCCAACTATTATTCATGGTATTTCCTTCGTCATGTTCATTTCTATAAAACATAAAATCATTAATTACATAACCATTTTAATATTGTATATAAAAAATTGGACCTTTGGCTAGACATCGAATCCATTCTAAAATTGAATCCATGTTTTTATCTGAATCCTTAATTAAATGGTCTCTAAACCATCCTATAAACTGTTTATAATGTGTATTTGATATCCAATATTCATCCCTTTATGGATTAAAATTCCTAATAAATTCTTTTTCTCAACATATGGGGAAACCCCTAAAATGTTATGCAAAACATAATGGTGGGATGGATCTAGATCTATAATATTTATTGTGACAACATATATTCCATAAATTCCTTCATCCACAAGCCACCCATTGTGATGAGATTTTGGTAGACCAATTCTTTCCACACCGGACAAGTAGTCAGTAAAAAACTCAACGGGTTCTTCTAAAATTCAACCCACTTGATGACATTGATTTTTTACATACCATTCCAAATATTAATATTCTATTCAATGGGGTGAATCCATTTATAATGTACAAGAAAACATAGTCAAATATCTCTCACCAATTGAACCATTAAGTGAACCATCATATCAAATAATGATGGTGGGAAGAACATTTCCAATTCACATAATAAAAAGACAATATCCTTTTCCATTGCTGGAAATTTCATCAGGAAAATAATTTTTTTCATATATCATTGAAAAGGAAATAGATCTTGGTTATTGTATGATGAACATTCTTGGAAAAAATTCAACATCAAGATACAATAATTAGGTCTTTCATCAAAAAATGACAATCATGTGATTTTAGGCCCTTTAATATTAAATTATCCATTGAAATGGTATTATTGATATACAATGAATACCCATCTGGAACCATTACATCATTAAAGATGTTGAAAAATTGATATCTCTCCTTCCTAGAATGTGTGTAAGAAACCGGAGGAAGAATGGTTATTTTTTCACCCTTCACTGGTGTCAACTCTTCCTGTATTCCCATGTAAACTATGTATAACCTAGCATAAATTTGATCCTTTATTTTTCTTAGTGAATTTAGAAATGTGCCAACTACCCTACACATAAATTTGTGTCAAAATGAATAACATCAAGAAAATATTTGATGTACTGATAATTCTTGTATAGTAATTCAAGAAAACTGATCACTTCTTCCGACCAGTATTCATAATGTTTTTCGAAAATAGTCTATGAAAACCAATGTCCACATATTTTACTTTCTAAAATAGTTGATATCCATTTAGTATAGATAGGTTTTTACATTATTCTAAACTTCCATCAAATGATGTTATCAAATATCCATACTTATTTCATCTAGGTAAAAATATATGATGTCCTAGAAGCACCGTCTCTGATGAACATTTCAATATAATTTATTGTGTAACTTGTTGAAAAATGGGACACACTTGAGTTCCGTTAATTATATATCCTGACAAATTTTCATCAGTAGGAAATTCATTTATCATCTCATACAACATGTCTCTCAATGTTAACTCTTTATTTTCGTAAGTATCATACAACGTTACACCTGAATCCCACAATGATTTCAAATCATTGAACAACAGAGCGAAATAAACATCAGTATCATTACCCGGTTGTTCTGGTCTGGATATAAGAATAGATAACATAAGTTACATTTGTTTCATGAATAACCACAATGAAAGTTGTAATTTACCAACATAACTGACCATGTACTATGAGTGCTTCTTTGAAAACCACAAGAATTAACTCCATCTTTAGATAATGTAAGATGAATGTTTCTCGGATTATCTTGAAATTCAGGATAATCGTGATCAATTCTCTTCCATTGAGGAGAGTCTTTTAGTTGATGAAGTTTCCTATATATATTTATTGTATTTTAATTCCTCTTAAATTTCTTGGTAGTCTCTTCACAACCATATAGGCTCCAAAACCTTGGAATGATTGAAAGTACCATACAAATTTCATAGGACCTATTTTATCTTTCTTGTATTGAGAAGAACAACACTTTGGGAATTATTTAAGTGATTTATGGTCCTTGATAAATATAGGCAATCATTTGGATATGCATGTATTATTTTAGAGATCATACCCATAAAACATATTATTCATATAACATCATATGTTCATATGAGGAGCTCATTATCTTCAGGGAGCATATCATTCAATAGAGAAAGTAGTTTAGTAAAAATGTGTCACTCCATCCATAACCAACTTTTAAATTATACAGCTTCAGTATGGATGCAATGGTATATATTTAGAGTAACCAATATACAATCGTGTCTTTGCATAACTCTTTAACTTCTCAAAAAAAAGGAATATTTTGAAATTCATATTCAACTATCATTGTCATTCCATTAATATGGTCTTCATCATAATTAACACTTGTAATCACATCCTTGATACATTATTCTTCATTGTCCACTCTTGTAATAATATCAGATGATCCATAAAACACAGTTTTATCCCAGTCACTAGCTATATCACTTTTTCCTATTTTCGATTCCAATATTTGTAAATTCAATCAATTTCTTAACAAATCAATTTCTGTTGAAACTCTTCTAGATTAATTAGTCTTGAATAACAACAGTGTAAAAATAGACAAAAAAATTGAGAATGGTCATATACATAATCTTTTGCAAACGTTATGAACTCTTTCACCACATCTTTATACTTTTTTTTCATACAATTGGCATCTATCCATTATCTATTCATATCTATCCTATTTTATTTGAAAATATTAATATTTAACAAAACGGATAAACAAAAGGGGGATTTCCAAATTAGGGAAACCCAACATTTGAATGTTTCAAATAATTTCATCATCCTCATATCCAATTTTTTCCATAACCATTACTTGATCAATTATGTAACATTTAGGGGTTTCCATGGCCCTATAAATTATAATATTTTATTATTAGGCATCTTAGTGGAGTTATTATACACTAATATTTACTATAATAATATCAGAATGTGTCATTTCAATAAATGTTTTCACCCATTTTTTGTCCAAATGTTTTCATCAAACAACCCCTTATCCAAATGTATCTTTCATATAGAACTACTTTAGCTATCCCCCAATTACATTCTCGACCAATCCTTATATAGGTACTTGAATGTGAATATTTAGTTGTAATAGATTTAATGCTCGTGTTATCTTTTAAATGAGTAAATTCCTTTACTATTTTCTTAAAAATATCACTTATGTAAATTTACACACAAAGTGTAAAGATTCCCTTATGATTATAAAATAACCACGGTAAACCATCATCTCCGCTCCTTCATTAGTTTTACTTGAATGTGTAGTGTTGTCAAATATTATGTATAGAAGTTCTAAACTCCTAAAACATTACAGGAGAACCTTTACTAAGCACAACAAAAAATATAATAGGCGCATATAGATGTCTACCATTATATATAATTTAAAAAATAATATATATTTTAATGAAATATGAATAATTTATAAATGTATATAAATTTATAAAACTATATAAAAGTGTATATATGTTATAAAGGTATAAAAAATTTATAGAAGTATATAGTTTTAAAAGGTTATAAAAGTATAAAATTATAATATTTAACAGTAAAATTTATGAAAGAAAAAAAAGTATAATAATTTATAACAAATAAAAATATAATTTTAAATTAATTTATAAATCTACAAAACTATAAAATTATAAATAATTTATAAAATTTTATATTTAAATTATATATGAAAATATGATATACTATGAAATTCAAAAAAGTATATAAATATATAAATGAATAAAACTACAAAAGTATAACAAATTAATAAAAACATATTATTTAATTATATTAGTATAATACGATAATCTATATATATTTTTAAATGTATAAAAATTTCTAAATGTATAAAACTATAAAATGATAAATGTTTAACAAAATTTTATATATAAATTATATAAATATAATGAAATTTATTCTTCTAAAAAAATGAATTATGAATTAATTCACCACCATGAAAGACGGATCCATAAAATCCTCATTCTCTTTAAAAGTGCACATTTTCTAGGAAAATCCACCAAGAATGTCCAAAAAGTCCACTCATAAAAAATATATATTCAGAAGCACTCTAAATCGGTTTATAAATAAATTTAAAATTGTTAAACTTATTTTTTATAAAATTAAACATTAAATATACACCAAGAACCCAAAGAGATTGTTGAAAAGAAGTCGGGATTCTAAGGGAAGACTTTTTGGAAGATATCATGTCCCGGATAGATTGCAGAAGAACTGAGCTCTCCACCAAAGATCGTCATCGAAGTAATGGCATGGAAAAGTTGTCAACAGGAGTCGAAGGTAACCATATTCCACCCCTCTCACTCATTATTCAGATAAAAAATGATGATGCGTTCACCTAAAAAATGAACCCAACACCTTAATAGTGGAGAAGTGAGGAAATAATGATGTCCCCTATAGATTTGGGTCACACAAATATTTTCAAACAAACATATGCCACACAAAAACTTCAGATAGGGGAAAAGAAGAGTATGTAGATAATGAAAAAATACCGAGACTAAAAATAACAATCTGGAAGCACATTAATGCTCAATGAGGTGCAACATACCCTAGATTTTGAGAGGGTTTGACGACAGTAGTTGGGTTTAGTGGCAGTGGAGTCAGCAGTCGGAAGCAACAGATGCGAGAGTAGTGGTAGTGACAACAGTAATAGGCTTCGACAGTGGTGGTGGTAGGGTTCGACCGCAACAACAATTAGGTTCCATGAAAGCATGAAGGCACAAGAGGAGGTGACTCTGTTTGGGTTATTTGTATAACATTGAGGAAGACTATTATCAGTGCTAAAATAAAAATCACTTATAAAAATATTTTTTATGAACGTTTTTAGCACAGATAAAGATACCTCTTTATTAGTGCTAAAAAACAATTGATAAAACATATATTTATCATTGCGAAAATTTTAGTGCTGATAACGACTGGTGTTTTTTTAAAACTGAAAAAAGACTATATTTATTCATGCTAAAAAAGAGATAGATAAATATTTAATGTTAATAACAAAGGGGTATCACCTATAGCGAGAAGAGTGGAGATGAGTAATAGAGGGAAAACCATTTTCGAACCCTAAATCTGATCCCTATATTGGGGTTTCTATAACGCTCTTCTTGATCAATGACAGGTCTCAATCTCACATAGGGAATATTGGATGCTTACATGCCATTCAATGCTGAATCGACATCAAAGAAACACCTTCATGCAGAGCTTGAGTGAGATGAAAGATTTGCGAAGCATTCATTTTATTTTTTTAATGCTTCGAATGCCTTTTCCATCCGTCACAAGGTGTGCATTTCTCACATTAATGCGGATCAAGCTATGGTGTCAGAGAGGCATGAATCTGGTAAGCACTCCATTATCACTGTCTTATTCTCTTTAGAGGTTCCATTCTTTTGAAGTTCAATGAATTGGTTGAACTACTATCAGGGATTTGGGGATTCTCAAATTGGTGTTTTGTTTCATTGGGATGTGGTTTATTTCACATTCTTATCCCTTCCGAAGAGGAGAAGTCACAGACATGGGGCTTTGGTTCTCTTTATCTAAAGCCTAGTTTTCTTCATATAAAGGAATGATATAGGAGGTTAGATCCCATGAATTATTGGAGTTCTTCTACTTTGATTTGGGTTAAGGTTCACGGGATTCAATGGATGCCAGTGCCGGCCTGGGAAAAATTGTTTCCCAACAATGTCATTTAAAATATTTCCCTTTAACATTGTTAAAAAAACATATGATGCAGGAAGACTTCTACCCAACTCGAATGAAGCAACCCCTTTGGACCCTGCGAGGATGTCAACCAACTAGACACATGCAGCCGCCTCGAGAACATGATCCACCATGAGCCGCAAGCCACCTTGGGAAAACACACCACCGACGGACGAAGGCGATCAGTTTCCCCCTCCCTTTGGTTGGCCTAGCCCACAGGCTCACCGGACTTTCCCTGCTGGATGCTATAGCACCCAACAATTCATTATGATATTTTTATGTCTCTTGGTCTCCTCATCAAGATAGATAAAGATAGTCCAGATGCAAGGTACATTCATTTTTTCCTATTTTTGGTTGAGATTAACTTATCTTCAATTCTTGTAGATTGAGTATTTTTGCCACTGATGATGAGGAGTTAGAATTGAAGCTTATTTCTTAGATGATTCCAAAATTATTATTGGAATGCAATGTAATTAGGCATGATTGAGTAAGAACTGTTCTATTGGTGTTCATGAGAAGTGAAAATTCTCTAAGGGAGGTAAGAAATTATTTCCCTTTTATTTGGCTAAAAAGAACGTGAATAGTGGTGTGATTTGTTTAAAAAGAATGTGAATGGTGGTGTTTCTGGGTAGCAGGCCATTGATTTTGTTGTAGTGCAACCGGTAACTAATGACTTGCTCAGAATGTTGATTCTGGGAAACTGGAGACTGCACTTTTAAATAATACTGTAGAGTATGGTTGTAAAGACTTGGAAATTTCATATATATATATTTTAAATTATTTGAAATTATTACGAGTCTATGAAAATTGACGACGCTTGATTACAAGGTCCGGTGTGCCTTGAATGGAATTTTGATCTTTTTTTAAGGTACGTTCAGTAAACATGCGGGAGAAATTTTCTATCTTTTGAACTGGTGCTCAGATTAAAAATCCGAGGGCACCTTTGAATCCGCAACACCAGGATTTGCCTAAGAGAAGCTTAACATCTATAGAATTAGGTCGAAAGAAAAATTTAGTTTTACGGTTTTGTTAAAGAATAATAAAATAACATAAAAATTGTATTTTATTTTTCTACTAGTGGCTGAGTGGTGGTGGAAGAACCGCTGAGTTGTCAAACCATTTAATGGTTTGACTGTTCGGTTTTGTAACCTCACCGTTGAGATTAGGAGGTTCATTCATTAATGAACCGTATTAATCTCTCATTGCGTTAATCACCCATTCCCTATATTTAAATGAGGCTCGAACTTGGGTTATGGACACAAAAGTGAGGAACCTCTGACAAAGTGTCACGGTGTTTTCCACTGACGAATAATAGAAGCATGAATGACAACATTGGAGGAATCGATTCAGGATCGACGAATTTCGGCACCTTTATCAAGCGTGGATTCTTTTTCCACAACCGCGATGTCACCTCCGATTTTGAGGTAGGGGTTTTGTTTAAATTCAATTAAATTTGTATATTTTACTCATTCTTGAAAATAATGATGAATCGAAGAAGTATTATAGTTTATATGTGTTGAATTAATTGCTACCAGCTTGTTATGATGCTAATGTGGAGGGCGCAGACCAAACGAATAAGTCCCAGAACCTCCGCCGTTTCCATTTTTTCGCCTTTTTCATGGGTGAAGTTTGAACATGAAGAAAACATGAATTTGGGAGACATGTGGTGATGACAATATCCCGTGAGGCACGTAGGCATGTTCAAAAGGGAAAACAAACCACTGGAGCTTAGCAGGTGGCCCAGAGAAGTTCCATAGGCACGGTGATGGCCGACCCTCGGTCGGGCACGTAGACGGAAGGCGGAGCGCCGTCGCGTGCTGTGGTGAGGAAGCCGTGGCTTTGAAGCCACAGTTGGGGAGAAGGGGACCCACACACTGTGGGTCCCGCTGACAAAGAGGCAGCACCACGTGGCACTTCCAATGCAGAAAACCGAATGACTAAATGTTATTTGGGAAGGGGGAGCGACACCCTCCGTGCGGGCCACCCAGCTGGGTTTCGTGCCAGCTAGCGGCCTGGACATCCCGGAAAACCTCGCCCATCCGAGGCGGGTCAAGCCAGTCCACGACCTAGTGGCCTGAGCCCACCGCGACCCAGTTTGTGGCGGGTCGGGTCGGTCCGACTGGGTCGGATCAGACCGGACCCATTTCGGCTCAGATACGCTTAAAAGGCTATATCTCACAAACCAGACATCCATTTGATGAATCATCTATGACTATGGAATCCTTGAAATGAGAAAATCCTTTTGAGATACTCCACCTGAGTTTTAGAAAATGTTGGAGTATGGCTAGGTTAGATCGAATCTGAATCCAACCGGGCCCTCGACACTAAAATGTCTATAACTCACAGAATAGACATCTGATTGACACACCGTTTGTCGCGTTGGGACCCATACGACATGACGGTCCTTTGAGTTACTTTTTTTGTGGAACATCATGGTAATTGATGAATGATCGATATCTTGTGGAGAGGATACTACATAACTCAAGCACACCAGGTGCGTAGAATCCTGTGGCTCGCTATCATTTGAAGAGAGACCCTATGTGGATCAGCATCATAGAGACCCTATGTGGATCAACATCATAGCGACCCTGTGTGGATAAACATCATAGCGACCCTATGTGGATCAACATCACAGTGACCCTATGTGGATCACCATTTGTAGTGACCTTGTGTGGATCAGCATCATAGCCACCATGTGTGGATCAACATCATAGCAACACTGTGTGGATCAACATCATATTGACCATGTGTGGATCACCATCATAGCGACCATGTGTGGATCAACAGTGCACGACCTTTCAAGGACCAACCTTAGAGTGACCCTTCATGGATCAAATACATACGACCCTATGTGGATCGATAATGGAAAAACTTCTTCATGGTTCAATTGTGGTGACTTTCTAATGGAATAAAATGATATAGCTTAAGACTAATCATCTTTATTCCTGAGCTCTAAGTTGTATACCTAGTTTGAGCCAAGTATTTAGATTTGTGCTTTGTGATTAAGATCATGGCTTGTGGTTTTCCTTTGTGGAATTCTGAGAGACCTTTGGGGTATCGGGGTCCCTACTTGGTATTGTTATACTCACCACTTCTCGGGCTTTTCCCGCACCTAGTTTTTTCTTGTGCATTCGATGAACAGCTTGACTGAGACATTAGGGAGACAGGTCGAAGCAGTACACGGAGGTGACTGGTTGACGTGGAGAGCTGCAGAGACGTGCTGTACCTACCCTTCAGGTACGATCCTTGGTGGATGATCTCAGGAGCTATTTTCTATTTTCTGTTGTAGTTGTATCTTTTCAGTTGGGCTTGTATACCATCCCCTTTACTTTCAGTACACACTTTTACTACTGCAACTTTTCTTAGTGATTGCATCTTGTTGTGTTCTTGGACTGTGTGTTTGTACAGGTTTAAAGGCAATGCCTTCCCATTTTAGGGATACACCTTTCAGGTGCTAGTTATCAATCCATGGCCTATGGAAGGCAGGCTTGGGGTAGTCACGACATGAGCCTCGGAGGGACAGGTCGTGACAAAGTGGTATTAGAGGATTCTATTCTACCGAAGAACTAGGCCTCTAATATTTCCAATATAGCAATAGTGTTGAGTGTTTTTAGTGTGTTTTTCAGTTCAGGGAGTCCAATGTTGGTGCGACGACTAACGTATCCATTCACCAGGACCATGAATTCTGATTTCTGACTTACTACACAAAAAGACTAACTGCGTGTGTTCTGGAAATTCTTTACTTTGATTTCATTGAAGTCAACTCACCGGGTATAACTTATTGACTGTGGAGCACCTATTTCATTTTAGGATGCCTCCACGTAGACAGCCAGCAAGGATTCCAGAGAGAGATCACGACGATGGCCCACCGAGCGATGAGGCTTCGGTGCATGACCCTCTTACAGCGATAGCTCTTTTGGGTGGTGAAACCACAACACCACTACTCATTGGGTAGCAGTTTCCACTTTCCCCACTGGCGGATGGTGCATGATGACTGAGCACGTTGTCTGAGTTTCAGCGGCAGAGGCCTCTGGGGTTTTGAGGTGAGACAGATCCCCAGGTAGCTGAGGACTGTCTGGAGGCGGTGGCATGAGTTTTCCGCCAAGTTGGGACACTAGTAGATCAGATGGTGATCCTAGCTGATAACCTCTTCTAGGGAACAACATAGAGATGATGGAGCGTAACGCTCTAGTTACATGATGAGACGACCTTCACCTGGACGGGCTTCGAGAGCCTCTTTGAGCAGAGATCGTTCCAGCGACACTACACTCTGTGTGTATTTAGAAGCTCCTGCACTTGCAGTAGGGAAACCTCATAGTGGCCCAGTACTCGATGAGATTCACTGACCTCACACTACTCCACCGACATGGTACAAGACCCTTTCTTCAGGGCCCACACCTTTGACCAGGGTCTTCGGCGAGATATTAGAGCGTCGATGATATCGGTCAATATCTTGACGGAGTTTGGAGTGCTCGAGCAAGCGTTATTTGTGCAAAGATTCTTAGCTGAGAAGACACCGACAGTGAGAGACACCACTGGACGACAGATAACCAAGTTGTCTACAGCAGGATGTAGGCAGATGATACAGAGGTCCAAGAGGGCCAGAACATCTAGAGGACGACCCCCGGATGTAGGGTTAGAGGTTCAGAGCTCACGAGGTAGAGCAGGCCACCAGAGGACCAGACTATGCTTCATGTACGGCGGGTAAGTCCACATGGCTCGTCAATACCCGACTCACTGTACCAACGATCAGAAGATGGTCGAGGGACCGTCGAGTTAGAGGCATAGATTCGAGCGAGGAGGTTCGCAGGGTGGCAGATGTGGTGGAGGAGCAGGCCGTGCGACATGCGTTAGATGACAAATTGAGGTTCTACCGCCACCACCTCTAGGTGGTCCACCCCGACCTCAGGGAGCAGGAAGATATGGACAAACACAACTTTAGGCAGCTGAGGCCTATGACTACAGTTCACCAGAGATGATTCGAGGTACGATCTGTGTCTACTCTACCCTAGCTGTGGTACTTATAGACAGGTGCCAGTCATTCTTTCATTGCCACAACTCTCATTTGGAGCTCGGAGATTCCGGTAGATCCATTGGCTCGATCCTTACGTTTAGAGACTCCTACAAGATAGGATTTTATTATTACACACTGGTGCCGGTAGCGTGAGCGTACTTTAGAAGAAGAGAGCTTTGGCTGAGATCTCATAGTAGCAACATCGAGGTCTTACATTGTCATCTTGTGTATGGACTGGTTATCCACGGTCCATGATAAAATTGACTATTTTAGGTGCAAAGTGCGGTGTGTCCGCGAGGATGGGACCATTTTTTCCTTCACCGGTGAGAAGAGAACATTTTCAGTATAGGATGGACTTACTCAGAGGAGGGTGCAACCGATCAAAAATCATTTGACTATCCTTACCCCTGAGATAGTTGATGTAAAGAGTCCAAGTTATCCTGTAGTGGTGGACCAGTATGTTGATGTCTTTCTTGATGATATTCTAGGACTACTTCCTCATAGAGAGGTATAATTATACATCGACCTGTACCTCAGGACGAAAACGATATCTACATCAGCAAATCTGATGGCTCCCATGGAGCTTTGTGAGTTGCAGGTACAATTCGAGGACTTGCAGAGGAAGGAGTTCATAAGGCCAAGTGTTTCTTCATGGGAATCCTCGATTTTGTTCGCCAAGAAGGAAGATGGGAGTTTGAGGCTTTTGTGGACTATCAGTGCCTAAACCAAGTGACCTTGAGGAAAAATTATCCACTCCCAAGGATTTATGATATCTTCACCCAGCTGAAGGGAGCCCGATGGTTTTCGAAGATAGACCTCAGATCAGGCTATCATCAGCTTAGGGTACGGGATAAGGACGTACCTAAGAAAACCTTCAATATGTCGGTATGGCCATTATGATTTCTAAGTGATGCCCTTCAGTGTAACCAACGCTCTGGAAGTGTTCATGATTCTCATGAAAAGGATCTTCTAGCCCTACCTCGATCAGTTCATGGTAGTATTTATTAAAGACATCTTGATATACTCTGCATTAGAGGAGGTGCACACCATACACCTGCGGATAGTTCTGGATACACTCAGAGAGCACCAGCTTTATGGTAAGCTCTCAAAGTTCTGGTTCTGGATACGGGAAGTTAACTTCTATGGGCATGTTATCTCGGAGGCTAGAGTTGTAGTCGATCTAGCAAAGGTTAGAGGCAGTGCTTGCTTGGGAGCCACACAAGAGTGTGACCGAGGTGCGAAGTTTTCTGAGATTGGTCGGGTACTATTGGAGATTCGTACCCGACTTTTCCAGAACTGTGACACTCTTCTCAGCTTTGACAAAGAAGGAACAACCATTCGTGTGGACGGAGAGATGCTAGTAGGGTTTTCTGGAGCTGAGGCAGAGACTGATGAGTGCCCCTATCTTGAGGCTACCAGAATAGGGCGTTGGGTATGTAGTTTATTGCGATGCATTAGGGACCAGACTAGGTTGTGTCCTAATGGAGAAGCGAGTGCTGATCGCCTATAGCTCATGATAGTTGAGACAACACGAGCAGAACTATGCTACCCCAGACCTGGAGTTAGCAGCAATGGTCTTTGCGCTGAAGATATGGCGACACTACGTGATGTGAGAACGTTTTACAGCCTACTCTGATCACAAGAGTCTCAAGTATATCTTCTCATAGGAAGACATGAACCTGAGAAAATGATGATGGCTATAATTCCTTCAGGATTACGACTTTGAGATAGTCTATACTCATGGGAAGGAGAATGTAGTACCAGACACACTCAGCAGGAGGTCTGGTATGTAGTTTCTGAGTGAGGCGATAAAGCAGCTAACTGCATTGCAGTTATCCTTCATTAATAGTGATGAAGCAGCTTACCTTCAGTATATGACAGTTACTCCCCCACTCATTTAGTGAGTCAGGGAAGCACAGATTGGGGACATAGACTGCAAGGCCTGATGTGCTCATATATCCTCAGGACATGCTCATGATAGATTTTCTGATGGTAGGGAGCATGTTATCCTCTTTAGAGGACGCACAATGGTACTGGTGACACTACGGGAGGAGGTGTTGAGGGAGTTCCATACAACCCCTTTAGAGATATATTCTGGAGCGGCGAAGATGTACCAGGACCTCCAGCGTCAGTACTGGTGGTCATGAATGATGAAAGCGGTGGCAGAGTTCATATCACAATGCCTCATTTGTCAGCAAGTGAAGACTGATCATCAGGTACCAGCAGGCTTAGCTCAACCACTTGAGGTACCGGAGTGGAAGTGGGGTGGTATATCCATGGAAATCTTTAAAGGTCTACCATGTACGTCCAAGGGCCATGATTTCATCTGGGTGATTGTTGACGGACTCACCAAGTCGACCCACTTCCTACCCATCAGAGAGAATAGATCAGTAGAGAGCTTGAGACACCTCTATGTATAAGATATTGCATGACTTCACTGGGTTCCATCGATGATCATCTCAAATTTCGATGCTTTTTTTACATCCCGTTTGTGGAAGGGATTACAGGAGGCGTTTGGGGCTCAGCTACGCTTGAGCACCACCTTCCATCCTCAAACAGATGGTCAGATGGAGCGGACCATACAGACACTTGAGGACATGCTTCGTGCTTGTGTCCTTGATTTTCTCCATAGTTGGGAGGGCCACCTACCACTGGTGGAGTTCATATACAACAACTATCACTCCATCATCGTCATGAAACTATTTGAGGCTCTATACGGGTGACCTTGAAAATCAACTCTATGCTAGACAGACCTAGGGGAGTCAACACTTTTGGGTCTAGAGTTGGTACAAGATACAACCGAGAAGGTGAAAATCATCTAGGAGAGGACGGAGACTACACAGAGCCGAAAGATGTCTTATGCTGACAGGAGATGGAGACCCTTGGAGTTTGAGGAGAGAGACCATGTCTTCCTACAGGTCTCACCCTGAAGAGGATTATGGAGGTTTGGCCAGGGAGACAAACTATCTCCGAGGTTCATTGGACCTTTCTAGATCCTCAACAGAGTATGCGAGGTGGCATAACATCTAGCTCTTCCCCCACAGATGCACCAGCTGCAAAGTGTTTTCCATGTGCTGCAACTGAGGATGTACGTGCATGATCCATCACACGTTATCGACTGGGGTGAGCTAGACATCGACGATGGGGCAATGTTTGTAGAGTTCCTGGTGGATATAGAGGATCGACATGAGAGGGTCCTTCATGAGTGGTCGATTCCTCAGGTGCATGTTCGTTAGAAGCACGAGAACCTCCTAGAGAGCACCTGGGCATGAGAGGGTCAGATACATGCTCAGTACCCCCATTTGTTCCCGTGATTTTATTGTAACTTTTGTGAACAAAAATCCCTATGGCGGGGAGAATGTAATGACCCAGAAATTCCATATATATTTTTAAATTATTTGGAATTATTATGAGTCGATGAACATTGACGGTGCTTAATTCCGAGGCTTGGTGTGCCCGGAAATAAATTTTGAACTTTTTTTATGGCATATTCAGTAAACGTGCGGGTGACATTATCTATCTTTTGAACCAGTTCTTGGATTAAAAATCTGTGGGCACCGTTGAATACACAGCCTCGAGATTCGCCCAAGGGAGGCTTAACTTCGACCGCAGTAGGTTGGGAGAAAATGTTAGTTTCATGGGTTTTTAAAGAATAATAAAATAACATAAAATTGTTATTTTATTTTTCTACCAAAGGTTGAGAGGTGGTGGTGGGACTGATAAGTTGTTAAGCCATTTAATGACTTGAATCTTCGGTTTTGTAACCACACCATTGAGATTAAAAGGTCCATTCATTAATGAACCTCACTAATCTCTTGTAGTGTTAATCACCCATTCCCTCTATTTAAATGAGGCTTGGGCTTGTGTTATTGACATGAAAGTGAGGAACCTATGATGAAGTGATGCAACGTCTTCCACTGACGAAGAATGAAAGCTTGGATGACAACATTGGAGGAATCCATCTGGAATCGATGAATGCAAGCGGGTTCATCAAGCGTGGATTCTTCTTCCACAATGGTGACTCACCTCTAATTCGGAGGTAGCGGTTTTGTTTAAATTCAAGTGAATTTGTTTCTTTTCCTCGTTCTTGAAAATAAAGATGAATCAAAGAAGTATTATAGTTTATCTATGTTGAATTAATTGCTACCCGCTTGTTATTATGCTAACGCGGAGGGCGTGGTCCAAACAAACAAGTCCTGAACCCTCCACCGCTTTGGTTTTGTCACGTTCTTCATGGATGAAGTTTGAACTTGATGGAAAATTGAATATGGGAGCCACACAATGATGGAAGCATCTCGAGAGGCCTGTAGGCGCGTTCTAAAGAGAAAAAGGACCACCAGAGCTCACCCGATGGGTCGCGGAAGCTCCGCCTGCGCGGCACCAGTGGGCGACGGCGGCGACCGACCACGATAGTAGCAGGCGACGGCCAACCCTCAGCTGGACGCATTAGAGGAAGGTGGCGCGCCGTCACGTGTTGCGATGAGGAGGCTGCGACTTCAAAGCCGCGATGGTGGAGAAGTGGACCCATGCCCCGTGGGTCCCACTGAAAAAGAGGCAACACCACGTGACACCACCATTACTGAAAGACGTTAGGGAAGGGGGAGTGAAACCCCCCGTGCAGGCCACCTAGTTGGGTGCCGCACTAGCTAGTAGGTCAGACCGCCCAACGGGTCAGACCGCACGATGGGCCACACCTAGTCGAGGTGGTTCGGGCCGGGCCAGTCAGTTCGGGTCGACCTGAACTAGGCAGGGTCGACCTCGATTGGGGCGGGTCGAGTTGGTCCGACTGGGTCAGACCGAACCAGACCCATTTCAGCCCAGATACACTTAATAGGTCATATCTTACAAACCAGATGTTCGTTTGACAAACCATCTATGACCTTGGAATCCTTGGATCGAGACGGTCCTTTTGAGACACTCCACCTGAGTTTTGGAGAATGTTGGAGTATGGCTGGTTTGGATCAAACCCGAATCCAACTGGGCTCTCGACACTAAAATGCCTATAAATCATAGACCGGGAATCCGATTGACGCTCCGTATACCGAATTGGGACCCATAAGACATGAAAGTACTTTGGGTTACTCCTTTGTGGAACATCGTGGTAGTTGAGGCATGACTGATATCTTGAGGAGCGGATACTATGAAACTCAAGCACACCGGGTGCGGAGAATCTTGTGGCTGCCTGGAATTTGAAGAGCGACCTTGTGTGGATAAATATCATAGAGACCCTGTGTGGATCAAAATCATAGCGACCCTATATGGATCAGCATCACAACGACCCTGTGTGGATCAGCATCATAGCTACCCTGTATGGATCAACATCACAGCGACCCTATGTGGATCAGAATCATAGGGACCATGTGTGGATTGGTATCATAGAGACCCTGTGTGGATCAACATCATAACAACCCTATGTGGATCAACATTCTAGCGACCCTGTGTGGATCAACAATGCGTGACCCGATGAGGACCAACCTTAGAGAGGATCATCGTGGATCAATGACATACGACCCTGTGTGGATCGATTATGGAACAAATTCTCCATGGTTCAGTTGTGGAGACTTCATAATAGAATAAAATGATATAGCTTAAGACTAATCATCTTTATTTTTTAACTATGAGTTATATACCTGGTTTGAGCTGAGTGTTTTACTTTGTGCTTTGTGATTGAGATCATGAACTGTGGTTTTATTTTGTGGAATTCTGAGAGACCTTCAAGGGTCTCGGGGTCCCTACTGGGTATTATTATACTCACCCACGCATGGGATTCGCCCGTACCTTGTTGTGTCTTGTGCAAACGATGAGCAGTTTGACTGAGACTTTAGGGAGACAGATCTAGGCGGTACAAGGTGGTGACTGGTTGACATGGAGAGCTTCAGAGACGAGCTATACCTACTCTTTAGGTATGATCCTTGGTGGATGATCTCAGGAGCTGTTTTCTATTTTCTGTTGTAGTTGTATCTTTTTAGTTGAGCTTGTATTCCGGACCATTTACTTTCAGTACCCACTTTTACTACTGTATTTGATCATCATGGTTGCATCTTGTTGTGTTTTTGGATTGCATGTTTATACAGGTTTAAAGGCAATGTATTCCCGTTTTAAGGATATGCCTTTTCGGTGCTAGTCACCAACCCATGGCCTATGGAAGGCGGGTTTGGGGTAGTCACGACACAAGCCCAGGGGGGTGGGTCATAACAATGGTGATAGTTCTATTTTTGCTTATCATGCTGGTGAAGGTCGTTACAATGGTGATGGAGATTTCTCTAGCAACTATTAATGTAGGGCAGATTGATGTACTTTCCTATGGACAACAGGTAGGGGATGTAAATGCTGGATGAAATATGTCTACAACACTTTTATAGTTATCTGAATGAAGAAAATTTTGGTTTGATATTTTTGTTGAAAATGAACAGAATGCAAGGGAGGGTAGTTATAGTCTTGGATTGAATGTAGGAAATACTGTTGGGATTGATTATTCTTTTCCTTTGGTGGATAGAATGAAGAATCTTGAGGAAGACTTAAGGGAATTTCATGCGTAAGTTGCGGCAGATGACCTCATCATGAATGATCATTTGGATTCAAATAATAAAGGTAAGCAGAAAGTGAGTTCCAATTCACTGATTAATTATAAAGATAAGAGGAAAAACAATACCTTGGTTGAAAATGATGGTTTTGAAATTATCTCAAGGAAGAGTGGTTCTCAACCTGATCCAATTAAGGATTCTGAGCAAAATATTGGACAACCTGTGAAGATAGCAGTTGGTAATAGATTTGGAGTATTAGAATCTCCCAATGAGGAGTCAAGTCATGGCTCAAAGGATAATTTAGGTACTAAGGAGGGATACCATGAAGAACATTTCCCCAAAAATACTTAGATATAGTGTAGGCATCCAAAAGTCCATGGTCATAGATGTGGTCGGGATGAATGGGGTGTAGCATGAGGGTGTGGAAAATGTTCCGAGGAACTTGAGATTCATCTAACCCCAAAGAAGGAGAAGATTAGTGAGAAATATTCTATTATTTTCAATCAAGGTAACTCTCAGTCAGAGTTGGAGTATGTTGATGAAGATGGTGATTCTGATCATGAGTTTTTTGGAGTGATCCCACTTTACATGATTTGTAGTTTTCATGGATGTGGGCATTCCTTGTTTAACATCGACCATCTTATCATGTGTTTTCTTTCCATTTCTTTAATTTTAATAAATATTTAAGAGCTTTGGCTTATAGATAGACATACTTCGTATAATATATTTATTATAATTATATAATTATAGATAATATATATTCGTTTAAATAATAGTAAAATTATAATAAATACAGTTTTTATATTTACAATTTTATAATTATATATAAAAATATATTTATTATCTATATTTATGAAATTATAAATATAATAAATAAATTTATTATAATTATATAATTATTTAAATATGTATTAATTTATTTATAAATTTAAATATAATAAATAAATTTTTATTTATAATTATAAAATTATAAAAAATATATTTATTGTATTTATAATTTTTTAATTACATATACTAAATATATTTATTATAATTATATATATATATATAATTTTAATTATTAATATATACATAATTCAAATATATTTTTATATATTTATTATAACATTTTGACTCGGCTCACCGCTAAGACGGTGGTCAGACTAGTCGCCACGTGACCTCAAGCGCGCATCCCCGTACGCCAAAGGCTCCCGACTAGCAGTGAGGGTGTATGAATAGTAAGTAGGGAGACTATACCCTCTTATCAGAGTTACCCACCGATATAACAGAGTATATAATAATCAATAGAGGAAGCAATAATACATAATCAACAAGCAGCGGAAGAAAAATTTCATATAAATGAACAAAAGGATCCAACGCCAGTTTATTCAATAAATGAATGCATGACATGATATTGATACAGGACCGAAAGAAGTAAACAATACAACATTCTTCTCAATACAATATAATGTAGGACTCAAGTAAAGAAAAAAAAATAAAATCCCAACAATGATCTCCACGAGCATCCTAAGTTCTAGATCAGTAATTTACTCTTAACTCTCGAGTACAAGAAAACAACAAAAAGCAAGGTCCAAGGTCCTACGAACAAGAAAATTATATTCGGGTACCCTAGTGCAATGGCGGCCCGAGTAGGGTGTGAGATATAAATCTCAGTAGGCCAGCACCACTAGTGTCTAACCCAATCCTGACAGTGTAATATAAATTAAAGAGGGTGCAAACATGCCTAAATAAAGTTGTACATTTTAACTAAATAACCATGTACTTGCATCATCCCTCAGCTGGTGTCTGGACAACTAACTGGTTCATTAATTTAGTATTACCATTTTATTCATAATTCACATGTGAGTAAGTCACCTACTGAGTCCAAGGCGTTTCCTCCAAGGTAAAACGATGCTAAGTAATGACCAGGCCTAATGGGCTTTAACCATGTCACCTACATGTCAATGATGGACCCAAGGAGTGTATCTAAGGAATCCTGTAATAGTATAAATAGTGGAGGCCCGAAGACTTAACAAGGAAACCTGACAAGGATATCCGGTGAGGGAGTTCCAGGGAAAAAACCAAAGTAACGTAAATCTCACAGATTGCTAACTTAGTATTATTTGAGTCTAGCTAAAGGGTAAGAGTGTAATCCAAGGAGCGTAATCTAAGACATTCCAAAATAAAGAACCTACCAAGTCCAAGGAGTGTATCCAAGGTAAAAGAGGGCTAAGAAATGACTGGGGTCCAAGGAGTGTATCCAAGACACCTACTTTTCAATGCTGGATCAAAAGAGTGTATCCAAGGAATCCTGTAGTACTACACGGGGGGACCCAATGACCGTATACCGGATATCCAATGATAAGGAAAGGAATGAGATCTAGGTGGGTCTGAACCTTATCAACCCATCCTTGAATTCGGTATGAGGAACACGAGTTATCATGGTATTCTTCAATCAGAAACCATGACACGCTCGAGTCTAACCATTCCTTTTTAATAAAGAAGTCATGAAATGATTCATCTTGTTAAACTCTTTCCTTCCATTAGTGTGGATAGGTCAAGTAGAGTTGAAACCATTATTTATTGGTTAAAGCATTACCTTCCATTAGTGTGTAAAGGTCAAGTAGCATTGCAACCATTTAGTAAAATCCATTAAGGAATTTTCAAAAGTTAAGATCCACACCTTTACCTTGACTTAACATGGTAAGTGTTTCCACGGATGTGGAACCAATTATTTTCTCATTAACCCGGGTCATTCCAGGGAAATTCTACATGGGAATCCATGTGTATCCCAAGGTATGAGTATGAAAACCCATTGAGTCCATCATGGCATTGCTACTTGGGAACCCAAGTGTCACCCAAGGTGTTATTAACATTCAAAACATTTGAAAACATTTTTCGAAATTTTATTTGAGGGTGAATCATTAAGCATTAACCATTCATTTAACTGAACTCATTCCATTTATAAAAAATATTTCAATTGCATTTTTAAGGTTCCAAGTATCCATGAAAAAGGGGAAATTACCTACATGGGTAATTCCAATCTAAAACTGGACCAAACACTTAGACAATGCTTTGGTCCTTTAATCATTTAAAATGGGAAACTTGGTGTTTCTAATGCCATTAAGGCCATGTCCTAAACATTCCATATCACAATATAACATCAATGCATAAGAATTATAAACATGAACAGTCATGAAATCAAGGTTGAACCACTTCTTTTTAGCTTAAAGGAAGCGCCCCTCCGTTGGAGGGGTTTTATTATAAAAACATGATAATGCTTATCACACAAATCATTTACTACATTTATCATTTTAAATGAAACACACTAGATTAAAATTTAAGAGGAATTTAATATAAATACTTCACAACATGGAATTAGTTTCTAATAAAAGTACAGTAAGCAATTTATTAATCCATTAATAAAATTAAGGACTTGGAAATGGACCCTTCCTCAGGGTGGAACCAAGTCGTCCACTTCAGCGACGAACCAAAATGAAGTGAGACCACCCATAAAAACTCAATTCCCTACCAATTTAATAAAAGGGAGTCAAGGACACGTAAAGATCTTTATTCAAGAGGTGCGAAACAAGGAAGAAGGTATAAACCTTACCCCAAAACATTGTCGGCGGACCGAAACCACCTGAACCACCTCGCCTTTGGTGCTGGTTGATGGAACACGCAAGAACAACACCCGAGAGACCATTTTCACGTACCTAGAACAAGAGAAAACCAAAAAATCGGATCACACCTAAAGACTTAGGGTTTGGTCGAACCTCATAGGGTGCTGATTAGGTCAAAGTGAAGCCGGTAGACGGAAAGAGAAGGGAGATGAGGACTCACCATGATGGATTGGCAAAAAAAATGAAGGAAACTAGACAGTGATTGAAGAGGAGAGGAGTCCAGGAGGTCTGTCGAAGGGAGAACCCCTTTGGGGGTGCTGCACACTGTGGATCGAGCCGAGGAGGGGGTGAGGAGAGTGTTTATTTTCGGTTTGAATTTTAATTAAATTTTAAAATAACTTAAATTTCAAAATAGGGTGTCGCACAAGGTTAAGCCGCACGGTTTTGAGAACTGTGCGCCAACCATGCAGTACCCCACTTCCTTTAAGACACACCCTTCATGGGCTAGGTGCATGGTTACCTGCATTGGGTAGTATGGTTTAACAGTCCGTGCGCAAACCGTGTGCCCTCTACTATCTTTAAAAACATGATGTTTTTTGAGTCCGACACTCCCGAAACATCTCGAGCCACTTGGGAGACTTCTCGGGCCTTCACCCAAGTCCGAAAACAACACGTATATGTTTTCCAACCCTAGTAATTAAGTTCTGAAACTCAGTTTTAAAAATGACCCATCTGGTAAATGAAAAAATTCAAAAACCTTCGTACTTTAGTCCGGTTAAAAAACATGGGAATCTTTATTTATAAATATATTTATATTATTATATCTATATATTTAAAATTATAAATATTATAAATATATTTATTATAATGTTATAATTATTTAAATATATAAATATAAATATATATTTTTAATTATAATTATAAATAATTATAAATATAATTATATTTATAAATATTTGTATGTAATTATAAATACATATATATATATATTTATTAATATGTAAATAAATATAATTATAATAAATGTATTTATTGTAATTTTATAATTATATATATATATATATATAGTTATAATTATAATTATAAGTAAATTTATTTAAAATTTATTTATAAATAAATAAAATATTATAATTATAAATATAATAAATATGTTAATTATTTAAATATATTTATTCTAATTTTATAATTATTTATGATAACATAATAAGTTCATTGGTATAACATAAATGAATCATACCTAGAAAAGTATAGATCATAAAACTGAATCATCGCATATATGGAAAGCATTAATAATAAGGTTTTCAATGTATAAATGAATATTAATGAGTTATGAGTACATAAAATATGCATGTGTCATCATAATATAAGTAATATTAACATTAAGAACATGTTAACCAACAATTATGTTTACTAATAAAATTATTTCCATATAACGTTAATTATATTCCCGCACCAATATATGAACATAAATATAGTAATTATATATATATAATAATAATTTTTTTATTAAAAAACTGTATCAGTGATAAGAATAACACTTATAAATATAACCATTATCAGTGTAAAAAAATTTCTGATAACAGATACACCTTTATTAACAATTTATTAGCACTGATAACCATAACCTTTTAAGCGCTTTTATCTAGCTATGGTAAAGGTGATCATTTTGTCAACAATTTCTGCTTAGCACTGAAAAAAGAAGGTGCCTCCCTTTCTTGGATCTGTTGTAGTAGTGGGGTCAGATGAGTTTGTTGGTTGATATAATAATAGACAAGCAGGATAGAGGAGTGTAGATATTCTTGGATAATGTGCATATTAAACCATATCTCATCAATATGTTAATGATAGAACTGGTATCTGACCTCAAGTTCCAGCAGATTAAAAGGTCTTTAAATTGTGTGGAGGCCTTAGGTGATTGGCCTCTGTATCTCAATAGCTCTCTTCTCTTTTTGAAGCGGCTGGATGTTCCTTTGAGACTAAGGTGGGAGGTGATTTATGTGGTACATCATTCTAGTTGGGTCATTCAACCTGGTGAGAAAAGAGTTTTTTATACTTTTACGGGATGGTATTGGTGAATTAGGACATACATCTGGGGAAAGAATTTTTTCCAGATGCTTGACCTGATAGAGGATCAAAGATGAGAATTAGATACTAGTCAGGTTAATATAACCAATTCCTATTCCAAAGGCGATTTTGGATAGGATCTCAATGGTTTTCATGATTGGGAAACATTGTACTCTGAGTGGGAAAGATTCTATATGGGTGAATGTCGACCGTCTGATGAAATCAACCCCTTTTCTACCAGCAAAGAGTCGATGAAGTAAGAGGGACATATATGCTTTCATTTTCAAGATATTTTTTAGATTCATGGAATTCCCTCAGATATAATGTCAGATCAGGATTCTCATTTTACATCTCACTTTTGGAAGGGATATTAGGGGGCCTTGAGACCCTAGTTGAGGTTGACCAAAGTGTATCACCCCCATATGGATGACCATTCTGGCCAGACCATCTAGACTCTCGAGGATATGTTATAGGTGTCTGTGCTTGATTTAAATGGATTTTGGGAAAGGAAACATCCATTTTCCGTGTTTTTATATAATCATAACTATCAATCCTTAATTAGGATGGCCCAATTTGAAGAATTACATGATCATCCATGCAAATCCTTGTCGTTTTGGGCCATGGTGGGACAATATCCTTTGGTTAGACCAAGCCTCAACTTAGATATGACTATAATAATGTGATTGATTTAGAAATGTTTAGTGACATCTCAGAGTTTTCAAAAGTCATATGATGACAATTTTCATCACCAGTGGGAGTTCCAGGTTATTGATCAAGTGTTTCTTTGGGTATTAGTTTATTTAGGTCTTCTTTGATTATGAAAGCCTAGGAAATTTTCATATCATTATGTTGAGTCTTTTGGTGTTGTGGAGGGTATTGAGATGGTAGACTATAAGTTTTATCTTCCATTGTTGATGACCTCAATTCATGAAATATTACTTGTCTCCTAGATGATGAGATACCATATAGGACCATCTCATGTATTAGAGTGGGAGGATTTGGACATCGATCCAGATCCCACTGTTGTGGAGTAGCCTTTTGTGTCTTGGATATTCAGAACAAGATGCTCTAGGGGAAGGTGATCCTATTGGTCCGTGTGATTTGGAAGCGTCGTGGCAATAACCGTGATACATGGGAGTGGGAAGGTTGGGTAAGGGAGCAGTGGCCTATCCTATTTTCTTCTAGTGAATCTCGTGGACTTTCTAGGGGAAGAAAGTGGAATGGGGGGTCATTTGGGATACTATTTGGATTATTGGGATGTTTTATTTTGTGTTTTATTTATCCTTATGTGAGTTATTTGTGTTTCTAGTTGTTGTGGGTTGAAACTCAGAGTTATTTTAGGAGACAGGCTAGGGAGCACAGTTGGTTCATGGTTTTTCCTATATCATGTGGGAAAAGTACTAGGGGTGGTGTAGTTTTTGATTGTTCTTTTTAACATGGTTTGAGTATGGTGATTCACACTATGAAACATTTGAGGAGACCATGAAACTCATTTTGTATGGATAGGGACACCACAATGTCGGACCACTGTTTTCAAAACCATGCGGCCAAATCCTATAAACCTATCCAACTCAGTATAACTTGTGAATTTATCAAATTAAACCAATAAATAATTTATCATTTAACCCTAATTTTTTCCCTCCATAATGTTTATCTAACCTCCCTTGGTGGTGGAGATTTCTCACTCCTTAATGTATTTCTTCTTTGTCTCACTGTGTTTTTCTTGAGGGAAGTAAATTTTCTTCTTGATTTCTACTCCATTCCCCTCTTTAATCCCTATTCATCCATTTTTATGGAGTTTTGGAAGAAATGGGGTGGTGTTTTCCAAATTTTTGGGGTTTTATGGGGGTTTTTGTTTTATTCCATATGTCTTAGTTATCTATGAGTTGGATCTAAAACTTTATAGTTTTCTTCATCATGGGTGATGAGATTTGGACTGAATCTAAGGGAGGTGTCTCTATTTAAGGGTGTTTTCTATATCATAACCTTAAATTTATAATTTCATTTGGGTTTCATTTTTTTAATTAAATTTAAAATGATTTATTCTTGGTGTGTATGGGTGTGGCATGTGTGCAGCTGTAGTGCATGATAAAATTACTCAAAGTAGTTTTTTGATTTTAATTGGATTTATAAAATGGTTTTAGAAATTATTTGAATTGGAAATGGAATTTTTTTTAAATTGGGTATGTTTGTTTATGGAACAAATCGTAATATTTCTTGAATGATGTGGGAACTTGATTGTGATGTGTTGGCATAGAGTAACAAATTGGTTAACTGGGGGTGAGTGAGATATTTCTTTGAGGGACCATGCTAGTCATTATAGAGAGGAATGTGTGACCCTCTATTTGTTTCCAAGGTCCCCATTGAGACTTCTGTGAGGATGATCATTTGAGCATTATGTTGGTTTTTGAGAGACCATGTGAGTTATTGGAGTTGGGTCCAAAAAAGATCATGAGAGATTCTATTCCATAGCCAATATACATGTTTACTCACTCATGATAGGCCTAATAATTAAGTCCAAAGTGAAAATTACTCATTATAGATTTGTTTATATGCTTTATACATTTTATTAGTTCTATTTTGGTGTGATGATTTCTATTACTCCCATTGTATCATTTTTCACTTACATGGTTACATGATGTTAATGTTTATGATCACCTTTATTGTTCCTTCTTGGTTATGTTTAGAATGTTGTTCCTTGTGGTCTTCTTTATTTATTTGATCCATGTTTTGGTTTTTTTGGCAAACAATGTTTCGTTTCTAAAAAGGTAAACCAAAGGAATCATTATGGTTTTCTTGAAATAGGTTTACATTCAAGTAGTTTAGTGTGGAATTTTTTGTTCAAACAAGTATATTATTTTTTATGGGTAAAATATTTAAATTGATTCACGGTTATACCCTACTAGGATTCATTCCTCACACCCCAATTGGGACTTTTTGGGCATTTATAATCTTCGTTTTGTAGGACACATGTAAAGAAAAGAGAACAATGTTCTAGGGTGGTTCTTCATGATTATCATAGTTTTTTGTTTTGTGGATGACACGTGGTCTAACAGGGATGGTCACACATGGATTTTTTTTGGTATTTTATGCCTATAGGGTTTTACTTGGGACTTGTATTTATTTTTACCGGTTTATTGAGTTTGGGTTGTTTGTTTTGAGATACCTTGTATGTGCTTAGATGTGGATTTTTTATAAATTGAGGTATGTTGTTTCTTATGGAATCCAATTGTATTATACTATTGACTATGATTATAGGAGTGGCTCTCCCATTTTAGGGATGGGATTTGTACTTTTACTAGTGGTGAAATCCTTTCCATGTTTTAGTTTTTCATTCTTGGTGCTTGTCACCAACCTGTGATGACTAGGAGCGCACTTTAGGCTACGAGGCAAACTAGCTCGGGTGATGTGTGTAACACCCTGAGATTTTATGAGAAATATTTTTTATGTCTTATGTTATACGCAACACCAAAGGAATCTTTCACAACACACAATACTGACTTGGCTTGCATTACACGCAATCATGACCTTCCTCAATAGCATGTGTAGTACGCAATACCAGGTTTCAATAAACAATAATATATTATTATGGACAAGCCATTATGAATAGTATTAACTACATTTTGAATTTTATTACATTTTTATTCATCTAACACATTTTCTAGAACATGGTAAGAGAACAAAATAAATTTTTCGGGTAAAATAATTATTTTTTAAAAAAATGTAGTTTTGCCGCCTTTTGATGGCACACCCACATTAAATCTAGTTTTTTACATATTTATAAGTTCAATTTGACAAAAAAAATTCTTCTTTGGAATTAGGATATAAAAATTTACTTTGGATAAATTTTTGATATTTTTCTGATAACTTTCATATTTTGATGACTAGTAAAAATACACTAATTTTTAATTAAAAACAACTTTTTTCATTGAGATAATTTATATTTTTAAATTATACTATTGAATGGTTTTAAAGTATAAATAGAATATATTTTTTCCATTTAATATAATATATTTCATTATCATTAATTTCACATTGAATTCACAGGTAAAAAAATTTCAATCTTTGCCAACGTTTTAACTTCTAAAATATGTTTTGTTAACAAAGGGATTAATTTTAAATTAATTACTGCAACTTATGTGTTTTGAATTTTGAAAAATGGATTCCATATTTGGAATAAGTGGGTCCAAATTATGTTAATAGGCTACTTTTTATTTTTGGGAATTGTGAATAGTAACTACAGTAAATTTTATTTACCATAGTTAAAGGTAAATTGGGTAATTAAGGGTAAATATAAGATTATAAAATTACCCTAACACCTGTCAAAATCCTATTGGATGACTAAAAGTCGACCCATATCACCTAAGGGTCGGATTAGATTAATTTAATGGACTTTTGTCCATGAAAATAATGTAATTATTATTAAAACTAAAGAAAGTGACAACATGTCACTTTCTTAAATCTTATAAGTATAATAATTTTAATTTAGTGATAAACTTAATGCAACTTAAAAAATGAATAGTATCCAGGAATCTAATACAATTATCTACATCATATAAATTTATTTATAATTTTTAGGGATTAAACAATTATCATTAATTATGACACAATAGAGATGTTGAAATTATTTTATTAATTAAAATATCAAATAAATGGTTTTAAAAATATAAAATAAATATTATATGAACTGTTTAATGTGATCCACTAATTTTAAAGATACATATGATATTTTATGAATCTATTAAAGCTTTTATTTCGAACATATCTTTTATATATATTTTATTTCAATTCAAATAAATGAATAGTGTAAAAATTGACACTATTGTTATTTTATAAAAATAACATATTATAAATTTTTTTGAAAATCACAATAAACTTTAAAAATTATAAATTAAAATTTATATGGTCTAAAATGTCATAAAGTGTCAAATAATGGAAAATTCACAACACATACGTAATTATTTATAATAATTTAAAATTTAGAATATTATTACCACAAATAAAATTAAATTGATAAATAATGATAAATCAAGTTGATAATGATTAAAATAAATTCCTAACATGTCTAAATTTTATTTGTTGATGAGATTACAACCCTATATCATCTAATCATCAGAAATGAGTCATTTTGAAAGTTTTTATGTGGGGTTGGGATTTAATATAAACTAATATTTATTATATTTCCAAAGGTGCACCTATCCTCCCTAATAAAAGGGTACCTCCTCCCTCTCCTCCTCACAAAAATTTGAGACTTCAAGATAGACCAAACCCTACCCATTTAACTTCCCCACTTCATTATAATCCTACTAGAGGTACTGGTCTTCACAAAAGACCAACTCTAGTGCCCTAAGAAAAAGTTTAAAGGAGGCACTTTGAGAAAGAGGTAATACCTTCTACCGTTTTCTTCAAGTTCCATTCTTCTTATACTCCCTCTTCTTTATTTGTTTCATTATGAAGTAATAACATCAGTATCACTCATATACTTATATGTTATTATAATTACTAAACAACCCTATTTCACCATCTATCCATCCTACGGAAAATGAAATCATCACGCGTGCGTACGTACGGAATACCATCTCCACACCGTGGTGTAATGTATTTTTCACCACCACCTTACTTGGATGGGTATAATGGTGTAAATAATGAATATATATTATTATTTTAAAGTGATATTTATTCTTAAATAGTATACATACATTCCGATACAATTCCACAATCATGGGAACGATATCATCGCTCGTGCGTACGTACGGAATACCGTCTCCATGATGTGATGTGACTCGTTCTACATGATCTTCATTGAATAATGATTATATAAATGAATTGAATGAATAAATATGATATATATTACACTAATAACATTATGTAAATGAGGTGTCTATAACCTAAAAAGAGGAATAAGAATTTATTCGACAAAACACACATACGAACATAAAGCAATAAACACCCGAATAACAAGTAGCAATGAAATATTACTAATAAGAAGCTAAGAATATGACCATATATGATATCATAAAAATAAATATGATTCTGTAATAAGTCAATGACATTATTTAAATCATTATATAGGAGGTTCGGACAGTTACGAAGCAAATCGGACCTAAGATAAGGGAAAATCTCACAATCTCATTTTTATCTGAGATTGTTTATACATCAGAATTTACTGGGGAATATTTATCATCCACATCCATTTTTCCTCAATATATAATATTATTTCCATACACCTACAATTGTTTAAATCGAATTTTACCCTTCGGTGAGTTTTTAGTAAACGATATGAAAGGAATCATTTGTCATTTCTCATACAAGTTACTTTTTGACTTTTCTGGCCAAAGTACGGGAAGAATGTTTTTTAACATATACGGAATGAATGGATTTTTAGAACATTATTTCCATGAAGCTTCCTTTACAAGTTTTCAAGATTATTTTTAATCAAATTCTTTTAGTTCAAAATTATATGACATGTTAAGAAAGGAAAATGTTTTTGAAGTAGAAAGGATATTTTCCTCAAGAATGAAGTCCAAGTGTTTTATCAAAATTATTTTCCATATAAGATAATATAGGGTTCTGTTTCTATCCCTATTTTTACATTGATTTTATTATTTTATGATGGAATTATTTTTACGAAATCCTTTTATGGATTATGTTATGATGACGTGATGTTTAATAATCCCATTTTTATTACATGGGTTATGCTAGGATATATGGTTTACGATTTTGTGGCACACATAAGAATGGTATCATTATTAGATGGGTGGGACCTATATCTCCCTCCAATGCATTGGGTAAAGATTTATATCTAATGAGATATACATGGCTGGAATGGCAGGTTAAACCAGTTCAGTGAAACAAGACTGAAACGAGGAGTGAACTCGGTTCAGAAAAGGACTTTGTCCGCTAAGATAGTTTTGGAAATGAGTTTTGACTAATAAGAAATTATTTTCTATGATTATGTGTGTAGGCCACAAAGATTCATGTTTTAAGTTAGTTTTTTTGGAATTACACTTCACTTCTATGATTTATCCCATGTTATGATCTCTTTTGCAGGATAAGATTTTCAAAATGTTATGTTCTTATAAATGTGATATGTTTGATATTTCTTTTGTTTACCCTTACTGAAAATTTGAGCTCACCATTTTGTATGTTTTCTTATCCCCAGGTCAAGAAGAATGATATTAAGTAGTATATGCTAAAAAGGGACTCTAGATATGTTGAAATAAATGGGAGACAACGTAGATGATTTATAAACCAGTTGTTCATGTTTCCCAATTTCTAAAGACAATATACCTATACGGTAGTTTCATGGTTTTCTTATATGTTGTTATAATTATGCTTCAATTTTAATGTAATAACCATGTATGTAAATTATGGGTCGTTATTGTTGGTATTAGAGGAAAGGTAAAATCAACCATTGGAAACTAGGATGTGAAAGCCTTAGTAAGAAACCTATGGATATTTCTAAGAATAGAACACAATCTTAGTGTTTTAGAAATGGCCATTAACAACCTATGATAATTCCTTATGTGTGAAATTTTATTCTTGATTATGTGGTTTTCCTATTATAATTACTATTTCTCACACTAATCTTCTTGGTTTTAGTCAATGGCTGGAACCCGAAGGAACCGTGTTAATGCGGAATGCGACAGGAAATGCAATGATTGTCCCCCTGAGAAACCAAACGTTATGGGAGATAGAATTAAAAATCTTGTAGCCATGCTCACACAACTTTCTCAAGATATGAATCATGCAGGACTTCCAAATGAGAAAAGGAAGGAGCAAAATTTTGTTGAATCCTTCATGAGTCAACGTCCACCTTCATTCAGTGGGTCTTATGATCCATTAGTGGCTGAACAGTGGATCAGAACCACTGAAAAGATATTTTCAGTTCTTCAATGTTCTGAACATTATAAAGTCATCTTAGTAGTGTATCGTTTGGAAGGTGATGCTGATCAATAATGGAATCTTATTAAGAATATGAGGAAAATGGATGAAATTGTGTCCATGGAATGGGACGAGTTCAAGAACTTATTTTTCAATAAGTATTTCCCACGTATTCATTGAATAAAGATGGAGAAGGAGTTTCTTGAACTGATGCAAAAGGATGATGAATCCGTTAGTACCTATGAAGAAAATTTTACAAGACTTGCAAGGTACGCTTCCGGAATTATTATCCAACCCGAGAGTAAGATTGATCGATTCTTTAGTGGCTTAAAACCATGTCTTCGAAGGGCATTAGCCACAAGAGACTTCAATAGCTATGAGGAAATTGTTCGATGTTCTCTCATGGTTGAGATAGAGACTGGTGTAACCCATCAGTCACATGGGTTTGATAAGAAGAGGAAAATGGAATTCAAAGGAAAATCTAAAGACCAAATTGAAAAGAAGACGAGTTTTCCCTTATTCTCAAAGTGTAGAATGAAACATGGAGGAAATTTTCATAAGGGGACAATAAAATGTTATAAGTGTGGAAAAGAAGGTCATCAGGCAATTGAATGTCGATTTAATGGCAAGAAGATGTCTAATGATGCAAAAAAAGGAAGGGATACACATAATGAACCTACTACACATCAATTTTTCAAGTGCAAGGAGATAGGGAATTATGCCAATCAATGCCCAAATCCAAGGGTTGATGATGATGATCGACATCAATAAACTCCTAAGGCCAAAGACAAAGGAAAGTCACATGCAATTACTATCAGTGATGTGGAGTAAGACAAGGAAGTGGTGAGAGGTACACTTACCATCCACTCTAATGTAGAAAATGTTTATTTGATTCTGGATTCACCCAATCTTTTATTTCAGAAGAATTTTCAAAGGGTATCATCATATTACCTCAACAATTAGATGTTGAGTTGGATGTGTCAACTCCTAATGGCACAACAGTCGCATCAAAAGTTTACAATTATTCTTCGATTGAAGTTTGTGGGAAAGTGCTTCCTACAAATCTTGTGATCCTTCCTATAGTGTAATTTTATGTGATTCTTGGCATGGATTGGATTTCTTTATATGGAGTTCATATCAATTTCCAAATAAGGGAAGTCACATTTCATATTATAGATCAATCTATGATCGTTTATCAATGTAAGGATGAAACTAACCTTCCAGTGGAAATTTCTTCCATCTTATGGGTCTTGATTCCACTAAATGAAGGTTATTTATCTCAAATGGTTGGAGAGAAACTCAAAATTAATAATATGCCAATTGTACAAGAATTTGTGATATATTTTCGAAGGAATTTCCTGGTCTTCCACCAAATCGTGAATTTGAGTTTTCAATAGAACTTGTACCGGGTACATTGCCTATTTCAAAGAAACCTTATAGAATGGCCCCAATTGAGTTGTTGTAATTGAAGAAGAAACTCCAAGATAATCTTGATAAAGGATTCATATGCCCTAGTGCATCGCCTTGGGGAGCACCTATTCTGTTTGTTAATAAGAAAGATGGATCAATGAGACTCTGCATTGATTATCGAGAACTTAACCGAATCACTATCAAGAACAAATATCCTCTTCCACGCATTGATGAAATATTTGACCAACTACACGGAGCTCAATACTTTTCCAAGATTGATCTTCGTTCAGGGTATCATCAATTAAGGGTCAAAAAGGAGGATATAAAAAAAACAGATTTTCGTACAAGGTATGGACACTATGAAAATATAGTGATGCCATTTGGTCTTACTAATTCCCCTGCTATCTTCATGGATCTGATGAAAAGAGTCTTTAGAGACTATCTTGATCAGTTTGTGGTAGTCTTTATAGATTATATTCTTTTCTATTAAAAGAGAAAGGAAGAACATGAAGATCACTTGAGAATTGTATTAAAGACACTAAGAAAGGAGAAGCTTTATTCCAAATTTACCAAGTGTGAGTTTTGGATTCAAAAAGTTTCATTTTTGTGTCACATAATATCAAAAGAGGGGATATCTGTGGATACAGAAAAAATAGAGGTTATCGAAAGATGGTCGAGACCAACAACAGTAACTGAGATCCGATGTTTTCTTGGTTTGGCTGGATATTACTGACATTTTCTGAAATATGTTTCAAGGTTATCTAACCCAGTCACCACGTTGACTCGAAAATGAGTTAAGTTTGTTTGGATGGAGGAATTTGAAGAGAATTTCAAAGAGCTAAAAAGAAGGTTTTCCAGTGCACCTGTGCTCACACTACCTTGTAGTGGAGAAAGGTTTGTGATCTACAGTGATGCATCCAAGAATGGACTGGGGTGTGTTCTCATAAAAAATGATATGGTGATAGCTTATGCCTCACAACAGTTGAAAATCAATGAGAAAAATTACCCAACTCATGATTTGGAGTTAGCTGCGGTAATCTTTGCATTAAATATTTGGATGCATTACCTTTATGGTGAAAGGTGTGATATTTATACTGATCATAAAAGTTTAAAGTATATTTTCACACAAAAGGAGCTGAATATGCGTAAAAAACGATGGTTAGAGCTGATTAAGGATTACGACTTCTCAATTCATTACCACCCTGGGAAAGAAAACATGGTAGAAAACGCATTAAGTCGACAAGACCATGCTAGCTTATCTATGATGAGGATCACAAAGGATCCAATATTTATGGATTTACAAAGGATGGATATTGGAATTATAATGGAAAGGTAAAAATCTTATCTTTCTCAAATGAATGTTAAACCATCTATACACATGAAGATTAAAGAGGCACAGAAATAAGATGTAGAGTTATAAAAGAAGGTGAGAAATGTTCCTGAATTCAAACTTGATTGTGATGGGATAATAATGTTCCGGAATCAGGTTTGTGTTCCTCCCATCCCAGAATTAAATAAGGAGCTACTGGAAGAGGCTCATTGTTATTCATTTTCTATTCATCCTGGAAGTACAAAGATGTATAGGGACCTGAAAGAGTACTTTTGGTGGGATGGCATGAAAAGAGATGTTGCTGAATATGTCTCTCGATGCATGGTTTTTCAGTAAGTTAAAGCTGAGAGACAAAAGTCTAAGGGGATGTTATAACCATTACCCATAACAGAATGGAAATGTGAAAACATCACTATGGACTTTGTCACTGGACTTCCTAAAACATCCAAAGGCAATAATGATATCTGGGTTATAGTTTATCGTCTTACAAAGTCGGCACACATCATTGATATTAGAGAATATTTTTCTCTTGATCAGCTTGCCACGATATATGTAAAGGAAGTGGTAAGATTGCATGGAGTACCACTTTCCATTATATCTGATCGGGATCCGAGGTTTTCCTCGAAATTCTGGTGAAGTTTTCAGCATGCTCTAGATACAGAGTTGAGTTTCAACACTGCTTACCATCCTTAGACAGAAGATCAATATGAGAGAAAAATTCAAACTCTAGAAGACATGTTGAGAGCTTGCTCTATGGATTTCAAAGGTGGTTGGGATCAACACCTATATTTGGTGGAATTTTCTTATAATAATAACTTTCACTCCAGTATTCAGATGGCTCCTTATGAACCCCTCTATGGAAAGAAATGCTGAACTCCAATATGCTGGGATGAAGTTAGGGAAAGAAAGCAATTAGGACCTGATCTTGTTGATGATATGGCAGAAAACGTCAGATCTATTCAACAACACATAAGAGCAGCTCAAAGTCGACCGAAAAGGTATGCAGAAAACCGAAGAAAAGACCTAGAGTTTGCAGTGGGTTATAAAGTGTTCTTACGAATATCTCCCTGGAAGAGGGTCATGAGATTTGGAAAGAAGGGAATGTTGAGCCCTAGATATATCAGTCTTTTTGAAATTCTGGATCGTGTTGGGAAGGTAGCTTACTGATTGGCGCTTTCACCGAATCTATCTCAAGTTCACAATGTGTTCTATGTATCTCTCCTGAGAAAGTACATACCCGATCCTTCACATGTACTCAGCTCAAAAGTTGTACCAATGGAGAAAGATCTTTCTTATGAAGAACAACCGGTAGAGATTCTGAATCGTAGCTAAAAAGTCCTACAGAACAAGACCACTCGCTTGGTGAATGTTTTATGGATTAACCATCAATTAGAAGCAGCTACATGGGAACTTGAGGATATGATGAGGGAAAGATATCCTCATCTGTTTGTAATGAAGTGACAAATTTCGAGGGTGAAATTCATTTTAAAGGGGGTTGAATGTAACACCATGACATTTTATGAGAAATATTTTTTTATGTCTTATGTTATACACAACACCAAAGGAATCTTTCACAACACACAATACTGACTTGGCTTGCATTACACGCAATCGCGACCTTCCTCGATAGCGTGTGTAGTACGCAATACCTGGTTTTACTAAACAACGATATATTATTATGGACTAGACATTATGAATAGGATTAACAACATTTTTAGTTTTATAACTTTATTATTCAGCTTACACATTTTCTAGAAATGGAAAGAGAACAAAATAAATTTTTCTGGTAAAATAAGTATTTTTAAAAAAATACAGTTTTGCCGCCTTTTGATGGAGCACCCACATTAGATCTAGTTTTGACATGTTTATAAGTTCAATTTGACAAAATAAAATTCTTCTTTGGAATCGGGATATAAAAATTTACTTTGGATAAATTTTTGATATTTTTCTGATAACTTTCATATTTTGATAAATAGTAAAAATACGCTAATTTTTAATTAAAAACAACTTTTTTCATTGAGATAATTTATATGGTTAAATTGTAATATTTAATGGTTTCAAATTATAAAGAGAATATATTTTTACCATTTAATATAATATATGTCATTAGCATTAATTTCACATTGAATTCATAGGAAAAAACATTTCAATCTTTGGCAATGTTTTAATTTCTAAAACCCGTTTTCTTAACAATTGGATTAATGTTAAATTAATTACTGAACCTTATATGTTTGGAATTTTGAAAAATTGATTACATATTTGGAATCAGTGGGTCCAAATTATGTTAATAGGATACTTTTTATTTTTTGGAATTATGAATAGAAACTACGGTAAATTTTATTTACCATAGTTAAAGGTAAATCGGGTAATTAAGGGTAAATATAAGATTATAAAATTGCCCTAACACCAACCAAAATCCTATTGAATGACTAAAAGACGACCCATATCACCTAAGGGTCAGATTAGATTCATTTAATGTACTTTTTTCCATGAAAATAATTTAATTATTATTAAAACCAAAGAAAGTGAAAACATGTCACTTTCTTAAATCTTATAAGTATAATAATTTTAATTTAGTGATAAACTTAATGAAACGTCTAACCTGAATAGTATCTATAAATCTAATACATTTATCTACATCAGCTTAATTTATTTATAATTTTTAGGGATTAAATAATTATAACTAATTATGACACAATAGTAAGGTTGAAATTATTTTATCAATTAAAATATCAAATAAATGGTTTTAAAAATATTAAAATAAATATTATATGAACTATTTAATGTGATCCACTAATTTTCTAGATACATATGATATTTTATGAGTCTGTTAAAGATTTTAGATCGAACATATCTTCTGTATATATTTTATTTAAATTCAAATAAATGAATAGTTTCAAAATTGACTTTATTGTTATTTTATAAAAATAACATATTATAAAATTGTTTAAAAATGACAAAAATATTTAAAAATTATAAATTAAAATTTATTTGGTAGAAAATTCCATAAAGTGTCATATTATGAAAAATTCACAACACATATGTAATTATTAATAATTATTTAAAATTTAGAATATTATTACCACAAATAAAATTAAATTGATAAACAAGGATAAATCAAGTTTATAATGTTTAAAATAAATTCCAAACATGTCTAAATTTTATTTTTTGACGAGATTACAACCCTATCGCATCTAATATTCAGATATGAGTAATTTTGGAAGGATTTATATGGGGTTGGGATATAATATAAACTAATATTTCTTATATTTCCAATGGTTCCCCTCTCCTCCCTTATAGAAGGGCACCTCCTCCCTCTCCTCCTCACACAAATTTGAGCCTTCATGCTCGGCCAAACCCTGCCCATTTCGCTTCCCCACTTTCTTAGAAACCTACTAGAGGTACTAGTCTTCTCAAAAGACCAACTCTAGTGCCCTAAGAGAATGTTTATAGGAGGCACTTCGAGAAAGAGGTAATACCTTCTACCGTTTTCTTTAAGTTCCATTCTTCTTCTACTCCCTCTTCTTTAGTTGTTTCATTATTAAGTAATAACATCAGTATAAATCATATAATGATATGTTATTATGAATATTAAACAACCCTATTACACCATCTATCCATCCTATGGAAAACAAAATCACCGCGCGTGCGTACGTACGGAATACCGTCTCCATGCCGTGGTGTAATCTATTTTCCACCACCACCTTACTTGGATGGGTATAATGGTGTAAATAATGACTATATATGATTATTTTAAAGTGATATTGATTCTGAAATAGTATACATACACTCCAATACAATTCCAGAATCATGGGAATGATATCATCGCTCGTGCGTACGTACGGAATACTGTCTCCACAATGTGATGCGACTTGTTCTAAAAGATCTTCATTGAATAATGATTATATAAATGAATTGAATGAATAAATATAATATATATTACACTAATACCATTCTGGAAATGAGGTGTCTATAACCTTAAAAGAGGAATAATAATTTATTCGACAAAACACACATACGAACATAAAGCAGTAAACACCCGAATAACAAGTAGCAATGAAATATTACTTATAAGAAGCTAAGAATATGACCATATATGATATCATAAAAATATTTATGATTCTATAATAAGTCAATTACATTATTTAAATCATTATACAGGAGGTTCAGACACTTACGGAGCAAATCGGACCTAAGGTAATGGAAAATCTCACAATCTCATTTTTATCCGAGATTGTTTATACTTCAGAATTTACTGAGGAATATTTATCATCCACATCCATTTTTCCTTAATATTTAATATTACTTCCATCCACATAAAATTTTTTAAATCCAATGTTACCCTTCGGTGAGTTTTTAGTAAAAGATATTAAAGGAATCTTTTGTCGTTTTTCTTACGAGGTACTTTTTGACTTTTCTGGAAAAAGTACGGGAAGAATGTTTTTTTAACTTATATGGAATGAATGGATTTTTAGAACATTATTTCCATGAATATTACTTTAAAAGTTTTCTTGTTTATTTTTAATCAACTTCTTTTAGTTCAAAATTATATGACATGTTAAGAAAGGAAAATATTTTTGAAGTAGAAAGGATATTTTCCTCAATAATGAAGTTCAAGTGTTTTATCAAAATTATTTTCCATATAAGATAATATAGGGTTCTATTTCTATCCCTATTTTTACATTGATTTGATTATGTTATGATGGAATTATTTTTACTATATCCTTTTATTGATTATATTATGATGATGTGATGTTTAAGAATCCCATTTTTATTACATGGGTTATGCTATGATGTATGATTTATGATTTTGTGGCACACATAAGAATGGTATCATTATGAGTTGTGTGGGACCTATATCTCCCTCTAATTCATTGGGTAAATATTTATATCTCATGATATAGACATGGCTGGAACGGAAGGTTAAACCGGTTCAGTGAAACAGGACTGAAACGAGGAGTGAACTCGGTTCAGAAAAGGACTTCGTATGCTAAGATAGTCTTGGCAATGAGTCTTGACTACTAAGAAATGATTTTATGGGATTATGTGTTTATTCCACAAATCATCATGTTTTAAGTTATGATTGTTGGAATTACTTTTCACTTCTATGATTTATCCCATGTTATGATCTCTTTTGCAAGATAAGATTTTCAAAATGTTATGTTCTCATAAATGTGATATGTTTGATATTTCTTTTGTTTACCCTTACTGAGCATTTGAGTTAACCATTTTGTATGTTTTCTTTTCACGAGGTTAGGAAGAAGGATATTAAGTAGGATATGCCAAAAAGGGACTCTAGATAGGAGAAATAAATGGGAGACAACGTAGATGATTTATGAACCAGATGTTTATGTTTCCCAGTTTCGAAAGACACTATACCTGTACAATCATTTCATAGTTTTGTTATATGTTCTAATAATTATGCTTCAATTTTTAATTAATAACCATGTATGTAAAGTATGGGTCATTATAATGTGCTCGGTCGACCTAAGTTAGTTCATTAGTTTTTTTTTGTGAAATAAGAAAATTTTCCAAGTTAATGTAACGTCCCAGGTAAATAAAGAATATGTCATTTTCATATTTATTAATTTTTGTGAATTAAATATAAATTCTAATTTAAAGGGGATTTTATGTTTTATGGAATACCTGACACGCAACAATGGGTTCCTCCGAAAATCTCATGTTGCACATAAGGCTAAGTCATACTGAAAAATAATAATATAAATGTTATTTTAATTTGTAGTTAAATTCTAGTGGTTGTATTGATAGGAATGAATATAACTAACTAAAATATGATTACAAAATTTTATTAAATGTTTTTACATTTATCCAATAAAAGTTATAGGCATAAAATGTGAATGAATCCAATTTTAAGCATAAATACTCTAATAATCTTTAAACGGTCGATTTACCGGCTTTTGATAGACAATCCTTTTTAAATCTAGTTTTATTTTCACTTTTGTATGTTATTTTTGACAAAATAAACTTCTTCTTTAAAATCGGGACATGAAAATTTACTTTGGGTAAAATATTGGTATTTTTCTGATAAAGTTCATTTTTAATGAATATTACAAAATACTGCATTTTAATTCAAAAATGCTTTTTAATATAATTTATTTACATGGTTATATTATCTATTTAATTGTTTTAAAAGTTTAATTAGATTATATTTTTACCATTTAATCTAATTTTAGTCATTAGAAGTAATTTTACTCTTAAATTGGACATACACAAAGGTAAATCTTTTGATAGTTATTATTTTTTAAAAAAATGCTTTTTGTTTTGACAACAGGAATTAATTTTAAATTAATTTCTGCCACTTCTGTGTTTTGAATTTGAGAAAATGGATTCCATATTTGGAATCAAGATATCCAAATTGTGTAATTATATAACTTTTATTTTTATACATTATGAATATTTACTTCAATAAATATTTTATTTACCACAAAATAAAGGGTAAATCTTGTAAATAAGGGTAAAAAATATTATTATAATAATATTAAATTACCCTAAAATGTGTCCTATTACTATTTTTTGATACATTTCCAACCATGGGCATCCTTGGGTCGATTTTGGGACCCCATGAAGCCACTTGTGAGTGATAATGATACTTTATGTTAATTAATTTAAAGTAAAGACAAAGGTGACATAAACATATATCTTTTAGTAAATCAATTTTTACATGGAGTTATATAAGTTATATCTATGACTATAAATATTCATTAGAAATATAATAATATTTCCTACGTCATGGTATTTTATTTATAATTTTTAGACATCAAATAAATAAAATTATTTATGACACAATGATGATGTAGTGATTCCCTTATTAAGGAATGATTTAAATAAATGAGATTATAAAATTTAATAAACTGTACAAAACCTGTGTTGGAACCAGGTTCTTCCAAGCATGATTTGGTGTATGGTTTGTGTTTGTTGTCAATCCTCAGTGGAAGTTCCGAATGTGTTCCAGCAAAGTGATCATACAGTTCAAGCAGACAACAGTTTTGAAGGTGGCGCTGTTTCCCAGTGTTTGCCAAATTTTTGGGCCTCAAAATCGGAAAATGAAGACATGGATTGTCTGCAAAAGGAGCTTCGCAGAAAAAGGAAGTGGTGCGCGAAATATAAGAGGCTTGCGCGAAAAATTTATGTTAGGCGCGAAAAACAGTGGGATGCGCGAAATAGTTTTTCGCGCAAACAGTGTTTCGAAATCAGAGAGGTGAAAAATGGCAAAGGCATGGGCTGCGCGGAAAATCAGGGATGTGCGCGAAATACTTAAGTTGGCCGCGGAAAACAGCGGGATGCGCGAAATAGTTTTTTTCGCGCAAATGTTGTTTCAGAATCAGTTTGGTGAAAGATGGCAAAGGCATGGGCTCTGCGGAAAATAAGGGTTGTGCGCGAAATACATAAGCTGGGCGAAAGATTACGCGCCGGATGAGAGATTTTCCGCGCCGAAGGGGATTTTGCGCGCAGTGGTCTCAGTCGCCTATAAATATGAGGTGACCCCCTTCATTCGGGTTGTTGGAAGACTTAGAGAAGATCCGGGGTCTGATGCGCGAAAAGGATCGCGTAAAGAAGCTTGCACGAAATATTTGGAGTTGCGCGAAAAAGGGGATTTTTGCGCGAAATATTTTTTCCGCACCAAAAGAAAATGTTGCGCGCAATAGGATGATTTTGCGTGCAAATGGTTGATGTTTCGCATATTTCTCAGTAAGGTTTGTCTGCACGTTTTGGTTATCCAGTTCAGTGGTTCTGTGCGTTCTAGTGCATCTCTTCCGGACATCGATGCAAGCAGAGTCTCGTGCTGAGCAGAGGCAAAGACTTGAATGCAAATTTATTGAAGAGACCTTCACGTCTATAAACTGAGTGAGACTTCACCAACGGCAGTGAGCCAGGGGGAGTCAACGGGAGTGACCCGAGGGAAGCAGTGAGCTATCCCTAAACCTTATGTAAAGGCAGTGAGCCTGGGACAGAGTGTCTGTACCCGAACTTTTGTATCCGCAGCTAGTGAAGCATAGTGGATTTAGGTACGACCGACAATCTGTCGGCGTATGCTCCTTGGACGTAGCCCTTAGTGGTGAACCAAGTAAAAATTGTTGTGTCATCTCTCTGCATGTGAATGTTTAATTGCTGATCATATCCTTCATACAGGTTTAAGAAGTTCCTGCCAATGTGGGAACAAGATCCACAACTTTTTTAAGAAGAAAAAGTTGCCACCCTGATTCACCCCTCCCCTCTCAGGGTGTCCCGGGGTCCTTCAACCTGTCCAATTCTCATTGGATGATTTTAATTAGAAAAATAGTCATTTTATCTTTTACTTTAATGAGTTTTGGATCTTTTGAAACCGAAATTTAGTTTATAATAAAATAATATTTTCAAACATTCCTAAAGAGCTCCTCTTCTACCTTATAAAAAGTCATCACTTCTAACCCATTACTCACACATCTCAAGATCCTTCTCTCATCCAAACTCTGTCCAATTAAGCTTCCTACACCTATATTTTCCTCTTAGAAGCATTACCTTAGGCATAAGACACTTCAAGGAATCCTTTTAGTTCAAACCAAAGGGAGTTGCCCGATTTAAAGAAAATGTGTTCTCTTTAGTTCTTTTCTTTTATTTTACTTTTCCAACCCCCTAAAATCTATTTATTCCTTTATTTTATAACAAAACCAGTATCCTAAATATACTAGGTTGTTTTTATGATATTTATTAAAACTAAACTTCCACACACATCCATCTAATGGATACAAATACACTATTTTCTGGACAGAGAACTACTGCCTCACGAAATGATGATTGTTCAATTATATCCTACTACCTCTCATGGTGGACATTATGATGGAACTGTATTTATATTTGATATATATTATATTAATATTGTCTCTATTCTTTTGTATTTTTCATTTAAAGAATACCTGTATGGTTTCCATAATGGGTAGATATGATAATTTCATTTGAGGAAATGCGGACTACCGCCCCCTCAAAGTGATATGACTCATTCATACCATACATGGAACGTATAAAAGATGGTGTTAATGAAAATGTGTAACATATATAAAATATTATATTATAATGGAATAATAATATACCTATGTATCATTTGGTTTTTATTCCTTTTAAGATGAAAAACATGAAATTGAAGTAGCATTCATGCATACGTATGACTTACCATCACCATGAACGGTACATTTCATTTTCATATATATAAATGATATTGAATATTCTAAATACATATATACTGTATATATATGATATATAAATCATGAATATCATTCGAGAGATAATGGAATTTTGACCACATGGACAATTTATAATTATAATAATTTTTTTTAAATCAAGTTCTGAACATCGACAAAATGTCCGATATGAACACAAATAATAAAATAATTGTTATAGAAAGGTAAAAAGGGATATAAAAGGAATAATAAACTTGAAAAATGTTCTTATGAAAGTAGAAATTACCTTAAGTTTACTATTCAAGAAATTAAAAAACGAACGGGTCAAGTCAGACATGAGGTAAGGGAACTTCTTAACCCAATTTTCATTCTTTGGGTTAAACTTATATTTCTTGATTATATTGTTGCTATGAATATGTGTGAGTGAACTCTGATTATTTTACACTTAATATACACTTATATTGGGTGTATTTATGTTTGTCACATATTATAAGGGCTGGACCTTAAAAAATTACTTAATCTTGAGTTAACTCAAGAATTAAAATTGAGGATCTTTTTAGGTTTAAAGTTTTAGAGAATTAGGCCATAACTATTACATTAAATCTGAAAAATTACAAATTAGACAATTCTACTCAGTTTCCATTTTTTTCATAAAATAAACTCTTAAAAAAAGAAACATGTTTAGTTCCATGTTTTAGACCGCATGGATTTTCCTTGATCATGTACTTGACCCTATTCGTATTTATGTCATATGAATTGTTTTTAAAAAACATGGGATGAGCGTAAAAAGTTTAGTAAGGGATACACAAAGAAGGAAAAATTTTAGTTTTTACAAACAAAAAGTAAACCATTAATACTTTATCATAAGAAATAATTTTCTCCTTCATGAAGTAGTAAATATTCTTTACTGAATAAAAGATCATTGCTTACCATTTTGTAACCAAAAGATTACTATAAAACCCATAGAAAGAATGAATAACATATAAAGGTAACTTGGGACACATACATACTTAATGGAATAACCATACGGTCGACTTCCACACATATCACTAAATGGAATATCCATACGGATGACTTCCATACCCAATGCATTGGAGGTTATAACGTAACCTCCCATCCAGGTTTATCACAGTACCACCCCACATTTGGTTTATCACATAACCACCCTTCAAATGTCCAAGTTCCATTATAAAATCATAACACATAAAATATTGCAAATATGAACATTTCACTAATAATATTTCATTTGAAATCACAAGAAATAATTTCAAGATATTGAAATAATCAATCCATTTTAAAAACCATTTTCAATACAAAAACACCAAAAAATAGAATAAGGTATTTCTTCTCCTTATAAAAACATTAAGGATTATAGAGGAACACAACTAACGATTACGGAAACAAAGAGGTCATTGTCACCGAAAACATTAAAAAAAATTCATTTTGTTGTTTAGTAAAACACATTGTAGAAAAAATCTTCCCTGTGAATGAAATTAAAATTCGAAGGGGTTTATTATATACTGTATAAAAGAATAAGATGTATATTATCAAAACATGACTCAATTAAAGGAGATCAAGAAGAAGTCCCTAACAAAGATCATATCATTACATTAAGGATAAATTAATTACATATTTATGTGTGGAAAACATAAATACACCCAATATAAGTAGATATTAAGTGTAAAACAATCATAGATCATTCACACATATTCATAGAACCAAATAATCAAGAAGTATATTTTTAACCCAAACAATGAAAATTGGGTTAAGAAGTTCCCTTATCTCGTCTCTGACTCGACCCGTTCCTTCTTTAATTTCCTGATTAATAAACTTAAGTTAATTTATAATTTATTAAGAACCCTTTTATGTTTATTATTCTTTTTATATCACTTATTATCTTTCTATAATAATTAGTTAATTATTTGAGTTCATATCGGACATTTTGTCGATGTTCAGAACTTGAGTTAAAAATGAACTTGTTATAATTATAAATTGTCCATGTGGTCAAAATTCCATTTTCTCTAGAATGATATTCATGATTTATATATCATATATATCATATATATATGATATATATGAATTTATAATAGTCTATATCATTCGGATATATGAAAATTAAAGGCACCATTCATGGAGACAGTAAGTCGTACGTACGCATGAACGTTACTTCCATTTAATTTAGTTCATCTTAAAAGGAATGAAAACCAAATGATACATAGATATATTAATATTGAAGTATAACATCATATTTTATATATGTTACATATGTTCATTAACACCATCCTCTATACGTTTCACGTATGGTATGAAAGAGTAATATCACTTCGAGGGGGAGGTAGTCCGCACTTCTTCAAATGAAATTATCATATTTACCCATTATGGAAATCATAAAGGTATACTATAAATGAAAAATACAGAATCATAGAGAGAATAATAATATAATATATATCAAATATAAATACAATTCTATCATAATGGCTACCATGAGAGGTGGTCGAACATAATTAAACAAACATCATTTTGTGAGGCAGTAGTTCGCCGTCCACAGAGTCAGTATGTTCATATCCATTAGATGGAGGTGTGTGGAAGTATAGTTCAAATAATTATCATAACAAAAAACTAGTATATTGAGGATACTGGTTTTGTTATAAAATAAAGGAATAAAGAGATTTTAAGGGGTTGGAGAAGTAAAATAAAAGAAAAGAACTTAAGAGAAGACGTTACCTTTAAATCGGGTAACTCTCTTTGGTTTGAACCAAAAGGCATCCTTGATGTGCATTATACTTATATTAATGTTTATAGGAGGAATAGATGGATGTACGAAGCTTAATTGGGTAGAGTTTGGATGAGTCAAGGGGCTTGAGTGGTTTGAGTAATGGGTTAGAGTTGATAGCTTTTTATATGGTAGAGGATGAGCTCTTTAGGAAAGTTTGAAAATATTATTTTATTATAAACTAATTTTTGGTTTCAAAAGATCCAAAACTCATTAAATTAAAATATAATATGACTCTTGTTCGAAATAAAATTATCCAATAATAATTGTACAGGTTTTTAATAGTTTATTTAATTTTATAATCTCATTTATTTAAATCATTCATTAATAAGGGAATCACTGCATCATCATTGTGTCATAAATAATTTTACTTATTTGATGTCTAAAAATTATAAACAAAATTCCATGATGTAGGAATTTTTTTTAAATTTCTAATAAATATTTATAGTCAAAGAGATAACTTATATAACCTCATGTAAAAATTTATTTAAAAAATGATATATGTTTATGTCATCTTTGTCTTTACTTTAAATTAATTAATATAAAGTTTCACTATCACTCCCAAGTTGCTCCATGGGCTCCCAAAATAGACCCAAGGATGACCATGGTGGGACATGTATCAACTACTTGGAATTTAACACATGTTAGGGTCATTAATTATTATTATAATAATATTTGTTAACCTTTATTTACCATATTTACCCTTTAACCATGGTAAAAAAAATATTTACTGAAGTAAATATTCATAATTTATAAAAATTAAAGTTACATATATACACAATTTGGATCTCTTGATTCCAAATAAGGAATCCATTTTTACAAATTCAAAACACATATGTGGCAGAAATTAATTTAAAATTAATTCCCCTTGTGGATACAAAAAGCGTGTTTTTAAGAAATAATAACTATCAAAAGATTTACCTTTGTTTAAGTCCAATTTAAGAGTGAAATTATTTCCAATGACCAATATTAGATTAAATGGTAAAAATATAATATTAAAAAACTTTGAAAACAATTAAATTTATAATCTAACCATAAAAATAAATTAGATTAAAATACAGTTTTGAATTAAAATGCAGTATTTCGCACTATTCATTAAAAATGAACTTTATCAGAAAAATACCAAAATTTTACCCAATGTAAATTTTGATGTCCTGATTATAAAGAAGAATTTTATTTTTTCAAAAAGAACATAAAAAAGTGAAAAAACTAGATATAAAAAAGGGTTCTCCATAAAAAGGTAGTAAATCATCCCTTTAAAGAATATTAGAGTATTTATGCTTAAAATTGGATTCATTCAAATTTTAAGCCTATAAATTTTATTGGATAAATGTAAAAACATTTAATAAACATGTGTAATCATAATTTAGTTAGTTCTGTTCATTTCCGCCAATACAACAGTTAGGCGTTAACTACCATTTAAAATAATATTATATTATTATTTTTCTATATGATTCATCCTTATGTGCAACATGATATTTTCAGAGGAACCCATTGTTGCATGTCAGGTATGCCATCGAACATAGCATCCCCTATAAAGTAAAATTAATATTTAATTCAGAAATATTAATAAATTTGAAAATTTCATATTCTTTATTTACCTGGGATGTTACATCCTTCCCCCTTTTGTAAATTGCATCCTCTCAATTCTAAAATTGGGTTTGGAAATTTCATTAAAAGTCCCAAATCTGAAAAAGAGTCAATAAAACTATCACTTTAAAATAAATAATGAATAGTACAAAGTTCACCAGAGATAACACATACTAGGATTCCATGTATGAGAACATGGATTTGGAGGAGAAACTAAGTGTCCAGTACTGATGGAGAGTGATAGAAAACATGACTAGCGAAAGTTAACGACAAGAAAACAACAAACTTGTGATAGGTAAAACGGTCTTTGAATCCCTAGTAGGAAAAGTAAACGAACAACGTTTTTTTAAGTTCCCTTTCATAAAATTGGAGAATTTATTTATGAGATTGACTAAGAACATAAGGAAATATACATACTTTTCAAGTAGAGTTTCATCCTTTAATAAGTTTCTACCAAAAACACATATTTTCTCCAAACGATGAGTATTCAAGATGACTTGGTCACACCTGAAGCACAAGAATTAACTTCAAGATAATCACATAATCCACAAATGATGAACTATATATTTCCCTTGTCTTTAGACATTAACCAAAACCAAAATGGTTAGTATAAGATCAGATAATCCCCAAATATTATAATTGTTTTTAAAAATAAATACTACTCTTAATCTCCAAAATTCAACAAACAGTATCCAAAGATCAACAAAAACTATTCATTAAAGAATTTTTCTTAAAATTATTTAATATAATCCAAACTAAAATTGAAACCCAAAACTCATAAGTATTTGATCACATAGTATTCCACGATAAATCTTAACATTTATCTCCAAATAACATCGATTACTCTTAAAGTATCATACTAAATTGTAATTAACCTAATCACATATTCTCTATGATAGGTGTTGACGCTCCTTTTCATCACATTGTCTAAAATAATGTAAAGGGAAATAACTTAGCATATATTGATTCATCCTTTGAAGAAAACATCAAAAATTGTCAAAGGAATGAAAAAGGAGTCAAAGGAGCTAGGGTAGTGCATGTTCCCTTACTGTAGCGCAAGTATACTTGCTTGCCGCCTAATGGTTGCACAAGTGACATGCGTGCCCTAAGTGATAATCACCTGAGGTCTTCTCCAGCCTATAAATTCCCCCGATGGGCCCCACATTCGGGGAGGAATTTTTCCAGAATTCAGATTCTGAGCTCTGAATGCCCAAGTCTCTTCTTCAGGTCTTCCGAACAATTCTAAGGTAATTATTTACCTATAATGGACGGTCTAAACAATAGGAGTAAGTTATAAGTGTTAGAATTCACTAACACTTGCGCACCTAAGTGTTTTACCCTTAAGGGAAATGGACACACGCATGCACCACCCTACTTCTTCACCAGGACTTGCGCGCCATCTTCTGGAAAGCCTCTAGGGATAATACCAACGGTTTGAGCCAAATCTCGCCCAAGTATTACCTTAAGGGATGAAAATATTGCAAGTACCCATGTGTCGCGAAGGTATACCTACGTGACCAGGGACATGTGCGCCCACGCAGTACCTGTGCACGTGACAGGACTTGCGCGCCCCTATCTTTTTGGGTGCCTTTCCTACCCATTTCACCCCTCTTATGCCATTCCACCTATCCTATTCATGATTCAGTCTTAAAAACACTCTTCAAAGCCATTTATGGAATGATTTCTTGACTAGATTTCCTTATTTGAAAGGAAATCCGTGGAATATCTCTCAAAACCTAGTGATTTACACATCTTTATGTCACTAAAGATTGAGATTTCATTCATTCAACCTCATCCTTTAAGATGAGAGAACCCCTTAACCTGGGCCTCCTTTTCAGGAATAAGCCCCAGTCATAATTCCCATTAATTTTGGGCATCCTATTTTGGAGTAAGCCCCAAGTCCTCTAATCTGGGAATCCTTCTTAGGAGTAATCCCCAGTCTTAAAATTCCCAAATATGGGCATCCTCCTTAGGAGTAAGCCCCAACCATAATTCTCTTAACCTAGGCCTCCTTTTCAAGAATAATCCCCAGTCTTAGATATGGGCCTCCTTTTCTGGAGTAATCCCCAGTCTCAGATATGGGCCTCCTCATTAGGAGTAAGCCTGTAGTCCCTTTAATTTTCAAATCCCTTTATCCTGGGCATCCTTTTCAGGAGTAAGCCCCAGACTTAATTTTCTTTTTTGATCTGGGATTGCTTCTCAGGAGTAAAACCCAATCATAAGTCCCCTCCTAACTTGGGCATCTTCCTTAGGAGTAAGCCCCATGATTAGAGTATCCAAATCTCTATGAAGCACATGTACCTTTATGGACCCTATTCCTAGATTTCTTCCCTGAAGTAAATCATAATCCTCATCTATTTGGGCAGTCATACACACATAACCCCCAAATCATTGCATCTTTCGTGGAACAATTGACTGGTTTCACCAATACCTCTTGTTTCTAACACCGAGTATGACTCACGTGAGCATAGAGTGTAAAAGTAATCATGACAACTTTATTTGATCCATCAATCATGCAAAAAAATCATACTCCCTTACTCGAACAACATGGGTTCCGATTCCTTTTCCCAAACAAAGGATATGTAGGTAGCCCATCTGCGGGTACGATCCCAACTCTGAAATAATCCATGTCCTTCTGAATGACAATAATCATCAAGTGCCCCACTGAGTGGATTTAAAACCAGTATGGTCATCATAAGTCTTTTATGTATTAAAGGATACCATTGGTTAAGAATCTCTAAACAAATACAGATGATTCTCTATAGATGAAGAACCTCGAATAAATATAAAAGATTCTCTAAATTTTATACATATCAATCATTGATTGTCAGATCTAAAGGAAAGCTCATTTTATACCGGGTAATGTAATAAGGATTCACAAACATAACATAAATCTATAAAGAGAGTCCCAGAGTAGACAATAATTCCCCTCAAAAAGGTGTGATGTGTCCGACTTCCCATCCTCTCGACCAATGCAAATTCCTAAGCCTCATCAGTCCACAACTAATGAGTGCCTACCTTTGGAAAGTAGGTTCAAATGGATATGGAATCATTGGATGTTTCCGGATCTATGAAAAAACCCGTTAGAAACCTCTTAGAATGTTTGAATCTTAAATCAATGAGATCATCCCTAATTCCAGAGGGAAACAATAAATGGTGAACTCGACGTGAATCCTTAACCAAGTTAAAATGATGTTTTACTTATTTGTTAGGCCCCTATTTAAAACTCAATGAGAGGGAAAAAAACAATCATTGACAAATGTACTCGTCCAAAAGATGCAGTGGCCAGACTTATCTTGATTACGTCTGTTATATCAAACATGCACTCTTTTCCAAGATTTTATGCATTTCTAAGTATGGATTCTCTTAAGTTTATACCCGTTAATACGCCTGCTGTGAAAAACGCTGATCAAATGCCATTGCTGCTACTCCTGCTAGATCTTCATCTGCTCTGAGGATGACATCACTTACACAGTGTCTTCAACGCTGGGTATCAAATGCCCTGGTTAATGAGTACCGTCAAAACGATACTATTCCAACTCTGGAGGCTGCCCAACAAGCCCTCCATGTGAACAACTCACACCGGTCATCCAGACAACGACGACCAGTGATCAAGAAGTAGGTGGTGCTAACCACCGTATCCAACTATTTCTGGTTGTTATCCCTAGAACGCAATCTCTATTCACTCCCATATTTTTAGGTGGTGAATGAGTAGGTCCCTCAGGGCCTTAATTCATAGAGATAAGAGTCCTTCTTGAGGGCTCCCATTAACAATCGCTGCCAGACTCGTGTGACAGTGCGCCCTCAACATGATGAGGGTACCGACTCCAGGTGTTTGGCTCAGGTTCCTCGATCCCATGCAGGCAAGATAAATCAACAGAGGTGAAATCCGGTTAATAGTGAGCAGGTTCTAATCTCTGCCATCTTCGGAGAAGTCCACCAACCTAACTTGGTGGAATGAAATGAGCGGGCATATACACCCGTCCGTTTTAATTCCACTGTCTAGCAGACTCGTCTGGAAGCAGCATGCTAATCCTGCCAGGAAATTTCGGCGGAGTACTATAGGCAGGAACATATACATGTTTATACATCATCAGCTAGTCAGTAGGATCGTTTGACTACATATGATGGAGCTCATCAACCATGTTCGGAGAAGTTCAATCAGCAGGCACATACACCTGCTAGTATTGATAAATCCTACCAACATTCTCTCTTGGTATCACACGGAGAAGTCAGTCATAAAGCTCCGACGACAAACAAGAGGCAGACTCAACTTCTTGCCCCCACACTTGAGTACTGTCAGGATTCACTGACAGGAAAAGGAGGACAAGAGCAGGCACATACACCTACTCTAAGCACGAAATGGACATATATCCCCGTTCCGGCAGCTGAAGTCACCAAGCATATTCTATCAATAGTGAAAGAGCAGAAGCAAATCCCTGCTCATATTCTGGATGCTTGCCAGGATATTATAACATCTTCAGCAACATCTTAGGGAAAGACACATAAATATATCCTTATTAGTGGAGTGACACATCAACAGTTCACTCCAAAACAGACAAACACATCTGTTTTAGACCAAGAGTGTTGTGGGAATAGTCCCCCATATCATAAGGACAACCAAGTCAGGCACATACACCTAATTTGAGTAGAGATCGTCAGCCTAACCTAGCCATATCTCCTGATCAGGCACACACACCTTCTCAGAGTAGCCACTTTCATCAGCAAGTGGTTTCTAAGGAGAGTAAGAAGGCATCTAAGAAGAAGACCCGCCCAGCACAGTCAAGAGATCAAGAGCCAATATGTAACAAGGCCTTGCTCAATGCTAGAGTTCATGAAGCCCTCAGACAGTTATCTGTTGGAATTCAAGATTCTACTCCCTCATTTCCCAATAGTGGGAACATTAATTCCGAAGGTCTTCAACAGACACTTCCTCATGAAGGATTTCTTCATGACAATTCGGTAAATCTCGAAGTTTCATCTTCAGATGAGAGCCACATGAACCCTCTGTGTGGCCAGAAGACCATGGAGCAAGAGATCTCATCTTTTGCTATAACCCACCATGGTGGTCCTCCCCATGATGATGAATTTCTCTGTGAAAGTCCTCTCTGTAGTAGTGATGCACATTGCCTGGAAAATGCTCTAATGGACAATGTAGTGCTGAGAAAGCCCTCTTATCTTAAGGCACTTGCAAATACAAAACCAGTCATGTCTGATGCTTCATTTCTAGAAGGTGAAATAATTTCTCAATCGGAAGATAGCCCAGGGTGTAGGTCATTATCCGAACCACCCCTAAGTCATGCATCTTTTAGTTTGATTAGTTATTTCTCTACAAATCCTATTGAATCTGATGAAGTAACAAGGAAGCACCAGCTTTGGTCAAATCAGATAGAAGAATCATCATTGAATGATAAAGAGGAAATGCTGAACATGAGAAAACAACTGGCGGATGGTGAAGTTCCAGTCATGTTTTGGCCTCTATCTGATTCTCCGTATGACCTTATAGAGATGTTGATGGAAGATGGAATTTATGATATTCATCTCAACATATGGAAAACTCTTTGTCATTTGAAAAATAAAGTATTATCTTATGATGAATATGAAAATCATTTTAAGATTATATAAGGGTTACAACATCAGATTGATTTGGCATCTCTATCAGTCTCTCGATATCTGAAGGCTAAAAAGCAGTAGAGAGCCCTTCAGTGTTCATGCCTTGGCGCACTATGAAGATTACGCCAGTTAATTTCCAATGACCCATCTGGTATTCATGTTAGAGGATGGGGTGTTCATGGAGAACTACATTTCACTGTTCTCTCTAGTCAGCAAAGCCCGGTGAAAATGGTCTCATGCAATTTTATTGCCTGTGGCCGGCCACAGTCAATGAGTTTTGTTTGTAATGAAAAGCTTTCCCAAGAAAATACCTCAACTAGTTCTTCTCAAAATCAAGAATACAGAGAAAAATTTGTTTAATTACTCCTGCATCAAGAAAACGAGAATATTGAACATGCCTCTCTTATGTATCAAGCACGTCATCAAGTGACAGAAGTGTTAGAAATCATCCAACGATCTTTCGAGACGGGTGATAAAAGTGGATGTTGATTGATGCATCCAGCTAATTTTAGGACTAAGGTCCACAAGATTAGGAGATATTTTAAGAAATTCTCAGATATATCATGTCAAGAGCCACCCCAGCTTGCCAGACTTGGGACTCTTTTAACCCAACCCTCAGAATCAACGAATAGGATTCGAGGAGTTGAGCAAAGACAGTAGGAACAACCTAAATCCACCGAACTGAGGACTTTTTCAAATCATCAACCCCCTCCTCAAAGAAATTCAGTCTTTTCTCGATTGGGGAAGAAGCCTCAAGAGGAATGAAGAGTCAAATTATCAAGAGATTCTCTACAAATTATGGTTCGCCAAGAATCTCCTGAGGGATCAAACCAACAAAAGGAAATGTCTCGTTAGGGGTATGGTAGAAGACAATATCACAGAAATGCTGATAGAAGGGATGTAATGCATTATGAATCATTTAATATCATCAATGTCGTTGTTGCTGATCCAACAAATGAGGCTCACTCAGAGGGATCAGATGAAGAGGATCCTACTCAAGAAGTTGTACGCACAGAAACAAATGAAGAAGGTGTGCGTACACAAAATCAAAGGTTTACCCAAAATCTAGGTGTTCATTTAAATAAACCACTTCCCCCTCTCTGAAAGGGATCAAAAAACGGGGATTTAAACGAATCAGGTTACATATCCTTCCTCTGTAGAAGGTCAATCGCTCTCACTAGAGAAAATATTTTCACAACAGGAGGAAGAAATGAAGGAATTGAGGAGGATGAATTCAGAACTACTTCAGGGAAGTATTCCTCTTAAACCTACTAGAGTCAGTCTGCCAAGGGAGTTTGTTGAAGCTACTAAGATGGATCACAAATATCAGCCTTCATCTGTACACACTCACAGGTCTAATCCTACGGTTCAAGTACAACAACAATTGGTAGTGCTACCATCAGTTGCAGCAACAGCCACCGCATCTGTCCAAGCTCCAATCATTTCACCTGCCCAAGTCGAAGTTCAACCGGATGTTTCTCAAAAGTTAATAACTACCATTGAGTCATTAATATCTTGGTTAGAGACTATGGAAGGGAATCGTGCACAAGTACAACCAGAAATTTTTTTTACCCTGAATGGGTAGATTCAATCTCTCCCCCATCAAGTTTTGGGAACCCTATATTACCAATTTTCAATGGATCAGGTGATCCTGAATAGCATTTGACACATTACGTGTCTTGTTGAGATCCTATGATGGGAACTCCAGAGCAGCAAGAAGTAGTGAAACTTATATTCTTCATGCGAACCTTGCAAGGACCAGCTTTTGTATGGTATATGAGCTTGAAATCCCAGTTAATTACCGGATGGGAAGATCTCCGTCAACGATTTCTTCTTTAATTCAGCTCAAATTTTCCAAATACAATAGTTTTTGATCTTACAAACTGTAAGAAAAGGGAGAATGAAAGGGTCTTATATTTCATTTCACACTGAAAGGGATTAACATATTCCCTAATCATATCACTCTCTCAAGAGGAATTGTTTCCAATCTGTGTGGAAAATCTGCGTGATGAATTACGCACACCGCTGATCCCTGTGAAATACACAGGAGGGTTTCGAGGGCTTACTTCAATCGCTCAATAGATTGAAGATTTTCTTATACAAACTAAGGCTAAATCTCGTGTAATTCCATCAGCCCCAGGAAGGAGAATGGGTAAAGCAGAGACTGCTATAGTAATTCTTAAGCAAGCACATGTACCTACTTCTATATCAAAACCTTCATCTTCCTGAAGGGATCCACTTCCTGAGCATCAACAACAGAGGCCGTTTCATCACGACGATCAAAGAGATCAAAGACGGAAACAATTTGAGTATTTGAAAGGCAAAGTTTACTCTTTCCGAAACGTACAAGTTTCTGGTTACTTCATTTCAGCCCTGGAGAATTATTTGGTTCAGATGCCGAGGCCCAAGAGGCCAAACAAGGAAAGAGATGAAGAACATCCCAACTATTTCCCGTTTCACCAGATGTTGGGGCATCCCATTTAGGAGTGTATTGTTTTCAAGGACCTCCTGTATAAGATGGTCAACTCAGGAAAAGTCAAACTAAAAGGCTCTTCAGCCTAGGTAGCATGTGTTAAAGCTACAGTTCCATAGGAGGAAGGCGAGTGGAAAGAAGTAAAAAGCAAAAATGCACAAAAATATAATGATTGGATGGTCAGAAAGACAATCAACCTAACTCATGCTATTTTGCGAACACAATTTAAGAAACCACTTGTGCCTTCTGCCATGAATGCCGCATAAAAACCCACTTCATCAGAGGGAAAATCCTCAAAGAAATGGCACAATTTCAAGGAGGAACAATCAGAAGAAGATGAGTATGTGTCAAAGCCTAAGCTATCTTTGACTCTGGCAGATTTCGTGCTATCTACTTCAAATCCACGGGCACTGTCCCACCAAATGGCATAGCCTAAATAGGCTAATCCGGTAGAGTCTTCATTTCATGAAGAGTTGATTTTCTGTTCTATTAATATGATTCAATTAACAGATCCATATGCCAGTTGCAGTTTCGATTTTGATGAGCCTGAATTCCCTATATCAAATAGAGGAATCATAGGAAGTTCCAAAGGCTCACGATACAGGGGAAGACGTGGATCTTTTAGAAGACACTATTCCAATTCTACCTCTTCTAGAACTGAGTATACAGGAGAAACTCATGGAAGATCCCTTCAGCGAGCTCAACAAGAACAAGCAAGTTCTTCCACCAATAGAAAATTCAGTCATGGAACAGTTATTCTGGAGGATCGGTTGGGGGTACCACCTTCATCCTCTCAGCATGTAAATGTATCTAATCATTCTAATCTTCCAAAGCCAGGAATATTGCCAACTCTTATCCTGATACAAGATGCATCAACTTCCAAAGCATCAATTTCCAAGACACCTACTAAACCACATGTTCTTGTTGGGAAACAAAGACCTTTGGATCAAAAGTATGATATATTGAGACACCTAGCCCAAGTACCGGACATGTTATCATTTCTGGATTCCTTGAGTTTATCAAAGGATCTTTGGGAAGCACTCATTGAGGCTTTGTCAAGTCCTCATGAGTTTCAAACTGAAATTACTGCAAATGAAGTCTATCATATAGAGAATAATCTTGCAGAATGCCATGCAGTAATATATTTTACTAATGAAGATGAAAATGATGTCGTGCAAGGACATATTAGACCTTTGTACTTATCTGGAAAGGTCAATGGTGTAGACATCCGAAGAGCTTTCATTTATAATGGTTCAGGAGTCATCTTCATGCCCATTCGTACACTTCGTCGATTGGTCCTCACGGAATCTGATTTATCTCATTATACCATGATTTTACAAAGATATGATAAAAATGAACATGAACCATTGGGAGAAGTTACACTCAGAACTCATTTTGGAGATCTTGTATCCAATTCAGATTTCATGGTCGTTGATCAAGACTCAGCCTTCAACATCTTGCTTGGAAGACCCTGGCTACATCAACATGAGGCTATCCCTTTATCATACCATCAATGTCTCAAATATTGTTTCGATGGTCAATTTGGGACATTGTATGGTGATAAGTCCCCATTCAAGACATGTGAGTCTTAAGAAATTGAGGCAGAATTGTATCACATGAAGGGAAGAGAGAAATCCAAAACAAAGGAGATTACCAAATTTAATGCTCCATATGGTTTGGAGAAGATTCCAGTAAATACATTTAAACATGTGAGTACAAATTATGTGTTTCCTATCAGTCAAATTGAAAAGATAGACCCAAATCAAAATAATCTTATGGAATGATCCATATTGTCAATTATGGTAATCGAGCCAGACAACATGGGAGAAATTGGTAACCCACAAAGCAGTGATGAAAACCCAAATGGTGACGTCATCATTTCATCTGCTGAAATACGACAAGTCTATACTTCGCCAATCAGACTAGAAGAAGTTATAGAAACGCTAAAGGTGAACAATGATGTCGATTCTCAATCCATCATCTTCTCTTTATTACCCAGGGAAGACCCTTCATCATCAATCGGGTCAGAAATGGAAGCCTCTTCTTCAAGATGTTCAACTTTTAACATCTCTTATGATCATGGAAATTTTGCTTTATCATATAAAATGCAAGTAGAAACGGAAGACATAACACATGTTGAAGAAGAAGAGGAATATCTCAAAGATGCTCCTCCAGCATTTCAAGAGGGTATTTCTACCACCATGGATGAACTCAGAGAAATAAATATGGGTACAAAAGAATATCCACTCTCCAGTTTAATCAGTGCGGCCATGACTCTTGAAGAACAAGAGATGTATATTTCATTTTTAAAGTAAAATCGAGACATATTTTCTTGGAAAAATACAGAGATTCTCGGGCTTTATCCTGATGTTGCTACTCATCATTTGGGTTTACCAGAAGAACATCGAGGATTTAAGCAAGCCACGAGAAGAGAACACCCAACATAAGCTTCCAAAATTTAAGATGAAGTGGATAAGATTATCAAAGATAACATCTTCAGAGAAGTTCAATATATCAAGTGGTTGGATAATATTGTCCCTGTAAAGAAGAAGAACAGACAAATTAGAGTTTGCACCGATTTCAGAGATCTTAATCAGCATTTCCCTAAGGATGATTTCCCAGTTCTGATTACAAAACATTTAATTGATGCAACAACTGGCTATGAAGCACTTTCCTTCATGGATGGATATTCTGGATATAATCAAATCCAAATGGCCCCAGAAGATGATGAATCCACAGCCATCAGAGCCCCTCAGGGTGTGTTTTGCTACCGGGTAATGCCCTCTGGCTTAAAGAATGCAGGTGCAACATATCAGCATGACATAAATCGTATCTTCAAACCCTTTTTAGGGAAGTTTGTTGAATGCTATGTGGATGATTTGGTGGTCAAATCGAAACAATTTTCTAATCACTTGGATGATTTGGAAGTCATATTCCGCAAGCTTCGACAACATAATTTGAAGATGAACCCCTTAAAATGTTCTTTTGAGGAAACCTCAGTAAAATTTCTCAGCTTTGTTGTACGCCATCGTGGTATTGAAGTCGATCCTAAGAAGGCAAATTCAATCCTTGGTATGTCACCTCCTCGAAATTTGAAATAATTAAGAGTACTTCAGGGACACTTAGCCTATATTCGGCGTTTCATCACCAATTTGTCAGGAAAAAGTTTACCCTTCACCAAATTGATGAAGAAGGGAGTCACTTACCAGTGGACTAAAGAATGTCAAGAAGCATTCGATATTCTCAAGAAATACCTCTTGAGTCCACCGGTACTCATGCCACCTGTTGAAGGAAGACCAATTATCCTCTACGTGACATCTTTAGAGCGGTCATTGGGTGCCTTTTCTGCTCAGAAGAATAATGCTGGGAATGAAAACATCCTCTACTACCTCAGTCGGACTATGATTGAAGCAAAAACCTGGTATTCAAGTTTTGAGAAGTGCTTCCTGGCATTAATATTTGTAGTTTAGAAGTTGAGATACTACCTGCAACATCACGAGGTCCAATTGGTATCTCGCAATAACCCGCTCAAATTCATCCTTAGTCGTCTAATGATTACAGGACATCTGTCAAGGTGGGAAATTATTTTGCAGCAATTCAACATTCAGTATGTTCCTTAAAAGGCAATAAAGGGCCAAGCTCTGGCTAATTTTCTAGCTGAACACCCTTCAGTGAAAGACACATCTTTATATATTGAATTCCCTGATGAGGAATTCTTCTCTATTCAAGAAATTCCTCTGGCATGGGAAATGTATTTTGATGGTACTTCCAGATGTCCAACAGGGAGGAAAATGGAAAATCCTAAATTCAACAAAGTTGGCTTAGGAATTGTGCTCATTTCTCCAAAAAAGGCAATGTTACCTTATTCCTTCTTATTATGGGAAGGTGGTACCAACAATGAAGCAGAATACTAAACTCTCATCGCAGGCTTGGAATTGGCGCTTCAAGAACAAGTGAATCACTTAAAGGTGAAAGGTGATTCATACATGGTAATCAAACAAGTCAATGGAGATTATGCCATCAGAAAAGAATAACCAATCCCTTTGTATGATTATATAAGATAGTTAATGGCAGAATTCCCTTTAGAACCGACATTTTCTTACGTCCCAAGATCACAAAATGCTCAAGCTGATGCACTGGCTAACATAGCAACAACTCTGGAATTATCAAAATCGGGATGAGAAAACTATCAGTATTGCCCATCGTCGTGCAATTTCACGTTATGTTTGAATCAGAACAGAGGAAATTAATGAAATTAGTCCCATTCCGGAACTATATGGTCATAATACAGGATGGATGTCACATATCAGGGAATACCTCCAAAATGGAACACTTCCACCTAATAGATCCAAGAAAGAACAAATCCGGCGATGTGTGGTCAATTTTACTCTTTATGATAGTCGAGATAACCTAGAGAAAATTATCTAAAAACGTGGTTTTGATGGAGTTTTTTTCAGATGCATTGATGGTGAAGAGAAAATGGTTATCATGGAAGAAGTGCATGTAGGAGTCTATGGTGCCCAACAGTCTAGACATAGACTATATGATCAGATTCAAAGTCTTGGATACTTTTGGCCTTCAATGATACAAGATTGTGTTGATTTCACAAAGAAATGTCATTCATGCCAAGTACATGCCAACTTCATTCATCAACCTCCAAAGCTGCTTCATATAGCTAAATACTCGTGGCCATTTTCCAAATGGGGAATGGATGTGGTGGGACCTTACCCTTCAGCTACGACCAAGCAGTTTAAGTATATTTTTACTGCTACTCATTTCTTTTCCAAATGGGCAAAGGCAATACCTCTTAAAGAAGTCAGTTCTAAATGCATTTTTAGCTTCATCAAGTCTAACATCATTACCAGATTTGGGGTACCTCATACCATATTGATGAACACTGGAACCAACTTCTGTTCATCCGAGGTGAAGAAGTTATATCAAGAATACAACATCAAATCCAACCATTCATCTCGGTATCATGCAGCGGCCAATGGCCAGATAGAAGCCTTCAATAAGACTCTTTCAAATATACTTCAAATAATGGTGGATAAAGATAAGAAATCATGGCCTAATAAACTCTCTCATGCTTTATGGGCTTATCGGACTACCACCCGCACTACAACACGGTTAAATACATATTCACTGGTATATGGAACAAAAGCCATCTTTCCCATTGAAGTTCAACTACCCTTGCTCAGAGTAGCCATTTGTGATCAGTCATCTACAGATGAACAATCTCAAAAGCGATTAAATGAATTGGAATGGTTAGATGAGAAAATATCGCGCACTTTTCACCACTTGGAAGTCTATCAGAATCGAATAGCATGAGTTTTCAACAAAAAAGTTCGTCTTTGTTCATTTACTGAGGGATAATTAGTATTAGTTCTCAGAAATCCAATGATACCCGGAAAGAAGCCTCCCAAGCTTGAACCAAAGTGAGAAGGACCTTATTCAACACATGAGGTCTACTCTAATGGAGCATATTCATTAATCTCGATGGATGGAGAACTCATCACTACTCCAACCAATGCCAGATTTATAAAGAATTATTTTTTATAAATATAAAATATATCATCATCGGTCTGGTATGACCTTAAACTGCACCACCGTCCTACATGACATTAAAACAGCTCATCACGTCCAATAAGGCATTAAACTACATAACCAACGGTCCATGAATATGACCTTAAACTATTCGCATTTTTCGTCCCACATGACGTTAAACTGTGAAAAAGTTCCCTAAATTTGTTCAACATGACGTTAAACTATGTCCCCTTCATCGTCCTTGCTATATGATGTTAAACTATATAGAAATGGTCTATACATATGACCTTAAACTATTTGTATTGCTTTCCTCCCACACGACGTTAAACTGTGACGTCCTAACTACATGACACTAAACTGTATAGAAGTCCCTTGCATCCAGCATGACATTAAACTACACCATCCAGGGTCCATGCATATGACTTAAACTATTGGAACTTTCTCCAACATGATGTTAAAATATGTCCTCTTTTGTCCTTACTGCATGACATTAAACTGCACAGTACTCTTTTTGTCCAACATGACATTAAACTGTATTGTCCCTATCGTCCTAACTACATGACGTTAAACTGTACAAAATTCCTTTAATATGTCCTACATGACATTAAACTGTACTTTGTCCCTGCTACATGACACTAAACTGTGCAACACCAATAGTCCTAACTGCAAGACATTAAAACTGCATAGTCCCTTCATATGTCCTACATGACATTAAACTGTCCATCGTTAGGATTGTTGCTACCTCTTGTTTCTCACACCGAGTATGACTCACGTGAGCATAGAGAGAACTTCAACCATAACACTCTCTCTGGGATACTAACCATGTGTAAGTCCCAACACTATTTTTTAGGTCTTTTCCCCCAGGAACAAATTTATCACTAATTCATTCTTTAATTGAACTACGTGGACTTTGATCCTTGTCTTCTATGCTGGGTACGTAGGCAACCTCTTGAGGTTCAATCCCAAAACCAATCTCTTTACATCTGTTCACCTCCATCTCGTATGATGTTGATTTGTGAAACCGCCCCCAGAATCAATATCTTTACATTGGTTCACCTTCCTCCTTGCTACATGATGTTAAACTGTACATCATTTTTAGTCCAGTAAGACAATAAACTATAACATTCTTTGATACCCTCACCTAAGAGGGAATCATTATTTACAATTATTTTCAATCATGTTTTATTCCAAAGACTACGTGTATACATGGAAATGCCCGAATCTTCTATTTTTGGGTCAAACCATCGTTGCAATAAAGTCCCCTTTCACCCTTCACATGTATGAAACAAATCTATACAGAGGGTATTTCTAGATCTACGTGGGCATGATTCCCACCCTTATGAGATATGTTGGAACGTTCACGTGTTTCTTTAATCCTGCCCCAAGTCTTTTGGACCTAACCACAAATTCCACTTTCAGTCCCTTGGCTGAAAAGTCCCCATGAAAGCACACACTGTGTATTTCTTATAATGGTCTGAGCTCTATGACCCTAAACTAAGGTCGCCAATCCTTTTTTCCCACACGACATTAAACTGTAGTTTAAGAACTATATATGGCTTGATTCCCATCCTTATGGGATACGTAGTGAAGTCCAACATTTCAATTCAGGACCCAGCCACAACATGATTATGGTTAGCATTGATCTGTGCATCCCTGCACACATTGGAAAACACCCATCTTTATGTGTCATTATACTAACCTTAAATATTTTCAGATCTTCATAACCCTTTTTCATGACTTCTAGTCACAAAAATGTCAAATTTCTGAGAGTTCTTTTTCCTGACTATGCAGGACGTGCCCTTAGCCGACCTTTCATAAACAGTCTCTATAACTGATTTTTCAGCCAAAAGATACTATTATATGACTATACAGCCAATGCCCTTCGGTGGCCCTGCATAATTCAACCCCCTAACGGGTTTTTCAGATATTGGTAACTTCATTCTTGGGAAGAAAGCATCTTTTGTCCTTATTAGTCTTATAAAAAATGTGTAAGGATCTGTAAAAAAATATCCATCCTTAACATATTTATTTCATGTTCTATTTCATGATCTGAAAGTATTCAAGTCTATGGTTTATATTTCCCTTCCCTATGCTTGGGTCAGACCTTCGTAGGAGTAACATTCATCCAATTCTTAGATAGTCTTGATTGAAAATATATTCTTCATATTCAAGTACCTCTTACCATACAACAAACTCTATACTTTGGAAAATTGGTATCCCCATAAACTTTCACTAGCTTCTTAGCGCTAGAAAAGTAAATTTCTGAGAGTTCTTTTGCCTGACTATGCAGCACGTTCCCTTAGGCGGTCTTGCATAAGTAGTCTATATAATGGACCTGTTAGCCAAAAAGATGCTATTATTTGACTATACATCCAATTTCCTTAGGTGTCCCTGCATAATTCAACCCCCTAACGGGTTTTTTAAATAATGGTAACTTCATTCTTGGGAACTACTTCTTCTAATGACTTTTTAGCTCTTTTTCATATCTTTCCTCATATTCAAATTTTCTTAAGTCATAGTTTACATTGTTTCCCTCATACTTGAGTATGGTAATATGTTTTCAGATAAATTTTTAAGTAATTGAGTCAATTCCAATTCATTCGGTCAAAGCAATTTTGACCTTAAAAATTAGCCTTTTTTATGTCCGACGTGCATGACTTTAAACTTCCCACAAAAGACAAAGGAAATATGAATAAAAGTCAATTTCCAGATCACTAAACATACATTTTGTATGATTTAGGTAATATTGAACAATTAAGAGATTCAATGTTTGTAGGGTAATTTATATTAATCCTATTAAAAATCAAACTATCCTTACTAGGCCCATTAGCTTAGGTAAACTTTAAAGAAGGTAGCAGGAAAATACGTGCACAAGTGATTGAAGATGAAATCATTCTTTCCATTTGATGTGCAAGAATTAGAAGAACATCCACAGTATAGAGTTTCTCCTCTTTTCCAAGAAATTACAGGAGGCTGTCAACATAAGTCTTCACTTGATGTACATCATCTCGAGCTTCCTCAACAACCACTTGAAGCTCATGCACCCGACCTACTTCACCCTTTTCAACTTGATGGAGTGCTTTCTTGGCATTTGCAACGGCTTTCATACCATTTGATTGAGCTCCCCCCAGTGAATTATTGAGTTGGTCAAGTTACTTAGTAAACAAATTTAACTGTTCATGAAGGTGTATCTTCTAAACAACTTTATCTTTGATCTTATGCTTCAGCTCCTTCATCTTGGAAGCATAGTCAGCCTCAGCTCGGGATACTACTACCTCAAATTCGCTGATATTGACTGACAGCTTCACCCTGGTAAGAACTTCATGTCAGTTTTGCTCCTTCTCCCTTATTAAGATGACTTGTTTCACCACGGTATGGATCTATTGGTATCCAAAACCGCCAAGTCCTAGCATGAAGAACTGGGAAGACAATCGGGAAATATTTGATGACAACTCATTAAGAGGAACTACAGATATGATTTTCTATATGTTGTTCCATGACTTACATCGTGAAAAGCTGAGCACCTTAAGTACCTCCGGGTCTGATTCAACATCATCATCATCACAGGGGGGCATGTAATCTGGGATTAATGCATTTAAGGAAGTTCCCTATTTTGCTCCTACCCCCAACCCTGGTTGCTTCACCTTCTACTACTTTTTGGGCGGAGGTTGAGACTTCACCTCCATTTCTAGCCATTGAAGTTGATATCCCTATTTGATCAATTAAAAGTATGGTTAGTCTCATTGAATAATGGAAGTTGGTTGTCTATCTTGAAAACTCAGTACAATCATTACCTAACAGTAGATCAGCATCTTGAGAAGACTCCTCCCCATCTTTCCCAGTTTCACTAGGATATTCAAGATGGGTATTAGGAGGGTTTACTGGGTTTAGCTCCACTTGAGCTAATGTTTCTGCAATGGTAGGGATGACATCAATGTGTACACCCTCTTCAGGCATTGTTAGTTCAGCTGCTTCTATGGATGGAACTGCATATTATTTTCAGTCATGATTAGAAGTGTAAATTATATGAAAATTTACTGGACGAAGGATAACACTAATGACCAAGGTCTTTTAAATCACATGATAACTTAGCATGATCATATAATTCATCAAAAGACATGCCACGATTCATCATTTCATCCAATGATATTTTAGAATCCTGGTTAGTCTCACAAGTGGGAGCATTTGATGTGTCCTCTTGGTGACCCCCATTCCGCGGCCCTTGACACTGGAGTGCTTCTTCAGGAAGGATGGAAGATCAGTTTCCATGGACACCAATGATTCTGGTGTAGGTTCTTCTCTACTTGTAGCAGCAGCAGGAGAAGTACTGGGAATAGATGTTGGCTCTTTTTCAAAAGCAGCCAAGTCAGCCTGAATTTGCGTTTGTTCCACAACACCCTCTGTGGTCCTTAAAGGAGGATCAGTCCATTCCCTTAGAGGGAAAATTGAAGAAGCCCCTGTAATCCCAAGGAAAATGAGAAATCTTTTTCATGGTTTAAAATTCATGATTATCTGAAGGACTTACCACTATTGATAAAGTGTTTAGTGGTGGACTTCCTCCTTTGCCGCCTTTGTCCTTATGGATTTTTGGGAGTGTCGGTAGTCTCCCTTATTGGCACTTGAATTGGAGAATGGAAATCCATGTACAACTCCTCATTCACGGCCTGCTGGCATGGATTTATCTCGCCCGGTTCACGAGGAGATTCAGCAGTAGCCCTGATGGCAGTACCAATTGGGATATACTGTGGCGAAGAAACCTCAGTAGTTCCTTTCTTTGCAAGCTGAAAGATAAAGAAAATAACTTCCTTAAGTAAAAAAGATTGAACTGGAATCAAGTTTCAAAGAAAATAAATAAAGAAAACATACATCTTCAAGAGCCACATAATCATGCCACTCCTCATATCCAGAACCACCATCCCCCTCAGTGGCACCATGATCAATCATTTCCTTCACCCGCCTAGTGACAGGAACAGACTCATCAGTGGCATATATGAGCATTTCTAGCTCTTTGATGTATGCCTGCACTGCATTGGGGTTATCCTCATATTGGATATCTAAAGAAGCCAGAAGATTCCCTATTTTTGGATGTTGTAGGCCCTCACACAAATCCAACCAGGCAGTCTCAGTACCACAGTATAATCTCTTCCATGTCTGGACAGCCTCTGGTCTTAGATATGAAGGCTGCGGGAAGGTCCTACAATATTTGACTTCAATTTCTTCACATATCCTGCAACTACAGATAGAGAATAAGAAAATAAGACTTATTTCTTTATAAACTAATAGTGATGAAATTACCAAAATGAAGTAACTCATCAGGAGTTGATGGAGTAGGTCTCTTGATTCTAACCGGAGGATTATATCGGGCACGAGGCCACTTTTCCACTTGTTGTGGATCATCATCCCCATCTTGGGAATCTGGTGAACCAGTCCTAGAGGAGGAATCTGGCAAATCAGCTTCAGGTGGGGAAGCATCTCCTTCATGAGGAAGGGTTCCTTTCTTTACAGTCCTCTTCCTTTTCCCCACCTAATAAACTGGGTGATTCAGTACCCCTTTAGGGAATGATGCTATCCAGTGCTCGGCATACCATGTAGTCAAGTTATGTGCCGCTTTTTCAACTGGTATATCAAATACCTCCCCAGTCTTCTCCCTTGACGTCATAAGCCACAGTTGCCGAGCAACCATCGGATGTTGCTCTAACCTGACATGTACTGAGGGAGATACAAAAATCTGTTGCAGACACTTGAATTGACATGCAAATCTATATGGAGAATGTGCCTCGCATATAATTTCTCCTTCAATCCTAGAAACTAGCACACCATCTCTGCAAATTAGCATGTATTCCCTCATATCCAATTGGGTTATTCCATCATCAACAAACTGCCCGGTTGGTGGATTTCCATAGGGAAAGAAGTTGAATTCCTTAAACATTCTCAGCCTCACTTTCATGTCATATGCATTATGTTCTAATGGATCAACTCCAGAGAATGCTTTCACGGACGACCTGAGAGAACTTCCAGGAATTTGTAATCCATTCTGTACATTGTAAGTCCTGAAGTGAGTGGCGATCCAACCCCATAAAACATGGAATGGTCTCACTATTCTAAAAGGAGATTTACCCATGAAGACATGAAGTAAACTCCTGTGAGTCTTTGCTAAAATGGGGGTAGCCAACACAACAATGTTTCCCTCAGCCATCTTTGTCGCAATAACAAATGTCCCTGGCCTGACACCTCCCTTCGAGTCCCTGGCTGGAAAGAGATAAATGCTGAGCCACAAAGCCAAGAAGCCTGTCAGAAGAGTCTTCTTTGGGATCCTTTGATTCACCTCATATCCCCATTTCTCAAACTCGTTTGCTTCTAGAGTTGGCCAGAATGTGTCAGGAGCACCCCTCTTCTCAGGTTTTGGGCTGGTGGTAGGATGGGTGGGCCTCTTATCCTTGGATTTCCTTTTCTTGGATCCTTTCTCCTTCAGCTCCTTCTCCTTTGGCTCCTTCTCTTTCTTATTAATAAGAAATATATTCATCCACTCCTCCAGATGAATATCCTTTCTAGAATGAGTTAAAGAGGTCTCTGAACTCTTGAGCCCGTGGTTGATTTTAAATAATTACCGAGCCAAAGGAAGAGTCTTCTCTGAATCATTCCAAGTCACCTTGGGAGGAATGAATTCATCATACATGTTGCAAAAAATTGGAGCTCCTGAGATCCTGTGGACATCCCACAGACTGATGCCTAATTCTCCATGAGTCAAATGGAATGAATTAGTTTCTGGGCTCAAGTGGCTGAGTATCTCTGGCACGAAGTTATCATGTCTATAAACATATGTTTTCCCAACCCAAACAACTTCGTATATCGCCACTCCATTAAGAGCCTCGAAAAACTCTGCACAGGTTTGTCGCACCCAGTATGCCCACATCCATGTTGGCTTCACACCTCCCCCAGGACGGAAGTACCAACTTTTATTCCAGCCTATGGATTGATCCATCTAAGCATTTTGGATGATTGAAAGATGCCAATGTGGTTGCAGCTCAAGCTTTTGAGGTTTCAGATCTAGCGTACTAGGGATATGATGCATCATGTGGGCCTTATCCACTGTACCAGCATTTATAAATCTTCCTCCACATGAGATATTTGCTGAAGAAAAATTGGTATAATTTTGAAACCAAGAAATTGGGAGACAGTTTTTTGCTTCTAGAATAGTGACTTCTCGCAGATGACCATAACCATACAAAGGTAGATAAATTATTTGTGGAAAGTCACGATGATATTTCTTCAGATACTTATCCAAATCCAGAAGAGTTCTATTTTTGACGGTATAATAATCGTGTCCAATGATATCCATCATATCATCAAGATGTTTGCTTGCCAGTTCATCAGCTATTTTGATTTTCATGAGAGCCATTGATTCTGTACAAAAGTTGAATAATTAACTCTTAAGTAAGTTGATTTTTCATAAAATATTTTGTGATAGAATTCTAAAAAAATGGAAAAGGCATTAAGTCATGCAAGTCTAAACTTGGCACGCATGTGTGATGTGTCACGCAAGTATAATGTGCCACGCAAGTTTTTTCCGTGCAAGTATCACCGTGCAGGTCCAGATACCTTGACAGCAGCGTAACGACAAAGGAAAAGTGGAAAAGAGAGCAACTTGCGCGGTGAAGATGACCTGTGCGATGAGATCTCAAAAATCCGAAGTTCTGTGAAATGCATGACAAATGAACGCATATATATAGGCCAGGCCGGCCACCTGCGTGCCTACGACTAGCACGCTCCAGCCCTGCGCGACTCGCACCTGCGCAATGATGGTTGCGCGGTGAACACCTGCGTGCCTCTTTCCCATTGATTTATTCTTTTCCTCAGAGTCACATCCTTATTCTTTCATATCCTACTATGAGGGGGGACTTTTTTTGACGCTCCTTTTCATCACATTTTCTAAAAGAATGGAATGGGAAATGGCTTAGCACAAAGTGATTCATCCTTTGAAGAAAACATCAAAAATTGACAAAGGAATGAAAACGGAGTCAAAGGACCTAGGTTCGCGCAAGTTCCCCTTACTTTCACGCAAGTATAATTGAGCGCCACCTAATGTTCATGCATGTGACATGCATGCCCTAAGTGATAACCGCCCGGGGTCTTATCCAGCCTATAAATACCCCCGGTGGGCCCCACATTTGGAGAAATTTTTTTCCAGAATTCTGATACAGAGCTCTGAATGCCCAAGTCTCTTCTTCAGGTCTTCCAAACACTTCTATGGCAATTCTTTACCTAGAATGGAAGGTCTAAACAAGAGGAGTAAGGTCTAAGTGTTAGAATTCACTAACACTTGCATGCCTAAGTGTTTTACCCTTAAGGGAAATGGACACACTTGTGCGCCACCCTACTTCTTCACCAGGACTTGCGCACCATCTTCTGGAAAGCCTCTAGGGATAATACCAAGGGTTTTAGCCAAGTCTCGCCCAAGTATTACCTTATGGGCTGAAAATCACGCAAGTACCCATTTGTTGCATAGGTATACTTGCGCGACTAGGAACTTGCACGCCCGCACAGTACCTGTGTGCCTGCCAGGACTTGCACGCCCCTATATTTATGGGTGCCTTTCCTGCCCATTTCACAACTCTTATGCCATTCCACCACTCCTATTCCAGATTTAGTCTTCAAGAAACTCTTCAAAGCCATTTATGTAATGATTTCTTGATTTTAATTCCTTATCTGAAAGGAAATCCGTGGAATATCTCTCAAAACCTAGTGATTTACACATATTTATGTCACTAAAGATTGAGATTTCATTTATTTAACCTCATACTTTAAGATGAGATAACCCCTAAACCTGGGCCTCCTTTTCAAGAATAAGCCCTAGTAATAATTCCCATTAATTTTGGGCATCCTCCTTAATAGTAAGCCCCATGTCCTCTAATCTGGGCATCCTCTTTAGGAGTAAGCCCCAATATTAAAATTCCCAATTACGAGCATCCTCCATAGGAGTAAGCCCCAACCATAATTCTCTTAACTTGGGAATCCTTTTCAGGAATAAGCCCTAGTCTCAGATATGGGACTCCTTTTCAGGAATATTCCCCAGTCACAGATATGGGCCTCCTCCTTAGGAGTAAGCCCCATGTCCCTTTAATTTTCAAATCCCTTTAACGTGGGCCTCCTTTTCAAGAGTAAGCCCCAGTCTTAATTTCCTTTTTGATATGGGATTCCTTCTCAGGAGTAAAACCCAATCATAAGTCCCCTCCTAACTTGGGAATCTTCCTTAAGAGTAAGCCCCAAGATTATAGTATCCAAATATCCATGAAGCACATATACCATTATGGACCCTGTTCCGGGATTTCATTCATGAAGTAAATCTTAATCCTCATCTATTTGGGCAGTCATAAACACATAAGCCTCACATCACTGCATCTTTCGTGGCACAATTGTATGGTTTCACCAATACCTATTATTTCTCACACCGAGCATAACTCACGTGATCTTAGAGTGTAAAATTAATCATGATATCTTTCTTTGAGCCATTAATCATGCATAAACATCATACTCCCTTAATCGAACTACGTGGGTTTTGATTCCTTTTCCAAAAAAAAGGATTCGTAGGTAGCCCATCTATGGGTACAATCCCAACTCTGAAATAATCCATGTCCTTATGAATGACAATAAACTTCAAGTGCCCCACTAGGTGGCTTTAAAACTAGTATGGTCATCACAATGAACAAGAGACTTTTATTTATTGAAGGATACCATTGGTTAAGAATCTATAAACAAATACAGATGATTCTCTATTGATGAAGAACCTCAAATACATATAAAATATTGTATAAATTTCCTACATATCTATCATTGATTTTTAGATCTAATGGAAAGCTCATTTTATACTGGGTAATGTAATAAGGATTCACGAACTTAACTTAAATATATAAAGAGAGTCCCAGATTAGACAATAATTCCCCTCAAAACGGTGTGATGAGTCTGACCTCCCATCATCTCGACCAATGCAAATTCCTAAGCCTCATCAGTCCACAACTAATGAGCGCCTACCTTTGGAAATTAGGTTCAAATGGATATGTAATCATTGGATGTTTCCGGTTCTACGAAAAAATCCATTAGAAACCTCTTAGAATGATTGAATCTTAAATCAATGAGATCATCCCCAATTCCAGAGGGAAACAATAGGTTAATCATTTCTAAAAATAAAAGAAATCTTTATATGTCCACAATAAAAACATAGATTCTTCCAAAATAAAATTTCAACCATTACTCCAAAAATGAAATCCCATAGTGTTCTATTTTTCTTAAGCATATAATATTCCCCAAAAGAGAGAATGTCTTCCAAAATAACCTTAATCGCTTAATCCCCAAATCATTTTCCTATACTAAGGATATCCTTTTGATAAAACATAAGATCCAAAATCAACTTATTCCTGATCAATAAAATCATTTAACTAAAATGAATATGTCATACTAACAGGAACTTCATATAGTCCATTGGTAGGCGATAAATCCAAATCGCACTTTGGTTGTGGGTTCGATTTCCACATCTTTGTCTGACGCGATGAGTTTTCACACAGTCTGCATGTTGTCCTTTTTCAAAAACTATATAATTTTATAACATTCCCAAAAATGAGTTAAACTCTTCAAAAATAACCATAACATTATTTAAACTCAATGGTTGTATTATGCCTCTCATTTTCATCCCAACTGATAATGACCTCAATATATTAATTCATGAAGTCTTATATATATTGAGAAATTGTTTTACCACCATAAAATTACACTATTCCCAAAGAAATAACCTCATACTTTGATCATGGTGTCCACCTGGTTTCATCATCATCTTGTTCACATTGATAGATGGTCCATGAATTGCAGCAATGCTTTAGAGATCCTTCAAAATCATCTACTTTATCCAAATACACCTCGCACAACTTGGGTAATATGGGTGATCACAGAAAAATAGTTTTGTAAAACAATCATGTATGTCATATAAATTTAAAACATATGATAATACTTTGTTTCTATAATACAGTTTTACTGAGTTTTAGATGAAACATTCAATCAACGCTCTTTTTAAAATACAATAAGTATTTACTGAAAGACTAATTTAAAAGATAATATAAATAGGTTACGCAAGGGTCTCCATCTTCAGCACCCTTTTCAAAATCATAATATGTTCAAAATCTTGTGAGAAGGTAAAATATTTGAAAATACCTTGATAATATTTTCTATTCCTGAGAATATGATAATATTGAGTAAATAATATTTGATTAAATACAACCCATGATCCATGATGGTATCAAGGAATAGTGTAGGTGTTTGGTATCTCAAACAATTGCTTGCAAGTTATTTTTATGTTTGAAAATGTTAGAGAATCATCTGGACATGAATCTACAATAATTATTGCAAGCAAGTCATTAGGAAGAGATAAAAATGTCATTTGAGATCCTCCTCCTTCCATTTCTAACAAACTTTCCTTGATATGAAAAAGTTACAAAATAAGGATTTAACTTAAAGAATAGACATAGAAACTTATTGTCACACGTGGACTTTTGTAGTAATTTAAATTTTTATTTTATAAATTTTTTTATTTTGCATTAAATATTCTTTGTTGGGGTGTGGGCCGGACCCGACGAGGGTATTTGCGTTTTTCTATTAAATGAGAGTCTTGGCGTCTTAATGTTCGCGCACATTCATGACAATAATGAAGCCATGCAGCTTCTCCTGATCAGCATGTGGCCTACTCGACATGTGGGTAATTAATTAATTAGGGACCTAAATAATAATTTAAGCACAAAAATTAAATACGTAAAATGATTAAATAATTCAAGTGTTGTTTAATAATAATAATAATTTTGGGATTATTTATCTTATTTTATTATTTCAGTTAATATTATAATTATTTAGATAATATTAGTTTATTATAATGGTTATGAAATTGTCAGCATGTTAATTTTTAATGTTATTACTATTATTATTAACTTTGTTATGATTTTAATTATGTTATAATTATTTTTAATTTATTGTTACAAGTTTTTCTTTATCACCATATTTTGGCACCTATATTACTACTACTATTGTTAACAATATTATTGTTGTTTTAAGTTGATTTTGTAGTTTGTTTTAGTTTTAATTTATATTTATTTTTATTTTCTTTTCATTTACTTTATCATTCCTTTATCTTTTTTTCTTTTCACTCTATCCCCCCCTCTCTGTCCCTCATCCCGCACAAGTTTCCCCCTGGTTCACGGAAAACCACCCCTCTGAACCCTCGTAGCCGTGCACTACCCCTTCCCTCCCTATCTTCGCCGGGCCACCTCCGCCCTCCTAATCCCCCGCGCCATCTTCCTCACGGCTAGACCACCCAGAAAACTAGCACGCACCAACCCGGACTTGCGCCGCACCTCCCCTCCCCTTGCCTTCCTCCTCTGGTGCAGCCCCCTTCGGCGTGGCGCGGTGTCCTCCAACGTAGACCACCCCTCCCCTTTGCTCCTCCCCACCAGACTGGCTACCACCAGACCACACCACCGCTTGACCGGCCTACTCCGACGCATTGAAACCCTCATGCACATCACCTCTCCCCTTCCGGTTCGACACTACTGCACAGCCGCCCCAGCTTGGAATCCTCCTTTCCAGCATCCAGCAGGTCTGACACACCACCTCCTTGGCTCAAATGAAGACCCGACGTGCTCTCCTTTAGCCACACACCCCCTTGTTTTTCCAACCGAAGTTCCAGTGACATCCTTTTTCCAACGCGACTCATCTCTGAAACCCCCATAATACATGGTTTGCCTCCCGCAACCCTTTTCGCATGTGCCTCTTACATTAGATGGTTGTTTCTTCCCTTCGGTAGAATTGTGGATTAGTTCATCATGTTTTTTAAGGTCCAATTGTGGTAATTTGGGTTTTTTTTTCTAGTTTTTAGCTTTGAATCTAAGATGTTGTGGTGCGACTGGAGGGCGATTGGAGTTTGCGCACCATGTTGAATTTTTTTTCAATATTCTAGGTAGGTGGTTCCATGCTTAATTATTATCTGATTAATTAATTTTCATGTTTAATTAATTTACAGTATTATTTAATTAATTACTATAGTGAGAAGTCAATCTTCTATGTGGTTTTAATTGCAGCTGAACTTATTTGGGAGCATGTTTATAATATATTCACTTTATGCTGAAATCTCATGTCTAGTTAATTTTTAGTGTTTTTTTATTTGTGAGTTTAGCCTACTAATTAGTTTGGTTGGTGTGTTTAATTTTTAATTAAGGTTTAGTATGTATTAATGTGTTTATTAGTGTGGTTAGATGATATTAGTATGTTGTTGTTTTGAAAACTCATGTTAGACTATTCACCAGTGTTTTTTAAATTGTGAGGATTATTCGTTAGGATGCATAAGAGGTGCAATTGATGTCTTGGTGTTGCATCAGTTCTGTCTTAAATGAGCATTTGAGTGGATTTTTGGTGTTTTAGTCATGTGGTGTATTTCTAAATGGGTTGGCAAGTTGTTCTGGTGGCTTGTTTAACTGTAGTAATGGTCTTTTCAACTGTGTGGGTGGAATCTTTAATTGGGTGCGTAATGCAGATTGTGTTCTAGTGGTGATGTTGTGTACATGTGGTCATGTGAGGGGGTTTGGGTCGGTCTAGTGTGAAAAGAATTTTTTTCTCTCAGAAATTTATTTATGAAACTTTGGGTTGATTTACTAAATAATTATTAAGGGTTTAAAATTGTTTTGGTTAGATTGTATGAATATTTTCGGTGCTTATAGTCATGCGACGTGTGTGGAATTTGTTTAATAATTTCTGTTAGTGGCGTGTTTGATAATGGAAGTGATTTATTTTACTGTGCAGTTGTTTTAATTAGTTGTGTAACTGATGCAGATTTAGTTTTGAAATATTTTTAGTGTGTTCCTTATTTCAAAATGGTGTTTAAATGTGTAAATGGTGGTTCATTTAGTGTTTATTGTCTTTTAAATTGTCCGGGTGGTCTAGTTGAGTATGTAACACATGCAGATTATGTTTTGAAAAGATTTTGGGGTGTGTATGGTTTTAAAAGTGGGTTTGGGTGTGCAGATTGTGATTTTTCATGCTTAAATAACTTGTTTGGATTTTATAAATTAGTGTGACATGTGAAATGAACTTGAAACTTGTTTGAGCATAAACAAGGAAGCCTGGGTAGCTAGGAGGGTGGACTAGTATAGTGGGCTAATGTTTTGGAGGTGACTCGACCCGATTTCACTGGCAAGACTAACGATTGAAACACTAACTAAACATATTCTTTTTTGAGGGTCATGGGCTTCTAAGCCACTTTTTCTGAGGGTCATGGCCTTATAAGCCACGTTTTCGGAGGGTTGTGGCCTTTTAAGCCACGTTTCACCAAGACACGAAGATCTAGGGGTCCAAGCTAGCTAACACCCATGAGGACTCTCCCATATTAGTGCTCATTGGTTACGTTAAGCTCATCAGTGTGACACATGGGTTATTCTAAAATTAATTGTGTGTGTGTGTATTTTAATTTAAGTTGCTCCTTTTGAAACTGTTTTCTTTAAACCTGTTTTCTCTAAAATTGTTCAAGAATTTAGTTTTTTTTCTAATTAAAATTGAAAATGTAGTTGTCATTTAATAATTATACATTGAACCTTTTCTTGGTGGCATCCTACTGGGATTTTGGCTCACACCCTACATACACCTTTGGGTGTATGTAGATCTTGTTTCTTCTGCATTCTAGGTTGAGGCATAGAGCATATCTTTGGTGGTTCAGATTATCAGTGGCATCCTCATTTTGGTTTGGTGTCGGTGGATTGGGGATGTGACTCCTCATATCGCACAGAGTTTTGAGTTGGAGTTTTGGTTTTCCTTTTATGTAGTTTCTTTTGGGTTCTTAGTTCATGTTGTAAACTTTAAATTTGAACTTGGAATTAGGGTCTATTTGGTTGTCTGTTTTTAGATTCAATTTTTTCATCTTGTTGTTTTCTTTATATTTATTTATTTAGGAAAATCATTTCCATGTTTTATTTTTGGTACCTGGGAACTTGGTCCAGCCCGTGGGGATTGGGAATTCCCTTTGGCCCATGCGGCGGACCAGGTCGAGTGCTGGGTCTGGTGATGACCCAACCTGGTTCGTGATAATAACCAAGTGTCTAACAAAAACTTCAAATCCTTAAAGTTGTCTAAACCAAACTCTAATACCAACTATAAGGAACCGAACATAAAAAATTACTTAGTCTTGAGTAAATTAAAGAATTCACATTTAGGATCTTTTTATGTTATGAGTTTTAGATAATTAGTCCATAACTATTACATAACATCTCAAAAATTACAAAGTAGACACTTCTACTCAGTTTTCATTTTTTTCATAAAATAAAAACTCTTAAAGAAAAGAAACATGTCTAGTTCCATCTTTTAAACAACATGACTTTTCCTTGATCCCATCCTTGACCCTATTCATATTTATGTCCTTTGAAAAACATTTCAAAAACTTTTGATGAGCATAAAAATCTCAGTAAGGGATACACAAAGAAAGAAAACTGATAGTTTTTTTAAACAAAAAGTAAACCATGAATACTTTATCTTAAGTAATACTATTCACCTTTATGAAGTAATAAATAATATTCACTGAATAAAAGATCATTTCTTACCCTTTTTTAATGAAAATATTACCATAAACCCCATATAAAGAACACATAACATATAAATGTAACTTGGGACATAAACATACTTAAATGGAATAACCATACTGTCAACTTCCACACATATCACTAAATGGAATAGCCAAATGACCGACTTCCATACCCAATGAATTGTAGGTTATAATGTAACCACTTATCATGGTTTATTACAGAACCACCCATCATTTGGTTTATCACATAACCAACCATCAAATGTCCAAATACCATTATAAAATCATAAAACCTAAAATATTGAAAATATAAACATTTCACTTGAAATCACAAGAAATAATTTCAAGATATTAAAATAATCAATCCATTTAAAAAACCATTTTCAATACCAAAACACCAAAAAATAGAATAAGGGATTTATTTTCCTTTTCAAAACATTATGGCTAATATAGGAACCCAAATAACGATTACGGTGACTGAGAGGTCATTGTCAGCGCAAATGTTAAAAAACATTTCTTTTATCATTTAGTAAAAATAATCATCGAAAAAATGATCCCTCAAAATGAAATTAAAATTAAAAGGGGTTTAGTATATACAGTATAAATGAAGAAGGTGTATATTATCAAAACATGCCTCAATGAAAGGAGATCAAGACAAAGTCCCTTACAAAGATCATATAATTACATTAAGGTTAAATTAATTACATAATTATGTGTGAAAAAAATAAATGCATCCAATATAAGTAGATATTAAGTGTAAAACAATCAGTGGTCATTCACACATATTCATAGAACCACATAATCAAGAAGTATAAGTTTAACCTAAATAATGGAATTGGGTTAAGAAGTTCCCTTACCTCGTGTCCAACATGAGCCATTCATTCTTTAATTTTTTGAATAATAAAATTAAGTTAATTTATAATTTCATAAGAAAATTTGTCAAGTTTATTATTCCTTTTACATCACTTATTACCTTTCTATAACAATTAGTTAATTATTTAAATTCATATTAGACATTTTGTCGATGTTTAGAACTAGAGTTAAAAATGAACTTGTTATAATTATAAATTGTCCATGTGGTATAAATTACATTATCTCTAGAATGATATTCATGATTTATATGTCATATATATCATATATATCCATTATATATGTATTTAGAACAGTCCATATAATTTGGATATATGAAAATGAAATGCACCGTTCATGGAGACGGTAAGCCGTACGTACGCATGAACGCTACTTCCATTTCATTTTTATTTTATTTTAAAAGGAATGAAAACCAAATGATACATAGGTATATTATTATCCCAGTATAATATCATATTTTATATACATTATGTATGTTCATTGACACCACCCTTTATATGTTCCATTTATGGTATGAACGAGTCACATCACTTTGAGGGGTCGGTAGTCCGCACTTCCTCAAATGAAATTATCGTATTTACCCATTATGAAAACCATAAAGGTATGATATAAATGAAAAATACATAAGAATAAAGACAATAGAAATATAATATCTATAAAATATAAATATATTTCCATCATAATGGACACCATGAGAGGCGGTAGAAGATAATTGAACAATCATCGTTTCGTGAGGCAGTACATCACTGTCCATAGAAACAGTATGTTTGTATACATTAGATGGAGGTGTGTGGAAGTGAAGTTAGAATATTTCTCATAAAAAAACCAAGTACATTGAGGATAATGGTTTTTTTATAAAATAAAGGAATAAATAGTTTTTAGGGGGTTGGAGAAGTAAAATAAAAGAAAAAAACCTAAGAGAAGACATTACCTTTTAATCGGGTAACTCCCATTGGTTTGAACCAAAATTATTCCTTGAAGTGACTTATGTCTAAGGTAAGGCTTATAGGAGGAAAAGAGGGATGTTGGGAGATTAATTGTGTATATTTTGGACGAGAATAGGGGCTTGAGATGTGTGAGTGATGGGTTAGAGGTGATGGCTTTTTATAAGGGAGAGGGGGGCTCTTTTGGAATGTTTGAAAATATTATTTTATTATAAACTGATTTTTGATTTCCAAAAGGTCCAAAACACATTAAATTAGAATATAAGATGACTCTTGTTCGAAATAAAATTATTCAATAATAATTGGACATGTTTTTGATAGTTTATTAAATTTTATAATATCATTCATTTAAATCATTTATTAATAAGGTAATCACTGCATCATCTTTCTATCATAAATAATTTTATTTATTTGATGACTAAAAATTATAAATAAAACACCTTGATGTAGGAAATATTTTTATCTTTATAATGAATATTTATATTCTAAGAGATAACTTATATTACCCCATGAAAAAATTGATTTAATAAAAGATATATGTTGATTCCATCTTTGTCTTTACTTAAAATTAATTAATATAAAGTGTCATTATCACTACCCAGTGGCTCTATGAGGTCCCAAAATCAACCCAAAGATGAACATGGTCAGAAATGTATCTACTAAAATAAATAGGACACATGTTAGGATAATTTAATATTATTATTATATTATTTGTTCACCCTTATTTAACAGATTTATCCTTTAACCGTGGTAAAAAAAAATATTTATTGAAGTAAATATTCATATTGTCTAAAAATAAAAGTTACTTATTTACACAATTTAGACCTCCTGATTAAAAATATGGAATCCATTTTCCCAAATTGAAAACACATATGTGGCGGAACTTAATTAAAAATTAATTCCCACTATCAAAACAAAAAGCGTGTTCTTAAGAAATAATAACTATCAAAACATTTACCTTTGTTTATGTCCAATTTAAGAGTAAAATTGCTTCCAATGACCAATATAGGATTAAATGGTAAAAATATAATCTAATTAAACATAAAAAACTATTACATAGATAATATAACCATATAAATAAATTATATTAATAAACCATTTTGAATTAAAATGCAGTATTTTGCACTATTCATTAAAAAATGAACTTTATCCGAATAATACCAAAATTTTACCCAAAGTAAATTTTGATTTCCCGATTCTAAATAATAATTTTATTTTTTCAAAAATAACATAAAAAGGTGAAAACAAACTATATTTAAAAAGGGATCTCCATCAAAAAGGGGTAAATCAACCTTTTAAAGAATATTAGAGTATTTATGCTTAAAATTGGATTCATTCACATTTTAAGCCTATAAATTTTATTTAACAAATGTAAAAACATTTAATAAACATGTGTAATCATTTTTAGTTAGTTCTGTTCATTCCCTCTAATAGAGCGGCTAGGCATTATCTACCATTTAAAATAATATTATATTATTACTTTTTAGTATGACTCAGCCTTATGTGCAACATGAGATTTTCAGAGGAACCCATTTTTGTGTGTTAGGTATGCCATCAAACCAAGAATCCCATTTAAAGTAAAATTAATATTTAATTCACAAATATTAATAAATATGAATATGTCATATTCTTTATTTACCTGGGATGTTATACATATAATTATGTAATTAATTTATCCTCAATGTAATGATATGATATTTGAAAGGGAATTCATCTCGATCTCCTTTCATTGAGTCATGTTTTAATAATATACACCTTATTATTTTATACATTATATAATAAACCCCTTTGATTTTTTATTTCATTCAATGGGAATCTTTTTTCTACGAAGCGTTTTAATAAATGAAAAATGGAATATTTTTTAACATTTATGGAGAAAATGACCTCTCTGTCGCCGTAATTGTTAGTTGTCTTCCTTTATAAGCCTTAATGTTTTTAAAAGGAAAAGAAATCCCTTATTACATTTTTTTGGTGTTTTGGTGTTGAAAATGGTTTTTGAAATGGATTGATTATTTCAATATCTTGAAATGATTTCTTGTGATAGCAAATGAAATGTTATTAGTGAAATGTTTATATTTAAAATATTTTATATGTTATGATTTTATAATTGTATTTGGACATTTGACTGGTGGTTATGTGATAAACCAAATGACGGATGGTGCAATGATAAACTAGGATGGGTGGTTACGTTATAACCTTCAATGCATTGGGTATGGAATTTGGCTGTATGGATATTCTATTTATTGATATGTATGGAAGTTGACTGTATGGTTATTTCATTTAAGTATGTTTTTATCCCAAGTTACCTTTATATATTATGCATTCTTTCTATGGGTTTTATGGTAATCCTTTGTTTAAAAAAGGGTAAGAAATGATCTTTTATTCAATAAAGAGTATTTACTACTTCATAAAGGTAAAAAGTATTACTTATGATAAAGTATTTATGGTTTACTTGTTTTTTGGAAAAACTAATAGTTTTCCTTCTTTGTGTATCCCTTAATGAGTTTTTCATGCTCATCGCAAGTTTTTGAAATGTTTTTCACATGATATAAAGGTGAATAGGGTCAAGGATGGGATCAAGGAAAAGTCATGCTATCTAAAACATGGAACTAGACTTGTTTTTTTAGGATTTTTTATTTTATGAAAAAATGGAAACTCAGTAGAAGTGCATACTTTGTAATTTTTGAGATATAATGTAATTGTTATGTCCTGATTCTCAAAACGACTAAAATTGAAAAAATCGTCAATGTAAATTTTTAAATTAACTCATGATTAAGTAATTTTTAAGGCTGGGTCCTTATAGTTGGTATCACAGGTCGGTTTAGACATCTTTAGGGATTAAGAGTTTTTGTTAGACACATGGTTAGTCTCTATGTCTATTCTGTAAGTTAAATACTTATTTTGTAACTTTTCAGAACAAGGAATTATTGTTACAAATGGAAGGAGGAGAATATTAAATGACATTCCTATATCTTCATTATGACTTTCTTGCAATAATTATTGTAAAGTCATGTCCCGACGACTCTGAAACATTTTCTAACATACAACTCAATTTAAAGCAATTGTTTGAGATATAAAACACCTCCACTATACCTCAATACTATCATGGATCAGGGTTTGTATTTAATCAAATCATATTTACTCAATATTCACATATTTTCAAGAAAGGAAAATATTATCAAGGAATTTTCAAATATTTTAACCTATCACAATATTTTGAAGCATATTATGATTTTGAAAAAGGTGCTGAAGAAAGAGACCCTTGCGAAACCTATTTATATTTTCTTTTAAATTATAGTCTTTCATAAAATACTTATGGTATTTTAAAAGGACCATTGATTGAATGTTTCAACTCAAACTCAGTCAGATTGTTTTATAGAAGGTATGTTTTTTCATATGTTTTGAAATTATATGTCATACATGATTGTTTTCCAAAACTATTTTTCTTTGATCACCCATATTACCCAAGTTGTATGAGGTGTATTTGGGTAAATGAAGAAGATGATTTTGAAGGATTTATAAATCATTTTTGCAATGCGTGGAGCCTCTATCTAATTGAACAAGATGACGATGAAACCAGGTGGACACCATGATCAAGGACGATTCTCTTTCTTTGGTATTAGTGTTATTTAATAGAGGTTAACAAATTTCCAATGTATATAAGACTTCATGAATTATTATATTAAGGTCATTATGAGTTGGATTGAAAATGATATGCATAAGAAAACCATTGAGGTTAAATCCTATTATGGATATTTTTAAGGATTTTACCTTATTTTTGGGAATGTTATAAAATTATATAGTTTTTGAAAAAGGAAAACACACAGACTGTGTGACAACCCATTATGTTGGACAAAGCTATGAGAATCGAACCCAAAACCAAAGTTCAATTTTGATTTATCGCCTACCATTGGTCAAAGTGAATTCCCTGGTTAGTATGACATATTCATTTTAGTTAAATGATTATATTGATCAAGAATAAGTTGATTTGGGATATTATGTTTTATCAATTTGATATAATTGGTATATGAAAATGATTTGGGGATTAAGTGATAAAGGTTATTTTTGAAGACATTCTCTCTTTTTGGGAATATTATATGATTATTGAAAATAGAACACTATGGGATTTATTTTGTAGAGTAATGGTTGAAATTTTATTTTGGAAGAATCTATGTTTTTATTTTGGACATATTGAGATTTCAGTTATTTATGGAAATGGTTAACTTATCATAGAGAATATGTGATCAGGTTAATTACACTTTAGTATGAGACTTTTAATAGTAGTCAATGTTATTTGGAGATAAATATTAAAATTTATCATGGAATACTATGTGATCATATTCTTATAAATTTTGGGTTTCAATCTTAGTTTTGATTATATTAAATAATTTTAAGGAAAATTGTTTATTGAATGGTCCTTGTCGAACTTTGGGTATTGTTTTTTGAATTTTAGAGATTAAGAGTAGCATTTATTTTTATAAAGGATTATCCTATTTGGGGATTATCTGATATTTTAATAACCATTTTGGTTTTGGTTAATTTCTAAATACAAGGTAAATATATAGTTAATCTTTTTTGGATAATGAGATTCTCTAGAAGTTGATTCTAGCACTTCAGGTGTGACCGATTCTTCTTGGGTACTCATCGTTTGGAGAAAATATGAGATTTTGGTAGAAACTTATTAAAATATGAAACTCTACTTGAAAAGTAAATATACTTCCTTATGTTCTTAGTCAATATCATAAAAAATTCTCTATTTTTATGAAAGATAACTTAAAACAAAAAAACGTTGTTCATTTACTTTTCCTACTGGGGAGTCAAAGACCCTTTAACCTATCACAAGTTTGTGGTTTTCTTATTGCTAGCTTTATCCTAGTCATGTTTTCTATCACTCTCCATCAGAACGTGACACTTAGTTTCTACTCCAAATCCATGTTATCAAACATGGAATCCTAGTATGTGTTATCTCAGGTGACCTTTTTACTTTTCATTCTTTCTTTTGAAGTGATATTTTTATTGAATTTTTTTCCTTCTGATGTTGGACTTTTACTGAAATTTGCAAGCCCAATATTAAAATTATGAGGACACAATTTACTAAAGGGGGGAATGATATAACATCCCAGGTAAATAAAGAATATGAAATTTTCATATTTATTAATATTTGTAAATTAAATATTAATTTTACTTTAAAGGGGATGATATTTTCGATGGCATACCTGACACGCAACAATGAGTTCCTCCTAAAATCTCATGTTTCACAGAAGGTTGAGTCATACGGAAAAATAATAATGTAATATTATTTTAAATGGTAGTTAACGCCTAGACATTTTATTGGTGGGAATGAAAAAAACTAACTAAAATATGATTACAAATGATTATTAATTGTTTTTACATTTATCTAATAAATGTTATAGGATTAAAATGTGAATGAATTCAATTTTAAGCATAAATACTCTAATATTCTTTAAATGGTCAATTTACCGTCTTTTGATGGAGAACCATTTTTAAATATATTTTTTGTCACTTTTGTTTTTTATTTTTGAAAAAATAAAATTATTCTTTATAATTTGGACCTCAAAATTTACATTGTGTAAAATTTTGTTATTTTTTTGATAAAGTTCATTTTTTAATGAATTGTGCAAAATACATCTTTTTAATTCAAAAATTCTTTTTAATATAATTTATTTATATGGTTATATTATCTATTTAATTGTTTTTAAAGTTTAATTAGATTATATGTTTACCATTTAATCCAATTTGGGTCATTATCAGTAATTTCACTCTTAAATTGGACATAAACAAAGGTAAATCTTTTGATAGTTATTATTTCTTAAAAACGCGCTTTTTGTTTTGCCAACAAGAATTAATATTAAATTAATTTCTGCAAAATATGTGTTTTGAATTTGGAAAAACGGATTCCATATTTATAATCATGAGGTCCAAATTGTGTAAATAGGTAACTTTTATTTTTAGACATTATTAATATTTACTTCAGTAAATATTTTATTACCACTCTTAAAGGGTAAATCTGGTAAATAAGGGTAAAAAAAATATTATTATAATAATATTAAATTACACTAAAATAAGTAATATTACTATTTTTTGTTACATGTCCGACCATGGGCATATTGGAGTCGATTTTTGGACCTCATGGAGCCACTTGGGAGTAATAATGACACTTTATATTAATTAATTTAAAGCAAAGACAAAGATGACATAAACATATATCTTTCAGTAAATAAATTTTTAAATCGGGTTATATAAGTTATATCTTCGAAAATTAATATTAATTTGAAATTAAAATGATTTCCAACATCATGGTATTTTATTCATAAATTTTAGACATGAAATAAATAAAATTATTTATAAAACAATGATGATGTAGTGATTACCTTATTAATGAATGATTTAAATAACTGAGATTATAAAATTTAATAAACTATCCAAAACCCTTAAAATTATTATTGGATGATTTTATTTTGAACCAGAGTCATCCTATATTTTAATTTAATGAGTTTTGGACCTTTTGAAACGGAATATCAGTTTATAATAAAATAATATTTTCAAACTTTCTTAAAGAGCCCCTACTCTCCCTTATAAAAAATCATCACCTCTATCCCATTACTCACACCATTCAAGCCCCTTGGATCATCTAATCTCTGCCAAATTAAGATCCCTACATCCCTCTATTTCTCATAGAAGCCTTACCTTAGGCAGAAGTAACTTCAAGGAAGCCTTTTGGTTCAAACAAAAGGGAGTTACCCGATTTAAAGGTAGCATCTTCTCTTAAGTTCTTTTATTTTATTTTTCTTCTCCAACACCCTATACTCTCTTTATTACTTTATTTTATAACAAAACCAGTATCCTCAATATACAAGGTTGTTGTTATGATAATTGTTCGAACTACACTTCCACACACCTTCATCTAATGGATACAAACATACTGTTTTTGTGGACGGCGAACTCTGCCTCACGAAACGTTGATTATTAAATTATCTCCTACCACCTCTCATGGTGGCCATTATGAATGAACTGTATTTATATTATATATATATATATATATTATATTTATATTTTATCTAATCTTCTATATTTTTCATTTATATCATACCTTTATGGTTTCCATAATGGTTAAATACGAAAATTTCATTTGAGAAAGTGCGTACAACCACCCTCAATGTGATATGACTCATTCATACCATACATGGAACCTATAAAGGATGGTGTTAGTGAACATAGATAACTTATATAAAATATTATATTATAATGTAATAATAATATACCAATGTATCATTTGGTTTTCATTCCTTTTAAAATGGAAAAAATTAAATGGATGTAGCGTTCATTCATACGTACGTCTTACTGTCTCCATGAACAGGGCATTTCATTTTCATATATCCAAATGATATAGACTATTTCAAATAAATATATAATGGATATATATGATATATATGATATATAAATCATGAATATCATTTGAGAGATAGTGGAATTTTTTCCACATTGAAAATTTATAACAATAACATGTTCATTTTTTACTCAAGTTCTGAACAACAAAAAAATGTACGATATGAACTCAAATAATTATTTAATTGTTATAGAAAGGTAGTGAGTGATATAAAAGGAATAATAAAATTGAAAAAGGTTCTTAAGAAATTATAAATTAACTTAATTTTATTATTAAGGAAATTAATGAACTGATGGGTCAAGTCAGACATGAGGTAAGGGAACTTCTTAACCCAATTTCCATTATTTGGGTCAAACTTATACTTCTTGATTATGTGGTTCTATGAATATGTGTGAATGACCTATGATTTTTTTTATACATAATATCCCCTTATATTGAGTTTATTTATGTTTTTCACACATAATTATGTAATTAATTTATCCTTAATGTAATGATATGATCTTTGTAAGGGACTTCGTCTCGATCTACATTCATTGAGGCCTGTTTTGATAATATACACCTTCTTATTTTATATGGTATATAATAAACCCCATTGAATTTTAATTTCATTAAAAGGTAATATTTTTTCTACGAAGTGTTTTACTAAATGAAAAATGGAATGTTTTTTTAACATTTGTGGCGACAATGACCTCTCTGCCACAGTAATCGTTAGTTGGCTTCCTCTATAAGCATTAATGTTTTTAAAAGAAAAAGAAATCCCTTATTATTTTTTGGTGTTTTGGTATTGAAAATGGTTTTTGAAATCAATTTATTGTTTCAATATCTTGATATGGTTTCTTGTGATTTCAAATGAAATTTTATTAGTGAAATTGTTTTAATTGCAATATTTTTTGTGTTATGATTTTGTAATGGTACTTAGACATTTGATGGGTGGTTACGTAATAAACCAAATGAAGAGTGGTTCTGTGATAAACCAGTATGGGTGGTTACATTATAACCTCCAATGAATTGGGTATGGAAGTCAGCTGTATGGATATTTCATTTAGTGATATGTGTGGAAGTCGACCCTCTGGTTATTCTATTTAAGTATGTTTATGTCCTAAGTTACCTTTATATGTTATGCATTCTTTTTATGGGTTTTATGGTAATATTTTGGTTACAAAATGGCAATCAATGATCTTTTATTCATGGAAGAGTATTTACTACTTCATAAATGTAAAAAGTATTACTTATGATATATTATTTATGGTTTACTTGTTTTTTTGAAAAAACTAACAGTTTTCATTCTTTGTGTATCCCTTACTGAGCTTTTTATGCTCATCCCAAATTTTTAAAATGTTTTTCATAGGACATAAAGATGAATAGGGTCAAGGATGGGATCAAGGAAAATTCATACTGTCTAAAACATGGAACTATATATGTTTCTTTTTTTAAGTTTTTTATTTTATGGAAAAAATTGAAACTGAAGAGAAGTGTGTACGTTGTAATTTTTGAGATGTAATGTAATAGTTACGGAATAATTCTCTAAAACTCTAATCCTGAAAATATCCTCAATGTGAATTCTTAAATTAACTCAATATTAAGTTATTTTTAAGGCCAGATCCCTATAATTAATATGTGGTGGTGGAATAAGAAGCTTCAAGAGGAATCATCCGAACTCGAAGAGGTGATGAAACTTAAATACCATCATCTGTTTTAGTGTATGAAATGAAATTTATAGTTGGGTATTTATTAAATGGGGGTTGAATGTAAAGAGCTAAAATTTTATAAATTAATTTTCCTTATGAATGAATAAATTCATTATTATGTAATTTATTTATAGAAAACACATTCACTATATTTAATTTTCTATTTTGGAACTTTATAAACTACATACATAATTTTTTTGGGATTAGAAAACTGTTTATCATTATAACCATTGATAAAAAAATTATCTATGGTTTCAATTAAGATTATTATATACTAAAGGTTATGAACACGTTTTATAGACCTAGAAGGAAGAACTGGTGACTTCAACTAGTAGGATCATTCCCTTTGAATATCATCTATTATACCCTTTAAGTGATATTAAATCATTGGGATTTTACCTTTAACTATCCTAAGCTGTCATTCAACTACTGAAAGATGAGTGAAACCTTTTATGGGAGAAGTTAAATCTCATTAATATCATGAAACAAACCATCTTCATTGAACCACCCTATGAATGTACCATCATCCCACACCATACCCTTATGATGTACGTTGGTGTAATAAGGGGTTTTTTTATAACTAAATCATTCTCTATTTCTTAGAATTATCTTTTGTAAGGTTGAATTTACCATAGTGGTATGTTGACCATATTGTTAATTTTTTTCCAATTTTTCTTTATATAACCATAATAATTTCATAAAATTTACTTTTATCCATCAAACCCAATAGGATTCCCATCCATATAAGGTGGTGATGAGAAGAAAAATTGAAATTAATCGGTCCATAGTGGTGGTAGTTCATATGTATACCTGGAAGTTGATTCTATTTTCTATAGAATGGGAAAAAAGATTATAATAGATTATAATTTCATAATATAAAATATGTTATAAATATAACACTTATATATTAAATTTCTTATTAGGTGTGTCCTAAAAAGTAGGTAAAAGAAAATGAAGCACAATGCATCGTGGATGAGGTAGTTCGCTTATCACACAAATTACAATTTTTTTTATTAAAGGAAAAGGGAAAGGTGTTTAATACTTTCAACATCATTATAAAAACATATTGGTATATTATTGATATTTATGATATAATTTTAAGATTTTGTAGTGTAATTTTAGGATTAAAAATTTTACACAAATACAAATTGAAGATAAAATATTGGATATAAATTTATACATCACTACATGGATTATCACCCTTGGGAAGGGGAGAAACCTTTTGGGGGAAATCTTATGAGAAGAATGGAACATTTTTATTAGGAATTTCAATTTTATCCAGGTTTTGGAGAGATTTTGGGTTAATATTTGTTGGTTATGGTGTGAAGGGAGTTGAGGAGATGAGTGCCCCTTTTATAAGTGAAAATGGTTTCTATTTTTGTAAATTCCAAAAGTGTTTCAATAATAAAAATTAAATATCAATTGATGTAGCTCAATAATTTGTGAAAGAATTTATATCATATGGGATAATTTCTAAAAATTTCCAAATAACCCATTCCCACACATGTTTTAATTTTTTTGGTCTTTCCCTATTTTCTAAATTCTTTTACCCTTTTGATTTTTACTAAGGAAACTAGTTTTCGCCAAGTAATTTATCCTTAATTCATGAAAATAAATTAGTCCCTTTTAAATAATTTAGAACTCATGATTATAAATTTTAATATATTTTAATTTAATAATTTTATACATTTTTTACAAAATAATTTTTTAAAAAGTGTATAATGTGTTAAATTTTTTTTTTCAAAAAATATTACATAAGTAATACATTGTAAAATATAATTTTTCAAATTCGAAAAAACATTTTACAAATTTAAATTTACTTATATAATACATATTTGGTCTAATAATTTTGTTTAATAAAATTTCAATACATATTTAAATACTAATAGTGTCTTAAAAGTTGTGTTATTTGTAACAACTGTATTTTTCACTATTTACCTAAAAATTAATCTTTTTTAAAAAATCATGAAACTTAACGCTAATAAAACCTTGTAATGATATATCTAAAAATAATGATAATTTTTATAATTAAAATTATAAAAAATATACATTTAATTTATAAATAAACTTACAATATATAATTAGTAACTATTTTTTAGTAAAATAACTTTCTGGAATATTAACCATTATCATTTATAATTACTAAAATTTGATAAGTAAATTAATATTTAAAAAATATTCATATCAAATTTATTTTATAATAATGTATGAAATGTGTCTTGAAATATAATTTTATATCTTATAAAAATTCACTATTAAGAAAAATACATTTTTAATTATAAAATGATTGTATTAGTGGTTTTTAATATATTAATTGAATTTCCAAGGTATTAAAAGTAACAATTATATTTATTTTAATAAATATATTAAAATAAAATAATCATATTTATTCATGATCTTTTAATTGTTTAGTTTTAATGGACATAATTAAAATTTAAACTTTTATCTACATATATTTCAATTTAATTTATGTTGATGGTTTCATGTGGAGAAAGGTATTGAACACATTGACTTATTTAAATGTAATAATATTTTAAAGTCGTTAGGTGTTTCATTATTCCCAATAAAATAAATTTCAACCTTTGTATTTTAATTATTACTCATTGAATAGATTTGATGAGGGTATTCTTAACATATTCATCATTCAATGTATAAAAAATAATATAACATCTACCTTTCCCTCATAGGCTCTATCAGGTTCCTCAAATTTGTTTAAAAAATATTATCCAATCATACAATCATATACCTATATATATATATATTTAACAATCAAATATTCTTCATAATATACTTTTACCTTAACCATTTAAATCTCCATGAGATTATATAAAAAAGAAACCATATATCCTTTCTGAAATTAATGTTATCATTAAACCTCAAATGAAATAAAATCAGACACCAGTAAATATTTACCTCAATTAATAAAATGCTATGAACTTCACCAAAAATTTCGTGAATGAATTATCAATCCCATGTTTACCAATATAGTCTTACTTACCTTTTAAAAATCAGTAAAACCTTTAATTTCTCAACAATAAACATATTTTTAACCTAGGAGTTGTCCTTCACTAAATAATATATTTTCCAATTATTTTCCATAAAATATAACCTCTTCATAAAATAAATTTTCATTATTATTAATACAATTTTATATTTGTTTCAAAAAAACTAAAGAAGAACTGTGTAGGAACAATCCTTAAATGTTTTACACAATCCATATATCTTTTAGAATATTGAAGAATATTATTAACAAATAATACAAAATAATGAAAATATCTAATATTCTCATGATTTAATTTATACTAATTTGTCACTCTCACTACCTAATGTAAGAATCTAAAAATATACTATTCTATAATAATTGAAATATATTAAAATTAACAACATTTTATGTATGCTACCTTATTTGGTTAAAACACAGAGAAGTTTCTAGACATATACCTCTCTTGACACTATCTTTGTGATCCTGTTTCTACCAAATACTAAAACCAAATAAATATGACAATATGCTAAATATTAATATTAAAATATACATCAAAATATGTATTCCCATTTGGAACCTTAATTTTTCTCATATGATACTTTTGATTCATCAAATGAATCTTCTATTCAATCATTAGTTTACCATGGACATTTTTCTATTTGGTTCTCTAACCTAATAGACAATACCATTCATTAACAAATCATGATGGTTTGTAAAGAGAATTTGATGAACCAATGACTATTCCTCAAGAGTTTCAAACTAGGTGTGTGGTCATACCCCTTTGTTGTGCATCAGGTGATGATCAAGATAATACCTCATGCACCGTTTCATAGGTTATTACTCCTAGGTACATCTGTGCCAAATCTTGCATCCACATGTAGTATCTAAACAAGGATGTAATTTCTATGAGAATGAAACGACATCTACATAAAAAAACATTATGATGTTATCCTATACTTATAATTATTCCCTATATTTATCCATAGGGGTTTCACTAAAGTTATCTTTTCATAACTCATGAATATTGACCCGATTGATCTAACTGGTTATCTATACCTTTGAAATTATAATGGAAATAATATTATTAAAATTTTCATAATATTACATGTCCTAATTCATCTTCATAAAATATAAATTCAATCTTCAAAGACATCTAAACACTTCTATGATACCAACTATGACACCCTAGACCCACACTCCCATATTTGGTGCTATAAATACATACAGTACATACTATATTTTATAGAAAATATATATTCCTTGACATAATTATCCCAAAATAACCTAACATAAATCAACTATTATATTATATACATTCCCAATAAATATTAGATACATATATTTATAGAGTTAAGATAAATAATAAACTAATAAAACCCATGTATTTCTCAAATATTAGACATTTTTCTACGTTAAGAATCTTGAGTTGAAGTACTAAATATCTCCAAAAAAATCTCCACACAATCTATATTATTGGTAATATCACGTGTAATACTTTTATTTATAACACGAGGAAATGATAACATAAGAAGGATTGGGCTTAAACACTTAATAGGGGAAAACATATAACTGGGGAAATCATGGCATAAATATTGCATAATATTATAGTAGGAATAAGTACTCATCATAACTCCATAATCAACTGAAACTGAGAGAATAATATATATATGGGTATAAATAGTAAAAACAGATCACATAGGCAATAATTACTACTTTCTTTGTGATGAAATACATAATGCTAGACAGAAAATTACATCCACTAAGAAAATACATCATGATCATAGAAATCATGATCATTCAACCAATAACTTATATCAAAGAAATATGTTCCTTAGGGAAGGAATACACAAAATACCCAACCATATTTGTCTCATGAGACCTGCCAATACACCGAAAGGTTATATAACTCGACATCCCACCATCACTATTTTATGTTAAATGTATTCATCATATGTGAAAATGAACAAAAACTACATAATCATATTATAAAATAATCATAAGTATTTGAATAAAAACATATAGAACACCAATAAATTTCCCCATGAAAATTATAAGGATAAAAATATTTTAACACATTTGGATAATGAAAGTGGATGGTTAAACAATACACTTTCTACTTTCCTGAGTAATCAATAAAAATTTTCTACAGAATAAAAAATATATGGATTTTAAATGGTTTTTTAATCAATAATTGTGATTTATATCTTCGTAATAATCCCTAGACATAAAACTATATGGAGTAATTATATATAGTAAAGTCAATAATTTCCTCAATAAATCTATGTATGGTGTAATATCATGAGATCTCAAAGTATATTATCATTAAATTAATAATATATTCAATATAATTATTTACACACTATACCTAACTAAAATAGGAAAAAAAGATATATTTTAAATATTAAATATGACCATTAAAGCATAGCCATTAAATTTTCTAGTATAAATTAAAGTAACTGTACCAAAAATTCATCAAATAAACTGACATAAATTGGAATGAAGAAGTGTAAAGCTTCCTTTTATGTAAACTTTTTTGAACTAATAAGGGATTTATATTCTTATAGATTTTCATTGATCATTACCAAGATAACATCAAGAAATTATAGTTTGTAAAAAACCATATACAAGAGAAGTTCAAGCTTGAAGAGACATCTACAATATCCATGCTAGCTAAATCTCCACCCAAAATGGAAACTATAGTTTATCTGACAGATAGGTATTATGAGAACATAATAATGGATTATGTATATATAAATTTGGGTTATATCTACATGTAATAAAATATTAATATGTTTTGATATATCATGAATTTTAATACATTTTGATAAGTAATTTTTGATCAATTTACTTTAAGCTTATAAAATGAATTTTCCATAAAATAAAATTTTATTTCAAGGATGAATGTTTAGTTATAATGAATAATAAAATGATATATTGACAATATATTAAATATAAATTTATAGAAAAATTAAATTTTAATATACTAAAAGTTGTTTTCCTAAAAAAATATTATTTAGCTATAATTTATGTTACCATTTTTTTTAATTTTAGGATGTGGATTTTACAAAATTAACTTGATCTTTGAGTTTATAATCGAACTTGCATCTTAAGATGAAATTTTGTGGTTCTTCAAAAAGTATTGAATTTTCGATGAATATTAAAAAAACATTATTTACAAATAACACGAATTTTATCAAATTATTAGTATAGTATTATGAATTTTCAAAATCATGAAAAAAGTTTGAAGGCCAAATATGTAATTTATAAGTTATATTATAATTATAAAAATGTTGTTTTTAGTTTATAAAGCTATATTTTACATTTTATAATATAAGTTATACTTTTAAAAAATTGTATCAAATACATTATACATTTAGTATTTTAAAATAATATTTTATCACTTTAAGAAACAAAATGATAAAATGGATTTCAAAATTGCAATTGTTATGCCAAAATTATATAAAAAACAACAATTTTATGTTTTTTCATAAATGATGCATTACATTGATAAAACTAGTTAGCACGGTGTTACAAATGGTCAAAAATGACTAACCATAGAGGTAAAGAGATTGAACTATTAAAAATATGTTTTTAATTGAGGGGTTCAGGTTTAAAATTACCTTGTATCTTCCCCAATACATTACCTCTCATTTATGGAGCCACATTCCTTGATATTTAGTTCCCATTATCGATTTTTTGTGTATTTACAATAATGTCATCCATTTTCAATTATAAAAGTGGCACTCCTCTCCCCACATTCCCTCACACAAAAAAAAAATATATATAGGAAATTTTTTTGTCCAAGACACTCTTCAACACCATTTGTCGGATCAGATTAATAAAATACACAAGAGGGGGGTGAATTGTGTCTTTTTAGAAATCTTCACGAGATCATGTTCTCTCCTTTATATTTAATCAGATAGATTAATGCAGCGGAAATTTAAATTGCAGAGACACAAGATGTATAGTGGTTTGGGGAATAGAAGGCCCCTAGTCCACTCCACCAATGCTCTACTCCACAAGTTTAGTTATTTTTCACTATCTGATCCTCATTTCAACAGACCTTTCAACAACTTAGTATAGGTAGTTGACACCTTTAAAATCTAAGGCAAAACAAAGCCTTCTGGTTCACTCAAAAAACCTACACAGGTTAGTATGAGAAGTAGGTCACTCAAGAATAGAAAAGAAAGATTTTTTTACTTTTAAAATACTTTGCAGATGTTCTTCACAATTGCAACATCATGCAATTGACAGTAGATGGATCATATCCTTCAGAAATAATGATCTTCCCAAAAGAGTCATTCGGAGTCAATCTTATTGTAGTAAATATAGAAATATAATTCACAACTTCAGCAGTAGCAGATTCATAAAAGATCATCGATGTAGAACGAGTGAATATTATATCGTGATTCTTCTTCTTCAATAAACACAGCTTTGTCGCTCCTTTGAATCAGCAGGTCTATATTTTTGATAGTCTCCGTTTTCTTCTTTTTCAAAAGAATAATCAAGAGATCACACGTTGCTATTTGGAAAATCTCATATATAATAATAATGACAATCAAATTTTTCTGAAAATTTAGATCTACAAAATTTTCCTTTTGACTCCTGATATTCAAACATTTGAATTTACAGAGTAGTCATAAATTCCCTGAAGACTTGTCATAAACAATTTCCTTTTAATTAGACCCTTAAACCATTGATAAAACAGTTTTGAATTTGTCAAATTCATTCTTTAAAATCAGCATTAAATCCTACTTAAAATTAGCCTAATAATTAGCTTCCTAATCGTTTTCTAATAATAGAGACATAAATTATCTGACGCCAAACGTAAGGTTGACGACATAGCCTTCAAATGTAATGTTTTAAACATATGGTTGATCACAAACATAGGGTTGGAAAAGTATGGTGGATCAATACTGTAGGGTTGGACATCCATACTTTTTCTCTTCAACTTTTAAAAGTATGATGAAAGATCCATACTTTTATAAGATTTCAAATGAAAGGAAATTGATCCATACTTTTCTAAGAACGTATGGTTGTTTACAAAAGTAAGGTTGATGAACCATACTTTTGAGAAACAAACATAACATTTAACACTTATGTACGGTTCTCCTTCCATAATTTTCAATAACCCAAAAATAGGGTTCCTTCCTAATGTAGGGTTCCTCTTCCATACTTTTATAATAACTCATAAATTATACACTACATTTCATCCTTACACCATGTTTCTCCACATTGGGTATGAACAGTGTTTCCAAAACATGCTAAAGGAGATACCGAATATTTAGAGCATGAACAGTGTTTCTAGAAATGCTAAATTCGAATACCTTATAAATTAATTCTCGTTGTTCAAGAATTTAAATATTTTGTCCTGAAATAAAAATATATTGAATAATAAATTCCTACAATATTCTTAAAAAATAAAATCATTATAAAATAATTAAGGGTATCTGTGAGAATCAAAATTATCATAAATAGATAGAGTTTTGTTCTCAACAATCTATCCCTTTAAATAGAAACCTTATTTATTGTTGAAAACAACACTTCCTCAACAATCTCCCCCTTTTTGATGATCACAGAACCCATAAAATAACCAAGGAAATTTACTTAAAAAAATTAATTACATATAGTTTTGAATTTTGAAATGATAAATAAAATATTTTATTTAACTTAATTTCCCCCATTAATTTATCCATTTTAATATCTCCCCCAATAATAATAAAAAAAAATTAATATGAAACTGAAAAAATGTTGTATTTATCCAAATTTCTCCCCCTTTTGTGATATAAAAAAGAATGACAAAATATGAAATATAACACAGATTAATGTAGCACTGAACGTAAGTAAATTCTATAATTAACTGTTTATCAATTACTGAATCTAGATTACTATCTTAGATAAACAAAGATAGTAAAACAAAAATAAATATAATGAAATAGATTTTCATTAAAGGAAAAAATGATGAATACAGGAATCAAGGGTCTATCTTCTCTGAACTACAAACTTGATTTCTGAAAACTGCTCTCTCAGAATTTTAATCATACCATCACCAAGCCTAACAATAAGATCCTTACTCTCTTGAGTCATATGAATGTATTCTATGGGGTTTACTCTGAAAAACTCATGAAGCCTTTCTTCCAATTCCATAAACAAGGATAGCTTTTCCTTGAACTGAGTCAGCACAAGTCTATTAGATGGTTCACTTGATATCAACTGATCAACCAAAAATTTCTGATTATCTAACAAGACTGATAAAGTAGCACTGTTACATTGAAGATCTTGCAATCTGTCATTCATGTTGCTCATTGCAGCTGTGATAGCCGGAACCCGTTTGATTAAATCAGGTAAAGTACATGATCCACTAGCAGCACTACTCCCGATAGATGCATATTGTGTCTCTAGATATTATTTAAATTCTAACAAATCTGACTTCTTTACCATTTCTGATTTCAGATTGTAAGCTTTTTTCAACATCTCATTCTTAAAAGCTTCAACTTCTTGGCATGAAACTTTACTTCCCTTATGTCTCTGAAATTTCAACTGATCTGTTTCTAAGGCTCTCCTTAGATTAACATTTTCAGATTCCAACTGAGACAAATTTCTGTACAGCTCTAAGACATACTTATTCTCTAAATCAGATACACCCTATGCTTGATTCGAATTCTCAGTTTCAGTGTGATGCAACAGTACTAAAGGCAACGAATCTGCATCATATTTTTCTTTTTTTCTTCTCCTGAGTGGGTTGATCCAACAGATTTTTCATCAGAGTATTTTCCAGACTCTTCCACAGAAAAATTCTCATGAATTACTTCTATTTTTACTTATGAAGGATTTTCATCCGGTATATCAGCAATCAATTCTTCTATTTGAATCTCTTGAATAATTTAACCTTTAGCTAATTGAGGACTGACCACTTCTACTCCAGACACCGCCTCTAGTTCAATGCTATCTTCAGCTTCTGGTTCTGTTCATTCAACTTCAATCCTTTCAGGGTCATCTTCTGTAACAGCTACATCATGTTCTTGAGTCTCTCCTTCATCTTCTTCTTGAATTCCAGATTGAATCTGAGGTCCTTCCACTAGTTCTTACCTCTCAATAATAACTTCTATTACCTTTTAAACAGCATATTCTCTTACAGAACTGTAAGAGATTAAATCTATTATTGTCAGTACAGGGGAAACAAGTTCCTCATTTACAATTATTTTTCTTTGAGTCTGAAGGCCCTACAAACTTATTTATTCTTGAGTTTCATCAGTTTCAAATCTTATTCTTCTTGCAGCAGTGCTTACTCTCAATTCAGCCTGGACTTATTTGGACTTAGCAGACTAAGCTTAGGCACTCTCTGCTTCTTCCTTAGCTCCTACTGGAAAAATTTTCCCTTTTAAAGTGGTCCATAAATAGCCAATTTTTCTATGGGTCCCAACACCAAAACTCTTACTGCGATGGCATCTAACTCTAGATTCCACTAGGCTCACCATATCCATTTTGAATAGAATTTTTGAGAGGAATCTACCAAACGGATAAAAATTCATCCTAGCTTCACTTTCACAATAGTAATGAAGATAACTTATCATGTACCTAGGAAAATTAATTTTTATATCACTAATTAACAGAAACATTATATACATATCGGGATACAATATTTTCTCCAACTCAGACATACTCAGTGCAATCCCTATTTGCACAAATTTGACTATAATTTTCTGATCTAGCTCTAGGTCCTGTATGAAAATCTTCTTTACATAAGTATAAAAAAAATACATGATATCCTTATATTTATGCATAGAATATCCTATATTTTTCAAATCAAAATGAAAGACTCCCTTATGAGGGAAGTCCATAATCTGACCAATCTCCACAGAGGATGTCGAGACATCTCGATATTCTATCTTAGAGACCATGGTATCCTCGTCATCTCCCAGACTAAATTGAATAGACTTAAAGAAATATCAATGTTTTTCTTCATAGAAAAACTCAGACTTCTCACCATTGAAGGTCTGCTCTAGATTTTTAAAAGCGAGAGCTTGTTTCAATAGAATATTTGTCTGATATAACCATTCCATATCAATCACCTTTCCCTGTAAGATTTTCCTTCTTATGAGCACTATTTCTTGGCATTTTTGGTCTCAGCCTCAACATCTCTCTTAGTATTTTCCATTTCTGCAAGAAACTATGAATATTTAAATGTTATAGTTTCAGAGGTTTGAAGATTAGGGTTGACAAGAAGTAGTGCAGTTTCACGAGTTCGAATGGTTTTTAGAGGAAATGAAATGGTTCAGAAATTGAAAGGTTTCTGATAGCCTTGATTCCTGTTTTTTCATTAATAATTACCTAGATTTTAAATATAAATAAAATTTATTACATGGGGAAAAGAAGAGGAAAAAACTTATTCTGTTTGAAAAACAAATAACTAAATTATTTTAAACATTATTAAAATAAAGAAACAACATAATTAAATAAATCTTTATTTAAAATTAAATAAACCTAGCTCCCCCTTAATAAAATCAATCCTTGCAGTGGAATGTGTTTTTATAAAAATATCAGCTAATTGAATTTTAGTACTTAGAAATTACAAAGATATATCCTTTTTAAGAACATGATATCTTAGAAAACGATGTCTGATATCAATATTCTTAGTCTTAGATTTATTATTAAGATATTTTGAAATATTTATAACACTAGTATTATCACATAAAATAGGCGTATTATAAAAATGTATTCCAAAGTCCATAAGTGTGTTTACAACACATGTGCACAACAGTTTCCCGTAGAAACATATTCTGCCTCAACTGTTGTTAGGGAAACTGAATGCTGTTTCTTACTTGACCATAACACCAAGGATTTCCCTAAAAAGTGACAAGTACCTGAAGCGATTTTTCTATCTAATCTACAAATCCCAAATTCAGCATCTAAATATGAAATAAAATTAAAATTAAAAGTTTTGGGATAAAGAAGATATTGAAAAATAGTTCCTTTCAAAAATCTAAAAGTTTTTTTAACAACAGTTAAATGAGATTCTTTAGGATTTTATTAAAATCTTGCACAAAGACATACTGAATACATTATATCTATCCTACTAGCTGTACGATACAATAAACTACCAATCACACCTCTATATAACTTATTGTCAACTAATTTTCCAGTTTTATCCAAATCATGTTTTATATTAGTACACATAGGAGTTGTATATGTCTTGATGTTTTCAAGTCCAAATTTCTATAATAAATTAGTAATGTATTTGCTTTGATTCAAAACATTTCCAAAATCATTTTGATAAATTTAAAGTCCTAAAAAGAAATTTAATTCTCCCATCATGCTAATTTCAAATTCTTTTGGAATTAACTTTGAAAACTCATGACAAAGGGATTTATTAGTTGATCCAATAATTACATCATCAACATAAATTTGAACCAATAAAATATTAGTATTTATAGTTTTCTTAAAAAGTGTTGGATCTGCCATTCCAACAGTAAAATCATTTTTCAATAGAAAAGAGATTAATCTTTTATACCAAGCTCTAGGTGGTTGTTTATGGCCATAAAGAGCTTTAGTATTTTTATAAATAGAATCTGGTTTTTGAGAATTTTCAAAACCAGGAGGTTGCTCAACATAAACTTCCTCCATTAATTAACCATTTAGAAAGGCAGACTTAACATCCATCTGAAATAATTTAATGTTCATATGAGATACATAGGCTAAAATGATTCTAATGGCTTCTAATGTAGCTAATGGTGCAAAGGTATCATCATAATATATACCTTCTTTCAGATTATATCCTTTTTCTAAAAGTATTTCTTTATTTCTAGTTATTATTGCTTGATCATCTTGATTATTTCTAAAGACCCATTTGGTTCCTATCACTGGATAATTCTGTGGTCTTTTAACTAATTCCCAGACATCAATTTTTTTAAACAGGTTTAATTCTTCTTTCATTGCTATCATCTTGCTTTCTTCATCTAAATCATCTTCTATAGACTTGGGTCCTAATTGGGATATAAAGGTAAGGAATTCTACAATATTCCCTATATTTCTTCTAGTTTTTATTCCTGTGCTTAAGTCACCTATTATAGTTTCTAAAAGGAGATTTTTTAGGGTTCTAGATTGTCTAGGTAGTACACTCATAGGTTCTTTAGTATCTTGTTCTTCTGAACTGGAATTAATTTCATTTATATCTTTTTCAAAATCATATTTCAAGTTCTCAAGTCTCATGTTATCATTAGAGTCAAATTCATCAATTTGATATATCCTTTTCTCAAAGGGATCAGATTCATCAAATTTCACATGAACTGATTCTTCAAAAATCCTTGACTTCAAATTATAGACTATATAAGATTTGGAAGTAGTAGAATATCCTAAGAAAATGCCTTCATCTGATTTTGGATCGAACTTACCAAGATTTCCCTTGGTGTTCAAGATGTAAACCTTGCATCCAAAATCTTTAACGTAATTTACTTTAGGTATTCTATTTCTCCAAAGTACATAGGGTGACTTTTTCAAAAAAGGTCTAATTAAAAATATATTCATTATATTGCAGGATGTGCTTACGACTTCTACCAAAAAATAGCTAGGAAGACTTTATTCATTTAGCATAGACCTAGCCATTTATTGAATAGTTCGATTTCTTTTTTCCACAATTCCATTTTTTTGAGGTGTTCTTGGTGCAGAGTAGGTGTGTTTAATACCCATATTTGAGCAGAAGGAATTAAATTCCTGATTCTCAAATTCTCCACCATGATCACTTCTTAATAAAATTTTTTAAAACCTTTTTCATATTGAATAGTTTTACAAAAACATTCAAAAAATGTAAAAGCTTCATTTTTAAATTTTTGTAAAAAAATCCATGAAAATATCGAATAATCATCAACTAAAACATATACATATAATTTACCAGCCAAGCTTGCTAATCTTGAATGTATAAACAAATCCATATCGATAATTTCTTATGACAACCCTGCTTTTTATTACAACTTAAGCTGCTTTATTATATAAAACAACACTTGATACAACAAAGAAGATCGAGAGGTTTAGTGTCTTTGGGGCTTAGGATCATTACATAAAAACTTTAAACTTGAAATACAACATATTTATTGAAAACTTCCTTTACATGACCACTACATTCCTTCGTACTTAGCATTCCATGGGATAACCTGAGGACATGCATAAGAAAAGGGTGAGCTATAAAGCACAGTAAGGGAGTACACAATTAATAACATGAGGAGTACAATACATGTTAGGCAATAGGAACATCAATAGAGCATTAGAGTATCATGAACATAAAGGCATGATAAATCATGATAACCATAACATGGAAATGTGGCAACAACACTTAACATTGAATTAGCATGAGCCAAGGATCATTGCACATGGAGCATGAGTAAACCCTCATTGAACTTGAAGCACGAGTAAACACTCGTTGCACTTGAATTAGCATGAGTAAACACTCATTGCACATGACGTATCATGAAACTATACTTTACCCAAAGCATTGGAGCGCTATAAAGGGTTCACCCTTCTTAAACATTTCATTTCATGCATAAGTGTGCCACATGGATCATAAAACATGGATTCATAAAACATAATCATTTATTCCACGATAAAGGGATGTGGAATTCATACATGAAACTTTATAATCAATAAGTAAATGTGCATAAAGGTGAATACCCTTGATGGAGAAATGAGCATGGTATTCACTACACAATGATATTGGCTTAGAAAATCGGTGTGATTTCGGCAGCGTAACGGCGTGACATAAGATTCATAAAAAAGGTTGATGAGAGAGAATGGGGTTCCTCATCATATTTACATGTAATGGACAGTAAGGAGGGCATATAGATACATGTCCCAACAATTTAAAAGGAATTTAGATTCATGATACAAAAGTATTGCTTGAATATAAAAGAGGAGAAAAAGGTTTCTTTCGGAATTTCGGCATAGTAACGGGTGTACATGGGAGGCTTTTAATGAGAGAGAAAGGGGTCTCCCATCATTCAAACAATAAGAGGGCAGTGTGGGAGAGGTGTGAAACCATACCCCAACATTCATAATTGAAATTAAAAGGGCAATACAACTTAAAGAAAATTGACAAAAATGAGAAAGGAAGAAAAAAACCCTTACTTGGAAGTGTGCTTCCAAAGGCTAGAGAGAGGCTTGTGAGAGGCTACTTGGGAGCTTGTGGCGCCTTGAGAGGATTCTAGAGAGAGTAGGGCAGAGGTTGGACGAACTTCATGGGCTTTGAGTGAGGAGGAAGTGGGAGCTTGGGTGGGTTTATATAGGAAAGGTGAGAGAATTCTTTATTATTTAGGTTTGGGACCCCTTATATTAAAATAATCCAAACCACAAACCATCCCATGGTATTTGCCCATGGTTTCTGGAAAAGGAAATAGGAAAAAAATATTTTGCAAGGCCAAGGTCCGAAATTATTAAAAAAGTAGGGTTGCTTATGTGGAGGTGAGTCACACTCCCATGGAAATTAATTTAAAAAGGAAAAGTGTTGAATAAGTCTTGAGGGCTCCATTAATGCTTTGAAAAGTAAGTCAAACAAACCCAAAACCTCATTATTTTAATGATAAAACACATATTGGCCGAACATAAGGATTATGTTATTTTATCACATAACCATTGGGTCATTATGATGTCATAAAACACATTATATATTTAAATGGTATTTAATTTTTACCCAAAAATTTGACTATCTCAGAAAATTATGAAAAATTCACCGATGGATGATTTCAACGTCCTGATTCCAAAAATAATATTTATTTTATCTAAATAATTTTCTAAATATGTGAATTTTCACTTTTAAAATACAAACCTACATTTATAAAAAAAAATTCACATGTTTTGACAGAAATGGCTCTCAAACCTTAATAAAACTTTTTATTGCATTCATAAAATTATAAGATCATTTATACTTAATAAAAATAATAATTTAATATTAATAATAATATTTTATTAAAATATTATTTAATTCAAAAATCCTTTAATTTAATAAAATATAATTCTTAATTAAATAATAACTAAAAACACCATTTGTACTTTAAAAAATAATTACAATGTATCAAAAATGACTAGAAATTATATTCATTATTTTATACAAAAATAATGTAAATGAACATAGTGATACTTATTTGTTACATAACCCCTTAAAATAGCCGCATAAGACCTTAGGGTAAGGTGTGCGATTGTGAAAGACTCTTGGGGCGGCTCGGATAACATCGCTCGAGTGGTAATTTCAATCAACTTCCACTTTTCCCGTAGACGATCACGTTCGATCTTGACTTGATGAAGCTCAGCTTGGGCTTGGTCAAGGGAAAAGCCCAAAGACGCCACCTCTTTTCCGAGCTCTGACAAATGGGCTTTGTAAGGTGAAATTCTTCTGGATGAGGCCATCGCTTCCTTTGTCTGAGTAGAAATGGGTTCGTTAAAGCCTTATATTTATACTACTCAGATGATCACTGTTCAACGGCTATAAAATTAACGGTCACAAATCTTAACATAAAACTAAAGAAGTTGACATCTTATAAAAACATTTTTCATAAAGAAACATTTAACTGGATCAAGAGGGATTTTCTATTAATGAAACTTTGGGTCGTTAAAATATTCCCCCCGTAAGAAATTTCGCCCTCAAAATTTTCCTTTTCCCACACTAAAACAAATGTGGGTAACTTAGCTTCATCATATCTTCCGACTCCCAAGTTGCTTCTTCAAACTTGTGGTTTCTCCACAACACCTTGATGAGGGGAATTGTCTTATTTCGTAGAACTTTTTCTCTACGATCTAAGATCTTCACTGGTTGTTCCTCATAAGAAAGATCATCTTCCAATTGTACCACCTCAGAAGAGAGTACATGTGAAGGGTCTGGTATGTACTTCCTTAAGAGGGAAACATGGAAGACATCATGCACCTTGTCGATAGTAGGTGGAAGTGCTAGTCGATAGGCCACATCCCCAACACGATCAAGAATCTCGAAGGGGCCGATGTACCTTGGACTTAACTTCCATTTCTTTCCAAACCTCATGACCTTCTTCCACTGAGATATGCGTAAAAAAACCATGTCTCCGACTTTAAACTCAAGGTATCGTTGACGATTATCTGCATAACTCTTCTGTCGACTTTGGGCTGCCTTGATATGCTGCTGAATGGTTTTCACCTTCTCCACCATTTCTTCGACCATTTCTGGTCCAAGCAGCTTACGTTCACCGACCTCATCCCAACATGCTGGTATTCTACACCTTTTCCCATACAGGGCTTCATATGGTGCCATTTGGATGCTCGAGTGGAAACTATTATTATAAGAGAACTCAACCATAGGAAGATGTTGATCCCATCATCCTTTAAAGTCCATTGAGTATGCTCTCAACATATCCTCAAGTGTTTGGATAGTCCACTCGGATTGGCCATCAGTTTGAGGATGATAGGCCGTATTGAAGATCAGTTCAGTATTCAGAGCATGTTGAAGACTCTTCCAAAACTTAGAGGTAAATCTTGGATCCTGGTCAGAAACAATAGATAGTGGTACTCCATGCAACCATACCACATCCCTGATATATATATGTGCCAGTTGATCCAAAGAGAAATCCTATCGAATAGCAATGAAGTGTGCAATCATTGTAAGATGATCCACAACAACCCAGATTGTATTGTTGCCTTTGGATGTCCTTGGAAGTACGGTGACAAAGTCCATGGTGATGTTCTCCCATTTCCATTCTGGTATGGGCAATGGTTGCATCATCCCCTTAGACTTCTGCCTCTCTTCCTTCACTTGCTGACACACCAGGCACTTTGATATATATTCAGTGATCTCCTTCTTCATATTATCCCACCAAAAGTTTTCTCGGAGATCTCGATACATCTTTGTGCTCCCTGGGTGAATAGAGAAATTTGAACAATGTGCATCATCCAAAAGTTCCTTCTTCAGCTCGAAACTTGATGGAACACATAGTCTTTTCCCAAACCACACAATTCCTTCTTCATTAACATTAAACTATGAGGATCTTCCGTTTTTGATAGCTTCCACTTTTTCTTGGATTCCCGCATCATCCTTTTGAGCATCCTTTAACCTTTCCAAAAGAGATGGTTGAGCAATCATTTGTGAAAGTATTGATGATGTTCTCTTCTTTATGATTCCCACATCCATCTTCATTAAGTCTAAGAAGATTGGATCCTTCTCAATTCTCATCATTGATAGAATCGCTGGATCCATTCTACTTAGGGAATCTGCCACCTTGTTCGCTTTCCCAGGGTGGTAATGTATTGAATAGTCATAATCCTTGATGAGCTCTATCCATCTTCTCTGGCGCATATTAAGCTCTTTCTGTGTGAATATATATTTAAGACTCTTGTGGTCAGTATATATCTCACATTTCTCTCCATAGAGATAATGCCACCATATTTTCAAGGCAAAGATCACCGCCGCCAACTCCAGATCATGCGTTGGATAGTTTCGCTCATGGATTTTCAACTGCCTTGAGGCATAGGATATCACTTTATCATTCTTCATCAGCACACATCCTAAGCCCTTCTTCGAAGCATCACTGAATACCACAAAAAGCTCCCCACTTGTGGGTAAAGTGAGCACGGGTGCAGTGATAAGTCTCCTTTTCAACTCCTTGAAGCTTTCTTTGCATTCATCACTCCAAGAAAACTTTACTCCCTTTCAAGTTATCTTGGTAAGAGAGTTGGACAATCGTGAGAAATTTCTCACAAATCATCGATAATATCCAGCTAACCCCAAGAAGCTACGGATATCAGTTACCGATGTTGGCCTCGGCCATCCCTCAATTGCATCTGTTTTACAGGGGTCCACAGATATCCCATTGCTTGTGATGATATGGCCCAAGAATGAGACCTCCTTCAACCAGAACTCACACTTGTTGTACTTGGCATAGAGCCTCTCCTTGCGCAAAGTCTCTAGTACAATTCTTAAATGCTCCTCATGGTCCTCCTTGGTTTTGGAGAATATTAGAATATCATCTATAAAGACTACCAAAAATTTGTCTAGGTAATCTCTAAAGGCTCTATTCATCAAGTCCCTGAATATTTCTGGAGCATTGGTGAGTCCAAAAGGCATTACTATGAATTCATAGTGCCCGTACCTTGTACGAAAAGCAGTCTTGGGGATATCTTCCTTTCTTCACCCTTACTTGATAATATCCCGACCGCAAGTCCACCTTGGAGAAGTATTGTGCTCCATGCAGCTGATCAAACAAGTCATTGATTCCTGGGAGAGGATACTTGTTCTTTATCGTGATTTTGTTAAGTTCACGATAATCGATGCAAAGCCGCATTGACCCATCCTTCTTCATGACGAAGAGGACTGGTGCACCCCATGGTGATGCACTTGGGTGTATAAACCCTTTATCCAGATTCTCCTGTAGTTGTTTCTTCAGCTCTACAAGCTCAACAATAGCCATTCTATATGGATTCTTGTATATTGGTAGCGCCCCAGGTATATGTTCAATTGAGAACTCAACATCTCTTCTTGGAGGAAGACCAGGAAGTTCCTCGGGAAATACTTCAGCGAATTCCCTCACAATAGGCATTTCTTCAAGGGTGGTTTCTTCCTTGGACTCAATCATCTGAGCCAGATATGCATGATCATAAGGCAGTAATATCCATGCTTGAGATGATGGAGCTAAAGGAGATTCATCTTCCTCCTGACACTTGTAAAGAATCAGGGGTCGATTCTCCATATGGAGTGTGATTTCCCTCTCCCGACAATTTATGTTGGCTCTATATAAGGAAAGCCAATCCATGCCAAGAATTGCATCAAATTCCACCAAAGGGAGTATGAAGAGGTTCGCCGGGAAATTCAATCCACATATTATAACATGGGAGGACTTATACTCATGGGATGCAATGATTGCCCCATTTTCCGTACTCACCGACATCTTTACTTCCATGATTTGTGGTGGTGCAGGGATTGTTTTACTAAACTTTTGAGATATAAAATAATGCATAGAACCTGAATCAAAAAGTATGATCGCTATTCTTGAATGAATAACTAGTGTACCTGTCACCACTTCGTTGTCGGGGTTCACTTCGGCAGAAGTGATGGCAAAAGTTCTTCCTTGCTGTCTTTGAGGTTGCTGGTTGCCTCCGATAACCCTTGTATTAGGGCACTGATTTGCAAAATGACCTGGTTCTGTGAATTTGTAGCATTGAAGAACGCTTTGATGTTTGAATGAAGCGTTCCTCTCATCTGTCTTAGTAGCGGGTCCTTCTTGCTGACAGTTAACAGCTAGGTGCCCTTCTCTTCCACACTTGAAGCATTTTCTTGTCCCCCTAAGGCAATTTCCAGGGTGCTTCTTTCCACACTTTTGGCAAGTGGGGTGCTGGAACTTCTTAGCGCCGTTGGATTTATCCATCAGACCACCAGCATTGAAGTCCACCTTACATTTCTTGTCCCCATGATACCCCTGTGATTCTACGATCTCCATTTCAACCTTGAGGGCACATCAGACAATTTCCTCATTGCTGTCGAAGTCACGGATCACTAATGCTTTCTTCAAGCTAGGCTTCAGCCCACCAAAGAAGAGGTCAACCTTGCATTCGGGGGTAACGACAAAGCTGGAAGTGTATCGTGCAATCCTTGTGAAGTTTTCCTCATACGCTCCCAGAGATTCTTCATCTTTCTGTTTGAGGGAAAGGAAGTCCCTTTCCATATTAAGACAGAGGGTGTGTGGAAAATATTTATCGAAAAACATCTTCCAGAATTCCTTCCATTCCAGAGCCTCGATCTCCTCCTCAGGCTTCGTATTTTTGATCAATGTCCACCATTGATCAACTTCACCCTCCATAAGATAAGCCGTCAGGAGAAACTTCTCTTTTTCAGAGAATTGGAGGATGGAGAATATCTTTTCAATGGAGTTGATCCATTGTTCAGCGATCGTGGGATCGGATGATCCACTAAAAGTAGGAGGCCTTTGTCCCATGATGCTCTCGATAGCGACTTGTTCTTTCTTAGGGGGGTTTGAACGTTCCTCTTGACCAGTGTTTTTATTCAAAACTTGAGTTAGTTGAGAGAGAAGAGTGACAAAGTTCACGATTCCCGCTCCCATTGGATTGGGCATCTCATAAGTACAATCATCACACTGATCTTCACAACGGTTGTTAGCCCGAGATCTCCTATTACGGGCCAATGGCTGGAATAAAAGGAAATTTAGGTGTAACACATAAAGGGTAATCCAAAGACAAAAGTTGATGAATATAAATAAACTTTAATCTCTTTAACTCATGAGTCTATAGGATTCAATCCAGGCTTACATTATCTTCCTTCTAACATATATTCTTAAGGGCATTTTACCTTAATAAGGGTTCATACTAAGATTGTGAATTTATCAAAACATATCCCCCAGGAGTGTCATAACCAAGAGTGCAGCAAGGCCCATTGTCGTGCACCAATTCCCGTTCGAGTCCAGCGCAAAGCAGTGTTTTCGGGTTTTACCCCTAGGATACATCTGTTCCAGAGCCGCCTCTACCTGCTCGTATCCAGACAGAGATGTATTTGTTTGATAAACCACTTACGTAGTATTTACCAAAACTTAGTGATGCATTTATTATACTTAGTCTTGTATCTAAGGCTTTACTAGGGTTTCCTAATCCCAAAAATAACTAAACCAATGCTCTGATACTAACTATGACAACCCTGCTTTTTATTACAACTTAAGCATGATTTATTACATAAAAATTCACTTGATACAACAAAGAAGATCGAGAGGTTTAGTGTCTTTGGGGCTTAGGATAATTACATAAAAACTTTAAACTTGAAATACAACATATTTATTGAAAACTTCCATTACATGACCACTACATTCCTTCGTACTTAGCATTGCATGGGATAACCTGAGGACATGCATAATAAATAGGTGAGCTATAAAGCCCAGTAAGGGAGTACACAATGAATAACATGAGGAGTACAATACATGTTAGGAAATAGGAACATCAATAGGGCATTAGAGTAACATGAACATAAAGTCATGATAAAGCATGATAACCATAACCTGGAAATGTGGCAACAACACTTAACAATGAATTAGCATGAGCCAAGGCTCATTGCACATGGAGCATGAGTAAACCCTCATTGCACTTGAAGCACGAGTAAACCCTCGTTTCACTTGAATTAGCATGAGTAAACACTCATTGCACATGACGTATTATGATAATATACTTTACCCAATGCATTGGAGCACTATAAAGGGCGCACCCTTCTTAAAAATTTCATTTCATGCATAAGTGTGCCACATGGATCATAAAACATGGATTCATAAAACATAATCATTTATTCCATGATAAATGGATGTGGAATTAATACATGAAACATTATAATAAATAATTAAATGTGCATAAAGGTGAATACCCTTGATGGAGAAATGGGCATGGTATTCACTACATAATGATATTGGCTTAGAAAATCGGTGTGATTTCGGCAGCGTAACAGCGTGACATAGGAATTCATAAAAAAGGTTCATGAGAGAGAAAGGGGTTACTCATAATATTTACATGTAATGAAAAGTAAGGAGGTCATATAGATACATTTCCCAACAATTGAAAAGGAATTTAGATTCATGATACAAAAGTATTTCTTGAATATAAAAGAGGAGAAAAAGGTTTCTTTCGGAATTTTGGCATAGTAACGGGTGTACATGGGAGGATTTTAATGAGAGAGAAAGGGGTCTCCCATCATTCAAACAATAAGAGGGCAGTATGGTAGAGGTGCGAAACCATACCCCAACATTCATAATTGAAATTAAAAGGGCAATACAACTTAAATAAAATTGACAAAAATGAGAAAGGAAGAAAAAAAACCCTTACTTGGAAGTGTGCTTCCAAAGGCTAGAGAGAGGCTTGTGAGAGGCTTCTTGGGAGCTTGGGGCACCTTGAGAGGATTCTAGAGAGAGTAGGGAAGAGGTTGGACGAACTTCATGGGCTTTGAGTGAGGAGGAAGTGGGATCTTGGGTGGGTTTATATAGGAAAGGTGAGAGAATTGTTTATTATTTAGGTTTGGGACCCCTTATATTAAAATAATCCAAACCACAAACCATCCCATGGTATTTGACCATGGATTCTGGAAAAGGAAAGAGGAAAACAATATTTTACAAGTCCAAGGTCCGAACTTATTAAAAAATTAGGGTTTCTTATGTGGAGGTGAGTCACACTCACATGGAAATTAATTTAAAAAGGCAAAGTGTTGAATAAGTCTTGAGGGCTCCATTAATGCTTTGAAAAGTAAGTCAAACAAACCCAAAAACTCATTTTTTTAATGATAAAACACATATTGGCCGAACATAAGGATTATGTTATTTTATTACATCACCATTGGGTCATTATGATGTCATAAAACACATTATATATTTAAATGGTATTTAATTTTTACCCAAAAATTTGACTGTCTCAGAAAATTATGAAAAATTCACCGTTGGATAATTTCGATGTCCTGATTCCAAAAATAATATTTATTTTATCTAAGTAATTTTCTAAATATGTGAATTTTCACTTTTAAAATAAAAACCGACATTTATAAAAAAAAATTCATGGGTTTTTACAGAAATGGCTCTGAAACCTTAATAAACATTTTAATTGCATTCATAAAATTATAAGATCATTTATACATAATAAAAAAAATAATTTAATATTAATAATAATATTTTATTAAAATATTATTTAATTCAAAAAAACCTTTAATTTAATAAAATATAATTCTTAATTAAATAATAATTAAAAACACCATTTGTACTTTAAAAACTAATTACAATGTATTAAAAATGTCTAGAAATTATATTCATTATTATATACAAAAATAATGTACATGAACATGGTGCTACTTATTTGTTACATAACCACTTAAAATAGCCTCATAAGACCTAAGGGTAAGGTATGCGATTGTGACAGACTCTTGGGGCGGCTCGGATAACATCGCTCGAGTGGTAATTTCAATCAACTTCTACTTTTCCCGTAGACGATCACGTTCGAGCTTGACTTGATGAAGCTCATCTTGGGCTTGGTCAAGGGAAAAGCCCAAAGACGCCACCTCTTTTCCGAGCTCTAACAAATGGGCTTCGTAAGGGGTAATTCTACTGGATGAGGCCATCACTTCCTTTGTCTGAGTAGAAATGGGTTCGTTAAAGCCTTATTTTTATACTACGTAGATGATCACTGTTCAACGGCTATAAAAGTAACGGTCACAAATCTTAACGTAAAACTAAAGAAGTTGACATCTTATAAAAACATTTTTCATAAAGAAACATTTAACTGGATCAAGAGGGATTTTCTATTAATGAAACTTTGGTTCGTTACAGTTCTAGAGGTTTATATGTAGTAATTTTTTTAACAGATTTGAAGGATGATTTGTGTTGCTTTCCATGTTGACATGCATCATAGAATACGTCACTTTCAAATATGAGACTAGGAAAATCAGAAACTATTTTTTTCATAGATAATTTATGTAAAATCATATACATTAAAATGTCCAAGTCTCCTATTCTAGATCCAATATTCATTCAATTTAGCAGTTAAGAAGTTTACTTGTTTCTTGCACAAGGTATTTAAATCCAGGGTATACACATTGTTAGTTCTACGTGCTCTAAATTTAAGCAGTTTATTTTTGAAAATAGAAAAGAAATTGATAGAAAAATCAACAGCATAACCATCATCACATAGTTGATAGATACATATTAGATTGTGTTTCAAACCTTGTACATAATGTACTTTTTTGATTGAGATAACTTCTGGATATAGAACTGTTCCAATACCAATGATCTTCCCTTTGGCATTGTCACCAAATTTAACTAGTCCACCATATTTTTGTGTCAGTGTAGTGAAGTTAGATGAGTTTCCACTCATATGTCTTGAGTATCCACTATCCATATACCATATGTCCTTTTTGTTTTATTGGCTTGATTCCTGTAAAGGAATTTACACAATTTTCTTTGGTACCCATATTCTATTGGGTCTAGGGGTGTTACCTAGCAGAGATCTAGGAATCCTATCTTCCTTTGTTTTTATAATTTCACAAGAGTTAAATAAATCATTTGATATAAAATACTTCTTAATAACACTTATTTGGTTTTGTCTTAAGAAACAGTTTTGAGAAATATGTCCCCTTGTTCCATAGTAATTACAATTTAGTCTTTTTGCACTTGGAATAAAATAATTCTTGTACAGCTTGGGTTTTTCACCTTTACTGCCAACTCCAAATGTTTCCTTTTTAATGAAATTTTTCTGAAGAATTTAATTTAAATTATTTTATCCTTTAGTAAAACAACGGCTGAATATTTATAAGTTACCACTTCAGTTTGAAGTGATTTTATATTTGATTCATAATCTGTATTGTTAGTGATAATTGAGTAAAAAGTTTCAGTTAACTCCTTATATTGTTTCAGCATTGTATCTCTTTCATCGGAAACAACATTATGAATGTTCTTTAAAGACTTATTATTCTTAAATAGAGAATGATATTTTTCTTCAAGCATATTGCAGTAGGCTACATGTTTTTCCTTAGAGTAACTAGATTCAGAACTAGAGTCAGAAGTGTAGTAAGATTGTACCTCATCTGTTTCTTCCATGAAACACATGTTGGCTTTTAGATTTACTTCTTCCTTTTCTGATTCTAATTTAGAAGTGTTGCTGGAGTCTTCAGATACACTTCATTTAGCTTTCATTACTTTCTTGTCCTTATGATCATAATCAATTCTTTTGAAGAATTTCTTTTTCTTATTTTCTTTTAGATGAGGACAGTTAGGTCTGATGTGCCTCATTTTCTTACATTCATAACATCTGACTTCCTTGTCATCCTTTTTCAAGGATTTTTTGAAGCCTTTCTTCTTTATATAGAATTTAGTGATATTTTTGGCTAGATGAGCCAATTCCACATCAGAATTTGATAAATCAGAACTTTCTGATTTCACTTTTTAACTTTTCTTCATCTTTCTATTTTTTCTCCGTGATGACACTTTCAAGGCAGTTTCATCTCTCTTGATGAAAACTTTATGCTCATTAGCTTAATCTTTCATCTCAACTTCATACATCATTAGTGTTCCAATCAATTCTCTCGTGGTTAAGTCTTTGATTGGTGTTGACTATCTGATTGTAGCAGAGATTCAATTCCATCTTGCAGGTAGTACCCTCAGTACTTTTAAATCTTGATCAGCTTGTTTAATGGGATATCCCAAAGAGGTTTTGTTATTAACAATCTCTGTCAATATTCCAATCATTTGAGTAATAGTTTCACCTTCAACCATTCTGAATGTACAAATTTAAGCTTAGCAGAGACATATATCATTTCCTTGATATTGTTAGTTCCTTTATAAGAAACAAAAATAGTTTGCCACATCTCATATGCAGTAGGGCATTGAGATACTCTGTTGAATTCATTAGGTCATAGACCACATATAATATCATTCATTTTTTTTGAGTTCATATAATATTCTGATTTAGTAGCTGCACTCCATGTTTCAGGTTTTTCGTATTTCGTATGGAGTCAGAATCTTAGAATATACACTGTATCCACGGTATTTCAGATAGATAATCATTCGTGACTTCCAGCGTCCATAGTTTTCTACATTGAAGTACGATGTTATGATCATAGACATTCCCTCTCTTGTTTTAGTCATCTTGCACTGTGTATAATCACTTTCAGCTAGTTAAGGATTTATCAGAAATCTCAACCTCTGATATCAATTGTTGGATTGGATTATACTTAATATACACAAGATTGGGGTGAATTGTGTATTTTTAGAAATCTTCATGAGATCATGATCTGTCCTTTATCTTTTATCAGATAGATTAATGCAATGGAAATTTATATAGTAGAGACACAATATGTATAGTGGTTCGGGGAATAGAATTCCCCTAGTCAACTCCACCAATGCTCTACTCCACGAGCTTGGTAATTTTTACTATCTGGTCCTCATTTCAACTTACCTTTCAACAACTGAGTACAGGAAGTTGACACCTTTACAATCTAAGGCAAAACAAAGCCTTCTGGTTCACTCACAAAACCAACACAGCTTAATATGAGAAGCCAACAACTCAAGAATAGAAAAGAAAGATTATTGTACTTTGAAAATACTTTCCGGATGTTCTTCATAATTGAAACAACATGCAATTGACAGTAGATGGATTGTCACCTTCAGAAATAATTATCTTCAAAAAAGAGTCGTTCTGAGTCAATCCTGTTGTAGTTAATATAGTAATATAATTCAAAATATAAATAGTATCATATTCATAATAGATCTTTTATTTAGAATGAGTGAATATTCTATCATGATTCTTCTTCTTCAATAAACAGAGCTTTTTTGCTCCTTTGAATTAGCAGGTCTATATTTTTGATAGCCTATGTTTTCATCATTTTCAAAATAATGATCGAGAGATCACACATTGCTGTTCGGAAAAGCTCATATATAATAATAATGATAAGCACTTTTTCTACAAATCACAAAAGACGCCTTTTTACTCGTGATATTCAAACATTTGAATTTACAGAGTAGTTATAACTTCCCTGAAGACTCGGCATAAAAAATATCCTTTTAATTAGACCCTTAAACCATTGATAAAACGATTTTGAATTAGTGAAAGTCATGCTTTGAAATCGGCTTTAAATCTGGCTCGAAATCAGCCTAATAATCAGCCTGCAGATCATTGCATAATAATATTAACTTAAATTCTCCAATGCCAAATGTAATTTTGATGACGTATCCTTCAAACGTAAGGTTTTCAACGTATGGTTGATCACAAACATAGGGTTGACAACGTATGCTTGATCACAAATGTAGGGTTGGACATCTATGCTTTTTCTCTTCAAATTTAAAAAGTATGATGAAAGATCCATACTTTTATAACCTTTCAAACAAAAGGAACATGATCCATACTTTTCTAAGAATGTATGGTTGTTTACAAAAGTAAGGATGATGAACCATACTTTTGAGAAACAAAAGTAACATTTAACACTTACGTATGGTTCTCCTTCTATAATTTTTAATAACCCAAACGTAGGGTTCCTTCCTAACGTATGGTTCCTCTTCCATAATTTTCTGATAAATGTATACACTGCATTTCATCCTTACACTACGTTTCTCCACACAGGGTATGAACAATGTTTCCAGAACACGCTAAAGAAGATCCCAAATATGTAGACCATGAAAAGTGTTTCCATAACACGCTAAATGTGAATACCATAGAAATTAATTCTTGTTGTTCAAGAATCTAAATATTTCATCCAGAAATAAAAATATATTGAATAATAAATTCCTGCAATATTCTTAAAAAATAAAATCATTAGAAAACAATTAAGTGTATTATTGATCATCAAAATTATCATAAATACATAGAGTATTGTTCTCAACAATCTCCCCCTTTAAATAACAACATTATGTATTTTTGAAAACAAAACTTTCTCAACACCCTTGACCAAAATTGGGTGAATTTTCAGTTCTCAAAATTCCATTCTTTATAGTATTGATCCTCTATAAAAAGAAGATAATCTAAGTAGTATGTTATATATTTCTAAGTTGCATACAATATTTTATATTAATTTATCTGATATTCATATTCTTGAAATTTAATTTTATAATATTACAATGAAATCATAAATATTATTTTTATAGTATTATTTTATTATAATTATGTATCAACAATTAACCCTCCTTTATTCATTAAAAAAATAAAACATGAATTGTGTGTTGTACAGACTATCACCAACAAAACATAAAATGGTTTTTTTCATCACCACCTTACAAGGATTGTAGTAATATGAATTTTAATACATAATTATGATATTTATAAAATATTTTTGGTTTTGAAAATAATAATTTATATTACTCCTTTATCTGGTTCTATGGAAAAATATATTCATCCATGTGTTCGTACAGACTATTGCTTCTGGGGAACGATGCATTCAATTATTCAATAATACTATTATAGATGGTTAAAAATTATATTTTATGAGTATATGTGATACATATAAGTAATATAAATAGTTAATATGATTCTTATTATAACCTAAAAATTAATGATCATTATAATGTAATTCATCAATATCAGTAACTATACCCAATCTAATTTATCATCATTTTTTCTTCATGAAATGAAATGAAAAATACCATGTAATTAAAAAATAACATTTAATGAATTTATAAAAAATATATTACATTAACTTTATTGTTTTTTAAATAATTATCTTTGAGTGATAAATGTTTATTGACACCTCTTTTAGGAACCTAGATCAAAATGGTCACAGTTATAAACACGTGATGTTGAAAAAAGATGATAATAATATAATACATTAAGTGAATTATTATTAATGAGGAGTATAAATGTATATATATTTGAATAATTTTATTAAATAGGTATTTATTATTTTTAACATTATGATATAGAAGTTTAAATAACTTCCATGGATATAAAGGGTAAATAAGGGTTTCTTTGACTCATTTTTGAATCCTTGGGACGTGTTTGATATTGTAAGCCATAAAATATTTTATATGTTGTATTCCAGAAATATTTATTTCAAATATGAATATATTTTATATTTATTGAGAATATAAGGCCCCAACCTTAAAACTTACTTAATCTTGAGTTATTACAAGATTACACATTGAGAATCTTTTCAGGTTTAGAGTTTTAGAGAATTAGATCATAAAACTTGCATTACATTCCACATTTAAACAAAGTGGTTACATAAAAGATTGTATTCATTTTTCCCATCAACGGAAACAAATTTAAAATAAAACATGGATTATTTCTTGACGCTTCTTTGACACTATCATCATATCATGTACCCTTCCCTTGACTAGTGAAAAACATTTCAAAAACTTGGGATGAGCATAAAAAGCTCAGTAAGGGATATAAAAAATATGGAAATGAAACATGAGTACATGTATACATAAGAATGAAATCATACTTTACCCATAAAACATATGAACTTTAATATACCTCATAAAATCAGGAATAAATCAAAGAAATCATAAGACATAAAGTCAACTTGAGGCATTCATAACATTCTTACGTTGGGAGTAACCCTCTTGGTTACGTTTGGAATACCCATCACAATATATTCCCTAAATCTCTTCGGAGAAACCTTAAAGTTTAAACCCTTCTTGTTACCCAATGCATTGGAGAGCTATATTGGGCTCACCCACCCTTAGTTTATCACGGAACCACCCGTCTTCATAATAATTCCCAAGAACCACAACATAATCATATCACATAAAACATGCATAAAGGAAACATAACATTTCCACCTTTAAATCACAAGATATCAATACAACACATTGATATAAAAACATTATGAAAACCATTTTCAATACCAAAATAAAAGAAAATTAAAACATGGTATTTATTTTTCTTTTAAAAATAAGGTATGGCTTGTAGTGGAAGCCGAAACTCAAATAATGGTCACGGCGGCGGAGAAGTCGTTGTCGCCGCATACGTATGACAAAAACATTCCCTTTTGTCGTTTAGTAAACGCTTCATATAAAAAAGATTCCTTTTGAAAAAACATAAAAGTCAAAGGGGTTTCTACACCGTATAAAAGAAAGTTGTGTATAAAACAAAATATTCCTTAATGAATGGAGATTGAGACGAAGTCCCATACAAAGATGGTATCCTTGGATTAAGGATAAATCAATTACATAATTATGTGTGACAAATGAATACACGAAATATATGTGGATATTAAGTGTAAAACAATCAGATGTTATTCACACATATTCATATAACGACATATTCATGGAGTACAAGTTTATCCCAAAGAATCAAATTTGGGTTAAGAAGTTCCCTTGCAAAAATTTGACAGCCTAACGACGTCACTACAAAATTCAGAAAATGAGTTGATGAGAGATAAAAAGGGTATCTCATCACATGGACATAAAATTTAAATCAATAAGGATATATAAGAACATATCCCAACATAATAGTATGTGAATTAAAAGACATAAAAAATGAAGACTTTTAAAAAGAGGAGGGTGAAAGGTTCCCTTACCGACATGGGTATCTTTCGAGACATGCACCCCGTGAAAGAAGGACAATACAACATTGATGTAAATACTCATAAATGAAATTATATTACACAATGAGTAAAATAATGGGAAGTACATACACCACTAAAAGGATATTGTGGCAAATGTAGCATAAATCTCACGAGAATAAAAGTGAGATGAAAAATCCCTTACAAAAACTAGACAGCCTAACGACGCCACTTAAAACTTCCAAAATGGATTGATGAGAGAGAATAGGGTCGCTCATAATATTAACATAAAAATTACAGTAAGAGTAATATAAAATAATATCCCAATTACAAGAAATATGAGCTTTAAAAGTAATGACATAAAAGAGTGTACTTAAAAATAAAGAGAGAGGTTGGATCCCTTACGAAAATTCGGCAGCCTAACGGTGCCACTCAAAACTTCCAAAATGGATTGATGGGAGAGAATAGGGTCTCTCATCATATGAAAATAAAAATGACAGTAAGAGTAATATAAAAGAACATCCCAATCACATGAAATATGAGCTTAAAAGGAATGACATAAAAGAGTGTACTTAAAAAGAAAGAGAGGAGTAGGATCCCTTACGTCGGGTCCGACTTGACTCGATCATTCTTTAAAGTCCTGAATAATAAACTTTAGTTAATTTCTACTTGCTTAAGAACCTTTTTAAAGTTCATTATTCCTTTTATATCACTTATTGATATGTTATAAACATTATTTAATAATTTAAGTTAATAATGATTGTTTTGTCGATATTTGGTTCTTAAGTCGAAAGTGGACTTCTTACAATTTCATGTTGTTCGTGTGGTCAAAGGTTCATTATATCCAGAATTATATTCATGATTTGGATACCATATATATCATATATATCCAGAATATAAATGTATTTATAATATTACATAATCATTTAGAGGTAATAAATGAAATGCACCGTTCATGGAGACGGTAAGTCGTACGTACGCATGAACGCTACTTTCATTTCTATGTCATATTAATGGAATTAAAACCAAATGAGAGGTATGTATATTTTAATTCCAGAATTATATTAATCATTTAAATTTAAAATAAATCATATATAATAACTTTAAATACATCCATTATACATCCCACATATGCCACCAACGAATCAAATCACTTTGAGGGGGTGGTAGTCCGCACTTCCTAAAATGAAATTATCGTGTTTACCCACAATGGAAACCATAAAATTATGCCAAAAAAGAAAAATACAGAAGATTATGTAAAAAATAAACATATTATATATCATATATAAGTATAGTGACATCATAATGTCCATATTTTAAGGTGTTATATGAGTGTTGAACAATCATCGTTTCGTGAGGCAGAAATTCACCATCCACAGAAACAGTATGTTCTTTAACAATTTTATGTAGGTGTGGGTAAGTGTAGCTCGAATGATTCTTATAACAACATCCTATTATATTTAAAATACTAGATTAGTTACAAAATAAATGAATAAAAAGAGAATAGGGGGTTGGAGAAGCAAAATAATACAAAAGAACACAAGCGAAGACATTACCTTAAAATTGGGTTACTCTTTTTGATTTGAGATCAAAGGCTTCCTTGGGAAAACTTCTGCCCAAAGTGAGGCTGCAAGGAGTAATCAAGGGATGTGGAGAGAAAAAATGGTCCGGGGTTGGCCGAGCCATAGGCTTTGGAAGTGCGGGTAAGGTGGTATAGGTGGGGGCCTTTTATAAGAGGAGAGGAGGGGCACTCTTGGAAAGTAAAGAAATGATACTTTATTTTAAAATGAGTTTTGGATTCAAAAGGTCCAACATTGATATAATTTGAGGGTAAGGTGATAAGGGTTCGAATTCCACCCATCCAATAGGTTTTGGACATGTGTAGGTCATAGATTTTACATTATCTTTTCATTTTATTTAAATCCTTTATTAATGAGGTAATCGTTGCATCATCATGATGTCATAAATAATTTAATTCATTTAATGTCTAAAAATTATAAAAAAATATCATGATTTGTGAAATATTTTTATCTTTATAATGAATATTTATATTCAAAAATCTGACTTGTATAACCCCATGTAAAAATTGTTTTAGTAAAACAACTCATGTTTGTGTCATTTTAATTTTAACATTAAATAAAAAGATATTAATGTCATTTTCCTACCAAAGTGACTCCATGGGGTCCCCAAGTTGACCCATGGCTTTTCTTGGTCGGCCACAACACATCCAATAAGGGTAGGACATGTGTATAGATATTTTAATTTTATTATAATATCATTTTTTCCTTAAATTGCACAAATTACCTCTAATCGCGATTAAGAACATAAAAGTTACTATTAACCAAAAAAATTATTTTTATCCCATTGAACCACATTTTACTTCCTAATGAAAACCATGTATGTCGGATTTTTTAAATTCAAAACACAGAAGTGGAAAGGTTTCATTTAAATGTTAAATCAGTTCCTTTAAGTACCACTTAGTGGTTTCACTATTCATAAAAAATTGAAGTTTTTCAGAAAAATACCAAAAAATCACTCTAAGATATATTTGATATTTTGAATTCAAAAATGATGTATATTTTACACAATTCAAAATATATAAGTTGCATTAATTAATTTAAAAATTAATTCCCACTGTAAAAACAAATAGCCTGTTTTTATGAAACAATATCTATTAAAAGATTGACACTAGTTTAAGTCCAATTTCAATGTGAAATTAATTCCAATGAAAACTATTGGATTAAATGGTAAAAATATATTCTAATTTTACTTTAAAAACAATTCAAAATATAATCTAATCATATAAACAAATTAGATTAAAAAGAGATTTTGAATTAAAATACAACATTTTTCACTATTCATTAAAAAATGAACTTTATCGGAAAGATACCAAACATTTAAACAAAGTAAATTTTGATGTCTCTATTCTAAATAGGAATTTTATTTTGTCAAATATATACACATAAAATTGTCAAAAAGTGGATTTAAAAGAGGTTCTCCATCAAAAGGCGATTAATCGACCTTCTAAAGAACACTAGAATGTTTACGCTTAAAAATTGAATTCATTCACATTTTTAATCCTCTAAAATTTATTGTAAAAAGTAAAAATATTTGAAAAACATATATAATAATTTTTTAGTTAGTTCTGTTCATTCCCGCCATTACAATGACTAGGCGTTAACTACTATTTAAAATAATATTATTTTATTATTAGAGTGCAACGCAAGATTCCCAAGAAACTCGTTGTTGCGTATTGGGTACGCCATCAAGAATAGCGAACCCTTTAAAGTAATATTAATATTTTATTCACAAATATGGATAAATATAAAAAAGTTATATTCTCTATTTACCTGGGGTGTTACATCCTTTCCCCCTTTTGGGAATTGTGTCCTTGCAATTTTAAAATTGGGCTCAGAAACATCCTTGAAAGTCCCACATCGAAACAAGAGTCGGTAAAACAATCACTTTAAAATATAGAATGAGAAGTACAGAGGCCACCCGAGTTAACCCATACTTGGATTCCATGTAGGAAAACATGGACATGGAGGAGAAAACATAGGGTCATGTTCTGATGGAGAGTGATAGAAAACATGTTTAGGAGAAAGTTAACAACAAGAAAATAAGAAACTTGTGATGGGTTAAACGGTATTCGATTCCCTTGTAGGAAAAGTTAATAGACAACATTTTTGTTTTTTTATTGAGGAATTTATTCATAAGGAAACATAATTACTTATCATGTTGACTTTCAACTTTTATTATATTTCTTACACAAACTCATATTTTTTCTAAAAGATGAGTATTTAGGAAGACTTGTTCACTATAATCAAATTCTAGAGAATCACCAAAACCACAAAATAGAACTATATACTTCCCATGTCTTTAGAATTTAACCAAAACCAAAATGGTTAGTACAAGATCAGATAATCCAGAAAAGGATAACCCTTTATAAAAAGAAAATCTATTCTTAATCTCCAACATTTGTCCAACAAAACCCAAAGTTCAACGAGGACCATTTGATAAACAATTTGTCCATAAAAATTTTCAAAGTAAACCAAAATAAGATTGAAACCCAAATATTTGAAGGATTTAGTCACATAGTCTTCCAAGGTACAAATTAACTTTTATCTCCAAATAACATCAGTTGCCCTTAAATTCTCATATTGAAAAGTAATTAACCTAATCACATATCCTCGACGATAGGTTAATTATTTCCATAGATAACCCAAAATAAACTTACTCTTGATTCCAAAAATCATCTAACTAAAAATAATTTGTCAAACTAACCAGGGACTTCACGTAGTCCAGTGGTAGGCAATAAATACCTGTTGCACTTTGGTTGTGGGTTCGATTCCCGCAGCTTTGTCCGACGCGACGGGTTGTCACACGGTCTGCGTGTTGTCCTTTTTCCAAAACTATATAATTCTTAAAACATTCCCCAAAACGAGATAAAATCTTCAAAAATGATCATAAAATATTTTAACCTCAAGTTTATCTCATTCCCTTCATTTTCAATCATAACATATAATAACCCATAATTACCTCAAAAGTAAGGATCATATAAACTCTAATGGTTACCTTTATAATTATTACCTGAACTTCCACATCGATTGGTCATCTCGTACATGATGCATTTCATATCATACCAAGGTTCAAGTGGTTGATCATGACTCATTGATAGTTGGTTTAGAACAACCATGAGTTTCCTCATTGAATCCCCCATTTTATCTAGTATCTTAATCAGAGAACCACTACAGTGTCCTTCATACCTGTTGTCTCTTTGGTGCCTGCTAGATCCATCTATTCACTAAAAATAGAAATGTCAGTGTGAGTATATCAAAAAAACCATCATTTACTAATGAGGAATGTAAACACTAAGATATACTTACTCATTCACTTTATCTAAAACTAGTACTCTTTTTGAAATCCTAACCATTATGGTAATGTCACTTGTGCTTAGAGAATACCCTAACCTCTAAAGTTATCTAAACCGACCTCTGATTCCAACTATAAGACCACAGCCTTAAACCTTACTTAATCTTGGGTTATTACAAGATTACACATTAAGGATATTTTTAGGTTTAGTGTTTTAGAGAATTAGATCATAAAACTTTCATTACATTCCACATTTAAAAAAAGTGGTTACATAAAAGATAGTATTCATTTTTCCCATCAACGGAAACATATTTAAAATAAAACATGGATTCTTTCTTGACACTTCCTTGACACTATCATCATATCATGTACCCTTCCCTTGACCTGTGAAAAACATTTCAAAAACATGGGATGAGCATAAAAAGCTCAGTAAGGGATATAAAAAATATGGAAAGGAAACATGAGTACATGTATACATAAGAATGAAACCATACTTTACCCATAAAACATAATCACTTTAACATACCTCATAAAATCATGAATAAATCATAGAAATCATAAGACATAAAGGTAACTTGAGGCATTCATAACATTCTTACGTTGGGAGTAACCCTCTTGGTTACGTTTGGAATACCCATCACAGTATATTCCCTAAATCTCTTTGAAGAAACCTTAACGTTTAACCCCTTGGCGTTACCCAATGCATTTGAGAGCTATATCGGGATCACCCGCCCTTAGTTTATCACGGAACCACCCGTCTTCATAATAATGTCCAAGAACCACAACATAATCGTATCACATAAAACATGCATAAAGGAAACATAACATTTCCACCTTTAAATCACAAGATATAAATACAACAAATTGATATAAAAACATTATGAAACCCATTTTCAATACCAAAATAAAAGAAAAGTAAAACATGGTATTTATTTTTCCTTAAAAAAGAAGGTATGGCTTGTAGAGGAAGCCGAAACTCAAATAATAGTCACGGCGGTGGAGAAGTCCTTGTCGCCGCATACGTATGACAAAAACGTTCCCTTTTGTCATTTACTAAACACATCTTATAAAAAAGAGTCCTTTTGAATAAATGTAAAAGTAAAAGGGGTTTATACACCGTATAAAATAAAGTTGTGTATAAAACAAAATATTCCTCAATGAATGGAGATTGAGACGAAGTCCCATAAAAAGACGGTATCCTTGGATTAAGGATAAATCAATTACATAATTATGTGTGACAAATGAATACACGAAATATAAGTGGATATTAAGTGTAAAGAAATCAGAGGTTATTAACACATATTCATAGAACGACATATTCAAGGAGTATAAGTTTATCCCAAAGAATCAAATTTGGGTTAAGAAGTTCCCTTGCAAAATTTGACAGCCTAACGACATCACTACAAAATTCAGAAAATGTGTTGATGAGAGATAAAAAGGGTATCTCATCACATGGACATATAATTTAATTCAATAAGGATATATAAGAACATATACCAACATAATAGTATGTGAATTAAAAGACATAACAAAAGAAGTCTTTTAAAAAGAGGAGGGTGAAAGGTTCCCTAACCGACAGGGGTATCTTTCGAGACATGCACCCCGTGAAAGAAGGACAATACAACATTGATGTAAATACTCATAAATGAAATTATATTACACAATGAGTAAAATAATGGGCAGTACATACACCACTCAAAGTATATTGTGGAAAATGTAGCATAAATCTCACGGGAATAAATGTGAGATGAAAAATCCCTTACGAAAACTCGGCAACCTAAAGACGCCACTCAAAACTTCCAAAATGGATTGATGAGAGAGAATAGGGTCTCTCATAATATTAACATAAAAATTACAGTAAGAGTAATATAAAATAATATCCCAATAACAAGAAATATGAGCTTTAAAAGGAATGACATAAAAGAGTGTTCTTAAAAATAAAGAGTGAGGTTGGATCCCTTACGAAAATTCGGCAGCCTAACGGCGCCACTCAAAACATCCAAAATGGATTGATGAGAGAGAATAGGGTCTGTCATCATATGAACATAAAAATTACAGTAAGATTAATATAAAATAACATCCCAATCACAAGAAAGATGAGCTTAAAAGTAATGACATAAAAGAGTGTACTTAAAAAGAAAGAGAGGAGTAGGATCCCTTACCTCGGGTCCGACTTGACTCGATCATTCTTTAACATCCTGAATAATAAACATTAGTTAATTTATACTTTCTTAAGAACCTTTTTCAAGTTCATTATTCCTTTTATAACACTTATTTCCATGTTATAAACATTATGTAATCATTTAAGTTAATAATGTTTGTTTTGTCGATATTTGGTTCTTAAGTCAAAAGTGGACTTCTTACAATTTCATGTTGTTCGTGTGGTCAAAGGTTCATTATATCCAGAATGATATTCATGATTTTGATATCATATATATCATATATATTCATAATATACATGTATTTATAATATTACATAATCATTTAGAGGTAAGAAATGAAATGCACCGTTCATGGAGACGGTAAGCCGTACCTACGCGTGAACGCTACATTCATTTATATGTCATATTAATGGATTTAAAACTAAATGAGAGGTATGTATATTTTAATTCCAGAATTATATTCATAATTTATATGTAACACAAATCATATATAATAACATTAAATAAATCCTTTATACATCCCACATATGGAAACAACGAATCAAATCACTTTGAGGGGGTGGTAGTCCACACTTCCTAAAATGAAATTATCATGTTTACCCACAATGCAAACCATAAAAGTATGCCACAAAAGAAAAATACATAAGATTAAGTAAAACATAAACAAATTATACATCATACATAAATATATTGACATCTTAATGGCCACCTTTTAAGGTGTTATATGAGTGTTGAACAATCATCGTGTCGTGAGGCAGAAATTCGCCATCCACAGAAACAGTATGTTCTTTAACCATTTGATGTAGGTGTGTGTAAGTGTAGCTCAAATGCTTCTTATAAAAACATCCTAGTATATTGAAGATACTGGAGTTTTTACAAAAGAAATGAATAAAAATAGTTTAGGGGTTGGAGAAGCAAAATAAAACAAAAGAACACAAGTGAAGACATTATCCTAAAATCGGGTAACTCTTTTTGATTTGAGCTCAAATGCTTCCTTGGGAAGACTTATGCCCAAATTTAGGTTTCAAGGAGTAATATAGGGATGTGGAGAGACAAAATTGGCAGGGGTTGGACGAGCCAAAGGCTTTGGAAGTGTGGGTAAGGTGGTAGAGGTGGGGGCCTTTTATAAGAGGAGAGGAGGGGCACTCTTGGAAAGTAAAGAAATGTTACTTTATTTTAAAATGAGTTTCAGATTCAAAAGATCCCACATTGATATAATTAGAGGGTAAGGTGATAAGGGTTCTAAATCCACCCATACAATAGGTTTTGGACATGTGTAGGTCATATATTTTACATTATATTTTCATTTTGTTTAAATCCTTTATTAATGAGGTAATCGCTGCATCATCATGATGTCATAAATAATTTATTTTATTTAATGTCTAAAAATTATAAAAAAAAACTATCATGATTTATGAAATCTTTTTAGATTTCTAATGAATATTTATAGTCAAAAATCTTACTTTTATAACCCCATGTAAAAATTGTTGTAGTAAAACAACTCATGTTTGTGTTATTTTAATTTTAACATTAAATAAAAAGATATTAATGTCATTTTCCTACCAAAGTAGCTCCATGGGGTCCCCCAGTTGACCCAGGGATTGTCTTGGTCGCCCATGACACATCCAATAAGTGTAGGGCATGTGTCTAGATATTTTCATTTTATTATAATATCATTTTTTCCTTAAATTGTACTAATTACCTCTAATCGCGATTAAGAACATAAAGGTTACTATTCACCAAAAAAAATTATTTTAATCCCATTGAAACACATGTTACTTCCTAATGAAAACCATGTATGTCGAATTTTTTAAATTCAAAACACAGAAGTGGAAAAGTTTCATTTAAACGAAAAATCAGTTTCTTTAACTACCGTTTAGTGGTTTCACTATTCATAAAAAATTGAAGTTTTTCAGAAAAATACCAAAACTTCACCCTATGCTATATTTGATATTCTGAATTCAAAAATGATGTATATTTTAAAAAATTCAAAACATATAAGTTTCATTAATTAATTTAATAATTAATTCCCGCTGTCAAAACAAATAGCGTGTTTTTTTGAAACAATATCTATTAAAAGATTGACACTAGTTTAAGTCCAATTTCAAAGTGAAATTAATTCGATGACAAATATTGGATTAAATGGTAAAATTATATTCTAATTTTACTTTAAAAAAATTCAAAAGAATATCTAATCATATAAATAAATTAGATTAAAAAGAGGTTTTGAATTAAAATACAACATTTTTCATTATTCATTAAAAAAATGAACTTTATCGGAAAGATACCAAAAAATTACACAAAGTAAATTTTGATGTCTCTATTATAAAGAGGAATTTTATTTTGTCAAATATAACAAATAAAATTGTCAAAAAGTGGATTTAAAAGAGGTTCTCCATCAAAAGGCGGTTAATCGACCTTCTAAAGAACATTAGAATGTTTACGCTTAAAAATTGAAATCATTCACATTTTTAATCTTCTAACATTTATTGTAAAAATTTAAAAAAATTTACAAAAATATATAATCATTTTGTAGTTAGTTCAGTTCATTCCCGCCATTACAACGGCTAGGCTCTAACTACCTTTAAAATAGTATTATTTTATTATTAGAGTGCAACGTAATATTCCCAAGAAACTCGTTGTTGCGTATTGGGTACCCAATTAAGCATAGAGACCCCTATAAAGTAACATTAATATTTTATTCACAAATATGGATAAATATAAAAATGTCATATTCTCTATTTACCTGGGGGTGATACAGAGAAATTAGTGTCAATATAAGGATATTTCTCTCGATATTCGTTCATTCTTTCATTGCTAATTCCATAAGAGTTTTGTGACTTAATTTTTGATTAATTGAGACATAAGATTTCTTACATGAATATAAGATTGTTATATTTTTTGAACAAAAATTATCCTATTTTTTTTAATTTAATTTTTTCATATGGTGAAATTTCTCCTCATCATGAATAACCAATTATTTTATAAAAGTTTTCCCAAAAGAAAAGTGTAGAATTAGTAAAATTAACACTCATTATTGGTGATAAATCTTTTCTTTTTTATCCATATTTTCCATCCTTCTAATTATATCCTGTATTTTTAGGAATTAGAAGATGTATTAGTATCTATGATTCCTATAATTATCTTTAAAAAAATTCAAAATTAATATATAATACTCTTTTTATGATGTGAGTTTCCAAAAAATTCCAAATTTTAAAGAAAAGGGGATTCCATCATTTTAAAAACAAATGTTTTATCTCATACTACAATTTTTTATAACCTATATATATGTTAAAGGATATTTTATTTCTAACTATTTATAATAAGGTTTTAAAAATTATTCTCTTTCCCTCCATAATGTTTTTTGAAATTAAATTTCAGTTCATCTTTCATTACAATGATTAAAAGATTTTGGGAAAACGTTCTTATTTTTACTTCTATTTTTACTATAATGATTATCTCAAAAGAGGTTATTTTTTAATGATGATATTTTTTTGATATTATTAATTTTGAAAATTTATTTTTTTCAAATACTATCATATTTTATGTTTATGTTATATGATATTTTTTGAAATTTTAAGAAACCTGTTCTTTTTCCATAGGTTCATTAAGATATGTTTATGGTTAATTTTATGTGGAACACATATGTATGTATTATTATCACTATGGTATTATATGATCATGAAATTATTTTTTTTAATATTATATCAAATGATATAAAACGATATATATATATATTGATTTTGTTTTCATAGGCATCGACATGATGAGTATTATCAATTTTTTTAGCGTGGTTATAATTAGTTTTTTCACATTTTCTTGGGTATAATGGGTTTGATAACAAAGGTTTTATTATTAATATTTTTGGGATACATATTTAGTATGTCTATTAAGTTATGAGACATTTTCATGATGTATTTTATTTCCATAAAACTTCTTGTTTTCTTAATTATGCTGTATTTTTAATGTATTTCATAATTTTATGGAATGTTCACATGTTATATGAATATTGAGATGTATTTTGAGAAACATCATAACATTTATGCTTCATTAACAATATATTTATGATATTATGTTTCTCTAACATGTTTTATTATTACTATATAAGGTAATTCGATCTTTTATTAAGATATTTATGTCTTCATCATGTTCCCCTTCATATTTATGATTTCAAACATTATGATATGTATTTATATTATAAAACATTTTAGCTCACCCATTATTTATGTTTCCATCCCCTAGGTTCTGATGATGATTGTATCAAGTGAGGTATCTTAAAGGGTCTAGAGGAGCATAATTATCGGGTATAGTTTTCATGTATTTTAAAATACATTGTTTATTGATTTAATCTCTTTGATAGTAAACCTTTCAATCCTCGGGTTATGTGTCTTTTTTTGAGATATATTATCTAAATAATGATATCATTGTTTTATTTATGTTATAATTATCTAAGTCCACCTAAGATAAAATTATATAGGGTTTTAGTTATTATTTTAGATTATTTTAGAGAACCTTTGTGAGAACTCTAGAGATAAGTCTTTGTATTGGATGATATCTTAAAATATTGGTAAATTCTTGAGTATATTTTCCCCCTAAAAATACATCCATGTTTAGTTAATATAATTTTATGAATTATTTGGAACATATATACCAAGGGTTAATAATCTATAAAAGGAAATATTATATATTAACTAAATTTTAATGTAGTATATGAATAAGAGGCATAACTTCACACCAGGTTTGACACCCCTGAGGGATAAGATTTGGTTGATCATATGATTTTTTCAAACTATTATGAAGGATTTATTTCCAAATTACATTGTGGGATTAGTTTGAGAAGCGTAAAAAAACCCAACATAAAGGTACATAGTTCATATTATGATTGATATATGTTAGAATAATATAACAATGTTCCAATGCAATAATGTAATATTACACGATATTTTAAGATTTAATTCCTTTCATGGATATTATAATATCTCTATATTATTAATGTATCATCAATCAAGTCCACCATTTGGGTTGTAGTAATTTATGGAACTAGAATGAACCATGGTTGAAAGGAGTAATGTGAAGATTACCTCAATGAAAACCCCATCAAAAATGTCAGTTGGAGTAAGAAACCATATATTAATGTGAAACCAACTATTAGAAAATATGATTAATAATGTAAATATTGTATAAGTCTCAAACAAGATAAATAAGAGATGGATGTAGTCTTAAAAAAGATCAAGTGATGAATATGATGAAGGAAGAAATAATAAATATCCAGTATGTCAAAAATATTTGAAAAAGAAGTAATGGAATTATCTCCATGTGACATAAAGATTATTTACTTATGGAAGATGGGTCCATCGATCATCAAACTACCGTATGAAAATGAAATGGATGGTTAGAATAATGGAAGTGGGAAACATGTAACCAAAAGAACCACTAATGTTACAATTCCTTTTGAATGGAAAAAATGGGCATTACCTATGTAAATGTCATAAATATATGGATGATATGAATGATATGATTAAATTTTCACCATAACAAAGGAAATAAATTGGATCATGTTCAATAAATCTCATTGAGGTATATTTTGATAACTAAATTCACCACTTTAGAATGGTGAATAATGGATCTTTATTCAAGCCACTCCAAATTTTATATATATTTTTATATGTGTAAAATGAAGATTTTTTTATCAAATAAAATATTACGTTTTATAATGGTTGTATTTCCATAATTATGTTTATGTGAATATAAATTTTAATATGTTTCCTTCCATAATATTTTATGTAATAGATAAAAAAATTTCAACATAGACATTGTATTCATTGATCAAAGTTAGTTTACCAACAACATAATCAGTATTAAAAAAGTATATAGTAGATGAAACAACAACCGACCGACACCACTGAAATATATTAACTTAACTTCAATAATAGTGGAGAGAAACATATCAATTTTATCAATATGTATTAATTAAAAACATTTGTGTGTTATCCCTTTTTATTCCAGTGAAGCTATAATAATCACACCAATTATGGATATAGAATAAACCCCCAGATTCTACCACTAGTTAGATTTGGAATAGTGGTAAGGTGAAAAAGGAGTCTACCTTGTGACTTCAGATCTAGGAGCAATTCGATAATCAGGTTAGATTCCCTAGAGCACAAGAGACCATATAGCATATAGAAAATAGTTTGGGTATTAGAAGTCCATATTTCGGAAAATAGAGGGACATAGAAAGTGTACATGGTGGGGAATCCATCCCCCACCAACCCTTATATGAGTGGGTTTTATAGATCAGGAAATGATAGGACTGGTGCAATAAGTGGGAAAGTGATAGGTGTTTATCTATTTAAGTAGGTGATGTAGGTGAGGGATAAAATAGGGATAGAGAAAGATAGTGTAGTAGAGGTGGTTACTCCAAAAAGGGTTAGGAGGGGTTTAAACATGGATCCCAACAAGCTTTATGAGGAGGAGGTAAATTCTTTATCGACCTTAACCTTTAACCTCAACTTTCCACCAAAACATCCAAATTGAAGAAACATGGTAGTTGAGTGATAGGTTTTTTTATTGTAGTGGTTATATAAATTAGTAATCATATTTCATACCTTAGACTACTTTATGATATTCTATCACTATAGGATTAAATTGTGAACATATAAAAAAATAAAATTGTTCTCAATACCCAACCCTGAGAGGATTTATAATAAAAAGTTATGGAGAAACACAATATTGGGATAATGATTATTATAGGTAAATAAATGTGATTGATGGATCATTATAATTTTAAATCTTGAATCATCTTACAGATACCATTATCAATCTTCATTTATAAGTAATAATTAATATTGTGAGGAGGAAATTTATTAAAAGGGGTGAATGTAATAACCTGATATTTCACGATATATTATTCTTTAATAAGTAATATATAAAATATCATTTTTTTAGTCTATACCAAACAAAAATATAGAACCTAGATATATTTTTAATATTGAATATAACAATTAAAAGATTCTATTAAATTAGCTGGTATAAATTATTGTAACCATATAATAAAATGAATAAATAAAGTAAAATGAAATGTAATTTGGAAGTTGAAGCCAGCCATATAAATCCCATTTGTTTGAGAAAGTATGAAGGAATTTTTTATTGGTTTTACCCTATACCAATTCGAAAATTATATTTAGTAATTAAATAAAGTCCAATACCATATACAAGAGAAGTTCATGCCCATAGAGATTTCCACAAGATCCATTTTAGCAAAACCACCACCCAAAACTATAGTTTGTAATTAATTGATGCTTAGGTATATATAGATATCATATTGGGTTATGTCAGTATAAATTAGTATTATATCAACATGTGATAAAATATTTATATGCATTGATATATCAATAATATTTATACATTTTAGAAATTCATTTTTGTTCACTTCATTTAATTCTAAAAAAATGTATTTTTTAGAATTTGACATTTTTTAAAAGAATTAAATTTATTTTGATTAAATAAGAATAAGATATATTAACAATACATTAATTGTTCATTTATAAGAAGAATTATAGTTAATATACCAAGTTTAGTTTTCTTATAAAAACTTTTTTTCATTAAATTTTATGATTTTAAATAAATATAAATTTTAGAAATTTTAGGATGAAAATTTGAAACAAATGGCATCATTTTTTTATTTATCATGAAAATAGTATCTTATTATGATATATTTTGATTAAAAAAAGGATATATTATTATCTAAATAATCAAAAATATAATTTTTACAAATAATATAACTTTTACAACATTATTATTTTAATTTTAATAATTTAAAATTAATGATATATTTTAACAAAACCAAATATTAATTTTATAATTCTCCCTATAATTTTTAATAAAAAATTAATTTGTAAGAAAATATTTAACATTGTATACCATAAGTAATATTTTTCAAAAAAATTATTTTTAATAAATTATAGAGTCCAAATTTTATATTTAATTTTTATCACATTTAAAAATTGGGTGAATAAAATGAAATTTTAATTTTAAATAATTAGGTCCCAATATTATAATAAGGGCAATTTTTTTCTCATAATTAAGAAATTAACTTGCTAAAAACAAGTTACTATGGTGAAAAACAAAATGCAAAAAATGAGTAATCTTAGAGGTAAATGGACTAACATGTTAAAAATTTGATTTTGATTGATCCTTTTAGGTTCGGATCAAACTTATATCTTACACAATAAATTATTTATCTATTTTGGATCCACGTTCCTTGAGAGTGACTTCAAATTATTGAATATTTTAGTGTATTTACAAAATTTCCATCACTTTTCACTAATAAAATGTGTACTCTGATCCTCACTTACCCACACACCAAAACCCCATATTTTCTTAACAAGAACATACCAAAACTCACTTAAACACTCTTATATACCTTATATAAGTTTTGGTTTTCTTAAAATACTATTCCTATAAGGTTTAATCCATTGCGTAAGAAATATAATCCATGTAGGAAGGTTTCAATTTCTAACCACTCCACCATATTTAATATTTCATCATGAGTTTTTATTATTCCTAAAATTTTATTTCACCACTGTATAATGATTAAATAATTATCATTATTATATCAATATTCTATTATAATTTTTCTACAAGCATTAACCAGTCATCCTTTTTTCATTAAGAAAAATGAAAACCTAAATCATGTGTTGTGCAGACTACTGTTTCCATGACATAACATAATTCATTTTTCATAAACGTCATAAAAGGATATAAATAATAGGGAATTTAATAAATAATTATGATATTTATAACATTGTTGTTATTTTTAAAATAATAATATATATTAATCATTTCTCATGTGCTTCAGAAATGAAATAATCATCCATTCATATGTGAGGACTACAACTGCTAGGGAAGGATGCATTTTTTCACTAACCCCATATAGATGGTTTTAGTTTATATTTTATTAATATATATGATATATATATATTTACTATAGATCACTAATAAGATAATTTTTGGATAAAAAGTAATGATCGTTAGAGTGTAATCCATCGATATCGATAAGTAACTCAAAACTAGTTAATCACCATTCTTATATCCACGAAACAAGACAAAAAATTACCTATAATAGAATTATAAAATTATATTTCTTTATAAAAAATAAATTTTTTGTAACTTTAATTATTTTTAAATTATGATATTTGGTATATAAATGATGATTGAGACAAATTTTACAAACCTAGATTAAAATGGCCAAGATTATTGACACTCAATTTTGAAAAGAGATTATAACAATATAATAAAGAAAGAATTTTTTTATGAATGATTAGTGTAAATGGAAATGTCTAATTATAGGGTTTTAAAATTGATTATTAAGATGCTTATCTTTCTGATAGATGTGGTTAAAACACTTTTTTTCAAATCAAGGGTAAATATAAGGGTTTTTTCTCATTTTCCACTCCATTGAACATGTTTGATATTGTAAACCATAATTATTTTATATGTTGAATTTAACACCCATTAATACTCAAATTTAAATATATATTCCATTTAATGATATTTTAAAATCCATTTAAATATTTTTCTCTCATTATCCCTTTATTATTTTGTTACTATTTCCATAAGAATCTTATCAACTCAACTTTCGATTCATTGGGTCATAATATATCATACATGAATATATATTTTTTGTTCTATTTAAAACATAAAATAATCTATATAATTTTTATTTAATTTTATTCTATGGGTATATTACATCTAATAATCAATAATAATATCTTTCATAATTTTTTTACTAAAATTAAACAATATCCTTTAAAAGAATGCATCACATTCTTACCAAAAATTATTTTCTTCCATGACCATATTTTCCTTCATGCCAATGTTATCTACTAGTTTTTAAATATTTATATGTATTATATTATTTTATTATCATAATTGTTTTAATCTATTTTAATAATAATGTATAATATTGTTTTTACAGTGTGGGTTTTAACCAATTTATTTCAAAAAAATAAATAAATTTGTTTTCCATCCTTAAGAAATACAATGTTTTATATTTCACTATAAATTTTTTACAACGTTTATATCATTTAAATATTATTTTATTTAGAAATATTTATAACAATTTTTTCATAAGTCCTTAATTTCCCTCTGATTTTTTTGATACTAATTTTCACACTATGTTTTAAAACAAGGTTTCAATTTTTTTGAAGACCTTTATATTTTTATTTTTTACCTCTCAAGTTTTTGTCTAAAAAAGTTATATTTAGATCATTTTATTTTTTTATTATTATATGATTCCTTTTGTAAAATGATATTTTTTATATCTTATTATCTTTTATGGTTATCTTATGGGATGGTTTTTTGGAATCTTTAAGAAACATTTTATTTTTCTAAGGGATCATTAAGATATCTTTGTGATTGATTTTGAGTGGAACAAGTATATATGATTGATTTTGGGTGGTGTCAATATCACCTGATAATTAATTATTTTATATTTATATATCATGATATAGAATGTTTTGGATATTATGAGTGTTTTCAAATTGGTGTGGGAATGATGGATTTTCACATATTTTTATGCTTATACATAATGTGTTTGTTCACATTGGAAATGAAAGAATATTTTTTTCATATATATTTTCATATTATTGTAGTTGTTAAAAATTTAAAAGTTTTTTTATCAACTTATGACACATTTTCAAGTCTCTTATATCTTCCATGATGTTACCTGTTTTCATGATATTTCCTTATTTTTAACTTATTCCATATTTTTATGTAAATTTTACATTTCATATAACTATTAAAATGTATTTTGATCCTTGAAATGACTTTTATTCTCCACAAATAATAATTTTTTGATATTACATTTCTATGACATGTTATATGATTATCACCTTTGGTATTTTGATATTTGATTAATATATTTATAACTCCCTCAGGTTATGCTTAGTGGTTAAGACTTGACACATTATGATATGTTTTTCCCTTACTGAGTGTTTGAGATTACCCCTTTCTTATGTTCCCATTCCTTGGGTTTTGAAGATTATTATATCTTGTGATATTATTAAAAGGGTCTAGAGGAGTGTTATTACGGATTAGTGTTTTAATGTGTTTTAAAATTATCTGATTAGGTAGATAATATTGAATACACTAAAACATTCTATATTTTAGTTGCATGACTACCTTTGAGATGCATTGTCTTAATATTTAAAATAGAGAACTATTTATGTTATGATTATTGTGGGTTTCGTAATACAGAATATTATTGAATAATATTCAATAAATGAAAAAAATATCATTTATAAAGAAAATGAATTTCGTGAAAATTTAATCATATTCACATAGTATGGTTAAATAAGAAAAAGGAAGTGATGGATGATTCATTTAATAGAAATTAGTCGTTTATAAGATATGAAGAGAAAGAATCTAGATAGTTTCAAGAGTACATATATCCAGTTTAAAAAAGAAAAAATAGAAGGATGTTGAAATAAATAAATAACATCCATTCAAAATAATTCTTCAACAATATAATGACCTATGATTTTCATACACAATTATTATATCTATTTAGATGAATATTTAATACATAATAATAAAACATATGCCCAAACTGTAAACATTGATAGTATTTGGACATAAGATATATTTTTTTTATTTTATTAAAGTTCTTAAATATCACCTATACAGATTTTCCCACGTATTTTTCTTCATATAAATACCCAACTAAAAACTCCCTTCATAATGTGGGGAAGGGAAAAATTAATAAAGGGTGAGATCAAATGATCAAAATTGGTAAATATGGGATATATTTATTGATGGTCATATTAAATCATATGATAAGAATAAGGGAATGATATATTAAGAAAAAATAAAAAAATTCATACCGAATTTGATGATGATTAAAAAAATTGAATAATGGCATAAAACAATAACATTTCAAAAAAAATGAATCATTAGAATGAGAATTAATCATAACTGAATCATGAACCATATGTTCAAGTGTGTAAACTATCAAAAGTATAGAAACGATTTCATAAATCATTGATAACAACAAAGACATTCATATTAGGAATTAACACTCATTCCCCATAGTGGATCAAGCACATCGACTTGTTTCCCATAACAGATCAAGCACATCGACTTGTTTCCCATAATGAATCAACCTCTTCAACTTGTTTCCCATAAATATATCATGAGATATAATAAATTACCCAATGAATTTAAGAGAGATATATGTCCCACCCATCATATAATAAAAATAATACATATGTGTTCCATATTATCATAATGCATTCATGATATTATAACCCAAGAAAGTAAAAGGGTTTCCTAAACATTTCACCATAGCATATCCCAGGGAAAAGAAATGTGTTTCATAAACTTTTCTCCTTTTCACCATAAAAATTAACCACCCAAAGAAAGAATAATGATTTTAAATGTATATAATAATCCTATTAATGATTATCTAACATAAAAGGATGTCATGTTATAAGGAAAATTATTTTTAACAATCACTGCAAATAATTGTTTAGGAAAACAACAATTCCATTTTAAAATCCGTTATATATTTAAAAAGGTTTTCCCCATATAAATTAAAAAAATTTATTTGTTTTTTTGTAAACATGTAATGGATTATTCATATAATTTAAGAATCATGATGGTGGGAAAATATTCTCATGCAGTATAAGTTAAAATAGTTTTCCATCCATATTTTTATTGAAAACGTAAAAAAGTACCTCATTGGTAAAAAAATTATTTCCTACCATTTTTTTGTAAAAAGTCTAACATAGGTAGATATTAATTTAATTTAATATTTTTTTGAAATCATTTTTACAAACTTTAGAAAAGTATGAAAAATATTTTCCAACTGAACTTTAACATAAGTATTCATGAATAATGGTGAGATTTTGAAATAAATGCTTACCTCAAGTATCACCTTTCTTTATTCAAGTTCAGACCTACTATTTAATAATTATATATTTATTATTAATTTATTACATTACCATATTCATATATTTCATACCATTTATTATTTTTTATAATATGTAAAATAATAATTTTTGTTAAAAATCACTATTTTGGGTGATAACTACATCGTTTTCCATGTATGTTTCAGTTCTATTGTCCTATCCCTTATACATTGATCATGGTTCCATAATTACTAAAATTTTAATCCTATTATAAATATATTTTATTTTAATTATATACATATTTATAATAATTAAATAAATTTATAGATAAAAAAGGTGAATTACACCGTTCATGGAGATGGTAGGTCATACGTATGGATAAATGCTATTTCCATTTTGACCGATTGAATGAAAGAAACAGAAATAATAAATATCATGTAAAGAATTATTATTATATCATATATTATATATATTTCTCAAATTCAACTTTTTGATAATACATGAGAAATATAAATGAAAAATCAATCACACTTCATCGTGGAGATGGTAGTCTATACGTATGCCCGAGCGGCGTTATCATTTTCCCCAATGATGGGATGGTAATAAGGTATAAAAGATATTATAATTCCAAAAGTAGGATTATGTAATAAATATAATATATAAAAATTAAACATTTATTAATTAATATCCATGAAATAACATGGTAAAAAATAAATTGTATCGCTATGTGGAGACAATCAGCCATATATATGCACGAGTGATACTTTCACTTAATGTTTGATGGGAAAGAGTGTGTATAGTGGGTTTTTAATAATCATAATAACATTTAATAATATTTCATATTCTAATAATATTAATTTTTTATGAATATCATATATTTATTTGAGGTAAATAATAGTTGAAAAAGAAGGTGATCGGTTAAGGAGATTATCTCTTCGTCAAAATGGCTCTTTTAGATCTCATTTAAAGGGCTCTTGTGCTGGAATTTTGTGAATAATAGAACCTCTATAATGTGGATAAGGAATTTTAGATGAAAATATATTAGTGTATGGTTGAGATAGATGAATCAAAGGGGTGTAATTAAGTGATGGAGGATGAGTTCTTTTATAATTTATGTGAGGGGTACTTTTGAAATTTCTCAAAAGATTAAATCATAATAAATTTATTCCCAATACAAATACCTCTAAATGGAATGAGATTAAATGTTAGGGTTGGATAGGGTTTTAATATCATCAAAAAATATAAGTGATAAATATTATAGAATAATTGTAAACCTTATCATTTTTATCAACACTCAAATAACCTATTTTAATTTTAAATACATTAACAAATTTTTAAATAATAAAAATGTGTAATTTTAAAATATAAAATGAAAATTGGACAATAAATGGAAAATTTACGAACTTTTTGGCCATAAAATAATCAATTTTTATTATAAAAAAATTTATGAATTTTAAATTATTTCATAAAATATTATTTTGATATAATATCATTATTCTAAATTTTGAAAAATTTCATTTCATTTAACATTAAGTACATCAATACAATGGGAAATCTAGAATATAATACTTTGAAACCTCCCTAATATTTATTATGAATCTTTAAAATTATTTTCTCACATTTAACCAGTCAAATAATATCAATTTTAATGTTTTTAAATCATTTATGATATATTTTTGTTAAATGGACAAATACTGCATCGGTGTTTCTTATGAATTTTAGGAAATCATATAATTTATAAAAACTAAAAATATGTTTCTACCATGAAAATAATTTCATTAAGAAAAAAATATATAGTTAGATTCATTAATAACTTACATTTGTTCCATATAGACACAAAAGAGATATTAAAAAAAAGAGTGACATTTTAAAGCTTTCTTTTATTTTAATAATATAATAGTCATATTCAATGAAAAGTGTCCATTAAATAACTTAATTTCAACCCTTAGGTGTTAATGGAATAATTTAATTAGTCCAATAATAATAAGGAGAAAAATAATGGATTTATCAAGTATTGTTTATACAGATTTACATGATTTACCCATTATCAAGGTGATAATATTTACCAAGGTTACTATTCATATTGACCAAAAAATAAAAGTGTCCTAATTAAAAAATTTAAACACCGTAATTATAAATATTAAAATAATTTTTATCTAATTATATAACTATAAATTGATGAAATTAATTTTAATGTATGTGTGAAAAATATGACCACAACTACTTTTTGGAAAAATATATTATAAGCATAAAAACAGATTTATTCTTATATTTTGCATGAAAAAAATATTTTTTAAATGTTTAAAAAATTACTTAAAGTAAATAATATACAAATTTAATTTAAATAATTCACCAATATGTATTAATTTAATATTTTTATATAAAATACATTGCATGCATAAAAAAATTTCCGAAAAAAACATCACTTTGATTTTCAAGTAATTTTGTTCTTTTATTATAATCAATTAAAAAGTAATGAACCCAAATTATAAATTTGTATACCATATGTTTTTTATAATTTATTTATTATTATTTATACCCACCAATCTAATTACTAGGTGATAATTGAAATATAATATTTTATTAAGTTTTTTTGTTCTTCTAAACCCACTCTTGTGTGTAACACTAGATATCGAATAAATAAAATTATTTAAAGTGAAAAATTTCATAAAAATATTTCGGAGTTAAATTAAAATTATTAAAATAAACAATTACATTTAACATTATAACTATGATACAGTTTGATAAGTATACTTCTGCCTCATCACATCCTATGGTTCCCATATAACTTTCTCAAATTGGCAGTTTCTCCATAAAACTTTTACAAGGTGAATGGTATTATTTTATAAACGTTTCTCTATATGATCCAAAATATATACCAGTTATTTTTGATAATATGTATCTTTCACCAGTGGTATGCACATTGAGTTTAGTACATGTGATGGATTACGTATGTACTTCCTTATAAGAGATACTTGGAACACATCACGAACATGAGGGAGATTCGGTAGAAGTACCAATAAATAAGATATCGTCCAAATACGACCAAGAATTTAAGGACATATATACCTTTGGATTAAATTTCCCTTATTTTCAAATATCATCACTTTATTCTAGAGTGATATTCATTGGAATACCTTATCACCCATATTGAAATATAGATTTTTCTGACGATTGTTAGCATTACTTTTTTGGAAAGATTGAGATGATATTATGTGTTTATTAGTGGATCTAACCTTATCTACCATTTACATAGCTAGATCAGGTCCCAAAATATTTATTTCTCTAACTAAATTCCATCATGTTTTATTTTTTCTCTCCTTACCTTATAGGGATTCGTAAGGATCCATCTGAATAGTAAAGTGAAATCTATTGTAATTAGAAAATTATACCAAATTAATGTGTTGATTTCAACCTCCTTTGAAATACCTAAATCAAAAACTCAACATTTCTTCTAGAGTTTTAATGGTCCACTCAGACTAACCATATTTTTAAGTATGATAAGAAGTGTTGAAACTTGACTTTATATCTAGAGATTGATGAAGACTTCTACAGAACATTAAGGTAAACCTAAAATACAGATCAGATACAATAGAATGTGATACTCCATGAAATATTTCCACTTAATTAATATATATTGTAGAATAAATATAAAGATATAAATTCTCCCTAACAGTAATGATGTGTTCTGACTTCATACGGTGATTGACTATAACCCATATAGTTTTTTTGCCTTTTGATATTTTGGGAAGTTCAATGAAAAAATCAATGGAAATGATTTCCTATTTCAATTCAGGTTTATATAATGGTTATAAAATCCCCATAGAATTATATCTGTTATACATAATTTTTTTAAAATTCAAGCACTGAGAAACATACTATACAATATCTCTTTTCATGTCATCCCACCATAAATACTCTTCCAGTTCTCTATATATCTTTTACTTATAAGATAAATAGACAATGATAAAACATGAGCCGCATCATATAGAACCTTCTTCAAACCTTGTATGGGGTGAAAATATACATAGTTCTTAAACATTATTATTCCATCATATTCAATTTTGAATATATGACCATTTCTCAACTTATTTTTCAGCTCTACATCTTCCATCAACACATACTTAATCATTACTTGGATAGATGGTTAGAAATATATTTGGGATACATAATATTTCTCCCATTCCTTTATGAATTCTTGATCCATACTTTTTAAATCCATAAATATTGGATATTTTGTTGTCCTCATAATAGACAATATAACATGATCTTTTCAACTCAAATCATCTACCACCTTATTCTCATTCCCAAGGTGGTAATGTATAGAGATGTCAAAATAAATAATCAGCTCCAACCATGTTATTTGGATAATTTTTAACTAATTTTGAGTTAAATTATACATTACACTTTAGAGATAAGTGTATATGTCACACCTTTATCCAAAGGGATAACACCTCTATTTATTTAATGAAAAAATTACCACATCTAACACAAAATCATGAGATGGGTAATATTTCTCATGGAACATTAATTAAAGTAAGGCATAAATTATTTCTATATAATTTTTCATGATAAGACATCCCATTCCCTTATTTTAAGAATCATTGTAGATCAATAACATTTCTCCACTATAGTGTAGTGTGAGCACAGGTTCACTAACTGACCTTATTTTAAACTCTATGATATTCTCTTCACATTCCTCTATCCTTATGAACTTAACTACTTTTCAATTAATCTTGGGGAGTGGATTAGATGATCATGATAAATAATTGACAAAACATAGATAATATCTATCCAACCGATGAAAACTATGGATATCAGTCATCATGGTTGTTATAGACCATTTATTAATAACCTATCTACTTGAAGGATCAACTGATGTACCCTCACTCAAGATTATATGACCCAAAAATGATATATTATGATGAAAAAATTCACACTTGGTAAATTTTTCATAAATCTTGTCCTTCCTTAGGGTCTTCCGAAAAATCCTCATGTAATATTCATCCTCATCCTTGCACTTTGACTATACAAGAATATCATTTATAAATACTATAATAAACTGATAAATATAATATCTAATGACTATATTCATTAAATCTATAAATATTATTGGGGAATTATTATGACAATAAGGCATCACTATAAATTAATTGTGTCCATACCTTGTATATAATTCCATATTGGGTATATCCTCATTCATGAACATCAATTGAAGATATCCAGTACAAAGATTATTTTTTGAAAAGTGTTGAGATCTACATAGTTGATCTAATAACTCCTCGATGTTGGTAGATGATACATGAAAATGATAGTGATCTTGTTAATTTATTGATAATCAATGCGAAGTCTCATTTATCCATATTTCTTATTACTAATAGATTAGGTTCACCCCATGTTGATGTACAAGGATGAACATGATTTTCATTGAGTTGATTCTCCAATTCCGGGTACTCAATTAAGTACATTATACATGTAGTACATGAAATAGGTATAAAAGTAGGTATGAGTCATATTGAAAAAACAACTTCAAAATTAATTAGAAGAGTTGGAAATTATTTTATAATGAAATAAAAAATACAATATTATAGGTTTATCCTTAATATTGATTTCCACCCCATAAATATGAGATAGATAACCTTAATTTAAATGAGTTAATACCTACATGATGGTATAACTTTCCATATGAAGATCATATTCATCCTCACATTGATAAATGACTATAGATTCATTTTGAATATGAAATATTACATCCCTTCCTCTAAAATTGATATGGGCCCCATATAGAGAAAGGGGTAATCATGAGATCTGCAGGAATAACTTTCATGAAATTATAACATTAAGAAGAACTATATACTTGAGATATGACTATTGTTCCATTATGAGTTTTAATAGAAAACCAAACATCTAATTGTTTAGGTGATACATAGATGACATTAATAAATTATTTTGAAATAAAAGAGTAGGTGGATCATAAATCAAATAAGATATTAGCTATTATAGAGTGCATGATAAGTTTACCATTCACCACATCATTCTCATAAAACACTTCAGCGGTTGTGATTGCATGATATTTTCGTTTATCTTGGGGATTAATAGATTATTGAAACTGATCTTTAAAAATATTCATTTTCATTTATTGGTTGGTATAGTTCCCATACTCTTTTCACCTTAAAACTGGGGTGTTTGTGTTGCATTAGTTGTAGTCTAATTTATATTCATTACATTTACCAGCCTATTCATAAACATTCAACATTCATGGCCTTTAGGACCCACTTTTCCACATTTAATAAACCTAATTGTTCTATTTAAACACAACCCTTGATGTTCTTCCCACATTTCTACCATATATATGGATGGAGTTCCATTACCCCATGTGATTTATGTAAGTTTTCATGAGACTATATCATTGTTTTCTTTTTAAAACTATGAGAATAGTGGGACTCTCCAATTTTAATTTATAATTTGAGGGAACATTGAACGATTTATTTATAGCTAAAAATGTTTCTTATAGAGAATTCCATTTAGAGACTTGGATTTTTTTCTCCAAAGAATCAATGAGATTTTCATTTAGGGTTGAAAATTAAACCAAAGGCATACATTGAAATCCTAAGTAAAATTTCTTGATAGTTACCAATGGATTTCTATCATTTTTCTCCATCTTATGAAATACTTCTCTATTTTTGTATGTAGAAGATGAGGAATGTACATACCAATGAATATCACCTTAAACTCATATGAATACATGGATTCAATTTCTTCATTTTTCCTCATATTCTTGATTAGTTTCCACCATTTCTCTATAGCTCCTAATAGACAATAAAAAACTACGAATTCTTTTAATGTCCTGATCATTAAATAATAGAAAATATTTTCTGAATGGGTTTTACCTATCACTTATCCACTAGTGGATAATAAGATCCACTGAAGGACTATGGATATTTATAAATGAAAGATTAAACAACATGTTTTTACCTCAATTTATCATTTATAAATTCATCGTAATTCATATCCTGAGAATGTTTCATGAGAATAGAAGCATGATTTTACATTCCAACTCACATAACATTTTGTTTCCCAGGTGGACAGTCATTGAATTTTCTATCACATCTAGAATTAACATGATTATATAGGGTTATATCCATTGAATAAAACCAGAAATCATAGTGTGAGAAATAATAATCATATTATAAAACCACAAAATTATGAAAAATCATTTTTGTAATATCCAAATCATGTCACCTTCTTTTACAACAAAATAGGATTAACCTAGGTAATTCATGATCATTATCAAAACATTAGGAATTTTATCCTATAATTATATATATCCCTAGGGGGTTTAGTAAAATTATTATAACCCTAATATCCAAATATTAACCAAACCATACTCTAATACCAACTATAATGGCCCAATATTTTTATAGAAAAATACTACATAAATTTAAATGAATATTCAATAAATAAAAATAATATCCACACCAAAACTATAAAGGTTTAATTCAAAGAATAATACATATAAAATCTTTTCATTTTATGAAATATCTTCAATATCTCCCAAGAATATCTTTAAAAATGGTACTATTCATAAGTGTACCATATTAAAAACATTCCTTATAACTTAGGGAAAGTAGACATAAGAAAAGGGTGAGATCAGACTCTTAGTTAGGGTAAACATGGGAGATATCAATTGATGATTATTCAAAATTATAAGAGAAGCATGATGGAGTAATATCTTAACCATAACTTACAAATTTCATACCGACTATAACAAAGATCATAAACATGAGTTATGAAAAACTTTTATCATTTGAAAATATATGAATCATAAGAATGATAATTCATCATAACATAATATTGAGCTATATGTACATTTTTTTGGAATAATCATAATTATAGAGACTAATTAATAATTTAATAATAACTACCAAAACCTTAATACTAGGAACCAACACCTATATCCTACATTGAATCAAGCATATTGACTTCTTTCCCATTAAAAATCATGCACATAAACTTATATCCCATGATTGATAAATCACTTTGACGTGTTTACCATAACTATCTCATGATATGTAATACATTACCAAATTCAGTGGAGGAAGATATAAGTCCCACCCATCAAATAATTAAAACCATAAATATGTGTTTCATAGTATCATAAATCATTCATCATATCTATACCCATGAAAACAAATGCATTTAATAAACTTTTCATCATAGAATAAACCCTGGAAAATAAATGGGTTTCATAATAATTTCATCTTTTCACTATAAATATAAAAAATCTAGAGTAAGCATAAGGATGGTATCCTTAAATAATATCATCAGTAAATCTTATTTTATATCAAATGATTTCATCTTAGATAGGAAATTATTTTGAAATTTTACTTGGATAAATTCTTGAGGAAAATAACTTACCCATTTTAAAATCACTTCACTTTTTACAAAACATGTGCACATATAAATGAAAACATTTTATTTGGAAGTAATCTTGTAAAATTTTCAATGACGATTCAAAGAATTGATGGTTCATGAAATTAAGAAAATATTATCATGATGTACTTTTTAAAAAAACTATTCCTTCCATATTTTTTTTGAGAACGTCATATAGTAAAAGATTCATAAAATGACAAAAATATTCCATTGAAACTAATTTTTAAAAAGAAAACACTATTGAAAATGATTATATTTTTAAAAAAAACCTTTTTAAAATACATATTTAGAAAACATGGACATGGATGAGAAATATTCTTTAGGAAAGACATAAACATAAGTAATCTCAGATAATGGTGAGATTTTGAAATAAAACCTTACCCCATGTCATGTGTTTCCTTTTTCATGTTCCAACCTCCTTTATAATAAATATGGATTTATTATACATGTATTCCATAAAAATATTCATATATATCATACCATGTATGTTTTATTTATAACATATTATCTTCTTTTTGTTAATAATTTCTTATTTAAATCACTATTTTGGGCGATAACTACTAAATTTTCCTAGTATATCTCCATTCAGTTGTCCTGGTCCCTATGCATTGTTCATGGTCCCATCATTTATAGAATTTTAGTCATGGTAAGTTGGGTCCTTAGAACTATACATCGAAAAATAAAATTGTTTTTTGTATTTGATAATGGTAACGTGATGATCAACCTAGGAAAAGGTGTTAAAAAAGAACAATTTCATCCGAGATGCAAAGAAGGGATCATTTCCCCACAACAATTTCTATATACGGAATACTACTCCACATTGCATCCCATAAATGAAAAGTTGATTACGGAAGGGATTTTTATTTTTGGAGTCTTGCAAAGGAAAAGCTATTTTTAGGCATTAAAGCTCTTTTTGGTGTTCCACTAACAAAATGTATTATTTAGGCATCGATACTCATTCAGCCATCCCATAAATGAAAACTCATTTACGAGCGCAGATGGTGTTCTTCATCCTCTGCAAACAATGTCAAAGTTGACTATAGATGACTGGATATACCAATAAGTATTTACATCAATTCCACAATAAATGGTCTAGATAGGGAGTTTATTGAGGTATATACATAGAGAGAATAGATGATAAATCATGTAAGGGGGTGAGATCCTTATATTTTGTGTAGTTAAAGTCATCGTATAATGTTATGATAGAAAGGGATTTCTCTTGACCATCCTCAGGCAAAAAATCCTCAATAGAAGCCATTTCGTGAAGCATAAGTAGATATCCTCCTTGAGCTCTATCACACCACGCATATAAATACTATGAAGAGGAATTCCATCCACGATTAGAAAATAAATACATAGTACGAATCCAAACCAATGTGGAAATGATCTATATATAAGTCACCTAACCCTTTGTAGCAAATCACTACATGGATGATGACCAGACCCATGTAGAATAATGCTACATGAAGGGAACCCTATCCTACAAAGAAACACGCTCATAAAAATGGGGAATCCTAGGGTATACACCTCTCCATCTCCCCTTTATTTCATATGGTGTACCATTTTAACCCACTTTGGCCCTTCTATAAACCATTTTAATGGTATCAAGACAATGCCTCTTCCAAATCCACCATATATGTATAGACACATATGCATGTACTCTTTAGTATACATACCCACAGTTAGTGGGGTCCTATTAATATCATACATAACAAGTTAGGATCCTCAAAATGTTCTCGAGCATACATTCCCATGGTAATAAGGGTCTTGACCTTGGGTATGGTGCCATATGGCTCCCCAAGCTAGGCAACGACATCCATTATTCATCACCCCCATCATCCCTTCTTTCATCAGTTTAATAGGGAAGTGGGGAAAATTCAATCAAGGAATCCCTACAAGAGTTATCCCGTATCCTTTGTTATAGGGGGTTGTACCAATCCTCTTTGTCTACAGAAGATACCAAAACATGAAAGTATATGGGAAACCAAGATATCCATTTCTCTATTCCTTTAGCCCCCAAATTCATCCACCTATGGGAAAGTGAGATTGAATGGTTTTTAGATATGATGCTTCTTCGTGTTTCTCACGCCAAACATAACTCTTTTTTCTTAGATGTAGGAAGTTATTTGAAATCTTCACTATCCTAAGAGAATGGGAATCCTCATAAGTTTAAGCCCCAAAAAACCTCCAAATCACCATGAGTTGAGACATTCTTAACAGTTCCTAAAACTATGGGTCTTCTACAAGCTGTAATCTAGAAAAAATGTTATCCTCCTCTCAAATGGACATATTCCATATGATATAAACCATTAAAGTGTCATATCCATGATGAAGAAAATATGGGCATCCTCCATAGGTGTTATCCCCCATTTTTTAACTATGTGGTCTTTGATTCCCAACTAATTGAGATATGTTGGAATCCTCTATGAGGTCCAAATGAAACACTATACATTCTCATTAATGTTCTCTAATCCATACTCCATGAAGGGTGGAGTCCAACTTAGTGGGATTTGTTTCTTTCAGGTATCTCTTATCAGCATTATTATTGGGATATATTCTTGATAATATCATGTACCCACATAGGATACCATATATATTTTAGGTCCATCGGGCCACTTCGGCATAAATCCCACACCAAACATTGTTTAAGAACCTTTCTCCTAGATGTCCTTGCCTCATGATGTTAAATTTGATGGTTTGGACCTTATCACATGACTATAAAAGGTATATTGTGTCCCATTAAGTAGCACCGAACCATGTGGGTTCTGATTCCTTTCATGGGGATACATAGGAATCAAATATCATGGTCCAATCCCAATATCAAAAAAACTCATGTATAGATGGATGACGATAATTTACAGAGTTTCTCACCAAGTGGGTAAAAACTAGTATCATAGCAATAAATGACCAAATAATATTTAATCCATTCACAAAATCATACCATGGATGAAGAAACATTAATACATACAGATAAATCTATTTATGTGGAATCCCAGATACATAAAGAGGGATCTAAGTTTCATGCATGCTAAAAATTGGTTTTTAATTCAAGGGTTACCCATGTTATACTTGTGAATGAATAATGAATTCATGAACATGTATTAAATCAAAACTATAAGAGAGTCCCAAAATTGGAAATAATCCCCACTAATGGGTTTTATGAGCCTGAACTACCATCCTCTAGACTAATGTTAAATATTAAGTCCTTTTGGACATGTTCCCCAAAAAAATCCTTCCTCTAAAAAGTAGTTACACGTGTTTTCACATATATAAGAGCCATTGGGTGTTTTCTGCTCCATGAAAAAATCCCATTAGAGACCATTCAAAAATAGAACCCGACAAGAATTTTGCAAAACATTCACCCCCCAAAATCAATCTTCAGGGATATGGTTTTTTCTAGAAACAATATGGTAAACCTGATGTGAATCCTTAATCAAGATGAAAACATCACTCATCTATCAATCCCCTTTCGCAAAAAAAAATGAAATTGGTCCAATCAAAAATATCAATTGCGCATGTTTTCATTCATATAGATTCTTATTTGAAAGTGTTTTATTATTTTTGTATGTCACATATATTACATGAAATTTTCACTAGAAATCTCATAAATCCAAATTGCATCTCATAAGTTCTAACAGACATGTGCTTCATCCACTACAGAAGTTTGGTCCCCAAACAAACTGAGGACTCCATTGCACACCCATCATGTTCAACACTAGTTCTCAAAAGCATTGGTCAGTGAGAACCACAAAAATGGTACTCTCCGAACCCTTGAGGTATCTCAAAAGTCCCTCCACCTTATGAAGTGACACTAGCAATACACTCAATGATGGGTTTTGGTCATGAAATATACAACAACAACAACCATATCAAACCATTTTTAGAGTTTTTCATTGAACATTATAATGAGTTTCTCCCTTAACATAGTGATTTTGATCATGTGGTCACAACCAATTTCATACAAGTGACATAGGGGTCCTACCTGTGGTCTCTTTTTAGTAGTTGTTTCTACCAATGTCACGCGACCCATCATCCTTGGTAAGAAAAGGAGATCACCCCCTGGACTCCAACCCATGTCATTTAGACTTAGGCCCCCAGGGTATCCCATGGAGGAAAAAATTAAAAAATAATAGGGACAATACACCATTCTTGTTCCCATTTAATAAGACCTATAGTCAAATGCAATGGAACAATATGAGTAAATGTAAATCCCTGCTCTGAAAGATCAAGCCTGCCATTATAATATTGCAACATACTATAAGAAGATGAAAATCCATGATTGTGAATATAAAGAATATCAGTAAAATACAAAGACACAATATGAGAAGATGCAATTCCCTACTCATTAAGATGAATCATGTTAGTCAAATATAGAGGCACACAAAGAGCTGATGAAAATCCATGATCCTACTTATGAAACTCGTCAGTAAAATACAAAGGCATGATATGATAAGATGAAAATTATTTCTCATGAATACGATTACTTTTAGTGAAATATAGAGGTAAACTATGATTGAAAATTCATTCTTATTGGATTTTCAAAAGCCTCTTTAAGGGTGAGTGGGGACAAAAAACAAAAGATTCATCCTCATTGCACATTTCCGAATTAAAAACCATCCTCAAAACACGATGAGATATAGATTTGAAATTCCCCCTTCATCATCACGAGTAATACTATTTCCACTCCTTTAATCATCATCATGAGTACCGTGATGAACAGAGCCTTCCATTACCAAGTCTTCATCATCATCTAACCACTGCACTGGACACTAAAAACCGTCGGAGACCACCGAAGGCGCCGTAATTGCACCATGGAATCATACCCTATAAAGCCAATAATAACCAAATCACCAAAACCAAATCAATATGAGTATATTTAAATCCCTACTCATGAATATGAATCCCTTTAGTAATTTTCGATAGCATACTATGAGAAGATTCAAATCTCTACTCATGAATATGTATCCCGTCAGTCAAATATGATAACACAGTATGAGAAGATGAAAATACCTTATCATGCATATGAATCCCATCATTAAAAAATAGTGGAAAACTATGAACATATGAAAATAACTACTCCCATGTATAAAGCCATCAGGTCAATAATAGAGGTTAATAATGAGTGGATAAAAATACATACTCGTACATATTAAGTCCTCCAGTCAAATATGGTGATAATTACAACACCTAGTTGGCATGATTTGGTTATGGACTGGGGGCTAAATAATATTAAAACTCCAAAACCAGAATGGGTGTTTATCCAAATTAATTTGATGTATATATCTTAGAACATCTTGAAAATTATGGGTGGTCAGACATCGATTCCTTACCATGTTCTTCAGACATGCCAAAATGTAATATCATCAACAACAATATCTTGGATTCGGGCTCATTTCCTCACCTCCTCAAGTGGGCCAACTCATCCACATAGTTGGATGGTCATTCATGAGAATATTTATATCCATGATCCAATATAGGAGGGCCACCAACAACATTTCATGGTAATTAAAGAATTGGATTGACTACACATACTCGATCCAATAGGGGACTACTGACCCATTTCAAATTCCACTCTAGGGAAAGAATATTTTTATACTAAAATTCCTAGAAATCATTGGAATACTCCAAAAATAACATGAAATATTAGATAACCCACTCCCATGCATGGGGATCTCCATTCACAACATATAGTTCTATTTTCCTATGGGAGTGCATCAAAAAAGAAATCCCACCTGGAAAACTCAAAAATAGCAGAGCAGACTCATGAACCTATTTTATTAACAGCTAGTGTTCTTGAGTACATAAAACATCTTTCAATGGTAGAACATCATACTACCTATCCATTTTATAATTATGTATGTGGTAGTAGAAATTGTGAAGGCCCTCCCCATAGTACTACTACCAGCAACCTTGGAGGTCTTCCCCATAATATTTACCACAAAATCTATCATTATGGACATAATATGATTGATCATATGAGCACATCTCCTAATGAGCACAATGTTAACCTGCCTCATAGATCGAAGTTAAATAAAAAATAAGGTTATATCCTTACTAAACCAAATATGAGATGAACCTCATATTATTAGGTGATAGGAATTATGGGAAGATTAATGCCCAAACCATATCCATGAAAATGAAATTACATCCCAATCAGAAGATGGTATGAGGAAATAGTAATCCTTCGAACCACCATCAATATGTTTCAATACCAACAAGACCCCGATTATCCCCATTTCCTAAAAAAATATCCTAGAATCACCCATGATGGGATGATCAAGTAGATGAGTATCCTTTAGAAGAACAAAATGGAAATTTGATTATGAGAAGTAAAATTCCTAGGGTTAATATAACAATCATGTTTTGGACCTCATAAACTTCTCAGTTCAACATTAAATAGGTATTTCAAGAATATTTTACACGTAAAATCTATCCGAATATCTGCTAAAATATCCACCACCAAAAAGAAATGTTCTTTCGTTATAATGGGTATAAAAACCATGTTAAATTTTTACGACAGCTTCACCGTCTAATCGACTTAGAATCCATTCTAGTTGTTTATTTTCCACGATAAGAGGCAAAAGACCCTCAACCCAGTTGGTGAGGACTTGATAGGTGCATCCAAGAGACCGGAGATCAAATCTAGGTGGAGGCATATTTCTAGGTTACTGTAGTATTACTGTAGCTGGCACTGTTCAGTACTGTAGTAACCGGAACTATTCATCCATATGGGCCTCCGTGCCACCGGTTTTGTCTTCAGGTCCTGCAAGGATTTCGAGCCACCCAAGGCCTTCGGGCCAGTTGATTCTCAAGCCCTTCGGGCCACCTTAAGGCCTTAGGGCCACCCCAAGTCCTTAGGGACACATGAATGTAGGCCCCAGACACACTACAAAAAAAGAGCAACACCGGAATAGGATTCAGAGCAGGTGCACTCACCAGAGTAGAGCCAAATGGATTGTTAGAATGAGAGGGTATTGCTATGCCATAGGTACCAGCCTGCGCTTGCACGGGAAGCCTAGCCAGACGGTCATGCAAAGGTGGAGAGCTACTATCAAGATGGAGATGCTGGGGAGGGGCAGTTCCTTGTAGATAGTCTGGTTGAATTCCCTAAGACCTTCTAGTCATGTAATCTCCTAAGGCTATGTGCCATGTAATCTCTGATCCTATGGCCCTTGTTAGGGTTCCCCCTCATCCCTTGAAATGGGGGTTATCAAAAATCAATAAAAATGAAGGCCTTCGGGCCATTCAGGCATGATAAGAGAATAAGTGTAATGTTATTGAATTTGAATAACTCAATTTATTTCATAAATTATGTAATATAATAATTGATTCACTGCCTGATGTTCATATATAAGGATAAGGTGAACATGTTGATTTGCATTTCACCTCATGTACATGTTAGAAAAATCCACTAGATGTGACATTATGTACTGTCATTGATCTTGGGAGGCTTCCAAAAAAGACCCTTACTCATGAAATACAGTGGAATATATGGGATTCATAACTAAATAATTCTCAAAAGCATCGGGCCCAACAAGATAAATCCATAAAAAATCTCATGAACTATGTAACTAAGATCATTATCTAGACTTCTCACTTAAGGGATTCCAATCACCATGCAATACTAATGTCCTCGAAAACATGTATTTAACATATAGATCATGCATGGAACCCTTCTCATTCTCAAATGATGATACAAAAGATAAAGAGAACAATTTCTATAGCATTAGATACCACAATACTGGAATAGTCCCACCCCATAGGCCTGGGGTAATTTTTAACACAATGTTCCCCTTCAAAGCCTAAAATTTAGCCTAGGGAATAACAATAGAAGAATGGGAGCTTACCTATCCCAAAGGGCCTATGAAATTTGTACCTTATCCCCCATTTAATAGATGATGATCTTTTCCAGTTTAGGGGGGACACTAAGAAATGAGGTCTCCCATTTCATTTCACCTCATGGATCACATATCTTGTATGGTACGACCACGAAGAGGTTGTGTGGCGGTTCTTTACAGGTCACTACATGCCTAGAAGCTCAAAGAGGTCCCTATAATGGAAGAAAGAAGTCTATTAAAGGGAACCAATGACCCTCATATCATTAAACTATGAATGAAACATCTATAACATAGTATGTTTCAGTTAACATCATGGGGGCGAACCCTACATATGGAACTGAAGATGATGACAATGTAGGGGACTAATGAGAGGATGGTTCCATTTAGAACGTGAAACTAACTAAGGTAAATGATGTAAGTGTACATACCCGAAACTATAAAATTTATTAGAATATGTAGATTCCATCAAACAATCCATTACTTCTTCCTTTGCAAGAATCCATATATGAAAATGATAAAGTAAATTATATATAAAACCACCTACTAAATTGGTTAAACACCACAAACTTGAAGAATTATTCAATAAATAGTATGAAGTGATGAGTGAGTTGATGAGTCCGAATGAAGAATTTATCCAAGGACACATTTCTACTGAATATATCCCATGAGTAAAGCATTATCTTGAACTAACAATAGGGGTACCCCATTATTGACCATTTACCCTATTGATTTAATGAGATCCATGAAATCTGCTCAACCCTATTCTAGGGACATCAATCTATCCGGGCCCAATCAAGGATGGGTACCAATAATTACCTCAAATAAGGAAATAACCAAAAAATCATTAAGATAATCCTCAAAATATTCCCCATGCTAGAGGTCATCCATTGATATTGTCAAAGTTAGCATGTCATTTCATTCCAATTATAACCCCCGTTCAAGATTCTATAAACTAAATAATCAAAAAGTGATTATTGATAGCATAGAATCAATATCAGTTTGATTAGAATATCTAAAGGAATAGTTCAAAATAGTGAAACAAAAAATCAATCCTTACCATGAATGGGTGACCACTGTTCCACCTCCACCAAAATTTAGGATCCATATGATTCAATTATTCAATGCCTTAGGATACCCAAAAGAGAATCTAACACATTTTGTCTCCTAGTGTGAGCCCATGATGGAAAACCCTACACAATAAGAATTAGTGAGTCTTAAATGATTTGTGAAAAAATTTCAAGGGATTTCCTTTTTATATTATACTAGTTTCCCATTATGGGAAATTACAGGTTGGGAAAATCTCCACAAAAAGTTTCCCTTCTAATTTAGATCAACGTTGTAAAAGGCAATGATACATGACCTCAAAAACTAAAAAAATAGGAGAATGAGAGGGTATCCGATTTAATTTAAAAAGTGAAGGGTATTACCTACTTTTGGAACCTACTAATTCCCCAGGATGATTTGATTATCTCTATATAGATAACCTTCACGAGTTAAGAACACCGCTCATCCCGGTAAGATCTTTAGGCGAGTTACAGGATCTCACTAAGATTACCCAAAGAATGGAATATTCCCCACAACAATCCAATATCATTTAATGAATGATTCCATATTCCCCAAGGAAGCGAATAATAAAGGAAGATTCTAGAACTATCATGCTTAATAAATCCAATACATCAAATCCAGTTCCAAAACCCACAACACATCATGTGGAACCCCCTAGGATTCAACAAAAAACCCTTGAATCATCAGGATGAGTAGATAGAACATATGTGAAAAAACATTAGGAGTGAAGTAATAAAATTTACTCATTCTAACATGATAAATTCCACACCTACTTTATAGCGGCTATGGAAAACAGCTTACTCCTCCTTGTTGAGCCCAAGAGGCCTTTCTAGGTTGGTATCTATGACTGGTAAGATTATTTCACATTTTATTGAACACTGTGTAACACCATTCATGAATTATTCATTTTCAATAATATCCAAAAAAAATGGTAAACTTTAGAAATGTAATGTTGGGGAAGCCACCAACACAAATAGTGTATGTTTCTGTTACCCCTCATGAGAAAAGAGGTGAGTGGAATGAAGTTACTTGGAAAGTATCATAGAATTTTGGTGATTTAATGGGTTAAAATACAATCAAATAAAAAAAATACATCATATGTGAACGTTCTAGAATACCAACTATTCCCTCGACCACTTCCACTATGACACAACCATGTCCATCAGAACCATAATCCTCTAGAAGCTAGTCTATCATGAAATGGTCTAGATAGAAGGTGAGGAGAAAAAACAGGAAGAAATACCTTTACTGAGGAAAAATTTGTATGTGAATATTTTTGTATTTATATGTCCATTCTCAAAACAATGGGAACCTCCCTACTATATGGTACCACCAAAACTATTCATCTAGACAGAACCCTCATCAGATGAAGAATTAATCTCTGGTTCCAACAATAACATTAATTTAATGGATCCCTTATCTAATGATGAATATGGATATAAAAATAGGTTTCATACAATTTATTGGGGAACTATAGTAAGTGTATTTTGGATCCATGTTTATAGGAGAAGATACAGTCTTGGAATAAATTAGAGTTATAGACACTTCCCAACGCTGATTTCCAGTGCTGTAGAAGCTCATGGAAGATCCCTTCAATGATTATATCAGGAGCAGGGAGAACCACGGAATATTCAAAAAGTTTCCTTGAACCAGTAATTTTGTAATATTAATCAGAGTGGTTATAGGTGTCTGATCACCATCAGCAGGTAGACAGGACTATTTGGTCCAACCCAGTAAGAATAGAAGCACCTTTAATTCCTATTTTGAGGACCAATCTATCTATATATAGAACTCCATAACCTAAAGATCCTATGAAATATAATATTCAAACTAGGAAGCACATAAATTTAGAACATAATTATGTCATATTGAACAAATATACCAGGGTAACAAACTTATTTTTGATCCTAGATACCCTATGTTTATCAAAATACCTTAGGGAATCACTCGTAGAGGCCTTACTAATCCCCCAGAAGTTTGAAGATGATTTTTTCAGTACTGAGGTCTATAAAGAAGATATAAATCTTTAATAACTTCACATGGTTGTCTCATTCATAGTGTAAGATTAGGATTCCATTATATAGGGACACATCAGATCATTGTATGTATCTGGCAGTATAAATGGTATCAATATACAATAAGATTTCATTGAATATGACTTGGGAGGAAATCTCATTCCAATATGTAAACATTTTAGTCTAGGAAACATAAATCTTAACATATAACCTTCCCCTATAAAACTACAGGTATTTGAAAAAATATATAAAAATCCCCCTGGACAGATCAAGTATAGACCTCAATCTGAAGACCTTTTATTTGACTCAACATTTCTATTTGTTCAGCAAGATACGACCTTCAATATTTTTTTAGGAAGGACTTGGTTTCTTCAGCTCCTTTAAATCCCCCGTCATACCATTAATTCATTAATAAAAAAATTGGGATGTCTTACTCTGATAAGGACCCATTTTTATCGAGCGAGTCATAATACATAGATGTAGGATTATATCAAAGGGAAGGGAAACAATCCATGGTTGATGGTGTCACTTAGGCCACTAACCCAAATAGTCTCTAAATTACCATGGTCATTCCATTTAATCATTTAAGTGAAGAGTATGTGTTACTTATCAATTAGGTCGAGCATATAACTCAAAATTTAGATGCATATTCACCAGCATTCAAAATATCTGTCATGAAAAATGACCCCAACAGTGCTGAAAAATCCATCTAATCTCTAGAAAGTGGTAAAATATTATATAGAAATACCCTCATTCTGTCTCCTAAGTTCTGATAGATCCATAATTCATCAGTTTAGTTGGAGGGATCCATCACCTCACTTGGGAAAAACTGAAGATACACATTATCTAACCCATGTCTCTAACCCCACATCATTATTTAGGTTAGAGTAAGTCGATTAATATTTTACATGTAAAAATATTGAATCCTATCCTAAATATGATGAAATAACTTCAACAGATTCTCCCCTATGGGTATAGTAGAAGAGAATAAAGAAAAGAAAGATGAGAAAGAATAGGAAGAAGAGTTGGAGGAGGACCTTGGGGATGTTCCTCCAGTATTTGAGAAGGGTTTATATACCACAATTGATGAACTCAGAGAGATAAATGTTGGCATGAAAGAGGACGCACTACCCACTATGATTATTATAGCCACATCTTCCAAAGAGTAAGAGGTATATACCTCCTTTCTGAAGAAACATTGGGATGTGTTCACCTAGAAGTACATGTAAATTATAGGCCTTGATCCCGAGGTGGACACTCACCACTTGAGCCTTCCAGAGAATAATTGGTGCGATAAGTAGGAATTAAAAAGGAAAAATCTAGCTCACACAACCAAAATTAAATCTAAATTTGGAAATCTCAACAGGGAAAACTATATTTGGGAGGTCCAATTCAAAAAATTGTTTTCCAATATAGTCCATGGAATGAAAAATATCAGGAAAATTTTAAGTATGCATCGATATCTATAACGCCCTAACCCCAGTTACCCAGATTCAGTGCATTATTACATAACATTGGCATGATACAAGGAATCATGTACCGAAAGACTGATCGGTTTAGTATCCTTGGAAGTATAAGATACATTCATAAGTTTTACATTACATCATGAAATAAAAGCAACAACAAAATTTTTTCCCCTTTTGAACACACTTATATCCTTATCCTATCCCTGCAGGTCAACCATAATATACTTCTTCACATCCTAGAAAAATTAAAACATAGAAAGCGGTGAGCTCAGATGCTCAGTAAGTATAACAATATAGCGGAAACATTCATAAATAAGAATTAACATTTAAGGAAATATATTAGACTAAAACAAAATCCTTTTAAACTTAACCTTCATCATAATATGGCAAAGATAAAATCAAATAATTCCATTTACTTATTCACATGAATATTCTTCTAGTTTAATAATCACATGCAATAACAATAGCCACTTTCATAATGATGGAATGCATAATTCCAAACTTCAAAAACACATAGTAAAGGCCTTGTGCCAATACTACAAATAAGATTTTGTCAAGTCCTTGTGCCAAGATACTAGTTTGTCTCATGAGACCTATCGATGCATTAAAGTGCTATAATTGGATCCACCTGTCACTTACAATGTCCAATGCATTCCTCATATGAAAAATGTTTAAACATAACATAAACATTCATATTAAAACTAGTATAAGAAATGTCAATACTTTACCCATAAACCATGAATGGTATACGAATAACACATCCACAGTTAAACATATCACAAAACCTTTAATACAATATGGAAGATTTGTATCATAATAAATCAACATCAAACAAGCTTAAAATCCATCAAAAGGATGCTGACATAGATGAAATCAATAAATTTTTATAGAAATATATTTTTCTATTTTGAAATCATTTATAATTTATATAATTATAAAAGAAAACATTAATTTTGAAAATATTATTATAAGCTTTTAAGGGAAGCTTTGACGATGTTATAACGGCAGAAAATAGCCGCACTCTCTGTATAAGTTAAAAAACATTCTTACCTTAATTTTGTTGAAAAGGTCATAAAGTATCTTTTTTGGAAAATGATGGAAAGATTCATTTCAGAACATATAATTTAAAATAAGGGTATAAATGAATTTAACCCATTGTCTAGTAAATAGTAAAAATGTTTTGAAATACATTTTTTAGAAAACACAGATGTAGATTATAAAGAGGTCTCAGTAGATACTTACATAAAAACAACATCAGATAATATAGAGATTGTGGAATTAACCCATACCTTGTACTTTTACTTGGTCGAGGGTATGTTAAACTTCTGTATAATAGTTAAATAATAATTATTAAATTATACAATAACTATTTACATAAATATGATATCATATATTATCCCCTAATATTGATTTGTTAATAATATTTTAGTAGTATCATCATTTCGGGTGTTAACTGACCCGTTTTCCATTATATTATCGGTTACGTAAGCCATGTTTGTTACATATAGGATGTATTTTATTAATATCAAGAATGATATTAAGTTATTAGAAATTATTTTTAATAATAAAATGAAAATTATTCTTGAATGATTACGATGGGGAATGAAGCTCATCGCATTCGTGGAGACAGTAATCTGTACGTACGCACAAACGACAATATCATTATATTGATGGAGAAATCATATGTAATTGGATGTTATATCATATATACAGAATCATTAACATGTTATATTTATTATTTATATCAGTTATACTCATTATTATACATATCCAAACAATGAAGTGTTTGGATAAAAAACAACACCACGACGTGGAGACGGTAAGCTGTATGTACGCACATATGGTGACTTTGTCATTCATATGATGGATAGAATAATGAATATGTTTGTGCCATTTTAATAAATTCATAGTATATAGAAGATACTGGATTTATTATTTTATAATTGAAACAACAAAGAATGTGGAAGTGGAAGAAGAAAAGAAAATGAAAGAGGTGATGAAATATTTACCTCTTCTTCGGGTTCTTCCTTTCGATTTGATCAGAATGGATCCTTAGGTTGGCTTTCTGATAAAATTAAGGACTCTAGGTTGAGGGGAGGATAGTTGAGAGGATATTTCAGTAGGGGTTTGATGATCCAAAAGGCATTGGAGGTGTGAAATTAAGATAAGGGGAAGTGGCCTTCTATAAGAGAGGTGAGGGTTACTTTAAGAAAAGCTTGAAATATTATTTTATAATAAAATAATTTTTAGTCTCTAATAGATCTAAAATGAATTATTTCTAGGATAAGGTGGGGATGGGTCGAAAACCTCTCAACCAATAGTTTTTAGACAGGTTTAGGTCATTATATAAAACCTATATTTTTTATTTAAATCTTAGTTAAATAGTTTTACCTTTACCTGGTCTCTTTGTATTTTTATATTATATGGTTAATAAACTTACTATAACATTACAAGAGAACACCATGTGGTTAACTATTAATATATATTACCTTATCTAAGTCATTTGTACGAATATTATATTTTTAATAATGTTATATCAATTAATAATATAGTATTTGTTTTAAAAACTCAATTATGTCAATTTTGACACTATTTAGAATTTGATTTTTTTGAAAGACATAATTAATTTATCACATCGAATAAAATTTATTTAACCAATCCTAAAATGTCATATTAACCTATAAATTTTTTGGAATTCATCATAATTCTCAATTTACATTTATTTGGATATTTATAATATCGATTATTTTAATATATCATTAATAAGGTAATTACTGCCTCATTATTGGGTTATAAATAAATTAAATTATTTAATATCTAAACATTATAATAAAAATACCATTATGTATGAAATATTTTTTATATTTCTAACTAATATTTATAGTTTAATTTATATCGTGTGGAACTCTATATTAAAAATGATTTAGTTATTAAACATTGAATTTAACTCTTTTAACTCTTCATTAAATAAAATAATAATAAATTTTCTAATGTAATCAAAGTGGACCAAAGAGGATCATATTTTATTAAAATGGTTTTTTTGTCGAATTATACTCATCAAATAGAATTAGTACATGTGTTAGGGTAATTACGATATCATTTTTACCCTTAATTACCCTATTTACTTTTAACTATGGTAAATAAAAGTCAAAAGTTACTATTCACCAAAAATTATTTCCATCTTATTGAACCAAATTTTACTCACTCATATTAGAAATGTCTATTGGATTTTTTAAATTCAACTCAAAGAATTGGTAAAATTATCTTTTATGCAAATTTTTAAATGCTCCTAGGAGGTGGGTAAAAGACTGTAAAAAGTTCAATAAAATTTTTATATATCTAAACTTATTATAAAATGACTCCAATGAATTAAATTGAACTTATATAGGAATTATGTATCTATTTTAACCTAAAATAAATTTAAATAAAGTAAATAATTATTTAAATAAAAAGGAAGTTTTAACCAATAACGCAGTGTTTTTCACTATTCATAAAAAATTGAATGTTTTCAGAAAAATACCAAAAATTCACCCTAAGATAATTTGGATATTCTAAATTAAAAAATGAAGTAAATTTTAAAAAATAAAATTTATAAAATTTTAAAAAGTGGTTATTACTATTCATAATGGCTAGTTTGATTGGTCGCGATGTGTTAGAATCTCGAAGTTGTGTACAATGCAAGATATTGCATTATTCAAAGGTAAACGTACCGTGGAAGATTTGGGTGTTACAATATTTCCTCCCTAAAATAATTTTGTCCTTGAAATTTCTATAATACTACCACACAAAAAGATTCGTGTGGTTCTTCATCATAAGTTCCCCTAGTTCCCATGTTGCCTCTTTCATCTTATGGTTTCGCCATAGAAATTTTACCAGAGGAGTCGTCCGGTTTCTCAGAAATTGTTCTATTGTATCAAGAATTTTGATAGTCTCTTCACAATAATACATATCAGGTTTTAGTTCAATTTCCTCATAGGTGAGTACATGAGTTGGGTTAGGCATGTATTTTCTCAATAGTGATACGTGGAACACATCCTGAACTTTGGAGAGACATGGAGGCATTGACAAAAGATAATCTAAAACTCTAATTCATTCTACAATTTAGAAAGGTACAATGTACCTGGGAATCAATTTACCCTTCTTACTGAAATGTATAACACCTTTCCATGAAGATACTTTCCAGAAAACATTATATCCTTCCGGAAATTTCAAATCCTTGCTTTGGTTATCGGTATAGCTCTTTTACCTACATTGAGATGCTGGATGTGGGTTTGGATGACCTTCACCGTTTCCATCATTTCCTCAAGAAGTTCTGGCCCTATGAGTTTTCTTTCACCAACATCAGCCCAAAACGTTTGTGTGTGACATCTCTTTCCATATAACGCTTTATATGGTGCCATCTGAATACTTGAATTGAAGCTATTGTTATAGGAAAATTCTACTAGAGGTAAATATTGATCCGACATACCTTGGAAGTCAAGTGAGTAAGATCTCAATATATATTCAAAGGTTTGAATAGTCCGTTCAGATTGTCCAGCAGTTTGAGGGTGGTAGGCAGTGCTCAAACAAAGTTCAGTATCCAGGGCCTTCTGAATACTTTTCCAGAATCTTGATGTAAAATGGGGATAATGATCAGAAATAATCAATAGGGTTACACCATGGAGTCTTACAACTTCACTAATATATAGTCTTTCTAGAAGTTCATCTTGTAAATCTTATCTTATAGTAGGAAAATATGATGACTTGGTAAGATGACTGTAGACCCCGGAAAACGCGTCCCAAAAATTTTCCAAATGCTTCCATACATGATCCAAGATCGTATTCCATTTTGCAAGCTTCGATTTGGTAGGTCTTAGTGCCCAAACGGAGCTAAGGATTAGGAGTTATGGACGTTTGAAGTTGGGCTGGAAATCTGGTTCGTGAAGCCCATTCGCGAAGCCCCCTCCGTGATCGCGGAGCGCCGCTGCGAAGCAATGAGGCGAGAGGCTCCGTGAACCTGTTTGACGTTTGCGATGCACCGTGAAGACCCCTCGCGAAGCACTGATGCGAAGCGCCGATGCGAAGCACCTGTGCAGCGCGCTCCCACGAAGCTCCGGAGGCGGTAACTCTCCGCGAACACATTTGACGTTCACGAGCCCGCTGCGAAGCTCCAAAGGTGGTACCTCTCCGCGAACGAATTTGACGTTCGCGAGCGCACCGCAAATCTCCTGAGGTGGCGCGGGAGTTCTGCTTCGCGGTGCCATGGCCTATAAATACCCAGCTCACCCCCCTTCTCTGGACGGACGGCCACGACCACTTCGCCCCTTGGGCGGCCGAGCGGAGCTCCGCATTGCGGCTCCGCGAGGCTATGCTCCACGAGCAGCTTCCTTCGCGTTGCTGCACCGCGAACCAAGACTCCATGAGTCTATGCTCCGCAAGCCTATACTCCCCATTGCTGCTCCGTGAGACCAAGCTCCGCGAGAGCCCTTTTCTCCGCGAGCCCTTGCTCCGCGATGCTACTCTGCGAGACGCCTTTGCTCCGCGAGAGACCATTGCTCCGCGAGGCCATGCTCTGCGATGCTGCTCTACGAGACCAAGCTTTGCGAGAGCCCTTTGCTCCGCGAGGCCATGCTCCGCGAAGCTGCTTCGCGAGACCAAGCTCCGCGAGACCCCTTTGCTCCGCAAGAGACTATTGCTCCGCGAGGCCATGCTTCACGAAGCTACTTCGCGAAGACCCATCCTTTGAGAGGATTCTATCTTCGCGCCCACCGGTCCATACAGCGGGGCCTGCACCCCCGCACCCCCGCTCGGGGGTCAGTTGCGGGCTGCGGTCCCGGCCCTCCGGGCCGGTCCCTTCGCAACCGTCATAGACCCCCATGAGAAATGGAGAGTCGCACCTCAACCTTTTCGGGCCGGGATGTCGAGATTTCCCATTGCGCACTTATGCGCTCTCACCTTCCACCTATGGAATAACATGATTAGAGATACTCCTCCACACACCATGAAACACCTTGAGTTGACATATTCCTCTGGGTTTCATTCCATGTCGTGAGTTGAGATTCTCATCATCAATCCCCCAAGTATCTTGAGTCGAACCATTCCTCAGGAAACTTCTCCAAACCCAATCACTTGGCTCCTATGCCAGGTTGAACTAGAAAGGGCCACCCTTGCGTAAGTCCCAACACCAACCATTTCTAGGCACCTTCTGCCCAAAAATCCATTCTACATGACTCTAAACTTTAGTAATCCTTATGTTCCAAACATAGGATGCCCCTTCCTCCATGCAAGAGATGACTTATGCTCCTAGCATGAGATTCCAACAGTCCTACCTACATGACTCTAAACTGTAGTATTCTCCCTATGATCCACACATAGGATGCATCTTGCCCTATACGAGAGATGCCTTATGCTCCTAGCAGGAGATGCCAATAGTCCTACCTACATGACTCTAAACTGTAGTATTATCCTTATGTTCCAAACATAGGATGTCTCTTGCCCTATACGAGAGATGCCTTATGCTCCTAGCATGAGATGCCAATAGTCCTACCTACATGACTCTAAACTGTAGTATCATACTTATGTTCCAAACATATGATGCCTCTTACCCTATACGAGAGATGCCTTATTCTCCTAGCATGAGATGCCAACAGTCCTACCTACATGACTCTAAACTGTAGTATTATCCTTATGTTCCAAACATAGGATGCCCCTTGCTCTAAAAAAGAGTTGCCTTATGCTCCTAGCATGAGACGCCAACAGTCCTACCTGCATGAATCTAAAATGTACTAATCCCTATGTTCCAGACATAGGATGCCTCTTGCCCTATACGAGAGATGCCTTATGCTCCTAGCATGAGATGCCAACAGTCCTACCTACATGACTCTAAACTGTAGTAATCCCTATGTTCCAAACATAGGGTGCCTCTTCCATTAAACAAGAGATGCCTTGTGAGCCAAGAATAAGATGCCTAATGCCATGATCACAGTGGCGTAATATCATGAGATTTGGAATCCATTCAAACATTCCATCACTCCACCTCACGCTTTGCGTGTCCTTCGTTTGGATCGTCACTCACGTCCATGTATGGAGGGACCCCCTAACAGTATGGATGCTCGACCTATAGTCCGCCTGCTATCCTGGGACAACGCCCCGGAAGACTGATCATGTCTAGAGGGACCCCCTCACAGTATGGATGCTCGACCTATGGTCCGCCTGCTGTCCTGGGCCAACGTTCCGGAAGACTGATCGACAATATTTGAGTTAGGCCCCGTGTTGCGAACATGGTCAGCGGTAAACCCTCATTTGTTTTCCTCATTTCTGGCTAACGTGATATGGACACTGCGTTTCCACCACGGTCAACAGCTATCCTCCATCACCACGCCAATCTCACGACATTCTGAATATTGGGCATGTGATTCACACTTTTCATCTCCCTTTGTTGGGATAGATTCCGATGCCCTTGGCATTATCCCGCTTGTGCACTAGTGCATAGGTGATTACCTCAACCCGCTAGTGAGTTGGGATGCCCTCATGGCCAGACGTGAGGAAGGAACCTTGGGCTGCCTCAAAGCGTAAGCCCCATATCCACTTCCGAGTAGCTTCCTAGCGTAAGCCCCATTCACCATTTTCGCTCCATAGCGGTACCCGGGCAGCTTCCTTGCGTAAGCCCCATTCCCCAGTGCTGCTCCATAGCGGCACCCGGGCAGCTTCCTAGCGTAAGCCCCATTCACCATTGCCGCTCCATAGCAGCACCCGGGCAACTTCCTAGCGTAAGCCCCATTCACCATTGCCACTCCATAGCGGCACACGGGCAGCTTCCAAGCGTAAGCCCAATTCACCATTGCCGCTCCATAGCGGCACCTGGGCAGCTTCCTAGGGTAAGCCCCATTCACCATTGCCGCTCCATAGCGGCACCCAGGCAGCTTCCTAGCGTAAGCCCCATTCACCATTGCCGCTCCATTGCGGCACCCGGGCAGCTCCTTGCGTAAGCCCCATTCACCATTGCCGCTCCATAGCGGCACCCGGGAAGCTTCCCATCGTAAGCCCCATTCACCATTACCGCTCCTTAGCGGCACCCGGGCAGCTCCTTGCATAATCCCCATTCACCGTTGCTGCTCCTTAGCAGCACCCGGGCAACTTCCTAGCGTAATCTCCATTCACCATTGCCGCTCCATAGCGGCACATGGGAAGCTTCCTTGCGTAGGCCCCATTCACCAGTGCTGCTCCATAGCAGCACCCAGGAAGCTTCCTAGCATAAGCACCATTCACCATTGTCGCTCCATAGCGGCACCCGGGCAGCTTCCTTGCGTAAGCCCCATTCACCAGTGCCGCTCCATAGCGGCACCCGGGCAACTTCCTAGCGTAAGCCCCATTCACTATTGCCGCTCCTTTTCAGCGGTAAGCCGTTGACATCCCTATGAAACGGTAAGCCGTTGAAAACACTATCCTGCGGTAAGCCGTTGCGACCCTATTTAGCGGTAATCCATTCACACACAATCCAGCGGTAAGCCGTTGAAACCAACCAATTGGCGGTAAGCCGTCATCAGAAGAACTACGTGGTATTTGATCCATGTCAAGGCATGGTATGTAGGAAGCCTCTTCAAGGCTGAAGCCCGAAATCATCATCATCCTTTTCTTTGGGCCTCCATCCTGGAGTAAGTCCCAACACCATGGGCCGCCTAACGTGTAAGCCCCTCTTCAATTCTCACAGATGCACCCTTCGCGACGTGATCGTCAGGTCCTTGCAACCTCTTATTTCTCACACCGAGCATGACTCATGTGGGATTCGAGTGAGCACTGACCCTGACCCCATTTTTCCGCCGAAATACGAGGAATTTGATCCATGTCAAGGCATGGTACGTAGGAAGCCTCCATGAGGTTCAAGCCCACCCGTCGTCTATTCACGTCGGGTCCCATTCCCATCCAGCACGACGTTAAACTGCATTCTGGTCCAGTGGTAAGCCGTTGCGACCCATCACATGAACTACGAGGTCTTTGATCCATGTCAAGGCGTGGTACGTAGGAAGCCTCCACGAGGTTCAAGCCCACCCTTCATCCATTCATGTCGGGTCCCATTCCCGTCCAGCATGACGTTAAACTGCATTCCGATCCAATGGAAAGCCGTTGCGACTCATCCCTAGCAAACTACGAGGACTTTGATCCATGTCAAGGCATGGTACGTAAGAAGCCTCCATGAGGTTCAAGCCCACCCGTCATTTATTCACGTCGCGTCTCATCCCCGTCCATCACGACGTTAAAATACATTCCGGTCCAATGGCGAGCCATTGCAACTCATTCCCACCTGAACTACGAGGACTTTGATCCATGCCAAGGCATGGTACGTAGGAAGCCTCCATGAGGCTCAAGCCACATTGCTTGGTCATTCATTCACGTCGAGTTTCCCCCTTGTCCAGCATGACGTTAAACTGCATGCCCTCGTCCAACATGACGTTAAACTGTATGTCCCTCTCTTTGTCATGCATGACATTAAACTTCATACCCATTCCCACCTGAACTACGAGTTCTTTGATCCATGTCAAGGCATGGTACATAGGAAGCCTTCTAGAGGTTCAATCCCACCACTCATAGGAACAAGGTCCACATTCACATCGGTTCGCCGACAAAGCCCCACCTGAACTACGAGGTCTTTGATCCATGTCAAGGCGTGGTACGTAGGAAGCCTCCACAAGGTTCAAGCCCACCCATCATCATTCACGTCGAGTTTCTCCCTCTTCCAGCATGACGTTAAACTGTATGTCCCCCTTGTTCAGTATGACATTAAACTGCACGCCGATTTGAACTATGAGGTCTTTGATCCATGTCAAGGCATGGTATGTAGGAAGCCTTCCTAAGGTTCAAGCCTACCCGTCATTTCTTCACGTCGGGTCCCACCCTCGTCCAACATGACTTTAAAATGCATCCCGGTCCGACGGCAAGCCGTTGTGACTCATCCACTCCGAACTACGAGGACTTTGATCCATGTCAAGGCATGGTACGTAGGAAGCCTTCCACAGGTTCAAGCCCACCAATCATAGGACCAAGGTCCACCATCATGTCGGTTCTCCAACAAAGACCCATTTGAACTACGAGGTCTTTGATCCATGTCAAGGCACAGTACGTAGGAAGCCTCCGCGAGGTTCAAGCCCACCCATCATCCAATTCACGTCGTGTTCTACCGACGTCCAGCACGACGTTAAACTTCAATTCCAGGCCAATGGCAAGCCGTTGTGACCAACCTGAACTATGAGGACCTTGATCCATGTCAAGACATGGAACGTAGGAAGCCTCTACGAGGTTCAAACCCACCATCCGGTCGTTCCGACCTTATTCACGTCGGTTCACCCCCCGTCCTGCATGACGTTAAACTGTATTCCCCAATCCGAACTATGAGGACTTTGATCCATGTCAACGCATGGTACGTAGGAATTCTCCCAGAGGTTCAAGCCCATCTCCCATCGGACCAAGGTCCCTCATTTATGTCGGTTTGCCGACACCCACTGCCCGTCGTTTATTCACGTCAGGGTTCACTATCGTCCCGCATGACGTTAAACTATATTCCATCAACTTTGAACTACGAGGACTTTGATCCATGTCAAGACATGGTACGTAGGAAACCTTCCCAAGGTTCAAGCCCACCACTAGTGGACCCACGGGTCTACTTTCACGTCGGTTCACCGTTGAAACCCTTCGAACTACGAGGTCTTTGATCCATATCAAGGCATGGTACGTAGTAAGCCTCCCTGAGGTTCAAGCCCATCTCTCATCAGACCAAGGTCCACCTTCACATCGGTTCGCTGACGATGCACATCTAACCAAGGTCCACCTTCACATCGGTTCACCGGAACCATCCCGAACTATGCGGACTTTGATTCCCTGCCACGGGGATACGTAGGAAGCCTCTTCATGGCTCAAGACCAACTTCACTGTCACCCCTATGATGGTCCCATTTCATTCCCCCTCCACTTCATTCATCCATCCATAAACCATCCTGATTCTCACCCAGGCCGCCACATCCCGCTGAGATCATGCCATCCACCTCCTCGCTGCTCCTAGCGGCGCATGGGCCGCTTTCCATGTGTAAGCCCCAGCATATCTCTGGGTCGTTGTCCTCTGTGTACACCCCGATTCATCACCCCTTTGAACTACATGGGTTTTGATCCCTGTCCTCTACACAGGGTACGTAGGAATCTTCCCAGAGGTTCAATCCCAACCAATGGTAATGTACCCCATCCTGGGGTGCACTTCCCCTGATCCGCCATTAGTGGTGTTCAGATCAGTCATTACGGTGTGACATCTCCCCTCCATGGGGCGCACCACCTCAAATCCATCCTCATTGGGCATTGCGATCCATCCCCTTGGTAAACCTTCCAGGAGTTCCCTCCTAGGGATATACCAATCTGATCCATCTCTATGGGACGTTTTGATCACCCTTATTTCGTCTCCGCAAGACGTTAAACTCGCGGCCTACCTCGTGATAAACATGAGATGCCTAAGGAAAACCTCGGATGACACGCCTTTGGAGTAACCGTCCTTTCAAGACGTTAAACATGCTGCATACCCTGTGTTAAACATGGGATGATGAGGAAAACCTCAGGTACATGCCTATGGCATATGATTCCATGCATTCAATGTGGGATGCCTCGAGTTATACACCCTTGAGATGCCCTCTCATGAGGAAGAATACAGGTTCCCCAATGTCCATGCACCCAGAGATTCCCTGACATGCCTGATGTTGCCGTCTACTCTGACCGAAGGTCGCTACCATGTCAAGACCCCATGGAATGTCCTGACGGAATTAGTGTAATTAACCGGCATCCATGATGATATGGAACCGGTAATGAGATTCACGAACAACGTATTAAATCTATGACGGAGACCCGGACTAGGTCATGAGCTCCGAGGAGGAATCCACGGAGGGAAGAAGCGACATCCCATCATCCCATTTCGATCAAGGAGCAGACGTACCTTAACAAGGAACAAATGCCGCCCGCCTTTGGAAAGAGGGAATGCAGGGCAACAAGATGCGCGTCCTCCACAGACGGATGCGTGCGCCCCGACGAAAGCGTCAGAAACAATGACCAACAATGACCAATATTGCATCATTACTTCTAGGATTCATTAGTAATCCCATGAAAAAGTCCATCGTAAAGTTATCCCATTTCCCATCAGGTATGGGAAGTGGTTGCATGAATCTTCTAGGATGGTGCCTTATAGCTTTCACAAGTTGAAAAACCATACATCTTGACAAAAAATCGGCAATCTCCCTGTTCATGTTGTCCCTCAAAAAATGTTCTTTCAAATCTCTATACATATTAGTTCTACCAGGGTGTATAGAGAAATTGGAGATATGTGCATCATTCAACAATTCCCTTTTTAGATCAGGTATATCGAGAACACAAAGTCACCTACCAAATTTAAAAATTCTATCTTTATATACGAAGTCAATCAATCTCCCATCATTCATAGCATTAATTTTCTTTGGAAATTTATCATCATCAGTCTGAGAAATTTTTATCCTTTCTAGTAAAGATGGTTTGGAAACCATTTGAAAAAGTATTGATGTTTCACCTTCCATTGTTATTCCCATATCCATATTTACTAGATCCATGAAAATAGGATCCCTTTCAACTATCTTCTTGTTCAAAACTCCATGATCCTTTCTTCTCAAAGCATATGCCACCTTATTTTCCTTTCATGGGTGGTAGTGTATTGTGAAATCATAATCATTGAGTAGTTCAAGCCATCTCCTTCACATCATGTTTAGTTATTTTTGTGAGAAAATATACATTAAACTCTTGTGATCATTATAAATCTCACATTTTCACTATAGAGATAGTGTCTCCATATTTTCAAAGAAAATATTTTAGCTGCTAACTCCAGATCATGAGTGTGATTGTTTTTCTCATTAATTTTTAGCTGTCGTGATGCATAGGAAATAACTCTATCATTCTACATAAGGACACAACCAAGTCCTTTCTTTGAAGAATCACTATAAATAACAAGCCCATCATTCCATGATGGTAGATTTGAGGTAGGAGAGTTAACTAATTTTATCTACAGTTCTTCAAATCATTTTTCACACACTTTTGTCCAAACAAATTTAACCCCTTTACGAGTGATCTTGGTTAATGGGTTAGCCGATCAAGCAAAATTCTGGACAAAACACCAATAATAACCTGCTAAAACAATAAAACTACGTACCTCAGTTATACTCGTTGGTATTGGACATTCTTGTATTGCCTTGGTATTTGAAGGATCAATAGAGATTCCATCCTTAGAGACAATATGTCCAAGAAAATAAATCTCATGAAGCATGAATTCACACTTGCTAAACTTCCCATATAATTCATTTCTTTTAAGAGTTTTTAGAATAATTTGCAAGTAATTTTCATGATCTTCATAGATTTTGGATTATACAAAGATATCATCAATAAATACCACTAAAAGGTCATTAATATTTTCCTTGAAAACTATATTCATTAGATCTATGAAGACAGAGGGTGCATTAGTCAATACAAAAGGCATTACTGTAAACTCATAATGCCTGTACCTGGTTCAAAATACTATTTTCAGAATGTCGTCCTTTTTCACAAAGAACTGATGATATCCATATTGAAGTTCAATCATTGAAAAATATTGATCTCCATGAAGTTATTCAAATAAATCATCAATGCGAGGTAGGGGATACTTGTTCTTTATTGTTATAGCATTGATCTCCATGTAGTCAATGCACAACCTCATAGATCTGTCTTTCTTCTTAACAAAAAGGAAGGGTCTCCCCATGGAGAAACACTAGGGAGAATAAATCCCTTATTAATCAATTCCCCTAGTTGTTTATTTAGTTCTAGTTATTCCACAAAGGCCATTCTATAAGTGATATTTCATAGGGGCCTTCAACCAGAAATTAATTCAATGGAAAACTCAATTTATCGTTCTGGAGGATTTCCAGGTAAATACTATGGAAACACATCAACATATTCATGCACAATAGGTATATACTCTATTCGAACATAATTTTCCTCACCCATAATTATTTCATTCTCATACTCCCCAATAATAGATTTTAGTAGAGCTACTGGGGGTGGATCTAGATAAGAATTAGATGGTGACATTTCTGCTCTAAATATTAGGTACTCTGTATCATCATCTAGAATTGTAACATCCTTCTTCTTACAATAAATTTTTTCATCATGGTCCGAAATACAATCCATACCAATGATTATATAAAATTGAATCATGGGTATGATGATGAGATCAAAAGATAAAGAACATTTATATGCCCTAATGGGAACTGATTCACAAAAATTTAATGCAATGATACTTCCCTTTGGAGTTTTGACTGAAAAATCCCTTGTTAAATCAAATTGGAAATATCTAATTTTTTTAGCAGATTGGGAAGATAGGAAACAATGCAATGATCCAGAATCAAATAAATCATTGGGTAAACTTGAGGAAACCATTAAATTACTTACCACCATATCTTTTGGAGCTTCAACCTCAGTAGTAGTGATCATATAATCTTGGCCTTGCTCCCTTGGCCTTTTCTGAGGTATGTTCCCGTGGATATTAGGACATTCATTTGTATAATGCCCCTTTTCTCTACAATTTTAGCATTCATCATTGACAACCTCTTTCATTCCCTTACAATCACGAGTTTGGTGGCCTTTTCCACCACACTTGTAACAGACTCCCATTCCCTTCAGGTAAGTACTGGGGTGTTTCTTCCCACATTTACCAAAGTATGGATATTCAACTTTTCCTTTCATCCCCTCATTTCTATTTCCAGAGTGTTCATCAAATCTCTTCTTCTACTTTTTTTCTTTAAAGTCGTAATACATAGAGAATTATTTTTCTGTCTTGATAGAAAATGAGAAAATATATTTGTATGATAAGAAGGATTGTGAGACTAATTCTATCCAGAGAAATTGTCTGAACCCATAAAATAATTGATCAATATTACTCTTTGGGTTACGTATATAATCTGTATCATGCCTTTCTAGCCTTGTAAAGTTATCCTCGTACTTTTCTACATTCTCATCATCCTTTTGCCTCAAACGTAGAAATTTTCTTTCTATATCATCTCGATGGTCACAATGAATGTATTTTTCTAAGAAAATCTCTTTAAACTCACTCCATTCCATGTTTGATACTTACTCATCATCCTTTATGTTTTGAATCAATGGACACTATTGATCTGAATCTCCTGTGATGCGATAAACTATCATGACAACTTTTTCCCTTTTTCTACTCCCCAATGCATGAAATATTTTTTCTAAGGAACTTATACATTACTCAGCTACTAACATATTTGTAATCATGTTGAAAGTTAGTGGTTTTGGCCTCATTAATCGGTCTAACATTGATCCTCTGCATTATGGGCCAGGGTGCTCCATACGGGTAAGGTTGTAATTCATAACCTGAGTGAGTTGTCCTAGTATGGTGATAAGCTGATCAAAACCAGTTGCATCACCAGCTCCACTACAATTTTCTTGAGTTGGAGGGAAATACCTACATGTATTATGTGAATTGATATGGTTTCCATTCCTTCCACTAGGTGCCATTTCTAAACAATGGAATACAGTAGATTAGTTTATGAATCACAATACATAATTCCGAACTTGTAAAACTCTAAACATAATTAAACAGTTTATGGATATAATCCATAATCATAAAAATATTTTCTTTAAGGAGGTATATACTCATAAACCCTTCGTAATGGATTGTAAAGAAAATGAGAATTATCCTAATCATATCCCCTAGGAGTGTCGTAACAAAGAGTACAGTAATGCCTGTTATCATGCAGCAGTTCCCATTCGAGTATAGCTCAAAGTAGTGTTTTTGGGTTTTACCCCTAGGTACATCTATGCCAGAGCTGCCTCTACCTGCTCGTATCCATACATGGATGTATTGCTTGGAAAAATCACAAAATATCTACAGTACCAAATTTATAGGAAGTTTTTCTATACTAATCCTCAAAGTATATCTTAGGGAAGTGTTCTCTAATCAGAGTTTTTCTAAATCTAGTTTCTTAGGTTTGTACTAAACTTATTCTGATACCAAATATAACTCCATGACCCCAGTTATCTAGAGTCGGTGCATTATTACATAACATTTTCATGATACAAGTAATAATGTCCTGAAAGACCGACCATTTTAGTAGCCTTGGAAGTAATAGATACTTTCATATGTTTTACATTACATCATGAAATAAAAACATCAACAACATTTTTTCCCCTTTTTAACACACTTATATCCTTATCCTATCCCTTCAGGTCATCCATAAAATACTTCTTCACATCCAAGGAAAAATAAAAAATAGAAAGGGGTGAGCTTAGATGCTCAATAAGGATAAATATATAGCGAAAATTTTTATAAATAAGTATAAAAATTGAAGGAAATATATTAGAATAAATCAAAATCCTTTTAAACATGAAATTCAGTATAATATGGAAAAGGTAAAATGAAATAAATCCATTTACTTATTCACATGGATATTTTACTATTCGAATATTCACATGCAATATCAACAGCCACTTTAATAATGATGGAATTAATAATTCCAGACATCATAACTATATAGTCAAGACATTATGCCAAGACTAAAAATAAGATTTGGTCAAGGCCTTGTCCGAAGACACTAGTTTGTCTAATAAGACCTACCGATGCGTCTAGAAGCTATAGCGGTCTCCACCCATCACTTACTAAGTCTAATTCATTCCTCATATGAAAAGGTTTAAACATAATATAAACATTCATATTAAAACTAGCATACAAAATGTCAATAATTTATCCATAAACCATGAATGGTATAAGAATAAAAAATCCACAATCAAACATATCACAAAACCTTAAATATAATATGGAATATTTGTATCATAATAAATCAACTTCAAACAAGCTTAAAATCTATCAAAAGGATGTTGACATAGATGAAATCCACACTTTTTTTAGAGAAATATCTCTGTATAATTTGAAATAATTTAAATGTAATATAATTATAAAAGAAAACATTTATCTTCAAAATATCCTTATAATATTGTAATAGAAGCTTTGACGATGTTATAATGGTTGAAAATAACCACACTCTCCATATAGGTTAAAAAACATTCTTACCTTAATTTTGTCAAAAAGGTCACAATATACCTTGTTTGGAAAAAGATAGAATGATTCCTTTCAAAACATATAAAGTAAAATATGGGTATAAATGACATTAACCCATTTTCTAGTAAATAGTAATTTTTTTTGAAATATATTATTAAGAAAACAAAGATGTGGATGATAAAGTTGTCCCAGTAGATACTTAAGTATAAACAACCTCGTATAATGAAGAGATTGTGGAATTAAACCTTACCTTGTACTTTTCCTTAGTTGAGGGAATGCTAACCTCCTGTATAATAGTTAAATAATTTTTATTAAATTACACAAGATCTATATATATAAATATGATATCATATATGATCCTCTAATATTGATTTGTTAATAATATTTTAGTAGTATCATTGTTTCAGGTGTTCACTGATCTGTTTTCCATTATATGCTCGGTTACGTAACCCATGTTTGTAACAGATAGGATGTATTTTATTCATATTTATAATGATATAAGCTCATATACATTATTTTTTATCATAAAATTAAAATTAATCTTGAATGATTACGATGGAGAATGAATCTAATCACATTCATGGAGACGGTAATCCGTACGTACGCATGAGAGACAATAGCATTTTATTGATGGTGAAATCTTGTGTAATTGGATGGTACATAATATATAAATAATCATTAACATGTTATATTTATTATTTAAATTAGTTATACTCATTATTATACCCATCCAAATATTTAAGTGTTTGAATAACAAACTACACCACAATGTGAAGACGGTAAGCTATACATACACACATATGATGAATTTGTCATTCATATGATTGTTAGAATAATGAATATGGTTGTACCTTTTTAATAAAATCACATTATATAGAATATGTTGGAGTTATTATTTTATAATTTAAACAACAATGAAAGAAGCAGTGGAAGAAGAAAATAACTTGAAAGATGTGATGAAATATTTACCTCTTCTTCAAGTTATTTTTTTTGATTAGATAAAAAAGCTCATTAGGATAGCTTTCTGATAAAATTAAGGCCTCTAGGTTTAATGGATGATATTTTATAGGATATTTGGGTAGGGTTTGGCCGAGACAAAAGGCTTTGTAGGTGTGAAATTAAGATAAGGGACGTGTCCTTTTATAAGAGAGGTCAGGGTCACTTTAGGAAAGATTAAAATATTATTTTATAATAAAATCATTTTCAATTTCTAATGGCTCCAAAATGAATTATTTATATTATAAGGTGGGTATGGGTCACAAAAATCTCAACCAATAGGTTTTATACAGGTTTAAGTCATCATATTAATCTTATCTTTTAGATTTAACTCTTTGTTAAATAGTTTGACATTTACCTTGTCTCTATGTATTTTTATATTATATGGTTAATAAGCATTCTATAACAAGCCAAGAGAACCCCATGTGGTTAATTATTAATATATATAACTTTATATAAGTCCTTTTGCCGAAATGTATATTTTTATGAATATTATATCAATTAATAATATAGTATTTGTTTTAAAAACTCAATTATGACAATTTTGACACTTTTTAAATTTGATTTTTTTGAAAGTCATAAAAACATTATCAAACCAAATAGAATTTATTTAACCAATACTAACATGTAATATTAACCTAGAAAATTATTGGAATTCATAATAAGTCTCAATTTAAATTTATTAAGAGATTTATAATACCAATTTTTTTAATATTTCATTAATATGGTAATTTCTGCATCATCATTGTGTCCTAAATAAATTAAATTATTTAATGTCTAAAATTTATAAAAAAAATAAAATAATGTAGGAAATATTTTTAGATTTATAATTATATTTATAGTTGAATTTATATTGTGTGTAACACTATATTAAAAATGGTTTAGTTATTATACTTTGAATTTAACTCTTTTAACTCTTCTTTAAATAAAATAATAATAAATGTCCTAATCTAATGCAAGTGGACCAAAGTGGATCATATTTTCTTCTTGAGGTTGGTTTTGGTCGATTTATTCTTATCCAATAGAATTAGAAGATGTGTTAGGGTAATTATGATATAATTATTACCCTTAATTACCCTATTTACTTTTAACTGTGGTAAATAAAAGTCAAAAGTTACTATTCACTAAAAATTATTTTCATCTTATTGAACCAAATTTTACTTACCGATATTAACCGTGTCTCTTGGATATTTTAAATTAAACTCACAGAAGTGCTAAAATTTGTTTTATGCAAATTTTCAAATGCTCCTAGGAGGTGGGAAAAAGAAGGTAAAAACATAATTAAACTTTTTATATATCTAAACTTATTATAAAATGAATCCAATGAATTACATTGAACTTATATAGGTATTAAAAATCTATTTTTATCTAAAATAAATTTAAATAAAATAAATAAATATTTAAATAAAAAGTTGTTTTTAACCAATAATGTAGTGTTTTTTACTATTCATCAAAAAATTGAATGTTTTCAGAAAAATACCAAAAATTCACCCTAAGCTAATTTATATATTTTGAATTCAAAAATAAACTTCATTTTGAAAAATAAAATTTATAAAATTTCGAAAAGTGGGTATTACTATTCGTAATGGCTAGTTTGATTGGTCACGATGTTTTAGAAATTCAAAGTTACGTATAATGCAAGCTATTGAATTATTAAATGGGAAACATACTGTGGAATCTTGGGGTATTATAATATCAGAGATATCAACTGGTACTGCCTGAAGGATTATTTACGAGTCTCTATCATAGAGATAATAATTGATAGAATGGTTGGATATCAATCAATATCCTTTATTGATGAATATATGGGGTATAATAAAATCTGAGTGGACTAGTAGGATGAAGAACCCACCACCTTCAGGGCCCCATAGGGAGTGTTTTCCTATCAGGTAATTCCCATTGTATTAAAGAATTACAGTGCCATATACTAACATTCTACGCTTCATGTATTTAAACCCTTACTAGGGATTTTTGTTTAATTCTATATAAACTATAAATTGGTTAAATCTTAGAAACTATATGAACACTAGGATTCTCTGAAATATTTCTTCCACAAACTATGAAAAAACACCTGAAAATGAACCTCTTGAAATGTTATTTCAGTATTACCTTTTTGAAATTTCTTAACTTTATCATATACCATCATGACATTAAATTCAACCATGATAAGAAAAAGTAAATCCTTTGCATGTAACCTCCTCAATATTTCAAAAATTTGAGAGGTCTGAAAGGACATTGATCCTACATTCAGTGATTTATATCCAAAATTAGTTAAATATTTATATGATTCTGCAAGTTGAAGAAGAAGGGAATCACATATAATTGGAATGATGACTATCTTTAATCATTCAAGAGTCTTACGAAATATCTGTTTAGCCCTCCATTTCTTATGTCTCTTATTTAAGGAAGACTGTTAATATTGTATGTGACAGCCCTAGATCGGTCATTGGGTGATTTCCTCAAACAAAACATTTATTCCTTGTGTTAAAATAGTCTTTATTATCTTAGATGAACCATGCTCTATGCTGAGACTGGCCATTTAAAAATCGAGAATATAAGTCTGTAACAAATATTGGTTATCCAGAAACAAAGGCATTACCTGTAATTTCACAAGGTCTATTTGTTCTCTCATAGCAACCTACTAAAATACATACTTAGCTGTACAATGTTGACCTAGAATCTTTCATGATCGACAATCATCTTACTATGGTATGATATTCAGTTCATGCCTCATAAAGCATTAATAGGCAAAACATTGGAAGAATTTCTTACAGAACATCCCTTGAAAGAAATGATGTCACTAGATATTGAACCACTCGATGGAGATGTATTCTCTATTCAAGAGGTCCCCTAGATATGTAAGATATAATCTTGAGGTGCATCTAGAATTCAAATGGGGAAGATGATGAAAGACCCCAAGATCAAAAAAAATCAAGGATGGTATTTGTGCTTATTTACCCAATAAAGAAAGTGTTAACCTATTCCATTCTACTGTCAGAAGGGTAAATGAATAATGAAGTAGAATACCATGCCCTAATTTTTGGGATAGATATGGAACTTCAGGTACATGTAAATCCATTTAATGTAAATGGAGATTCAGTATTTTTCATCAAGCATGTCAACAGTGATAATACCACTAAAAAGGAAGAGCTAGTCTCCCTACTAGACTATGTATAGGGACCAAATATGGAATTCCATTTTTATCTAAAAATGAATCATTTCTCGTACTCACAAAATTATAGTGATAATGCCCCAAAAAATGTATCCATAACCCTATAATTTCTATAATGGGATTAGATATTCATTAGCATTGCACACCGCAGAATGATCTCACATTTCATTCAAGTAAGAATGGAAGATATCAATGAGGTTAGTCCCATCCCTGAACCATAAATTCCTACCATTGGGTGGTTAATATTCAATAATGAATACCTTAAAAACTTATTTCTCCCATAAAAAATATATGGGAAAGAGAAAATATAATGATGAACAATTAACATTGTTCTATATGACAACAGAAATCATAAAAAGGTATTCTATAAGAGGGGACATCATGGGGTCCTTCTTAGTTCAATTTATTGAGAAGTCACCACTGATTTCATGAAAGAAGTTAATAATCTATCATAAAGTTCCACCATTTAGGGTTTAATATTTAACATAAAATCTAGAGGATTGGGTAATACTGGTCCACTATGACACACAATTGTACCAAATTTACAAAAAAGTCTTATTACTACAAGGTACATTCCAACATCATTCATCCACCCCATAGTTCTTTCATATAAAAAGTACACCTTTCAATTTTTCATACGTGGAATGAAATTCATAGGACCATATCCTTTGAACAAAGATAAATAGTTCAAGTACATTGTCACTAAAACATACTTTTTCTCTATGTGGGATGATGATTTACCGATCAAAGAAGTGAGGGGATGAAATAATTTCATCTACACGAAAACCATCATCATTACTAGGTTTGGTTCTCCTAAAACAATATTGATGGTCAATGAAACCAATTTTTTATTTTGTTTAGTTGGAGAAGCTATATCAGAAGTATAATATCAAATCCAACCATTCATCCTTGTTGAAATTGTGAGATTTTTTCCATGAAATGTTTTCATCAAAATTGAAGATATAAACCTCACATAGACCCCAAATAATAATTTTGAGAAGAAACACATATTTATGTTGGAATATTGGACAAAATTGATTTCCATGTGTTGTGACCAAAAAGAGTATCGACTGGGCTCAAAAATTTGACAGTGCAATTTTTCATTTTTCATGTGGGTCAGTGATTGTAGAAAATGGACCCACCTAAAGTGTCGGGCCAAAAAACAAATAATGATACTGAGAAGGGGTATGGGGGTGCATAACCTGTGGTATGAAACAAAGGGTTCACCCAAGAGAAGACATATAGTTACACCCAAGATGTTTCGGTGCACAAGGTACATGCACATCAGCCTGTGCGACCAACCATTGTGAGAACCTATAAAATAAACATAATAAATGCACATCTGTGAGATGAATCCTTCACACAGGGTCCTATATTTTATTATTAATAGGACCCTAGGGTCTTAATTTAGATGGATAGAAATTCTTGAAGGATATCTAACACTCTGTTCACCCTACTGATTCTCTCAAACCCACCATAACCTTATAGGTATCTTTCTAAAACATGAAAAAGATGGAAGTAAAGAGGTACATTGAAACTAAATTACTCCTAGGGTTTAAAATAAACAATACCTACATGAGGGAATTTCTCACCCCATAATTAATTAAGACTAGTGCAAGGTACCATTTCCCAAATTGGGACATATGTGAGTCACCTTCAGGAACAACTATAGAAACACTTAAAGGCTTCATAATATCTCTCCCAAGTGTAATCACCCAGGTGGTCCATCCCCCAAGGTGATACCAATTCACCCATTCCTACCTATGCAGAGCACCCCCAATGTGAGCCACTTTGGTTCTCCCTAACCTTCAACCTGTGTGAGCCATTCAATAGGCCTTCATTAAATCTATCCATGGCAGGGCCTCTCCTCATTTTTTTTCTTTTTTTGGGAGGGATAAACTCAAAATCTCCACGGGAGATTCCTGACTTGAAAAGCTATGGGAAAAGGCACACCAGCATGTATCCCATATGGATATATATTTCTAAAGTCATAGGTTTCCCGACCTTATCCTACTATAGTATTAGGATCCTTGGGACATGTGTGTATTTTTATTTCTGTGGTCATGAGTTCCGTTACCCCTGGGACAATGTTAGGGAATTTCCAGTTTCAAATTCGAGTGTTAAAAGCATGCAGTCCTCTTCTCATTTATGAGAACCAAAGCCTCTGTTTCCAATAAAGGAGGGTGAAAATTATACCTTCTTTCCCATTCAACATGGAATTCCATAATCCTCCCTCACTACAGGACCAATTTTAGGGAATTACTAATGGAGTAATCCCCTATCATTTCTTGCAGGATGTTGCACACCAGTTTCGATATACCTCATGGCCATTGGATCAAAAAGGAAATGGGTACCCGAGACCTCTACTCTCTCTATTTCTTCTTTCCCTTCTTAGTTTACATACCTTGGACCCCTTCCTGGGTAATGTAAAGAGGGGGAAGTATCATACCCTCATCCTCTTCCACCTTCATCTGAGGATAGAAGAGATGGGCACACTCAACACGCCACCCATCTCCCTTTGGTCTTTATATCTATGTCTACCTATAGAGACAAATAGATTTTGTCTTATCTTATATAATACATTCCCCCTTTTTTCTCTCATCGAGCATGATTTTCATGGACTTAGAGGTTAAAAACAATAATAAAATCCCCACGATCCTTTTGACTCATTGAACAATGAGAAATATGATTCCTATTACAATTAGGATACATATGATGTCTAATTAAGGCCCAACATAAATGGAATCCTCTTCTAGAGTAATCCCCAATCCTATTACCATTAATCATGACCTCCTTAAGAGTAAGCCCTGAAATAAGCCTTCAAACCATTGTGAGTTAAAAATCCATCATGGTCCCTTTAACCAATCATCCTCAATTGGAGTAATCCCCAGTCATTTTATCAAATAGTTTTGATATCCTTTTTAGGAGTAATAACCAAATTAATCCTCTCAATGTGCCACATTAACCTATGATAAAAAATTATAGAGGGACTCTATATGAATTAATCATCCTAACCGAACCACGCAGGATTCGATTCTCTCTAGACAGGATATGTAGGAAGCCTCCATGTGGTCTAAACCCAACACTCCAAATCAACACTATTCTCTCCATTCCAAATTCTCGATAGGTTTTAATTCAACCAGGGAATTTATATTCCTCGTAGGTTCTTAGGGATAATTTAACATAAGTTGTACACCAAACATTGACTAGGAACATTCTGCCTAAATGTCCTAAATACATGAAATTAAACTATATGGATGGGTCCTTATCTCATGACCTTAAAAGGTTCGATACACCCCAATAAATAGATACAAACAACATGGGATCAAATTCCTTTCACTGGGATATATAAGAAGTCCATTTAAGGGTTTGATCCCAACACCAAAACAACTCCTGTCTACCTAGATGAAAATATACTTCAAAGTTCCAAACTGAGTGGATAGGAAACTATCATCATCATAATAACAACCAAATAATCTCTAAGCAGTATATAAAAGGATTTTGTTTATGAAGAACCTCTGATATATACAGATATCTATATTTATGAAGAACCTATGATATATATAGGTGGTTCTATAATCCATATATGCTAATAATTTGTTGTTAATTCAAGGGTGACCCACATTAGACTTGTGTAATAATAAATGTTTTGTGAATATGTCTTAATTCTATAAGAGTCCCAAAGTAGAAAAGAATCCCCCAAAAAGTGTGTGATGAGACTGATCTACCATCCACTCAAATAATATGTGTTATTAAGAAACGTTGTCCATACCTCTTGACAATTTCCCTCCTTTGGAAATTAGTTCATCATGGATATAGAAACTTTGGGTGTTTCTAATTACATGAACAACCCCGTTGGAAACCAATCCAAAAAAGAGATTCCTAACATGAAAATGATTTCGGGGGAAACCGTCCCATTATCATGCAGTGGTAAATAGAAAGATAGAGGGATTCCATAAGAAATTATAAAATACACTCCAAAACATGGTAGATAAGGATAAAAATTCTTGGTCAGAAAATATCATCAATTCCTTTTGGGATTACCAGATTAAAACCCACACCCCCACACAAGTGACCCCATAATCACTGTTATATGGGATAGAGGTGGTCTTTCCCATCAATTTTCAACTTTCCTTGATTCACATTTCAATCTATGAGTAGCTTTCCGTAGATGAGAAATACCATAATTGGCTAGATGAAATAAATTGACTACATTAAAAGCAGTTTCATACTTTACAACATTCAGAAGTCCACTAAAACCACATTGCATGAGCCTTTAACAAAAAAATTCCACCTCTATCCATTGCTCGAGGGAGAGATGGTACCGATCTGTAGTACACTAAGGATATACAAAATGAATCCACCAAAGTTGGAGTCTAAATGGGGGGGGGGGGTCCTTATTCTATACACAAGGTCTACTCTAATGGATCTTATTATTTTTTCTTAATGAATGGAAATATTAAAAAAATTCATTACAATGTATGATTTATCATAAAAATATGTCATGTAATCATAGGCATAGTCCAGGATATAAGAATTTAAACAAAATAGAATGTTTTTCATGTTACAAGATGACAGTGTTCACGACAACAATGTCCTCACTGTATAACGTTAAACTATGTATCATCATCGTCCTGATTGCATGACATTAAAATTCATGATAAATCATCCTTACCATACAACATTAAACTACAGGTTTCCCTTCATAGTTTATCCATGACGATAAACCATGTAGCCTCATAGTATTTGATGAGTGAACATAAAAGGAACACCATATCATTACGATATAATTATGATACACTTCATGATTAATGTCCCTGTTATTCGACATTAACAATTTTCCCCACCAGATGATGGTAAACTACAAAGTTTCTTTAGAAATATATGTGGGTTGATTGCTTCCATCCCAGTAAATGTAGTGACACGTGAATTTCTACTTATGGGTCTAGATGCAAAAAAACACCCTCATCTATGCGTATAAGTCATACTTGTACATAGGGAATCTCATAACCATGTATGTCTATATTCTTATATTTATGGGATATATAAGGATTTCTAGGTCTCCTTTCCTGGGTTCAGCCTCATTATCAACTCAGCAGGAACTTGGTTTCATTAGGAATATTTATGGTGGCCAGAATGCAATATGTCTTTAGAGTTTATGTATAAAATGGTAACCTTCGGCCTCCTTTCATGGAAGTTCATATATTTTTATCCATGAAAGCTCCCTTAAAATATTTGAACCCCATTAATGGTGAATCCATGTAGTAATAGATAAAAAAAATTACCCCATTAAAATCTAGGGATTCCACATGTGACCGAGTATGAGAGGAAAAAAATCAAAATTTCCTCAACACTAGATGAAAAATGGCAGCCTTAACCCATTTCCTAAATACGATATTCCTTAGGAAATCTATGGTATGCCTCATTATCCTCATCATATAGGATTCCCCATTTTATGGAATCGATCTTATACCATGACACATTCTAGTACTAAATGTGGATTTATTCCTACAATTAAAGGATATTTAGTGATTCCTAGGCATCCTTACTTTGGAATAGCCATAAATTTCCCCCCATTCATAACATCATTTTCACCAGCCTTTTTCTTAAAGGAATCTATTCATGTCAGATTTTCTTTCTTTCAATCCATAAAATCATTTTTTTCATAGATCTAATCCTTCATCATTTGACTTAAAAATACAAAACACCATCATCCATGGGAAATATATTAAAATTTAGGGTCCACATCTTTTTTTTATAACATTAAATTTCACAACATATCGATCCATTTTTGAATGGATCACAACTGTGGGTGCTGTGTTTCTAATCCACCCTTTTTCATGAACTAAGTGAGTCTTGATTCCTTTCATTATAAGATATGTAGAGATCCCAAGATCTTTAATACTTGGTCTATACCTAACATAAAAAAGAAATAATAAATTCCCCTATCACCATTAATGAGTCATATATAACAACCCATCTCTTTTTTGTACATTAATTCATGATTTATTACATAGATGTACACATAATAAAACCTGGTAGATCGAGAATTATATTGCCGTTAATAATTATATACATAGAGAATCATCTTGAAAATGGGATACAAAAACATTTCTAAAAACATTCTTAACATGTTTCTTAAATTCTATGGCATTTAAAACTACACGGGATAACCTGTGGACAAACATAAGAAAGGGTTGAGATATAAATCCCAATAAGGGAATAAAACATGGAATGAGGTAATACATGTAAGATAATAAGAATATCAGTGGGTAATAAAAGTATTGATAATCATAAAAATGAATAACGAGACATGATATGGCATATAATCCTAAAGGAAACATGTGAAATGTGTAAACAACATAAAACAATACATCAAAAACATAGATAAAGGATAAATACCAAGACATCATGATAGAAAATGTCCCATAAAGGAATCATGTTGATTAACTATCCCAACATGATGTCTTGATAGACTAAACATTACCCAATTCATTGTAGCATTATATAATTCCAGGAGCACTCACCACTTTCATTTCATCTCATGCTCAAGTGTGCCACATAGATCATACAACATGGATTCATTCAACATCATACATTATTCCATGATCAAGGAGTGTGGAATACATAAATGTAAGTACCAAGTCAAATTAGTATAAGTGTATAAAGGTGAAAACCCTAAATATGAAATGGGCATGGTATTCATTACAAAATTGTTTTGGCATGAAAAATCATGGTGAAACTTCGGTAGCATAACTAAATCACCTAAAAATTCATAAAATGGGTTTATGAGAGAGAAATAGGTATCTCATAATTTTGGAAATAAAGTTGGAATTAATAAGGACATGAAAGGAATATCCCAAGAATATTAATTGGAAATATAAATTATATGATAATAAAGAAACTTGAATAATTAAGTGAAGTTGATGATCCTTTACTTGAGTGTGTGACACTAAATGATTGAGAGGAACTTCTTGAGATCTTGGGGGAACCTTGGGAGGACTCTAAAGAGTAGAGGGAAGAGTAAGAGAGTTATCAAAGGATTTTTAGTGAATAAAATTAGAATCATTGGTGGTATTATAAATGAAATGAGTGGTGAATTCTTTATCATTTCTCAAACTTAGGTTTTGGACTATATATAAAAAAATAACAAAAAATACAAACCATAAAATTGTTTTTACCATGGTTTATTCCAAATTGGAGTGGTTTTTATTATTTTATAAATAAAAGTTCCAAAAGTAATGATATATTACCCCTGCCTATGGCGAAGTGAGTTATACTCTTAGAGAAATGATTTTGAAACCTTAAAATATATTATTGTTTTTGGAGGATTAATAATGGCCCTATAAAATTAATAAAATAAATATAAAATTAAATTATTTTAAAGTTAAACCATATATTTGGTCGTGGATACCTTTTATAGTATTTATTATTATAATTTTAGGTCATTATGATTTCATAATAAACACTGTATATTTATAGGGTATTTAATTTTTAACAGAAAATTCGACTGCCTCAGAAAATTATGAAAAACTTTTATTGGATAATTTTGACCTTATAATTCCAAAAAATAATATTAATTCTATCTAAATAATTTTCTAAATATGTGAAATTTAACTTCTAAAATAATATTCTACATTTATTGAAAAATTATTGGATTTGAAAACAACATTTTTCAAATTGTAATAAAAATTACATTTGAAATCATACAAATTACATGATAATTTATATTTAGAAAACATTATTAAAAAAATATTTTATTGAAATTTTATTTATTTAAAAAATACATGAATTAATGAAATGAAATTCCTTAATTGAAATTAAATAATACGATAAAAGTACTTGTGTTTTATTGTATAAAAAAATTCATTTTTAAAATAACAATAAAAAGAAAATATAATCATTATTCTATTGAAAATTGAATATATATATATATATATATGTTTGTATATATATTCATATAATTTAGTTCTTAATATATACCAATTTAATTTACTATAAAACTTCATAATGGTATGGTGCGTGACTGTGGGACATTCTTGTGGCGGTTCAACACACATGGTTTAGGATGTGATCCCAGTGAGCTTGAACTTCTCCTGTAAATAGTTTTTCTAATGCTTAAGTTGTGGGATATAATCTTGGTCTTGGTCAATGGTATATCCTAGTGATTTTATCTCTCATGGAAGCTCCATAAAATGTGCTTCATAGGGAATGACCCTACTGGTTGATGCCATCAATTACTTTGTCTGTGTCATTTGGATTTGTTAAAACTCTATATTTATACAAATAATGTGATCACTATTCAAAGATAATATTATCAACGAGAATGATTTTTAATTGTATTATAATTAGTATTGGATATAATAAAACCAAATAAGTTCATGTGTTTTATATAATCATAATACATAACAATACATTTAAATAAATTGAAAGTGGAATTTTATTTATAACTGTTCTGGTTGTTACAATCTTCCCCCTTTAAAAATTTCTCCCTAGAAATTTTTATTTTCCATGCCATAAAAAATTAGGGTAACTCTATTTCATTACCTCCTCTAGATCGCACATCACCTCTTTAAACTTTTGGGTTCTCCATATCACTTTTACAAGGTTCATCATCTTATTTCATACAACTTTCTCTCTATGATATAAGTTCTTCAAAAAATGCTATGTGTATGAGAGATCATTATCCAATGGTACCAACTATAGATTGATTACATGTGAGGGTTTAGGTATGTACTTCCTCAAGAATTATACGTGGAATAAATCATGTACAAGAGATAGGTTGTGTGGAATTATAATCAATAGGCCACCACTCATATGTGTTCAAGGATCCCAAATAGGCCGATGTATCTTGGAATAAGATTTCTTATATTCCTAAAATCTCATCACTTTCATCCATGGAGATATACAAAGGAATTCCAAATCTCCCATATTAAACTATAAGTCTCATCAATTATTTTCTAAATATATCAATTTTTTGAGTTTGGTTATCCTTGATGTGATGTTGAATGGTCTTATACTTTTTCACCTTTCCTTGACCATTTCTGGAACTACCAGTTTTGGTTACCCAACTTATTCCAACATGCATGTGTTCTACACCTCTTCCCATAAAGAGATTCAAAGGGAGCCATTTCAATGATTGATTGGAAAATATTATTTTATGAGAACTAGACCATAGAAATCTATTGACCCCATCCTCCTTTTTAGTTAATTGAGAATGCTCTCAACACGTCCTCAAGTGTTTCTATTGAACTATAAAATTGGCCGTCAGTTTGGGGGTGATAAGCCATGCTAAATTTCTACTCAGTATTTAGAGAATGTTGGATACTCTTCCAGAACATGAAAGTAAATATTGGATCTCAATAAAATATAATTGATAGTGTAATTCCATTAATCATTTCCACTTCTTTGATGTATATCCATGAATTTTTATCCAATGATAAGTCCTATCAAATTTCTATAAAGTGAACTATCATTTTAAGATGGTAGACAAAAACCAAGATTACATTGTTTCCTTTGTATGTACTCATAATATTGGTGAAACATTCCTTCGTGATGTTTCCCAATTTCTATACTGGTATGGGTAATGGTTGTATCATCCCTTTATATTTTCGTATTTCATCCTTTAGATACTGACATAACAAGAACTAATATGTTTATTCTATAATCTATTTCAATATATTTTCTGACTAATAGTACTCTCAGAGATCTTGATACATCTTTGTGCTTCCAAGATAGTTGGGGAAAGTAGAGGTATTGACATCATATAAAATCTTCTTATTTAACTTAGGATTTGAGGGTACACATAGTTGTGACGCAAATCTTACATCTCATTCTTTATTAACATTTATCTCAAAGGATTTCCATTTTCTTATATCTTCTACTCTCTTTGAATTCCCTCATCATTTCTCTAAGAATCCTTTATCTTGTCCACAATAGATATTTCGGGAATCACTTATGAAAGTGTTGATGATGTTCATTCCATTATGATTCCCATGTCCATCCTTTTTAAAGAAAAAAATATCTGATCATTATCAGTTCTAATATATGGTAAAATTGTTGGAACATTTATACTTATAGGGTTTTCCACTTTATTTACTTTCCCAAGATGGTATTGGATCAAGTAGCCATAGTCCTTGATCATATCTAACCATCCTTGTTTGCATATATTACACTATTTCTATGTGAACATATATTTTAGGATTTTATGATTCATATATATTTCACACTTCTCAGCAAAGAGATGATGTCTCCATATTATCAAAGCTAATATCACCGTATACAACTCCATATTACTTGTTTATTAGTTCATTTCATGAAATTTCAACTACCTTGAATCATGGGCTATAACTTCATCATTTTTCATTAACAGACATCCCCAACCCTTCTTCAAAGCATCACTAAATACCAAGAAATGTTCTCCACTTATGGGTAGTGTGAAAACATGTGAATTAATAAGCCTCATTTTCAAATCCTTAAATCTCTCTTCACATTATTCATTCTAGGAAAAAAATTAATCCATTCTATGTTAGCTTGGAAATAGTTTTTGAAAATCATTAGAAATTTCTCAAAAATATGTATAAGCACATGTGCATTAATAAATATTCCCCTATACTCCTATGTTTGATCCGGATCTACATAGTAGTGTCCTGTATGAGTTCTAACTTTTCTAATGATCTTGTCATTAAACAAAAATACACTGATACCACATAGTATCCTAATAAGTATAGGGAGTCTTTCCCTGATTTATTTATGGATTTATTATTTCCTAGGTGAGATATGAAACCACACCTATACCCTATGTATTGTTCCCAATTATATAAAATTCCCTCTCCCAATATATGGTCCATTCCTACATACTGAAAAAAATGATACCCAATCTTGGGTGATTTGAATATGAAATGATCCTTCCATTTTTAGTAACATACCTTCCAAAAACCAAACTACGTGTTTTGGAAAATATCAATATTTATATGAATCCCCCAGTTATCAGTAACAAACTATTATATTCTTGGGGATAATTTTTTTTTTACTATACATAATATGCCACAATTGGATATGCCTAATCTGCCCTCAAAAGGCCTTTCAAACAAAGGTAAATTCATACTTAAGAGACACCACTTCTGTTTCCATAATCCCCAAAATAATTATGTTGTAAACCGATTTTTAAATGTATTCCATGGTAATACATGTATATATTCCTTATATTAATCCTCTAATTTTGAATCCCCCATATTTAAAAATACAATATTCCCCTATCATGCCTGTAGAGGGTAGAACCATCTTGATCAGAACACTATAGAATGGACAAATATTAATCCATCAAAAAATGATAAGTGAACTTAAATTTTAGTCCCAAACATCCACGCCATAAGATATTAATATCCATTCTCCATGTCCTAGTTTCATGACATTAAACTACACTATCCATCATTATTAGAGAGGGACCCCTAATTCCAATCCTCAAAGAGAATGTAACCTTCATTAGACAAGCCAAATTTATATAGGAGTTATTTCCCATGCATGTAAAGTGATCATAGTAATGTTCCCACCATTCCTAGACACATTACCTTAACTATATACCCATTAAGGTTCTTAGAAATATAGATCATCACAAACTCACAATCCATCAATAATAAGATGTCAGATTATTGAGGTCTCCATTGTTTTGAATATATATAATATTTTCTAAATTCTATCTTTGTAAATCACCCTCAAAGGCATGTCAACTAAAGAAAAATTCATCCTCATGAGATACTTCTTCCATATCTATATTCCCTAACAACATTATATAGGAATCCACTTTTTAAATGTGGTTTATGGTCCCTCCCTGTGTGTTTTTCCCACATCATGCTTCAGAACTAAAAATCAAGAAATCACAACTAAAAAATCCCCCATTGTATGTTTGAAAAGTGTTTGGATATCCCTGGCCATCTATCCCTATTTAATAAATCATTCCATAACTCATGGTCAAATATTTTTGACCTAAAACACCGATTTCATTAGTCCATCCTGCAAGACTCTAAACATCTCATGAAATGAATCATAGTATGCACCTAGAGAAAAAACCACAAATGAAACCCTACATAAAATGCAAGCCATGACTGATAAGTAATCACTGTAGGGTACTTAGGTAAACATTAGGGTATTAAAATAAAATACACAAAATTTTAATGGTTTTCCATGGTACCCTAGAAAAATTGAAAACAATTATAATTGGGTCACTTGGACGAGGAAAAAATTAGACATTACATGATATTTCATCTAAATAAGTTGACTCTAGATTTATGATGATAATTTTTATTCATACACCTATCCATGATCAATTATTTTGAATATATAATTCTAGTTCAAATATCTTGTGTTAGGATCATGGTTGATATACAGTGATAAAAAACATAAAGGTTATCTATGATATTATCTATAAAAACACTAAAAAGTTAGGATTGATTGGTACTATATGATAAGATAAAGGATAAGTATTGGAGGGAGAAATAATTTTCATTTTTTTATGTATTTGGAAAATAGGAGGAAAATACACATATTTGAGTGTCCCTATATGAGTAATATAATGTGGTTAAAAATTCCACTTTGTGGATTCATAAATTGGAATCATTTCAGGATCTGAATCCTTTATAGGTCAATGCATCTCATAAAATGTTACAATTTCTATGTCATCACCATCCCAAACTTCCTACACCCTCTCAGTAGTATCTAATCCCAACATGTTCACTTCTTATACTAAATTTTTCTTTCCATAAAATTCCTCTTCAGCATGATCCAGTTCATGTCTGATCCATTCTAACTCCTAACGAAGCCACTCCACCGAGGATCTCTTCCCCACAACTTGAATGCGTTACATTACAACCACCCCAACATGATCATAAGCTTCATTAAGAAGGATATTTATTGCTATATATAAGTGGGGCATGGAAAATTTTCATTTAAGATAGACTGGACTGTATTGGCCCTCTAGTAAGTGGTGATCTCATATTTTACCATGTCATGTACGGTATGTTATTCCAACAACCAATACACAAGTAATTAAAAGATGAGACCTAATTTTGTTAGTTTAATCAACAAGTTTTCTAGGGGTATAATAAATTAACTTCTAAATTTCATTCTATATAGTCTGATGAGAAGCATAAATACCACTGAGTGTTTCTAGATCTAATTCAGAATCTCTCTCATATGGTGGGATATATTTAGGAACAAGTATAACTAGTGTTATTATTGACTATAAACCCTTGATATTACTTGAATATATGGAAACTAGCTCATTTGTAGCTTCAGTATATTGAGATTCCACAGTAGGAGTTCTAACCATATAATGTTTTGGCATTAATTATTAATTAAAATGATTAATGTAGTAAATTATTAAACTATAAATTAGAAAGTAATATCTTGAAGGGTAGTGAACTTACCTTGTCTTGTAAAAATGTCAGAATTGTTGACCATTTTCATATCAATGATGTGAAAATAAGGTTAACCATCCCCATTATATAGGTTGACTTTAATTTCTTACAGGGAATATTATTCTACAAGCATCAGTTTGGCTAAATTAGTTTCCTACAGAAGGTTTCTCATTGATACAGATCATTCAATAATGATAAATATGGAACACGGAGAATTGTTTGGGTTCGACTATCGTTGATCCCAACCAAGAACTTATTCCACAATTGTGTTATCCATATCAATAAGAACAATATTTTCAGTAGACACAACATCCTCTAAAGTCTCCCCTTCTAATGGGGTTAAGGTTGTTTGATCTAGTAGGGTTTACCCCTAGGGTTTGGAACCTCCATGACATCGTCAAGTATCATGGGTCACCCATATAGCTTAGGAATAACCACCAGTATTGAATGTTTTTCTAAAGAAGAAAGGGAAATAGTCCCTTGGATAGTTGATGACTACTATCTCATCATAACTACACCAATTCATGTTCCTAGCAATTAATCATCACTTGGAAACACAAAACATAATGGATAAATAAAGAGATGTAGTAGCGACCTGTTATCCTAGACTGAAGATATATTTCTAACTTCCATGCATGAATTCGTTTCTTAGTGTTCCATGGAGATGGTCCCCTTCCTAGGAGAGGCTTATACAATGGCTTTAATGACCGAAGAATTGTTCTCCCAAATATTAGAACCACTTGGTGTATACTCCAGGGATGGAAGTGGTGACCAAATCTACCAATCCCTTTATAAATAAAATGAGCAGGGATTCAAGATCACATCAATTATTTGAATATAAATTGATACAAACAATCATATTACCTCTCTGGAAATAGTGTCCTATTCTACCAATGTTATCACTGTATCCTATAATCAATTAGACTAGTAAATTATAACATTAAAATAATGAATATAGGAATCTATATCCTTAAGATATATCCCCACTTCATGAGGGTTCTCATGAAATGATACCTGTTAAGGATAAGTAATAGTATTGAATCCCAAGAGATCAATTTCCTTGAACTAAATCTCTCCCCAAACCTCTTCAGCAGGTGTGCTTGCTCTCCATGCATCCAATTATTTCAAATATTTTGGGAAGGATACCATAAATGTAATAACTAAGTCATAGGGTATTACCTTAGAGATGATGTGGGTTCTTACCATAATAAATTCTTCCTTGGGAAATTAGATTCTCTGGGAAACCCCTGAGATAGGTGATTTTGAGGCCCCTTCTAGAAAGAATAAGGAAGATACCTAAGATTAGTTGTTGTAGGTGGGACAACCTCATCATTATACAAAAATAATAGATTTAATCCTCATCACTCCAACTAACATCAGGACTGAACATTTAAATCCCTATCTTTTTATATCAGTTTCTGTTATGAAGTCGGTGGAAAGAGGTGTCAGGATCATGAATATAGGATTCCACCTTCTTAGGTTCATCATTATAAGAAACATTATATGGTGCTGATATGTATCCATATCTATATAATGAAACTGCTTTATCCTGATGAATTATCCATAGATCACCAATAGGCATGGAACTCCTCAAATTATTCCAAAGTATCCAAGATATTGGATATTCACCCTTAAGGGGGATGGGTACATGAGATTGAGGAGTGGTGCCAGTATCTTGGTAGGTTGAATCCCATATTTTCAAAAACATTCTTAGGGGTTTAGAAATAAGAGATTTTATCATCTACTTCCCAAACCTAGAATATTCAGTTGTTTTCCTCTATTCCCCCTTCACCTCAGGCACCAGTTGGCCCCTAAAAACCAGAATCATTTTTACTAGTTGGTAACTTGAAATAAGATCGAATTCAGGATTCATTATATGTCTTGGTGAGTTTCGGATGAAGACCTATATAAGGCAGGAGATGAATCTGGCGCTGTGTGTCTTCTTGGGTGAATAAGAGCCATAGTTTTTGAGCCAAAATTAAGTGTTTCTTCTTGTGTACACTGTTTATAGTCGAAGTAAACACCATCTAGACTCAGTATAATTGACATGAAAATATATAGGGTGCATACCCCACCCATTTATACTTCCCTTAAACTCTAGAAACAAAGACACCCACTCTCAATTAGATAATATACCCTCTCTTGACATGATCTCCAAAAACATCATTTACCAAGGTACTAGTGTGAGTGGCATAAGGAGTATAAGTAAATATGTATCAATAGTTGAGTTGATCTATCTCATCATTCTCCTTCCAGTCGAGTGGGATTACCCCAATTATATATTGTATAAATGTTTGGAATCTAGTGTTTGAGATCTTATGGTTGTTGATAAATTCATAGCCCCCCATGTGGGATGCTATCCAGCTAATATTACATGAAAGGCCCCCATTAGATGTTATGGTGACATACCTTTGTTGATGCATCCCAGAAGAAAGTATATCTTTTCTATCATTGGGACTAAAATATTAATAAACCTTCTGGTGTCTAACTTAGATGCCATAAAAAAATTTGTAACTGTAATCATGGTGGCAGATTCACACACAGACAACAATGATCCACTAAAAAACATGGGGAGAAAGGATGTCTATCAACATCAGGGATAGTCTTCTAGACCATTAAATTGAACTAACCCTCCTAAATCATTATACAATAGGAACCAAAATGAATTCAAGAATGAAGGGTAGGGAAGTTCCATGGCCTTCTAGAATGGGGTTAATGACCACCTGACATGGAAAAAACCTTGATGTAGTAATAAAATGAAGCATCCTATATTGGGATAGGTTCATCATAAAATATTTAACTCACCATTTCAATCAATTTCTTTTTGAGAAATGGGGTCCTCTCCAACTCATCCTAATATGAAGAGGTAGGATATATTATTTTATACAAGTTACCCATGATCGGTTCTCCAAATATCATCCCAACATCCCATAGAATAATTCCAACCTCCCTATGCACCATATTAAAGGTATTAATATCTAGACTCCATCAACTAAGCTGCTATGGGATAACAGATCAGTTTTGATGAGAGTAGGTCTATGATACATATAATTCCTCATATAATCCCACAACCTTCAAATCAATTTTAAATTCCTCACAAATTTTTCTGACCCAAAAAGACCACACCTAGTCTAGACCAAATAATCCGCTGAGGAGAGGGTCTCATTTTGATGGCCACCCTAACTTCTTACTTGTAGCGGCCTTCCATTCATTAATATGATATAAATGGAAACTTTCTTCTATACCTGCACATTTTCTTCTAGAAATAAAGGATCATAATTCAAAATAATACTAGAGAAACAGGCTTTTGGAATTAAATACCCTATTTAGGTTATTTTTTCACAGGGAATGTTTCTATTCTTTAATATCTAGACCATGGGTTGATTTAGTCAGTGTGACACTTTTATTGAAACATCTGATGGTAGCCCAAATCCATAGAGAGGTATCCTATTTTAGATTATACATCCTCATTGGCCTCTACTCATAATTCCTAAAAAATATTGACAAAGTGTGTTGAAATTGTATTTAAAATTATTGTCAATAGAATCAGTCATGGAATTCCACCTCCCATTAGTAGCAAGATGACCATCTCTAGTAGAAATAGATTGTAAAGGGTATATCCTTTGAATATTTTAATAAAAAATCAGAAACTAATCGGCTAATATTTATTAAAAATAAAATTATAAATCACCGTAAATCATTGTACACATTATGTAAGGAATATTTCAATGAATCATCTACCCATTAGGAATTCATTCAATTTTAAATAAATCAAGACTCTATGAAGACGAACTTGTTTCTATATGGGTGATCAGAAATATAGTTCATGGGTGATGACCTTTGAGTTCATAAAAACATCATCCTCGATGGAGATATGCTACATGGGATTGGTATGCATGAGGTGATTCCCAATGTATCAGTTCATAGAAAAGTCCCAATAAATAAAAAATGAGTTAAACCCCCTATTAGTAGGAATGATATCCTTTATGTTCCTTTATTCACACAATAAATTGGTTCTAGTAACACCAAAATATTCATCATAATTTCCTTATTGTGATCTCAATTAGAGAAAATTATGATGGGGGCCATTTGTGGGTCCTAAAATATCTAAATGGAAAAGGAAAATTCTTTAATGAATATTATAATTGTAATGGGACAATAAAGTTGGGAAAATGGATTGAAAAATATTCAATTTCCCCAAAGTTTCAATGGAGGGCTATGTTCCTCATAAAAATATTGTTATGTGGACTTCCTCTTATCATGGAATCACATAAATGAAAACTCATTTGTGGGAAAATATGTTCATTCCAACATCCTATAAATGAAAATTAGTTAGTGGGAAATGATACCATTTTAGGTGTCTTATACACTAAAAATAATTTGTGAGTGTTGACCGTTATCCTGTCATCCCACAAATGATAATTTTTTTATGGGCATGGACGATGTTTTCCATCCCCTGCAAATGATCCTATAGTCGATAATGTATGACTCACAGTACAATTAATTGGTTAAGTCAGTTGACCACCCACAGATTCAAAACCCTATACAGAATCTATTATTTGATGCATAAGATAATGGATTCCCTTCATTCCATCACCTAGAATATCCAAATCCCATATGGAGTCATTCTCTCCCTACATAGTATTAAACCAAACCCACATAGCAATGCACTACATAGAAGGCAGCTGGACCAGCATAGCAAAGCGCAACTTGGAGGATGTCCAGTCCCTTGTGGAATAATTCTACGTGGAGGGAACCTCATCCTACTTAGAAACATACTACATAGAATGTGTTATCCTAGGGTACACACCTCTCCCAATCCCATTTCATTCCTCAAGTGTCCCATTCTTCCCAACGTTCTCTCCTCCATGAACCATTTTAATTGTATCAGGCCAATGACTCTTCTAAATCCACATGATATGTATGGGCACATTATTGAGTCCTCTTGATAATACATATCCATTTTAAATAGGGTCTTAATGGCAACTTAATTAAAAATGTATATCCATATAATGTTATTGGGCTTACATTCTCATGGTATCATGGGTCCCAACCTTGGGTATGGTCCCATATGGCTCCTCGAGCTAGGCAACAACATTAGTTGTTCATCACTACCCACACCCCTATTCTATTTTTTGAATTGGGATGAGGGAAAATTTTTATCATGGGAATGAATCCTAGAGTAAGCCCGTAACCATCGATGAAGAGGTTGACCCCCTACTACTCTTCATCTACCGAAAATGCCAAAAAAATAAAGGATATGGTTGCCATATCTCACCCTTTCTCCCTCCCTTTTGGACCCAACCTTGTCCACTAACGAACTAGTGAGATTTCATGGTTTTCAGATCTACATATTCTTATTATATCTCACATCGAGCATAAATCACATGGGAATAGAGGTCAGAGTTGACCATGAAATTTTCATGATCCCAAGAAAATGGGAATCCTTCTATGTTTATGTCCAAACCAAACCTCTAAATCACTATGAGTTGAGACTTTCCTCATGGTTTCAGAACCTATGGTCCTTCTACTAGGTTTTGGCCCCAAAACCATGTTACGGTCCTCTCAATGTGACATATTACCTATGATACAAACCTTCAAAGGGTCATATCCCTGATGAGTCACATATGGCCCTCTTATATAGGTGTAATAACCCCTTTTCAAACTACATGGGCTTTGATTATCGACTCTCTAGGATTCATAGGTAGCCTCCTAGAGGTCCTAACCCAATACTCCAAATTTTTCATAATGTCATTGGTCCATATTTCGAGTTGGGTGGCAGCCAACCCAGAGAGCTATATTCCATTCGTGCCGCTTTTATCACCATTCTTATTAAGCTATATTTTTTATAAGTTCATGTAACCACCAGGTATGCCATATCCCTTTCTGGTACTTCAAGTCACTTTGGTGTATGTCAGACACCAAAACATAACTGGGAACCTTTCACCTATACATCCTTGTTTCATGCCATTAAAATGCATGATTTGGTTCTTATCATGTGACCTTAAAAGTTATTACATGCCTGTTAAAGGGAAATGAACTACATGGGTTCTGATTCCTTTCCTGAGGATACATAGGAAGCCCATTTCATGGGTACAATCCCAACATCAAAAAAACTCTCATCACCCTAAATTATGATAAGTTTCAAATTTTCCCACTACATTTTCTAAAACTAAAATCATGAAAATAAATTACCAACTAATAATTAATAAATTCATGAATTGGAACCATTGATGGGGAACCTTGAATGCATATAAATATATCCATTGATGAGGAGCCTTAGATACACACAAAAGATTCTATGTTCCATATATTATAATAATTGATTTTAATTGAATGGTTACCCATGTAATACTTTGTAATATATAAAGGATTCATTAAAATTACATAAATCAAGACTATAAGGGAGTCCCTTAATATGTAATAATTTCCCCAAAATGGTGTGATGAGACCGACATTCCATCCACTCATCCAAGAAAATTTCTTTAGTGTCATGGACCATGTTCTCCCATGAACACCTTCCATTAGAATACTGGTCCATGATTAATCACATATATAATATACATTTGGGTATTTCAAACTCCTTTAACAAACCCCTTCGGAGATAGTTTTGAAATGGAACATGACATGAAGAACTGTGCAACATATTCAACCCACCACAATCAATCATCATGAACCAAATTTCTATAAAAAACATGGCTTATACATCATAAATATTCATTATATACGTATTTATAATAATTCATTTGTATTAGATATATAAAGGTGAATTAAATTAATCATAGATATGGTAGTCTATATGTACACATGAAATTTTTTTTCCATTTTTTGATTGAATGGAAAAAGATAAAAAACAATTCACCTTTACAGAATTATTATTATATAATATATATCATATAAATTCACAAAATTGACACTTATTAGTATTCATGTGAAATATAAATTAAAATAGAATCAAATCACATCATGGAAATGGTAGTCCATACATATGGATTGGTGGTGTTTTCATTTCCCAAAATATTTCATGGTAAGAAGGGAGAAAATATATCATCATTTTAGAAGAATAATTATGTCATTAAATCACATGTGAACAAAAAATCCCTAATAATACCCATCTATAAAATATCATGATAAAAAATTAATTTTATCACTATGTGGAGATAGTAAGCCATATATACACATAAGTGATAATTTTAATTATTATTTGTGGGTAAAGTGGGTGTATAATCATGTTTTAATAATCATAATAACATTAAAACATATTTAAAATATTAAAGTTACTATTTTATGACAAATATAATTGTAGTGACCCTGATTGCAGTATCTAAGAGTTAGTTCTTGGTTTATTGCATTGGTATAAGATATTAAAAATCACATACCAATGGACTGAATAACAAAATAGTCTTGGTAAACTATATATATATACACTTGATTCTAATATTAAATTTGAAATACACAAATTAAACCATAATTTTTATTTTAAGAATATCATTATTACCTATAGAATATTGTTGCATATTTTTCGTAGTACAATTTATAGATTCATGGTAAGGGAAAAAATAAGGTTGGTATCAAATTCTTACTAAAGATTATGTAAACTGAAATCTATCATGAATAAATGAATAATGAACAATATCAGAAGGTAAATTACTAAACACTCATTCGATTTAAATAACTTGAATCCCATGACAAGATATGAAAAATGTATATGGAATGGTAAATAATTGAAAATAAATACAATTTAAATCAATTGAAAATCATTATAAATGAAGGAAGAATCAATATAGAAAGGAAAATAACTCAGAATACATTCCATGTAATCAATAAACTGAGAATAAAGCACATCCAAAGATAATATCATGAAGAAAATATCATGGATAATAAGATAAATAAATTATCAATGAAGGAAATAATTAATTATTAGATATATTCTTTGAGCTCATAAAATCTATGAATTTAAAGATGTTATCTTAAGAAATTTTAAAATTAATAGGTAACAATCCATCTAATACCTCATCCACCAAGATCTATCCACAAGATAGTTTAAAACTGATGGGTATAAACCCATATTATTTATCCAAATGGTTAGTCTCACGAGACCTGTCAAGGCATTGAGGGGATATATAAATTCTTAACCTCACCCATCACTTCATGTCTAAATAACTACACATATATCTAATAATCAATTTAATTTATTAATAATATTCCTTATCATCCAATATCTATATTGGGTAAGAAATATGTATTTATTAATATTTCCCTAGTCAATTAATTAACATTCAATGTAAAAAAATATATGTAGAAAAGATATATGGTTTATGAAATAATAATATCCATGATAAATAATATGGATAATTAGGGGAAATTTAATGTCCAATGATCCTAAGAATGTGAATATTTCAAGGGGAAGATAATGACTTCAATAACGATTCAAGGAACTGAATGTCAATACTATCATTTTTAAAAACTGACCATAAACCATGTAGAGGAAGAATAAAGATGGTATAAATGAAACATATACCCATTAATGTAATAATAAATGTTTTATATAATTTATGAAGATAAATATCATAAAAATATCTCAAAACAAAATCTTAAGGAAAATATCCTTTTCATTTTGAAAATCACTTTTAAAACTAAAAGTTTTCATAAAACATTTAAAATAATTTTCTTAAAAAATAACATTAAAAACAATGAATTAATAGAATAATATGAAAAAACTTTATTTAAAAATAACTTTTAAACATTAAAATAATGGTTCAAAGTAATTATTGTCATTTCGAAAGGTAATTTTTTACATGTCGTACAAGTTAAAAAGAACATTCCATTTTCACTTTAAAAGGTTATAAAAGTGCATTGTTCCAAATAAATCAAGAATATTCCTTTGAAAACATTTTTTAAAAAGAAAAAATTGGTAAACATTTATTTAAAAAATAATTTTGAAAGGTTTAATACATTTTTTAAAACATTTTTAGAAAACACGGTTTTTGAAGAAATAGATTTCATACCCAAAAGAGAAATGAAATTGGATTTTCTTAAAAAAAATAAATTAATATTGGAAAAAATGAGTAAAAAATATAATTATTATAGAAAAATATCATTATTAACCATTGGAGTAGAATATGAAATGGAGTTATTAGGAAACAATCAAAAAATTTCCTTCAACTAATGTTTAATAATAAAAAATCTAGATTTGAATTAGATTGTGAAATAAACCCTTACACTGATCATAACGTTTAACTAACCATTAATTAATGAATTGATTATTTTTATCAAATATAAAAAACAAAATAAATTTATATATAAAACATAAGTTAATATAAATTCATTATAAACAAAATATTATAATTAAATTATCAAATAAGTAGTATTTTAACGCATTTAATAGAAATTTATGTAATAAATATCTTACCACTTGGTCACTTTTAATTCAAATCCTATTAGATGTAATAATTCAAATTGAGAGTTAAAATTCCATGAATAATTTATTGTTAATGATATTACATGTAAAAGTGGAAATATATATTCTATATAAAATAAATTATGTGCAAAACATTACAATACGCCTCAATAAAATAAAACTGAGACGAAATCCATTACCTCATGATTTGATTTGGTTAAACATAATTTAACCAAACTTATAATAGCCTTAACAAGTTAATGACTTAAAAAATATCTATTTTAATATTTAAAATATCATATATTTTCCTTTTATAACATCTTATCACCCTTTCATTAATAACCATTCATTATTTCTATTATCTCAGGTGATAATCATCTTGTTTTTTGGTGCATGTTTCATAATAAAAGATCTATTTCCTATGTGTATTATATAGTTATATCATCAAAATAATAATAATAATTACTTAATTATCATATTTATAAACAAATTATACTATTAATACCAATCATGAAATATTGTTATGATAAATGGACTATTTCATAATCAACGAGACGGTAGGTCATATGCACACATGAGTAACATTTCCATTTTTTCAATGATCATTATGGAAAGTAGTTAAGTAATATTTTATCTTCCAAAATTATCATGATAACATATATAACATATTATTTCTATTTATATTCTTATATATATATCAATCACGTGGTGTGGTGATGAAAAAGAGTCACATCGATTTGTGAATTCAGTATTCCACACACACATGAATGACATGATCATTATTCATTGAGTGAAAAGGTATGAAAGAAAATGAGATATATAATAATTTAGGAATGATAAATATGTAAATAATAATTATTTCATTTGTATCACATATAACAATTAACTTTATCCTTATAACTTTTAATTTAAATCATTGGTGAAAGATGAATCAGTTCGATTTGTGAGGTTGTAGTCTGCCATACAAATAAGCTTCTGAGTCAATAAGGATTCATTATGGATTTTCCATTACTTCATGTTTGGGGATATTGTTGAGTCAATAATGTTTCCTTATGACTTTAACATTTCTTCACGTTTTGAAAATCACAAACACCTTATCTTAAGGAGAATTTCATTTACCCTATGATTTACTTTTATAAAGAAAATTTTCCTTCCTCAAGTAAATTTATCCTTACCATGTTTTTCATTGTTAATTTTTTCTCTATGAATAAAAATTGGTTTCATATCTAAAAACCCCAGAATCTTATAATACATAGATATAGAGCATTCTATTTTAAAGATCTGAATTCAGACTTAGAACTCTTCTGATTTCTGACTCCACGTTCTCTGAATTCAGACTTCAAACTCTTCTGAGTTATGACACCATGTTCTCTGAGTTCAGACTCTGAACTCTTCTAAGTTCTGACTCCATGTTCTCCGAATTCAGACTCTAAACTCTTCTGAGTTCTAACTCTAAGTTATATGAATTCAGACTCTGAACATTGTATGTTCAGACTCCGAACTTTGTAAGTTTAAGCCCTGAACTCTTCTGAATTTAGACTCCAAACATTGTATGTTCAGATTACAATCTCTTATGAATTCAGACTCTGAAATTTTGTATGTTCATAGTCTGAACTCTTATAAATTCAGACTCTGAATTCTACTAAATTCAAAACTCCGAATTTCAGTGAAATTCAGACTCCATAATTCTATAGAATTCAGGTTTTGAACTCTTCTGAAGATAGAATCCAAAAATATCTATGTGTTATAAAAATTGAATGTGTTTTTGGTTAGACTCTGAACTATTTTTACATACACTCTGAAAAATGAATTTGGTTATGTAATCATATTCTTTCTTTCACTTGTTTGGTTATGAAATGATGTTGTGCATTCAATTACTAACTAACCATTGTTTGAGAGACACGTGTACAGGTCCCTCCAAAATTCAAGGAAAAATATGACCGTTGGAGGAGGGGGGCGACTGTTGAAGCTGTGCCTATAAATATGAGATCATTTGAAAGAGCTCATAATGTTACAACTTTTAAAAAAACTATTCTATGACTCTAGAGATTACATGCTGCTAAAGTGATTTCTAGAGAGAGACTTTTCATGCTTTGTGTGTACTGAAAATCCTGTTAAGATTTTCTTCATGAGACTCCAAATGTTGGTGAGTACATTCGAGGGATTCCAGCGATAGGAAGAAAGAGGTGCTGACTACATTAAAGCTTGAGGACTTCTTTGCTGAAGAAGATAGAGGTTCCGACTACCTTGAAGTTGAGGGCTCGCGGGGATAGCACGACAGACTCCGATCTTCATATCGATGGCTTACCCTGGTGTGGGTAAGACATACTTTCTTGAAAGTATAAATCAAGGGAACTTTATCTAAAGTTGTTGGATACCCTTCTCTTTGGGTAAAAATATTTACTACTTGTTACTTGTTTGTTTCAAGTTTTCTACTACATTTTGATTTTTGGGGAAAGTATAACTATCTTATACTTTCTTACACTTGTAATATCTGATTTAGTAAGATTATATACGCTTTAAGGTAAAATCTTCATCTTTGTAAAATTTTGTTAAATTTCATTTCTAGATACACTTTTCCAGAATTCCATTCTCAGAATCACATTTCCAGAGTCAAGAAATTTTTTAGAACTAGAGGTTTTGTAAATTTACCTTGTTTAACCTTGTTAAACAATAGAAAGGTTTATAAACAACATTAAAAGTTCCAAAAGAGTTTTTAAAGTAAACAATTCACCCCCTCTTGTGTATTGAGCATTATTAGATACTACATACAATATATTCATTCATTATTTCGATCATACAATTGGTATTAGAGGTTGGGTACCTCATACTCTAAACCAATCCTACAATTGGTATTAGAGGAGGTCTCTGAATTTATTATATTCACATATAAGTTTTCCCTGCTCATGTTTTTCATTGTTATATATTTTCCTTGCTGAGGAATATTTTCCTTGTTTACAAACTTTTATTGTTAATATGTTTGTGTGGAAAGATTTTATTTAAGATGGAAGGAATCAATGTCAGTTCCATTGACAACCTAAATCCAACTAGACAACCTATTTTTGATGGAAATGATTATGAATATTAGAGAGATCGCATGAATACATTCATTATCAATACTGGTGTAGACAATTTTTTCATGCTTAGTGGAGGATGTAAAATCCCTGACAAGGAAGTTAGTACTTTCACCAACCAAGAAAAGCATGAATATCAACTGAATTATAAGGTACACAATACATTGCTTTGTTCCATGACTAGAAATATATATATCCTAATTTCATCTTGCGAAGCAGCAAATTTTATATGGAAGAAGCTCGAAGTTACTCACTTTGGAATGTCCAATGTTATTGAAAATAGAAGAGCCATGCTCAGAGATGAATATCATGGTTTTTTTCTTTCCTTATGGAGAGCCCATATGTAAGGTGAAATAGAGATTCAGGACTATTGTTAATAGTTTACAATATATGGGTGAGAAAGGATTATATGATGAAGCTCTTGTAGACAGGATCATAAACATCATGCCCAATGAGTGGGAATCCAAGAGAACAACTATAGATGAGAATATAAAGGTTACTCAGATTTCCCTTGATGATCATTTTGGAACTCTTCTTAAACATGAGACTACAATGAAGAGAGATGCTGGAAATATTAAGGAGAAGAATGGAAATGACAGTGTTTCTTTTACTACAACATTAAATCATATTAAATCTAAGACTTCTTAGAGAGTTACTAGATAGAAATATAAGAATGTTGCTATTCAATCTAAATCTAGTGGAAGTGAATCATCAGAAAATGAGTTAGCCAATATTTCTCGAAGGATAAACTATATTGTTAGATAGAAGAATTTTCAATCCAGATATAAGAAGAATTAAAGAAAATATAAGAAAGATACAGAAGTCACATGTTATGAATGAAAAAGAGAGAGACATATAAGACCTAATTGTCCTATGCGTAAAAGAAAGGAAAGAATGGTAAAACATTCTGAGAGAAACAAAAAGAAGTACTAAAAAGCTAAAACTAAGAAAGTTCTGAAAGCTATGTACACCTGGAGTGCCAGTGGAAGAGACTCTTTAGATGAATCATCATAGTACGAATCTTCTAGACAGAAGAATCTTGGTTTAATAGCCAAACTACCTATTGAAAATCATTTCTTAATGGCTAAGGTGCACAATGCTGAATCCATGAACAATATATCATTAAATGCTAACTATAGTGAAAATAAATATTATAACTCTTCTGATAAAGAATCTTATTCTGATGAAGATAACACTTTACCTACACATGAATAATTTTCTAGGTTTTCTATGCTTCTTGAGAATGAGAATTCAAAACTCAAGAAAAATCTTGATAAATCAAATTCTAGAAATACTATTCTTACTAAGGAAATATCAGATATTTCTAAAGATCTTGATAAGAAAATTTTTGATTTTGAATGTATTTTAAAAAACCTTGATGAAGTAAATTCTGAGAAGGATAAACATTTTAATGATCTAGAAAAAGTAATTTCTTAGAAAAATGTTTTTCAGAATAACTCTAGTTCCAAAACAAATGTTTTGGAAGATAAGAACATAGTTATCAAACTAAAATCTGAAATATTTTCCTTGAGAAAGTGTTTGTCAAACTTTACCTTAGGGAAGGAAAATTTTGATAAGATGTATTCTAAAATCTGACCTCTAAGAAATAATTCTAGATTTGGTTATACTGGTTCTAAATGAGTTTTTATTAACAATTATTTTGTTCCTCAAGGTGCTCCCTTTTGTACTAAATATCAGTGTGGTGGGAATTTGGAAAAAATTGTTCCCTAAATAAAACATAGTCTTTAGGTTTTCATAAAGCCTATTTTTCTAAGAAAATGTGGGTACCTATGATTTTGCTTTCTGAAATTTCTAGATCCAAGAATGTTTTGGTTCTAAAAGTCTAAAATTCTTATTTTTAAGGAAATAAAAAAAGTAACAATAACAATACTTGGTACATGGATAGTGCATTTTCCCGACACATGACTGGTAACAAAAACTACTTTTAAAATATTATCAAGATGAAAGGAGGAAAACTATCTTTTGAAGATAATGATAAGGGATAAATTATTGGTATAGATAACATCGTTATTCTTGGAATATCTTTGATTTTAAATGTTTTATATGTCAAGAATCTTAAGAAAAACCTCATTAGCATAAGTCAATTATGTGATGAAGGTTACCTTGTGAATTTTATGAATGAAAAGTGCTTAGTACACAATTCCAAGGAAGAGTTTATTATTTCTTCCAACAGGCTAGAAAATATTTACATTTTAAACTTAGAAGACCTTAGGAGCCAATACCTACCTTGCCTTAGTGAAATGGAAGATTATTCTTGGTTTTAGCATAGAAGATTAGGACCCTGTAACCTTAGAAACCTGTGCAAACTCTCTAAGAAAAGACTACTTAAGGATCTACCAGAGCTCAAGTTTGATTCTTCAAAATTTTGTGATCCCTGTCAATTTGGAAAGCAACATAAATCAAGTTTTAAATCAGTCAGTTATGTATCAAGTACTAAGTATTACAATTAGTGTATATGGATCTTTTTGGCCCAACACAAACTGGAAGCTTTGGAGGTAAATATTTTGTATTTTTCTTAGTTGATGATTACACTGGATTTACGTGGGTCTATTTTCTAGCAAAGAAATCTTAAGCTTTTTATTATTTCAAAAATTTTAGAGCCCAAGTTAGAAATGAAGAAAACCTTCCTTTAATAACTATTCATAGTTATCATGAAGGATAATTTCAAAATTCTGATTTTGATATTTTTTTAGTAGAAAATCCAATAATGAAATCTTCTCAGCACCAAGAACACCTCAACAAAATGGTGTTGTTAAAAGAAGAAATAGAATTCTTCAAGAGATAACAAGAACCATGTTGAATGAATATTCTATAGTGAAACATTTTTGGGCTGAAGCTATAAGTACTGCTTGTTATACTATAAATCGTGTTTTGATTAGACCTTTTCTTAATAAAAATCCTTATGAGTTATGGCATGACAGAAAAACTAAACTTTCTTACTTCAAGGTTTTCAGTTGCAAGGTATTCATTTTGAATACTAAAGATAATTAACACAAATCTGCACCAAAATATGATGATGGAATTTTCTTAGTCTACTCCACAACTTCAAAGGCTTATAGAGTTTTCAATTAAAACACTTGTATTGTTGAAGAAACAGTACATGTCAAATTTTATGAAACTGATCCCTTTGATTTTAAACAACTCCAACCTACATCTTAGGATGTGTTTTCAAAAACTAATTATGAACCTTTGTTAGAAGATCTTTCTGATAAATAAAATGTCCAAGAAGAAGCTTCTAAAGCATTTACCCCAGAATATTTCCTACACTATATTGATGAACAAGTTTTACAAAACCCAAATCAGTTGTTTTCTAAGAATCATACCAGTGATAGTATCATTGGTGATGTAAATCAACCTATAAGGACTAGAAGATCCTTAATAAATGAAGTAGAACATCTAGCATTACTTTCCCAATTAGAACAAAAAATCACAAATGAAGCTTTAGGTGATGATGATTGGATAAAAGCTATACAAGATGAACTAAATGAATTCAAAAGGAATAAAGTTCTAACCATGGTCGAAATACCTAAGTAATCTTCTATTATTAGAGTAAAACGAGTCCTCAGAAATAAATGTGATGAAAATGTAATCATAATAATAAATAAATCTAGATTAGTTTCTAAAGTTTATAATCAACAAGAAGAAATAGACTATAAAGAATCATATGCTCTAGTAGCTAGACTGGAATCTATTCGTATTCTACTCTACTTTGTAGCATTCTTTAATTTCAAACTTTTTCAAATGGATGTGAAAAGTGCTTTCATTAATTGTTTTGAACAAGAGGATGTTTTTGTTGAACAACCTCTTGGTTTTTAAGATTCAAAACATCTTGAACATTTTTATAAACATACCAAAGCTTTGTATGGAATTAAGCAAGCCCCTTGAGCTTGGTATGATAGGATTACATGATTTTTGCTTCAAAATAATTATGTTGTTAAATGAAGATACAACAGTTTTTATAAAGAATGATAAGAAAATTTTATTTACTGTTCCAATTTATTTTGATGTCATTATATTTGGTTCAACTCATCAACATTTAACTGATTCCTTTGCGGATCTAATAAAGTATGAGTCTGAAATGAGTTTGATGGGTGAGTTAACATTTTTACTTGGTTTTAAAATTTCTCAAAAACTAGAAGGAATCTATATATCCCAACATAAGTATATTAAATATCTTCTTAAAATGTATGGATATCACAACACTAAGAGTATTAGTACTCCCATTGGTACCTCAAATACACTTGATCTTGATGAAGCAGGGAAACCATTAGATCAAACATCTTTTAGAGGTATGATAGGAAGTTTATTTTACCTGATAGCTAGTCATCCAGACATAATGTTTTCAGTATTCTAATATTAAAGATATAAATCCAATCCTATGGAATATCATTTAAAGGTAGTGAAAAAAAGTTTTCTCTACCTAAAGGGAACCATGGATTTATGACTCTTTTATACTTTTGGAAATGACTTTTTTCTAAAAAGTTTTTCAAATGATGACTTTGGTGGATATAGAATGAATAGAAAAAGTACTTCTGGAACGTTTCATTTCTTATGAGATTTATTAGTTTCTTGGTTATACAAGAGGCAACACTTAGTATCACTTTACACTGCTGAAGCTGAATATATAGCAACTGGAAGTTGTTGTGCTCAAGTGTTGTGGATGCAACACACACTCAAAGACTATGGTATGAGTTTTACCAAAACAAAAATACTATGTGATAATACTAGTGCCATTATTCTTAGTAAAAACCCTAAACATCACTCAAATTCAAAACTCATATATATTATTCATCACTTTTGTAAGGTTCACACACAAAAAGAGGATATCATTCTTCAATTTATCAGAACACAATATCAACTTGCTGATATTTTAACAAAATCATTACTCTCTGATAGATTTGAATGAATTAAATAGAAGTTAGGAATGATAACGATAAGGTAATATTCCTTGTTAAATATCCATTGAAACCAATATCATTACAGTAATAAACTCCTTTTCATAGTGGGAGTACATTTTCTTGTCAGTTAGATTAAAATCTTTCATAATGGAAATTTTCATTGTCAGTTTTTGTTTCAAAATCTTTCATAATTGCAACATCGCAGGTTAATAAAGAATAATACATTTTCATATTTATTAATATTTTTGAATTAAATATTAATTTTACTTTAAAGGGGCTGCTATGTTCTATAGCTTACCCGATATGCAATAAAGAGTTTCTTTGAAATCTGACGTTGCACACTAGTAGTAAAATAATATTTTTTTAAATGGTAGTTAACAGATAGCCATTTTATTGGAGGGAATGAATAGAAATAACTAAAATATGATTATATATGTTTTTTAAATGTTTTTACATTTATCCAATAAAGGATAAAGGCTTAAAATATGAAAAGAATTCAATTTTAGGCATATATACTCTAACATTCACTAAGGTCGACTTATCACCTCTTGATGGAGAACCATCCATAAATATAGTTTTGGTCACTATTATACATTCTATTTGACCAAATAAAATTCTTCTTCAGAATCGGGACATCAAATTTTTCTTTGTGTAAATTTTTGTTATTTTTCATGATAAAGTTCATTTTTAATGAATAGTGAAAACTGTTGTATTTTAATTCAAACCACTTTTTAATATAATTTATTTATATGATTAGATTATATTTTGAATTGGTTTTAAAGTGAAATTAGTATATATTTTTACCATTTAATCTAATTGTGGTCATTGGAATTAATTTCACTTTGAAATTGGACTTAAACTAGTGTCAATCTTTTGATACATTTTGTTTCATAAAAACACGATTTTTGTTCTAACAGTGGGAATTAATTATTAAAATAATTAATTAAACTTATATGTTTTGAATTTTGAAAAATAGACATCATTTTTTAATTCGTAATATCAAATATAGGATAGGGTGAATGTTTTTTATTTTTCTGAAAAACATCAATTTTTGATGAATAGTGAAACCACTAAGTGGTAGTTAAAGAAGCTAATTTATCATTTAAATGAAAATTTACCACTTCTGTGATTTTATTTTCAAGAATCCAACATACATGGTTTTCATTAGGATGTAAAATGTGGTTCAATGAGATTAAAATAATTTTTTGGTGAATAGTAACTTTTATGTTTTATTAATAGCGATTAAAGTTAATTAGTGTAATTTAAGGTGAAAATAATGTTTTAATAATATGAAATGACCTAGACACATGTCATAACATTATTGGATGTGGCCTGGCCGAACAAGAAAATCCATGGGTCAACATTGGGACCCCATGGAGCCACTTTGGTAGGAAAATGACAGTAATAACTTTTTATTTAATGTTAAAATTAAAATGTCACAAACATGAGTTGCTTTACTAAAACAATTTTTAAATGGGGTTATAAAAGTCATATTTTTTACTATAAATATTCATTATAAATATAAAAATATATCCTACATCATGATAGTTTCTATATAATTTTTAGACATTAAATAAATTAAATTATTAATGACACCATGATGATGCAGCGATTACCTCATTATTTAAGGATTTAAATAAAATGAAAATATAATTTAAAATCTAAGACCTAAACATGTCAAAAACCTATTGGATGGGTGGATTTTGAACTCTTATCACCGTATCCTAGAGATATATAATTTTGGGACCTTTTAAATCCGAAAATAATTTTATAATAAAGTAACCCTTTATAACTTTCCAAGAGTGCCCCTCCTCTCCTCTTATAAAAGGCCCCCACCTCTACCACCTTACCCACACCTCTCAAGCCTTTGTCTCAGCCGACCCCTGTCCATTCTTTCTCTCCACATCCCACTCTTACTCTTTGAAGCCTCACTTTGGGAAGAAGTCTTCCCAAGTAAGCCTTTGAGCTCAAATAAAAAAGAGTTACCCGTTTTAAACGTAGTGTTTTCTCCTGTGTTCTTTTGTTTTATTTTGATTATCCAACCCCCTAAACTCTTATTATTCCTTTATTTTGTAACAACGCCAGTATCTTCAATATACTAGGATGTTTTTATAAAAATTATTAGAGCTACACTTACACACACCTACATCTAATGGTTAAAGAACATACTGTTTCTGTGGATGGTGAATTTCTGCCTCACGAAACGATGATTGTTCAAAACTCATATAACACCTTCAAAGGAGTCCATTAAGATGTCGGTATATTTATATATGATATATAATATGTTTATGTTTTACTTAAGCTTATTTATTTTTCATTTATGACATACCGTTATGGTTTCCATTATGGGTAAACGCGATATCTTCAGTTTAGGAAGTGCGGACTACTGCCCCCTCAAAGTGATTTGATTCATTAATACCATATGTGGTAGGTATAAAGGATATAATTAGTGATGTTATATATGATAAAATACTGGAATTATAATACTATTATTTATCATTATGTTTTACTTCCATTAAATATGAAATAGAAATGGAAGTAGCGTTCATGCGTACGTACGGCTTTCCTTCTCCACGAACGGTGCATTTCATTTCTTACCTCTAAATGTTATGTAATATTGTAAATTCATGTAAATACTGGATATATATGAAATATATGATATCTAAGCCTTGAATATAATTCTGGATATAGTGGATATTCTACCACATGAACAACTTGTAATTATAAAGAGTTTATTTGGGACTCAAGTACCAATGATCTACAAAAAGACCATTATTAACTTAAATAATTACATAGTGTTCATAACATGGTAGTAAGTGATATAAAATGAATAATGAACTTGAAATAAGGTTCTTAAGAAAGTAGAAATTAACTAACGTTTATTATTTAGGATGTTAAAGAACGATCGAGTCAAGTCGGACCCGAGGTATGGGACTTCGTCTCAATCTCCTTTCATTGAGGAATATTTTGTTTTATATCCAACCTTATTTTATACAATGTATAAACCCCTTTTACTTTTACATTTATTCAAAATGAATCTTTTTTATACGAAGCGTTTATTAAATGACAAAAGGGACTGTTTTTTTGTCGTACGTATACGGCGACAACGACTTCTCCACCACCGTGACCATTATTTGAGTTTAGGCTTCCTTTACAAGACATACCTTTTTTCAAATAAAAAAAATACCATGTTTTACTTTTCTTTTATTTTGGTATTAAAAATGGGTTTTCATAATGTTTTTATTATTTCAATGTGTTGTATTGATATCTTGTGATTGAAATGTGGAAATGTTATATTTCCTTTATGTATGTTTTATGTGATATGATTATGTTATGGTTCTTGGGAATTGTAATGAAGACATGTGGTTCCATGATAAACTAAGGGCGGGTGAGCCCAATATAGCCCTCCAATGCATTGGTTAATGAAAAGGAGGTAAATGTTAATGTTTCTCTGAAGATATTTAGGGAATATACTATGATGGGTATTCAAAACGTAACCAAGAGGGTTACTCCCTATGTAAGAATGTTATGAATGCATCAAGTTACCTTTATGTCATATGATTTCTATGTTTTATTCATTATTTGATGAGGTATTTTAATGTGCTTTTGTTTTATGAGTAAAGTATGATTTCATTGATTCTTATGTATACATGTACTCATGTTTCCTTTCCAAATTTTTATAACCCTTACTGAGCTTTTTATGCTCATCCCAAGTTTTTGAAATGTTTTTCACAGGTCAAGGGAAAGGTACATGATGTGATGATAGTGTCAATGAAGTGTCAAGAAAGAATCCATGTTTTATTTTAAATATGTTTATGTTGATGGAAAAAATGGGTACTATATTTTATGTTACCACTTTGTTTAAATGTATAATGTAATGCATGTTTTATTATCTAATTCTCTAAAACTCTAAACCTAAAAAGATCCTCAACGTGTATTCTTGAAGTAACTCATGATTAAGTGATGTTTAAGGCTGGGGACTTATAGTTGGTATCAGAGGTCAGATTATATAACTTTAGGAGTTAGAATTCTATTAAATGATTATCCGAAAATATTTTTTTATGGTAAAATGGAAATGATATAGCATTTGAAGATTACCATGTTGCTTCATCTAAGACATGTTTGTTCAGAATGGTTTTCTATAGAGGAAACAAGGAAGCAGTTCTAGGAAGGAATACAGAAGGAAATAACCTTCCAAATCAGCATCCTGAGATGGTCAGAATTGGAACTGAACAGTTTGTTCTACTAATGGAGCAGTTGACTAAAGCGATAAATGGTGGTGGTATCCATGCATGAGATCAGCCAGATCAACCGCATAGGAACATGTCAGTGGTGGAACATTTCATGAGAAAAATACCCAATAATTCATGGGAATATCTGACCCTGTGCTAGATGAAGGGTGGATTAAAGCACTGGAGAAGATTTTCGATGTCATGGGGTGTCCAGACAATCAAAATGTTAGTCTTTCTATTTACCTATTGGAGGGTGAAGCAGATCAGTGGTGGTCGATGGTTAAAAATATCCGGGATGCTGATGATATTGATGCTCTCAACTGGGATGAATTCAAAGGTATGTTTCTTGAGATGTAATTTCCTAAGGCTGTTCGACTTAGGATGGAAAAACAATTCATGGAATTGAAGTAAGAGGAAGAATTAATGGCTGATTATGAAGAAAGGTTCACTAGATTGGCAAGGTATGCTCCAAATTTTATCCGAGACCTTGATAGTAAAATAAATAATTTTTACTTAGGATTAAAGCCAAAATATTGAAGGGCTTTATCTTCTCGTGAGTTCAAGATTTATGAAAAGCTTGTTCGATGGGATGAGAAGGTGGAAATGGAGTTTTTCGATGACCAAGTGTTCTATAACAACCAACATAAGAAGAGACCGAGGTTGCAGGAGAAAGGAAAGAATTCTTCAAAAAGGTCTGACGGTAAGAAAAATAAGTTTCCAGTTTGTGATAAATGTGGTAAAAGGCATGCTGGGGAATGTCTTCTGAATTCTGGAAATTGCTGACGATGTGGTAAGATGGGACATAAGGCTTGTGATTTCACTGAAAAAGATCATGGTGATGGTAAGACCAAATTTTATTTACAGTTAGTGAAATATTTTAAGTGCAATGAGATGGGTCATTATACAAATGAGTGTCCGAAAAAGAGATCGAGTGATGGGAAGCAGTTAGACTACAAGTAGAAAGGGGTGGTAAAATCCTTTGCAACTAATTACGCAGATGTTAGGCCATCAAATGAAGTTGTATCAGGTACATTGTTTGTTTTTTCAGATTATTCCAGTGTGTTGTTTGACTTGGGGTCTACACATTCTTTCATCTCTACAAACTTTTATAGTAAAATGGGAATACCATCTCAAGAAATGACTCCTGAACTTTTGGTAAAAACACATGGGGGAAATATTGAGGCAAAAAGAATTTATAAGAATCTTCCTATCCTTTTCCGTGGAGAGAACCTACTTGAAAACCTTATTGTTTTAACTCTACTAGAGTTTGATGTTATCCTGCGTATGGATTGGCTCTTTATTTACCATGCTAAGATTGACTGTAGAGATAAAGAAGTTTCTTTTCAGAAAGCCTTTCAGTTTGTGTACATGAATGAACCCTTACTGTTGATAATATATCAAGAGGCCAAGAAACTTGAAAAATGTGGAAATGAATGTTACCTTGCACATATTGTTGAAAATATGGGAACTATTCAGATTAATGATGTGCCAGTGGTAAATGAGTATAATTATGGTTTTCCTGATGAGTTTCTTAGAATAATACAAGATCAGGAAGTTGAGTTTACTACAGACTTAGTTCTTGATACTAAGCCAATTTCAAAACCCCCTTATCGAATGGCTCAAATTGAACTTTTAGATATGAAGGATCAATTTAAAGATTTATTATAGAAAGGTTTCATTCGACCTAGAACATCACCATGGGGTGCTCCTGTTTTATTTGTTAAAAAGAAAGATGGTTCTATGAGACTTTTCATTGATTATAGAGCCTTGATTAACATCACCGTTAAGAAAAAAATATCCTTTTCCTCATATCGATGATTTGTTTGATCAGCTCCAGGGAGCTCCGTATTTTTCAAATATTGACCTGAGATCAGGGTACCATCAGTAGAAGGTAATGGAATCATATATTCTGAAGACCGTGTTTCGTACAAGATATGGCCATTATGAATTTATAGTAATTCCTTTTTGGGTTAACCAATGCACCTGCTGTATTCATGGACCTTATGAATAGAATTTTTCATGAGTTCTTGGATAAGTTTTTGGTTGTTTTCATTGATGATATTTTGGTGTTTTCTAAAAGTAAAGAGGTACATGAAAGTAATTTAAGGGTTATTTCTCAAACCTCAAATGAAAAGAAATTGTATGGGAAATTCAGAAAGTGTGAGTTTTGGTTTCAAAACATTTATTTCCTTGGTCATATTGTTTCTAAAGATGGGATAACTGTTGATCCTACAAAAACAAAGGTTGTTGAAGAATAGCCAAGACCCACAAATGTAACTGAGATTTGTAGCTTCGTTGTTTTGGCATGCTATTACCGAAGCTTTGTTAGAAATTTTTCACTGTTATCTAGTCCAATGACTAAGCTAACTCGGAAGGGTGTTAAGTTTATCTGGACAAAAGAATGTGGTGATTGTTTTTAGGAACTGAAAAGAAGATTGGTGAATGCTCCAGTTTTGGCACTACATTCCAGGAATGGGGAGTTTCTTATCTACAATGATGCTTAATTGAAAGGACTTGGTTGCATCCTAATGCAGAATGATTAGGTAATTGCTTATGCTTCACGTCAGTTGAAAACTCATGAGGTAAATTACCCTGCACATGATTTAGAATTAGTTGTTGTTGTTTTGGATTTAAAAATATGGAGGAATCTTTTGTATGGAGTAAAAAGTAAAATATATAACGATCACAAAATTTTAAATTATATATTCACTCAGAAAGAATTGAACATGAGATAGAGGATATGGCTAGAATTAATCAAAGATTATAATTGTACAATTTATTACCATCCGGGAAAAGCAAATAAAGTGGCTGATGCTTTGAGTCGAAATAGTAATGCTTCATTAACAATATTGCATTTGGAATGTGATCCTTTGGTTAAGGATTTGATGAAATTTGGCACAGAAGTTGTCAGTGCAGGATGAAATTCTGTTTTGTTTCAGGTATCAGTGAAATATTCTCTATAGAATTAAGCAAGCATAGAAGCAAGACAATGAGTTGCAGAAAAAGGTAGAGTTGGTTCAGAAGGGTAAGTTGCCTGAATTCAACATTGATAATGATTGTGTTTTGAGATTTGGGAAGAGGTTGTGTGTGCCTTGTGATTCACATTTGAAGAGATAGTTGTTATGTGAAGCTCAAAGTTTTCCATTTCCACTTCATCTAGGCAGTACTAAGATGTATAGAGATCTTCGGGAGTATTACTGGTGGGACAGAATAAAAAGGGATATTACTGATTATATTGTGAAGTGTTTGACTTGTCAATAGGTAAAAGAAGAGCGGAAGTTACTGAAAGGGATCCTTCAGCCTTTGCCAGTACCAGAGTGGAAATGGGAGAATATATCCATGGACTTCATTGTGGGATTGCCGAAGACACCTCAAGGTAATAATGCAATCTGGGTTATTTTTGATCGCTTGACTAAATCTACTCATTTCCTTGCTATACGAGATACTTTTTCCCTAGATCAACATTACCATTTGTATCTTAAAGAGATATTCAGGTTACATGGAGTTCCCCTCTACATTGTATCTGATCGTGATCCCAAGCTTACTTCTAATTTTTAGAAAGGCCTTCAGAAGTCGTTGGGTATTGAATTAAATTTTAGTACATCTTTTCATCCTCAATCAGATAGAAAGTCAGAAAGAACGATCAGACTTTGGAGGATATGCTACGTGATTGTTCGATGGATTATCAAGGAAGTTGGGACTAACATCTTTATTTGGTTGAGTTTTCTTATAATAACAGTTTTCATTCCAGTATACAGATGGCTCCATTTGAGGCATTACATGGTAAACGGTGTCGAACTCCAGCTTTTTGGGATGAAGTTGGTGAAAGGAAGTTGATGGGACTAGAATTGGTAGAAGAGATGGCAGAAAAAGTTCAGCTGATTCAGAAACACATGAGAACAGCTCTGAGCAGATAGAAAAGTTATGTAGACAATTGGAGGAAAGATTTATCTTTCGAGGTAGGTGATCATGTTTTTCTCAATGTTTCACCATGGAAAAGTGTGATGTGATTTGGTAAGAAAGGAAAGCTGAGTCCAAGGTTCATTGGACCATATAAAATTCTGGAGATAGTTGGATCGGTTTCTTACCGAGTGGCTTTACCTCCGAGTTTATCTCAGGTACATAGTGTTTTTCATGTTTCGATGTCGAGAAAGTATATGCCAGTTATATCTCATGTTTTGATTGCAGAGGTAGTTTAGCTGGAAGAGAATCTATCTTATGAAGAACAACCAGTCCAGATTATTGACCGACGAGAGCAAGTGTTGCGAAATAAGGTAATTCAATAGGTAAAGGTTTTGTGAAAAAACCATATGGTTGAAGAGGCAATGTGGGAATCTGAAAATTCTATGAGGGATAAGTCCCCCCACTTATTTTGATAAGTGAATAAAATTGTGAGGACGCAATTCCTAAAAGGGGGAAGGACGTAACATCCTTGGTAAATAAAGAATAATAAATTTTCATATTTATTAATATTTTTGAAATAAATATTAATTTTACATTAAAGGGGTTCCTATGTTCGATAGCATACCCAAAACGCAACAAAGAGTTTCTTTGAAATCTTACATTGCACACTAGTAGTAAAATAATATTATTTTAAACGATAGTTAACACGTAGCCATTATATTGGCGAGAATGAATATAAATAACTAATATATGATTATATATGTTTTTTAAAATGTTTTTACATTTATCCAATACAAGATAAAGGCTTAAAATACGAAAATAATTCAATTTTAGTCATATATACTCTAACATTCACTAAAGGTCAACTTATCGCCTTATGATGGTGAACCGCCCATAAATATAGTTTTGGTCACTCTTATACATTCTATTAGACCAAATAAAATTCTTCTTTATAATCGGGACATCAAATTTTACTTTGTGTAAATTTTTGGTATTTTTCGGATAAAGTTCATTTTTTAATAAATAGTGAAAACTGTAGTATTTCAATTCAAATCCTCTTTTTAATCTAATTTATTTATATGATTAGATTATATTTTTATTTTTTTTTAAAGTTAAATTAGAATATATGTTTACCATTTATCCAATTGTGGTCATTGGAATTAATTTCACTTTGAATTGGACTTAAACCATTGTCAATCTTTTGATACATTTTGTTTCATAAAAACATGCTTTTTTTTGACAGCGGGACTTAATTATTAAATTAATTAATACAAATTATATTTTATGAATTTTTTAAAATAGACATCATTTTTGAATTTGGAATATCAAATATAGCTTAGGGGAATTTTTGTTATTTTTCTGAAAAACTTCAATTTTTGATGAATAGTGAAACCACTAAGTGGTAGTTAAAGAAACTATTTTTTTGTTTAAATGAAACATGACCACTTATGTGATTTGATTTTCAAAAATCTTACATAAATTGTTGTCATTAAGAATTAGAATGTGGTTTAATGTGACTAAAATAATTTGTTGGTGAATAGTAACTTGTAAGTTTTATTAATCGCGATTAAAGGTAATTAGTGTAATTTAAGGTAAAAATAATGTTTTAATAATATGAAATGAACTAGAAACATGTCGTACCCTTATTGGATGTGTCATGGCCATCCAAGAAAATCCATGGGTCAACTTGGGGACCCCATAGAGCCACTTTGGTAGGAAAATGACATTAATAACTTTTTATTTAATGTTAAAATTAAAATGTCACAAACATGAGTTGTTTTACTAAAACAATTTTTAAATAGGGTTATAAAAGTCATATTTTTGACTAAAAATATTAATTATAAATCTAAAAAGATTTCATACATCATGATATTTGTTTTATAATTTTTAGACATTAAATAAATTAAATTATTTATGACACCATGATGATGCAGCGATTACCTCATTATTTAACGATTTAATTAAAATGAAAAGATAATGTAAAATATAAAACCTACACATGACAAAATTCTACTGTATGGGTGTATTTAGAACTCTTATCACCTTATCCTAGAAATATATAATTTTTGGACCTTTTAAATCTTAAAAGCATTTTATAATAAAGTAACCTTTTATAACATTCCAAGAGTGCCCCTCCTCTCCTCTTATAAAAGGCTCCCACCTCTACCACCTTACCCACACCTCTCAAGCCTTTGGCTCAGCCAAATCCTGTCCATTTTGTCTCTCCACACTTCTATATTACTCCTTGAAGCCTCACTTTGGGTTGAAGTCTTCCCAATTAAGTCTTTGAGCTCTAATCAAAAAGAGTTACCTGTTTTAAAGGTAGTGTTTTCTCTTGTGTTCTTATGTTATATTTTGCTTCTGCAAACCCATAAACTCTTTTTATTCATTTCTTTTGTAACAAAAAAAGTATCGTCAATATACTAGGAGGTTGTTATAATAAGTATTCGAGTTACACTTACACACACCTACATCTAATGGTTAAAAAACATATTGTTTCTGTGGATGGCGAATTTCTGCCTCACGAAACGATGATTGTTCAACACTCATATAACACCTTCAAAGGTGGCCATTAAAATGTCACTATGTTTATATATGATATATAATATGTTTATGTTATACTTATGCTTCTGTATATTTCATTTATGGCATACCTTTATGGTTTCCATTATGGGTAAACGTGATATCTTCATTTTAGGAAGTGCGGACTACCGCCCCCTCAAAGTGATTTGATTCGTTAATACCATATGTGGTATGTATAAAGGATAGATTTACTGATATTATATATGATAAAATACTAGAATTATAATAATATTATGTATCATTATGTTTTAATTCCATTAAATATGAAATAAAAATGGAAGTAGCGTTCATGCGTACGTACGGCTTACCGTCTCCATGAACGGTGCATTTCATTTCATACCTCTAAATGTTATGTAATATTGTAAATGCATGTATATACTGGATATATATGACATATATGATATCTAAATCTTTAATATAATTATGTATATAATGGATATTCTACCACATGAACAACTTGTAATTATAAAGAGTTTATTTTGGACTCAAATACCAATGATCGACAAAACGACCCTTATTAACATAAATAATTACATAGTGTTCATAACATGGTAATAAGTGATATAAAAGGAATAATGAACTTGAAAAATGGTTCTTAAGAAAGTAGAAATTAACTCAAGTTTATTATTTAGGATGTTAAATAACGATCAAGTCATGTCGGACCCGAGCTATGGGACTTCGTCTGAATCTCCTTTCATTGAGGAATATTTTGTTTTATACACAACCTTCTTTTATACGGTATATAAACCCATTTGAATTTTATGTTTATTCAAAAGGAATCGTTTTTATATGAAGCGTTTATTAAACGACAAAAGGTAATGTTTTTTTTGTCGTATGTATGCGGCCACAACGACTTCTCCACCGCCGTGACCATTATTTGAGTATCGGATTCCTCTACAAGCCATACCTTTTTTTTTAAATAAAAAAAATAAATACCATGTTTTAATTTTCTTTTATTTTGGTATTGAAAATGGGTTTTAATAATGATTTTATTATATCAATGTGATGTATTGATATCTTGTGATTGAAATGTGGAAATGTTATGTTTCCTTTATATATGTTTTTTGTGATACGATTATGTTATGGTTCTTGGGAATTGTTATGAAGATGGGTGGTTTTGTGATAAACTAATGTTGGGTGAGCCCGATATAGCTCTCCAAAGCATTGGGTAACACGATGAAGTTAAACGTTAAGTTTCTCCGAAGATATTTAGGGAATATACTGTGAAGGGTATTTGAAATGTAACCAAGAGGGTTACTCCCTACGTAATAATGTTATGAATGCCTCATGTTATCTTTATGTCGTATGATTTCTATGTTTTATTCACGATTTGATGAGGAATGTTAAAGTTCTTATGTTTTATGGTTAAAGTATTGATTCTTATGTATACATGTACTAATGTTTCCTTTCCAAATTTTTATATCCCTTATAGAGCTTTTTATGCTCATCCCAATTTTTTGAAATGTTTTTCACAGGTCAAGGGAAAGGTACATGATGTGATGATAATGTCAATGAAGTTTCAAGAAAGAATCCATGTTTTATTTTAAATATGTTTCCGTTGATGGGAAAAATGATTACTATATTTTATGTAACCACTTTGTTTAAATGTGGAATGTAATGCATGTTTTATGATCTAATTCTCTAAAACTATAAACCTGAAAAGATCCTCAATGTGTATTCTTGAAGTAATTCAAGATTAAATGATGTTTAAGGCCGGGGCCTTATAGTAATGGAAATTTTTGTAGTCAATTTTTTTAAATCATTCGTAATGGAAATTTTCGTAGATAGATTTTTTGAATCTTTCGTAAGGGATATTTTTGTAGTCAAAAAATTTTTCATACATAAAATTTTCGTAATGGAGATTTTCATTTTTAATTTTTTTTTTCAAAATAAAAATTTTCAGAATATAAAAGTTCTTCAATTTTTTTCCTAAATACGAATAATCCTCCTAGAAATATATAAATTATGTTTCCTTTCCTGAGTTTTTAAAATCATAATTAACTTACTGGTAGTTTATTTTGTTTTTAAAATTTTTCGGATTCTCTTTTCCTTAAATTCGAATTTTTTTATTAAAAAAAATCACAAAAGATTGGATCCAAGATTTCCTTGCGGCTATCATATCAACTGTCAGATCTAATAAGAAGGATTTTCAACCACTGGATTGTGTTTGAAAGATGAACCGTCACATAAAATGCTTATATAAAGGACCTCCCGATGGTTTTTCCACATAGAATCTCAAGCTCTCATGTGTTGACGTTCTTCCCTTCTACATAAGCTCATTCTGAATGTCTGTAGAAGAATCTTCTTAGAAATATATGTCTACTATCAAGATAATCACGGAATGGAATTTCTATAGAGAAAGGTTGGTGTATTCGAACTTCTTCTCTAAGTATGATTCGATCATCTTGAAGAACATTAAGCTGAATGGATGGGAGAGTGTTTTCGTATTGAAACCAGGAGCTCACGATTTGGTGTGTCCAGATTTGCAAGGTAAATTTTATGAATCAGTCAGTTTCTTTAAGGAAGAAGGCAGAGAGAAGTTTTCCTTCAATTGCTATGGAAAGACTTATGATCTTTAAAATACTAAGGTAGTTAGTTTAGTTGGTATTCTATATGAAGGGGAAGCTGAGTTCTGTTCTCATAAGTTACCAGATGTCAAAGGATGTTTTGTTAAAGAGATGGCTATGTCATGTCTTGGACTCTCTGATGTAATGAATCCGAAGATCGCTCACTTGTCTACATATTATCGTATTCTTGATTTATGGGTTCAAGGTTTCATAATTCTGAGAAAATGTGACAATGACACATTGAAGAAGAGTGACATGTATATCTTGGATTTCATGGTGAACCAAAAGGAAGATCAATCTGGTTAATCATATTCTCATTAAGATTAAGAAAATTAAGAATGCGAACTTGAAGGCTTAGATAATCATGTATCTATCCATTCTCCCAAATTCTATTGTTTGGTGATTAGAATATTTTAAAATTTATTGCAAATCAAAGCCAAGGAATTACAAAGTCATGCTAGTCTGTGATGATACCCTAAAGAGGATGAACATTGGTTTTTCTACAGACTCCGAAGAATTTTATGATTTACCATAGGAAGAAGTTGAAGCTATTCCGAAAAAACAAGAAGTGGATGAACCATCCAAAAATAGAGGAAGGAAGAGGTAGTTGAATGAAGTAGTAGTGGAAGGAAAAATTGCAGAGCCCAAGGAAATCCAATCCGCACCTCCAAAACCTAAGAAGATAAAATCATATCCAGATGAGGTAGTTGCTAAGTGGAGGGAAGATAAGAAGAACATGAAAGAAGAGGAGCCCAAGTTTAGACTAGACCCTACTGAAGAAAAATATTTGATGGAGATGACAGCTGAGTATCTGGAAAGGGAAGAGAAAGAAAAGAAATTAAAGAAGAAGATGAATGAAGTAGAGATTGTGCAATCACTCCTGATGGATACTAAGAAAGCATCCAAAAATATTCTGGTACCAGAATCCTTCAGGGTATAAGCATTAGCTGAAACTCTAGGGAATAAATTTGTGACTCCAGAAAAAATCAAAGAAAAATAAGTAGAAAAATTAATGGAAGAAGAAAAATAAGAAGAAAGCAGTGGCGATACAGATGATTATATTAAGTAAGTGGAATATTTCCATGAGAAAGAAAGCCCAAACTAAAAGATCTTAATCCAAAAATCTGAAGTAGAATCTTCAAAGCTAGATACATATGGGAAAGATGAGAAAGTAGATGATAAGAAGGGAGAATATGAAGTGAATAAGCTCTCCGAGGAAGAATGTTCTAATCATGACTTCATTCACCCTGAGGATGCTGATGCAAGATCTGATAAAGAAGAGATAGATGAAGATAAAATTGTTCTACTATTTGATAGTGAACATGAATCTCTGGATGAGAAAGACATTCCGAGAACTGATAAGGGAAAATAGGTGGTTATTGATACACCTAGTAAAGCTGTTGTGAAGAAGAAGGAAGCTTCTGGATCTTCAAAGAGGAAACATGCTAAGCTAGAAAAAGATCCACCACCAAGAAAATCTTTAGATTCAGAATCATCATCCCTTGGACATGATTTCATTGTTCATTTGTTGAAGAAGCTAGTTGAGACTATTTCAATTTTTTCAAGCATTGACTCGAGATGCCAGATGCTTCAACACACCTTAAACCAGAAATCAGATTTAGTATCCATGGTGATGGATACGTGTGTAAAGCATGAGGATAATTTCAATAATTTTTTCATTAACTAAGATGACAAAAAAATGTCTTATAAGAAAATGGTTAGCTGGAAAAAGAAGAAAGTTGGAGATATGAGAGATCTTGATGAGTCCCAAAATAGTGTCAAAGATGAATTTGACATTGAAGATGGTAATATCAAGGATCTCACAAGCAGTTTTGAAGAAAAGATGACTCTAGAACAGAATTCTCGGAGTCAAGAAGTGAAGGATTTGAATGGGAAACTATATTTAGCAGCTCAAATATGGAAGGGAGAAAGGGATCTTCAGATTGAGATAAAAGAAAATCTTTTCAAGCAGGAAGAAGTCCTGAAGGCTCAGGCAGAGTTTCTAATGGTTTAGGATGATAAAACCAAGGATTTAGAGAAGAAATTTGACGATCATGATCAGATTCTTAAGTGAGTAGAGGAAGATTACAAAAGCATAAGAATCTCAAAACAATAGTGAAGAAGCTGATGCCCATGTAAAAGGAAGGATAAATTTGTTTAAATCCGATATTTTGTTGAATTTTTTTTGTTCTAATTTTTTTTCCAATCCTAATGAAATGATTGTTTACACATATTTTTGTTGTTTAGTACTAATATTTTAGGTACCATATTATCTTTTCCATTCCTTGTATTTATTTTTGAAAATCACGAAGGGGGAGAAAATGTATTTCTAAGAAAAGAAGAAACTTCCCTACGTAATGGGGAGTGTTCATCTAAGGGGGAGTTCTTATACAAGAAGATTTTAGTATGCAATAAAATTCTAAGTCACATTCCGAAAATCTATAATACAATCCTTAGTGTTCTAAGAATAAGGGGGAGTTATTCATATTCATCCCTGCCCATGTGTTAAGGGAGATAGGTTTTATTTTAAATTTCTAGAAAAATGTTTTCTATATCCTTATATTCTTTTTCATAAGGATGTTTGTGCTTTACAGAAAGGGGGATATTATTGATTCAATAAGGTTTCCTTATGGCTTTTACATTCCTTCATGTTTGGGGAGATTATTGAGTCAATAAGGTTTCCTTATCACTTTTCCATTTCTTCATGTTTTGAAAATCACAAACACCTTATCTTAAGTAAAATTTCATTTACCCTATGTTTTCCTTTCGTAAAAAAACTTTTCCTTCCCCAAGAAAATTTATACTGACCATGGTTTTCATTGTTCATTTTTTCTCTAAGAATAAAAATTGGTTTCATATATAAAAACCCTAGAAAATTATAATACTTAGATATAGAGCATTCTGTTTTCAGGATCTGAATTCAGACTTCGAACTCTTCTATGTTATGACTCTGTGTTCTCTGTATTCAGACTCCAAACTCTTCTTAGTTATGACTCTGAGTTCTCTAAATTCAGACTCCGAACTCTTCTACATTCTGACTCTGAGTTCTTTGAATTTACACTCCAAAATCTTCTGATTTCTGACTCCAACTTCTCTGAGATTAGACTCCGAACTCTATTGTGTTCCAACTCTGAGTTCTCTTAATTAAGACTCCGAACATTGTATGCTCCGACTCCGAACTCTTATGAATTCAGACTCTAAACTTTGTAAGTTCAGACTCTGAACTCTTATGAATTCAGAATCTAAACTTTATAAGTTCAGTCTTCGAACTCTTATGAATTTAGACTCTGAAATTTTGTAAGTTTAGACTCTAAACTCTTATAAATTCAGACTCTGAATTATACTGAATTCAAGACTCTGAATTTATTTGAAATTCAGACTCAATAATTCTATAGAATTCGGGTTATGAATTCTTCTGAAGATAGAATCTGAATATCTATGTGTTATAGACACCAAATGTGTTTTTGGTTAGACTCTGAACTATTTTTCCTTACACTTTGAAAAATGATTTTGGTTATGTAATCATATTCTTTCATTCAATTGTTTTGGTTATAAAATGATTTCATGCATTCAGTTACTAACTAACCATTGTTTGAGTGACACCTGTACAGGTCCCTCTAAAATTCAAGTAAAAATATGACCTTTGGAGGATGGAGCCGACTGTTGAAGTTGTGCCTATAAATAGGTGCTCATTTGAAAGATCTCATAACGTTACAACTTTTTAAAAAAACTATTCTATGACTCTAGATATTACATGTTACTAAAGTGATTTATAGAGAGTGAGACATTTCATGCTTTTTCTGTACTAAACATCTTGTTCATATTTACTTCGTGCGACTCTGAATGTTGCTGAGTACATTCCAGGGCTTCCGGGGATAGGAAGATAGAGGTGCCGTCTACTTTAAATCATGAGGAATTCCTTGCTGAGGAAGACAGATGTGCCGACTACCTTGAAGTTGGGGGCCTGCAGGGATAGCAAGACAGACTCCGATCATCGTATCGAGGGCTTACCCATGTGTGGGTAATAGATAATTTCTTAAAAGTATAAATCAAAGGACCTTTATCAATGTTTTTTGGATACCCTTCTATTTTGGTTAAAATATTTACTACTTGTAACTTATTTATTTCAAGTTTTCCATTGCATATTGATTGTTGAGAAAATTATAACTATATTATAATTTGTTACACTGGTACACTCTGATTTAGTAAAATTCTATATGCTTTAAGGTATAATATTCATCTTTGTAAACTTTTGTTAAATTTCATTTTTGGCTTCAATTTTTAGAAATTGCATTCTCAGAATCACATTTCCGGAGTCAAACAAGTTTGTAGAACTAGAGGTTTTGTGAATTTACCTTGTTTAACCTTGTTAAATAATAGAAAGGTTTCTAACCAACTTTAAAAGTTCCTAATGAATTTTTAAAGAATACAATTCACCCCCCTCTTGTGGATTTAGCATCATTAGATACTAAAAATAGTATCTTCATTCATCATTTCGATCCTACATGAGCAACATTACCATGTCTCCCATATAATGGAATTTAAAAATTTATATATGATATATTTACTAAAACTATATAATTATGTTATAAATATAAAATATATACTTTATATCCATCATAATACCCATCCGAGAGAGGTGGTAATGGAAAAATGAATAACATGATTTCATGATGTATTAGTCTATCGTAAACATGAATGTCGATTTCATAACATATATAACGGAAGTGGGGATTGATGTCTATCATGTCCTTATTATAAAAATATACCAGTATATGGTATATAATTACTTTATTACACCATCACATTTTTATAGGAATTTAGTTTTGTATATAAATAAATAAAATAAAATCTCCCATTGATAAAAGTTACCACTTATTCAGGTATCCCCATTAGGTTTGAAAAAATTCCTTCCTAGGATGGAACTATGACCAAAATAAGGATTCTAGGATGATAAGAGGGATGTTTTTAAGTGATTTTTATAGTCTTGGATGAAATAAATGGTTTTGGAGGTGGGAATAAGAGTGGATAGGGGGTGGCCTTTTACAAGTAAGTTGATTGGCATATGGAATAACTCATTTCCACACCTTTATTAAATTATATCGTCATAATTTAAACAAAATATCAATAATAAATGTTTTTTAATATTGAAATAAATTTTCTGATAATTCAAAATCATAAAAATAGTTAATAAATTATCATCATAATAAGAGATAATTTGAAGGACCAAGGTCATATGAAATAACACACAACTAGGATTCTAAGTAGAAGAACATTGGTAGAAAGTAATGATATGGAAATAGTTGAAAAGAATAAATAATTACAAACAATTACTGAGGAAATTGATCACAATTATATAAGTTATCAATGGAAAGTTAAGGGCCTCAAAACCATAAATCCATGATGATCTAAAGAACATTTCATTCATCAAGTATTATGGTAATATGATAAAATTTTTGTTTCAAGATATTTTTTCTAAATTTTAGAAATTATATTACTATATATAAATGTATGGAAATATAATTACTTGATATGTTTCAATTTCATTAAGATCAATTTCATCTTTTGGTTATTCTTTGAAAACATTCAAAATCGTCTCTTATATGAAAAACTGAATATCAGAAAATGAAATTTTATACCCGATGTACTAATATTCACTCTTAATAGACTATAAGATCCATAAATAAGTGAAAAGCCTTTTGATACATATCTATATATTTTCTAAATCAAATATGGTTAGAATAAGTTATCCAATGTAATACATTAATCTCAAAACATTAAAAGTAACACCACTGGTTCATCATTAATTTTTTCACTAAAAACAATGACATATTAACTAGTACATCACATAGGCATATGGTAGGTGATAAAACCTTATTATCCTTCATTCATGGGTTCAAGACCTTTCTCCTTGTCACATGTGATGGGTTTTAACACAACTTGTGGCCATTTTTTATAATATATATATATATATATATAATTCCTACAATGTTCCAAAAAATGAAGAAAATTCATGAAAACAATAATATGTAAATAAAATTCTTCCTATGATTACCAATACAAACCAAATAAATAAAAACATCATTAATTTTATTTCCACATAGGCCCTTCATTATTATAGGGTTTATCCCTATGAAGAAGAAATTGACATGGATAATTCTCAGGTTCACCATATTTAAAACAATGAAACATAAATGGTTCTCTAGGATGAAATTTATTTCCTTGCATCATGCCCTTTATTTTTCCATGGAAATTATATTTTATACCATTTGTTTCTATACATAAATCATTTTTTACATTCCATTGAGGCACCAAATTTACAATATTAGACACCTTAGGTTTAATACTGGTCTTTAATTATCATCATCTGTTCAAGTCCTTCATTATAGTTTGTAAATAAAATGTGAATTATCTTAAGCATATCCCTCAGGAGTATCGAACCAGGCGCACAGTAAAGCGCATATTTGTGTAACATGTGATGATTGGGTCAAGCCCAATGTTCCCTTTTTAGAGTAATTACCACTAGGTACCTATATTCCAAAACTGTTCCCACTTTTAGTATCCTAACAAGGAAGTATTAAAAGAAAATAAAAAAAATATTTACCTGACAAAAACATTATGATATTCTTCTAAATAAATCCTCAGTGGATATTATAATTTTATGATCCCAAATTTATGTTTTACTAAATCATATTCCCAATGATTATTTAAGAAATATTATGTTACCAACTATAGATACCTCGAACCTAATTTCTCAGAGCTAGTGCTTTCATTATTAAATTATCATAAGATTAATAGAATCTAATCCTGATGGCCTAAATAGTTTAGTATTCTAGGTAAACTGAATAGATATATGATTCCCATATTAAATTTTAAATACAAAAATTAAAGCAAAATTTTTTTCTTGGAATATTTTTATTCCATTTAGCATATTCTTGAATATATTTTTTTAGTGCACTTCATGGATTCCCAATAAATATAACAAAATATGGGTGAACTCAAATGCTCATCAAGGTTTAAGTACAGTGGAATATATATTTAATAAATGAAGCACAATCAATATGTTATGGTAAACAACTCAACACATATTCCATTTAAACAACATGTCTATCACGATAAGATAAAGCATAATCAATATTAAAAGGTAAAAAATTTAAAAAAAATCCATCTAAATAACTTTAATATGATGATAAGATAAAGAATAATCATCATGGACAACTAAATAATAGAAAACACATGACATTGAATCAATAAACTAAGAATTAAATTTCATATAGAGTTAATATCAAGGAGAAAATCACTTTGATAATATGATAACTAAAATCTCTATGAAGGAAATAATTAATTATTAGAAGTCATGCTTGAGGAACATGAAAACCTCTAATGATAATATCTATCATAAAGAATCTTTAAAACTACTTGGTAAAAACCCTTTTGAAACATATACTATCACAATATATCCTTTAGATAATTTAAAACTACTTTGTATAAACCCATATAATTTTTCAAATAGTTTTTTGATGAGACCTATCAATCCATTAATGGGATATATAAATTTGGGACACAATATTCACTTCATGTCATAATCATTCCTCGTATATCAAATAATAAATTTAATTCCTTAATAATATGAATTATCATCAAATTTTAGTATTTAGTAAGAAATATTGATTTGTCAATATTTCCCCAGTAAATCAATTCTCATTTAATGTAAAACACTATATGAAGAAATGATTTACTATTTATGAAATAATCACATTCATGATAAATGATTTGGATAATTTAAGGAAATTTAATGGATAATTATTATAGAAATGTAAATATTTCATGGGGAAGATAATGGCTACAAAAATTAGTCAATAGAGTGAATGCCAATACCTTCCTTGGTAAAAATGATCATAAACCATCCAGATAAATAATATATGTGTTATTAATTCAAAATATACCTATTAAAGTAGAAAAAAAGGGTTGATATCATTGATGAATAAAAATAACATAAATAGTTATTTAAAAACATTATTTATGGAAATATATTTTTTATTTTGAAAATCACATTTTAAAACTATGAGATTAAAAAATATTTTTAAAAAATATTTCTTTGAAAATAAATTTATAGAGGAAAAATTTATTGAATATTTGGGAAACATATTTTATTTTAAAATATCATTTTAATATGGAAAATTATGCTTCAATGAAATGAGGGTCATTTTAGCTTGTAATTCTATGCATATTATATAAGTTAAAAGGAACATTCCTTTTGCATTGTGAAAAGGTCATAAATGATACTTTTTCGAAAAAATGACTAGAAGATTTCTTTGATTTTTTCTGAAAAAATAAAAAATGTGTAGAAATTAAATAAATAAATCATTTTTAAAAGGTGAAAATAAATTTTGAAAATGATTTTATGAAGCATGGTTTTGGAAGAAACAAATTTTTAATTGAAGAGAAATATAATGTCAAATTTTCATGAAAAAATTTTATTAATTATTTTAAGTAATTTTGTTTTTGAAAAAATGTTAATATTTAATGAAAATATCATTAATAAATAGATAATAATAAAATGAAATGGAATTATTAGGCAAGGGAAAAATAATATCCTTTAACTGAATTTCAAGAATAAACAATTTAGATTAGAATGAGATCATGAAATAAGCCCTTACAATAATGATAATGTTGACATGAGAATTAATTAATGAATAAATTGTGTGTGAAAATTATAAGTAAATATTTAATTATTTTAAATAAAAATAAATTTAATCAAAATTAAATATATTAATAATTTTTTAATGACATAATCAATGATGTATAATTTTAACTTAATGAATCGAAATTGAGTGAAGAAATCACTTACCATGTGGTAACATGTAATAAAAACCCACTTAGATGAAAAAATTAAAATTGAGACATAAAATACCATGAATAATGAATTATTCATGATATTAAACATTAAAGGTTAATTATATACACCATATAAAATAAATTAAGTTCATGATATTATAAATGCCACAATGAAATGATATCGAGAAAAAACACATTACCTCACACATCCATTTGGTTGAATGTTCATTAAACTCATGTGAAGCGGTTTTAAACATGTTACTAACTTATAACAGAACCATATTAATAATTATAATATAATATATATTCTTTTTTAACATATCACCACCCTTATGTTAATAATTATTCATTATTTTCAATATGTTGGGTGTTAATCGCCTTATTGTATCATGTGTGTTTCATCTTTAACGATCAGGTTATTACATATATTATAGAGTTATATAATCTCCATAATAAAAATAGTTATAAAATTTTAATATTTATACATCAATTATAATTTTAAAACCAATAATTAAATATGGTTATGCGAAATGGACAATGTCAGAATCATGGAAACGGTAAGCCATACATACACATGAATTATATTTCCATTTTTTAATGATCACGATGGAAAGTACGTAAGTAATATTTTATCATTATAGAATGATAATAATATCATATATAACATATATATTTTTTAAATATACTAAATATATCATCCACATGGTCTGGTGATGAACAGATAGTCACATGATTTTGGGAAGGTGGTGGTCTACACATACATGAATGACATAATCATCATTCATTGACTAAAATGGTTCAACAAAAAATGATATATATTTTCTTTTAAAAATTATAAATACCACATTAATATAATAATTATTTCTTTTTTATCCCATGTAATAATTATCTTTATCATTATCACCTTCCTTGTAAAGCATTAGTCAAAGAAAAATCATATCGGTCCGCGAGGTAATAGTCCGCCATACACAAGAGCATTGTTATTGTGTCATTGAAGTAATGTAATGTAACAAGTTATATATGATATAATGACTCTAAAGATATACTTATATTATAAATATCTTATAAATAATTTATATCCATCATTATATACAATTGTGAGAGGTTTTAATGCAAAAAACGAATGGAATCGGTTCGCAATGAGGTTGTCCACCATACACATGAATGATCCTTATATAACCCATTTTATGAACGTGGTGATGGTTGTAGGTTAGTAAATTATTATAAAAAAATAATAATATATTGAATATGCTAATTAAATTATAAAAAATGGTTTAATAATATGTTGTTGAGGTGGATAAAGAAATAAAATTAAAATTATAGTTGGAGAAAGTTACCTCTTCTTCAAGTATACCACTTATATTTGCAAAAAATCCATCAAAGGTAAGATTTATGACAAAAATAAGGTTTCAAGGATGATAGTAGGGATGTTTGGAAGTTATTTGGGTCCTTTGTTTCGGAACAAAATTGGTTTTAATATGTGAAGAAGAGTAGAGAGGGGATGTTCTTTTACAAGAGAGGTGAGTAGCACACTTTTAATTGTATGAAATGATTCAGTCAGAGCTACATTTTGATCAATAAATAATCCTCCCAAATGGTCAATTATAGGAACTATAAAATATAAGGTAGAAATATTACTAGAATTTTTGTTTTGGACAAGTATTTATGTTATTTTAACCTTATCATTTTTTTTTCACCCCAAGTAAATCCATTTTACCTTAACCATGCTAATTGTTTCCCGTTTTCATGATTCATTTTGGTCAAAAACTATCTTGAAATTATTAGATAATGTGAATTAATCTCCTAATAAACCTAGAATACAGTTTTTAAAATTTTATTCTGTTAAGTGGAAAATTTTAATTGAAAAATAACCTAAAATTTGAGGAGAATACATATTTTTAATGAGAAAAAGTTCAATTTTTTTCAAATTTTTTATACAAAAATAAAATTAGAGTTAATTAAAATGAAATTAATTATATTAATTGACATATAATTGAACTAATTTTTCTTTTAAACTAATTTAAAATTTAATTTATATTGGTAAATAATTTAATCAAAAAGGGAGTTTTCAATTAATGTTCATTGTTTTTCAGTATTCATCAAAAGAGGAAACTGTTTAGAAAAATTAAATTTTTTTTCCCTATGATAAATTTTATATTATAATTTCAAAAATTAAGAATATTTTTTCAGATAAATTTTTTAAATGTTGAAGAAATTAATTTTAAATTATGTGCACAAATCACTACTAAACCATCCTTTAGAAAAAATATAGTTCTTAGAAAACATTTAATTTTTATTACAGGATACTTATTTACTTCATATAAATAGAGAACCATAATTTAAATAATTTAGTTAACACTATTCATTAATTCCATATTAAAAACAATGTGATAACTATCATACTAAATAATAATATTTTTATTATATGTAACGTTTTGTTTAAACTCAGTGTTTCATGAAATGATAACTCAACTCAGTGTTTCATGTAACAAAATCTAGACTTTTTGTTTTAGAAAACTCAAGATAATCTCAATGTAACATGTAATTCAATATATTTAATAGATAATTTTTTATAAAATAAATATATCATAAAGTTTCAGGGAATTATATTTTATTTTAATAATAGAACAACATATTCCATACTCAATAAAATATAATGTTATTATTTAAGAATTTTCATTTGTTTCAATTATATATTTAGACTAGGTAATTAATATTAGAGAAATAAAGGGATCATTTAAGGTGATTTTTTATTCTTCAAAATGAATCCTTTAGAATACCTCTGAAGGGATTTATGATTGGTCATTTGGAATTTCAAGCACCTTTATAATGTTATTAGGGAAGTGTCAAAGAGAATTTTATAGAGTATTATCAAGCTATATGGATTAAAATTGGGTAATTAATTGATAGATGTGTTGTGCTTTTATAGTTGAGGAGAGGGTCACTTTTTAAATTTATCAAAAGATTAAAATATAATAAATTAATTCTCAAGAAAAGTACCACCAAATGGTAAGGGATTCAATGATAATGTGGGATAGTTTCATAATATCATCAGAAAATTTAATTTAGAGATATTTTTTATAAGTTTATGTCGTATCATTTTGATTATCCATTAGATAACCTATTATTATTTTTAACAGTGAAAAAATATTTTCAATATTAAAATGTAGTAATTTTTTACTTATAAGTTTAAAATTTGTCTATAAAAGGATATTTTTTGATATTATAAACCATAACATGATCTCACATTATTTTTCAAAATATTTATGATTTTTAAATAATTTAATAAAATATTATTTTGATAATTTATCAACACTCTCATGTTTTAACATATTCATTAAATTAAATTTTATATACATGAATACAAAGTTTAAAATAGAATGTAACGTTTTAAACCACCCAAATATGGCTTATAAATCTCAAACATTTGTGGGTCATATTAAATCAATCCAATCATATTACTTTTAATATTTTTAAAATAAATTCTTATATTTGTTATTAAATGGAGTAATATTGCATCAGTGATTCTTAAGAAATTAAGGCCATTATATAACTACCAATGTTTAAGAATATATTTTTATCATGAAAATAATTTCACTAAATTATAAAATACAATTATATTCATTCATAACAAATTTTTGCCTATATAGACACATAATAGATATTAAAAATACTCTAATCATTTGCAACATTCTTTCATTTTAATAATATATAAGTCATATTTATGGATAGGTGTCAGTTAAATAACTCAAAATTAAAAAATTAGGTGTTAAGGGTCAAATTACCTACACACTATAAGAAATAAAAAGAAAAATTATGGCCATATCACTTATTTTTAATCCACATTAACCTACTTTACCATTTAATGAGGTGCTAATTTTTACTATAATTACTGTTCATATGGAACAAAAAAGGGCCAAATTATGAAATTTAAACTTTAAAACTATAATTTTTGAATTAATTTCACCTACTCAAATACATATAAATGGAATAAATCAATTTTAATATAAGTGCACAAAATTCGATTTAATTGTTTTGAGAAAAATATACATTTTAATGAATAAAAATGGATTCATTCTTATCATATTCTTATGAATATTTTTTTATATGTTAAAAAAATAGACTATGTAATTAATTTATACAATTAATTTCAATCATTCAAAATAGGGATTCATTTAATATATTGATATAAAATAAATTACACATATAAATTTTTTTTTTCAAAAAAAGGAAAGTTTTATTTTAATATTATTTCTATTTTTTGTGATAATAAATTTATTAGAAATGAATTTATTTTATAAATGTGTATAAAAAATATTTTTTATTATTTATTTATTACTATTAAAACTACCAATCCAATGAGTAGGCGATAAGAGGCCCATAATTTTTTAATTATCTTTCGCGGTTCGTCTAAACTCACTCTTTTATGTAATGTAAGATATCAAATAAATTAAATTATGTAAAGGGAAATATATAATAAAAGTAATGTGGTGTTACAAAATAGTATCACATAATAATGGTTCATGAATTTTTTTTTACCATGTGTTCAATCCCCAAAATTATAAATATATTAATTTTTTAGAAAATAAATCACTTAAAATAAATCTCATGAGTACAAAAACTATTTAATATGAAAAGGATAATGGAAGTGAAAACATAAAATATGCTTTTAATAAACATTTAAGCATTGATATAAAATAAAAACATACATATCACATTCAAAATTAAAATTTTAAAATATGAGGTGAATGATTTAAAAAATATAAATTTAAAAATAATCTCAAATAATGGATCCTTGAAAATTAAATAATTTTTTTATAAGAAATTTATAGATGAATATAAAACATTTGAATATTAATGAAACTTTTTTAATACTTTAAAATATTTTTTCTGAAAAAACAATTAGTATAATGATTAATAAAACATACATTGTATTTTTTTACTAAAGTGGATTATAAAATTATATATAAGAAACTATTAGTGTTGGATAACCCCTTTATAGAAGAAAAATGTCTAAGATAAAATTTTATAATTCTAATAAATGAGATTTGAGTCATCAATATAACTTATAAACAATATACTCCATGGAAAATAAACAAGTTGAAAAGGGGATTATATAGTTAAAATGTAAAAAATGATTGAATAAGAAATTATAAAATCAAAGTATATATTTTACCAAACATATAAAAAATATGTTCCATAGAATTATCATTAATCAATTAATAAAAATTATGTTACCAAAAACTCTTATGACCATGGTGACACTTAAATCAAAAGAATTTTAAATAAAATAATGTAATTTTGTTTAATATATCTCATGAATTACAAGAAAGTATAATATATTCCCTTAATGGGATAATATATAAATATAAAAATATAAAAAACGAAACATGGTTCATAACATGTAACATCAGTTAATGAATCAGAATTGAGGCCATGATAATATTTATAACTTATGTGAAACATTTGAGTAAAAAATATATCCATGGATTTGATTTCAAATGAAACATTTAATATGATTAAAATGAGAGTACAATTATAAAAATATTAATGTAGTGGTAGACACATAATTTCTATGAGAAAATGGTTTATAACAAGAAATGTGTCTCAAGGAGTCAAAATTTGAGAGATGATACCCTTTCCTTTTATCCTAGATTCCAAGAATTAACTCGGACCACCTATATAATTAATAAAAATCATAATAAATTATTTTAAAACCTTACTAATATATTTTTCAATTTATACTTTGTATTTATATTTACTCTCTATATGAAATATAATTAGTTATTACCTATTTTCAATATTGGGTGTAACTAAATTTGATCATTTTGGATTAGTTTCTTAAAAAATGGTGTCGGTATTCATTAATATTACAAGTTAAAAAAATAAAATATCATTAATGGTACCTTATTAGATTTTCTATGATTTTTTAGAAGTAATTACATCATTCCATGGTAGTATTGGTTAAACCCAAGGAAGATGAAATAAACTTACATGAAAATTATATTTTTATTGTTTCAAACACTTTTAATGAAAAATTGAGAAACCATGAGTTTAACGAAAAAAGGTAATAATAGAGCCATTAATAGACAATTTCTGTCTACTAGTTTTAATCTCCCTAAAAACGTTCCAAGAGATATTGGTTAACTGAGTATTTGGTTTATCCATTATAAAATCTTTAAACTAAAAGGCAAACTTTTCACAGAGCTTGGTGTACTCGTCAAGGATTATCATCCCATTATTGAAGCCCCCAACAAGAATCAGGTCATTCTTCTTGACATATATATATTCATCCTCATTGAGAGTCACCCTAAATGACCTCCCCATTATTTTGGTAGCTTCCTCTTCAAAAGAATTGAGTGACAGAACTTGATCAACCACTTCTTCTTCCAAGATGAACATCAATTCCAAGGATTGATAAAAAACACCACCTGAATTCTTCTGGCAAGTAGAATCATTTTATATCTATTTGGTTTTCAAATTTCTTACTGATAGCGTCTCCATTAGATGTGGTAATAAAAAGTAATCCTTCTTCTCTTTACAGATGCCCTTCAAGCTCCTATTTCTCCTCAGGCTCAAACTATCAACTATAAAATAACTAGAACCATCTTCGTTATGATTATTACCGTAGGCCCTATCACCCAATTACTAGAACAGGTTTGGTTGATTTATATTCATTTCTTCCTTAGATAGTCCTTAAAATCTGTTTCCCAGTTGAATATAAGGTCTTATCATTGGATATGGCCATTTCTCACCAGAATTAAAACCCCTATGTTCTGAAAACATGCACCACCTCAAAATTTCACCTTGTTAACCACATCTTGGTCAGTCCTCTATAATACCTCCTTGAGTGAGGCACCACTTAAAACTCTTACGCCCTTTACATAAGAAGCTCCATTGGTTGAGGTAGGAGGACCAGATACATATGATCCCTCTGTACCCCCTGACCTGGATAATTCCTGTTTAACCGGACCATCCAGATCCCGATTTAATATTCTAAACACTTCTCAAAAATTGTGATTAAACTCATTTTGATGAACCTCATTTCGGATGGAAAATAAGTTTACTGCTTCCCCCGCTCGTCACAAACCAGCTGCCTCACCAGTGATGGGAGGTTTAGAGTCTTTTTGGGTCTCCAAAACAGGCCCCTCTATGAACATCAACTGAACATGGTCCTCCACATGAACTATTCCAATTCCTTTACCTATATTAGGATCAATATCACCCTTTCCACCCCACCAAAAAATGGAAACCAAATGCCTCAGGTGATTACAATTCTTATAGTAGTCCACCCATGATTTGAAAAATTCCAATTATTTGCATCTAATTTCATCACCAACAGTGATCCACATCCACTACATTGGTGGGTTAGAGATTTCCTCCTCCACACATATCTTCGGGTTAATCGGATGGATTACAGATATGGTTCTATTATCAGAGCAGAGATAACAACTGACCATATTTCCTAACATTCGACGAATTAAGGGGTTTTGAAATAACAAGGGGAGTTTTGGGAAGCTAATATAAATTTATATAGAGGTAAATCATGCTTCATATGAAAATAATAATACCAACATATTATAAAGAACATGTTTTTGAGGCACTAATGTGGTGCACTAGACAAACCATAGATAAGATCATCCTCCTAGCTGAAATGAATCATCTAATGGTGATTATTGATGAGACTAACAATATAACTTTCTTTCAACCACCCAACATCCAAAGATAAACAAGTCAGAATCATCAACAGATGGTCTATGGTGGCAAAAATGATCCATAAAGATCAAATACAAAATATTTTAAGCTTCCGTGAAATACAACATCAACAATGGAAGTTGAGGAACACTATCAAGAAGATTGGGAACCTTTGTGCTAAGCTAAATCATTATGAACAAGGGTAAAGAATCAAGGTTAGGGAATGAGATGAAGGGGTGATGATTTAGAGTCAGTGGGATGTGGTCCTCTACCCTCTTGATAGCGGGAGGGGGAAGGAAAAATACATATCTATCAAGCCATCACATCACCACTAAGTGATGATACCTGATAAAATGCATTGCACCTCCTGATGAAGATGAAATCAATGTTGATCATGTTTTGATAATTCTTAATGAACTAATGATATTATATTAACTAACAAGATTAATAATAGTGTTACTATTATATATCCAAAAAATAAATATTTAATTATTTATATCCTTTATTACCATAAATATATTCCCATAGTAATTGTTGATAAAAATTTATATAATTGGTCAAGTGTGTGGAAAAACCAACCCAAACAAGAACATACTATAATTACTGGATGATTAAGAAGGGATTTAGTATTAATATCATTATACAAAAAGAAGAATTATATTATGATCATTTATTAGTTAGATATATCTAAATTTGAAAGATTATTAAGAAGAAGAAAACCTTGAAAAATACATTTCATTGTATGAAGGAATCATTTCTCTTATCATAGACTGCACTTTTGGATGGTTAAATATACTACAGTTTATAAGTGATCATATTGAAAATAGTTTGTCCAATATGAATTTTAAAACCTCAATAATTTTATAAAAGCTGTATTTATCCATTTTAAGCATTCTCATGTCTGTACATGTATGATGATGATGAAAAGAAAAATATAAATAAATCATTCTGTGGATGTGGGAGTCTACATGTATGAATGGACGACAATTTAATTTTCCAAATAATTGGTAAAAAGATTAATAATTATTATCATTTAAAAACATATATTTTTCACAAATATAATAGTCATATTTTAAATTTCATAGTATTATTTTGCATGTAAGACCGGGATAGAAAACTAAATATGTTGCATTATAGAGGTGGTATTGTACACAACAGAATAATGATGGTTTTATTTTTTAAAAGGAAAAAGAAATGGTGATTAATTATTATAACATAGTAATAATAACATAAATATATACTAATTATAGTGATTTTGTCATTTCAATATTGTGTAATGTAATTTAAAGAACAATAAGTGTAAGTAAATAAATAGAAAATATAAAAGAGAATTTAGAAATTTCTACCCCACTACATGGATTATCTCCTTTATGAAGGGGTTGAACCTTGGAGGGAATTTTTTTTAAAAAAGCTATAGAATATAAAGGTGTCTAGGAATATATAGTAGAGGTTTGGGTAGATTTTGGGCCAAACTAAGTGCGTTGTGATGGGAGTTGATGTGAGGATAGAAGTTCACCTTTTATAAGTTAAAATGAATAAATTTTTTTTAAATTAGAATCAATTATCATTAATGGGAATCCACTCTCAGGGAAATCATTAATGCCCCCACAAATTTAGTTTAAAAGAATAATAATCTCAATAGTTTTCATATCACACAATATACAACTCTAATAAAACAATGATGCAGAATAAATATTACCATTATAACATAGCTGTTAAATTGGTGGTATATGTTGGAATAAAAAAATCAGGGAAAATAAAAATATTTCTTTTATATAATGAAAATTTATTAACTAATTCATAATAAATAAGTACTCAGTTTTTTATAAAATCATTTTATTCTTCAATAATATGTTTTCTTATGAAATTTATTCAATTTTGTATGAAGAAATTCTAAAAAATATATACCAGATTAATAAAGTTTATTTGATGATTTTTTATAAAAAAAATTATAATTTCACAATTATGTTAGGGTGAATTTTTTATATTTTATAGATACAGTTTATTTTGGGTTGAATAATAAAAAATACCAATTGTTGAAAACCTAACAATTTTATGGCATTATAATTATTAATATTAACATGAAATATCATGATAAATTTTTTATAGAAAAAATTTATAATTTATAATTAATATAATTTTTATAATAATATAATTTTGATCATATAAATTTTTTCATACCATTTTAGAAATCTACGTATAGTTTTATTCAAAATAAAAACAAATTTTTTATTTTCACTTAATCAAGTATTTATAAGGATAATTTTAGTTTTATTTGGTTTTAATGAAATATATGCATCATTTTATTTAACATCATCCAATAATTCCATTAGAGTCATTATTATAAATTATTTTGTTGTAAAATCATTTTTATGCTTAAAACAAACATTTTTCTAAAAACACTTTTCATTGGATTTTGAAAAATTATAGTAAAATGATTTAATCCCATAAAATAATTTGAATCATGTGAAAAAGATTAAATATTTTAAAATGTGATAATTAATAACAAAAAATAAATTCAACCAAATTTTTTGTCATAATGAATAGTAACCATGGTAAATATTTTTCACCTCACTTAATGGTAAAATAGATAAAAATACCAGAATAAGGAATCAAGATAACACAAAAAACATACGTAAAAATGATTTTATGGATGTAGTTCAACCATAAATTTCTTTTCTTCAATTCTATGATAATTTGGATCCAATTTCATTGGAAAATGAGTTTATATTATTAAATTAGTTTAAGTAATTTCATGAGTGTCTTTTCCTACACTTTTGAAAGGTTACCACTTATAATATCTTCTTCACACCTCTTTAATAACTTATCTAGACCCAATCAAACCCAAATACATCCTCAAACTTCCTTCCCACAATATAAAGTCTATGGTCTCATCAATGGACTAACCTAGATTGTACAAGGTTTAATCTAAAGGAGGTTTTTGGAAGAATATGTATAACTCTTGACTGAGTGATTTCATTTTATTTATTATCCTAAATACTTAAAATAATATATAAAAATTATAATATAATAGAATACATTTCTTAAATATACTAAAATTTTATTATTATAGTGATATAATCATTATTTATCTCTTTTACATCCTATGAAAATGAAAACATCGCTCTTGCATATGTATGAACAAATATCTCTACGTAGTGGTTTAATTTGTTTTTTTCATCAAAACGTTACTTGGATGGTTACAAATGTTGAACTGATTAATATATAATATATTTTTTATAAAATTATGATTCTTTAAATATAATATATCATTTAACTTATTACCCTTATAACTATTAGGAAATGTTAACACCACTTGTTGGTACAAGTGGACTACCACCTCTACAAAATGATGTGATTCATTTTTAATTTAATTATTTCATGAATAATTACTAATAATTATATAATTAATATACATAAAATTTATATCTCTATTAACATTCTTTATATAATGAAAAAATATCAATATACAAGTACTGAAACCTATGAAACAAAACTTACATGAGAAATAAAATAGTTAACATATTGAAATGATGAGTTTAATAAAGAATTATTAATAAATGGGTGTTGAGATTATATAATTGGATCGTATATAAAACTATAATAATTTATATAGTTATGGTATTTAAGCATAATAAATTTAAATTTATTATACAATAGGTTAAAATCACATACAATATATGTCGAGCCCGAGGTAAGGGTTTATTTTACAATCTTATCCTCATCTAGGATTATTTATGTTTATGGTTACATCAGTATAAGTATATAATTTTCATATAATAACCCCCATCTATTATTATCCTCTCATTATTTAAATAAATTAAATGATTTCCTCTCCTTAAGTTGTAAAAAATTTAAAGGAATTGTTTTATGGAAAACTGACTTTGTCAATTTATTCGATTAGGAATCATTTTATTCTATATCCTTATTTTTATTAAAATGTTTTCAATCTTGATTTACCTATTAAAAAATGACTAATTAAAGAAATTTTTAATTTTTTTAAATTTATATAAAATGATTTAAAATTAATCATCTTGTCAATTTTTGATTAAGGCACTTTTTACTAAATGTGTGAATGAAATATTTATTTTAATGATTAAAACATGAAAATTGTTTTACTGTCATGACTATTAATTACATTTAATCATCCATTACATGTTTACTTGGTTCATTTTAAATAATTTTTCCATAAATAAACTATATTCTCTAAGTGATTTCGAATTTAATGGTTTATTTTACTCATTAAATGTTCCATTGGTATTTTAAAATTATTTTATTCTATGTCAATATAAATTAATTAATTTTATGGTTTACTGGGGATAAAGGAAACTTATACTATCCACTAAATTTTTATGTATGGATTGTGGTCATTTTGATAATAGAACTTATAAATATTTAATTTTATATTTCTTCCAATATGAATATTTATTGACTATTTAGTCATACTGACTATGTTGTATTGTTTATTCATATAATAAATGCATTATACCTTTTAAGTTATGTGAAAGGCCAAGAATTACATAGTACCTCAATACATTGGTAGGTCTCATGTGAAAAAAAGGTTGGGAATTCGGAATATTCCATACCCATTTATATATAATATGTTGGTATAAAGCATTATTGTTTGTTTAAGATGTCTAAAATTATGTATCCATTATTATGAAACCATCTATTGATATCTATGTCATTATTTGTATAGTTATGCTTTCCTAAGAAAAATTTCACGCACATATGATTATTTATATAGAATTATTTGATCTTAATTTATTCCAAAAATAGTATTCATGCATTATTTATTCTATTATAACTTCTGTTGTACCCATTCCATTCCTAAAAATCTATATTCCTCATTCTATTTTTTCCTTTTTTCTAGAATTACAAGAAGTGTACAATAATTTATATTCATGTTTAATATAAATTTAATTTTTGTGAAGTGTAAAATAATAATTTTTGAGTAGAAAATATTTTTTTAAATTTAATGTTTGACTATTACATGTATCTAGTTTGCAAATACTATTAATCCATTTGACACCTTAGGATGTGGTATATTTTATCTAGAACCAATGTTATAAATCTATAACTGGATTTAGGATACTATGGTAGGTATTTTATAGTTTGTATTAGAGTAATTTTAGTAGGACCAAGGGGGGAATATTTTGGAAGAAATAAATTGAAGAACATATCCCTACTAAAGAATATAGGAAGAAATCTATGTATATGATAATATCACAATGTTTTGGTACGGTTTAAAATGTATGGTTTCTATGAAAATACACTCCTCTCTAGATAATGGGAAGCACATGCAACTATGGAACTAGTTCACATATGGGAAATAATATAAAAATGGTTGGATTCAATTTCAGCATGACCATCACTGGTGCATGATGAGTGGGATTAATACTACACACTAGTATAGACAGTCATAAGAAATATGAATTTGCTGATTCACACACTATTTTCAAACCATAATTGAATATTAAAAAAAAATTATGATTTTTAATAATCTTTTTATGACTGATAGCTTACGATTATAAGATTGGGTATGCATAAATTTTAAATTTCTGTTATCTTTCAATTGATATTTATAATTCTACTATATGATTCATAATGTTTTGAGCTATTATAGTGTATTCCATTATTTAGAAATTAAACATAATAGATGAAATAAAAAACATATCAAAATTTGAAATATATATATATATATATATATATATATATATATTTCCTTAATAACAATATATATATTACTAGAGGTAGATCCTATAAAATTATTAAAATAATAGGGAAATTTTTGAACAGTAATCCTGGATGTATGGGGAAACTTGTTTCTTCACCACATGATAACATGACGTTTGACTAATTTATATAATAGAAAACCCAATCCTTTAATGGAGCTATAAATATATTGGTAACCAAAAAAGGGTTCATGTGTCTTTAAAAAATATTTCCTTATTTTGGATGTAATGAAAGGAAAAAAGGTTATTTAGTTAGGGTTTTTTTGAAGAGAGATTATAATAAATAGTGTAAATTATCTCAAAATACTATAAAGGATGATGAAATAGATTGTATGAAATGCGAGTCTTCTATGGAGGAATTATTTGAAAAATAAATATTTAATGAGAAACAAATTGATTAGGAAATCTAGGTTTTAGATTTTAAACAAGGGGTAGAGAACACTATTTCAATGTATGAATCAAAACTAATAAGATTTGAAATGAATTTTGCAGACATCATATGCAATCCAGAAAGTAATATTTTTTCTCAAAGGATAATGAAAATAATTCTAAGGGTGTTAAACTATAATTTAGCTGAACATATGTAGAAATGTTTAAAAAAGGAAAAATTTAAGAGTTAAATTTCAAACATATAATAATTGTGGAAGGAAATGACCTAATTATATCTTAAAGGGAATTTTATTTTTCATTAAATATAGAGAGAAAATAAAACATGAATATGAGTTTAATGGAATTAAATAGTACTTATTATTCCCCTAAAAGTATGAGGAAAGAATATCAAATAAAAACAACATGTCAGAATTTAATTTTAATGATAATATAACTAGAATTATCAAATAAGATGAACATATATTATCTTGTTGCAAACATAACTGTTATACTAATGTTTTACATTGATATAATCCTTTAGGGGTGGATTAATTAGTTTTTTGGATATATGAATTAGTATATTAATATTAAAATAATATATATTGATATAATGGTGTTATAATTTAATGGATAATGTATTGCTGTATTTATATATGTGTTATTATTATTGTATTAGGAATGAATTTTTTACTTTTTAAAAAGAATGTTTATTCATATTGAGTGTTCTCTTATCTTGTTCTGTTAATTTTTTTGTATGTGAAATGACTTTTATTTATTTTATGGATCTTATGATACATTAAATGTTCATTTGTCTGAATTAATCTTGATAAATTCATCTTAGCCATTAATTATTAGAATTTGAAGTGGAAAATGATTAAAATATTCAATTAGAAAAAATTATTAGAAAATTTTATGAAATGAAGTATCTATACAACCTCATATTTTTCATCTTTATAGTAAAATAATCTCTCAACTTTAGGAAAATAGTCATTTAATAAAAATGTTATAAATTTACATTCATTTATGATTAATTAATTGTATTCTTTATCCATTAATTATTTATGGTTTTCTGTTAATTAAATTTTTAATGACCAGGGTTTATATAAATCTCTATTATTCCATAGAAACTATTATTTATCCACCATATACATATTTTCACTTTTCAAAAATGTTTTCCTTATCTAGGAACTTGATTATGTGTAATTTTCATTAACCTTTACCTTTCTCACTTCCATTTTTCAATAGTTTTTAAGAATTTACTTGTACTATGTCGGTTTAGAACAAAATTATTTTAAAATATTGGACCCATAATTATAGAGAAAACATTTATGGGGATTAAACTTATTTTTTTTGGGAAGAATATAAAACCTCAAAAATTTAGTTTAATTTAATAATAAAATTGATATCTCTCTAAATAAAAAACACCATGTTTGGGAAATATCATACCTTATGGTAACTATTCTATTTTTTGTTAATGTATAAATATAGAAGGAATATTTTTCTATCCAATAGGTATTATGTGTCCCATTACAAGTTTATTTTAGTGTTTTATATATGAAAAATTCACCTTGAATACTCTTTATTTGGGGAAAAAGATTAGATTATATTGGAAATTGATTAAATAATGAGATTCTACTCATGATGAAAGTATATTTTCTTTTCTTATTCACAAAAATAGTAAATAAATTCCTCAAATATATTAAAAATATTCTGAAATAATTCTTTTTCATAATACCATCACTTTTGATGAAATTTATTATCTTTTCAAACCAATTTTGTTTATGTTTTTGTGGTTTTTTACTTTGTCATGATCATTAAATTTGTTATGATTAATAATCTATATAACTATCCATTGTTAACTAGGAATTATAATTTTAATCCACATCAACATGTTCACTTCGTACTAATAATCTCATATTTGGAAACCTAGTTATGCCTTATTCGAGATGACCGATGTATTTTCTTTTCTCTATTTTTAAAAGAATGTTTTATTAACCATATTTATAATGAGGGATTTCAAGAAAGGTATTTTAAAATTTCAACCCACTAATTATAAAAAAAATTAAAATTTATAATATGAGATTATAAATGTGGGGGGATAATTCAACATCAAATTATTTTAAAATAAGAACACTATGATTAGTAGTGTATATAACACGTAACATAGAGCTTAAACGACTTGACAAACATATGACCATCCTAACTAGAAAATTAAATTAGTCTGTATGAATAGGATTCAAAAATTTATGAAATATGTATTTAAATATCCAAAATAATATAAATATATTTTTAGTTTCATATTAAATAATCACTCACCTTTTGGTTATTTCATTTTATTTATAAAAAAGGTTTTCCTCAAAAATGATATTTATTGTTTTTATAAGATATTTAATAATTAATTTATATTAAATATCGCAAATATATTTGATAAAAATTATCATAATTTCCTTAAACTATAATATAAAAATAAATGTAGGGTGAAATTTTATGATATTTAAGAAAATATTAATTTTTTGTGAATAGATAAAAATAACGATTTTTTGTAAAATTATCAATTTTTGATAAATTAAAAAATTTGAATGTACCATTATTTTTTAAATAAAATTTCTATTAAATTATGTATTATTTAGTTATATTTAATCCAATAATTAAAATTTTACTCATTTATATATTTTATTTTAGTATAAGTTTATTTATTGGTTTAAATTATAGTTTTATCAAAACTGTTTTAAAGTGTGTAATGTTTCTTTATTTTAATTAGTTATGATATCTCATAATGAAGAATTATTTAAATGAAATTTATAGATTATGTATCTATGAATATGAAATTTAATTCTAATAATTTTTATTACTAATCATAAAGTTAATATACTGACATCTTATTTTTGAAAAATACATTTCTTGAAAAACTGCATTTTCGTCACATCGTTGAGTTTAATTTTAAATTAAAATAAAAAAAAAACAGAATTTAATTTGATAAATTGGATTCCATTTTTATAATTATTATCATTTAGATTATAAAATATGTTAAACATAATTTTTTTCATAATGAATTTTAAAAATAGTAAACATCATTTACCGTAGTTAAGGTGAACATGTGTTTATCATGGGTTAAACAAAAAAAGGGTTAATATGAACTATAAAATGGTTTTAATTATTTTTTATGGATTTATTTAAAAATTATATCATCTAGAATCATTAATTATACATTTTTAATCCTTTTTTAATGTATATAATGTGGGTATAAAATGTTTCTTTTCAAAATATCATGTGTGTCCTCTTCCCCACATATAAAAGGACACCCCTTGTCCTCTATTTTTTACAAATTCAAATATTTTTGTTTTAGAATATACCTACCAAAATCACATATATAAATTATCCCCATTTAATAGATTCTTTTTTTGAATATGAAGTCAATCATGGAAGGACTTTTTTATAATTGTAAAGAAGTTATCCAAATAAGAGGTATCGTTCTTAACCAATCGTTCTGTTTTATTTATTATTTCACCTACTTAAAATATTATTCAAACCTGGTGATACAATAAAAAAATTATCTAATATATTAATATATTTTATGTTACTAACATAACCTACATCCATCACATATTTCTACAAATGGGAAAAGAAACTATCATTCAAGTGTGCGGTAGACTACTGCCTCACGAACCAATGTAATTCGTTTTCCATCATCACCTCTCAAATTTTTTTCATGATGGATGTAATGTTAATATATGTTATTCATGAAATAGTTATCATTATAAAATTTTAATGTATCATATTTTTTATTTCATTAAAATTAATTTAAAGATGATAACATCGTTTGTGCATACGTGTGGATGACTACCTTTATGAATTGATGTGATACGTTTTTCATCACCACATCAGATGAATGATATATATAATTTTATTTAATGAAATAACATATTTTTTTATATTATTATCATTATATAAATTTAAAATTATACTTATCTACTTTGAATGATGATTTTATAAAAATGGAAACATTACCGATGTGCACATATGGCCTACTATCACCATGATCATAACATAGTTCATTTTTCATAACTATATTTAATTATTGATTTTAAATTTATAATTTTTTCATGAAAAATTTAATTAGGTCATGATTATTATTTTTGAGAATATGGGATAATAATATTTTTGACTATAGTTAAACTACTAAAGTCATTTTTGATATATAAGCTGAATAACAACAGAACACATGAAATGAACAAAAACGATTAAATAATAGTGTATAACATGGTGTGGGATGAAATAAAAGGAACAATAAACCTGAAAAAAGTTCATAAGAAAGAAATAATAAAATAAATTTATCATTTTAGATGATAAAGAACATATAAAAATATTTGGACTCAAGGTAAGGGATACATTAACTTAAAACCTCAATTTAAATGTTTTAATGATTTATTTTCTAAATATTTCTCTTCAATGTAAATGTTCTTATAAATATTTTAATAAAATTATTATTAATTCATAAATGGATAATAAAGATCATTTTTACCATATTTCACATTCTATGAATATTTATAAAAATGGATTTTTAAGATTTTATATAAGAGATTTCCTTTAAAAAACCTCTTTTAATGTTTCACTTTTTACCCTTCTTCTACCATGTCCATATTTTTAAAATTAATTTATGGATGTTTTTATATAAATATAAAAATTTTAAAAATAAAATTTTATGTCTCTTTTTTTAACACCTTGATATTATAAAATAACAACATTGTATTTGATAGAGTAAATAACATGCAACAAAGAGCTTAAATGAGAAAGTAACACCATGAGACTTTATGATATATTAATTTTTAAATAAATTTGATCTCTTCCATAGCAATAAAATCATGAAACCAAAAGTCTAAATAATCTTTAATATTGTATAACATTATAATATTGAAGTTAAAATTGGTGGGTATGGATAATACTAACTATATTATGAGAATTTTGGTAATCAATTGACATGAAATAAAATTAGAATCATTTTAATGAAAATGATGTTCTTTTTGAGAAATAATATTTTTTCTCAAATAATTTTTATTCACACATAGTTTTCATAATTTAAAATTAAAAATTACCATTATTTTAAAGTGTAACTGGTAAAATGAAAATCATGTTTTAAATAAACCATCAAAACTATCTTAGGGTGAATTTATTGGGAATTTTATGAAATGTTTTATTTTTCTATGAATAATAAAAACTATCAACTGTAATGGTGATTTTGGTTTGTAACCACCATCCCTAATGTTCATTTTTTCTTCTTAATAATATGTGTAGGTAAATTCAATTATCACTCTCAACCTTTTTAAAAACCATGAATAGCGGAAAATATAGTTTTTCTATTGAAAACGCCTTTTCATTTAAACGATATACACAATTAAATTAAATTTTAAATTTATTTTAAAGTCAAATTAGATAAATTATATTAGAATTTTTCTAATTTAGGTAATTATAATAAATTTCATTTAATATCTATGTTTTTTAAAAGGAATAACTGTGTTCAATAGCATACAAGATACACAACATTGAACTCAAACGAGTAATGAAACATTATTATTTGATAGTTATAACACAATCATTATATTTTATTATATAAATAGAAATAAACTATTTATAAAATAAGTATAAAATTTATACTAAAAATAAATTTATTGGTAAATGATTATAAAATAATCACATAATTATTAGTAAATTCATTTTATTCGAAAAAATATGTTTTCTTAACAAATGAGTTTCTTTCTCTTTATGAGTGTATATTATAATTAATTTCTCTACATTTTCAGTTTTTTTTGATAAAATGTACTTAATTTTTTATATATAATATAAAAATTATCTTATAATTATTTTTTATAATTTTTGAAAAATATTGAATTTTTAATAAATAGTTAAAAACACCAATTTTTATTGAAAATTACCTTTTTATTTTTTCAAAATTTCGATGTAAAATTAAAATTTTCAATTTTGTTGAAACTAAATTAGATACTATTGATTATAAATAATATAATTTTTCCCTCTTAAATGAATTTTAAATATTAATTTATTATTAAAACATTTTAATCTTAAAAATGACATTTTTTTAGAATAATATTTATCACTGCATTTTGGATATTTAATTTTAAATTAAATTCTAAAAACATTTTTTTGAATTTTAAAAAATTTATTACATTTTTTAACTATTATTTTAATGTTTCATTAATCCCCTTTTATTTTTAGTCAATATGAAATCTAACCATTGTAAAATTTATCACCTCAGTAAAGGGTAAATCAGGTTAATCTAGATTAATATTATGTGATAAGGATATACATTTTAATAATAATAATTATTTAATGAATGAAATTAGACCCTAATATTATAAGGTTCTAAATTGTGTCATTTATTGGAAACTTTTTCTGATAAATGAACTATATATTATTTAAACTAATGGATGTGACAAAATGTCACTCTCTTAGTTTTAAATTTCATTTATGTGTTCACGTAAGGATACAAATTATTTAAGAATGAATATGAATAGTAATTTTGTGCCTAAAGTAATTATATTAATTTGGGTAAATATTTTATAATTTTCATGAATTAAATAATCTCTTTAAATACCAACACAACATTGATGCATTAATTATTCAATTAAAAGAAAATCAAATAAATGATATTAAAATATTAAATGTTACATAATTTTTGTTATTCAAGGTGAGAAGAAAATTATATATCTAAACATGATATTTTTTAGGATATAATAAAATAGTTTATTATAATTTTACTAGTTTTATTGATGTTTTAATGGTCAAATTAATGAATTATATCAAAATTGACAATAATGATATTCAGTGGTATTAAAAATTTAATATATTATTTTAAAAAATATATATTATATTAGGTAAAACTGGATAATATTGGGTCTAAAATATCATCTATTATAAATATATGATTCAAATTTTACCTTATATTTAAAATTATAACAATTTAAGATTAAAAAATATGTTACGAGGGTAATACTAAAATTGATTAATTAATTGTTCAAAGAAAAATATAAGGTTTAAAATAGAAAAAAAAACATGTAGAAATTTTATTTTTTTGATAAGATTTCAACCACATACATCCTTACGTTCTAATTTAACCATTTTTATCTATTTGGATCTTAAATATTATTATTATAATTTAATTCTTTTATAAAATTTCAAAATTACCTCTCACCTCGATTATAAAATTACCCATCCTTCATCACATATTTAAACAACATTAAGACTTATATATTGACCTTCCACTACCAAATTTTATTATCCACTTCCCCATACACATACGAGTGTTTTCTATCTTACCAAATTTATAACTCTAGATCCCTTTATAGGTGATTTAAAGAATTCATTCTAGTGAAGTGGAAATTGCTCTAACCAATCACATTCATTTTATACTCTTTATTACCTCCACTGAATATATGATATTGATCATAAAATAATAAATTCATTATAATAAATATTCTGAAATGTTATTATTATTAATAAAAAACCATTATACACCCTCTTTCTAATCAAATATGAAGTGAATGTATCGCTTGTGCATACATATGATTTACCATTTCCACGTATCGATACAATTCATTTTTCATAATCATATTTTATATATGGGTATTACAATGGTTTTAATGTTTTCATATGGTATTAGTTTCCTAAATATACTTCTAAAATGATAATCTCATGTACACATTCTTATCGTCCATTCTTTTGGGAAACCATAACTTCTATCGTGCGTATGTATAGACTGTTATCTCCATGATATGATGCAATTTATTTTTCATTTATATTTAAAATAGATGGTAATTAGAATGGGTTTTATGGATATATAGGATATATATAAAATTAATATTATTCTTCAATATTTTTAGTATTTACCATTATTTTATTCCATCAGATGAAAAATAGGAACAATTATCATGCATAGGTAAGGCATATCGTGTCCATGATATGCCTAATTTATTTTCCTATATCTAATTTTTTTGAATGATTATAAATATATAATATTTTTAAACCATGAAAAAAATTATAGAAACAATGGGATCGTGATCAATTTATAAGTACCGGGACTACCTAATTGGAAAATTCTTGCAAAAAAAAGCAGTTATCAACTAGAATAGTTTTTTAATAAAACAATTATTAAAAAATGGTTGATAAGATATTATACACATGAGCGATGTTATCTTTAATTAAACTGAATGAAAACTAAGAAGTTATATGTGATATTATTAATCCAAAATTATAAAAACATAAAAATAAATCAATATATATATATATATGTACATTAAATCCATAATTTTATAAAACCATTAGATCTTTTGATGGAAAACAGGTTAGATAAGTTCTAGTGGAAATAGTCTATCATACACACAAATTTATGATTTTGTTTCCCATCTGATGGATAAGGATATAGAAAAAGAGTATTAAATTAATATAATAACATCTTAGTATATAGGTGATACTATTTTTATTATACTATCATAATTGAATTATATTTTAATGTGGTCTAAAAGAAATTAATTAAAAATTATTATTTAAGAAGGTTACTTATTCTTCAGGATAGCTCTTTAGCTTCGTATTAAAAATCCATCCAATGATTGATTTCAATCAAATAGACTACTCTATGATGTTTGTAGGGGAGTAAGTAAGTGATTTTGGTATTTATTCTCTCAATCAAATGGCCTTGTAATTTTTAATAGGTTAGGATAGTGGATTTCCATTTATAAATTTGGGAAGAGAAACACATAGAATTTTTGAAAAGAATAAATTACATCCAAGATTGAATCATTACAAAAGAGTTTTAACTGGTTAATTATCAACACTTATAGTTTATAAGGTGTATATATGGTCATTATATTGGTTTTGGACACATATTTATGTTAGTTTAAAACTAATATTTTTAGTTTAGAACCCAGGTAAATTAGTTCCAACCTTAACCACATTGGTTAATTTTTATAGATTTTAATATTCATAGTGTTCAAAAATTACGTTTACCTTATGAGATAATATAAATTATTAGAAATTAAAATTTAAAATTTATTTTAAAAAATTCAATTCATAGAAGTGTAAGAATATAATTTAATACTATACCTATAGATGGGATAAAAAAGAGGGATTCAAAAGAGAGAATTCTCATTAGTGTAGAAGGTTTTAATATCAATATTCAATGTGAAATGTAACATTATAGAATCATTACTCCAGAATCTGTTGCAAAATACATAAACATTATATTTTTAGATTTTTAAATGATAAAGGTGAGAATATTTTTCCATCCAACCCTTACAACATAAAATGGAAATTTTGAATCACTTACACACCCTTGGACCTTTTATAGTTGGAGTTTCAAAGAATTAGGAAAAACACCTAACATCATAGATTCATAAAAAATGGCTTGTGAAGATCAACATCATTATGTCCCACTATATTTATAATTTCTTGTTTTATATATGGTTAGAAACATCGTCAATGTAAAAAACCTATATAAAAAATCCATTTAAAATTCTTCCACATAACATGGGGAAAAGGAAACATAATAGGGATAAGTTCAAATAATGAATACTATAAAATAAGTGATATATCAATGATCATATTACCATAACATGAGAAGAAGGTTATAAGAATATGATATTACTATTTTCAATCAATACCCTACAAATAAAATATATTACTCATGAGTTATGACATAAATATTAGCAGTTCGTAAGATATGAGTCATAAAAGAAGCAAATAACACGATCCACGATAAAATAGAATAGGCACAAAACATTAAATTGTGGTATATACATAAGCATATAAAATCATTTCCTTTGTAGTCAAGGCTCATTTACTAGACTATAACTGTGGATTGGGATCACTAACCAAACCATCATAGTATCCAAGGGTCACTCCCAATACTATCATAGTGGATTAGGTTTACTCCCCAAACCAAAGTAGTATCCAAAATTCCGTATCAATATTGTCATAGTGGACAATATACCTTATTTATCTGAGTTCACTCCCCATTATAGTCATATCTATATCATGAGATGTAAATCTTCCCCCAATTAATTATAGGGAGATATAGGTCCCGCATATCACATAATAAAAACCAGACATACGTACTCCACTAGAACATAAACCATTCATCATATCATAAACAATTAAATTAAATTTTTTCTTAAACATTTAATCAATGCATAACCCATTGAAAATAAATAGGTTTCATAAAAGATATTCCATCATAAACCAAACCCATTCAATGAAATATTAATGATTTTATCTTTGGATAGTATCCTAATTAAGGTATAAGTAACATCAAAGTATGTCATCATAGGTGGAAAATTATTTTGAAATATCACTTGGAAAATTCAAGATAAAAGTAAAATTTACATTTTAAAATCATTTATATTTAATAATAATGCCCGATTTTAAATTAAAAAAAACCATTCGAAATAAAAATTTAAACTTGTATAGGAAGGTTCAAAGAATTGAGGATACCTTATTTTATTAAATGATTCTAATGTTGTAGAGGTTAAAAAAAATATTACTTCCATATTCTTTTTTAAATTGTCACAATGTACCTCATTTGGAAATGAGTAAAAAAGATTCCTCTTAACCCATTTTGAAAAAATTTCAAAATAGGTAAAAATTATTTTAAAAAATATAAAAAATTATTTTAACAATATTTCATGAAAACATGGACATGTGTAACACCCCACCCCTACCTCATTGGCTTGAGGAGGCGGTGAGGGATACTTGGCCTTAAGTGACGTTCCCAAGGCGCCAAAGGCTGACAATAAATGTCGAGGGATTCAAGGAATAGTGGGGAACGATTTTCCCTTGAGACAAAACCAACCAACCTATTGATCCACTACCAACAAGCTACATGATGCATGTCAACAAAACAACCAACTCATACATTACCAAAAAGGGAACTACAATATTCCACAATACAACCCACAACCTAATACAACCAACACAATATCAAAGTACTATGCGGAATACTAAACAAAAGACAGAAAATAATAAAAGACGCACTCTATGAATCCACAACAAGATTTATTCCCCACGAACCACCACATATCCCTAGAATCACCACAATCCACTGGCAATGAGATGCATTACCTTTCCCTATATCCCAGAATACAACATCTGTAAAAGTACCAAAGTACCAAGCGGGGGGTGAGTACTAATACTCTGTAGGTTTTCCCAAAATAACTTCCTTACACACACCACTAGGGTAAAACTATTATCACATTTATATAAAACATTTTATCTAAAGAAAAACCAAGCTACCAAATGTTTATAAGTCAAACATTCCATAAGCCAAACATGCCACACAAGGAAGACAAATGAACCATGCCATGCATGGAAGCCAATTTAACCATGCCACAAGCTGATTACCATTTTCATATGTCACTCACAAGACCCATCTACAAACATCACCAACAAGCACACAACAAACTATGGTGTCACTTATCATCCAACCAATCTTTACCAATCCACTCAAGTGGTACTCCCCACCCACTTTCTATTGATGGTGGCCCTTCCGTCCACTATCCATCCCCTTTTTATAGTGGGACTTCTCGCCCACTTTCTCTGATGGCAGCCCTTCCATCCACTATCCATCCCGTTTTAATAGTGGGACTTTCCGCCCACTTTCACACAACATATAAACAAGTCACAACCAAGCATGTAACCCTCCAAGGTCACAACAACATGCAAATAACCATTTCCATCACATGTCAATCCATTTCAATAAATCCCCCATTTATTGAGACCACCCTTAAATCATTTTCCATGAAAAACCACATTTAAATAAAACGACATCTTTATTGAAAACTATCTTTCACAAAAAAAAAATCATAATCAACCACTAATGACTTCTAAATCAACATTTTAAAATCACACAACAAATCCCCCTTTAGTAGTAATAACCCATTTGTCTCAAAATCCCCCAAATCATAACCGAATGGTTTTCCAACAATATTCACACATAAATATCACAATTAATTTCAAGAAAAATAAAATTATTTGTAAACAAAACCACTAGTTCTAACCAAGTGGAGTTGAGAGTGAAGCCACCTACCTCTTAGGGTTTAGCGAATTTGATGCTTCACCCAAACGCACTCCAAACCAGGCGAACGCCTCCTCAAACCCACCTAAAAACACTTCCCTAACATCAACAAGATCAAACATTAACACACAAAGGCAACACAACCCTAGATCTACAAGAAACCCTTGTAGATCTAGGAAACTAAGAGAGGAAGAGGGCTAACCCTAACCCAAAACCTCAAGAACCAAAAGAGGGACTTACCCAAGGAGAAACGCCTTCGATCCTCCAAGAAACCCCTTTGAAACACTTCAAAAATTAGTAGGATAGCAGCCTAAACCCTTGGGAACCTGAAATCCCGAGTGAGGATCGAGTGGGAGAAAGTTTGGAGTGTTTTAGGTCAACCCCGAGGGAGCCTGGATTTAAAACCCCTTACTTTAAGTGGTCGCACGGTTAGCGCACACGGTTTGACAAGACGTGCACTAACCGTGCACATGCTACTGTCTGGAGGGGAGGGGTCCACATGGTTTCCTCGCACGGTTTGGAAAACCATTCATAGGCCATGAAAAGCCTATTTTCACCCCCGAAACGGTTTCCTAGAGAACCCGCATAGTTTCCCATAACTTTGCTCAAACCGTGCTCTCTAAGAAAAGCCTCCAAACTCATTAAAAACCATTCCAAACTCTCCTAACCTCTTCTCAACTTATCCCATACAGTTTAAACACATAATGAAGCATAAAAAAGGATACATACCACAAACCAGGGGTTCTATATTCTACCCACCATTGGACTTTGCATCCTCAGAAAGTAGTGAACCCACCCTTTGCCGAAAGAGCTTCGGTCATTGGTCGACCATCTCTTTCTCCCACTACCAAGTCTCCTCTTGGCTCTAGCCATGATTCCACAAAACCCGAACTAGACCGATGCTTTTACCCCGCAAAACTTTCTCTTTCTTATCCATAACCCACACTGGCACGTGTACCAACGAAGCATCCAGCTCTAGCTCAACATGATCCCATCAAATATCATGGCCTGAATCCAGCTGATACTTTTTCAACTATAACACATGAAACACATTATGCACAGCACTAAACCTAGGTGGAATAGAAAAATGTTAAGCCACCTCACCAACCCGCTCAAGAATCTCAAAAGGTCCAATATACCCTGGAGATAACTTTCCCTGCTTCCCAAACTGATGATGTCCTAACCTAGGAGAGATCCTCAAGAAAACATGATTAATCACCTCGAATGACAACGACCGTCGACGATGATCTGCATATGATTTCTGATGACTATGATCCATCTTCATTCTCTTCCCGACTAACTTGATCTTCTCTGTAGTCTCCTAGACAAGTCTCAGTACAACCATCGATGACTCACCTGTTTCCACCCAGCATAGTGGAGAAAAACACAGTCGCCCGTACAACACTTCAAACAGAGCCATATGTATGGATGCCTGATAACTGTTATTGTAAAAGAACTTAACCAATGACAAGTGATCCTCCCACGAACCACCAAAATCCAAGACACAATCCCACAACATATCTTCCAATGTTTTTATTGTCCTCCTAGTTTGACCATCTATCTGAGGGTGATACACCATGCTCATAGTCAACTATTTCCCAAGGGCTTGCTCCAAGGATTTCCAAAAAACGAGATGTAAAACTCGGATCTCTATCTTAGACAATCGAAACTGGAACACCATGCCTCTTTACCACCTCCTAGATATAGATTTTAGACAGATCCTCCACCATATGATATTCACGAATTGGGATGAAATGGGATGACTTCATTAGCCGATCCAATATCACAGAAATGGTATCGTGCTTTCTGACCGTTCTTGGGAGACCAGCGAAAAAATTAATTTCTATTTTCTCCCACATCCAAATAGGGATTGGTAAAGACTGCAACATTTCTAATGGCCTCTAATTCTCTTCCTTGACCTACTAGCAAGTCAAGCATCTCGAAACAAACTCATCCACTATTCTTTTAATACCAATCCACCAGAACTGCGCTTTCAATGATTTAGACATTTCCTGAATTCCAGGATGAACAGACCATCTGGAATGATGATACGCCCTCAGAAGATCCTCTTGAAAAGCAACCGGTACAACCATTTGATTCCGAAAACAAAAAACTGAATCTCCATTCAGTTGTCAACCCTCAATGGTCTCCCAACCATTCAGTTTCAACCTCAGGGTGACACACCCAGAATCAGATATCTAAGCCTCTTTTACTAGGTCAACCAAGTTAGGAATCAACAAAACCAGAAAAAAGACCGCTCTATCACCCTGGTCCTCACATTCCAACGCATGTCAGTTATAACCGACATCAACTACGACCTGTCTGATGCCAGTTTCACCACCTGAGCATATTATTTTCTACTTAATTCATCCTCCATCGAATTTCCCTTACCCAGTGTATACATCAAGTCAAAATCAAACCTCTTGAGATATTCCATCCATCTCCTTTGCCTCATGTTCTAATCCCTTTGTGTGAAAATGGGCTTCAATCTCTTATGATCCGTATATACTGTGAATTTCTCACCGATGACATAATGACGCCACACTTTCAAAGCATGGACCACTGCTGCTAATTCCAAATCATGAGTTGGGTAGTTTTTCTCATGCACCCTCAACTATCGTGAGCAATACTCAACCACAAGATTTCCTTGCATGAGAGTGCACCCCAACCCTGAGCCCAATGCATCGCAATACACTATGTACCCTTTTCCTGGTTCTAGAAAGACCAAGATTGGTGCTGATGTAAGGTGACCCTTTAGCACTTTGAAACACTACTGACAATTTTAATTCAAATGAAATGTAACATTATTCCTTGTAAAAGGTGTCATCGGTGAAGCCAAACCAGAAAAATCACGAAAAAATGCCGATAAAACCCAGAACTATCTCCAAGTGCTGCTCATGATCCACCCTTGTCTTTGAATACAACAGAATATCTTCTACAACCACCAACACAAATGAATCCAGATATCTAGGAAATATCTGATTCATCAATTCCATGAACACCGGTAGAGCATTCGTTAGACCAAATGGAATAACCACATATTCATAATGGTCATATCTACTTCTGAAATTTGTTTTAGGAATATCATCCTTCCTTACCCACAATTGATGATATCCCAACCTCAGGTCGATCTTGGAGAACCCGTGGGCTCTCCTCAACTGGTCAAACAAATAATCAATTCGTGGAAGTGGATATATGTTCTTTATCGTAACTTGTTTAAGTATAAGATAATAAACATAAATCCCCAAAGTTCCATCCACATTTTTCACAAACAACACCAGAACTTCCCATAGAGACGTGCTGGGCCAGATAAACCCTTTGTTTTCTAACTCTTCCAACTAGAATTTCAATTCCCTCAATTCAGCTGGTGCCATCCGATAAGACAGAAGTGAGATAGGGCTAGTCCCCGGAAAGAGATCAATCGTAAACTCCACTTCTCTTATAGGATGTAAGACAGAGAATTATTTAGGAAAAACATCCATTAATTGATCTACCATTTCTGGAAAAAAAACTCTACTCAACACCCTTACCTATTCCAATGACAACACCACCATCTGATATGATAATGTGCCCACTACTGGTGCCAAAAAACACATTGCACCCTGCCTTTGATGCCTCTATCTTCTAAAGAGATCTCTAACTCCATCTTGTGTCGGAAAAGCCAATGTTTGTGCATTATAGTCAATATGGGCCTTAAATGAAACCAACTAATCTATTCCCAGTATTACATCATACCCATCCATCTCAAGCACTGAGAAATTCTACATTAACTCAACCTTGCACAAAACGATACAACATGCTCTACACAAGAAGGATCAACAGTCTCTTTGACCCAGAGGAGTTTGAAGTTTCAAAACCAAAGGCATCATTTATACACATAAACCCAAAAAATCAACCACACGTGCAGTAGTAAAAGATTGCGAAACACACGTATCAAACAACACTTAAGGTAGAATTTAAAAGAATAGTACCTCACACCGTGAATGGTCCTGACTGATCATCCACCATAACCTGTTCAGTTCCGAAAAACGCCTTGGTTGCCACACTCTACACTTTATTTCCCTGCTGAGGAGTGGTGGTTTTCCGAGAATCACCATAACTAACTTTTCTCTACTGATGAGGGTTATGTTGTTGTCCCCATCCCGTCGAATCATATGACATTTGCGATCCCTGAGGAGTGTCACGTGCACCCGACCTCAGAGCATTGCTACAATAATGCTGAAGATGCCCCATCTGTTTGCAATTGTGACATGCTCGAGGCTGTGTCATACAATCCTGATTTACGTGTACTGTAGAGCCACACAGAAAACATCATGGTTTGCTCTGGGGCATCAGATGATGATTTACCGATCCTGCCCTCGGATTTTGTGCCATAATCCCGCCCTAGGAATAAGTGTCCCTCCTCCACTTGAACTCAGCGTTAGAGTTCCCCCTATTCCCCATGGGTACCACCAGGCTTCCTCCGCCCAGAGCTCCCAATAGATACCACTTAGCCACCGATGCTCAATTCACCATATCTGTGTAATCACCGATACACAACACTGTTATTTTTGAACAAATATCTTTCCTCAAACCAGCTTCGATGATATGATCATTCAATGATGTACTACCCGCCACCTCAGGTGAAAACCACACTATGCTCATAAACATAGCTGCATATTTCATCACAGACATATACTCTTACTTCAGACTAAATAAATCAGTTATTCACTGAATTTTGAATGTATGTGGGTAGAATTTTTTATTAAACAATTCCTCAAAGCCTTCCCACATCATACCCTCATCCGTTCCTGCTTGGACTACTAATTCCCACCACGAAAGGGTGAGATACTCTATATTATACATTACTAGATTTACTTTCAGATCTACTAGAATCCCCAAGATTTTGAAAATTCTGTTCATTCTGGAGAGCCACACCTTTGCACTTTCCGGGTCCGAATCACCCGTAAAGATGGGTGGATCCGGCTTTTGAAAATGAGCCACATAATCAACATGCTTTGGATCTTCCACTCTCTTCACACTTCCCATAGCTTGGAAAGAATGCACTATGCTTTGAACTAACTGCTGGTTCACCTAGGGCTCAGGTGCAACCACATTCTCATCGGCCACTTCCGGTTGGTCTCTACGATGCTTACCCGATGCCATTTCTATAAACAGAAAACAAAAAACCATAAGTCTCACTTCCGTAGACATCAGGAATTCCAATTTCAAATCGCATTACATAACACTATCACAACGAGGCTTTCGACCTTTCCAGATTTTCCAAGTTTCACCATTTTTGAAAATCAAACCATTTTCAAAATACCAAATTTATTTATATTACAATTTCACACATTTGAAAAACCATTTCTCAATTCAGCCTATAAATCATTATTCCCAATAGAATATGCATCCTAGAGGGAAGTCATTTCTACCATATATGCCATGAACAACTCATTGGCTACACCCACGACAATGATATTTCCAATGCCTATAAGTGTCTGCAAAACACTTATGTACCCAAATCCCTGGTAACTTGATTGTTGAGTCAATAAGGGTTTCCTTATGACTTTTCCATTCCTTCTTGTTTTCAAAATCAGAAACACCTTATCTTTAAGAAAATTTCTTTTGTAAGGAAAATTTCTTTTATAAGGAAAATCGCTTTTATAAGGAAAATCGCTTTTATAAGGAAAATCGCTTTTATAAGGAAAATCCCTTTTATAAGAAAAATTATCCTTATCATATTTTCATTCATATTTTTCCTAAGTATAAAATTAGGATTCATTTCTGTTTTCTCGGATTTGTTTAAAACTTTGATATAAAGTATTCTGTTTAAGGATCCGAATTCTGGATAAGAACTGTAAGAATGTTTCACTCCGAATTCTAGATGAGAACTGTAATAAAGTATCATTCCGAATTCCGGATAGGAACTCTGACTAAGTTCTATTTCAGATTCAGGATACAAATTCTTATGAAGTTCGATAACGAATTCTCAATATGAATTATAATGATTAATTCTCATTACAAATTCTAATTACGAATTCCCATTCCGAATGCTCATTCCAAATTCACCTATTAAACAGAATCTGATTATCTTTGTTTTATACACTCTGAATTAATTCAGACTTCGAAAAATATTTTGGTTAGACTCCGAACTTTTATTCTGCTTACACTTCTATAATTTTTCTACTCTTCATTATTTTCATTACACTCCAAACCATTACTCCGAAGCTTTCATTCCTAACTTTTGAGTTAGAATTAAAACGATGTCGTACATTCTGTTACACTTGTTTTGTTATAAAACGATGTCATCTATTTTGTTATAAACTAACCGTTGTCTATGTGACACGTGTACAGGTCCCTCCGATCATTAAGGAAAATATGACCGTTCGATAAGGAGCCGACCTTACCTATAAAGAGGAGCTCATTTGAAAGAGCTCGGTGCTGAAGGCTGGCTGCAAAAAGGCTGACTAATCTGCTTGAAGTGATTTTTAGAGAGAGAGGCTCTTATTAACTCTCAAAGCTTCGTGCGACTCCGAATGTTGGTGATTACATTCGAGGACTTCCGGGGATAGGAAGACAGAGGTTTCCGACTACCTTGAAGTTCGAGGGCTTCCTTCCTGAGGGAGACAGAGGTTGCCCACTACCTTGACGTTGAGGGCTTGCGGGGATAGCAAGACAGAGACTCCGATCTTCGTATCGAGGGCTTATCCTGGTGTGGGTAAGACAGACTTGCTTGAAAGTATCAATCAAGGGACCTTTATCCAAGGTTGTTGGATACCCTTCTCTTTGGGTTAAAAGACTTATATCTTGTTACTTGTAGTTCTACTACTTGTTTATATTCCGCTGCATTTTGTATTATAAGGAAAGTATAACTTTCTTATACATTTTTACTTATACTCTGTTTCATTTAGTTTCTATACGCTTTAAGGTAGAATCTCATATTGAAATCCTTTGTTATGTTTAAATTTCCGGAACCATATTTACGGAACCTACTTTCGGAATCCCTTTCCAAATTTTCATTTGGTGGTAGAGGTGTTGTGAATTAGCTTAGTTTAACTTTGTTAAACCTAGCCCTTTCCTTTGCTTATGGAAACCATAGTTATTTGTAACTATACTTTAAAGGTTCCAAAGGAATTTTTAAAGTTTACAATTCACCCCCCCTCTTGTAAATTGAGCATCTACATCACTATTTCAATTCTACAATTGGTATCAAAGGTTGGAAACCTCATAGTCTATACCAATCCTACATTTGGTATCAGAGCAGGTCTCTGAAATACTTGTACTCACATTCAAGTTTTTCTTGCTCATTTTATCATTCCAAACTTACTCACTACGAACTTTCTCATTCCAAACATTGTTATTACGTATCTTTACTACTAAAAAGTTTGTGTGCCCAATATTATTTTTAGTATGGAAGGAATTAATGTTGGTTCGATTGATAATCTAAATCCTACAAGACCACCTATCTTTGATGGTAATGACTAGGAGTGCTGGAGAGATCGAATGAAGAATTTTTTTATCAATACTGGAGTAGACAACTTTGTTATGCTTACTGGTGGTTATAAAATTCATGAAAAGGAAGTTAGACCTTTTACTAATCAGGAAAAGCAAGAATATCAACTCAATTATAAGGTACGCAATACTCTACTATGTTCAATGACTAGAAATATATATAGCCAAATTTCTTCTTGTGAAGCAGCTAATTGTATATGGAAGATGTTAGAAGTTACACACTTTGGGACTTCTAAAGTGATTGAGACTAGAAGAGCTATGCTTAGAGCAGAATATCATGGCTTCAACATTCCTTATGGAGAACCTATCTGTAAAGCTCAAAAGAGATTCATGACTATAGTCAACAGTCTACAATCTATGGGAGAGAAAGGACTAGATGATAATGCTCTTGTGGATAAGATAATTGATATTATGCCCAATGAGTGGGAGTCCAAAAGAACAGCTATAGATGAGAACAGGAAGGTTACTCAAATTACTCTTGATGAATTATTTGGAACTCTTCTACAACATGAAACCAGAATGAAGAGAGATGCTGACAACATCAAGAAGAAAAATGGAAATGTTACTGTTGCTTTTACTACAACTTCGAATCAGATGAAAGCTAAGACACCTGAGAGAGTAACCAGTTCCAAGTCTCAGAAAGTTATTTTCCAATCCGAATCTAGTGAGAGTGAAGTCTCTGAAAATGAGTTAGCTAATCTTGCTCGAAGAATGAACAAGATAGCTGGACAGAGAAATTTTCAATCTATGTATAAGAAAAAGGATATGAAAGATAAGAAAGATGGAGAAATTACTTGTTATGAATGCAAGAGAGCTGGACATATTAGACCAGATTGCCCTTTGCTCAAAAATAAAGAAAGGAAGGAAAGGAATTCAGACAAGAACAGAAAGAAATATTATAAAGCCAAATCTAAGAAGGTTCTGAAAGCCAATGAAACCTGGAGTGCCAATGGTGGTGACTCTTCAGATGAAACTTCTGATTATGAATCTTCAGGACAGAAGAATCTTGGTCTTATAGCCAGATTACCTATTGATAATCGTTGTTTTATGGCTAAGGTACGAAATGCTGAATCAATGACCAATGTTTCTTTAAATTCTAATGATAGTAAGTATTATAAATCTTCTGATGAAGAATATTCTTCTGATGAAGAAAATACTTTACCTACTTATGAAGAAGTCTCTAGGTTTGCTGAACTTCTTGAGATTGAGAATTCCAAACTCAATAAGAAACTTGATAAAGAAAACTCTAGGAATTCTATTCTTACAAAAGAGATATCATATATTTCTAAAGATCATGATAAGAAAAATGCTGATTTTGAAAGTATTTCAAAAAATATTGAGGAAGTAAGTTCTGAGAAGAACAAACTTTCTAAAGAATTAGAAAAATTAATTTCTAATAAAAATGTTTTGAGCCTAGCTCTAGTTCTAAAACTAATTATTTTTAGGATTAAAACATGATTGTAAAACTCATGTCCGAATTTTTTTCCTTAAATAAGTGTTTATCAAACATTACCCATGGTAAGGAAAATTTTGATAAAATGTATTCTCAAATACGACCTTTAAGAAATAAATCCGGATTTGGTTATACCCATGCATAACCAATTTTTAGTAACAATTATTTTTCCCTCAAAGTGCCCCATTTTGTACCAAGTGTCAATGTGGTGGTCACTGGGCAAAGAATTGTTCCTTATACAAAACCCAATCTCTAGGATTTCACAAAGCTTACTTTTCTAAGAAGATGTGGGTACCTAAAATTTTATTGTCTGGAAATCTCGGATCCAAACATGTTTGGATTCCGAAAGTCTAATTTTCTTCTTGATTTCAGGAAAATAAAGAGAGTTCCAGCAACAATACATGGTAAATGGATAGTGGATGTTCCTGGCACATGACTGGTAAAAAATGTTTTTTTGAAAATATTATCAAAACAAAAGGAGGAAAGGTAACTTTCGGAGATAATGCTAAGGGAGAGATTGTTGTTATTGTTAATATTGTTCTTCTTAGTAAAACCTTGATTTCAAATGTTGTTTTTGTTAATGGTCTTAAGCACAACCTCATTAGCATAAGTCAGTTATGTGATGAAGGTTACCTTGTGAATTTTAGGAATGATAAGTGCTTAGTTCACAATTCCAAGGAAGATTTTATTCTCTTAGCCAATAGACAAGAGAATGTTTACACTCTGAACATAGAAGACATCAGAAGCCAAGATTTACCTTGCGTAAGTGCAATGGAATATCATTCTTGGTTATGGCATAGAAGACTAGGTCACTGTAACCTTAGGAACCTATGTAAACTCTCTAAGAAGAAACTAGTTAAGGATCTACCGGAGCGTAGATTTGATTCTTCTAAAGTTTGTGATCCTTGTCAATATGGCAAGAAACATAAATCTAGTTTTAAATCAATTGGTGAAGTCTCAAAAACTGATGCATTACAGTTAGTGCACATGGATCTTTTTGGTCCAACACAAACTGGAAGTATTGGAGGCAAATACTATGTGTTTGTTTAAGTTGATGATTACACTAGATTTACTTGGGTCTATTTTCTAGAAAATAAATTTGAATCTTTTTCCTATTTCAGAAGTTTTAGAGCTCAAGTTAAAAATGAGAAAAACCTTCCATTGAAAACTATTCATAGTGATCATAGATGAGAATTTCAAAATTCTGATTTTGAAACTTTTTGTAGTAAGAAAGGTATTACTCACAATTTTTCAGCACCTAGAACGCCTCAACAGAATGGTGTAGTTGAAAGAAGAAATATAATTATTCAAGAGATAACTAGAACCATGTTGAGTGAATATTCTATTGCTAGACATTTCTGGGCTGAAGTTGTAAGTACTGCTTGTTATACTATAAATCGAGTTTTGATTAGACCTTTTCTTAATAAAACCCCTTATGAGTTATGGAATGGTAGAAAATCAAGACATTCCTACTTCAAGGTTTTTGGTTGCAAAGTATTCATTTTGAATACTAAAGATAACTTACATAAATTCACAACAAAATCTGATGAAGGGATTTTCTTAGGATATTCCACAACCTCTAAGGCTTATAGAGTTTTAAAAAAAATACTTGTACTGTTGAAGAAACAGTACATGTGAAATTTGATGAGTCAGATCCTTTTGTTTTTAAATCACCTCAACTTACATCTTCAGATGTGTTTTCAAAAACTGATTATCAACCTATGATAGAAGAACCTTCTGATAAGGATGATGTTCTAGAAGATACTTCTGAAATATTTACCCCAGAAGACATTCTACCCTATGTTGATGAAAAGGTTTTACAAAACCCAAATCAGGTGTTTCTTAAGAATCATCCCAGTGATAGTATCATTGGTGATGTAAATCAACCTGTAAGGACTAGAAGTTCCTTAATAAATGAATTAGAACATCTAGAATGTCTTTCCCAATTAGAACCTAAAAGCACTGATGAAGCTTTAGGTGATGATGATTGGATCAAATCCATGAAAGATGCACTAAATGAATTAGAAAGGAATAAAGTATGGACCTTGGTTGAAAGACCTAAGGAAACTTCTGTTATTGGAGTAAAATGGGTCTTCAGAAATAAACGTGATGAAAATGGATTCATAGTAAGAAATAAAGCTAGAATTGTTACTAAAGGCTATATTCAGCAATATGGAATAGACTATGAAGAAACCTATTCTCCAGTATCTAGACTTGAATCTATCCATATTATAATTTCCTTTGCAGCATTCTTTAATTTCAATCTTTTCCAAATGGATGTGAAATGTGCTTTTCTTAACGGTTATGTTCAAGAGGAAGTCTTTGTTGAACAACCTCCTAGATTTGAAGATACAAAACATCCTGATCATGTTTTTAGACTTACCAAAGCTTTGTATGGCCTTAAACAAGCCCCACGAGCATGGTATGATAGACTCACTGGATTTTTGCTTAAAAATTACTATGTTAATGGAAATGAAGATCCAACCCTTTTTATAAAGAAAGATAAGAAAAATGCTTTGATTGGTCAAATTTATGTTGATGACATAATATTTGGTTCAACTCAGCAATCTTTGACTGACTCTTTTGCAATTCTAATGAAATATGAGTTTGAAATGAGTATGATGGGTGAGTTAACATTTTTCCTTGGTTTTCACATTTCTCAAAAACCAGAAGGAACCTACATATCTCAACATAAGTATATTAAATATCTTCTTAAAAAGTATGGTTATGATAACACTAAGAGTATAAGTACTCCCATTGGTACCACAAACTCTTTAGATCTTGATGAAGCTGGGAAACCAGTAGATCAAACATCATTTAGAGGTATGATAGAAAGTCTACTATACTTAACAGCTAGTCGACTAGATTTAATGTTTTCAGTATGCTTATGTGCAAGATATCAATCCAATCCTAAGGAATCTCACTTAAAGGCAGTAAAAAGAATTTTTTGCTACCTTAAGGGAACCATGGATCTAGGATTATTTTATACTTCTGGAAATGTTTTTGTTCTAAAAATCTTTTCTGATGCTGACTTTGGTGGATGTAGAATGGATAGAAAAAGTATATCCAGAACTTGTCATTTTTTAGGAGATTCATTAGTTTCTTGGTCCTAAAATAAGAAAAATTCTGTAGCACTCTCCACTGCTGAAGCTGAATATGTAGCAGCTGGAAGTTGTTGTGCACAAGTGTTGTGGATGCAACACACACTCACAAACTATGGCTTGAGTTTTACTAAAACTCAAATTTTGTGTGATAACACAAGTGCCATTGCCCTCAGTAAGAACCCTGCACATCACTCCCGTGCAAAACACATAGATATTAGGCATCACTTTCTTATAGATCACACACTTAATGAAGATATTATTCTTCAGTTTATTGGAACGCAAAATCAACTTGCAGATATTTTCACAAAATCTTTGCCTTCTAATAGATTTGAATACATTAAATAGAAGTTAGGGATGATAACCGTAAGGTAATCCTCCTTAATTAACTTTCTGTTGAAAAAGTCTCCTTACAACAATACACTCCTTTTCATAGGGGGAGTACATTATCTTTATAGAATAGCAATGTTTTTCAAAAATTTGTTTTCAAACTTTTCAGAATGAAGATTTCTGGAATGGAACTTCTGGAACTACAATTTTTCCAGAATGAACATATTCGTACAGAATACTTCTAGAATGGAAGTGTTCGTATTGAAAATTTCCAGAATTGAAAATTTCGTACTGATATTTTCATAACTGGATTTTCGTACCGAATCCTTCATATTTTTTATGGAACTTTCATACTAAGTTTTTCCTTATTAAGTTTGTTTTTCATACTAAGTTTTTCCTTATTAAGTTTGTTTTTCATACTGAGTTTATTTTTCATAATAAGTTTTGTAAACTATTTCGTAGTAATGTTTTTTTTCATAAAAATGTTACCAATTACGAATAATCCTCCTAAGCTAATCTGAAATGTATGATTTCCTTACTCAAGTTTTTGTAGTCATATTTTACTTGCTGGAATTTTCTTGTATTATGTTTTTGGATTATAATTTTCTTAATTCTCTATTTTAATAAAAACCACAAAACGATCGGATTCATGTTTTCTAGATAATTGTTTTTCAACCGTCAGATCTGATCTCATCTTATCATAACCGTTCGATCAAACGAGGAAGTTAAACCATTGTTTCATTGCCTATATAAAGGGGACCTAAATAGTTGTCCCACATCGGTTTTCAAGCTGTCGTATCCCGAAGCTCTGCCTCTCAGTTTTAAGGCCGTTCCGAACTTCAGCTGTCTCCGTTCCGAACATCTCAAAGGTCTTCAGATCCGATTGTCTTTGGAAGTAGCTTCGCAAGACATGTCTTTATCTAAGCCGATCTCGAAGTGGTTAGTTTATAGAGAGATTCTGGTTCATCTGGATTTCTTCAACAAGTATGATTCTCTTATTTCTAAGAATATCAAGCTTAATGGTTGGGAAGATGTTGCGGTGTCAAAACCCGGGAACCAAGATGAAGTGTATTCAGACTTACATGTTGAATTCTATGAGACAGTTTCTTTTCTTCAAGAAGATGGAAAGGAAAAATTTTCTTTTATGTCTTATGGGAATACTTATAAACTTTCATATGCCAAGGCAGCCATCTTGGTAGGGCTAAAGAATTGAGGTGAAGCTGAGTTTGTTTCTCATGTGTTGCCGGATTCTAAAGATTGCTTCGACAAGGAAAAATCTTTAGAAACTCTCGGATTGGCTGATGACAAGGCTCCAAAGATTGTTAGTTTATCTACAAATTTCCGGATTCTAGAGCTATGGGTACATGGTCTTATCGTACAGAGGAAAGGTGAAAAAGTTAGCTTGAAGAAGAGTGAGATCTACATCCTAGATTTTCTGATAAATCTGAGAAAGTTTAACTTGATGAAGAACATTCTTATCACTCTTGAGAATTTGAAGAAAGGAAATCTGAGAGCTCAGATTATTATGTATCCAGCAATCCTCTCCATGTTGATAGTTCGGTGCCTTGAGTCTTTCAAGGAGGCTTGAAAATCTAAGCCAAGAGTTTGCAAGATTATGCTGGTGAGCGATGGTACTCTTAAGAGAATGGATATAGCTTTTGACAAGGAGTCTGGATAGTTTATTGATCTACCTACTCAAGGAGAAGCAGTTCCGAAAGTTGCTGATCTGGAATCCTCTAAGCCAGTAAGGAAGAGAAAGCTGAAAGAAGTGGAAGTAGATGCAGAGAATCCCAAGTCTATGGAAGTCCATTTCGCACCTCCCAAACCAAAGAAGAATAAAGCATATCCTGATGAAGTTGTTGCAAAGTGGAGAGCAGATAAAGAGAAAAGGAAAGAAGGGGATCCACAGTTCAGATTGGACCCTGCGGAGGCTAAGGCCTTGAAGGAGAGAACTACTGATGAGCTTGAAAAACAAGTAAATGAAAAGAAGCTCAAGAAGAATATGTCTGACGCTGAGGTAGCTCAGGCTTTGTTGAAATTCAATGAGATGGTTTCAGCAACTATTCCTGTTCCGAGATCTTTCTCCTTGGAATCTCTACCTGAGACTCCAGGAAGAAATTTCGTTGCTTCGGAAGAAGCTGTTTCTAAGACTACTGAGGAAGTAGAGCAAGTTGAGCAAGTAGAACAAGAAGAAGATATTGCTGAAGGAAGTGGTGAAACCGTAGATGTGTTGAAACAAGTAGATGATTACAAGGGGACACCTTCAGAACACTTATCACTCTGAAATTCAGAAGCTGAATCTTCGAAGCAAGTTACTCCAGCAATGGAAGAAGAGAAAGGAGAAGAAGAAGTTACTTATCATGGATAAGAAGAACAACTTTTACATGATGTTGCTCAGAAGGAAAACATAGGGGTTTGTGATCAGGATGTTACTGATGAGGAAGATAATGTTGTCCAAGTTTCTGATAGTGAGAAGAGAACTCCAGAACAGGATTCAATTCCAGAAAAAGACAAGGGAAAGCAAATTTTTGCTGATACTCCATGCTCAGAAGTGAGGAAGAGGAAGGAAGTTGGTAGTTCTTCGAAAAGAAATCTTGAACTTATTGTAGAAGGAAATTCACCAAGCAAAGTTTCGAATTCGGAGTCATCTTCGGAGGGGCATGACTTTGTTTTTCAGTCTTTGAAGAAGTTGGTGGGAGCCATTCTGACCTTCTCAAGTATTTATTCAAGATGCCAGATGCTCCAACATGCTTTGAATCAGAAAACAGACTCCGTGTCTATGGTTATGGACATGTGCGTTGACAATGAGGCTCAATTCAAAACTTTTTTTTGGCTACGAAGCTCATAGAAAACCTTGCATGAAGATGACAAACTGGTCGAAGAAGACTATTGAAGAGATGAGGTTATTTGATGAGTTTCAAGACAATGTTAAAGATGCCTTTGAGACTGAGGACAGGAAGATAAATGATTTGACTTCATCCTTTGAAGAGAAGCTGATAGATGAAAAGAACTTCCGGATTCAACAAGTCAGAGAGGTGAATGGGAAGTTGAATTCTGTTTCTCAGAACTTGAAATTTGAAAGAGATCAACGAATTGAGTTTGAAGAGAAGTTGAAGGCTCAGGAAAAAATGATCAAAGCTCAAGAAGAAAAGCTTCAAGCCCAGGAAGAAAGAATTGAATCTCAATCTACAAGAATAGTGGTCTTAGAGAAGCAAGCTGAAGAAGATCATTAAGACCTGAAGAAGATCAAGACTATTCTTAAGGGGCTCATGTCGAAGGAAAAATATCCGAAATAACTAAATTCGATCTTTTTGTTGTATCTAATTTTCTTTGTTGCCGAGATTCCAAACTTAATGAAATTTCTGCTTCTCGTTCCTTTTGTTGTTGCTACTAATATTTCAGGTACTTTGTTATTTTTTTCCATTCCCTCGATTTCTTTTTGAAAATCACAAAGGGGGAGAAGGAAAATATCCTTAAGGAAAAGAAGAAATCCAATGAGAGTTTATCTAAAGGGGAGAAGGAAAAGATCCTTAAAGGAAAAAGAACCCTAATAAGAGTCTATCTATGGGGGAGTTTTTCATTAAAGAAGAATTTATTTTTCATAATGAAATGTCACTCCAGACATCTATAATACGATCCTTAGAGTTTCAAAGCCTAAGGGGGAGTTAGTCGTATTCATCAATTTCCTTAAAACCAATGGAGATAAGCCTTAATGTTTTTATTTCTTCTTAGAATTTCGTTTTCGTAAGGATGTTTGTGCTTTCCAAAAAGGGGGAGATTGTTGAGTCAATAAGGTTTTCCTTATGACTTTTCCAATCCTTCTTGTTTTGAAAATCACAAACACCTTATCATTAAGAAAATTGATTTTATAAGGAAAATTGCTTTTATAAGGAAAATCGCTTTTATAAGGAAAATCTCTTTTATAAGGAAAATCGCTTTTATAAGGAAAATCGCTTTTATAAGAAAAATTATCCATATCATATTTTCATTCATATTTTTCCTAAGTATAAAATTTGGATTCATTTCTGTTTTCTCGGATTTGTTTAAAACTTTGATATAAAGTATTCTGTTTAAGGATCCGAATTCTGGATAAGAACTGTAAGAAAGTGTCACTCCGAATTCCAGATGAGAACTGTAATAAAGTATCATTCCGAATTCCGGATATGAACTCTGACTAAGTTCTATTCCAGATTCAGGAAAAAAATACTTATGAAGTTCAATAACGAATTCTCAATAAGAATTCTAATGATTAATTCTCATTACGAATTCTGATGACGAATTCCCATTCCGAATGCTCATTCCGAATTTACCTATTAAACAGAATCTGATTATCTGTGTTTTATACACTCTGAATTAATTCAGCCTCCGAAAAATATTTTGGTTAGACTCCAAACTTTTATTCTGCTTACACATCTATAATTTGTCTACTCTTTATTATTTTCATTACACTCCGAACCTTCACTCCGAAGCTTTCATTCAGAACTTTTGAGTTAGAATTAAAACGATGTCGTGCATTCTGTTACACATGTTTTGTTATAAAACGATGTCATCTATTTTGTTATAAACTAACCGTTGTCTAATTGACATGTGTACAGGTCCCTCCGATCTTGATGTAAAATATGACCGTTGGAGAAGGAGCCGACCTTACCTATAAATAGGATCTCATTTGAAAGAGCTCGGTGCTGAAGGCTGGCTGCAAAAAGGCTGACTAATCTGCTTGAAGTGATTTTTAGAGAGAGAGGCTCTTATTAACTCTCAAAGCTTCGTGCGACTCAGAATGTTGGTGATTACATTCGAGGACTTCCGGGGATAGGAAGACAGAGGTTGCCGACTACCTTGATGTTCGAGGGCTTCCTTGCTGAGGAAGACAGAGGTTGCCAACTACCTTGAAGTTGAGGGCTTGCTAGGATAGCAAGACAGAGACTCCGATCTTCGTATCGAGGGCTTATCCTGGTGTGGGTAAGACAGACTTGCTTAAAATTATAAATCAAGGGACCTTTATCCAAGGTTGTTGGATACCTTTCTCTTTGGGTTAAAAGACTTATATCTTGTTACTTGTAGTTCTACTACTTGTTTATATTCCACTGCATTTTGTATTATAAGGAAAGTATAACTTTCTTATACTTCCTTACTTGTACTCTGTTTCATTTTGATTCTATACGCTTTAAGGTAGAATCTCATATTGCAATCCTTTGTTAAGTTTCAATTTCTGGAACCATATTTCCAGAACCTACTTTCAGAATCCCCTTCCAAATTTGCATTTGGTGGTAGAGGTGTTGTGAATTTGCTTAGTTTAACTTTGTTAAACCTAGCCCTTTCCTTTGCTTAAGGAAACCATAGTTATTTGTAACTATACTTTAAAGGTTCCAAAGGAATTTTTAAAGTTTACAATTCACCCCCCCTCTTGTAAATTGAGCATCTACATCACTATTTCGATCCTACATTGATGTTCAACATAAAAGGGTTAGCTACATCCTTTTATGAAATACATTCCAAATTATGATATTACTATGACTTGCTACCATCCCGACTCAAAAAATATACCACAATGAATGTCAACTCCAAATATAAGAATCAAATCCAAAGGACCAAACAAGGTGATACCGCTTGTAACACCCCGCCCCTACCTCATTGTCCTGAGGAGGCGGTGAGGGCTTCTTTGGCCTTATGTGACGTTCCCAAGGTGCCAATAGTTGGCAATAAATGCCGAGGGCTTCATGGAATAGTGGGGAATTATTTGACCTTGAGACAAAACCAACCAAACATTTGATCCACTATCAACGAGCCACATGATTCATGTCAACAAAACAACCAAATCATACATTACCAAAAAGGGAACTGCACTATTCCACAATACAAACCACAACTCAATACAACCAACACAATATTAGAGTACTATGCAGAAGAATAAACAACAGACCCAAAATAATCCAAGACACACTCCACGACTCCACACAAAGCTTCATGCTCCAAGCACCACCACATTTCCCAAGCATCACCATAAACCAATAGCAATGAGATGAATCACCTTTACCTGTATCCCAGAATATGACATCTGAAAAATCACCAAAGTACCAAGTAGGGGGTGAGTAATAATACTCAGTAGGTTTTCTCCAAATGACTTCCATAAATTCTCCACTAGGACAAAACATTTAGAAAATTTATATAAAAAAATTTATATAAAGAAAAACCAAGATACCAAATGTTTATAAGTCAAACATGCCATAAGCCAAACATGACACACAAGGAACCAAAATCAACCATGCCATGAAAGGAATCCAATTTAACCATTACACAACATGATTACCATTTTCATATGTCACTTACAAGCCCCATCTACAAAAATCACCAACAAACACACAACGAACCATGGTGTCACTTCCCGTTCAACCATTCATTACCAATCTAATCAAGTGGTACTCCCCACCCACTTGTTATTGATGGTGGCCCTTCTGTCCACTATCCATCCCATTTTTACAGTGGGACTTCTCACCCACTTTCAATTGATGTCCTCCCTTCCGTCCAATATCCATCCCCTTTTTATAGTGGGACCTCCCACCCACTTTCACACAACATATCAACAAGTCACAACCAATCATGTAACCCACAAAGACCACAACAACATGTAAATAACCATTTCCATCACATGTCAATCCATTTGAATAAATCACCCATTTATTGAGACCACCCTTAAATCATTTTCCATGCCAAACCACATTTCAATAAAACAATATCTTTATTGAAAACCATATTTCACTAAACATTTTTCATAACCAACCACTAATGATTTCAAAATCAAAATTTTAAAATCACAAAATAAATCCCCCTTTAGCAACAATAACCCATTTATCTCAAAATCCCCCAAACCATCACCGAATGGTTTTCCAACAAGATTCACACATTAATATCACAATTAATTTCAAGAAAAAAAAATTATTGCAACAAAAACACTAGTTATAACCAAGTGGATTTGAGAGAGAATCCACCTACCTCTTAGGGTTTGGCGAAATCGACCCTTCTCCCAAACACACTCCAAACTGGGTGAACGCCTCCTCAAAACCACCTCAAAAACCCATCCCTAAAAACAACAAGATCAACCTTTAACAAACAAAGGCAACACAACCCTAGCTCTATATTCAACCCTTTTAGATCTAGGAAACTAATAGATGGAGTGGGATAACACTAACTTAAAACCTCAAGAACCAAAATAGGGACTTACCTGAGGATAACCACATTCGATCTACCAAGAAACCCATTTGAAATGCTTCCAAAACGAGTGGGAGATCACCAACAAACCCGGGGAACCCGAAATACCGAGTGAGGGTCAAGTGGGAGGAAGTTTGTAGTGTTTTAGATCAATCCCGAGGGAGCCCAGATTTAAAACCACTTACTTTATGTGGTCACATGGTTATCCCACACAGTTTGAAATGTCATGCGCTAACCATGCGCATGCTATTGTCTCGAGAGGAGGGGTCCACATGGTTGCCTTGCATGGTTTGGCAAACAGTACACAGGCTATGTGAAGCCCACTATATCCCCCCAGCATGGTTTCCTGGAGAACCCGCATGGTTTCCCTTAACTGTGCTCAAACTGTGCTCCGTAATAAAAGCCTCCAAACTCATTCAAAACCATTCCAAACTCTCCCAACCTCTTCTCAGCTTATCCCATGCACTTTAAACAAATAAAAAAGCATAAAAAGGCTAAATCTCTTAAATCGAGGGTGCCAAAACATGGAACTAAAATATTCCCCCATGGGTGCTTAAATATAAATAATCTTGAATAATGTTGAGATTGTAAAATAAACCCTTATCACATTGGTAACTGTTGAATTATAGTCCCCATGAATGAAATAACATTATATAGATATGCAAATAACTGTAAAAATACTTTAATGAATCATAAAATAAAATTATTGGGAAGTATATACACCACATAAAAGAAATAAGTGGTGAATATGGAATATGTCCCATAGGAGTAAAACGGAGATGAAAATCCCTTACATTATGTATCACCATACATAGTTCAAATTAAATAATCCTATAAAATAGTTATGCATTTATTATAAATTTAGTCCATAACTATATATATATATTATATCATGAATAATCTATTTATAACATCTTTCAACATGTTTATTAATGATTTTTTATTAAAATTGTTGTTTTGGGTGATAACTGCTTTGTTTTCCAAGCATGTTTCAGTTCAGTTGTCCCATAAATTGATCTTAGTAAAACCATTTACAAAATTTTAATCATTGTATAAAAATAATATATATTCATTATATATATATTTATAATATTTCACAAATATTAGAGATATAAAAATGAATTAAACCTAATAAGGATATTATAGGTTGTATGTACGTATGAACGTTATTTCCATTTTTCAACTGATGGAATGAGTGAAAGGTAAATAAAAATACACCTATAGAGAATAATAATAATTTTTTATATTTATATCATATATTCAAAAAATTCATCATTATTAAAATCCATGTGAAATATAAATGAAAAACGAAACCCATCACATCGTTGAGATGTTAGTTCATATGTACGCACAAGTGATGTTATCGTTTCCTAAAAGATTAGATGATATGTAGGTAGATATGATGTTAGTACATTCACTTTTTATTTAATGGAAAGATAGTGTGTACTAGAGTTTCCTTAATCATTATAACATTTTAGAAAATTTTGGATACTAAAGTATTTATTTTATGATGAATATCATAGATTTAATGGAGGTGTAGGAGAGTATAAAAAGAATGTTATTGGTTAGAGTGATTACCTATTTATTGAAACAACTCCATTATATATCCTCTAACAGCCTCTAGGGGTGGATTTTTGGGAAGAGAATAACCTCTATAATGTTTATAGAGAAGTTTTTATTATAATTTGGTACGGTGTGGTCGATTTATAAGAATAAATGTGGTGTAAATAAGAGAAAGAGGAGGTCTCCGTTTATAATTGAGGTGAGGGACCATTTTGTAATTTATTAATAAAATAAATTAAAATATAACTATTCTAGAGAAAAATACTTCCATATAGACATTAAAACTATATTAAGGTAGGATATGGTAGAAATATGATCAACAAATAAAAATTTTATTGGGTTATCAACTATTTTAATCCTTATATTATGGTTTAAATCCATAATTAACTTATTTTAACACTAACCTTGGTACCTTATTTTTCACTCTTAAAAGGATATAATTTTTCATATAAAGTATATATTTACTAATAAATCTAAAAGGGATTATATTTTATAATATAATATATCCCATTTTCCTTATTTAGGATTTTTATAATTTTAAAATAATTTAATTAAATATTAATATAATAAAATATCATTATTATCAATTTTGATACTATTAATTACTTTAACTTTAAAAGAATCGATAAAATAAGTTAAATTAGAAGAATTTTTTTATATTATATTATAAAAATCATGTTTATCTATATAACTCATGGATCTCTTTAAACGTCTCAATTTATGTCAATATTAAAAAATTTGGTTTCATTTATTTGATTTTGTTTGTTAATTGAATAATTATTTCAGCACCAATGAGTAAGTATTTAAGGTAATTAATTAATTAGAAAAAATTATATCTAAATTAAAATCAATATTTTAATTTCATTAGTAGTAAAATTATAATTTTTTCATTTATAAATATTTTTTTCCTACCCGAACACTTAGATGATATTCAATACGAAAAGAGTGACATTTTTTAAATTCTATTAGATTAAATAATATAAAGGCCATATTCATGGAGAATAATCTATTAAATGACTTAATTTAGAATATAAATAGATAAGTTTATAATTTAAATCTTCCAAAAATAATTATTATTAAGATATATGGCCTTATCACATATTTTCATTCCAGATTAACCTGATTTACCATTTATTGAGGTGATATATTTTATCATGGTTACTATCTACATTGACTAAAAATAAAAGGGGAATAATTACGAAACGTTCACAACATGATTAAAAATATATAATCAATTTTTATTATTTCAAAACATAAATGATTCATAATTTAAATTAAAATTAAACTGTAAAACTTCAACAAAAACCAGTTTTTATAAAATTACCCATTTATGTTTTAAACATTTTTATACTAAATTATTGTATAAAATTAAATTTAAAGTCTAAAATTAGATTATTTATATTAAAAATGAACAAATTTAACATTGAAACTAACAAAAAACATACTTTTACATGTTAAATTCGGTAAAAGATAAATACAATTTTCATAGAAAAACATTATGTTCACTATTCATTCAAATTTTAATCTTCTTAGAAAATTATCAAAAGTAATTACTTGGATAATTTTGAAATTCTGAATATAAAAATTAAGTTCAGTTTGTAAAATTAAATTTTCTAAAATATTCCAGAATTAATTATAATACTCATAAGAAGAATGAAAACACTTTTTTCAAAAAAATGCATTTTTTAAGAATAAAATTAATTAACTAAAAATTATGTGATTATTTTATATTAATTTACCAATAAATTTTTATTGAGAAGGAATTTCATATTTATTTCATAAAAAATTAATTTCTATCCATACCCACTAAATTAACTTCTAGGTTATAGGGATCACAAAATAATATATTTTTGTATGTTTAAGATCAGTGTTGTGTATCTTGTATGCAATAAAACATAGTCATTATTTTCAAAATTTTGGGTTATTATATTCACTATGAAACCAAAGAATTATTTTTAGGTACTCTCTTGTTTATTAATTTGTTTATAATCCTTGTTTGGGTGTGTTTTTAGGCTTCTCAAGGATGGATCCTCAGTACAAAATGTATTTATCGTATTAGCTTTTCCATGTCTGTTATTTATAAATAACGTGACAATGCCATGTATATTACATTATCAAATCAGTTATCAGATAAACAATGTGAGAAAACTAATATCATAATTTATCATGTCTGTTATTATAATAATTGACACAATAAATCTATTTTCATCTTAGTTATATTATAACTAACATTACAATGAAAATTTCATTACATTATCATGCGGATTATAAAATAATCGATGTGAAGAATAATATTTTTCATGCCAGGTTATATATATATATTGTGATAAAAAAATATAATTTCATTATCATGTCTGTTATTATATAACCAATTTCATATATAATTTAAAATTTTATAAATTATAGTTTTGAGTCATTTTAATGTTATTCAATATCACAATAACACACTTGTTTCTCTCACACAGAAGACCTAACCCTATTTCTTTGATCTAGTGGCCTCCAATATCGGTTTTCCATATTCCTAAATCACCAGGTTTCATCATCATTATTGTTGGGAATTTGATCTAATCATCTCTCAGATCTCAAGTAAGCCTCACACATCGATCTTCGCTTTCAGTCTTTCAATGTCACCGACACCCTAACTCCCGTTTTTTCGATTCACTTTACTCAAATATCACATTACCATCTTTATAACCCTAACATTTCTTCGAACTCATAATTTCAAATTTAGTTATATATATTCTATTCACAAATCTGAGATTACCTCCTTCATATAGTCTAGTTATCCTTTTATTTATGTGAAAATGTTTGGATCTCATTGTATCATAATGTTATATGTTACATTATAAATTTCGACATTATATCTTAAGGTTTCTTTTCTTCTATTACATGGAAGGGTGTATGCAATTGATTGTTTCAAAGGTTATTATACTGCAACTCATCTTATATTTATGCATTTAATATTTAAATGATTCTTATTTGTAGGATGTTTTTGAATCATTCGTTATTTATGCATATAATGACATATATAAGGATAAATTTTAATTATCATTATGAATTTATTAGTGACTTAGTAATATTTAAATTTATGGTATACATGCATTGGAATTTTCATATATTTTAATATGAAATATCTTATAAGTAGTGTATATGGATATCAACAATTTTCATGGATGTTTGGATATTCTTATCTTGAAAAAACATATATAAAATATATACTTTGTATATTATGAGTTACTATCAATATAACGTTGTCATTATTGATGAATACATATTAGGAAATTTTTGTTGGTTTCTTTAAATATATTTGTAATATTCTTATGGGTATGTGTTAGGTGTTGACACTATTTGGACTAATTAACCCATTTGGTACAAATTAAAATAAATATTGATGCATAACCTATCCCCATCATACATTATACATAGTAATACTTTGTCCCCAGAAATAATTTATCCTCAGTCATACTTTATGTTATATTAATTTATAAATTTAGAGGATTCTTCCACTATATTGGTGGAGTTATATTATTTTATATTTTCATGGAATTATACATGCATCACATGGTATTAACGCTAAAATAACCCCCTATAAATTTGGATTCATATTGTATCAAATGAAATAGAGGTGAATATTTAAAATTTTGGTTATTAGTGTGGTATATTCAGATAAAAAATGTTGTCATAGAATACATAGTATGTAATTAGCATTACACACTTTTCATAATACACTAGGAATAAATAATATATAATATTGATTATATATATAATGCATTAAAAATTCATCATTGTGTTGTTTAAACTCTACTATAAGATTATATTATATTATGAATTATTGTTTCTTTAAATAATTGTTTTTTCCTAAAGAAAAGGTTAAATAATTCAACAAAACATATTCAATTTAAAATGGAAAATGCATACTTGATTTGGATTCTATTCAATAATATTCAACTTCTATTTTTATATAATTTCATTTAAAATAAAATGAAAAATGAGAGATTAGTCAAACTATATGTTCTATTTTAAATTACATCCATTCATTTATTTTTAATATTTATCAATTATATTTAATCTTATGTTCCATTATTTTCTAGAATTTATCAATAAACTTTTCAAATAAGAATACATATTTTTAAAAAAAATGTTTTGTTGCTTTCATATTATAACATCTTTTATATAATTCTAATCCTAGTTTAACTTGTATAATTTATTCTCACATTTATCAAAACTATATTATTTTGATAAGATATTTATTTTTTATATTTCTTATAGATAATAATGATTCAAAGTTGGATTAGGGAACTTCAAATAAGTGATGAATATGAGGAAGGTGGTGATGCTTTATTGGAATTTTCTAAATTAAATGTTCTAAACCACAACATTTTTTCCATCTATGACTAAAATATTTAAATATAAAGAGTATGAAAAGAAGATAGATCAAATACCATTTAATTTTTCAGGGTTTTAATATGAGATACAGTCTATATATTTAGCATGGTGAAACTGGGAAGAATTTTGGATCTATTGATGATGATTCTATTCAAGATGATAACTATGATGAAATGGAAGAAATGATTAATTATATTAATGGAGATATAATTGAGAAACAATTGAAAACTATGCATTTATATGATGATGTTGAAAAACTATTATATCCAATTTGTATGGAATTTATGATTTTATCATCATTATTATTATTGATTATCTTGAAGGAGAAACAAAATTGTAGTGAAAGGAGTTTTATAAATTTTCTATAATTGTTAAAATATAATCTGAATAAAGACAATGATATTTCGGATTCACATTATAAAGTGAAGTGAATACTATTCACAACGTGATTAGGGTACAAAAAAATACATACTTACCTAAATGACTATGTACTATATCAAAAGGAATATGAATTTATCTCAATGTTTTTTAAATGTGGGACGTCATGGTATAAGTTGAATGAAAAATTAAACATTGATTTAGGAGTTATATTGACCCCTATAAAATCATTTTGGTATATTCCTATAGTAACCTATATGAAATGTTTATATAAAAATTCACATAATGAAAAAAGGAAAGTATGGAATGAAAATGAGTAGATAGGTGATGTAATATTACAACATCCAACTAATTGTCCATAATGGAAGAAAATTGATCAACAGTTTCCTAATTCAGAAATGAAGATAGAAATATCAAACTAGGATTATATATAGATGGAATAAATTTATACGGAATCCTTAGTAGCACAAATAGTTCATGGACTATTTTATTTCTCATTTACAACTTATCTCCTGAATTTTGTATGAATCCAACATATTTAATTTTGAGTTTAACGTTCTCTACACCAAAATAGCCATGAAATGATATTAATGTATTCATGTCACCATTAATTGAGGATTTTAAACTCATATGGGAAGATGGTATTAGGGTGTATGATTATTATAAAATGGAACATTTCAAAATGCATGAAATTATTATGTTCACTATAAATAACTTCCCAACAAATGGAAATTTTATGGATATAGTTTTAAGGGGAATAAAGCCTGTATAATTTGTGGACAAAAGACTTCATAATATTAATTTCATAATGGGAGAATAATAGTATACTTCCATTATCAAATGTTTTAATCTATGGATAACTTTTATAGAAGATTAAAAATGGAATTTAATGGCTCAAAATAATTTCTAATTTCTCCAAAACATCTATCAACTAATAAATATATCTAGAGGATGAAAAAATTGATGTGACATTTAGAAACACACATTAATATAGTAATGGAAGAAATATTTTTATGAAATTATCAGTTTCTTTTTAGAGGCCATATTGAAGATATCCTAAGGTCAAACATAACATTTATTCCATGCACATGAAGAATAATATATATGATATCTTGATTGGAACATTATTAGATGTTATAGGAAATAATAAATATGGGTCGAATGCAAGATTTGACTTTCTATCAATGGGAATATGTTTGGAGTTAGCACCCAATCGTGATGGAAGGTGAACATTCCTACCACCAACATGTCATACATTATCCAAGATGGATAATATTAAATTTTTTCAGTGTCTTCATGATATCAAAGTACTGTAGTGTTAATATTCCAATGTCAAAAAGTTTATTGAAGGTTTTGAAGTTGACATGTATTAAATCTTATCATTGTCATGAAATGATTCAACAAATCCCACTAGTTGCATTATGTGGAATATTTCATAGTTGTGTTAGAATGAATATCATAAAGGTTTTTTTATTTTATTAATTTAATTTATAATAAGAAGATTGATCTGAGTTCTTTGAAGAACTTTTATAATTATTCGTTTTATGTACATTTCTAATCAGGATTTTATTTTCCTCCATCATTTTTGGATTTCATGGTGCATTTGATAGTTCTTTTGGTGTAAAAAATAATGCTTTATGGAATTTTGTATATAAATTGGATGAATCCATTTAAAAGGTATATAATGATATTAAAGGGGTATGTTATGAATCTATATCGACATGAAGACTCTATTGTTGAGATGTATATTTATGTAGAGGTTTTATAGTTTTGTACAAGATGTATATATCTAATGGAGAACATTGGTTTGCCTCCATCTCTCCATGAAAAAGTTAATTATGGCGGAAAGGGGATCTATGGCTTGAAAGTCAAATCATTGATAGGTTAAAAGATAAATAATTCACATTTATAAATTTGAATAACATATATAATGCTCAACCATATATAATATTTCTTATTAGTGCATTGAATCAATGTTATCAAAAGAAGAGGGATGCGTATTTTTAAAGAGCATAACAAAAATAATTACATGGTTTAAAAATACTATTCTAGGTAGATCATATTCTTAAAAAACATTGAGATGGTTATTGGGTGGTCTACATTTAAATTTGGTAATATGGTCAGGGTATGACATTAATGGATATATGTTTCATATGAAATATCATGACAAAAAAGTGCAGTTCAGAATAGTAGTGTATTGGTGTTTTCATATGAAATGAATTTTTTTGAGTGCCACAAAAATGAACCCAATTTCAACATCATGTGAACAATATGGGGTCACTGAAGAAATATTGGAATTTTTTACATTATATAATAAGTTACGACGTTTATCTAAAAATCTTTTATCAATAAAAACAATGTCATAAACAATGAATTTAGAATAAAACTAGTTAATCTGAATATATTGAAATACATAGATAATCCTTTTATAATGGAAACATATGAAAAAAATTTCCTTATTCTTGATCAATTTGATAAACATTAGTCTATTTTTTTAAAAGGAAAAAATATATTGGTGATGATAAACTTGAAAAAGATGCTAATTTAAGCGATATCTCTTCTTCCATGGAAAGAAAAACAAATAATATTGAAGAGAACATCATAGACAAGATTTTTCTCCATACAGAACAATCATAATGAAGGAATTTCAGAAATCAATCCTCAAGTATATTCCTAAAATTATAGGTAACATATGTTTATTCTCATCTCCTTTTTTAAATTTCATAAAAATGTTAGATATTTTAATTTTATTTTCTTTATTAAAACATATATTATAATAAAAAAGATAAATGTTTTGTTTATATTAGTTTAGTTTTTTAGTTTACCATATTTTCCCTTATATAAATTATCTATTATTTGATTTTGTTAATTTAATTTAAATTCTAATATGTTATATAAAAAGAAAAATATTATTTGAGTTTATATAAAATAATTTTTTGTGTTTAAAAAATTATATATTATGTAGAAGAATTTTTACTATTCACACACCATTTTTATATTTGATTTCATTCATTTATATGTCTTTTAATATCTCTTTACTGTTGTTATAATTTTAGTTAACTATAAAAATATTAATAAAAAGGTGTTAATTTTAAATTAGCTTACTTTTTTATAAGTTTTCATTTTTATTTACATTATTATGTAATAGTTGGATTTTTGTATTTTTTTACTCATTATTTCTTACTTGATTTGTAGGATAATGATAAATCTATCAACTGATCCACCACATAATTATAGAGATGATTTTACTCATACCAATGGGGAGGAACATACACATGATCCTCTTAATGAGCCTTATCCATTATTATAAGAGATATCTACTCCCATGGGGGCACAAAACATTTTGAGGGTTGTTAAACACCACATTACACATTTAAAAATATTATTAGTTTTCTGTATTTTGGATCAGATGATACCAATAGTCTTTGATGATAATGATATTCCAAGAGGTCCAAATTCAAAACAAATGATGAATTTTATATTAGTTCCGACTAAATGAAAATTCTAAATTTTGATTAATGATTATAAAAGTGATTCCAAATTGAGACTATCTCACTTTATGGAAGACCATTTTGGTATATTCCATTATCCTTATTTTAAATAGGTTTAAATATTTATAATAATATTTTTTTCCCATTTTTTATCAGAAAACATATGATATTCCTGCTACTAGAGTATTCATGAGGAAATTATTATCTTTGGAAATTAGAGATGGATGGATTTAAAATAGATCATCACTTTAGATTTCGTCTTTGGGACTTGGGAACATCATAATTAATGTGATATATATCACTTTATAGATGATGATACATGGAAGAAATTTCTTGAAAGTACAATATGTGAAACATTTTTAGTAAGTGGAATGTAAGATTTTAGAATATTTTTTTTATATTAATGATCATATTAACGATTTATTTATTCTTAATTTACAAAAATAGAGGATATCTCATCAAGAGTTCCATTCTAGAAATATATACCCTCATACATTATCTCGGAGAGGGAATGCATTATTGGAAAATAAATTGTGGATGAAATTTTTTTAAAATAAATAGTTGAGACCTAAGGATCTATTGATGTTTATCCTCCATACCCCTAGCTAAACATGAAAAGATGTGGTTTCCATCCTAGATCTCCAGAGGTGTCCGTCTCCTATCAGCATATGACTTCTGTTAGCTTTGTGTAGTCTTCATCTGCTCATGGATGATCTTCACCTTCTCTATGGTAGCTCGTACCATATCTGGACCCTCTAGTGTGAACTCCTCAGGGTTAGTCCAACATAAGGGTGATCTGCAAGGTCTCCCGTATAATGCCTCAAAAGGTTCCATCCCAATGGTGGAGTGATAGATTTTTTATATGTAAAATACACCAAAGGTAAGTGTTCCTCCCAGATACGATCGAAGTTAAGGACACATACACAAAGCATGTCCTCGAGAGTCTGAAAGGTCCACTCAGTCTGACCATCCATCTGAGGATGGAAGGAGGTGCTTAGATGATGCTGCGTCCCAAAAGCCTCCTGCAACCCCTTCCATACCCTGGAAATAAACTGTGCATCACGATCAGAGACAATCATCGAAGGTACTCCATATAGCCGCACAATATCCTAGACTTAGAGGCATCCCAAGCTCTCTACAGAGCCATGATTTCTGATCAGTAGAAAGTGGGTCGACTTGGTGATTTGGTCGACGATCACCCAAATCGAGTCATGACCCCTGGATGTATATGGAATTCTTGTCACAAACTCCATGGATATCCCATTACACTAGAACTCTGGGACCTCTAAAGGCAACACCAAGCCTGCTTGTACCTAGTGCTCTGCCTTCACTTGTTGACAAGTGAGGCATCGAGAGACAAACTCTGCTACTTCATTCTTAATACTTGGCCAACAATTCTATCGTTCAAGGTCATGGTACATCTTTTCCACTTGTGGATGTACCGCTAGAGGGGATGTGAGGAACTCCATCAACACTTCCTCCTAAAGTGACACTGGTACCATAGTACGTCCTCTGAAGACGATGACCTGCTCCCCACCTTCAGAAAATCCATTAGGTTCCTGCCCTGTGGATATATAATCACATTGTGTCTAGCTATCATCGTCCCCATGATGTGCCTCCCTGACTTGCTGAAGAAGTGGGGGAGTGACTATAAGGGATTGAAGGAAAGATAATCCATATATATCCACAAAGGATATCTGTAAAATAGAATTTTATTCCCTCACCTCGCCTAGAAGTTGTATACCAGATCTCCTGCTGAGTGCATCTGCTACAACGTCACCCTTTCTAGGAGTATAGACTATCTCAAAATCATAGTCCTGGAGAAACACAAGCCATTGCCGCTATTAAAGGTTCAGGTCTTTCTGAGAGATGATATACCTGATACTCTTGTGATTAGAGTACATGGTAAAATGTTCTCCCATCAAATAGTTTCACCACATATTTAAGGAGAAGACCACTACTGCTAACTCCAGGTCATGGGTAGCATAGTTCTACTCGTGCTATCTTAGCTGATGAGAACGATACATGATAACTTCTCTCTCCTGCATTAGTAAACACTCAGGTCTGGTCCCTGATGCATCGTAGTAGACTATGTACCATATTCCTCCCTCTAGAAGCCTCAAGATGGGGGGCACTAGTTAGCCTCTGCCTCAGCTCCTAAAATCTCTACTGGCATCTCTCCGAGCACACAAAGGGTTTCCCCTTCTTCATCAAGGCTAATAGTGGTGCTGCAACTTTGGAGAAGTATGGAACGAATCTCCAGTAGTATCCATCCAATCCCAGGAAACTCCATACCTCCGTCACACTCTTGGGTATCCCCAGCAAGCACTGCCTCAATCTTCACTGGATCCACTGCAACTCTAGCCTCCGAGATGACATGCCCCAAAAATTGTACCTTTCGGATCCAAAACTGGCACTTCAAGTGATTACAATAAAGTTGGTGATCACAATGTGTGTCCCGTACTACCTTCAAATGGTAGTCATGCTCCTCCACAGTAGTCGAGTATATCAGAATGTTGTCAATGAAGACTACGATAAAGAGATCAAGGTATGACTGAAAGATCCTGTTCATGAGTCCTAGGAACACTATTGGAGCATTTGTTATGCCAAATGGCATAACCAAGAACTCATAGTGCCCACACCAACATCTGAAGCCCATCTTCTCTACATCCTCGTCTTGAACTCTGAGTTGGTGATAGCTTGATCTCAGGTCTATATTCAAGAACCACTGAGCTCCCTTAAACTGATCAAAGAGGTTTTCAATCCTTATGAGTGGGTACTTGTTCTTAAAAGTCACCTGGTTTAGGAGATGGTAGTTGACATAATTCCTCAAGCTTCCATCTGTCTTCTTGGTGAACAGAATCGGGGCTGCCCAGAGAGAAACCCTGGGCCATATGAATCCCTTCCCCTGCAAGTCCTCTAGCTGTACCCACAGCTCACCAAGTTCAGTAGGAGCCATCCGATTTGCTGCTATAGATATCAGTGTTGTACCGGGGTATAGGTCAATATAGAAGTCCACCTCTATGTGAGGAGGTAGACCTGGGTCATCATTAGGGAAAACATCCACGTACTGGTCCACCACTACAGTATAGCTCAGACTCTCCACATCAATTTCCCCAAGGGTAATGCAAGCCAACTAGTGAGTGATTGGCTGTACTCTCCTCCAGGTAAGTCTGTTCTGTGCTGCAAAGGCTCCCTTCTTGCCGGTGAAGGTAAGCCTGGTCCCACCTGTGCGGACACACCACACTTTGTGCCTAATACAGTCGATCTAGGTATGGACTGTAGATAACCAGTCCGTAACCAAGATGATGTCGTAAGGCCTCGGCGCCGCTATAAGGAGATCCCAGTCGAAGCTCTCACCTACTAGAGTAATCTCACACTACCAGCACCAGTGTGTAATCATCAAGTCTTCTCCCATAGGAGTCTCTAGCCGTAACTATCGAGCCAACGACTCTGTCGGAATCTCCGAGCTCCGAAAGAGGGAAGTGGAAATGAAATAGTGACTGGACACTACTAGAAATTCCATCATTCCCAGCAGTTTTAAACCGTTGGGATATCCACTGAAACCGTTGGGATAGTATTTCCCAATGGATTCACAACCCATTGGTGTGTAAGGTGTGGTAGTAGCTATATACCAATGGTTCCTAGAAAACTGTTGGCATATATGGTCTGAAATTAATATATACCAACGGTTCTACTTCAACCGTTGGTATATATATGTACCAACGTTTGATGAAACATTGGTACTGGTGGGTATACCAATAGTTTTCAGACTGTTGGTACACATTTTATTCCAACCCATAGTATACCAACAGTTTCAAAATCATTGGAATACTTGTGTACCAACGATTTTAGAACCATTGGCATACTCTGTCATGTATACCAATGGTTTCAGAACCATTGGCATACTTGTTTTAGTATACTCTATATACCAATGGATTTCAGAATTGATGGTATACATCTTATATCCCCAAAACATGACAACATGCATTTAAACAGCCTTCATGTAAACCCTTATTCTAAAGATGTAAACCCCAACCTGTAAAACTATAAACCTGCACCACTCCAATATATTTCCCAACCTGTAAACCCCAACCTATAAAACTGAAAACCGAAACCTCTCCAAGATACAAAATTGTTGTTAAACTGACCTTCAAGTTAAATACAAAGTGTTAATAGTTTGAAGATAACTGTTTACAAAATGATTGATAAATGTTGCGAAGCCAGTATTTTGAGAGATTGAAAATCCAAAGGAGATTTTCGACATATATTAAAGAAACTAGTTGGTTAATAGAGATACAAAATCCAAAGGAAATTTTTGATATATATTAAATAAGATGGTTGGTTAATAGTAACTATAAAATTTTCAAATTCAATGGCCAATTTATTTCCGTTATTCATTCCATTCTAGTAGAAAAATGTTTGTTTCTCATCCTCTTACTCTAATAAAGTCTAATAATTCATAGAAGGTTCAATTTCCCCTTCTTGAATCACTGATGATTTCTCCTTTTAAAACGATCCAGCCTTCTTGGGATTTTTGTTACAAACCCTTTACCACTCTATGAATCATCATCATCTGAAGGCCCTTAACCTAAATATAAGAATGTATTCTGAAGGGTAAATCCCTTGGATGGCTCTGTTGACATCACCCTCCTTCTAGGCCTCCACTTCTTCCATGTTCTATGAACCGGCATAGTATGCCTCTTTTTTCCCAAGATCTAAGCCAAAAAGACCATATCTGTAGGTCAGAGATGAAGGACCAGATCACTAACCCACTGGTCGACCTCAAGCCACACAAAACATATAGGAGGTTTCAAAACATACAAAGTGATGCAATCAGAGGATCTCGATTCCAATGAAAGTCACAGAACCACCAAAATAAATGGATTAAATCTTTTTGGTGAGTTCGAAACCACTGAGAGAAATGGATTACATAGAAAGGGGGACAAACAAATTTCTCCCAAATGATTTGATCCGTCTTCAAATCGTTCCAAAATAAGGACGATTTTGGTTAATAGACTAACTAGAAGTCACACACTTTCCTTTTGAAGGTTGTATAAATACTGAGAAACTATGGTCACCAAAATATGAAGAAAATAGGATGATCGAAAGAATAGAACGCCTTAACGAATTGAAAATGTCCTTATGATTGATTCCATAAGATTGATTCCTAAAGAAATGTAATGTTAACTTCACCTTATGAAGAGTGTTTAAATAAATAAATATGGAAAAAACATGGTGTAGCAATCATCAGAAGAAATTCTGAAATTTTAAATTGAAAATAATTTGCAGGAAATAAGAAGAAAATATGGTGTTTAAGGATCTTGAAGCAGATAAGAAAATAAAAGGAATAAATGTGTGATTACTTCAGAAGTAAAATTAGTCTTAGATAAATGCATCCGAAGATGACATAGGTCAAGTAGGATATTTGTGATTTTGGGTGTGTGACATCAAGATCTATTTTTTGGACCTTTGAATGTAATACATGAATGGTGAAACCCGATATGGGTTTTAGAATGTAGAGTGGCTTTGGTTTTGAGGAAGAGATCATGAGTGCTTGTGGTTTACCCATGTGGTTGGCTTCTAGAGGGATGGACAAGTTTGGGTGCCTAGCTTGTGTAATGCATATTAATTTGGGTGGTACTTATACTTATAAATTTGATCATGAGAATAATATGTGCTCAAGGAAATGTGGGTTGATGTGGTTTTATGTGAAAACATTCTCTTTGGCTGGTGACAATGCATGGGAGATTTGGTTTTGGTAAGAAGCACATGGAGGTGCCTTATTTTCATTAAATGAGAATCTCTTGGAGTGTTGGTGTTTTTCTAGTTCATGTGTTTACTAGGGGTAGGACCAGTTACGGGGAATAGGCTGAGTTTCTTGAGTAGGGAAGAATACTATGAGGAGGCGGATGAATGATTTTAATGTGATGATATTATCATGGGTAGCAATACTGAAAACTAATGATTTACCAATGATTTCAAACAGTTGGTACACTATATACCAACGATTTGGAAAACTATTGGAAAGTAAGGCATAAGGATAGCCCATTACCAATGGTTTTAGTACAACCATTGGGAAAGGTAGTGTAGTCATAGAGTATACCAACGTTTTAAATAACTGTTGGTATATATGAGTATTCCCAACGGTTTGAAAATCATTGGCAATACTGGTAGTGTAATCTTGAATTCTAGTTTCCCAATTGTTTAAATAGCCGTTTGTATATAGGAGTACTCTATCATTTTCAGGTTTTACCAACGGTTTACTAAAACCATAGTAAAAATATGTAAAGCACTATACCAATGTTTTTAGTAAACCGTTGGTATAGTGTAATACCTGAATTTGGCAGACCAGCCACCTCAAATATCCACCACTCCTATACACTCAACAAAACCATGGAATACAGAACAAACACCTGCATACACTAACAAAACCACCAGCTACACTCAACAACAACAAAACCACCTGCACACTCAATTTCATACACCAAAAAAACCACCTAAAAACTCAACTACATACACTTGCATACACTATTAATAGAAAAAAACACCTACTATAGCACACAAAAGAACTTAAAAACATGATACTCTTATAACCATGGAATTTACCACAATTATAATCATGTATATGAACCCAACTACCCTATGCAATACAGAATTCATAATTGAATTCTCAATTGAATACATATATAATAAATTATGTAATTAATTATGAATTATGAATCAATAACACAAACAAAATGATTTATGTTGCATACAAAATTCCAAATATGATTTGTCGGTTTTCCGTATACTGGTTGTTTTTACGTAAAGTGATGTCCATTTTAAAAAAAAGACATACAATTGGAGTGATACCGGCCACACCATGCCCTGGATTGAGGCAAGGTTGACTTGTACACATCATATATGACTAATGAATCATTTTCATAATGTATCAATAGAATCTGAATGTGTTTGTCAGTTTTCTGTATGCCAGTTGTTGTTTTGACATAAAATGTTTTCCATTTCAAATAATGGTGAGACACTTTGAGTGGTTTTAGCCACAACATACCTTAGATTGAGGAGGGGTTGACTTGTGCACGTCACATATGACCCACGGACCTTTTTCCTAAATTTTCAATAGAATCTGAATGCGTTTAGTTAGTTTTCCATATGGCAGTTATTATTTTCACTTAAAATGATATTCATTTTAAACAAAAGAGAGAACTTTGAGGGGTGATAGGAACACCGTGATTCTGATTGAAGCAGGGTTGAATCTTACACATCACATATGACCCATGGATCATTTCCCTAAAGTTTCAACAAAATCCGAATGAATTTGGTCAACTTTCCGTATGTCAGTTGTTGTTTTCACTTAAAATGATGTCCATTTTAAACAAAAAACAGTCACTTGGAGTGATAATGGACACAACATGCCACATATTGAGGTGGGGTTTACTTTTACATGTCAAAAATCACCCATGGATCATTTTACTAAAGTATAAACACAATCTGAATGCATTTGGTCGGTTTTATATATGCCAGTTGTTGTTTTCACTTAAAATCTTGTCCATTTCAAATAAAATTGTGATAGTTTGAGTGGTACCGGCCACAACAGCCCTCATATTGAAGTGGGTTTGACTCGTACACATCCCATAAGACCCATGGATCATTTTTATAATGTTTAAACAGAATCTGAATGCCTTTGGTTGGTTTTATGTATGTTAGTTGTTGTATTCACTTAAAATGATTCCTTTTGAAACAAAAGAGAGACACCATGAGTGGTGCTGGCCACACCGCACCTCATATTGATGTGGGGTTGACTTTTAAATGACAATAATGACTCATGTATTGTTTTCCTAAAGTATAACCACAATCCAAATGCATTTGGTTAGTTTTCCATATTCTAGTTGTTTTTACTTAAAAGCGTATCCGTTTTAAACAAAAGAAAGACACTTTGAATGGTACCAGCCACACTGTGCCTCAGATTGAGGTATAGTTTACTCATAACCGTAAAAAATGACCAATTAATCCTTTTCCTAAAGTATCAATAGAATCAAAATGTGTTTGGTCAGTTTTCCATATGGTAGTTGTTGTTTTCACATAAAATAATGTTCATTTTAAACAAAAGAGAGAAACATTGAGTGGTGCCGGCAACACTGCGCTTTGGATTGAGGTGGGTTTGACTTGTACATGTCACATATGACTGATGGATCATTTTTCTAATGTTTCAACAGAATCTGAATGCATTTGGTCAGTTTTCCCTATGTCAGTTGTTGTTTTCACTTAAAATGATGTCCATTTTAAACAAAAGACATACACTTGGAGTGATACTAGCCACACCATTCCCTGGATTGAGGAGGGGTTGACTCGTACACATCACAAATGACCCATGGATCATTTTACTAATGTATAAAAACAATCCGAATGCGTTTGGTCAGGTTTTCGTATGCTAGTTATTATTTTCACATAAAGTCCTATCCATTTCAAAAAAAGGGATAAAATTTGAGTGGTGACATCCACACTGGCCCTCGGATTGAGGTAAGGTTGACCCGTACACGTCACATATGACCCATGGATCGTTTTCCTAAAGTTTCAATAGAATCTGAATGCCTTTGGTCGGTTTTTCGTATATCAGTTGTTGTATTCACTCAAAATAATTTCCTTTTGAAACAAAAGAGAGACACTTTGAGTGGTTCCAGCCACACCGTGCCTCAGATTGAGGTGTGGTTGACTCGTACACGTAAAACATGACCCATGGATCGTTTACCTAAAGTATCAACACAATAAAAATGTGTTTGGTCATTTTTCCGTATGCCAGTTGTTTTTACCTAAAAGCATATACATTTTAAACGAAAGAAAGAAACTTTTAATGGTACTAGCCACACCGTGCCTCGGATTGAGACATAGTTGACTCTTACACATCAAAAATGAACAATGTATCCTTGTCATAAAGTATCAAAAAAATCGGAATGTGTTTGATCACTTTTTTGTATGGAAGTTTTTGTTTTCAATTAAAATGATGTTCATTTTAAACAAAAGAGATACACCTTAAGTGGTTTCGGCCACAATGTTCATCAGATTGAGGAGGGGTTGACTCGTACACATCACATATGACCCATGGATCATTTTTCTAATGTTTCAACAGAATCTGAATGCGTTTGGTCAATTTTCCGTATGTCAGTTTTTGTATTCACTCAAAATGATGTCATTTTGAAACAAAAGACATACACTTGTAGTGGTGCTGGACACACCACTCCTTGGATTGAGGCAAGGTTCATTCATACACATCAAAAATGACCCATTTATCATTTTACAAAAGTATCAACAAAATACTAATGCGTTCGTTCGGTTTTCCGTATGCTAGTTGTTGTCTTCACTTTAAAACTTGTCCATTTCAAATAAAAGTGAGACAGTTTGAGTGGTGCCGGTGACACCATGCCTTAGATTGAAGTTGGGTTGACTCTTACACATCAAAAATTACCCATGGATCATTGTTCTAAAGTATCAACATAATCCTATTGCGTTTGGTTGGTTTTCTGTATGCTAGCTATTGTTTTCACTTAAACTTTTGTCCATTTCAAATAAAAGTGAGACACTTTGAGTGGTATCGACCACACCGTGCCACGACATGTCCACGGTGTGACCATGGCATGCCCGCAGCATGACCTCAGTGTAACCACGATGTGTTGGTCCGATCCAGCGACATTTTCGGGGCATCACCATCCAACCAGGAGTGAAGGGAGCGGGAGGAGGTGGGGAAAAATTTCGGCCGTCGCCTCCCTCCCCATTTACTATGGCTTGGTAATGTATCTAAAACTCTATCTAGGTATCATACAATGAATTCTGATAGGACTGCAAACCTCCGCGGGGTGTCATCTTGGAGTAGGGCCAAATCACAGTGTGACCGCGACGTTACTGCAGCGTGACCGCAGTGTGACCGCAGCGTAACCACGACATGACCGCAGTGTGAACACGGTGTGTTAGCCCAGTCCAGCGACATCCACGGGGTAGAATCTTCCGGCCAGGAGCAAAGGGAGCAGGAGGAAGTGGGGAAACATTCCGGATGTCGCCTCCCTCCCTATTAACTATGGATGGGTAATGTATCTAAAACTCTATCTATGTATCATACATCAAAATCCCACAGGGCTGCAAACTACCACAGGGTGTCGTTCTGAAGCAGGGCCAAATCATGGAATTATCAAGGAATGACCACGGTGTGACCACGGTGTGACTGCGGTGTGATCACGGCATGTTGGCCCAGTCCAGCGACATTCGCAGGGTAGCATCTTCCGGCTAGGAGCGAAGGGAGCGATAGGAGGTGGGGTAACATTTCAGCCGTCGCCTCCATCCCCATTAACCTTGGGTGGGTAATATATCTAAAACTATATCTAGGTATCATACATTGAATTCTGAACGGACTACGAACTGACGGGAGGTTTCATCCTGAAGCAGGGAGAAATCACGACGTGACCGTGGCACAACCGTGGCGTGACCGCAGCGTGACTGCGGCATGACCGCTACGTGACCGCGGCGTGTTGGCTCAGTCTAGCGACATCCGCGGGGCAACATCTTCCAGCCAGGAGTGAAGGGAGTAGGAGAAAGCCGGGTAGATTGCTGATCTCAAGAGATGTTTTGAATATTTTGAGTACATAAAGAGATTGTTGAGACAAGAAGTTCCCTCTAGCATGTGGAATTTGTATAGAGAAGAATATATTGATAGTGTTGAAGTAGATGTGGTTAATGTGTTGGTTTTTGTTTTAAATACATAAATCATGTTTCAAATCACTTAAAATAAGATGTCTTAGATGATTAGAAGGTTGTTGAAAAGGTTAAATATGATTGGAGTTGATTGGAGAAAGATTTGATGTTATTTGGAAGGCTGTGAAGTTTGAGATGAAAAGTGAAGGAGACCATCATAGGGTAAACCTTGATACTAGATTTTGTAGGGTCCTCGATACTGGATTTCATAGGGTACACCCTGATGCTGTTTTGGGTAGAGGCATGGAAACCTACTAGGGTACGCATAGATCATCGTAAGGTACAGTGGAATTTGAAGGTAAACTGGACCTTGTAATATTCCTTCATAACAGTCATGAAGCTTGTAAGGTTCCTTCATAAAGTCCTAAAAGTTCATAAGGTACAATTAATACTTAATAAGGTACATGAAACTTATGACTGGATATTTAAAAGGAGGCATGAAGGAAATAGAGACTTTGTAGGGTACGATGAACCCTACGATGAATCTCTAAAAGGTATGAGCTGAGCTGAAATGAACCCTACAGACTAGTTCATACGAGAATGACTAGGAATCATACATCCAACACAAACCATTTACAAATTCATTCACTTCACCTAAACATGACAATTTCATTTATAATATTCAAAGGGTGAAAAGAAAAGTAACATGGTAAGGCATATGCCTACTCGGGCAATGCCATTTGAGCTAAATGAGTATGGTAAGCCAATTTATATTATTCAACGAAAACAAAAACTAACTAGCCACAAAAAAAAGTCCAACAAGAGGAACATAAAAAACTCAAACCAAATCTAAATATGATACAAATAATTATCACTACTATTTGGTTTAGAAGACAATGCACCTCTATTGGAGGGGTTTTATTATAACATCATGGCATTTATTTATCACAAAATTCATTTAATTATATTTAACATTTATTCTAAAACTCATTCAGCACAAATCAAATGAAATAAGTTAAGAAACTAGATCAACATAACTATCACTGTGAGATTTCGCAGATGATGCACCTCTGTTGGAGGGGCTTTATTATAAAAACATGACTTTATTTATCAATTGAAATGATTATATAAAAGAACACTTATTAAAGATATGCAGGTCAATATAATTAATCATAATTAAGAAATAAGGTATATACAATTTAAAGCATTCTTGAAATAAATATACTAGGAGAGGGACCCTACCTCAAGGTGGAACCAAGCCGTCCACTTCGACTCTTGGAGATTTCTAACTAAAAGTTGATGCTCCCCCACTGGGTATACGCTACTTCACACACATTCAAGGGCACTTATCCCCTATGCACACACTCACATGACCATGAGCATGTGTAAGGGGATCCTTACACATATGATTATATGCATATATCAGTATCCACTCACCTGCGTATGCATTTTTATATATATATACATGGGCACACCTAGCCCCATACGTGCATAATCATTGCCATGGTTGACTATACATTTAATGAGAGAACCCACATACATATACTTACTTACATATGCACACGCAGTTGAGTCATCCTTGACTTGGTGACTCAAAACCAACAATTAGGGATCAACGCACTACACAAAGGATATTAAGAACCTTAAAACACATAAAGGACCCTACATAAACAATGCAAACCAACCAACAACATTAAAGCCTTACCTCGATTGGTGAGAACAAAATCCACCCGAACCAACACAAAATGAGCCAACGCCCTGCAAAATAGATAATATGGAGTCAAAAACATTGAAATCCCCCAAATATATGGGGTGCGAGACAAGTAGTAATCATAGAATCTTAACTCGGATCAAAGTCGGTGGACTGAAACAATCTGAACCCCTTCTGGTCTCCTTTGTAGAATATAACTACTCCTTGTCCATAGAAACCAGTAAAAGACCTATGTGTCCAATGCGATAAATAAAAAAATAAAAACTAAACTTAAACATACCTATCTCATGTGACTATACATGTCACCGCCCAACATATAAGAACCACAACGTCACATGGGTAAAATCATGTTCCTGCAAGCAACGGGGAAACAAATCCATGTTTCAAAATGATACTATCAAAAAGTAAATTCCTATTAATTAACATTTAATATTCTAATAAATTTTATATAATTAGTTTGTCTGGAGTTTCAGTTTATTTTGGTTTTTTTCAATAAAAGTTTGTTTGGGAAATTACTTGGCTACACAATTACTAAAGGGTCAAGATAGGTTGTGGTGTAAAGTTATTGTGGAATGGAAGGATGGAAACATTATTAGAAGTGATTCTGACTAATATTCAATGACCAAAACTTCCTATATGATCTTAAACAAGCTAGATCTTGATATCTCTTAGATATTGAGTAGGGAAAATTGTTAGTGATTGAATATGAATCAACATTCACTAATATGGTAAGTATATGTCAAATCATATGATTAATATAAGGCTTAAGGAATAAAGATTTTTGATGAAGCTATGACTAATGATGTGATCATGGACCAGTATTCTGATTTTTCTAACCTATATATTTGTGTTTAGTATGATGTATTTGGAAAATATAGGTTTTACATGAACATGGAAGGGGATTTATTTAATTCCTCATTCATATGGAGGGAATACATCATTTAGCAGTTAGACGATGAAGTATAAGCACCTCCATGGGTGATCAACCATTACTTAAATTAATGGTTTCTTTAAATAATAATTCTTATGTATATAAATATAGTATTAAGAGCCTTGATAGACCCTTAAACACTAAATTTATTGTTCGATCATAGGTTTCCAAGGGATGGATTATAAACATGTTCCATGGGATTCATGGAGTCTAAGGATGGTAAATGAAAGTAAATAGATTAACATAGTATACCTATTTATATCGTGTTCACAAGTCTCCTGGGTTTAGATAAAATTACTTTGTGATTTTATGGAAATGAAATCACCCTGTCACTAGGTCTCCATGTGGACAAGATATTGATTGAGATATGAGTGGTCTAATATATGTCTTATAATTTGGATGATATGTGTAAAGACTGGATGAGGGTTTCGATCTGGTAAAATATTCCTAAGGGGATTGGGCCTTATAGTGATAGATGTGGAAATTGTACATCTAGTGTTTGATGAGGAAATACTTATGAGGATGGATTGTAATCTTGGTGGGTTCTTAGAGTGTGATGGTCCCTTAGAGTCTATAAAATATATTATGAAAGGTTTTACTCCATTTAATGATTCAAAAGTCCAACTAAGGAGATAAAGGATGAGATGCTAGTGTGAGTATTGGGTATTGTCAGACATATTGGCATTATAAGGCCAAGAGTCTTGGTGTGTTAGCGGGGCTGGGTTATAATACATGATTTTTATGAGTTTCATGACCAGATTCTTGAGAATATAATTAAGGAATGGTCAACATGCCAAGAGAAGACTATAGTGTGTGGGATGAGGATTACGGGATAATACTCAAGAGATGAGTCTATACTATTTGATTGAGAGGATAAATTACGATATGTTTTATATTATTGGCTGAGTGGCCAACCCATGTGAGAAGGATATGATGTATGGAGACACTTGGAGATATGTATGTTATCTCATAGAGACAATTGTGGATATTTCATGACTCCAACATACTCTGGAAATGTTCTCACATAACGTTTTAGAAAAAAAATCCATCTCATGGAAGACTCGAAGGCTACTCTAGCTTCCAATGTTTCCTCACACAAAGAAGTGAGAAACCTCAACAAATTACCATAATAAAAAAAGAGAGATTTCAAAGTCGAATAAGGGGTGGAAAAAACAAACTAGTAATTGCATAATCAGACAATTTACCACGTGGAAAAGAAATCAAATACATTATCAAATAAGTGACACCACGAATAAAATTATAATTCAAAAATGTAAAATGCTCTAAGAACCCTCTTGAAACCTCTAACCCTCTTAAAACACAAAGGGTTTTATAAATTTGGGACCCTATAACAGATATCTCTCCAACAATTAATGTCCTTTAGAATTTAAAACAAACGTGAAAAGGAGAGAAAGGGGCCTGAACATCCACCCTATGAGATGACTCCCAGAGATATCATTATATAAATAACATAGATTCACATCAGATGAAAAAGGTTCAAAACCATGAAACATCCTTAAATAACCAAAAAAACACTCTCATGTGAGATGCCACTCAAAAAAGGGAAAATCTATTAAAAATCATCACATTGAAGAAGATAAATGATATCATAAAACAGTATAAAGTCAAACACATTGTATCAACATAAAGGAAACAAGAAAAGAATCCAAATAAGGAAGATCACCCCTCAAACAAATTGGGATACTGATTATAATACACATGTCCAGCAGTTATTGGGTTTCACATATTTAAATTTGGAATAAAAAAACATTGATTCAATGTACAGGTGAACACAGTGATGTATTGTTGAATCACCCTCCTTTGGAAAATTTTGTAAGCGCATGAATCATCAATAGAGATAAAATAAATAATATAAAGCATTGTAAATGAAAGGTATATATCCTTAATGAATCATATAAATACTAATAATAACTCATAATTAACCTGAATTCAATCTTATAGAGAGTTAGAATTGATGCTTACACAGCAGAAGGGGGATTCACGAGCGACCATGAGCGGGGAGATGCAAGCGGCGAGCGGGATTCGGGATGGGAGGAGGGGAACCCAAGGGCGATGAGAGTGGAGGAAATGACGAGAGGAGTAGAGTGGACCTATAGGGATTGGATAATTTTGTATTGAAGGGGGATGTGTGAGTTCCGATGAGTGAGGAGCGGAGAGTGGCAAGTGGCGAGCGACGATCAGCGAGCGGCAAGCGGCGAGGGGTGGTCAGGATGGGAGTGGAGATGAGGGGTGGTCGGTATGGGAGCAGAGGTGAGGATTAGAGGAGTATGTGAGTGGCACCGTGGGTTTGTAGAAGTATGGCTTAGGGATAGGAGAAGTATCCTGATGGAGAAGGGATTTTAGATAGATATATCCCAACGGTTCTTTTAAACCGTTGGAGGAAACTGGTCCATATGACCTATATGCCAATGGTTCATATGAACCATTTGGAAAAAAGCTTTGGTATAGGTGGAATTTCCACCAGTGGGAACCTATGTCTATAAGTACTGCAGCTAAGGTGGAGTAGAAATAGATCGTACCTCGAATCATCTCTGGAGTTCCATGATTGTATGCCTTAGTTTCCTAGAGCTGAGCTCTTAGCTGTCCACCAGCTCCCTGCGGTCGGGGTGGACCTCATGGTGGTGGTGATGGTATCTCCTCAAAACGTCACCCACTGCCAGATGCTCAACTAGCTCCTCTGCCACGTATGCAAGTGCCCTGCAGACCACCTCGATCGAATATCTGTCTCTGCCTGGGCGGTCTTTCGACCATCTGATGATCATCTGAACAGCGGGTCATACAGTCACGAACCATGTGACCTTGCCCATCATATGAAAACACTTCCCACTACTGGTATGTATGTCTCTACCCTGGGTGCCCCGCACAACCGATCCTAAGTCATGCGGTCATCAACCTGTGGGTCTGGTCCTTTTGGACCTCTGCGACATCTATCTGCTACCAGCTATAGAAGACTCCACTACATGTCGAATAGTGGTGGGTCTCAATGCTAGAGACTATTAAAAAAGGAAACTCTCTACTAAGATGGATCTCTCCAACACCCCTGTCTGCATCGGAATGCTGAGGGAGATCATCGAAGCCCTGATCTCTCACCTGATCCCCTAATCGATGGTCCGAGACCTAAAGAATGGGTCATGTACCATATCAGTGGAGTAGCACGAGAGGTCAGTGAACCTCGATGAGTATTGTGCTACCATCATTCTGCCCTGCTGCAGATGAAGTAACTCCTGAATATTCACTACGTGGAGAGTCACTGGAACAAATACACCTGAAACAGGCTCTCAAAGTCTGGCCAGAGAAGTGTTATCTCATCGTGCACGTGGAGCATTAGACTCCACCATATGTCCGCTGCTTCTTGTATAAGGGTGGCAGCAAGAATCACCATGAAGTCAGCTGGTGTCCCTACCAGTCAGAAAAATCTCACCATAGCCTCCAGCCAATCCTCATCCGCTTGTGGCTTTGTCTCTCCCCTGAACCTGGGTGGCCTCCGATGCTGGAACTCATGCAGTGCGCTCAAGCGGTGTGCATCGTCTGCTGCTATGGCTGGTGGCATCGGTGGCCCAACATGAAGTGGTACCACTGGTTTCTCCACTGGAAAAGGGCCCTACACCAAGGCCTCATCGCTTAGTGGGCTATCTTCATGTACAACTCTTGAGGCTCTAGATGATTGTCCATGGGGAGGCATCCTGAAAGAATTAGATGTGACATGGTCAAAAGATTATACCTAGAGAGATGACCTAGTTGAGCTGACTTAGAGAAAACTTTTTAAAACACACAAGCAATCAGTGTTTTTGTGCACTGATTCGGAATTCAGTAGTCAGGGCCCTGGTTTATAGATACATCAGCCACCGCACCAACACTCGACTCCATGAACTGAAAACTACACTTAGTACCCTTAACACTATTTCTTGACATAAAATTTCAGAGTCTTAAGTTCTGTGGTAGAACCAACTGCTCTGATATCAATTTTCCATGACCCGTCCCCTAGGGCCCGTGCCCTGACTACCCCAAGCCCGCATCCCTAGGCCAGGGGTTAGGGACTAGCACGAAAGGTGTAAATCCATAAACTGGGAAGGAATTTCCTTTATAACTTGAAAACTCAAACAACAGAGTACGAGGTAGAAACAAAACAAAAAATACAACTGTATACAAAAGGAGTGCTGAAAAGTAAAAGGGGACGTAAATACAAGCCCATATATAAAGTACAAGAAACTGAATGTAAAAGTACTAAAAAATGGAAAAAAAACTCTTGGATCGTCTATCAAGAAATCCTACCTAAAGGGTAGGTACAGATAGCCTCCGCAACACTCCACATCCCTCCATCACCTCCATGTATCGTCACGCCGTGTGGTCCATCTATGGGTACCGTTCAGTCCTGGTGCTCTCAGCCTCATTCAACATTGTCTATCATCTGCATCTAACACAATGAGGTGCAGGCATAGCCCGTGTAGGGGTGAGTATAACGATACTCAGTTGGGACCCCGAGACCCTCATGGTGTCAAAAAATACAATAAGGATAAACCAAAAATTATGAATTCAACAGATAACCTCACTTAGGTAAATGCCCATACATATACCTAAGTTATCAAGTAATCCATCTCAATCATGAAGTAAACAAAAAAGTTATTGAATTAGCTCAACCAGGATTTTATTCTAGGGGTAGTATCAAGTAACATCCCCAGTCACACTGTCAAAACCTCAGCTGCTAGAGAACTCCTTCTCTTTCGAGTACAGTGGGCCTTCCGGGACACCAAGGCACTTCCCACTAACCTTAGACTGCTAAGGTACTCCTCTTGTAGGGTACCATGGTTCTACTGAATCCCCAAGGTTCTCTCCACCATGGTTCATCCGCATCACCAAGGCACTCCCCCTCGTAGCCTACTGAGGTACTCCTCCTGTTGAGTATCATGGATCTACCGTGACACCAAGGCACCCTCCACTGTGGGTCTGCTGCGACACCAAGGCGCTCCCCACTGGGCTAGTCGAACCACTCCAAGTCGAATCAGTCAGTAGTTGTCAGGTCTTAGCCGGCTACTAGGTCTCTATGCTATGCTCGCTCATCTATGGGAGGATCCGCTCCACGAGCTACTGGTTGATACTCCAACTTTCACAAAGTCCCACTTAGAAGTATCTCAATGGTCCTCCATGTCATAGGAGTTTCAACGCAGCAGACGACGCGTCAATCAGAGGCCCAGTCAGTGAGTTATTAGCCTTTTAGTCTTGGGGGCCTGGTTGGATTCGTGCTCGATCCAACCTGACCGTATCTCAACTATACCGAAAACTCTAGTGGGGTATACTCAAAGGGACTGTCAAACTCCAAGAATACCAGTGCTGCTGACGGTTTATCAAACTGTCATCCTGTTCCAAAGATATGGCCAATGAAAGTAAAGGGGTCGGTAGTGGGCCTGAGTCCAGTCTAGGTCGACCCGGTCCTACCAATTGGGTCTGGCTAGGCCCATTGGGCGGGCCACCCTGTTTGGTTCACTCGGACCCGCTGGGCCCCGCCCAGCAGGCCGCGTGGGTGGTTTGGCCCTGGCTTGGGGCCAGTTCAACTCAGAGCACCATGAGGGTGCGGTTGGGCGGTACAGGGCGCGTGGGGCGTGTAGGAAAAAGTTGTTCGTGTGGGCACAAGAGAGGTGTCCGGACAGGCCGAGAGGTGGCCGGGCAGGCCGACAGGTGGGCCGGTGGGCGGCCGGGCAGGGCACGGCTAGGCCAAAAGGCAGCAGACTAGGGAACCAAGAAGGCCAGTGGGGCACGGGCCAGCTCAGGGTAGCGGCTCAGCTCTGCGAGTGGCGCGGCCGACGGGGGATCGGCCGGGGCCGGTTCGGCCAGTAGCAGTGCGGGATGCTGTGGGGGCAGCGCAAATTCTCGAGGCCTTAGGTAGTGAGACCTTTGTCTTTTCTTCCTTCATCACCTCGTTGCTTCGTCGCCATTCCGAAGATCATCATAAACAAGAACGACAGAGGAGTCCTGCCATGTTGGTTTGCCCACACCCATCCGCGTTATGGGTGGTAACATTTGGCTCATCAATGAGTAAGAAATTTGAACTTCAATTTTTTCACATCCACCACAATTATTCCTTTCTAATTGAAGAAGAGAATAAGGAGGGTGATATAACTCAAATTATCCCCCTATCTTGATCATTGGTTGTCGACAGAGTCTCGAGGATGTTGACAGAGAAGATCGTCATTTGTTGCGTCCACCACACACATTCAATCTCGAGCTTGTGTGTCAGCGCATTGACGAAGTTGTGGAGGGATGGTTTGTTCATTACATCCCACGTTGGTAGAATCTCCGAGGAAGAAGTCGAAGAAGGTTGGCGTTGTTCGTTCATCGTTCTTCACTGGCGAGAGTTCTTCCCTCTTCTCCCAAGTTTCCACCATGATGAATATGCCAAGACAAATAGATATCCCCCTACAAATAATATATTGTCTATAATTTTAGATTCTTGTGTTTAAAAATCAAAATGGAAGGATTAATTAACTTGGCTCCCCTTAATTAATTTGGAGGATTCGGCACCATTAAATTAGAGGAGTTGGCACCAATAAAGGAGGGGAGGTGGTGCCACCAGAAATGGTATAGGAGGTAAAGGGGCTCCCCCTCATTAATGAGGGGAGTTGAGAGATTTTCCTCTCCTCCCATTAATAGGGGGGTTTAGTCCCATGTGGTTCCCACGTCGTAACCTCTCACGGGAGGTTAGGTTCGGGTGGGCCCCAATACCATAACCTCTAATGGGAGGTTAAGGTGTGGTGGTCCCACCTCCAACTTCCAACCTCCATAATGAAGTTATAGATCCAGTGGGACCCCCTCCAAACAGGCATATGGAGGCTCAAATAAAAATAATGTTAAGCTCACTTTATTTAATTATTTTCCATGAGAACCCAAAAACTAACTTTTATTCTTGACCCACTACCATCGAAGTGAAAATATTCTTAAGCGAATACTAGCGTAGCGAGTTCAACAGTGTCCTCAGATTTCAATTCCGAGCACTGGTTCAAAAGTTATAGAAAAATGACTCCTATGTTTACTGAACATACCCAAACAAAACTTTACATATTTATTTTGGGCACACTGGGCCATGGAATCATGCGCCGTTAATTTTTGGGGACTCGTAAAATTCCCATGTATTTAATAAATAAAATTCCATGGAATTTCTAGGTCTTTATATGAATTTTGATTGATTAAGTAATTATTATGAAAAATCCCATTCTAATCATACAAAATCAAAGTATGGAGCTTAGTAACTAAAGATAGAAAGATGTACTTGATTTGATGAGAGTATTCTATTTATGTACATTTTTTTAGTTGAGTCTTAATGGAGACAAGAACCAACAATATGCAACCAAAAATGTCAGGAGTACAGTTCTAAAGTGATGAAGAGTACAACAATAGTAAAATTTTCAAGAAATACTGTACGTATTTAGAAAGGAAGTAACTATTTTAACCAAATATGTGAATTCAGGCATTTCAATCCATAAAACATATGATGATTTTTGTCAACACACCTTAATATGTTACTTGAATACCCATCAGATACCTCCACATGTTTAAAAATTCAATGTAATGTATATTTATCCAAAATTTTCATTTCAAAAATTGTTAGAGCATACCTTTCATTATCATCAGACAAGAGATTATATTTTATGTTCATTGCTTATAATTATTTCTGAGCATTGAGATGATCCTTCGACTTTCAGTTCTCATTAAGCAATGTGAAGATAAAATTGTCACAAAAGTTCTTCTCAAAATGCATCACATCAAGATTATTGCACAAAAAATTAAATTCTCAATATGGAAGTTTGAATAATATACTTTTTTTTCTTCCATTGTTGCATTCCAATTTCTCTTCATGATGCACTTCTGAACTCGTTTCCCACTATCATTCAAATGAAGTACAATACCAAATTCTTTTTCAACATTTCCAAGTTGTGCCAATATTTATGAACCTATTAACAACATTAGAGGTGGTCTACAATCAATGAAACCATTTAAATGTTTTCTTTGTAGATGAAATATATGAGATACATTGAGAAATCTTCATTGACACAAGAAGCACCATTTTCTACTATGAGGTAGTCATTCGGTCTCAAAATCAATGTTTCAAACATGAATCGAGAAACCCATATAAGTGTTCTAACCAGAAAAATTCCCAAGTCTTGGGAAGTTACTAATGTTCCAGTTTAGAGAAACTTGCATTTTGAACATTGTTCTATAAGATGAATCATATTTCTCAAAACGGTTCCTCCTTAACTCCTGTAATTATTCAATTAAAGGCTGAAAGTATACATCAATATCATTTATAGGAATTTTTTTCTAGGAATAATCATCTAAATAGTAAAATATGTTTGTTTCATACACGTCCATAAAGTTAGATTTTAAGGGATCATAAAAACTGGCCAAATGTTATAACTAATACTCAAAGTCCCAAACGGTTTGAATCCATTAGTAACTAATCCGAATAAAACATTACTAGGATCAGATGAGAAATATAGATGTAAGGAATCAAATGTCTTCCACAATTGGGAATATCTTTAATGTTATATTAACCTATCATTGTTATTATATATAGAAGGACACTTCATGTGTTTATCAGTTTTCAATGACATGGATAATATTTACAATTGAGGATTTAATGAAAAGTAATATTAAAAATTTGTAGGTGAGTTCTGTTTTTTCTTCTTCATGGTAGTATGTTAATTCAGACTTACAACATCACCAATAGACTACCATTTAGAAAAATAAATTTTTTTATAATACCGTCTGCTCGAATCCTCTACCCAATAAAGTATACAATCATTGGGATACAAATGCAATTTTTTTATAATTCAGACTAGTCTTGTTAACAACTTTTTTCATGTCATAAAAATACTCAGGGATCTTTGATTCAGGAATTGAATCATGCAACAATTCCAATATCATGGACATCTTTTTATTTGTAATTCCACATAGGCATTTGATATGGTACAACTTCAAAAGAATAGAAAGTTTTGAATATTTCAAACATCTACTATACAAATCTTGATTTCCATAATCAACTAAACCATGAAATGCATTTTTCTACTCAGTGAAGTCTTGTCTTATATTAGTCTCCATAGAATCAGGAGGAGGATCCAATGATATGTTACAATCTTGATTTGATTCTCCGATAGTATAAAAATATCACTTTCTATGTTTCTATTCATAGAACCCTCAAATGGTTGTTTGAATATGTTTTGATGTTGATCTTGGTGTCTTGAAATTCTGAATGCATCATTTATAAGGTTTTTCATTTCATTTTTCATTGTTGATGATGTTGGTAGATCATTATGTGGAGTGGCATTAGTTCTCAACCATTCTGTAATGTTCAATTCTCTATGCCAAATCCAAAACAAATAATGAGGAGGGAATTGCTTTAATACCCAGTTTTCATAAACTTCATCTATCTTCAACCATCTTCTAAATTTACATTTTAGACATGGAAATCTTATTCTTGCATAAACAGATTGATTAGAAATTGAAAAAATTAAAAACTTTTCCAAACCCTTATTATAATGAGGTGTGTTCCTCTGTAATGTGATCCAACTTTTACCCATATATACCCCAATGTGCCTAAAAATTATGAAAAAAATGAAACCTAGAAATATTACTAAATATAAAAAGAGATTCAAATATACAAGTTGAAAAAAATATGAATATATTAAATAACCATACACTACCTTTTAAATGTATGCATAACCACCTGTGAAATAAGGATTACATACACTTTTGAAAAATAATAAAACTATTTGAACTATTAGAATATATCGATGAAGAAACTGGTGTAGAGTAGTAAACATTGACCCTTCTTTAATTGATACAGAACAAGGAAATACAGGGAAACTATAAATGCCTCAAAAAATTAGTATAATGAAACCATGATGTTGAAAATGTATTTATTATTATTTATCCACATATTTACTTATCTTCTATTTATAGAAAAAACACAAATGGATAACATTCTTTATCAATCCATTGAATTTTCTACACATGGGTGTTTTTTAATTCTTCATCATACATTTGAAACCCAAAAAGTTATTAATTAAAATAGAAACATATTACTTTTTAAAGTATCTTGATCAAATTAAAAAATAGTCAATGTATTCCATTCATGGTATCGTTTTCCAGTTATAGAATCTTTTTACTATTCAAATAGATGAGAGATGCAACTACTTAAATATAATAGGAAAATTTTATACCTATATAGCCCATGTAAGTTTAAAATAATTTTTACACATGATGCATAAGGGTACCTCATAATTTTTATAATTTTCATAAAGGTAACCTTTAAAATATACAGCTCACATAAAGATAAGATACATTTTACACATGCTTTTTATAGGTAAATTATAATGCTTTGTAAGAGTAATAAAACATTATAAGAATTTAATACGGGTAACTAGAAAATTTATGTAATGCTAACATTTTACATAAATTGGTCATGTAAAGGTAACTAGAAAAGCTGTATAAAGGAACTCAGAAGTAACATAAGGGTAATAAGAATTTTCTAAAGAATATGTAAATGAGAAATATAAATCTCATACACCATTTAAAGGTTTCTAGTTCACTACAAATGATTAACTCACATTTTTTCCATGCCACATAATGGTATCATAGAACATTCATAGAGGTAAGAAACACTTGTGTAAAGGTAAGCAACACTTGTGAAAAGTTAAGAATCACTAGCATAATGGTAAGAAACACTTGTGTAAATGGAAGTAGAGCTTACATAAGGGTAAAAACAAGAATAAATAGCATGTATAAGGGAATAAATGTACATATTTAAAGGTAACACACAAACTATAAATTTCATATAAGGGTAAGAAAAATAATATAAACAAGAAATATTCCATAATGAAGAATTAGGGGAAATGAAAAATTATAACACGTGACAAAACTCCCCTAAATCACTAAGTAACCATATAATTGAATGTGTTATGGGATATAAAATGGGAATAATAATGTGATAAGAAGTAAATAATATATGAGAATAACCACCTGAACTATCTATCGATCATCTTATGATACATATATAATTGAATACCAAGTTTCCCATACAAGCCTCATGATGAAAACCCCCTGCCTAGACCTTGTTCATATAATGAATATTTTTAAACTAGAAGAATGTGAACCATCTTGAAAAATAATTTAGGTCATCCAATTAGTAACATAATTCCCATGACCAATAATGGAACTGAGGTATAGTAAAAATGAGACAGGTTTAACACATGAGGAATAAAAATAACTAAAATCAACCATAATATCCAATGATATAGTACCCCATACATATATAACAGAAACTCACGGAATAATTAGCACATTATCATGCATGGGGTGTAACAAGCATCATATATTTATCACAAACCCACACAAGTGGTAAAAGAGAAAGGGGGAATCAAGGGTTTCCTTCCACATACACCATTTTAAACCAATGATCTAAATAGTACATTGACACCAAAACAAGTTTTGGAATGAAAATAACATTTAATTTTTCATAAAATAATTACCATACACAATATATAAAATTATGGAAAACACCAAATAATTTAAAACATTTCAATTCCACCCTTACAAAAGTGTTCTCTTCTTTGAAAAAACAATTCATGGACAATAAACATCATATCCCTAAAAAATCAAATGAACACAACTAGAAAAGTTTTAATAGGTTCAAAATATCAACCATTTCTTTTAAAATGATTCAATGATACACTTCAACAAGGTTCTCTATCTTTGAAAGTAAAAACATGAAAAAAGGTACAACCACATCCATCGAACCATTTAAAACAAGATAACAAGACATTTTAGATGTTTTAAACCATGTAAACATTTAAAATACCAATTTTAAATACATTAAAACAACCTTTTTAAAAAAATTAGTGGTCAAAACCTCAATTTAAAATCAAATTCTATTTAAAACCTTGTTTTTAGAAATTAAAAATCATAATCAAGTAAAAATACATTTCAAAACATGATAACCATTTCAAAAAGAAATAAGATATTTCACAAGAATATTAGTATAATAAAAATTCCATTCAAAAAATGAAAACTTGGTATTCATGTGAAAGAAAAATTATACAACCTCAAAAAACTAATAAATTTTTTTAGAAGACCATTGGTATATCAAAAATATTCATAATTTCATAAAAATAGAATTTTTAAAGAAAACACATTCCAATAATTATAAAATAAAACTTATATTATACAAGATATAGTTGTGTCAGATATTAATTCTAATATTTAGTATAATGTATTTGATAAAAATATATTATACAAGTAATAGTTTTGTTAGAAATTCATTCTTTTATTTATAATACTATCATTGATTTTTATTTATTTCAGTATTAGGTATCATCTCCCTAATATATCACAAAAACACACCTTATTCTTCTATGTATTTAAATATACAATTTAAATTAAAACATACAAATTATTTCAAACTAACCCTACATTATTTTGAACCATTGGATCACGAAAGACCACAAATATTAACCCTAAGGAGAAATTGAGATCTAAATAGTTCTACATCAGTAATTAATGTTAAAACTATTAAGAAACCATATAATGCAGTATGAAACCATGCATCACGGTATGATTGAGTGGATAAAAAAAGTTTAATCTAACTACATGAACTTTTGTGGAGTTTAAAAATCATTATCATCTGGATATATAAATATATTGATCACCAATTAAAACTATCCTTTAAATATTCACAGTATAATAAACCAATTTTGTTTGGGAAACTCTTTTCTGAATCTACTCAGTGTGAACATCCTTACACATAAAAGAGTTCTTAAATTTTCTAGAGACATAAAATGTATAATTTTAACCTATATTCAATGTGAAATGAATATTATGGAATAAACCACAATAATTTTGAGGATTATCTCTTTTCAAAAAAAATCCTATATAGAACTGATATCTCTTCCATGATGTATCTATCACAAATACTATAGTACTAACAAATACCACATCATGAAATTACAACAGGATATTTTTCCTAAGGGTGAAACCATCTCCAATAACAATATAAAAGTCTCTAAAACTATATGAAGGTTGTGCAATTATATTTTAACACTTATCTATCATCATTAATGACCCTTACCTCAGAGAGGGTCAGACTGATGATGATGGGAGGTAAGTGTCAAGATTGATGGTGATGGATGAGAACAATGATGAAAGATGAGATCAGTAGTGAGGGATGGGATCAATGACGATGAGGGTCAAACCATAAGTGATGGGAATTGAGTGTTAGGATCAGTGGTGAGAGACAATATCAACGACAAGGGATGGGATCTAAAACCAATAGGGTTCATAGGGCTTCAGGGGGTCGAGGGTTTGTAGGGCTTTGGGGGGTCACAGTTGAAGTGTTGAGGGGTTAGGGGAGAAATATCGAGTGATTATGAAAATAGAAAATATTTAGTGAAATTTTATAATAAAAAACCACTAAATTATTTTAAAAATATTTAGCAGCGCTTTCATAAACTGCTGCCAAAAAAGATACTAATGTAAGATTTTGGTGTCGTGAAAACTCACCATATTACCTCCTGGAACTGCCTCCATCGATGCGCCACATGCCTCCACCCATCCTGGTCCCCACATTCTGTGCACACCAACTCATCATCGAGAGCCACACCGACCATCGCCTTGCCATACCATCTACCTCACGCCACCTCACTACCTATGCACGACCTACCTAGACACTTGTATCACTGGAGTCGTGCCCTGGATCCATGCCAGACCCCCATCTTGACCAACTGCCTAGATCACACACCCTGGATAGAAGTTCACCCTTCTATGAGTTACCATCGATCCATTCTAAGCCCAAAAATTAAAATTATCATGGATATGTGATCCTCGGTTCCCAATCAACACTGATATAGTATCTTCTCTTGATTTCGTTTCCATTTCATGATTCTAACATGAATCCGTCTCATTCTGGGTGCCCGATCGAGCTCGGGTCGCCCGATAATCATCGAACCACAATCCTCGAGGATGCCAAAATGACCAACTTGAAGAATAATGGATGGAAAGAAACTAAAAAAGGTTTTTATTCATCACTGACCATGATTTCTTAGATGAAGATAGAGAATGGGGTACCCATGATAGAACAATTAAAAAACAAAAGTAAATTGTTACTTGGACTCATGAAGTGGTTTGATCAAAGGCACAATTTGGAGAATTGACCAAAACAATTCGCAACATTTAATTTAGGGTGTAATAATACCAATAAAAAGTACTACATTGATTGTATTGATCATTTTTGATGAAGATCACGCTCGTGCAATGATTGGAAGAATTTGCTACATTCGCTGCACTTTGATCCGCCTGGATCCAAGACTTTCTTCATTGTTCTTCGTCATTTTTTGTTCCTCAACGAAGTGGAGAGGAGATGCTTTTAGTCATTGGAAAAACATAATTTTGAGGAAAATCATCTAAAATATGAATTTTATATCCATAAATTAGGTTAAAGAACTTTTAATCAATTAATTAAATTAATTAGTTAAATCACTAAAAATGTTATACCAATGACCGAGGGTTCTCAACATTCCAAGATGACTTATTTTATGTCACTTATAGGGTATACACTATATTCTAGATCCAACCTTGGTCTTAGAATACTGATCCCATCAACCATATTAGAGTTACCCCATTTTCTTTGATAAATTGTAGGTACGTAATATAAAACATATTTAATATTTCTATAAAATGAATTTTGGGTACATCGAGCCTCGTAATGACACACTATCTTAGTTCCTAGATCTGGAATAATATTTAGAAGTATTTTATAGTCTTATTATGCCAAACCGTTTCTTTAAGTCGGTCCCTCCTTCATGCTTTTTGTCCCTGAAAAGAAAAATTAAACATAAAACCCGGGATATTGAGCTCACACCTAACTCTACTACTCCCAGGAACACTCGTATGTTTTCCGTGATGACACAACACATGAAAAAAAGGGTGATCCATCCTCATAAGGTTTTCTATTATCTGTGACATGTATATAAACACACACGTATCTCCCCAATTGCGACACATCGAAGAATTCATGCACTTGTCCAGCTATTGGGGGTAGGGAAAGGTGGTAGGAAACCATTCCATCTCTTTGCATGGTCCTGAATAGCCCAAAGAAAATTGAGGAATAGTTTTCCTCTCAAGACGAACCTCTATATACCACGTCGCGACCGAAATCACTATTTTTCCCTGGAATAGGATCTCTTTATTCCCTCCTTAAAAATATCCAGTTGGGAAGAACCTAAGGTCATATGGTCATGCAAGGTTTCACAGTTGATGCATAAAAACCGAGACTCTCTTATACAATTGAAATGAAAATGAGTCATCACCATCAACTGAATAGAACTGTACCCTCTACCTCCACCAGGGGCAGCTTTAGGGAAGATAACTCCTCTGAAACTTACCACACTAGGAGAGCTTGAGAATTCCTTCTAAGATCATCTACTACAAAGTTTACCTTTCCTAGAGTACAGACTATCTCGAAGTCATAGTCCTGTTGAAATTTACAACCAGCGTCACTACCTCAAGTTCAAGTCTCTCTGGGTGAAGAAAAACTTAAGACTTTGGTGGTCTCTCAAAAACAAAATTTTCTCTTCCAGAAGGTTAAATCTCGAAATCTTCAAGGAAAAGACTACTACTGCTAGAACCATATAGTGATCCACCTCATTCTATTCACGGGGTCTCCATCAACTTAACCGATACTTGATAACTATAGTATCAAGGTTTACATTGAGAACTCAAAGGTTCCAATGAATATTGAAGGTGATTAAACTCATCCAACTGTAAAAATACAGACACATAAAGTATGTGGAATAACCCACGTGTCTTTTCATCCCTTGGTAGGTGATTAATCCCAAAACTAGGCACTCTACCACCCACTTGTGGCATTATATGAAAAAGGATTTCATGTATAAAAACTCCACAGGTAATTCCAAGTCCTTCTCCAACACTCCATCACACAACCTATCCCTAAATGCACATGTTAGAGGGACTCAACCACCACACCTTGATACTATCTGCTTTGGATGGCACTAACTCGCCCTACCAATTTTTCATGCATCACAAAAAATGCATCTTAATGGGGTACAAAACCCTCTTCTTAGTGATGTCAATGTTACATCAAACAACACCAACATAGGGATACACTGATTCCCCGTGTCACCCTATTAAAAAACCATGAAAAATTTTAGGATAATAGAGTTCTTCACAAAGCGCCAAACATGTTATATTGGAAAAGTATAAAAATAAGAGTACCTCTTATCATCAAAAAGTTGGAGGATCACATACATCCATGGCCTATAGCTATCCTCAACCCCGACCGCCAGCTCCCTGAGCCTGATGTGGGCCACCTAGTGGGGGTGGGGTGATAACATAGTGTCGTACCCCACAACTTGGTCCTCCTGCTCCAATACTATCACTACATCCCTAGGGACCACCTTGGTCATGAAACTGCCTCTATTGTGGTGCTAAAATTGCTTCCTTCCTATAATGATTAGACTATTTGGTAAAACATTCTCCTGCTATATGACCTCTCTCATCATAGGCATAACATAAACCCTCTTCGGCCTGACTCAGTGATCTGCATTGTCCTATTGTCATCGGACCATGTGGCCAAGCATGATCCCAGAAATTGCTCATGTGTCGAGGCCCTACTAACTAACATCGCACAACTGCTGTGGAAATCTCTTCTCAAAAGCTACGACTGTCAGGCCCCGCTAACTGGCACCCCTCCGACAAGAAACTATCCATCACAAGAGCCCTCTCCTATACCCTGACATAGGTAGGTATGAACATGGGAACTATACTAGAACAAATATCTTGGCAGAGACCCTTATCAAACTTCCATTCTCGTAAGTTACTATAACAGATCATATCTAGGGATTAGTGTGTAAGGTCAGTAAACCTAGCCGAGTATGCATTCACTATCATGGCTACTTTCTGCAGATCAAGAAGCTCTTGAATCCTGATGGAGCGCAAGAATGGGGGGAAGTACTCCTCATAAAATAGCATTAGGAACTCATCCCAGGTGAGTGAAGACTCTTCATGAATCTGGGTAATCAAACTCCATTAACTCCTATCTAGACTGAGAAAAAGGCTGGATGCCAAATCCATAATCTGGTCCACTGGTTATTGGAAAATCCTAAAGAAGAAGACTACTGACTCTAACCAGTCCTCCACTACATAGGGATTTGAATCACCTCGAATCATCAACAACCTCTGGTGTTGGAACTCATGAAGAACGCTCAACCTATTTTCATCCTCATCCTATAATGCTGGTATGAACTACTGCTCCATAGGTGTAGGTGTTTCTGCTAGTCCACCTGGAGGAAAGAGCTCACATGATGACCCCTTAACTAAGGCTTCATTACTCACAAGGTCTTCATCACAGGCTAGAGGGGGTAACTTGGATTTCTATCATTACAGAGGAATCCTAAATGTTATCAAGGAGTACCACAGTCATATGAGCATATATATATATATATATATATATATATATATATATATTTGTATGTATGTATTATCAAAAATGGGTATTTGACTCAAGAAGGACATTCAAAGACTCAATCCTATATAATGGATGTACTATTATAGCCTACAAAATGTTTATCAGGCTACTAAGTTGATATGCAAGTAATGAGGGTCTTAGTGAATGGATACATTAGCTAATCATACCATCACAAGACTCTCTATCCTGAGAGCCTCTCTTAAGAAACATTGACATTATTCCATTAAACCCAACCAAGACCTTTTAGGGAAATGTATGAACAACATCCCAAGGGTTGAAACACCTCTAAATCCACTTTTTCATGACCTGAACCATACCGGGGCTTTAGCCACAACTACCCAAACCCACCTCCATTGTCCAGGGGTTGGTGACTAGAACTGAGGGCATAATAACTCAAGGATATGTTTTCCTAAACACCTACACACACACACACACACACATCCAACTAAATGTAAAAAGATCAGAGGGAAAGGAAAAAAAGATGCCACACTTATATAAATAAACCAAACATGCATGAACCACTAAACAATACAAGTACGATACAGTAAACTAAAAGGTAAAAGGGAAAAAAATAAATTCCCAACTAGAAAACTTCCATAACCTAGAAGTAACAAAAAAATTGAAATAAATGAGGGAACCCTACTCCAAGATCCCAATTAATGACCACCATATACGGTCCAAGCACCCATATCCCTATGATCCTCTAAAGTCATGATCAAATTGTCTATCATCATTATAAGGAATAAAACATGTGGTAAAATCCCATGCATGGGTGAGTATAAAAATAATTAGTAGGATACCCTAAAAAGGTGAAGGGGGAGGCGTAAGAGATACCCTGAAAAAAGAAAGAAATATATAGGAGAAGTTATAAGAAAATTCGTAAAGCTAAACCCAATATGAGAGTGCAGTATACTCATCCAAACACAAGGAGATAAAAATATTGAGAATATGAACTTCTCATCAAGCATTCACTACCTATAGTAGGATATTAGAATCATCTAACAATGAAAACATAGACATGGAAAGCACTAAGAATTTCCTTCATATCTTCGCCTCTCATGGAAGATGAGTAACCAAAACCCAAGTAGATGGTATTGGAAAATAGAATATATATATATATATATATATATATATATATGCTCAGAAAAAGAAACCCAAATGAAAGTGTAAGGGAATATCCATCTCCCAACTCAGTCCAAGAAAGTGAGTAGCTAGCAGTCCATGAAGTAACCATTGATGCCAAGCATCCCACACGTCTTCTCTATACAACAATTCAAAGGGAATCGATCACCACACCTTTAAAATATCATATTTGGTAAGATCTATCTTTCCCTCATGGTTTTAGTTCACATCAAAAGGAAACATCATTGTGGTAAAATAATCCCTATTTATTGTAAGTATAATGGTATGTCAAAACATGCCTATTCATTATTCTTTGGAAAACACCCCTACCCAGCCCCGCTGGAGGGTAAGCCCAGAAGAGTAAATGATGAATGCCATTTCCCATCCCCACTGGAGGGTTCGACCTGAAGATTCATTAGTGAACTCCACTGTCCAGCCCCTTTGGAGGGTAATCCATAAAGATTCGTCACTGAATGCCACTTACCATCCACATTTTAAGGTAATCCCTGAAGAGTAATCGGTGAATAGCACTACCTATCCCCACTAGAGGGTAATCCATTACTACTCCGGTGATTTTAAAAATATAAATTTCATCACTATATTCATTGGGAATCACCCCAGATATGATTCACTCCTGGAACATCTCGCATCACATCTCTTCACCCATCTTCTCCACCCTCATAAGAGTGGTTGCTGAACGTAAGTCCTAGATTCTCTTCAAACACATCAAAATTATCTTCCACCAATATTCCTTTCATTTTTACACATTTAATGACAAAACCAAAAATTATCCACACATCCAAATAGATCACAACATTGTGATCCTTTTGAAAAAAACACACGGGATAGACTATCCACTCTCTCCAAATGGACAACAGATGAAAAAGTTGTACAAAGCCACATTAATCTTGATAGGCATCTCATGGGGAACATGCCTCAGTCCTGAAACAAATTATATGGATCACGTAATTGAGATCCTCACAAAAAAAACTCATAGGATGGACTACTCATTCATCCAAAATGGATACGTGGTGAAAAATATTCATTTCACTGTAAAACGTGCTATCCAGGATAAGTGGGGCCCACAAATCATCTTCAATTTAGAAACCTAACATTGGTCTTGAAAAGTATTCCCCAATGTTAGTTTCCCAACTCCGCTGATGGCTCACCAATTTGATAACGTATGGATGAGTTACGACAGATGCATGATTCTGCAACAATAATAATATTTTTATCATTGGGTGTTTCATGGGCTTGAGCCACAAAACCCAAATTTAATATCCAACATTATTGTTGGAAATTACACCTCAATTTCAGTATCCCAATGCCTCTGATGGATCTTTCTACAGACTTCGTACGGATAATCTATGTTAGATATGATATTTCACAACAATAATAATAACAATAACAATATTATTATTTGTAATTTTGTGTACCTAAGGCACGATGCCAAATTAGGTATCCAATATTGGTCAATAAATGACCTTCTTGAGTTTTGAAAAATGTCACTATAGATGGTACATGAATCAGATTTCATACGATAAAGTTACAATGATAAGGGGGTTTTGATATGATATGATAATAATTATTATTAAAATAATAGAAGAATAATATTTTTTTTATCAAAATTTAGAAAGAGGCACTATAACTCTCCCCTATCGAATCCTTCATGTGGCACACTATGAGCCGGTTCAACATTTTTACTCCCCCTTTATTTTTTACAATTCATTTTATTATAATATCATAATATTTTATAAATATAAGATAATAAAGTCCATCATCATCTACCCTACAACCTACTGCAACCCTAATTGTAGCCCATACCTTAGCCCAAAATGTCACCACAATACCACCTAGAACCGCCTCCTTCGGTGCACTGCGGGATGTAGCCCCACCTGGCCGCCGCCTTCTGTGTGCACCACCTCACTGCAAGGAATCATTGCAAATGACTATCCCAGCCAACTTCCCTGCACGCACGCCCTAGATAGTCTCCACACCTTCCGGGAGTCACCATCGAGTCATTATATGCCTGAAAATTAAAATGATATCGGATATATGATCCTTGGGTCCCAATCTATGCAGATCTAGTATCTTCTTTCGGTTTTGTTGTCATTGCATGATTTCGACACAATTTTGGCTCATTTTGGGTGCCCGATTGAGCTTAGGACACCCATAAATCATCGAACCTCAATCCTCGGGGACTCCATAGAGACAAACGTGGGGGGTGGGGTGGGGGACAAGGAACTAGAAAAAAAATTTGTATTCATCACTGGACAAATGTTCTTAGATTGCGATCGAGAATGGGGTACCGATGTTGAAACAATTCATAAAATAAAGTAAATTGGTACTTGGCCTCATACAAGGGTATGATCAAAGGTGCAGGTTGGAGAATTGAAAAACAACAAACTCAAAGTTTAATTCAGGACATAAGAACACCATGAATGAGTCCTACCTAGATTGTATCGATCATTATTGATGAAGATCGCACTCGCACAATGATTGGAAGAAGGTGCTATGTTCGTCATTCTTTGATCCACTTGGATCTAAGTATTTTTCCATTGTTCTTCACTGTTTGTTGTTCTTAAATATAATAGAGATAATAGGTGAGGATTTTCGTCGTTGAAAAAAAAGAATTATGAGGAAATTTTTCTAAAATATGAATTTATATCCACAAATTAAGGTATATGATTTTTAATGAACTTACTAAATTAATTAATTAAATCACTAAAAAACGCTCTTCCAATGATTGAGGGGTCCAGACATCTTGTGCTAACATATTTTATGCCGCGACCAGGGTATACACCACATTCTTGACCTAACTATGGTCTCAAAATTATTTATCTGATCAATTGTTCAGGAGTTATCACATTTTCTTTGATTAACTAATCATGTGTAATATAAAATAAATTTAATATTTTGAAAAAATTAATTACGGTCACAGTGGGTCACAAAATCTCACACCATCTTAGTGGATGGCTCTAGAATAATATTTATAAATATTTTAAAGTCTTATTAGACAAAAACCAGGTCTCTACATCATTCCCTACTTCAAAATTTTTGTTCTTGAAAATAAAAATTAAAAAAACCACATGGGATATTGAGCTCACACATAGCTCTACCACTCCCAGGAACACCCACACATTTTCCATGATGGCACAACATGTGGACCAAAGGGATGGTCCATCTTTATATGGTTTTCCCCTATTGGTGAAATTCATAAAAACACGCACGTATACCCCCAGATATGAAATGTGGAATACGTCGTGCACCCATCCAGGTATTGGGGGTAGGTAGAGGAAATAGGAAACCTCTTCATATCTTTTTATGGTTCCGAACAGCCTATTGAAACATAGGGAATAGTTCTCCTCCCAGGCTGAACCTCTACATCCCTAGTCTTGACCAGAATCACTATTTGTCCCTAGAATAGAGTCTCGTGATTCCCTCCTTTAGAATATCCATCTGGTGAAACACCTAAGGGTATCTGGTCACTAAGGATTTAACAGTCAATGCATCACAATCGTGACTCTCTTATATGCTTGAGAAATGAAGGAGTCATCCCCATAAAATAAAGAGAAATATACCCTCATGATCAACCAGGGTTAGCTGTGGGGAACCTAACCACTCTAAAACTTCCCACATTATGCGAGCGTGGGACTTATTTATAAGGGAATATACTAAAACAATTCCCTTTCTTGGAGTAAATAATATCTAAAAGTCATAGTCATGTAGGAATCTACAACCAACATTTCAACCTTGTGTTCAAGTCTCCCTAGGTGAAGACATACCTGAGACTATGGTGGTCTGTGAAAACCACAAAGAAATCTTTCCAAAGGTAGCATCTCTCCATTCTCAAGGAAAATACTACCACTACCAGCACCAGATACTAAGCCACATCTTTCTATTCTTAGGATCTCCATCACCTAAACATGTACTTGATAACTACCTTATCGAGGTTGATATTTAGAATGCAATGGTACCAATGAATACGGTAGCTAAGTAAAATCATCCAAAAACAAGAATATAGACACAAAAAGAATTTGGAGTGGCCCACACATCTTTTTTGCCCTTGGTAGGAGAGTAATCCCTAAACCAGGAACTCTGCCACATGATAGTGGCATTTCAAGAAATATGGGTTCAAGCAGAAAAAATCTACTATAAATGCCAGGACCTAATCCAACACTCCATTGAACAACCTCATCCTAAACACACAAGTCATAGGGACTCATACAACATACCTAGATACTAGCCACTTTGGGCATCACTGACTTGCCCTCACGATTTTCTAACATCACGAAAATGAATCTCGGTGGGAGAAGGACCCCACTTCTTTGTGCATTCAATGTTACGTCGAGAAACACCGACACAGGGCTACACCGACACCCCATGCCACCCTGAAAAAACATCAGGCATGATGTAGGGAGAAAATATTACATCAAAATGTTCCAAACAAGTTCTAATGAAATAATTATAAATGATACATATCCTACCTATTATCATCACAAAAGCTAGAGGATCATGAACATCCATGGCCGGTAGCTCTCTGTGACCCCAACTGCCAACACCCTGAGCCTGATGTGTGCCACCTAGTGGTGGGGGGAGGATCTCATTGAATTATCCACCACTACCTAGTACTCCTGATACTCTTCTACCATCGCCTCCCTAGGGACCAACCCTGTCATGATGTTGTGTCTACTATAGCGTTCCACCTATTTCCCACCACGAATGCTCAGTCTTTCTGGTCAGGATGTCTCATGATATGTGACCTCCCCCATCATAGGAATATAATCATCCCTTTCTTGGATGACCCAATGCTCTGTGTTGTCCTATTTCCATCTGATTGTGTGTCCAAGCCTGATATTAGAAAGGAATTTTGTGTCGCGGCCCAGCTACCTGACGTCGTCCAATGTCCATGGACGTCTCTGCTCAGAATAATCAACTGTCAGGCCCAAAAAACTGGTTCCCTTCTAAAATAAATCTCTCAATCAAAAGTGCTCATAGGATATCCCTGGAATATGTAGAGATGCAAACAAGGAACTATAATTGAACAAATCTCTGGGTGGAGACCCTAGTTGAACTTCTATGCTCAGAACTAACTGTCACAGATCATATCTACAGAGTAGCGTGTAAGTTCAGTAAACCTAGCCCCCTAAGCAGACACTATCATGGATCCCTACTGAAGCTAAAGAAGCACTTGAGTACTAATGTATCACAAGCACGAGGGAAAGTACTCCTAACAAAATAGAAGCTCAAACTCATCCCACGAGAGTGCTAACTCGTTGTGCATCTGTGTTATCATACTCCACCAGCACCTAGAGAGCTCGAGAAAAAGGCTGGCTTCCAAAGCCACCATCTCATTCGCCAGTGTTTGGACAAGCCTAAATAAGTAGACTACTGACTCCAACTAGTCATCCAATTCCGAGGGATCTAGCAGACCTTGAAACATCAGTGGCCATTAGTGATTGAATTTCTGAAGCGTTCTCAACCTGTACTCGTCCCTGACCTATACTTCTAGCACTAACTACTTCTCCAAAGTTTGAGGTGCTACTTCTGGTCCACCTGGAGGAAGGAGATCATGTGATGGACCCTAAATTGAGGCTGTATTTCTCTCATGTCTGTCTCTATGATATAGAGTAGGTAACATGGATACCTATTGTCACAGAGACATCCTAAATTTTATCAAGGAGTACCACAGTCAGATGAGAATATATATATATATATATATATGTTTGTATATATCAATAAAAATGGAGATCTGACTCAATAAGGATATTCAAAGACTCAATATTATTTGATTCATGTACCATTGTTCTCAGCAACAAGTGTCTCGGGGTGCCGAGTCGACAAGAGGGTAATCAGGGTCCAGGTGAATCGATTCGTCAGCCACCCATACCATCAGCAGACTCCATGTCCTTAGAGCCGCTCTTGGGACACATCGAAACTATTTAACTACACTTAAAAAAGACATTTTAGGGAAACGTCCAAACAACATCCCAAGGGTCAAACCATCTCTAATACCACTTTTTCATGACCTGACCATGCTAGGGCACAAGCTGCAACTACCCTAACCATGCCTCTATAGGCTAGGGGTTGGAGACTAGTGTAAAATGCATAAAAATACAATGAGGCCTTTTCTTGAACACCTACACACACACACACATCCAACTCAATGGAAAAGCTGTAAAGGAAAAGGAAAAAAAGATGAAACTTTGTTATAAATAAACCAAACATGCATGACCACTAAATAGTACAAGTACAGTATAATAAAATAAATGGGAAAAGGGTAAAATATATTCCCAAATTGAAAAGTGAAACAACCTAGAAGTAACCAAAAAAGATAAATAGATGATATATCCCTACTTCTAGTTCATAATCTATGACCACCGTACGCGGTCTACTCACCCATATCTAGATGCTCCTCTGAAGTCAAGATTAATCGATATTTCATCTACATAAGGCACGATATGTGCAAGAAAATCCCATGCAGGGGTGAGTATAAAAAATAATCAGTAGGATGCTTCGAAAATGCAAAGGGGGGGCCTTAAGAGATACACTAAAAAGGAAATCAGTAGATAGGAGAAGGTAAAGTTAAAGGAGTGCACCTTAACCCAACAAGAGAATGATGTAAACTCGTTTAGACTCAAGGAGCTAGAAACGGTTAGAAGATTAACTTCTCACTGAGTCTTCACTATCTATAGTAGAAGAGTAGAATCATCGAACCATGAGAAGTTAAACATGGAAATCATGTGACATAACACTCACGTCTTCACCTATCCTGGAAGGAGAGTAACCATAACCCATGGAGTGGTTACTAGAAAATAGAATATATATATATATATACTCAGAGAAAAAACCTAATGAGAGATTTAGTGGATCTCCATTTCAAATCTTAGTCTACGAAAGTGAGTATCCAATAGTCTAAGAAGTAACCATAGATTCCAAGCATCCCACATATCTACTATGAACTTCATGTTAATGGGACTTATTAACCGCACGTTTATACTATCCTCTTTGGGTGGAACTATATCGCCCCCACGATTTTAGTTCATGTCACAAGGACACGTCTTGGTGGAAAAATCATCCATATTTCTCTTGATTCCAATGGTACATGAAAACTTGTCTCATCATGATTCGTTGGTGAACACCATTACCTATCCCCATAGGAGGGTAAGCTTTGAAGAGTAAAAGACGAACACTACTAACCAACCCTCCATGCTGGAGGGTAATCCCTGAAGAGTCATCAGAGAATGCCACTACCCATGCCTGCCGGAGGGTAAGCTCTGAAGAATAAATGGAAAACTCCACTGGATAGCCTTACTAGAGGGAAATCTATAAAGATTTACTAGTGAATGCCACTGACCATCCCCTCTAGGGGGTAAGCCATAAATAATCATCGACAAACGCCACTGCCCAACCCCACTATAGGGTAAGAAGGTATTTATTTGGTGATTCAAAAAACATAACTACCATCACATTCATCATCAAGAATCTCCCTAGATATGCATCACTCCTAGAACATCTCACATCACATCTCTTCACACATCGTCTCTAATCTCAGAGGAGTGTTTGCTGATCTTAACTCATGTATTCTCTTCAAACAACTCAAATGGATCTTCCACTGATAATAATTTCTTGTTTCCACATTTAGTGAGATCATAAATAAGGCTCTACACATCCAAACATATCACACTGTTGTGATCCTTCTAAAAAACACCCGAGGAAGACTATAAACTTTCTCCAAATGAACATCGGATTAAAAAGTTACAAAACACCGTATTACGCTCGAAATGTATCTCATGGGGCCAATGCCTTGGTCCTGGAATAAATTATATGGATCACACTATTGCAATTCTCACAAAAAAACACTTGAGATGGTCTAATCATTCGTCCAAAATTGATACCTAATGAAAATGCTACATTTCACCATAATGCGCATGATCCGAGATAAGTGGGACCCACACCTCATCATTGTTTTAAACACTTGAAATTGGTTTTGAAATGTACACCTAAATGTCAGTATCCCAACACCACTGACAACTCAGCAATCTGATGTCGTATGAACGAGTTATGACAAATGCTAGTTTCCGCAACTATAACAATATTATTATCATTTGGTATTTCTTGGGCCTGGGCCATGAAACCACATTCAATATGAAACATTGGTCATGAAAATTCTACCTCAATGTCAGTATCCCAATGCTGCTAAAGGGTTTTAAAATGGATGTCGTACATAGAAGCTATTTCAGATATGATATTTTTCAAAAAGAAGAATAATAATAATAATAATAATAATAATATTCTTTGGTATTTTGTTTAACTGAGCCATGATCCCAAATTAGGTATCCAATATTGTCTTGAAATGACCGTCTTGAGATCATAATTACGTCTCCAAAGATAGCTCATCAATCAGATGTCTTATAAAGAAGTCACAACAATAATGGGGTTTTTGATAAGATATAATAATAACAAATATATAATAATATAATAATATTATTATTATATCAAATTTGAGAAGGGGGTGCTAGAACACTCCCCTCCACAATCCTTCACGTGGCGCACTATGAGTCGGATCACTATTTATCCTCACCCTTTATTTTTCCTATTCATTATCTTAGAATATCATAATATTTTATAAATATATGATAATGAATCCCATTTTCATCTATGAGTTTTTCTAATACATTTAAAAAAATAAAAAAAAGGTTAGGTTGATTTTTATTTTAAATTTCCCCTCAAAGGCGGCATCACAGATGTCGCCTTTACATTGGGTCTGAAAGGCGGCACCCGCGATGCCGCGTTTCCCCTAAGGATTTTTTTTTCATTTTGTTTGGTTTTTTTGTTTATAAATTTATTTATATACATAATTCATAAAAAATGTTCAAGAGGATTCCACCTTTCACCTAACAAAAAAAGTATTAGTTTTTAAAATTTTGTTTCAAAACCGCCTACATGAATGTTAAAAATGTTTCAAGTACGTGACTTTGAAAGACTATAAAATATAAACCATAAGACCAATCTAAACTAATAATTAATAATTCATTAAAAATATAACCAATTGTTGAAAACACAATTCTTTTCATAACAACTGTTCATGAAAAATAATTTATTAGCTTTCAAAACCACCTACTTGAAACCTATAAATGTTTCAAGTACGTGACTTTGAAAGACTATAAAATATAAACTGTAAGACAAATCTAAACAAAACGTAAAACATTCACTAAACTTATAACCAATTGTTGTAAACAAAAATCATTTCATAACAACTGTTCATGAAAAATAATTTATTAGCTTTCAAAACCACCTTCTTGAAACTTATAAATGTTTCAACTACATGATTTTGAAAAACAATAAAATATAAACCATAAGACCAATATAAAAGAAAAATTAAACATTCATTAAACATATAACCAATTGTTGTAAACAAAAATTATTTCATAACAACTGTTCATGAAAAATAATTTATTATCTTTCAAAACCTCCTTCTTGAAACTTATAAATATTTCAGGTACGTGACTTTGAAAGACTATAAAATATAAACCATAAGACCAATCTAAACGAAAATTGAAAATTCATTGAACATATAACAAATTTTTATAAACACAAATCATTTCATTACAATAGTTCATGAAAAATAATTTATTAGCTTTCAAAACCGCCTAGTTGAAACTTATAAATATTTCAAGTACGTGAATTTCAATGACTATAAAATATAAACCATACGACCAATCTAAACAAAACCATAAACATTCATTAAACATATAACCAATTATTTTAAACACAAATCATTTCATAACATCTGTTCATGAAAATTAATTTATTATCTTTAAAAACTTCCTACTTGAAACTTAGAAATGTTTCAAGTACGTGACTTTGAAAGACTATAAAATATAAACCATAAGACCAATCTAAAAGAAACTTTAAATATTCATTAATCAAATTTGAGTCAACCCCACATCCATAGGATTCACAGTGTCCCTAGTACCACATACATCTATAATCATTGATGCATAAAAACATGTTATATCTCCTTTCAAGGAACAACATAATCCGTTCATCCACCCACCATGTCCATATCCATATCAACATCCGGCCGCATAAGGGTATGTTCAAAGATATGCGACATGAAATTCTCATACGTTCCCATTCATACAAATATCATCCCCTTCAACACCACCATGCATCCAACCATTATAATTTCTTTTACAATTCTCACCCCATTTCCACACGTCCTTTTAATCAAATGAAAACACCAAGGATTCCATATATCCCATTGAACTCTTCATCACCAAATAATTATCTTTTATCATCTTCAAAAGGCCACTTTAGGACCTCCTTGATCTATCCATTTCCAATGCTCACATACAAGTATACTATAAACAAAAAAAACCAAATTTTCAGGTTTTTATGTTTATAGTATACTTGTATGTGAGTATTTGGAATGGATAGATCAAGGAGGTCCTACAGTGGCCTTTTGAAGATGATAAACGTTAAATATTTGGTGATGAAGAGTTAAAAGGGATATGTGGAATCATTGGTGTTTTCATCTGATCAACTGGTTGTGGGGAAGTGGGGTGACAATTGTAGAATAAATTATAATGGTCGGCTGCATGGTGGTGTTGAAGGGGTTGATATTTTCAAGAATCAGAACGTATGAGAATTGCATGTGGAATATCTTTGAACATACCCTTATGCGGTAAGATGTTGATATGGATATGGACATGGCTGGTGAAATAATGGATTTCGATGTCCCATGAAAGGAGATATAACATGTTTTCATGCATCAAATATTATAGATGTATGTGATAATAGTGACACCGTGTATCCTATTGATGTGGGGTTGACTCATATATGTTTAATTAATATTTAATGTTTCATTTAGATTAGTCTTATGGTTTATATTTTATAGTCTTTCAACATCACGTACATGAATCATTTTTAAGTTTCAAGTAGGCGGCTTTGAAATCTTATAAATTATTTTCATGAACAGTTGTTATGAAATGGTTTGTGTTTACAACAATTGGTTATATGTTAAATTTATGTTTAATGTTTTGTTTATATTGGTCTTATGTTTTATATTTTATATTCATTCAATGTCACGTACTTTAAATATTTATATGTTTCAAGTAGGCAGTTTTGAAGGCTAATAAATTATTTATCATGAACAGTTATTATGGAATGATTTGTGTTTACAAAAATTGGTTATATTTTTAACGAATGTTTTATGTTTCGTTTAGATTGGTCTTATGGTTATATTTTATAGTCTTTCAATGTCACGTACTTGAAACATTTCTAAGTTTCAAGTAGGCTGTTTTGAAAGCTAATAAATTATTTTTCATTTCCATAGACATAAAACATATAGATGAACATAAACAATCAATGTCTATGTGTACAGTGAGGAGATCCTGTCCCACATAGTGGTCTAACACAAATCATTTCATAAAATATAAATTTTCATTTCCATAGACATAAAACATATAAATGATCCTAAACAATCAATGTCTATGTCTACGGTGAAGAGATCCTATCTCACATGGTGGTCTAACACAAATTATTTTATAAAATATAATTTTTCATTTCCATAGACATAAAACATATAAATGAGCATAAAAATCAATTTCTATGTCTACGGTGTGGAGATCCTATCCCACATGGTGGTCTAATAATAGGACGTCCGTGGTGAGGTTTATGGGGAGTCTGATGACCTGGATATGGCTGGTACTCGGGCGCTGGAATGTCGACTGTCATATCCTCCACGTCTATTCCAGTGGGAGAAAATGTCAACTCCCCCTAGTACCTATAACACCACAAGATTTTATGAAAAATATTCTTTTAATTTCATTAATGTCTTGTGTTGTATGCTACACCAAGATTACCTTGCACTATACGCAACACCGTATTAGTTTGCAGTATACGCAACACTATTCTTGGATCGTGTTACACACAATTTTGATAATAGTTATTCTATGCAACATTTATTATATATATATATATATTCAATGTATAAATGAAATATGGTTGGATTCGGTTATACAAAACAACGAAGGATTCTTGCACAACACGCAACCCTGACTTGGCTTGCATTACACGCAATCACGACCTTCCTCGATAGCGTGTGTTGTACGCAATACGGGGTGTTACTAAACAACGATATATTATTATAATATTATTATGAACTAGCAGTTATTAATAGTATTAACTAAATTTTGAATTTTATAACATTATTATTCATCTTACACATTTTCTAGAACATGTTATAAAAGCAAAATAAATTTTTCGGGTAAAATAAGTATTTTTAAAAAAATACAGTTTTGCCGCCTTTGGATGGCGCACCCACATTAAATCTAGTTTTTGAAATGTTTATAAGTTCCATTTGACAAGATAAAATTATTCTTTGGAATCAATAAAAAAATTTACTTTGGATAAATTTTTCATTTTATTCTGATGACTTTCATATTTTAATGAATAGTAAAAACACCCAATATTTTAATTAAAAACAACTTTTTTCATCTTAATATATTATGTGGTTAAATTATAATATTGAATGGTTTCAAAGTATAAATAGAATATATTTTTACCATTTATTATAATTTATGTCATTATCATTGATTCTACCTTGAATTCGTAGTATAAATCAATTCAATCTTTTGCAATGTTTTAAAGAAAAACCCTTTTTCTTTCGACAACGGGATTAATTTTAATTTAATTCCTAAAACTTTTGTGTATTGAATTTGGAAAAATTAATTCCATATTTGGAATCCGTGGATCCAAATTATGTTAATAAGCTACTTTTTATTTTTCGGAATTATGAATAGTAACTACAGTGAATTTTATTTACCATAGTTAAAGGTAAATCGGTTAATTAAGGGTAAATATAATATTATAAAATTACCCTAACACTTGTAAAAATCCTATTGGATGACTAAAAGGCGACCCATATCACGTAAGGGTCGGATTAGATTCATTTAATGGACTTTTTTCCATGAAAATAATTTAATTATTATTAAAATCAAAGAATGTGACAACATGTCACTTTCTTAAATCTTATAAGTATAATAATTTTAATTTAGTGATAAACTTCATGAAACATCAAACATGAATAGTATCCAGAAATATAATACAATTATCTACATCCGATGAATTTATTTAGAATTTTTAGGGATTAAATAATTATCATTTATTATGACACAAAGATGATGCAGTAATTGTCTTATTAATGAAATATCACATAATTGATGTTATAAATACCCAAATAAATGTAATTTGAGACTTTTTATGAATTCCACTAATTTTATAGGTTAATATGACATGTTATTATTGATTTAATGAAATTTTTTGGAACTAATCATTCTGTTATGATTTTCAAAAAAATCAATTACTAAATAGTGTCAAAATTGACATAAAATAGTTTTTAAAACAAATATTATATTATTAATTGTTATTTTATTCCTAAAAATCTAAGGTTCTGCCAAATTACATAGATAAGGTTATATATATTAATAATAAACAACTTGGAGTTCGTTTGGTTTGTTATAGTAATTTTATTAACCTTATAGTGTAAGAACACAAGAAGACACGGTAAAAGTAAAATTATTTAACTTAATGTTAAATCTAAATGATAAGGTTAAAATAGGAACCTAAACTTGGCTAAATTCTATTTTATGAGAGGATTGCAACCCATACCCACCTTAGCATAGAAAAAATCAACTTGGAGCTATTTAAAACCGAATTTGGCTTTATAATAAAATAATATTTTTTGTTATTCCAAAGGTGCCCCTCTCCTCCCTTATAAAAGGGCACCCCCTTCCCTCTCTTCCTCACACCACTTTGAGCCTTCAAGCTCGGCAAAACCCTACCAAATTCTCTCCTACACTTCCCTAGAAGCATCCTAGAGGTTCTGTCCTTCCTCAAAGTCCAATTGTAGTGCCCTAAAAGGAGATCTCAAAGAGGCGCTTCAATGAAGAGGAGGTTCGGACACTTACGAAGCAAATTGGGCCTAAGGTAAGGGAAATATCACAATCTCATTTTTATCTGAGATTGTTTATACATTGGTATTTACTAGGGTGTATTTTATCATCCACATACATGTTTCCTCAATATGTAATATTTATATCCTTCTACAATAGTTTATATCCAATTTTACCCTTTGGAGAGTTTTTAGTAAAAGATATGAAAGGAATCTTTTGTCGTTTTTTTTCGTATGAGGTATTTTTTGACTTTTCCAACAAAAGTACGAGAGGAATGTTTTTTTAACCTATACGGCATGAATGGATTTTTAAAAAATTATTTCCAAGAAGCTTACTTTACATGTTTTCAATTTTATTTTTAATCAACTTCTTTTAGTTTAAAATTGTATGACATGTTAAGAAAGGAAAAAGTTTTTGAAGTAGAAAGGATATTTTCCTCAAGAATGGAGTACAAGTGTTTTATCAAAATTATTTTACATCTAAGATAATAAAGGTTTCTGTTTCTATCCATATTTTTACATTGATTTGACTATATTGTGATGGAATTATTTTTATGAATTCCTTTATCTTATATTAATTGTTTTATGATGTCACGATGTTTAAGATTCCCATTTTTATTACATGAGTTATGCAATGATGTATGATTTATGATTTTGTGGCACACATAAGAATGGTATCATTATGATATGGGTGGGACCTATATCTAACTAAAATTCATTGGGTAATTATTTTATATCTCATGAGATAGACATGGCTGGAATGGTAGGTTATACCGGTTCAGTGAAACAGGACTGAAACGAGGAGTGAACTCGGTTCAAAAAGGGACTTTGTCCACTAAGATAGTCTTGGAAATGAGTCTTGACTAATAAGAAATGAGTATCTATGATTATGTGTGTATGCCACAAAGTTTCATGTTATATGATATGATTATTGTGATAAATTTCACTACTATGATTTATCCCATGTTATGAAATTATAATCTATTTTGCAGGTTAAGATTTCCAAAAGATATGTTCTTATGAATATGATGTGATTGATATTTCTTTTTTTACCCTTACTGAGCATTTGAGCTCACCCTTTTATGTTTTCTTTTCCCCAGGATATAAATAAAGGTTTTAGGTAAGAAAAAAAGGGAAGATATTTATGGGAGATATTGAAGATCTTTTACCATGATTAGAAGATTACGTTCCGAGTTTCCAAAGACACTAAACTACTATGATCCATGTGTGTGTGTTTTTGTTATGTACTAAGTATTCCACATAAGTAATGTAATGTCCATGTACGTTAAGCTTCGGGTCTCTACAGTTGGTATCAGAGGAAAGGTTTAGTCAACCTTTGGAAACATGGATGCGAGAACATTAGTGAGATCCCTAGAGATATTTCTAAGGTATGTCTAGGGATGTCCCTAAGGATAAGTATACATATAGGATATAGTCCTAGAACTATGTTAAGGATATTAGATTAAACCATATATGTCAGATATTGAAGTTACTCCCCCTTTATTATGATTTTTGCCTCTCACACTATTCTTTTTGGGTTTTAGAAAATGGCTGGAAACAAGATGATTCATGATAATGGAGGATATGATGGACAATGGAATGATGAGAAACCAATTGAAATGGGATTTGGAAGTCTAAACATCATTATTATGCTGAATCAGCAATCTCATAATATGATCAATAAAGTAAAATTTGGTAAGTTTCCTGACTCGGCTAATAAGAGATAAATGGAGTTTCATGATGATCATAGAGGAAAGAAAGTTCAATTTCCCCTATGTAAATCATGTGGGAAGAGGAATCAAGGAGAATGTTTCAAAGGAACTAGAAGATGCTTTGGTTGTGGAAAAGAAGGACACAAAGCCAGTAAGTGGAAAGGAAAAGGTTCATTTAACACTAGGGATAAGGATAATGGTATTGCTACAACATCAAGAATGGTTAAATGTTTTAAATGTGGAATGTACGTGCATTATGAAAACCAATGCCCTAAGGGAAAGTCTCATGAAGAGAATCAGTATGGTCATATGGATAGTATTTATGTTGATGATGATAAAAGAGACTACAAATGATATATGAGATGAAATAATTGTTGAAGCTCGGTCAATGGTTTAAGAATGTAGTGGAATGATTACCTGTTTATCATGTGTAATGTTGTATAAGTAATCTCATGGTACTATGGAATAAAGAGACATCTAAGGATTGTTACACTGTTGTCTTTCCTTGAGTTTTGAAAGTGTATGATTAATGGTACCAGTATCCATGAAAGGTTATTCAGATATTTTTGGAATGTAGATGATATGCGCATAATGAAGGGATAAGGAGAAAATTAAATGTTTGATAGTATTCATGAGCTCATGACTGATATAAGGAGAAGGTAATATCATGGTTTGAGTATATAGAATTTTTGGATTTTGGTATGTAGAAAGAGTTAACTTTTGATAGCATTTATGTTTTCACTAAGGGTTAATGGGTGTTCATTTTTCAAGAGAATACATTATTAAGGTATTCACAGGATTGGAATGTGACCAACAAGATATATAGGGGATAAATGATGGTATTCACATGCTTGGTTGATGACATTTCATATAATCATTTTTTGTATATTATGAGCTTGGACCAAAGTATTAGAGATAAGCCTAAAGATTGGAATGGATTATGTTGGACAGAAGTTAGTATTATTTAAGGATAGAACTTTTGATAATATATAGTTTTAGAAAAAGGACAACCCGCAGGACGAGCGACAACCCATCGCGTCGGAAAAGGCCGTGGGAATCGAACCCACAACTGAAGTGCGACTGGCCTTTATCGCCTACCACTGTCCTACAGGAAGTCCCTGTTTAGTAGAAACTAATTTTATTATATTAAGCAGTATGATATATGAAGTATAAGTCCATTTTAGGAACAATATATCATTAATCTCACTATAGATGGAATTATGTTTGAGACAGATGGAATGACCCATCATTCTATCACATGATCTACTAACACATCATGAATGACAAATTCAACTTCATTTCTTTAAGAGATGAAGTGGAAATTGTCCAAAGAACGACCAACGGTGAGACTATACCAAAATCACGAAAGTATTTCTTCTAATTCCAATTTCATCAAATTTAGGGAAATGATCATGAAAACAAAAAATGTTGTCCTAGTTACCTTATATCCAATTAATCAGATGGTACCTTAGATCATCACAAATCAATAGCTTTGTGATTGTTGGATTTTCCATAGCCATGTTCTCTACCACTCTCCATCAGAACTTGATGGTTAGATTTTTCTTCCATATCCATATTTTTAACTATGTTCTCCTACGTGGAAACCCAGTGATGAGTTAATTTGGGTAACCGTTACGTTTAATACTTTAGTTTTTGAATCCATATTTAGGTATTCCTTTTTGCGATGTGGGTTTCTATTAAACAAACTTTCGAGTAGGAAACTATTTATAACCCAGACGAATTTTGAGGGCGAAATTCATTTTAAGGCGGGTAGAATGTAACACCCCAAGATTTTATGAAAAATATTCTTTTTATTTCATTATTGTCTTGTGTTTTATGGTACACCAAGATTACCTTTCACTATACGCAACACCGTATTAGCTTGCAGTATACGCAACACTATTCTTGGATCGTGTTACACACAATTTTGACAATAGTTATTCTACGCAACATTGAGTATATATATATATATTCAATGTATAAATGAAATATGGTTGGATTCGGTTATACGAAACAAATAAGTATTCTTGCACAACACGCAACCCTGACTTGGCTTGCATTACACGTAATCGCGACCTTCCTCGATAGCGTGTGTCGTACGCAATACCGGGTGTTACTAAACAATGGTATATTATTATAATATTATTATGAACTAGCCGTTATGAATAGTATTAACTAAATTTTTATGTTTGTAACATTATTATTCATCTTACACATTTTCTAGAACATGTTATAAGAACAAAATAATTTTTTCGAGTAAAATAAGTATTTTTCAAAAAATACAGTTTTACCGCCTTTTGATGGAGCACCCAATTTAAATCTAGTTTTTGAAATGTTTATAAGTTCAATTTGACAAAATAAAATTATTCTTTGGAATCAAGAAATAAAAATTTACTTTGGATAATTTTTTTATTTTATTCTGACGACTTTCATATTTTAATGAATAGTAAAAACATGCTATATTTTAATTAAAGACAACTTTTTTCATCGTAATATATTATGTGGTTAAATTATAATATTGAATGGTTTTAAAGTATAAATAGAATATATTTTTACCATTTAATATAATTTATGTCATTAGCATTGATTCTACCTTGAATTCGTAGGATAAATCAATTCATTCTTTTGCAATGTTTTAAAGAAAAACCCATTTTCTTTCGCCAACGGGATTAATTTTAATTTAATTTCTGCAACTTTTGTGTATTGAATTTGGAAAAATTAATTCCATATTTGGAATAAGTGGATCCAGATTATGTTAATAAGCTACATTTTATTTTTGGGAATTATGAATAGTAACTACGGTAAATTTTATTTACCGTAGTTAAAGGTAAATCGAGTAATTAAGGGTAAATATAATATTATAAAATTGCCCTAACACATGTCAAAATCCTATTGGATGACTAAAAGTCGACCCATATCACCTAGGAGTTTGATTAGATTCATTTAATGGACTTTTTTCCATGAAAATAATTTAATTATTATTAAAACCAAAGAATGTGACAACATGTCACTTTCTTAAATCTTATAAGTATAATAATTTTAATTTAGTGATAAACTTCATTATACTTCGAAAATGAATAGTCTCCAAAAATCTAATACAATTATCTACATCATAGGAATTTATTTAGAATTTTTAGGGATTAAATAATTATCATTTATTATGACACAATGATGATGCAGTAATTGTCTTATTAATGAAATATGACATAATTTATGTTATAAATACCCAAGTAAATGTAATTTGAGACTTGTTATAAATTACACAAATTTTCTAGGTTAATATGACATGTTATTATTGATTTAATTAATGTTGTTTGAACTAATCGTTCTGTTATGATTTTCAAAAAAATCAATTACTAAATAGTGTCAAAACTGACATAGAATTGTTTTTAAAACAAATATTATATTATTAATTGTTATTTTATTCCTAAAAATATACGTTTATGACAAATTACTTAGATAAGGTTATATATATTAATAATAAACAACTTGGGGTTCTTTTGGCTTGTTATTATAAGTTTATTAACCTTATAGTGTAAGAACACAAGAAGACATGGTAAAAGTAAAATTATTTAACTTAATGTTAAATCTAAATGATAAGGTTAAAATAAGAACCTAAACTTGTCTAAATTATATTGGATGAGAGTATTTCGACCTATCCCCACCTTAGCTTTGAAATAAATTAATTTGGAGCTATTTAAAACAGAATTTGGCTTTATAATAAAATAATAGTTTTAGTTTTTCCAAAGGTGCCTCTCTCCTCCCTTATAAAAGGGCACCCCCTTCCCTCTCTTCCTCACACCACTTTGAGCCGTCAAGCTCGGCCAACCCCTACCAAATTCTCTCCTACACTTCCCTAGAAACACTCTAGAGGTTCAGGTCTTCCTCAAAGTCCAATTTTAGTGCCCTAAAAGGAGATCTCAAAGAGGCGCTTCAAATAAGAGGAGGTTCAGACACTTACAAAGCAAATTGGGCCTAAGGTAAGGGAAATATCACAATCTCATTTTTATCCGAGATTATTTATACTTTGGTATTTACTGGGGTGTATTTTTATCATACACATCCATGTTTCCTCAATATTTAATATTTATATCCTTCTACAATAGTTTATATCCAATTTTACCCTTTGGAGAGTTTTTAGTAAAAGATATGAGAGGAATCTTTTGTCGTTTTTTTCGTACGAGGTATTTTTTGACTTTTCCGACAAAAGTACTAGAAGAATGTTTTTTTAACTTATACGAAATGAATGGATTTTTAATACATTATTTAAAAGAAGCTTACTTTACATGTTTTCATGTTTATTTTTAATCAACTTCTTTTAGTTTAAAATTGTATGACATGTTAAGAATGGAAAATGTTTTTGAAGTAGAAAGGATAATTTCCTCAAGAATGGAGTTAAAGTGTTTTATCAAAATTATTTTCCATCTAAGATAATAAAGGGTTATGTTTCTAACCCTATTTTTACATTTATTTGACTATGTTGTGATGGAATTATTTTTATGAATTCCTTTATCTTATATGAATTGTTTTATGACGTCATGATGTTTAAGATTCCCATTTTTGTTACATGAGTTATGCAATGATGTATGATGTATGATTTTGTGGCACACATAAGAATGGTATCATTATGAGATGGGTGGGACTTATATCTCCCTACAATGCATTGGGTAAAGATTTTATATCTCATGAGATAGACATGGCTGGAATGGTAGGTTATACCGGTTCAGTGAAACATGACTGAAACGAGGAGTGAACCCGGTTCAAAAAGGGACTTTGTCCACTAAGATAGTCATGGAAATGAGTCTTGACTAATAAGAAATGATTATCAATGATTATGTGTGTATTCCACAAAGTTTCATGTTTTTTGTTATGAATATTGGGATTACATTTCACTACTATTATTTATCCCATGTTATGAAATTTTGATCTGTTTTGCAGGTTAATATTTCCAAAAGATATGTTCTTATGAATACGATGTGATTGATATTTCTTTTTTTACCCTTAATGAGAATTTGAGCTCACCCTTTTATGTTTTTTTCCCCCGGGATTTATATAAAGGTTTTAGGTAAGAAAAAAAGGGAAGATATTTATGGGAGATGTTGAAAATCATTCACCATGATTAGAAGATTACGTTCTGAGTTTACAAAGACACTAAACTATTATGATCCTTTTGTGTGTGTTTTTGTTATGTACTAAGTATTCCGCAAAAGTAATGTAATGTTCATGTATGTTAAGCTTCGGGTCTCTACTGTATGTCCATCCTTATCCTTCTCCCACCTCGATGGTATAATAACCCGACATCATCGCAGTGGAGAAGAAATAATATGGTTGTGTTATACCCCAACTCTGCGATGGGTCTGAAGCCCAAGGCTGCGATGACTCTGGACCCAACGACCATGCTCTATATGGCCCCCATGATGGAGAAAAATGTGGATATCCTATCAAAAATGATGGATCCCATGATGGCTGAGGCACATCCTGCATCGGATCAGACTGGACTACTAGTGGGCCGACCTCTGCTTGAGGAACCGGTGAGGCCTGATGTGCAAGAAGACGCTATCTACGTCACCATGGTTGTGGATCCTCAGCAGCAGCAGCTGCTGCAGGATCTTCTTCTACGGCAGGAACCTGCTGTCTCTGTGCCTGATGCTCGAAGAGGCTCATGGAAAATGCAAAGATATATGACCTCATCTCCAACGATTAATCATGAACGACTTCCTAGATGAAGACTCTATCCTCAGCCTCATCACTCAAATTAATAAGTCTGTCTGTCTGACTCTCCTGTTAATAGATTAAAAATGAATTAGAAAATAACTCAACAAATATAGTAATATAATTTAATTGACATACAATCATATGCATCTCTCTACTGGCTCAGGTAAGATACAGTATAGACTTCAGTCTATACCATGGCTCATACTCGTGCCGCGCTGAAAGAGAGAACTGCACCGTAGGAAATCCCTGGATGCGAAACTCTGTGCGTCTGTGCCAACAGTAGAGAAATACAACATGTACTCAATGCCAGTAATCATCCTGCCTCCTGTCAGCTTCATCCCATGAAGCTGATCTGTCTGCCTCGGTCGTAATGGAATCCACTGAGTGAAGAGGAACTAGCGCATGACTCTGTCAGGATGGTTCCACTCAACAATATTAAATTGAATGAGTGGCACTACAGCCGTAACATCTTCAAGACCAAATGTGCAGTATGGATGCAACTGGTCCATAACAGACCAGTATCAAACCCATAAAATCTGAAATAATATATTAACCTTGTTAGAAAAATTGTTAACTAAAAAATTGATGTTATTACTAAATTTTTTATATAGTTATATAATGTATATACATACCTGATGGGGTAAGTGAACATCCAACTCGAGCTGATATATGGACAAATCATGTCTCAGAACCACAATGAAATTGTGGCGCTGACACCACATATAAAATACAACATCAACAGTGATAAATAATGAGAAATTAAAGTCAATGACTTGTATTAGAATCAGAAACTTCTAGAAATGAGTGATCAAACCAGCGTCCACGCAGCACATCATGCAGCACCACCATCTCGACCGACGAACTAGCAAGATCAGGGCAGAATGTGGGCATGTGCTCCTATGCCTACATTTGAATAAGGATAACGCATCCCCTGAGACCTGTTCGCTGCCTGTAGGATATCCTGCATAATGCTCTGTATGTGTATGCCATGTAGGCGGATCCCCAATTGTACGTCCCTACCCGATCAAAATAATCTACCAGGGGTAGATACAACATGTGCACGTGCATCCCTAAATTATTCGTACACATGGTCCCTCCAATAAGTCGTAATATATATGCACGTGCATAACGAATCACCGTCTGCTCGTCAGCATCATCAGCTAAAACTGGAATCTGTGACTCCATCCAAGGTATGGATACCGATGCTTCATCAGTAGCACTACGATCAGACAAAATGTCAACGCCTAACAAGCACTGAGCCAGGTCGGGCCATGCTGCCTGAGTGAATCCAATAACAGGTCTCCCCTGGATAATAAGTCCAAGAAGCACAACCACATCCTGGGGGGTAATGATCATCTATCACTTAGGCAGGTGTACTGTTTGTGTCTCTGGTCTCCACCTCTCCACGAGTGCAGCTATTAGGTGACAGTCTACAAATTTAATGTCTGATACTGCAATTCCATAGGAACTAGCACGACGCAAGTATGGTATAATGGCTGGAGGATGCTCTGTGTGATGAAAGTTGTGTGCTCGACGCACCCTGATCAATCGATCTGAACCACCCTCTGTCACAACCTATGAACAATGGGTAGCCTGTTGACTGTGTAGTATGGTGTCGGTCATATGCATATAAAAAAATACAGTTTTATCAAGGATTCACATCATGGATCATTCACGACCTATAAATTGTTCTGTCTCTAGTCACTGTTGGATGAATCATTATTTCACTTTGTTTTATAAATTTTTTTATAAAATAATTGACATGAAATTTTTATTTTCTGAAAAGGGTTTTTGATAAAATATTGTTTCCCCTAATATTGGTAAATAGATGGGTGTTTTTAAAGAATTGTGAAATAAAGTGTGAACTAGTTTTCAAAGAATATTTTTATATCAATAGAGGGTTTTTTGTTATTTTTGAATGTTATAATTCTCTTTCAAAATGATTTTATGTATATATCGAATGTGATCCTTGGGTATATAGGTGGAAGGTGTAGTATTAGGGCTCATATTTTGATATTGTAAGAGAGTTCACTTTTTGGGGTGTTATTCTATTACTATATCAAGATTCATTTGTCTCTATGACTTCATTAACAATGTAGGAGGGTTCAATTTCTGAGGTGCTCTTTTATTCCATAGAACTTTATGCATGGGTTATAGGGATTTGTAGGGAAAATTAGTCATATTGATATATGATTGTACTAGAAAATCTGGTCATATGTTTCATAATTATTTTCTCAATCACATAATGTTTTGAAAACCGATGTAAAGGGAATATGTTTTTGGGATTACGGTTCATGTTTTCAATTATAGGATTTAAATATTATGGTTCCACATTTTACCTTTTGGAACTAGGATTTTGGATTTATTTTAACGTTTTATGGTTTAGGTTAATGATTTTGAAAAAATATTTTCAGGATTATGGTTTAGATTGTTTGGATTACGGTGTAAAAAAGATGTTTTTGGGTTTACTGATATGATTATTAGTTTTGGAGGTTAAAAAATAGATGTAAAATGAAGAGATAACAACATAAAATTTACAATATGAGAATCTCCCAATAACGACAATATATCATTGTGGCTTAGAGTGTGAACTCGACCCAACAATGTTAGGGCATCATTTCCGATTATTACTTTCTTGATGACATATGGTGCATCTCAAACTCTGTCTTTGTCCTTGAGGCCATTCCATCTCATTTCACATCCTGCTAGCCTTCGGTCTCCCACGAGGATGAAACCGATTCATATCAGGTACCACTATTGGTTGACCTTCCGGTATTGAGAAATAACAAAACTCGCCAATAGGTGTCCATGATGCAGCATAAAAGTTAGCAATGGTGTTCATCCGGTACACTAGATCAACATATTCTTCCCATGATATGTTAATAGAGGCACATGTTGTGATGGCATGTGAGCATGGAAAACGTAAGGCCTGAAAGATTCCACATTGACATTGACTCGTTTCTAATAATAACCCCATTTTTTCACTAATGCTATTTATGGTGGGGTTCGACTTCTCTAGAACATAAAATCAAGATTCTTCTCGTCGAAATAGGAAGACTTGATAACCAGAAGCTACATTAATATTCATTTCAATCTATCATTGAAAATGTCTTCCATACATTAGCCCCTGATTTATACCATCCGATGCTAGTTTTTCTCTATCAACAAAGTACTTCACGCAACTATATAATGTCTCTTGAACTAGGTTAGTTATAGGTAGCTTGTGAATCCCTTTGAAGACACCATTTATGCACTCTACAATGTCAGTGGTCATGTGTCCATACCTATTCCCCCCATCATATTCCAATGTCCAATTTTCATTTGGAATTCGCATCATATAATCATAAACTTATTCATTAACCTGATGGATTTGTTAGAAACGTTCTTCAAAACTTCTTTGATCAGACTCATATGATACATAGAATAAATGATATTTCACATATTTTGAATTTATATTTACATTGATATAAAAAAAATAACGATTACAATGCATACCAAGTCTGGGGATTGCCTTCTTCATCAGTTCGTTGTGGAATTTTTTATGCAAGTTGCTAGCAATGTGTCTAATGCAGAACTGATGATGTGCATTTGGGTAATGTCATGTATCTGTATCAGCATTGATTGCCTCATTAATTGCCCGGTGCTGATCATATATCAAACAAACACCACGAATGTTGGGGAAATGGGTGTTGATACATGCCAAAAACCAACTCCATGATTCATAGTTTTCTTTCTATACAATGGCAATGGAAAGCGGAAGAGGTGAACTATTCCCATCTTGGGTTGCTGCAATCAACAATACACCCTTGTATTTTCCATATAGAAATGTTCCATCAATCTGAATAAAATGTTTTTAGAAACGAAAGGCGGAGATACAGGGAAGGAATGCCCAGAACAACCGATGAAATTGAACACGAGATGGATCAAGTTGGTTATCATGAGACACATGTTCGTTTGTATCCAAATGGAAGAAAACATGGTTATGATGCCTCATTATATCTAGAAATTGAGGCAACACCTAATATGAGTCATCCTAATCAGCATAGACCTTCACAATTGCCTTTTGTTTCGCCTTCCATGCCTTATTATAGGATATCTTATAACCGAATGTCTATTGTATCCTCTCTTGCACAAGGGCTATCCGAAAATCTTGACATGTTCTAATCATATCAACAACAATGGTTGACACAAATTCTGCATCCAATGAAGTATGATATTTTTTCAGGCTTGGCTGAACGCAAGTATGCGCTGCCTCAATCCTCGAGATTTTCCAACCTCCAAATGTAATGTCCGGAATTGCCCTCAATCGAAATCTACAATCATACCCATACTTCTCACATCATATGCCATATTTTATATGATCTGATTCGTAATATAATTAGATATAGAGAATCTCAATGTGATATCTCTTTAGAGTATTTTTTAATGCATCTTTACATTGAAAATTCCATCCAACATATAATGTTTTTCCATCTCACTAATCCTATCTCGTATAACTCTGGGAAACTTAGTTTTCAGTGTGAGAACATTATCTTCATATTCAGGCACACGTGTCATTGCTTCTGACCAAGATGCAAAGAGGGTTGGATGATTTATTGTAGGTCGAGCATGTTGTACAACTAATGCATTTCTCAAAACATCCGTTGTTCCTTCCTCATCAAAACTACTATCACCATCTGTTTCATTATTACGAAAATCCTCATCAGATGTTGGGTTAACATGTATATCCAAGAGCTCAAGTAGGTTATCCTCTACATCATTTGGAATAGTCTCAACTACATGGGTCAGATTATCTTCAACGACTCTTGTAAGTCTACATCTTTGTACAATTGGATATTTTTGTTGTACAGTAGAAACATCAACATATAACTCCTTCATGGTACCATCTGACCGTTGAGAAAACAAATTAATTGTTTGGATCCATTGTGCATCATCAACCAATGGACAAGCTAGATTCCACAATGTTGATGGGAACTGCAAATGTCTATAACTCATTGACTTGATCATCTGATCAGGTTCTAAATTTAATGAGCAATGAATTATTTCTTGAAGGTCACTTAGGTTTACACAATCATTTGTATTAACCACTATTATTGGTTTTGTAATGCAAGAAGATCCCTACTCAGTTTGAATAACCTCCCCATAGTAGTACACACAAGAAAACATTCGGCTCTATGTAAATAAGGATTTTTTATCAATATTTTGATAATGTAAGTGACTTTCAGAATGATGGTTACCAATATAAGTTGGATTTTATACTTCAAAAATGTAATTAAAATAATTATTAAAAATAAGTTGGATTTTACCTCAAGTAAAAATAATAACTACTACTTCTAAACTATACAATCTTTATGATACTTAAATTTTAAAAGATCTTATATCATAAACTAAGATATTTCTTAGTACACTTTCAAATTAGTGAGTTAAAATATAAATAACATCAAGTTAAAAAATAAATAACAGCATGTTTGAAACCTATAACCTATCTTGCAGTGAATTGGATATCAAAATTTCAAAACACCCATTGTCACATAAGATTTCTGAAATTTTGATATTCAATTCACTGCAAGAAAGGCTATAAGCTCGAAACATGCTGTTATTTATATTTTAACTCCATGTTATTTATTTTTTAACTCCATGTTATTTATTTTTTAACTCCATGTTATTTATTTTTTAACTCTACTAGATTGTTGTATTTTAATTATGTTATTTTTTAACTCTATATTAATTTTTAACTCCATGTTATTGAATATCATTTGAATTATAGTTTTATTTTCAACTCTATATTATTTATTAATTAATTTATAATTAATCATTTTTAATAATAACTATCAATATCATTACTAAATTGTTGTTTTTTAACTATTTTATTTTTTAACCCCATATTATTTTTTAACTTCATGTTATTGAAAATCATTTGATCTATAGTATTAATTTTAACTCTACATTATTTATTAATTAATTTCTAATTAATCATTCCTAGTAATAACTATCAACATCATTACTAAATTATCAATTTATCATTTCTTTTCATAGATATTTTAGTAGTTTATAAAGAAATATGCATATCTTAAGCATATCCTCTGGGAGTGTCAAACCGGAATGCAGCGAGTCTCGATGTCGTGCACCAGTTCCCGTTCGAGTCTAGCTCAAATCAGTGTTTTCGGGTTTTACCCCTAGGTACATTTGTGCCAGATCCACATTCACGTGTTTGTATCCAGACAAGGATTTGATTGCTTAGATAACATAGTCTTTATGCTACCAAAATTTCATTAAAATAATCCTAAATTAATTTATACTAATAACAATTATAATTCCTAAATATATATAAACAATCTAATAAAAAAAATTAAAACTAACTAAACTATTAATGATTTAAAATATATAACTATAAACAATTCAGCTAAATAAAAGTCATTTAAATTATAAAAATATTTAATAATATCAATTCTACAAAATAAAAAACATTAAATTAAAAACCATATCGCTAACAGATTTCCAAAAATTTCAAAATGCAGAACGCCAACACAAAAGAGAGAAATTGAGAGATAATGGATGTTTGGAAGTGAGGAGACGAGGAGGGGGAGCTGTCATTTTATAGGGCGCGAAGACAAAGGGGGCACCGTAGGTGCCGCCTTTTGCAATGAAGTCAGGAGAAAGGCGGCACCCACGGTGCCGCCTTTCAGATGACGTCATACAGAAAAGAGTCACCGTGGGTGCCGCCTTTTCCACGTTACCGATCCGCGCAGGTAGTGCAAAGGCGGCATCGCAGATTCCACCTTTGAGGTTCATTTTGAAAAAAAAGTCGACCTAACCCGTTTTTTAATTTTTTTTAAAAAATGTATCTTAAAAAACTCTTCATCTACCCTAGAACCCATTGTAACCCTAATTGTATCCCAAACCTCAGCCGAAAAACTCTCCCCATTACCGCATGGAACTACCTCTGTTGTTGCGCCGCGGGCTGCCAGCCCGCTTGGCCCCACCTGTCCCTTGCCTTCTGCATGCACCACCTCACCACCAGGAGCTGCGCTGACCACCGCCTAGTCAGACCACCCACCTCACGCTTCCTTGCTTCCTACGCACGACCTTCATAGCCACCTGGTTCTTCAGATCCGTGCCCTGGTGCCATGCCGGACCACTGGTCCGTCCAACTACCCCACTCGCAAGCACTGGAAAGATTCTACACCTTCTTCGAGTCACAATTGATCCATTATAAGCCCAAAAATTAATACGATCATGTATCTAAAATCCTAGGGTCCTAATTTATGCAGATCTAGTCTCTTGTAATTTTTTGCTGTTTCATGATTCTAACAAGGATCCGTCTCATTATGGGTTCCTGATTGAGCTCGAGTCACACCAAAATCATCGAACCACAATCCTAGGTAATTTAATAGTGACAAACACGAATATGGGGGGAGTCACCTTAACAAATCTTTTTATTCATTACCGAAAAAGCATTCTTGGATAGTGATCGAGAATGGGGTATCGGTGTTAGAACAATTGATAAACAAAAGAAATTTGTACTTGAGATCATGTAGAGGTTTTATGAAAGGAATAGGTTGAATAATTGACCCAAGAAATGATAAAAGATTGATTTAGGGTGTAAGAACACCAAGAATGAGTCTTACCTAGATCGAATCGATCGTTGTTGACAAAGATAATGCTCGCACAATGATTGGAAGAATCATCTGCATTCATCTTTCTTTGATCCACCTATATCCAAGGCTTTTATTATTTTTCTTAATTATTCATCATTCATCAATGTAAAGGAGAAGAGAGGATAATATTTTCGTCATTGTAAAAATATAATTATGAGGAAATTCTTCTATTATATGAATTTACATCCATAAAATATATTAAAGGATTTTTAAATAATTAATTAAATTAAATAATTAAATCACTAAAAATTATATGCCAATGAGAGAGGGGTCTAGTCATCCCACAAAATATAATTTTTTGTAGCACCTATGGTAAACACTGCATTCCAAATCCAAAAATGGTCTTAGATTTCCAATTAGATCAACCATTTCAGATTTACCTCATTTTCATTGAATAAATGCATGTGCGTATTATAAAACGTATTTAATATTTTTATAAAATTAATTATGTACACATTGAGCCCCAGAATCACTCACTATCTTAGCACTAGCTTTGTAATAATATTTATAAATACTTAAAAGTATTACTAGAAAAAATTTGGGTCTCTATATAAAGCGTAGGTTAAAAATGAATGAGATCACTTTTCAAGGTGGTAGTTCTCCATAAACACAAGCAATATTATCATATTACCTAGAATGGAATGTAAAAAGGTATATGTGAAATTATAAATTAATAATTATATTATTTTCATAATTATCATGTAAAATTTTCAAATACATCATCATATATAGTCATACATCATAGGAAATGTTGGAAAATTAATTTCATATGTTCAGGAGGTGGTAGTCCTCCGTACATGCGATTGACAATTTCATTTCACATTTGATAGAATATGACTATAATATAGGATATTAAAATAAAATAATAAAATATAATTATATTATAAATTATGGAGTTATTATTTCATCACAATTTAATATTTTTTAAATTTTTTGGAAGAAGAAATAAAATTGAAATTCTCAGTTAAGAATGATACCCGTTTTCGAATAACCTCCATGGGTTAGCAATAACATCCCTCTTAGGATGGTTTGGTAATAAAAATTATTCCTCGAGGGTATGGGGAGGGAAATAAGAAATATATTTGGGTATTTATTATTATAAACAAATGTAATTAGGATTGAGAATAAGATAGGTGAGATGCTTCCTTTTATAAGTCAGGCGGAGGACAAACTTAAAATTTATGAAAATAAAATGTTTAACCCATTTTTTTCACATGGTTCAATGATCAAAAATATCTAATTATTTGAAATTATAATATATAAGTTATATATCATTCCATAAAATAGGAGAATGATGAATTTTTATGTAATTTTAACCCTTATAATTTTACTTTAACCCTCGATAAAATTGTTTAAACATTAACTACATAAATTAATTTTCACTATTCATTGTGACCAAGAATTAAGGTGTAAAAATTATATAATATTAATTATTCTTATTAAAAATATTTAATAATTTTTTTTAAAATTAAATTTATTAAGTAGACATATTTAATTTAAATATAAACCAACAGATGTGGTGGAAAAACAAATTTCCAATGAAAAGGGTATCATAAGAATAAATTTTTTTTAATAGAAATTAAATATAAAAATAATTCAAATAAATTAAATAGGAATAATAATTTTATAATTGAAATAATGTTACTTTTAAAATGTTATTAAAATGAAATGGATCTTGTAAATTCATTAAATTAAAATATAGTTAAAATAATCAGTAATTGTTTACTATTCATTTAAATATTAATCATCCTAGAAAATTATCTAAAATTCACTAATACATAATATTTACATGTAGATTTCATAGATTATGTTTAATTTTTTCAAATAATTTTATAAAATTGTAAACAAGTCTTTTATTAATTTACAAAAAAAAAATTTAAAAACATTTTTTTGAGAAAAAGTATTTAGAATGCATATAAAGACATTACAAAAAATTAAGATATTTTTTTAGAAATCAATTTTATTTAGATAAAACAATTAATTTTTTTTCTAAATGTGTTTATTTTCATTCATACCACTATGTTTAATGGTTGTGTTATAAAATTATTGTTTAAATAAATATATTAAATGCATATCAAGTTTTGTTAAAACTTAGTGTTGCATGTATTACAAGCAGTAAAGATTGAATCCATTTGAAAAAAAATACTTACTAAAATATCCATGTGTTAAAGTATAGCCCCCATTAAATTAATTTCACCACTGAAATTATACCACTCTAATAAAAACAACTAATAATACTTCTACCTCATCGCATCCTTATGTTTCCATGTAGTATCCTCAAATTGGTGGTTTCTCTAAAAACATTTAACAAGTGAGTGGAATGGTTTCATATCACTTTATCTATATAATCCAGAATCTAAAAAATTGTTCCTTATTGGATAAATTATGATCTATAGGTATAAGATAAGAGCTTATTATAAGTTAAATATTAGGTATGTACTTCCTCATGAGAGATAAATAGAACACATCGTTGTCTCAAGAGGGGTTTAGTGGGAGAATCAATAAATAAGAAACTATCCATACTCAATAAGGAATATAAAAAGGGACAATATACCTAGTGAAATATTTCAATTTTTTGAATCTCATAACCTTATACAATGGAAAAATTTATAGGAATAATTTCTCACCAACTTCAAACTCCAGATCAGATAACTAATTGTGAGAAATTTTATTTTGACTCTAAGGTTTATTGATGTGTTGTCGAATGTATATAACATTGTATTTCATTTCATCAGCTAGATAATGTATAAATATTGTTTTTATCCAACCTCATCACAACATATTATTTTTCTAAAATTAATTCCATAGAGGGATTCATAAGGATCCATGTAAATTCTAGAGTTAAAGATTCTATTTCAAGAACACTATAATTGAGGAAGGTGTGGATCCCAAAAATATTTGAAATTAAGAGAAAATGATTTCAAAATATCCCATAGGGTATTTATGGTTCTCTAAAACTGAACATATATTTAAGGATGATAGACAGTTATTAAACTTATCTCTGTATTATTTTTGAAGATGTTAACATAACTTCAAGGTAAAACGCATATCCCAATTAGATCGCATATAATTTAGTACTTAATGAATCATTAATACATATTTAATATATATTCAGGAAAATTGATGATGATAAAAATAAAATCTGATAGTGATGAATATTTCTAAATTTATAGGGAGTCTGACATCAACCAATATATCATTGTGCCAATTAGATGTTTTGGGGACTCCAATGACAAAATCTATTGTGCTGTTTTTCCATTTTCATTATCATATGGGTAATGGATGTAACATCCCATTGTATTTTTTTTATCATATCCTTAACATACTGACATACCAATAACTGAGTTATATACTTATAAATATCAATATTCACATCATCCCACTATAAGTACACTTTTAAATTTAAATACATCGACATACATCTAGGATGAATAATGAATGAAGTACTATGAGCTTCCTAGAATTACTACATCAAATTTGGTATAGATGGAACACATAAATAGTTCCAAAAATATATCATTAAATCATAATCTATTTGTAAACAAGGGGAATTTTTCATATTTTCTACAGTTCTATATATCCCTTTTATACCTAGTTATTCTCACATAGATGGAAGGTTTAAAATTTATTTGAGAAAGGTAATATTTCTCTCTTACTTTGTTATTTCAAGATCCAACCATTAAAAATAAAATATTATCCTATTTTCCAGCCTTATTATAGATAATCTAGCATGACCCTTTCAACTCAAGGTATTGGCCTACTTTTTTTATTTCCCATGGTAGTAATGTATTAAGTAGTTATAACTTTTAAACACCTAAAATCATTTTCATAGGAATATTTTTAACTATTTCTGTATGAAAATATTTTCGAACTCATATAATTTGTATATATATCTCAAATGTCTCCATAAATATAAATCCTCCATGTCGTTAATGAAAAAAATTACCGCTTCTAAATCTGTATCACGAGTTAGTGAATTTTTATCATTAACTTTTAATTTTCACGAGGCATAATATATCACCATATCATTTATAAATCCCATGGTTATGTCTATGATTAAAAATATTTTATCCATATCAAATTAATCATTATCTATTACATCAATTTCAAAAAATAATTTCATAATAACCAAGAAACCACTTATGTGAGTACAAGGCATTGCATCCTTTTTTCCCTTCAGTTGTGGGTTCATTCCCCACCTCCTTTTCATATGTGATAGTTTTCAATTTTAACTAATCTATTTTAAGATAATTCTTAAAAATCACAAAAATATGATGAAAAATATTGAAAATATATTTTATCATAAAATATCATTTAGAACTTGATGTTTATCAATACCTTTAAACAAATGAAAAGATCATTCTTCTCAAATTGTATTTCATGTTTAACCTAAGGGTAACATATACCTTATCGCAAATAATCTTGTCAAAAAATATCATTAATCACATTAAAATACCATAACATAAAACCAAAAAATGGTTTTTATGTCTTATGATCATCCTTTAACTCATAAACCTTTAATGGTACACATAACTCTAAAGTGGTGTTTAAGTCATACAATCTATAGATTATTCATCATTTTTATAACCAAAGTACTGTATGAGAAAAAAATTATAAAATATATAATTCTTCAATAAATAAAAATTAATATATCAATACTTTCACATTAATGGATTAATATCATAGGTACATCATTGGTTTGGGGTCTAAACCACAGTTTAGTGACTCATCTTGGATAATAACCAAGTTCCCCACATATAAGACATCAGATTCATAATAAATTTAGTACTATATAACTTTAATTTCAATAGTTAAATCATCTTCCAATCCATTTGATATTACATCCTATATATTTATTACCACATGTACGTTTATAAAAGTTAATATTCATCTTATTCACATTAGGAATCTCACCGATTTTTATGGTGTTAATCATATATCATGATTACTAAATACAAATAATTATAATATCTTTCTCTCTAATCGTATTCAAATTTTGTTTCTTAGAATCACTGAATTTTATATCACATTCTATTATAACATGATTCCTTATGGTTATATCCATTGAATAAAACCAAAAAGTAATGTATGGGAAACAATAGTCATAGAGAGAAACCACATAGTTGAGAAAAACCATTTATTAGATATATAACAAATGAAAAATTCTTTTCAATATATGAATATTTAGGTTTTACCTAGATCATTCATGACCATTATTCAAATCATTCATAAAGGTTCATAAATACATTGGGAATATCCAAAGCATATCCCCCAGGAGTGTCAAACCATGTGTGAACAAAGTACCATTTTTTATGCACCGGGTGAAGATCAAGTCCAGATCAATGTGAACTTTTCAAAGTTATTACCCCTAGGTAAAACTATTCTAGAGAAACATCTACTTGTAGTATGCTGATAGGGATGGAAATGTTTAGAAACCACTAACACTATCCTTCACCAAAATTTTAGAATATTTTCTAATATGTAGACTTATACTTATAGTCATCACTATAGTTTTCACATCCTGGTTCCCAAAGGTATAATAAATTTTTTTTGATACCACCTATAACAATTTTGTCTTTTTATACATAGATATTATATCATAATAGATTAATATGCAATAATATTTAAAAATAACTTTCTAAGGACTCTAAAAGTCTAGTTTCATTGGATACTAGATTAAAAATCTCTTTATTTTATAAAACATCATTAATATAACCCACAAAGATATTGTCATTTATTAATATTTAAATAATTTCACAACAAAAATGATTATATATAACATGGGGTAAGGAAAAATAAGAAAGGGAAAGCTCAACTACTTAGTAAGGGTTAAAATAGAACATATCAATCATTGATTATATGATATAATTATATAAGATTAAGGGTAAGAGATAATGAATATAATATAAAAGTGAAAAAACACTCTATCATGGATCATAAACATGATGCCTGACATTTAAGATCATCATTTAAAAATATGGGAACTATAAGAGTGAGAAATCATCATAAATCAATCTTGAACAATATGTTCATGTTATATAAGTGTGGCACCAAGATAAGTATAGAAACAATTTAGTATTTTAATTTTAAAATCCCTAACCAATAGATCATAATGGATCAGGTTTCAACAAACATTTCCCATTTAATAATGGATTAGGCATCATCACCTATTTCTTACAGTCGATCAAGAACATCAGCCTATATCCCATAGAGGATTAATAACATTATCTTGTTTCCCATAATTATCTCATGATATATAAAATATTAATAAATCCATTTTATGGATATATAGTTCCTATCAATTTTATAATCCATACAGTTTTGTTAACAATATCATAAAACAACCACCATACCATAACCCATATAATGAAAATGGGTTTCGTAAACATTTCATCAAATAATAACCCAAAAAAAGGAAATGAATTTCTTAATAATCTTATCAATTCTTCAAAGCCTAACCAACAAAAAGTAATAAGTTTCATAAAAATATATTAAACATAACAATAATACATCCAATGAAATAATTAGTGTGGTATAATTGGATCATAACCCCATTAAGTCTTATGTAACATCAAATGATATCATCTTAGATGGAAAAAGATTTTAAAAAACACTTAGAACATGTCTTGTGGAAAATAAACTTTTCACTTTGAAAAATTTAATTTTATATCTAAAAAATTCCTTAATGTGAAAGAGAAAATATTCATTTAAAATAAAATTAGTAACTTTTAATGAAATATTTAAATTTTTAGGGTTCTTGATGGTGGAAAATATAGTTCATGTCGTACAAGTTAAAACAAATATTCCTTTGACATTTTCAGTAAATGTCAATATTTAATCATTCAAGAAAAAGACAAGAATATTACTTTAAACAAAATTATATTAAAAAAATGGATAAAAATTAGTTTTAAAAGGTATATAAGAAAATTAAAATATTTCTAAAGTCATTTTTAATGTCATATATCAATTTATGACATGATCTTTTCAATTACATGGTATAAACATCAGATCTTTTAATCATTAGTGTCATGGGATAAAGGTAAATAATAAATGAATGTTTAAAGAATTTTTATAATCTACATAAAAGGATTATTAAAAGGTTCAAACAATGTAAATTTTATACATCTCATAACCTGGGGACATACATCAAAGGAAAGGGTATGAAAGGCCCTAATAAGGGAATGAAAGACAATTAATATGTGACCATGCGAAATATCTATAATAACTTGAAGAATGTAATAACAGAATGAGAAAAGGAAAAAAAGTATATTCTAATAATGAGAAAATGAATAATAACATTCAAATGTGGCTAAAATATTTAAATAATACAATCATAATCATTTCACCATGGTTTATCACTTTGGTTTCATAATAACATTTACCAATTTTATTCAGCAAGGTATCATAAAACCTATCATCTCTAGATATTAACTTATGCACCAAATTCATTGGAGTGCTATCAAGGTGAACCCATCATATGTATTGTGTTTCATTTAATCTACATATCTATTAAAAAATAATTTCATAAATAATCCATGGATAATAAAAGAAAACTTGTTTCATATCAAAATTGCGCCGTCTGAAAAGTTCTTTAGAAATGATCATTAGGTCATTTATAACCCACATAAAAGGAATTAATTTTTTATTTATGTTAAATATAGATTAAAATAAATCATTTTTACATTTTGGTGAATACCCATGGAAAATAATGTTGTTTAGGTATTCCAAATAATAAAATAAAATGAAATTTCTTGAGGAGATTAGATAAATTTTGAGATTTAAAATCAGAATCATAACGGGTATAAAATGTTGTTTTAGAAAAGATTAAAAAGAGTTATGAAAGGTGTATCCCATTGATTAAGAATAATTTTTAATTAAGGTAATTAATTAAAATGAAATAAAATAGAGTTAATATAAAATTAATAATACATATGCAACAACAGGTTCTTAAAATGTATAGAGAAGAACGATATTTTCCTTACCTTAAAGAGTTACTCCATAAACACAAGGATTTGGAAATTGGGAGATTGAGGAAAAAAACGAGGTAAAACATTCAGTCTTTAATGGAGGATGGATTGTGAGTTAATGGATATTGATAAATTGTTGGGTTTTTATAGCTAAGTTGGATGGTTTTTTTTTATTTCCAAATATAGGCCTTCGAAACCTAGGTTGTGGAAAATGAAACACCATGGGATTGACCATTGTATTTTCACATGGTATTAGAATCATGGAACAAATTTTAGGTTATTTAAATTTAAAATAGTTAAAAATTATTTTATATTACTTATTTTGGAAATGAAAAGTAAATTTTACTCAAAATAACAATTTTAATGATAAAGTTTCTATTTTCGAATTTAGAAAATAAATTACATATTTGGAAATTGATTTAAATTTATTAAAATATATGATATTAATAAAATAAAATAATTTTGGTCTTTGATTATGGTTTATTTGTAATAACATAACTATGAAATAATTATTATGTCAATAAACATATCGAGAAAACACAATAATTATTTTTTACTATTATGAAAAAAAATTATTTTGGAAAATTATCATAAATTAAAACCGTCATAATTTTTACATATTGGTATTAAAAATGATATTTATTTTATCCAATTTATTATATAAATATGAGAATTATAAATATTAAATACAAAAATCCATATTTATTTAAAATAAAACTAGATTGATAATTTATATGAAAATTTTTGGTAGATGAAAAAAAATATATTAACATTTATATTAAAATAAAAGTATTTGTCTAATTATATTTAATTAAAATAATAATTATTCCAAATATATTAGTCTATTCTATTTTTTCATCTTTCTTGAAAAGTACTAGTTATGTTTGAAAAATCAATTTCTCAAATTCCATATTAATTTTATTAAGAAAAACTAATTTTTAAATAGAAATGACGGGATAAAAATATTATTTACGAAATAGAATTAAATACTAATGTTGGGAAACATAACCACTTATTACACCCAAGTACACCATAATAGTCTGGTTTGTGATGGTGGTAGTTTTGTGGGGTGCCTCAGCTAACATTAATCTAGTGGTAATCTCTAATAACATGAACATCTACCAAAATTGATTTCATTCAAGCATCACTTGTTAAAGCTCAGCTTGGGCTCAGTCATGGGAGAACACTAATGATGATAGATCCTACCCATCTCCCAACAAATACGCTTCATATAGAATAAATATACTGGTTAAGTCCACCGACACATCATTCTATATAAATTATCCTTTGTTATATTTTACTTATAAACACTAATTATAATGATAATATTATTTTCATGAGTGTAGTTCCCAATTTCTATATTGACAAATAGTCATAATTCACCAACAACCATATAATAATCAAATATAGAGGGTCACATTTCCCATTATAAATATTCCATTATTAATGTGATATGGAATTTTGTGTATAATATAATTTAACACATATTTTATTAGGGAAAAAATATTATTAAAAAAATGTAGGTCCTCACATATTTAGGAAAAAAATTTATATTAAATAAAATGGGTTTTCGACCAAATAAAGATATAAAGTTTCATTTTATTTATAACATTATTTATGTATATTGAGTTTTTAAAGAGAATAAAATGAAATTAATTCATATATTATCCATTAATATCCTTATTATTGAAAAATAAATTTGTTTTGTTTTAGTTATACATAATGTTTCATCAAAGGAAGTACAATCACAAATAATCCTTGTAAATAGTGAGATTGCAACATAAAACTCTTACCACATTGGTATCTTTAAAATGATATGACCCATGAATAAAATAACATAATATGGATATTTAAATTCCCATAAATTCTATAATAATAATCATAAAATACATTCATATGTATTATATACTCCAAACAAAATAAAAAATTATTTAATATTACATGTGTCTCATAGAAATAAATGTGAGGCGGAAATCCCTTACCTCAAGTATCGATATCATGTGTTTCCCTTGATTAAATAAATATATATTTATTATAAATATTTTATTTTAAAAGTATAATATGTATAAAACAATATATGATTTAATCAGAACCATTTATCACATGTTCATTAATGATTATTTATTTAAACACTGTTCCAGGTGACAAATTAATCAATTTTCATGTATGTTTTGGTTCCATAGTTTTGGTCCATATAAATTTATTATGGTTATATAATATTAATATTTTTAATCGTGATGTAAATATAAAATATATTCATTTTATAAATTATTAGAGTCATCCAAAAATTTATAAACGAAAAAAATGAATTACACCATTCATGGAGACATTAGGTCATCCGTATATATGCATAAACGTTGTGTTGTTCATACTCGATGGATTGAATAAAGGAAAGTTAAATAATAATTTACCTATCATGTTTTATTATGATTTTATATTTATCACATATGTTATTTAAATTTATCATTATTACCTTCCATGAAAAGTATAGGTGAAAAAAAATCACATCTATTCGTGAGACAACAGTCCATTGTAGACATGAGTGGAATTATCGTATTCAACCAAACTGGAAATTAGGAAGTTATATATGATTTTATAATTTTAAAAGTATATCTATTTCATAAATATCATATAAATATGTAAAAAATATAATTATATCCTATCGTGAAAGGAAATCATCAAAAACAAATTTTATCAGTTCATGAGGCTATAGTCCTCCAAACACATGATCAAAGATTTCGTTTCTCATTTGAAGGAAGATGAAGTGAATATTGTTTATGAAAATAACATAATAATATCTCAGTATATAAGGGATACGTGTTTCATTATATCATAATAATTAAATAATATTTTAATAAGGTCAATGAATAAATAAAATAGAAACATTATGTTAAGAATGATACATCTTCTTAGGATTACATCCTTAGGTGAGAAAAAAAGCCTTCAGAGGAGGTATTCCTAAAAAAATAAGGATTTCATGATATGGGGAATAAATTAAGGATTATAGATTTATATAATTTGGATAAAACATAATTATTTGGGGGATTGAAGTGGATAGGAGAGGGGATTCCCTTTTATATACGGGGGAAAGAACACACATGTAATTTTTGAAATGAAAAAGTTATACCCACATATTATACAAGCCAAAAGGGTACTAAACGAATAATTCTAGAACTGTAGATGATATGAGGTTTATATATTACCATAAACTAGGTTATTGAAATTAAATTAATTCATTTTAATCCTCATCGTTTTAGTTTAACCCCTATAAACTTGTTTTAATCATAACCTTTGTAATTAATTTTTATAGTTTTTACTGTTAAATATAACCAAAAATTATGTTGAAAACATGATATAAAATTAATTATAATGATTAAAAATATTTAATCTATTTTTATAAATTAAATAAATTTCAATGGAGAATTGAATTTAAAATTAACTTACAGATACAATGAAAAAACTATTTTCTAAATAAAGTTTTATCATAATATTAGAGTGTTTTAATATCAAAAATCAAAAATGAAGTTTATTAAAATGAACTAAATTTTATTAATTATTATATTATACAAATAAATTATCTTTTAAAACTATCATAAAATATAATTTATTTTATAAACGATTTAAAAGAAAAGTATGATATTAATAACAATAATATTTTTATACTTTTCATTAAAAAAATAATAAATTATGAAAATAAAATAAAATAAAATAATATATAATTTTGAAATGCAACATTAAAATTTAATTTTATATTTTTAGATATTTTTTTAATTTTTTTAAAAATACATTAATTTTTTTTTGAAAAATAATAAAAACATTTTTTTGAGAAAAAATATTTTACTAGAATATAAATACTTAAAAAATATTAAGTACTTTGTATAAGTATTTTTTTTATTTTATAAAAAAAAATATAACTATTTTCTAAAATTGATTATTTCTAATCATACCTCCATGTTTAATTGAATAGTTATAATGGTTTTGTTTATAAAATAATATTAAACCTATATCACCCTTTGTTAAAACATAGTGTTGTGTGTAACTAAAGCTATTGAAATTATATATACTTGAAAAAATATTTTAAAAAATAGGAGGATTATAATTGACTAAACATTTTGGGTGAATTGAATTGCACTTGTAATCACTATAATTTATATTTATAGTAATATTCATGTCTTACTAATAATTTAACATAGAAAGAGTACATTTACTAAGAAGGATTTGAACCGTGAGAAAACCTATTGTATTTTTTTATAATGTATTCTATATTCAATGCAAATTTGAGGGTTGTGTGTGTACCTTGGATCTATATCCCTTAATCAGTATTGGGTTTTTAGCATATGGGGGCGATAAGAAATAATTAAATGTTCATATAATATGGGTACAGTAATTCCCTTACCCACTCAGTATCCCTGCATGATCATTGATAACATCAATTAGTATCATACCTAACTAGGTCTCCTTCCAATTGGATTTATTTTGCTTACCTCATTTTTTAATTGCCTATATGAATTTTAAATTTCATCAATTTTTTATGTTTTATTTGATTTAGTAAAATGCATGTTTCTTCTGTTCATTATAATACAGATGTTTCAACTATAACTCTAGGGAATATAATAATAATAGAGGAAATAAATAAGATAATAATGTAAATAGACATGAATTATAAAATGCTACATGAATCTAATCATAGTGGTAATATTCCATATATCAAAACTACTAAGAGTGACCATTTTCATGAAAATAGCTCAATATGTTAATAGTTTTAAGTGGATTAAATAATGAAATCTAATAAATAATATTACATTCAAAATGAATTATATGAAAAGAAAATCCATATTAATGTAATTTCATATATAACTATTTTTTTATGTAGCATGTTGAAAAAAGAAGAAATATAAGTAAAATATAACTAAATGGAGAAATAACTACAAATAAAATTTATAAAGTGTGATGTTCTCATTTAACATATAGAATATAATGAGAAATCAATTATAATTTTATGTGAAAAAATTTATTTTATTAGGGATAAATTTCAAAGAAATTAATTTGAAAAAAATGTGATAGAAATATTTCTTCATTATGAATTACAATTATAGGACAAGTAATTTAAAAAATTTATCAATGTTAAAGTTTTTGTATCATATGATAAGGAATAAAGAATAACTTATATTCATATCTCTTTATAGGAATAAAAAAATGATGATCAAACGAAAAAGATGATGAATTGTATTGAATAATTCCTGAAAATTATTTAGAATGATTAGTACTTCCACAACAAGATGTGACATTAGCCTGAGGTAAAGTTACATAATCTAAAACCAATAAAATCTAAGACATTCCAAGTACCTAAAAAGAAATATGATACGACAAAAAAATTATATGAGAATAATTTTTAAAATATAACCCATTTTAGATTAAATTTTATATTGAAATAAACACAAAATCTATCTCCAATAAGGTCACTAGAAATGGTAATAAATTTACTTTGTATTTTTTTATCTAATTAAATATCATGTTTATTTTCATGTATTAAAAAAAATTAGACAAAAATGAGTGGATAAATTTTCTAATAAATATGCTAAAGAACTAATTGTGGATTTTGGAATATTATAGAAAACAACCCCACAAAGATATGAAATGTATAGTTCCTATACCAAAAAATAGAAAGTAATAGAACTTCGTTAGATTGCATATACAAGAAAAATAAGGTGTTTCATTGGTAATGGTTGGTACTACTTGAGGTTCAGGAATAATTAAATTGAATTGTGGAAAAGTAGTTCAGAAAATTAAATCTATAGAATGTAAGGAGATATTTAATGAAATTAGTGAAAACAAAATGTTCAAAATTTCAACGCCTAGTGTAGGCAAAAATTGGTCACAAATAATATATTTTATCTCCCAAAAAAAGTTTATCATTATACCTTCATAGGTTATTAGAACACTGAAGAGTTTGGGTATAAACCCATTAACCATTTTTTATATTAAAATAATAATGTAAAACTATAAAAAAAAGAATAAGAATATTTAATATCCTAAAATATAGTAACTCGTAGTTAGTACCTACTTTATTATTTTTGCATTAGATATATAGGATCACAACACCGTGTTCGATCAGTTTAGTAGTGTTAAAGAACCTTATAAAAACATGATTCCACTTTTCATTGGAAATAAAATATCAAAACATAGTGAAAGTAAATTTTATACATCTTCTAACTGATTCAATGATTACTTATTCATATATCAATGAGTGAAAGAAAATAAGGGTGAGATGAAACACATTGTAAAGTTTATTTATAATTTAAAATACCATTATTAAATATGGAATAATCAATATGGAACAGTCGATAACTAAAAAAATACCTTTTAGTAGATAAATATGGACATGAATAAATATACAAATAATATCAACGAAATAATTTCATGTATAGTAATAACAGAATTATCAGTGAAGAAAATACATAACATTAGATTTATTGATTATTAAAATTATGATACAATTACTACTAAGGCCTTGTGTTAAGATAGTTTAAACTATGGATAGGTATACACCAAAAAAATTAAATTATTCTGTCCAAAATGTTTGTCTCATGAGTCCATCTGATGAGTCGATGTGCTATGTAATTCTGATCCTTAATCATCACTACATGCCCAGTTCATTCTTAAAATTTTGAAATATCAAATGAATTAAAAAAATATTTCTTGCCATCAATTATCTACATTTAGTTCAAGATAGAAAATAGTAATATTTCCCATTATTTATAGAAAAACACTATTTTTAGAAGTAAAATGAGATTTAGGAAACAAGAATATCCATAACATAATGAATATGGTTATTTAAGATAAATTAAATTTCCAATGAGGGGTGATCATAATAAAGTTAATATTTGAAGAGAAATTTAGTGACAAAAAAATTAATATGTGACAAAATATGACCATATATTTATTAGAAATATATGTTTTGATATAAATTCATTTATTTTATTGAAAAAAATAAAAATAATGTGAACCATAAAAACAAATATTCATTAATGACACTTATTTATAAAACCATTTAAAATGTGTATATGATGTTAAATTTCATAAAATGGTTATTGTTGTCGGAAAGTCCATAATTGCAGTATGTGTTAAAAAGAAATATTTTTTTACTTTTTATATAAAATGTAAAAAATGCACCTTACAAAAAACATTAGAAATATTCAATTAAAAAAATTCAAAAATATAAGGATAAATTAAAACTTCCTTAATAAATAACGTGATTAAAAAAAGGACTTTGGTAAAAAAAATAACATGGACATAAGATAAAAATATACACAATTAATAAGAGAAGTAAGATTAATTTTCATATTTAACATTTTCTTTTGTGATTTAAGTGAAGAAGAGAGGAATTTTTTGAATAAATCAAGTAATATCAACATATATGAAATGGATAATAAATTATATCGAGTTTATGAAAGATATATTATATTATTCCTAAAAAATAATATAAGTTATCCCAAATAAATGAGATTGTAAATTGAATTCTTACATAATTAGTATCTTTTTATTTATAACATCTTGAATGTGGATTCCTCAATTGAAAATTTTTTCATCATAAAAAAATATATATTCATTTTAAATATATAAAATTGGAAATATATACACCATATAAAATTTAAAAGGTATATAATACAATGTCTGTGTCAATAGAGTGGAAATTGAGAAAAAATACATTAAGTCATGATTCTACTTTATTAAACATGATTTAACCTAATAAATAATGGTTTTATGCATTTTTTAATTTTTTTTATAAAAGAACCATATTAATATTTAAAATATAATATATGACCCCATTATATCATTTTTTCTCTTTTTCATCAATAAAAGTTCATAATTATAATTGTTTCAGGTGTTAACTATTTATTTTTCTCAATTATGTTTTACATCAAATATTACTATTCATGTGAATATAATATATTTTATCATATAAAATATTATATTATTATTATAAATATTATATTTTCTAATCATATATTTTTTTGATTAATCTTGAATGGTAGTCATAGAAAATGAATCGAATCATTTTCTGGAGATGGTTAGTCATACATATGTATGAGGGACATAATCTTTTTAATGAGGGCAATGGTAAATAATTAGAATTTATATTAAATTTAAATGTTTTATGTAACATATATAATAATTATTTCCATCATTGTGAATATAAATCTAATGTGGTGGTGTAAACCAAGTTAGATCGATTCGTGAGGTGGAAGTGTGTTGTATGCAGAAAAGATGAGTTTGTATCTAATTTATAGTTAAATAGATGGATAAATATTATTAAATCAACAAAATAAAATCATTTTATATAGGAGATAATCATGTTATTGAATATTTATTTTTAGGACCAAATTAAAGGTGTTAAAATAAGAAGTAAATATAAAATATCATGGTAATGACAATTACCTTCTCTAAAACAATCCTCATTTGGATCTCATCGTAAGGAGCCTAAGGTTGGACTTTTGGGAATTATGAGACCCATATAAAATAGAAATTAATTTTTGGGATATATTGTTTTTTGGTTTTGGTTGAGATAAATGGATCAGGATGCACGAAGAAGTGAGTTGATGTGCTTCCCTTTAATAATTAAAGTGAGGGGCACACTTGTAATTTTTCAATGGTTTAAGAAATTATTGTGTAACATTCTTTGAAAAACTGTATCCCAAATTACTCATATTATAATTTTATAATGTTAAGGTATTTATTAAACCAAATAATTTTGTTTAATCATGTTTTTATTTCATTTTAACCCTTATCTTTTTTAACCACCTCATTAAAAAATTTTATACTTAATCACTAAAAGTCATTTAAATTCTTAATGGGATATAATTTTTCTTTCAAGGTAAAAAATACCTCATAAATGGAAAAGGGTTGAAATTTTAGACTATATATCATTATTCTATTCCTAATTAAATATCTTTAGTAGTTTTAAATAATTTTATAATATTATATTTTTTATAATATATCATTATTGTTCATTTTGAAAATATTTATTTAATTTGACTTTAAATAAATGACGATAAAAAATGAATCGTAATATAAACAAATTAAATATAAATTAAAAATTATTTTTAACTACAAAATCCATGTCATACCATATGTGATCCAAAAAATATTATACATTTAATGATTTTAAAATCTTTTTCTTTTTTTTTTCTACTACTTACACAAGAACTATGTCGGTGTTGTATATGATTTTATGAAAATTATACAGTTAATTAAATTTTAAAAAAATTATACACAGAAGAATAAATAAATAATATTCAAGTTAATCTTTAATATTATTTCATAACATTTAATTATCCATATTTTATCATGTTAAATAAATTAAAATCAAGAAAGTGACATTTTGGGATTTTCATTACTTAAAATAATATAAACGAAATTATCAATGAAAAATTGATCCAAAGTTACATATATATGAAATTGATTTTTATGGTATTAATTATCCAATAATATTATATAATCTAAAATTTGGGATTGATTTTGAGACCTTATCTTATAGTCTTAATCATATTTACTCATTTTACCCTTACTGGGGTGAAAAATATTTACCATAGTAACTATAAATAGTGAAAAAATAAAAGGGAATTTATTGAAATATTTTAAACTCATAATTCAAAATATGGTATCCATTTTTATTTATTCAATATATATATGTTTAATAAAAAATATTATTGTAAATATATAAAATGCAATGGAAAATAGATTTGAGAAAACATTTTTGGGTTTTTAATCCAAATAATTAAGTTATATAGAACTCATGAATAATTTTAATTAAAATTTAATTATTATTATTCAATTAGATCACATGTAACTCTAAAAAGGCATCAATATTATAATGGAACTTTAAAATTTATGTATAATAAATTAGAGTACATGAAAAATAGGCATTTTTCTCCATTCAATTAAAAATCCATCTTTCAGAAAAGTTCCAAAATTTCACCATATCATAAAATTGATTCTATGATTTCAAAAAATGATGTTAATTTTATAAAATAAACATTTTAAAATGGGTGAAAATAAAAATATTTTCCGTACACAAAATGAATTAAAATCAGTTTTCAAGAGAAATCATTTTTGAATAATAAATGACTTCACAAATAATTGAATTCTTATATTCAAAGCATTGATCAATAAATTTTTACTGAGTAAGAATATTATGAATATATTTTCATATTATTTTTAATTATATTAATAATATCTAATTTAGTGGATAGGTTATAATGGTCACATTCAAATAATAATATTTTCATAATATATCTCAATCAACATAAAGCATTGTGTTGTGTGTTTTGAAAGATATAAAGCTTATTATTCATATTAAAAAAATTATTTATGGGGTGTCACATTCTACCCACACCTTAAATAATTTTTATACCCCCAATTTAATCATTCTTATAAACGAAAAAATATGATAAAATACATTTATTGAAAAAACAACATACACTGGTATAATTAAACTTCTTTTAGAAAAGGAAAGTTTCAATGATAAAGGTTACTAAAATAAAATATAATTGGGTTCCCTTATAAGGAGAATGTTAGTGGGAAGATAATATATTTACTTGGATGAAAAAAACACCATCCATCTTTTTATAGATAATGATAAATAATATAGTAATGGGAGTTTTAATGACTATAAAACAGAAAATGTTTTAGGTGTTAAAAAATATTAAATCCTTGAAAATGAAGGTAATCGGATAAAAGTTTCATCTTAAAATCCATTTCATACTATTTATGGAATCTTTTTCTATCATTATATAGAAGCTGAGAAATTATATTTAATTTATTTTTTACTATTTCATAATCTTAATTTCATCATTTAGTTTTTCTTTGATTAATTTCAACATTATGTATTATTAAAATAAATAAATATTCCAGAAAAAATTTTATTATATGATGCACTAAAGTAAATATTTATTAGATCATAAGATCCATAAAATAATGTAAATTCAATATATTTTTCTAAAAATATATAAAAATATAAAAATTGTTATCACATGTTATCCAATATAATAGATTAATCTTTAAAACCACAATAATAACCCCTAACGTCAAACTTATTCGATTACATTAATAGATATCCATATCAATATTAATAAAATATTTTTGGAAAAATTCAAACCCCAAATATATTAAATACTTTATGAAAAATATATCCTAATACATCATAATGTAATTCATAATGGAACGTACCCGATATGTGAATTCCATGATCATATATTTTCTTAAAACATAATAACATTCAGAATAACCATAAAACCTCAGTAAAAAATATACGAGTAAAAAATGAACCAAATTTTTATTCCTAAAATAAAACATTACATTATTGAATATACTCCATAAAATAAATTAAAAAATAAAATAAACATCTTCAAAGATGAATTAAATAAATTTATCTCCAAATACATAGTAAATTTCAAGGTTACAATTACTATCCCATTTACTTCACCACCATAATCATCTATTTATCTCCACTGAACATTATTAACTAAACTCCATGAACATATTCAGTGTTATATTTCATTAAATCTTGTATTCAATAAAAATATCACCTTACCAATAAATCACATTTATTGTTTATTGTTACCATTCAACATAAGTTTTCAATTCAATAATATAAAAATATTACACTAAAATCCTGTAATGTTTAATGATTCATACAAATAGAATATAATTGGTAAAAATATTCTAAAACACAATTATTTAATATAAATACATAAACAATTTAATTCTTTCACTTAAATGATTTGTATAGAAAAGGTCATTCCTTCAACTAGTAGTTTACCCTTGTAAAAGATAATTTCCTTAGGTAATTCCCATGTTCCCAAAAAAATAAATTTTAATATAAATGAAACCTCTGGATGAAATGAATAAAACTATTCACTTTTCTTAAGTAATTTATTTATCTATGTACTTAATTTAAAAACCCAAAACATCTTACCATTCACATAAGATATTTCCCTCAGTGATTTTTCCAAAATTCACAACTTATTGGTAGTTGAATCTTTTTTACACCATTCCCTTTATTAAAAATCAATTTTCTCTTACTAGGAATGTTAGGAAACTCACCCATGTTGATATTTTTAATCATATATTACGCTAACTGAGTAAAAATAATAATAAGGTTTCACATTCCATGTCTCGTTTCATGTGTTTTATCACATATATAATCATTCCATTATCTATCTCATTCAACATTGTCAAAATGCCTCATAGTACCATTGATTTTTAAAAACCAAAAAACGAATAGTTTAAGAAGAGATAATCGTAGTTGGAAATGATATAATCATGACAGGTGATTCATTTTTATTTTAAATCATTACTCCGTGTTTTCAATTTATGATTCCTTAGGTTTAAACTAAGTTATCCATGACCGTTATATATTCAAATCCATTATAATGCTTATGAAATAATTTATTTGACCTAATAATATACCCCCAAGTGTCAAACAAGGTCCATAGCAAGGGAACACTCATCATGAAATAGAATGGCGACTGATATATACATGACGAACCCTTTTCATGGTTATTACCCCTAATTGAATCTATGAAAAACCCCATCCATATATATTATCAAAACATTTAATAATTTTTTTGAAAACCACACAATATCTTCCTTAAGAAAATATTGGGATGCTATTTGATAAATAGTTTAATCATTAAATTCTATTATATGGTTTTGATTCATAACCTTTTTCTCTAAATCTAGTTCCATGGTTTACACAAAACCATCGATGATATAAATTGTGTCAACCCAAAATATAGTCACTTAGTGGCAATGTATAATTTATTACATCAACATATTATACATGAGATGATTTTACCAATTGTCAATCAATATTGTAGTATTTAAGAACAAAATATTAACATAATTCCTATTTTACATTGGAAATAAAATATAAAAACATTGTGAAAGTAAATATATTACATCCCTAACATCATTCAAATATTCATTCATCTTATCCTAGGGAAAAGAAAGAAAAATAATTGTGCTATCAATCGCTCAGTAAGGGTTATATATAAAGTCATCTATCATGATAAATTTATGGAAAAGAATTACGATGAGGTAGATAACTAAAAACACATTCTATGTATCCAAAAACGTGACCATTAAATTTATCCATAGATAATATAAATGAAATAATCTAATATATAATAATTAATAAATTCTCAATGATGGATATTCAAAATATTGGACTTTATTATCTCATAAATCATGATATATTTAATTATAAGGCCATTATTTAAAGTTTTTTAAACTATAGGTATGAATACACTTGAAAATCCATTTAATAATGTTAGTATACTAGTTTTTCTCATTAGACCTGTCAATGAATGAAGGGGTTATGTAGATCCATTACTCACTATTCACTGCATGTGTAATTAATTCCTCATATATTAAATTATTAGTTTAATTCCCAAACAATTTCCATTATAACAAAATTTATATATTGAGAAAAAGATATATATTACTATAATTTCCCCAATATGTCGAATAACAGTCATAAAGAAACACTATATATATAATTTTTATATGGATTAATATATATGAATTTCTATGAAACTATGAATATAGATATTTAAGATAAATTTTATTTCCATTGAAGGATCGTCATTGGAAGGTGATTGTTTCAAGAGAATGTTATGGAGCATAAAAGAGAAAAATATGACCATAAACTCATTATAAATATAGGTTTTGTAATATATTAATGACTATTAAAGAATAAAAGAAAATGGAATCAAAAAATTAAAATAAGTTTTCATTTAAGCTTTTTATTTAAAAAAACATTGAAAAAATTTATAAGATGATAAATATTAAAACATTTATGTGGTGGCAGCAATGTTGTTTAACATAGTATATGTGAAATGGAAACATTCCTTTTGACTTTACATTATAATTTCTGAAAATATATATTTTAATAAAAATTAAAAAGATAAATTTAAAACATTTATAAAATTCAAATATAACATAAAATTTCCTTAAAAACTGATTTTATCAAATGAATATAATTTTTTAAAAATAGTTTTGAAAAATATGGACTTGTAAGAAAAATATACTCTACCAAAAATAAAAATAACATTGGATTTTATTTGAAAAAATTTACAACCTAATTTAACTTAAAATGATAGTAAAACTTATAAGAAAATAAGGAAATTTATTATAAATTCAAATCAGAGTAAAACATATTCATTGCATGAAAGATGAATTATAATATTAATTTAATAAAATATTTAACCAATCCCAAAAAATGAGATTGTAAATTCACACCACTTTAGTAACATGTCAATTATAAACCCTTAAAATATTATTACCCAACCGTTTATATTTGAAATAAATTATTTTAATATCTTATTGATATTAATTAACTAGATTTTATGGAGTTATAATCATTATATGAATATTAGGCATGTTTTCATTTGGAAGGGAAAAAAGCATTATTTTAACCGAATTGGGATTTTATGAATCATATAGTTTCATATAAAAGGTTTATTTAAGAAATTTAAAATTTAAAATTAATAAAATAAACATATTCTATTAATTCATCCTATAAAAATTAATTTATGATGATTTTTTTAATTTTTTAGGGAAAATTTGATTTTTCAATGAATATTGGAAAGTACTATATTTATTGAAAATCAACTTTTATTTTCATGTTTTTAGACTTTAACATTTAATTTGGCATTATTTTGGAAATTTAATAATTTATATGGATTAAAAATAATATATTAATATTTATTTTAATCTATAATATACCAAAATTTAGTATAATTTGTTTTATACTTACTATAAAATTTACAAGGAAAACTACTTTTCATTGAATTTTTTGTGTTTAATTATGAGTTAAATTCTACCACTTATATCAACTGAAATTAATAAAATTAATCACATATTTTTAATAATAATAATTTAAATAATTTAATTGACCCAATTTAATTTTTGCTTATGATGAATAGTAAAAACAATAAAAATTTGTTATCACAATTATGGTTTAAACAAATTTACATGTGGTTATGGGTTAAAATTAACTAAACACTTACCTTTTCCTTACTGAATTATTTTATTTCAACCGAACATAAATTTTTGGAGTTAACTAATTGATTTGAATAATATTATTTTTTATTATGGAATATGAGTCAAACTCTTGGGAAGATAACTTATATTGTATTCCTATTGAAAAATATTTTTTCATCTTTTCATTTAAACAAATTTTTGGAAGATTACATTTAGTTTTGGAATGATAAAATATTGTGAAAACATTAATTTTTTTATATTAAAAAAAATTTGAACCCATTTTTTACATCATTTCACTGTAAAACAAATTTTACACATAAACATAATATTTGACAAAAAGATGTTATTAATGAATTTTTTGTTATTATATTATAATTTATTATTTCAATATAAATAATTTGATCCTAAAAAAACATATTTGAAACTTGGGATCATAATTTTAAATTTTAGTAATATGTTCTCATTTATAATGTGTTATATGATTTTTTTATGATTGTAAAATTAATGTTATCACAATTAATGTTAAAATGAGTTTAATGTGGTTTAACTTGGTGATAATTATTAAAATGTATCCAAAATTATTCAAAATGTGATTGGATGGGTTTCTTTGACCTTATCACACATTATATTTGAATTTTTTTCCTTGGTTCAACAATTAAATGAAAATTAATTTATTTTAATTTAAAACAATATACAATTCCAAGAGTTACCCTCCCCAAAATTATAAAATTTCACCTCTTATCCTCTCTTTATAAAAAATTTTAAGCACTCTAAATCTACCATGAACTACCAAAATACCTTCTTAAATTCCATCATTAGGTCATAAAGTCATGTTTTGATCATAAAACCAACCTAGGAAGGTTTTAGTTATAAACATGGAAAAGTTTTTTGAAGATGATGTATAATTTTTAACCGACTATTTTCAATTTCAAATAGGATTTAAATAGTGGTGGTATCCACGTGAGAGAGAATTCATGGTCAGAAAAGATGAATATGTGTAAAATTGGTCATTATATTAAACAATACCATCTATAATTTCGTAGAGCTTATGACCTGCTGATAGCTGAAGGATATGTTATATACATTGAAATGATATTCAAAGTCATGATTCTTTCAAATTATAAATTCATAACTCTTGTTATTTACCATTTTAAGGTGAAACCAATCAATTGTGGTCAATGGTTAATAATACTATTGAAAGGGAGGTGATTAATGAAATTTAATGAGACATGTTGATAGATCATTTCTCCAAGAAATACTTTCCTTATGTCATTTGACATATGATTTTAATGAAATTCATAGATTTATTATAAAATGATAAGGATTAAATGGCCAATTATAACGGAAACATCCACCAATTAGAATGTTATGCACAAAATTTTATCTAGGATTTTGATAGTAAAATTAATCGGATTTACATAGTAATGAATCTAATATATTAATGGGAATTGGATTACCATGTGTTGAAATATTATGAGAAAATTTTTCTATGTTCTAAGATGGTAGAAATATATTCTTCTAATGATAATTCATTCCATGAAAAAAATAAGAAGAAAAGTTCTAGATTGAATTAAATGTGGATGCATATCCTAAAGAAATGTGAATGTAATAAAATAATGTTTCCATATTGTGATAAGTATGGTAAAATGAACCCTAGAGAACGTATTATAAAATCCCAAAAGTATTTTTGATTTGGAATGTTTAAAAATAATTCTATTTATTATATTGAAAATTATCACACAAATAATGAAAAGCTGATGCTATGATTCTTTAATTGTAATGATGTTGGTCTTTTGTTATCACTTTTAACACAATAAGAATAGAGATTGAAAATAGTTAAGATCAAAATTTTAAAGGAAAAACCAGTCCTTTATAAATAATTCAGATTATATCAGGCCATGCACTGATGTAGGGGAATGTACATTATTTTAATATTCATATTCATCTATTTCCATGATTGATTTGGGGATTACATAGTATTTCATTGACGAGGAATTTTATAATTATTTTAATATATTTATCGGAATAAATAAACCATTAACATTTTATAAAACACCTGAGGGATATATTAAGGATTAGGAAAGTATAAGAATCATCCTATTATTTTATGTGGAATGGATTTAACTAAAATCCTTGTTGTTTCCTCCTTATAGATTTTGAACTTTTTCTTTATTTTGTTTGATTTTATATTTACCATTCTATGAATGATCATATAGATAAAAATGTTTTTTTATGAGAATGAGTTTTTGTTTTATAAAATAATGAATTCATACCTTTGGTAATATACAAAGATATTGATAAACTGTTAAAATATAGAAATTAATGTTTTCTTTGACATATTTTTGAGAAAATGGAAATTGTTTTTATTAATAATTTATTAATAGTGAATTAATATCTATGTTCATTTTTGAGGAGTTTCAAAGTATTATCCATGATATGGATACTGATTTTATTATTATCTTATATCATAATGGTAAGAAAATTTAAAAACCACCCTATAAAATAACTCAAGAAAAACTTTTGGAATTGAAAAAGTTTTTACTTGAGTATCAAGATAATGGTTTCATTCTTCATATCACTTCACCATGGGGCGATCCTATTTTGTTTTTTAAAAAATGATAGTAAATGAGAATTTTTATTGGTTTTAGAGCCTAAAATAAATTCACTTTTAAGAAGATATATAATTTTACTTGTATCATTGATTTATTTTATCATATTTGGAGAGACCAATAGTTATATAAATATTGATCTGAGGTAAAGATATCATTATTAGAAGGTGAAGGAGGAGATATTCTATAGGCACTATTTTAGAATACATATAAAAATTATGAGTTTATACTTATTACCTTTAAGTTATCTAATACAATAGTTATATTCATTGATATTATGGATTGAGTTTTCCTAGACTATGTATATAATCTTTTTTGTGTTTATTATTGATATAAGAAATACTATAAAATCTATAAAGATCAAGATATAAAACTGAGGATTTTTTTTGGAAAATATGAAAAAACGAGTCACATAGAATATTTAGCAAGTGTGAATTTTTGATACAACATATTTCCTTGATTGAGAAAATTATTTATAAAGATGGTATAACTATTGAAATTTATAGAAATAATGTTTTTGAAGAATGCACAATTCCAAAAATATTCCTAGATATTTTTATTTTTCTTGTATTAATGGGTTTTTACTATTGGGTTGCTTAAAATATTTCACAGTCATATAGTTCACATATGTAGTTAAATCAAAAAGGAGTTAAATTAATATACACTAAATAATGTCAATTTTAATTTAGGAACTAAAATATAATTGGTGGATGATACATTCTTATCCCTACCCTCTAGAAAAGATGAATTTTTAATCTATATTTATGCATCATTGAAGGTACTTTGTAGAATTATTATATTGAATGAACAAGTAATTTCATATACATCATTTTAATTGAATCCTCATGAGTAAAATTTTACTACACATGATGTAGAATTATTCATTGTGTGGTTTTATTTAACAATATTTATTCATTTTATTTTTGGAGTAATGTTTGAAATATACCCTATTCCCAAAAGTTTTAATTTATATTCTCTGATATAGAGTTGAACATGAGGAAATGAATTCTGCTGAAAGTACAATGGATTATGAATTCATGATTAATTGCCATCATAGAAAAGAAAATAAAGTAGATAATGATTTTATATGGAAATATAATTCCACATTAACCATGTTTAAATTATAACTAATCCTTTGGTTAATGATTCGATGAATTGTTTCATCGAAATTATGCATGCATGAACTTACACTATTATGATTACAGTGTCAGAAAAAGTTTCTCTATAAAAAAACATTATAAAATCTAAAAATAATGGATATTTTTTATAGGGAATGGTAGAATATATTAATTATGTTATTTTTTCCGAATTTAATATTGACGAAGAAGGTGTCATCATATTAGGGAAATGATTATGTTTTCCTTATGATTCCCATTTGGAGAGAGACTTTTTGAGTGATACTCATAGTTCCATGTTTTTTATTCATCCTAGAATAACTAATATATATAAATAAATTTAGGTTTATTAATTGTGGGGTGGAATGAGAGGATAACGATTGAATTTACTATGAAATTATTAACTTATCAATAGTATAATCTTGAAAAACAATTATTGAAGGTGGTTCTTCCACCTTTTAAAATGATAGAATCAAAATGGTATAATATATTGATGGATTTCATCATATAAATTCAAAATAATTGTTTAGGAAATAGTTTATATTGGGTTATTGATGATTTACTAACTAAATAATCACATTTCAATGACATTTTAGATACAATGTATTGAGTCTAAAATTATATAATATTCTTAAAGGGGATAATATAGTTATATTGAGTTCCAATATCCCATGTATCTGACTATGATCCTTGATTTACATATAATTTTCAAAATTCCTTCAGAACATGTTACGTAATGAATTAAATTTATGTATAGATTTGCAACCACAATATATTTTATATTTTAAGTGAATGATTTATATAATTGAATAAATTATTTATGCATTCTAAATATTTTACCCAGGAATATGGGATTAAAATATTTAATTTATTACATCTCCAAATAAAAATATTTTTCATTATGGTATATTGATATCTTTATTTGTGGAACTATATAGAACATGATGTTAGACTCTATATTTTTGGGATGAAGTAGGAGGAATTTTTTTAAGATCTAGATGTGGTAGAATAAATAGAAGAAAGGTAAATTTGATTTAATAAAAACATTATTATGGATCAACGTAGACAGAAAATATACTCATATAATAAGAGGAAATATCTTTCAATTTATGTAGGTGATCATGTTTTTAATAAATTATCTCTATGGAAAAGTCATAAGTGTTTTATTAAATAAGGGAAGCAATTTTCCTAGTTCAATAGACCATATAAATTTTAGGAGAATTTTGGATTAGTATCCTTCTCTTTGGCCTTTCCTCTAAGGTATTCTAAGGTATATGACATGTTTCATGTTTTATTTTTTATGAAAAAATGTGCCAAATGCATCTCATGTTTTGATCCCTAAATTAGTTCAGTTTAAAGATAAAATTTCACATGGAGAACAACCAATTAATATTTTTAATATTGGAGAGAATATGTTATGAAATAATGTGATTTCCTATGATATTTTTTTAAAAACCATATTATCTAGTAAGAAACATATGAATATAATATTGATATAAATGTAAAATATCCCCAATTATTTAGGTAATGAATAAAATTATGAGGTTGTAATTTCCCTAAGGGGTGAAAATTTAATAATCTAATTAATATTAAAATAAAAAAATTCATTTATTATTAACATTTATAAAATATATTGTATAGTGTTTTATTGAATATAAAAATGATAGGAAATATTTCTATCAAAAGACAAATATAATTATTTTTAATGAAATTTGGATTTCATGCATCATAAGGGGTTATATATAAGATTTACTTTAAAATTATAGAATAATTATTTTGAAAAATGAAATTTATTTTTGAATTCATCATTTATAAATTAGTTTAGGATTAATTTTTGAGATGTTTTGTAGCAGTTTTATTTTTTTTGATAAATAGGGAAAATATATATTTTTATTAAAAACCAATTTTTTTAATGTATTTATAAGGAAAAATTTTCATTTTTATTTTAATAAAACTTAATTAGTTATAGTTGACTATAATTAATACAGATGTTTTTTATTAGATACAAAATTATACTTAAATTTTGAATAAAAAAATTTTTATACTTAAAATAGAACTTTTTAGGTACACAACATTTTCACATTTTATGAGTTGAATTTTAGATTAAATATTACCAATTATAGGAATTTTATTTAATTAAATTATTTCAATAATTTGAATCAGAATATTAAAGATAATTTAATAGAGTTAACATAATTTTTAGTTATAATTAATAGTAAAAATTGGTCAACACTTTTAAAGTTAAAATATGATTGTTGGGTGTTGAACTAAATAGATTATGGGTAAAATAACATGAACACATTAAATTAATTTAATATATAAGTGTTTTTAAATAAAATATCCATTTAACAAGTTAAAATTTTTATTTTAGAACATTATTATTTTTTTGATAAGAGAAGCATGAATTTTGAGAAGATTTGTTAAATTCTATTTTAATTAAAAACTATTTTGGGTATTTTCATTTAATAAAGTTGTTGGAAGATTCCATTATTTTTTTTATTTATAAAAAATATTTTTTTATTATTTATCAAAAAAATATGATGAAACCAATTAATTACATTATTTGAGTGTAAATTTTTTTTACTCATAAGTCATGTATATTCTTCAAGAATGTTTTCATGATTTTTTTATTACAATATTAGAAGTAATATATTTTACATATAAAATTAAATTCTTTTAAAATTTATTACAAAATTGGAACACCACATTAAATTTTAGTATAGTTAATATTTTACTTTTTGTTTCATAATATTGTTATCATGTTAAAAACAAAAGTTATCAAGATGAAGGTTTAAATGAGTTTAAAGTTGTTTAACAAGGCGATATGGACGAAAAGGTATCCAATGATTTTATAAATATTATTACATGATTTCATTCCAACCTTATAATTTTATTTGGGGTTCATTGGTATTATATTTCCATGAAAATTAATTTATATTAATTTAATACTATATGTAATTCCAATAGTACCCCTCCCGTCACTTATATATGAGAACCTCCTATCCTATATTCATCGCACCTTTTGAGATATCTATATTAGAAAATCCCAATCATAATTAAATATTTAAATCCCAAACCAATTCTCATAGTCCCTATTTTTATTAATAGTACATCCTAGGATAGTGTAAGGTACGAACCTGATGAGGTTGACTGAAGAATAAGGATAACACATAACGAGTATTTTCATTTTATTTCCGATTATAACTCTAATTAATATCCTAAAACCATGAGGAAAAAATAAATTTATTATATTATATACACTATTATGATATTATTGTCAATCTCAAAAGTTATATCTATCTCTGATTCCATTAAATGAGAAATGAAACCAGCTTTCACATGTACGACACTACCTCCTTGTGAACCGATGTAATTCATTTGTCATCACTACCTCTAATAGATGGTTATAGTTTTAGATTTAATGTTTTTTATATGATATTAAATAAATATTTATCTTTTTCTAAATATAATATATTATCTAATTTCTTACCTTTCCATCAATTGAAAAATTTTAAATTCATTTATACATATGTGTGGTTAACAACCTCCACGAAGATATTTGATTCATTTTTCATCACCATATCACATGGATTATATATATAAGAAAATATAAATAAATAATATTATATTGATGAAATAATTATTATTATTGTTATAAAATTCAATACATAACTTCATTCCCTAATGATGCTTGAACACTGAAAACCTTACTCATGTGTACATATGTCTTACAATCTCCATGATTATGGCATAATTAATTTTACATAACATTCATTAATGGTAGGCTTTAGAATTATAATTAATGTATATAATTTTTTATTATATCCTGATTATTATTTTGGATTTGATTAAATATTGTCTTATTTAACCATAGACAAACTATAACAGTTAATTTGGACATATGAGTCAAATATCATCAAAAAATCCGATGTAAAATTAATTGAATAAATAATTTTATATATCATGATAATAAATAAAATAAAAGGAATAAGAATATTTTAAAAGGTTTTTATGAATTTCATTAATATATATTTTTTATTATTCAAGATTATAAACATTGTACATGATGAGTCAGACTCAATGTAAAGGAAAAGTTCCCTTGAAAAATAGTTTTATTATTTTAAATATCTATTTTATGGATCATTTTTTGAATGTCAATATTATTAAATTATTGTATTGAAGTACTAATATGGATTTAACTGAATTATAAATGAAATTTTATGTCATTTTTTAATATCTTTCAATGGTTTTCAAAAGGAATATTTTTGTGTATTTTATATGGAACATTTTTACTTTCATTAAACGAAGAAAAAAGTGATGTTATATTTTAACATATACTACTTCAATAACCTTTCCATCCACCAATTTTTGATATTTTTAATTATTTGGAAACTTCTATGTTATCATAAATTTAAGACTCTCTTTCCCTTTGTTTTTGTTATTTTAGTTTCGAATATTTAGTTCCAAATGGATGAGATATATATACAGAAAATAATGTTTTACTTATGGGTTCAAAATTATATATTTGATGAGTTTAATGATGGGGATTCATGATTATAAGTATTTTATACATGTTATCGTCCTTATAAATTATTTATAATATGCTAGACTAGATATTGATATCTAATGTATTGGGTAATGATTATGTTCTCCATATAACTATGGCGAAAGTTGATTGAATTTTTTATTCCTATTATAGGGTCATATAAAGGGTTCTTGTAATTCATCTCTTAATATTATACCCTAAGCAACGTTTTAGAACTTTATATGAGTATAAATGACTTTTTGGGAAAATAATTTTGTCTCCAAAGGTGATCTGATGATCAATTTTTTAATGTAAGGTATATACTATTTATTGTAAATTGGTATGTTTTTTATAAATTTTTTTTCATGGGATATCATGCTTTCTAATAAACCTTCCTGACAATGAATTTTCCATTATATTTTATTCTAAACTGTTTTATGAAAAGTTTCTGTTGGTAAACTAATTTAATGTGCAAGTTTTAGATTATTTGATCCTAAATTACAATATATTAAAATAAAAATCTACTTTATAATTTCATGGTTTTAAAATAGAATAAAATATTTATTTATTAATTTTTATATCACTAACTATTTTTTTGTTCTAAAATAATTATATTCAGTGGTTTTTGATTGGTTATATGGATTATTAAGAACACAGAATAAGTAAGGTTGAAAATCATAATGTTTTCTCATGAAAAAAAGTGTTTTATTTTAAAAGTATTATATTTTCTAAAAAAATTGATAACTAGAGGGTGTTCAAAACTCTTAAAGTATTTTTATGTTGTGTATGACTTATGATAAAATTATCTAAACAATAAACTAAAAATTATCTTCAGGGTTGAAAGAAAAGGAATTTTTCTCTAAAAATGAAATTAAGGTTTAAACAAGAGTCAATTACTTATAGAGTAAATATGAATTGAAACATCCATAATCATTAAGTAATATATTTTCATGATATGTAGATAATAAGGTTAGTATATATTCCATATGACGGTAACATGGTGTAAATACCAATATGTGTCAATGTAGTAAACATTGAGACTAAATACCTTACCTCACACTTCTTCTTAATTGAAAATTATTTAACAACTTGTATGATGGATTAAATATTTTATTAATTTATAAAAGAACCATATTAATATTTATAATATTATATAATATCCACTTATATTATTTTATCACTCCCCCATCAACAATACTTCCTTGTTATCATTGTATAGGTTGTTAATAGTTTAGTTTTTCATGTATAACTTATCAATAATGTTCCAATTATTAAAAATAGGTAATAGATTCATCATATAAAGAATGATATTTATGTTTTTAATATTCTATTTATTTATCGGATACATTTTTATAATCGTTTTATTGGCTGGTCCTGGAAAATGAATTTCAACTCTGTGTAGAGATGGTAAGTCATACGTATTCATAAGTGGTGTTATAGTTTTTAATGGGTGAAATTAAAATGAAGTAGTTTATATATTAAAATTACATAATAAATATTATATAATAATTATCCTATATATATTTATTAGATCCATCAATATGACACACAAATTTTGGTGAGGATGGAAAAAAATTACATATATTTATGAGGTGGTAGTCTTCCATACACACGACCGATGGTTTTGTTTCCAATTTTATTGATAAAGAGATTGATAAACGTTATTCCATAAATATAATAAAATTTAATATATCTTTGAATTTTTTAATTAGATTATAACATTTAGGTCATCATTTAAGATAGTAAAATTAGATGTTAAAAATTAATGAACTTGGTTATGTAGATTATCTTCTCTTTGAGAATCCCCCTTTAAATATATTATTAAGAACCACAATGATGATATTTTGGAAAAGAAAACACCTTTCGAAGGTGGATAATAACTACATGGATATATTTTTTTATTATTAGATGAAGATAAATTTCTAACGATTTTAGGATATGTGGGGGGAGGAGGTTATGTTTTATATTTTAGGTGGGTGACACACCTTTAAGTTTTCATCATTTTAAAATGAAAGTAAGTAAATTTCATGTAAATATGGATCCAGGATGAATCATATTTTATATTGATAAGGGTAAGGTATAAAAAATACAAAAAATATTTCTAATTAAGTTTTTAGGTTATTTTTACCCTTATCTTTGGGTTTAACCCCTTTGTTAACCATTTTTATCCTTAACCATGGTAACAATTTTTTCAATTGTAAAGAGTAATAATTTTACATATATTTCATAAATTGGACCATAAATTTCTATAGGATAAATTTTTCTACCAATTATTATCCTACTTGTCCTCATTAATTTTCTAAGATTTTTAAATAATTTAATAAATTTTATTTTTCATAAAATAACATCAATTTCATTTTTGAAAAAATTTATTTAATATAACTTTAAAGACATGAACATAAAAATTTAATTCAAATATAAATATTTTAAACAAATTATATATCTTATAATGAACCATAAATTTTTTTTGACACCATAAATCATGTATATAATTAATACTTTTGATGTTTTTAAATCATTTACGTTAATTTTTGTATTTCTTGCACATAAACTGTGTTAGAGTCGTATTAGACTTAAAGTTAATTTTACTATTACTAAAAAAGTAATTATATATTTATATCATAAAAATAAAGGAATAATGTTTATATTATAAATTTATATTCATTAATAAAATATTTTAATACCTATTTATCTTATAAAGGTACGTAAAACCATGATTGTGACATCTTGGAATTTTCTTCACTAAAATTAAAAAATGCCATTATTAAGAAAAAATGACACTAAAATGACACACATTTAATTGTGGGAGGGATGTGGTAAAATATATCACATAAAACTAAATAATATTATTATTTGGGTTGATTTCAAAACATTATCTCACAGTTTTATCTTTGTTTACCTGCTTTACTCCTACAAAGGTGAAAATTATTAAGCATTATTGTTATCCATATTGATCCAAAATATAATAAAAATATTTAAAAAAATTGGACATATTAATTTAAAATATTAATTTTATTTTTTATTATTCAATATCTTGAATCAGTAGAAATCAATATTAATATAAATGCATCAGATATAATGAAAACAGTTTCTAGAGAAAATTACATTTAAAGCATAAAAATAAATTTATATCAAAATCATGAATATTTATGATTAAAATGTAATTATTATAATTGAAATGTTTAATATGTAAATTTAAGAATAAATCCAAAATAATATGACAATTTTAATTTTAATAAAAAACGTGAGTGTATTTGGAAAATCTTTTTTTTGTAATTCAATGAAATATCTATCATTTGAGAAATTTTTTTTATCCTATGTGAATTTTGATATGTTAAATTGAAAATAAATGTTAATTTCATAAAATTAAACTCCTAATTTTTAATAAATTAATTATACTTTTCATGAAGAAAATCAAATAATATCATCCATATAGTAAATTCATTTATGAAATATAAATGAATTAAAACAAATGAGGGCTTATTTCATAAAACTAGATCAACACATTTAAATTAAGTAGAACTATTATAAAAATATTTCATAATGTGTTTATTCATATTCATATTAACTAATTCAACTTATAGGTTATAATGACCATATTTTAATAATAATATTTTGTAATATATCCCATTCCGCTTAAATATCGGGGTTGTGTGTTAAGAAAAATTTAGAGATTATTATTTTTTTTAAAAAAAAATCGGATGTTTCAAAATGTGAAAATAAAAGAAGATAAATATTACATGGGTTGAAATTAATTAAATAAATTTATTCAACAAAATTATAATTCAGAGAATAAAAATCCCATAAATTTAAATACGAAATATGTTGAGGAAATCTCATAAATGAAGGAAATAGTCTTCTATTATTGAACTAATTACCACACCAATGACCATTGTATGAAAGATATAGTGATTCAGAATAAGGGATGATACTAGAATCTATAACATGAATCAATCTAAGGGGGATACAAAGAGAACATTTTATTAGTTTACATATTTTAAGAACATTTGGATGATATTTTTATGATATTAACCAAAATATTTGTGAAGAAACCATGTAAAAACTCTATTACATATCAATATATGATGAATTCATACGTAATTGATCAGATAGTTCAATTAATAATGGATAAATAAATATAAATTGATGAAGAATGTATACAATACAAATATGTTTTTTCACCAAAATAAGAACTCAAATGTCATGATAGGTTATTGAATAATATTGGATAAAAAGTTCTTGGACGTTATTAAAGATGGGGTAATAACTCACGCCATAATGTAAATAATAGTTTGAATATATTTCCAATGTAAGACTAAAGGTATAAAATGATTGAAGTGAAAGGAATAGATGCATTGAATAAAATAAATTATTATAATATATTAAAAAGATTATTCCAAAAAAGAAGAATGATAAAAATGAAAATAATACCATTTATCTAAAGATGAATAGATTTTAGAATCAAATTGATAAATAATATAAGGAGGTATATAGACCTTAATGAATCAAAGAAGAGTGTTTTTGGTTTGATATTAAACTCTCAATAATGATGATATCTATATGGAACAGATTAATGCCCCACCTTATTCTGTTATATATTTTCTTTTTTAAACTAAAATTCTAGGAATTGAAGGATATGAAATGATGTAGGTGAGGTATGAGTCTATCATGGTAGGACAACAAAAAATTAGAACTTCCTTGAGTTCTTTAATATCCATTAAAAGAGGTAATAATTACATCCCTTGAGTGGGATAAATTATAAAGGGAATCTACCAAATGTTGTGTTAATTAAAGTAATATATAATTTTGGATAACATTTTAAAAATTGATAAATGAGTTATTCCAATAAATATTACAGTCCTTGATTATATTATATCCAAAATGTTTGTAAATGGGACGTGTTAGTTAATGAGAATACAAATAAGAGTTGGGATTTAAATTAGGAAGTAACTTTATTTTTATATGCTTATTTAGATTAGTGTATGATGCATTAATTCTTAATAAATCATTTGAGATTTTCCATAATAAAATAAATTGAGAATGATAACCCAGGCTGAAATTAATAATGGGTTACTTTGGTGTTTTAGAGACATATCCCTTATTTTATATAATTTATTTTCCCATCCTTACCTAGATATGACCAAATAAATTCAAATTCCTATAATTTCATGTAGTGAGATAAATATCTTAAAATATAGATCATGATGTAACTTTAAATATAATATAGAGAAGTTGATATGTTGAAAATTAAATCATAAGTAAAGAGATAATATGAGAAATATTTACCTTGAATTAATTCATTATATTTATTATCAATAATTTGGAAAATAACATGTATTTTTCAAATAAAAGGGTTACTAAAACAATTATAAGGTTCCCCAGACCATTACTCCAAGATATAGTTATAAAAATAAATTCAATAGGCACTAGAACAGTTAAAAATGGAGATGAAACAATAAAATCTACATCATTTTTCATCTATTAAACAACAAATCTTACAATTTTATCATAATCCTAGATCCAAAATGATTAGTTTCCTTGAAGAAAAACTATATAATAAACTTATTTTACAATACATGTGAACATTTATCTATTTTAACACTACACTAAACCACCTTATATACTTGTCATCTATTTTATTGATCGCTATAAACCAAGAAATGGAAGCATTTATAAAGCGTGATATAAAAACGTAGTATGTGAAAATATAATAAAAATTTAATAAAGGGTTAAATCATAAGAATATGAGAAAAAATTAGAATGGGAGAATTTTATAAACTAAAATAACATAGAACGATAAAATTTTTCTATATGTTATGATAAAAAGATAGGTAATATAAAATAAACCAACATATTCCATAGAATAAGAGTGTGAGATAATAAAAATGATCCATAGAGAATAGTTATAAAAATATGACATAAAAATGTGTCATGTCAAGGATACATATAATAATAAGGAAATATAGAACAAAACATAAGAATAATAAATCATCACATTTTTATCATATGCAATAAGTCCCACCATTTTAGTTTTGAACAAATCAAAATATTACTACAATACATTATTTGATGAGATATAAAACAATAATTAATTAAATGTACTATGATATTGGACCGCACCTATCGTCATCCATATATATGTGTGTAAGAATATTTCAACCATTAATTGTATTATAAAATAGAATAGAAATAAAATGGTATTCATATCAATTCTAAATGGAATAACATATCATGATATCAAAAATATTTTAGTTGATATAAAAAATTATTTCCCAAAAAATAATTATTTCATACAATGATTTAGAAGGTGACACATAATAAGTTACATTATATGAGTTAGAGATTTTAAATTCAAAGAGGAAAATTAATGTAAAATATAATAGGCTCATTAGAAATTTTTTTAACATTTCCAAATAGTATAATTTCTGAGTCACTATGGAAAATATAATTTTATATATGTTATCATAAATACTATTTCAACCATTTTAGTTCCCATCCAAAAGGCATGGTTTCTCCCAAAGGTTGATAGTTTGGGGTTGAATGTTTGTAAAATCATTCACATTGGACTAACCACATTCATCCTTAATGAAAACTCCCAAAGGATCCCCATCCATAACTATGTTCAAACCAACATTTCAAAGTAAGACAATTAATCAGGGTGTCAAACCCAACAATTCTTAGGAACTAATATGGGTCAAAAGGGTGGGTTGCAAGGCTCATCACACCATTTTGGGGGTATTATTTTATACTTGAGGACTCTATTATATATTTTAGACATGCTAAAAAATTTCCACTTAATCCCAATTCAGAACCAGTTACTATAAAAAATTGATCATGTGTTGAATCATTCCGTGTATAAGGGGGGTTCTATTAATGATACCAACTTCGTGTATCCGATGATCTACATCCATTTCCCATCATTTAATATAAATTGGTAGATTATTTTATTTTTAATATGTATAACCAATAAAACTTAAGTTTACTTCCATCTTCAGAGGTGATTGATATTTCAACGATGGGATTGAACCTCTAGTATGTGTCCCACATATCAAACACACAATAGGAATAAAAAAATGTAGTTTATTTCATCCATGTTGTTTAACATCTTATGGAAATGATATACACAAGGGAACTTTGGAACAAGGTATAGATCTCAGGAAAGAGGAAGGAATCACCCATATTCAATTTATAATAAGAATTAGAAACATCATAGCTCCATCGTGTCCTCAGACTTCCCCTAAGATAAAGTACCATCTGCATTCATATCGTACCACTAATTAAGGATCATGTAATGAGGTTTCCATTTCTGGGGAATATTTATGTTACAAATGATATGATCATTTTAGGTTACTAATCCCACATGATCCATGCTTGGTGTGATAAACAATGGATAACAAGTTATTAGTCTCATTGCATAAGTATTCATGAAATATTCCTTGGTGTGTCCCTAATTGGGTGTCTAATGTGAATATTCAGCCATATAAAAGAATCATACATGTTCATTTTACACACAAATTATAGTTATCATTGTTCAGTCACCTTCCCAAAATACTTTTGGACAAGGAAGGTGGATGGACTGATATGAGAGTTTGGGTCCCATTGGTAAGAGTGTTATAGATAAGGAGGGAAAAACACTGTAGTAAATTCCCATTGGATATATTTGTTTGAGAAGGAAACATATGTATCCTATTTCAATAGGAATTAGAGTTCTCATAGTTCATTTGGCTTCTCAATCCACTGATATATGAGGTATAGAAAACAACCCATGGGAGATACTGGGTCCCACATGTTAGAGTGTTAGAGACATGGAGGGATTTTCATTGAGGTGGATGCCCATTAAAGATCTAGCCGTAGGAAGGAATCCTACATAGCTAATTTTGGAAGGAATCATAGATATAATAGTCCATTTGAGGGTATACCTAAATATATCCACTAGACAAGGCTATCATGTCCATCGAAATCTACCTGATATGTCTTGACTGTTTTCCTATCATGCTTGGGGTGCCTACGAAACATATTTGTGGATGTCTATATGAAATGTATATATAAGTATGTACATGTCTTTAGCTCTTACTATAAATTCCCAAATACCATCACATGATCTAGTCGACTCATATAAGGTATATTTCATGATGTAGATAACAAGTCTGTAGGGAATTTAATGACTTGGATGACAAGTCCAGAGGGTGTATCATGACCTATATAGAATGTATTGATGATGTCGCATGACCAGGTTGACACATCCATAGGGTGTTTCATGAATTGGATGGAATGTATGGAGGATATATTATTAATTTGATGAAATGTTAGGAAAAAATCACATTGCCTAGATGAAATTTATGAATGACATCGCAATACTAGGTTGACATGTTAAGAGGGAATTAGTGGACTTTGTTAACATGTCTAGAGTGTGTCACATGACTTGGATGACATGTCCTAGAGCCTTCACATGACATGAGGGTGACATTTCCTAGTGAGGACACATGACTTGAGTGACATTTCATGCAGAAATCACATGATCATGGATGAAATTTCAATAGGACACACCATGATTTGGGAGACATGCCCTTGTGTTGTTACATGATTTGGTTGGGGATTGAAAAGAGAATGAAGATGAGTGTATCCATATGTGCATAATTTATATTTATTTTCCAATGTTTATATGTATTTATTACCTATGTGTCTTAAATAATTTAAAGGATTAGATTTTTTAGGTTTTGTGTGACCTAGTTGATAGGCGTAAATTCATTCGCATAATCTTTCTTTATAATCATAAGTTTTTCATGTGATATATAGAGTGATCAAATTAAGCAAAGATTCATGTTAAATGATCAATTATGCTACTCCTTAAATTTTACATAAAAAAAGATCTCACGATCTTGTGACCTTCGACTCTAAGAATTCAAATCTTCTACAATATAATGGGTGTAGTTAGCATCATGTCTATCTTTAAACTATTCCAAGGGGTGGGATTTATAGGTCACACCTCCGTGGTCTTGCACCACATCACACGACTCGTATCTTGTAGATATGTTATAGAGTGTATGAAGCAATCATCACATCACTCGCTTTACAAGATCTAGTCATAGGTCATCCACGTTATTGTAATGGCATCACATAATATATAGTTACCACAAGACAATCCCATATTTGGTATTTGTATTGGTTCATGACATGTAAAAGGAAATTTTAGGATTATATTGACATGTTAAATAACCATTTCTATATTGATCTGACATATCTAGTTGTCTTTGGGAGATCAAAACTCCTATGAACGAGCTATCATGTGATCAAGGCATACTTATCTTGTGAACTTTTAAATATTAGTTTGATATTCCATGTGCTATAAGCTAGATCAAGTTGGCATGTTGAAAGGCCTTCACACAATAAAGAAGGAAACATTAATACTTCACATGAAAATCTACATAAACTTTACCCAATGTTTTTTCTACATTTTCAAATTCTATAGAATTATTTACCATAAATTTTAGCAAAGGATATCACAATTTCATGAAAAAATCATTGTGGAATGTCACTCATATTGATTATGGAATATCACATGATCAATAATTAATCGTTCTATGGTGCATGAGCATTTTAAAAACAATTCCTAATAATTACATTTTCATATGGAATGGAATGAATAACTCATGGACGTGTCTAAAGTCCATTTATTGAGGAATTTGACACCCAAATTCCTTCACTTTAAAAGGCTAACATTTTAGTAGGAGATCTGTAGAATCTTTAAAACAAAATAAGTTAATACCATGAAAACAATTTATCAAAAAATGAGTCCACCTTTTGAATATTTCCATATATTATTTTACAAGAATCTCATAATTTTATTTTGATTTCCCATGAAATTTTCATACGGTTTAATGGACATTCCAAAGGGATTGTTCCAGAGTAGTCTTCCACACGTGGATTCTTCATGAGACCAAGAGGACTTGTTTGGAGGACTTCACAAGAAAATGGGGGTTATATATAATGTATTTGAATGAGAAGGAGGGATAAAACATAATACATTGTGTTATCATCCATACATCAAAATAAGAACATGATACATCCAAATGATCTTCTCAGAGTCATGTGATCACAAATCTCCTAAGTTGTCATGTGATCTACATGAATGGTCTACTAGATCTCCCAATTAGCAATCCTATGTGATCCTTTCTTTTATAGATAAAATAATGAAAAGTATTTTTCTATATATTAAATATTAGGATTTTATAGGATTATTTGGAAGGAATCAACAAATTTCCTCTCTAAGAAGTGACATTTATAGGTAATATGACTCAGTTATGAGAGAAGATAATCCTCTCTTGGGTCCTTGGGGTTTCTACGGATTAGTGTCTCAGATGATATTTAGTCTTCCCAATGACATTTTTATTCCGTGGGATATACTATAAATAGGGGAGAAAGGGGTAGGTTCCTTTCACATGTGACCTTGAACTACAGATCTGTCTTTATTTCTTCAATTGCATGTCTTATTTAGTAGAACTTATAATGATATCTATATCACAAGACCCCTTCGTAAGAAGTTATCAAAATAATTAATCGCAAGACTAATTTATAGTATTTTTAAACTAGATTAAATCACATGTTTATTCCATGTGGCTGCCTTTTTTTACATTTTCAAAAGATTAAAAAAGTAATTCTAGATAATTACTTCAATATTGACACATGCCTTCAATTGATCTGTTGTCTTGGACACATGATCACTTGATCATTGCACGATATTATTGAGATACTTGATTTTCAAACATTAAAATTTAATCATTTTTTGTAATACTTAAAATATTATAGAAACAGACACCGAAATATCATATTACTTTAGTTCCTTTGGATACATGGAAACACAAATACTCGTACATTAGTGAGCTATATTATATCCCACTATTTTAATCCTTACATGAACCATTCCTAGACACATTACACATAATACATGTCTTCATAACCTAGATATTGGAAACATAAAAAGGGGTGAGATCAGATGTTTAGTAAGGGTAAACAAGGGATATATGTAAGAATAAACATGAGAATTATAGTATTAGAATGTGATCATTACATTATAAGAACATACCATGAATATAAAAGAACATAAATATGAATAATTTCAAAAATATTTCTAGTTCCTGTGATGTGAACCATAAAGGAATCAATAGAATAATCCATGAAAGCGTAGCGCTTGAATAATATTATCAATTATGAAAGTCACATAAACATGTAATACCATTCCCTATAAGTAAAAGTGCATTACCAGTACATAATAGCCCACTTCATGGGGACTAAAACTACTCAGTGAGATACACCACCATCCCCCATAACATTCCTTTCCTTGAAAGTGATTGTATTTCCACATCATCCTGTACTGTATCAGGTTTCTCCATCTACCCATAGTGTATCGAGTTTCCCAATCACCCCATAGTGGATCTAGATTTCCCATCTTTCCAAAATGGACCAGGTTTCCCCATTATCTATAGTGGATTGGGTTTCCCCATCTTACCTAGTAGATAATGTTACCCATATTCCATAATGGATCAATCTCATTGACTTGAATCCCATTATTATATCTCAATATACAAATATTTTCCAATAAATTTTAGGGTGATATAGGTCCCACTCTTCTCAAAATGAAATCATATATACATGTTATAGAAGATCATAAACATTAATATCATAACCCATGAAATGAAATGGGTGTCATAAACATGTAATATGATATTAAAATGTGGAAAAATATAGGTTTTATAATCATCTAATCAAATCATAACTTGTGAAAAGAAGTTGGTTTCATAACCATATAACCTGTGAAAGAGAAATGAGTTTCAAGAAAATCATGCCATTAAAACATATACCATTAAGAGAAAAAATATGAATGGAACATTTGGATAATTTGAATGTGTGAGTAACACTAATGGATGTTATCTTAGATGCAAAATAATATGGGAACTTATTTTAAAAACATTTCTTGTGGAAATGTTTATTTATTATTTGAAAAACTCTTTTTAAAACATAAAGCATTTTCGAAATACTTTTTTATTGAAAATAAATTTGGAAAATTATAAATGAATATTGGAAAAAATAAAATATTTTAAAATTTATTTTCCTAGAAAATGTGCTTAAAATATCATCTTTAACACTATTTTTGAAAACATTTTTCAAATAATTTTTCGAAACATGGATTTTTAAATTCATGGCATGTGTCTTAAAGAAGGATAATTGAGACAAAAATATTTTATTGATTTAAAAAATTTTGAAACATAAACCCCAAGAAAGATATGTAATAAAATGGATATCTAAATAAAAATAAATTTATTTTTGAAAATCATAGAATATATTCATAGACAGTATATACACCATACAAAATATTCACGTGGTGAATAAGGCATAAATCTGATAAAAATAAATGTGAGACTATAAATCCCCATATGTTATGTTTTGACTCCCTTAATACACATTAAAACCTATTGTATAATACGTATATGTTTATTATAAATATAAAAATGAAGAATATTCATACATATAACACCATATATGTATTTATATCACCCATTAATTAACAGTTCCATGTTAAGGTTACGTTTTGGGTAATATCCATTTTTTTCTTTACATGTGCCTTAATTTGTTATATTTTTTGTCGTCATAATTATATCATGATTTAAAAAATTTATACCATTATATAAATATCATTTATATTAATTACATATGTATTTATATTAATCAATGTATGATAGAAATTTTAAATTGAATACACCATTCATGGAGATGTTAGGCCATGAGTACGCTTGGATGTTTTTTCTATTTAATTATCTTATTGAATGAAATAAAGTGAATTAAATATATGTATATATGTATATATATTAATAAAAGTATTATTATTATGTCATATTTATCATATAATTTAACTCAACCCATCGTTAATAAATATCTTGTAGAGTGTGAACAAATCACATCGATTTGAGGAGGCGGTAGTCCACACATCCCTATACAAAATGGTCGAATTTACACAAAATGGAAACCATGAAGGTATTGGTAATATAATAATTATATAAGAATAAAAATATCATAAAAATAATATATATTAAAAAAATTATTTTACATCATAATTCCTAACCATAATGTTTGGTGTAGAAAAAAACAACAACATCATTTCGTGAGGTGATAGTTCTCCGTACATAAGAATGGTAAGTTTGTTACCCATTAGATATAAGTGTGTGTAAGTGTGGGGAAAACCCATATAATAAAAAAAAACTCAGTATATTTATTGTAATTATTTTATTATATAATTATGTAATAATAAATGTTAAGGGGGTGGATAATTAAAATAAACTAATAGTTCTTGTGGAAAGATATTAGCTATTCTTTGGGGAACTCCTTTTAGTTTAAACCAAATGGCTTCCTTGAATTAATATTTTACCAAAAGAAGGATTCTAGGATTAATGAAAGGATGTTGGTAGGATATTTAATCATATTTTTTCAAATCCAATGGTCTTTAGAGGTGTGAATAATTGGTAGGAGTGAGTTCCTTTTTAGGGTAAAGGAGGAGTGGAATTCTTGTATATTTCTTAAAAAAATTCCACCCAAATTTTTCCCAAGAAAATATAATACAGTAATGGTTCAAATTAGATCCATGGTATGATAGGGTCAAAATATGAAAATATAATGTATTTTGGATAAATTTCTATGTCATTTTGAGAATTATGTTTAAGGTATAGTTCTTTGTGAAGATAATTTGTCTTATAATTACTATAATTAATTATAATCACATTCACTAATATTTTCATCCAAAAATTAAGTTGAACATATTAGAAATTAGAAATTATTTTTATTCCAAACATAAAATAAAATTTTCCATATTTCAATTCTATAATTGGTAGAAATTAATTTTAAATTAATCCCATAGTCGTGTCATGACAATGTGTTTTTAGGAAACAAATTACATATGTTTTGGATGTTTTTATATCAAATTTTAATGTGAAATTGGTTCCAATGATCTAAATTAGCTCAATTAATGTATAATAGATATATTTAAACTTTAAAACCAAATTATAATATAATTTAACAACATTAATAAATTAGATAAAAACTAATTTTTGAATTAAAATTCACCATTTTTGGTTATTCATTAAAAAATAATGTTTTTCATAAAAATATCAAAAATTAACACTAAGATAATTTTGATATTCACAATTTAAAATTTTTGTTTATTTTATCAAATTCAAATTCTAAAAATTTCTAAAATTAATTTCATTACTATTCAAATAATGTCATAAAAATCAGTTCTTCTATGAAAATTGTATTTTCAAACATATAAAGACGCTGCTAAACTGTTTTATGTATTTTTATAAAAATATTTAATTTATATAAAACTATTATAAAAACTATTTAAAATTTATTTATTACTATTCATATAACTACGTTGAATGGATATGTTATAACAATCTGTTTTAAATAATTAATGTAATAACATGTTGTTTCATATTAACTTAGTATTTCACTTAATGTTAGCCAAGTCGTTGTTTCATGCAGCACAATATTAAATTGGTATTTCATATAAAGAATGTTTGGAATTGTGTAGTGTCAATTCAAGACATTAACGAAAACTAATTTATTAAAAAAATGTTCATACAAACTCAGGGTTTTACATTCCCCCCCAAATTAAATTTCGACCTCAAAATTCATCATTATGATTCAAAAAAATTGGGATAATTCTTCCTCACCATATCCTCATGTTTCCATATATCTTCCTTTAACTGGATATTTATCACAAAAAACATTCACCAGGTGAGTGGTCTTATTGAGTAGAATACTCTATGTACGATCCATAATTTCAACTCGATGTTCCTTGTAAGAAATATCATGCCCCTGTGGTATGAAGTATGAGTTAAACACATGTTATGGTTTAGGTATGTACTTAGTAAGGATAGATACATAGAACACATCATGGACATGAGAGGTATTTGGAATAAGGGCCAAGCGATATGCTACCTTTCTGATACAATCATGAATTTCAAAGGGAATGATATACCTAAGGAATAGTTCCCTTTCTTCCCAATACTCATAAAACTCTTCCATAGATAAATTCATATAAAAACCATATCCCAACTTCATATTATAGTTCTTTCCCATATGTATCAGCATAAATTTTCAACTGAGTTTGATAATCCTTGATATGCTATGGATTGGTAATAATATTATCTTCCAATTATTCAGTTATCTCAAGTCCTAATAGATTTAATTTTACATCATCATCCTATCACATTGGAGATCTATATTTCTTCCAATAGATTACTTCATAAGTATCCTTATGAATGTTTGATCAAAATCTATTATTGTAAGAAAACTCAACTAGAAAAAGGTATTGATCCCAAACACCTTTGAAATCTGATGAACATGATCTCAATATATCCTTCAGGGTCTGGATTGTTATTTCATATTGGCTATTGATATTAGGATGATACATTGGGTTGATACTCATTATTTTATCATGGGATTTATGAATAATTCTATGAAACATTGAGATAAACATCAGATCTCAATCAGATACAATTGAATGTGGTACTTCAGGAAACCATACTTATTCAGTAATGTATATTAGGGAAATATTGTCTAAAGTGTATCCTTCTTAGATAGGAATGGTGTGAACTAACTTAATAAGTTTATCAAATACCATCCATGTAGAATTAAACTATCTAAAGGTTTTGGGGAGTCCAATGAGAAAATCAATAGTGATTTTATCCCATTTCCATTATGGTATGAGTAATTGATTCAACATCCCCATATAATTTTTTATTTCTTCCTTAAATTTCTAGCATACCATGAACCTACATACAAACTCTGTGATATACCTCTTCACGTTATCCCACCAGAAGTGTTCCTTTAAATATGTATACGTATTTGTACTTACAGGACGAAAAATAATATAAATAACTATTACCTTCCTATAATAGTCCATTATTCAAATATTCTATGGAAGGAACACACACATAGTTCAATGAACCTTATTGTTCCATCCCGATTAAGGGTAAACTGAGGAAAATATCATACATTCATTATAGCTCCACATTTTCTGTCTACACCTATTTAATATTAAATTGGATAGAGGGTTTAAAATTTAATTGATCAAGATAATATTCTTACTATTCCTTTAATATTTCCATATTCATAATTTTCAAATATATAAATATTGAATCTTATTAGATACTCATTATAGAAAAGTTATCACGGTCCTTTCGACTCAAATCATCAACCAACTTGTACGCTTTCGTTGGGTGGTAATGTATTAAGCAATAAAAATCCATTATCAGCTCTAACCATATTATTTGGAACATGTTCAAATCCTTATATGTGAATATATATTTTATAATTTTCTATTTAGTATATATATCACATATTTTTCATAATCATAATACCTCCATATCAATATTTAAAATATTATGGTGGCTAAATCCAAATAATGATTTATGAAACATTTCTTGTCAATATTAAATTGTGACAAGGATTAAGAAATTACCATATTATTATATATAATAACACATCCTAACACCTTCTTCCATGCATCAATATAGATTAAAAACCCTTCCACACTATAGAGTAATGTAATTATTTGTGCACTGACTAACCTTCTCTTTAGATCCTTTAAATATTCTTCACATTCATCTATCCAAAAGAACATGGTTCCCTTTTGAGATAACATAGTCAAAGGATTTCATTTTCATGAGAAATTCCCTATAAATCATTGATGATATCCTACTAAACCATGAAAACTACCTATCCCAGTCACTATGGTTGGTATAAGACAATATTTAATAGCCTCTGTCTTTGATGGATACACTGAAACAATATATCTTGAGATTATGTGACCAAAAAATTAACTCCTTTTGTCAAAAATTCATACTTTGTAGATATTACATACATCTTCTTCTTCTATATTTTATTTAGTTAAATTATCAAGTGTTTGTTATTCTATTCCTTGATATTTGGATAGATAAGAATATCATTCATAAATAATACCAAAAATTGATCGATTTATTCTCTAACAAATATATTCATCAATTCCATGAAGACAATAGGGGAATTTGTACGACTGAAAGGAATCACTATATATTCATAATATCTATATCTTTTATAGAATGAAATATTTAGTATATCCTCATTCTTAACCTTCAATTGTTAATATACACATTGAATTAAAATCTTGTAAAATTATTGAGCTCCACATAGTTGATGAAACATTTCATAGATATAAGGATGAGGATACTTGTTTTCGATCATGATCTTGTCAGACTCCCTATAATCAATGAAGAGTCACGGTGATCCATATTTATTTTTCACAAGTAAAAAAATGCACACCATGGTGATACAGTTGGATTGATTAATCACTTATCAAAGTTTTCATGGAGTTTATTTTTCAATTATTGAAACTCAATTGGGTCAGTATAGGATAGAGGCAGGGAATGTTAGCACCCAGGTTCATAGGACCATTAGAATTGTTGGAGAGAATCGGGCCAGTGGCGCACTGATTAGAAATTTATTAAAAATTCAGTTATATTCATGATGTTTTCTATGTGTAAAAACTACAAAAGTATCTCCCCAACCCTTCTCATATGATTGATGTGGAATAAGTTGACCTCAAGATAGATACGTCCTTTGAGGACCATTTAATATGTGTGATGGGGCGTAGTGAGAATGTGTTATGAGGAAATCTTGTGCTACTAGTTCATGTGACATGGAAACATGGAAGTGTTCAAGAGGAAACATGGGAATGGAAAGTAGAGATGAGGGCTCAATGGACCAATCTTTTATGATCAGAATCTTAGAGAAGTCTAGGAGTGTATCTCGAGGACAAGCTATTTTAAGGTTGGGAGATTATAAGATTCTAGCCATTTCTAGAGCAATCTTACGCGTTTTTTAGGTAAATTTTATTGTTGTTATGTTCCATTGGGTTGGGGTCTGAAATGGGGTGTGTTTGGGTGAAGTTTTTAAGAAACATGGGAAGATAGGGGTGTGCATGGTTTGCGCATGGTTAGGCCAAACCACGAGCAAGCTAACCGTGCGTACATTGGAGGTCAGCATAGTTGGTGCATAGTTTTCCTAACCGTGCACCATCAAGCCATGCGGGTAGTGGAAGACCAAATAGTTGGCACACTATTTGTCCTAACCATGTGTCCTCCCAAGTGAAACCGTGCACATAGAGAAGTTTAATCCAAAAATTGGTTTTAAAACCACCCAAACCCTTGAAACATCTCTAGTTCGACCTAGGCTCGGGCTTGATAATTTATGGGTGATCTCAGAGCCTTATGTAGGGATTCTATGGTAATCCAAACCCCATTATTCGAGATCTGAAGCCTGAATTGAAGACCCTCTCTCTTCCTGGTATGTGGATTTCATCCCATTGCTTCTCCCATTCTTTCCTCTATGCTTCCTTGATCTTACATGGATGATCTCCATCGTTTCCATGGATCTAAACCCAAGAGTTGTGATACAAATCTAGAATCTTGGATCTAGATCTAGTTTTGCAATATCTTTATGCCTCTGATCTCAATTTTGGATTAGGGATTTAGATCCGAAGCGTGATCGATGATGTTGTGCCGTTCAGATTTTGGGGATTTCCATTGAGCTAAATTCCACCAATAAACTGATGGATATGGTCTAAAGAGAACTCTCATAGTCGTTATTTCGATATGTGTATGAGATTTTATGATTTGTTAGATTCCCTTGATTATTTAATTCCTAAATTATAGTAATTCAGAATGTATATTTGACTTATGATTTCCTCAGTGATTAATTAATAAATTAAATCACAAAAAAATGAAGCAGGGTTTCCCAAATAGATATTTTGAAGATTTGTTATGGGTTGGGATATTTTAATTGATATATTGAAATGGTTGTGTGAAGATAATTAATTGGGGGGAATTAATAATGAAATGATGTTTAGATGTTTAATATAATTAATTGTGAGAATTAATTATGTGCCACGATATTGACAAAAGATAATTAATTGTGAGATTTAATTATAATCCATGATGCTGATCAAAGATATTTAATTGTGAGAATTAATTTTGTCATGTTGAGATTTGATATGGATAAATAATTGTGAAGAATTAATTATGGAATGAAAATTGTGTTAATTGATAAATTAATTGATGAATTAATCAATGAATGATGTACTTAGTTAGTTGTTGAGTTAACATATGGACTTTGGAATTTTTAACTAATTGATGGATTCATAATGGAATAATGTGTAAAATTCTTGTGAATTAAAGAATGAATAAATGGCTAAATTTTTTTTAGTGCTAGACATGGGGTTCTAGATGATTAGAAGTTGGGACATAGACATGGAATTTCTCCCCAATAGTTATCTAAGCTTGAGATTACGGGGTTCAATAAAGACCTACACCGAATGATATAGAGTGATAGACATGGTGACTTACACTTAATGAAATTTGGGGTGCCAGACATGATGACCAACACCGAATAATATAGAGTGATAGGCATGGAAACCTACACTTAATGAGATTTGGGGTTCTAAGCATGACAACAAACTCCAAATGATTAATAATAATTAATGATGACTCATACGGGAAACATGAATTGAATCTAGGTATAATGTGATGATTAAATATTAAATGATAATGTGATAACAATTTAATTATGCATTATATTTATTTCTTTATAGAACTACATGAACTATATTTTGATTGGACTCGTTTTGGACACAGTTGGTGGTAGCCTACTAAGTTGTACTCACACCCTATTTAGTACAATTAATTAGTACCCAAGTAAAATTTTTTTATTGCAGGAAAAGATAAGGGAAAGGCCCTGGGATAGGTTTATGTTTGGGATTGGATCATGAGAGGGGGAAACCGACATGGTTCAGAACCTTCTTGTGAGTCGTTGTGTCTTTCCTTTGAGTTTCATTGTAGACACTTGACACTTGAATTTTCATAGCATGTTTTACCTTCCAGTTGAGTAATTTATTTTATTGTTTTGAATATCATATGACATGTTACCGTTGAGGAGAGTCAGAAGAGGATGAATTTGGTTTCTGTAGAATTGAACTCTACACTCTTGAGACAGATTAGGGATTGGAAGTATGAGGATCCAGTGTGTTTAGCCTTGAGGGAAATCCTTGAAGGTTGGGAGACAGCTTCAGACTAAATAATAGATGAGGATGAGAAAATATATGTGAAAAATCGGGTTGTTGTGCCTACAAGTATGAGAGAGTAACTAATGCGAGGATTTAATGCTTCAAGGTGGGTGATACATACCTGGGTAAAAAAAATATACCGTGACCTATGATGACAATTTTGGTGGCCAAACATAAAAAAGGAGATAGTAGGGTTTGTAACAAGATGTTTCACCTGTCAGTAGGTCAAGGAAGAACATCAAAAACCTATAGTCCTGTTGCATATGTTACCTATTCCAAAATGGAAGTAGGATGAGGTGACTATGGATTTTGAGGTAAGAATTACAGAGAAATATAAGAAGAATGATGTTGTTCGGGTAATTTTGGATCGACTAATGAAGGTATAACATTTCTTTCAAATTTGGGGAACCTTTACATTTGAATAGTTGGGAAAACTGTATGTGCGAGAGATAGTTCGTTTGCATGAGGTGTTGTAGACTATAGTTTGAGATCACATTTTATGCTTTAATTCATGCTTCTAATATGGTTAACATAATGCACTTTGTAAAAATATTCTTTTAAGTATGACCTTCCTCCCACAGATAAATGGGAATTCAGAGCGTACCATACATGTGTTAGAGGATATGCTACGAGCATGTGTTATTGACATTCGGGATTCTTTGGAGAATCACTTATCTTCAGTGGAGTTCACCTATAACATTAGTTATCAGGAAATAACTTAGATGACACCATATGAGGATTTAGTGGTGGGTGAGTTGGAGATATTGGGACCAAGTCTCATTCAGATGACATCAAATTAGGTGCAGTTGATTTGAAAATGTATGGGTAGGGCTCAGAGTAGGCCAAAGTCATCTGATGATAGATAGAGAAAACCCCTAGAGTTCATAGAGGGTGATTGTGTATTCCTTCGGGTGTCACCTAGATTGGGTCACCACATGATGCAGAGGCATGACAAGTTAGCACCCATGTTCATATGATGGTTAGAAGTGATGGATAGAATCTGGCTAGTGGTGTACCAATTGACACATCCTCAAAAATTCATAACCATGAATGATGTTTTCCATGTGTCAGAACTATGATGGTATCACCCTGACCCTCCTCATGTGATTGATGTGGAAGAGGTTGACCTTGAGATAGACGTGTCCTTTTAAGAGCATCCAATATGTGTGTTGGGTCGTAGTGAGAACGTTATACGGGTAATGACCCTGCCATTAGTTTATGTGATAAGGAAACATAGAAGTGTTCAAGAGGAAACCTGGGCACTGGAAGTAGACCTGAGGGTTCAATGGACAAATATTTTTAGATATAAATAATAGATAATTTTGGGAGTGCAGCTTGAGGATGAGCAGTTATAAGGTGGGGAGATTGTAAGATCCTATCCTTTTATAGAAAAAATCAGCTGTGTATTCTGGTAATTTTTGTTATTATTAAGTACCTTTGGGTTGGGGTATGACCTAGAGTGTGTTTGGGTTTAGTTTTTAAGGAACATGGGAGGATAGGGGGATGTTCATTTTTTATGCATGGTTTGGCCAAACCGTGTGCAAGATAACTATGAAGACAGTGGAGGTCAGCATAGTTGGCGCATGACTTGCTTAACTGTGCACCATCGAGCTATTCAGGTAGTGGAAAACCACATGGTTGGTGCATGGTTTGGACTAACCATGCATCTTCCCAAGTGAAACCACACGTGCAGAGAAGATTAATCCAAATATTGGTTTTAAAACCATCCGAACCCCCCAAATCATTATAGTTTGACCTAGTCTCAGGCTGGACAATTTTGGGGTGATCTTAGAGCCTTCTGAATGGATTCCAAGGTGACACAAACATCGTTCTTTGAGATCATAAGCCCAGATTAAAGATCTGATCTATTCTTGGTAAGTATATTCCATCCTGTTTCTCCTCCAGTTATTTCAAACATCATTCCTTGATATTTTCATGGATGATCTCCATAATTTTCATGGATCTAAGCCATTGAGTTGAGATCTAGATCTAGGATTGTGGATGTAGATCTAGATTTTCAAGATCATGATGCCTTCGGTCTTAATTTTGGTTTAGGGATTTAGATATGAAGCTTGATCAACATCATTTTTCCACCCAGATTTTTGGGATTTATATTGGACTGAATTCCACAAATAATCTGAGGTAGGTAGTCTAAATAAAACTCTAATAGTCTTGATTTTGATATTTGTATGTCAATTTAGGATTTTCTAGCTTCCTTTGATAATTGAATTCCTAAATATGAGTAATTAGGAATGCTGATTTGACTTAAGATTTCCATGGTGATTAATTGATAAATTGAATCATAGAACAAATAATGTGGGGTTGCCCAAATAGATATTTTAGAAATTTTTATGGGTTGAGATATTGTAATTGGGATATTGAATTGGTTGTGTTAAGATAATTAATGGACGGAAATTAATTATGAAATTATGTTTAGATATGTAAGATAATTAATTGTGATAATTAATTAGATTCCATGATGATGACCAAAGATAGTTAATTGTGAGAATTAATTATGTGCCATAATGTTTTTTAAAGATAATTATTTGTGAGAATTAATTATGACAGGTTAAAATTTGATATTGGAAATTGGTTTGAAAGAATTTACTATGGAATGAGAATTGTGTTGATTGATTAATTAATTCATGAATTAACTAATGAATTGTGTGTTTAGTTAATTTTTGAGTTAACTAATGGCCCCCTTTATATGGTGGTGTGGATACATATCCCATCATGAGGCATTTTATTTGGAGATGACTTAGGGCCAGAGCCCATGGAAAGGAAAAAATAGTGGGTTAGGCCCAAAGTGGACAATATCATGATCATGGGCCGGACTGGCCCATTACAAATGGTATCAGATTTAGTTTCCCTTTGATGTTCCAGTGAGGATTTTGGGAAATTCATTGGGTGTGGATTTTGGCTATCTCACATAGAAGGAGGAGGATTACAAATCACCCTCTTATAAGGTGGTGTGGATTCGTCTCCCATCATGAGGCATTTTCCTAGGGGATTCCTAAAGGCCAGATCCCAGAGAAATAAAAACTATGATGGTTAGGACCAAAGAAAACAATATCATGATCATGGGCTGGACTAGGCCATTACACCATCCTTTGTGTAATACAACATAAAAATAAATTCCTAGATTCGAATGCCTGAATAAAATATATTTTTCATGATAAATTCTCACGAATACCATCCAACAGGAGACTACCCACTGATATACCTACTCTAGTTTTCTTAAAATGGCCTGATTTAAAATGATAATTTGGGAAAAATATATGTACCTAATGGAGATTACTATTAATTTATCATTTTCCATAGTCTTAGTGAAAATATCTTGTTTATTATAGTAAAATGATGATCCATACAAAGTTTTAATTTTTTATTCATATTTCAATGAAATTTTTCCTAACATTTATATATGGGAAAGCTTAGCTGGAATGGAATTTCATTTTGATATGGCCTCAATATTAAATGTTTTATACCTGACCATATATGTTCATTTTCCATTATATGAGTGCTCAATATTTCTAGGAGAACACAAAGTGAATTTCTAGTACACAGAGGCCTAACCTTTGATTATAGTTCCCTTTTCATGTTTTCAACATGGTGAGAATTTTGTATACTTCAAAGGGTTGTTTTATGGTATTTCAAAAAATATCACTATTTTCATATAGTTTATGGTCTTTTATATAAGAACTTCTATTGAAATAGATTATAATGTTATATCTCCGAACATAAATTTTTGGTGATATACCTTCTGAGAAGTAGAATTATCAATAATGTTTAATTACATGCATGATCAAGTAATGGTGTCCCTATTACTTTCCAAGGGAAATGAATTTTTTTTGAAAACTACGTTGGAGGATGCAGAAATAATAGGGATGATAAGTACACTTGTATATTTATAATGTTGGTTGTGTAATTGATAACACATAAGTTTGAATTGGTGAATATGGAATGGGGAATACTTACTGGGGAAGACCCAAAACACCCTTTGGTGATGCGTTCCACTATATTGTTACCAAGGCTCACAATGATCATAGTTACTTTCATACAAGGTGGAGATGCATTTAGTTGGAAGGTTGAATCCATTATGAATCGATATCAAGGTAAAAAAATGGTATCCCTATACTTTTCTAAGGGTCATGAATGATTTTTGAAGACTCAATCATTTGGATGATGAAGATGGAAGTGGAATGAAATCCATAAAATTAAGTGTTCTATCTCTATAGTAATGTCTATCTCTTTGATGGGAATCTTGGGACAAACACCATGTGCTTTTCATTCAGAAAATGTGGTCCATCAAACATTTTTGGAATGGAGTTTCACATTACTCATTTTATAAATGTTATAAAATATGGTGATGTAATGTCATGTAATTCAAATACGATTTAAAATTATAATTATGTGAATTGTTAATCAGGATCTATGAATATTTAGGTTCAGTAGATGCGGTAACTAGTGGGTACAGGTCCACCATCCATAATATATGGCTACTATAATTTTCTATGTGGTTAAAACAATAAAACCTGTGTTTAAGGGGGGACTTCATGGGACCCAGGGGTTAATTTCAATGAACTAGTCAATGTTAATTGTTTTATATGGGGAAGATCCAAAAAAATAAACCCATGATCCATGGGGTTATAAGAAAAGGACAAAAATAGAAGGAAATTCTTGTTTTATCTCTTACTTACAAGGCATGAAAGTGGTTTAGGGAATTTGTAATAAAAAAGAAGCATTTGAGAAACAGAGAAGTTATGTCCCCACCTAATGGACACATTATCATTGAAAAGAGATGTAAAAAATCATTAATCTCAATTTATCCTTGACCAAGGGTTCCAGGGAGCATGAACCAATTTTTGGAAGGGAAAAAAGTGTCCCTTATGAGATTTATTCCATATTTATTTGTGATCCAACTTTTTTCAAAGCTCTGGAGTTAAAAAGTTTATTGTGTGATGAATTGACTTCTACTGAAGGTATCTTTTGTCGATTTTCAACAAGAAATGTACTATACCCTTTCAATATAAGTCCTAGGGTAGTTAAATATCATCCATCAAGGGATATAGTTTTTGTTTGTATAGTTTTTTTTAACAAATTACATTCAGTTGAAGGTCAATATGAACTTGGACCTAATATGATAGAAATATCACACAACAACCTAATTAGGAAATAGTAGGAATATATTAATCAAATATAATTTAGTTTGAGAGATGATAATGTTTCCTATATTGGAATTATGTTATCATTACATGAGTAATGATATGGGATAATCATGCTTGGGATGATCAAAAACACCTTGAAGTGATGAGTTCTTTCACGGTGACATCAGACTCAGAAGGATCAAAATTCTTTTCTTATAGGTCTAGGATCTATCTGATTGGTTGGTAAAATCTGGTATGCATCAATAGAATTCTCAAAAGAGAGATATATATTCCATTCCAATGGACATTAAAGTTTTTTTGGAAACCTAAGGTGCTCAAGATATAATGTTTGATTAATGGGATGAGGTGCTTAATAGATGATGGAAGCTCCCAAACCTATAGCTAACATGGGTGAGGGTCTTGTGTTACCATGATAGTTAGTGATAAAGGGTGATGGTATTCAAATTCTAAAATAATATAGTGGGAAAATATATTTCTTACTTTTTAACGTCATGTGACAAGGATGTCTTCCATGTAGTTTAACAAAATGTGGTAAGATTTTTTTCCTTTTATTGTATTTCAATGTCAAGAGACCAGGATGTGAGAACCGACACTAAAATTTTAAATGGTATTCATAGGGAAACATTGTACTTTGTAACACCACAATATTTTATGAAAAATATTCTTTTTAATTTCATTGATGCCTTTCGTTGTACACTACACAAAAAAGAGCTTTCACTACACGCATCCCTGACTTGTCTTGCATGATACGCAATCACGACCTTCCACGATAGCATGTGTTGTACGCAATACAGAATTTTGGTAAACAACGATATGTTATATAAACTAGCCATTATGACTACTAATACCCACTTTTGGAAATTTTATAAATTTTATCATTCGAAATGGACTTCATTTTTGGATTCGGAATATCGAATTTACCCTATGGTGAAATTTTGGTATTTTTTTGAAAACATTAAATTTTTGATGGATAGTGAAAATAATGGGTTACTATTTAAAAACCAACTTTTTATTTAAATAATTATTTATTTTATTTAAATTTATTTTATGTCAAAATTGATACATTATACCTATATATTTTCAATTTAATTCATTGGAGTCATTTTATAATAATTTTACATATATAAAAATTTTATTGAATTTTTCACCGTCATTTACCCACCTCCTAGGAGAATTTGGAAATTCAAATAAAACATAATTTTACCGCTTCTGTGAGTGGAATTTCAAAAATCATAGAGACATGGTTAATATGAAGGACTAAAATATGGTTCAATGAGATGAAAATAATTTTTGGTGAATAGTAACTGTTTACATTTATTTACCACGGTTAAATGTAAATAGGGTAATTAAGGGTAAAAATGATATTAGTATTACCCTAACACATGTCTTAATTTTATTGGATAAGTGTAATTCGACCAAAAAAAACCTTAGATATAAAATATTACCATTTAGGTACACTTGGATTAGACTAGGACATTTATTATTAATTTATTTAAAGCAGGGTTAAAATAGTTAAAATCAAAGTTTAATAACTAAATCAATTTTAATATTTGGTTATACATAGGATAAATTAGACTATAAATATTCATTATAAATATAAAAACATTTACTACCTAATGGTATTTTATTTATAATTTTTATACATTAAATAATTTAATTTCTTAATGATACAATGATGATGCAGTAATTACCTTATTAATGAAATATTAACATAATTGATGTTATAAATACCCAAATAAATGTAATTTTAGACATTTTATGAATTACACTAATTTTATCGGTTAATATGACATGTTCATATTGATTAAATTAACTTCTTTAGAACTAATAATGTTTTTATTATTCTCACAAAAATCAATTACCAAATAGTGTCAAAATAGACATAAAATAGCTTTTAAAACAAATATTATATTATTAATTGTTATTTTATTCCTAAAAAATATGGTAAGGAAAAAAGACTTAGATAAGGTTATATATATTAATAATTAACCACTTGGGGTTCATTTTTCATGTTATAGTATGTTTATTAACCATATAGTGTGAGAAAAAAAGAAGATAGAGTAAAAGCTAAATTATTTAACATAGAGTTAAATCTAAATTATAATGTTAAAATAGTAACATAAACTTGTCTAAAACATTTTGGTTGAGATTATTTAGACCTTATCCCACTTTATCTTCAAAATAAATCAATTTTTAGGTATTATAAACCGAATATGACTTTATTATAAAATAATATTTTATGTTTTTCCAAAGGTGCCCCTCTCCTCCCTTATAAAAAGGGAACCCATACCCTCTTCTCTTCACACCCTTTTGAGCCATGAAGCTCGGCCAAAACCTGCCCATTTCATTTATAATCTTCCCTAGAAACATTATATAGGTTCTGGTCTCATCAAAATACCATCCCTACTCCCTTAAGAGGGGGTTAAGAAGAGGGGCTTCAAAGAAGAGGTAATATCCATTACCGATTCTTTCCAATTTATTTCTTCTTCAACTTATTATTATTTATTTTTTTCATCATAAATTAATAACATAAGTATCACTAATATACTGATATGTTATTATAAATATGAAACAATCCAATTTCATCCTCTATCCATCCTATGGAAACAAAATCACCACGCGTGCGTACGTACAAAATACCATCTCCACGCCATGGTGTAATCTATTTTCCACCACCTCTTTACTTGGATGGGTATAATGGTGTAAATAAAGAACTATATATGATTATCATAAAGTGATATTGATTCTGAAATATTATACATACACTTCAATACAGTTCCATGATCATGGGAATGATATCATCGCTCGTGCGTATGTACGGACTACTGTCTCCACGAATGTGATGAGATTCATTTTCCATGATTTACCATTCTTGTTTGATTATAATGTAAATATAATAAATAATAACTAAATATATTACGTAATAATGATACTAGATTTATGTACATATATGTTTCATTTACTTAATTTCTTTTAATTCATTAAGGAAACGAAAACTGCGTTCATGCGTACATATGACAAACCGTCTCCATGAACGGTTTATATCATTTCATTTATATATCTATTATATATATATATATATACTGAATATATATGTGATATATAAATCATGATTTAAATTCTGGAAGTATGTAAATAATGATATAATTATTAATAATATTGAGTACAACAATTCCATACACATACGATAAATAAAACGATTTTACCCAAAACACTGCTTTAACATGGAACTTACAAAAGAACAGGTAATATAAAGTCATAAGTGAACCATATATGATATCATAACAATGAATATGATTCTGTAATAAGTCAATGACATTATCTAAATCATTACACAGGAGGATCAGATACATACAAAGCATATCGGACCTAAGGTAAGGGATAACGATTCCAATCTCGTTCTTATCCGAGATTGTTATTCGTAAGTATTTAATGGGTTTATTGTTATCATCCATGACCATGTTCTCTAAAAATTATTTAATGTACTTTTAATGTCCTTTTTACCCATTTTTGAAATTTACCACATGTTATAAAATTAATCTTACTTTTTTTTACCACAGGGGGGACTTTTTGACTTTTCTGACAAAAGTATGAGAAGAATGTTATTTTTAAATTATACGGCGTGAATGGATTTTTACGGTTTTATAACGCCTCATTTTCATGAAGCTTACTCTAAAATATTTTATACCTATTTTCAAAAAAATACTTTTCATTTAAAATTGAACATAATTTTGTGAAAAGAAAATGATTTTGAAGAATAAAGGATATTTTCCTCAAGAATTCATTTCATGTGTTTTATCAAAACCATTTTACATCTAAGATGAAATTATTTCATATGTGTATGTTTAAAGTATAAGGTCTCTATGATTTACATGGTTTAATGTTTATTATGATAAAATATATCCATTTTTTTATATGGATTATGTGATGATTGGGTGATGTTTATGAAACCCATTTTATTATTTGGGTTATGATGAATGTTTTATGTTTATTTTGTAGAACAAGTAAAAATGATTTCATTATGAGGTGGGTGGGACCTATATCTCCCTCAAATGCATTGAGAAAAGATTTATATCCCATGAGATAGACATAGCTGAAACGATATGTTAATGCGATTTAGTGATACAAGACTAGAACGAGGAGTGAACTCGATTTAGAAAGGGACTTTGTCCAATATGATTGTCATAACATCATTGCCTTGGATACTATGGAAATAATATCATGTAATTAATGTTTTACCACAATTAAATGTTTTATTCCCATGTTTTTTTATAATGATTGATATTCCTTTATGATCTATGCATTACATACTTCCAAGATTTATTTCACAACTCATTATTTTGATGTTTAAACATTATGTTCATGTTTTGAAGTTTAAATGTATATGGTTTGTTTTATTTTTTTCCATGCATACCCTTACTGAGAATTTGAGCTCACCCTTTATATGTTTTCTTTTCCCTAGAATATAAAGAAATCTTTTAGGTAAGAAAAAAAGTGGAAGATCTTTATGGGAGATGTTCAAGATCTTTCCCCAAGATTAGAAGATTATGTTCCAAGTTTCCAAAGACACTAAACTATTAGGGTCCTTTGGTGTCTATTTTTGTTATGTATTATGTATTCCACAAAAGTAATGTAATGTCTATGTACGTCAAGCTTCGGGTCTCTACCGTTGGTATCAAAGGAATGGTTTAGTTATCCTTTGGATACTAGGATGAAAAAACATTAGTGAAATACCTAGAGATATTTCTATGGTATGTCTAGGGATGTACCTAAGGTTAAGTATATGTGTAGGTTATAGTAATAGAATTATGGTAACGATATTAGAGGTTCACCAAAGATGTTAGATATTGAAGGTAATCCCCCATGATTATGATTTTTCCCCTCACTCTATTCTTTTGGGATTTTAGAAAATGTCTGGAAATAGGAAGATTCACAATAACAGAGGATATGATGGACAATTGAATGATATTCTTCATGAGCAACCAAATGAAATGGGATTTGGAAGTCAAAACATATTTATTATGCCTAATCAGTAATCTCATAATATGATCAATAATCTCAACATTGGTATGTTTCCCGACTCAGCTAATAAGAGAAAGATGGAGTTTTATGATGATCATAGTGGAAAGAAAGTTCAATTTCTCTCATGTAAATCATGTGGGAAGAGGGATCAAGGATAATTTTTCAAAGGAACTAGAAGATGCTTTGTGTGCGGAAAAGAAGGACACAAATCAAGTAAGTGAAAAGGAAATGTTTTAGTTAACACCATGGGTAAGGATAATGGTATTTCCACGACATCAAAAATGATTAGATGTTTTAAATGTGGAATGTATGTGAATTATGAAAACCAATTCCCTAAGGGAAAATATCATTAAGAGAATCAGAATGGTCATATGGGTAGTATTTATGTGGATGATGATGAGTAGACTAAAAATGATATATGAGATGAAAGAAGTGTTGAATCTTGGTAAATGGTTTAAGAAGGTAGTGTAATTATTGTATGTTTATCAAGAGTTATATTGTATAGGTAATTTAATGGTACTATAGAAAAAAGACACATCTAAGGATTGTTACACTATTGTTTTTACTAAAGTATTTGAAAGTATATGTTGAATGGTACCAGTAAACATGAAAGGTTATTTCATATATTTTTTGAAATTAGATGATATGCGCATAATGAAGGGATAAAGAGATAATGAGATGTTTTATAGTATTTATGATCTCATGGCTGATATAAGGACAATGTGGTATCATGGTTTGAGTATATAAAATTTTTGGGATTCTGGTACGTGGAAAGAGTTAACTTTTAACAACATTCATGTTTTCACCAAGGTTCAATGGGTATTCATTTTTCAAGAGAATACATGATTAAGGTATTCCCATGTTTGGAATGTGACCAACAAGATATATCTTATATGGGGGATAAATGATGGTCTTCACATGATTGGTTGACGACAATTCTAGTAATCATTTTCTTTATACTATAATATTGAACAGAAGTATTTTCGATAATTATAAAGTTTGGAATGGATTATGTTGGACATCAGATAGAATTATTTAAGGCTATAACTTTTTTAGATATAATTTATGGAATGTTATAATAATGTAGTTTTAGAAAAAGGACAACCTGCAGGACGGGCGACAACCCATCGCGTCAGACAAGGCTGTGGGAATAAAACCCACAAATGAAGTGCGACGAGCCTTTATCGCATACCATTGGACTACAAGAAGTCCCTGGTAAGTAAAAGATAGTTTTATTATATTAAGCATTATGATATATGAAGTATAAGTCCATTTTAGGAACCATATACGATTAATATCACTATAGATGGACTTATGTATATTTGATAACTTTTGCTAACCTTTTGTTTGAGACAGATGGAATGACCAGTCATTCTATCACATGATCAGCTAACACTTCACAAATGAAAAATTCAACTTCATTTCTGTAAGAGATGAAGTGGCAATTGTCAATGGAACAACCAATGGTGAGATTGTTCCAAAATCAAGAAAGTATTTCATCTAATTAAAATTTCTTCAACTTTAGGGAAAAGATCTTGAAAGCCAAAAATGTTTTCTTAGTGCCCTTATATCCGATGAATTAGATGGTACCCTAAATCATCACAAATTTATGGCTTTGTGATTGTTGGATTTTTCATACCCATGTTCTCTACCACTCTCCATCAGAACATGATGGACAGATTTCTCTTCCATATCCATATTTCCACCTATGTTCTCCTATGTGGAAACCTAATGATTAGTTAATTTGGGTAACCATTACGTTTCATACTTTAGTTTTTAATGATATGTTTTGGTATTATTTTTTACGATTTGGGTTTCTATTAAAAAAACATGTGAGTAGTAAACCATTTATAACCCCGACGAATTTTGAGGGAAAAATTCATTTTAAGGGGGGTAGAATGTAACACCCTCCGATTTTATAAAAAATATTCTTTTTAATTTAATTGATGCCTTGTGTTGTATGCTACACCAAAAGGATCTTGCACTACATGCATCCCTGACTTGTCTTTCATTACACACAATCCCGACCTTCTACGATAGTGTGTGTTGTTCGCAATACCGAGTTTTGCTAAACAATGATATGTTATATAAAATAGGCATTATGAATACTAATACCAACTTTTTGAAATTTTATAAATTTTATCTTTTGAAACAGACTTCATTTTTGGATTTTTAATATCGAAATTATCCTAGGGTGAATTTTTGGTATTTTTCAGAAAACATTCAATTTCTGATGAATAGTGAAAAGAATGGGTTACTATTTAAAAACCGACTATTTATTTAAATAATTATTTATTTTATTTAAATTTATTTTAGGTCAAAATTGATACATAATACCTATATATGTTCAATGTAATTCATTGGAGTCATTTCATAATAATTATAGTTATATAAAAATTTTATTGAACTTTTCACTTTCTTTTACCCACCTCCTAGGAGAATTTGGAAATTCACATAAAACATAATTTTACCGCTTCTGTGAGTGGAATTTCAAAAATCTGATAGACACAGTTTATATCAAAGACTATAATGTGGTTCAATTAGATGAAAATAATTTGTGGTGAATAGTAACTCTTTACTTTTATTTACCACGGTTAAAATTAAATAGGGTAATTAAGGGTAAAAATGAAATTATTATTACCCTAACACATGTCCTAATTCTATTGGATTCATGTAATTCTACCAAAAACAACCTTAGGAATAAAATATAACTATTTAGGTCCACATGGATTCGATTAGGACATTTAATATTAATTTATTTAAAGAAGGGTTAAAATAGTTAAAATCAATGTTTAATAAATAAATCATTTTTAATATAGGGTTATACATAACATATATTCAAGTATAAATATTCATTATAAAGATAAAACGATTTCATACCTAATGGTATTTTTTTTAAAATTTTTATACATTAAATAATTTATTTTATTAATGAAAAAATGATGATGCAATAATTACATTATTAATGAAATATTAACATAATTTATGTTATAAATACCCAAATAAATGCAATTTTAGACTTTTTATGAATTACACTAATTTTATAGGTTAATATTACTTTTTATTATTGATTCAATTATATTTTTTATAACTGATAATGTTGTTATGATTTTCACAAAAATCAATTACCAAATAGTATCAAAATTGACATAAAATAGTTTTTAAGAAAATATTATATTATTAATTTTTATTTTATTCCTAAAAATATAAGGCTTTCTAAATGACTTATATAATTTTATATATATTTATAATGAAGCACCTGGGGTTCTTTTGTCTTGTTATAGTAAGTTTATTGACCATATAGTGTAAGAAAAAAAGAAGACACGGTAAAAGTTAAATTATTTAACTTAGAGTTAAATCAAAATGACAAGGTTAAAATAGTAACCTAAACATGTATAAAACCTATTGGTTGGGAGGATTTCGACCCATACCAACTTTATCTTCTAAATAAATCAATTTTGAGCTATTATAAACTGCATATGACTTTATTATAAAATAATATTTTATGTTTTTCCAAAGGTGTCCCTCCCCTCCCTTATAAACATGGCACCCCCTCCCTCTTCTCTTCACACCCTTTTGCGCCATTAAACTCGGCCCAAACATGGAAATTTCCCTTATCATATTCCCTAAAAACATTATAGAGGTTCTGGTCTCCTCAAATGACCAATCCTAGTGCCTTAAGATGAGGTTAAGAAGAGGCGCGTCAAAGAAGAGGTAATATCTGTTACCGATTCTTTCCAATTTATTTATTCTTATACTTCTTCCTCTTTAATTGCTTCATCATAAATTAATAACAAAAGTATCACTCATATACTAATATGTTATTATAAATACTAAAGAATCCAATTTTATCCTCTATCCATCCTACGGAAATGAAATCACAGTGCGTGTGTATGTACGGAATACTGTCTCCACGCCGTGGTGTAATCTGTTTTCTACCACCACCTTACTTGGATGGGTATAATGGTGTAAATAAATAACTATATATGATTATTGTAAAGTTGTATTGATTATTAAATATTATACATACACTTCAATACAATTCCACAATCATGGGAATGATATCATCGCTCGTGCGTACGTACGGACTACCGTCTCCACAAACGCGATGAGATTCATTTTCCATGATTAACCATTCAAGTATGATTATAAAGTATATATAATAAATAATCATGAAAGCTATTACATAATAATGATTCTGGATTTATGTAAATATATGTTTCACTTACTTAATTCCATTTAATTCAATAAGGAAACGAATATAGCGTTCATGCGTACGTACGACCTACCATCTCCAAGAATGGTGTATTTCATTTCATTTATATATCTATTATATATATATATGTACTGAATATATATATATATGATATATAAATCATGATTTACATTCTGGTATTAAGTAAATCAAGACATAAGTAATAATAATATCGAGAACAACAAGTCCAAACATGTACGATAAATAAAATGATTTTACCCAAAATGCTGCTTTATCATGGAACTTACAAAAGAACGGGTAATATAAAGTCATAAGTGAACCATATATTATATCATAACAATGAATATGATTCTGTAATAAGTAAATGACATTATTTAAATCATTATACAGGATTTTCAGATACGTATGAATCATATCAGACCTAAGGTTAGGGATAACTATTCCAATCTCATTCTTATCTGAGATTGTTATTTGTAAGTATTTGTTTGGGTTATTGTTATCATCCATGCCCATGTTTTATAAAACCGATTTCAGGTACTTTTAAAGTCCTTTTTTACCCATTTTTGAAATTTACCACATTTTATTAAAGGAATCTTACTTTTTTTTACCACACGGATAACTTTTTTACTTTTCTGACAAAAGTACGATAAGAATGTTATTTTTCAATTATACAGCATGAATGGATTTTTACGGTTTCATAACGCCTCATTTTCATGAAGTTTACTCTACAATATATTATGAATATTTTCAAAAAAAAATTCTTTTCTTTTAAAATTTCATGGAATCTTGTGAACAAATAATGTTTTTAAAGAAGAAAGGTTATTTTCCTGAAGAATTCATTTCAAGTGTTTTTATCAAAACCATTTTCCATCTAAGATGACATTATTTCATATGGGAATGTTTTAAGTATAATGTATTTATGATTTACATGGTTTCACTTTTCTTATGATGAAATATCCATTTGTTTTATATGGATTATGTGATGATGGGATGATGTTTATGAAACCCATTTTATTCTTTCGGTTGTGATGAATATTTTAAGTTTTTTTGTGGCACAGGTAAGAATGATTTCATTATGAGATGGGTGAGACCTATATCTCCCTCCAATGAATTGGGAGAGATTTATATATCATGAGATAGACATGGATGAAAAGGTATGTTAATCTTATTCAGTGATACATGACTGGAACGAGGAGTGCACTTGATTCAGAAAGGGACTTTGTCCAATAAGATTGTCATGGCAGCAATGTCTTGGCTACTATGGAAATCATATCTTGTGCTCAATGTTTTTCCACAATTAAATGTTTTATTCCCATGTTATTTATCATGATTTATGTTCCTTTATGCTATATGAATTACGTACAGACATGATTTATTTCATAACTCAATATTTTGAGGTTTAAACTTTATGTTCATGTTTAGAAGTTCAAATATATATGGTTTTTTTATTTTTTTCCATGCGTACCCTTATTGAGAATTTGAGCACACCATTTATATGTTTTCTTTTCCTCAGGATATAAAGAATGGTTTTATTTAAGAAAAAATGGGATGATCTTTATGGGTGATATTGAAGATCTTTCACCAAGATTAGAAGATTATGTTCCAAGTTTCCAAATAGACTAAACTATTAGAGTCCATTGGTGTCTGTTTTTGTTATGTATTATATATTTCGCAGAAGTAATGTAATTTCCATGTACGTCAAGCTTTGGTTCTCTACAACTGGTATCAGAGGAAAGGTTTAGTTAACCTTTGGAATCTAGGATGTGAAAACTTTAGTGAAATCCTTAGAGATATTTCTATGGTATATCAAGGGATGTCTATAAGGTTAAGTATAAGTGTAGGTTATAGTCCTAGAATTACGGTAACGATTTTAGAGTTTAACCTATGATGTTAGATATTGAAGGTACTCCCCCTTGATTATGATTTTTTCCTCTCACACTATTCTTTTTGGATTTTGGAAAATGACTGGAAACAGGAAGATTCATGATAATAGAGGATATGATGGACAATGGTATGATATTCTTCATGAGTAACCAAATGAAATGGCATTTGGAAGTCAAAACATCGTTATTACGCCTAATCAGCAATCTCATAATATGATCATTAATCTAAACTTTGGTAAGTTTCCTAACCCAGCTAATAATAGAAAGATGGAGTTTCATAATGATCATAGAGGAGAGAAAGTTCAATTTCTCACATGTAAATCATGTGGGAAGAGGCATAAAGTAGAATGTTTCAAAGGAAATGGAAGATGCTTTGGGTGCAGAAAAGAAGGACACAAATCCAGTAAGTGCAAAGGAAAAGGTTATGCTAACACCATGGAGAAGGATAATGCTATTAATACAACATCAATAATGATTAGATTTTTTAAATGTGGAATGTATGGGCATTATCAAAACAAATACCCTAAGGGAAAATCTCATGATGAGAATCAACATGGTCATATGGGTAGTATTTATGTGGATGATGATGAGGAGACAAAAAATGATATATGAGATGAAAGAAGTGTTGAAGCATGGTAAATGGTTTAAGAAGGTAGTGGAATTATTGCATGTTTATCAAGAGTTATGTTGTATAGGTAATTTTGTTGTACTATTGAATAAAGACGCATCTAAGGATTGTTACACTATTGTTTTTTCTAAAGTATTTTATATTATATGTTGAATGGTACCGGTAACCATGAATGGTTAATTAATATATTTTTGGAAAGTAGATGATATGCACATAACAAAGGGATAAAGAGATAATGAGATGTTTTATAGTATTTATGAGATCATGGCTGATATAAGGAAAATCTGATATCATGGTTTTAGTATATAAAAAATTTGGGATTTTGGTATGTGGAAAGAGTTAACTTTTGACAACATTCATGTTTTCACTATGGTTCAATGGGTATTCGTTTTTCAATAGAATACATGATTGAGGTATTCACATGTTTGGAATGTGACCAACAAGATATATCTTATATAGTGGATAAATGATGGTATTAATATTCTTTGTTGATGTCATTTCTAGTAATCATATTATTTATACTTTAAAATTGGACAGAAGTATTTCTGATAAGCTTAATGGGTGGAATGGAATAAGTTGGACATCAGATATAAATTTTTAAGGATAGAACTTTTCTTACATATTATTTATGGAATGTTATAATAATGTAGTTTTAGAAAAAGGAAAAGTTGTAGGACAGGCGACAACCCGTCGCATTGGACAAGGCAGTGTGAATCAAACCCACAACTGAAGTGTAACAGGCCAATATTGCATACCACTGGCCTACAGGAAGTCCCTGGTCAGTATAAGCTAGTTTTATTATATTAAGTGGTATGATATATGACGTATAAGTCCATTTTAGGAACCATATACAATTAATCTCACTATAGATGGACTTATGTATATTTGATAACTTTTTCTAACCTTTTTTTGCGACAGATGGAATGACCCATCATTCTATCACATGATCTACCAACACTTCACGAATGAAAAATTCAACTACATTTCATTAAGAGATGAAATGGTAATTGTCCAAGGAACAACCAATAGTGGGATTATACCAAAATCAAGAAATTATTTCTTCTAATTAAAATTTCATCAACATTAGGGATAATATCTTGAAAACCAAAAATGTTGTCCTAGTGAACTTATATCCAATGAATCATATGGTACCTTAAATCATCACAAATTTATGGCTTTGTGATTATTGGCTTTTTCATAGCCATGTTCTCCACCACTCTCCATTAGAACATGATTTTTAGATTTCTCTTTCATATCTATATTTTCACCTTTGTTCTCCTATGTGGAAACCCAGTGATTAGTTAATTTGGGCAAACCTTACATTTCATACTTTAGTTTTTAAAGATATTTTTTTGTGTTCTTTTATACGATGTGGGTTTCTATTAAAGAACCTTATGAGTAGTAAACCATTTATAACCCAGATAAATATCGAGGGCGAAATTCATTTTAAGGGGGGTGAAATGTAACACCCTAAGATTTTATGAAAACTATTCTTTTTAATTTCATTGATTCCTTGTGTTGTATGCTACACAAAAATAATCTTGCACTACAAGAATACCTAACATGGCTTTCATTACACGCCATCACGACCATCCAGGATAGCGTGTGTTGTACGCAATACCGATTTTCGCTAAATAATGATATGTTATATAAACTAGCCGTTATGAATACTAATACCCACTTTTTGAAATTTTATAAATTTTAACTTTCTAAATGGACTTCATTTTTGGATTCGGAATATCGAAATTAGCCAAGGGTGAGTTTTTGGTATTTTTTTGAAAACGTTCTATTTTTTAAGAAATAGTGAAAAAATGGGTTACTATTTAAAAACCGACTTTTTATTTCAATAATTATTTATTTTATTTAAATTTATTTGAGGTCAAAATTGATACATAATACCTATATAAGTTCAATATAATTCATTGGATTCATTTTATAATAATTTTAGATATATAAAAATATTATTGAACTTTTCACCGTCTTTTACCCACCTCCTAGGAGAATTTGGAAATTCCCATAAAACATGATTTTACCGCTTATGTGAGTGGAATTTCGAAAATATGAGAGACACAGTTAATAACAAGGACTAAAATGTGAATCAATGAGATAAAAATAATTCTTGTGAATAGTAACTTTTTACTTTTATTTACCACGGTTAAAAGTAAATAGGGTAATTAAGGGTAAAAATGATATTATTATTACCCTAACACATGCCCTAATTCTATTGGATAAGTGTAATTCGACCAAAAACAACCTTAGGAATAAAATATGGCCATTTAGGTCCACTTGGATTAGATTAGGACATTTATTATTAATTTATTAAAAGAAGGGTTAAAATAGCTAAAATCAAAGTTTATTAAGTAAATCATTTTTAATATTAGGTTATACATACGATAAATTCAACTATAAATATTAACATAATTGATTTTATAAATACCAAAATAAATGTAATTTTAGACTTTTTATGAATTACACTAATTTTCTAGGTTAATATGACATGTTAGTATTGATTATAATAGCATTTTTTGAACTAATCATGTTGTTATGAGTTTCAAAAAAATCAATTACCAAATAGTGTCAAAATTGAGAAAAAATAGTTTTTAAAACAAATATTATATTATTAATTGTTATTTTATTAATAAAAATATAAGGTTCACCAAATGACTTAGATAAGGTTATATATATTAATAATGAACCACTTTGGGTTCGTTTGTCTTGTTATAGTAAGTTTATTTACCATATAGTGTAAAAAAACAAGAAGACATGGTAAAAGTTAAATTATTTAACTTAGAGTTAAATATAAATGATACAGATAAAATAGTGACCTAAACTTGCCTAAAACCTATTGGTTGAGCGGATTTAGACCCATAACCACTTTATCTTAGAAATAAATCATTTTTGAGCTATTATAAATCAAATATGACTTTATTATAAAATAATATTTTATGTTTTCCCAAAGGTGCCCCTCTCCTCCCTTATAAAAAGGGCACCCTTTCCCTCTTCTCTTCACACCCTTTTGAGACTTGAAGCTCAGAAAACCCCTGCCCAATTATCTTCTCATATTCCCTAGAAACATTATATAGGTTCTGGTCTCCTCAAAAGACAAACCCTAGTGCCTTAATAGGAGGTTAAGAAGAGGCGCGTCAAAGAAGAGGTAATATCCTTTATCGGTTCTTTCCAATTTATTTATTCTTCCAATTCTTCTTCTTTATTTGTTTCATCATAAATTAATAACATAAGTATCAATCATATACTGATATGTTATTATAAATATGAAACAATCCGATTTCATCCTCTATCCATCCTAGGGAAACGAAATCACCGCACGTGCGTACGTACGGAATACCGTCTCCACGCAGTGGTGTAATCTATTTTCCACCACTGCCTTACTTGGATGGGTATAATGGTGTAAATAAATTACTATATGGGATTATTTTAAAGTGATATTTATTCTGAAATATTATACATACACTTTAATACAATTCTACTATCATGGGAATGATATCATCGCTCGTGCGTATGTACGGAAAACCGTCTCCACGAACCCGATGAGATTCATTTTCCATGATTAACCATTCATGTATGATTATAAATTATATATAATAAATAATCATGAATGATACTAAATAATAATTATATTGTATTTATGTACATATATGTTTCATTTAATTAATTCAATTTAATTCCATAAGGAAACGAAAACAGCGTTCATGCGTACGTACGACCTACAGTCTCCATGAACGGTGTATTTAATTTCATTTATATATCTTTTATATATATATACTAAATATATATATGATATATAAATCATGATTTACATTATGTAATTATGTAAATAAATATATAATTAATAATAATATCAAGAATAACAAGTCCAAACACGTATGATAAATAAAATGATTTTACCAAAAACGCAGCTTTAAAATGGAACTTACAAAAGAATGGGTAATATAATGTCATAAGTGAACCATATATGATATAATAACAATGAATATGATTCTGTAATAAGTCAATGAAATTATTCAAATCATTATACAAGAGGTTTGGATACGTATGAAGCATATCAGACCTAAGGTAAGGGATAACTATTCCAATCTCATTCTTATCCGAGATTGTTATTCGTAAGTATTTACTAGGGTTATTGTTATCATCAATGCCCATGTTTTCTAAAAATGTTTTAATGTACTTTTAAAGTCCTTTTTACCCATTTCTGAAATTTACCACATGTTATGAAAGGAATATTACTTTTTTTACCACTCGGGGAACTTTTTGACTTTTCCAACAAAAGTACGAGAAGAATGTTATTTTTAAATTTTTTGGTGTGAATAGATTTTTACGGTTTCATAATGCCTCATTTTCATTAAGCTTACGCTATGATATTTTATAAATATTTTGAAAAAAATGACTTTCTTTTAGAATTGCATGGAATTTTGTGAAAATAAAATGATTTTGAAGAAGAAAGGATATTTTCTGCAAGAATTCATTTCATGTGTATTATCAAAACCATTTTCCATCAAAGATGAAATTATTTCATATGTGTATGTTCCAAGTATAATATCTCTATGATTTAAATGGTTTCACTTTTCTTATGATGAAATATCCATTTGTTTTATATGGATTATGTGATGATGGGATGATGTTTATGAAACCCATTTTATTCTTTGGGTTATGATGAATGGTTTAAGTTTATTTTGCGGCACAAGTAAGATTTATTTCATTATGAGATGGGTGGGACCTATATCTCCCTAAAATGCATTGGGTAAGGATTTATATCTCATGAGATATACATGGCTGAAATGGTAAGTTAATCTGATTCAGTGATACAAGACTGGAACAAGGAGTGAACTCTATTCAGAAAGGGACTTTGTCCAATAAAATGATCATGACAGGAATACCTTGGCTACTATAGAAATTATATCATGTGCTTAATGTTTTTCCACAATTAAATGTTTTATTCCCATGATATTTTATCATGACTGATGTTCCTTTATGATCTATTCATTAAGTACTGCCAAGATTTATTTCACAACTCCGGATTTTGATGTTTAAACTTTATGTTCATGTATGAAAGTTGAAATGTATATGGTTTGTTTTATTTTTTTCCATGTTTACCCTTATTGAGAATCTGAGCTCACCCTTTATATGTTTTATTTTCCCCAGGATATAAAGAAAGGTTTTAGGTAAGAAAATAAATGGGAATATCTTTATGGAAGATGATGAACATCTTTCACCAAGATTAGAAGATTATGTTCCATGTTTCCAAAGAGACAAAACTATTACGGTCCATTGGTGTCTGTTTTTGTTATGTATTATGTATTCCACAAAAGTAATGTAATTTCCATGTATATCAAGCATTGGGTCTCTACAGTTGGTGTTAGAGGAAATTATTAGTTAACCTTTGGAAACTAGGATGCGAAAACTTTAGTGAAATCTCTAGAGATATTTCTAAGGTATGTCGAGGGATGTCCCTAAGGTTAAGTATAAGTGTATGTTATAGTCCTAGAATTACTGTAACGATTTTAGAGTTTAACCTAATATGTTAGATATTGAAGGTACTCCCCCTTTATTATGATTTTTTCCTCTCACACTATTATTTTTGGATTTTAGAAAATGGCTGGAAACAGGAAGATTCACGATAATAGAGGATATGATGGACAATGGAATGATATTATTCATGAGCAAAAAAATGAAATGGGATTTGGAAGTCAAAACATCGTTATTATGCCTAATCTGCAATCTCATAATATGATCAATAAACTCAACTTTGGTAAGTTTCCCGAATCATCTATTAAGAGAATGATGGAGTTTCATGATGATCATAGCGGAAAGAAAGTTAAATTTCTCACATGTAAATCATGTGAGAAGAGGCATCAGGGAGAATGTTTCAAAGGAACTAGAAGATGATTTGGGTGCATAAAAGAAGGACATAAATCTAGTAAGTGCAAAGGAAAAGGTTCGGTTAACTCCATAGACAAGGATAATGGTATTTCTATGACATCAGAAACGCTTTTATGTTTTAAATGTGGAATGTAGGGGCATTATGAAAACCAATTCCCTAAGGGAAAATATCATGAAGAGAATCAGCATGGTCATATGGGTAGTATTTATGTGGATGATGATGAGGAGACTACAAATGATATATAAGATGAAAGAAGTGTTGAAGCTTGGTAGATTGTTTAAGAAGGTAGTGGAATTATTGTATGTTTATCAAGAGTTATGTTGTATAGGTAATTTAATGGTACTATAGAATAAAGACGCATCTAAGGATTGTTACTCTATTGTTTTTCATAAAGTATTTGAATGTATATGTTGAATGGTACCGGTAAACATGAAAGGTTCATTCATATATTTTTGGAAAGTAGATGATATGTGCATAATGAAGGGATACAGAGATAATGAGATGTTTTATTGTATTGATGAGCTCGTGGCTGATATAAGGACAATGTGATATCATGGTTTGAGTATATAAAAAATTTGGGATTTTGGTTTGTGGAAAGAGTTAACTTTTGACAGCATTCATGTTTTCATTAAGGTTCAATGTGTATTCATTTTTCAAGTGAATACATGATTAAGGTACTCACATGTTTGGAATGTGACCAAAAATATATATCTTATATGGGGGATGACTGATGGTATTCACATCCTTGGTTGATGACATTTCTAGTAATCATTTTCTTTATAGTATTAGATTGTACAGAAGTATTTCTGATAAGCTTAAAGGTTTGAATGGATTAAGTTGGATATCAAATAGAATTGTTTAAGTCTAGAAACTTTTTTTCATATTATTTATGAAATGTTATAATAATTTAGTTTAAGAAAAAGGATAACCTGTACGACGGGCGACAACCCATCGCATCGGAGAAGGCTGTGGGAATCAAACCCACAACTGAAGTGCGACATGCCTTTATCGCATACCACTAGCCTACAGGAAGTCCCTAGTTAGTAGAAGCTAGTTTTTTTAAATAAAGCGTTATGTTATATGATGTATAAGTTTATTTTAGGAACCATACATGATTAATCTCACTATAGATAGACTTATGTATATTTGATAACTTTTGCTAACCTTTTGTTTGAGACAGATGGAATGACACGTCATTCTATCACATGATCTGCTAACCCTTCACGAATGACAAATCCAACATAATTTATTTAAGAGATGAAGTGGAAATTGTCCAAGGAATGACCAATGGTGAGATTATAACCAAAATCAAGAAATTATTTCTTCTAATTAAAATTTCTTCAACTTTAGGGAAAAGATCTTGAAACACAAAAATGTTGTCCTAGTGCCCTTATATATGATGAATCAGATGGTACCTTAAATCATCACAAATTTATGGCTTTGTGATTATTGGATTTTTCAAATCCATGTTCTCAACCACTCTCCATCAGAACATGATGGTTAGATTTCTCTTCCATATCCATATTTTCACCTATGTACTCCTTTGTGGAAACCCAGTGATTAGTAAATTTGGGTAACCGTTACGTTTCATACTTTAGTTTTTAATGATATGTTTTGGTATTCATTTTTATGATGTGGGTTTATTTTAAATAACCCTTCGAGTAGTAAACCATTTATAACCCTGAGGAATTTCGAGGTCGAAATTCATTTTAAGGGGGGTAGAATGTAACACCCTGAAAGTTTATGAAAAATATTCAATTTAATTTCATTGATGCCTTGTGTTGTACGCTATACCAAATGGAGCTTTCATTACATGCATCCCTTACATGGATTTCATTACATGCAATCACAACCTTCCACTATAGCATGTGTTGTACGCAATACCATGTTTTCCTAAACAACGATATGTTATATAAAGTAACCATTGTGAATACTACTACGCACTTTTTGAAATTTTACAAATTTTATCTTTTGAAATGGACTTCATTTATTTATTCCTAATATCAAAATTAGCCTAGGGTGAAGTATTGGTATTTTTCTGGAAACATTCAATTTTTGATGAATAGTGAAAACAATGGGTTACTATTTAAAAAAAGACTTTTTATTTAAATAAATCTTTATTTTATTTAAATTTATTTTAGGTCAAAATTGATACATAATACTCATATAAGTTCAATGTAATTCATTGGATTCATTTTATAATAATTTTAGATATATAAAAATTTTATTGAACTTTTCACCGTATTTTGCCCACCTCCTAGGAGACTTTGGAAAATCACATAAAAATTAATTTTACCGCTTCTATGAGTGGAATTTAGAAAATCCTAGAGACAAGGTTAATATCAAGAACTAAAATTTAGTTCAATTAGATGAAAATAATTTTTGTTGAATAATAACTTTTTACTTTTATTTACCACAGTTAAATGTAAATAGGGTAATTAAGGGTAAAAATGATATTATTATTACCCTAACACATGTCTTAATTCTATTGGATAAGTGTAATTAGACCAAAAATAACCTTAGTAATAACATATGACCATTTAGGTCCACTTGTATTAGATTAGGACATTTACTATTCATTTATTTAAAGAAGGGTTAAAATGGTTAAAATCAATGTTTAATAAATAAATCATTTTTAATATATGGTTATACATAAGATAAATTCGACTATAAATATTCATAAGAATTATAAAAATATATCCTACCTAATGGTATTTTATTTATAATTTTTATACATTATCTAATTTAATTTAGTAATAACACAATGATGATGCAGTAATCATCTTATTAATGAAATATTAACAAAATTGATGTTATAAATACCCAAATAAATGTAATTTTTGGATTTTTATAAATTAAAATAAATTTATAAATTAATATGACATGTTAGTATTTATTCAATTAACTTTTTGATAACTAATAATTTTGTTATGATTTTCCAAAAATCAATTACCAAATAGTGTTAAAATTGACATAAAATAGTTTTTAAAACAAATATTATATTATTAATTGTTATTTTATTCTTAAAAATCAAAGGTTCGGCCAAATGACTTATATAAATTTATATATATTAATAATTAACCACATTATATTATTTTGTCTTGTTATAGTAAGTTTATTAACCATATAGTGTAAGAAAACAAGAAGACACGGTAAAAGTTAAATTATTTAACTTAGAGTTAAATCTAAATGATTAGGTTAAAATAGTAACCTAAACTTGTCTAAAACGTATTGGTTGAAAGTCTTTCGACCCATACACACTTTATATTCGATATAAATCAATTTTTAGCTATTGTAAACCGAATATGACTTTATTATAAAATAATATTTTCAGTTTTTCCAAAGGTGCCCCTCTCCTCCCTTATAAAAAGGGCTTCCCTTCCCTCTTCTCTTCACACCCTTTTGAGCCTTGAAGCTCAGCCAAACCCTGCCCAGTTACCTTTAAATCTTCCCTATAAACATTATAGAGGTTTGTTTCTTCTAAAAATACCAACCCCAGTGCCTTAAGAGGAGGTTAAGAAGAGGCATGTCAAAGAAGAGGTAATATCTTTTACCGATTCTTTCCAATTTATTTCTTCTTCTAATACTACTTCTTTATTTTTTTAATCATAAATTAATAACATCAGTATCACTCATATACTGATATGTTATTATATTTATGAAATAATCTAATTTCATCCTCTATCCATCCTACGGAAATGAAATCACCGCACGTGCGTACGTACAGAATACCGTCTCCACGACGTGGTGTAATATGTTTTCCACCACCACCTTACTCGGATGGGTATAATGGGGTAAATAAATAACTATATATGATTATTGTAAAGTGATATTTATTCTGAAATATTATACATACACTTCAATACAATTCCATGATCAGGAGAATGATATCATCGCTCATGCGTACGTACGGACTACAGTCTCCACAAACGCGATGAGATTCATTTTCCATTATTAACCATTCAAGTATGATTATAAAGTATATATAGTAAATAATCATGAAAGATACTACATAATAATAATACTGGATTTATGTACATATATTTTTCATTTATTTAATTCCATTTAATTCAATAAGGAAACGAAAACAACATTCATGCGTACGTAAGGCCCACCATCTCCATGAACAGTGTATTTCATTTAATATATATATATGATATATAAATCATGATTTACATTCTGGAAGTAGTTAAATCAAGATATAAGTAATAATAATATCATGAAAAACAAGTCCAAACATGTACGATAAATAAAACAATTTTACCCAAAACACTTCTTTAACAGGGAACATACAAAATAACGGGTAATATAAATTCATAAGTGAACCATATATCATATCATAACAATTAATATGATTCTGTAATAAGTCAATGACATTATTTAAGTTATTATACAGGAGGTTCGGATACGTACGAAGCATATCGGACCTAAGGTAAGGGATAACTATTCCAATCTAGATCTTATCCGAGATTGTTATCCGTAAGTATTTACTGGGGTTATTGTTATCATCTATGTCGATGCTTTCTAAAAATGTTTTCATGTACTTTTAAATTAGATTTTACCCATTTTTGAAATTTACAACATGTTATGATAGGAATCTTACTTTTTTTACCACATGAAGAACTTTATGACTTTTTCGACAAATGTACAAGAAGAATGTTTTTTTTTCAATTATACAGAGTGAATATATTTTTACGGTTTCATAACAACTCATTTTAATGAAGCTTACTCTATGTGATTTTATGAATATTTTAAACAGAATACTTTTCTTTTCAAATTGCATGGAATTTTTTGAAATGAAAATGATTTTGAAGAAGAATGGATATTTTCCTCAAGAATTCATTTCAAGTGTTTTATCAAAACCATTTTCCATCTAAGATGACATTATTTCATGTGGGTATGTTTAAAGTATAATGTCTATATGATTTACATGGTTTCACTTTTCTTATGTCGAAATATCCATTTGTTTTATATGGTTTATGTGATGATGGGATGATGATTATGAAACCCATTTTATTCTTTGGGTTATGATGAATGTTTTAAGTTTATTTTGTGGCACAAGTAAGAATTATTTCATTATGAGATGGGTGGGACCTATATCTCCCTCAAATTAATTGGGTAAAGATTTATATCTCATGAGATATTCTTGGATGAAACAGTAAGTTAATCCGATTCAGTGATATAGGACTGGAACGAAGCGTGAACTCGATTCAGAAAGGGACTTTGTCCACTAATATGGTCATGGCAGCAATTCTTTGTCTACTATGGAAATAATATCATGTGATTAATTATTTTCCACAATTAAATGTTTTATTCCCATTTTATTTTATCATTATTGATGTTCCTTTATGATCTATGCATTACGTACTACGATGATTTATTTCACAACTCAAGATTTTGATGTTTAAACATTATGTTCACGTTTTGAAGTTCAAATTTATATGGTTTTTTTAGTTTTTTTCCATGCATACCCTTTCTGAGCATTTGAGCTCACCCTTAATATGTTTTCTTTTCCCTAGGATATAATGAAAGGTTTTAGGTAAGAAAAAAAATGGGAAGATCTTTATGGGAGATATTGAAGATCTTTCCCCAAGATTAGAAGATTATGTTCCAAGCTTCCAAAGACACTAAACTATTACAGTCCTTTGGTGTCTTCTTTTTGTTATGTATTAAGTATTCTGTAAAAGTAATGTAATGTCCATGTACGTCAAGATTTGGGTCTCTACATTCTTTTTGTGAAATTTTTTTATGTAGGGAAGATATTTTGTCCTTAAATAGACTTATTGATGGATATCCATTTTCTAGAGCCCTTTTGCATAGTTTTATCTCATACATAAACAAACCATATGTAGGTTTGACTAGTTTGATGGAAGAACAAGTTTGTATGACTCAAAAATATTTAAATGATTTATATTCAATTTTTATGATCTTATATTTTTAATACTTTATGTTGTGAAGTTTAATTTCATTTGACTAAGAAGTGGTTCCCATTCTTAGGTGAATCTTGATCGTGTTGTCCCGAGTGGCTTGTCTGGTTCCATATGCACATATGTTCTATTATCATCATTAGAAACAAGAGACAATAGGGTGGGCAAATAATCCATGAAAGAATGGGAATGAGATGGATTTCTATATTGTTCTTGAAAATGTGAAGTTAGGGGAACATTTATTCATTTTATAAATGGTTAATGAACCTAATATTGAATTTCTAGGTGTCACAACATATCCTATGATGGAAGGAATCAATCCACACATAGTTCTTGCATGAAAGTTACCGATGCAGGTGTGGCCTGTATGGATGGTGGGGGACATATATATATATATATATATATATATATCTTGTGTGTGTGTTTGTTATTATGTTTAGAACCATGATCGGTGATTCAGGTGTCACTACATATCCTGTGATTATAAGAATATATTGACACAACGTTCTTAAATGGGAAACACTCTACCCATGTTTGAACCATTAACATATGTGGGAATTGTTACTATTAATTATTATATTTTGTCCCATGACTGGATATCCAGGTGTTACTATATATCATGTGATGATAAGATTCAATCCACATATAGTTATTTAATATAAAAGTATCAACATAGTTCTGACCAATACAAAGATTGGGGAATTTTCCTATTGGTTATTAAAGCTAGAACAAAAAATGGAGATCCTATAATCACTTTGTATCTAGTGATAATAGGAATACATCCACTTGTAGTTTCTTGAATGGGAAACACTATATGAAGGTTTGTCCCATATGTAGTGGGGGGATTTTTCCCTTTGATTGTTTTAGAAAGACCCAGAATTGGAGATCAATGAATCACTATTTATATTACACGTACATGAATTGAGATGAAAATAGTTTATAAATGGAGTGTGGTGGGTGGTGAGCTCAAAGGAAAGTGGCCCTATCATTCATGGTCTATAGTAATGCATAGTCTTATGTCATGTAGAAGACATCAACCATACAGTTTAACATCATGCATTGAGGAATTATGATGTTCCTTTTGATGTCTTGAATCCAATATTCTTCTAACCCTAAAGTGAAATTATATGTCACTACCTTGTGGGTAATACCATACCGTATTTTCTAAGCCACCATGATCTATTCTCAATGTGAGAAATAAATAATTTCAAAGGTTTATTTAATGACCTATAGGTGATTAAAATGAAGGACATGGTAATTATGTATCTTCTAGTTGTAGGGAAAAGTGATAGGATATAGGAATATAAATGTATCTCATTATAATGAAAATCAATCCCCTTATATTTATAGAAAACCATGATGTTTAACATCATGTGTAAGGGATAAAAGCTATGAATTTTATTTTCATGTTGTAAAGATGGCGGTTCCCCGATGTGAAAAAGAAATATTACAACTAGACATATGATAGGAGATCTTGGCATAACTACATTTAATATAGTGAAAGGAATCAACATTCACATAGTTATTAAATGAAGATATTACATAAGTCTATCAAAATAAAACATGTGGATGGGGAAACATCATTTTTTTAATTTTGAATAGATCTAAGTCATGTTCAACGGGTCATTTGTGAAGTAATATTTGATGTGTAGTTTGGCACCATGTGGTAATAATAACTGATGTTATTCTATTTAATGTATTTCTACTAGGAACATTTTTGTTTAGTTTAATGTCATTATTTAATTAATTTCCAATTTGGTAGTTTAACATTTTTCATGAATGATATTTTCCTTATGATTTATCATAATGTTTTAAGAAGTATTAGAAAATTTAACATGATACGATCGGGCCATGTTTTTCAAGTAATCGTCAAGAAACCATGAATTATTGTGGAGTTTAAAATCACGTGACCTTGAAATTTTTTACAGCTTCATTTCATGCATATTTTCTTTGATCGAGGATATTACAAGAATTTCTTGAGAAACCTCTCATTGGTGGGGGTCATGATGTGTTCACCATCCATTTTGGACAATGAGAAAGCTCCATGGGAATAGAAATTACATATAAATTAATTACATTCCAATTTGGGTTCTTGTATTGGGGGTTTCTTCCCTTTAATCAATGGGGTTCTAAGATCCAATACTAGTAATCGATGAGAGAATGAGTAGATGCATGCCTTTTTATTGAAAGCACACATAATCTAATTCTGATGAACTTTGAGGTTGTGCACTATATGAATCCTTTTCCCCTCAAGCCATTCCAAGTTATCCAAATCCGATGTAAATTACTCATCATTTGAGAGTTTTCCACAGATAAATATTGAATGTGAGGGAAAGATTACTTTTATGGGATAGATTTACTCAATTCCATACATTGAAAATATGGAGTTTCTTGTGTTCCATTTAATGTAGTGGTATAGTAAGCCCATAAAATAGGAATGAGATTCTCTAGCAAGGACATCTTGTCTTTTTCTTCCATGTCAAGATAATTTTTTATATAATTTTATTAAATGTCTCTTTTGGACCATTTTCTACTATATAATATCTAGGTAAATTATTTGACTTGATTTTGTAACCATGGTAAAATTTATTCATCTTTATAAAAGACAATTTGGGGTCATTTTATACCAATATAATGTGAGGGAATCCTAGTATAGCGATGATGTTATATTTTATGATGTTAAGTATATTATTCTTTCATTATACTTTGATGGTTATTTACTCATCAATTTTGGAGAATAATTTGGTAGTAGTAAGGATTTACTGAAACTACTTAGCTATTGTTGTTGGATACGAGACCCAAAAACTCCACTCCCTATATGAAAAATGGCTAGGAATTTGTTTCATAATTTAAAAAAATTGAGTGGTGAAAAATGATGTTTTCATGTTTTTGGCATCAATTACATTTCCCTGTGAATTTATCGAAGTATTATATCATTATCCTATAGTAGTAACTATGCCTCCTGATTTTGTGAGATTTCCCAGTATTAGTCTTAGACTGATGATCACCGCAAAATCCTATATGGAATTCTTCCAAGATGGTAGGAATCTACCTTTCTACTATTCATATAAGGATTATTCCATTAAAGGATCATTTTAGAGGGATTTTTATTGGATTTTTCCCTTCACAAAGTGTAAAATTCACTACTCGAAGAATAATATGTTCTCTTCAACCCATTATATATGGAGAGCCCTATTTTAGGGATAATAAATTATGTCCTCCATCTATATAGGGTTTGATATTAGGTCATAATTATCTGGGGCGATGTTGACCTAATTGATCTCCTCTATATCAAATATGATGACCAATGAGAATATCCTTCAATGCGTAATGAAGAAATTTACTTCATCCTAGTTAGGTTTAGAACATTCATTTTGGGATCAGGACATGTGATGCAATAGTTGTTCAAAAGGGAACACTTATATCAATATCTTAACAATGAGGATAAGGGGATCCAATTATTACATTTTGATAGAATACTCTCCATTGATCTATTTTATCATTATCTTTGAATCCCCTTTGATGTTCATATTGTCTATCTATAGTTTTAGCTCCAGTTCCATTCCATCAATGAAGTCTTAGTATTTTTTGTAATTATTAATACATCCTTCAGATAGTGAGAAAGATTAGGGAAAGTTTATTTTTTATATTGATATAATTAAATTCCCTAAACCAACCAGATCGAGCTTTGTGTTTTTCGGAATCCTTCCAATTGGATTTTTGGAGGCACCATAAAAATAAACCTACCAAGATTGGGGAGTGTCATGGGTATATAGAACCTATTCTTCAAGGTATTCAGTGTCAACCGATGTACTTTTTTGGGTGGTTTGTGTTTCATGGAAATAAAATAGGGCATTCCATATCACTGCATTCTATGACATGAACAGTACGCAATATTATTGTAGAATAATTTACTATCAGGACAAAATCCATTCCAGTATAGGAATCCCAGTGATATAAATGAGAAGGCCATATAAGGGTCCATGACTACATCATGGTACTAAATGCAATGCCTCATAATTTTCAAAAAAAATATGAGTGTGATGAAATTAGTCTCAAAATTATAATACTAGGTATTAGTGCATAGAATCATTAAATAGAGTTAGTAGAGGCTATTTTCATTTCCCTCCTAACATTTCTATTCAAGTAAAGAACCAATAGATCATTCCATGGGATCAACATAGAATATAACTAATTTTCCTTCCATCAATGGAATCAAGAATTTGGATGTATAAAGAGATGGTTAAGAATATCAAAGGATACTTTTCAATCCTCATCTCATTTCTAATAGGATTCATTTTTCATTAACATGGTGAAAGGAAGATATTATACAACCAAGTTAGATATGAAACAAATTATATATGTGAGGAACCCTTGGGTCACCCTTAGTGATTTATTATTTGGTGGGGTTAAATTTCCTAGATTTCCCTATTCATCTCAGTGTCGAACTCCATGCCAAGATTTCAAACCACAATGCCAAGGAATTTTTTGTACATTTCCTCAAATGTGAAATTCAACAGATTTATCTTCAAAATGTGATGCTAAAACTTGTTAAAGACTAATTTATGATCTGTTAAGTGATCAAATCACTATAAATGCTTGATCAGTAGGTCATTGACATAATATTAAACTATCCTTCCCAAGAAGGGTATAATGATATTTTGCATGAAACATTGATAAATATCACCCACATTTTTTAATACAATGCACATGGCCTGATAGAAAAATATCTATAGGGTTTCTCTGAAGAAGGTGGATTCCTCAAATTTAGGGGCCATGTTTATTATATTGTACCCCAAAATACACATCCATAAAGGATAGGTATTGGAATCATATAGTTACATCAACCAGGATTTCTGTGATCGACAATTGAAAATCATCCTTAGAGGTGTTGAGTAAGGTCTCAAAAAATCAATGAAAACTCTAGTCATTTCATTAATTTTTTTATAAGTATGATGTTTGTGATTAATATTTTTTATTTCACTACTGAGAAATAGATGTCTTTAATCAATTTATCAAAATTTGAATCAATATTAGTAGCATGGGATGGGTTTATCCTCCTAGCTTCCTACGTAAAAAATCAATGGCCATCAGGTATGTTAAGATGGTGTGTAACAAGAATGTGATTTATCAAAGTAACATCTATAATGTTCCCAATAACACTTATTAATGTTGAATTTCAAAAGAAATATACTTATCCAGTTCCTCAAGAGGAAAAAAATAACTAATTAACATAGGTCACAGGTCTTCTGTTATTCCCAGATTCACGTACCTAAGCTAATAAATGGTGGTGGAGATGCCTTTATCAAATATGGGAGGGATATTACTGAGTTAATCCTCTTATTCTTACACATATGATTCCATAGTATCATTTTATACATGGTGGGAAATATGAGGGAATCATGGTCAATGTCGAGGTATGAGAGGGCATGGGAAAAGATATTGTCACCATGTACTATTAGAGTTGTTGCAAAGAGACTCCCGAACTAATTATTTTATTTTTCACTATATTAAAGGAAAAGAGGATTCGAGACATTTGAGAGTAAGTCTACTATCTCAATCAGGGTGATGGGTAGCACATTTTCAAAATAAATAATACTATATGGATTCACTAGGGTGGTCCAAAAGCCATTTGGGGCTGCATCGTACATATTTTCATCCAACATTGGTTCTTTTACCTCCATTTTATATAACCATTCCTTAGCATATAAGGATTTACAAGACTCATATGAAGCACTTTCACCATGAAGAATTCCCACCATCCCATCGATTGGGAAGTTCTAATACCGATGATATGTTAAACGTAACAGCCGTTGGCTATGAATCAAAGGTCTTTTGAAGAAATTGAATGCTATTTAATGATGGATAAACATGAACATGTCATTATATGTGAGATCCCCAAAATAATAAATCTTGATCTTCCTGAGAGGTATTTTCTCATTCATATTATACCCCTGAATGGTTATCTTTTTAGGAGATAAATCCCTCTTGTTATTTCAAAAATGTTAAAGCGTCAAAATTTGGATGAGGTTGATCCCAAAACCATTTTTAATCAGATATCCATGAATGTCAATGTTATTAATCTTTACCAAAACATATATTGTTTTCATATGTCCCTAGACAACATCTTTGTGATCTGAATCTTTGAATGAGATGAAGACATATAATTATGATGACATGTTGTCAAATTGATAAAATTCAGCTATAAAGACTTCTATCTGAAAATCTTGTGGTATTTGGAATGATTTGAATAGTTCCTCTCTGAGTTATTTTGAATGATGGGGAGAATCCAGTATTGAGAGATTTGATGGATCAAATTCCCACTGATTTAGAATTTCGTACTTTTAAGCAAAATGTTAGAACATACCAATGTTGGGTTTATCCTTATTATATCAATTAAGAGATGAGGTATTTGATATTTATGAGCCTTCTGCTAATTTATAAATATAAGTATCATTTAATTATAAAGGATTTGGTCATGCTAAACTTTCCCATTGAATTAAATGATTACAAAATCACACTCCTGCCAGTGAGTCATGTAATATGACTAGGCATGGCTAACCACTATAGGGATTTGAGACACCCCCATGTTTCCATTGGTCTTGGTCTAGTGCTCACCCATGGGTCTCAGCTTCATATATATTCTCTATGGTAATGTGATAGAGATATTGTGTCCTACCATAGTGATAATATCACTTGTATCCTCGGTTCATGTGGATTCAGCCCCAATCTCCACAATCAGGTATGAGTAAATCATACTCATAAGTGTATTCATCATTGGATAATGGATATGTTATGTTAAATATGTTTATATAACCAAAGAAGAGTTCTTCATCAGATCATGGTTCCATTTGGTGGGATGGGGCCCGTTATATAGATGTTATAAGAATGAAATCTGTAAGAGTCAGAGATTAAATAAAAGATGAATAAGAATTATAATCTTTAATATCTTCCTATGACTATTGATTTAGTACAAATTTAGGAGGTTATTAGGTAACATACCTAGTTATCATGATTTACTTCTCTTTTTATAGATGTTATCTTAGGGTTTCATTGTCTTTCTCAACTATCATTTATGTCATCTAGTTACCAAAAATCTATCCGTTCCTGACTAAAACTTTTTTCCAATCACCGTCTTCTTATAGTTTGGTGATGGCTATGAAAGAAACCTATGTTGAGGAATATTATGACATCATATATCTATAATTGACTATGATTTCGATGATTCATTTAAAGGTGAATCAATCCTGGATAGTGTGACTAAGCCTCCTATGAAAGGGGAAGTAGTCACAATTGTAGGAAAGGTAGACCTTATTGGGTTTCCTGGGATATGGAATCTTTAATAGATTATTTTCTATGGATGAAGGGAAATAACATATGACCTTCACTTTTTATATGAAATATGCTTCATTCATTTCTTCCTCAAATCTTGAGTAACCCTAATATTCATTTTCTTATAATAGAGGGTGATTTTGTTGAGTATATCACCCAACATGAGGTGCTGGATGTTTTGGGGCCTACCTGGGTGCTTTAATGGGAACTATTATTTGTTTGAGTGTAACATCTATATTTTCTTACTTACCATGATTTTTTTAATTCACTGAGGTAATTGACCAAGATTTAGATCGGGTCCACAAAATATAATCTTCTAGGTGTAGTGTTGTTTTTGTGAACTCATGAAATCCACATGGGCACATCGTTAATATCAAAGGTGTTTGAAAATCATCTCGATGAATTTCATAACAGAGTTCCATAAATTTATCATAGAAGAGAGGGTTTTTTGAGTGAATATTTTCGATATTATCATTTAGAGATGATGTCATAGACCCCAAAATTTTCATATTTCTTCCAATTTATAATATTGAAAATTATTTTTTTCCTCAATGTAGAGATGAACTTGTAAATGAATTTACAATTTAGGTATTCCCATCCAAAAATATATCTCTATGGATGACTAAAATTAAAAATTATGGCTGGAGCTATAAGAGTTTTTATATGAAACCTCATTTTTTCACCTCTTACTAATCTTAAGTGCCCATAATTAGGCTGAATTAGGACACCAACTGTGTGAGGTGCTATTATGGTTTTCCTACATTTTAAAATTTTAAGAAGGTTGGATTGAAAAATTGGGTGGGGGAAAATTGTCAGCCACCCATTCAAGATATGGATTATTCTCAGGATACACTACTGTATTCTATCCTTCCATGGATTCTGTTAGAGAATCTAGGGACTCAATTATAATGAGTAGATATAGAGGTACAATTATTTGGGTCACCTCCCATCTTCTGGGAGTGGGAAATGATTGATTATGTGTCCCTATTTTCATATCCCCCTGATTCTAAATTCAGGATAAGATATAATTTTCTCCCCAGTGGGGGTGAGTTAATTGCCTCAACAGAAGAATCTCATGATATTAATTTAATTCCTCATTTATATAGATCTAGTGGATTTATCTGGATCCAAAACTATTATCTAATTCTGCACTTATAGATATATTGTCCCTTTACTAATGTGTGGTAGGAGGGATATTTATTTATTTTTGAAGTTGATACACAACTGGATTGTTTCCACTGCATTTCTCCTCATTGAATTTTATAAAATTGTGGACCTCATTCTCATACTATCCCAACTTCTCCTCCATGGAATGAATTACATATCTTTTGAGTAGAGAGTTGGATGTAACAACACCCTTACCTTTATCTTTGGTGGTGTGAAACAATAATGGTGGAAAATAATTATTTTGGGTTTCCAAAATTGGGATCCTCCTATGATTTCATGTACATTTATCCTCATTTGGTGAATTCAGATCACTCACCTCATTTGGTATGTTTTTTTATCACAAGCCCCTATATATGAGTATTTACCTCCATCATCTGTTGGGTTGATGGTGATGAGATTTTTTGAGTTGTATCAAGAAATTGTAGTCATCCCATTACTCTCAATGTAATAGAGTGATTCAAAAATACTTTCATCAGGGCCATTTATCTGAACCCATTATATATTATAACATTTTAGCTTACAACCCTTAAATATTTTGATTTCATTTCCCATATGTTTTTTTCCATCTCGTCCTATATATAATGACCTTATGGAAGTATCCGATCATGTTTTCTAAATAGTAATGGAATATCAAATACATTTCTCATAGATAGAGGAATGGTTCAGACCCCCCCCATGGATATTTACATCCCATCACGGAGAAGACATACTATCTCAATGGTGATGATAAAAATGAAAATTCCCCTAGCCCTATGAGTTGGGGCCTATTAGGAGTCACCAATAAAACTTATTGATCATGTTTTTAAGGATATGATGATTATGGTCAAGAATTTTATGACTCATGGTATTTGAATTGAGGTATAAATACCCCCAACCTTACATGATTGGGTTTATTTAGAACCACCACTAATTTTTATAGGACCCTGAAGAGGTTTTATTAATTTGGTGATGGAAATTGAGATAAAATTTTCCCACAACCCAATTGAATGGGGTTGGTTTGTATCTTCCACTAATATGTCCTACATCCTCTAAGGGATTTATGATCCTAGAGGTAGAGGTGTTGGTAAATATTTTTTTGGTCTTGTGAAATGGGTTCAATCCAAGAGAGATTCTATAACTACTACAATTGTGATCTATTGGGTTTTGTGAAACTATTATCATGTATGATTTTTATTTAATGGATGCCTATGAGGGACCTAGTCTAGTATTATGTTTATGTCCCAATATATATATTAATAAAATATTGGCACCATTAAAGTGGGGTGATTTCACTATATTGACCTACTCTCATGTGCATTACCTACTACCATAATTTTCATAGAGGCTATGAAATTAAAATATTCTCGATATGAGGAGCTATTCTATTATAGGGGTAAAGTAAAGTGAAACACTCCATAATTTCCCCATACATGGATATGGATACACGAAGGGGATTTAGTGATTAGTTGCTGAAATTTTTTGGTGAAATATAGGTAAGAATATTATAGATATATGTTAAGTTTTTTTCATGTATCAAGCCATAGAGATGGCTACCATATCCATTTGATAACAAAGTATGTTTATGATCGAAAGGTGACCTTCGTATCATGCATAAGGGATGTGTTTATCCATTAGTCAATGATGATTTTACCACATATTTTGGTGTTGTTAAGGTGTTAAATCCTTATCCAGACTGTCTAGAATCCTAAAATTAGTAGTGTATAGGTTTAGTATCTTGTTTGGAAGGTTATTCCATATAAATCTCCCTATATGTCCATGCTAGATTCCTCTTCCCTAGGATTACCAACCTCCACCTAGACATACTATAATGGTTTCTTCTCTTAGTCAATTTTTGACAATAATGAAGGGTTACTAAATTATTACGGGGAACAATATATAGTTTACCTTGGTGATTTTATCACCCATCTATAAGACAGGTTTTGAGTTTTGAGCACATCTCTATTTAGATGTGTCTTGGAAGTGGGAGGATTTCCTTGTCCTTGGGAGATATACTTATGGTGAGGATGAACTAAAGGATATCAGGAGTGGAGTACAAGGCATCCATATTTGTGTTACCAAGAGAATAACAACCAAGGTAATGATCTCATTTTTAATTTTAAGAGGTGACAAACCCTTTAGGATTTGCAGATATGCATTGAACAGATATAAGGACATTGGCATTTAAAAGATGACGGATATGAGATACGTTTTATGTCATAGTTTAAATGTGATAACCTAAATTTTGGTGTTTTGTAGGGGTATAATCTTTCAATATGATGGTTATCATATTATGTGGATAACTATTTTGTGCTGTGAGAATATGACCCCTCTAATGTGAAGCTTCTGGAGTATACCAGGGAGATTATATGTAAATGGCATGGATATAAGCATGAATGTGGGAAGATTTTGGAATATTTTGGTCAATACTGGATAAATCATGGATATGATCCTAGTTATCATATTAATTCAATATCATAATATTGTAAAATACCTCTAGAATGGGATAAGGGATAAGAGTTTCCTTCGGTATAGCCTATGGAATAATTTTCTGCAATCATTCATCAGTTGAAGTAGAGATATGAGCCCATATTCTGAGAGTTACACTAATATTCAAAATATTATCAGAGATAGGAATATGAACATGTCCTAAGTCATGTTACACTCTCAATTGGTGAGCCCTGATTGTAAAGGGTATATGAGCCCGATCCCATGCCTTTGGAGTATGCTGCCAGCCATTTTTTGACAAGAATATGATCCCATATGAAGGCATGTTCTTCTTTCACATTTTTATCCCACATTATAATGGGTATATGATTCTGGTTTATTTCCTTTGGATAATTCCACTAGTCTATTTAGATAGGAATGTGTGACTATCTCGAGGTATGTTCCACTCACACTTAGAGTGCCCTGGATGAAATAGGTATATGAGACCAGTCCTATTCTACATCCTTTACTGGAATATGATTATAACACTCTTGGACTGGGGATATAATGTGTTCTTTATATAGAGTATCCAGTTGTTCAAAAATATCATTGTTGTTTGATTCTTTGGGTGTCATGATAGAAATATGGTCATGTTCATGTTTCTATACTAGTTCCGGAATATGCCAGCAAAGTTCTTCAACTATTTATATAATGTAATGGGTCATCAAAAAATGGTACACATGAATTCATGTATAAAACATTTCTACATATAATATGTATTGCTATATATAATCAATGATGTAATTATATAGGATCACTCTTGTCCACGACATTACATCGAAATATTTTGATGGGCTTTAGTTGTGGGTGTTTGGATATGTGTCTCCCCCATTCTGGGTGTATGAATACATGAATATAATTGATCATGTAGGGAATGTATATGACCCTTACCACTAGATAATACTAAAATATGACATAATACTTCATATGTGGAAGTGGTGATGTGAGTCCAATCCTATTTATTCATATATTTCCACACATAGGGTGTCACACTTGGTTCTCATGCATGAGTATCAACTATTGGAATGTGTTAGGTTGTTCCCTGAGTAGGTGAATGAGTTAAACCTTTATGGTATCACCAGTGATAGTGGTTGATAGGAGACATACTAGGTGGATCATCTTCTAGAATGGATCAATATTCAACTCATTATCCCACCTTCCTCAGACATAAAAGGTGTTGATTATCACACTCTAAGGATAAGATTCCAAAGCAGTTGGCAGTGGTAATGAGAATTGCTGGTTTCAATTCAACATTATTTGGATGAGGTGGACTCATTGACTTCACTATCTAGGGACCCTTGTGTGTAGACTTGATGTTCAAGATCATATTGTTTTAGTGGTGTTCTTGAACCATTTCACTATCCACCTGATGTTGGAGGTGTTGGTTGGTTGTGGTCATTCTGCGACCCATAAGGGTTGCATCCATAACTGATGATGTATACTAGTCTCTAGATAAAGGCATGATCACATGTTATGGTGTTGTTTGTGAGAGAAGTATCTGATTGGAAATACAACATGGAAAATGTTTCCCAATCAGTGAATTATTGCATGTATGCTCAATCAAATATACATAGATAACACAATTTTCCTTTCCTATTCCCTGTTTAGAAATTTTATCATGTGGGATTTTAACAACTGTAAAGGAATTATTTATGGTAATTATTGTTGCATAGGATTTTACATCAGGAAATCAATTTTTTTCATAGAATATGAAAAATGGAATGACCCAACACATGTTAAATTTATCATTTTTATTAATTAAGAGATTCACTTAGAGTTCATTATTTTTTCCCATGAAAACACATTATCTTCCCAATGTTTGATTATGGGGGGGTGAAATGAATTCAAAATCATTCACATTGGATTCACTAATTTCTTCCTTCATAGAAACTACCAATAGTTACCACCTCCATAATTGAGTATGTACCTACTTTAGAAAGAAAACGGTCATGTAGGGGTTTAGACCAAATAATACTCAGGAACTCACATTGGTTAAGTGGATGGGAGTCAGGGATCATCAAACCCCTTTGGGGGGAATTGTTTCCTACTTTGAGATAGTTTTATTGAGTTAATAAATGTTTGAAAATTTCTTCCTAATCCCAATATGAGATCATTTATCCTAACAAAATGATCATTTGTTGAATCCTTCCATGCATAAAGTGGGTTTAATTAATGAGGCCATCTATTTTTATCTGTGATTTTTCATATATTTCACATCATTTTATATAAATGTGTAACATATTATATTTTTTATCCATACATGTAGGTACTCTGATGTTTAATTCCTTACAAGGAGGCAATTGATATTTTAATGATGGTATTGAACCTCCATGAGGCATTCTATATATCCTGTTTATAATTACAATAAAAAACAACATAGTTCATTTTAGACATGTAATTTTACATTATTAAAAAAGTAAATACATGAGGGAACTTATGCACTAATTATGGATTTAGAGGCTTAAGAAGGAGTCCTACATATCTTGTTTATAATAAGAATATGAGTCATTGTAGTTTGATCACGCCCTTAGGAATTTCACTAAGGTGGAGGACCCTGTATGGGGGGAGTAAGATCATGCCACTAATTGAGGATTACACACTAATATTTCACTATATGGGGAGGATTTATCATGTGAATGATATGATCAATTGAAATCCATAATCCTATATGAGACATTATGAATGTGAGAAACAAATAATTACATGTGATAAGTCTCAATTCACATGGATCAAAGACTTATGCATGGGGGGATAATGGGGTGTTTAATATGGGGCTCAGGCCTTAGAATAACATCCTATATATCTTTTTTATATTGGAATAATATTTATCATAGTTTAGTTGGATTATAAATTCTATATTAGATGAGGCAATGAGATGGACCCATTAGAGAGTTTGAGTCCCATGGGTTTGAGTTTTAGATACATGGATGGACTTACACTAGAGTTGATGCCCATTGGAGCTCAGGCCTTAAGAAGGATTCCTTGGTATCATGTTCAGAAAAATTAGAGTTGTCATGTTTAATTTGGATTTTAAAACCACTGATGGATCAGGTATTTGGGATAACCCATTAGGGGAGTTTTGGTGACATGGGATATAGTGTTAGAGACATAGAAGGACATACACCGAGGTGGATTCCAATTTGAGCTCGAGACTTAAGAAGGAATTTCCTACATATCTTATTTGGATATGATATAGTTATCTTGGACATAATTTTTGGTTATTCCTAAATATTTCCACCCGCTAAGGATATCATGTTCCTAGACATCTTCCTGATGTGTCCTGATTGTCTTCCAGAATTTCCTATAGAGCCTATATGAAATATATGAGGATATCTACATGACATGTATGTGGATGTCTAATCATACATTAGTTACCTAAATGAAATTTCCAAAGACATTCACATGATCTAGATGACCCATCAAGAGGACGTTACATGCTCTGGATGACATGTTTAGAGGATGTCACATGACCAGGCTTACATGTATAAAGGGTATCACATGACTTGGATGACATATCTAGAGGACATTGCATAACCATACTAACATGTCGATAAGGAACCAAATATATTGGATGGAATATATAGAGAAAAATACCTAACCTAGATGACATTTTTGGGGTACGTCGCATAGTTTGGATAGAGTTTTTGTTGGATTTCGCATGACTAGGTTGACATGTCTAAAGGGAGTCATAAGACATGGAAGACACATCATGAGGGAATCACAAAAATTAGGTGATATGTCTTGGTGCTGCTTCATGACATGACTGACATGTACTTGTGATGATTCATGAATTGATTAATGTTTTCTGTAGACATCCGTTAATTGAGGCTGCAATTTATAGAGGGTGTTGAATGATTTGGGTGACATGTCCTAGTGTTGTCACATTATTTGGGTAGGTTATGTGAAAAAAATAAATATTAGAACATATTTCATTGTAAAAGTATTCCATATTTATTAGTATTCTTTAGTATTTATTTCATATGTGGCTCAATGTTGTTTAAAAATTAGCTTATATAGGTTTTGTGTGACCCAATTGACATGTTGAAACTCCATTTCAAAATTTTTCTACCTCACCAGAAGTCCATCTCATGATCTATAGAATGATAAAATGAATCACACAGTGATCCCACAAAAAAAATATATTGTATTTATTTTTGAAAAAGGATCTAATGATCATGTGATTTTCCACTTTGAGGAGTCTTCTCTTTATCACTATAATGGGTGTTGTTTCTATCATGTGCATCTTAGTTTTTTTTGCGGGGGGGGGGGGGGGAGATATTTATAGGCATCAACAACCTTGTCATACACCACCTCATGTGGTGAATGTATGACAGATATAAGCTAGTTTTAGAGGAGGTAACATCAAATCATTCACTTCTCCTAATCTAGCTATGGGTTATCCATGACATCATCTCGGCATCACATGATAAACAGGGATCATAAGAGCATCTAGACATCGTAAATTTTATTATTCCTTGTCTTGTCAAAAGGATTTCTTATGATGATATTGAAATATCATGTTACATTTGTTATAACAAGAGGAAATATCTAAGAGTCTTCATAAGATAAAAATTCTGTTTAAGGGGATATAAACTGATCATGGATGAATTTTCTTGGTTTTTCCTGAGATCAAAATGACATGTTGGATTACCTCCAAGTTATTATGTTGGAATGTAAAAAGTAAATGAGATGATCAATTGGGGAGAACTACTCATTTGCATGAAAAGTAGTGTATCATCAACCACATTAGGCTTATGTATCTTTGAAATTTTTTCATATATTTAAAAGTATATTAAGTAATGTATCTCTTGATATTGTGCATGTACCATCAACGATAGGCACTTAGGTTGTCTTTGGTGCATCGCGTTACCAATATTGGTTCTTCCGACGGTGAGGGAATATTTTAAGGGATTATCCCTAACACTCACCTATGGATATAAGAGGGAATTATATGAAACATGGATGTTTCCAAAGTTCTTCACATAATGAAGGTGGCACCGCAATTCCATCACATGAAAAAAGATGAAATTTCAAGAGGGGATCTATTGAATCCTGTAAACCACACACACTTGTCACATGATAAATCAAAAACTAAAAAATTCTTTCACTATTTTTTATTTTTAATCATTTATTTTATAAGGAATTCTGACTTTTACAATAAATTTCCCATCAGAGTCTCATAAGGTCAAATGGACATTGAAAAGGTCTTTTGCAAGACTATGGTGACACATTGGATTCATCAAGTCATCAGGATGAATTATTTGGAGGGACTTCACAAGAGAAAAGGGTTTGATTGGAAGGGCTTGACCAGTGTAGGATGGCTCACATAAAATCTTTTGAAAGATCATCTCCATATGACATGAAGCACATGATTCTTCTATGTTGTCATCAAAAAGTCATGTGACCAAACAATTCCGCGGTGGTAATGTGATCGACGTGAATGATACATATGATCTCCCATGTATCCATGCTCCTCCTTTCTTCAATTCAAGGTGAAAATAAAACTAAATATTTGTTTATTTATTCGATCCTTAGTTTCTCAATCCTCATTTAGAGGGAATAAACAATTATTAATTAATAAGTCTCAATAAATATTCTTTAATAATAAAATTATGTTTTTCTAAATAAAATTTATTGTGGAAGATAAAATTTTTATCATGAAAGGAAACAAATAATGTCCTCAATATTATAAAAAATAATTTAAATATTTTTTTATAAAAACATGATAAACCATTCACTTAGAAAGTGGTAAATAGAAATATAAATATCAAAAGAAACAAAAAATTCTTTTATTTTAAAATAATAATATTGAACAACTAGAGGAAGGGTTAATATGAAAATGTAAGAAAAATGGCATATTTGGTTTGGATGGGAATTATTCATCACATCATCAAATTATTTAGAGAAATAAATCCATAAAAGAAGATGTATTTGATATAAAAATGTGATTTCCTTGAATAGAATATGGAAAATTAATTTATTTTCACCATATTATTGAATAAAATCATATTGTAAAACTATTATCCAAGAAGAATAATTTGGACTCGTGAAAAGAATTTGAGTTAAAAAACTCTTATCTGAACTCTCAGATTCTATGAAATAGCTTTAGTGTCCATTATAAAAAGCATAAATATATTAACAACATACTTTCTAATATTATTCAAATTGAGTAACATATATAATATTGAATTATAATAATTTATTAAACATTTATTAGTTACATATAGTTTATTTTCAACACCATCTGTTAGAAATTTTAATTGTTATCGGCATGCATTAAAATGTCAATGTTGATTCCCATTTTGGTGATTCCATATTAATAATTCACAGATTATTGAAGACAGATGAATATATTCGTTATAATTATTTTTAATGTTTTATTTTCATAAGATGATATATTTAGTCATGATTTTTCAAGTTGAAAAAAGTGATGAGATTTTTTTTTGAAAATTTTATGAAAAATTGATGAAATGGAAATAATGAATTAAAAGTTAATTTAACAATTAAATGAACATAATAATGTCATAAAATCATTTATTTTTATTTAATAAATTTTTGTATGTCCTTGAAAATTTATTAAATATATTCTACAAGAGTTGGGGGTGAACTATTTTTTTTGAATTATATAGATTTTGACACATTTTTTAGAAAAAACAGAATAATTAATGAGATAAAAAAAATTTGGAATGTGAATATTTTGATAATATGAGAAAATATTTATAATGATATTTTCACATAAAAAAATTATTTTAAAATTATTATTAATTTAATTTGCATTATTTCCTTGTTTTGGGGGTTTCCCAGGCATTTTTGGAGAAACGGGTGAGTTTTCATGATTTGGGCAAAACCCTGAGCCCAATTCCAGATTTAAAAATTAATTTTGATTACCTTATAAATCCTTCATTTGTCAACATTTTTTATCCATTACAATTCCTATATGGCCTCCCCTAACCTAATAACACCACCATATTAATTTTGACCTTTAAGAAATCCATAATCATGGTGTATTTCAGTTTTTATTTAACGGATTGGGCCTGCCCGAAGGCCCATTTCTTGCATTAAATGTTTTTTTAATTTTTTAATATTTCCTTAATTTTATATTGTTTTTCGGTGATTCTACCTCCCTCACTAATTCACTATCCCTAGTATCACCCCCATTATTGGTATTGAATTTTTGGAGTTCATTTGAACCTAGAAGGAGTGAGATTCTTCTCTGAATTTATCAAATCGCCCAGATTTGAAGCTGTAAATTCAATCCTTCATATCTTCATCAATATTTACTATTTTCCCCCATTTCAGTCCCCACATGAAGTAATCCTAATTATTATAGCCTCACTCTCAGGTTTATTTGCTTTAAGATTCAACATTTGGTTAATTCAGGGTAATTTCTTCAAGATTTTTCAAGGTAAGTGTTCCTCCCTTCCACTTCATCCATTTCCTTAGGGTTTTATCCCTCTTTATTGATGTTCCAAAGTGTCCAGAACCAAGGTTTCGTACCTTGGGTTTAACCAAAAGTCTCTTTGGTGAGAATTTGTAGTCTAGGGATGGATTTATCATCCTTGTGGTACCGGGGCGATGTGGTTGATGATTCGCACCATATTTTGAGGGATTCGACAATTTCGATAGGTGATTTTGTGGGTAACCATTTAATGAAGAGTTATTTTTCTTGATTAAATAATTTTTAATGTTCCATATATGCTTTGTATTATTCAAAAACAATTTTTGGCAGCAATAGTAATGAATTTGGTATTATAGTAACATTTTTGTCTGAAGTGTGTATTTTTCAAATGTATTTCATGTGTTATCTCTTGTGGAAGTTTTGTAAAATTTGGAAGTGATGTTTTATGTGTATAACCTTGTTATACTCCTTGAAAGTGTTTTATGGATTTGTGTGTTCTCATGAGTATCTTTTGTGATATTGTTCAAGATGATTATATAACATTTGAAAGTGGATTATTACATATTTATGAGGATTCTAATTCTGTTTTTTTAGGTTATTGGTGTGCTTTTGGCTTAAAAATAGGGTTTTGAAATGGGGTTTATGTGAAAATATTGGGTATACTCCTTATAATTGTTTTATGACAGTTTTGAATGGTTTATTGAGTTGTATAAGAGGTGAAACTATATCAGCAAACTGTTTTGTTAGGAGTATATTTTTAAGAGGTCCATTTCATTTGTGAAAAGGCTGTTATGTGATATGTATCATCTTGGAAATATTTTATTGCATTTTTTGAAGGAGATATCAAGGTGTGAAAGAGTTTTCAATGTGATGTGGACTGTTTTGTGTGATTGTGATGTGAAAAATTGAGTTTTTGATTATTAAAGGGGTGTTATGTTCCTTGTGTGTGGGCTGTTATATGAGTTTAAATATATTATAATAGTTTTATAAATTTGTTTAATGGTTTTGTGAAAGTGTTGAAAAATCCGAAATGTGTTGTGGGGTATTTTGGTGTGAGTCAGATTTCAAAATCATTTTGAATGAAAAATGGTCCTTTGTGAGTTGTGTGGTATACATATGGGAAGTTTGGTAAATTTGTGATGTGGAAATGATATTTTCATGATTAATGTATATTTATTTACTTTTTGAACTTGTTTGAGCACAAGGGGAAAACATGGGTATCTTGGTGGTTGGACGTGTACTAGTATGCTAGTGAATCCATGGGGTTTGGTCTCAGTTTCACTTAGAAAGATTGACTCTTACAACTATAAATAAACTATGATGATAATGATTGGGGACCCCTATGTTATGGGTATGTTCCCTACTAGTGGTTCATGCACGGAAATGGATATTTGTGATAGTTACTCTCACCAAGATACGAGGTACCAGGGACCCACAACTAGCTAGTGCCTAGGGGTTATTTCCTATTGCATGCGATCATTAGTTAATTTATACATACCATCGGCATACATTACATTTGGATGAAAATTCTTTGTAGCTTTGGTGTTTATTTTAAAAGTTTTAACCCTTTAAAATAGCCCACTTGAAAACTATTTTTATTCAAAGTTGCATCTTTTAGAAATTGTAACTAGCTTTGCATGTTTTTGAAAACATGCATGCTTTTCATCTATAAATTTTTATAACATGGAATATCATAGTGGTTGTATCCTAATAGGATTTGGCTCACACCCTACATACACCTTTGGGTATAAGTAGATATTATTATTTGGTGTCACAGGTTTGGGTACAGGTTTAATGTCATTGGTTCGGGTTTTTAGCGGTCCATCATGATGCAGTGTTGTGGAGATGAATTGAGGGAGGTGCCTTTTTCCATGTGGATGATCTTGGGATATATTTTCCTAGTTTTGTACCTTTTTAACGGACTTCATACATTGTTTAAATTTTTTTAATTCAGTTCTGAATTTTAGTAAAAGATATTTTGGTTTGAAAAATCTAGTTTTGGTTTCTTGGTTTTGTTTGTCGTTTTATGTTTACAAATTCTGGTAAATCGTTACCAAACATCATTTCATGATACCTGGGCACTTATTCCAGCACATGGGTATCCCAAATTCCCTTCAGGTCTTGCCATGAACTGGGTCGGGTGCTGATTTTTAATGATACCAGATTCGGTTCGTGACAAAATGGTATTAGGGGAGGTTCATGTTAACTCTTTGGGTCGGGTTATTTGGGGAGCAGTTTGGATGGTATGGAGTTAGGATTATTGGAACTTGAAATTCTAGTTATGGGTTATGTACCTAGAAATCACACCTCATTAGGTGATTTGAGTCACTAGGGGAAGTTAAGATTCATCTGAGTCCTTTGGTTTTCTTGGTTCGACGATGATCTGGGGAAATGAAAAGAGAGTTGGGCTAACGGTCCCAGTGAGCTCGTAGTGCCTGGAATGCCATGTGGAGCCGGGAATATTTCCCTAAAACACTCTCTGTGATGGTTATGTGATTGGTATATGGCCGCCAACCATATGTCCATGTCACCCACTGAAGCTAGTTCCTCCTCACACTCTCTAGTGTCCATTAGTTTGGAAAGCCTGGAAGTTTGGTTTTAAAGCAAAAATTACGTGGTTTTAAAAAGCATATGGTTTTTTATGAAATGTTTTTCACATAATTATGGAAGGGTTTTATTTTTAAAATGGTGGAACTAAAATTTCAAAAAAAAAGTTGAATTGGGAAAATGTTGTGTTTACACCTCTTTTTAAACTAGGAAGTATGTTAAAGTTGGTTTTGAAAAAGTATTTCCAATATATTTTTCTAAACTGTTGAAAGGTGTCTTATGGGGATGAGTTGTTTTGAGATTAATGTGAATAACTTGAAAGTGAATTCATATCTAAATGGTTGTGTGTTTATGAAATGTTTTTTAAGTTGTTAACTGGGATTTTGATCTCGTGGTTAGTAGCATTGAGAAAAAAGTTGTATTGTTTGACTATTTTGGTTTAGATAAGTGGAAATAATTTTTGTTTTATCATTTGGAATTTCCATGAGTGACCACATAAATGAGGTTATATGGGATGATGGATGGATAATGGCATGACTAGATGAGTTTTAGGATAGATATGAGAAGGGTGCCTAGTGTGGCATAGAAACATGCATTTGTGAGGCCCATGGGGTACCATTAGTGGATATGCTAACCGCTGAACCGTTTGTTTTCAAAGAAATGTTTTTTAAGGGAAACACGATGTCTTGATTACTAGTTCAGGATGATTTGTATTATGTGTTTTTGAAAATGTTGATGTTGTGGGATGTTTTGAGTCCAAGAACCCCTCCTGTTTGAACAGTGTTTTGGGTTGGTGTTTGGTCAGTAAGCTGGGTAGAAAGGTTGGTTAGTGGTATCTTCTGAGAAATGTATCGGGTTGACTTTATGGAAGATCCCTTAATTTGTTTGGATCTGATTGTGGCACATTTTTTCCAATGGACCAGCTTGGTTGGGTCCTTGGGTTCTCTCATTTGGTAAGGTACTCCCCCATTAAGGGTTAGTGCACAACTAAAGTAAAACACGGATTGTTTCACGATTAGAAAATCCTCCAGTTGATCAATATAAGAAACATTTATCAATATTTGTTGATTGATTATACAACCATTACATTCTCTGATTTTTGTATCCTCTTGTATTAGGAGAGTGATCGTGGATGGTTGAAAGAGACCTTAGTTTCTTAAGTTGCATGACTCGTCGAATGTGGAAGTGGTATGGGGTTGTTATTGTGGATGAGTGTATAGATGGTGTCTAAGAGGCCCTCTAGGTCCTTCATAGTCTCTTTGAATTATGAGTTCATGTTAAACCACTAGTGTGGGAAATATGGTCATGAGAGGCCATTATGGACACATTCTGGGATTGTGTGTTGTTTGGGGACTTGGAATAAGGTCCCTTTCCATGTATTGTTTCTATAAATTACAATGGTCATGTCCGGTGACACCTTGTGATGTTGTGTTCTCATTTTACTATAAAGGTGAAGGTCATACAAACCTCTGAGGGTCGCTATTATGTCAGGAGTATATCTCCCTCGGAAAAAAAATCAAATCCTTTATCATAGAGGATGGTTTTTATATGTGTCCTCCCATTATGTTGTTTCTCACCCTAAGAAACAAGGTGTGATGCGTGTGAATCTTCTAATACCGTGTATTAGTGAAATTTTAGGTTTTGGTAAAGTGTGTTTTGCATTATTTTATCTCTTTTTGAATCCATCAGGGTATGCAGTGTAGTTTTTTCTGGAACCTAAAGAAGAAGTTCCATACAGAGGTTTCCAAATCCTAACTGTGAGGCCGAAGATGCTTCAATCTTGTGAGCTACATCCATAGGTCCCAGAGAGAAGCTGGCCCATAGTCATGGGAAACACTAGTGTCATTCAATCCTTTGTGAAAGTCATACCTTCAGTATTAAATATGGGAATATTTTAAACCTCTGGTGTTGTCATCTTTCTTCTGTTGTTCTCGTGTGGCAGAATGAGATGGAGGGCCTTGTTCCCATGATATCACCCAATGTCATTTATTTCTTATTTGGTTTCCATTGTATTTTTGGTGACAGGTTTAAAATTTGGCTAGGTAGGTTGAGCGTAATGTTTTCACATGGGGAGTTGTAACTATGCCCCAGAAAACCATGAATATATAAGAATACACATGGTTAGCACAAAATTTCCCAAACTATGTAGACTAACATTGTGGTCATCCCAACTATTTGAGTTTTGGGGTCTTTCCGTATCGGGCCATGCTGGTCGGTTAAGATGGTTGGTTCTTATAGTGGGGAGACCCACCATGGGTCTCATGTATGTTCTTTTTGAAATGTCTAATGGAAGCCTACCCCTTGTACCAAAGAGACTGTTGGGGCCTCCCCATGTAAGTTTCCCAATTTTGTCTCAGAAAAAAATAATTAAATTGTCTCTTATGGTAGGGAGCCCATTTGTGTCTCCTCGTACCAGTAACTCAGTTTTTTCCTTAGTATTGGATTGGAAGTGGGTAGAATATTTTGGAGATATCTAACTTCCTACATCTTACATAGGTAAATTTTCATATTGGAGAGTGCCCAACGGTTTAGTTATATCACGATAGGTGTAACCTTGTTCGATGTGGTTGTTTGTTTGGGTAAATTACTTATTCCTTGTTCAGAATAAGTTTGAGGTTTTTTGCTTTGGGATAAATCTTGAATGTTCTTGATTGTTTCAGAAAAGTGGTTTATGCTTTTTTTGTGATGTATTCCTTCTTTAAATGATCACTCGTGGTGTTTTGACCATTGTGGGTGAAACCGGGCAAGGGAGTACCTCTTGGTTTCTCAATTGGGTTTGTTTATTTCTTTGGCCTTACTGTGAATTTACATGGAGAAAAGATTTCATGGTGGGGAAAATTGTCACATATATAACTTATTTTAAATTTATTTTTAATTTAATTTCCATTATTTCCTTGTTTTGGGGGTTTCCCAGGAATTTTTGGAGAAATGGGGGATTTTTCATGATTTGGGCCAAACCGTGAGCCCAATTCCAGATTTAAAAATTAATTTTGTTTCCTTTATAGATCCTTAACATTTGAACATATGTTATCCATTACAATTCCTACTTGGCCTCCCCGGACCTAATAACACCACCATATTAATTTGGACCATTTAGAAATCCATAATCATGGTGTATTTCAGTTTTTATTTAAGGGATTGGGATGGCCCGAAGGCCCATTTCCTGCATTAAAAAATTATTAACTATTTAATATCCCCTTCATTTTATATTGTTTTTTGGTGATTCCACCTCCCTAGCTAATTAAATATCCCTAGTATCGACCCCATTATCAGTTTTGCATTTTTTGAGCTAATTTGAACCCTCAAAGATGGAGATTATTCTATGAATTTATCAGATCACCTAGATCTGAAAAGGTAAATTCATTCTTTCATATATCCTTCAATATTTACTATTTTTCCACCATTTCAGTCCCCAAATAACCTCCTCCTCATCAGTCTAGCCTCATTATCAGGTTTTGTTGTTTTGAGATTCACCATTTGGTTAATTCATAGTAATTACTTCACGATTTTTCTAGGTAAGTGTTCCTCCCTTCCACTTCTTCCATTTCCTTAGGGTTTAAACCCTCTTTCTTGATGTCACAAAGTTTCTAGAACCTAGGATTCATAACCAGGTTTTATCCATGAGTCATTTTGGTGAAAATTTGTGGTCTAGGTCTGGATCTATAATTCTTGTGGTGCCGGGGTGGTGCGATTGATGTTTCACACTATGTTTTGAGGGATTTGACAATTTCGGTAGGTGATTCTATGGGTAACCTTTTAATGATGAGTTAGTTTTCTTGATTAAATAATTTCTCATGTTCTTTATATGCTTTTTATTATGAAAAAACAATTTTTGGTAGCAATAGTAAAGCATTTGGTATTATAGATACTTTTTTGTTTGAAATGTGTATTTTTCAAATGTATTTCATGTGTTATCTCTTGTGGTAGTTTCGTAAAATATGGAAGTAATTTATTAGTTGTTGAAAGGGGATTATAATTTTGGTTGGTTAATTATATAGTTCCATGTGGGCCTAAAAATGGGGGTCTTTGAATATGTTTTTATGTGTATAACCTTGTTATACTCCTTGAAAGTGTTTTATGGATTTTTGTGTTCTCGTGGGTATCTTTTTTGATATTGTTCAAGGGGATTATATAACATTTTAAAGTGGATTATTACATGTTTATTAGGATTCCAATTCAGTTTTGGTAGGGGCTTGATGTTCTTTTGGCTTAAAAAGTGGTTTTTGAAATGGGGGTTATGTGCAAATCTTGGGAATACTCCTTATACTTGTTTTATGAAAGTTTTTAATGGTTTTTTGAGTTGTTTAAGAGGTGAAACTATATCAAAAAACTGTTTTGGTGGGAGTATATTTTTAAAAGGTCCATTTAATTTGTAAAGAAACTATTATGTGATATGTATCATCTTGGACATATTTTATTAAATTGTTAAAAGGAGATATTGAGGTATGAAAGAGATGTGAATGTGATGCGGACTATTTTTTGTGAGTGTGATTTAAAAAATTGAATTTTTGAATATGAAAGGAGTGTTATGTACCATGTGTGTGGATTGTTATATGAGTTGAAATATCTTATTATTTTTTATAAAATTGTATAATGATTTTGTGGAAGTGTTGAAGAAGTGTGAAATGTGTCGTGGGCTACTTTGGGTTGAGTCGGATTTCAAAATCATTTTGAATGAAAAAAGGACTTTTGTGACTTGTGTGGTATACTTATGGGCAGTTTGGTGAATTTGTGATGTGGAAATGATATTTTCATGTTCAATGTATATTTATTGTCTCGTTGAACTTGTTTAAGCACAAGGGGAAATCATGGGTATCTAGGTGGGTGGACGTGTACTAGTATGCTAGTGAATCCGTGGGGTTTGGCCTTAGTTTCACTTAGCAAGATTGATGCTTACATCTCTAACTAAACTATGATGATCATGATTGGGGAACAACAGGTTATGAGTATGTTCCCTACTAGTGGCTCATGCATAGGAGTGGATATTTGTGATGATTACTCTCACCGAGATACGAGGTACCTGGGACCCACAACTAGCTAGTACCCAGGGGTTATTTCCTATTTCTTGTGCTCATTTGTTACTTTATACTTACCATCGGCATATGGTACATTTGGATGTAAAAATTCAGTATATTTGGTGTTTATTTTAAAAGTGTTTACCCTTTAAAATATCCCACTTGTAAATTTTTTTTATTCAATGTTGCATCTTTTTGAAATTGTAACAAGCTTTTCATGTTTTTAAAAACTTGCATGTTTTTCGTCATTAAATGTTTATCACATGGAATCTCTTAGTGGTGGTATCCTACTGGGCTTTGGCTCACACCCTACTTAAATCATTGGGTGTAAGTAGACTTTATTATTTTGGGTAACAAGTTTGGGTATAGGTTTAATGTCATTGGATTGGGTTTTTAGCAATCCATCATGATGAAGTGTTGTGGAGATGGCTTGAGGGAGGTGCCTCTTTCCATGTGGATGTTCTTGGGATATCTTTTCTTGGTTTTGTACCTTTTTAATGGTCTTCATAAATTGTTTAAAATTGTGTAAATCAGTTCTGAATTTTAGTAAAAGATATTTTGGTTTGAAAAATCCAGTTTTGGTTTCTTGGTTTCGTTTGTCGTTTTATGTTTACAAATTCAGGTAAATCGTTCCCAAACATCATTTTATGATACCTGAGCACTTATTCCAGCCCGAGGGGATCGGGAACGCCCTTCGAATCATGCCACATACTAGGTCAGGTGCCGATTTTGATGGATACCAGATTTAGTTTGTGACAGATATTCTTCGAATAATAGTAAATCAAAGTAAAAAATAAAATTTCATATAAAAAATTCATAACTAAGAAACTATATATAAACATAAACATTTAAAAAATAGAATAAACCCTTAAATAACCTCATGTGAGTGAGGAATCCACTATAACAAAATGTGTTAAGGATGTCTTAGAGATAATAATAGGTATCATAGATTATATCCTATCCACATGTCATTATTATTAAACCTAGTACCCCACAATCATTTTGATCAAAAAGTCATTATATATTATTTTTTGAAATCCTTAAATCTCTGTTAATCAGAATGACTATTATCGCCTTAGTCTTAGTAAATGTTGATCTTATATATCAATAATTTAAAAAAAACCTAAATATAATTAGATAATTTATAAGGGATACCATAACATATATTAACATAAGTATAAAACCTCTTAAATGATTAATGTTGAGTCAATAAAGATTCCTTATGACTTTTTGATTCCTTTATGTTTTGAAAATAACAAACATTCTATCTTAAGGAAAATTTATTTCCCCCTATGTTTTATCCTTATCATGTTTTTATTGATCATATTCTATGTATAAAATTTGGTTTCATATCGAAAACCTCAGAATATTATAAATACTTAGACGTAGAGCATTCTGTTTTCAGGATCTGAATTCTATGAAATAAAAATCTGAACTTTCTAAGTTCAGACTCAGAATTCTAGGAATTAAGACTCCAAACATTCTGAGTTCAGACTCAAGATTCTATGAATTCAGAATCCGAATTCTATTAATTTAGACTCCTAATTACTATGAATTCATACTCTGAATTTCCTTAAAATTTAATATTTGGAATTCTATAGAATTCAGGTTCCAAATTCATTTGAATACAGAATCCAAATACCCATGTATTATAGACCCCTAATATGATTTTGGTTAGAATATGAACTTTTATTTTTCCTAACACTCCGAAAAATAGTTTTGGTTAAGCATCCGTATTTTTTCTTAGTCTTGTAATAGTTATAAAACAATTTCATGCATTTTGTTTCAAACCAACCATTGTTTGAGTGACATGTGTATAGGTCCCTCTAAAATTCAAGGAAGAATATGATTGTTGAAGGAGGGAGCCGACTTTTGAAGTTATTCCTATAAATAAGAGCTCATTTGAAAGATCTCACAAATTTGATGATCTATTCTACGACTCTATAGATTTCATGCTATTGAAGTGATTTCTAGGGAGTGACTTTCATGCTTTGTGCATATTGAAAATCTTGTTCAGAATTGATTCATGTGACTCCAAATGTTGCTGAGTATATTCAAGGGATTCCGAGGATAGGAAGAAAGATGTGCCGACTACCTTGAAGTTCAAGGCCTTGTGGGGATAGCAAGGCAGAATCTGATATTCATATCTAGGGCTTACCCTGGTGTGGGTAAGACAGAATTTCCTGAAAGTATAAATCAAGGGACCATTATCTATGGTTTTTGGACACCGTTCTCTTTGTGTTAACATTTTTACTACTGGTTACTTGTATTGTTTCATGTTTTTCGCTTCATTTTTGTTGTTAAGGAAAGTATAACTATCTTATACTTTCTTATAATTGTACATGGATTTGTAATATTCTGTACACTTTAAGGTAGAATTTTTATACTTGTAAACTTTTCTTTAGTTTAATTTCTGAAACCACATTTTCAGAATCAAGAAATTTTGTAGAACTAAGTGGTTTTGTGAATTTACCTTGATTAACCTTGTTAAACATTACCATCTTTAAAGGTTCCTAAGGAATTTTTTATATTATACAATTCACCCCCTCTTATATATTGAGTGTCTACCTCATTTTTTTGATCCTATAATTGGTATCATATGAGGTCTCAAGAATACTTATATTTATATATAAGTTTTCTTTCTCAATGTTTTCATTGTTCTATATTTTCCTTGCTTGGGATATTTTTATCCTTGTTTACAAACTTTAATTACAAACAAGTTTGTTTGGAAAGATATTTTATTTGAGATGGTAGGAATGAATGTGGGTTTTATTGACAATTTTAATCCTACAAGACCACATTTTTTGATGGGAATGATTACGAATATTAGATATATCATATGAAGACTTTTGTTATTAACATTAGAGTGGAAAACTTTGTAATTCTTACTGGAGATTACAAGATTCCAAATAAGGAATTAAGAACTTTTACAAATCAAGAGAAGTTAGAATATCAAATAAACTGAATGGTACTCAATACTTTGTTGTGTTCCATGACCAGGAATATATATAACCAGATTTCATCCTGTGAAGCAGCAAATTGTATTTGGAAGAAGTTTGAAGTTTCTCATTTTGGTACATCCAATGTTATTGAAACTAAGAGATCTATGCTTAAAGCTAAGTACCATTGTTTTTTCTTTCCTTTTGGAGAACCTGTATGTAAGGTACAATAGAGATTTATGAATGTTTTCAACAACTTAAAATCCATGTTTGAAAAAGGTTTTGATGATGATTCACTTGTAGATAAGATTATAGACATCATGCCTAATGAGTGGGAATCCAAGAGAACAACTATTGATGAGAATATGAAAGTCTCACAGATCACATTTGATGAGATTTTTGGAAATATTCTTCAACATGAGACTAGAATTAAGAGAGATGCTTACAATGTTAAGAAGAAGAATGGGAATGGAAGATTTTCATTTATAACTACTTCAAATTATATGAAATCCAAGACTGCTGAGAGAGTTACAAGATCTAAGTCTATGAAGGTTACCGTTTTATCTGAATCAAGTGAAAGTGAAAATTATAAGAATGAACTAGATAATATATCTAGAAGGATGAACAAGATAGTTGGGGATAAATAATTTTAGTATAGATACAAGAAGAACGAAATAAAGGATAAGAATGACTCTGATGTCACTTGTTATCAATGCAAAAGAGCTGGACATATAAGACCAAATTGTACTATGATTAAGAGAAAAGATATGAAGTAAAATCCTTCTAAGAGGAATAGAAAGAAGAAATACAAAGCGAAAGATAAGAATGTTTTGAAAGCTAATGACCCCAGGAGTGCCAGTGGTGGAGACTCTTTTGATAAATCCACATATTACGAATCTTCTGGATAGAATAATATTGGTCTAATAGCCAGAATATCTATTGAAAATCATTGTTTAATGACTAAGGTACACAATGATGAATCCATCACCATTGTATTCTTGAATGATAATAATAGTGATAATAAATACTATGAATCCTTGGATGAAGAATCTTCTTTTGATGAAGACAATACTTTACCTACCTATGGAGAAGTTTCTATGTTTTCTAAGCTTATTGAGAATGAAAATTCTAAAGTCAAGAAAATTATTGATAATGAAAAATATTGTATTTCTATTCATACTAAGGAAATATCAGATCTTTCTAAAGATCTTGATAAAAAAACTTTTGATTTTGAAAGTATTTCAAAAAACCTTGAAGATGTTAATTATGAGAAGTATAAACTTTCTAAGGATCTAGAAAAAGTAATTTCTAATAACAATGTTTTCGAGCCTAACACTAGTGATAAAACTGATGTTTTTGAGGATAAGAACATAGTGATTAGTCTAAATTTAGAAATATTTTCCTTGAGGAAGTTTTTATCAATCATTACCTTAGGTAAGGGAAATTTTGATAAAATGTATTTCGAAATTCGACCTCTAAGGAATTATTCTGGTTTTGGTTATACAAGTTCAAAACTGATTTTTAGTAACAATTATTTTGTTCCTCAAAGTGATCCTTTATACACCAAGTGTCAGTGTGGGGGGCATTGGGAAAAAAATTGTTCCTTAAACAAAACTCGGTCTTCAGTTTTTAATAAAAATATTTTTCAAAGAAAATATGGATTTCTATAAAATTTTCTTTCTAAAGTATTCAGATCCAAGAATGTTTGGGTTCTGAAAGTCTAATACTCTTATTTTTAGGAAAATAAATAATGTACCGACAGAAATACTTGGTACACGGATAGTGGATGTTCCCAGCATATGACTGGTAATAAAAACATCTTTTAAAATATTATCATAACTAAATAAGGAAAATTAACATTCATAGATAATACTAAGGGAGAAATTATGGGTATAGGTAACATCGTTCTTCTTGTAAAAACATTGATTTCAAATGTTTTATTTGTTAAGGGTTTTAAGCACAACCTCATTAACATTTGCCAATTATGTGATGAAGTTTACCTTCCGAATTTTAGGAATGACAAGTGCTTAGTACCCAATTCCAAGGAAGAGTTTATCTGTTCTTCCAATAAGAATGAATATTTATACACACTAAACATATAAGACCTTAAGATCCAAGATCTACCATGCCTTTGTGAAATATAAGATCATTCCTGGTTGTGGAATTGAAGGGTAGGACACTGTAACATTAGGAACCTATGAAAACTCTCTAAGAAAAGACTACTTAAGAATCTACCAAAGCATAGATTTGATTCTTCAAAAGTTATTGATCCTTGTAAATATGGAAAGAAACATAAATCAAATTTTAAATTAGTCGGTGAAGTCTCAACTACTGATTCATTACAGTTAGGGCATATGGATCTTTTGGGTCGAACACAAACTGGAAGCATTGGAGGAAAATATTATGTATTTTTATTAGTTGATGATTACACTAGATTTACGTGGGTCATTTTTCTAGAAAATAATCTGAAGTTTTTCTTATTTCAAAAGTTTTAAAGTCCATGTTAAAAATTAGAAAAAACTTCCTTTGATAACTATTCATAGTGATCATTGAGGAGAATTTCAAAATTCTAATTTTGAAACTTTTTGTAGTAGAGAAGGCATTACTCATAACATCACATTACCCAGAACACCTCAACAAAATGTTGTTATTAAAAGATTAAATAGAATTATTCAAGAGATAACAAGAACCATGTGGAGTGAATATTCGGTAGCCAAACAATTTTGGGATGAAGATGTAAGTACTGATTGTTATACTATAAATCATGTTTTAATTAGACCTTTTTATAATAAAACTCCTTATGAGTTATGGAATGGTAGAAAACCAAGACTTTCCTACTTCAAGGTTTTTGGTTACAAGGTATTTATTCTGAATGCTAAATATAATATACATAAATTCCCACAAAGCCTAATGAAGGAATTTTCTTATGCTACTCCACATGTTCTAAGGATTATAGAGTTTTCAATTAAAATACATATACTATTGAAGAAATAGTATATGTCAAATTTGATGAAACTGATCCTTCTATTTTTAAACAACCTCAACCTACATCTTTGGATGTGTTTTCAAAAACATATTATCAACCTTTGTTAGAAGAACTTTTTGATAAGGAAAATGTTTGAGAAGGTATTTCTGAAACATTTACCCCAGAAGATTTCCTACCCTATGTTGATGAACCAGCTTTACAAAACCCAAATCAGTTGTTTCTTAAGAATCATCCCAGTTATAGTATCATTTGTGATGTGAATCAACCTACAAGGACTAGAAGTTCCTTAAGAAATGAAGTTGAACATATAGAATTCCTTTCCCAATTAGAACAAAAAAGTACTGATGAAGTTTTAGGTGATGATGATTAGATAAAATCTATGCAAGATGAGCTAAATTAAATGAAAAGGAATAAATTCTAGACCATGGTTGAAAGACCTAAGAAATATCCTCTTACTGGAGTAAAATCTGTCTTTAGAAATAAATGTGATGAAAGTGGAATCATAGTAAGAAATAAAGCTAGATTGGTTTCTAAAGACTATAATAAACAATAAAAAATAGACTATGAGGAAACATATGCTTCAGTATACAGACATGAATCTATTTGTATTCTACTTGACTTTACATCATTCTTCAATTTTAGACATTTTCAAATGGATGTTAAATGTGATTTCCTTAATGGTTTGGTACAAGAGGATGTTTTTGTTGAAAAACCTATTATTTTTTAAGATTCAAAACATCCTGAGCATGTTTACAACTTACCAAGTCTCTGTATGGACTTAGGCAAGCCCCTCTAGCTTTCTATGATAGACAGACATGATTTTTGCTTCAAAATAATTACATTAAGGGAAATGATGATCCAAACATTTTATAAATAAAGATAAGAAAAATGTTCTGATAGTTAGAATTTATGTTGATGACATTATATTTGGTTCATCTCACCAATCTTTAACTGATTCCTTTTCAGATCTAATGAAATATATGATTGAAATGAGTTTGATGGGTGAGTTATCATTTTTCCTTGGTTTTCAAATTTCTCAAAAACCAGAAGGAATCTATAAGTCCCAGCATAAGTATGTTAAAGGTCTTCATAAAATTTATGGATATGAAAACACTAAGAGTATAAGTACTCCCATTGTACCTCAAATTTACTTAATCTTGATGAAGCTGGGAAACCAGTAGATCAAAAATCTGTTAGAGGTATGATAGGAAGTATAATTCACTTGACAACTAGTCATCCAGACTGAATGTTTTTAGTATTCTTTTGTGTAAGATATAAATCCAATCATAAGGAAACTCATTTAAAGGCAGTGAAAAGGATTTTTATCTACGTAAAGGGTACCATGGATCTAGGACTCTTTTACACTTCTGGAAATGATTTCTTTTAAAAAAGTTTTTCAGATGCAGACTTTGGTGGATGTAGAATGGATATAAAAAGTACCTCTGAAATTTTTCATTTCTTATGAGATTCATTAGTTTATTGGTCATGAAAAAAGAAACACTCAATAGCACTTTCCTCTACTGAAGCTGAATATGTAGCAGCTGAAATTTGTTGGGCTCAATTGTTGTGGATGCAACACACACTCACAGACTATGGTATGAGTTATACCTGAACAAAATTTTTGTGTGATAATACTAGTACCATTACCTTAAGTAAAAACCATGCACATCACTCTCATGAAAAACTCGTTGATATTAGTCATCTATTTATTAGGGATCACTCACATAAAGAAGATATCATTCATTAATTTATCGGAACAGAAGATCAACTTACTGATATTTTCACAAAATCATTACCTTATGATAGATTTGTATACATTAAACAGAGTTTAGTAATTATAACAGTAAGGTAATATTCCATTTTAACTTCTTATTGAAACCATTCTCTTTACAGTAAGAAACTTATTTTCATAGGGGGAGTACATTTTTTTGGTTGATTTCTAAAAATTTTCATAGTCTAAATTTTTTCGTAGTATAAATTTTCTCATAGTCTAAAATTTTTCATAGTCTAAAATTTTTCATAAGATAACATTTTTCATAGTCTAAAATTTTTTGTAGTCCAATTTTTTTTTCATAGTCAAATTTTTTCGTATTAAAAAATTTCGTAATGAAGATTTTCATACTTAAAATTTTCGTAATGATGATTTTCATACTTAAAATTTTTATAATGAATATTGTTTTGCATAAAATTTTCATAATGGTGATTTCTATATTAAAAATTTTCTTAATCAAAATTTGTTTGAATCTAAATTTCTTCAAGAAGAATTATCCTCAATATGAATAATATTCCTTGGAATCTGAAATGTATGTTTCCTTTCTTAATTTTTTGTAATCCTCTTTTACATGTTGGTATTTTGATCTGTCTTTAAAATTTTGGTATTCTATTTTCCTTGAATCCGAATGTTTTTATTAAAAACCGCAAAAGATCAGAATCCATCAAAATCCTTCTCCAGTCATTTTTTAAAATTGTTAGATCTGATCAGAAGTTTTTTCAACCATTGGATTGAGTATGGAAGATGAAAAATCACCTCAAGAGCCAATATAAAGGACCCCCAATGGTTTTCCCACATCGAAACTCAACCCTTCACAAGATGAATCTCTGACCCTCTGACATATGCTCATTCTGGATCTTCAAGGTTTCCTCACCTCCAAATATTTGTTGAAGTTTTGTCTCAAAAATAAATGTCATCTATAAAGGAAATATCTGAATGACAGGTTTACAAAGAAAGGTTGGTTCATCTGAATTTCTTCACTAATTATGATTCCATTTTATCTGAGAATATATATATGAATGGGTGGGAGAGTTTTTGCAATTCAAACCCGAAAGCACAAGATCTGATGTATCCAGAGTTGCTGATTGAGTTCTATGTGACAGTAACTTTCTTTAAGGAAGAAGGCATGGGCATGTTTTATTTCAAGTGTTATGGGAAGACATATTCACTTTCCTACACAAAGGCTGTAATCATGGTTGGTATTCCTTATGAAGGAGAAGATGAGTTCTACTCACATAAGCTAGCTGATGTTCAAGGAAATTCTATTAAAGAAAATTACATGGCTTGTCTTGGTCCTTCAGAGGTAAATACTCTGAATATAACTCACCCATATAAAAATTTTCAGATTCCTGAATTGTGGGTTCAAGGATTCATCATTTTGAGAAAATGTTATAATGATACATTAAAGAAGAGTGACATCTACATTCTGTATTTCTTGGTAAACTCGAGAAAGATAAACTTGGTTAATCATATCTTGGTTATGATTGAGAACATATAGAATGGAAATCTAAAGGCTCATATTATTATGTATCCAGCCATTCTGTCAAAGATGATTGTTCAGTGTCTAGAATCCTTTAGAATTTATTTCAAATCTATGTCACAAAATTGAAAAGTCATGTTGCTAAGTGATGACACCTTGAGATGGATGAGAGTTTTTTCTAACGAATCCGAATAATTCTATGATTTTCTTGAAGAGAAAGTTGATGCTTGTTCAAAAAAACAGCAGGTGGATGAAACATCTAAAAAGGGTGGAAGGAAGTGGAAGGAAAAGGAAGTGGGAGAGAAGGAAAAAACCCCAATAGGTAACTCAATCTGAACCACCAAAGCCAAAGATACAAAAATAATATCCTGATGATGTTCTGGCTAAGTGGACGGAAGACAAGAAAAATCAGAAAGAAAGAGATCCTAAGTTTGGCTTGGACCCTGTTGAGGAAAAATATTTAAAGGAAAAGGAAGATTAAGAGCTTGAGAAGCAAGAGAAAGGGAAGAAGAAGAAGAAAATGTTATCTAAGGCGGAGATAGTTCCATCCCTTCTGAAGGCTATTGAGAAAGCATCCGAGAATATTCTAGTACCCAGAACCTTTCTGATAGAATCATAACCAGAGACTCTAGGAAAGATGTTTGTGACTCCGGAAGAAGTCCATGAAAAATAAATAGAAGAAAAATAATTAGTAGTAGTAGAAGAAGAAGATAGTGGTGATACTAAATATTTTATAAAACAAGTAGAGGACTTTAATTAGAAGGAAATCCCTTCTAAAAAATTATCATTATGAACCACTAAAGCAAAGCCTTCAAAAATTTCTACCCTAGGGAAGGATGATAAAAGTGGAAAAGTAATGCACAATGTTTCTGAAGAAGAATGCTGCATCCCTGATTTCATTCAGCCAGAGGATGCTGAGGCATGAGCTTAGAAGGAAGAGGTAGATGATGATACAATTGTGAAACTATCTGATAGTGAACACGAATCACCCAATCAAGAAGAAGTAATTCCGAACGATGATAAGGGAAAACAGGTGGTTGTTGATACACTTAGAAAAGAAGTGGAGAAGAAGAATGAAGTGGGTGCTACATCAAAGAGGAAAGCTGTCGATATATAAAAATAATCCTCACCAAGCAAAATATCGGAATTGTAATCGTTCTCTCTTGGACATGATTTTGTAGTCCGTTATTTGAAAAAGATTTTTGGAATTATCCCTCTATTTCCAAGCATAGACTCCAGATTCCAGATGCTTCAACATTCCTTAAATCAGAAATCAGATTCAATATCTATGGTGATGGATAAATGCATCAAACATGAGGCTGATTTCAAAACCATTATCATAAAATAAAAAGCATACAAAAGATCTTTGAAGAAAATGACAAGATTTTCAAAGAAAACAATAGAAGAGTTGATAATTCTTGATGAATTCTAGGAATGTGTCGAGGATTCAGTTGACACCAAAGATGTGAAGATCAAGGATCTCACTAATAGTTTTGAGGAAAAGCTAACTCTGAAACAGAATTCTCAGATGCAACAAGTGAAATATCTAAATGGGAAGTTGTATTCGGTTTCTCAGAGTTTTAAGAGAGAAAGAGATCTTAGAATCGATCTGGAGGAAAAATTTTCTAAGAAAGAAGATGTTCTAAAGGGATTGGAAGAATCTCTTAAGGTTCAAGATAAAAAAATAAAATCCTTAGAGAAGTTAGTAGAAGACTTGGGTCAGCTTCTCAAACGTTCATAAGAGTATCACAAGGAACTCATGATTCTCAAAACCATAGTGAAAAAGTTGATGCTGGAGAAGAAGGAAGGATATTCTTGTTCAATTCCGATTTTTTGTTTTCTTTATTCATTGTGTAAATTTTTCCAATCCTAATTAAATTTTTTAGATTATAGTATTTTGGTTTTTTAGTACTAATATTTCAGGTATTATATTTTCTTTTCCATTCCCTTTAATCCATTTTGAAAATCACAAAGGGGGAGAAAGGAATGTTAAAAAAAGAAAACAAAGTAAAAGAATAAATTTCCCAATATAAGGGGGAGTTCATCTAAGGGGGAGTTCTTATCCAAGATTATTTTCATATGAAATACAATTCTAAGTCTCAATCTAGAAATCAAGAATATGATCCTTAGTGTTTCCAATGCCTAAGGGGGAGTTAGTAGTATTAATCATTTCCCATGTGTTAAGGGAGATAATTTTTATTTTCAAAGTCCAGAAAAATATTTTCTAAGTCCTTTTATTCTTTTCTGTAAGGATGTTTGTGCTTTCCAAAAAGGGGGATATTTTTGAGTCAATAAAGTTTCTTTATTACTTTTACATTCATTCATGTTTTGAAAATCACAAACACTCTATCTTAAGAAACATTTATTTTTCCCCTATTTTTTATCCTTATCATGTTTTCATTGTTCATATTCTTTGTATAAAATTTGGTTTTCGTATCTAAAATCTTAGAATATTATAAATACTTAGACATAGTGAATTCTGTTTTCAGGATTGGAATTCAGGTTCTGAATTCTCTGAAATAAGACTCCGAACATTTTGAGTTTAGACTCCGAATTCTCTGAATTCAGACTCTGAACTTTTTGAGTTCAGACTCCGAATTCTCTGAATTTGGACTCTGAACATTCTGAGTTCAGACTCCGAATTCTATGAATTTAGACACCGAATTCTATGAATTTAGACTCTGAATTCTATGAATGCAGACTCCAAATTCTTTTGAACTAAGAATCCTAATTTCCTTGAAATACAGACTCTGGAATTCTATAGAATTAAGGGTATTGAATTATTTTGAAGACAGAATCTGAATACCGATGTATTATAGAAACCGAATATGATATTGGTTAGACTCTGAACTTTTATTTGTCTTTACACTCCGAAAAATGGTTTTGATTAAGCAACCATACTTTTTCTTACTCTTGTTATAGTTATAAAATTATGTCATCTGTTCTGTTTCTAACCTACAATTGTTTGAGTGACACATTTACAGGTCCCTCTGAAATTCAAGGAAAGATACGACCATTGGTGGAGGGAGTTGAACATTGAAGATGTGCCTATAAATAAGATCTCATTTTAAATAGCTCACAACATTGATGAACTATTCTATGAATCTAGATATTACATTCTACTAAAATGATTTCTAGAGAGAGACTTTCATGCTTTGTACATACTGGAAATCTTGTTTAGAATTGCTTCATGTGACTTCTAATGCTGCTGAGTACATTCGAGGGCTTCCTGTGATAGGAAGATAGAGGTGCCGACTACATTAAAGTTCGAGGGATTGCGGGGATAGCAAGATAGATTTCGATATTTTTATCGAGGGCATACCCTAGTCAGGGTAAGACATACTTTCTTGAATGTGTAAATCAAGGGACCTTTATCCAAGGTTGTTCGATGCCCTTATCATTAGGTTAAAAGATTTACTACATGTTACTACATTGTTTCAAGTTTTCCACTGCATTTTGGTTGTTTAGGAATGTATAACTATCTTATACTTTCTTATACTTTTACTCTGATTTGTAAGATTCTATACACTTTAAGGTAGAATATTTGTACTTGTAAACTTTTCTTATGTTTCATTTTCGGAACCACATTTTTGGAATCAAGCAAGTTCGTAGAACTAAGAGGTTTTTGAATTTACCTTGTTTAACCATGTTAAACATTACCATCTTTAAAAGTTATTATATAATTTATTAAAAGTTCTTATATAATTTATTAAAGTATGAAATTCACCCCCTCTTGTATATTGAGCATCTACATCATTTTTTCGATCCTACAATTAAACATGTAATCACTAAATGTAATAAGAATTTATAGTCCTAAAAACCTAGGAAACCATTATATAGATATTCATTCTCACCACTACAAATATGGCCTTTATCAGAGCTAGAAAAGTTCATTGACAATACAAAAAAAGAACTATTAATCAAGGTGAAGATAAAGGGGGTCCCTTTTATCAGCGTTTTTTAGAGTGGATAAAAGGGGCCTTTTATCAGTGCTTTTAAAAAGTTCTGATAAAAGTAAAAAAAATAATAAAAAATATATAATGCGGGGGGGGGGGAGCTTGTAATAGTTCTTGACCCCCCCTTTATCCGTACTAGGTAGACCCCCCCCCTCACACTCTCCCACGTGGGACCCTTCCCGCGTATCACCTGCACACGCGCACCTCCTTACTTCCACCCGCACTCAATCCTGCGACCCCCCTTACATGCCTGCTCCTTTACCACTAAGCCATTTCAATTCTTTCCTCAATTTTATGATATATCTATTTATATATATAGTTATATTTATTCTTATATTATTAGAGATTTATATTAATATAAATATATTTAGTTATATTAGTACATATATATTCTTATATTAATATGTATTAATATTTGTATATATATATAGTTTTATTTATTCATATATTTATATAGAATAATATTAATATATATATAATTAGTTACATTAATACATATATATGTATTTCTATATTAATATATTTATAAGATTAGTTTTAAATAAATTTATAAAATATGTTTTTTATGTGTGTTTATAAATAAATAAATAAATAAATACATCCATATATACAACACACACACAAACACACATATTTATGAATAAATACATATATATGTGTATTTGAAAAGCCATAGAATATTAAAACGACCGTAACGTATAATATAGAATCCCGTTTCAACTCCACAACTAGTAAAATTAAGGAAAATTAAACAATCATCGATATGATATGTAGTACATGCCTAACAGATATCCCGATCATATGTTATACCTATTTGAATGTTAACAAATCGGGTATCCTGACAGAAAACTCAGTTTTTGAGGCCTTTTGTGCCTTTTTTGTCCATAAAAAATGTGATAGAAGGTTCCCTTGGGTCATTAGCACGTAGTGATTTTTGAATTCTTTGATTTGATATACTGTAGAGCCCAAATGGACACCTAGATCATAAGTTATGGCCATTTGAAGTTTGAGAAAAATTTTAAATTTATTTTCTATCTTTTATTATTTTTTTTGATTTTTTTGTCTTCAAATTATTATTACATTATTATTAATCAATGATAATTGGAATATTATTAATTAATAATATTTTTTAAAATATTTTTTTTTCCATTTCACTAAATTTTATATATATTAAATGTAACAGTCTATTTATACATCTCAAAAACATATTTAAAAAATATATATTATATTTATATCAATATAAATATACTTATATAACAATATATTACTTTTCATGATTTTTTTGAAACATAAAATTTATCAGTGCTAGGAAATAGTGCTGATAAAGTGTCACTTTTAACAGCACTTTTTTTATTGCTATTAAAAGTGACCTTTTATCATCACTTTTTTAGGGGTGATAAAGACCCCCGTTTATCAGTGCTTTTTTAGCACTGTTAAACAGTGGCGCTTCCCTTGCCCATTTTTGTAGTAGTGCCTTCTATAATTATTCACCTAAATCAAATTATTATATTTAAATATGAATGTTGTAATAACAACAATGGTTGAATTCTGGGATTCACGAGTTCAGTTGTAACTTCATCATCACCATCTGATACTCTTTTCGATGAATTAAATCTATTTCAACTACTATCAATGGAGTTTTTTAGTCCCTCTATAGCACTCCATATAGAAAACAAAAACACAAAGAAAACATATTCCGAAACAATTATTTGAACAAAATAATCAAAATAGACATATACCTTTCTATTCGGTAACCATACACTTGAAATGGTTCTTATGGTAGATGTAATGTAGATCCTAAGGACTTGGTATGATAAACATAAAATACTATAGAAGAAATTTAATTAGTTTTATCCCTCTTGAATCATTATAATATTTTGAAGAATACTTTCTAAGCTATTTTTTGAATCATTATAGTGTTACATGGTCTAGTGAGTCTTTGTGATAGTATAATAAAAATATATAATATATTACACCATGTAAATATGGTATTTCTACAAATAATAAAAAATCTCCCAAATGGAGTTCTTGATGGGAAATATGAAACATCTATTAGAATTAGAATTTCCCTAGGAATGAAAAAAGGTTTTTTTGTGCATCCGATGCTTGGTTTAGTCTCATTATTTGGTGAATTTATAAATATATAAATAAATAAATATGTTTTTTTACTCATTAGAATGAGATAATCCTCTCTATATAATCCCAATTATTGAAATTCCCTTGGTTTATCCTTATAAACCCTGTGATTTGGGAGGATCTATTATATGAGAATATTGAAAGAAATGTGATCATGGTTTCTAATCCATGTTCCAAAGATTTATCATCACTATTGGAGTTGGGGGACTCTATCATGAACAATAATATAGAACCATTATCCATTATTTATTAATCTAAACTCATGGAAGTATATTCATTTTCATTTTATTTAATACCCATTTACCCTTCATTGAACAAAAAACAAACCTAAAAAAGAATTGATTTGCACATTTATTATTGATTTATTAGTTTCAATTTATATTCATATTATTATGAATTGATGTTTTTTATAATCCTTGATTATTTTTTTGGGTTCAAAAATTTTACATTCATATGAACCATGAAAATATGAATGATGGTCTAAGGCCATTTCTCATTTTATTTCATTATTTTATCCCCTCTTACTTCATGTGTTTATCATTGGTGTTCCATTTAATAGATTATTTGAAAATACCCAAAAACTGATCATTGAAAAATTTATTATTGGTGAAATATCTCATTTACATGGGTTTATATTTGAGATTGAGAGCATGATTGAGGGTATTAACAAGGTGTGGTGATGACTATAGATAATCAAGGGGTAGATTGAGAGTTTTCATATGTAGTTGGGTGATGAGGCAATTCTATGTGATTTTAAGAGTTTCCCGAGTAGTTGGGGGTGGAAGGAATGTAGTGACTGATAAATATTTAGGTTCGGTCAACCCAAGATCCAATTTCCTTATTGGTTTTCATGGATTAATTTAGGGAGTAATCAATGTGGTGGATTTAGGAAAATATTGATTTGTGGGGTATATAGTTCATATTAACAAATACATTGTGGAACCTTTCTATGACAGTTTGGATTTGATGTTGAATTAGTTGTCACACTCATGTGGTTTTTAACAATAACATGTGACATGAATATGGAGATAGAATGTTTTCTACTGAGGTATATGGTCATGACTACGGACATAGGCAGGACCACCATACACTGGTATGACCATGTACTCGAACACAAAAAGGTACATGGGAATGGATAGTGTACATGGGTATGAACATATTATATGAGAATGATAATATTAATATGAGAATGGCAACTAGAATTTAAGGAACAAGTGTACATGACTTTTAATCCCTTAATACATCATTCACTTTTTACAGTGCCTATTGACTCCCTCTTTCTTTTTAGTGTAGACTAGTATCTATAGGGTGTTCTCCCTTGGTCCTTCCCTAAGAGGGTAAAATGAGGAATCATATCCTGAGAAATGTATATGATCCCATTCATGATATTAGTCTTAGATAGAGTCAGGTTTCCTTCAACGTGTCTTAGGATGTGATCCTCCATCATTCTTTCTTAGGTTTATTGAAGTATCCCATTACTGACTACCAAGGAATTTGATTCCCATCCTAGAAGGTACACTCTAGGTTGGGCTACTATCCCCCATATACCCTGAATGTGATCCTCTATAAGTGTATCAAAATCTTGAGAGTTAAAACATTTACTTCATATTTCCATGGAATTATGTGTACAAGCTCTTGGATGAGTTCCATTAGTGATATAAGTACCTCAGGAGCGATATTTCTAAGAGAATGTTACCATGAATCCTTGAGCATAATCCTTGGAAGGTGGTACAGTTATGACATTACCATGAGACTTAGTGTTTATTTTTATTATATCTTGGTTATTGTAGACATTTTTAGAAATAAGATTGACATATATTCATAATTATGAGCTAACATCGCACTAAGATAATTTGTAGATTCCCACACATGTAATTCTTATACATACATTAAACCTTACGATGGAGTCTTATATGGACTAGAATTACGAGAAGCATAGTTGAGCTAGATGAACCATGGTAGATTCAATGAGTTAAATTGGATACCAATATTATCCTTATTAGTAGGTTGAATTCTCTTATAAATTTTATGGGATTATATTTTTACCTTCATGATTTCATATACTTGTTTCATATTGAGATGGTGATGTAGTTATATGAATGATTTTTGTTATGAGTTGTATCATAATAGTCGACATAGTGTTTGTGGTTGGAGATAAGTGTGTTTGTGTGTGTGTGTTAGGTACCATAAACTATGATCTCCCATGTGTTTGATTTTCATAGTAAATTATTTTATCCATCCATTGGATTATTGGATATTAGCATTAGGTGTTAGACTCATCTTACCACTTGCCAAGTGGGCCTCGATCTGTTCGGTCCTAATAAGATAAACTTTAATCTATATAAAGTTAAGAAAAAAAATATGTGTCCTGTTATTTTCATAGGTAATGTATAATATTTTATGTCAACCGAGGAATCAATTTCTTAATTAAAATTAGAGTATAGAAGCACAAAACCCCACATAATCCTAATAATTTTACTAATACAAACATATAAATCTATCCCATGCAAAAAGTTTTTGTTCATTAATTTTCTCCCTATAGTGTTTTTCAAAAATAACAAAAATGTAATTGAATTTTAATGTGAGAACTCCTAAAAGTAATTATTTACAAAAAAATAAGCAATATTCATAAATGAAAACAATTATAGGAATATAATTTATTCATGAATAATCATTCACCAAGATTTTAAAATAGGTACAATATATTACAAATTTTAATGTGAAAAATAAATTATTCATTTCAAAAAAATATATTGACAACATGATTAATATTATTTAATTACTTCTCAATTTTATCAACTTTATCATCAAGAAACATATATTCTTTTCATAAGTACACTGATATATTCATCTTATTTCTTTAAAAAAAATTATATCATTGACATTAGTTGATTGTTCTCTAACTTTATGGGTGAAAATATATATCAACATGAAAATTATTTTATAATATTTTCTAATTCAAATGACCTGTTCATCAAAATACATGAGATATATTTTTAATTAATTTATCTAATTTATAAAACACATTATCTTATTTAAATACACATAAGATATTTCTTTGATTCATTTCAGATCATACATTATTTCTATAATAATATATGAAATATATTTTTTTTCTACAAAAAATCCTTAACTGCAATGATTTTTTTTTCAACTAACATACACTAATATTGGATAATTAGGATGATATCCCATAGTCCATCCAACATCATAATTTCTTTGATGATATAATTTAATATCATCTTGATCTATTTAAAGCTATCTTATAGATTATTATTTTGGTAATACGAATCTTATGAAATAGGTATTTTTGATTCATTAGTTCCAATAATCTGATCAAGATTCAATCATTAAAGGTGATATCCCTTCTAAATCAAAATCAATATCACATTTTCAATGATAAATATCATTCTATTGTGTTTTAGTATTTCTAGAACATTCTTCTATTAAATGTTTAATTTCTTCTTCCATGTACATTTCTGGTGAAGGGGCAGTAATACATAAATAATTATGTATAGAATATTCCTTCAGTGAAGGACCTATATGGGAAACCATTTTATTTAACTTGGTGACTACACCATTCTTAGAAGGTGTGAAAAATTAGTTATTTACACCATCAATTTCATTATAAACATTGAGCAAAACAAGTAAAATATCATTATATTTCTCATGAATTTTTATTTCATTAGGATTTTATAAGGATAAATATGAATAATGACATACATTATATTAGTAATTCCATTGACAAATTCAAAAGCTACTCACGCTATTCTTAATTTTTTAAAATTCCTCCTCTTTTTATATTCTTCCCATTTGAAATTTTTTTTGGGCTCTTTTATAAGGGAAAATATTTTATTCTTTTTCAAGACCAAATTGAGGATCACCATCTCTATGATCATTCCCTATCATTATATAATGTTGAAAAGGTTTATATGAAATGGATTTGACATTATTATTTATAATCTCTAGTTATTTTTAAAGATATTCTGGTTCATTTATATTTTTCTTAAATTTCTATATTAATTTATTGAAGTTGTTCTTCATATACCAAATTAATATATATCTAGAAAAATAATTCATGATTGTAATCACAAACAAACCTCATTTACAAAAAATTATTCTTCTCTAAATAAATATTTTTTCTCTAACATGAGCTTCAATATTCATTACTTTCTCAACATTATGAAACATAACAATTACCATTTTATAAAACACTATGTAATGATGAAGCATCATCTTAATGATATATATATTTCTTTAATAATGCTTTGAATATAAAATATAAATATTTTTGAGTTAGTCTAATAATCATCTCCCTTTTATTTGTTAGTTTTATTACTTGTAATTTAAGATACATTGGAATTTGATCCAAAGGAAAATGAAAAAGTGGAGTAGTGTGATAATATAATATTGAAGATAAAAAAATATTTAAAGCTAATCAAGATTTACATATTAAAATGAATATTGGCATCATGATATGTTTGAGGAATAAGTTCGTGGCATTAATTGGAGGTTTTAGTGGAAATATAGCAGGCATATCCAGGCAGTAAGGCATCACACCATGGAAATTATTTCTTGGGCATGAATATTGAAGAATTCATAGCCTAACAAGAATCCATGATTATCCATAAAATTTGGTGGGACCCAAATATTTACAATTTGAATCGTACATTCACACTGTGAATCCTGTCAACTTGAACAATTAAACATATGAATTTTTATGTCTTTCATAAATCCCCCCATTCAATTTACTAGGGGCCATAGGGATTGAGACATATGTTTTTGTAGCCAAATTAAAGTAATTAAAGCCACATAGTTGCTTAATGTTCTCCTATAAAAAATATAGGAATCTAATTTTTTTAGTAGTGATGAAGAACATAGCTTGGGGAAAGGTGAAACTCCATTGTAGAGTACTTCACAATGACCTCTCCATAAATTTTTTATGATTATTTTTATTATTTTCTTACCATATATTTCCTAGATTGTTGGTGTATTTTTTTAAAATATATTCTTTGAAAATTAAAATTGTATCAATGTAAGTTTTTTATCATTATTTAATTTTTTTTGAATTTTCCTTCCATTTATATTAACTCTATTTCCCTTATTTTCTCATCTCCCAACCATTTCATGTATATTAAGGGGGTTTTATAATGAAATCACCAGTTCTAGTCCTTTACTCTTAGAATTTGGTGGGTTGAATTATACTTTTTAAAATCATTTCAGGTAACCTCTTTCACTAATAAACTAATGTGCATAACCATTAGAAAAAGGAACATATGAATAGGAGAGTAATCAACCAAAATAAGGGGATAAAATAGATTTAATAAAAACAATAATACGATTAGTCATTTAAAAATTACAGTTTCAAATATATTGAAATAAATATCATATTCATGGTACATTTTATTTTTTTATCCCCATATCTCTCTACAAATCCATGCTCTGTGGTTTGGAAATTTTTTCATTCATTCGTTAGTAGTTATATGTATTTATTATTAGATTATAAATTTATCTATGTTTTCATCTTGGGATCAACCATGGGACATTAAATTCATATAACAAAAAATTTGAGATTTTGTTTTTATAATTTTCTTTTCACTTTATAAATTTATAAATTTTGAATCAATGAATTAATTATTGAATCCCTCAAATGGTAACAATTTTTAGAATTAATTTTTTGGGAATGAGATTAAAGATTACTACAACTTTTTAATATCGATAAATATTTTTCCTCCAAATTTATGTTTCATATTTAAGATTATTTTTAACTTTTTTTCTATAATTAATGTTTTTACACAGTTGGGTGTTTTAGGATTTTTGTGTAAGAAAAAACAAGATAAATATAACACTGTGAATTTTTATGAATTATAAGTATTGAATAAATTAATTTTATTTTTTGGATAACATTACACAAAACACGATTTTATCATTTTATTATATAAAACAACATTTTAAGCTTGTGCTATTAAAAACACTGGCTTATATTTTCAGATATTGATTTTTACCAAAACCAAAATATTTTATTAATTTATTTATTTAAATGAAACCATCATTACATATCTATTAAACATATAAATATGAAAAATAATAACTAATTTTAAAATATTAATTATAAATGTTTTAAATAAACAAACATATTTATGAAAAGGATTTTAATTTTCACTAAAGTATTTATATGTTTTCAAAATGGTTTTTTCAAAAAAAACTTTTTATATTAGAATAATTTTTTGAAAATTTAAGGAAATGAATTTTTTAAAGTAAAATAATTTTTTAATTCATAATTTCAAAATCACATTAAGTTTAATTTTTTGGATGTTTTCGAAAAGATTCATTTTTGGATGAATAAAGAAAAATACAAAATTTTAACAGAAAACTGTACTTTTTTTAAATTATATTAAATGTAAAATTATATTTTAAATTGGTTTATATGTATAATTGGTTCAATTATATATATATTGATCAAATTTAATTCAGTTTAATCAATTTCATATTGAAATTTGATATAAATATATGTCAATATTTAAAACTCTTTCCCTTTAAAAATCTGTATTTTCATCGAGCATGTGAGATTAATTTTTTAAAATTGAATTCTACCAATTATATGAATGGAAATTGGAAAATGGATTCCATATTTGGAATTAGAATAAATTATATTAACTAATAATTTCAAATTTATTTTTTAAAGTAATAAGTATTGAAAATAGTAAATATTAATTACTTAGATTATGGTTAAAATGGAGTTTCACATTACACGTGTTTGGGTCAAAATTAATTTTCCACACACATAGGATTATTTTATTAATAAATTTTTTTTATATCTATAAAATTTATTCATAAATTATATAATAAAAATTATTTAATCTTGGTCTTAAATGATAAAATACCCAAATAGATAAAATTATACAAGTTACATTATTAAAAATTATAAGGATAAAATTGTGTAAACCTATAGACTAAGAAAAAACACAATAAAAGATATGTTTATTTTGGGTGGTAGAGTTATTTATACAAATATTAATCCACATACTCCATTATTAATAAATTTTTGATCCACATGAGGTATTGTATACCTCCAAATACTCGATAATTTTGGATATTTACAAAATCCCCACTCCTCTTCAATTATAAAAGGGAACTCACAACCATCACTTGTTGACACCACTAAAGCCATATGTATCCACTAAAACCTTAAAAATGGCTTACCAAATTACCTCCTCTCATAATATATTCCTTATATTTTTTATAAATCCATCCTAGTAATGATTTTGTTAAAAAAATTATGAGGATAGCTAAAGGAGAGGTAATGATCATTAATGAGCATTTTCTCTTTATTTTTTCCTCCATCTACTTAATTTAATATTATACCGTTATTATATAATTAAATAAATATCTTAAATATAAAATATGTTTTTATATTATGATAATGACCTACAACCATTTCTACTTTAGTTAAATGGGTTACAAAATTATTGTTCAAGTGAACGACGGACCACCGACATGAGAACTGATATTGTTTATTTTCTCATTAACACCTATAAATGGTGTTAATAATTTTTGATTTATAGTTCATAAATAATATTTATGGTGTTATTATTCTATTGGATATTTTTTATCACACATACATTCTTACTATTTATTTGATGGGGATATGATATCGTCGCTCATGCATACGGAGGACTACCTTCTCACGAAGTGATGTGATTCGGTCACACTATACAATAGATGTATTAAGGTTTGGATTAATAAAATTATGAGATATATATTACATAAAAACTATTCTGTAATGATTATATATATAATTTACTTTCCTTTCATTTCATTTTTTTGAAAAATGGAAACAATTTCCTTGAATACATATGACCCATCGTCTCCATGAAAATTGTATTTCATTTCATATAACTAAATTTTATGGATTAATATAAATGCATATATAATGAAAATATATGATATTTATATCATGTTTTAAATTTTTTAGAGTATTATACTATTATCTATGTAATATGAAAGAAAATAAAAACATATATGAATAAGAAAGTGGTTATTATCCAAAACATAAATTTAATATGGAATTATTAACAAACGAGTAACAAATATGAATTCATAAATCAGATATAGTATAATATATATGAATATGGTTGTGTGAAATATGTATAATAACTATATGTTAATTATTAATGAGGCATTAATGGTTTTAATGGATTTCAAGAATTTATAAAAGGGATTTCTGTCTCAATTTTATTTTATGTGAGACAAATTCCACATTCACTCTATGTTTCTTTTAGTAAGTGTTTAAAATTACCATGAATTTATTTTATACTTAATATCATAAAAATTATTATTATCTATATATAAATTTATGTTTCTCTATTTCAATGGGTTTATAGTACAATGTTTGACAAATCGGAATGATATTCGATCTCAATTGGGGTTTTTTGAGACATACGTTATATTGGGAACATATATTCTTTCATGAGGTGTATATAAAAATTTCTTAACATATAATATATTTAATTATTTCATCATCATGAAATTTTATGATTCATTTTCAATTATTCCTTCGTGGGGATTATGATACAATGTTACCTAAGTGGTAAGGAGTTTATGTTATAATATCATAATTTATCAAGATTGTTTATAATTAAGTCTCCAATATTGAAATCACATGATATAACTATGAATAATTCCCATGAATTTCATGACATTTTAAAAATTAATGGTATATTAATTTAATGGTATTTTTATATATTATTTGGTGCTTAAATTATCTGAGAATCTATTTTTAAGAAAATATGACATTATTTATATCTCCTGTCTGGATTATCTTTTCTTATGAAACTATGTTATCTAAAAATGTAACAAAAAATGTTTAATTACTATATTATGAATTCAAAAATTAATTTATACAAAATTTTCTCTTTTTAAAAAATTATTGTAAATTAATATTCATGTTATTTTCCAAATAATACCCATTTGGCATTTATAAAAAATTTAAACAGAATATTTGTTCTAAAATTCATGGAAGGAATGATATTTCACACTATCATGAATGCCCCCTGATTTCGCGATTCTATTAAAATTTTCCAATGTTTCTTACAAAAAACTATTTTCCCTTAATATTTTTGAAATTTTTTAGATTTTTAATAAATGATTTTAAAATTAAAATGATATTCAATTTGATTTATGTTAAAATTTTGATTTTTAAATAATGGTTATTTTCCTCTAGATATTTTCCAATTATTTTTCCATCCAAATAATTCTCCATGTAATTTTGACATCATTTTATATAATTTATTATTTTCTAGTGATATTAACGAAGGATACCATTAATATTATTTCTATAAATGGATTATCTTTTTGATGAAAATATGTTTATGAAACCCATTTCTCTTCCACGAGTTATACCATGTATGAAATCTTATGAAACCCAATTATTTTAATAGGTTATTATATGATGAAATAATCAAATGATTATGAATTTGGACTATTTTCCACATGTTATGATATAGTGACATTTTTAGGAAACACTTTTAATTTAATTGCTAATGAGATGAAAAATGTTTTATGATCTTTTTTCATAAAAATGTATGTTTTTTAATATGTGATGTCGGTTACATTACAACTAGTGGTGTATGTTACTTTATAACCAAATATATTGGTTATGTTTTTAATAAAGATGGATGGGACAAATATGTCCCTCAAATGAATTGTGTAATGATTTACATATCCTGAGAGTTGAAGGACTGGAATGGGGAGTGACCCAGTTTAGAAAGACATCAAATGAATGAAGAGTTAACCTAGTTAAGTAAGATGTGACTTGAACATGGAGTGAACCCAATACATTAGGAAATGAATGGAATGTGGAGGGATCTCAACTTAGTTACACATGAATTTAATGGGGAGTGAACCTAGTTCAGAAATACATGACTGGAATAGGGAGTAAACTTGATTTGGTATGGTTGGACTAGAAGAAGGAGCGGAATCAGTAATATAAAGAATGTTGTTTTCTATGATTTTATGGGGATCAAACCATTACTATTAGGAGTTTTTAGGAAGTGAACCCATTCTAATGTGATATCCTTAGAAGTAATTCATGACTAATATGGAAATGATTATCTGTTCTTATGTGTATTCCGCAGATTCCATGTATTATTTTAGTATTATACTCCCATGTATTCTGTTATTTTATTTCTCTATTATTCATGTATAATAATGCTCTAAAATTAATTTGATTATTCATGATTAGTACAAGCTTTATTCAGGGTATACATTTCAAATTTTCTGGCCATGTTCTCATACCCTTATACTCATGTTATACTTACATATCTCCCTTGTTTTACCATATTGTAAATCTAATATCACCATTTATTAGGTATCATTTACCTAGGTTATGATGGAATGTAATATGAATGATATATCTCATAATGTATCTAGTTTTAAAGAGTATATATATATATATTATATTAATCAATTATAAAAAAATGATTATTCTTCCACGTTTTCAAAGGCACAAAACTGTTATAGTCCCTAATAATGAGTTTGTGTAATGAAATTAATATTCCTAAATTTGATTTAATATATATGAATTTTAATCACAGGTAACTATAATAAATACCCATGTCCAAAAGGATATATAACTAGAATGTTTGTCAAATTTAATTGAAATACTCAAGAAGAAGTTTGAAATAATATGTTGAAGGGAAAACCCAAAAAACATGGGAACCCTAACCACACATGAATAAAGATGTGTTGATCCTATTGAGAATAGAGGAAACATTTTTTAAAGGTGTTAAAAAGTATGATATCATAGAAAAAGAATCATAGGTTTCCAATGATGGTAATAAGGAAGGATAATTTATTAGAGATAAAATGAGAGATCAATCTATAAGATCTCAACATGATACTAACATTAAGTAATTTATACTTTTATTTTCAATGTTGAATCAAAATAATTAATTTTTTATTTAATGTTTCCTCACATATACTAATCTGGAGGAAGAAAAAGAACAATTAGAATAAAGATGAACCTTAGATGATAAATTTTATCATGGATTTCTCACAAATTTGGAATCACAGAAGTAATATTGATATAAATATTCTATAATATGTACTGACTAAAGTACTTTTTCACAAAAAATTATCAGAATAATTAAAAGGAAGAGTTGAGTAGTTGAATGATATACATGTAGACATCATTTCACAGACATATAAACAATTTAAAAATACTAATATTACTATTCTTAGAGATAATTTGAGTTCACTCTAAAAACCTTTGTTTTGTCTATGTTTTAGACACCATCTCATTATTTAAATTAAATCTAATACGAAATATACAAGCTACATTAGATGTAATAAAAATTATAATTTGGTAAACTAGAGATGATTAAATTTATATCGCACTCCTATAAAAAAATGAAGGTATTATTCGATCTAAATGACCATAAAAAGAGATTGTTTTGGGATGCAACCTAAGTTTTTATTTATTTTTGGTAAATTAGTTTTATTACATTTGATGAAATCAATTTTATATAAGGAATTTGGTGAAGGTTTTTTGATTAAAATTTTCTTGAATTTTCAATATTTAATTAAGGGACCTTATTATTTGATTGGTTACTTGATTTTGTGGGTCCAGGATGGAGTCACATATAAGTATCTTAAAAGAATATGAAGAAGAAAACTATATGTGATTCTAGTCATGAAATACAAGATCACATCATGAAATATAAAAAACATACCTACAAAAGAAAATATAATTTCCACAAGCTAAAGCGCATCAATTTGATAGGGGAGTGTGAGTTTTTTTCTGTCACTCCCCTACATTTCCCCTTAATAATTTTTTTTCCAAAAATGAATACCATTCATTTAAATTTTCTCTTTTTATAAAATGATATAAGAGATGAAAAATATATAGGAAAATCCTCATTCCATGAACTATATTTTTTTTTCAATAAATTTAAATGATTAAAATGGTGGAAATAATAATTAGAGATACACATAGTGATTTGGATTTTTCAAATAATGTTTTAGGGAAATTGGTTAATCTATATATACGAGATTTTTTTTCTTCATATTTCTAATTATTATAAATTTTGAATTCAAGGATAATTAATAGTTTTTATTTTGTGTTTCCATGTGTTAATGTCCCAATTATGTGTTTTAATTCATGAGATAATTGTATTCCTAATACTTCCATTATTTTTCATGAACATATTTATTGATAGGCATGATCATGCATTCATAAAGAACCTTCATTTCATATCTTCTTAGAAATGATTATAAAATCTCAAATGTAATATGAATGATTAATTTTTAATTAATGAACACATTTATTTTGAGACCCACTATTAAATTTAATTATAATTAGCCCATAAATTCCATGAATATCATTTGGTAAAAAAATTTAACTTTACCAACAAATCTTATCTTTTCCAAACATTCTATTTATATTTTTAATTTTTTTCAAAATGAAGGGTTTGGGGTATAAGGTTTCTTTGTAGAAGGAATGTCTTATTAATGAAAATATATATGCCTCTGACCATAACCATACATAATCTTGACTGGAGTCAAAAATTTGACTTTATCTCACATTGAGGATCTTTTCATGTTTAGATAATTAGAGAATTATAACGTAACTCATACATAAATTCTCATATATTAAAAATTAGAAAATTCTACTCACTGTCCATTTTTTCCATAAAAACAAAAAATTTCAAAATGAAAAATTGTTTTTCTTCTTGTTTAATCATCATAAATTTTCCTTGATTTCTATGTTGACTATATTATCCTTTAAATCCTATAAAACACATTCCAAAACTTGGTATGGGAATTAAAAGCTCAGTAAGGGATACCCAATGAAGGAAAACAATAAGTCTTGTGAAAACATTTAATCCATGAATACTTTATCATAAAGTAATTATTTTCTCCATTAAGAAGTAGTAAATACCGATCACTATATATAAGCTCACTGTATAACTTTTTTTACTAAAACAATTACCATAAAACCCATAAAAGTCATATATTACATATAAAGGTAACATATAACATAATCATACTTAAATAGAATAACCATACAATCTAATTACACACATTTCAGTCTTAAAAATGCAATAGACATACGACCAACATCCATACTTGTCACTCTTACAAATGGAATAGGCATACAGATGAGTTAAATAATTAATACATTGGAGGTTATAACGTAACCAACCATCCATGGTTTATCATGGAACCACCCATATTTGGTTTATTAAAGTACCACCCGTATTTGGTTTATCACATAACCACCCGTCAAATTTCAAATTACCATTGTATAATCCTAACACATATATAAAATATTCTAATTATCAATAATTCACTCATAAAATTCCATTTCCAATCAGAAGAAAAAATTTAAAGATGTTGAAAGAGTCAATCCATATTCAAAACCATTTTCAATACCAATATACTAAAACAAATAAAAGGTGATTTCTTTCCCCTTTTAAAAATACTAAGGCTTAAAGAGGAATCCAAATATCAACATCAGTTACAACAACAGAGGAGTCATTATCTATGTATATGTTAAAAAAAATCTCTCTATAATTTTTATAAATAAATTAAATTTATTTATATGGTTATATTCATTTTAGAAACCTTATAATGAAATTTAAATTAAAAAGGGTTGGTTATACACCTTATAAAAGAAGGTGGTATATAAGATAAAAAATATGCCTCAATGAATGAATATTTAGACGAAGTACCTATTAATAAAATAGATATATTATGTGTTTTCACTATAAATGCTCATAAAAAATGTGTAAATGAAAGATAATATATTCAAAATTTATTTATCACAAAAGAGTTTAACGATATAATCATGAAGTATATGTTTAACACAAAGAAGGGAAATAAGGTTAAGAAATTCCTTTACTTATGTTTTACCCATTTAATATGTTCTTTGTAATTATTGAATAATAAAAATAGATTAATTTATACTTTATTTATATTCTTATAATTTTTATTATTCCTTTTATATCAATAATTACCATGTTTTAACAATTATATAATTATTTAGGTTCATGTTAGATGCTTTGTCAATATTTTGTTCATCAGTTGAAAATAAACTTGATAAGATTTCAATAGTCTATCTGGTCATACATCCTTAATCTCTATACTATATTATTTTCTAAATATCTTATATTTTAATTATATAGGTATTTATGGTAATTTTAAATAAAAACTAAAAACTCCATTCATAGAGACAGTAGACTATATGTATGGATGATCACTATTTTCATTTTCCTGTCGTATATAAATAACAAAATTAAATGAAATATATTTAAATATTTATATTTATATAATATCCTTATATCAGCATTAAAATATTATTTATATAATATATTTGTACTAAAAAAATCCTTAAAATTTCCATGTGATGTGTGAACGAATCACATCATTTTGAGGAGGCGGTAGTCCACACATCCCCAAACGAAGTTATCATATAACCACAATATGGAAAGCTAGAAGGTATATTTAATATAACTTTTGAAGAATATTAAATAGTATGGAATATAAATATTAAAATAGTATTTACATGAAATTATTTTTAATACCATCCATGAAGACAGTAATTGAAGAAGAACAAAAACATTATCTATGATGGCGATTAACAAACATAACATAGAAAACATTTTCATTTCATTGAATAAGAATAGGTGAGAAAAAATGGTCATGATAAGTTAAAATATAAATATAAAACTCTAGTATATACACAATTTTGGATTAATCATGCATTAATGGATGATGCAGGTGTGGATAAAGTAGAAAAATAAAATAAATTAAGAGAGGCACTTTGAGAAAATTTCTTCATGAATATACCCTCCTTGAATCACACTTGAGGTCCTTGGATTTGGTGTTTTAGTGATACCGGCATCATTTGGACCTAGGTAGAGTTAGGAGGATAGGTTTTGTAATAATTTTCAAGAGATAAAAGAAATTTTGGTTTGAAATGAGGAGGTGAGGGGTGGAATTTCTACTTGATGAGAGGCCGGTTCAAGTGATTAATTTACTAATTAGTTTATATTAAAATTTAACCACAAGGAGGTTCATTAATTTAAAATAATTAGAAATTAATTTAATGTTTTTTGGGATGGTTAGTGTTGAGTCACACCTTAACCAACCACTAAATGCTGCAATTATTAGGTTTTTTATGATTTCACCTTTTAACCTAAACTGTTGTTACAATTTTGTCAATACAATGGTAAATAATTTTTTTACCATGGTAAATTTGGTATACATAAAACATAAAATTAAATTAAAACCTAATTTGTAACATTTAATTCCAAATATAGAATCCTTTTTTCCAAAATAAATTCATATATTATGAAAAATTATATTTATAATTAATTCTGAAGAAAAAACAAAAAAGATGGATTTTAAAGTGAAACACTCAAAAGATCACATAGATTTTATATCCAATTTCAATTTGAAATTGATTCCAATGACAAATATTCAATTAAAAGATAAAATTGTAGTCTAATTATACTTTAAACCCAATTATGTGGATATTTTATCTATATAAATAAATTATATGAAAAAGTAGTTTTGAATTAAACTTCATTATTTTTCAGTATTTATTGAAAAAATGAATATCATTAGAAAAATACCATAATATTTATTAGAATTCAACTTTTATGTCATGATTCCAAATAATGAGTTTATTTTTTAAAATATTACTTATAAATATTTCAAAAACTATATTTAAAATGGGTTCTCCATCAAAAGGTTGAAAAATTCATTTTTTTTGAAAAATAATTCTTTTATGCATAAAATTGATTTTGTTCTTTTATCATGTGTATAAACCATATAAGATGAATTTTAAAAATAATATTGAATATATCTTTCATTAATATAATACAACACAGTTGATGTGATTATCTTATAAACAAAATTATTCTCATTCAAATAGTTTTTTCATAAAAACACATCCTTTATTTTCAATTGGTTTTTATTTCCATTTTTAATAAATTTGGTAACCTATGAATCACTATATAGAAATGTTTAAACCATATTTTCATAATCATTTTAATACCATTATTTCCTTCAATTCTAAATACTATGTTATAATAGTAACAATTAAATAATAATATTTAGTTGTTCGTTTATACTTGATGTAGCATATCATGTATGCTATTGCACAAATTGTTTCCTTCTTAAAACTCATGATATTACTTCCACCATTTAATAAATTACATCATTTCAATTTGAATTCAAGGTTGGTAACTAAGGTATGGATTTCTGAAATACCTTTATTTAAATCCGACATAGGAAAATGAATTCATAAAAACCACACATTAAAATATAGAAACAAAATACGAAGATCACATAAGATAACACATATTTGGATTCCATGTAGGAAAACATGGATATAGAATAGAAAAATAACCATCAATTTATAACCGAGTGAGATATAAAACATGGTCTAGAGAAAGTTAACAATTATAAAATGATAATTCTATGATTGATTAAAAGGTTGTTGATTTCCCACCACAAAAATAAATCAGATATCATTTTAAAAAAAATAGGTTGAGTAATTTAATAATATAACAAAGAACATAAGGAAATATACATACTTGACAAGTATAGTTTCATTATTTAATCAATTTCGACCACAAAATCAACCTTTTCTCTAAATCATGAGTATTTGAGATATTGTTTTTACACCTAAACCAATAGAATATTCTTTTGGAGAATCACATAATCCAGAAAAGATTTACAATCTATTTAACATGTAATAAGAAAATAATCAAAAACAAAAAGGTTAGGATAAAATAAGATAAATAAAAAAATGAATATACCTTTATATAATGAAAATCTACTTTAGTGTCCAAAATTCAGCAGTGATATCCAAAATTGAACATAGACCATTTGAAAAATAACTATCCATAAATCCCTCAATGTAATCCAAACTAAATTTTAAACCCCAAAAATTAGAAGGATTTGATGAAAAAGTCTTCCAAGACAACTTTCAATATTTATATCTAAATAACACTAATCACTCTTAATGGTTCATAACAAAATATAATTAACTTAATTCAAAATTATCTAAACTAGGTCAATCATTTGCAAAAAAAACCTAAATTACCCTAATTACACAATAAAATAAAATATTCTTCAAAAATATAATTCAACCTTTCATTATCAAATAAAATCCCAAATTATTCAATTTACCTCTATCAAAAGTGTTCCCAAAATATTAAACATATTCTGAAAAAAATAATGAATCAGTTAATCAATAAATCATTTTATAATCCCATGGTTATCTATTTAATAAAACATGGGTTCTCAAATTCAACTTATTCTTAATCCATCAAGTCATTTTAATAAAATGAAAAAGTTATAAAAACTATAGTCTACACCAAGGCCTGTGGTCGGTGATAAATTATTTTCACACATTGGTTTTTGGTTTAATTCTCGCATCCTTGTCTGATGCGACAGGTTGTCACTTAGTCTGTGTGTTTTCCTTTTTCAAAAAATATATAATTATTATAACATTTTAAAAATATGATAATGTACTAAAAAATAACCATAACATATTTTATTTTCTAATTTTATCTCATACCTTTCATTTTCCATCCAAAAATGTAATTTACCATAATTACCTCAAAATCAAGGTTCATTTAATCCCTAAAGGTTTTTATACCTTTATAACTATGTATAGAACAAAAAATAAAATTATTCCATGAATAATCATTTTTCATAAAAAGCAACAAGGATACCCATACATATATAAAAAAAGTATTCTTTAGTAATTCCATCATCAAAACATCATTAATAATTTTTAACATTTCCTCATTCATAGATATAACTCAACTCTCTAATTCCGAAAATGTAGGAATCTTAATCATTAAAAATTCTTTATGATAATTTAATCATACTTTTCTTTATTATCCTTAATACTTCATTGCTATAAAATAAATGAACCCCATCAAAATATTTAATAATGTCAAAACATGAGTCAAGAAATAATCCACCCCTTTCATATGTCATTTCCAGTTTCCTCATCTTTAATTGGAATGTAATTAGGTATCAATAAACATATATTTGTATAATCCTGATGATCCCATTCTCAAACCTTCTTCATATTAATTTTTTTAATAATGTACATACTCCCTACATTTAAAAGATTCAATTGAGAAATCATAAATATCTTCATTCCCTTTCATGTAGTCAACTGGATGGTTCTTTTTTCCTTGGTAGGTTATTGCTTTATATCCTCCATTACATCAAAAAAACATCTTCCCATCCCTTTAATTTGTATTCCTAGGTATTTATTTCCATATTCTTGACACATATATCATTGAATAAATTTTTCCTTATGATAATTATTACCTAAACTTCTACAAGGAATCATTTCTCTCGTATATGATACATTATAAAACTCACCAAGTTTCAATTGTTTACTCATGATTCTTGATAGTTGGTTTAGAATAAACCTATGATTTATCATTTAATATACCATTTCATTCAATTTATTATTCATAGAACCGCCATTTATTTCACTTCCATTTTTTACTTTTGTACCTCCTAGATCTGGTAATTTACTAAAAAAATGTTAGTGTGAGTATATCAATAAAATCGTTATATACTATATTATAACGAGGTTAAACTCTAAGATATACTCATTCATGGTATCATAAACTCATTCACTTTATTTAAAACCACTACTAATATTTATAATATTATAACCGTTATGGTTATATACAACTTTTAAATTATTCATAAAGAACAACCTAACCCTTAATGTTATCTAAATCGACATTAGATACAAAATATAGGTCCCCAAACCTAAACATTACATAATCATGAGTGATGTTAATAATTTGTATTTATATCAAGATTAGGATATTTATATGTTTAGAGCTTTAGATAACTAGGAAATAAAGAATACATGACAACTCAAATAATACAATGTAGAAACTTATACTCACTATATATATTTTTCATAAAACAAAATATTTTAAAAACAAACATGGTTTTTTCCATGTTTAATCATCATAACTTTTTCGTGATCCCATCCATGAATCTATTTTATTTTAAATATTGTATGAAACATTTGAAAACATTAGATTGGAATAAAAATATAAGTAAGGTATAAACAAATTAAAGAATACTGTTAGTCTTGTGAAAACATTTAATCCATGAATATTTTATCATAAAGTAATAATTTTCACCATTAATAATTAGTAAATACTCATAACTTAATATAAGATCATTTATAAACATTTTTGTAATCAAAACATAACAATAAAACCCATAAAAATTACATATAACTAATAAAGGTTACTTAGAACATAATCATACTTAAATGGATTAACCATATGGTCGACTTCTACAAATTTCACTCTTACAAATGGAATAGTCATATGGCCGAATTCCATATATGTCACTATTAAAAATAGAATATCCATAAGTATGACATCCATACACAATGAATTATAGGTTATAATGGAATAAAACATCCTTTGTTTATCATGGAAGCACCTATCTTTGGTTTATTACGGAACCACCTATATTTGGTTTTCTATATAACAACATGTAAAACGTCCAAGTTCCATTTCATAATCATAACATATACATAAAGGATTAAAATTATAAAAATTTATCTCATAAAATTCCATATACAATCCTTAGAAATTATTTCATGATGTTGAAATAATTAATCCATTTAAAAAAAATTCAATACCAAAATCCCCAATAGGGAATATGTGATTTCTTTATATTTTAAAATAAAAATATCAATAATGGTTATAGAAACAAAGAATTCATTCTCGTCGTATTTATTAAAAAAAATAATTATGTCATTTATTTAAAGAATGTAAAACACTTTTTATTAAAATATTCCTTTTAATAACCTTTTAATGACATTAAAATTTGAATTGTTTTATTATACACCTTATAATATATGGTGGTGTATAACATCAAAAATATGCCTCAATGAAATGAAATTGAGTTGAAGTCCCTTACAAAGATCATTTTTACTAAAATATATCATTTATGAGTTTTTAAAATAAATTCACCTAAAACTATTATAAATAAAATTCATGATATTTAAAATTCATTTCACATATAAGAGTTGAATGAAATAATCAAGAAGTATATGTTTAACCAAAAAAATGGAAATTAGGTTAAGAAATTCCCTTACCTCGAGTTCAAATCATCTTGTATGTTCCTTATTCTTCATGAATAATAAAAATAAGTTAATTTATTCTTTATTGATTACCTTTCAAAGTTTATTTTTCATTTTATATCGTTAACTACCATGTTATCACAATTACATAATTCATTAAGATCAGGTCGAGCACTTTGTGGATATTCTGTTGTTGAGGATAAAATAAACATGAGAAGATGTGAATAGTCCATGCGATCATAAGTCCATCATCTCAAGAATATAAAAATGATATAAATATATTAAATTTTAATTATATATGTATTTATAATAATATTAAAAGACAAACTAAAAACACCGTTCATGGAGATGGTAGACCGTACAAATGCATGAATGCTATTTTCATTTCGTTATTTATTGAATGAATGAAATTAAATGAAACATAAGTAAATATTTTTTATATATAATATAATTATAGTAGAAATAATATTTAGTTTTTTTCATATATGTTTACAGAAAAAATTCCTAATACATTCTATGTGACTTGTGAATGAATCACATCATTTTTAGGAGGCGGTAGTCCATATATCCCCAAACGATGTTATCTTATAACCATAATACGGAAAGCATGAAGGAATGATTAATATGAAATTTAAAGAATATTAAATATATTTTAATATACATATTAAAATATTTTTTGATATAAAAATATTTTTAGGTCCATCCATGAAGGCGGTAAAGGAAAATTAACAAAATCATTATTCACAAAGGTGATTAACCGGTATAACTTAGAAAACCCTTTCATTTCACCAAATAAGAGGAGGTGATAAATGAAACAGAAAGGTTATATTCAATTTGAAATATAAAACTCAATTATATATATTATTTTGTATTAATAATGTATTTATGGATGAATTAGGTGAAGAGAAAGTAGAAAAATAATGAAATTAAGAGAGGTACTTTGAGAAAATTACCTATGGAATATCCCCTCCTTGAATGATCCATGAGGACCATGGATTTGGTATTTTGGTGAGGCCAAAAACACATGGACATGGGTATAGTTATGAGGATATTTTTGGTCAGATATTTTAGGATATACAAGGCTTTTTGGGTTGAAAAGGGGAGGCGAGGGGGTGGTTTTTAAACTTGAGGAGAGGTGTGTTCAAGTGATTAATTTATTGATTTTTTTACATTAAAATTTAACCACATTAAGGTTGAATTAATTTACATTAATTAAAATTATATTTAATTTTTTTATGATGTTTATGGTCAATAAAAAAATCAACTACCCATTCAATGTTGCAATTTTTAGGTATCTTAATCTTTTACCTTTTAACATTAACCATTGTCACAATTTTACCTATACTACAGTAAATAATTGTTTACCATGGTAAATTTTTATACCTAAAAATTAAATTTTACATACGACCTAATTTATAAATTATGATTCCAAATACAGAATCCATTTTACCTAATTAAATTTATATATTTTGAATAATTATATTTTGAATTAATTCCATGGATAAAACAAAACATTTGTTTTTTAAAGTGAAATGTTCAAAAGTACACATTGATTTATATCTAATTTCAATTCAAAAATGATTCCAATGACCAATATTGAATAAAATGATAAAATAATAGACTAATTAAACTTTAAAACCAATTAAAATGATAATATCACTATATAAAAAATTTATATAAAAAAGCAGTTCGGAATTAAAATGCCACAATATTAACTATTCATTAAAAAATGAATATCATCAGAAACATACAAACAATTAATCCAAAAAAATTTTAATTCCCCCGTTTCTAAATAGGAAGTTTATGTTTTCAAAAATTAATTTAAAAAATGTCAACAAAAATATTTAAAATGGGTTATCCATCAAAAGGCGGTAAAAATGCATTTTCTAAAAAATACTCCTTTTATACATATAATTAATTGTGTTCTTTTATATTTTGTAGAAAATGTATAAGATTAATTTTATACATAAAATTGAATCTACATTTCTCTAATATAATCCATAAATTGTGATATGATTAGTTTATAAACACAATAATTCTTATTTAAATTGTTTTTCATTAAAACACATCTGTTGTATTTAATTGGTTTTTATTTCCATTTATAATTAATTTTCTAACCAATGAATCAATCCATAAAAGATGTAAAAAATATTTTCATAATTCATCTAATACCATTCATTACTTCCATTCCAACTACTATGTTATCATGATAACATTTAAATAATAATGTTTAGTTTTTTGTTTATGCTCGATATAACGTTCTATATACGCCATCGAACATATTGTTTCATTATTAAAAGTTGTGATGTTACAAGATAAGTTTTTGAAAGTATTCATGGATATTTTAGACAAGGTTCATGATATTCCTTTTTTATAATTTATCTCACCCCATATTAAAAATTAAAAAACATTGATTCTGTCTTGGGAAACTAAAAATAAACATTTCTTCATTAATAGTCTTATTATAATTGTAAAAAATATTTTTTCTGGGAGATAATTTGGGGTTGGGTAGCGGATGTAATAATTTTCCAAGAATAAAAATTGAAAGCAGAAAAAGGGTAATATTCAATAGGTTTCATTATTCATTATACATCATTTATTTTTGAACATTCTTTGAGTTAAGGAAAAGTCGAGTCATTATTGTGTAAAAGGGAGTATCATTATTGAGTTACTTTTGATTATAATACAATTTAAATTATAGATTACCTCATTTTGAGATTTATTTATTTTTATATAATTTACCAATTAACCCTAATTCCTCAATAAAGTTTGATCTTAATAGTGTCTCCCTCATGATTAATTGTGATTCTTTGTCTTTATGGGGTGGAAAAAGTAGTTTATATAAAATAATATAGAAATGAGCATTATTTGAGGAATGATAAGAACTCTATTTACACTTATACCTTGAGTTATAAGTGAAAATAAGTAAAAACTAGGTAAACTAAAATTGTATTATACACTGATAATGAATTGAGGAATATGATTAAAATAAATAAAGTCATGGTCGATTCAAAAGATAAAAAGTAAAATAAATGTTTACCCAATGTCATTTAAAATGAGTGGATTGGTAAATATTATAATGTTATGACTAAATATTTAATTATATATTTTATCACATAAATTTATTAAAATTAAATTATATCATGTTAAAGTGAGTGTCCTATATAATATTTTTACATTCCATTCTTGAGGACAAGCATGATTTCACATGTAGGGTGAATTCATATTAATTTATAATATATGAAATATTGAGTATAAAACATGGATATTTTTAAATTAATATAATAATACTTACAACAATATTTTATAATTTTATTCATTTTATAGTTGGTTACATTTGATTTTTGTTCCAATTTAAAAAAACTGTTAATCCACGAAAATAAATGGTTGATGAAAAACAAAAGAATATGACAGAATCATGATTCATGTTTCAAAAAACCTATTAAAATCATGATATGTTTATGTAATGTGTTTACAGATTGATGATGAGAGTGGAAGAAAAAATAAAGAAAAAGTATATGGGAATCATGTTTTCAATCCAAGAAAAATATTTTTTTGTATTGAATATGAAAATATCTCTAGGCCTAAGAAGATGATGTATGGATCCAACAAAGATGGTGGATACTGAAGAACATATCATTAGTAAAATAATAAATTCATGAACCTAGGTGATGGTAAAATTAAATATCCAAACCTTTATTCTTTTTATTAGACCCACATTGTATTATCTAGGGACCCATGGGATTGATCAATAACTATTTATTAGTCAAATTAATGGAATTAATGACATATTAGTGTTGAATCATATAGTATAATAATAGGGGATGTTTTTTATTTTAAGACAGATGCAAACAAGATCTTGTGGAAAGGTGCTACACTACTGTATATTGCTTCAATAGACTATCTCAACAAATTATATAGGGTTTTATTATAATTATTTCCTAACCCTATAATAAAAATAATGGGGTGTAATTTATTTCATTATAATATATTCCTTTAATGAGAATTATATTAATTTATTTTTTGTTTGATTTTATATTAATTAAATTATTTTTCATTCCCTTTCTCTTCCCTATCATTTTCTATGGTTCTAATTTCATGATTATTTCATGTTAAATGAGGATTATTTCTATAATAAAATATCTATAACTATGAATTCTCTATATCCATTGGTTGGGATGAGATATATGTTTAAAAATATTTGTAGGATACCTATTTCACTATGAATCTTACATAACTAAACAATAAAGAATATGAATTTAATAAAAAAGAGAGTAATCACCCAGACTGAGGGGATAAGTTAGAATAAATTCCAAAAAATCACAAGATTAAGAATTTAAAATTGAAAAAAAATAATACATGATCCTTAATGTCATATTATTATTATTTTTCATTGTTGTTTTCATTCCCACTATAAATACATTATTATTAGTTTAAAAATTATTTATTTCATTTCTTTAGAGTTGAAGTTATTTATAATTACATAATTGTTTTCCCCAACATTTCTTCATCAAGTGAACCTCCATACATGAAAATCATATACTACTTATATTTAGATTTAATTATTCTAGTTTTATACACTTTATAAATTTCTAAATTTTGTATCCTTGATGGATTAAATGACACCCTCAGGAAATACCCCTTAACAACCATAGAGCTAATGACATCATTATAACACTAAATAAATCAAAAAATATCAATCATCTACATATCTCAGGACAAGTATAATATATACATATAATATATTATGATAGTTTACTTATATAATTTTCTTATAATAATAATATCTTTCATGCATAGTATAAATATCATTCATTCTATAGATTGATGGTTAGTCTTACAAATATTCACATTGATTACAAATAGAGACTCTTCATCCTAGACATTAATAAAAGATCCTATAAAATGTAGTAGATTTTGAGGAAAAATACACTATAATAAATTCAAACTACCAAGATCCATAAACCTATTTATGGTTACACTATAAGTATTTTATAAAGTAATAAGAGAAACATTCTTCATATTATCAACTCCACTCGAGTATGAAATTCCATAAATCTCCCCAAAATTTTTTGAAAATAAAAGTCTTGTTTTTATTTTATTAAGGAAAAAAGATTCCCATAATTCACAACAAATAATGGACTTTAGTAGAGAATCAAAATTTTCATACTAGAATGTAATGATCATCTTTTTTATTGATGTTTTCCTTCATTGACATATCAAGTATAGAATCCATGAATATCATAAAGAGATATATGAACTTTGAAATATTATTAAGAATAAAAATATTGAAGAAATTTGAGGTTAACAATTTTAGTCAATATAATATAATTTTACACATCATCAACATTATATAGGAAAATTAATTTATAGTTTATCTTTTTATAAAATCAGTGATTAATATTTAATCTCTATAAGAGGATTTATGTTAAAAATTTATTTTAGTATTCTTAAAATAAATCTAAAAACTATAATTTTGATAAAATGATATAATATAAAATAATCAATCTTTCTAAAAAATAAATGAAAAAAATTTCCTTATGATGAATAATGATTCCATCTAAACAATCATAGTTCATCTAAATATCACCTATCAAATTGAAAAAAATAATTTAAAAAAGATGGTTTAAAAGAACAATTTTACTCCCCATTTCTTGAGGAGTTTTTGGCTGTAAGTATATGGGTAATACAATAATAAAGCTAATGATCATATTATATTGATAATTCCAAACATCATCTTATTATATTTTAATCATCTAGTATATATAGGTTTTATAAAAATATCTTCAAGATAATATTTCATTCAGTTGAATTGATGAATATTATCTTCTTTTGTTGGCTTATCCTGAGGTAATTAGTGTCTTCTATCTACATTTTGTTCTAATGAGTGATGATCTAGGTTTATAAGGAAATCTAAAACACATAATTATGAAAAAAAATTAGAGTCTTCAGAATCACATACTGAAATTATTGATTATATGTTGGATCAACAAGGCCAGCGCACACCAACTTTCTACTACTACATATTCTATATAAAAAATATAATGTGCTATATAAGGATATTTCATTAATGTAAAAGATAGTAAAGTTTATGTTGAGAAGTAAAACTTTATATATGCACTATTTATATACATTTTTCATCCAGCCTAGCTAATATATAAAAAAACTTATATATTAAAAATAAATTATGGATGAATAAAATAATCTATGATCCAGAATCACATTAAGCTAATGAAATATTCATTTAATAACATAAAGAAGGAGTTATTTTAATTTTTCAATAAATTTCAAAAAAAAGCACAAAAAACATCATATGTGGTTGAAGAGTTGTTAGATAATGTAATCTTTTAACAATCCGTCTAAAAATATTTTGTTAAACTGGTTTCCCAAACTCACCAAGATCAACAGTTTTATATATTATAATATAAGTACTTATAATTTTATCATGTTAAAAAGTCCATAAGAGTATTTATTGACTGCACTTTTTTTTAGATAAAAATTATTATTCAAGTTTTTGAAAAATTTTAATACCAAGGAAAATGCTTATTTCACCCATTATGCCCAGATAAAACTCTTACTTCATCATTTTTAAAAAATAATTTAAAAAATATATCTAAATTGATACAAATATAATGTAATCTAAATAAATTTATATAGTATTTATTAAAAATATCTTTAAAAAACATTTTATATTAACTATTCTATTAAAAAATTATTATAATGAAAAAAACTCATCAGTATATCATACTAGGACCATGGAGAATGTTGAATTCTTTAAAATCCCATAGCATGTTTATTTACATGTTTGTGGATTTTATTTATTTTCCAAAACCAGTGTCTGTTTGGAATAATATTCTCTTAAAATATATTTTGTGAAAATCACACATCAAAATCATTTGATAATGGGTAAATTGTAGATAAGATATAATGGAAATATGTATTCAAATAGATTCATGTTGTTCAATCAATGAAATTATTTCTTAATAATATATGAGTTATTTTTGATAAAAATCCTTATCAACTAAACATTATTTATTCATAACAACAATTCCATTTTAATGAAATTAATTTTAGAGAACCCATTTGACTCCAATAATAATAACATCATTATGTTATCTAACTAAAATCCTAAACTACTTATTTTTGGATTTGTTGTGTTCATCTCACTATTATCCAATATTTATTAACTAATTTCTAATAATGTGTTTTACCTTCAAACATTGATAATATGTCATAATATTCACATTAATTTAATATGTTCCAATGAGTTTTATTGGTTTATCTACATCTATAATGATGTTATGAGTGGTATGATTCCTTAAGAGTAGCTAGTTTATAGGAAAATAAAAGACCTATTTATTAGTAATAGTTTTAACTTATTCAAATGGAATAATATTCATAATTGGAATTTATATTTACCTTCCATCAATGTAATTTTCATACATGGATTGTAGATAATTTTTAAGATTTGAAATAAAATCCATTTTAGAAACATCATTTGAAGGATTAACTTCCCAACATTTTAAAACAAAATGACAAGTTTCATAAAAATTTAGAAAGAACCATTTTCTTGTCAATACTTTAGGGTATTTTGAAAACATAGTATTCCGTACATGTTGTGTAATAACTAGTAAATATACTGTTATTAGTGTTTGTAAAAATATTGATTAAAATATAATTTTTAATTAGAACGAACAGTTAACATCCAAAACTCCATATTAAGAATGATCTTTTTCATTCTAGTCATCAATAGAAAATGATTTATATTAAGAAAGGTTTAAAGAATAAATTGATTTATAGTTTAGACAAAATTACTAAAAGATAAGTCCCAAAAATGTTTAATTTTTTTATTCACTCAAAATTGTTCAACTAATTTCATGAATAATTAAATTTCTTTAATCAATTATAATATTTTTATAATCATTTCTATTATTTGAAATTTTTTGACTACTCTAATTTTTTACTTCAAAATTTTTTAAAATAAAAATTTTCAAACTCACCACAAATTTCGATTAAAAAAATAATCAAATGAATGTTTTTCTAAATTTTAACATGTTCACGATATTGATTAAAATCAATAAAATTCATCTCGAATCATTTCTAGAAAATTAACTAATTATTATATACTATAGTCATCAGATAGGATATATACATAGTATTTTTCACTAATAGATAATGTTTTTGTAAGACCAAATAAATACATAATTACTAACTATAAAACTTTATAAATTTATATCACCCTAATTGATTTAATAATTGACATATGTTAATTTATATATTGAAAATTATAATGTACTTTTAATGAATTTATCCAAATATCTAGTGAGTCCCTCCCAAGTCATTCCATAAAATATTTAGTTAATGTCAAAATATTAATTTTACTTAACCATATATTCCAAGCCCATGGATGATTCTCAATTTATATTTAATAACATATACAATGGTTTATAATGTTCCCTATATTAAATGTTAAAACATTACCATTTCTAATGGAAAAACAATAAACATACATTCTAAACATTGAAAACCTTATTTATTATTACTGAAGATCACAAGATAAAATTCACCACATAATTTAATTATTCTTATTAGATTTTGGTTGAGTAAAAAAACACATAAAGATTTGAAATTAATGTTATACAAAGAAAATTAACATCTTCAATACCAATGGTTTCCCCTTGATAATTACCTACCAATGTTACTTTTCAATTTTTCATTTTTTTGAAATAATATAGAAGTACATTTTATTTCTATTCTGGTGTTTTGAACACCCAATATCAATTTTACAAATATTTCAATTGATTATAATCGTCATTCTAGAAAATATTAAAACTTCATGGATTTGAAACCTAGAAATAATTATTTACAAAAGTATAAGGAAAAATAGTAATTCCTATCATTAAAACTCTATTATTTTTTCAAATGTTCATCCTATATAAATATAATCATTTTTAAATCTAAAAGATTTAATAAGGTGTAAGGAAAACTATTTTTATAGTGACCTCCTCTTTGACATTTTTTAAAAATGTTTCACTTTTATAAATAATGTAATTTGATTAAAAATGTTAAAATTACGAAGTTAATCTTATTTAAAAAAATTTCACTAGATTTCAAATATCTGTAATTTTTATCATAATTTTAATTCTTCAAGTTAAAATTTTATAAAAAAATATTAATATTATGCTTTATAGAAATAGGTTTCACAACTGAATTCTTATCTTCAGTAATATATACAGTAATAGATTTGTTGTATAATTTTTTAATGAGTTTACAAATTTTAGAAGTAATATTATAAATTATACTATTTTATTTTTCAGGATCCTGGGAAACAATTACCTAGTGATTCATTACATTATAATTATTCTTATTAGTAAAAGTAACATATCTAGTCATTTCCTAAATAAAGTTAAATTATCGCCAACTACCGATGAAATAAAATTCCCCCCTTTCGATGATTTTGATCTAATGTAAACCTATAGAGTATTAGGATAATATTAATTTAATGTAAAATTACCAATGGATTCCATTTATATGTTATCCATATATCACAAATTAGCATTTGGAATATCAGCATAGAAACTAATTTTTTTACTCTCTGTACTTCCATCTAATGAACTATTTTAAGATGTATCTACACCATATTCACTTAAAGTGTCAATTTATTTTAAAAAAAAAATCATTCCATTAACATTATAACATATATTTGACCTTATTTACATTCTTTTAATCCTCATAAAATTATGTATTCTATTCTTTGGTTTCAAACTTTTATAAAAAATCAATTAAGAAAAATATTTATACTCACTCTTATTTTTGTGATTATTTACATGGAGGTAAAAAAACATCTTTCCAATAATAATATTAATTAATTTCAAAAGCTTTGAACTTTTATTCTCACATTTCCTAAAATTATTAGAAATAATAATCCTCAATAAATTTTAACTTATACTTCTGTGGAATTTGGAATAATTTCACCATATTTATCAGTTTAAGCTATAATTTCCCATTTTATTGATGGAAAATCATCCATATTTGTAATCATTTCCCTTTTAACACATATATTAATCAATATCTCGTACTTCATATGGATTCTGATAAGATTTTCATGACTCGAATTAGCATGTTGATTCATTTCATCAATAGATATTCTCTTATATTCCCATTATTTAGGAATGATATCACTGATTTTCACCATATTATTTTTAACTAATAACTCTTTCTCTTAATCTGAATGAATTATTTTCATATTAGTAATAACCCTTTTACGAATTAGTAAAATAGACTCACCATGAATGAAATCAAAATCATAATAATAATTAATAATCTTAGACCTTCTAGTTTCTATAAACACAGAGGTTCCAAATTTTTTTATTTCCACCTTTATCCACATATTATTAGTTGTCTCATAAGAAGATATATTACTAGAGATATTTCTCACCTTGTAACACTAAAAGTGTTTAAAACTACATAGTTCAATTACTACTTAGTTTTCTCATCTCTAGTGAAGGTTATATCATACACATCAGAAATCCTAAAATTTATAGTCATCAGAAAAACGTTATAAAATCATGAATTAATTAAAAAATTCTTCATATAATCTCTCTAATACATAATGTTAGATCCATAAAACATTAATGATCTACTAGGATTTAGATTTTCCAACATTATAATGGAAAACCATACATAATAGAAAATTTTTATCTACCACATAGTTAGTGTAAGAATAAATAATAAAATTTTTAGACCACATCTGGTACCACGTGATTCCTCAAGATGTTTTTCAACAAATCTATTATAGTGGGTGGTGTTAAATTTCAGTTTTTTTAACTATTAGAAAAAAATCAAACACATGAAAATTAAATAAAGTAAATCATATTATAATAAACATTTAGTACGATATCCATGAGGTATGATGAGTAAATAATCATAATGTTATTCTTCCAATAAGAGTAAAATTGAGAAACAAATATATTCTATATAGAACCAAAGTAATTATAAATCTATATATAATAAATTGGGTAAAATGAAATAAAAACATAAAACTCCCCAACTATGTGAGGACTTCTGTTTATGAAAAATAAAAAAGGATTTTTGGACAATGATCTCTAGGTATCCTCGATTGTTAAACTATTAGTAGCTATATATTATAAGACCCTTTAAGCCCTTGATTAACCAGAGCAGAAAATCTTTTTATTCTTATTTTTATAATCCATCTGCCCCATATAGTTAAAATGAATTCTATATATATATCCCTAGACACCCTCTAAGGAAACTAAAACCCACACTTTTGGATCTGGTGATAAATATAACATCTATTGCATACTCTCTTTGATAAATATCTTTAATTACATGACATATCACATATTATGTAACATTTTCATTCCATTATACTTTTTAGGTTTAGAGTTTTATATAATTAGATCAAATACATAATAGGAGAAACCCATGCCATTTTTATCAAATAAATAAATTTTACATTATAAAAGGAACATATTATTCTATAATAAATCATAAAAATATCTCACTAATCCATAACACTATATACTATTCTAGATACATGTCAAAAATTACTTTTCATCATAACTTGGGGAATTATAATTATATAGAAGGGGTGAAATTAGATGCTCAGTAGGGTAAAAAAACTTATAGCATTCAAATATCATAAGTGAAAAAAAGATGAGTACATGGATATATTCATGATATATATTAATTTTATACCTAAGAAATCATAGATCATAAATCATTTTTGAAGACATGGAATAAAGAAAATTAAATAAATAAAAATAGTGTAGAAATGTGAGTAAATAAATATGAGTCATGGGAGAATATCTGATTCATGTAATATGAATAAAATTGTATAATAAACATAAGAAACATGTATCGTCACATTTTTATGATATCCATAAATTCTCATAATTTAGTATGTGATCAAACTCATGAAGTCTTACACATTTTCTATAGTATCCAAGATGGGTATCCATTTAATAATTGAGCATATTAAAGAATAAACCCCACTAGTTTTTGATAATTCCAAAAAAGGATCATTCCATATTAACACATAAGATATAAATCATTAACCAACTAATTGGAGGGTGATATAACACAGTACCCATTATTCCTCCAAACATATGAGTGACACAATAAAACAATCATTAATCATATCAAAAAACCCATAGAAAAATATGGGATTCATATAATTTTTAAAATGGAATCACTTATTATATCATTCGTAAATCTATCAGTAAACACACTATGAAAAAATAATATAAAATCTATTAGAATCCAATATCATCAAGTGAGTATCTAGGTAAATTTTATTCAGTCTATATAAGTAATATGGTATTTATACAATATAGATAATGAGTATATAGTTAATTAAATAATTTACACAATCAATTTATGTATTGAATGTTGGTGAAACCCCACAAATCAAATGAATTGATAACAAAATAATCATAAAAGAAGTGAAATTTTAATCAAAATTAGGTTTATAAACATTCAGTGACTATGCAAGGCATATACATTGATGGATACATTCCCAAAAAGAAAAAACACATTTTATAAGACATATAGGGTTGAATGCAGACGATATAATTTAAATAATATATTTGATCAATATTAATATGTGTCAAATGATAATGATTTAGACAATAAAATATTTTTTTGGGGGTTTTGAAAAACTATTTTCGAAATAATTAATATTATTGATATTTTTAATAATTTTAAAAGTAATATTTTATAGAACTAAAAAATTCCATTATATATGGTGATAAGTTAGGGAGAAATATTCATATAAAATGAACAAGGTTCTAGAATGATGTGTTCCCATGTTAAGGTTAAAGAGAAAATATTTTCACATTTTGAAGAAATGTTATCATCTGGAAAACATTAAAAATATAATTTAAACTATAAAAAGATCAAAAAGAATAAAATTAAGCTATTATATTTTTGAATCAATGATAAGGACTCAAAAAATCATACAATACATATCGATATTTATAATTTCAGTTTGTTGACAAAGAAGAATATATGATATCAATTTCACATAAAAAAACACTTCAGGTAAAATATGAGTTAATGTGAAATGGAATTTTAATGGGACACGTAAAAACAAATTAATATAGAACTAAAATGAAATGACCTTCAAAATAGATAATAATTACCAAGATGAAATATCATTAAAAAACACTATTTATTTAAAAATATAACTATAAATAAAAACCCTTATTGTTTGAGTAACATTTTAATCAAATCCCATTTCATCTTTGGTATCTTTTTAATCTAATGCCATTAAAATTAAGTACATGATATCAATATGAAACCCACACATTTTTCATATATATGGTAAAATAAATTTATGAGGTTTAAATAAAACCATATAAAATAAATCATATTTTAAAATATTTAAAATAACTTTGAAAAAAAGAACCCCTTAATTTATTCTATATTCTTGTTGTGGATTTCCAAACATATTTGAGACCTTAAAAATTCTCCTAAACGTATCCGATAAAGTAATCGTATAAGGATAAGATATGGTGACAATAGAAAAATGAAAATAAGAGAGTATTATAGGGAGAGAATAATGGTATAGCTAAATGAATAAATTTTAAGGGATTCATACGGAATGAAGGGGTCTAAGTGTCTTCTTTTATATGCGATGAAAAGTGAGATTTTGTGAACTCACATTATTTTTAACTATTGGAATTAACCTATTTAATAGTCAAAGGTTCAAAAGATGATAAATAATGGAGGTTGGGGTAAAATAAATTCAAGGAATCCTCCACCACACATCTTTACTATATGTTTTAAACCCGTTTCAATCCTTTTACAATTTGATTATTACATTTTACACTTTTTACTTTTACCGTGGTATTTATTTTAAACCCTATAGTTTATATATTATTAAAAAATACAATCTATGAAATCTTAACTAATTTGGGTATTCTGACCCTAAATTTAATACCTATATAATATAATTCAATTTCTAAATAATGTAAAATTAACTTTTAAATTTAAACATTTTATATAAAGATAATTTTTTTCTGTAAAAATATTATTTTACCATTTTGAGCTTTTAAAATTAATTAGTATTTATTAATAATGTAATGTGTGAGAATTTATTTAAATATAGGCCCAAAAATTATATAAATTTCAATTTCTATAATATATTAATTTATTGGATTACATTATCATTATCCAATATTAATAAAACAATTCATTGAAAAAAACTATTTTTCCATTATCATGCCCATTAAATTGATCTTACTATTCATAATTTACACCCAAAAAATTTAATCTTATTACATTATATGATCATGTTTACCTAGAATATTAAATCCATTTTTTCATATTTAATTTCAATAGATTATGAGGGCTAAATGTTAAAATAATTAAATAAAAATGGTTTTATAGTGTAAAATATTAGGTAAATTTCAAAAAAATTAATCAAATTTTTTATTTAATTAATATAGTATTTTTAAACGATTTATTTTATTTCAAAAATATAAATTTTAATATAAAAAGAGTTTCAAATATTTTGAATTCATAAAAGTGAGGGTTTTTGAATGATTGTTAATTTTTCTTATTGACCTAAAAATCAATTGTTTTAAAACATATAAAAAATATATCCCAATCTAAAATTGAAATTAAAAATCAAAGAAAAATGTTAATTTTGAAAAATTAAAATTGTAAAATTTATAAATTTCTCTTTTATGTTAAAATACAATATATAAAAGAAAAAGTAATTTTATTAAAAATGACTTTTTAAGAAGCATGGTTTTTGATACTATTTCATATAAAGTTAAAAATACTTTAATATTGATATATTAGTTTATAAGTCTAAATTTTTTATATTATTAAAAAAATTTAATATGAGTAGTCAAATTTGTTAAAAAAATAAAACACGCCCTTTTGAAAAGGTTCTTCAAATAATTTTATTTTTTTAAATGTCAATAAAAATTTATATATATATATATATATTAATTGATCATTATATTTGCCTATACTAATGACCATTTTATTCTTTTAATTTTAATATATCTATTTTTATCTGGGTTTTGGGTTAGTTCAGTGTGGAAAATGACACAATCTAGTGACATTAGTTTTAATTTAGGGGCTCCAAATTCCCATTACATTACATTATACACTATTAAATAAATTTTATTCTCAAAATTTATTTTTTTTACAAAATAATTATATTATAAGGGTATTCTTAACCTGATTATCATTTTGGGTATGGAATTTACCATACTATCATATGATATATTTTTTCACTTTTCACTGAGAAAAATTATTTTTTCATATAATCATATAATCTTATATGTATACACCACAGTTGTAAATTTTCCAAAATTAAAATTTCCAACACTCATATGAATATCTAAGACATTAAACCACAAGAAAATAAAATATTGTTTCCAAAATTAACACTATATTTAACAATAAAATTATATTTATCTATTAGTTATAAAATAATGCACCTAACAATATATGCCACAATATCAAAAATGCGATGAACTTGACAAAAAATTTCGTGAATTAATTATATATACTAGTCTTATAAATACTATTAAACATTGTTTTTAAAAATAAATAAAACATTAATGAATAAAAAACATACATTCAATTGAATATACATCAATCCCCAAATCATGTGTTCTTCAACCGTAATCCCTGAAATATAACATTGACATAAAAACAATTTTCTGGTTTATTGAAACCATTTTATATATGGTTACTGTCATTAACTAAAAAACTGAAGCAAAATCAAAAGCAAATTTAGATAATCATCATAAAATTTAAAAAACAATATAATGTCATCAATAAATATCACTAACTAATGAATATATCTATATATAGATTTAATTAATGTATATTATGATATCAACCTCACTATATAAGCTAAGAATAGGAAAATAAAATTTTATATAATAATAGACAGACACTATAAATTATAACCACCCATGTATTCTCCATTATTTTGTTCTACGACATAGTTATTTCATGATATATACCTTTCTTAACTTCATTTTTGAGATTATTTTTCATCCAAATACTAAATAAAAAAAAGTTATAAACAAATTTACAATAAAAGATCTTATTAATATAAAAATACAATCCCAAAATGATTTCTATAATGAAACTATTTTTTAATAATTTGATACATTTAGTTCAATTGAATTTTCACAATGTTAGATTCTCTTAGACTTCTTACCCTAATGATAAAAATAATTGTTCTAAAATTATCATGAACTGTCTTAAAATATTATAAACCAAAAATTTAAAGAAGTCTATGAAATAAAAATCTAAATTTTAATATATATAATAAATAATATATCAATAATTATATAACCGAACTTATGAATAACTATTTCTAAATCTATGATTCCATTTTCACTTTTTTATTAGTTGAACTAAGGTACATATTTTCAAATCCCATAAAATGGTTCACAAGGAAATTGTGAATTCACTAAAACATATCCCATGGGAGTGTCAAACTAGGTAAGGTGTTAGACCTCGTTATCATGATCTTGGTAATGATTTAAATAATATGAAAAAACTAATTTAGGGTTACTACCCATAAGTAAATATTTTCTAGATCCTACATCAATATGTATAAACTGTATAAGGATGTTATTTACTATAATACCCTAAAATTTATAATTTACCAAAACTTTAAGACTTTATCCTATATTTATACTTATTCATAGGGTTCAATCTAAAGATATATTATCTTAAACCCTAAAAAACATTAAATGTTCAGTATAAAAAACATAAAGGTATATCTATAACTTTGAAACTATGTTCAAACATGTCCTATCCATACATAATCACCTTTATAAGTCTTAATTTATCTTCTTCTGGTATCATCTTAAATACTAGAGTTATTTAAACCCTCTTATGATACTAATTATGGTGATTATACCTATACTATTAGATATTGTACTAAATATTACATACCTTACACATTACCATTGATTCAAATCATTAATTTCAAGATCATTAGAAAACAATGTTACATTTTCATTCCAAGTAACTTTTTTGGTTTAGAGTTATAAATTGTTAGGAAAAATATTTAACCAATATTACCCATGTTCCATATATCGAATGTGAATAATTTTCACTATATTATTGTAAAAATAATCCATCATAAGTCTTCAATATATCCCATTAATCATCCACAAAATATACTCTTCTGGAAACATGTTATGCATTAAATTTCTTCATTACCCGAGGAAATGGAAAAAAAAGAAACACGAGATCTCCAATTATCTGTAACTGTAAAAACATGGGAGAAAAATAATATATTATAGTAATTATAAATACGATAATATGGGTATAATTATGATACATATTAAATTTATACCCATTAGAATATATATCATAAATCATGGCATAAAACATTGAATAACAAAACACACAAATCAAAAAGGGTGGAAACATGAATCGATAAATGCGATCCATGATAGAATATCTTATTCAACATAATATGTATAAAACAATATCATTAACATATGAATATTGTATCATTATATTTTAGTCATTTGAAATAATGCATGTGCAACAGTTTTTGATCATATACCAAAAGTATAATGCTTTAGTTTTTGAGTATATCTTGAATGTATAACCTTTTAATATGTGTGAATATCCATGAATTATCACATTTTAGTTTGTGATAATATTCATTATAGATCATGATAGATTATCTAAGATGATATATAACATTAAACATTTCATTTTATAGTCATATAGGACCCCACCCATCATTCATCCAAACATATGTGTGCCAATTGAAATAAATTATGCATTATATGACAATGAACCCTCGGATTTTTGTTTTGTTTTGTGTCATTTTCATAATAGACTCACATAAGGGATCATTCATAATTCCATCAATATTTGTAACATGATAGATCAATAGAAAATCAATTGGTTTTCACAACCTACATTATTTATGATAAGGGAAGGGATATTATGATGTTGAGACCTTCCTTCCTCCAGATGAAGGAGAGATAAGGACCCCCAGGTCTCACATCCAATAAGCCTCGGGGTGGTGACCAACACCAAGGGTATAGAAATCCAATGAATGTGGGAGGGATTACCCTTTTTATAGAAACCATGATCAATAGATAAGATGTATTAACCTCTGACGACTCTAAGATAGATATATATAAATAAACCAAAATCCATCTCACATGCATGTTTAAAGTAAAACAACCTAAACTACAAAGAAAAAATGAAAGTACCAAAATAAAAATAAATAGTAACTCAAAAAACATCCCCAATGTCTGAGATGGTAAGGTCAAGCACAGTCTACCTAATCTTCATGGAAACCTATAAATATTTACATATATGTATGGTGAGCATACATGTATACTCAGTAGGATCAAACCAAAGCCACTTGTGCACAAGTGGGAGAAGCATAATAATTCCCCAAGAGAAAATGATAGAAAATCAAATGTACCTAACAAGGTATACAATCCACCCCAACCTCAGCAAGGCACAACCACCAAATAACACATGTCATGTAAGGTGAAGTAATGTATAATAACATCAATATTTGGGTATCCCACTCCACTTTCCACTAGTTAACTGATCATCCCTAATGGAAAATGTCCTAATGTTATCACGCTCTCCCACAATCTCCACTGCCACAACTCTCCCACACACAACTAGGCCAAAAACCACACCACAATCCTTTTCCAGGACACTTGGGACTCAAAAATACCACACCCTACCTGAAAACACTTGAGCCTCATCTCGAAAACAACTGGGAAACAAACCACCTCTCACACAAAAAATACCATAAATCTGGTAATAAACCTAAATCCATTAATGCCTGCCCAAAATTTCTTAGGTGATAAATTCCTAGAATAGGCAGTACGGTAAAGTAAGTAACCAACCATCCATCCTCACACCGGGATATTGGAAAATACACCCTCCCCTATAACAATGAGGTTGTTCAGCACATAGTGATCAACATGGTTGGGGTACATATATAAAAACTAAAGAACTACAAGTATATATATAGGTAAAAAGTAATCATCCCATTCTATGGGAATTAAAATATAAAAATATCCCACTCAAACCCACTTTTAATGATACCCCTACATACACATACCACCATGAATAATGATCACATGAACCCAGCTCTAATACATGCCCCAATGTGAAACATACCGCCATCCAATTCATATAACCAACTACCATTATACATTTCAAAATCATTCATTTATTTATTTCCATCCCTACTTTGGAAATGATGAAACAATACAAACATTATAATTTGAAACACCTATTCTGACCATGGCCAAGTAAAAAGAATAGATAATCTACAATCAAACTTCTTCAACGTTATCCTGCCCAATTAAACCTTTCACAACCAAGCCCAAAAGCCTCACTACACAACGACAGCACACCCAAAACACCCATTAAGATGAGATCCAAACACATCCTAGTCCTTCAACCTTGCTCTTATCCACTACCCAGATGTAGTCCCACTATATAACATGTCCATCCATTCCATAATCAACTATTTTCTCAAATTGAGATACCATCTCACCTCTAGTAACACCTCGTACACTCAAATACACAAAAACCACCACCAAAGCCCACTCAAGCCACAAAACCCAAATTAACATAGCACACAACCACACCTATCAAGGAGGATGTATTCATATTTGACCAACACTATTCTTTAAATTCCACTTTGATAAGTATGGTGATCATACAAGGGCTTTCATCTTTGGGAATACGTTTATTTAACCAAGTTAATTTGATTAATCATAATGATATTTCCATCAATTACTCCCAATAAAGCACCAATATTTTTAAATAATCAACCATACATAAGTAAAGAACACCAATGACCATGAATTTTAGAGGCCAGATGGCCATAATATATCACATCATAAACAAGGATAACAAATAAAACAACAAATCAGCATCAATACACTCCCACTCCGTTATTAATTCTATATTGATTCATTAGTATTTATCTTTGATAGAAGTTGGATTTTGTAGTTTGTCAAAACATAACTTTACTATGACCACCACACTTGATACACAATTAAGTAGAGATAGTAGAATCACTACATGGAACGTAAGGTGACCAAAACTCACCATTTCTCTAAAACATGGGGGGTCACACTAGTAGTAGACTCCACGAAAAACCGAATAGGGGGAGAAAATCTCCGGAATACAGATTGTTTGGGATGAAAAGTTATCAGCGCACCAAGAGAGAAGAGAAGAGAGGACTTTATCTTTAGAGAAGACAGATCCTATATCAACGGAATGAGAAATGATTTCAAAATTCATTAACGTGGGATCTTGGTCAAGATTACCTAGTTTGATTATTTCAAATTCCATAAGTGTTAAGATATTAATGATATAATTAATATCCTTTCAAATAACATCCAAAATGAAAAAAGGCGTTAAACATGGTTTAAATCAAATAATACATAAGATAGATGAAATTAGAAAAACTGGGAAAAATTGAAAACAAGTCACCGATAGGAGAGTCATTGAAAGTAAGCTACCGACATCGAGTCACCGACATTGATCTGTCAACACTGATCTACCTACACTGAGCCACTGATGTGACCTACCAACACATGAATCACCAACGCCTTGCCTCAACTATTCCCTGACTCACTGATGCTTTAAATCACCAAAACTAACGTCCTAACGCATTGACATAGACTCCCTGACTCGCAAACACTGACACCCTGACTCCCCGACACCGATTCCCTAACTCACCGACACAAAAAACCTGACTCACTTACACCAAAACCCTGAATCACCAACACCAATTCCTAAACTCACCAACACCATTGACCCACCTCACCAACACCAACACCCCGAATCACCAACACTAGTTCCCTGAGTCACCAACAACGATATCCTGAGTCACCGATACTGATGCCCCGACTCACCCACACTGATTCCCTAAGTCACAAACACTGACGCCCTAAGTCATTGATGAAAAAAATCGAAATTTTGTAAACTCTTTAAATGAGTCATCATTTACTCCCAAAATACCATAGAAACAAAATTTTGATAAATTAATTGACCATGGAGGTCCGATCCATTACATCAGATACCCCTCAAACAATTCTCTCCCTCGAGAACTGAAAACCAAACCTGAAAGAAAGAGGGGTCCGAACAAATACCCCATAAGAAACCTCTCATGGATAAATTACCTCATTAGAGTGAAACCTCTACATCCAAGAACACATCCACCATGAGTTTACAGACTAACAACTTCAATAAATACCACACAAGCAGCAAAATTTACACTTCCTGAACACATGTATCATGGAATTCCTTCCCTCATGTCAAGATACTATCCACTTTGGGTGGCACTCACTCTCTTGAACATATTTAATCATATCCACATTAATTCATCTTGATTGGGGATCAGGTACTCCCCTATTAATATTTCAAGATTTTATCACACATTACATAACAAGGAAACAATTCATCTCATAGAAAACAAGCTTTAACAATTACATCACAAATTAAAAACACATGATACAAACTCAAAACAATTCAGGGTACTGTGCATGAAATTACATCTCTTGCTCCCAATTAATCTACTCCAAGCCACTATTCCTCCTCAACATGTGGGCCAAGGGAGTGGTCCTCCCGTGAAACACCTTCTCTTGATGACCATGGATATCCACTGGTCGCTCCATGAACATTGTGTCATCCATGATATCCAGCTCTCCCTAATCAATGACATTAGAGTCATTGTAAAGATACTGATGAAACTAGGAGACATGAAAGACGTCGTGGACCTTCCACAACTATAGTGTAAATGCCAACTCATATTCCACCTCAACAACTTTTCCCAACACACTGAACGGTCTAACTAACCTAGGATAAATCTTACAACCTATTCTGAACCTCCACTGCCCACGTCGAGGGAAAACCTAGAATAATACATGGTCCCGAATCTCAAACTCCAAAGGTCTTCATTTAAAATTGGCATATGTCTTCTTCTATCCCTATACTACCTTCATCCTCTCATAGATAAGCCACACCTTCTATATTGTACTATGCACCACGTTTGGAGCAAAAAAAAACTTTCTTTCCTAATTTTGCCCAACATAAAGGTGAACAACATGGTCTTTCATATAAAGCTTAAAACAGAGCTATGTCAATGGAAGAGTGATAGATATAATTATAAGAAAAATATAACAATTTAAAATGTCACACAAATGACCCACAAACATCCAAAACACATGCACTCAAAATTTCCTCCATCATCTGGATGGTCATCTCGGTTTGTCTATATGTATGAGGGTGGAAAGTAGTACTGAGGTGTAACTAGGTCCCAAAGGCATGCTACAATCCCCTCGAAACTCTTGACATAAAAAATGTATTATGATATGAGACAATGAATCTTGGAACTCCACGAAACCACGCCACATCATCCACATACCTCCATGCTAAGTCATCCACTGGGCTCGACTCCATGAACGCTATTAAGTGTGCCGATTTTTTGAACCAATCCACTATTACCAAAATATCATTGTATCATCCCTGAGCCTTGGGTATTCCTATGATGAAATCCATAGAGATTCCATCCCACTTCAACTTGGGGACTTCTAGGGGAATCAAAAACCACCAATAACATGGTACTCATCCTTCAATTACTAGAATTGTAAGCACATTGTGATAAACTCCGCCACTACCCACTTCACCCCGGGCCACCAAAACTATTCCCTCAAGCCCCAGTACATCTTAGAATGTCATGGGTGTAACTATAAGGGTGATTTATGAATCTCATGTAGATATTCCTCATGCAAAACCACCAGAAAAAAGCTTCCCACATAACAACATCTGATTTTGACCATCCTTCGACCATCCCTTCAAACCAGCACCCTAGTCAAAGTGATCACGCATAACCTCCACCACTGAGTCTCCTCACTAAGAATCATACACATTATAACATAGAGATGAATATACCATCATCTGAAATAGATGACAACTACTGCCATCAATTCATATATTTAAGTGCAATGTATCCAACTCCTCCAGCACCCTCCAAGAATCCACATATTCCAGAACCGATTCCTTCTGTGACTTCCTACTAAAAGAATCAGCCAAAAACCTCCCCTTTCATGAGGCATAGGAGATCAAAAAATAATAATCTGGGAAAAACTCCACCAACTTCCACTGCCACAAGTTTAGGTTTAACTAGCAGAAGATGTACCTCAAGTTCTTGTGACCCGTTATGGCCAAAAAGCACTCACCAATGAGGTATTGTCACCATTTTTTTCAAACATGAATGCTATTAGTTCTAGACCATGGGTGGTATAGTTACATTCATGGGGACGTAACTACCTATACCCTTATGTGATCACTCCCCATTAATGTATCAGAACACACCCCAAACCATGATAGGAAAAATAAAAAATATCTCAAAAATTAACCATTCACATGGAAGATGGGGTACTGAGTCATTGACCAAAATTCCCTTCAGATATTCAATCGCTGATCGGAACTGCTCTCTCCAACAAAAATCATAACCTTTTCTTGTCTGATACATTAATAGAGATGCTAATCTAGAGAAATATGGTACGAATCTGTGATAGTATCCTATCGATCTGATAAAACTGTGAATCTCTGCCACATTCTTTGGTTCTTACCAAGAAACAACTACCTTGACATTCATTAGGTCCACTGATACACCCTTCTGAGACAACACCTGCCCAAGGTAGTGGACCACCCATTTCCATAATATTCACTTGGAAATATTTTTGTAGAGCTGGTGGTGCTGAAGGACCTCTAGGACAGTCTTGTGATTCTAAGTATGCTCCTCCTCTATATTTGATTATATTAGCATTTCATCAATGAATATGATTAAAAAATGGTCTATTAACTCATAAAATATGGAGTTCATAATCTCCATGAACAGAGATGGTGTGCTCATAACACCAATTTCCATAACTAAGAACTCAATGTACACATACCTACACCTGAAAATAGTCTTCCAAATATCACCTTCTTTCTCCCTAAACTGGTGATATCCATACCATTGATCGATCTTGGAAAACTAACTTTATCCCCCCCAGCTGAATGAAAAGATCTTATATCCTCTAGAGATAGTAACCATTCTTGACCATTACCTGATTCAGTATATAGTAGTCTATGCACATCCTTAGACCACCGTCTATCTTCTTCACAAATTAAACCGGAGCACCACATGGAGATGTACTGGGTCGTATGAGTCCCTTCCTAAATAGGTCATCAATTTGGATCAGCTACTCCCATAACTCAGAAGGCCCCATCATATAGGGATCCATCAAAATTTAACTAGAACTATTTCATATGTCCATTCTGAACACAATGTCACTTCGAGGGGGTAGAGTGACAACCTCATTTGAAAAAAAATTACGAAATTATCAAAAAACTCTTGTGAACTACACCATATCATCATCCCTTGATCCCACAGATAGTTTGGATAACAAGTAAAGAAGAGGATCCATATGCCAACTTTATGCCTGACAGATCCACTCTCCATTGAAATCTACACACTGACCTTTAACATTTGAAAACAAGGCTCTTCTTCAGAAGCAGTCAATAACCGCATACACCAAAAACAAACAGTCGATGTCGAGGATGACATCATACGTCTACATCTGACATAGAAAGGGATCCCCATTGGACTAATTCAGCCCCAAAATCATTCTATATCCCCTTAAAACATCAAACATGATGGTTTGACCTTCTCTTGGTGTACTCAACACCAGGGGCATAGAAATTATCTATAGGTCTACTACAAAGGCACGATCTAGAATGGGTGTAATGAAGGAGTGTAAAACTCCCAAATCAAACAAGGCAAGTGAAAGTGTACCAAAAAAATGGATTGTACCAAAAATGATCTTTATCCCTGATGGAACTGATACCTCTATAGAGTGAAACTTCCTAAACCAATCTCTTATACCACTCAGATATCGTTTGAATCATCAAATACACCCTAGTCTATGTCTCTAAAGAGAACCATAAGGCTAGACTCCTCCTGCACTATCTACCCTTGGTGGAGTAGTGTCCTGTTGTCCTTACTATTGGAAAGCCCTAGCTAGAAATTTCTATTGAGGCGGAAATTATGAAATCCCCCTCCACCATATAGAGCTCATGTAAGGCATTGTACCTTGAGCTTCCCTTGGCCTCCTTAAAAAAACCGCATTCCTATGCCTATGGAAAAAGGGAGATATCCAGAGGGTTAGAACTGAAACTACTGAAGTCAGATCCCTTCTGGTTGAAACCTAGAAGGCCTTGATGCCAGATGCTAACTACTGACATCTTTCCCATTTGAATAACTTAGATGAATTCCCTCTCATGGTAGACGTCTTCATGACAGAATCCTTTCCATCACCTCATCCTTCTTCGGAAAACTATGTATGTTGGTAGGGTGAAGGCAGTAATCACATATTAAACAGAAGGATGGAGTTCCTTTGCATAACCTCACTTGAGACTCCTCATCTAGGAACAAATCCGGGGAAAATGTAGGATATCCTTGAAATTGATCCCTAATTCCCTCCCTAACATAGTCCCCTAATGGAGGGAGAGTAGCTCTTACATCTTCTCAGATTTAATCGTGTAATAAAGGAACTATACTTGGAACTCCTTCTCATAATCATCCCATGAAACCTCATCGTCCTTCCTCTCCCCGAGGTAAATTGTCCACCACTAATGCACTGCTATCCTCATCTGTCTCACCGATTGGGGAACTCGGTACTATGTTAGAGTCTGAATCAAGCTAAAAGTGATCACCAAATCCTCAATCCAATTCTCATTATCCATGTCTAAGACACTGCTCTCGTACTTTCCAAGTGTTCTCCATTATAAATCAAAAACCATTGTCTATCACTGATCATCCTCCTCCACTAGATTGAACCTCTTCCAGTCAACTAGGATTTCCTAGTGACCCTGCACTACTCATACCACACTCAGGCGATGTTTGGGAGCCATAGAAGAAAGGAAAATAGGGAACTACTAAGCCCAATTAGTATAGAATTTAATTAGGATTCATTTTAACTCATTTTTTATTTTATTTTACTCAAAAAACCAAAAACAAACATAAAAAAAAAATCCATCATGATGCATGTACCTTTCTTAGGGTCTCTACCCTTCAATAAGTGTATCCTCACTTGGTTATTCAGTAATCTCATAGTCCTTGCATCATATCACAGGGGGCCATAAAATCCCATTTCCTAGCTGGTATTCCTTGGCCTATGTCACACACCAAGATCACTTAACAATATTTCCCTATGATCCCATGAAATCATCATTGTTTTTAAATCCAAAAGTCTATCCTACCTCTCAAACATCACATATGATACAATTATGTCACGACCAACCTTATTAATGATGAGGGAAGGGATAGAAAGATGCTGATACCTTCCTTCCTCAAGATGAAGGAGAGATAATGACCCCCCCGAGTCCCGCCTCCAATAAGTCCAGAGGTGGAAACCAGCACCAAGGGTATATAAATCTCATGAAATGGGGAGGTATTACCCTTTTAATGATATCCAAAATTGAGAGATATGATGTATCAATATTAAACAACTCCAAGAGAGATGTATATAATGGAACTAAAATCTATCCAATATGAATGTTTAAATAAAAACTAATAAAAATACCAAAAAAACTCCAATGTAAGTACCAATATAAAATTAATCAGGGAGACAAAAACTTTCCTCAATGATAGAGCTATAAAGGTACAACACAGTCTGTATAATCTCCTTGGAAACCTAAAAATAGTTTTATATACATAGGGTGAGAATACATATATACTCAGTAGGAAAAAACCAAAGTCACCAGTGCACTAGTGGTAGAAACATACTAATTCGCCAATGAGAAAATGATAGAAACAAAAAATCACATAACAAGGTATACTATCCACCCCAACATCACCCAAGAACACTCACCAAATTACCCAATTCAAGTAAGGTAATGTAATTTATAGTCACATATATATTTGGGCACCCCACACCACTTCCCACTACTTATTTTATCATCCCTAATAATGAACTTCCAAACACTACTACGTTATTCCACAAGGAACACTTCTAAAACGTTCCCATAAACTCCTAGGCCACACACCACACCACATTCCTGACCATAGAGACCTCGGCCTCACACACACCACACCCTTTCCGAAAAAACCTAGGCGTTATCCAAAAGACACATGGGAAACAGACCACTTCTCACATAGCCAATACCATAAATATGGTAATAAAACTCAATCCATTAAAGCATACCTAAATTTCATGGGTGATAAAATCCAAAAATAGGGGTCAGGGTAAAGATAATAATCGGCCATCAATCCTCCAAATGGGATGTTGGGAAAGAAACCCTCCCCCATAACAATGGGGGTGTTTGGCACATTGTCCTCAACACGCACGAGGAACATATAGAAAACATAAGGAAACACAATTATATATATATAGGTAATAAACACTTGAACCAACCTATGGGTTTTCAAACATACATCCCACCCACTCAAAAACACTTTTTCTGCTACCCCTATATGAACATACCCCCACGAATGACGATTAATTAACCCAACTTCACTACAAGACCCAACTCAAAACATACCCCTGACTATTTCATTTATCCAATTACCAATAGATATTTATAATTAGACACTAAATGAGGACAATATTCATTGTAAATAGATATAATATTCATGTGCTTTGTTATTCATAAACACCATTTTAGTGCATTTCACACTTTGAACATCATTTCACATTTTGATTGTAATTCATTTTTAAAATGAACTATTATGTCGTACATTTTTTAACGACATTTAAAGTACCCAATGATCTTGATTTTATTTTCATATTTTATTTTCAGGTATTTAATTATATTTTTAATAATTAATACTTTTTAATTCTTAGAATATTCACATTGGAAGTCCACCCAAATGGGATTTCATGCAAACAATTCTCGAGAAGGCATATTGGACACCATCCCGCATATGAGATTGTGGGGCCCAACCTACAGGCCCAATGAATCCCAAATTTTGTGGGATGATATAATCCATATAGAGTAAAAAATCATTATTCAGGATAAAGTGCTAATTTTTCATCCATGGTTGTTATTAATGCGGCACAATTTGAGGATAAAATTCTCGGACAGATTCTAAGGCCCATAAAACCATCCCACCAATTTAATAATATCTCAAAGAACACATATTTATATGGGCTGAAATTTTATATAGTGCTAGGGTACATCAGTAGATTATTTTTTTATTATATGGATTACTCTAATATGTCTCTATAGAAGGTATTACATGTGCCTCTGTTCAGTGGAAGCAAGCTGGAAGAAACTTCGAGTCAAGGGTGGAAACGTCTCTTATCCCTTAATCTCTACCACCCTAGGCTTACCATACTCAAGTGGGATCCTTTTTAATATTCAGAGCATAACCCAAGACTCTTGAAATGCCTATTTATGGTTGTGGTGGTGGAGGAGTTTATCATCTTTTGAGATTCCATTCATTGAAATGTTAATATGCTATTTTGTTATCTCAAGTTTGTCTTTCACATGTATGTTGTTCAATTCACTTTAGTTTCTTAATAAAAGTTCTTCTTCTCATCTTATTATTTTGTTCTTAATATCACATTGATACTGTTGGTTCAAGGTGTGAATTTATTCACACCAATCCTTTTGAAATTATCACACAATGGTGGAGTGATCATTATTTCATTGTTTTTTTACTTCTCTATTTCCTCCCTCATGAGTCTACTTCCCACTTCCATTGATACCATAGAATCAATGGAGGGCTAAACCACTTATCGGTTGATCCAAGGGAGTTGCAAGGGGTTGTATTGGATGTTATTTATCCCCCCATTTATGTATAATCACTTCTTTTAGTTTAGAGTTTTTTTTGATCATTTTAAAACTTCTTCATCCTTGTTGAATTTTGAAGCCCCATATATCAAGTGCTAATACAAACCTTTAACTTGGAGTACTCATAAATTTGATCCCCCAAGTGTATAGGTGATTAGTATTATGGTGTTTTGGTATAAAATTTGTAAGTGATGATGTTTTTTGATCTCCATAAATGAACTCATCTCAAATATAATAAATTGAAATAATTGAAATGGGAATACGTCCAATTCACCCCAAGTGATAACCTAGGATCAACTCATTATTTTAAATAGAATTCACTTAAATCTCATATATTTCATTTAAAAACATCTTAGATAAACCAATGTAGGCCACTTCATAACCAAAAACAATCCATAGAATGTACGTGTCTATAGGTTACTTCATAGGTCTCTGAGGATTCGACAACCCAAGATAGACTATAAGGACTGTTCTACCTTCTTCTCATGGGTAAATTTGAGTGTGAATAAAATGTTGGTGGCGTTGTTGGGGACCCAATTAATTCATCTCAACACCCATTCTAGTCTCCCCTGTTTATTCTTTTATCTCCCATGATCTCTTATCTTATCTGTTTCTCATTTCTTTTCTTTTGGCGCATGCTCGCCTACACCCGCGATCAATCGAACCGTCTAGTTAGGATGGAAAGTCATAGAGTTGGGGAGTCAAATGAACCTAGGGTATTGTTTACATTAGATCCTAATCATCTTGATAATCCATAGTCCAAAATTTTTCCCATTTCAATGGAAGGTCTTCAAAGAAACAAACGCATAATCCCAGGTGGAAACCAAAATGCAAATCCAAAGGAGGCAGCCGCAAACATGGGGAATGCGTTCGATCTAACCATGAAAGACTACCTCACACCAGCCTGGACCAATGCCCCACCATGCATTAGACACAATTCACTAGGATATACCAACTACATCTTTAATCCCTATGACCTAAACCACCTTCCCACATTCCATTGAATGGATTTCGAGATGCCCTACCTTCACATTAAGGAGCTCAATGATATTGTAGAAACCATGTTACCCCCACATCAACTAGAATCAGCTATGTTGAGGATATTTCCTCTTTTATTTAAAGGTTCGAGCTAAAAATTGGATAAACAAATTGAGACCATCGTCCATAAACTCTTGTGACCAACAAAAAAGATAATTCTAAATAAACACTTTACCCACCATAAAACAACTGCACTTAAGAAGAGTATCCAATTTTTTTTGAAAAAGACGTAGATTCATTTTATGAAACATGAGAGTGGTTCAAAGACACTCTAAACATGGTTCTACACCATGGTTTTTCTATTCCTGAACAGGTGATGATTTTCTATGAAGGGTTGGGCCTAGGGAACAAACAATTCATTGAGATGATGTGTAATGGAACCTTTAAAAACCAAGACACAAATAATTCTGACAAGTATCTTGAAACCCTTCCTAAATAAAACCAAACAAGGGGAACTTCACCTTATTCTGAAAATCCACAATGAACTACTCCAATTAATACATTTAGAGAAGATGACATCCTTAAGGCTAAACTCGTAACACTCTCTAGGAAGGTTGAGAGGTAGACCTTAGGAAAGTCCATGAAATCCAAACTGTAGACCCTGTTTACACAATTTGTGACAAACATGACCATAAGATAGACAACTTCCCAACCAGTCCATCCATCGAGGATGCTCTTTTAGGTGGAACCCCAATGAATGAAAATTCCATGAACTTTCAAATGACTCAATACTAAAACACCTTCAAAACTATGTATAATGGCCACCTAGGATTCTACTGTAAGGATAACCAACAACATAGCCAACCAAAGGGACAAAATCCTTACCCCCATCAGAACTACCAAACCCATAACTATTTTCAAACCCAACCTATCCAATACCGACAGCCACCGGTCTATTTTCAACAAACCACCCCACTTCTAAAATATCCCCTCGGGATAAACCAATCTTCTTAAGCACCAACCCAAACTATTCCACAAATCCCACTAGAACAACTATGCAAACAAATGGAATGGATGAACTCGAAAGTATCTTTATATAAACAATAACATAAAACCATAAAGACTGGAAAGTAACCCTTTCCTACACAATCCATTCCACAACAAACAGTAAGGGGAGAGTCATGTTGCACTAAAAAAAGTCATGAAAAACTAAAGGCTGTGAATATTTTAAAAAGTGGGAAATCAATTGAAAAACCTGAACAACTAATTCAAAACCCATCAGAAGATTCAAACTTGGATGAAAAATTAAATGAACCAAATGATAAAATAGAAAAACATGATAACATTGTCAATGAAACAGCTCTTCAATAAACAACACCACAACCCACACCATTTCCTCATAGCATGAGGGAAAAAACCAAGCCAAAATGAATGAAACATTGAGGGAAATATTTTCACAATTCAAGATGAAAATTACACTTCTCAATGCAATTCAAACAATTCATGCATACTTAATGTAACTTAAGGAATTTTTCACTTTTAAAAGAAAATTTTCACATAAAAACGAAGTCCTTTTGACTGCAAATGTGAGTACTATCATTCAAGGGACCATTCCTCCTAAGTTGAAAGAACCAGGTTTCCCTTACATCAATGTTGAACTAGGAGAGAGAAATGTTTTCAAGGCCTTTGTGACCTAGGTGATAGTGTCAATCTCATCCACTATGCTATGTACTAACAATTAGGCCTAGAAGAATTATAACCCACATCTGTCACACTACAACGTGCTGATCGTAGAATTAAGGTTCCAAAGGGGATTTTAAAGGACGTTTTGGTAAAGTCTGAAAACATCATCTACCGTGCTGACTTCATTTTCCCTGACAACCGTCCAAACATATGAAATATAGAATAAACCCCAATCACCCTTGTTTATCCTTTCCTCACAACAATCAACTACGTTATCTGAGTTTGAAACATGAACATGACCATCAACTTTCGAAACATGAGTATAGACTTCAACATATATAATGCAAACTCACAAATAGGCAATGATAAGGATATTCATGAAGTATACAAGATAGGAATCATTGAAAATGAATCAATAGAACATAATGGAATATTTTATGGATGTTTAAGTTAGTATGAGATTGATTTCCTTTGTTCACATGATGGAATTTTATATCCTTGGTTGGAATCATTTTCAAATTTCTCTTATGATGAAGTCTTAGGTCCAAAAATCAGTAAAACCTTTCAGGAAACCACTTTCATGGAGACCACTCCAACTTCCTTCCTTAAATATGATCTATCCAATCTTGTAGTTGAAACTTCTACATGTGGGGAATTAATTCTCTCTGAAACTCTTGGAAACACAATTGATCTTGATCCAATGTCCCAATCTTCTATTGAAATTTTGAACCAACCTGATCATGATTTGAAAGAACTTCCAGATGCACTCATGTATGCCTTCCTAGGGGACAATCAAACACATACTATTGTAAATTCTTCATATCTTTAAGCTAATCATGATAGGATACTTCTAGATGTCCTTAGAAAACATAAGAAAGCCATTGGTTGGATCTTGTCTGATATTAATGGGATTATACCACTTATTGGGACTCATAGGATTGTTCTGGAATTTGATTCAAAGACATTTCGTCAACCTCAATGAAAACACAATCATAATATCATGGAAGTAGTGAGAAAAGAACATCTGAAATTGTTATAATATGCTATCATATATCCCATAGCTGAGAGTGAGTGGGTCAGCCCAATCCAAGTGGTTACCAAGAAGGTAGGAATCACAGTGATAACCAATAAGGATGGAGAGATTCATCCAACTAGGGTAATTAGTGGATGGAGGGTTTTCATTTACTATAGGAAGCTAAAATCATTCAAAAAGAAGGACCATTTCCCCTTACCATTCAATGACCAAGTCCTTGAGAGTGTGGCAGGTCATGCCTTCTACTGTTTGTTAGATGTGTACTCAGGGTATAATCAAATTGAAGTCTCCCTTGAGGATCAAGGGAAGACTACACTCACTTGTCCATTCGACATCTTTGCTTTAAAAAGCATTCCCTCCGGGATATGCAATGCCCCTGCAACCTTCCAATGGTGCATGATGGGAATATTCTCAAACATGGTAGGGGATTTTATTGAGGTCTTCATGGATGACTTCTCAGTCTTTGGGGATTAATTTGAGGGATGTCTTAATAATGTGGAGAGAGTTTTGTACAGATGTGAAGAAAAAAATCTGGTCCTTAACATGGAAAGATTCTATTTCATGGTTAAACAAGGATTAGTCCTTGGCCATATAGTCTTGTGTATGGGGATTGAAGTTGAAAAAGCAAAGGATGACATCATTCGTCACCTTCCATCAACCAAAACTGTTACGAAAGTGAGGTATTTCTTAGGAAATGATGGTTTCTATAGAAGATTAATCATGGAATTTAGTTCAATCTCCATCCCCCTTTGTTCTCTCCAAGTAAAGGATGCTCCGTTTTTTTAGAAAGAAAGTTTTGAGTGTGCATTATCCACCCTCAAATCCTCTCTCACCTCTTCTCCCATTATTTAAATCTTCAAATTGGAACCTCGCTTTTGAACTTATGTGTGATGCTAGTGAATTTTCTGTTGGAGCTATGTTAAGACAACATTTTAATAAAACTCCTTATGACATTTCTTATGAAAGAAAATAATTTAATGATTCCCAAATCAACTACACCACAACCGAAAAAGAGTTAATTTCTGTTGTCTTTTCCTTATAGAAATTCAGGCCCTATCAATTAGGAGCACCCATAATTGTCTTCAATGACCATTCAGCCCTAAAATACCTTTTCCAAAAACAATATGCCAAGGGTAGACTAATTAGGTGGGTCCTTTCCTTACAAGAATTTGACCTCAAAATGACAACGAACCTATACCCTAGTGGTTCAGGCTCCTACTTGGCATCCAAAAGAACCAGGATCAAAATCCTGGCAGGGGAGAATTCTCAAGTACTGTAGTAGGGAACTGTAGCAGTGGCAGACTGTAGCAGGGTAAAGTTGTAGCAGCACTGTAGAAGGCACTGTATATGGATTAGTACTGTAGAAGTACTGTTCATTGTGGGTTCCTTTGGGCCAAAAAATGGGCTATCTAGCCCTGTATGCAGGTCGCTTGGCCATGGGCCTTCGGGCTATGTAATGGGTCACTCTCTACCCACTCTAAATAGGTCATTGATTTAATTATAAATTGATGGTTCACCCCCAACCTTTTAAAAAAACTGACCTCAAAATCATGGAAAAAAAGGTGTTGAAAATGGTATCACTGATCACCACTCTAGGACGGAATTCAAAGACAACTCGAATCTCTTTTCTATGTATGATTCATTTCCTGATGAACACCTATACTCTATGAGTGACTTCCCTTGGTATGATGACATAGACAAATTCTTAGTTACCGGAGTAATTCCAAAATTCTTTGGGACTCAAGATCGAAAAAAATTCCTTTCTCATGTTAGGCACTATGTGTCTGATGATATATACCTCTTTATATTCTACCCTAACCCAATCGTTAGTTGTTGTGTCCCAGAATCTGAACAAGAGTCCATCCTTAAATTCTGTCATAGTGAGGCATGTAGAGGTCAATTTTCATCTAAGAAAACATCTACTAAGGTTCTTCATTGTGGTGTCTTCTATCCCAACCTCACAAGGGAATCCTAACAATATATTAAATTTTTCCTAAGTGTCAACATGTAAGGTCAATCACATAAAGGAATAAAATACTACTCACTCCAATCGTAGTGTTTGAAATATTTGACTATTGGGGAATCAGTTTCATGGGTCCCTTCCCAAATTCTAGGGGATACCTATAAGTCCACATAGCTATTTATTATGTCTGAAAATGGGGTGAATCCATTCCATGTCTAATTACCACCATATTGTGATCTGATTTCTAAAAGAGCACATATTTTCTCGACTTGGAATTCCTAAGGCAATAATCAGTGATCGAGGAACCCATTTCTACAAATTTCCATTCCCTTAACTCATTTATATGTTTGGTATTTCTCATAAAGTTTCCACTATGTTCCATCATTAAACCATTGGTCAAGATGAGTTAGAAAATTGGGAGATTAAAAATATTCTTGAAAAAACTGTCTATCCTTATAGGAAGGATTGGTCCGAGAATCTCTTGGATGCTCTTTGGGAATATCGTACAACATACAAAACCATCATAGGAATGTCACCATATAGTTTGGTTTATGGAAAAGCATGCCATTTACATGTTGAAATTTAGAATAAGGATTTTTGGGCAATTACGAAAATAAATTATGACCTCTCATTGGCTGGAACAAAAAGAAAATTAGATCTCAATGAACTTAAGGAACTAAGGTTGGAGTCTTATGAAAATTCAAGGATAAATAAAGCTAGAGTTCAAGCCAACCAATCTAGGAATATCAAAGTCAAACATTTTGAACTGGAAATTTTTTTCTCTTGTGTAGTGTGAAACTTCATTTACACCGAAGAATGTTAAGGTCTAGATGGTCAGGTCCTTTATTTGTGCTTCATGTGTACCCCCATTGGGCAGTAAAGGTTCAAGACTCAAAAGTGTTTACATTTTCAAGGTAAATAGTAAAAGGGTAAAACCATTCATTGAATAATTCAATAAACAAGAAACAGAGGTTGAGTTAATTGAGCCAACCTATGAACCAGAAAAAAATTGATAGATTTTGGATCCATGTCAGGATAACGATGTTAAACAAAGCGCTGCTTGAAAGGAAACCCGTGGTTTTCAAGTTTCCAATCATTTTGTTGTTTTAATCAAATTTATATTTTAGTTATGATTAATAAATACTTTTTATTTTTAAAAATAGTAAAAAATATACTGTTGACCTATTCTTCTATTAAGAGTATGGATGGGCATGAATAAGGAGTGTCATATTCATCCGTGTCATGTGGTTTGATCCTTCAGTAATATCATACACAGAAATTTAAAAAGAATACAATTTATCATAAAATCATTTTATTTTTAGGTGTTTGTAGGTTAAAATAAAAATAATAAAAATAATAATAAAATTAAAAGGCCACATCATAGGTTGTGGGGAAACCCTGTCACAAAAGACGAAGTCGTGGGGACTCAAACCCGGTACTGAAGGGAGATAGGGGCGCTCGCTTACCACTGACCTACGACTAATTGTGCCTCCTTATTCTATAATTTATATATATATACTTATATTTTAATTTCTTTATTATATAAATATATATATATATACATATTTTTTTTGTTTGGTTTGTTTGTTTCTCATTTTTTTCTCTAGGGAATTCTCATAGTGGCATCGTGATTAAGGGACTAAAAGGGAGAAACAAGAATTTCAACTTCAACCACCAGGTGACTTCATTCCATGACCCTCATTTTCAATTTTTTTTTTGAGATTTCATTCTCTACCACTACCCCCTTCTAAATTTTCTTTTCTTTAAACAATTCGGACAATGTTATTTTATGTTGGGGGAGAGATAAAATAAAAAAAATGCTTGTGTGTCAAAAAATGATTGATTTGAAAAGAAAAGTGTGCCTTAATGAAAGGAAAAATTTCTTAAACCTTGAACATGATAATATAAATTGTAAACTTTGAAAATATAATATAATTTAGCATTCCATTATTTTGATTTTAATCCATGTATATTTCAAGAGCATAGATTTTGGAAATTATGGCTACATAATGTGATATTTCATTGTTTATATTTTCATCCAAATAAAAAAAACAATCACAACGTACATCCATTGGATAGTGGGGTATTAGTTTGTGTTCATGGGGCCCCCCAAATAAATAACATTGGATTGGCGTTAATTTTAGTTTTAATATGAGTATTCAATAAAAAATTAAAAAAACAATAAATTTGCGCGTAAAGCAATGAAATGACCTAATGGATGGATTTTGACACGTGGAGATCGTGACTCCATAGTTGTCTGGCCCAGAGTTAGTAATTTTATCTCTATTTTTGGTAATTTGAATTTTTTATGACTGAGTTAACTCGATATGATTCTTGAGTATGTGGGCTTCACTTGGTTCCCTATGGTCTTTGAGCCTGGGAGTCATCGGAAAAATATCACTACAGGGGTTGACTCTTTTGAGTGAAATTTCAATTACCATGGAAAAATTACAAAAAAAAACAAAAAAAAAACAAAAAAAAATTTGAATACTCATCTTAATATTTAAATGTGATTCCACCTTCCTCTTCCATCATTTCCCTTTTGAATAAAGATGAATCCCCATGTCTAAGGCGATGCACAACACATCATCACTCTTAATTGATATTGGATGAAATATGACGATGAATTTGAACAAAGGAATGGTCTTGGGATTGGGATCTTCTTATGAAACTACCTTGTATTAAAATATTTTGATGGGTTTTATGATTTTTTTTATAAGGTTTTTTGGTGATCATTGTCTATTAAAATGTTTTTGGAAAAGGGAATTTGAATTTCATATTGTTGAGATATATTTTGTTCGGGAATAGAAAAACTCAAGTTGGGGGATGTGATTAGCCACTAAATGAGGATACTGTTAATTGTTAATATATATAATATTCAGGTGATTTATTATTCATAAACACCATTTTAGTGCAATTTAAAATTTGAACATCATTTCACATTATGATTGTAATTCCTTCTTAAAATTCACTATTATGTGGTACATTTTTTAACATCCTTTAAAGTACTCAATGATATTGATTTTATTTTCATATTTAATTTTAAGGTTTCTAATTATATTGGGAACAATTAATACTTGTGTAGTGTTGTATGATTTAGATTGGAAGACCACCAAAATGGGATTTCATGCAAACAATTCCGGAGATGGCAGATTGGACACCGACCCGCTGATGAGAATGTGGCGCCCAACATACAATCCCAATGAGGCCCAAATTCCGTGGTATTCAAGAAGACATATAGAGTAAAAAATAAATCTTCCTGATACAATACTTACTTAGCCTCCATTTTGACAATTAAGGTGGCCCAATTTGGGGATAAAATTCTAGGCCAGATTCTGTGGCACATAACATCATCCCACCAATTTAATATTATCTGAAAAAAAAACATATTAATTTGGGACGGAATTTTATATAGAGATAGGGGAGATTAGGAGAATTATTATTTTTTGTATGGAAGAATCCAATTCTTCCATCTAGAAGGTTTTCTAGGTGCCTCTGTTCGGTGGAAGCAAGCTGGCTGCAACTTTGGGTCAAGGGTGGAAAAGTCTCCTCTCCCTTACTTTCCACCACCCTAGGCCTACCATAATCAAGTAGGATCCTTTTTAATATTGTGGGCTTGACCCAATACTCTGAAATGTATACTTATGGTAGTGTTTGTGGAAGAATATATCACTTGTTGAGCTTCCTTTCATTGTAATGTTATGCTGCGATTTTGTTGTCTCAAGTTTTTTCATTCACATGTAAGTTATTCTATTCACTTTAGTTTCTTAATAAAAGTTATTCTTATCATTTTATTATATTTTTATTAATATTAATTTTATAAATTTGGTTCATGTTGTCAATTTATTCACACAAAACATTGTGATATTATCACACAATGGTTGGGTGATCATTATTTCATTGTTTTTTTACTTCCCCATTTCCTCCCTCTGGAGTCTACTTACCACTTCCATTGAAACCATAGAATAAATGGAGGCAAAACCCACATAATGGTTGATCCAAGGGAGTATAAAGGGGTGGGATTTGATGTTATTTATCACCCCATTAATTTATAATCACTTCTTTTAGTCAAGAATTTTATTTGATGATTTTAAATATTCTTTGTCCTTGTTGAATTTTAAGGCCACATACTTCTAGTACTAATGCAAACCTTTACCATTATGTTATCATAAATTTGATCCTCTATGTGTATATATTATTAGTATTATGGTGTGTTGGTATAATATTAGTAAGTGATGAAGTTGTTTGACCTCCTTAAATGAACTCATCTCAAATATAAGAAATTGAAATAATTGAAAAGGGAATATGTCCAATCCACCCAAAGTCATAACCTAGGATCAACTCATTATTTTAAATTGAATTCACTTAAGTATATTAGAGTTCATTTAAAAACATCTTAAATCAACCCATGTTGCCCACTTTATAGCCAAAAAGAATCCATATAATGTACACATGTGTAGGTTACTTCTTAGGTCTATGAGGATTCAAAAACCCAAGATAGGCTACAAGGACTGTTCTGCCTTCTTCACTTGGATAAATTTGAGAGTGAATCAATTTCCAAAATAATTCATTCATTTAATTCCATCCCTAATTGAGAAACTACCGAAAAATTCAAAAATTTTAAGGTGAAGCAACCATAACAACCACTACCATGTCAAACAAGGAGAGAATCTTCCAATAACATTCTTGAAAGTTATCCTACCCAATTTATCCTCTCACAACCAAACATGGTAGCCCCACTGAAAAATAACACCACCCCTAGAACAATCATAAACATAAAACCATGACACAACCTAATCTTGTATCCCCTCTTCCCATCCACTTCCCAAATGCAGCCCCTCTATATAACAAGTCCATCCATCACACAATCAATCAATCTTTCAAACTAAGATACCATCACACCGCCAATATCATCCCTTATACACAATCACACAACATCCACCAGTAAATCCCACATGAGGGAAAAAACACAAAAGAACACATCACAAAGCCACACCTATCATGAAATTTGTATTCATATTTGTCCAAAAATGTTCTTTAAATTCTTCTTTGATAAGTAGGATGATCACAAAAGGGTTTTCATTATGCGGATTCCATTTATTTATCCAAGTGTATGTGTTTAAACATATTGATATTTGTAGCAAATATCCATAAGAAAAAATAGTTATAAATAATCACCTAATAGAAGGAAAATTCCACTAAAAATCATGCTTTTTAGAGGCCACACAACCAAAAAAAATCACATCATAAACATGAATAACTAATAAAAAAAGCAATCAACATCAATCCACTCCCATCCCATTATCAGTTATGTATTTAAACATTAGTATTTATCTTTTTTAAAAGTTATATTTGGATGATTTTGACAAAATAACCTTACTACTCCCACCCCAAATGATACACACTACGAAAATGGTAGATATACCAATGGATATTTCCCAACTATTTTCACAAACCGTTGATGTAGAGATGTTGAGAGGCCTTTACCCAATGGTTTCACTAAACTATTGGAATATAGAGTTTCCGATGATTTTTAATCAATGGTTTGACAAACCCATTGGGATATCTAAGACATTGCCCAACAGATATATAAAATCGTTTTTAAATGTGAGTTTTAAGAAGCCTTTTTCCAAATGTTTTTTGAACCATTGGAAATGATTACCTTTCCCAATGGTTTTAAAAAACAGTTGGGAATGTTTTCCCCAAAAATTTTCAATATCCCCAATCCCCCATCCACCCAATTGCAGACCTAAAGCTGAGACATAGAGATCTATCACTCGGAAAATTATTCCACCCTTCAATCAGAAATTTGTTTTGTTTTGAACTTTAAATACCTATATGGTACCTTAGGTTCAATTTTTTCCATCTATTTTTATGTTTTATGTTTTGATTTGGCCTAAACCTGAGGTCCGTGCAGTATGGTATACCAAATAATTGAAATTTTATTTGATTTTTATTTTTTTTTCAACACATCAACTGTCGTGATTTTGTGAGTCAGATTTTGTGATTAAAAATTATTTGAAGTGTTTATAGCCACTACTTTGTAGAGTTATTAAACCATATGAAGGGATTGGGTCCAGTTAGTGTAGCGGTGTAGGTGGAGGTGAGGTGGGGGGGGGCTGTGCATGTAGGGGGTGGACTGTGAAGGGTGGGGGGTGTCGGGGGGGTCGGGGGGGGGGGGGGGGGGGGGTGCAGGGGGTATGGGCTGAAGGGGGTGGTGGGAGGGGGTTGTGCAAGTGGGGGCGGGGGGCAGGTGGTGGGGGTGTAAAGGTGGGTGTGTGCAGGTGGGGGGGGATGTGCAGTGGGTGAAGGGGGATGTGAAGGTGGGGGTGTGATGTGTGGGGGGGAGCTTGTTGGGCGTGAGGTGGGGGGGGGGGGTTGTACAGGTGGGGGTGTATAGGTGGGGGTGGGGGGAGGGGGGCTCTGCAAGTGAGGGGTGTAGGTGGGGAGTGTTCAAGTTGGTGGGGGGAGGGGACTGTGCAGGTTGGGGGGTGGGCTGGAAGGTGAGAGTCTCTTAGGGGGTGAGGTGGGGGGGGGGGGGTGTACATGTGGTGGTGGGGTGGGAGTGGAGGGGGGGGGGGGGGGGGGGGGGGGCTATGTAGGTGGGGGTGGGGGAGGGTGGGTTGGGCAAGTGGAGGGGGTGTGGTGCAGTGGGTTTGATGAGAGGGGGGTGTGCATGTGGGGGGTATGCGCAGTGTGCAGGTGGGGAGGGGGTGTGCAGAGGGGGGAGGGGGTTGTGCAGGGGGGTTTTTTTTATAGGGGTGTGGTGGGGAGGGGGGGTTGTGCGGGGTGGGAATTTATTACATCCATAGTTCACTAATAATCATTGGGAAGTCATCACTTCTAGAGATTTGGATAGGTCTGAGGCCTCTTTGGTTTTTGTTCTTCTATAGGTCGTCTTGATGAGTAAGTCATCACATTATCTAAAAGTGACATTAACTATATAGGAAAAATTCTTTCCCCGACAACACATTTTTATAGAAATAATTTCTCCATGGAAGGTGGTTGCAGCCTCTTATAATCCTTTCACACAGAGACCAAGGGAGGAAAATATCCATATATATCCACCTCGACTAGGGACCTACTACGATATAAACATCCCATATTAATATCCTACCTATACATGTATTAAATGAATTGTGTTTCTATCTAGACTTCACCTTCTAATGGCATCCAAAATTTAATTCATGTTCTGATGAAAAAAATATCGAGGAATCCATACAACATCATATAGGAAGGACACCCTTAATCATCATGAAATGATGATGAAAATCCTTTAAAACTCATTACCATAAATCATATACTTCCGAATAAATACCTATAGATATTCACTAACCCGTATTCCTTCCACCAAAGTCTAATTTCCCATCATTTTCCAATTGGAAACGTGATACTATTATTTTTTCAATTCACCAATCATACCAAATAGGATTTTCACTAAAAAATAATGCTCTAATCCTTAACAACCGTGGTTTGTTTTTCATAACATGAATAAAAACCCAATTAAAATCTCATAGCTCTCAGTCACACCCCCGTGGTTAGCCCCCCACCCCCTGTGGACAACCTGACGACCCCCCTGGACCCCCACCCCCAAACACCCCCCACCCACCAGACACCCCAACCCCTGGACCACCACCAACCCCCCTAGACAACCCCTAACATCCGAGTCACCCCCGACCCCCTAGACCCCCACCCATGTGGGACACATCCCACCCATGTGGACAACCCCTAACCCCTGGAAACCTCGAACCCCATGGATAGCCCCCACACCCGTTGAAAGCCCTCCCACCCCTGCCCACCCCCTACCCCCTGGATAGCACCGCCACCCTCATGGAGAGCCCACCAACCCCCTTGACACGCCGTACCCCCCCCCCCCCCGGACAGACACGACACCCCCGTGGATAGCCCTCCCACCTCCTGGATCACCCCCTACCCCCCCTGGTCAGCCTCCAACCCCGTGGATAGGCGCCCCCCTTTACAACCCAACCACTTTGGACAGCCCTCAGCACCCCCGTGACAACCCACCTACCCCCTGGATACCCCATACCCCCTAGACAAGCCCCGCAACCCCCATGGATTGCGTGCCCACCCACTAGACCCCCCACCCCCTAGACAGCCCCCATCCCCATTGACGGCCCACCCACCCCTGGACACCCCCACCCCCAAACACCCCCATCCCCCTTGACACCCCCACCCCTTGGACACACTGTACCCCTGTATAGCCCCCCCCCCCCCCCCCCCCCCCAACCTCATGGACAACCTGCCCACCCCCTAGACACCCCAACCCCCCTGGACAACCCCTCCACCATTGTGGACAGCCCCACCAACTCGTGGACAGCCCACACCCCCCGAACACCCCATAGTCCCCTAGATAGCCCCGCCGCCCCCATGGACAGCCCCCTCCCCCTGGACACCTTATACCACCCTGGACACCCCCCCCGCCACCCCTGTGGACAGCTGACACACACCTGGACACCCTACGCCCTGGACATCCCCCAACCCCGTGGACAAGCCATCCACCCTGTGGACACCCCCCCAGACACCACCATCCCCCAGACACCCTGACCCCTAGACACCATGTACCCCCTGGATAGCCCCCCATCCCGACGTCAGCCCTCCCATCCCTGGACAACCCCAACCACCTGGATACACTGCACCCCCTGTACAGCCCCCCACCCCCATGGGTATCCAACCCACACCCTGGACACCCCTACCCCCGGGACAGCCCTGCCACCCCTATGGACATCCCTAACACACCCGTGGACAGCCCGCCCACCCCCTTGGACACCCCCGACCCCTATGGATATCCCCCCACACTCCAGGACCCCCACCCCTAGACACCCCACCCCCTTGGACAATGTATGTGATCACTCAAATAATCTACTAAAATATGAAATTTTTTCGATCTAAAATTTACTCAACTCTTGAATAATTCTCCTCCACATGTGTACATGATCTTGTACACTCATGTATAATTCTTCAAAGACATTTTGTTATAAATATAGTATTTTATTTGTTTTTTATATTTTGATTATCATATAGAGTAGTGTGGTTAGTTAATGTTTCATACAAAGTAAACAATTCTCATTTACATAAATATATTTTCCATGGAACATCAATATTATTCAATTTATTTTGACGAAATGACTCATAAAATTTTTTTTACAGAACAGACAGATGTTGGATGTATGAAACCAATCAGATCTTAAGCAATTTTCAAATAATTTGGAGATATTTTTAGATTTTTCATTTCACAATGCTTTAGATAATGGTCACATACACAGCCTCCTGTTACAATTGTTTTGGAAGACCTTGGTTGAATCATGAAAAAGTTAGCTACCACATAACAAAATATGGATTTTAAGATAACTACTCTAGTGCGGTATCACAATGGAGAGAATATGAAATCTCAAATTGCTGATTATCCAAATGAGAGGACTAAATTAGAGAATTTGTTATATGACTGGTTTCCATTTATTCATCTTCATAAAAAAATTCCAATCTAAGGAATATTTCAATATGAGAAGACATGATGCATATAATAGAAATGATGATGTTGTTAGGGTGAAATAATTTAATGATGCTGCCACGACTCTAGTATATTGACAATGTGGGTAAAATGAAAAAAGCTAAATTTTTTAATCCGTTTGTTTCATTGGAAAACTGTGTTTGTGATTTCTAATACTGCCATCTATTACATTCTTACCATCTTAAGGAAATACATCTAGATGATGTAGATATTCCCTCAAACCACTATATAGCAAGGAAGTTATCTAGGGATCATGGGATTTTCATGAACCAAAATTCATGCTTTCTAGAAAGATTGCAGTTTATTCTGGGAGGAAACTGCTGAACAAAATGATTTGTATAAATGTAGCTCATCCCACTAGAATACAAAAGCTGATGGAACACCATCCTGTGTGCCACAAAAAGTAATCTGGCACTTTCCATTGATCCATAAACTCCAGAATCTTTTTAGGTCTGATGAAATATCAATTAAAATGCGATGGAATGATACTTAGAGAAAGAAGACTAATGATGAGTTGGTTCACCCTGCCGATAGATTTATATGGCAGTGATGTGATGCTCGACATCATGATTTTGTAGTTTACATGTGTAATGTGAATATGGGTCTTTCATGTGATAGTTTTAATCCATTTGGTCAGATTCTTATGTCGCATAGCATTGGCCAGTTGTTATACACAATCATAACCATCCCCCATGGTTGTGTATGGAAATAACCTTTCACTATCTTGAGTATATTCATATATGTCCCTTCTGATCACGAAAATGATATTGATGTATACATGAAACCTTTAATAACAGAGGTTAAACTTGTTTGGGATGTGGGTGTGTGCACATACGATGCATGTTCAAAAGACATATTTCAGATGCATGCAGTGATTATGTGG